>OY720430.1:45060042-47569091 GCA_963082735.1 Pocota personata | reverse complement strand
TATCGATTCCACCCGTCAGTTAGTGCGAAACGCATTCGAATACAGTAGGTACTCTATAAATTACACGTTAAATTATTCAAATCACACAATAATCGCTCTCAAATGCACTAGAAGGCCAGAAGGCCATCAGCCATTGGTAGTGTAACAATATTACATAACCAATAGAACAATCCTTCCCAGTAAATTAATTCAGTGCAAAAATGAACGCGCGCCACAAATAAATATGGGAAAATGAAATTTTTTTTTCTGTGTCAAGCAATTAAAACTATCTTTTATATACTTGAGTGATATGATGAGTGAAGGATGTAGAAAAAAAAAAAATATTTTTAATACTTTTCCATGGCGTCCTTTGTCTTTGATGAGGATGATGTTTTATGCCGCCTAGGCCGTTGCATTAATGGATCATCCAATTGTTTTCCGGCCTGTGCTCTCACATTACTGGGTGGTCCAGATGATTTCTTTGCCGCCTTTTTCTCCTTTGCCTCTTGCTCCTTGATGGTGCTTTGTTTGCCCCCAATCGCGCTCTTTTTTCGACCAGTTGTGGTGCCAAAAAGTCTGCGCCTCTTTTTTCCACCACCCCCACGGGCGTTATCACCACCACCACCACCACCGCCAATAGCCCAACCATCTAGTTGGCTAAAATTGCTGTCAAGGTCTGTTGCAACGCTCCCGGCCCCCTTTTCGCAAGGGAATAGATATGTATTCAGTGTATTCAAGGTGGTCGAAGTCAATTGACGGCTAAGGTGATTATTGTTCAACTGATTTTCGTCTATGATAATCGGTATATTGGTGGTAGTGGTAATGTTAGTGTTGAGGTCATACGAATTTGGATTCACATAGATATGGTTGTTGTTCAGCAGATTTGTTTCACTTTGTTGTTGTTGTTGATTTGGTTGTTGTTGGTTTGGTTGTTGTTGTGCTTGTGCTGGGATGTGTTGAGGAACAGCATCAGCATTGTTATTCTGTTGGTCATCATTGCTGTTGGCTGCTGCAGGTTGCTGTTGCGCGCGCCTGCCTCTGACTGGTTGCTGCTTTCGATGTGCAGCTGCTGCAACATTCACAAGTTCCACAACCGGGAGCACCCATATTTTTTTTTCTATTCTTTTATAGCAAAACTAGAACTAGGTCCTTAGTGCAAAAAAATTGTTCCAAAATATTGGAAAGCCACTAATATATCACAGTTGGGAATTTTATTTTTGAACACTATAAAGCGAGTATTTAACACTAAGCATCTAAAACAAAAATTGTGCACAAATGTCGAACGCGCGCAAGCAACAGTTGCAATTTGAAAAAGATAAAACCATTCGAAAAGTTCAAAAATCGTTCAAAAATTTGTGTATGTATATACGAGGTTTTTGTCAAAAAGCAGCGACAATCATCGGAATTATTTTCAAAAAAAAAAGTAACTATCTATTACTAGGTCCACACTTTGACTTTCTCCGCACACACTTTATGTCAAGTTCATTTTGAATTCATTTGAAGAACACACACATCCAGTTGACAAACCCCACCACCTTTTAATTGTCCTTTGCTTCAAAAAAACACAGAAAAAAAAACTATTTTCGTTTTCGTCGTTGTTTTTTTTTTTTTTTTTTTTCTTTTTTGAAAATTTCTACATTTAACGGTCTTTGGTAACTTGTAACGACGTTTCGTAACCATCAACTAACTAACTGAAATATCGTTAGTCAAGTGGAGCAACCGAATTCGAAATATACCCATATCCTTTTTTTTTTTTTTTAATTTTTTCTCCTTTTTTTCCTTTCGTCCTTTTGCTGGTTGTGTTTTGTTCTTGTGCTGTTCGTCGTCGTGGTTGCTGTTTCTGCTGTGCTGCTGGTGGTGTTCGGTCGGTGTACGTTGCTCGCAGAGTCGGCACAGGATGGTAGAGTGGTAGAGAGTAGAAACGTATCCTGTACACGGCTTTTCTTTCCTTTTAACGTTGTATGAGTGTTATGGTATGGTTTCGTTTTTCATGGTAGATGGCAGCGATGACGATGATGATGACGACGACGACGACAAGGACGATGTTGATGGGATTGTATGCTTGTATGTATGGATTGTGAAATTTCGCGTCGCTCTGTATTCGTGCTCTGTTAGTTTTAGCAATGATTATGATCCTGTGTTGTTTCCGATTGTAGTGGCCGTGTACGTACGAGCACTGGCAAAAAAATAAAGATGACATGCGAATAAAAATTCACAGTTAGTGTCTCTCATGTGTTTATTATTTTTATTTCGGAGAAAGTAGTAGAATGGTTTGTTCACAGGAGACACACCGAAAACCAAAACTCAACGGTAAGGAAGTCGTTGGGGAACTATTTTCACTTTTCGCCCCAGAGTCCTGTGATTCTTTTCGTTTTTGTTCCTTCATGAGTTCATGGGGCAAACAAACGAAAAATCCATGAAATACATTTTTTTTTCCAAAACGAGGACATCAATAAACTGAAAAGGCGTCTGGCCTCCTCTTATTCTTCATCATCTCACCACACACAATCACACTGAGTGAAAACCTACAGAACAAAAACCTATAGGAAATGCCTAGAGAACAACTGCATTCGTTCCCTTTTCGGTGAAGACACGTGGCGAATGAGTAAATAAGACGAACGATGCGATATGATTCAGTCGGTGTGCTGCCAACATGTTTTGATGAACATCCTGGATTATTCCTCTGCAGCTGGTGGGATATGAAATCTCCTTAGTGCAGCACAAATTCGTTTCAATTTCATTTCTTTGCAGTGGAGATAAGGTTAAATGAATAATCATAGCACGTAAGTCCTTAGCCACTTTTGCACAAAACAGCAATTGTTTCTATGGTAACAGTCGCCATAAGTATTGGTAAAGGAAAAGCTTTCAGTAAAGGATATGCTAATATTTTGGCGCCGGCTGACTAATTTCTACAGTTTGACTTGTGTACTAGGCGTTTATTCTGACCTTCAATATGTGGATTGCGGTAGTAGTTGCGGCGGCGGCTTAAAGCAATCAAAGTTATTTTCTTTGTTACTATGGGTGGGTTGGGAATTCGAATGAGGGGTGGCTTTCTTACATTCTTTGAACGGCTGAAAGTGATTTAATAGCCTTCTGTTGTGAAGGTGGGGAGATTATTGAAGAAATTGCTGATTTTTGTTTTCTGGTTTTGGTTTTTCACGTTTCATGATTTACGAGAGTTGGAAAATTTTACAAGGTCCTGGCGGTAATGAATAAACGGATGTTAGTAGGGATTACGTCATAATTGCAAGTAATTAATATTTCCTTGGGAGAAAAGTTGTACATTTTTGGAAAAACTGAAATAGTTTTCGGAGTTGTGGATATGCGTAAAGGTTAAAATGCAAACCAAGGGAAGGCTTCATTTCTGAAAGTAGCATGTAGCGATTTTATCTTTGTTGTAATTTTTTCTCCTGCAGAAAACTGGTAAACTAATTAAAAATTAACAATACACAAGTGATCTACACTAAATGTATTAAATATTATTAAAGCAAATCACGAAGATAGTATCTCGTAAAAATATTTCCCGGAAGCATCTGTAGTGGACGAACTTTTAAAACGAATTCTTGGGAAGTTCTAAGTTAGGTAAATAAGTGCCTTGCAAAATAGGCCAACAGTCGATTCTATAATATCCCAGGAATCTGTAAAATAAAAAAAAACAGCTGAGCTGGAACCATCCGGTAAGTAAGTCGTCTAGATCCGTAAGTCCTTATTCGCTCTTGCAGGTTCTACAGTTAAGCGTAATTAGGAAAAGGGATCAGTTCTTATCGTAGACTGGTCACGGTCGCATTTAATCTGAAGCTTGTTCGTCACTTATTTTGTTTGTAGTACTGATTGGAGTCTTTAAAAAGGGTGGGGACTAAGAAGGATGCAACACTCCTTTTCTGCCAGTTTATCTTCACTTATGTTACGTAGGATACCTAGCATAGAATCACTGCATTGGTTGCCGATATCTCAGTTAGGTACTATTTGTAGAATTTTACTAGTCTTGATCTAATTACCGCTGATTCTAGGGTCTTAACGGCTAAATGTCTGTCAATGTGCACAGAAATTACTTTCCCGGTGATATTATCTTTTTTGATCACTTTTGCACTTTTGATAAAACTTGAGAAAGGCTGCAATTAGTGTTAATTCCGGAGAATTAACCATTAGGTAAATACACAGTAAGCCGTAGGTACTGTGCGGTTTCACATTGTTAGTGATTTGTCGGTTTCTCCCCTCATTTCTCTCAGAAATTTTGGTAGTGAATCTGCCGTCAAAGACAAGATAGAGGCATGACAGTAGTATCCTGATAATTACAGTATCTCAGCTTGCAGTTTTAGTCGCCCTGTTGTTGCAGTAGAAGTCCAGTAAAATGAAATTTATCACTGTCTCCTTTGACGCTATGGTTGTTGTTCTTCTGGATTTTGTTATACCGATGACGGCTGCCTTCTGAATTTTTGTTAGGAAATGACTGCATTTCTTCTCAGGAGCGTTCCGCCAGACCGTTGACCCACAGCTGGTTTGAAGCCCCAATGGTGATTATAGCAGACGCTAACCACTACTACATGAAAAAGAAATTTATTTGGTTACGTATACGCCCTAGTGCAACAAAAGAGTCTTGCGGTTTCTTATTATAAATTTTGTTGGTATTATTCACATAGTTGTGATTATAAAAATAAATTTTAAACGTAGTACCTATAGTTTCATCTTCGTCTTGTAATTGTGAGATATTGTGGATATTAGATTAAATTATATCCTCTTATCTCGCACCTCTTCAGCTCTTTCGGGCACCTTTTCTTCTGTGTTCCTCGTCAAAGCATCAACATGAAAATTGCACACCATAAAAGTTACCAGGTCTGAGTTCGGATTAGTCGAGGAAGAGCCCTGTGACATCATGGTTAGTATAAGCAAAGTAGTGTAAGCACTTTATTCAAATTTAAATTCTAGCCCGGAAGTTTCCCATCTAGCTCCCTTTTTCTGTCAGTGTATTGTATTGGTGGGAATTCGCAGAAATCTTGCACCAGTCATAGCCTTCAGACTCGCAATTGTTCGGACGTCGGAAGTAAATGCAGAGGCTAGATCGAGGATTTGCACTTTACTAAGTCAATCAACGCAAGAAGTTTACGTGTTAGCATTGGGCGCAATGTATACAAAGAATGTAATAGAATAAAATAAATATAAGGTAATACAGTGTACAGTTCTTAGACATTATAAGATACAGCTAAGTTCTAGAGATATGACTCGTTGGAAAGTATTGTACTTAGGCTATACACCGTATTTTAGGTGTAAAAAAATAATCTGGGCAAATATAGTTTGATAAACAAAATCGTTAGAACCATTTTCGAGGAAATCGATTTTTTTCTAAAATCGGCCATTAGTACACTAAAGATAATTTTGGGGCTTCTATGTTGCCTCGAATTTTGACCGTCCAGCCATACAGAGAGACAGACAAACAGACGGAATTGAGAGATCCGCTTTTTTGAGACTCTCTTTTATAGCAATGTCAAGTTTGATTAAAATCTCTTTAATCAAACAGCTTTGTAAACAGAGAAGAAAAAATTATCACAAAATAAGTTAAAGAGATTAAATGATTACTTGTTGTTTTGTCAGTGTTATTGTCTTTTCATAGGAAAATTGTGGGCCGTCGAATTATGTTTATAGTTCTGTCGTGGTGCTTTCAAGACTGATATACCTTCTGATCAAAAAGTATCCGGAATTCTTCAATAAAACGAAAACGGTTCAATTATTCATTGATATTCATTTTATTCCCTTCAAAGTTATCTCTATTGCAAGCAGTGGAATATGTATTCCAACGCTTCCTCCAATCTTCAAAAGACTTTTCATAGGCCGATTTTGGAATCGCCATCAGCTCCTTCTGCAAATTCTCCTTTATCGCTTCAATCGTCTCAAAACGCTTTCCGCGAAGTGTTACGAGTAACTTGAGTCGTGGGAATAGGAAAAAGTCACAAGGAGCCATGTCAGGTGAATATGGAGCTTGCGGAACGGTATGAACGTTGTTTTTGATCAAATAGTCGCGAACAAGATGAGATAAGTGAGCCGGTGCGTTGTCGTGGTGAAGAAACCATGAGTTGTTTCTCCACAATTCTGGCCTCTTGCGACGAACATTTTCCCTCAAACGCTTTAATATGCTCACGTAATACTCCTTATTTACTGTCTGGCCTCGTGGAAGAAATTCGCAGTGGACCACACCACGGCAATAAAAGAAAACGGTTGACAAAGCCTTGATTTTGAATCGACTCTGTCGTGATTTTTTTGGGTTGTGGCTCGTCTGAGGAGCGCCATTCCGATGATTGTTGGTTAGTTTCGATGTCATATTCATAGACTTATGTTTTGTCACCGGTAATGATGTTATTGATAACATTTTGTCCCAAAGAAAGCATTTCTTTAGCGATATCAATGCGATACTGTTTCTGCAACAAATTCAGCAAATTCACAGAACACAACAAACGCTGACTTGTTTACAAAGCTATCACGCACAAACTCCCGACAAATGGCGCTCAAACAGATATTTGACTGCCAGATGACAGATGTACCAACCTAAAAATAAAAGCTTTTGACAATATCTCAAGCACCGTTGTTTGAATGGGAAATTCCGGGTACTTTTTGATCAGAAGCTATTACCATTTAGAAGTAGAGAATTGCTGGCAGTGGACGCATGCAAAGACCGAACTCTTATCACTTTGTAATTATAAACGACCGAAGAGCACATTTAAAGCCATGAAAATTATTTATTAAGGTCAACAGGGTAACTCTAGTACTTATCACTGTGACAAGATTTCACCAACAGCCGAGGTAGGACTTGCTTTAGGTAACACGCCTTTGCAAACCACTTTTTGTAGCTTGAACTTCTTCAAGCAATTTCATGGCCTTGAGTTTCAATTGCAACTTCCAGTCCATACTTTAGTTTTATCTACGAGTGCTGTAGAATGGAAGGATGTATCTGGTAAACTGAATACAACCGTCCCTCCCTATTTTCTTTTGTTGCCATATTTCAAGTATTTTACGAGGAACCTGGAGGAAATATTGTAGCTTTATATTATCGTTCAGCCAAGTGGTGAGAGAATTATCAAGTCGAACTAGCTTCATTTATTTAATTTAAATTAGACTTCTTCTCTACTGAAAAGGAGGGACAACTTTTGTTTATGATAAAAATGGGAGAGCATCCTTTAAATTTAATTAACTCAAGCACTACGTAGCGAGAAACTCTTAAATTCTCACTCATATTCCTTGTTCAAATTATGTTCTAAATTCAAATAATCCCCTCCTTCGAAAAGGAAATTTTTTTTTCTTTACAGGTAAAGTTGCACACCCTGTGTGTGCAGTCATGCACTTTGCTTTTTTGTTGAAAACTTTTTCGAATGCTATACCACTTATTTACCATGGTCATGACTCAGTGTGCTACACTCATACTCTGACAATGTTTTCTCTCGAAGGTTCACCAAATCATCCATATATGTGGCCAAGTTGATGGTTAAATACTAAACAGTACCTCTAAAATTCGTCTTTCTTGTTCTTTTTGTTTGTATTCGAACCAAACTAATTGAAGTGCATGTATTCATGCATTAGCTTTATATAAACCAACCCCTCCTTCTTTCTAGTTCTCTTTATTTTCGGTTCACCTCGAGAGAAAAGACATCGTCATCATTTGGTCAATTCGATCAAGCCAAGTGAAATTGCTACGTTGCATGTAAGAATGGTAATGGGATCCGGTATCCATATTGGATTTGCATTTTGTCCGTCTTTTTTTTTACTTGCACCTGTAAGGGCAAGTATTGGTTTCATGAACAAATTCGACCTCGAGATGTTCACCAATCTATGGAGAATCTAAAAAAAAAAGTATCTGTCTGTCTGACTGTATGCATAACTGCAGCCTAAACGGTTGGATGGATTTTCTTTAGACTTCATATCTGGGGTATGTGGGTTCACAATTCGAGGCGAAACGAGAGTTTTCATTTTAACCCGAAAATTAATGGTACTTTACGAGTATTAATGGCCGATTTTGTTTAAAATCGATTTTCTCGAAAACAGCTGCAACGATTTTGTTCAAATTTAATATTTAACTTACAGTGGACATATGCCAATAAATGACGTACCAGGTATTTGCCAGAAAATACGTATAACGGTACTGTATTTATTAGCTGGTTTTCGAAAATTTGCAATTTCTCGGCTGTGACTCATTCGATTTTCTTCAAAATTAGTATTTGGGTAATATTATATAATATGCAAGATTATGACATACCAAGTTTTGGAAAATTTTCAACATATATATTTTTTTTAAAAAAAATCTTTTTAACGATTTTGTTTAATGAGTGATTGTTTATCTGAGTGATTTGCAGATAAACAATATATAGGTGCAAGTACGTGCGATCCCATTGAGCACTTTATTTGTTCTTCATTCAAGTTTTATTCTACCGAAACTGAAATTTTGCTGTCGTGTTTTCTAGCTCCTCTTTTTCAGTAGGAGACAAATAGGAAACCCAATAAGATACCGAACGTGTGTCATCTGACAAGGATACAGGGGTACACTTCAGTTATACTATGCAAACGTATACATGGCTTGGTTTCATAGGATGGCATCTACATTCAGGATGCATTTGTGTTCTTTTATAAATTATTTCACACAGAAGAGAAAGGAATTTCGGTGCCATGAGGGGAAGCTGACGTCAGCTGGGGATGTGGGCTAATTTCGCAAAAAAAAAGAAAGGATTTGTTTTTAGGAGCAAAAGCAAATACTCCACTCAACTTATTATGGCAATTTTCATGCGCATACACATACTTATGTATAAAGGTATATGTGTATATATGCGTAATTAGAGTGAATGTTCATATTTACGGTGGCCGTGTAAATTGCGAAAATGATGGAACATGCAAACAGGCATTTGACATTGAACTGTTATTTTTTTGTGTGTTTTTGCTACCTGCAACGATATACAAGAGTGGGTGGAGTATTATTAATCACAAATGGAAATGACCAGTTGAGGGGAAAGTGTAGGAAGTAAGTTACATTCGCTATTTTTTTTTTTTTAAGATTTTCTTGGAAATGAGGAAAGTCCAGGCATGTGCCTTACTTTTTATGACCAGGAAAATACTATTAATTATAATGTTTGACCATGAGTATACGAAGATTTTTTTTTTATGGAATTCAAGGCCAGCACGTGTTATTGCTCTTACGATAACTTGTGGATAATAAATAACTTATTTCAGTTTTGTTTACTTCCAGTGTGTCTAAGAAATTATTACGTTAAAACAAGACATATTTTGTGGAAAAGAAATAAGTCGAATCATTTCGCAGAAGACAACGTGAATTTGTGAGATGCTAAGTACAAGAATTGCTGAAACACGGAGGGATAGTATACATTTTCCTCCTACAACAGATGGAATTCCAAAATTAGTGCAGGCAAGTTAGGTATTTACCCGGACATTTCCAATAAAAGCTGCAATTCGGTAGAACTGACCAGGGTGTGCCACGGAACAGAACTCCAAAAGTCCCAAGAAATTCACTTTGGGAAATTGCCAGAGGATCAGAATAGCGTTGTAGAGCATCTCATGACGTACCATAAATATACAAATTACTCACCATTATATGGGCGCCGTGGCCCAATGGTTAATTCACTGATCGAAGTGTGAAAAAAGCTCACAAAATAAACTGTATTTTCAAAGCGTTTAATGCGATTGTCACCTAGATCAACACATCACGAGTAAGTTACTATGCAAATAGAATCACTCAAATGAAAGAAGAAAGACAGTGTCATAGACAGACACACAGACCGTCACGTGGACAGACAGACAGACAGACAAGCACATCCACTATGCGGTAAATCACTCTTCTGTACATTCGGAAAATGTTTTATCGGATACTAATTTTTGACAAAATCACCATACATTAATTTTTTTAGAATATGGAAGTAAACGTGTTTGTAATACTTCCACTCACATGCCTACTATATAATAAATAAATACACTGGGCCGAGCCTAGCTTCTCACAGCCACTCGTGCTTTGCGCCACACGAATGCGAATTCGAATGTCGTTTTGCCGTTTCTGAGGGGTATTTTTTTTCGATTGCGAGAAGCTCCTCATGACTGAATTTTGCTCGCGAGAGGTGGGATCCTGAGAAAACTTTTTTTTCCTTTTTTTAGTTTTCCAGGTTTCGAACCTTGTATATCCTTCTCAGTGAACGCGTACTTTACCATTAAATCATGACGCCCACCTACTTTATTACTGGGCCAACAACTTTTAGATTATATACTGATCATAGAGATCTACGGTGTTCCCCCAGCTTGCTTTGATGAACCGGAGTACCAGGTAGATCTCCTTCTAAAAGTTGATAAGCATCTAGGTTGTCTCGTCTTTTGAGGATCAGTGCTCTGTATTCCTTAAGTTGGTTTTCTGAGTTTTAATTAACATATCCGCAAAATCTGCGGTCTCCATTTTGCTCTAAACTCAGTTTCCTGAGATGTTCTCTAAGTATGCAGTGACCAGTTAGAAATCATATAAGAATTTATTCATTTATTCAGATCTTATTTAATTTCCTGCCATAGAGCTCGAGAAGTTCTTTGGCCTGTCATTTGCTACTTTTTTGCTACACTTAAACTCTATATTAAATTGGGCGCATCTTTCGATCGTATGAACCTCTGCTTTTAAAATACTCGTAAAGATCCCACGACTTCTAAGTACTTGGTTCTGAAACCAGATACACCTGCCCAGCTGTTGTGCGTGCAATTCTTACCTTTGGCGCCATAGTGTGGTGGCCCCCCTTACATAAGAAATATAACATCAACGGAATTAAAAAAAATACAAAGATTGGCATGTGTAGGCATCACAGGAGCATTGAGATCTTGCCAACAGATGTGTGATCCTGCATCTGATCCCCCTTGAACTCCATATTAAATATATGTTATATGCAGCGCCGTACGGCTCAGGGAAACTGGGTTCTGGACAAAAAAGCCATATGGCCACTTTTAGATTCTGTAGACGATACCAAGTAAACTGGTGACATCTTCGACCGATTACAGGACTCCCACGCTCGACTTCAGCAAACATTTTTCAGTAAAGTACTCTACCAGAGCAGAATGGAAGAACGGAATGGTAATCAATGACTTTGATATCTGTATATATACAGATGGTTATAAATGCACTGCAGAGTTGGCGCAGGCATTTTCTTGGACCAACTAAATATATCGAAATCCTTCCGTCTCCCAGACTCTGCTAGTATCTTTCAAGCGGAGCTTTTTGCGATTCGGGAGGCTTTCCGCATGCTAAAAAATCTCCCAACGTCCAATCTGAATAAAGCTATCTTTTCTGATAGCCAAGCCGCAATCAAGGCCATTGATTCGGTTCCATATCATCAATACTGGTAGAACAATGCCGGTTTGAAATAAATAAACAAAGCGTCCATTCTGGAATTACCCTCATTTGGGTCCCAGGACACAGTAATTATGAGGGTAATGAGCGAGCAGACGAGCTGGCTAGGCGAGGGTCAGCCCTTAACGGCTCGCTAGCGGAAAGAGTCAATATTCCGATAGGATTTGAGTTATTAAGGCAATTTACAACTTCACTTCCTCCAGCTATCCAATCTCAACAGACCTAAATCAAACGAGCTGGGTATTGCTAGAATTGTATCCATTATAGGGGACTACGCGGCCAAGCTTGGCATTCCTCACAATACTTTCTATCGCAGCTGCAAAGACAGCAACGAGAGGGAATCTCTTACCACTTTCTTTGCAGCTGTCTAGGGCAGGACAGCTGCAAGGGCCAGACAACGCACGTTAGATAAACCTTTCTTTAACGATTTCAGCGAAATAGCCCCTAAACGGATTGAAAAACTAATCCCATTTCTGAACTCCACGGACTGGGTTTAATTATATCCTCCTATCTCCAATAACACACTCAAACAAACGGGGTACACGAGTTTTTTTTGTGGTATCAAAACGGCGCACTTAGCGCTAATTGGGTTCTTTTTCGAACCACCACTTTACCTATCTACCTACCTACCTACCTAACTTGATCCGTGGGCGAACAATTTGTTTTGGTACTTTACGAAATGAATCGATTTTATCAAAAACGGCTGCGACGATTTTGTTTAAATTTAATATTTATGTTAATTTGGACATAATGTCATAAGATGACGTACAGATATTTTTTTTTTTAAATTGGATAACGGTCATTTATTTATTATAGAATTCTTCACTCATTTTAACAATTTCTCCTAAATTTTCGCAACTGAGTAATTTGCAAATGAACAACACATAGGTCCAAATACGTACCACCCAGTTGTGCAGTTTATTTTTCTGGGGAAAGTATAAAATTTCAATAACATGGCTAGAAGTACATATATAATGTATGTACATATGTGTAAAAGTTCCCATGCTTCTACACTTTTTCTACAAATTGAAATATGACTGGTCTTATCGTTCAGTGACGTTTTCTTTTTTTGAAATTTTTATCAGAATCTCATGAATTGCGTTATAAATTTTGACATCCACGTCCATTTTTCTTCTAGTATGAACTCGTAACAGTCCGAAACTTTTCTGGATGCTTTTAGTGATTATTGAAACGAATTTTTTAATCCTGTAAAATAATTTTTTCTTTCCATAAAAATATAAAAGTCGTATATGACAGATTTTGAAATCTGGGACATTTTTTTAAATCTGAGGAAAACCGAGTTTCTGCATTTACATAACTTTATCAGAATACACATTCCTTATTCATAAAATTATAAAATCTGCTTTGTCAAAGAACAATGATTAGACTTTCAACGCAACTAAAATTATCTTCAATTCCAAAAAAAATATTCACTTTGCATTTCTTCGAAACGTGCCTTTTACCTTGCGCAATAATAATCCAATTATAACGCCACACACGCGCTGCATTACGTCTTACTCAAGACAGCACCAGATACAAAAGATGATGTCTCACTATCAATACTTCTAGTAGACTACTTTTATCCAAACAATTACATAACAAAAAAAAAAAGAACATAATTGAAATAAAATAAAAACGAACCGCTCTCTTTTCTTCTTCTTGCGAAGCTCCGCGGGAGATTTCATATCTCCACCTGCACCACTAACCCTAGCATACATCTTGAACGGAGGATTATCCGATTGCTTTAATGATAATGCTGTACTAGCCGGTTATTATTCGCTAGACCCCATTTAATCCCCTAGGGTTCTTTGTATCGCATTCAATCGCAAACTATCCACAAGAAGAACATCCAATAAAATCATTTAATTTTTTTTTTTTTTAGCACTTTATACTTTTTCTTTGGAAAAAAAAACTCTAATTGTTGCTACCACATTTATATAATTTAAGAGTTTTAGAGACAATAAATAAAAAATTAACCGATTCTAACGGAATAAAAAAATATAAATAAAACCGACTGCGGTGCTTTTAGTTAAAAAAAATATCTAAAAGCCTAAGCGCAATCAATTCGTTAGTGAACTTTTTTAATTTAATTTTACCTTCCATTTGTTGGAAGGGCGGTTATGATGGCTGGGGGCGGACAACTTGGGTGGGTCAAAGAAAAACGTCAAAATGCAGTACGAAAAAAAGCGGAAAAGTTGCAACAAGCATTAACTTCTTCAGTTCATTCCTTCAGTCAATGAAAAGTCTTTAGAATTGCATAACATACGGCTCGTGGAAAGCTGCAAAAGCATTTGCAACTTTCTGTGTCCTCTTATTTTCTTTTTATTGTCTTTATTTGAATTTTTTTATTATTACCTCTTCGATTTATATATTGACAGAGTGTTAATACGAGTGAAGACTTCGTGTGGTGATTTGAGATTCAACCATATACAATTAGCCAGGGGGTGTGAGCTAATAAAAGAGACGTGATTAAGTTGTGTCTATCAGTGGTAATGGGGGTAAATCATTTTAAGATTTTATTATGGCCGTGGGAATGTTTAATTAACAGGTAGTGTTAGAAATTTGTTTATCACTAATTGGATCACAACTGGCGTGGTGAATATAAACAAAAGCTTTTCAATTCTGTTTTTTACTTTTTTTTTACCGGCCAAGCGAATTTCTGGAAACAAGTCTTAGTAGTAGTGAACTGGAATTTTGATGATTCTAACAAAAAAAAAAAAGACATCTGTTAAAATATAAAATAAAATATTGTAAATTTTCAAAACTTGGCATGCCATAATTTCGAACAGAATCGATCAAATCATAGCCGAGAAATATCCTATTTTCAGAAATCGGTTAATAAGCAAAGTACCGTTAAAGGTAATTTTTGGGGAAACAAAATGGGTTTATAGTTTTCGGCCATCTGATAGCAAATATCCACGATAACTGAAATATCAAAATTGATCGAAATCCTTGACACCGTTTTCGAGAAAATCGATTTTTTTCAAAATCGGCTACTTGTGAAGTACCGTTAATTTTGAGATTAGAATGAAAATTCCGAGGGAGATCTACTAAATATCCAAAATTAAAATCTCAAAACTAAAAAATACACAACTTTTGAAGAATGTACAAACAGAAAATTCCCAAGCACAAAATCCCCCAACGCAAAATTTCCACTTTATGCCCTCAAGTGAATTTTTTTAATTTTGTTTTGCAATATAAAAATAAAAGAACAAACAAAATTGTAAAAAAGTATAAAACTTAAAATACAAAAATAAAATCATAAAAAAAAAAAAATAGTGAAAATTATGGAGCTTTTGTCCCTTCACATCCTCCTGTTGGTCCCGGACAACGCAAAGTATGAAACCTAAATAGACATTTCTCTTGCACGTCAAAGACACAAGAGACAATCCATGTAATCTTGAATTCACCAAGCACCCCAAATCCGCTGTAGCTCGAGCCTATCAAAGAAATTAAGTTTGCGGCCAAACACTTTATTAAGTTTCTCTATTATAGTGATGCCAAGTTTGATCAAAATCTCGAGATTGAACATTTTCGGGAAACCAATTTTTGCCCTTATAGGTAAAAACAAAATCGGCATCGTAGTGTAGGAAATTCCAAAACCTAACATTTTGTAGTAGGATGATGCACTGTTTACGAGATATTCGCACTTAGAAACAGATTTCATAAACTTCGGGGTAAAGTCGGACATGATTGATTACCAACATTTTTAAAATATGGATGACGCATTTTGTAAAAAAATTCAGGACCTAAAATTTGGAGCTGATTAATTTTTCTTGAGAACGCACTACTATTTTCGAAATATGCGAAACATTCTCATCCTCAAAAGAAAGCTCTCAGGGAAGAATACATCATTCTATTTGGAGCGGCAAATTCCTTAACCTACCACTGAGCAGAAGTATTAAAGGAAATCCAGCATTCGGAAAGATATTCCGAATTTATATGACGACATAGTGACTGGACTTAAATATTTAATTTCAACGTATTGACACAGTTGATACAACAAGGAAGGGTACTCGTAAACTCCCTAAAAGATGTAAAAATATTTATTGGGCCTTAGGGATCAGACTAAATTAAATAATGATTCCATTTAAACTTATTCAACTTCTCGATAATTGGTTATTATGAATCGATTTTGATAATTTTAACTTCGTATTCACTTTTTTCCACGTCTTAGTATTTTTTCGGTTGTATATTTCGTAATTCGTTATTTCAGTGTAAACTCACCCATAACACCAGTTTTGTCTTAATTCAGTTATGCGAGCTTTTATTCTTTTCAACTTTCAAATTTTAGTTTTATATGCACATCGAACTTAATTTAAATAAAAAAAAATAGAAACTTACAAACTACGTTTTACCTTATTAACTTGAAAATATCATTTAAAAATGAAATACACATATTCCCGGACCACTGCATTATAAATATTAATTTTAATTTAAAAAATTTCAACTGAAAACACTTTTCTAATAACAGAGTAATTTAAATCGCTAAATACTTGAATATACGAGTGTACCGGAAATAGTAGAAATTGCACGAACAATTGTTTATAACAATTAGTCTGTCAACCGAACAAAACACATGCTCAATGATCAAAATACCTAAAGATATATGAAGCATCTTATAATTTCCAAACAATTTCAATAAGAAAACTCATTAGCACGTGTTTAATTGCCAAAATACTTTGCACACCATCTCTATTTGTTATTAAAGCTATTAAAAATTTTGAAAAATGTTTATATAAACAATACCCGCAACAATATTCGAAACAAAAAAATTCCCAAGTACACACACTTGGCCTTGAAGGCTAATTGTATTGACCGTTTAATAGATTTTTCTTTTCAAAGTACGTACACAACAAAGCAACAAATACATTACATTTTAGGTACTAAAACTATCCTTTTTGTAATACCATTTCGAGAATGGTTTATAGCAGACCATTTAGAAGTTAATAAATCCTAACGGTGCAGATATGTACTTTATATGAGAATTATTCTAATACTTTTGTTTTTGTTATTTTTTTTTTTTTTAAACACAGAGATGGTGGTGCCTGTTTTCCAGAAAGTGATTAAGCACAGTGTACCAACAAAACTCATCACATTTATAATTATATACAAACAAATATTTATTTAGAAAAAAAAAAACATATGTGAATCTATTTGAAGTGTACAACATATAGTGTACATTACCTAATAGCTTTCGTAAAGCCACCTTGCGCTGAGATGTATGCCATGCATGCATTCCATTTGGGGAAGAATTATTTTCATAGGATTTTTTATTTAAACTTTTATTTAATTTACAATATATACAGGGGTATATATTTTTTTTTTTTTATTAAAAACAACACATTGCACAACAATTTGTCACACAATTTTGCAACAACAACAAGGTAATCACAGCAATGTCAATTTTTCACATTTTTCAAACAATTTCACATTAAATAGAATATTTAACGATCACTTAGAGAATTTGCATTTTTCCGAGAGAACGAAAAAAAAATAATAAGAAGCGTTTTCTTCTAGTAATGCTTTTTTCGAACGTTTTACCCGATCGGCGAACTAGGAAAGAAAAACTGAACATCTCCGAATAAACATCCCCTCAGGCTGACTGTGAGTAAGTTTTCTCATCATCATCATCATCACATTGTTATGCCGCGCTGTTAAGGAGACCTGACCGGTTCAAAATACTTTGGATACCTATACATGCAGACTGGTATACGTTGTGTTTTCCGATTTGTTCAAAATATCTATATAAACTTGAGAGGAAAAAAAAAACAATTATATATTTATGCGTCTACCGCATTATTTTGTTTAAATGTTTACTTTCCATTTTTAACAAGAAAACTTGAGAGAACAAAAAATAAAAACACCGAAAGGCACTTTCAGCAATAATGATGCTTTGCGTTTGTAATAAATATAAACAAAAATTTTAAAGATTAAAATATAATGACCACTGGTGATTAAGTTGATGGACGTTTTTATTAGTGCGATAATTATGATTGTACATATTTAATAACAGCTATTTAATCACAGAAATAGATTAATGACGGAATTATATAAAATAACAGATCAAGAGCGGCGCCAAAAGTTTGAGTTTTAATCATAAACCCGGTACAGTGAGTTTTTTAAAAAGGATGGCAACCCTATTATATAAAATACTAGATCACACGAAAGGCTTCGCTAGTTATAAAACTTTGCGTGCTTTAGGAATTTTAAGCCACAAGAAAGGCGAACAATAATTTTGAACAATTTTCATACAAGCTTGGCTGCGTCTACGTAGAACTTTTTTTTCGTGGTAATTATCAAAATTTGCATCAAAGAAGAGATATTTTGAGGATCAAAATTTGAGAGAAGCAACAGACATATTAGATAATTAACAGGTCAAAGTAACTGCTAAGCCACCGTAGGGATAACGTTTCCAAATACACAAACGTCATCACTTTTAAGCATTGCAACCAATGATTTTTGCATAAGTTGCAGACACGAGGAAATGAGGATACTAAGTATAGTTCACTTGTCCCTCATTTGCCAATATAAGGGGTACTATAGCAGAGTACTTCTTCAACGATCAAACCGATCTGAACAAAACCTGCACTGCCAAAATCTATGCCTTCATCAAAAGATTAGATGGCTCCAGGAGATTGGAATCGTAATCACTAGGCATCTCATCGGAATCGCTTTCTACTTATCTATCTATCATATCTATGTAAAATCAAAAAACGGAAATGAAAAACCCAAGTACATACGAGTGTATACGTACCTGAAACTGAGTATGCTTATAGTAAGTTAGGTTAGATTAGGTTCTAGTGACTGCCGGCGCTTTAAGCACAGACACACAAGTAAGCTCCTAAGTAAAGCCTTCTGCTGATAGAGAGAGCTGGAGATGGAAAGTTGTCTCTTCCTCCACCTCGACCCTACATCTTCTACAGAAGTTGGAGAAGATGACAAGGCAACAACATCTGTTGCGCTGATATGCTTCCTACTAACGGAGACAAATCTATTCGAGCGCTTCTGATACAGCTAAGGCCAAATCTGTCTAGTGACATGACATTTGATCTCCGTGAATGCACCCAGCAATTGCTTGCTTGTAGTGAGAACCATGTCGAGATTCCCCTTTTCCGGTAGAATCCGCAAAGTTATGCTAGTAAGATCATCAGCCCCACAATGGCCTGCAAATATCCCTATCTCCCAGAACCCGTCACAGGTAAATGTCGAATTGTTCAGCCATTGAGTTAAGAAACGAGCGACAATCTAAACCGACCTTTAATGTAGAAGAGATGGATTCCAGAGATTTTATAGTAGTTTGGCTGTCAATAAAGATTCTAATATCCTTCTCGATGGAGCTTCTTTGGTCGCCATTATCTCCGCCTGAAAAACGCAAAATTTATCCAGGAAGCGAGAAAACCCAACCACTCAACCCATCGATTGTCTTAGAGTATGAGCGATGGGGAAAGTTCCCACAGGATGTTCAAATTTATTGCATCACCCTGCATTGCAAAAGTCAACAATCTGAATCCGTAGAATTCTTACACAATTACTTAGAATATTTCGATCATCTAGCATGTGTGAGCCTAGGTGTACAACGCTTTTGCCTTCTATATTTTGCCTACTGTATTTTCAAGAAGGTAATCCGATTGCGACCAAAATCAACAAATCGCGAGCAGGTTTAGCGAAAAAAAAAGGTGAAAGGCAATGCCACAGAACGGCACACACACAGCATCCATGAAAAGTTGAGCGAATTTATAGCCTGTACTATTCAATAACATTCTCTGTCTTCTTCTTTCGGAGAAGTTGGTGTATCTTCTTGCTTCTTTGCTGAAGATACGTAGGTATAGTACTAATTCTGACATTGAAATCGCCTAAAACGATTTTTATGTCATATGAACGTAGGTAGAATCATTTTTCTCTTCTGCGAGGGCGTGCGTATATATTCACATAATATTCTGCTGTTGCGGTATTTATCCTTAATGATGCTTGTCATCAGGCGTTCGCTTACATGTCTACGTCTCAAGTCATCTTACCTAATTATGCCTTTAACTACAAATCCGCATCACAAATAAACGTATCAGTTTTTCATCCTCTTGGTATACCCATCGTGTAGTCGTAGTTCTGCATTTTTGGAAGAAATTTGGAGTGGTTTTAACGTGCTTTCCTAACTAAGGGAACTTGATGTAAGATTGGCGACATACATACTTCATGAGAGAATGCACTATTTTCCAATAGAGTCTCTGCATTCGGAAACGGCAGATTTTCGAGAGATGAAAGATTGTTGGACTGATAATATCAATGAAAATGGTTTTGATATTTATGATTGCATTACAAGGGAATAAGTCAGTATCATTGATCTAATATACTCTCCTATTGGTAAGTATTAGCCTTGCTGATTTGAAATAAATTCTTGACTTAAATTTGCACTACCCTTAATACCCACTATGTACATGGAATAATTTCATGGTCTTAAAATCGACACAAGTACGATACGAACATACTCAGATTTAAATTTTCAAACCTCAATACGCATTATCGCCAGGTACACAAATTAACGCTTCAACAAATTTAAATAAACTACTATTGTTTAAACTAACTGCCAAAATATTAACAGAAAACAATCGCAGGGTCATTAATTAATACAAAGAAACCGTATGCTATTAAAATCGTAGGCGTAAATTTTGATTATTTCTCGGAAAATATATGTATGTACTCTTAAATACATTGATGCTCAAAACTCAAACACGTGAGGGGTAGACATTGAAAATCGATTAAAATCTAATTTCCACCACTTTTCAGTACTTAATATGTTTTGAGATATAAATGTACAATAGAAACAGTTCTTCTCCTATTCGCACCTAGTGTTGGCATTAATGAAAAATTTGCTTCATCAAGATCTATAAATGTATCTCTGAACAGAGAGCAAATGCTCTTTGACATCGTTATCTCAAATTATACGATCGCAACATTTATCTGTGTCATATCTCAGTATCTTTTACATTTAATTGTATGGCAAAAGGCAATTGCTTTCAGTATTTCTGAACTTCACTAGAAAGCCCACTTTCCCTTTCTGCGATATCTATGAGAAGAGCTCATTCTCTGTATACTGTATAATCTGGATGCATGCCAAATGCCAAAAGTGCAAACATTTTTCTTTGTGCGAATCGCCGCTAACCAAAATCTGTATCTGTCTCTCTATTTTTTTTTTTTTTTTTTTTTTTTTATCTGTCTGCTTGTGCCGCTGAAAGTAATAAAAACATATCCAATCGGTTTTGTTTAAACAAACTCAGATCCAAATCTTATAAGGAGCTCTATTGATAATTAAAAAAACACTTTTTTTGAAATATGGGCCAGGGTATTTAGCATTATTGTAATAAAAAAAAGTGTTTTTTTTTTTCAAGATTACAAAAAGGGAAATATTAAATACTGTCCGTGAACTGAGAGCATCGATTTTCGAGAATATGTAGGAGATGGAAATATCAGACGCACGAGATACTAAAAATAAGCTCGCACCAGCATGAGACTAATTGAATGCTCAGGGAATACGTAAATATGTAGATACATAAGTAAAAATACTGTGAAAAAAGAAAATTCACACCCAGCGAGCATTGCATTTGTTGTGACATTAACACTCAACGTTACCACCTACCCGCACACGCCTACACTCCGCCGGAATGCGTCTAGATCTGAATGTATTTTTTTTTTCTCATTTATTTTTTTCTTGTGTCTATCGCATCATATTGTTTTCAATTTGTATCTACCAACAGGGTATTCTCTCGAGTGGCAGTGACCGTTCGGAATAGCATTCACATAACTACCCCACTTTCTCTTTCAATGACACTCATTTGATGATTTGAGAAATTTTATTAAATTCAATGCTGATTGATGGCGTTCCTTTGAAATGCAACATAGTTTTTATAAATTAAATTACTTTGAATTACACTAAGTGGCGTCGAAAAAAAATGGTTTGATGTCTCATGCATTGGCATGTATTCAAATTGCCGATACCACTGCAAACAATCGTGAAAGTAAACCAGACAAAAAAGATACATTATATTCTTTGAGATATGCTTGGCATTAAATATATGCTTTAAGTTCAGGAGTTAAATTTTCAAACTTGGCAAACAGTATGAGAACCTTAGGTTTTCTGACGCTATTGATCAGACAAATTGCACCTGCATCTGAGCCAAGTAAATCTATTTGAGCACAAAAGTATGTATAGAGCATATAGCTGGCACAAGAACTGCTTCTAGAATGTTCACGATTACAACAGCCCCAGAATATTACTAAAAAAAAATAAGTAAAAAGAAATACACTCCAACTGCATTAACACGAATCTTTACTATTTAAGCTAAAAATATGGTTTACAAATATTCCACATTATGCACATGTAAAAGGTGTCCCAAAATTTATGCAAGATTTGAATTTTGCGCCATTTGTGAGGTAAAGTGTTGCCAACGAAAAAAAAAAAAGACAGCATGACAGCTGACAGTTCAGGGTTATTCAAAATTGAGTACTACACGAAAGAGCAACGCGTTTTCATTGTTGAGCAATATTTTAAGAATAATGAAGGTTTGGCAGCTACGTACAAAATATGGTCGGGAAAGTGATTTAACTTCATCAACTGTGAAGAGATTTATTCAGGGAGACTAAATTAATTAGTGATCTTAGACACTCTGGCCGTCCATCAACAAGTCGTTCAACTCAAAACATCGAAGCAGTTCGTGAGAGTGTTGTTGAGAATCCAGAAACATCAATTTGGCACCGTGGTCAAGAATTGGACATTTCGAGAAGCTCTCGATAGCATATTCTCACGAAAGATTTGCATCTTCATGCATACAAAGTGTAATTGACTCAAGAACTGAACTCTATTGACCTTGACTACAACGAAGAGAGTTCGTTGAATGGATTATGGAACAACAACAAGTGGATGCTGATTTTTCAAACAAAATCGTCTTCAGCGATGAGGCTCATTTTCATCTTGATGGCTTTGTTAATCGTCAAAATCGTCGAATTCAGGAAATCCACGAGTAGTTGTTGAGAAACAAATGCATCCACAACGTGCCACTGTTTGGTGCGAATTTTTGGCTGGAGGTATCATCGGACCATTCTTCTTTGAAAATGCGGCTGATCAGGTAATAACAGTTAATGGTGCTCGCTATCGCGACACGATAATCCAGTTTTTTATGCCTAAATTGCAAGATATGGATGCGGACGGCATGTGGTTTCAATAAGACGACATTTCAATAAGAGCCCGAGAAACAATTCAATTACAGCATGAGTGTGGTGATAAGAATTGGCCGCAAATTTCTACCAAAAGTGTGTATATGCGAGCAAAGCCGTGGAGGCCATTTACCCGATATGCTATTCCATGCATAACCCCATACTGTATACATACTTTATAAATCAATAAACCATTCACAATTTCTAATTAAAAACTTGCGCTTTGTATCAAAATTACTTCTTGTGTGAATTTTGGCACACCCTTAATCCGCTAACTCGATAAGTTTATTGGTGCTTTAGTCGTATAAATCCATTTTGTTTCGTTTTTCTTCAATAAATCTTGTCAATAATGGCCCTCAGTTTCGATTGTTATCAGCAGTTTACTTAGGGTTACCATCTATCCGCACTGGCTGGAGAAATGAACAATTGTGGAACAAAGTGGCGCCCAACGTGAGAGTCCAATTTTTCAAAATTATATGTACGTGATCCTCAAAGATATCCGACTTCACCCCGAAATTAATGGAAATCGTTCTTGAGTGCTAATGCATGAATGAGTGAACTAAATCATTCGATAGTTAAAATCATTCACTTGATAACTAACAATAGTCGACACTTTGCAACACTATGTAGTTCATTCGAAAGACGATACCATATTTACTATTTAGTACAAAGCTTGATACAACAGCTGAGAATAAATAAACAAACTGAATTTGTATCTTGTACAGCTAATATGCTTAACATTAGCTGTATCAATGACCTTGATGAAGCGACACGAATTAAAAAAAACAAAAAAAACAAAACCAAGTTGTAGGTAACAGAAGTACATTCACCCCAAGGGATTATTACTTCACGGTATACACAAAGTTCAATCTTTTTTGTTCAGGAAACAAACAATGGAACAAAAAATCCATTTTCCATTCTACAATATATTTCACATGCAATATAAAAATAGATTAAAAAAAAAAAAAAACAGTCTGCACAGTGCACATATGTTGACTGCACTCATTCCTTATGTATGCAAGCTGACTTTATATGCACTGTGTCGAGGAGCTTAATAATAAAAAAAAAAATCCATAATATGGCTTTGACCTTTTCCTTCGCTATCTTGCGGCACTGAATGCAGGCTCTCGTTTCCCGCAATGTGCAATCATAAATTTTCCCCCAATTTCCCTCCGGTTTCCTTTTCTGTTGTTTTTTCCTTAGTTCGGTCTTTTCTTTTTTGCTTCTTTCTGTTTGTCTCTTTTAGTGTGATTTCCTTAACCATTTCGTCGTTTCTTCCGCACATGTTTGGTGTCATTGAGTTTGTGTTGTTGTTTTTGTTTTTTGCAACGACAGAAGCTAATACACAGCACAAGGATGTCAAATGATAAGTTGCTGCTGTTGGAAGGTACACATTTCCACAAGATTGCCCATAAAATTCTATACAGCTCCACTGAAATGTTTCAAAATACTTTTCGTTTGTGCTTTTGTTTTGAGAAAATATGTATATTATTTTTTTTTTATTGTTTTATATATTTTGCACATGGACTTTTCTAAGTTTATTCTCTTCTTCATGTATCCCTCTCTTATTTTAAGTGATTTTTTTTTGACAGCGGTTTGGCATAATTTCTCCATCGATGACGTAAATGGTGACACAATAACCTCGAAATAAAGGAGCACCAGTGTACTGTTTTGTAGGAACAACTATGTATGTATGTATATGTGGCTAACTTAGGGGAGGGTGGGTTAAAAGCTTGTTGGTTTCGTGACTGCACAAAAAAGTTCAGAACTGTGTCGACTCTCTTACTTTAGGTTTTGACTTTATAGCTTCTGCGGTTCTGGGCATGTGCACCAATTAATTATTAAGAGGAAATTAACTGCAGGCAAGAGACAAATTTGTGTGTGCCGGCTCCAGTGTGATTCACCAGTACCGGAATCTATTGACAAATTAAGTTCAATATTTAGCTTGACACACTTAAGTGAAAGTTAAATGTAGTATATCTACTTGGGAGGGAGGAAATTGGATTCTGTTTGGTCTTGTGGGAAATGTTGTAAATCATTTCATAAACATAAGATTTATTAATTATGAAGGAATTTTATATTATTGAGCTGATTGAGAGATCTTGATGTATTCAAAAACAGCAATACTCGTATGTAATTCCTACGGGAACTATCGCAAATCTTATGAAATTAGAAATTCTTGTAGCAAATGCATCATCTATTACATAGTAGTTCACGCTGCAGTAAACAAACAATAAATTCACCTTAAAAACTATTAAAGGAAGGAAATTTCACCGAAGTTTCCTAGCAGTCACGAGTAAGTTGATTGTGTGCGCTTCATTCTGATGATAGGAACTACACTTGCCAGTAAATTATGAATTGCCAATTGGTATTCAAGTCCAGAAATTTAAAAGAAAAAAATTTCGAGCCTCATACCTGAATTCCAAAAATTAACGAATTTATGGGTAATTAAAGTACGTGCACGAAAGCCAAAAAAAAAGTACCTGAAAACTATAGTATTTCAATGTATTTTTATATCAAAATGGCAGAACACCTGAAATCATGGGTATCCTTTGGAGCCATTATTTTTTGTAGTTTACAACATATAACTACCAACATTTATTTATTAAGTTTTACAAAATTTTACATGACTTTCAAATATTGATGAAAACATATAAAAAAGTTGTTAAACTAATTAAGAGTTTGAGCCGTAATTTGGTTAGCATCATCAAATTAGAATTAGCATCATCAAATTAGAAAGAATATCACTTATGTGGATTTCGGTGTTGAAGTAGATTATTTAAAATTAAACAAAATCAAGACATTTTATAGGTACAACACCAACAATTGCGCTCTTACAATTTTGACCGTGTATTTGATTTTTTTTTTCTTTTGTGTGCCTAAATTGTAATTTTTCCTCTTTCGTGTGGTAAATTTCTTTGAAAAATGCTGGCGGCACTGTACTGTCACCTACTTGTGGATCGAGTTAAGAGTGTTACAGGGAAAATGTAAAACAATACAAAATTCAAGACGGTAATATTATTTATTTAACCTGTTTCGACCAAAACATTATTAAGTATCTGAGGATTTTCTAGGGCTTCAATTCAAAATATTTTTTTTCGGAATTCAAGTCGATGGATTTTACGATGAACCCAACTTTTCTCATTGCATCCTTCAGAAGAACCCGGACGACCTAGATAGCTCAAATTTTTTTCACTTTTAGTACTGACAATGAGAAGGAACATAACTGAGATCATTTTTTGATTTAGAAATAGAGGATGCTGCTCATAACATGTTTTCCAATGCGAGTGCGTCGTTTCTTGTCAATAGAATCTACTGGTTGACCAAGAAGTGTGCGGGTGCAATAAAACGTGCTGTACTCAATTGCATATGGTTGAAGGAACCAGTACTCCACAATAACCCACAATTCGAAATCGAAAGTCTGGCTGCAAAGCATTCTTCTCCGTGTTATAAATTTTCAAAAAAATGTTCACTTTCTAGATCTTCCGGGAGCTTTGGTTTATTGGCCATCATTTTCGTTCGAGCAGATTTGCTTATCTGTGTCGTGAGCAATAACAATTTATCATGGAATATTACGATTTATTAAACCAATTTTTTGGTCGCTATAACCTATCCACTACATATATCCTGAATAGCTATTCTATGACAGTATTGGCCTATTGAGTGTATTAGATGTCGCAACTTCACACACTATCCGATCCGCAATGTAAATCTGCACTGAACTGTTTTCTAGCTGTGCAGTTGACATAACAAACATGCGAAATTTTTCTTAAAAAATTCGGATGAAAGGGGTCGTTTGGGGCGGTGGGCGGCTGTTGGCCAATATTATTTCATATATATATTTTAATTGCCGTCTTATCTCCTTAACCGCTTGTTATCTCCGCAGCTATCAGACCTACATGCGAATTAGGTTTATACCCGGACATTTTCAGTACCAAAAACCCCAGAACTCATCCTGAAGAGCACCAAACATTGTTTTTTGCCATTCCCATAAAATCAAAGAAAGTGGAGTAATATATGGTTTGAAAGTTTAGGCATCGATATGCCATATGATGGAGGAATTCTTTTTCTTGAGAGATAGAAAGACACCGTGTTGAACCCATAAGTGTTTAACCGATACGAAACACTAAAAAATCACGAGGAGTGGCTAAGCTCGAGTTGTGCAATAAACTACAAGTCGAATTCTTTCGCAGTGTTCCACGAATCAATCAATTTGTAAGGTATACATTTGATGATATATCCCTTTTAATAGACTTAAGTAAAATCGAAAAAAAATCCCCTAAGTTTCGAGTACAGCTTCCCATGATACTCGTATAAGGCTGTTAAGTGTGATATTGAGTCATATCCTTGAAACAACCAATTTTCCAAAATTCATTAAAATATTGTATTGTACAAATTTATACAAAATCGTTTCAGCCGTTTTCAAAATCAAAATCAAAATCATCCATTACTAAAATAGCCTTAATTTTGAAGATAAAACGAAAATTCCGATTTTGCCTTAAACTGTAGCCCACAAACCCATGAATAAATAATTGTGTATGGCTTAAGGTGCGCATCCTACATAATTTCTGTCTTGAATTCCTTTTTTGTAGTACCTTTCCACAAATGGGGTTTAATTTAGTTTAACACATATTCGGTCAGAATCCTAATATTTTCACAAATATTAGCGATCTGATCAGGAGACCTTTCAGACTTGATTAATGGTTATTAAAGGAAGATATTACAGAATTAGATAATACAGTGAGTGAACTATTATGTCGATTTACCAATAATAACAATTTTCGGATTTTAGTTTTGGTTTAGAATATGAACGTCCATCTCTATTTTGCCAGACTTACCTGTAAAGAAACCAAAAATAAAGTAATTGATTAGTGAATCGTATTAATATATACAAAACGTGTTTAAGAAAACATTTATATAAATGGATAATTTTTGTGAAGTTGTACCATGCTCTCTTCGGATTACTCTTTTTACATCAAATGTGTCTAGTAATTTAGCTTTAGAAAGGCGTATTTATTAGCAATAAATCAGTGTTTGCTAAATTTTTGTCTTTTATATATATATTTATTTTTTGTATGAGAAAATTTTAACACTTGCTCTACCCATATAATTTGTTTGTAGGGGAACTTTCTGTCCCTTTTATTATCTCTCGATATCTTGAATTAAATTTGTTTGTCATTTATCACGACTCATATTTTATAATTTTAGATTTTTTTATGACCACCCTACTGCCTACTGACTAAGGCATAACACTGCCTTCGCAGTATAGTTGACATAAGCATTCGTATCAAAAAATGAAATCAGGATTTGAACCGTGAACCTGCGGCGTGACAAGCGATGATGGTCACTTTCATCAACGCTTCACCTCATGTTCGTGGATTTCGAGAAGGCCGGGAAAATCGCGAATGCATATGGAGATATCTACTTAGGAGAGGATTCCCCACAAAAATAGTTACTATTATAAAGGTGTCCTATAATAACGTAAGGAGTTTTGGTCTGCACAATGAACAACTTTTCGACTCTTTCGAAGTGCAACAGGCGATAGATAATCGAAAATGGCGCTGAATTGGTCACACACTGAGGAAGCTAAATAATAACATCGCGAAACTTCGAAGCCTCAGGGTGCACGGCGGGTTGGAAGACCAAGAAGAACGTGAAGATCAACGTTGCCTGCGCATCCAATGGTCGCTGGCCTGTCTCTATCAGGCTCGTTTTTTTACCACAAAAATACAACAGCTGTTCTGAAACCAATGGACCAGAGCATAATAAGATCTTTAAAAGAGCAGTACAGGAAACTTCAAGTTCTAAACATTATTCGTGATCTTGAGAATGAAGGTGGTAAAAATGGAATAAGTTTATTGGATGCCATTCTACTGATTTCCACTGCTTGGGAAAGGGTATCATTGCTATAAAAACGCTGGATTCAGCCCTCGGGAATCTACTAATGCAGTAACAACAGAATTCGAAGAAGAAGATAATTGGCATTTAAGTCACTGGATAAGACATATTCAGTCATTAGAGAGCGTTCTTGATTTATGCACTTTTGAAAATTTTGTGCATGTGGATAACGACATTGTGACTGCAGAACTTTTAAGCGATGAACAAAATCTGGATTCCATTCAAAATGACGATGTTGAGAGTGATGAAAATGAAGATGGTAAATTGTACAAGGTCCGCCATCTTTTATGTCGGTATGTAAACATTGAATAACTTTGACATTTATCAACCGATTGACTTTAGTACAATTTTAACCATGAATCACACCGAAACAACGCGCCAAAATAGTGACGCTGTATCGTGCCCAACAAGCACCGTCTGACAACACTATTTGTCGTTTGGTGTCGAATTTAATTGAGCACGGGACAGTGGGAGATCGTCGACATGCTGTTCATCAACGCCCAAGACGTTCCAATGAAATGGTTGAAGCGGTAAGAGAGAGTGTTGCCGAGAACCCATATGTGTCGTATCGTCACCGCGCTCAGCATTTTGGCGTTAGTGGAACCAGCTTGCGGCGCATTTTGAAGGATGATTTGCATTTGTTTCTGTATAAAGTACAATTGACTCAAAGAATATTGCCGACAGACCGTCCACATCGCTTGAAATACGGCCAAACAGTCGCTCGAATGGTTGACACTGAACTTGATTTTTGGCAGCAAATTTTGATGAACCGCCGAGGCCCATTTCGCACTCTCTGGCGCCGTTAACAAGCAAAATTGCTACATTTGGGGAACGAAGAATCCACACGAGATCCATGAAACACCATTGAATGACCAAAAAGTGACTGTTTGCACCAAAACCATCATTGGGCCATTTTTTTTTTTTCAGAGAAGGCGAAACAGTCGATGGGAAACGCCATGCCACACTGCAAATCAAACAATGCAATGTCTGCCAATATCGGATATAGCGAACAAATTTCCCAGTCCCTTCATGTTCGTTATAACAGTTTTTGACTGTACACATATGTATATATCTTACCTTACCTCAGTGTAAACAATATCTATTTTTACGAATATGTACCCACTAAATCCCAGCAATCCAGATTACAGTTCACGGTAGATAAGTCAACTTCAATCGAATAACCCTACAAAAACCCAGCCCAACAGATCAGTCCAAGGTTGTTTCCTTATTCAGCCTCTATGCCACCTGCTTCCTTCTATTACTGACTGCAGTCATTCAATATATGTATGTACAAATGTACAATGTAAGCACGTGCACAGAAAAAATCTTGTCTCCACATTCAACCAGGGTCGGTATTAAAAAAACTTTCACTCGCAATGACATACTCCTCTTCATCGAATGTAGGTGAAACACCGACAAGGGCGCACAAAGTATAACGTGTTAACCACATGCTGATATTCTGAGAAAAAAAAAAAAAAAAAAAAAATGTAACATCCTATCCCAATATCCATCACACACCTGGTGTGTACGTAGGGCAAGCAAAGGACAACCATGTGGAAACGAATATTAAAAGCAAACAATTCTAAAGAGAAAATTACTCAAAAGTTTATTGTGTGGCAGCGAGTTTCCTCTGTACATCAACTATGAAAACGCATGCTGTATGTCGCAATGCGCAATGACGTCACAGAAGGAAAAGTTCATTCGCCGACTACCGCACAGGCAAATAGTTCATCAAGCGGAATGTTGGATAATTCACTTACAGTATTGAGTATACCAGAAAGGACAGTTGAGTTTTTAAATAAGTTTTAGTAAACGCCATCTATGGTCGAGTAAGCGTGTCTTGTGGTTTTGGTCTTGGTTTAGGTTAGGTGCTTTTCCAGCTTACACAAGTTTCGTCGGGGAAATATAGCTAACGACTTTCACTCAAAAAAGCTTACTTTCTTATCACACAGAAAAGCACTTGGAGAGCGAACAACTAGATGTGAGAAAGAGAGTGATGAATCTTTTAAGGGGTTCAACCGGTCGGCTGGTATCTTCAAAGCTTTAGCTGGAATCCTTTCTAACGTCAAAGGCAACCTGCCTGCATTGGCAACCTGCGGGTGAAGACCGTTAACTAGCAAAAAAACAGATTTTCCCCCTCTCTCCTCTCGATTTATCCTATTATGGCTGTTTTTTATTACGGTTGTAGGATTGCGCGTTAAACAACCAAAAAGGAAAATGTGTAGATAGTCATGAATTTACAATATTCCATAGAAGGTAAGGAAATTTCGATTGTCAGTTGAATAGATACGATTCAACAAATAAGAAAAACAAAAGTAATGTACATACATACATATGTATGTTAAATTTAAATCTCAGATTATTTTAGTTTCGATTGCATCGCGTGCATGCGAAAATACGCACAAAGTCGTCCATAAATATCTCATTTTATTTATAACGAAATGATTTGATTTTATCGCAACCAATCAGGTGTAAACATACTTAAAATAGATTGTGGTGTTGGGATTGTTTTTATGGTGGCAACTGCTGACATCCAAGTGCACTTAGAAGGATGCGTGATATAATAATCGGCATGTTATGCTCTTAGATTCTTGCAATTTTTCAGTTACGTTAAAGTTATTAAATTAAGTCCAGTTTAGTGATTAGTTAAGATGCAGATAAAGAAGTTGTGAAAGGCATTACTTGTGTGGCTCCCTTCTGTGTTGTGCACACTTCACATAGGCGGTGGGTAGTAATAAGCAAAATTAAATATACCCTTATTCCACAAATAGTAATAATAGATAGCCACCTTACTTCATTTCAAATTTGTTACCGTATGAGAAAATTCATGGAATTATTCCCGTAGGCGACAGATCTTTTGTAGCTTCACTTTTGATAGTTGCTCAATGCAATACTTGATTAGTCCTAAGAATAGAAATCTGTACGAGTCATTTAATTTTTGGTTGAAACGACTAAGAGAATAAGGGTGATAAATGAATGTGTTTAGTAGTTCGTACCAGAATGGTATAAAACGGAACAGTAATGGATTCAACGCGGGGTCTGTCTGTCCGTTCGTTTATCTATTATACGCTTGTAACTTTTGAACCGTTTGACTAGAGAGCTGAAGTTTCGCACAAAAATAGTACCTGTAAATCAAAAATAATCAAAATATGAAAAAAAAATTTTTTGAGAGATCTTTTGGGCGCACAATGTACTTCAAGAACAGAAAAAACTATCTTTCTACCTCATAATGCGATTATCAAATTAAAGCTGGAGAATTTGATAAAGTTTGTTGAACAAAAAAACTCAGAAACCAATTCAAAGCTAGAGTCCACTCCTCTCTATCTCCGAAATTATTATCAGGAAAAAAATGTCATTATTCGATTTCAATCATTTTCAAGTGGAAGTACTAACGTAACATTGTGGAACAGTGGAAGTACTAACATCTCACATTTCATCAAAATTCATTCAGACGTTCTTCAGTTAGTTGGCTAACAAATTTGATTTAAAGATTTTTCAAACCCTTCCCGCCATATCCCGGCCATACTTCAATCCTATCTTGACAGTTTTTAGGCGAAACAACTTACGTAGGTATCAAATCAAATTTCATCAAAAGTGGTGTTCGAGCGAGCCATGTTAGTACAAGCATACATATATTCAAACAGTGTTTGTTTGATCTGAGCCTTTGAATTACCATCTTAGGTAATTTTTTTCTTTACAAAATAACACTAAACGCGCGACGCAAGACCCGCACTTGACAATTTTTTCTTTTCTATTTGTTGGACTGCCTTTTTTGTGCGATTGTGTATGAACGTTGATTGATACTGCCTTTTTGACGGGGTTCGAAGGATCTCTCCTTTGAACATGACAATACCAACTCAGCCGATTTAAGAGTATATATATGTAGTAGATAACTCTGTTTAGGTATACTTACTAAATTAAATTTGAAAAGTAGTCTTACGAGATTCTCGAAATAAAGTTCTCTTATAAAAATTATAGTTCAGTCATTATAAACGAAAAAGTACGTACATAGCTAACAAAAGAGCCAGATATTTAAAATAAAAAATAATAATATTTGGCACAAATAGCCTAAGTCGGAGAAAAAAAAGGATTCATAGATTAGTTTTGCCTTGACAGCCATTTGAATTAAACGTTGTTAGTGTTTTTCGATACGATGAAAAAAGAACAATAGCGATCCGTAATTCGTTTTTTATTTTTGAATGGAAAAATGTGCGTCGAAGTTGGATGCTGTCTATCTGTTTTCGATGAGGAGCGCCCAAGCCACCCGGCAGACCTGGCCCATGATGTGATTCTCGCTGATTGCCGAACGAAAGTGCACGAACAACATCAACATTTTGCATGATAAGTTAGGAATGAAGAAACTATCGGCTCACTCCAAATTGCACGAATTACGCTACGAATTATTACCGCATCCACCACTTGGCTCCCTGCGACTTCTTTCTGTTTCCTAAACTGTAAACGTGGCTCACGGAAAAAAAAATTCAGCTCAGACGAAGAGGTCATCGTCGAGACAGAAGCCTATTTCGAAGAGTTTTACAACTCGATTTTTTTAGAGGGTTTAAAGAAATGGGAGGGACGTTGGGAAAAGTGTATTGCTCTGAAAGGAGATTATGTTGAAAAAAAAAAAAAAAAAAATTCTGGTAAAAGTTTGCGCCTTCATTGTTAACACGGGTACTTATTGATCCACCCTCGTAAATCACCACGCAAATAATGCTGTAGGTCGTATAATAGATTATTCTGCGCTACTCGAAGTTCGCTACAGACGATCTGAAAGTCTTTCCCAGAGAAGAAAACATTGACATAGTAATTCAAGAACCATGGGTTAACCACAATAATCTCTTCTACAGCCATAATGGTATGCTTCGAACCTGCATTTTAGGTTAAAAAAAAACACACATCATTAGACCCTTTGTGTTGTGTGTCACTGTAGTTCATCAGATTTGAAAAGCATTCAAATTGAAAGTGCAGTTGCACATTTTATTCTTTCGTTCGGTTTTTAGTACTATTTGGGCTTATTTTTGTTAGACCTAAATTACAACAGATTATTATTATAAAAGCCAAATGAATATTTATAAAAAAACAAACAAAGTGCCATTTCACATTCCTGCCATATGGCATCTGTCAAATACATCTGTCATCCATAGTGACAGGTAGTTATTTTTTTTTTGCAATTTTATAATATGGATCGTTTAACCACCGATAAACGCATTATTGCATCTTACTACAAAAATAACAGTTCAGTAATATCTGTGATAGCGATTTAAGGACAGATTTTTCGTACAAAATCTTCAACTATGAGACCCATTTTTCGCTTGGCGTCTACGTAAACAAACAAAATTGCAGAATTTGTAGTTCTGAGAATCCAAATATGACCATTGAGAGGTTATTACATCCACCACGGGTTACAGTTTCGTGCGCGCTGTGCACCGGCCGACGGCGTGATCGGGCCGTATTCCTTTAAAAACGACGAAGGCGATACTGTTACGATGACAGTCAAATGATAAACAACTTTTTTTAATCTGAAATTGAAGACATTAATGTGAGCGGTATGTGAACAAAGCGATGCTACGTGCCATACAACATAAGCAAAATTGGCCGGTCGTTTAATTTCGAGATTTGGCAACATCAATTAGCCATCAAGATCGTGTGATCTGACTCCGTTGGATTTATTTTTGTAGGGCTATGCTAAAGATCGTGTCTATGCAAATAATCTCCTAAATTTGGAGCACTTAAAAAGCAACATCTTTGAAGTTATGGCCGCAAGAAATGTGCCAAAAAGTCATCAAAATTATCATCACAAAAATTACATCACAAAAATCGAAGTTTGCAAAAAATCTCATGGCGGCAAATTAATTATGTTGTATTCCATACATATTGGCATTGTCCAAAATTTAAAACAATAAACAATTTTCTTTGAAATCTTTAATAGTTCTTATTCAATTTTAAATTCAAATCCTAAAGCACAAAATGAATATTTCTGTACAATGTGTGATTTTTTTAATCATTTTCAAAACGGTTTTTACTTTGAATGTCTATGTATGAACATAGTCAGACTGGATTACTGATGCCTTTGGTGTTGTATTTGTTTGCAATACCATACTCAGTGCATGTATCTATACATTAATTGTATCGAATCATCCCTATTCGCAGAAATGAAAACTAAAGGTCTTCACAATGTCAGACGATTAGAGAGGGAATACCTGTATGGAGACCGATTTATCTTTTAACCACTAAAATACTTTCAAATGCAGACACTAATCGCATGTTTCGTAGACATTAATATGAAGTTCAAATTAAAAGACCACTCCCTTACCCTATCTGAGAACAAATTGCCAACTGATATACGAGAACTTCTATCATATGACATACAATTCGTATTATTCTCTTTTACAACCTTACATTTGTTCTTCCAATTTAATTCGAATGCCTTTGCCTCTGCTGTGAAAAACAATCTTCCCTTACTCGGAAACTTGGATCCTAAGAAACAAAAATATACGATGTTCATCGAACGAAAAACTTTGGAAGAACTTAAGATTTAATGATTCTACAAGTACACACATCCAACGCAGTGCTACCATATGCACGAAGGTAGGTACGGATATGTAACTCAAGATTTAGACCAAGAAGCAGCAGCATTCCACCGAAGGTCCATCGGATGTGTGAACAAATTGCTATCAAGGGGAAAGGGGTTAACATTCTTAAGTGTACTTGGTCACGCTGCCAACTACTGGCTCGAAGTACATACATACATACTCACAATTTGGCACACTTGTCCTTGGTCGTTCTCTAGACTGCAGGCCAAGGCAAACACGAGGTGGTAAGCTTTATTTGAGTTTAATATTTGCTGTGTGCTTAGCCACTTGACGTTAATATATTTCTTTCTCCCTTATAGTGTGGAGCACTTGTTTTAAGTTGGATAACGTCTTTTTTACTTGTCTCACTTTAGTGGACTGCTTCGTACTTGTGGATTTTAAGGGTAGCTACATTGTGAATGTGCGACACATTTAGTTGCAAAATAATTGGCAATAATACTTGTTAACTTGACATTGGCTGCGCTCCAATGTTGTGCGAATCGTACCTAGTAAAGTTTTTCCTTCACAGTGAAAACCTGTTACCCCTATTTTTGTATCTTCTTATCTCTGCTTCTGACAATAAATAAAAAAAAAAAAAAACCTTTCCTCTTTAGCATTTCAAACGCACAAAGGCAACAACAATGGCAACCTACATGAAGGCATGGAAAATGTATGGTTAAGAGGGTAATTTCGTATTAGGACGACAGCAATGTATTATTTATCAAAGTCGTTAGCAGAAAATTACTTGCATTCTATCGTTTGTCGTCCCCTCTCTTGTTGTGTGTATAATGACTGATTAAACAATGTTCCTGGGGGAAAGTCGGCTCGATGCTTGTATTCTTGAGTAATTGAAGAGATACACATCCATTTGGAGTGTAATTCTTTTTATCAGTTCCATTTCCATGTGATTGATTTTATTTCTTGTTAGGAGGAGGGTTAAAAGTATCGTTGTAGTAACACGATGTATTTTCTAAAGGATAGATGTTCTAGAATGTTTAATATAAAGTTATATAGTAGGTACTTCTGTATGTAAGAGTATCGTAGTAGCTTTAAATTTGTTCCCTGTCTGATAACAAACTAAAGGGCTCAACAAAACAGACAGATGCATAACACAATGGCACAAGAGACACCACTCATACTGAACGCTGGGTACTTGTAAGTACTTTGAGCGAATATTAATTTACGATACCTTTGGTTTGGTTAAAAGTATCGGTATGTATGGGAAATTGATAGACACTTCGTTGACGATCTATGACTATCCAATAAGGACTACGAAAGGTTTCTGGATCATTAGGACTCTTCTCGACTCTGGCAGTAAGAGTCCTCAAAACTCTAGATTCTCGCAACCAGAAAGTGAACTGTGATACTAGATAGACATCTTGGGACTAAGCGAAGCTGGGGAGTACCATTCACCAACAAGGAATGTTTTTTTTTTTCAGATTGGCATCTCATTGTCGATGAATCAAGTAGTACAATACATCAACAGCCAGTCAGCTTTAGGATAAACTCTATAAAATCTGGTCATTGCAAAATATCGGGAAAGAGCGCTCCTGATGTTTTAACTCAAAAGAATTCACTCGGTATAAACAGTAGACGTATAGTATCTTCAACGTCATTTGTCAAGCACCTGACTCACGCTGACACAGTGAGTCACGCTAGATACACTGGACCTCAACAGGTCAAAGATGCTGCTATGACACTGTAGAAATAACATCTACAAACTCACAAACGTAATCACCGGACACTGCGTCATAGGAAGACATACTCAGAGACTATGCACTGTAAGCATTGAGTTCTTAAGAAGCTGGAGCAATGAGGAAGAGAAGCTGTATGGTGTTTCTATGAAATCAGAAAGATTTCCAGGATCGATCATCGTGGACATTCTGTAGCTATATACCTAATTGTTTGCCGCTCAGCTCCACGGCCACAGTTGAGGATTTGGGGTCAAGGCTACCCTTGACCGACTTTAGACCATATTCTAAAAATTGTCTATTTTGAGACCTTTAAGATGGTGAGCGACTTTTGGAAACCTTATTTTATTAATTTTTGCAGCATCTGACGCGTTCCAAATGGATCTCACCTACTAAATAATTTTATTATTTTCTTGGGCCAAAGTATCATCCCTCGGTAGATTAACGTTGTATTCCGGAATACCCTGTGTATCAGCACTTTTGCATTATTCGTTCGAGCGAAAAATGGTTCGCAAATCGAATCTTTCATTTCCACTATTCCCACTTGAAGTGAGAAGTTCATACTGTCGATTTGGAGACATATTCGCAACGAAAGATATACCTACTCGTATGTTGGTAATGTGGACTAATCCACTATTCCTGCGAACTGAAAATCTTCATGCAAAATGTTGTGAGTTCCATCCGAAGCGAATTTGATTTTTTCTTTTTCAAATGTTTTGCAGTTTTGTGATAAAAGATGAATGAATCAGAATTGTATATGAATATGATGCATTATATTTAGTTAAGAATCTTCTATATATATAAAACTCAATGTACCTATGTTTGTATGTATGCTATGGACTCCGAAACCACCGAACCGATTGAGCTCAATTTTGCAGCTAATCTTCGGTATTGGTCTGAGAGTGTTTCTGTGAAGTTTGGTCCGGCAGTTTGCCCACATCTGCATATTGAGTAATTTTAATAAAAATTATATTTTTTTTAGTACTAAAAAAAAAAACATTTATTTCTTTTTGTTAGGCGCAGAATAAGAATTATATTTCATTAATAATTAAGTATTTACAAGACTCAGATCAAAACAAACACTTTTTGTCCCGTGTTTGTTCCGCTGAAGAAATGTTGATGGAATTTGATTTGTATGTTTGTCCTGATATGGGGGTATACAGTTTCATAAAAAAAACACTGTCAAAATCGGATAGAGTGCGAATAAAATGTCTGGGGGCGGGGAATAAACATTTAAATTATATTTATTGGCTACCTAACTCAGGAATGTCTGAACAGATTTTGATGAAATTCGGTTCATAAGCTAAGACTGGTATGGTAGTTCTCGCACGTGAAGGGAAGAATTTTAAAAACCTTAGAATCATTTTTTTTTTACAAATCTAGCTCAGGAAACACTTAACGGATTATGACAAAATTTAGGCCTCGGGTTAAACCGGACATGTACATAGATATGTTTGCCCTAAAATCATCAAAATTAAATGAAGCAGGAGTAAGATATGGTGCGGTGATGTTTTACCCTACGATTTCTTTTTTCTTCTGAAAAAAAGATACTTTTTATATTTCTAGCGCAATGTTCTCATGATCTTCCAAACACTCAATCTATTTCTCAGATTTTTCGAAAATGAAATGTTTTTTACATATTCGAATTTCTTCGAAGTTCAACTTTATTATGTCGTAAAAAATCATTCGCAATGTTCATTAGGGTGGGTCAAAAATATAATTTTTTCCAATCTCTCTGTAATAATTGTTGAAAGTTGTGTGGCAGGTCTAATAAGAATTCTGTAAAATATTATTCTTTTATTTTGATTTGCGCACTGAATTTGAAAAGTAGACGAAATCGAAAAGTAGCAATTATTTTTATATCTAAAAAGTGTTCATTTTAAATTCCTATCCGCACATTTATCACGCGTTATAACAAATTATTCCCTTTATGCAGGATTTAAATGTAAACGCGGTTTTAAAGCTTCATATGAACAGAAGTCATTATAGTTTTTGTCGACGGATTTGTTGATTTAACTTAATAAACTTATTTTGCACCCTTCAGCAACTGTTTTCTTTAATGCTTTAACAATTTCAAGTGTTGTTGAGAGTCCAGAAACATCAATTCGGCACCGTAATCAAGAATTTGACATTTCGAGAAGCTCTCTGCAGCGAATTCTCAGTGCAATTGACTCAAGAACTGACCTGTCTGAATTGGCCACGCGCAACGAAGAGAGTTCGTTGAATGGATTATGGAACAACAACAAGTGGATGCTGATTTTTCAAACAAAATCGTCTTCAGCGATGAGGCTCATTTTCATCTTGATGGCTTTGTTAATCGGCAAAATTGTCGAATTTGGGGTTCAGGAAATCCACGAGTAGTTGTTGAGAAAGAAATGCATCCACTAGGTCTAGGTGTCACTGTTTGGTGCTGATTTTGGGCTGGAGGCATCATCGCACCATTCTTCTTTGAAAATGCGGCTGGTCAGGCAATAACAGTTAGTGGTGCTCGCTATCTCGACATGATGATGCCACATGCCACATAGCCCGAGAATCAATTCAATTAGTGCCCATTTTGGTGATCAGAATTGGCCGCCCAGATCATGCGAATTAACGCCGTTGGACTCTTTTCTTTGGGGCTTTTTGAAGTCTAAGATTTACGCCAACAAGCCCACGACCACCCACGCCTTGAAGGATCAAGTTGAGCGCTGTCTCAATGAAATTTAGCCACATTTATTTAAAACGGTCATGGAAAATTTCGACGAAAGAGTGAGAAAAAAAGAGTGCGTTTATGCCAGCAAAGCCGTGAAGGCCGATATGTTATTCCATACATAACCCTATACTGTATACTTTATGAATTAATAAAACATTTGAATTTGTGGACACCTATTATTTAATAATGGGGAAGTCCCTCCTTCCAACAAGCAATGTGACTTAATTGCTATCCTGTTGATTGCAGATAAATACTTTGCATGGAATATGTATAGCAATATTTTGGCGATTTTGGGAACTGCATCATCAAACACGAAAACTGTGCATAACTTTTTTAGACAACAGCCTTTAAAAAAAAGTATAAAAAGTATATAAGCACCGGAATTTTAATTTTTAAAAAGAATATAAAGAGTCTTGTCCAATGGTCTGCAGAAATTCAAGTATACGAATAGAGTTTGTCGGAAGCATTGCTATCAGTTGTTATATTTCCCAATTCGGTTCGCTCTGTATTAGAAATCACCTCTCTCATTTCAGCCTAACAAACGGAGTAGGCGACTTTTTCAGACTGCCCAGCGGTAACCTAATTGGGAATGAATTGAAAACAGTTGGAATATTGTACAGAAATTCCAACATAATGACGATCAACAATTGTCGACGCCTTATGCCCAATAAGAGGTGACAAAAAAATAAGATGTGAATAAAAACGTCAAATCGTCGTACATGTTTTCTAAGTAATCCGATTGAGTTTCTACTTCAATAATTTATGATACTATCCTGGTGGTTTTCCCACTTTTGAACTATAGATTTCTGTTCATTGAAACTCTGCTCTGCAATAAAAAGTTTCACATATCAAATAGACATAGGAGATATGTATCATAGATAGTACTTTATCTAGAAAAGTGTTGAAATGGTCTCATAATATATCAAAATTTATATAGATCACAGGAATAGATTTGTCCTTTAGCCATATCCACATTCTTCGTAATATTTTCCTTCATCATCACTAACTTACAAGGACAATGAGAGGAATATCTCTCGGGCTAGTCCCCAAAATCAATTCAAAAATATATCGATTTCCCCATAAATCGGTGAATAAAATAACAGTTCTGGAAGGCATAACACTTCACAAACGGATTGCTGTATTACATCAGTGACAGTATTGAATTGTAAATTTATCAAACGTTTAAATAGCCACTAGGCACTCAACAATAGAAAACCAAACAATTTCAATCTAATCTAAAACATAGAATAACAATTTGCCTACGAAACTAGTTGCATGAATGTGTATGAACGTGTATTTGAAAAAGAAGATTAAATTCCATTCCACAGTACGTGTTCCACCATATTGGCCAAAAGTCCATCCGTGTATCGAATAATCAATTTTACATTAATTGAACTGACAGTAAAATTCAGTTGATAACGCAGAGATAAATTGTCATTTAACTTGTTGCTACCATCAATTTACCCTCCACAATGTAACAAGTACACTTCAGTTCACAACAAGGTTAGTGCACTTCTGATGAATTTATACCGACTGTGATCACAGTTAGAACAATAATAAGAACGAACATAATGACAGTGTGATTGATATCCTTTTTCAATCCCATTGACAGAAAGTGATTTAGAATTCAAACAAACGGATTCTTTTCCTAGTGAATTGACATTTGATTATATTACAATGATACTATTAAGATACAAATAAAGGCTGCCACTGAACGTTTTGTTATCCTGTTTGGAAATTGTTATCGTATGCTTTGTGTTAGAACATTTTGAAATTTAATCAAAAAATTAATAGGAAATAGGTTATCAGCAAATGTTTAGCAGTGTCCATAGGAGCTTCAACTTGAGTTTATAAATAAATAACTTGAAAGACTGGTAATTCCATAATTGATAGGATTGATAAATCAGCAGCAGGGATTAATGACAAATGGTGAGTTCAAGGAACAACTTCGGAGCTATAATTAATAATACTTATAATGCATTTAAAAATTAATGCATTTAAAGGAGAGGTAGTGGGTAAAGATGCAATTGTTATCCATATATTATTAACTTAAATTACTGTCAGACAAGTGCTTCTAAATGCATAATTTTTCTGCCGATGCAGCTCCAACAGTTAGTACATAGTTTGAATAAGCCCATAGATGTAGATGCGCATGATGGGTACACCAACACCTTAAATCTCCATACTCAGTAAATTTCGGGTGCCTAGTACCTCGCCAGGAGATAGGGACTAAGCCACTTTGAAATGTTGCTGGTGACAGTTAAATAGAAAGGAGAAGGAACATTTTTTCCGGTAAAATCCCTGTAATCTAGACGGGAATGGAAGGTGAGAGTCTCAAGAGGACAGGAAAAGCAGAATACCCACTCCAGCTCTTCCACAAACCTTGTGGGGTGCATTATGCCCCGAAAAGGCCCCTACAAAAATATGCTTTTCAATTTTGTTTCCTTGATTATTTTTGGTCCATTATTTTCGTACAAATGTCAGCTCTTTAGCTCAAACTGTTCAAGAGCTACAGACACATGAACGGGCGGATAGACACCGTGTTCCATTAGTGGTCCGTTTATACCATTCTGGTACAGAACACTAAAAAATATGTTCTCGCGGTTAACAGATGGTCGTCCATTTGAAACTATGCTACAGTAAACATGGTTTTTTCTGAAAAAGTTTGCTGAATTAGCTTTTCTTAACCCCAAGATTTGCTGCAGGTCTTAATTTAATGAATTGAATTTGGTCCCATCTCTGACGAGGTGTGTCTAACATATTTGTATTCACGGGCATGTTGTTCAAGTAATATGATATTAGGGTGCTATCATCTGCAAACTAAAGATCTTGTTTTTTGTTAACCCCAGTAAGTCTTTGATATGCAGTAGAAATAGAGCTGGGGAAGGTTTATAACCCTGACTTACTCTAGCATTTAGAAAAATCTTTATTTTATTATCTGTTATGAGAAGAACTTTCCATCCAACCGAAGAGCTATTGCGGTAGTCCATAGAAGGCTAACTTTTGTAAAAAGCCAATATGAAAGACTCGATCGAACACTTTAGAAATGTATGCCAAAAGGAATGGCTCTTGATTACCCGTGTTGTTCGATGGATGGGTATGCAATGCTATTATATGTACACGATGGCAAGATATTTAGCTACATACGGGACGTTAGCTATGGACTTGGACTATTCGTAGACCCTGAAAATCCATTGCAACTTCGGTTTACCAAAAAAACGGAATCCAAAGCTCCCACCTCGAAAAGCACTGAATGATATTTTACCTACAACTTTCATCAGCATCTAAGAAAAAGGTTTTCTTTATTCAGTTCAATATTGTTGTGTGTTGGAGAGTTTCTTAAATGTTTCTCCTGCCAGTCACATTCCTGTCAGGCATTAAATATTAAAACGTATTCTTATTGTAGGCAACTATATAAGTTTCACACTTCGATTCGTATTCAATTATTTATGAACTCCCTTAAACGAGTAGATCTCGAACTGTCTGGAAGAAGGACACTTATGAACACAAACTCACTCCTGTAAATTCAATTTCTATTCCCAAGACGCGCGAACATCTTTTATTTGTTTATTTTTCTTCTTTTTTTTTTTTGTACTCATAATCTTCCACACCAGTGGATGGAATTGAATTTCAAAAGTACGGATATGTGTACTATACTCGCTGCTCACTCCTTACATCAGAGGATGTTTGCAAGGGGCGCGATCGTAAAAATATCTATAATGTATTTTTAATGCGTCTCTCTGGGTGTACTCGTATCTGTTATCTGTATCTGAAGTTCTTCCTCAGTGTTTTTTTTTTTTTTTCGAAAATAAGGTATTCTACGACTGAGCCTTCCTTAATGCCAACGGTTGATTTTATGGATTGTACATGTTGTTCGATGGTGGGTGGTGGCATCAAGTGGCGAAATCGATTTTTATCTTCGCCATAGGTCCTCTCTCGAAATAACCAGTGGCTGATGGATGGCATTGAGGGTTCATAAATTTTAAAGAAGGACTTCATCGTAGGAAAAAAAATTGAACGAATATGTTATTTTTATTTGTACCTACATACATATGTTGGTTGTTGTGTTTCCTTTATCGGTTGGGAACATGTTTTCATTTTAACGAGATACTTTGACGAAACGGCATTACGAGTTTTTTTAGTTCATACACATGTTGCTCTGTGTACGTTAAGTATTACTCGTATTTGTGGGGAGGTGAAGCCTTGTAGTTATTTCTCCCGGAAGTAAAATGAAAAATATATAAAAAGTGAAATGGTTTTGTGTTGGTTTTTTTTGTTTAGTGCTGATAGAATGTGACATTTGTTACTGTTGATAAATTATTTAAAAATTTGTTGTAAACATACTATATTTGGAAATCTTCCAAAATTGACAAGAAAAGAATGTATAGAATTTATTGTCATTATCGCCCAGGGGCTACGTTTGTCCTTATAAGTGGGTAGAGGGTAAACTGTCACACAAATTAATTTCATTTCATTTCCTTTTCAGTAAGTTTACAATTCCGTATACTTTACATACATATATCTTGACACGTAGATCATTTCGATAAAAAAAAACTAACAAAATCGGATCAAGTGTGAGCGGGTTATAAGGGGAGCCGCTTAACTCAAAACCTCCTCAACAGATCCAATGATTCAATGATATTTGGCTTGTGGACAGAGGCTGACACGATAGCAGTGCTAGTTGAAAATAATTGAAATATACGAATAATGAAATGGTGGTAAGATATGGGAAGAGGTTTAAAACATTTAAAACAAGCCTGCCTCAAGAACCATTTAACGGATTTTGATGAAATTTGGGTTATGAGCTACGTTGAACGTGTAGATATGTTTCTGAAACTCATCAAAATTGGACAGAGATGAGTTAAGATATGGTGGCGTGACTTGTCAACGCCAATTCCATGGTTTTTGTCTCCCTAGTTAGGAAGCAGAAGGCGACCCAACTCATCGAGCACACAGCTAAAGGACATCGAGAGTAAAACTGTCATGAGACCCTTCGTCAACAGCATAAAATTATAAGTTCCAGAAGCTGGGCCTAAGGCCCTTTATGGACTGCTTACGTCAAATATCTTTTTTTGTGTTCCGTACGTAAGCGGTTAAACGAAATATGAGTAGTTATGGGTTCAACACGGTCACACCTTTGTAACTTTTGAACCGTTTGATCTAGAGAGTTGCTATTTCCCGCAAAAATAGTATCTGACAAACTGAAAATATAGTAATTATTTTGATGGTACTCAAAAAAAAAAAAAAACATTTAAATAATTTTTCAGGAAATTTTTGCACCCCATACGGAGCACAATAGGGCGCGAAGGCTGTCTCACATTTGACGATTTATTTTTAACATCTTCCTTTGAGTCAGGTGATGACAGATATATGTCATTCTCAAGGAGCAGAACGGAACTATTGTAGCACAAGACGAGAGTTGTCAGTACAGAAGTCTCTGTTACGGACAGACTCTATTTGATAATTATTTAATTTTAGGGAGCGAGAAGAATAAATCTCATAATGATTAGAGTGGCTTCAGTTATACGATTTTAAGATCCAACAACAGTCAGGACCTAAGCACGAGAAAGCAGACGCACAATTAAGAACTGTCAACAATATGAGCGGAAATCGACTTTAGTAACCACACTGGAAAGATGCTTTTGAAACGTGTGATTCCACCAGCGAGATATATGAGAAGTACTAAGACCTAAAACAGGTGCGAATCATAAACCAGACACCAAGAGACCATATCAACAAGCAGTCATTAAAGACTATCTGTTGTATAACTACAGCTCCCTACTACCCCAACTCTATGGATGTCGTCAGATTTCAAATCTATGCAGAGCACAACTTTTTAAAGAAGTGTCCAATCCTCAAAGACGAAAACAGGGCTATAATTGAAACATAAGTCACTAGTCAGAGATCGATTGCATTCAAAATTAGGCACATTTTTAGAGTTAGTTAACCTCTCAGTAACCGTAAAACAATGAGTGGAATAATGGTTGAATGGGGTTTCAATAATCTTAAAAATCGACTTTATTACACGCTTAACTCAGGAAGCACTAAACATATTTTATTGAAATTTTATTTCTAAGCTTGTTCTGCTGACCTGACTCCAAAATTCCCAAAATTGGGGGAGGGAAATTTAGAATAGCCCAAACATTGCAATGTGCGCTATGCATTAGTCAATATAAATTATCTCGCTCAAAAAATTGTTAGAATCGAAATTTCAGGTTTTCAAAATCTCTATAAGATAGATGCTGAATTTTTGAAAAATTCTCCAGATTCTTAATACGCAATCTTCCGAAATGTCCAACTTTAAACCGAAGAGAATGGTGGATACCATTTCTGAGTGGGAATATCTCGATAACGTTGCATCCGAAGAAAAAAAATGGTCTGAACACAATTTTAGGTTTTGAAATTCTATACAAAATGGATATCGAAATTTTCCAAAATTTCCGATTCACCCTGAAGTTAATGGTGAAAATAATCTAGAAAATGGTACGTCCTTCGAATGACCACAATTTTAGGTTTTAAAATTTTCTGCAAGATGCCGAATTAATATAATTGTCAAGAACTATAGGTATGCAATCATCCCAAATGTCTAACTTTACACCTGAGTTAATGCAAATCATTCTTGAGCGCAAATTTTTCGAAAACTGATCTGCGTACCGATCTTCTTATATTTATTTTCCGCTTTCTGAATAAATCAATGAATAGTTAGTTGAAATCATTCAATTACTAATTATAATATCTATAGTATCTAACCAACACTACTGTGCATTCACTTGACCTGTGTTTTTTTTTTATAATTTGCACTTGTGAAAGGGCATATGAATACCCTTACACTAATTTTAGGACACGGTCGTTTTTTTGTGGAAAGGGAAAGAGACAAAGAGAAGACAGATTGGTGTAGTTGGTTTGAAACTCATGTATTATTAAGTTTCAGAATTCCAAGGGTGGCGTCCAGATAACTGGGAACTATTTTTGTATTGCCGTTGCTTATGATTCACAGTATTTTTTTCATCCTCCTGATGATCAAGTTGCATTTTAGCCATATGACCACCCTACTACCAGTGTTATGCCTTCGCAGTATAGTTGACTAAGCTTTCGCAATTGATCGACTTTTTTATTTATTTCATGCGAAATAAATAGATGATTTTTGACAGCAGGATTCGAACCGTGAACTTGCAGCGTGACAACCGATGATGTTACCACTTAAAATAACGCCCGGTTATTTAAATTTTGTTTACGAATAAGGAATACGGTTTTGATGTCGCTCCTTGGAGTGACACCACAGAAATTATATGTACATCTGTGTTTCATGTACAGTGATTGGTTACTGACGCAGAGAAAACGGGACCACTCTTGTATTAAATATTTCACAAAATTACATATACTGAATGATGTAACAGAAGACACGTAAGGAATCAGTATGAATAAATGCGCTGTGGAGAGTAATGTATCACTTGCGAAACTTCCTGAATAAATACAAACTAATAAATACATACTTTCGACATGAACAGAGCTGGGTGGGAACGCCTGCTTTACTCATAAGACGTAGATTTTCCCATGTGCATAAGAACTAGATTTGGACGTGATGTCGGATACATGTTTCGATACCATATGAGACAGAAAACATAGGTACGCATGTGATAAAATACTTAACACGTTTTGGTACTGACATCGAATAATATATCCCTAAAATGCCCATAATCCGCCCCAACACAATAAAATAAAGTTTCACTTAACACTACGAGTATGTGCAAGGAAAACTAGAATTAGTTTCAATTGAATGAAAAAATAATTCACTTGTTATCCATGTATTATTAATTGAAACGACAAAAATAACCATAAAACGGGTATACGCCCGTTCGACTTTCGATAAGCGAATTCAGTTGTGAACATGCCTCTTGTTATAACACTTTTGTGTTTTCCTCAAAACATTCCACTTACCCCAGTAGCCAGCTTAGAAGGTTTTCTTTCATGCTACAGAAGGACTACTAAATGTTTGCTTATTATGTGCAACTCCATAAATATTCATTGTTTTTCATTTATCCACTTAATATTATATTTTATAAAACTTAATTTTCTTTTTTTTTCTTTTTTTTCAGCACAATCACTTTAACCACACAGCTGAGTAAACTGCACTAATTAACAAACGACTAACAATACAAATGACAGGAAAAAAAATTAAATAGACAACTTTTGCCATCGACCGGTGTGAGAACACCCGATAAAAATTACCCTCCCCTGTGTTTCACATGCAACTGAACATAACCTTTTGCATTTATAATGTTGTTGGCCATAAACATCCCACCAAAGCGGTTGATTTTACGAAATTCAGCATAAGTCTGCGGGTGTTTTAAGGTGTTTAATCTTTTTCCTAGCGCATGAAAATTATGTGATCTACTGAGTATAATCCGTTGTAGGACTTCATCTACTCTATTCGGGGTGAAAGGATGAAACCAAAAATAAGTAAATGCATCCATAAGCTTACAACATATCCAACGAAGTTCGTAATAAAGTTTTCACAGAATTTAATATCCTCATCTGCCATGGGTAGAGGGTAGATTTTGAACTGTAACTATACGTACTTCCGTAATTTTGATAAATTTGTAAGTAAATTGGTATTTTTTTTTTATAGATTGGTATTCGTTAAGACTGTTTTTAAATTATTGATAATAAAATGGGGTTAAGGCAATTTTATTAATAGTTAAAAGCAATATCGCAAACTTAGTGAAAATCTGCGGCAATAAACGATTAACTATAGCTAAAGGGGAAAAAATTCCCGGAATAACCATCAACCGAATCAATTTTCTCAAGATACCGCAACTTCTGCACAATTGCCACTTTACTACGAACGTAGTAGATTTACTTTGTTCTAAACTTGCTACGGAGTAAAGGAAATCTACTACGCTTTTATGATGATGCACTTTGTTCTCATATGGCTTTCTCTCTATTTGGAGAATACGGGGAGCTATATATGTGCTCATTTTCGAAAGCCAAAAACTTGTTGGTCTCCGATCTCAAAAGTTTAAACTGATCTTTCCATTTTAGGTCAAAGCGAACACCTTTAGTCTTATTTGTCCATCTTTTCCACAATCCTTATTCAAGAACCACCAAACAGATTTCAGTGAAATTTGGTTTCTATGTCGAGTGTACGAGTAGTATGTAGTGGTGGTAAGTTATAGGGCCTTGAGTGCTAAACGTCATCAAATATTAAGATTGTCAATCGATTTTTATGAAATTTGGTAATTGATTCGTTGGTTTGTTCGCATAGACGGTATCAGCTGAAAATCATCAAGATCGATATAGTTGATCGTAAGATATGCTGCTTGAGGATGCAACAATTTTAAAAAAAATCGTCTTCCTCGCAAGTCCAACTTAAGCACCATTGCACGGATTTTCATGAAATTTGTTTATTTTGATGGTGTAGATAGTTCCGTATGAAAATCATTAAAATTAGATTGAGTAGGGATAAGATATGAGGGATGGAGTTTCATAAAACTTTATCAAACGCCTAACTCGAGAAACAGGAGAGCAACCATACCTATGATAAGAAATAATCACACAATGATGACTTCTGGCTATCGTATCAAGACAAAAAAGGTATTTTTTTATTTTTTTTAATCTGAAGATCCTCCTTGACTATGGCAGAAAAACGCCACTAAGTCTGATGTAGATCTACGCAAAAGGTTCATGTTGCGATGCTCAACAAAGCTTCGCCAATACCATTAGTAGTCTTTCTGCACCCACTCATATAAAAGTCTTGGGAATTCGAAACCTTTCCTGATGAATGGAGGAAAGAATTTACAGAGTCTGATAACTGGAAAGGTACCTGCACTTCTTCCAACATTTGTCAAAATAATAAATATAGACTTAAATAACTTAAATAACTATAGAATGCATTATTGAGTAAAAGGGTTTCCTTTCTGATTCCTCATCGAACAATGTTTTTTATTGACTCAAAGGCGTTCAATATTGTTAGCAGAGAGTTCATATGGCGTGCCTTACTTAGAAGGTGGAGTTTCTGAAAAACTATTATCAGGTAAAGCTACATTGTGGCATAAAATGTACGAGTAATCTATTGGAGCAATTTGTCTCGGTTAACGGTAGTGACTGTCCCGCTGAAACGTGGACTTGGTGCTGTTATATGATTAGCCCATATATGGGTGCGAGAATGCAGAAGCTAGAGTGATGTTAATTGGTCGCACCCGCAAAAGGTCATGCCATTCCATGCAAAGGAACTCATTTACCCAACAACAGGTCACCGACGAAAACTTAGCACAGAAGAGACGGTTGGAGCTGAGACACACATAGGCGTGGTAAATGCCCTAAGATCCATAACGGGACAATGAGTCTAAGTGTATTCTCAGCTGATTATCACTCGAAACCAGCGGAGTGCCATCAGAGAACGGTCTGTTGGATATCTTCTACCTTCTTCGACTTATAAAGTCATTATGCTGATGATATTTCTTCTTTTTTATGGCACATATTTCCCTTCCTTCATACTGTAGTCAAGATTATTTTTACCTTTTAGGTGAGTAACTGCAATTCATGCTTTAAGCGATTTATGCAATTCAATCCAATTCCAAGTATCTGCAGGCAATCATGTGCTATAGCCTCTTCGCGATCTCGCGGCAATACTATCTGCTCTGGATAGTCCGCTCCCGACTTCCGTGTACTTAAACGACCCAATGTACATACATATGTATATAAAAGAGAGGACTTACAACTAATACATGTATAGGTATATCACTGGTACATTTTATTTTTCAAATTGTACGCTTTTCAGCATATCTAATAGACACAATCGAAGTATATATATAAATAACTATGTATGTACGTATGTTCATAGCTTTTTCTTTCAAGTCCCCATCACTTCTCTATGATGAAAAGAATAAAGACTTTGAATAATAAACTTTAGACCACCCCTTTACAGGTTTGCAGACTATAACTTTTAATCGCATTATGTTCAATAAAATAATCCTATAAGGGTAACACTTCATATAACACTGCGTGGCGGCAGAAACATCTAAAGTTCTGATATGTCTTTATTCCCTTAACGGTAGACACCTACACTGTGTGCAATAATTAAAGAGATTTAAATTATAACTAACGAAAGTAGTTCTCAAAATGCTATGCTCTAGATTACATGGTTCCATTTTAATTTATGATTTTCTTGAAAAAATAATTTTTGTTTAATAGTAAAATTTTCAATTAGTCACATTTATCCCCAATGTTTTCATACCAGTAGTAACAATTCGTAAGTGATTTAGGAAAGCAGCTAAACTTCGTGTGCTCACCCCATGCAATCATAATACAAAGCCAATATTGTTCTCGCAGCTTTCGCTTTCTTTAGATTTGTTGTACAAAACATACAAAGCCTTACGTAGAGGCTTTTATTTAAAGCTGATGTTGTTGACAATAATGTCTTTATAATATCATTATTGATTCATAGAATGATGTGACAGCTTTAATTTGTTCATCGTTTTCGTTGTACTAACACAAGAAAAGTATATGCAAGTGCAAAAAAAAAGATGTAAGAAGTATAAAAATATAACATAAAAAAAACCAGCATGAATGTGGTTTATCTGTCGGTAGTTCCTGATCAATTATAATAAACAAATTGCTCGATATAAAATAATTAATGATGTTATTATCCTGTGCTCACCAAATGGCTCATCGTTGCTTCTTTTCACTATCTGCAACGAGACCAGCAACAGGTGTATGTGTTTTTGCAATTCTTTATGCGAGTTCTACTTTATGGAGCCGTTAAATGTAAAAAAAAAAAAAACATCTTTTACGCTTTTCATCGGACAATGCGATCGCCTTCCAGTCCTTAAATGTGCAATAGTCTTTTCAAACTCGGTGAAGCTTTTAATGTTCTTTAAACTACGAGTATTCTCATACTTTCTGAAACTCCAGTTTTTATCGCATTTTGTCGTGTACTCATAGTTAAATTTGATGCTTCTCTTGGAATGTGCTCTGTTAATTCCTCATCCTGTCTATTTATTGGCATAATTATACACATCCGTAAAAAAATATTTGACCACTTTATGACTTCTGTTAATTTTTTTTAGCGATTTGTCTGTTGGAGATGACCTTGCTCTACATGCCACAATTTTGCGGATTTCTTCATAGCCCAATCTAACTCACGTATAAAAGTAATTATAAACTTTATTTTTTACTTTAGTACTGGCTTTTTTGTTGTTGCACATTTAAATACTACTTTTAGAACAAAAAAAAAAAAAACTAAAAATTCATTCAGACAAATAGAAATTCATGTACCCACTCATAAAAAATTTATTGCAGCAAAAAACTTTCAAGAGAAAAAGAAATATTCACGAAAATGTTGGTGGAAGCAAAGAGTTGTCGGCCAGTGTATGTGAATTTAATTTGTGAGTAAAATAATGCATTTCAAAAAATATTTTTTTGAAAATTCCCACGCAAAGATTTAAACGAGATTAAAAATTAGATTTGGGTTTTGAAAACAGATCATTTTGTCCAGCTTTGTTCCAAGTTCTTCTTTGGTTCACGATAACTTAAGCAAGAATGCATCGATATTAAAGATTCTTTATTCATAACTGTCAGTCATTTGTAAGGACTTAAGCATACTAACTAACAGAAAAATTAAAAAGTCCTGGTTGTCCAGTAGCCAGTAGGATTAGATGTCACTGAATTTTCTAATTATGTAAAAGAAATATGTAAAAATGAATTGGGGCTCAAATTAAAAAAATCCTCCTACCACCGCCTACCACCGACACCGACAGTAGTGAGGCTTTACCAGAATTTATGCCTTTTTTGCCTTTCGCTCTTTGGTTCTGACTTAATGAATGTCATTTGCAAAATTCGGTCTCTAAACATTGTTCCGCATAGCTTGTGGTAGCACGACAGCTGACTTCTCAAAACCACAAAAACCAGCACCAGATGACGACCCGTCGCACGTTGATTGCACTGGGGGTTTGCAATTAGTTTGGTACCCGCTACTCATTGCCACACTGAGAATACCATCGTTCCAATAAATTATTCCCGTGCATTAGGAGTTGCGAATTGAAATTACCTTTGATGCTATGTGCAATCGCTGTGCGAGTATCTTTTTCATTATCGCCTTGGCATAGGCGAATACTAAATGGCGTGATTGGCACCAAAGAAAATGTGTCATTCACCCGTGTGAGGGCCTCTAGACTCGTCCTTTGTCTATCGGACTTTGATTTTTTTTAAATCTCTCCCACCACACGTAACACATCTGCGTGATTTCTATTCATTCCTCCCTATCTGTGTATCTATGTATCTTTTTCCGGCATCTGGTTGTTTATTTTTGGAAATACACAACCTAAATCTACGGATGTGTATGTTTCTACGTACATGGACTACATCCGAGATTTCCCTTAATTATGAGCCAAATACATGTACAAAGTATACACACCCACTCGAGCTCAATAGAGCTCCAATAGCGCTCTTCATAGCTCGTTCAGATGAATGTTATTGCATGCCACTATACTATTACATAAAACAATGAAGCTGAACTTAACGTTGATTCATGCCATCGTCGTCGTCGTCGACGTCCTCGACGGTCGATGGTTGCATTGGTGTGGCGGACGATGAGGCAGGAACGAGATGGGGGTGGTGGTAATGGTACTTACTTCCGGTTAAAAGAGATTGTTTGCAAAATGGTTTTGTGGAATGCATTTAGGAATAAGAAAAAAAAATTGTGCAGCAGGTGTGTGTTAGTTTGGTTCGAAATGAAAATATTTTATTTGTGTCTGAAGAGCGCCGCTCGACATACGAAAAAGTAATGTTCTCGGGTTTCTAAAAGAATGCATTTAACAACGTGAAGCACAAAAGGAAATAACCACCATTGTCGCATTTTATCACCCTTGTCTATCACTGGCAATGGCAACTGGTAAGAGTCCTGTGGCCAATCAATCATAGGTGATGCTAACGGTGGTAGAAGTATGGAATGGATCATCTATTAAAGATGTATTACGATTGATTGATGGTGTCAGACATTGGTGGTATCTTTTGATAAGTAGAAAGTAAATGTTTGCGATGGAATATAATATGACTGCTGTGCGATGAGATATGACGATGATATACGAGTTAATTTACGTTTGAGAAGATGTTTACACTATGTCTTGTGGTTATCATCACATGATGTTAGTTTGGTTGCTAATTTATTCAAGTGGAAGTAAAAAACTATCATATTAATGTGACAATAGCAAGGAAGCTAAGGTACTAAACGATATTTCAATGTAGTTAAATCACTTAGGAAGTGTTAGGTAAATTAAGTTTTTTAGTTATTTGTTCACTCACAGTGTGTCAAAACATTTTAATTTTTTCATTGTTACTTTATTTTCCACACTGAGCACTAGCTGAGAGACAGCTGTACCAGATTTATCCCTCATCCACGCAAAAATCCCTACTTTTAGGCAAAAATTGTATCTTTTAAAAATCTTAAAATTTTCGAAAAAAAATTTTTACTACGCAAAAACAACTGCAAAAAAATAAGTGTGCGACTGGCTCGCAAGTACTTGCTCCTACGAGTATATATTGATTAATTGTAAATCACTCAGATTTAAAATGTAAACAAAATCGTTAAAAATATTTGTTTTAAAAAAAATTGTTTCGGAAGATTTTCCAAAACTTGGTAAGTTATAATCGTGTATATGTTAAATGTGATTCAAATATTTTTTTCGAACAAAATCGATCGATTCATAGCCGAGGAAAAGCCATGATATAATTTCCATGTGCGTTAGGTGACTTTAACATTGGTTATATATATAGATTGGCGTTTCTTTGAAGAAGAACAAATTCTAGTACCATTCAATGTCACTGCAGACATAGAAATTGAAGTTGTTGATTCTCTTTCCTCATTGGATTTATTCTAAATCAATAAATGCAGAAATTGTTTGGATAGAGTTTAAGATCTCATTTTTTGCAATAATGATATTAAGTTCTCTCTATGTCTATCTGATTTCCCTTTGGTTAATAACCAATTCCATCACAAAGTAGTCTGTGTAACTTTTGAATGTTATGAGTTTATTTCCGAACGCTTGAGAGAAAATTGTAAATTAAACTTTGCGAAGGCTGATTTCATTGCATTGAATAGTTTTTATAGTTCAATAGATTGGAGACATAGATTTCATAATAAATTTCTAGATGACATGTATGTCACTTTTAAAAACTCAATATTTGAGGGCGTTGATCAATTTGTTCCTGCTTTTAAAAATATATCTACTTTTAAGCTCCCGTGGTTTAATAAGAGACTCAAGAATCTAGAAAATGTAATAAATAAGGCATTGAAAGGATCAAAAAAGACAGGTAAACCAGAAGACCGTGCTCGCTTTCTTCAACTTCGAAGTGAGCTTGATTTTCTAAACAGATTTTTATATCAGTAGCACATTAGTTGTACAGAAAGAAATATTAAAAAACAAAACAGCAAATCTTTCTGGATTTTCTTAAATTCTAAAAGACAAAGCTCTTTTCTTCCAAATTCAATGGAGTTTGATGGTGAAAAGTCGAGCGATATACAATCATCTTGTAATCTCCATAACAACCAACATCAATGATTTATACTTCAACTTAATTTCCATTGTGCACTTTAATGTAGGATATTTTTAAATCAGGAAATTTTTGAGGGCTTAACTGCCATCGATTTCAAAGGAAAAAGCCGCTTCGCTCTACAGCACATTAAAGATTATTTTTAATGAGTCTTTATCGACTGGAAACTTCCTTGACGTTTGGAAAATATCCTACGTTAATCCAATTTACAAAAGTGGCCTCAAACACCATATTAAAAATTATAGGCCTATCGCAAAACTTTCTGCAGTACCAAAGCTGTTCGAAAAACTAGTAACTCAAAGACTCTATTTCTCGGTCAAAGAATCGATAACGCTAAAACAGCATGGGTTTGTGAGCGGCCGTTCAACTGCAACAAACGTGTCCTTTTTTTTCTCATTTTTGTTTAAATGATATGGAAAATCACAAACAAGTCGACGTTCTCTTTACAGGTATATGGCACCAAAGCCTATTATTACAAAAGCTTAAAAAGTTTGGATTCAACTCAAAATTCTTGACTCTTGCGGTCGTATTTAACAAACCGAAAACAAGTTGTTCAAATTGATGGTTTTAAATCCAAGTTCATTAATGTGGAGTCAGGTTTTCCTCAGGGTAATCATTTGGAACCGCTTTTGTTCAACTTGTTCGTGAATGATATTCCGGTTGTTCTAATATTTTTGGACTGTCTGATGTTTGCATATGATGTGAAATTATTTACGTCTATATCTTCAAGCCACGACTGTACTAGATTCCAAAAATTTTAAATGATTTATTTCTAAAGCGGTGCAAATATAACCATGTAAAGCTCAATACTTTGTTCACCGAAAATTGGTAACTGTAACTTTCACCTATAAGTTTGGCAATGAACCCCTCTCAACAGTCAGTGATCTTGGCGTTAATTTTTGACTCCAAACTAACTTTCTCGGCTCATATTAATTTTATTGTAACCAAAGCGAGTTCTATGTTAAGTTTTCTAAAAAAAACTTTAGATGATTTTTATGTCGATTAAGACGATTTTATGCCATCTTAGAATACTGTTGTGTCATTAGATTTCCATTTTAAGAGAATGCTGTCATAAGAATAGAGAAAATTCAAAGAAGATTCACGCATTTTGCTTTGCGAATTCTAAGATGTTCCGACGGAATGTCTGACTATTTTTCAAGATGTGCGCTAATAGATTTAATACCCTAGAAAGCCGCAGACAAACTCTATGCATTATTTGTATAAAAGATATCTTAATTGGTACTATTAAATCAGCCGAGTTACTTGCGGTGGTGTCTTTGTATATTCCAGAAAGAAACAGCTACAATATATTTTATGTTCCCAATCATCGGACAAATTATGGTCTAAACGAATTAATAACTCGTTCTATAATGCTATATAACTCTGTTTGCAATAAGGTCGATCTAGCAATGAGAAGAGAACAAAAAAATTGTTCAAAATTATTAGTATATAATATAAATTAAGTGAACTTAATAAACGTTTGTAATAAACAGATTGTTCAATCCATTGATGAATAAATAAATAAATAAATTTGCCGCTAAGTTTATTGTACAAATCGTTTTTGCGTCCAAATATCTCAAAAACAGTGCATAATTCGAAAACCAGTTTTTACGACCGAAATTTTAAGTTTTGAGTTTCCATATCAAAATGAATGAGTGAACGAAATCGATAGCCGAATTCATTCAATAGTGCATAACAATAATTAATGCCGGTGAATTTCAGAACTGCGCTACAAAAGGAAGAGGAAACCTTTCTACTGCCATTGCCTTGTAACAGTAGTACTCAGGAATCGATATCTTTAAAAACATGATCTCTCCGGACTGAAGTCCTTTAAACTCTAACTTCTGAGAAAATCGTGGAGTGACTCTGGAGGGCCCATCATAAAAATATGGCAAGTCTCCGGAATTTGTAATTTATTAGATGAGTAAATTACGTATTAAATTCAAATGGGAAATATTTCCATAAACTACTACTATTTAGCCTTAAAACTGTAGTGTTTAGTAACTTCAAAAACTAGAAATGCTATTACGTTTCCACAAAATTAACCACCTAGATATCCACCTAGGTCATCACCCAGTAATCTAATTTAACAAGTCTTTTGATAATATTTTCAAACAAATTAAGAAACAAATTAAAAGACATCGCAGAAGTGTCCAAAAATTGTTTCCCACAAGCCCAATATAATAACACCTCAAGATAAACTTACGTAACTAAAGTAATCCTCAACACTCAACAATAATCCAATTCGCTTTACAAACAATTATTAAATCCAGCTCTCACAAACACTCTCAATGTGTACGAGTATCTTCTTCATCTACTAAAAAATGAATTATTAAATGTCAAAAAGAAAAGAACGGAAGAAAAATTATATAAGCTCCTGTGCTGTGTTGAAGTGTACTTAATAAATGAAATTTCGTTCTAGGGCATCTCATCGCACCCTAATAAATTTCCCTTCGAATATAGGTATGTGCTGCTCCTGCTGCTTAAATTTGACCCACTTCGCCCATCCAGCCCAACCTTAGTCGGATTCTTAAAATTAATTAGTCGAGAGCTTTTATTAAATCAGCAATATTTTTCCTCATCAGCAATATTTTTTTTGATTCTCGCGCCTTTTTGGGTTATTCTTATACTGCGAGTACCTTAGTCAATTAAAAAAGGAACCTTTCACCTAAGTAAAGGTACAGCAGCTACGACGTGTAATCTGTATGTATGTTGGCGTTTGCCTCGCACTGACCCCAATCATCCTTTAACCTTGCAGGCAAATGATTTATGGAGCAACAAATGTGATAAAATGCTGCCAGGATATATTTTATTGAATTTGATTGCCGTGGCAGAAGATAATTGCTGATTTTTTATTGCTTGCCATTGATCATTCTCCTTGGATGTGTGTTTTATTGTGTTTTTGTTCGTCGTAAACGGTTTCATTTTTATGTTTTTTGTGGATAATCTGGAACTCCAAAGAGGGTTAATAAATTCTTTTTACCGACAATTTGGTGGTTGAGTTAAGATTATGCCTCTTTGCTATTAAATCGGGTTGTACGAGTACTTCAGGTAAGAAGAGGTGAGTTTGGACAGGATGTTGGTGCATTTAAAAAACAGTCATATTAGGTTTATGGTAAAAAGTCAGGTAAATCCATCTAAAACGGATTTAAAGACTAATAAAAAATAAACGTAAGAGAAATATGCAAGTTGAAGTATAAATCACAAATATGTACAGACTTCTACTGATGAAGGGAACTTAGAAATATTTTGTTATGAAATTACTCGGGAAAAATCGTCGGCGGCCCTTAGGGTGAAGAGTCAGCAAAAAGATATATGTAAAAACATGAATACAAATTCAATTCCAATAATATAATATCTTGCCATTTACTCGAAAAATTCAAGAGTTGTGTAAAGATCCTTTGATCATAGCACTTGAATAGATTAAAACACGTTTTTAAATAAAACTCCCATAAAGAGAAGGCAGTTCAGAAAAAAAAATATTAGGAACAACATAATGTCAGTTAGGGACATTACCCCTATGTCAAACTGATTACCAGGAACTCAAACAATGTTTGTAGGAGATATAGCTATATCCAAATTGTTGTTACCTTTGATGGTGATGACGGAATTCACACGTATTCACAGACATTTAACCACTGGGTCATACGAAACTTTCTCATTATTTGCGAATTACACTAATTTCAATTTTTTTCTTCAAATTTTCCCAAACTGATGATCTGGTTTGGGTTTCTGTGTCATGTTTAATAAAATAACAAATGTATAGTATAATAAAAATTGACGATAACGAATAACGCCAATATAAACCATATTACACTAAAAGCATATACACTATCTATTCACTTAACCTACCTAATGGTTATTGAAAAATTACCTTTTTTTCGAAATTATGCCTATATCATAAAAACTAAAGGGCACGACAGTATAGTCCGCACTTTTTCCATATTCGATACTTTAGCAAGAAACTGAGTGTGCAGACTCATATTACCTCAAATATGAGGTTTTATCGAGAACTAACACGCAGACAGTCACAAAGTAAAATTGTAGAAAAGTTAAAAACCCAACAAGCTTTCCAGGTTAGAATAAAAGTAAAAATAATGTTTTTCTTTTATTTTTGTATAATTACATTATGGGTATCAAATCAGAGGTGACTATATGCTTATAACTTCGATCATTATTTTTAAAACTGTATCAGATTTTCATAACAGATAGGTCGTGGTAAGCACTGCACTCCGGAGGAAGTTCGCATCATCAAAAACTTGACAAATGCTGGCAAAACGCTAAGATTTATTGCTGAAAACTTAAACAGATCCATAAATTTTGTAGGGAATATTTTGAAAAGAACGCCTGCAGCAGAAACACAAGGTAGACCATGAAAAACGACCTCAGCGACGGATGCTCGAATCGTATTGCTGGCAAAAAAGGGCCCATTCATGTTATCAGTCCGCCAACGGTCCGCAAAAGGCTACAGCAAAGTCAATTATCAGAAAGGATCCCTAGAAAAGTTCTATTACTGAGCAGGAAAAATATAAGAAATAGGAGACAGTTCACACTAGATTTGCAAGCTCATACAGTAGAACGGTTTCGTAATATATTGTCGAGTGATGAGTCCAAAATTAATTTATTCGGCTCCGATTATAAAAGAAATGTTAGAAGACCACAAGGAATTTCAGAAGCGCTACAGTAAAGGTATTAGGATGCTTCGGTGGGCCCTATTTTTCAGTTCCATAATATCTATCCATAATATATGTCATGACAAAAGAGGTTTACTGCGATATCTTGGAGAATATTATGTTGCCATATGCGGAGGACAACATGCCGCTACGGTGGCACTTCCAACATGACAATGATCCCAAGCATTCGTCCAAATTAATGAAATCTTGGTTGGGTAATCAACGAGTATCGGTGCTCAATGGCCTTCTCAATCCCCCAATTTCAATCCGATTAATCATTTGTGGGAGAGACCTTTGGCTAAGGAAACATTCCAAAAAAAAGAGCTTGGAACGCGATTCCTGTTTAAACTTGTCGCAAGTTAATTCTCAATGCCAAGGCGAATACATGCAGCCGTAAAAAATAAAGGTGGTTATTCTGGATACTAAGCAGTTATTTGTAACACACAGAAATGAATTTGCAAAAAAAAAAAAAAAATATGTTTATATTTTATTTTTTATTTTAATGTCAATTTACCTACTTTTTTGATCAGGTGTTTTTATAATATTGAGTAAAAAAATTTAATGAATTGACAAAGTAAGAAAATCTAAATATTAGTTTCCAAAAAAAAAGAGATTTTTCTTTCATTGCGCAAGTTACGCCGTTTTTTTGAATTTAAACTATTGTTTTGATCAGCACTGTAGTTCCATTTTTCTTACTTCATCAGATTTTGACAAATGTCCAATTTCAAATCTTAATATTTGCAGGTAACGTGCGATCCAATCGTTCACTTTATTGGGCGGATTTTCTTCAAACTTCATATCTGCAGTCTGTTTGGTAATACCCAGGGGCGATATTCGAATTTTCATTCTGGCCTAACAATTAAAGGTATTTTACTTAAAGCAAATTTGAAAAAAAAAACAATTTTGTCAAAAACGGCTCCAACATTTTCGACAAACATTCATATCTGAGATAATATCTTGGGTTTGTAATAAGACTGCTTACCCAGTTTTTCACTAAAATTTCGAATAACGGTACTTTATATATTAGCGGGATTGCGAAAATGGGCTAGTTTTCGAATATGGCTAAGGCGATTTTATTCAAAAACGATATCTACGTCATTTTTAATATACGGAAGAACACGGCATTCAAATTTTTAATATACAGTCGAAAAAATTTCTTATCTACTTGGCTTAAATTTGAAATCTAATCCTTTATTTTTTCTAGGATTGAGTAAGTTTTTTAAGTTTTGTATTTTATAATAAAGTTATAGTGCAAGATTTTGTGTTTATTCGAAAACCTTCGTAAAACCTGGAGTACCCATTCTTCACTGGTTAATTTATATAGGGGTATATTAGATGACTTCATTATTTGTTTATATTACCAACAATGAGTTAAAACTAATATTTCTGTTGGTCCTGATTGGATATACAAATATGTACATTGTATAACAATACATTCAAATATTGTTTCTGTTGATAATTCAAAAAGGAAATCAAAACCTATCCATAACAATTCGCTTCATCAATAAAAGTAGCAACTTTAATGGTTTTATGTTATTCTTTTTTTTAGATATGCATACTATAATTATGTATGCACAAAACAGAATGTATTTGCAACGCAAAAAACAACAGTTTTGCCTTGAGCTACAATAATTCATTAAAATTAATTACTTATATATTGTTATTGTTATAGATAAAATGATTTTGCATAATGGGAGCTAATTTTCACATCAATTAATTTATAATTGCTGATTTTGACGTATATAAATTCGCCCCATTGAAATTAGATCTCAGTTATTCCATTAAAGCTCTGAAACACATGTCCATATTAAATTTCAGCTGACGAGAGCCCTTAAAAGTGAGTTAAGTACATTTACATTTATCTATTGTGCACTGACATGTTAAAGGGTAATTTTAATCAATAGAAAACCACTGAATGTCCACTTACTCAAGCAGATAAATCGAACTAGGTCTACCACCACCACCACCTCACGCCGTGGTGGCATTCATTTATTTTCCGGTGCAGTTATAAATGACTACACAAGTATAGCCAAGATAAGATAATGTCATCATACAATTTTGTTGTTCTGATTCCCAACAAGCAATGAGAGACTTTCAACACTTTCTCACAGGATTAAGAAGAGCAGACGCCAATGTGTTGTACTCGGAGTAAGGAAACAAAATATAAGGAAATGTAAACAAGACCAAGGTGCAATTATTGCCAAGGGTTGGGTTGTTCGCACGGCTGGCACATTTAATAATGCCAATAAATTTCCTTCCGATTGTGGCTTCTGCCCGGACACCGGTATTCACTGCATTTTGCAGTTGGCACGAACCATACTTCCAGGACTGTGCCTAAGTACAAATAACTTTGAATTTAACTAGTGTTTCTATGCATATACTCGTAGCTAGGCTATAGTTGAAGTGTTGTGAACTGTTGCTGCTTAGGTTGAGGTTGAAAAGTTTTCCACCCATCTACGGATACCTACCTACCAAGTTCACATTCTATGGAAAATAATTCATTTTCATTCTTTCCGCAGAAGTTAAAAGTTGAAATAAATGTTCGCTTGGTAGATTAATTTTGAGTTATCGGATTTGAAGGAACATTTAAAGTCATCTATTATGTTTCGTTTTAGGAGAGGTACCACCTAAAAATAAAATGAACTGGGAAAATGGGATTTCAGTGCTCTGCGAGGAAGTGAGTAAGGAAGGAGCAATCAAGTAGTGAAAATTAAGAGCATAATTACAATAATATATGTACTTCATATAGCTCGTTCTTACATTCGTTAAACAAGTCAAATTTCCTTTTTATCTTACTGAAACTTAGAATTTCGAAAACTCGTAGCGAGAGAACTGAGTTAATTCTAAAGTCAGCAATCTTATTCTGGCGAAAGCATCACCTTTAGATAGGCAGTGCCCAATTGTATCTGTACTTTCCTGAAAGAATTCAAAACCTAACCCAGTTATTCCTAAGCTAATTCAAATTAAATGAATCTGCAATAAATGCATAAAATCTAAATGAGAGTGAATTCAGTATAGTAATTTTTATAAACAAACACCACTTATTGCTTTCGGATTATGAAGAAGAACCCCTGGCTAATTGGACAGGGATTACTTTTCCTCGGACTACCCTGGGCGCCGTAGCCCAAATATCATAGACTCTGTGTAGTTTGTTCTTACAGTCTAGACAAATGAGCGTCTTCAGAGAATCCTAATTATTTCTAAAACTGTCAATTCTTTTACTACACCCGATGTCTAGTTTGTATTTTTGTTTTAACTTTTAAGGGATTTTCAAATCAACGGTACAGGTATGTAGATTGAAATACGTACAAGACACAATCTTTCACTTTATTTTATTTTTTATTTTTTTTACTAAAAGTCGGAAGGGAAAAAAAAAGTATTTCAATCTAAAAGTACGAATGGCTTTCTCAGTGCGTTGATAGGGATTAATATTATTTGTCGTTTTCTAAATAACGGACGTTTTCTAAACGATTGGTTAGAAGCATTATCATTTGAAATCCAAATTAGCCCATTAAAATTAGACTTATCCAGTAACATGACATGAGAGAGAACAGGCTTCTTCTTTTTTTTGCACATTCGAACGATGCAACTAGAATTACCTCACAATCTTCGTGCATCATGAACGTACGTAGCTCCGCTTTATTGAGACAAAACTTCAGGAGGCTTTAAAGCATCATTCAGAGGTGGGTGTGGTTAGAAAGTTTTTATAAAGAAGTAATGCGCCCTTTTGTCCACGTATAACTGCAAGAACAGAATGCTGAAGCTCTGACTCTCTATTATGGGCGGCTCATACTATATGGAGCCGACAACGGTTCACATTAGCAAACAAAAAAATTCACACCGAAAAATCAAACATTTCAGAAAATTGCATACAATTTTTGGAAAATTTTTAAATTTCGAACGAAATATTTTTTTTTCCGATTAACTTCAGTAAAATAATTGAAATTTTCGAAAATAATTAAAAATTCCGCAAAAAACCTAAACTTTCGATTGTAACTAATTTGTTGAGATATTCGTACATAAAAATTATTTCAATTAACGTTTCGGCAAAGAATGACATTTAGAATGAGAACATGCCATATATACTGCTCATTCCAGATACGAATAATTAGTGGAAGGATGTTTCGTGATTTTTCATTCCATTGCAACATTTATGGAAAACAAACTGCATTTTGGAAGAATGCTTTAAAAATATTTAAAAAAAAAAAAAAATAGAAACTAAATATTTATTTGATGTGACCTACTTATGTATGTGTACCTACTTATGTACGAGTATGAACTTATTTATATGTGTATATAAATATTCTTTCGTATTCGAACTCTTTACTTTCTCTAGTTTCATTTGATTTGTCGCATGTAGAGGCGGCCATTTTGTGTGTTCTTTTTTTTTCTTGGGGTACATTACCTCCAAAAGTGAATTTCAGAATCCTGTCCGTCTTTACGTTTGTACCCCCGACTACAGCCTAAACGGCTGAAAGTGTTTACTTCGCAGTTCATATCTGTGATCTGTAAGGTCGCAATTCGAAAAAAAATTCATTCTGACTGTATTTTTTTGCAAAAAATTAAATTTTCTCGAAAACGGCTCCAACGATTTCGATCAAAATTGTTATCTGAGGTAATACGAATAAAACTGCGAACTTGTCTTGTGCTTTCCGATTCACCTGAGAGGCTTTTACTTAAAACCATGAGACGAGAAAGTTACGTAAGGAATGGTTGTGCACTTTATTTTAATTTAACAGCTACTGGGTTCCTACACTCCAAATAGGTCAACCGTGTATTATCTTAGGTGTAGGGTAGGTAGGCAGGTAAGAGTGGCGGTTCTGTTAGGAAGAACCCAATTAGCAATAGGTGCCATTTTGTTACCACAACTCATGTAACCTGGGTATTACTAGATTCAACCTGTGGAATTCAAGAAAGTATTAAGTTCTTTGATATTTTTCTCTGAGACTTCCGCTAGCGAAGCCGTGGCTCAGTGGTTATGTGCGCGATCACTGAGCGAGAGGTTCAAGATTCGAATCCAAGAAAACACAAATATACAAAAAAAAAGGTTTCTCATGGTCCCACCTCTCGCGAACGTCTGACAAACATCCGAGAGTAAAATTGTCATGAGAAGCTTCTCTAAAAAAAAAACCGAAAAAAAATTTCCCTTCGAAAACGGCATAAAACTTTATCCCTCGAGAGAATTAAAGAAGGGTTTTCCTAATGCCCGTTTTCTGGCCCTAGTTTGTGCCGGACAGGCGCATAAATAGTGGATAAGGGTTTCTCTTTCAGTTGCGACATTGCAACTGCGACAGCGTATATTGTGTGGGTTACCTAGTTTGACTGCGTGGTCTCCTATAGGCCAGTGACCCATAGTGATCGCTGTTAATCTGGCGACGTCTTTACGCGTTCTATTTAGGAGGTCGGTTATTTTAATTTTTTTGTAGCTTGGCCACAATCCTTCTGGATATGACACAGTTTGTTAGGCTAGTCCGTCTAAGGTTGGCTTTTAAAAGGAATATTGAGGAGATTTCTGCCTTGACTGCTCCAAGCGGAACGTAGACTGATTTCGTAAGTGAGCGGTGGAGGGCTGAGTTCATCAGCAAATTCGTTTCCACAAACGTTACTATGCCCTAGAACCCATGTCAGGGTTAGCTTGAGTTGTCCATCTAGCAAGGCTAGCTTATTTCGAATTCTGACACTGTTTAGAGGATATAGTGACCGAGGCGGTGGCTTTGATAGCAGCTTGGCTATCAGTGAGTAAGGCAATCTTTTGCTTTGGCGTTTTATTTGTGTACAATTTGATCTGACGACAGGCTTCGCGAGTAGTTCCGCCTGGAAAACACTGGCATTATTTAGAAGTCTATAAGATTTTTAAATGTTTAAGGATTCAGAAAACACACCTGCACCGACTCCGCAGTCCATCCTTGAACCGTCTGTGTTGATTGTTACGTCAAAGCCCTTAATCGCCTGCCCATCTTGCCATTTTGATCTTGTGGGGAATTGTACGTCGAAACGCTTTGTGAAATTAATTTTGGAGATAATATATAATATTGTTATGTATAAATCTAGAAGTAAACAATGCAGAAGGACTGTTAGATCATCTGACGGGGTAGACCGCAGAACACCTGTGATTCCTATGCATGCTGTTCTTTGTACCTTGTTAAGATTAGTTGGTGGCCTTGTTAAGTTGATGGCTTTTCTTAGAGTCGGCCACCATACTATTGATCCATTTGTGAGAATGGATCGTACCACGGCTGTGTACATCCATAGGGTCAGTTTTGGTTGCAGGCTTCATTTTTTGCCGAATGTTTTGTTACAGGCGTAGAAGGCTATACATGCCTTCTTTACCCGTTGTTCTATGTTAAGCTTCCAGGTGAGTTTAGGATCTAGGATAACTAGTAAATATCTAATACTCGACAATAGGGAGAGTCGTTGACCATTCAGCCGAGGAAGTGCAGTCAGGTTTTTGGTTTTAGTGGTGAAGAGGATCTTAGGTGTATGTATTCACTTATTTAAAATTCAAATGTCCACCTCATCTCCTGGCATTTGAACTGTCGAAACTACAGCACCTAAGATTTTGTAGCTATTCTTCGATTTCATGATTTCTAGGTTAAAATTCAGGTTTTTTTTAAGATGTATTTCTTTTCAGTTTCTACCCAAAAATAACCATTTCTCCCTAAATTCGTTAAATCCTCCACTCACACTCCAAATTGGCAGCAATTAGAAGTGTACTCGTATATTCCACATGAATTATAGTGGCCGAATTTTTGAAATGAAATACTTATTTCCAAGTTATTGCATCTTAAAAAAGGGTCCTTCGCTCAAGGAAAAAAAAAGATATTAAATAGTCTCGTTTTATCTTGAACATTTTCTTCAGCGTAGAAGTGACACATTAAAGATAAATCATCGATTTAATATATTTTATGTTAAGGCGGTTATCCTTAGATAACTTTTATTTATATTAGAACTGAGTTTCATTTGCGTCACTTCCTCATTATTCCGCCATAAATCATAATTATATGGTTGGATGTCAAAAAAAAAAATCTGTTCCTAATGTACATCCATTTCTTGTAATTATTAGCTATAGGAAAAGTTTAGCAATACTCTATCCTTTCATAGGACCAAAATACAAATGAAAAGTGTTACTAAGGACTTTGGTGGTATGTGCTACCACATGCCTGCCAACACACAATGTGGTACGCCACGTCGACCCGAACGACCACATTTCACAATCAAACACTTGATGGAATTTTGTCAGGATGCCAGAAATCAACAGCTGTCTGCTGTAGATTTGCACTAAACCTGAACACATACTCGTACAAGAATATGACTACAAAAATATTGAGAAGCATTGGTGACTGAAATAAGTAAGCAATGGGAGAAATGATAAATTGAAAGAACTCCTTAACGTGGTTGAAAGCTTAATTGAAATACACTTTCCTATTGATAGTGATTAGTGAGTGAAATAATGTGTGTGTGGGAATAGAAGTAGTTCGAGAAATTTGTGACTGAAAGGGTCATTTAAGGAGAAAAGGTTACTAAAAGTATAAATATTGCTTTCAATTTGTTTAGTTCATTCTGAAAAGAATGATTTTTCTAAATAGGAATCTTGGATTGTTAACTCCAAAAATAGTATACAATATACGAGTATGATATTCAAATTGGTCCTTTCTTATATTGTAATGTAGCACATATAAAGCAGTAAAAGCTTATAAAAAGGCAAATGAAATACTTCGAAAATAGCTACGTAAATATAGACATCATTATAATGACAATAATGAAATGTCATGAAGCTTTGTAACTAAAACCAAAAATCATTTAATCTTACTCCTATAAGTGGTCATAGTTAAATCGATAGAAGGGTCAATTTTACTTTTATTAGAGGTAAGGGGGATTGGTTCAAATATGCGGAAGACGAAGAGAAAGTTGAACTTTTAACCTATTCAGACCAAATGCCTTTAATAAGCTGATAGACAAATAAAGTATGCTCCTCGCAGTTGAAAACCTTGGCACTACTGTCAAAAATTGATATGAAAGGAAAGTGCGACTACAAAATGCCAACACAATCTCGACAGGGAATCCTCTATGATAACAGCACAGGATCTATAATCACAGAAAGTAGCTGAAGTATGTCACTCATCAAAAAAGAAGCATAGTTCGATTATGACTGCGCAAGGACGCGTCCTTTTAGGTACCTGAAGCTTAACAGAAGGCTGAACTCTTTTAAAGACAATGTATCAAGATAGTAACAACGCCTATGAAGCTCTATGTAGATTAAAGTGAGCTCAGTACAAGGAAAGTCTAATGGAAAGGCTTAACAGAACAAATGACTCCAAGTGTTTCTGGGATGTGATAAAAAAAGCTAAATAGTGCCCGATTAAATAGGAGTTCTCAAATTGAAGCTAACAATCTATCAAGCCGTTTTGAAAGTCTACTCAGAGCAAGCTACAATTCTTCAATGTTTCGCTTCGCCCTTCCACATCGTCTTAATTAAAAAATTATACTGGAAGAGGTACAAAACGCGATATAAAAATGTAAAAATAACGAAGCTCCTGGAGAAGATAGGATATCTTTCGTATCATAACCGAAGGATTCAATAATATATTTAACATGGCTCTTGTACATGAAAGTTTTAACAGAAGTATTGTTTTCAAGAAAGGAGATGCTAATGACCCAAGTAAATACACGGATATATCTTTTTTAAATACTCTACTCAAACTCTTCACAAATGTTTTGCGTTAACATCTTGCTCTGTGGGTGAAAAGCAATAACTTTTTGAGTGATTCCAGGCACTGCATATTTAACTGTTGACAATATTTTCGTGCTAACTAACATTACAAAGCTATGCCTAGAGAAGGAAAAGAAGTCGAATGCACTTTTTGTGGATTTTCGTGCTACATTCGACTCAGTAGACAGCAGGGCATTATTCTATAAGCTCAGAAAATTTGGGATATCATCAAGAATGCTTGAGATACTGCAAAGTCTATACGAAAATAATAAAACGGCGGTCAGGGATGGGGCATCTATAGGTATATCCCAATAGTTCAGTACTACCTCCTGGGTAAAACAGGGTCGTCAGTTAAATCCTCTTTACGTCTCTCTCTTTCTGGATGATCTGGACTCATGCCTGCCTGGAGGAATAATGTTTGGTAATACTACAATCATGGCAAAAATACCGAATATGCTACAGCTGATGCTAATTAAAGTAAAACAGTACTACGGGACCTAGAATATGTAGGTAATGAAATTTAGGAACAGTGTTGGCAGATATCCGCGGGTAGAAAACTGATATTTTAGGCAACAGCCACTGGAAGTCATAAGAGAATACCGCTGTCTGGGTTTTACCATAGTAGTATAACACGCTAACCACCTGCGGGGGAAACTATGTGAAGAAGAAACTAAAAAGGCTATAAATATTTCATGATAACATATAATAAGGAAAACTAAAGTCTCAACAAATGCGAAGTTCAAACTTTATAGACCAATGGCGAGATCTATTATGTATTATTTTAGTCAGGTATGGGGAATACGAAGAAGTGGAAATGTTACAAAAGATGCTTTTTAAAACACCTCTTTAGACCACCTCAAGCACCCTAACTTACATTTTGCATGTAGGAATGAGGCTGCTACTTCTCCAAGTGTACACTCCAAAGATGTATTTTAATTACATCGTAAGATCTTAAAGCTACAGAACCATCGCCTTCCTAAGATTCCTAAGACTGTGTTTTCGAATGTGGTACAAATGAGTGAGCAGTGTGGAGTAAGCTTATCGCTTAGATGCGAAGATAGGCTTAGATGGAGTGCCGCGTCTATCATCGTAAGATTTAATGAAATAATACAAGCAAAGTTCACAGAAAAAGCATCACAATCCGAAATCCGCATCCTTTATAAACTCCTCAACCGTAGTCTAAAGGAAAAAAAATATTTCCATGGAAAAAACTCCATTCAGCAAATATCGCTGAAAATAAAACAAGAGGACAACTACTGCCCTATAACTACAGACCATACAGAAGTAATCTACCCGTACAATGAACTCTGCGTAACCTAAAAGAGAGGGAGAGGGATCCCATCCGTTTGAGACATTCGATGTACAACCTTTAACTCGTTCGAACGAACTTGCTCCAATTAAAAATAAAGTGTAAAAGTTGACGTTTTGAGAAAAGTGTTGTAATTTAGTGGCTATCTTGCATAATTTTCAATATCAGTGGATGAAGTTACCGAAGTGGAATAAACTGGCTGCAATTATGATTCACAAGCTTTGGAGATCAAAAATCAATACAGTGGTATGTTGTTGTGCCTATATTAATTAGCTTAGCTTCTTTTATTTTCTTTTAATTACTCGTATGCTTGATAAGGGAATCTGAATAGCATACTCGTACTATTTTTTCTGAAAATTATATATTAAAATGCGCGAATTGGATAGTTGATATTTTTCGAATAAAAAATGCATTTTCAAGTTCAATGAAGAGTAAAGTGCATGACTGTATCATATGAAACTTTTTCATTGTTTGCGAGTCACACTAATTTCAATTTCTTTCTTCAAATTTACCCAAAGCGATGATCTATTTGAGGTTTCTATGCGACGTTTAACAAAATCACACATGTAAGCGAATTCAATAAAAATTAACGATAACGAATAACAACTACATTTAAATATTAGGTAATAGCGTGGATTGAAAAGAATTATAAAAAAAAAAAAAAAAATTGCTTTTTCGAAAATATGCGTACACTATAAAAAATAAAGGGCTCGATTGGGCCGCATTTTCTTGCTCCATATGTGCTTTTCGTTCGTGTGCAGGACCACATAAAACCGGAGATAAAGCTTTTTATTTTGTAAATATCGCCCCTGGCTAGGTCACCGATATCTTCATAGAAGTACTCCCCGAGGATTTTTCCTACAGCTTCTACAGAAAGCGTAGAAGGGTCTAAAAGCATGCCTACCTATCAAGCGTCAGTTCTCTTGGGATTCAAGTAAGGTCAGATCTGCTTTGACGAAAGACAAGTGCTGATATTGTTCCACCTGCTATTTGCCATTCTTCTGACTTGGTATAAACACAGAACTTTGTCGATTCTATAGGTATAGGAGCAGACGGTCTCTCCCTATTTTAAGAGTTTCGGGCACTCTGCAGTTGCCCGAATCGTCACTATGTCCTGGAACCCAGCATATGGAAACGTTGCATCTGTCAACGATCTCATTCAGAGACTTGCGGCATTACTTTACCAATTCTGCATGACTATCTGTATATAGTACAATAGTGCTACTCTCAACCGCGTTAATTGAAAGCCAAGCTGCAGCTTGCAGGACTATCGGAATTTCCGCTTGAAATATACTACAGTGATGCGGCAGTAGTTTGGTGATGTTTACATCAGGTGCACTGGAAAAAACTTCGGCTCGGTAACAAAACGCTATTTTAGAATCATCTGTGTATATCCCTATCGCAGGATCGTTCAAAACTACCCTAGATTCTCAAATGCTTCTGCTAGGAACTGTGGTCTTAAACTTGACATTAAAGTCGATGTGAGCGACAATACATATACAGTCCTGGAGTGGACTGAATTACCGTTAACCAACTGTGAGAATTCCCGAAGCCTCAATGCTGCTTTAACTGCCATTTGCCTCTCATAGATATCAACAGGAAGAAAGTGGAGCATTGTTGGCAGTTGATTTTAAAGCACCCGTTATATAGATGCAAGATAACCTCTGAATTTTTGCTAGGAGATCAGTATTGCCCTAGAAATCCAGTGTACTACCTTAGGCTAAAGGCCCCATTTCAGGCACAAGGCCCTTCGACAAGAATAAAGGCCTTCCTATCTATGTCCTATATATTCAAAGATGATGCCTATATCAAGACGTGGTGGTATTTCATCAGGTGACAAGGGATGAGTCCCTGCCTACCACCTGTGTGTGTAGGAGCCAGCTCTCTGAGGTCAGATGCTGATCAGTGTGCCGTACATTGTCTGACAGACGTACCTGAGTTTTACCTTCAGTTTCACCTTTCAACTTTGACCTTACCGCCTAGAGAGACCCTTTCAGAGACTGCAGTCTCGGACACCATTGTTCTTAACATCATTAAGGAAACTTCCTCTGGATGGCGAGGACCCCAGATCCTGTTGAGATAATCATGAAAAAATCGTGCGTATTTACACTGACATGCCCAACACGAGACCAACTGCCTGCACGTTCTAGAAAAAAACCAAGAAAATTGAACTGGTATTTATTGCCAGAGCAAACGGATTCATTCTACTTCACATAACACTTTCAACTATCGTATCTATCAACTCATTAAATGTTTTCAAGTTTGAGGTAATTTAGGTATGACTTTAATTAGGTGTTCCTCCATTGATAGCGATGGGCCCAATATGGTACGGTGTTGTATAAGCTCTGCTTCACAGCCATGCATTACCTAAACTAAATTAACTTCTTTATAACGGTTTTTGCCACATGTTCTAAGTTGCTGATAAAGTTTTCCTTTGTGAAAGCCATATAACCATTTCTGTATGTGGCTTGCTAATCACTAATCACCTATGTAGCATCCGATAGGGCATGCTGCAAAATTCCCAAATGCCTGCAAATACCCTGTTCAGTGTATATTAAGTTTGATGCATAGTTTGTAACATAGAAAAGTATATTTGTGATCAGCATCCGTCCATAAGTTCACCACTTTTGAAATTCGGTTTTTAAGCTGTCTGGAATCCGAAGGAGTTTAAGTAAAAAATTGTTAAAATTCGCCCACAGATACTTCCGCTTTAAAAAAAAAAACAGTTTTTTTTTAATTTTTTTGCTAGAAATTGAAAAATATTGTCTAGATAAAATATGTAGGCATTAACTTTCTCTACATTTCGTTTATACATTATACATGGCCACGCCTACGTGTTGGGGGTATTTTCTTAAAAAAAAAACATGTATGGCTTTTTTCAAATCTATTTTCGGTGATGGTTAAAGTCTTATTGTGAATATCTCATCAGAATCCGTGAACTAGGGTTACAAATTTTGGGAGCTACGACCACTTTCTGCTAATAAAAAGTTTTAACAATAGTTTTGTCATAAAATTTCTTAAAAATCACGGAAATATTCTGTGTGTTGAAAGATATGATTGCATCTGTTTTAAAAATTTCGCAACGGGTTAGGTTATGATATCATATGATCCATTCTAGATGGGTTGTAACTTTTCTGTTTTTTTATTTGCATTTGCTTAAAAAATATTTAATTACTTATATTCACAACACCTTAAGATGGCCTTAAACCATTTTTGATCGTGTTCAAAATTCTTGATCGGATTTTAAATATTCAAATAAGTACCAATAGCTCTTATTATTAGCAGGAAAAATATAGCCATACATTTAGCAGTCGATTTAATTAAATGTTTCCACCAGTTAGACATATTACACACTGTACGTACATGCATCGTTCGTATAGGCACTTCGTTTAAAAATATATCCACATTTTTCCGTTCAGCTTATTTCGCTTCTATGATGGCTTGGAAAATAAGCGTCCCTTCTTTCTTTGCCGAATATCGACAGATATTTAAAGACACGAGTAACTATTCCAAATAAGTAATAGACGAATATTAATTTCGAAAATCATGTAAAACATTTGCAAACATTTTTCATCCCTCAGGTTGTAATTTGTATAAGTTTCCATGAATCAAAAGTCCGTACGAAATATAAAAAATATGTACGTTCAACTTTTGAAATAAAAGCTTAATATTTAGGTATAGGTAGATGCAAATAAAACGATTTCCCGATGAGTAGGACATTATGAGCAACAGTTTCGTTCTTTTTTTTTTGCAATTCCCAAGGACTGAAAATCATGAAACAAATCAAATTAATTATGAATATAATTATAAGAAATAAATTAAAACACTGTGTAGAGTTCTCTCATCTTCAAATAAAAAAACTTCCCCACCCGAATTCATTGTTCTATTTGTTTAACTTTTTTTCATATTGGCACACATCATTAAAAGTTTTGACATTCCGTTCATGCTGCTACGTGAGCCCATTGAACGTTATAACGAACTTCGAGTTTGAATGCGTGCCTTCATTGAACGAGTACATACTTACGTGAGTAATGTACGTTAAATAAAAGCTGGCAGAAACGTATAGATCCTGTTGATGTACCTCTAGCTTGGCACGCAATCAGGATAACATTAATAATCATCAAAATCTAAGTGCGAATAAGCACATAGGCTTCACCCGTTCGCCGACATTGTTGTAATGTTGGACATTTTGCCCCCCGAGTTATTAATGAAAACTAAATGGAACCATATTTAAGTGAGTCCTGGCATACACTCCCTATTTTCCCACCACGAACGCTCGTATTTCAAAGTGTTTCCGCTTAATTATGCGAGTCTGCGGACAGGTCGGAAAATCAAATGACTCATGAGATACATACATTTTCTATTAATTATGGATTTTATCCAGCGCAGACAATTTTACGACTAGCATGCCATTCGAATGACTCTTGTAACAGCCTGTCTGTCGTAAGTTGGAATATTCATCACAAAAAATTGTGGATATTAAAATGTTAGCAATAACTTTTTTTATATTTGGGATGAACAACCTTAAACTTGTTAGTATGTAGGGGGCTTTTACTACTGACCTGGAAAAAGGACATTGCCAAATTGGATTTTTCTTTTCTGATTGAACGATAGGTGACGCTTCGTTTTGAAATGATAGACATTTAGTGGAAGTTCGGTACGTAAATTTCCGTTTTATGATGTAAAGTCAATGGAAACCTGGTCTAAGTATTTTTATGGGCTATTCACGCGATCCTTTCGAATTGTTGCACGTTCAGTTTGCTGGAGTTCACATTTCTATTATTTGCGTTTTGTGGTTGATAGAATGGTTGTATGAGTATGCGAAATGTTACGTGACTTTTGATTCAGTTGAAACTACACGGGGTAAGGAGCAGTCAAATATTAACTAGCTGGATAATTTATTCACTTTAGAATGCCGTATGATTAATATCATTGATGATATGTGACTAATTTAGCAGTCACAACAGAAAGTTATTACAAATGCAAGGGAATTCTTAGCATGCACAAATTAGTATATTTCCGAGAGTTTAAGTAAGTGTAACAAGAAAATTTGCATAATTTAGCGAGGGATCAGGAAGTAAATTCACAATTGAACTTAAATAAAAGCTTTCTTTGCTCGAAAAGAAAATAAATCTGAACGTTATGCTGTGACATCGGATATCAGAACAATTTTTGTCAGCGTGATATGAAGGTCTCGCGTTGGGCACCAATTGTTGTAAATTTCCCACCACGAAAGAAGAGAATTACAATCCTGCATTTTCGGTCACTTAGCTTGGAAGGGTCTGAAAATTGAATGGCGTTTAAAAAAAAAATCGCAGGGTTCTACCAAATCTTTTAAAAGCGAGAAAGAAACCCAGTAAAAAGAAAACGTAAACGTTTGTTAACATAACAAATAATTTGATGACCAATGAATAGCTCACAATTAACTCCTTTCCTTTGCTTAACCTTAAGATCAACTTTCATTGACACCTCAATGTTATAACCAAAAGAACTTTTTCACACATGCAAGAAAACCATAAATAATTCCCGAGCTCAAGGACGGATTCTAAGTGATTGGTAAGATTATGCTGCATCTCTGCATTATCGTCATCAAAAGAACACATGTGTTCAACCAGAGTTGCGGAGGACATTTATGTTATAATTTGTTTAAAAATTAATCACAGCTTGTCTACTTTGCAATGTAATAAAAATATCATAGCTCGCTCAATAAAAGATGCGTTTTATTTAAAAATTATATTCTACGCTACTCATGATACACTCTTTAGGTTAAACTTGGTAACAAATAAATCTGCGGATGATTGAAGGAAGTGTGACATCTGCTACAGAGACAGGGAAATACAGAAAGCAAACAAGGTTTATTTTGGTAGAGACTATCTTAACCTAGACTTCAACTCTAGACCAATGGCCCCAATGGTTTTGCTCGCGAGTCCGTTATCTGGATCACTTCTGAGTGAAAATGATCTACATATGCAGGGAGGCTTAGCAGGCTCCTTTATCTACTCAGGAATCTGTTATAGATATACACAAATGAGTCAAAGACGTGATCGAGAATCGTTCTCACAAAGAACTGCTCATTCAACTGCAATCTTAATAAGATAGGCAAAAACTCTAAGGCACATACGGACTTTATCCTAAAGATCAAGAAACTGCCCAAAACATTGTGTACGATTGGCCATTGATCATATCAAACTCGAATAAGCGTTTCACTTTCTCATTCAAAATCAGCCATTTGCAAGAACGATCCGCAGATCACAGATTCCTACAAGACCTGAATTTTATGAAGGATCAAACTTAACCTCAAGTTTAAGAGGGGTTTAACTGATAACAGTCTCTTGAGCTAGGTCGATACTTACGAGTAGGTAATTGCCTTTTGGTTTGTTAGAAAATGGAAACACCGGCCTTGCCAGGACTGGAACTCTGTATTTTTTGTTAATATTGCTGATCCAATCAAATGCGGAAATTAAATAGAGCTAATTAAGGGACGTCTGATGATCAAATTGGTCGAGCACACTACAATTCACAAAGCTCAAAAAAAAAAAAACACAAAATGGTAGAAATACTGATTTGCTTAGTTTTGGAGTGCTTACAAATATAGTGCAAGATGGGATAAAATAATGTAGAACCAAATTATAAACTATAAAATTTGCTCTGGCGTACGCCTAACATTTAGAGTTTGGACATGAGAAGCGTCTAAAAATTAGAGCTTATTTATAGGCTAGGAATTTTAGATGAAATGGTATTAAAACCTGCAAAAAAATGGAAATAAAAGTAAGCGTAGTCTATCGTGAACAACTAGACTCATTTGAATACCGTCAAATGGTTTCAAATAGATGGCAAGTTCAATCCGCAAATTAGTGCAATAAATGCTTGATTCCTCTACTATCATTAAGTTATCTGGCTGGCCAGAAATGGTGACTCTTTCCGGAATTGCGGAGGGTTTAGGTGCATTGCGGTTTAAAATATCTATTGTACCCACTCCTGGTGCCAGTCGAGCTTAATCTCTTGCTAAGCAACTCACTTAACTTGGTTTTCTTAGAAACTGAAGAACTTGCATTAGTTTACAGACAGGTTACTCAATTGTGAACCGATACCCCACAGTTAATTGTGATCCGGAGTCTTTTCGGTTTCGTTGCAAAACCAACATATTTCGTTGCTTTCTAAACATAACTTCCTGAAGATGATCACGAAGCTTATAATGTCCCGTGAAAAAGCCTGTAGATATACGAAACTTATTCCTACTCAGGATAATGCAGGTCAAGAATTTTTCTGAATTTATACTTTAACAACGTTCAAATATAAAAGCTGCTTTTCTGCTTTACTTCAAATATAAAATTAACAACAATAATACAATAAAAGAATAATATATTGCAGTCCATTTACGTAGAGTATGAGAGTAGGATATACAATTCACACCACGAGGTGCTATTCTTAAACTTTCACTTATCTCTATGGCCCAGAAAAAAAAAAATAAGGAAATTCTCTTAAAAACCTACACCATATATGTACTCCTTTGCACCTTGAACAGATTTTTCCATTTTCTGAATGTGAATAAATTCCCTAAAACCGACACACAGTGTGTAATAAAATGATAGCAAGCAGAGGATACGATTTCAAGACGAACCGTTTGTGTTGCAATAACTTATCATATCCCCGCTACTCCACGGACAGCTGGACTGCCAGGCATCCTTCGGTAAGACATTTCATCTCATACAATATCTGCGTCGACAAGGAAACCCAAAAATTCCCTTCTATAGTAATGGAAAGGACGATCCCTTTCAGAAAATCGCTTAGAATTTCCCACAACTTTCCGTTTACCGGCAGCTGTCTACATCGTGTTACCAAACAGAACAAATAATTCTATTTATTTATATTTATATTTTGCTCTCCTTTTGGTTCAACACCTACCATCCCATTATACATGCTCGCATGTGTATGTGCATCTAGGGTTTGAAGCAATTCATGCCCAAAGCTACGAGCATATTCACATAAAAAATCACCTCAAGCAATTTCATTTGAATGGAAAGGAAATTCTACATATATGCGAGTATGTAGAGTCCTATGTATTCAACGAGGACTTTTACATATATTGGTTAGAAAATTTGTGTACCATACACATACGTACTACACCACTAAATGATTGCATGCCACAGAACAATTGTTGGATTTCAAGAAAAGAGTCCGACAATAAAGTTTTCATCTGACGTTTAAGAAAGCAATTTCCAGTTGAAATCTGACAGGTTACGTGCATTTGGCGTGCACAGCTACCAAATATACTCACTGAACAATAATATTTTCTTGAAAAAAGGTTAGTTAACATGGACATAGTAAAATCGATTGTACCTTAGTTTTTAAAAGAAATAATATAAAATCAAATAAATAAATAAAATCTTACGGTATTTTGTCAAGAGAATTTTCTTGCTTTTTTTCCGTGACGGTAAAAAATCTGCAAAACAAAATAGAAATGAAAATAATAATATTAAAAAAATTAGAATATAATAAAACAAATTAAATTTAAAAATTATATAAAAGAAAAAAATATAATATATGTATGTAAATATAAAAAATAGGAATAATCCTTGAGATACAAGGTTTTCGAGTTGATGTAGTGTATCTGTTTCAACCAAAAATTTGAGAAAACAAATTGTGCAAATAGTTTGCTTTTCTGACCTAGAAGAGTATACAATCAACATAAAATTTAACTTCAAACTGTCATCTGTCATCTGTCAATCACTGTCAAAATAATGAAAAACATCTTGACAGCTGTTGAGATGTCATAATTTGTTGATTGTATGTTCTGTATGTTGAGTTCACTTCAAAAAAATATCATTCTTGGTCATACCATGGTATAAAGCTTAATTTGATTCCAAAAACTGTGAAATTTAGATTTTTTATTCATGTGAATATTTTTAGAATAATTTTTAAAAGAAGGAAGTTGTAATAATAAAAAATAAAAAATAAAAAAAAAAACAATTGGCACAACTGATATTTTGGGGTTCAAAACCGAATTCAGACAACTCCGACCTTCTACTTTATTTTAAGAAACAGATCTACCCATTCAATGTCAATGGTGCATCCACCTCACCTGTCGGCTTTGCCGTGGTACCAATCGAATTCTTCCTCTAACCCTGTACGCAATCGCTGATATAAGCGATGTTACGAGTAAATTGGAAGGTTGCCACCAGATTGACTGACGGCTCGCATATGTCTCTGGAGGGCCTTAGAGGTAACTTACGCAAACCCACTTTTATTTGATGCATAATAATACAAAATTAAAGACTAACGAAGTCGAACAACTTCAACCCAACTGTATTTTAAACCATTTTACTTCAAATTTTATACCTGGAGCCTTCAGGCTTTTACTTTAGAAATATGCTATTGGATAAGCGTTTTTTATATTGATAGGAAGTTTATACAATTAATTATACTATTGATCTTCTCTGGAGCTATGCTTTCAAAAACTGCATAATTTTACTTTACATCAGCTCTAGTTTCAGAGATAGGGATCACTCACTTACCTTCATTTTAATAAGCCTTTCAATCATTTCATAACATTTCTTGAAATTACTTTCATGCTGTGGTTATATTTTATGTATTATTATAAATAGGTACGACTAAAGCTAATATTTTTACTTGCACTTATAGGAATTGATGAACTAGCCCGACAAAGTACCTCCAGTACGAACAGCATAAGCTTAATAGACATCGAGATGCCAATGTCTTTTGCTAGACTATTGTAATACCGGCAGGATACTGTGGACAATACTAGATCAAAACAGGTCTAACGAACTTCTGAAACACCAAGAGAGGAACCCTCAAAACTAACCAACATAATAACAATAATTATTTCAGGAGCTGCAGAGATGATGGAGAAGAAGATTTGTGTACATGCCCCGCACTCGCCAACATTAGAGAGGAAACACTAGGTGAATATCTTTTCAATGATCTAAACGATCTCAACAACGCCTGCACGGCTAAAATTAAACCGTTTATTATAAAAAGTAATTGGTTTCAAGGGTAGGCGGTATGAATCACCTGTCCCTACTACTTTTGATCTAAGTGTACCTCATCGAGGGCCACTCCAAACCAACCAAAGCTAATATCTAATAAATTTATTTTCGACTGAGATTCAAGACAAAGGTCATCTAAATGGATTAAAAGATTGAAGTAAATTTCATTCAGTTAGAGGTTTTATTTGATCATTTTATGTGTGCCAAATTTTGTGGGTTTTTTCAGCGAAAATTTGAAAACTTTGTGGTCATTCCTTAGGGTAATTTTACGACAAAGTACTGACAGCACTATATTGAAAGCTAAGTGATTTTTACCTAAAATTGAAAAGAAATAAAACTGTGTTGCATAATTTCAACCAGTTTCGCTCGAAGTTCAAAATATTTTTAAAGGAAATATTGTCCGTTCCCCTGAGAGAGATTATGATTCTTGTGGATGTAGAATATATTTATAAACAAATTATTCCACTACACTATGCTATACTTAATTAACTTGAAACCAAACAAAATGTCTACCCCTTAATTTGTGTAAAAAAAAAGAAAATCCTCTAAGCTTAACTTTCAAAGCCAAATGTGTACAACTTACCTGTGTTGTTTAACCCTAACGCAACTATTCAAGTGGGCCCTTAAGATGAACTCACTATACACTCATCTCAAGAGCCCTTATATATCGATACTATTCGGATGTCAAAGAAATATAACAATCTACAACCATATGACATGTAAATACCTTCAAGAAGGATTATAAGAAAAGAAGAAGAAAAAAAAAAGACTAAAGGACTACTTACTGATTAAGATTCCTCTCGTTCGACCCACTTTGGCTTTGGATGTTGTCAGTATGCCGTCGCTCCTTGTGTACGATACCCATTAGCTTCATCCACGGATTATTTTGGGATCCGTGGCCTCCCATACCGCCACTCTGCCACATCGTCATTGTGGCAGAGTTTTTTTTTTAATCAAGCGCTTTTACTTAAGACGATCACAATTTATTTCATAATGTTGCAGTTTGCTTACGAATATATATATGGTTTAACTTTTACGTGTTACATTGTCACATAGTTCTTTTTAGTTTTATTTTATCTCTCACAATTAATGGAATGACGATTTTAGTTCGTCTTTCCACAAAGTTTTCCCCCTCAAAGGTAATCAAATGCACCCCATGAGCACATATCCCTTTCGACATACAACAGCATTGACATAAACCTTGGGGTAGCGTTTCAACGACACAGATTCACTTTAGTAATTTCATGGTGTAGGTGACGATTATTTTTATGGCACCCTCCAGTTCTGTGTACGTATTACTCTTCTTCTCTTGTTAATGGGGTTATACACTTAGAAATTATACGTATATTGCACTTGGTTAAGCTTCTATTCTAACACGCGGTAGGTGCATATAAGTATTGCCGATACTTATATGCAGTAAATATTATATTAAAATTATTTATTTCTCTAAAAAAAATGTTTTTTTGTTTTCTTTTTTCCTCTACTAATGGGCGGCTGTCGTTACTTTATATTAGAGAATGCGATGCGATATTACGACTTTAAAATTGCGTATTTATTGTAAGAAGAGATTTTTTTTTTCATTTATTATAAAAATTAAATTTAATTGAATTATAAAATGTTAAACTTGATGCGAAGATGTTTAAGATTTGAGAAAAAAAAAGCATACCATGAAACTAATTTGCATTCACTACGGTACGATGTTAAAATATATTTATTATTCTTCTTTATATGCTTAAATTGTAAACTTCTACGGTCTTGTATGACAAAATGAATCAATTGTTCTACGGCTCAAAAATCTAACTAACTATTATTTTTGTTAAGTTTGAATTGGAAATAAAATCACTTTTTTTTTTTTTTTGGTTGTTGTTTAAAGTAGAAAAAAATTTGCATTAAATATTATTTTTAAATTTATTTTTTTTTCTTTATGTAGAAAAAAAGAAGACTTTCGATTCTAATAAAATTTAAATATCACGAAATTTAATTAATTTTATATTTATGTTGTTGTTTTCTTTCTATTAGGAAATTGGATCTCTTATTATGGTAATTAAAAACGTTCTATATTTAACTATTAAATGATAAATTAATTATCTAAGAATCACAATGGTATGTTGGTTTATTTGCAGGTTTTTTTTTTTCTAATTTTGATATTTTTTTTTTTTTTTGTTGATTTTGATTTTTTTTTTTTTTTTGCGTAAGGAGTAAATAAATATTTTAATCTGTATAAATTTTTAAGTATCACTATCTAAGTTTAAATGAATTATATCTTTTTGTTAAGTTACTTAATTAAAAATTGTATATTACTTATAATTTTAGATTTACTGGTGTTTCCGTTATTCCGTAATATCTGAAAGGAGAATAAAAATGTTTTTATTAACAAAAATTGTAAAGCAAAAGAAGCTTGGATTTAAACATCTATAGGTATACATGTTAACTGTATTGAAATGTAAAGGATTTTTTTTTAGGGACATAACAATTTTGTATTTTAATACAAACTTCAACTTCATTTATGATCTGCCAATGACAAAACGTCAATCAAGTTTTTCATTTTTATCATAGTAAAGTTCACGAACGATTTTTAAAAATTATTAAAAATTACTACTGAAATTCTGAGTCGGTGGTAGCAACTTTAAGAGAATTTTCGGTCGTAATAATCGTCCCACCAGACAGGCTGTGCGTGCTATAGTAGATAAATTAGAATCAACATATTCACTATTGAATGTTTCTGTATCAGTGAGATAACGCACCGATCGAAATAACGAAAATATCGCAACCGTAAGTGCTTCAGTTCAAAATCAGCCAAATCAGTCGATTCTACGCCGATCACAGGAATTGGGAATCTCGCAGTCCATATTGTGGCGAATTTTTCGTAAAGATCTTGGTTTACACCCTTACAAGATCAAATTAACTCTTAATCATTTGAAGCGCCGAAAATTCTCCGATTGGGCTCTGCAAAGGATTGAAGAAAATCCTGAATTTCTTCGAAAAATCATCTCCAGCGATGAAGCTCATTTTTGGGTTAATCACAACAAACCCACATGTGCTTCAAGAGACTTCACTCTTCTTCTTCTTTCTTCTTTGCCTTACGGCGAGGTTATAATCCGAAGTAGAAGGATCACAACCCTCCCACTATACTGCATCATTACTCGTCCGCCTGTAGGGTTGCCGGTCTGACCTCAGGAAGTGCCGGCAGGCTTCCCCGTTTCGGATCACTTCGTCACTGAGACCAATCAAATGCTGTTGTATCTGCATTTGTGTGATATAGTTGTTTTTTGGTCTGCCTTTTTTGGGCGATTGTGTAGGAACGTTGATTGATATTGCATTTTTGACGGGGTTCGAAGGATCTCTCCTTTGAACATGACAATACCAACGGAGCCGGTCGTACTCTATTTTGCTCTTGATGGGTTCTTTTACATGAAGGCTTCCTTGCATTTTCGAACTTCTTATTCTATCAAGCTTTACTACTCCAGCTGCCGTTAATTTGCCCTCATACTTTTTGTACATTGTCCAGCATTGTGAACCGTATGTCAAAAGACTCCATTGCATCCACAAAAAGTGACGGTGTAGTGTGAATTTCATATCGAAAGTGTGATTGGACCGTATTTTTTCGTCGATGAAAAAGATCGCCATGTTACGGTCAATGGAGTTCCCTATCGTGCCATGTTGGAAGATTATTTTTGGCCAAAATTGGATGGACTTGACATCAGTGACAAATAGAATTGATCTATTGAAGGGGAAGTTCGGTAATCGTGTAGTCTCGAAAAATGGTCCGGTCGAATGGCCAGCTCGCTCATGCGATTTAACGCCGATGGATTTCTTTTTATGGGGTAACGTTAAATCGTTAGTTTACGAGTATACCAATAAGCCAACAAAGTTAGAGGAGCTCATGAACAATATCGAACACGAAATTGCCAACGTTCCGGCCGATATGTGTGGAAGAATGGTGAAAAATTGGCTCCAAAGAATCGATCGCTGTAAACGTGCTCGCGGTGGTCATATGAACAAGATCGAATTCCATACTTAAATTTAGTATGTGTACTACACCTGGAGTAAATTTTAGCTCGGTATCTCAATTATTTTGTGTTTTATTTAAATATAAAATTGTTATGTCCTTATTGAAAAACCCTTTAGAGTAATAAATTGAAGATAAATAAGTAAATAAAATTATTTATTTGGAATCACTAAGAGAAATTTAAGACCCTCTGAATTATTAAACGTTGGTAACTACTCATAGTAATAAAGTACGAGTATGCATAGATGAAATCTTCACAATTGTAAGCAGTGGTTATGTAATATAGTTTATCATTCAAGAAACAAAATTAACTTAAAAACATTTGGGACGGTTACAATCCATTTTCTTTTTTTTTAAATTTGTCTTAATTTTAAATTTTTTTTTTTAACTGCAATAAATTTGTTACATTAAATAGGTGTTACAGTTAAACTAAGTTGTCGATATTTACACCATTAATGTCCTGAAAAGTGGCATAAGAGAGAGGTGCCCGACATTTAAAACGATTGTTCTTAAAAAAATTCGAACTCAATTCAATTGTTCCAAATATTTACTGCAATAAGTCAAAAATCTGGAAGAATAATACAAAAGAAAACGCTTTTTTGAAACATTAATTTCAACTTTGGTTCTTGCAGTTTTTTATTTATTGCAATCAAAATTTAAGACAATTTTCAAGAGGCCTAGAACAATCTGGAATAACTTTCAAAATTTCGGAATATGAAGTGTGAAATTGGAAACCAAATCAAACATGCTTTGCTATAGTTTTCCAAATCTTAGACCCAAGGAAAATCTATACATAGGTATATACCAGACTTGATAGGCCTAACTCAAAATTTATGGCCTCAAATTTGATGACAGATGTTCATCTGTACGTCCTTATGACGGCATTAGCCGCCAGCCGAAAACCTAGATAAGTTTTGTATAATTCAAATTTAAAAATAATGTGTAATATCGGCAGTATACATTAGGCTTTTGATGTTTAACCCATTGAAAGCAATTCCACGCGGAATATAGGAAGTAATGTCATCCAAGAAAATTGAAAAGAGTAGGGAGCTCAGTAAGCATCCTTGCTTGACTCCCATTTTGGTATCGAAACAGTTAGATAATTAATTATCATCCCACACTCTACTTGGTTTTTCTCATACAAGCTGTATATTATCTTCAGGAACTTCGTTGGTACCCCTAAATTGCTTAGTTTAAGAAAAAGAGCATTCCTATCGATCGAATCGAAAGCAGCCTTAAAATTCACATAGGAAGCGTACAATTTGTTACCACCATTAACATCTTTAGTGTACCTACTTGTTAGTGTAACAATATTATCAACCATTGAATAGTCTTTACGAAAACCTGCTTGAAATTCGTAAATTATACTTTCTCGGAAGCTTTGTGATACTACTCCTTCATTGAAGATCTTATCACAGCATTTCGTAAGCTTTTGGAGGAATTGCTCTGAGGAGTATTTAAAGAATTCGCAGGGCATACGATCGCCTTGTTTAACTCACAATCCTTGATGACTTCCTTCACCTCAAAGGCTGTGATCATGCAATCAAGATGAGCGTGTTCAGCATAGAGTAGAGCGAACATGTGATGATTCGGGTTTGTTAGTGGGTTTAGTAAATATTTGAAATATTCAGCCAAATTCTCAATTTTGATTTTAATTCGGGAGCGACCCGAGAACCCTACATTGTTTAACTTCCTTGCAAGCTTCTAGAAGGCAGAAGATGTTAAGTTTTGCCAGTACTGTCTCTGTTTTTCTTTACAGATACTTTTGTATTCTGTATTGGCCTTTTGGTACATCATTTTAGCTAGCGAAGTTCCCGTTCTTTTCGCAACCCGAAGGCAAATAAACCATACCATGGTTGGGTTTTCACAGATCTTCCTCTTGTTTGGAAAGGGCTCGCAGCATCTGTTACACAGGACATTGATAAATCTACTCCTCGGCTGCTTTGTAGTTCAGTCTTAGATTTTATTTGGTATCGTTGCGCAGAATTGTCTGTCCATTTTAGCTGTGGCAGAAGTTCCATTTCACAATTTCTCTATTGATTCTAATTATACTTTAGGGTTGTAGATACAATAATTATCATATTTACTGTTACTATTATATATTTTTATATTTTTGTTACTATTCTATCTTGCCATGTCCTTTTTATCCTTGATTTTCACTTATAATCAGTCTCGATATATTGATTAAACTTAGTATTGTTAGTTATAAAAAAAACACAAAAACTTGGGCGTCTTAATTCTGTACCTCTGTCGTATGTACGCCCAAATGCGGCCTACACCACTTAATAGATTTTCTTGAAAATTCATATCCGGGGAGAAATTCGAAGAGAGTTTGCAATTTTCTGAACAAAAAAATCGACCCGTCACCGATTTGGAAAATTTTTATTTTATATGTCAGTGTTTTCATTGCTTATTCAGAATGTTAGCCAAAACTACTTTAGGGTATGTAGTAAATTGTTAACATACCCACCGATTTAATCCGCGGAAACATGCGGCCCAAGAATCTTAGTTAATTAAATTCAGCCAATATTACTTTAAAAGTACATATGTAAACTGTGACCAGATAGCAATAATAGTTTTTCCAGTTGGTATGTTTCAGCAGCTGTCAAAGTTACCAATGACATCCTCCTATCAAAATATTCAGTAAGGTTTGCCATTTCATCATGCATCATTTGAGGTTTCCATAACGTGTGGAAATTATTAAAAAATATTATTATGGAAATTCCGGCTCAATTGTAAATATGCAACGTGAATTTCGTCGTGAGGTCGGTCGTCATCATGGCTTCAGTGCGCAGGCAATTCGTCGCACCGTTGAAAAGTTTGAGCATGTGTACACTCTTTTGGACCTTAAGCCACTAACTAGATAGAGATCGGTGCGAAGTGAAAAAAACATAGCCGCCGTAGCGGCCAGTATCGAAGAAGACCCAGAAATGTCGATTCGTCGCCGATCAGCTGAATTGGGCATCGCCAGAGAGTCAACCAGGCTTATTTTGCAGTTGGATTTGGGCCTACATCCATATAAGATTGTGGTGACGGAAAAATTGAAGCCGGACGACCATAGACAACATCTTTTTGCCATAACTCGGAATCTAGTCAAAATAAGACCCCACCTACAGTACAATTTTTTTTTTTTTTCATTGGACCCAAAGAACCATCGTCTGGTTCGAATTTAGAACATCCTGAATATTCAGCTCATTACGAGGATCCCTTTCATTTCAACAGGCAATGAGACCTAAACCCTTTCTTCTTGTTTAGAGGTAAAAAAATTATCTGTCGAAAATGACCAAAATAAGTGCCCCATATAGAATGATTCTACAGTTAAAGGTAATATCGTAATTTTACTTTCTACTTCCTAGGTCCTTTTTGCCATGACTTACAGAAAATTAAATGTATGTCTTTAGTTCATCTTAAATAGTACTAGAGGCGAAAGCCCCCATTTATTTGGCTTATTACAAGCTACAACTAACTTAAGGCTAAAACTTAAACCTAAAACTTAAAACTAAAACTTAAAACTAAGACTTACAGCTAAAGAGAATGGTGAAGGAGTTCGGTTTTGAGGCAGGGAGTGCTGAGGTTCAAATCAAACTGAGTGAGGATTGAGTTCACTTTCGCAGCATACGGGAAATTGGTTCATTAGATCCATATGAAGTGCGGTGGGACGGTAGATAGAAAAGACGAGGGCATCGTAAATTTCGTGGGTTGGTATTGAAGAAAATTGAATTACAAAGAGATGCGCAATCGACAGAGCCTGAAAGAAGTCGATGAATGAAAAGAATATCTGCAATGTCTCTGCGTTTTTCTAGAGTACTACTCAGGTTGATGAGGTTGAGGCGGTCTTGATAGGGAGGCAAGATAAATGGATCGTCCCAAGGAAGACTTTGAAGGGCAAATCGAAGAAATCGACGTTGAACATTCTCGATTCTGGTCACATGAACTTGCTGAAAGGGTGACCACGCTTGACTTGCGTATTCAAGGAGGGCGTACCTTTGTGCACCCCACAAAGGTAATGTAGAGGGATCTGGTCACGTAAGGGTCGGAGAATTCTTTGGACCATCGTTTGACAAAGCCAAGTGATGAGTTAGCTTTACGAATTATCTCATCAATATGTGAACGGAAATTTAGTTCCCTATCGTACAATATTCCAAGATCGCGGGGAGATTGAACGATGGATATAGGTTGACCATGGAGAAGGTAAACACGTGGTGCTTACGTGATAAGGTAATGGATTGACATTTGGCGATATTGAGCTCTAAGCGATTTTGTAGGCACCAGTTCGAAAAACTATCAAGTTCTTGTTGAAGGAGACAGTAGTCATGTTGCTTTGAAAAAGTTGGTATCATCAGCGTACAGAGAGAGGGAAGAGTGTTTAATAAATAACCCTCTCGACATCGTTTATGGTTAGAATGAAGAGAAGCGGACCTAGATGGCTGCCTTGCGGAACACCAGAGGTGGCCAAGAAGGGAGTCGATAAGATGGATCTGAAGCGAACTCTGTAAGAACAGTTTTCCAGGTAAGAAGATATCCATTTTAACAATATGGGTTCGAAACCGAGGGCAGACAATTTGAAGAGGATTAAGTTATGAGATATCTTATCAAAAGCCTCACTAAAATCAGTTGCAATAACGTCGACTTCTTTGCCATTCTCTAAGGCAGAAGGACACGAATTCGACTAAGTTAGTGGTAGTCGATATACCTTTCAGAAAGCCGTGTTGGGTGGGAGAGATAAGAGACTTGCACTGAAAGCTTAAGGCTTCGTATCAAATACTCGAAAAGTTTGGGTAGATGAGAAAGTTTTGCAATGGGGCGATAGTTTGTTACTTTGTTCTTTGATCCATTTTTGTGTATGGGGGTTATGAAAGAGGTCTTCTAAATCTGAGGGTATTCTCGTAGTAAGAGAGACAAACGGAAGAGATGAGAGGGGGGGAGGGAGAGAATGGAAGAGCATTTTTTAAGAAAAATGGCAGGGAGACCATCTGGGCCGGGTGAGAATTCATCATTAAGATTTTGTAGTTTATTTACAATTACAGCAGGATCAAAAAGGCAGGGACAGAAAGGAGCCAACGGAGAAATTAAGAAGGTGACTAAAGTAAGAGGGGTCTGGTTCAAAAGATTTGTCGGCGAAGGATTGTTTAAAATAGGTGGCAACAAAGTTGGCAATGGTTTGCGGATTAGTTGAAGTTATGTTTTCAAAAGAGAGGGACGGAGGGTAACCGTCAGATTTTTTTTTAAAGTTGACGAATTGAAAAAATGACTTAGGGTCGTTTATAAGATTTGCTTGCGCGTTAATTAGGTGCCGCTGGTAGAGAGAGTTATAAGGATAATTGAATTGAAGGTAGGAACCGAGATAGTTGGAATAGTCCAAAACAGAATTGGTACGAAGGAAAGCTGTGTACAAATTACAATAACCAACATATCAAACATTTTTGAGAACATGTAAATTGTGAAAATTTTATGAAAAATTGACTTTTAGCATCGTGTACTTCTGAAAAGGAAATTTAATTGGATTTACAAGCATACTTCATTTATTAATTTCGTTATATTGCTCAAGAGTTAAAGTAGTATAAGTGGTGTAAGTCAAAGTAAACAGGGAGAAATGGAGGTTACGGGAATGAAAATTATACCACTCCAAACTTTAGCTATATGTAGATATATTTTCGTGCAATAGTTCAAGTAATTTATGGCTCCACTAGATGAACAGTCTATTTCTACTTTAGAATTTGACTCAGTCAAACTATGAACAATAACTAATTACTTTCCATTCACTACTTTCCCCCAGTTCCAAAAATAACTTTTCCTGGTTTTGAATAACTGCCACATTATGAATTTACACACGCAACCAAATTACAAAATTTGTTTGTGGCAACCGCAAAGAGTAATTAAATTAACAAAAAAAAAAAAAAAACAAAGTTAAACTGTTTCAGACGACGAGAAAGTCCTGAAGTTCTCTTTTACTTAACTAATCGAGGGTGTAATTTGTACAAAGTTTTAATAAGTCAAAACTCAGCACTTTATTAATATCCATCGCCCAAAATGGAATCATTAAGATTTACACTGTATCGCCCTTACCCATTAATCTGCCCGGGTGTTTCTTATCAAAGGCAACCGATGACATTTGTTTTCTGTCATCTCCTTCGGGGTAGAACTTGTGCTGGTGCTAGTTGGGTTTATGGATTTTGGACGTCTGGATGTTGTTGATGGAAATAATATTGTTCATTGGAGTGGTTCCTGTTATCAGCTAATAAAAGTTCACAACACAGGCTAAGGCCTTTCAATTGGTTTTAATGTATAATCGAAGGCATTCGTTTGGATAGAGTGTTTTCTATTTTTGGACAATGAGTCGGCAGAAGGAATGTTACGACTAACCAAAATAAGTTACAGGAATATTTAACTGAAAAGCAATTTGTGTCATATTGTTGAGTAAAATTTCAACTTATGAATTTCTTTAAATCGAACAGCGCTACTCCTCAGCAAGGATCATGCAAAAAGGATTAAAGCCCAATTTGCATATACAGAGAGTATAGTGTCAGTTCTTGTGGTTTTATGTATTACTCATGTCTTCCCTTTGAATGGTTACAAATTACTAATCACCCCTAAGTCTAAGTAAATTAAAAAGTTCTAAATTAAAAATATTACCCATACATACCCCTGTATCCAATAACATAATAACCATTTACAGCTTACTTTCGCCATTAATATTCATTGAATATCCCCAACCAATAATTTGTAGACATCCCCGAATTCTAATACTGGTATTTCATCAATGCGAAGGATATTAAAATTATCTGGGTATTATAGGAAAATAAAAAAGGAAAAATTGCTTCATACCCAACAGATTAATTCATCCCGTTTCCCACATATGAACGTAAGATATCCGTATAATATCACTCCCGTAGCATCACACCCTTCGTGATTGTATTACTCTCTGTGGGAGTTCTCTTATCACCAGTCAGATATGAATTGGTGGCAAGCATTTTCTAGCACCATGGGGAGCTAAGATTTTGTAATTAAAAAGTAATCTTTTGATGTATTAATCTTTTGGGTTTATGGTTCTTTTACGAAAGTTGCTAATATTAGCTACATATTGAACAAGTGCGGCATTGATCGAAATAATGAGAACATAATTACTTCGGTAATGAGTGAACGTTTTCATTTAATTGCATACACTTCGAGCCAGTGGATATCCGAATCCGGATATGTGTAAAACAGACCGATGTGTAAAGAACTCAATACAATACATTTTCATTACCAGATATACGAAACAGACGCTGGATATACGACTACTTGCTACTGCAGAAACCTCAGTTCAATCTGACATCGGAGGAGGAATATCAGACGCCGGATTCATCGAAATGTACCTATACAACTCAATAAGAGTGTACACAAGATTTATTCGTTAGCCGGATATACGATGATACAGAATATCCATGTTTTTTACACGGTGCTGCTTGTTGGAGTAAAAGTAGTTCTGTCTTGGGTTATGAACCGTTTAATACTCGTAGCTTTTAATTAATTTTGTTTGTAAGATTGGTAAATACGAGGGGCGGCTGATATGTTCGCGGAAATGCATTTCTCACATCGGGCATACAATGCCTTAATACGACCGAAAAAAAAAATTTTTCTTTGCCTCCAAAATGACTGTCTACGGCCGCCTTGATATCCTTTTTCAAATTGGAAAAAAAGTAACAAGTCGCTCGGAGCCAGGTCTGGGCTGTAGGGTGGGTGGTCTATCGTTGAAAAACCTGTGTCTTTTAAGGCCTGTCTCGAGACTCGCGCCGTGTTAACATACGGGTTAAACAACACTCGGTGCCTTACTTTCCCACGTCGCATCACGTACCTGAGTCAATAAATTTGCGTAATATTGACCATTCATCCTAGTCCCCTTTGGCAGGTAATCAATCAGCAAAACACCTTCTCTGTCCCAAAAAACAGTCACCATTAGCTTTGAAGCCAACTTTTCCACTCTTCGGCGGCCTCTTTCCTTTTTCAATCCACTGCATAGACTCTTGTTTGGACTCCGGATCGTATTGGCGAACCCAAGTCTCGTTTCGGTTGCAAATTTCGTTGAGATTGTCCCCGGCTAACTCCAAAAAATCTTTGCAGCACTCGAGTCATTGTTGCTTGTCGTACGGTGTGAGCATTTTCGGTACCCAGTGCGCACATACTTCAGCAATACTATGCTCTTCCCTTCAAACTTTTCTGTTAACCGCCGCATTCGATCAGGTGAAAATAGTTCTAATCAACGACTTGATGGTGTGCTTATAGCCATAAATAACAAATTTAAGTCAGTAGAACTTCACGTCAGCGATTACATTATTTACGCCTACGTTCCACCTAAGTCTCAACTATCTGTTGTGACTAAGTACTTCGCTTCGTTGCCGTCCCCTTGTCTGCTTCAGATGTAATATAGTTACATATATCTTTAGTGATTCCAAGCAACCCAAAATAAATTGGAAAACTTATTGTGAATTAATTTCTTTAACATTTAATGTATTTATTTACGAGTATGTCTAACAGAGTCATTGTACTTTGATCACTAACAAATAAATAAATAAATAAATAAAAACACATTACTCAAGTGCACCCTAGATATTTACAACCTTGTCGAAAAAATGACAACTGCCTTCAACAAAGAAATATCAGTCTACCCACAAACAAATTTGGAAGGACAATAGAAGTCATTAAACTAAACCAATTGTACAAGGTATGTTCCAGAAAGAGATCCTCAAATCTTGCAAATTCGAAACCAGGAAAGCCTATTGCAAATCTTAGAGATTTTTATGTGCAGAATAGAAAATAATTCTGAGTCGTCCTAGCATCGAAAAATACTTTCTGTTAGTCTAATTTATTGGACGCGTCATGGGCCTACTATGAGTAGAGTGAAATACGAGTACTTCATTTCATTTTTTCAAATTTTTTGCAAATAAATTCTACCGAAGAAGGAGAATCTGAGTATGTCTCTCGCTATATTTAGTTTATTGATTGAGCTGTACAAGTAGACAACTGGATATGGGAAAATGACAATGTTTCATATTACTAGATGTAAAAAAGATTACATATTAGCACAATAGTAGTTACCATTGCAGAACCCTGCCTTATCGTCAGTCATGCTAACGAGCTTTATCTTTTTTTCGTTTGACTTTGAAACAACTTTAACTAGGAGAAAGAAGAAACAACCCCTCACATTCTCTGTACGTATCAGGACCTCTCCATTTGAATATTTTTTCCTTCGATAAATTTAATGACCTGACAAATACGAATATCAGGAACCTCCAATGCTTGAGAAGAAACCTTGGGACATTTGTTTGACGAGATTCATTCGAATGATTGGCGGATAACGTACGTAATTAATATTACTTTTGACACTTGTACAGATCAGTTTAAAACGCTGCCCCTACATATATACATACGTCCCTGTTCATCGCATATGTATTACGCATTTGGTATCGTATTCGCATCTATTAGGGAGAACGTCCAGTACCCAGTAGTTGTCTTTTCATGATTCACTTCTCTAGTAAACCAATATCCAAGAGTACCCGATGAAAGATTCAAATACATATACCTATTTTTTACAGCATTTTCCACAAAATATTCAAACATTCAATTAAAATATTCTTTTATATAGTTTTATAGTTTCACAGGTTGCTTTTATAGCAACCATGCGAAGCTATATAATGCAACTATGTGGATTTATTAAAGATTTAAACAATAAACAACCACTATCCTGTAACAGCCACCTTGTGTTATAATAGTTTAAAAACCACCTGCTTACCAATGCAGACCCTGGATAAAGAGATTTTCATTTTTATTACTCTGAATATTATGCAAATTATTAAAAAAAAAAACACCATTTATCGCATCTTCCACAAAAAAGGAAAAGATAGATATTATGCAAATAAGTTGAAATTCAAAAATGTCTTCCTTTCTCAAGCCGCAGTCAATGTCGTCTCTTTTATGAAAAAAAAAAAAAAAAAATAGAGTGATGACTTCCTCCGGCATAAGCCGACAACAAAACCCTAACAAAGCCTCAGGAATCTTCGGCAAGGAAAATGTTTTTCGTTTTCCACAATATTCCCGAGGCTTACCGCGCCGTGTCGTCAGCACTTTTTAATTGCAGCACCCTTTGAGTGGTCTCTTGTTTTAATAGTTGTCTAAACTGTAAAACTAATTTTAGTTCTAACAATATAAAAGATAAACACAAATGAATGACAAAGCCTGAAAAACACGCTCTGTACAACAAGGATGAGAACAGAAATGCACCTAAAGCTACGGTACAACTAGGGTACTACAAGCTAAACTACATTTTGCTTATTTATTTTCTTTTTTATTCGACAACAGGATACTGAAACTGAACCTAGAACGTATAGAAGCATAAAAGAAGCTACAAATTTAAATTGGATTAATTTCTTGTGAAATGTAGGTCAAAGGAGACAAATGACGAGAGCTGCTGGTGCAAACATTTCTGTGCAGGGAACCCTCTCTGTGTGCATATTTTCTTTTCGTTTTTTTGTTGATGCAGGTGCATAACGAATATCTGATGTATTGCCTCTTGCAGATGATAGATGTATCTTTATGGAGGAAGGATATTCATTTGGCAAATTTACACTCGACAAAATAAATGTAAAGTAATTTGCAACCTTTCCAAGGGTATCACATACTGCTTTATATTTTTTGCATAGGTAACTTTATGGGATGCTGTCAGGTTGCATAATGAGAAAGCACTCTTAAGGAGGGTAACAGCAAATGGGGATAGTTAAGCAAATATTATTTTTATTTAATTCATAGCAGGGATGTGCCGGATTATAAAAAAATTTCAATACATTTGTGAATACGGATATTCAAAAGCAACAAAAAAGATTAAAACAAAAAGATACAAAATTTGAGATACCACTTGGTATCATCAGAACCGAAAGAATTTTCATAAAACTGATATAAAAAAAAAAGGTAGAAGAATCTCACTGTCCCGGTTGCGTCGCAGAAGTTGTGGTCGCTTATTGGTTTGGTTTGAATGTTCACTTCTTATATGTAGCTATTGTGCGTAAGCGATACACTTTGCGCTACTTGTAGAAGGTCGAAAGGTATGATGTCAAGCCCCACCACTTCAATCCCCATGAGTGTTTTGACTGTCAAATAAATCTCTTTGTTACTGTTACGTATACGTGTACTTATACTCGTAGCTCAATATTCGGATAGTTGATTGGAGATTAGGGCCTGTATCAGTTGTTGATAATGACCGTAAACATCTTCTTGATATTGGAAAGGTCTTCAGTCCCTCGCTGGTAAAATGATTTCTTCCTCTTTTTGAAATCAGAATTTGGCGCCGTGGCTCAGTGGTTAAGTGCGCGATCACAGAACGAGAAGTTCAAGGTTCGAATCCAAGAAAACGCAAAATTAAAAAATAAGTTTTCTCACGGTCCCACTTTTTTTTTATAATTTGCGCGCTCTAAATGGGATATGAATACCATTAAATTATTTCAGGGCACGGGCGTTTTGTAGAAATTGAGAGAGAGAGAAAGAAAGATTGGTGTAGTGGGTTTGAAACTTAGGTGGTATTAAGTTTCTGTAAACTCCAAGGGTGGCGTCCAGATAACTGGGGAGCTTGTTTGTTTTGCTTTTTGTCGTTGCTCATGATTCACAGTATTTTTTTCCCTCCACCTGATGTCATCATCACGATCAAGTTGCATTTAAGCCATATGACCACCCCACTGTCAGTGTTATGCCTTCGCAGTAGAGTTGACTAAGCTTTCGCAATTGATCGACTTTTTTATTTATTTCAGACGAAATAAATAGATGATTGTTGAGATCAGGATTTAAACCGTGAACCAAGAGCGTGACAAGCGTTGATGTTACCAATACACCACAGCCACTCACTTCTTGCGAACGTCCGACAAACATCCGAGAGTAAAAATTGTCATGAGAAGCTTCTCTCAATCGAAAAAATTGCCCTTCGGAAACTGCATAGAACTGAAGGTCACAACCATTCGTGGGGCGTACAGCACAAGTGGCTGCGAGAAACTAGGCCAGGTCCATTGGGCTGTTAGTTCCAAAAATGTTATTATATTACATCAGACTTCATAGACTATATTCTATAAATTCTTGAACTTCTGTCCAGGGGCCTCACTCTATGTCGAATTCACTCGAATTTCGGACATATCATTCGTTGAGTGTTTAGTTTGCAGATTGATTATTTTTTCTTTGAAATTGAAAGATTTTTCTATGGAAACGAAACAGGTTTTTTGAAAGGTTGTTATTAATGGCAACATTTTTCGCCAAAGACTGCTTTATTTTCTGTGGGGTCCAATAACTATGAAACTACATACATATGTCAAATTTGTATACTGAAGGACATCCAATGAATGGTGGAAATTCACTTTAAAAGGAACCGCTGGACATTGTATTAAATTGTTAAGCACTCATAGGAACTAGGAATTCATCGCTTAAAAGATGATTTAAGAAATATAGCACAATCAATTCCAACTAATTTTTTCATATTTTTCCACAATCCGAAAGTTGTGGGAAGGTGTTTAGCAATATACTGCATTCGTTTCTGAAGCTTTAGAGAGTCTCAAATCAAATTAGAATCGACAAGCACTTCTGAATAGCTTTTAAATTCGAAACGGAATACAGAGTAGGGCCCCAGTTCATGTTAAATATTTTGCAGACATTTTTTTTACTCGACTGAGTCAATTCTATTGGTAAGTAAGTTCTTCCCACTTTGAATCACGAAAGTATTGTCACTCAACATAAAAATGTAATACAAAAGCAAAACTATTGTTTACAACTTATTCCGCGACCTTTTCAATTTGTTCAGCAGCATCACTCTCACCGGTCCTTAGTTACCTAACTATGCGCATTCAACATCTTCTTACCCTTATTGTTCTTCAATCTGCTACTCTATGCCCACTTGTTAAACAATTATAAGCTTCAGGCTCCCCTTGTTTAAAAAATGCACACTTAAAAAAAGTCAACAACGAAAATAATATGCTTCATCAAATTTACATGTAGTCATTGCTGCGAGATTTATACTATTAAGACTCTTGATTTATGCGTACACATAAAATCCAGATACTCGTACTGTTCTAGCTCCTTGCCCGCCTAACACCTGTCTAATACACGCAAATGTACATGTTCAAGTGGCAGTAAAACGCTAATTTTGCACACACATACATAACATACATACGACTATGTGTATATAGGAAATTTGAAGGCACGAACTTTTTAAGCTCCAAGCAAAATAAAATTTCTTAAATTGTTGTGGTGGCACGAAGTTCCCCAATGGGTGCACACAGAAATGTCAGCCCCTAAATATGATTTTCTGCCATAAAAGACACAGCCTTCTACATATGCTCCTGTTTTCTGTATTTTATGCAAAGTTGTCGACTGGAAATTTAAAGTCGTCCTCCTCCTGCCTCTAAGTCAAGTAAACGAAACATTTTCGTCAGAGTACTACGGTCCCCATGCACAAAGGGGCCACAACAAAAGAAATTCGAACAAAAATTTGACAGTTGACACACTTTCAGAGGTGTGCTCAAATTTGAGATCAACTTATTGACACAACACCTGTGCCAGGCCCCTTTTTAAAGTTCACTGGTGTCAGGATTGGTAGAGAAAAAAAAAGGGAGAATAAATTTTATGCATTCCTGTGGAGGTGATGGAATGGTTTATTATAGGATATCAGGTATTTTCCCATTATGTCACGAAGGAGTGGTATGAAGAGATAATTTCTGCATAATTGATTTTCCCCATGGAAGGACGTGCCTCTGATCACACTCAGTGAGGTGAAAAATAAAACACCATCAGCACCATTCCCCCAATAGCAAAAAATATTTATACGTTTGCTTTGGTTTCTTTTTTTTTTTTTTTTTTTTTACTTTTATTTTATTTATTTTTTTCTCAAAAAGGACGTCGTCCTTTGCTTTTAACGCAGGTGAATGAATTTCAACACCGACCGGTCGCTGAACAAAATTAGTGGTACCATTTCATTCAGAAGCATTACCTTGATGAAGGTGTTATTTTTTTTATTTCCCTCCAAATACTTTGAATTTTTAATGATCCTGTGGACGGATGAATGCGATGGAATATTTAACAAAGTCAATAATCGCGACATGAAGTGTGTTTAGAGTATTTAAATGGAATAATTTCGTATGTAAATTAATAAGCCATCCAAAGCACTTGCTCACTTGCTGTTAATTTGAAGCTGAAAAAGGGTTCCGTTTCGTAATTTCTTACAGACACGACAAGTATGAGTATTAAAGTTTGTGAAGTTTTGAGCAACAGGATATACTTAATTTAAACGTTGATGAAGAAAAGTTTTTCCCCAATTAACCCTGACAAGAGTAAACTGACAAAGTTAAATTCGTATGTGGCATTAATATAGGGTCATACAAGAAGAGGTGTCATTTTAAATGTCGCGCCATTGTTGTTGAACATTCAACTATGGATCGATACACACTCGTACACCGTGTTGAAATAGTGAAAATTCACTACGAAAACCGTAAAAATATCGTGGAAAGGTTTCGCACTGCTTTTGGTCATCATCAATCGCCTTCTCTTACAGCTATAGTGAATTTAATTGATAAATTTGAATGTCTCGGACAGGTTAGTGATGTGAAGACTCGTTCGGCAAAGTCAGCTGAAAATATTTCCGCCGTACCGTACAGTTGACATAAGAATTGAAGCCACAGACAACGCACAACGCCGTACTTTCGCTGATTGGGTGCTGAAACTTAATGAACAGATCATGATATTTTACACAAATTATTTTCATTTCCATTTGTCTGGGTACGTAAACAAACAAAACTGTCACATCTGGGGGTCTAAAAATCCAAATAGTGGAACAACCTCTCCATCCACAACGAGTGACAGTTTGGTGGAGTTTTTGGGCTGGCGGTGTCATTGGGCCATATTTTTTTCGAAAATAATGCTAGTGCGACCGTTCAAGTGAATGGATTGCGTTACCGAACGATGTTGACTGACTTTTTTTTGCCTAAAATTGATGCTATGGACGTGGACAACGTTTATTTTCAGTAAGACGTTCCCACACGTCACACAGCTGGTGAAACAATGGCTCTATTGCGTAACAAATTTCCTGGACGTGTTATTTCTCGAAATGAAGACTTCAATTATCCGCCGAGATCATCCGATTTAACACCATTAGACTTTTTCCTTTGGGGCTATGTTAAAGATCAACGATTCATGCACAAAAAGAAAATATCAGAGTTGTTATTCGCGAAATACAGCCGCAATTATGCGAAAACGTGATGTAAAATTTCATCAAAAGAATGGCTATTTGTAGGCAGAGCCGAGGCGGACATTTGGCAGATATTGTATTCCATTACTAACCTCAGAGTTTGTACTTTAGATTAAAATATAAATATCACCACTTCTCATAAAAATGACCGTATACTTAAAGGTTAGTTTGCTTCGGATCACCATGAATATGACAGACGTTGTCACATGAATTTGCAAATCATCAAACTATTAGTTTTTGATTGGTGAGCTTTCGAACATATGTATGTAATTAGAAAATTGAAAATCTTTTATCAACTCTTATAAAATCACAGATTAATGATCCATATATATAATAAATCTGAGTATATTTTCCTTCCTTCTACTGCAAAAAAAGGCGACAATTCGTTAAGTTTTGGATTTAATAAAAAAATAAAAATAAATGTACTTTGTTAAACATTTTAGTAATACGTATTTGAAAATAATTAATTTAATATTTGTTTAATAGTTAAAATTGCCTGTGTATACATAATAATAAGTTTTTAGATATTTTGTTTGCCTATATCATCATTATTTCTAAACACCTAGTGAATTTCGTCTCTCATGGATATCACGACACATTTCCAACGACTATAAATTAATCAGTCTCAAGCGATCCTCGTAGGGTGGTAAGTTATAGTAATCCATCCAAGAAAGACCACGTAAAGTAAGTAGGATGATTTGCTGCACAGATTTAATTCTTTTGATATGGGCATCGTAAAAAGGCGATCCTACTTGACTAGCATACTCAAAAAGGAGCCTTACAAAGGTAATATAGAGGGACTTTGAAACATAAAGATCCGAAAATTTCTTAGACCAGTGTTTCACAAAACTGAGTGCTTATAGAGTTATCAATATGAGAACGAAAATTAAGTTTACTGTCACAGATGACACTCTAACCACGTGTTGAAGTGACTGAGGGTACGAGTTCGTCACGAATTAATTAGATACTGGAAGTCGTTTACGGGAATAAGTAATAGAGTGACATTTACCGAGATTCAATTCTAAGAATTTTTTTGACACCGAATGGAGATCCTTTTCAAGTCTTCCTTCAATAGGCGGGAGTCAGCAGTAGATGATGTATTTAATGATTTTTATGTCATCAACGAAATAAACCTCTGTTGAAAACCTAGCTTATAAAAAATTATTTAGTGAGGAATTTTGTGAAAAGCCTTACTAAAGTATGTGACAACAACATTAACTTCATTCCCATTCTGCAACACGCAGACTGTATTTCACACAAATTGAGTTAAGTTGAGTGGTTGTCGAGTGCCCTTAAGGAATCCGTGCTGCTTAGTAGAAAAGATTAGCTTGTAGTGAAAGAACATTGCATCATACATGATGCTTTCAAAAAGATTAGGAACGCATGAGAGTTTAGAAATATTTAAATTCTTCACTCTTATACATAATTAGATACACCCTTTTTGAGTATAGGAATAATGTACGAATCCTTCCACAATCTAGGAAAACCTCCCTCCAAGATTGATAATTGGAACAGGGCAGTGAGAGGCTGAGTCAAATGTTTAACATATTGTTCCAAAACTATAGCGCGCAAGCCATCAGGACCGGGGGAGTAATCGTCCTTGAGTTTGCTAACCTTCTTAAGAACCGCTGACGAACTTACGAGTATATCCACAGCGAATAGGAAAGTTTATGCAAAATTGTTCATACTCGTATAGCAGAAATAATCAATATCGGGTTCAAGAGCGTGATCAGCGAACGACTGGGTAAAGAAGTGAGCGAACAAGTTTGCGATTATTTTAGGGTCTGATGAGGATGCATCTGAAAATTTGGGAGTAGATGGATATCCATCAGATTTTCTTTTGACATTAATAAATTGGTAAAATCGTTTGCAGTCGGCGATCAGATTGAATTGCATTCAATTAAGGTATTCGTAATAAAGGGTTTCGCAGAGTTCAGAAAAATGGGTTTACTTTATTAGCGGTCTTAGATCTAACAGTATACAGAAGGTGTAGATACTTCTCCAATTTTGATCCTGTTTGTGAAATAAAATGTTTTTTTTTTCGGTAGTGAAATAAGATATCTGCCAAGTGGCCAAATGTGTGCTCTTTCTGTACTGTACTAAACAGAGTGTACCAAGTACTTCCGATCAAAATTTCATAATTTGTAGGTTGGGATTAGCCTATTTCCTATTTTTTTTTTTTTTTAATATTAATTTAAGGCCATATAGCGCTAATGTTTAAAAAAGAAATTATTAAAAATAAATCAATATGTTGGGGCTAACATCCTACACATTGCCTGATCTTTTTCTTTGCAGCCACTCGTACTATGAGCCGCATGACTGGTTGAGACTTACAGCTTTATTCCGTTTCCGAAGGGCAATTTTGTTTCGATTGACAGAAGCTTGTCATGACAATTATAAACCCTGATTGTCAGATATGAATGGCTCACCTCCATCACTAGAAGACTAATTTCTTTTGTGTTCTCTGGAACTCGAACCACGAGTCTCTCTCTTAGTGACTGCGTATTTTACCACTAAGCAAGGACGTCCAAAAAAAAAATTATTTTCTTTAGAAGAAATACTAAAGTTAATGGATTAGATTAAGTAATGCAGTTGAGAGCATTCGACGTGTTTCAACTTAAGAAACTTGGCCACAACTGGGCATGGAATCGCAATTGATCCCACCACCCATATAATTCTGTTATTGTCTTTCCTCAAGCTCACAACCCTGAAATTTTGGTCGGAAAAGCCCTGGGACACCCTGTATTTTTCCTTACATTTAGGCATTAAGTAGGTAATTTGGTAATTTTTCTCATGAATGTTGTATTTTATTTTGTGAGTTGTTGCCGACTTATTTCCGTAGGCTCTTTCCTTTAAGAGAAAGTTTGGTGCTGTCGAATCAGGTAACGAGGTGGCTAATCAATGTCACCAGATTTTTAAATTACACTCCCAGGAAATACTTCGCGCAAAATTGTCATCATAGCGTAAGCTGTGTGCGATGTTGCACCGTTTTTGTGGGACCATATTATATTGCAGCCTTTTTTCATCAATTTGCAGCATCGTTGTGTCGGAAAAATGGCCAAAATATAATTATAAGCTTTTTAGAATTCAAATCAGTACAAGTGTACAAATTTTTAAAATCCGCCCACAATACACCCACTTTTCAAAAAATATTTTTCTTCAATTTTTTTACTAGAATCTGCAAAATATTTATGCGTTTAGAAATAACTTCGTCTGCAATTCGCCCATACATTGTACAGATCCAAGCCCATTGTTTGGGAGTGTTTTCTAAAAAAAAGGACATAGTTTGCTTTCTCAAAGCTATTTACGGTGATGATTCAGTTTTACTCGTACTATCTAATCACAATCCATGAACTTCGCTTACGCTTACACTTCGCTGACAGCCACTCGCACTTTCTTCTCAGAAAAAGTTGTAATAACAGTTTTTCGGGTAAAATCTCTTGCAAATCGCTAACAATCCGTCAACAAACGAGCCATTGGTGGGCCATTTTGTCATTTTCTATATATTTTTACTGGAAACTTAAAAACATTGCCTTAACAAAATATATGTACAGATGTTGACTTTCTTTACAATTTGTTCATACGCTATATAAATCCGCCCCCACTTTTTGGGAGGTTTCCTTAAAAAAAGCATAACTTGTCTTCTCAGAAAGCTATTTACGATTATGGTTAAGCCTGATTGTGAATTTTCTACTGAATTTCCTACGCAAATGGTGACATTCCACCATTTGTGAATATTTGGTCGATTGTGGGAGCTCCTGTCCTAAAAGAAAAAAAGTTGTGGCCCCAGGGAGAAATCCATTACATTCGAGACTGCATTCCTGATTACATGGTGGCAATCGTTGTATCAATCCAGTTTTATTCAACTACCATATTATATAACACATCTGAATTAAACCATAAAAAAAAACAGAAATCAGATACATAATGTATAAGTACAAAGGTACATAGATCAAAGCCAAGGTGAGTTAAAACGCTATTTTTAGAGAGAGGAAACTTTAACATTTCTTGGATCTGTATAGAAGTGTCGCCTAAATTGATCACCCTATGAATCTTCAGTTGTTTCTTGCCTTGTGCTATGTCTGCACACGCCTTACTTTCTCATACACTCCGTTTTAGCACAATATCTCTGTCGCTTCATTAATGTCCGCATCCTAATACAAATGTCCTACCAAATTACAACCATATCTTATGTGGATTACTCAACCTATTCAAATCATTACTATACATATAACGCGCACGTAGTCATTCCAAATATACATCACGAGATCAACCTCTCCTCCTTGATGTCTGCACATTTTTCTATTTAATTACTGTGTGAGGATATCACTTCCGACTACGGACTGCAGATAAGTGCCACTCCGTGAGACTGACGACTCAATTATAGCAGTGATATTAATTATTGCGACATTCGCTTGGAGGCAAAAGATACATAAATCATTTTATGTGCGTGTTTATTTCTTTAATATACACAAAAAAAAAGAAAGAAAAAAAGTGTTTCAATTCGATTGAAATCGGATTAAAAGAAACCATCTAGGGGGACGGGACACAAAACCATATAACCACATGTTGGCAAAAGTGTGGTGAAAGTTTTCGTATCCACTTATGGAAATGTTTGTAAGCATATGCTCCTGCGTGAGTAACGGTAGGATTTCGCTTTTGTACTAGGGGATAGATTTGCATTTTTATTTAATTTGCTAGAAATATTTTGCACAGTGGAACCGAACGGCTACGAAACTAGATTTTATTTAATTTATTCAATTCTATCTGAAGATCATTTTTATTACATGGATCAGGCACATTATAAACATGAGGTAGTCTGCATATGTATATTTAGCGGATAGTTTCGATGCAATTGTTAGCTAATAAAAGACAACACATTAAAGTAGGATCGATTTCCGTTTTCAAAGTACCTACTTTAAACTCTCTTGTCAATGATTATGTTTGTTTTTGATAAATTAAAAGAACATAAGTAAGGCACCACAAAAAGAATAGATTCCAAACTAATTTCCACTGGCCCAGATCTAGAGGGGAGTGAAGTGCTAGGTAAACTTTTTTTCGGTGCCCTGCCATGCAATGCAACCGAGAGATGTGCTAAATTGGTTACTGAAGCCGGTGTTGCTATTGTGGATCGAAAAGAAGAGAGAAAATCTTAAAAAACAAACTGGCAGCTCACCGTATTATGATAGTTTTTCATTCCTAGTAAATAACCTTTTCAAAGTTTTATTTCTGGTAATTATTTACGAATAAATTACAATTTAATGTTTCCGTTCCTTTGACAAGCGATTTCTAAACTTTCATCAAAATCGGTGGTTCTGGAATAGAATAACCGAAACACCAACTGTCTCTCTGTCTGTTTGTCCGTGTATCTGTAACACGCTTGCTACTTTTGAAGGGAGAAAAACAACCGGCAAAACAAAATGTAAAGAATATTTTTGTGGGTGCATGATATAACATAATATGTCATGCGATATATCAAATTAAAGTTGAACTTTAAAGGAGTCCAAAAATAAAAAAAAATATTTTGGACAAACTTTCTGGGACAAAAACTCTAAAAGCGTGGAGTAGGCCCTCTCTTCTCCGAAACTATTAATGCGAAAAATGTAAAAAAAAAAAAATTTTTGAGCATGCAAATTTATGACAAGGTAAGGGGAAATTAAAAAACAACCTTTGGAACAACCAGTTCTTGATTTTATATCAAGAAAATCCACTGGGTGGTCCTTGATTCGAAAATATTTTACACACCTTTATATATATATATGTAAAGTACCGTTAATCTTAGGATCAGAATGAATATTCTGATTTCGCCTTGAATTGTGTCTAGATATGAAGTTTAAAGAAAATCCATTCAGCTGCAGGCGTTTGCACATCCACACAGATGGACTAATTTGCAAAACCCATCTTTGTTTGGTTTCTCTATTCTAGTAATACTCTATCTAGTAATACTAACAATTTGATCAAAATCTCAAGATAAAAAATGTTCATGAAACTAATATGTGCGCTTTAGAGGTGCAAGTAAAAATCAATTTTCAACAATATCCGTTCAATGGTTCCTAGGTTAAGCGAGCCACATGTGCCATATTTGAAGATTTTTTAAACTTTTTGAATTAGGCGTTTAGCAAATGTCCGCAATTGGCAACCTTATGAGATAGCAGAAGACCAGGTAACTAAGGCATTTCGTACACAATTGAAAATGGGTTTCCCTGGAGCTAGATTTGGTCCCACTGTTCATCGTTAAGCACAGTAAATGTATCCAATAAAAATATATTAGAAACAATATGAAGATTTGAAAGTATAATCTTAGAAAAGTGGATTTCAAGTTGATTGCTACTATTATTCAAATCCAAATAAGTTTTCAAATAACTACTGAGTGTGTGAGAGTATTATGTGTTTCCTTTAGAACCATGGAAACTCGACGGAAGTGTTTAATCAATAGCCGAATGGAAAATCCTCATTCGTCAGCTATATCAATTGCAACAAAAAACTCTGTTAAAAATGGTAAAGAAAATACCAATTTCAATCCTCTTAAATAGCATTTTAATTTTAATTTATTTCAAGCCGCCAAAAAAGAAACTCTCGAAAAAGGAAAAAGCACGCCTCGAGGCAGAACAAGCCGAGTTGCTGCGCATCGAATTGGAAAAGGAGAAGTAAGTTAATTTTAACACAAAATCACAACAATACGCCAAACCAATCAAAATACATTTCCCCCGAAACAAATCAGGCTGAAAAAAGTCGAAGAGGAACGCCAGCGGAAACAAATTGAACGTGAGGAAGCCGAAAAACGTCAGCGGGTAGAAATCCTTGAAAATAAGGAACGCCGCCAGCAACTGAAAGCGAGCATGGAATATTTCACTAGCATCCGTTCGCTAATTGTTGCCATCAAACAGGACGAAAAAGAAAACATCGAATGGGAGAAGTTCATGCGGTGCAATGGTCTACCAAGCGCTAATCGCCCAAGTGATTTGCGAAAATACATTCACATGTGGAAAGTAGACATTAAATGTCGTCACGAGGACGAACGCAATTGGTTGTTGAAAACCGACGAACGTAGTCTCCTCACCCAAGATTCAAATATTCCGGATTTGTCACGGAACACTCTGCAGAGGCAGCAGGGAAATTTAGGAGATTTGTATGCAAGTCGGATAAAGGAAGTCCTTGGGGTGAGTGTGTCTGCTTGCAGTGATTGAGGGAAGGACTCCCTCGTATAGTAGATATATTGTAGGTGAACGGAATATCAAATTTAAATTATTCTTGCAGATACTTGCGGAAGTTGATGATGCCATTGGTGATTCGGAGCAGTCAATAAATACGGTGACCGATTTGATTAAATTGAAAACGGAAATTCAAGATTTTCTCAGAGATTACCTAGATGAGTTTACCTATAAGATTTTATCGCACATCGAACGGGATATGGAGTAAGTGCTGTGGATATGCATTATAGAAGCTTTATTGTCTAATAACTCATTTTGGTTAAATATGTTGATGGCTTGAGTATAATATTTGGGGATAACAGTTGATACTTATCAGTAGAATAGCAGCTGTAATTAGATTGAGAAAGTGTGTTTATAAGTATAGGTAGATAGATTTAAAATGTATGGATCAATGTTAATAGTTTCATAGTAACAACATTTTGCTAATACTGGGAAATGATAGCTTCAAGGTGCTGGGGTCCTATTCAGATAGGCACCTGTCATTTCAAATCACAAAGCTCTATGTAAATTACCCCGATGGAAAGAAGAATATTGTTTGAATGCTAGCTGTATCTAAATGGATACCAGATTATATGGGATTCACATTAATGTTCGAAACTATAAAATACAAATTATTATAATATAAAAAAATATTTTAAAATTATACGAACTTGTATATACACAATCCTCCAAGTAAAGGTTTTTTTTTTTGATAATGTGAACTACTGATCCGCTACACTACGAGCCGCTACTGATTTGCGTACACTTCTACAACTCTTACCTGTAGACATCAACAGTAGACTTGTACGGAATTAGATTTCAGGGACACAACATACTGAGTAAGACGGACTATGTCATTCTATTTGTCACGCAATAACTTCACGCTTATGGAATTCCTAAAGGCAGTTTATACTGGCACTCGCATTGTATCACTTTGGTGTTTTTTTTTTTTTTTTTTTTTTTTCAAATTGAAATCATGGCCATTGAGACTTTTTTCGATTAAAAATTGTGATGAGTATCTTGTTTTGCTTCAGACTAGGGATTACTCTTCAGAGCTTACCTCTTCTCATTTCCTTCAAATAGTTCTATAGGTTGTGCTAATCTTAATTTAGTTTTGATAGTACTCTCACACCATCTACTATAAAATCATGCCATTCATCGACTTTTTCCCAGAGCCTTCTTTACGGCCTTAGTGATTGTTTTTTTTTTTTTTGTCTTATTTATTTTTACAGGTAGGTTAATATCTTCCAAAGACACTAACGAATACCCATCAGTACCCAATAAAACCACCTCCCTCCCATGTCAAAATTTCATTCAATTACTTCACAATGGGTTAGGATGCAGCATTCACTGCTCCTTAATCACAGAATACGGTTCACGATATTTTCTGAGGTAAATGTCTCTCCAACTATTTATTCAAGGCTACTCCGACCTGTACTAAATTTTAGGCAGTAACAAAATGTATATTCCGCATCCTCTTGGGACTTTTCGCAATTTGTGCAAATGGAGGAGTCACCATGTTCGAATCTATGAAGGTAGACTCGATGACAGCCGTATTCTCTTAACAGCAGACTGCAGTAGAAGTTCACTTATCCGAGACGCCGGTTGGCACGTCATACATTAAGTTCAACAAGGCACTTATGTAGGTCTTTGCATCGATCCTTGCTGAACTCCGCCAGTTATGGTGTACCCTTGTACTCAACTGTCAGTTTCATATAGCAGCACTCTTTTTTCGACAGACTTATAGGTGTCTTATCCGGTATAGAGTGGTTTCCACGGATTTGTCCAGTATACATGCTGGTGACGGTGAAAATGCACTCTGTACAACACGTCTTTAACATGAATGATATTAGGCTGATATTTTTCAGTGCTCCCTGCTTGGTTTTAGGGCATCAGCAAATTCGGTGCTTTATGTAGCAGCAGAGCGCTTTTATCTTCACCTTCCGTATAGCCGCCATCCATTTTGTTAGATATCATGTTTTGAATCCATGTTTTTTTTCTGATATTGATGTCATACTTAGTAAGCCTTCCTTCCTTTACCATTTAAATTTGTTTAGACCAGACAGACCAGGAGTGTCAAAACACATCTACTCCTCCAGCGTCTTTAAGAGTCAAGTTTGGACAATATCCGACGATGTGCAAACGTATGTTTCCATTCATATTTGAATTTGTTTAATAGTAATATCAAAATCTATTTCTAGAAATCCAAAAGATGTAAAAGTTAAAACCGATGAAGTTCAGCACAATGAAATAGACTTTCCAGCCATTAATATGCAAATAACGCTGCCACCTTCAGTGAAAATCACCAAATGTGCCTTTCGTGGTCTTTGGCTGAATTATGACCACTTTAGTGACTACTGTCCGACTTATCACATGCCCAGGCAAAGAAAAGAACACTTAAGTATAATTATGTATTTTATACATTTAGGGAGTGTATACCAATACTTCTCTCTATAGATATCCTTCTCCAGACGAAGAAAGAATGGAAGAAACGCAAAGAAATCCTTCAATCAATGCTCGATGAGGCATCCCGTGAATTACCGATTTCCGATTTCGATCCCAGTACTATACAGGATGAACCGACCACACCTCGTAAGATTGACATCGATAAGCTATACAATGATTATGAGGATGAGCTAAATAAGGCGCGCCGGAAAGCTATGGGGCTGAATGCGTTCGAATTGGGCGAATTCGATGTGAACTTACGTAAATACAGAATTATTGGAGGTGTGTTCACGGTCGATTTTTTGGATCAACCACAGCAGGATAAAAGACTGAATACAACATCTTTCACTAGAACAAGTAAGTAATAGGTTTCCATGTAATTGATGGACCGATAAAAAATCAAATGCTTTTAGTTGTGTCGCCAAGCAAATTGACAAGGAGACCCTTCCACCAGACATATAAACCACCACCTCCACCATTACCTGGTGTGCGTAGGTTGCCGGAAGAAATTGAAGCAGAAATGCGATTCATTGAAACGAATTTGGAAAAATTAGGTTCAATGACTGTGGAGTAAGACACAAATATTAACTACGTGCACAAATGCTTAAGATATTTTTATTTTGCTTCATTTAAAGACTTTATTTCTCATATTTCAAAAATTACACTTCGTTTCGATAAAATTGTATTCAAAAGATAGTAAAGCTTTCAAGAAGTAAACACTAGTTTATAAAATAAGGCCCCGAAATTTTTAAAATCTCATTTCTTGCGCATCTCATGAATTGTTTACTAAGCTAAGTGCATTGGTCACTCCCCTGAAGCATTCTATCTTCACCGCCATCTGTCTCGGATGAACATCTCCTGGGAAATCATTAAAATGTTCACATTTCTTCACAGAACTGTTTCGTATTAATTATTTGCTTACGCTAAGCAACAACGTGTTTGCGACAATTTACATGTGTTTTGTTTTTTTTTTTTTTTTGCAAATGTATCTACTAGTTGAATAAAATATTACCCCTTGGAATCATCATGAGGATTGTGGCTGAGATTTATGCTGATGAAAGTCGTAACGAAACTAGAATAAAAAGCAGCAAAGGGGAAAATGTTTTCTATAAATACAGGGTGGCTGATCAAATAACTTTTTTTTCAATTCATATGATTTATTTATTTTTACAGATAATTCATTATTATTATGTTTTTTTTTTTAAAAAATAACTGATTTTAAATGGCCCCCACGCTCGGTGACGCATGTGAGACATTTTATCAAAAAGTTGTTTATTATTGCCTGTAGGGTTGCAGCGGGAATTGCCTCAATTGTTGTTTGAATTGATTGCTTCAAATCATTCAAAGTTGTGGGTTTTGTTTTGTATACTTCCTGTTTGCAATAACCCCACAAAAAAAATCAGGTTCAGTCAAGACAGGAGACCTTGGCACCCAACGAAATGTGGAATTCCTGGAAATCAGCTTATTTGGAAATTTTCATTGCAGTTCTGCCAGAACAGGCCTAGTTATGTGTGAGGTTGCAAGGGATTCTCTTTCGGCGTAATTCTGGGAAGAAAAACTCCTGCAGTATCTTTAAATAACGGTCTCCATTGACCGTTACAGTGCTACCGTTTTCTTCAAAAAAGTATGGCTCGACTATGCAAATTGATGAAAATGCACACCACACTGTGACTCGAGCTGGATGCAGTTTTGTCTCATGGAGTATCTCCGGATTAGCGTCCCTCCATATTCGACAATTTTGCTTGTTTATATTGCTGTTTAAATCAAAATAGGCCTCGTCAGACATAACAAGGAAGACTAACATGTCCTCTCCCACCATTTGAATGATTTTCTGGCATAACTCCAGGCAAATCGGCAGGTCTGCTGCATTCAATTTGCTTGTTATTTGAACTTTATAGGGAAATAAGCTCAAATCTTTGTGCAAAATTGTCTACTTATTCCCATTTGAGCAGATAAATTCCGGGTCGGAGAGCTAGGATTGGTTTGTAAGGCAGCAGGTCCAGCGGCAATCGTATCCCGTGTACTAACTGAAGGATCTCGGTGATAAGGCTTTCTTGTGACCGTCCTACGCTCGGCAAGAGAGTTAACCAGCCTGATAATACTCCGTTTGCTCGAAGCAATGCCGCCAAAAATCCGCCTAAACTCTCTTTTGACTAAAATTATACACTCCATGGCATATCACCGACGCACTATCCAAATTCTAGTTTCATCATAAAATAAAAAAAAAATGGAACCGATTAATTACACAGAAAAAAAGTTATTACGTTCTCCTTTGGTAGCGCGTTCCACCAACCACCCTGTATTTACTCTTGAACGATTTAGCAATATCAGTGTTTTCTGTGAACTGTAATATTATAGTTATGTACTTATGCATGCATCTCTCTTTATGTCTCTAATATAGACGTCTGTCCAGAGTAGGAAAATATACACCCTGTGTTTTGAAAATCGGCTACATCCGGCTGTATTATACCCACTCTGTACCTCTGTCTTTAGTACAATAGATGTGTGCAAAGTTTCAGCTTTTTAGATCATCCGGAGGCTTCTGAATAAGCGTGAAATGACCAACAGAGATAAAAATCTGAACGTGGAAGAGAAGAAAGCTGTATTTTGCAATACTCTGTTTGTCGGAAAACAAAAATTACATATTTATAACTTATTCTGGAACTTCTTAAGAAATGACCATTTTTAAAAATATTGATTTTCTCGAAAACGGCTCTAACACCGTTAGAGCCTAAATTTTATATTTGGGTTGGGTTAGATATGTGTCAGTAGATGGCGTTCCAGGTTTTTGAATAAAATGTGGCATATCGGTACTTCAATTATTGCCGAATTTTTGAAAATTTGTTAAATCTCAGATATATATACATCTTAGATATGTATACATATGACACGTGGAAGGACATTGCATACCGAGTTTCGGAGAATTGTAAGTGCACTTTAGTTTTCTTCTTTCACTGTCTCTTTGCTCTCTTTAAGAGCATAGCCGATTGGCTGATAGATGAGCGGCAGTGTTGCCGCAATGGTGCTTTTGTATCAAAAGTGATACTTTTTGTCTTCCCTTGCAATTTTGATACTTTTTGAGTTTTGCAATAAATAAAATACACAGCAGCAGCGACTGGATATATATGGGTTATGGAAAGGGCTTAGTGGGCTTGATAGTATCAATAGTTTTCTTCATAAATTTGAGTGTTCAACAATTTATAAACGAACAGCACATATAGAACAAGTATGTAGCTCGACTCTACTATGACAAGGTTCTAACCAAAAAAACATCAAAAAATTTGTTATAAATGAAAGGTCTAGAAGCACAAGGGGTGTGTAATTGCAATTTCTAAAAAAAAGCTGAGAAGAGTACAGAATAGGACAGATTTTTTTCACAATTAATTTTCAGAGACCATTTCCAGCATTGATTGCGATTTCCATCCGATCTTCTAAATAGATCTCTACCTGCATATAGATCCCTTCTAGTCTAGATCCTTTAAATAATTTCGTCAATATTAGAAATACAAAATTAGCTGTGGGAATGCACATAAGATCTTGTTTAGATGTTTTTAGAATAACAAGGTTCAATCTGCTAATTGTTTTTACTTGTTGACTATATTTTGCATTTAGATCCTTTACGCCTTGTTATACTAAACGTAGTCAGGCATTTTGTTGCACTTTTCTCTTGTACATTTTATCATAGCAATTTGTAATTCTAATTTTATTTCGACTACAGATAGAATCCATTGCAGCAAATTGACCTAAAATCACAACAATATTGTTCAGCGTCCAAATTGACTGTTCTGGAATTTCAGAAAAACTAATATTCATTCCAGACTATGCAAGTAAGAACTCTACTCTCTTCTACAATTCTGCTACAAGCATGGAAGGGTGGGGCACTCGACACCATATGTTCAAAACTAATCTATGTTTTAGGCATGCCGTGCTGCCAGATTATATGACAGCTCGCATATGCCTACTTAAGCAAAGGAAAGAATTGCAGTAGAAAAGCGAGAGGTAATCGTTTGATGTAGTTGCTTTCGCCATGAACAGGAATTTTGTCCACCCAAACTTATTATAAATCCTCACGATAGACTAGATGTCCGCCGATTCTTTCAGGTGCTCAAATAAGGGTCTTCTTTGGAGATTTCGACGGAGTCTGCTAATACTTAGACAGTAATACAGAAAATGTGAGATGTCCTCCTCAACATCAGGGTCGTCGCATTTTTATTGATTTTTATTTTCTCTTTATTTTCATGTTTTACTAAGCCTGGAAGTTTTTTTTTTTTTAAATAAAAGAAGAAGAACCCTTTGAACCATTTCAGTCATTAACTATTCTGCTTAGCGCTGAATCCGATGAAATAACAAAAGCATCCTACAAATCTTCATAAATATTTATTCAGACGTTTCCTATGTAAACTTAACACCCCTCGTCGAATCCATTTGAGTGCGCAATTACCATAAAGAAAAGTCGTATTTATTTACGCCTTCTTCAACATGTTTAAGTGCATATTATAAAGCAATAAATTTGTCTCAATAAATAGCTATTCAATTATATATTTATGTTTATTTATTTTATTCAATCCCCACGGAGGGAATCCGGCGAGAAACCTTTTATTAACTTTGTTTTTTTAATACGCTTATCTCGCATTTATTCTCTTCAAACATCCTTCCATTATTCTTCTCCCTGCGGTACCACTTACCCATTCATCTTATATACTTTCCCTTTCCCCCCACTTCCCCATCAAACCACATTCCATTCAATATCCTGTAGATTACCAAACTCTGTACTATGGTTTGAACCACCAATCGCCTGCCGCTGGGAAACCGCAGATGAAACATCTCAATCGGAAAATGACGAAAAGGTTGGTTCTTCAACGGTGGTGGTTGCTCTAGATGCTACCGAAAAACCCTGTAAGGCACGAAATGACCTAAAGAAAACTACCGGTCGCCAGAAATCCACCCACGAGCTCCCGGTAAGATGTATCAATGATTTTAATATGCACGACATACCATCCGGGCTAGATATATACGGTCTCCTGGAAGATTTTGTTGTTCCTCGACTGCCGGAGGGATATTGCGTTCGCATTGAAGGTAACATAAACGATGTCAGCCCAAAAGTTACATTTCTCTGTTTGGCCCGAAACAAACTCGAAACGGAATCCATATCAGCCAGGATAAAAACTCCAGCACCAATTACCGAAAGCCTCATAGATACGGGTGCACCGAGGGAGTTTTATCCTCGATTCAATTTAAAAAAAATCCTCCAAATTAAACGACCCGATAAGGACGACAACAACGACAACAACGACGACAACGACGACAACGACGACGATGATGACAAGAGGATGAAATTTGAAGAAGACAAACATCACAAAGACTCTCTGGGTAATGACATGGTGACAATAGCTCCAGCTCCAACAACAAGCTATATGTTTTCTCAACTCATGGAGGTGGGTAATTTAAATTTTTTGTCGTGGAATAGATTTAATAAAACTTTTTCGTTACATATTTTGTGTGCGTGTGCCTCTTCGTCAAGGACCTTGATCGCCTTTGTGAACTTCAGATGCCCTCCTGGGATGAGCATATGAAGAAAATCTGCTCTAATCTTTCATCGCCGAACGACGATGACGCGGAGGATGGGCATGAGCACCTTTCCCCCGAACAAAGTCCAATAAGAAAACTGTCTGGCATTGTTATAATTCAAGGATCGGAAGTCAAGCCTAACGTTGACGGCAAAGGAGAAGACGCTGAATCCTGCGAAATTGAAAGCAGCTCAGAGTATGAAGATAATGAGGATTTCTTGAGTAAACAGAAAATTGAGGATGCGCCAGATGACAATGAAAATGGGTGAGTAAAGGAAATCGGATAAATAAAAAACAAACAGACAATAATTAAGGGGAGGTTGGGTGTTAGTTTATATTTGCCTTTTCGTTAATTATTGTTCTTGTGTACTAGAATGTTTTGGGGATATTTAATTAGGGAATGTGTCAGACTTCTGTGGGTGGGTAGATAGATTAAGCCGTGGCACTTAATTTTCATTGATGGGTACATCCAATTCACAAGGGTGTACTTGGAATGTACCTAATGAATTTGTTAATCAATGCTCTATACCTGGTTGATTATAGGGTATCCTCGGCTTTATACTGAATATGATATAACAAAAAGCTAACTTCACAATCTTACTTTATTAAAAAAAATTCTATTGTAATGTATGAAACTTTTTCAAAATATTCGTAAATATTTTACTTTGCAAGGTTTGATTGTACCATCTGTCTTCCATCTGGATAATCGAAAATGCAAACTTACAACGACCGTGACCCAATATCTACAGCAGCTCAGTTTCCTTCTCAGCAATGAACGCCCACGATATACGCCGACTTTTTGAAGGCTTTCGAAAATATTAGGTATGCAGTCTTTCAAAATGTCCGACTTAAATCCAAAGTTAGCGGAAATGTATTTTCAGTGCGTATATCTCGAACACGGAGATTTGAAATATTAGGTTTTGAAATTTTCAATAAATGGATGACAAATTTTTCAAAATTTTCCAAAATGTTGGATATGTTACCATTCAAAATGTCCGATTTTACTCCAAAGTTGACTTTACCTCTAAGTTTATGGAAATCGATTTTGAATGCGAATATCTCGGGAACGGTGAACTTTAACCCGAAATTTTTGAGTTTTTTCTAGAAATTGTTCAAAATGATTCAAAATATCCAGCTGTGGGGTAAACAGTTAACCAAAATCGTTTTTGAGTGCAAATATCAAGGAAAAGTTGCGTGCTAAGAAAAAAATGGTTTTGGTTGAAATTTTAGGTTTTGAAACTTTTTATCAGATGGATGCCGAATATTTTTCAACTTTTAACTAGTCGTGAGTCGCTGACTGCAGAGTCGTAGCGGGGTCAGTGTACAGAGGATTAACCTTCTAAATAGTGTTGTTTACTTTGGTGATTCTTACTGTTTTGATAATAAAGTGATGTCGGCTTGAGAAAAGCTACAATTTTTGTTATCACAAACGATGTCTTCTGTCAAAGCCACTAATATCATGTAATTGGTTTCCATCTACTTGCTCGTAGCCACCACTGTGTAAGTGATAGTTCTAAGCAAAGGAAGACTGTGCGTCTCCTCATCTGTTCGACAATCAGATTGGTAAAACATCCTTTAAGACATTTTGGAAGCTGTATCAGAGTGTATTTTCAATTACCTTGTATCTTCTTGAGACAGACAGTGCAATACCAAGCCTTCCATATTCCATTCTTCGAATGCAATATGAGGGTATCGCTAACCTCAAACCTAACCATAGCCCTGACCATACAAAGCATAAGATCGCCCTAAATTCTGCAATTACTTAGTACCGAAGGGCAGTTGTGGAAACCATTTTCTATAATTTTATTGTTTACATAGCGTCGTTAAGCTAGGTTGTAGGGGTAGCCGCTAGTCGTAGAAACATGCTGCCTCACTCGGATCTTAATAGATCCATTGTGAGATGAACACAAAAACCGTACCTGAAAATAGATATAAGAAGAAACTTTAACTTTATTCATTTCTGAATGAATTTCAGGACGGTTTTTGGTGGCTTCATTGACAGTTCAACTAGATCATTGAAGAAGTATTCTAAGAGTCGTCATTCTGCTTCTGCCGAGGCTTGGACAGAAAAAGTGGGCTATGCGTAGTCGTCAACGTGCAATGATCTGTTAAAATAAATATTAGAAGTCTCAAGCGTGGTTAGCATTCCTTAGGTGCGGCATGATCGGTCATCCTTAAGAAATGGATTCTCATGCTAGATTTTAGAAATTCCATTTGGGTCAGAACTTATTCATTTTCCATTGCTTGGTCCAGTTCTGAATCTCTTATATCTAGCTTGTTGACTTTCAAGTTACTGGAATACCCCTATGACCCGGGATCCAACAGAGTGTTATGTTGTGTTATGAGATAAGAGTCCCTAGATTATTGCTATATCTTTCCACAAATTTTGATTTTATCTCTGTTGATCGCTGCTTGGCTGACTACATAAATGTCTGCATCTCTTCGTAGAGGTTTCATTCAGTGTGGACAGTTCTCAAGAGAACTCGGTGATAGCTAAGACACACAGCCGTAGTTTGGCAATTTTATTGACCGGGCAATGGCAGCTTCATTCGAGAATATTCCACAACCAACTCCCTCTGCCATTTTGAAACCGTCTGAGAAAACAGATATGTGTTGAGGGTTTATAACCTTTTTTTTCAGTCTTCTCGTGAAGAGAAGACTGGCATTTGTTTAAATATTATTTCAGATTGTGCTTTGACCTTTTGTGCCAAGCAGAGTCGCTCGAAATGCAATATGCACAAATGAAGCAGTATTTTGAAAATACATTTTGCGTGATCCAAGGTTATTTGACTGTATTTTGAGAAACAAGCTGCAGTACATTAGAGACTCTTGGATCTATTCCATTCAGTAAAAAAAAAGGATCATTTCTCCTGACATTTTTCCCTAAAATTTTTTTAAGATAGTCAAAGCAGAAGTTCCCTTCATTTTCTTATCCCTTCTATTATAGGTTATACCTGTCTTCATCCTCTAACCTAACCTAATATCAAGACTACTTCTAAGGGTAAAACAAGGTTCAAGGCTTGTTTCTTCCCACTGTGCTTTTAAGTATTAAATTCACATACAACCACACAATAACACAGGCATACCAAGTATTCGAAAACTATAAACTTTTCTTGGAATTGAAACTTCAGACAAATTAAAACACGTCCTTGCCCAAACTTTATTTTCTTTTCCTAACAGCCAAATAGAAAAACTTCCCCGAAAACCAATCTAAACTATTTTCTATTTGAAAGTCATACAAGAATATTGTTCTTTGTTTCAGGCAAAAGGATAATAGCGACACCAAATTCCTATCGATTGGGAAATGGAGTACCCGAGATGTCCACGACATGAAATTCAATGAAGACAAATTTGCCATTCAATTCCGGACTGGACGTTTAGGTACTCGTACATACAGGGTAGACACATTTTCCGAAATTCATTCTACGGATACCTACTTCCTGCTGTTGTTTGTATCTTATGATAACCATTTCATTTTCAATTTACCCAGGAATATTTGGGTTCGCTCTGAATCGATACAGCAACATGCCCTATCAAACGTGGGAACTAAAGCCGGATTTTAAGCTGTAAATTGAATTTCACTCGAAAATACGTAATGACACATAAATACTTTTCTTTAGAGAAGGTGCCATTCAGTTCAGCTTCACTGCGTCCATAATCAGCCTGGACATGACCATCACCGCCGGCGGCTATTGTGTAAATTCCTTTCAAGGCGGCACAACAGACACTCTAACCGAGATGATTGGCAAAACACTATCCCTCTCTGAACTCAAATCGACTCTAATCGGATGCGCTGTCGATATATTCCCCGATGAGGATGCATTCTGCTATACGGAAGGTTCATGCGAGAAGAATTACGTCATGGAAATGCACCTGTACGCCTGCATGTCCACTTTGGGTCGATCACATAATTTTGGTTGGTCGAGATGGAATCTGCTTGCTGGTAGCCGCACTGCGGTGCTCTTGATGAGGGAATTGGTGGAGAATAAAAAACTGGTGAGTTGAGAATACATTTTCATAAAAATTAAATTTTCTCTCTCATCCTGCCGGCATGATTCTGAAGCCGAACCATTCAACACTTTTGGTGACACCACTTCGTACCGCAGTTATCGATTGCACTGAAGTGTCGGCAAGTTTTAACCCCATACCCTCCCAAGGGATGGACTTTTACGCAGACTTGTATCAATTGTCACAGATTCATTCGTTGCCGAGCAGTCGGGAAAAGCAGAGGACAATGGATCCTGTCCTTAGGGATAATGTTGCTCACATTTTAATGTCAATACGGCCGTTAAGTTTTTGTTGAATTCCAGTATACGATAGAAGGGTCAAAGGGACTATGCCGCCACCTGTTGATAAGGATATCCGACACTCAAAAGGGATCGGTCAGGATGTTTTAATTGCTGCCTTTTTGGCAATTTAAATGGAGCTCTCTGCTAATGGCGATTAATTCTAGATTAATTACAAGTGATTAATAAAAGGGTTTTATTTGTCCTTCGATGGGTACAAGGGATGTTTTCAATTTTGATATCTAACATAATTTGTTTGATCAATAAATTTAGGTACTCATTTATCCGTCGTGTATATTATTTAAAACTGGTCGGCATGGGTTTATTGCAGTTAAAAATGTGCAGTTTTAAGAAATGGTGAAGTAATAAAGATCCAACAAATAAATTGAGGAAATCCAAAGTTGTAGATTTCTTCTCGAAGAAGACTTGAAGGTCAGTGCTACTTCCAAGTGATGTTCTGGAATAAACCAAATAGTTGAGATACCTCAATTCTCTTCTTAGAAATAGGGATCTATAGAAAGAAGCATCCAAGAAGAACCGACTAGGCCAGTCTCTAAGAACAATAACAAGCATTCTATAAAAATACTGACTTCAATGTAGACGAAACCACTATAGGATGGACTGAAGTCCAAGATTTGCGATATCTGAATTGGAGGATACTTCTGTTGTGAACGGAAACAGCGATAGAGGGCGAAATCAAATGCAAGTTACACCAACTTATTATAGCCTTATTTGCACTCACATCCTCAAAGAGCAGGATAACGATACCAGCTAATATTGTTTCCACGAAGCCCTCGATTTTCCTTTAAGTACTACCAAAGATACTGCGCTGAAATTGCCATTGGAAATTTTAACGCCACAATCTGAAGGGTGGATAGGTAAGACGATCAGAAAACACAACTGTACGATACTACCTTAAGGCCGACCGACTTAACGAAGGGATAAATCATGGTAGATAGAAGTAGGACAAGCTTAACACATTTCAATTAAATACATTGACTTGAATGTTAATTTTATGGAGTTTTAAATAATACAGCGTATAAAAGTGTAAAATAAGGTATAAAAATGGATAAAAGTGTAGAAAAGTACATTTAGTGGAAAAATAATGGATTTTCGTGATTCGGATTTGTTGTATTTAAGTGAATTTATCATTCCCATTTTTTCTATTTTTTGATTTATTCTTACGGAAGTAAATTCTTTCCTTTTTCATTTATCCGTACTTTTTAAATTGTTTGTACACTTTTATACACTTTTATACACTTTTATGCACTTTTATATAGCAGTCCAATTTTACTTGCGTATAAAATATTTATTTGAAGTGCTTGTTTAAATAAAACAAGATAATTTAATTTGTTTTTCGACGTTTGGGTAGGGATTGCTGCGGTCCTCGGAGATCTTTATTTTTGAGAAAGTAGTATACAAAGAAACGTGAATACAAGAAAGCGTGTACATACAACTGAAAAACAGCAGAGATTCCAAGTTATTCTGGAATGTTGTAAAAACTATAGCGGTGCTCATATTTCCCTCTATTGACGCATTTTGAAAGTCTACTGAATGTGAACGTAGAAAAGCTCTCTTTTCAATATGCTCTTCAGTAATTCACGAGTTGGATTGTCCAATTTCTTAAAAAAGAAATAAGGAATGCTTTGGAATGTATGAAGAATGGTAAAGCGCCAGAAAGCGAAGAGCAAGCCTTTTGAGTTATGTAATGACGTTTCGTAATAAATTATATGAAAATAGTGAAATGCAAAAGGATTTAAACAAAAAACTACATCTCTCTAAAACAACAGCGGCATTCTGTGATAATATTCACATTATTTGCTGACGATATTGCTGAGAGCTTGCCAGGGGGAGTCAATATAAATAATACGACATTTCAGCTAATGATTAATAAACTATAAAAAGTACCCCAGTTTATGGGACACTACTGTTCCTAAGTTTAAGGCCACCACTAGTTTGTCCAGCTCGTTCAAAATCTCGAAAACGAAAATTTTCAGGAAATCAATACGTGCCCTTATAGGTGCAAGAAAAAGTTGTGAACTATTTTCGATTTTTAATGATAGTGAAAATACTTTTGACAATATTAGGTATAATTTCGTCTACAAAGGATTTATTTAAAAGGATTACACACGATAAATCAGTTTTCAAAGTGAAAAGTTAGAAAAACAAGAAAAAATTTAAATAAATAAAATAATGGGTCGTTCGAAGCAAATATCCATTGAAATACGAAGTAAAATTTGTTATCTTCATAGAATGGATAAGGCCGAAAGAGATATCTTCCAGGATAAATCAAGAGTCCATTACACCATCAAGCAATTTCATGAAACCGGAGGCAGTGATCTCAGACCGAGCAGTGGAGTCCAAGAAAAACTACTAAGCAGGAAGATAACTTGATTGTGATTACTACCAAGCGTAATCTACCAAGCATTAGAAATCTGGCGAGAGATGAACAGGAATAGAGAAATCTTAGTCTCCATTACAACAATCAAAAGGCTTCTTTGGAAGGCAAATTAGGACGTGTTACCAAAAAAAAAAAACCGTTACTTAGGGCGCAAAATAAGAAGAAACGACTAGAGTGGGCCAAAATTGGAACATTAAGGACTAGAGAAGGATTCTTTGGACTGAAGAATCCGAATTCGAACGTTTGGCACGAAGAGAAGGGTTTTCATTCAGTAACGCAATCCATTGAAACGGTCGCACTAACATCATTTTCGAAAAAAATATGGCCCAAAGACACCGCCAGCCCAAAAACCGCACCAAACTGTCACTCATTGTGGATGGAGAGGTTGTTCTACTATTTCTCACGGGTTTTCGGAGCCCCAGATGCGACAGTTTTGTTTGTTTACGTATCCCGACAAATGGAAATGAGCCTCATTACTCAGAATAATTTTATGGAAAAAAATCATGATTTGTTCATTCATTTCCAGCACCCAATCAGCGAAAGTGCGGGTTTGTGCGTAGTCTGTGGCTTAAATTCTTATGTCAACTGGACCTTATTAGCATATAGGCCAAAATCTTTATGCAAAATTAGGACGTGTTACCAAAAAAAAAAACCGTTACTTAGGGCGCAAAATAAGAAGAAACGACTAGAGTGGGCCAAAATTGGAATATTAAGGACTATAGAAGGATTCTTTGGACTGAAGAATCCGAATTCGAACGTTTGGCACGAAGAGAAGGGTTTTCATTCAGTAACGCAATCCATTGAAACGGTCGCACTAACATCATTTTTGAAAAAAATATGGACCAAAGACACCGCCAGCCCAAAAACCGCACCAAACTGTCACTCATTGTGGATGGTGCAAAGTGGTTGCGTATAAACCCAATTAGTGTGATCGTCTTGAAATGGACACACCTGGGTTTTCAGTCACACTCTCAGCTACGGCTGCAATACTTCAGCTGACCTTGCCGGACGAACAAGAGTTGGTATCTTCACATCACTAACCTTTCCGAGACTTTCAAATTTATTAATTAAATTCACTATAGCTGTGCGAGAAAGCGCTTGATGATGACCAAAAGCAGTGCGAACTTTACGATACGTTTCCGCGATATTTTCACTTTTTTGTAGTGAATTTTCACTATTTCAACACGATGTGCGAGTGTGTATCGATCCATATTTAATAACCTTCTAGTTTTCACTTATCAAAAGTCATCGCAATGAAAGTTGAATGTTCAACAATGGCGCGAAATTTAAAATGACACCTCTTGATGGATGACCCTATTTTTTTTTTTTTTTCTTTTTTTCTTTCCAGCAGCAATATCTATCTAAAAGAAGTAAGTAGGTTAATTTTTACTCCAGAATAAGGAAAATAACTAAAGTACACAGAGTATATTCAAAGACATTATCAATAGTAACATTATGTGCAATAGCATTAATAGTAATTATATAGCTCACGGAAAAATGATTGCTATCAAAGCCGGGATTGAAAAATGGTACCAGTCTCTAGTAAGAGGTCTGATTTCATAGATTACCAATAAACTCGTAAGGCGGGTAGACAAAAACCGGTGAAGTATATGGTAACACAATGGACCTGCCCTGATGCTATTGTTGGAACAAACACAGGTTCCTAATACAATCTATCTGCTTTAACGGTGCATGGAATAAAAGATTCATACACAAACTAAAAGCTTTATGCAGCGACATTCTGAAGAAGATACATTCACCTGTGAGATACTGTACGTACATTAAAGGAAATGCGGTCACAACAATCCACCCAGCATCCAATACATTCGACTACTTTTCATATTTGTTTCATCCATTTATTATTAATAACAAACACTTTAGAATAAAATCTTTATAATTAGTGATGCTTACAAATCAGAGTGAAATAACATAAGTACTCGTAAAGTATTATTAAATTATTAAAGAAGTTTAAAAAAATGATTCAGATACAAAATTTGTAATTAGACCTTAAACTTTAATTTAATCGTTAATTATATTTACTTATATCTCACTTTAGTCATTGTTCGTCAATTGCATAGCAACAAACTCTGAAATTTACAGGTATTGCTATTTACCTAAAAACTGGTTGATTCTCTATCGACCATCTTTACTTAACTCACTCTGGGGTTAAAAGAGCAAATGATTTATTCAGTCTGGTCTACCCTCAATTTGTACGATGAAATTTAAGCGAAACCATTTTTCCAAATATATTAAAATATTCATGTTTTGCGAAAGGTTTTGTTTACTCAGGTGCTGTGCTCCATATAATTTTGTATCCTTGTAGACAATATATATTTCATGGAATCTGCAAGTAAAAATCCCACCTTTTAAAAGGAACAATGTTCAGCCCTCAATTAATAAATTGGGAAAGGCAAACATTCTAAAAAAACCCACTCCAACCAAAGAAAGGGTGCATCGTACAACAATTCATTAAAGGGAAACAAATTTTAAAAATTTAATTTTACAATACCCGTAGTTAATTTTAAATTCTTTGTGAATGTGTCGACTCACGAAATGCAAACACAAAAAGTTTTACCACTGTGACTCAGAAATTTTGTTCATAGCATGAATTTATTATGCCCAGAGTGACCTTGAACTTTATTTGCATAAGTGCGCCTCACTGTAAGGATACACATACAAATGGAAAATGAATAGCGGCATTGGCTGGAAAATAAATATTTATTTTCAGTTAACATGTTTTACAGTGATAAATAAGACAATAGGGGAGTTGGAAGGGAAAAAAAAGCAAAACCTTACCAAAGTACAGACATCATATTGCAGAGAGATGCTAAGGATGTACCTATACATATCTATTTGTATTTATATCCGGGCACGGTACTTAGAGTTAAACCTGCGAAAGAAAGATCAATTGTTCAAGTGATTGACACTAAAGGGTTATTCATTTCGAGGTTTGGATTTCACATCCCTGCTACATGGCATCTGTCAAATCCATCTGTCATCCATAGTGACAGATGTGATAGTAAGTTCTTGCTTTGCCTTTGTACAATGTGGATCGTTTAACCATCGCTCAACGCATAGAATACGCAAAACATACACCGATTGGGTTATGCTCACTCTGCGTTATGCTCAAATGATAACCAACTTTTTTTTTGGCCTGAGATTGAAGGCATTAATGTGAAAGCAGTTGTGGTTCTAACAGTCAAATTTGGCTCTATTAATCGAAAAGTTTTCCCTCCTTTTTAATTTCGAGATTTGGAGACATCAATTGGCCACCAAGATTGTGTGATCTAACCCCAATGGATTTATTTTCATGGTGCTATGCTAAAGATCGTGTCTATGCAGACAATGTCTAAATTTTTGAGGACTTAAAAACCAACATCCGTGAAGTCATGACCGCAAAACAGCCAGAAATGTCCCGAAAAGTCATCGAAAATTACCTCACCATAATCGAAGTTTGCAAAAATTCCTGTATTAGTATGCATAATCTAAAATTTAAAACAGTAAACAAAAAGTCATTGAAATCTTTAATACTTTTTATTTTATTTATAAATTAAAATCCTAAAGCACAAAATGAATACGAGTAACCCTCTATTATGTAGCTCATTAGTGGAATAATCCACATTTTTTATTTAATTGACATTTCCGTCTAAACCACATCTGAATAACAAATCCTTTAATACTGTGATGGCTGGAAGCTTCGTTAGGCCAATAAAAGATTTTTCACTGAAAGCCTTAATTCAAGAAAAATCCTTTTTGTCAATGGTTTGCCACAGTAAAAGTGACATAACATCTCCTAATTTTATTACCAAACCGAGGGCAAGAAAAAGAAAATAAGAAACGGGATTCGTATTTATAATGTAGTAAAAAAGAAACTCAAGATTTACAATTTATCTGAAACGTATCATATTATACACTGTGCCTTATATTTTAACCAAAATCCATTAAAGTAGGACTCTCTAATGAAATTTTCGATTTAAGTAAAACGATACTCGTATTCTGCTACCACGCTTACTTAATGTTTCCTGGATTTTTAAGACTTTCTTTCAGATGAACACTTTCATTATCACGTGGTTCGCTTCCCTCGCAACAGAGGTTTTCAACTCCCAGTATTTAATGTATATTTTGGGAATCGCCTTTTTATCTATTTGGAAGTTTTTTTTTTTATTTTTCCATTGGGCTATTACTTGCTTTTATAAAAAAGAAAATATTTTTATCGTAAAAAAAATTCGATGTCGAAATTTTAATCAATCGGGTTTCGTAATTCTGTCCGCCTGTCTGTCCGTTTGTATGTCCGTCTGTTTGTATATCGAACTGCAGCCTTAACGGGTAGACGAATTTACTTCTAACTTCATATCTGCGGTTTGTGGGTTAATGCCCTGGCTGAAATGAGAACTTTCATTCTAACCTCAAAACTAACGGTACTTTACTTAAGGTCAATTTTTTCGAAAACTACTCATGCGATTTCAATGAAAATTTATATCTGAAACAATACGAACGTCTGCAATAAGATTGCGTTCGCAGTTATTCTCAAAAAAATCGAATAACGACTCTTTACTTATTAGCGGGCTTAAATTTGAACATAATCTCGGTTGCGGCTTAAACGATTTTATTCAAAATTGATTTCTAAATGGTGAGGCCATTTTAATGCATTCAAATTTTGCCTCCTCATATGGATCAAGTACGTACGAACTAGTCATGCCCTTTATTTTTACGTATTAGCATGAATTATACAGTTAATGTCTACATATTTTGTTGATACAAATGTTTCAATTTCTATTACAAATATTGAAAAAAATGCATTTTTTAAAACTGAGTGGGTTACAAAAATAAGTACACTTGCACTGTTTCGGGTTCGAGAAAGATTACATAAAAAGTTAAATTTGTTTAGCTCTGGTGGCATACAAGCAGACGGACGAACATCGCTAGGTCGATAAAGCTTTCGATTCCAGTCACATACGTAGGGGAGAGTGGAGCAAAATGCTTAGAATAGCGAAAATTTATAAAGCACTATGTACTCTTCTAAGTTCACCCTATAATTTCAAGCCCAACTTCATTCTACTTTTAATGTGCATTAAAAGTCAAGAAACATACAAAAATGATACAATCGGAAACGGATCGCCCTAATAAAATGGACATTCAAAGGATAATTTCTCGATTTTCAAAAGATTTTACCGCATAGTTTGTGGCTAAGACTTTTTCTAAGAAAAACGTGGTCAAAGATTCTGGTGAAATATTCGCAATAAGACCGTAAATAGTTTTGAGAAAACGAAATACTTTCTTTTGTTTAAAAAAAAAAAAAACATCCCCCAAAAGTGGGCATTTCATTATACACCCCGCGCAACAAAAAAAGCCGCATACGGGTTTTCCATTTTTTGAGCTAATTACCTTTAAGGGATTCGCCGAATTATATTTTATTGCTTCCGGGTTAGGTAATGCACATTTTGGAATGTGTCGGAATTCATTCTGGCAGTATTTAACAGTGCGTGTAGTTGTATTTTTTAAATAAAAGTGAAAAGAGTATATCGCGATGTCTAAAAGGGTACAATTGAGTAAAGAAAATAAGGCAGCTATCGTCGCCTTATCCAAACAGAATCAGTCATTTCGTGAAATTGCTCGACAAATTGGATGCAATGAGAGTTCTGTAAGAAGATTCTGTAACAAATATCGTCGGGATCACAATCTGGACAGAAAAATTGGCAGAGGATTGAAGAGATGTACCACTGTTCGGGAGGACCGGGAATTGAAGAGGCTAAGCTTGAGAAACAGGTTTAAAAATGCATCGGAGTTAAGAGCTGACCTGCGAGAAGCTACTGGGGCTGAAGTTAGCGTCAGAACTATCCAGAATCGTCTGAACGAGATGGGTTTGCTAGCAAGGAGACCAGCGAAAAAGCCACTTCTGACCAGCAAAATGAAGAAAACGCGCCTTAGCTGGGCTAAGGACAGGTAAAACTGGAGTGTTCAAGATTGGTCAAATGTGGTGTTCTCTGATGAGTCCAAGTTTAACCTAATCGGACCGGATGCGAAGCAGATAGTTCGTCGTAGAAAAGGGGAACGCTACAGCGACGAATGCATAGCTCACACCGTAAAACATTCTCCTTATGTTATGGTGTGGGGATGCATCACCACAATCGGAGTTGGATCTCTAATTATGCTCGAGGGCACTGTAAACGCTATGCAGTACAAACAAATTATCTTAGATGGTGTTGTACCGAGTATGGAAATGATAACAGCAGAAACATCAAAACCAATTTTTCAAGATGATTCAGCACCTTGCCACCGAGCAAAATCTGTGAGCAATTCGATGTTTTTTTTCATATTTATGGGTGTTTTGAAAATTTTATGATTTTAATTTTTAAATTTCCTCCACAGATTAAAACTTTGAAAGAAGAATTAGGAATAGAATCCCTAATTTGGCCGGGAAACAGTCCAGATCTCAACCCCATCAAAAATGTCTGGGCTCTTATGGGAAAGAAGATCCAAGATAAAAAACCAAAAACCATGCAGCATCTAAAGAGCATCATTGAAGAAGTGTGGTTCAATGAAATTAATAACAATTACCTCGGTAATCTCTATGCCTCCATGCCAAACAGGGTTCATGACGTTGTTAGGGCGAAGGGTGGTGCTACGAAATACTAGAATCATTTTTTTAGTATTATGAAAGTCTTAAATTATGTAAAAAGGTTTCTTAGTTAATAAAAATATGAAAAAAGAAATTTGCTTTTCAAATTGTTGCTCTTTTTTTTAATTTATGTATATTGATAGTACTTGGGTAATATCTAATATTTTGTAGTCTGATCTTCACTATCATTACTTTTTTTCAATTAGGCTACGAAATGTATTGTCAAATTGGGGAATGTGTTAACTTAAATGTTAAACATCAAAAATACAAAGTGACTACGCAGTGATTAGTCATCATTTATTAAATTTCTTCCATTTTGTTAAAAATTACCATGTGCGGCTTTTTTTGTTGCGCGGGGTGTATAATGTTTGAACAAATTGCAGAGAATGTTAACGTTTATATATTACGTTAAGACGACACCTTTCAGTTTGTAGAAAAGATATTCATAAAGGGGCATCTATTTTCCAAATGTGGGCGTATCTGTGGTCCGATTTCAAAAATTATTACTCTTGAAGTGCTTCGGGTCCTGAGAATGTTTTATAACAAATTTCACCTTCCTAGCTCATAGTTTGCGGCTCCAAAAGTGGTGACATGCGGACGGACGGACAGACGGACATGGCTAAATCGACATAACTTTTTAAACTAATCACAAATATATATTCCTTTGGGGATCTACCGTTATTATTTCTCTATGTTACAAACTATGTATCAAAATTAATACACCCTATAGGATAGGGTATACAAAATATCAACAGAATACGAAACTATACTTAGTAGGGACGTTTTAAAAACTATGAACAGATTTTTTCAAAAGATTGACATGCACTCATGAATGGGCTGAAACGTTATGTGGTTTAGAAAAGGTTAGCATTAGCTTTTAAGAAAGTTCAATAAGACATGTTATGTCACTTGAAATAAATATTATATAGTTTTCGAAAAATATAACCAAAATCATCTTAGCCATATCCGAGATAGCCATTTTTTGGAAATTCGCCAATAAGTAAAGCACCGTTATTCGAAAAGTGTGCAGTCCATATTGTAAACCTTATAAACTAAATTTTATCGAAATCGTTAGAGCAGTTTTTGAAAAGAAAAGGTTTTCCAGATTGGCCTTAAGTAAAGTACCGCAAATTTTGATGCTAGAGTGCAAATTCCGATTTTGCTTCAGACCGAAGATATGAAGTTTAAATAAAATCCGCCCAGCAGTTTATGATGAGCATAGACATAGTTTTTGCGGGTTTTTGAGTATTGCTGTTCTATTGCTTCCATAAATCATCAAAATCGCCTTCCAGCTTTTTTCAAAACAGGTTTGTGCTAGGAGACCTTTTATATTTTTCGCGTAGCTTTATCATTACTCAAAAATTTTCTTGGCATTTTTCGTGTTCATACTATAATGATTTTCGGTCCACCATATACACTTTAAATTTTAGCTCTCTCGTGCCCCTTGACTCCCTTCAACACCGCTGATAAGTATGATATATTTCTCTTATCTCTAATCATCTCCGAAAAAGAATAAAGAAAATCAAGTAATCAAAACTTCAAAGATTGTCCTCCCTTTATCAAGACCATAATTAATACCCTCTTTTACAAAGAAAAATACCACACTTATTGTTCTTCCTTTACCAAGCCGGATTATTATCTCACCCTCTTTGCTCTAATTACTCAATTTCTACGACTTCAAAACTAGAACTTTTAGCCACTGCCAAAGTCACATACACACAGTTATGAGATAAAAATAGGCTTATCCAGCACGTAACTTTATAGCAAAAGTGACGTCGCTTAAAGCTATAAAACTACCGAGAATCCAAAACGAATTTCGCTGTAGTAAAGTCTATATCAGGACGACGATATTCTCACGTACATTATTTTCACCTGGTTGCCGTAATGGGGTTTCCTTGCCACGACATCGTGTTCAGATGCATGCTGCTGGTACGACGTGACGAAAATACCGAAAAATAGAAATAGCAAAATGCCTTACGTCTGAAACTCCATCCAACCATTCTCTTGTCTCACTCTTAGTAGAAGCGAACAACTATTGCATATATTTTCTTAAATTTACCAAAAAAAAAATTTTTATGTTTTCCAATCCCCTCAGGATGGTGAAAGTTTGGATTCCTCTAAAACAAAAGACTGTAAAGCTTGTCATTGTTCTTTGGATTTGTTTTTTTTTTTTACAATTTACCGAAACAAAGACGAAAACAAAGAAACAAATTTTGAAAATTTGCCAAAAGAAAAACGGCAAAATATTCTGCAACTGCAACACCTAAAAGTGCCTCCTCACATCCACCATTATAATCATAAGGAAAAATGTTACATTCTTGGAAGCCACCCACATCCGTGTACTCCTCAATCACCACGAGGGGGAGTGCGCAATATCACACTTCAGTGTGTATATATACAGTACTCAATGTAAGAATCCTGAATTGCGGTATTTTATTCTCATCCTCATCGCAAGAAGTCAGAATGTGACAAATTCTCCAGGGGAGAAAAAAATATTTAAAGATTTGTCATTCGGAATGATGATGGGAGTTCTAGTACTCATATATGTAGATGTGAGTTGAAATGCAGTATACCGGGAAGATGTGTGTGTGGTGTGGCGAATGAGGAAGTGAGTTTGATGTATCGTTGTAGACTGACAAGTTGGGATAACATTGGTTATGTCAAAATATGAACAGTGATTTGTTTGTCGAAATATCGTTACGCTTCCGGTTCCCGTAATGTTTCGAGAGGGTGTCAGAAGCATCTATGTACATATGTACGCGTGTATCTGTATGTATCTTGTACTTTCTATACCATCATTAGAACCGTGACTGAACTTTCTGAAAAGTTCTAATCATCATCCGAGATCAGCAACGGAAGGTTTAAATTCTTCACTAGGTTTTGACAGACCACCTTTGAACTCCTTGCTCCTGCCGCATTTATTACTTTTTTAGCTGAAGCAAAAGCATTGACCTCATCTTCCTGTGACACTTATCATCTTTGCTCAACTCACTCTCCGATTTAAGCTTAGTCAACGTCTGCAGATAGCCATGTGTACACAGGTCTGTTTCTGTTTTTTTAATGACAAAGCTTTGTGATAAAGTTGAAAATATTTTTGCAAACGATCCAGTACTCATGTATATGCACTGTTGCACTGAGCTGCCAAGCTTGTCAAGCAAGATACAGACGATCAGTCCTTTTCATCAATCATATTGAATAAATAAAAGTGTGCTCAATACTTTAAAAAAGTTTCCATACACACCTTAAATCTTGCTTTCTATCTTTTCTTCAAACCAACGCAGTCTTCACATTGCACTAATTTAAACATTTTTTCCATAATTTATAAACTCTGGTTGAATTTCATTAATCACAGTCTCGAGTCCCTGTACGTTAAAATTTGAGCAAATTTCTGCTTATTCGTATGAATTTGTTCAATCATTTTGAAGAAAAGATCGTCTGCACCGAGCTTAAGAAAAACTTACCTTTTTTTGTACCGAGTAATGAAAAAATTACTTTTTACTATATTTCGGAAATGCGGCTGGAAATTTACGACGAAATGGTAAATTTACCACGACCTGACAGCATTGATTGGAGCATGAGCGTGACTTTGTTATTATCCTTGTTAGGTGTTGAGTTTAAGTTATAAAAGCAGTTGCGACATCGGTATCGATATAACGTGACTGAGGAATACTTAGCCTTAATTTTTAAAACCTTCACCACAATTAATGATTCAAAAACAAAAAAAAAAATATTTTGTTAAGCTAAATGGTTTAATGAAACAAGTAAATATATTATTTTTTAGTTAAGCATTTTATTACTAGATCCGCGCATTTAGATATTATAAGTTGGAATTTTGGATAAATAGGTTATAAGAGTTAAGAACGCAAAGTATCTTTCTATTTTGTTAAACTGAATTCGGTTTGATGTACTCGTAAGCTCTTTCAAACAAAATAGTTTTGAACATTTTATTTAAAAATTTGTGATTCAAAAATGAAAATAAGGAGAATTTCTATTCATACCGAGCACAATTTCGCTTACTAGTATTTGATTGTGGTGTAGTAGGAATGTATTCGGCTGTTAAGAAGAAAGTTTGAGGTGCAAGTATCAACCATAACCATGACATTTTGCCAGAAAATAAGAAAAACAAATTTGTTTGCAATATTTTTGTTCGCAAAGACACAACTTTTTCGAGATATTTATTAACTGCAATTCGGGCCGATTTGTGATGCTATTTATTTCCCTTTATAATGTTTCTTGTTCAACAAACTTTATCAACAAAAATATTTTCCTTAGAGTTCTAGCTTTCTGTTGAATCGATTAGTGTATCGCTTTGAGTAATCGTAAACACTCTTATTACCGGGCCCCTAAAAAGGCAACCCCAAGACTGTTCTAATCAAATATCTCAAGGAGAGGCGTTGCTCGTCCACAAAATTTCTATTAACCTATGTACATATGTACAAAATTGACACGGTACTGAAACAAGCAAAAACCATTAATACTGTAATATGCGAGCTACGGCTCGAGTAGATAAAACGTTATTCTGTGAGATTATTTCTTTATTTTCTAGTCTATAGAACAATTCAAGTTCACACTATACTGTTCTTCGCCAATTCTTTCCTTACAAGGTCTCTTTCTTCTCAAATCACTTTATCTTATTTCAATTACTTAATTCACAAATCCAAACTAATTACTTCTTCTTGTTAACTCTCAACTTTCAATTTATCACAACATTACAACTTCGCCTATTATCACAACTTCCAATCTCTGCGTGCGGTTCAAAACCTAACTGCAACTGCCTCGATCGTCATCTGTTCTTATATAGTCGCATTTCTGATACCCAGAAACTTCTAGAAAATTCTTCGACCACTGGAACGAGAAAATTCTGATGTAATAATTCCAAGATGACAGCTGCAGCCAATAATCTCTTGTGGTTATAATTCTCTCTTAATTCCGTGACGTCGTCTTAGACATAATCCTATTCTATCCGTGGACACGAACCTCGAATGTGTTCAGAAGGAAGACACTTCGGAATGTGTTGCTTACTTTTGGGGCGTAGTTATTATGCTACATTATGTTACAATACTTTTATCAAAAAATAAAATAAAAAGAATTTGGTAAAAACAATAAAACGAAAACGGCTTCATTGTTGCGTTTTTGGGACCCGTTATTATAAAACCATATAGGTATTCAAAACGATGGGCCTCGGAAATTGAAATCTCCACAATACCGATATTTCCATTAACTTTGGGGGTGAAGTCGGGCATTTTGGGAGACAACTTTTGAAAATTTAAATAATTCGGCATCCATTTCGTAGATTCAAAAGCCAACATTTCGATCTATCGTATAATTTTAACTTGCACTTAGAACCTACATATACTCGTAAGTGCAAGTATCGGTTTCGTGAATAATTTCAATCTCGAGATTTTGATTAGTCTTGGTATCACTATAATATGGAACTTGAAAAAGTGGGTCTGTCAATTCTGTCTGTATGTATGACCGACTGTTAGACAGATTTTCTTCAAACTTTATATTGGGATATCTGTAGGGTCACAATTCAAGGCGGTATCGAAATTTTCATCATAATCCCAATACTAACGACACTTTACTTATACCGATTCTGAAAAATTTTGTCGAAACCGACTACAACGATTTTGTTTAAATTTGATATTTGAGTTACCGTGGATATATGCCAATAGATCGGGAACCAGATTTTTGGCCAGAATACGTTTAACGGTACTTTACTCATTGGCCGGTTTTTGAAAACTTATCTATTTCTCGGAAATAATCGTATCGATTTTGTTCGAAATCAGTATGTAAGTAATATTTGACATAGGCAAGGTCATGGCATACCAAGTTTTAGAAAATTGTCAACATATATATTTTTTTTAATTTTAATTAATTTTCGAATAAACAACATATAAAGTTGTAGTTTTTTTTTTGTCGTACGACACACCATTTTTGAAATATTCGCACGATTTTAAATTAACTGCAATAAGAAATTGGACTCAAAGGGCTTAGGAGTAACAACCAGTATCCAAAGTTTTAGTTACAGCCTAAGTCTCTAAGATGCTTAAGTACAATTTTGGTACCCCAGAACCTTTTGCCCTATTCCATATCTAAATTATATGCGCCTCAAATGTATTATACCAAATTCGATAATACTCGCAGTTTTTCGTGTATCTCAAGTTCTTTTGTTTGAATTTTGTTTATTTTTACTTTGGGAGTTGAGCCATTTGCATCTTAGATCAACGATATATATTTGAAGAATGAATAATATTAGATGAGCATTACCACAGACGAGAGCAAGATAAGCTTTGCGCCTTGTGACCACAATGAATATAGTATCTAATTCGAGTAACTTTTGGTTTCGAGGAGAGTTCCTAAGCTATTGGTGCCACTGCAACATTGTTATGGTTTTAAAAAACTGGAACAGCACTACACTGATAGAGCAAGATCTAGATTGCAACAAATCATATGAAAAGTAAGCATAGATATGTAACATTATGGCGTTGTCTCATACATATCTGCAAAACTACTAAATTAAAATCGTATTGTAATTTCTGTACAACACTATGCACATTACAAGGCTTACTCAAATGAAGACCTTAATTCATTAAATGAATCACACTCAGTTTCACTTTCAGTTATCTCGTTTATTCAGTCAGGCGCTTAACTGGTTCACTCCATATTGACCTACCACTCTTGCCTACTGCTACTTGTGCTCGAAAAGTAATGCAAAAAATCGATATTACACTTGCAGAGTCAGTCCTTGCAGAGATGAGATTAATTCCTGACACAAGCACCCACATCACACGGGAGATATGTCAATTTCAAACTCACGTCCAACATTTCACTCTCTACGGCTGACTTTCCTCATCCTTCCGCGAAGCCATCTGCAGAGCACTTTATCTGTGCAACTGGGTCGTATGTAAATCCTGGAAATCCTCTACTTAACAACCCAGCATTATGAGGCACCCTATTAGCAAATGTAGACACAACTGAATCAAATGTGCCGAAGGATACAACATTCATTCACACTGCTCACACACACATATACACCTGAGCGCACATACAGTATGGCGTCAACGACGTCCGTGTACAATTCAACATTCTTTGTAAAATGACTCTGTTTCCATTTCCCATCCAATTTCAGTTGAGGTGCGAGAACAATTTAAAGATGGTGCGGTGTTGGGCGAGAAAAAAAACGAAACACACACATATGACTTAAAAGGACCTGACCGCACATTTCCGTATTCTAACGGAGATCAAGTTATATGAGCAAAAAGAATAAAAAAAGGAATACCCAAAGAAAAAAATAAACATAAAAAAAAACAGCCGTACAAAGTGGTGTACTACATGAAACGCAATCTAACGGACCGTAACGAATCCTGCCGCAAGGACTTTAACCAAGCTGCAGTAATAATGGAACGGATGTGTGTCAGCCAATGGCATACATGCCAAGCCGGGTAAATTGCAGGCAATTTATCTCTCAACGGCTAAATGCAAGGCCTCCCCCATCAACACCGCCCAAAGGCATACATCTAGGAATCAGAAACGAAGCGAGTGATGCTGAAAATGAGAAAAATGTAAAATATACTTTTCAATTACCTAAATTTGCATTTTCCCGAGAGCTAATGTGTAAATTCCTTTCGTTCGTAGTTTGACGGGGTGGTTGGTGGGTTGCTGCATCTCGTCAGCGGTAAAAATTTAAAATGTCATTTAGTGGAGGGCCATGGAGAGGGCCTATTTTATGCGAAGGCGAAAATGGAAAACACCCTTACTTTACACACATTGAGAGGAACCACTTTCTGTGGAGGAGGATGGAGTCCTTCTCGATTCCGGGACAAAGCATTGTGTAATTGTGCTGAAGATGTTGGTTTGGTTGGTTTCACCAGAGGCATTTTATTTGTTCTCTGAGTGAATTCACTGTGCCGTGCGGCATTATTGTCGGTTGATAATTTATTTCACAAGCATCATGTCGTGTAAATAAATTCTCATGGATAATTAACTTGAGGTTTTTTTTTTTGTCTACTTAAAAGCTTAAAAGCTGAGGCCTAGAAATAGGACGACATGGATTCATGTACTTTTGTTATATGCGTCATACATTCAGGAACTATTTACGTAATCAGGGGAGAACGTTTTCAATTGCAAAGCTGTTCATTGTATTTATATCTGTTCATGAGTCCTTATGGAAGACGATGTATCTGTTGCTTACATTGTATTTGAATTAGAACCCAGATTTGTTTGCTGGTAAGCAAGGATATTGCGAGAACTAGAGACGTAGATTTACTTTTTTTCCCAATGAAAGGATTTTCACTTAAGATCTTCCTGCCTTATATAAGCAGATAGATAAATAATAGGAGTATAAGTGTACTGCAATGTTTATAGATCCATTAGACTACCCAGATCTGGAGCACCAGTCTATGAGATACATCTGCCAGGGCACCTCCTCAAGTAGAACTATCTTGATGGACGGAAGTATCTGGAGTGAATCTATCGTCGTTATGTCTCCTCCTGATAGTTCAGGTAGTCTCTTATTCTATATCCTGGACTTTTTCAACATCCCCGCCCTTAACTTCTTTTCCGGTTAAAGTTTTTAGGCCTGTCTCAGCCTAGGGAGCTTGGTTCTTTTGCACTCTTCTCCCTTTCTTAGCTCTTCCCGTACTTTGTGCAGTCCCAGCTCGCAGAATGTTTGCGGTCTACCGAAGTGTTTTCCCTGCTAGTTCATCAGCTGTTTTATTTCCTTCTATTCCCACGTAACCTGGTACCCAGTTGATGGTGACTTTGTTACTCTGACACAGTCTCTTTATCTTAATAAAAAAATTTCGCCTGACTATAATGGTGGCGTGACTATCTGAAAGTATAGCGATGTCATGCCCCACTATCTCTCCTATCGAAGTTAAATTGAGCGCATCTTAGGATCGTGTAATCCTCTTCTTGGAAGATACTGAGAAAAGTTGTGAAAAATTCCGAGTACCTCACTCCAGTTTCTGTTAATGTTTTCCATCCGTCCATCATTTGATTGTGTTTTGATTATAAGATGGACCGACGCTACAGTCATCTCGGGGAGCTGTCGCAACATTATAGGTTCACCTTTCCTGAGAGAAGTGTTTTGTTGCTTAGCTTTGAGATAAATCTTTTCTCAAAGCAGTGTCTTCTGGCTTAAAACGAGGCTGATTTAGAGAATGCTTCTAAGGCTTTATGTACGATGCACGCTCTCATTGTTTACTCTTTGTATCAATCTTTTTTATGAGGTTGGCACAGATTCTCATAGCCCCTGTTATGCAAATGCAGGCAATTTTTTGAGTGACGGCCAGCACGGTTGTTTCGCCTTTCTTCCACAAAAGAATCCATTATCATACCTAAATACGTTGCCTACTGTTGTGGATTGACTCTAAAACCATTTAAAAGGATTGATTTTACTCAGATTTATCTTGATCCCTAACGTTCAAAAGCACTCCCTAGTGCCTTTTAGTCCACTTTAGTTTACTCTGTATGTCGCAGAGTATTTATTCGATATCCTCGACAGTTTATTTTGATTATTAACATTGTCAGGAGCTCTTGCGCAATTAGGTTCAATGTAAGTGAGCCTAGTGATACTTGTGGCAAAAGGGATTGAGTCGACTGTTCCGAATTCAGTCCTCCCAGCGTTATAGCATAAATCTGAAATCTTTTGGTTTGTATTCATCTATGCCGCAGGAACATTATCAAAAAAAACTATTAATACTTATGTTCAGCGAAGCAACTTCGAGCTCAAAAACAGGCTATCGGAAATTAGTTTCTTAAGAGCACTTCCGTTTGCAAACATTCCAGTCAAAGTCTAGTAGTCCAATTAGACAGCCACCAGCAACCACCTATCAAAATCTAATCTCAATCATTCAACAACGAACCCCTAATTTTCAACAACAACTCCGCAAAAAACAACATATCACCTAGTCCTAGTCTCTATTAAAGGAAAACGAAATCTATGTAAAGTAACCATCACTTTTTAGTCAATAAAATGTATCTATTTACTGCTAACCATAACAGAAGATACATTTCATCTAAATGCAAACACATAATATCTATAAAGTTGAAATTGAGATTTATGTAGTGCGGACCCTTTTTTTAGGACAAGGAGAAGCCCAGACAATTATGGTAATCGAGTTATCGTCCTTTTTTCTCTTTGTCGACTAGTTAAATCAAATTAAATTCTGATCTTCCTCTTTGGACGTCAATGTCTTAATTGAGAACGGTCATACCATAAAAGGATAAGGGAATCTCATAAAATTTGATCCCTTAAGAAGTTGCTCGTCCGCAGCAAATTAACGTCTCAGGAATTAATTATGCTGTAAAATGTTGGGCAAAAGAAGAATGTCGACAGGGAGTATGTGACTAAACGTTTGACTTTGTTAATGATAAATACTCCATTAGATTAGGGGAAAGCGTTACGGAAACATTTTATTGATATAAAATCCTAACTCATAGAAAAATAAAAATAAATTTTGGCAATAAAAAACTTGGTATACCCAAGAGCTCGGCTCGAAGAACTGTGTTTGTGCCCTGTGATATATTGTGCCCTGTGGTCTACTTCTGGTGGGAAGAATTGAGGGTAGCGTTACAATAAATAACTTCATGCCATTTGTATAAGCTTCAACGTCAATGTTTCAATAATATGTATATTGGAGCTTAGGTGCTGGCTTTGAAGTCTAATCTCTTTTAGTGTTTATATCTGTCAATCAGTTTGCATGAATAGAATAGAATAGAAATTATTCTTATATCAAAGAGGAAATAAATCCAATTGAAGTGAAATTTTGAGTTAACCCTTTTTCCCATCTCACAGTCTAGCTTATGCGCTAGCTTGCTGCAATTAATTGATTGAAATAAGTATATAGTACTGAAAGAAAGAAATTATAACAAAGTTTCGTTGTTTCAATCATCTTATTTTCGACTACTACTAGGAAAATAAGGTAAAAGAAACAGTAAAGTGTTGTATTTTTTGGTGCAAGTATCATTTGATGTCATTTCCTTGGTGACGGTTCTTATTTATACTATAATATGGAAATAAGGCTAAATGTGATAGTTGACTGTATTTCACGTCACCAAAATTTACACCAATTTCAACTATTCTTTTTGCATAACATTTACTTTAACGAAGGTCTTGTTGATATTGGTGCTAATCGGATCAGTGATTTCAACAAAATGCGCAATTTCGAAGGGTTCCATTTTCTAAGAAAGAAAAGGGAAATCAAATCCTAGAGCAGTAACAATAAATTTGGTTCATTGTAAGGACGCAAAGGCGGCGTTGGATACGGTCTTCTCCGACTCCTCGATCCTCTTTTCGAGACGGTCGGATATTTCCTCCTTCCATTCCTTCAGTTTTCACTCCCAAAACTGCGTTTGGTTGAGAATAGACTTCTGGAGAAACGTTTAAACTTCGTCGGCGCTCATACTAACGATACCCTTACGTGTGTGGAATTAATCTTAATTTTGTCCGGATTAACACCACTCTTGACACCAGTAATGTTACAAAATTTACCGGTTGCGCCGAAGATACTTGTATGAGCCGGATGATTTCAACTTTCCACAGAAAGTCAGTTAGTGGGAAAAAAATGTCAGTAAACTGCGGCGAGTTTAATAAAGAATGAAATTTATTTGGTTCCCGAGAGGGTGAACTTCTTTTTATTTAAATAAAATTGCTTAACTGCATCAAACTTCTAGACAAAAAAAAGAATCTAGTACAATTTTTCATTGGCTTAAATCTGTTCATCTCAAATAACTGCTGTTACTGCTCACAAAACAGAATTCATTCCTGCACTTCTGTCAACCTCATTTTATATCGCCTGCGGTTTTCCAGTCGAACTCTCGAATTTCCATTTCGCTGCTGGAATTTCATCTGCCAAAATGCTAGAAAATTCCGGTTGACAGCTTCTTATGGGTTCGCGGTGTTTATTTTTTATTGCGTAGGTGGAGGTATTTTTATTCCACCTGCGCAACAATACGTTCATACATTTATCATAAATTGGTACAGAAACCTCGGCACTGAAGTGCATTCATGTTTGAGCGGAAGCTGCCAAAATGGGTTTAGCGGTAAATAAGGGCAAAACCAAGTACATGCTGTCAACAAGAAGGGATATAGGCAGCTATAACTTCGAGGTAGTAAAGGACTTTGTCTACCTTGGCTTTGCTATAAATTCTGTCAATGACCTCTCAGCAGAAATCAAACGAAGAATAACTCTTGCCAATCGCTGTTTCTTTGGGCTGAGTGGGCAATTGAATAGTAAGGCCCTATCCCGAACAACTAAGGAGGCTTTTACAAGACATTAATTTTTCTAGTCCTGCTTTATAGCGCTGAATCATGGACAATGTCGAAAGCGGGTGAAGATTTTCTCGGTAGTTTCGAGAGAACAATTTTTCGTAAGATATTCCATCCCGTTTGCGTTGGCGGGCTTTGGAGGAGAAGATTCAATGACGAAATATATGAGCTGTACAGCGACATTGACCTAGTTAAAAAACTGGGCATCAGTCGCCTAAGATGGGAGGACATGTAGAGCGAATGAACACCAATACTCCAGCCCACAAAGTCTTCGAATCGAACCCGGGGGGACAACGCAGTAGAAGAAGACCTCGCTTAGACGGGGCGCACAAGTAGAAGGGGACCTCAACCGACTTGGAGTGCGCAACTGGAGGCAGATAGCTAAGGACTGAGCTAACTGGAGAGGCTTGTTGTTTGAGTCCCAGGTTCACTCCGAACTGTAACGCCACCTAAGTAAGTAAATAATTCAAAAATTTCACTTTATATTTCCATTTCAGGTGAAAACAAATACTTTTTTGTTCCGTGTCTGTTTGGGGTTAGAACGAAAATTCCCATTTCCCCTCGAATTGTGAATTTACTGACCTTAGAAATGAAATTTGAAGAAAATCCGCCCAGCGGTTTAGGCTTCAGTCGTGCGTACAGACAGAGAGAATTGAGAGACCCAATTTATTGAGTTTCACTATCGTAGTATAGACAAGTTTTATCAAAATTTCGAGACAGAAAATTTTTAGGAAACCAATACTCGTACTTGCCCTATAGGTGCAAGTAAAAATGGAGAATCGCCTGCCAAAATCTTAACCCGACTAGAAATTTTGTAAAATTTTAAGAATTCTTTTCAGCCATGAATTATGGTGGCTTGTAGTTTGGCTTAGCCAGCAATGATTGGCCTTCAACAATAATTTAATTTTGTTTGTTTTGCATTAACAAGTGTCATGTCTACGTACGAGCAAAAGCTAGTGCATAGCTTTTGCTCGTATCTGTTTTCGGATGAAGTTGTGCCCAATGATTATAACCTAAGGATGATCTCTACATTTCGCTATGTTTAGTTTTTGTACTTAACATGCAGGCTGATGATGTAGAACATTCGTTGATCGAAAAAGAAGCTATTGAGTTTTAATTGAGTCTAGAAGTTGTAGATAAAGCATTTTGGAAAAAATCATCAGCAATACTTTCACCCGCCAGGGGTTTTGGAACGGGTGACTTGCTGCCATGCAATTTCTTCAATTTTTAACACATTTTTTTATCTTTTTTTTTATATATATATATATATATATATATATACATCCTTGACCATAAATGAAAAGCACCCCCTATAAAATACAATTTATAAAAAAATTACTGCAGGTAGGTGAATATTTGTGCCTTCCCAGAATCTAAATTATGGGGATTTCCCGCGATTTTTAACTCTGGAATTTTTGTGTGCGGTAAAATTGGTATAATTGGTATCATTTCGAAAATAGTAGTGAAAGTGTGCATATCAGTTTTTTGCGGATATCTTATTATTCATTCATAGTTCAACCTAAAGATGACTAAACCAAAAAGACACGAATTAAGTGAAGTTGAAAGAGCCCAAATTGTCCTTATAGCCTCTCAAGGCATGTGCCAGTACAAAATTTCAAAAACTCTTAAGCATTCGCGTGCAGCCGTTCAATATGCCATAAGGCGATACAGGGAGACTGGAGAATACATTTCTAAGCCACCCCTAGGCAGAAAAAAAAAGTCTTCAGATTACGAAGATCGGATCAAAAAATTCAGTCAAAAGACATCTTCCAAACTAGTTGCTTCGCTTCAGGAACGCAAAAATGTTACGCTATCTGCGAGAACGGTCAGAAGAAGGCTAACAGAAGCTGGCCTTAGAGGTCGCAAGGCCAGAAAGAAAACTACCTTTCTGAGGAGAACAGGAAACGACGTCTTGGGTGAGCCAAATTGTAGAAGATTGGAGCCATGAAGATTGGAGCAATGTCGTGTGGTCAGACGAGGCAAATTTTGAGGTAAGTAAATAAATAAACTTCTAAAAACAAAATCAAAAGCGGATGTACGAAAACATTGGACATTTTTCTTAGTAAAAGTGGGTTCGAACTGAACGCTAAATCAGAATGTGTCTTTACAGATTTTCGGGACTCCTGGAGCAGTTTACGTCCGCAGGAGGAAGGGAGAAGAGAGTACAACCACCCCGATTGGGTAGTACCAACAGTCAAGTCTGGTTGTGGTAGTTGCATGGTGTGGGTCTGCATGGCAGCAGAAGGTATAAGAGAGATATTCACGTGCGAGGGCAGAATGAATAGCGACAGCTATGTATATTCATATTTTAGGGACCTATTTAAAGGCACCTTATCGTAAAATATTTGGTAACAGATCTCACCGTAGGATAATTTTTCAGCAAGATAATGCTCCATGCCATAAATCTGGAAAAAAGATCAAAACATTCAGGTCTTGGAGTGGCCAGCTCAATCGCCAGACCTGAACCTCGATTCTAAAAAAGAGGATAAAGAACAGTAATTCAATATCCTTAGTAGGTCTGAAGAGCGCTATACGACGAGAATGGGAAAAAATCATCTCGGAAAAATGTTTTAATTTAGTTGCTAGCATGCCTCGTAGGGTTCTTACAGTGTTAAAGGTCAATGGAGGACCGCGGATTTTAAATATTCAGATTCGTATTCGAAAAATACATCGATTAAACAAACAAAACAAACTTAAGGTGCCACTAAACTTTCCAAGAGTTTCTTCGAAGACATCTACTCAGACAATATAATCACAATATTTCTCACTTACGCTTTACAATTCGGCATGTAAAATACAATAGTAACTGAACTCATTTTAAAATTACAGGTTACTTGAAAATATTCTATGAACTTATCTTATTACCCTTCGGCCGGAGTTCATTTCCTAAGAAAACATAAAAATCCCATTATAAATCACACTATAGAACTTCCGATAACGTTTTATTAATAGAATTTTATCCCATTAAATATGCTTTCACTTACTTTCATATTTGTATAGAAATTAAATTCAAAATACGAATACCTATGTGAAATAGATTAAATGCCAAAAAAAAAGAATATTACATAAATCCAATATACCACTGGAGATATGTTTGTGCTCCCATGTGATAATTTAAATTTAGACATCGTCTTCCTTCTCCTTTCTATTAACCGACTAAAATCCTCCCCTCATTCCGATGAGTGACTATGACACAAGTAAAGTATCTACCAAAATAAAAATCTTAAAACAACATCATCAGACACTTAATTAAGTTTATAAACACAAATATCTGCAGTATACTGTCTATGTTAGTCTAGCGATGGTTTTTTTTTTTTTCTTCTTCTTCTTCTTCTTTTTTGAATCACAGATAGGCGGGGGTTCATGGAGAATTATTTATTATGAAGTCGCGCGTTAGTCATTTGCATTAAACGATGCATTTGCGGATTTTTCGCGAAACTTGTACTAAATGGAGGGAAAAATTGAGAAAAAATGTGCTATCTACGAATATACGCACATGGTAGCACATGAAATGCATTCACAGAGAAGTTTTCATATTTTTTTCGTATCTAAGAACTTGTGTATCGCTTCGAGACGTTGACAAGTAGCTTCTTCGCTGCGTCAAAATAAACATCAAAGAAATCTTTCACTAAGGAGGATGCGATGCGAATCTTTATTTTAGAATATTTCTATCAGAATTTTTGCGCGATTTTAAAATAACCACTACATCTAACGGTATGTGTTTGCACTTTGTCATCTTTTGATGGTGTGGCATTTGACGTTTCATTGTTTCCAATTTTATTCATGAAAACAAAAGCATGGCCTCTATGACACTATGACACTTTGCACTTAATGGAATTTGTCACGGTTTGACAACAATTGGAAAACAGATGGCTAAAACTTAGGTACTAATGAAAGGAGCTATTGTTTATTATGAATTTCATTCTGTTGATAATTTTAATGCGGTGAAAAGAAAAGCGGAAATCTTTTAAGAAGGGGAACTTGGAAAAGAGTTTCCGCGTCGGTATCTTTGTTTTATATTCTAGAACTAATACATAGGGAACTAAGTGTTTCAAAGTTGCTTGTACATTGTTAGGCATTATCTAATATTAAAATTCTGAAAAAAGCATAATTTTAAAAGAAATTGGTGTCCATATGGTTTTCAAATCCAGCATTGTTTTTTTTTAAATTAGTCAACTCTGTAGTACATATTATTACCCGTACCTAGTACTTCAAGAGGCTTTATTCAGGAGACACTGTTTATTGCTTTTAATAACTTCTTGAAGAAAGACTAATTTACATACACATTCGCCCCTAAATCGGACCTAAGAGACATCTCGCCAAGTCACCATTTCGACGTCGGATATCATCCTCTCTTGCCTGGATATTATCTTCAAAGGTATATGTGGATTAAGTTCGCAATCTTAGGACGTGGACAAAAATCAATGTAATCTTTTATCTCAGATCTATGATCTCCTGAAAACCTTGGATGGATTGATAGATTTTTGTCATAATTAGGGACAGCACTACCAGGACTATTTTTCAATCCCGGAACTCCCCGTCATAGCTTATAAATTCGAGTAAGGGTTCAAATCCCCCACTGGAAATGAGTTATCTGCAGGGCCCTACATGGCCTACATTTTGCGTAACATCAAAATTTGTCTTCAGCTTTTGGATTGCCTAAAGGTTAACACAAAATATTTTATAGGTCGCAATTGATCCAATAAGGACCTCATATCCCCGTGAGATCTAATAATAATAAAGGGTTTGAGGATTTTTTCATTCTATGCGATGTTCGGAGAAAATAAAGGGCGGTACTTGCTCCCTATTTTTGTAAATTGCTCTGATTTCAAATTTTCAAGCGAACTTTTTGAACATATGTCAAAATTTGTAAAACCATATTCTTGCATATGTCAAAAATCATTTAGATATCAATTTTGAATAAAATCGTTCGAGCCGTATCCGAGAAATGGCCAAATTTTCGCAAGCCCGCTAAAAAGTAAAGTACCGTTATTCAAATGTTTAGGCAAAAACTGGGTAAGCAATCCTATTGCAAACGCCCACGTTACCTCAGATATGAATTTTTGTCGAAATCGTTTGGATTTTTCAAAATTGACCTTAAGTAAAGTACCGTTACCGTACATATTACCAAACAGAATGCAGATATGAAGTTTAAAGAAAATTCGTCTAGCCGTATAGGCTGCCGCCCGAGGTACAGGCAGACGGACAGACAAAAATCACCCGAAAAATTTTCCTCTCAAAACAGCCAAGAGCAACATCACCTACTTTCTATAGAGCCCATACCTCTGCGCCATAGACTAGGACTGGGATGATTAGGGTTGTATAAAGGTTCACTTTAGTTGTGAGCAATTGGCTCTGCTACTCAATTGCCTTCTTAGCCTAAAGAAGCAGCGGTTGGCAAGACCTATTCTTCATTTCTATTCTCAGCGCTCGTGACTTTGTCTGAATTTATAGCGGAGCCTAGGTAGACAAAGTCCCTAACTACCTTAAAGTTATATCTGTCTACGATGACGTACTGCCCGAGACGTCGATGTTGGTTGTCCTTTCTTGTTGACAGCATATACTTGGTCCGATTCCGTTTCTTTAAGTGTATAGATTAAATTAAAGTGTGTATATTCTTTGTGAGACTTTTTTATTTACCAAAAATCGTCTACCTTTTTTAAAGTTATTGTAAATGTCAAAACTTTTACTCAAATGTGTTGTCTTGGCCTGAAATTACTTGGATTCCATCTAAACAAGGTAAGTTGTATATCTATGGAAGGTTTTTATTTGCTTCGATATCCAAATAAAATCCTCTTATTAATCATCGGACTCGAATGTACTCGTACAATGGATAAAAACCCTTTTGTACCTTCCCTATCTATTTATGAATTTCAACTTCTGTTGGCAAATAAGTACTTCTAAACTTAAAGTTTCAACTGCCTACGTAGATTGTATTGCTTAAACTGTTTCTGGCAATCGCCTAACTACGAAGCTATTTATACTCATATGATTCCCTGGTAAACCTAACAAAGACCGAAGTAATAAGAGAGCCACGCTTTTTGCCGACAAGGTCATTTTTTTTATGGAATATTTCACAATATCTGGCCTCTTGAAGGTAAGTTCAAGAAGTCTTCTTAACGAGCACTTTAAAAACGACTCACGCCACTCAACTGGAGATAATGCCCCACCCACATCTCATGAACACTTTCGGGATGAAAATGTTTTCTAATGCTGAACTCTTGTCTGACCAAAGGTAGAAACCTAAACAAATTCAACTCGAAAGTAATAATAAAACTTTAGAAGTCTTGTATCTCGGCAACCGCTTAAGCTAGAAACTTGAAATTTGGTAGAGTTGGTAACGTCTAACGTGACTCAACATGGGAGACCTGTTAGAGGGGGGTAAAAATGCTTTTATTTGTTTCGCGGCCGTGCACCTTGAATTGATCGAAAACGACTCTGCCGATTTTGTTAGATTTCCCTAGTTTTTTGACAAAAAAAATACTTTTAATTTATTTGATTATTGAAAATTTACTATTTCTCGGATATTACTCAAATAATTTTAGCCAAACACGATACGTAAAAAAGTTTGACATAACGTACAGACATGGTAAAGGCATAATTTGTACCCACATGTATAATCTTTTTTTAAAAAAAAGTGTCAAGTGAGAGTCTAGCCTCGTGCTGGAGTGTTCCATTTGTTCTAATTTGGCCTCCTCGTCGAGGAATAGTAGTTGGCGTCTTGTTCTACAAAATTTGTCATCCTAGCAAAACTTTGAGCTTAGGAAACAGAAAAAAAAAGTCGCAGGAGGCCAGATCGGTGGTCTATCATTTCGAATAGCAATTTATGAATTTGGATCATGGCGGCCGCAAAAGTGTGAGAATGCGTTTTAGGTCCAAAGTGAACAAGCTCAATACCCAATGTTCAATTCTTCATGTAAAATATGATGAGGGCATTCCTTTGATATGCCCACAGCCTCTGCCTTTTCTCTAACCTTGATTCAAAGGTTATCGACTACCATTTGGTGGTCGTAGTTGTGGGCCGTCTCGAAAGATCATCATCAACCAACCATGTTTAATTTTCAAAAGTGGCAAATGATAAGTCAGAGTTCCCGTGAACAGCTTTTAAATTGCGCAGGCTTGTTGCCTTTTTTTGATTTTTCCATTTATTCAAGCCAAAATGGCAGAAATTTTCAAAAGTTTGATAGACGCATGTATAATTGTAGTACTAGAATAGTCTTAACGAGTAACGTATCTTCAGGTTGAGGCTCAAAACTTTTCAATGCACCTCAGTACTATATTTGTTGAAAACGGTTCAGACAGACAGACACCGTGTTGAATCCATTAGTGTTACATTTTGTACTATTCTGATACGGAACACTAATTAAAACCGAAAAACGTCGCTGGCGCTTTGTATACTTTAAATGGGGGGCGGTAGTCCAAAACAGTTTGAAAAGCACTAATCTAAAGTGTATCCTTTCTTCTCTGTCATAGATACATAGGCAGTTCTTAAAAGTCATCGGAAAAAAACATTACTATGAAAAGAATGCCTGAAGAAGGGATAGAGGAGTATGTGAAAATAGTATAAGCAGCTTGTGCAGTGTCATATGTAATCTGTCATAGTGAAAGGGTCTAAAGTGCTTACAGCTGTTCTAAAGAAATTATCCCACGCTTGAACATTTTTCATACATTTCTCCACTCTTTAGTTTCGATCTAGATATTAGATTTACGTCACAAATTATTGCAAAAGCAAATTCGGATCAAAAGAACGAAACGCTGATCTCCCCTGCACTTATCACAATGCCAGCGACATTTCAAAACAAAAGTGACCAAGTTGTCCCACTGAGATAAATAGAAAACATTTCAACATCAAGCAAAACAAATGATCCTATCTATTTCAACACTTTCAAGTTTTTTGAATGACGTTCGTTTTTTCGGCAAATTGACTTTGAAACACTGAACCTCACTCATTTGAGCGAAAATGATGCGCGCTATATTGACATTTTAATTACCTATATAGGTAGTTGGCACACACTTCTCTACAAAAACAAAAAAACAAAATAATAATAAAATAAAAAACTTAAGAAACATTTGAAACTTTTTCGAGTAAGCAAACAAAAAGTCTACGCGAAATTGTATATCAAAAGGGTGAATTCTGTCGACGCAAAGAGCTCTTGACCTCGTCAGAACTTGCGTTTAGCGAGAAAGTATATAAATTATTTATTAAGGTCAAAGGTCCAATCTAATGGGCTTGTTCCTCTAGATAGAAGTTTTCCTTTTTTTTTCTCCCTCTTGTTCGTAACAGTTTCTTTCAGTGAGAATGTGGCTAAAACGTAACACACAGACACATACATTTTCCTGTAGAAAGGACCCTCATTTCTATTTATTTTTCAAATGTAAATAACGTTAAAAAAAAACCTTAAACACGCTACGAATTTCGAATCAATTTTTTTTTTTTTTTTTTTCTCATTTCGGGTTCAAAGGCTAAGCCTAGGATTTTTCACTTCCAAGGTTTTAACTAAATGGGTTCATTCTATTTGAGTAAGGTGTGTGTAGTAGACTCGAGGTAAAGAGTTTTTGCGGTCTCCGGCAATGGCAGGCGGTTTGAACATTGATTTCGTGTCAAAAATCACTTTATGGCATGGAATTATGATTGCTGTTTAACCAACTTACTCAGTATGTGGATACGAACACAATGGGATGTCGTTTATACTCGGAGACGGCGATGATGTCCTCAATATGGCGCGTTGGTTTTCATGAATGAAAGTGGCATTCCAACCGCCCTCTATTTGCTATTTGAATTCATGGCCGGCAACGGGTGGGCAGAAGAAAGTTTTTATTTCGTTTGCATGTTAATGGCTGAGTGTCGAAAAGTTTTATGGAGAGTTTTTCAAAGTACATGACAGCCTAGCAAATATGTAAATATGACCCTACGATTTTAATGGAATATATACAAACGTAAGTGCCTGGTAAAAACCGAGTGACTTATTGGTTTTTTACATTAAGTTTGTTGTTATGTATAAAAAGAAAAAAAACTTGTCACACGCGATGGTAAACAAATTAAAGGAAAACAATGCTTGTTAATTGTCTTGCTATAAAAATAGTTAGGTGTTTTTAACTTATCTTTAAATTTTGTAGTTTAAAGAAGCTTCTGGGCAGAAAAAGTTGAAAGCAACTGGCTTGTAAATTTGGTCCGCTATTCATTGAGTTGAACTAGAAGAGTGGAAATATACATTTGGCGCAATCGTTAAAGTCACTAAAAGTTTCATAACTTCGACGGGCATTACATAAATGCTTCTCTTCAAATTATTGACTTTAACGACACTGCTTTGGAACACAATCTCAATTTATTTAGAATTCCGAGGATGGAGTTATTTTACTTTTACTCTTTTCCGAAATTAAAAAAAAGAATCTCCTTGCCTCAAACAACAATGCTCATAAAAAGGAGGCTCCAGAGCCGATGCTATCGTAAATGCTGATATCGGATCTTCTTCTTTTTTTTGAGGCTACATTTGTTAACCTCAGGCTGATACTAAAAACAAAATGACAGCAAAGTCGAATTTTATGAGAAATACATTCAATAGAACTATCCTATTAGTAGAATGCCAAATAAGTATTAGTATACTACGAACAATAATTTCAGAAGACATTTTGCGAGACTATATTCATTACCACATAATCACATAAAGTTTGACTTCGAAGCTTCCCTCGAAGGCAGATTTCAATCGCTCCTTGAACCCTCCGAAATACCATTTCCGCGCTTATGAGGGCGGTTGTGTCTAGTTACAGAAGACCTACCGAGAAACGTGAAACAAGGAAATTATTTAATAGAGAAAAGAATAATGGTGACTGGTTCCAATATAAATGGAATTTAGAAAATCCAAACGTGATACTTGAAGAAACTACTGCGAAAGAATCGGAAGCATTCCCTCACTCCAATCATTTGGGCTCACTTCAAAAACTAAATTGGGAATTTTCTGGGAGTCCTGAGGAAACTTACCAACTCTTACTAGATACTCCCTTCTCAGGTTGCATTTTTGATAGTGACATCTGCTTAAAAAAATTGAAGATATTGTGTCGACAACTAAGGTTACGGTAGCCTGAAGGAAATTAATGGGCGGACGTTCTAGGAAAAGAGGCCCCTCTCGCCCACTCGTGGGTCCTGAGCCCTGTTTCGAGGTGCCAGCTAGTAGTGCTCTATCCAAAATAAAACAATAAAAAGTCAATGGCCTCGCTAAATACTGGTCCAACGCTAAGGGTCTGTGGCAAGCGAATAAGTTTATCGACCTCAACCCAAATAAGGCCAAAAAGCTACTCGAACAGAGCATAGAAGACTTCCGGATCTTAACGGGTTACCTGAGTGTGTTACCTGCATAAAATAGGGCTATCAGATACAGATATGTGACGGCTTTACAGCGAGGAAAACAGACATGTACATATACATAGGTATATAGGTATACATAGAACGACTGCCCAGCGGCCGCAAAGAAAAGACTACTCCATCTAACGAGGGACTTAGTGAGCCGTTTTCGAGCAAAACGATTTTTTGAGATTAGAATGAAAATTGATTGAACCTCGAATTGTGAACCCACCGGCCCAAGATATGAAGTTTGACGAAAATCCGTACAGCCGTTTAGAAATTTTGGGTCGAAATAATGTGCCAATAAGAGTGACTATCTGCCGTATTGTCCATGAATTTGAAGAAAAAGGTATCGCAGATAGGCCAAAGCCTCTATTGTGACAACAAAAACAGCGTATCTGAATTTCCCTCAACATCAATTCGACAACTTGAATATACATATATATAAGTTTAAATGCTTTATGGCAAATTGTTCATAAAGATTTATTCCTATACAAAATGCAGTTGACACAACTTCTTCTGCAAGATTATTCCTGATTTTCATGAACAAATCGTAATTAGTGATTTTCATTTAAATATTTTTCTTAAGAAACAAACGACAATCCATAAATTATTGACGAGTCATCTTTACATTTTGAAAATGCTCTATTTGGTCTAGAAGGGTCATTGGACCGTACTTTTTCTAAGATGGATAAAGAATTACTGTTACTGATACTGGAGAACGCTACTGCCACAAGATTGCAAATTTCTTGACACCTGTTTTAGATGCTTTGGGCTAGCTTAACATATGGTTTAAATAGGACGGTGCTTATCGCATACAGCCAACGCAACAAACTCTATCAACTGTTTCCAATTCCAGAAATGGTGATGTCAAGTAGCCCCACGGTTACCGGATTAAACAGCTCCGGACTTCTTTTTATGGGGATGTCTAAGGAGCAGGCTGAATGCTAATAAACTACACACACTGCATGCAGGAACTCAAACGAAAAATTCGAGATGAAATAAATGAAATATCGGTCGACATGTGCGAAGATGTTGTGAAACATGTCATAAATCGCATTTGTGAGGCTAACAGAGGAGAACATATACTCGTATCCAACATTATATTCCATACAAAATTGCCGACACTCAATAACACATGTGTGTGAAAAAAAAAGTGTGTTATTTTTTAACAAAGTTAAAAATGGGAAAGATTTTGAATTATTTGGAGGTCTTGAGATCAAATTGGACATTCTAGACCTTATCAAATGGTAAATCACTCGAACTATTGCCAGCAATCCGATTCTCTGAAGTGGTAATAATATTTTTAATTCACTTCGAGTATTTTCGGATGGAAAATTCTAAGCCAATAACATTTTTGAAAATGATTGAACACATTTAATAATTTAAAAAAAAAAAAAATCTCAAAGAGATGTATGCTATAATGGCACCGGATTTGTTGGTTTGTATGGTATACGGTCCATTAAATGCACCTAGTATTGAGAACTAAGGAATGAATTCTACAATCAATGGTTAGTAACTGGACAATTTCAGTTATCGGATGATTTTATTTATTCAGAAAGCAGGAAATCAATTTAAAAAAAAGCTTTATACGCAGATCAGTTTTTGGAATATTAGCATGCAAGGACGATTTTCAGCACCTTTGCAGTAAAAGCGAATATTTTGAGATATTGCTTGCCTACAGTTTTCAAAAATAGCATCCGTCTTGTGAAAACTTCAGAGCCTAAAATTTCGGTCATAATAAGTCTTTTCCTGGGACGCACCATTTTTTAGATATTCGTACTCAAAACTATTTCCACCATTAACTTCGGGGTAAAATCAGGCACTTTGAAAAATTGCGAACCTACAAATTCAGAATCCGTCCTATAATCCATTTCTTTGCAGATGACAGTCCTCTTGAGTTCCCTTACTTTTTATGGACTTTGTGGCAAGGGTCCCAAACTAGCGATGAGCAATTGCGAATAAACATAATCGAATTATTCGATTGTTCCATCAATTCGAATTATTCGAATTAATATCGAGTAAACTCTTTTGTTGCGCCTTGATTTTTGCTATCGATTGTTGTTCGATCGTTAATCGCCAACTACAGGTAATTATCGAGAGTTTCTTCTATTGTCTGGTGGTTAGTTAGTCAGTTATTCCATTCTGACAGGATTGTTTATTCGCTTATTCTTTCGTTGCGATGAGAGATAGAGAGCACTCAATTGATATTGTTACTACACGCTCTCGATTGCGACAGTTTAATATAATAAATTCCTTAAGAATCGATTTTTATTCGATTGTTATTCGATTGTTTCTTGTGAGAGTAAATAAATCGACAATCAAATTACAATTTGAACAATTGTTGATTTATTCGATTAAACTTACTTGCCATCGCCCGTCGCGACCCTAAACTATGGAGTCTAAGCGACAACGAATGCCTACCGACGTTAACTCTAACATTGATGTGATCATAAATTGGATTGCGAAAAACCGAGTTAAGTCCAACGACTTAAAAAGCCAGTGCTTTCTCCTATTTTTGAAGCGTGATACAAACGTAAAAAAAACTCCAAATGCGTGAAGGCAATATTGAGGATTCGAATGTCCTACCACTAACTAAAACCTTCGCTGGAATTAAAAGAGCACAGGATGTGTAAATGATCTTTCACTCAAAAAAGACTTGGCTACGATCTACAAAGATAACATTGTATTGTATGAGATTTGAATATAACTCCCATATTTGGGCGGGACATGTTTGAATTTACTCGATCGTGTTCAGCGACAAGTATGTAGGAGTAGATTGAGTGTATTTGCAACCAAATTCACTCATTTGAACACTGCTGGAATGTTGAATGCTTAGCGCATCCGGTATTTCCATGAAAGAAATGTATACGTAGTTGTGTCCTGTCTATTTGTCTGTTCAATCGCAATGTACATACAAGTTCTTCTGTACATCTTTATATCCTAAAGCCTGCTTTCGAGCGCACTGTGAGCTTCAAAATATATTTTTTTTAACCACTCAGCATTAATGTGAAATAGCACGGTCTTCTCAATATATCAAAAAACTTAAAAGATCAACCAAGTTGATAGGCAATTCCAGTTCATAGCAAAAGATTCACGGTTATTACAACTCCAGAAATTTAAGGAAAACACAAACCCTCTTATAAGCAGTTCAAGGCGTCGGCTTTAAAAATAGCCATTCTTAAAAACTGACTTTCTCCGTCCTAGTTCAATAAAACCTAAGATTAAAAAACAATTTTATATGAAATGATTCAACTTCCTACCCACCTCAATACTGAAAATTCACTAGGTCGTTTGCTGTCGCTGCCCGCTCTAGATCCTAGTACGAGTGCAATGATCGCCACCTATTTCAAGATCTTTCCGATGACATCTATTAGTAATAACAATCTCCGAATTTATTATAATTGCTTTTTTCTCGAACTGGAAATGCACATGTAAGCATGTAAGCGTGTATAAGATGCACTAATAAACCTCTTTAGCGTTTAAAATTAGATGCGACTCCCACGGGCGAAAATAGTTTTTTTTTATTTTTTTATTTTTAACGTATCGGAAATATTACAAATAAAATTGTTCCTCTCAGCTAAAATGAATGTGTAATAAATAAAATAGAAAAGAGCATGAAGCAACATTAACGCCGCGTATCCACAAAAGATATGTGATTTGGCTCACATTCCGTTTCACCAGATAGTAATCCATGTTGATGTTGTCACAACAACACATTTTTTTTAATAATAAAATAAAATATTAAAACTTCTATTTATGTGGCCTTAAAACAAAAAAGATGTGTAATTTTTAATATCTTTTTGAAATCATTTATAATACATGGAGCAATTAGAAGAAAATTGCTGATGGTACTTTGAAGACTTAAAAAGCCTTTTGGTACTAACAATTCTAAGATAGCCATTTCAACGATTACGGGAAATATTAAATTTTTAATCTCTATCAGGGAATTGTTTAAGTATTTTTTCTAACAAAATTAAAACTCTACTAAAATACGCCTTACATGCAAATTCTGACAACTGCTTTGTTGCAGCCTAAATCATAATTTGAGTGACCAATAAAAGGATGAACCACGTCAGGACTAGCCACAGACTGCGGTTGTATTCTAAATTTAAAACTCTCTAAAAAAGACGTGTATCACTTCATATTGTGGAGATCTAATTGGGATACCAATCACCATTGAAGCATACATGAAAGATAACCAGACCAGCTCGGTAAATACATATGTCGAAAACCAAATCCTTCGCTGCCTCTAAAGCCAATAGATGTGCGGAATATCAGTATTCGCAGGTAATCCTTCTTTTTTAATAAATATTATAAGGATACAAATTTTTTTTTTTTTATAAAATAAAGTACTCGTAACCTCGTCCTCGATCAATAAAGTTTTAGACAAACTACTGTGCACTTAATGCACAATATTATTATAAATACAAATTAAACAGCTCGCGTTATAATTCCAGTTCTTTAAGGACCCCCAAATACGTATGTTTGAGGCAGACTCTAGCAAGACGATTGCCTTGCATGCAAGCTGTAATGTATTGTACGATAGAGAATTAACTAGTGTTGTGCACTATCGAATGAAATCGACTATCGATAGTTAGTAAATAAATAATTTCAACTACCAAAAGATTTTGTTCATTCATTTATTCATTTAGAAAGCTGGGAATATATATGAAAAAAAAAACCTGTACCCAAATCAGTGGCACCTCATGACGTATAAAGTTGGGAGTTCACATTACAAAAAAAAAATAAAAAAATTGTCGGGATATTCACACTCAAGAAGAGTGAAGAGAGGAGAGAAGAGAGGAGATATTTCTTGCATTTTGGAGAATAATTGAGTACATATAATTTTAAAAAATTCGGCATCCATCAAAAATTTCACAGCCTAAAATGTCGACCGTCACAACTTTTCTCATATGACACCGTTTTCGAAATATTTGTACTCAAAATAATGTCCACCATTAGTCTCATAGCAAAGTTAAACATATGAGAAGATTGCCTAAAACTTTCCAAAATTTAAAAAAAAGAATCGGCATCCATCTCACAGGGAATTTCAAAGCCTAAAATATCTTTCGCAATAATTTGTTTGGGTGCGATGCAACATTTTCGAGATATTCGGACTCAAAAACCATTACCATTAGCTTTGCAGTAAAATCTGACATTTTAGAAGATTACGTACCTACAATTTTCAAAAATTTTAAAACATTCACCATCCATCGAGTAGAACATTTAAATTTAAATTTCAAAAACTTCAGGAAAAAATAGGTTATTTGGAACATTTTCAAAATTTAAAAAAAATTCGTCATCCATCCTAGCCTAAAATTTTGATTCAATATTTTTTTTTGTTCGTACGATGCGACGTTTTCAAAATATTCGCACTTAAAAACGATTTTCATCGTGGATACTTTTTGCAAGATTGCGTCCTAAGAATTTTTGAAAATTTTTTTACATTCGGCATCCATTTTGTAGGTATTTCAAAATATTCGCACTTTCCACAATTAGATTTGGGGTAAGGTATAAGACAACATTCTGGAAAATTGAGCACCTACTCAGCTCATTGACTGAATGAAAATACCAATGAAAAAAAATACTAATGAATGCATTTTAATAACTAACGAATTAATGAATATTTCGATACATCGAATGAGTCGTTAATTTTTATTCTATAATTTCCCTCAGTAGAATCAACTGGACATTAAGAGAGACTTAGATCTCCCACCTCATGAAGCAGAAAATGAAAATGGTAATACCAAACGGTGCTGTTCGGGTTGCGAACACTCAACCTCATTTCCAGCTTCTGACATACCTGTAAATTGTTATCCCGACAGGTATGGTGTTTAGAATAAAAGCAAAGTTGTGTTTCTTCAGCTAGAAAGAGTCTCAGCGGTACAGCGGTACTGAGGATAGCCGCCGTTTTTAGTTTGGGAGTCCCAAAAAAATTGCTTGAGTTGGGCTGTCTCTTGCCACAAACGCTACTTTCCGGTATTTGAACACTGATGACTATATCAATTAATTTAGAAGAAATGACCTGTTTAGTAAGAGAGCAACACGAAAAAGCACTTTATGCTGTTTAAGTTGAAACAACATTCTTTGCTTCATAACTCTAAGTATGTTGGAGATAGATTACCCTTACTAGCCGACGAGCTCACAAGCCTTGCCAACATGCCAACCCGCTGCTTCGTTAAGGGACATACCACCAACTTGAACGATAAAATGAATTCTCACACAAATCAAACAGTTCTGTCAATTCTTTTAAATGTCGAGGCAAGTGTCTGCAGGGTCTATGGTCCTTAAAAAGATGGAAATTTGACCTGAATTTGAGGTTCGAATAACTGGCAAATTCCATGATATAAAACTTAGTCAAAATATTGAATGTATTTTAAGATAATGGGATATACTTTATAATTTAATGCAAAGAAAATCGATCATGAATCATCAAGCTTGCGAGCGTTCTCGAAGAATTCGTCGCCCTCACTTTAAATCCAGACAATGAAATATGCAATTTAAAAATAAACTATTGTGTTTCATCAAAGCTTTATTTTTTTTTTGCATTTATAATTATATAAGAATAAATTAAAAGCAGGTTGGCTAAAACAAATTATTTTTTCTCTTATATTGTCCACGACGAAATTCTGTTATAATTTCTGTAGACGCATAAAAAATCATATTCCATGGCATCACTTTAATCTGGCAAATCAGACAAAGCAAAATATATTTAGAACAACAAATCTGATATCGTGTGAAATCACACATTTTATAATTTGTTTTTATGCCCTTAAAAAAAAAAGTGAGTAAAAAAGTATATATCCTCGTAAACACGTGCATACGGATTTTATCAAATAATTTTATTTACATTTCAAATTTATCTCACACAGAAGAAGAGAATATACTTTTTTTTTTAATAATAAATGGTCACACGAAATTGTGCGTACATATGTATATTCTCTCAGACAAATCCTTAAATTTTTTTTTATTCACATGGGTATGCGCTCTCTCTGTGTTTACGTTTACCGCGAGCAGAATTTCACATCGATTTCAAGCGGTCAACAAAAATGTTAAAAAATTAATTTTCTTTTTTTCTTCATTTATGAACATCTCCACTATGTTCGGGTGATGAAATATTTTCGATTGGAATTATTATTTTTTCTCTCTCTTTCTGGATGTGACAATTGGAATTAATTATTTTGGATGGAATTAAAAATAATAAATCAATTTAATACCTGCATATGTTATGTATGTTATCACACCATTAATTTATTGTGCAGGATGAAATTGTTTTTAATACGTATTATGAATTTTAATGAAGTAGATTATTTGAGTCCAGATTTAGCCTTTTATTTTGTTTGCATAACTTCCTTTTATCTTTTTTCATTGGTCTTGTAAAATGACGTTAATTCAAGTATTTATTGTATTATACATCTTTACTTTCATAAACAAATAAAATTCAGTTTTGCTACATTACCTTTAAAAAAAAGTGAGTCCTAGCATCATAAAAAAATGGTGGTGGTCTCACGCGTTTGAATTACAAGTGAAACTTCCTGTCATTATATTTTTAAATATTAGAACCGTTGGTTTTTCTTACTGTGAGTTGATAAAATATTAGAATCTTTATTCACCAGTCTCCAACATCAAAACTGGTTAAACCTTTCTGAAATATAGCTGATTTTCTAAAGTACCTTTATATGCACCTTTTTCATAAAACCTTGAAACCCATTTTCTAGCATGCATCCAATCCAACTAAAATACAAAATTTGGTTAAAAACGCTTGAGTCCCTATCGAGAAAATCAGCGTTTCACTTTTTTGTTACACCCGACGCTTTACACTATTTTCGTTACACCCGAACAAATTGCAAATTTACTCGAAGTACCGTTATATGCATCAAAACAAAAAATAAAAATATTGAATACCATCAACTAAAATACAAAATTTGGTCAAAATCGTCAGAGCGAGGAATTAAGCATTTCATTTTAGCGTTACACCTTCTTTGTTACACCCGAGGAAGTTTACTCTACGGTTGCAAACAAAATTTTACTCCAACAAGCAAAGAGACTTATAATATTTCATTTAAAGGGTGTCCCAAAATTCACGCAAGAAGTAATTTTGTATAGAAAACACAGGTTTTTAATTAAAAATTGTAAATGTTTTATTGATTCATAAAGTGTACAGTATTGGGTTATGTATGGAATAGCATATCGGCTAAATGGCCTCCACGGCTTTGCTGGCACATACGCACTCTTTTGTCGAAATTTTCCATGACTGTTTTGCATAAATGTGGCTGAATTTCGTCGATGCAGCGCCCAATTTGCTCCTTCAAAGCGTGGGTGGTTGTGGGCTTGTTGGTATCATAAACCTTAGGCTTCAAAAAACCCTAAAGAAAAAAGTCCGACGGCGTTAAATCGCATGATCTGGGCGACCAATTCTGATCACCTGAAAAATCAGCATCCACTTGTTGTTCAATAATCCATTCAACGAACTCTCTTCGCTGTGCGTAGTCAGTAGGCTTCAGTTCTTGAGTCCATTGCACTTTGTATGCATGAAGATGCAGAGAGCTCACGAACTGCTTCGATGTTTTTTATTGAAGGACTTGTTGAAGGACAGCCAAAGTGTCTAAGATCACTAATTGATCCATTCTCAATGAATTTTTCAATTAATCTCTTCACAGTTGAAGAAGTTAAATTACTATTCCGACCATATTTTCTACGAAAATTGGGAACTGTAGCTGCCAAACTTTCATTAGTTTTAAAATATTGCTCAACAATGAAAACGCGTTGTTCTTTCGTATAGCACTCTATTTTTAAAAAAAACCCCGAACTGTCAGCTCTCACGATGTCTTCTGTTTTCGTTGGTAAAACTTTATCGTACAAGTGGCGCAAAATTCAAATCTTGCGTGAATTTTGGTATACCCTTTATAAGCATTTTCATTTTCGCATTTTTTTTAACTTCTCACTTAATGATAAACTGCGCATGATAGATCAAACCCCCACTATCTTTTATAATTTTTGATCTTACTGATTATTAGATCAAAACGATAAATCTAAGACCCAGTTCCTTTTGCCTAAAATTAATAATTCGCTATGAAATAGATTTCCTTAAATTAAATTAACTTCAAAATTACTTTTGTTTTATTATTTACAGTATTTTGAAAATCATAACATAATTTTGGACACGAAACTTTCGACTAAAGGCAATTATAACCACAACTCTTTTTTCTATTTTCCGGATTGAATTACTTAAGGCTTCGACGATTTTAACTAAATTTCGTAGTTGAATTACGTTCAATATATTCTCTGAGATGAAGTACCAGGTTTTTTTAAATTTGGAATTTTTGAAAATACCTAGGTTTTTTCTCCCTTACAAATCGAAATCATCATGATTTGCAAATTAACAGCATTTGCTGTTGCGGTTTGCAAGAAACCTAGGAGAAATTGATGTACATATAATTTTCGACATTCAGGTTATAGTTAAGGAAATGTTTAATTGTTTATACCAATGTTAAGTAACGGTCTAGTACTGATTTCAAATCTGTACTTAAACTGCTCCTAGCAGTTCATGAAGATTAAAAAAAAATTCTATTCACCTTCAGTCAACTATAACAAGAGAAGGGACGGTCGTCCTAACTGAAGACATCACCCCACGGTCTATCGGCCTCTTAATACGAAACACCCTATATTAATAATTATTAATTTCAACATCATCGAATAATTGAATAATACCGATAAAAAAAAGATGACGATTTCAATTATTTTTAAAAGTGCGATTTTAAGCGCCTTTTAACTGAATTTTTTATTTTTATTTTTCTCCTAAAATTAACATAAAAGTTTAATGGGACTGCACACTCTTTTACTGCATTGTTTTTATGCTGATTCAATGACTTCATTTGCTTCACATCACATTTGAATAGACAAAGTAATAATTATAAATTAAGACGTCTAATAAATATAAAATTGACATGAGCCTTAATTTATGTAAATTTTTGAATATCCTTTATATAATGATCGATTATTAATATTGCGCCCTTGGATTTTGAGAGGAAACATTTTTTTATTAACGATTTCCTACAATTGCAAAACCTTTTTTCTGTTGTTAAAAGAATGGTTATGAGCAAAGTCGTAAAAAGTAGACCGGAAAAATACGCTTCATAATTTTAAGTGGGTTTTCTAAATTGCCTGACTGCACAATAAGCACTGAAGCTTCGATTTCCAATCGATTTACTTGTCAGCCTTCATTCAGTTAAAACAAAACATTTTTTATAGACGCACTGTTCAGACGTAAACCAAAAGAGACGGCACATAAGAAATGGGATTGTCTTCGAAGTGTTTTTTTTTTTTTTTTTGCTCATAGTACAAAGAAATACAGGTGGACTACCCTCGTTTTACCCGTGTGTAGGGCAAAGTCATTAAACAGTCTTTGAACTTACCGATTCAAAAGAAATCGAATGAAATTATAATCAATGTCTACAGAAAAATTATGAAATAAATAAAAAAAATTATCGATGTTCATGGGGTGCCAAATCATGTACAGTGGTCTATCACATTTTAGGTTTCGTGCAGCACGCACTTTTATATAGAATCCATTTGCAAAGAGGAAGCTTTCAATTATATCTGACATTCGTAATGTCAAAAACAGCTCAATTTTATGTCGATATTGACTTGATGTCTACGAGTATTGTGTGCTGCTCTATAAGAAATATGAATGAGCTGAGTCCCAGTCTTTCACCCAAAAGATTCCATTTTGGTTAATTTTCTTGTACTCGATTATTTTCATACAAGGACTGTTTTCAAATTTAAGAAACCAAATAGTGTGTAACTTTATATCCTTTTATTTAGTTCCATTTACATAGTCCGAGCACAGATAAACAATCAACTTCAACTTTGAATTTAAATCGAATGTCAAGTCCTTGTCTGTGCGAGTGCACGTTTCTTCGTACTTAAAATAATCCTCTGGGCATAGCAAATTCAACGAAGCGAAGAATTGAAAGTCGGTTGTTCTGTTTTAAGCCCTCCACTCTTATATATAATGTACAAATGAGAAATGAAAATGTTAAATTTTCTTTCTCTCTCTAGTCGGAAAAAAAATTAACGATAATGAAAAAAAAAAAAAATGCTTCTAAGGACGCAAATGAACGCAGATTCTTTATCCATTTCAGTTTCAATTTTGAAAATTGTTTGAACTGGGTAAACTTGTAGGTGTCATTAGGGATTCCTTCTAAGTCAGAAGGTTGTAAAATCTTTCTTTGCAATTTGTGTTTGTTTTGCCTCTAATTTGGGATCACAATTCCAATGGTTTTGCATTAGTTTATGTGCGGGATGACGAGTTAATTGGTGGCTAATTGCAGTGCAGAAGTGTCGACTAATGAATTGTGTTGTTTTATCATGCCAACATCCTATAATGCAGATTTGGTATGCAAATGCAAAATTACTATTGTTACCATTACCGTGGACGTAATGAGTTTTTAATTTGGCACGTTGAACATAGTTTCGTGACAGTTGCAATGCTCAGTTTGCGTAAAATACCTCCACAGTAATGGGCTAGATATGTTGTGGGCAGTGGATTAGGAATTAAAATTTCCCTAATAGCACAAGAATTTAAAATACTCTCTGCAAAACGCATGTAGAGTAATGTGGTTAATGTTAAGCTGTTCTAAATTGAGTGTATTTATAGTTGGAATAAATCATTTGTAAATTGAATTTTTCTAATTTCATCCCTTTTGGAATTGTTTTGAAAATTATGTGCAATTAACAAGAAAAGTTAAGAGCTTTGACAAAAGGTTTTCAATGACGGGTGAGAGACCTAATAGGACAACACGTCAACCGACCATAAAAAAATGTATAAGCTCATGTCAGAAGTATGACATAACGACGAATGTTCATATTTTATTAAGAATTTGCTTCTTGCACCTATAAAAGCAAATATTGATTTTATGAAAAAATACGACCTCGATAATTTGTTCAGTCTTGATATCAAAGGGTGACCAGATAGCAATGATAGTTTTTCCAATTGTTATGTTTCAGCAGCTGTCAAAGTTACCAATAACATCCAGCTGTCAAAATATTCAGTAAGGTTTACCATTTCATCGTGCATCGTTTAACGCTTCCCGAACGTGTAGAAATTATTAAAAAATATTATCCAAATTCCGGCTCAGTTGTAAATACGCAACGTCAATTTCGTCGTGAGGTCGGTCGTCATCATGGTTTCAGTGCGCAGGCAATTCGTCGCACCGTGAAACAGTTTGTACGTGAGTACACTCTTTTGGACCTTAAGCCACCAACCAGACAGAGATCGGTGCGAAGTGAAGAAAACATAGCCGCCGTAGCGGTCAGTATCGAAGAAGACCCAGAAATGTCGATTCGGCGTCGATCAGCTGAATTGGACGTCGCCAGAGAGTCAACCAGGCTTATTTTGCGATTGGATTTGGGCCTACATCCGTATAAGATTTTGCTGACGCAAGAATTGAAGCCGGATAACCATAGGCAACGAGGTGAGTTCGCTAATTGAAGCTCGCATCAATGCATCCACAAAGATTGACTGTTTGATGCGGTTTATGGCACGGCGGCATCATCGGACCTTATTTCTTTCGAAATGAGGAATGAGACACCGTTACTGTCAATGGTCCTCGGTATAGAGCGATGTTAACCGACTTTCTGTGACCAGAGCTCGAGCTCGATAACATCGATATATCCGAGCTGTGGTTCTAACAAGACGGCGCTACATGCCATACAAGCGACGCAACGCTCGAAGTGGTGAAGGAGAAATTTTGCGACTGGGTCATCTCACGGCGGGCGTTCATCAACCGGCCGCCGCGATCATGTGACTTGACCCCCCTCGATTATTTTCTCTGGGGCTACGTCAAGTCCTTAGTCTACGCTAACAAGCCAACCACTTTGGACGAGCTCGAGGCTAATATTCGAGACGCTATTGCCGGAATGACACTTTGACCGAGTCATCAAAAATTGGACCGACGGCTTGAAGCGGCCATTTAAATGATGTGCTATTTCATACAAAATGGCATCAAAATAAAAGCCAGAATCAACCAGCTCCTACGGTTTTCCTCAAATCTAATATTTGAGTTACAATGTATATATGCCAACAGATGGCATACCAGATTTTTACCACAAAACGCGTATAACGTTACTTTATTTATGAGCTTTTTTTTAAATTTGGCTATTCGAACAATATTTGGCATATACAAGATTATGGCATACCAAGTGTTGTAAAAATTTTCAAAATATAATTTTTGTTTTTTTAAATGATTTTTAAAAAAAAAAAAAAAAAAAACTTTTTAACGTTTTTGTTTAAATTTTAGATCTGACTTATTTGCAGATAAACAACATAAAGATGCAAATATGTGCGACCCAGTAAGGCACTTTATTTTTTTCGGATTCTAGTAAAAATGTAGCAGAGAACATTTTTACCTATTAATATTCACCCTATTTATAAATTGAGCCTAGGGTTAAAAGAGCGTATATATCCGTACCTTTATGTACGGAATTTCGTCTTCCAAACTTATAACCTAAACAAAAAAGGATAAAATGGAAGAATGGAATGGGCAGCGTTTTGGGTTGACAGGAGGATAGGAGAGTCAACTTGCTAAAGGAAATATAAAATGTCCACCTTTCGCTCCCAAATGGAAGGTCAACAAAAACTGTAAGAATCCTTTTTTGTCTCAGAGCTATTATTTTTTTAGAAGAATAAAATATCAAGGTGTGATTATTTGATATTTTTTTTTTTAAAGAAGGATTTATGTTCGTTTTTGATGTTCTTTTTATTTTTTAAATACAATTATAAATTTATTATTTTTAAATATTAGTTTTGATGTACAAGAAATAATATAGGTGACAATTTTCATTTATTATACTGAAAGTATTAAAATAATGTCAAGTGGCACTTCAATGAGCTTTACTATGTATAATTTGATTTAATAATGGATTGGGACGGAATTTACATTATTGGAAGATGAAAGATTATAAAAAAACAAAAAAAAAATAATCAAATACAAATTTAGATAAATAAATAATAAGATTCAAAAAGGAAAACCTCTGTTATACCAGAATGTTAGAGAATGCGCAGACGTAACCTTGCGTAATATAAATCTAACAGCCACTGTGTTACACAATTATTAAACTTTCCAGATAGTGCTAATGCTCTAATTGATTGCGGGAGTTTATTAAATAGGCGGCACGATGAAACCAAATAGAAATTACGAAGAATAGTAGTTCGTGAAATTAGTTTGGAAGAATATTCATATTACGAAACAAAGGATAACAAGGTTTACGTCATATTTTACTTAAAACATTCGTTCGCAGGATTAGGAGCGGCTGAATTTTATTTTTTAAGCTCCTCCCCAACACGCAATACCATATTAGAGTTTCGAATGGAAAATGCAATAATAAATTATTCTAAGAAGTTTAGAGGAACAAACATTTTTCAGGTGATAAAACAGTCGAAGAGTGCAGCGAAAATATTTTCTTAAAAATTATGTATGAATTGCAAAGCTCATCCGAGAGTCAATAGTGAGCCCCAAGTACTTCAAATCGTCAACTTTTTGGATTAGAGAACACCTATCACTGCAACTGAGAGTATTACAAAAAGTTGAACAGGGTAGGGTGCAGATACAGGTGCAATCTGCCAGTTGGAATTTTTGAAACTCAGGTACGTGAAAGAATACTTCTGCATTGGCACCGATTTGGGAAGAGAGATTATAAAACATAATTTTAGTCTTAGAGCTAATGTTTAATCTATGCTCAGCAAACCAAATCCTTAATAAATTAAGATCCCAGTTGATATCAGATACCAAATTCAAAGCACTGTCAGAGCCATAAGAACAGCCTACATCCTCTGCGAAAGCAGTGATTGTTGCTTTAAAATTTAGTTCAAACAGAGAGTTAGTGTAGATGGGAAACAAAATGGATCCCAACACGGAACCTTGAGGAACTCCCAAATTGAAAAAAATGGATTCCACTCCTGATTCCACTGATTTTTACTCTTTGAGATCGATTAGAAAGGTAAGACCTAAACCAATCCAGCATTAAGCCACGAAAACTAGCTTTTTCAAGTTTTCTCAAGACGATAGAGTGATTGACCATGTCAAAAGCTTTCGTAATGTCTACAAAAAGGCCTGCAGTAAACGTTTTTGCATCAAGATTAGAAAAAACACTGGAACAAAAATTCAGAAGGACGTCTTCAGTTGATTTACCTTGCTGAAAACCAAACTGCACAGAGCTTTACAATTTTTTCAAAATTTTTACTAAAATCAGGAAGAAGTGAAATAGGTTTGTAATTGCTCATATCCTCTACCGAGCCTTTTTTTAAACAGTGGAATTACGTCTGCGCATTTGAGATCATCAGAAAAAACTGTACTATTAACTGTTCTGAACCGTTATTTTAACTGCATAGAGAAAGCTATGGTTGTACTTGAAAGGTCCAGGTCAAGCAAACACTAAACAAAACAACAACTGTAAAAATTGCCCCAGGCATGAGTGAGATATGGGAGACTCCTAAACGGGTTTCGATGAAATACCTAATAAGTCAGTTTTTGTCGCAAATTTCGTTATTAATTAGATACATATTTTTACCTCTGTCCTTCAGACTGCAGCCAAAATGACTGGACAGATTTACTTCAAACTTCATATCTGGCGGTACTTTACTACGTTTCTCAAAAACGACTCTAACAATGTTTACGATAAGATATCCTAACAGCGGTACATTTTTTCAGTGGATACGGCTAATACGGTTTTGTTCAAAATTGATATCTAAGTCACTTTCGACATACAATATTCAAATATTGAACAAATGGTCAAAAAAGTTTTTTAGATTTAAATCGAGGCAAGTTAATGGCCCAAAAATGACGGATCTTCTTTTGAGTCTTTGGTATATGACTGCTCTAAAATTCGAAGCAGTGTAAAGCAACGCAAAATTTTTAGGGCGTTTTCTAAAAATAAAAAAAATACATATTTTGCTTTCTCAAAATCATTTGCAGTGATGGTTAAGTTTTATCGTGAATATCTCATCCGAAACCGTGCGCTTCTCTTACAAATGGTTACAGCCACTTGCACTTTTATTCTAAGAAAAATTTAAACCAACAGTTTTGCTGATAAAATCTCTTAAAAAAGAAAAATTTCTCTGAATAGAAGATATAAAAGTCCACAGTCACTGCCACTTTATTGGGGATAAATTAGAAACTGAGGGAAGGGTATCATACAATCGGTTCAGACGGATTTTATGCTTTTTTTTCAAAATTGTTGGTGGGTGACACGCACATTTTTCTCAAACATGTGTTCTGCTCAAATAACTCTGTTCAACGATATATTGCGAACAAAAAAAATTGTCTTAATATTGCTTCTTTAGTTCAGGACATTGTGACAGACAGACAGTCGGATGCCGATTATATTTATGGAACTCTAAAAGGGTCCCTAAAAAGTGGGCGCCGTGGCTCAGTGGTTAAGTGCGCGGTCACTGAGCGAGAGGTTCAAGGTTCGAATTCAAGAAAACACAATAAATAAAAAAAAAAGTTTTCTCACGGTCCCACCTCTCGCGAACATTCGTGAGGCGCACGAGTGGCTGCGAGAAGCTAGGAAAGGCCCTGCATTGGGCTTGTAGCGCCAAAATATTTATACTTTATAAAAAGGTCGAACAGTTTATTGATGTTATAAAAAGCCGTTAGATAAACTGCAATTTGTTGAAAATTAGTATTTCCGGTATAAACGGTATAAAAGATGGAAAATAATCGTTACAAAAATAGATAAAATCCCTAACCACGTCGTTAACTTGACGGTTTTAATATTTTTAGATCATTATTGTAGAGAATTTTATGTGCTTGCTTCCTTATCGAGATATTGAAGAAAAACGTAATGTTATGGTAAGGCGGAACAATGAACTTGTCCGTGTGTCTCTCCCACGCTTCTAACGATTGAACCACTTAACCTAGACAATTCAAATTTTGCACAAATATAAATAAGCGATGAACCAAAAATTATCAATTTTGTTCACCTCTTGAACAGAAATGCTCAAAAATTATCAATAAAAAACCCATCAAGTCCGAGTCGGCCCTCGCACGGTTAATGTTTTGTACCGTCATTTTAATGGTGTGTTTGTCCTCACCCTCCTCGTTCAAGAACCAATAAAGACATTTCGATGAAATTAATTTATATCTACATAAGTACATACATTTCATCTAAAAACTGTCAAAATCTGATCAAGTATGAGTAGTCTTTAAATCAATTTCTTTAGCCGCCTAACTCAGGAACTCCTGAACAGGTTTCAATAAAATTTGGCACATGAGCTTAGACTCATACTAACACTAACCATGCGAGGCTTGTACTTGACGAATTTGTTTCTTCATCAAATAGTTAAGGCTTTGTTATTCGACAAACATCCGACAAACAAAAAATAACGAATTTGATGTAAGTAAAAGAAAATGGAATTTCCGAACACTCAATTATATATTTATAGAGAACTAGTTCTAAGTAATAGAAGATCCGTTGAGTGCTCGAAAATTCAAAATTCAATTCTTTACAATAAGTATTTTTCCTAATTATGACGAACGAAAACATTTCTTTTTTTTTTAATCTGTCGCAGGTTGTTAGGAATAATTTCGACTTCGGATATCTAATTTAACCGTGCTAGGACATTCATTTTTATTTTACTCGCATGCCAGCCTTATTGACAACGATTGTCTTCCAGACTTCTCCCAGTTCATCCCAATACCCCAACTGCAGTAACTCACATAAAATTTTACTGTATATAGAATTTTAAAGCGCATTACAAAATCATGACATATTGCAAATTCCAAAGCACATTCCAAAAAGCGCCATACTCGTATTAGGGTGGTCTCCAAATTGGCTCCAAATAATATGAAAAAAATCCTTGAGGCTGAATTTTTTTGTACAAAGCAGATCGAGTTTTATTATGAAATTACAAAAAATATATCCACGCAAGAACTAACCATGGAATATAGTAGTTCCACGATCAAATACATCTGTATGTATATTACCTACTGATAATATAGTAAAAAAAAAATAGCTTTGTGGGACATTGTTAAAAGGTTGAACTAAGTAGCTGTTGTTTGAAAGGAAAACTGTCCCCTATTTCTCAAAGTTTTAGATTTGTTTCGCAAATAAATAAAGCCTGTTATAAAACATAATACCGCAGAAAATATAGTCAAACCCCATATAGGTGCCACCCCCAACCGCCAATATCGCTTTGAAGTACTCCACGTTTTTTTTTGTTTCCTTTTAGATTTCCTCCCTTTATACAACTACACTTATTTTTTATGTGTCCATTTCAAGGACTCTTATCCACTCGAATAATAGTTCCACTTATATAATAAAAAAAAAAATATAAAAAAAAAACACCCGCTTTTTAACACCTTCAGTCAAGTATTATCAATTGTTTGATTGCCCACACAACACCTACTCTCTACGTAAATGTTATCATTCAGTTCAGAATGAAGAACGCTTTAAACGACACAGAAGATGAGAACAAGACAAAAAAAAAATTACAAAAGCTTTCTTCCATCGCACTCTAAAAGTATTTCCCCTCAAGTTGAGATGTGAACACTGAACACACACCCGAATTGCGTATATTTGGTAGAAGTTCTTCGACGACGCTACCACACCACTCCGGGTTGGATTGGCTAGGAAACATAGTCGTCGTCGTTTTATCAAGAAGCCTCCAACAATCTCTGAGCGTAGCGCTGCGGGCCTTTTATTATGTTCTGCATACAATTTTCAGGGTCAAAAGCAACAATGTGCTGCTGCTGCTTCGGCTTCGGCTTCGGTTAAAGTTTTAGCTTTGGGAGATGAAGTTAATGGAGAGATGAGGATAATGGGAGTACAAGTGCTTCGCTTTTTAGGACTTTGCTTTTTTTTTCAAATAGCTATTGAACAGAACAAGGCTTGGAATATTGTCAAAAATTACCACTGGATACAGTTCTTAATTATGGATGAAGTTCTTCCTCATACAGACACATACATACATTTTTCTTTTCTTTTTTTTTAATATAAACTGACACTTACCTATTTATTTGTTAAAGTTATTCCGTTTCAGTGGATGGTATTTTTCAATTTGCGAGTTTAATCCTTATTAAATATTTTAATTAAATGAAGCACACTGTATTTCTTTTTTCCATTTTTTTTGTGATATTTTTCTTTTAGATATTCAAACAAAGAAGAAACCTAGATGAAGAAACATATAACAAAATTAATGTTGCACTATATATTCAATTCACCATTTGTTGGTAACGCGTCGATTCAAATTTGAAAAGAAAAAAAAAACGACACGACTCGACACTAATAATCCCGGCCACCAATCACGAAGCGGTATCCTTGCAACACTATTGTAGAGTAAAAAACAAGAGGCACTCTCAAAACTGCAGAGATTTGTATCTTCTTTTTCGGAACCATTGACATACAAAATGGATTTTTTTTTACCAAGAAATGAAGCTTTTTTGTAAATTAAATATTTTTTTCTTATTTTCTATATACACAGAGATTTGTATAGATATTTTTATTATATGTGTGATTTTTCCTTATTTATTTTTTTTATATCCTTTTTGTAGGTAGAGAAGAATATTGCACAGTGCAGTAGCAGCACAGATCATTGGATTACATTTCTTCTTTGTTGGTGTAGTAGGATGGCAATGGCAATGATGATGATGATGATGGTGGTGGTGGTAGTGATAGTAGGTGATTGCTGCAATAGGGTTGGGGTATATTGCAGAGAGAACCTTCACATTTACAACTTGAATTGAACTTTAACATTTGCTTGAATTTATTTTATACATTTTTTATGCATCTTTTTGCGAGCCATTTACACCCGATACTTGTAATCCTTTGGCTTAGAAAAAATATATTTTCTATATTTAATTACACTTTTAAGTTAACTTCCATTCAACCGAAATTTGAATTCGAAAATCATACAACCGAAGGAAGAGACATTTGTGAGAGTAAAGACGAGAAAAAAAAAATATTTCTAACGAAATTGAAAATATTGGAAGAAATAAAACCGAAATGCACGCACACGAGAACACCACACACACAACCGTAGAGAGAGAAAATTTTAATTAATTGGTATAAATTAAAACGGAAATTTGTAATGCACAGGCGGATCTTATCATCGCGGCGTTTTCACTTCGACTATCGGAGATGGAAAAGCGCGAATATTGCGGACCCCCTGATAGTGCGGAAAATTCACGCATCTAGAGTAGATACACTCTCTCTTGAGTGTGAAATTGAAGCTTTTTTTAAAACGGCAAATCTCTAACAGATACAGGTGGGAGTTGAATTTTGTTTATGTTGCGCTTAAGTTTGAGTTGGTAAAATTTTATTTTTTTTTTTTTTGGTTTTTTGAAAAAAGCTTTCACCTATATTTTCTAGAGAAAGAGAGAGAGAGAGAGAGCAGAAATATTCCTTTCCTTTTGTGTAACTGTGTGTGTGTGTTTATTTCTATTTAGACCAGTTTAATGTGTAATATAGGGCAGTAATGCTAAAGGGATAAAATGGGAAATGGAGAGCATATCTGCAATCAGTACAGCAGTGTATAAAAGGGAAATTTTTCTATACGCAAGGATATTTCATTCCCAGAGATAAACCGACAATGAATTAGATACTTTTGCAACAGAGGTATAATGTTGGAGATACAAGTATACATATACATATTAAGTGGTCGGCCAGGATTAACATTAAGAATGATTGGCGTGTTCTTTGTCTGTAACAATTGGATGCTAATTATGATGTTAACAAAAAATATTTTCTTTACCTATTCGAGTAATGCAATACGCAAATCCTTTTTTTATTTGGTTACAACTTTTTCAAATCGAATGCAGTACTCCATAAATGGGATTGCTTATTGGAGTGTGAAAGCAAATGCAATCACATTGACTATACGATGTCCTGTGCGGATGTGTTATTTCAAATTCATTGCTATCAGACGAAGTTCAAATAGAGGGATATACATATAACACATACATACATACTCGTACATACACCCATGCATAATGTGAAAGGATGCTATGATTTAAAAGCGTGTTTTTATCTGACATTCACACGATGAATAGCAATGGGCAAATACTTTGAGTTGCCTATCAGAGCAGTTGACCAAATCAAGTCAAGCGTCCTTCAGATTTTGATATATGTACATACATTGCCATAATTGTTAGCTTTTGGATTAGAAGTCACGTCAGAGCGTTCAGAAGAATGACAAATTAGGAAAAGTTTCTCTGAGTGAATATTGAATTCAATGAACTATTTTCTTTTTGTGTGCATCAGCCTCCTAACTTTAATTTCTTGAAATAAGAAATACATTATAGTTGATTTTATCTATTTATTTCTCGTAATACGCAATGAAACGTATAAAATATCTTTTAAATGGTAAATGTCCACAGATTCGTGTTACAGATTCTTTATTTAAACTCCATTTTATTGTTAAAATAAATATAAAACTATAAATATATCTCGGGATCTGGTAGAGCATTGAATTTCTCTTACCATTGTGGAGTTAAAGTGATTTGTATGTTTCTTTTACGATTTTCTTGATAGAGCCAATCTTCACTAAATCTAAAACCAATTTCACCAAATTTTGATCAAACACAAAGTAACCATTCCACAAATATACATAGATATACAGAATACAGATTTCTTGTAATTTAGGGATAAATGTAAATGATTTATCGTAAACGGTTCTTTTACCAGCAAAATTAAATTATTTGACAGCAATTTATTAGTTTTTGATTCATAAGGACATTTTTTTTATCTACACAGAAAATAAGGAGAACAGCAGAGAAAGTAAATGATTAGCAAGAAAAACTAAAAATAATTGAATTAATTATTTAGTCAGCAGAATATACTCTTGTAATGAGCAGATGCTAATTTTTTAATGAGCAGAAAATGTAGAAGGTCTGGAAAAATAAATTATTTGATCAGCAGAAGATTTTATTTTTACTCTATTACCATTATTGATCAATTAAATTATTAAACGATAAACAAAATATGCTGCCAACAAAAGCCGCGGAGTAAAATGAAGTCGTATAGACCCATTTCGCTTCTCCCAATTATATCCAACATTTTTGAGAGGATATTACTCAAGTGATCGCAGCCGGTTATTGAGAAAAAAATCCCATTCCTGATCTCTCGTTTGAGTTCAGAAGCAAGCATTCAACTATTGACCAGGTGCATAGAATCACTGACGCAATTGAGAAGTTTTTGAGGAAAAAAAAATTTTATCAATCGTATTTTTCGATATCTCGTAAGCCTTTAATAAGGTATGGCATGAAGTTCAAATTAGGACAGGTTCTGCCAGTATGCCTATATAACATACAGACAACATATCTCGGGAATAAACTCTTCGGTGTCAGACACGGAAACGATACTCACAATTCAAAAAATGTTCAGCTGGCGTACCGCAAGGAAATGTTATTGAGAAATGTACTAAAGGGTGTCCCAAAATTCACTCAAGATTTGAATTTTGCGACATTTGTGCGGTAATGTGTTACCAAAGGAAAAAAAAACAGACAGCATTACAGCTGACAGTTCAGGGTTCTTAAAATTAGAGTCACGAAAGCTCAACGCGTTTTCATTATTGAGCAATATCTAAAAAATAATGAAGGTTTGGCAACTGATTGTTCAAAAAAAATCATCTTCAGCGATGAGGTTCATTTTCATCTTTATGGCTTTGTCAATCGTCAAAATTGTCGAATATGGGGTTCAGAAAATACTTGACACTTCTACGAATTGCTCTGCAGCAAAATTGTGTTATTTGTTTCTTTCTAAATTAATTTGGGCACTTTAATTAGGCCTTACAATTTAAAAGTAAATATGCAGTTTACAGGCTTAGTAAAAGCGAAGACTTTGGCATCTTAAACATGACAATCAAAATGTTGTTCTTAAGTTTAGTGTAATGTAAATATATTTTTACGCTAAGGTTTACGTTACGTACATTTATTTTTACTTTAACAGCAGCATTTTAAACTGATATAGACTTTTCTAGCGTATTCTTTTAACCGACAGCAAACATATGAAACAAAATAGATATGGAGGTAGTACTTTGCAAAACGGTGGGAAACCCACTAACGGATTTTTTTGTTTCAGATTTTTGTTACTTCAGATGTCTATGTTAGGTTTTAACATAATTTTACTAGACTAGAAGTAATTTCTAATCCGAATTTCATTTCATACTTACATATACTCTTTTCAACCACGAACTACAAAGGCTGTAATCAACACCAGTAGTGAAGAGGAAGAGGCTATGCCTTCAACGTTTATGATGGGAAGACTATGTGAAGCGGATGAACACGAACACATGGGCCGAAAGAATCTTCTAATCCACCCCAGAGGGATTACGCAGTAAACGTAAAACTCATCCTTGATGGCGGAATTATCTTGAATCATGCTGGGTAGAGAATCTTATTGGTAGAGGCTAGGTCCAGCCCGTGGACGTTGCTATAGAGGTTCCACTCAGCTTTCTGGTTCCAATACAATTTGCCTCACTGTAATCGTCTTCTGAAGGTTGTCACTCCGTGGTATAGGGCCAGATGGACCAAAGTATTGGTCTATTTAGAATTTTAAGTTGGGCATATAACTTCCCAAACATCTTGGATCATGTAACATAAAGTGGCGGGGCAGATTCGACGTTCAGCGGGTTTTGATACCTCCTTCCCCATTCCATCTCCATATTTTCTACAAACTTTGAAAAGAAAAATTACCCCAAGACCATAGTTGATCTACCTATAGGCTTTGGCCAAAGGAGCCGGACGCGACTACAATAACCTCACTAATTAGTGTCCCACCTTGCTCTAGGTCTAACAACATCTTTCTGTGGTCCCGGCCTTACGTCCTCCAGTTTAGCAATGGTTATTTCAGTCTAGTCGGAGTATGCTACGAGCTTGTGGTTACCATGCCACCCTTAACTTAAATCCTTAACTTAAACCCATCTGCTGTCCGCATCGCTTTTAGCTCTAATGCACCAGAAATTCACTAAAGAATTAGTATTTGATATCCTCTATTCAGTAAAGCCCTCTGCTTATCCTTATGATGCTCATTCAGCAATTTGTACCATTGGAACCTGCAGTTCATGGATGTTCAGCGATGTCTACAAACTCCTAAGCCTTTCTCCACATTATGGACCCCTGATAGCTAATACCTCGACAAACGTTATAGCAAACAAGAAAGGTGTTTCCACTAAGTCACACTTTATTAGATCCAAAACCCAGCGAAAGATTTTTCCAGTGAAAATAAATAACATATTCGGAGCTCAGGCCTACAAGATTTCTTCAACGAATTTAAAGAAAGAGAGCGTTCCCAAATGTGATTATATATCATATACCCTTATCCCAGGAACCTTAACTATAGAACTGTTCCTCTAGGGATCCATCAGATTAAATGCCTTACCACGGCAAAGAACTATACATATTTATTGGAAAGACGGAAGCCTTAGATATGAATGGATCCGTGATTGTGCCCTGTTACTTCAAACAGAGACTCTTCGTTAGTCGAGAGCCCTCTAAATAAGTAAGTAGTAAATGGAGTCCCTGCCAAATGATTTGCGCAGATATCGGTCAACCAAGAGCGTCTTCGACTTCTCAGACAATACATCCTCTGGGACGGTCTCGTACCTAGACAGAAATCTAGTATATTTGTATACCATTTTGAAGAGGCACGCATGCCGTCATCTCTAAGCAGAATAACGCATCCTTTAAGGAGGCTAACCTTGACTTACGACATATAGCACCTTTCCGCTCTACGCTGCCTTTATCATTGCTTTGACTCAGAGGTACTATTTCATGTTTGCTTAAATTTTTGATTTTACCATTTTGTTCTGAAGCTTTCTTAATTATGTCCCACAAGTGACGAGAAGAAACGATAATAGTTCTCGAAATCATTTGTATGCAAACAGTTTGAGTTAGTAGATACTCCGGACTACGAGTATTTGCCCTGATCTGACATCCAGGCCTTACAACATCGTAATCCAGCCCAGAGAGCTAAGAGGGAATGAGTGAAAGGATAGTATGGGAGACTAGGATTAACCAGCTCTTAGTATCCAGTCTCATATTTGCCTTCAAGGATGTTTTCAAATTTTTCTTGAGAACAATTGAAAACATGTTTTCGCATAATTTAATTTGAGGTCACTCAAATCCTTTCATTTCATTCTCTTGCCACTTAGCTTACGAGCATCGAAATCCCTTTTTCATGTAATTTTCACTCTACCTTACTGTAAATCTCTTAATAGGAATTTAAACTGTTACTTCAACTGAAACAGATTTAGTGCTTATATGAAACCAACATTGCTGGGATATGCATCCTTTAAACAGGCTATTTTCATGCGCGTACTCTAATTCACCCGACTTAAGGTTATTACATGTGCGGATGGATGCATTGGCTAATTGATTTTATGTCGCTTTTATTTAGCTCGATGTCACAGTCCTGTAGATACATCCGAAGTGACATAAAAACTAAAATAAAACTTCGTGATGTGCATGATGATTATCAGTTAACTCTAGAAAACAAATTAAATATTTTAACGTTTGCATTGCACAGCATTCGAGTCGGTTGTTTACGACCCGAAACAACGATGGCTGAATATGAATAACCTGGACGAATTTCAGCATATTGTCAGAAGCACATATACCCAGTAGTATTGAAGCCAATAAAATCCTTGTAGTGATGCGCTTAAATCAGTACACAAACAGAAGCCTTCCTGTCGTAGCAAAATGTCAATACATATGTACATACAACGTCAACGAAAGGAGTGACAGGGGACAGACAGCACTGAAGCGTTGCCGTGTAGCTTCAGCCGCAATACAACTAAACTGGGAGGAAATTTGTTTGCTTTGGCATCTAAGTGAGTGCTTAGATTTTGTGTCAATATAGAAAGTGACTAATGGGATTTGTGGTGTCTATATTGGCTTTATTATTATTATGAGCAGCAGATAATTACATATTTGTGCAGTTCTCTGCATAGATGTGCGTTACTTGTATAGTTTATGGAGAGTAAGCTTGAATAAAACAAAAACAAAAAAACATCTCAGAGTGGACATGGTTAGGTTATGTTCAAGTGGGTGTCTGTACTTGTACACTTAGTCCAAAGCAGTTCCATTGCGAAACCTAATGGACTATTTTTAAAAACGCAGGATGTTCGTGTCATCAATCAGATAAACCATTCTTCTTTTTAGATACAGCTTAATGGTCCCCCTACAACTTGTGCAGAAATCATTTGAAAAAAAAAGACGGTCAGGCATAAAAGTACTTTATGTGCTAAGGATTCCGGAGCTAGATAATAGATTATTACATAGTACGGATTATATAGTACGGATACGTGCTACTGTATTTAGTGCTATTTGTTACAATTATTATTCTCAATTTTCTTTTTTTAACAGTTTAGTTGTTTTAAGAACTAGTAAAAGGATTTGTATTTGTTTCCCGTATGTGTACGTAATTTTATATGCAAATTTTTGTTCCTAGCACCGGTAGTTGCCAGCAGTTGGCGAACGGTAGTTCCCATTTTGTCTATCACTCACATTCGTACACATTTTTCGAAAACCGATATGTGTATGTATTAGAATGAAAATAGTTTTCCTGGAATTTTTGAAAGTAGGCACATACTCAAGAATTTTTCAAAAAAGGACATACTTTTTTGACAGTTTTTTGGATTTTTCTCGAAGTAAAAATAACGAAACATTCTTGAAATCAGCTCATCGCCATCTTTTATTTAAAACCCATATTGCATTTATACAAATAAAATATCCTTTTTGCCTTTTACTCTAACCTCCAAAACTTTTTTGGCTTTAAACTTTTTCACTTTTTTCGGCCAACCTCTACGCACAACGGTTCAAAAGTTATAAGGCTGTGACAGACAGACAGACAGACGGACATACAACTGACTCTTACAACAAGGGTTTCGTTTTTACTTTTTGTTACCTTGTAAGTACCGGAACCCTGAAAAGACCTAATCTTCTGGCATGTAGGCTTATAGGTCAGTGTTCCATAAGGATACCGATAACGATGCTGATCTGCCATCGTTTTATCAACTTAAGTCAGATAAATTTTGAGGCTGGACATATCGCGACAGCTTCTCATCCGTGGTTGGTTTCGTTGATTGCACCCAGCTTAATTAGATGTTTATACGGGGTGAGTGGCATATTAGGATTGACTACTAGTATTAGCTAGTGTCGAATAAATTCGACTATCAATAGTTAGTAACTAAATAATAATGTCGAATATTTTGGATAATTTAAAAAAAAAATTCTCATCAATCTTATAAGGAATTTCCCAGCCTTAAATTTCAGTCGTATTTTTGTACGATGCACCGTTTTCGAGATACTTGTATTTGCACTCAAAAACGATTTCAACAATTAGCGCCGGGTAAATTCGTACATTTTGGAAGACCATCTTGTAGAGAATTTGAAAATTTGAAATTTTGGTTGCTGGTACGATACACGACTTTCAAATGATATAACGAATTTTAGTAACTATCGAATAATTCGAAAGTTTTATTCGAAAGTTTCCAGCAGTATTGACTACCAGATTCAAAAGAAGAGTAGACAAGACACCACCTTGATGCTGGCCGCAGTTCACAAACTTACGAGAAGAAGCTTCTCCCGCAATTGATTGATTTAGCGTTCGAAGCAAAGCTTATACCTTTAGATTTCCAAGTGCTTTAGTGATCGCTTTTGAATTAACATTATTAATTTTCTCAATGTAGAGAAATTCAATCATGGAATACATCTTAAGTGTAAGGCTATTTCAATTGACTTACCTTAGCAACGTCGACCGAGAGCAAAGTTGGACTGATGCTATAGAGCAGATGAATATCAAACAATCTTTTTAGCGTTTTCAACAGCCAGAAGGGCAGAATGATAGGGCGGTGATTCATTATGTTAGCATATGAGCTTTTACGAATATCTGCTTTAGGTGTGAAGATGACGTCTAATACACGATTTGGGAATGTGGATTAGATTCAAAAAATTCACCAGAATAATTTCCAGATTGTGTGGAATTCAATCGAGGTATGCTAGATTACCCCAAAATACTCGTAGCTCTTCTGTAGTTACCTACATTCAATGGGTTGCCGCATGATGGCGTACACAATTCGACACGTAGCAACTGAATAGCTAACATGGAAATGAGTATACCGAAATAAGACTATTTTCTTCTTATTAGAGGATACCCAAGGCCTGCTCGCCCTCATTAGATTGTTAGTTATTGAAGAATTTAAGGAGGGGTCATTATGGCCAGAAGATTCTGAGGAATATTATATTAAGAGACTCCAGGTTCCAGGCTCCTAGATAGACAACATTCCTACCAGCGAGGATAATCTTGTTAGGCAGCGCTTCACAACCTAAAAGAAGTATGAAACTGGTATTTTCATCGACATTGAGCGTTTTTTTGGCAATGCGATGGAGTAGATTAGTCATTAGTATTATGGATTAAAGCAAAGCTAAAAGAATGAGCTGCGCAGGTACGGTATCTCCAAAATGTTCCTCGAAATTAATGGTGGATATCGTTTTTGAGTGCGAATATCTCAAAAAACGTGCGTCTTACGAACAAAATTGTCACGATTGAAACACAGAAATTTTCTACAAGATAGATAATAATTTTGCAATCCTTCAAACTATCGGACTTCAACCAAGTTTAATGCTGAAAATAGTTTTTTAGAACGAATATACGAATACGGTGCATCGTACGAATGTCTTATAGATATGCTGTCTATCGCAATGACACCAGAACAGCGGCCGCTGCATAAGACAACTTCCCCCTCGTTCAGTACTTTCTCTGGATAGAAATTGAGCCAGAGAAGAATTGAAGTCGACCACATTAATGCCCAATACATCAATGTGCTAGACTTAAACCAACATCCGTGTCAACTGTGGAGAGGATTTCGTGACGGCACTGTGGACCACTTCTTTTGTGACTGTTCTTCTTTCACTTATATTAGGTGACAGATTTTTACTGCTAATATGGTGACAGCTGATCATCTACACTCCTCAACACGAAACAGTTGCGCCTGGTAGTATAATCGACCACTATTGAATCTGAGTGCTCCAGTAAAATGTTTCTTACCCCTAAAAGTAAAATCAAAAAGTATGCAGTGCATTTAGAAGTCATTGCACTCGCTACTCGACCACTATACTACCCCAAGAGATATTTAAATGACCCACCCTTCTTCCGCTCCGGTTTGATGTGGAAGAGATTCCAAATTTCGCAAAGAAATCTCAACCTCAATAAATCGTGCGATATATTTTATATGAGTTTCCTTATTCAACAATGACGCGTAGCGTAGGTGTACGATAGAGTGCTTCATGTGAAATGTGGTCGTAGAAAAAGACTGTCAATGATTGGGTGCGAAGTAGGCAAACCCAATAGTACGTGCAGATAAAATCTCTTCTGCAAACGTACATATGTATGTCATCACGTCCGATTATAAATCAGTTCACCATGCTCCCTCAACTTGGGGACTTATTGAAGTCATCACTCTAAGGATCATCCACATCCACAACGCAAAGTCTGCAAAGACGCCATAAATCATCGAATATAAAATTTATTACATAGACGGATGACTGTGTACTTGTCCTCTGGTTGGCCCATAAATTTCGAATTCATAAAAATCACGTGTAAGGATATACCTACGTCTATTGAATTTGGTATCTTTTGAGAAACCGCATCTGCTCTGGCTCCGCTCGATTCTCCCTGTTCCACTTGGTTTAATTGAAAATTAAACAAACCAAGAACAATCACCACAAACAATGGTAGCCGTTGTTCCTTATTTTATGGGAAAACAGTCTTTTATTTTACTCTTAATGTATTTCCCATAAATAATAATAGAAACAATGCACACACACACACATACACCATCTCCTGTGAATACCTCTTCAAAGTGAGTCCTCATCATCATCATTATCATCGGTTAGATGCGTATGTTGGAATCTCCTAGGGATCCGACCATTTTCAGATGGATGTGCTACTGCTGGCTAAATATCTACGGCAAATAGTTTGACTTAATTGGAGTAGCATAGTGAGGAGTACGTGCACTCCTATGACTGTTTGTATGCTTAAAGTGGGATGGCGCAATGGCAGAGTTAAAAATGGGGAGAACTTTTATTCCTATGAAACCATTGTTAAAGGCCGATAATTGGAGCGGAAGCTAGTCGATGATATTGGCAATAAATTACCATTATTTTCCTTTGGGCCAATAAATAACGAAACCCCACTTGAGCCAAGTATTGTTCGTTCGCATAGTCATTTACGATTGCAAAAGGTTGACTTTGCCTGTCGGATGAAAAACCAGATGGTTTGATATGTGTGCAAATGTGTGTGGTGGTGTATAAATTTATTTGCGGATAGGGTTGTTCGAACGTATATTGCTCTTTGGGAATCATAACAATTGACAGATTGTTATTTGTTTTTGCTTCTGAGTTTATATGCAAGGTTTATAGGTCTATGTATGTATGTTTTAAGCAATCTAAAGCATAGTTCCATGAGGTGGAGTGCATCCTTGCGACAGATACTCTTAATGAAAACCTTTAAGGAAGAAGAGACTATTGTGTTTAAATCAATGGCTATCGAGATCATACTCGTAGGTTGGTGCTCAGTGACATATGTAAATGCGGGGAAGGCTATGTGAAATTCAAACGCTTTAAATGGCTTTTCGCTCATGTGCTCTCCGTTAAAGAGGCTAGGCGCAAGGTGAAATCCCTTGGACTCTAAGAAAAAGAAATTGGTCTGACTACTTGGAAACTCAGCTTAATGCCTGGGTATAAATTTGAATGCCAATTTAAAATGGAAGGAATATATTAAAAAGATAGCTGAGGAGTTGAATATTGGATATAGAAAACTGTATTGGTTATTGGGACGTACTTCAGAAATATCTACTGAAAATAAAATCATATATTGAAACATATCTGGACATCAGCTATGGGGTTTTACAAAAAAAAAAAGAATGCACAATTAATCCAAGTATTCCAAAATAAAGTTCCACGTGGAATAGTTAATGCACCATAGTTTCTTGCGTTGTGATTTGCAGGTTGACCTGGTTACAGAAGTCATAAAGAAAGACGCTATTCGTCACAACCAGAAATAGAAAACGTTTTAAATTTACAATCCAATGTTCGTAGATTGAGAAGAACAAAGCCTCACGAACTCATGTGAAAATTATGAGAATTTGTATTCAAATCATAATATCTTCTCCAAATGCAATGTTTGTCAAACTGAAATAAAAATCAATTGGCGATCTTTCATTGATTGGTCCTGATTCAGGAAGTGCGGTTAGAATCCCACACTACTTTGGGTTGCAAAACCCTTAGTGTCTTTCGAGATTTTAACCTTCATTAAAAAACTTGGAAACTGGTATTAAAAAATAAAAACCCACAAACCTCTCGCACGGAAACTTTGGTTTTAATGCGTATAAGCATCCAGTCCCGAGATGTTTAAAGATGCCTGCTGATTCTGCTCTTAGATTGATTCAGGTGGACTAGCCATCAAGATGAAATGAGCTTCATCGCTGAAGATGATTTTGTTTGAAAAATCAGCATCCACTTGTTGTTGTTCTATAATCCATTCAACGAGCTCTTTTCGCTGTGCGTGGTCAGTAGGCTTCAGTTCTTGAGTCAATCGCACTTTGTATGCATGAAAATGCAAATCTCGCGAGAATACGCTGAGGGAGCTTCTCGAAATATTCAATTCTTGACCAAGGTGCTGAATTGATGTTCCTGGACTGTCAATAACACTCTCATGAACTGCTTCGATGTTTTTTTATTGAACGACTTGTTGAAGGACCGCCAGAGTCTAAAATCACTAATTGATTCCGTCTCCCTGAATTTTTGAATTAATCAATTCAATCAATTCACAATTGATGAAGTTAAATCACTATTCCGACCATATTTTCCACTAAAATTGCGATCTGTAACTGCCAAACCTTCATTATATTTAAAATATTGCTTAATAATGAAAATGCGTTGTTCTTTCGTGAAGCACTTTACTTTTAATAACCCTGTCAGCTGTCACGCTGCCTTTTTTTTTTTTCGTTGGCAACACTTTACCGCACAAATGGCGCAAAATTCAAATCTTGACACCCTTTATATTAGAGGCATAAGACTTTTAATGAATGAATTTGATCACATCTCTGACGACGTGAGGTATTAGCATTCGCGGACATGTCTTTCAAGCAGGATGATTTTATTGTGCTGTCTACGGAAAAACTAAAGATCTCTTTGATTGTCGATTTTATGTAGAAATAGAGTTAGTGAAAGTATAGATAGATAGATACAATTTTATTTCATATAAATTCAGTTAAAATAATACATTATAAATTAGATTAGATTTGATAATCAGAATTCAATTGAAATACTATTAGTAACATTTAATATTTTATATACTTCGAGTATTAAAATAGTGTAAAAATGCGACTTCAATGGGCTTTATTAAATTTAGTTTAAATTATGGGTCCCTGCCGCACTGCAAAGGTGTCGGAAAACACGAAAAGGAACGGAAACGGTTTCGAAATGCGGAAATACATAGATGTTGATAAGTTTAGAGGCAAACATTTCTTTACAATTTTGGGAACCTGTTGAAAGCGCGCAATTTTCCAGCATAAAGGAAACATTTCTGCTACGATATAGAAAATACGGCTGGTATTTTGTCGGAACCTGACACCTTTTTGAAATCGAAATGTTTAAATCATTACATTGATGACTACACTTTCGGGATAGTTGAAAGCAGCGTAGGCCTACGATACTTCTCTTAAACAAAAAATACCAATGTACATGCACATGTGTGTAGTGTTTACCTATATACTTACATTATTGTTCTTAATTAGCTACAAATCGTATAGCAAGGGACGCATAAGACAACGAATTGTGATGTTGGAGAATTGATAAGAAAAGAAGACAGCGATAGCTCAGTTGTTAGTTGATAGATATGTATCACAGGATTGTTCCCCAATCTTGCAGAAATGTTTTCTTCTTTGTTGAATCTTCCAACTGAATTCTTCATTCCTGAGATTGATGTTGTTGGTGGTGTTGAACAATCCATACTTTTTACTTGCAGTTATAAGGGCAAGTATTGGTTTCGTGAACAAATTCGATCCTGAAATTTTGATCAATTTTGGTATTACTATAATGGAGAATCTATAAAAAGAGCCTAAGCCAGGACGTATTTTCTTCAATTTGTTCTTCACAATTTGAGTTGAAATCGGAATTTTGATTCTAACAAAATTAATGGTACTTTATTCATATCCGATTTTCAAAAAAAATCGATTTGCTCGAAAACGGTTCTTATTATTTTGAATTACGGTAAGCCAACAGATGGCGTGCTAGATTTTTACTAAAAAATTGTATAATTTTACTTTACTTATTAGTTGTTTTTTTTTTTTTTTTTAATAATTTGGTATTTCTCGGCTATGGTGCAATCGATTTTGTATGCCATACTAAATTTTGGAAAACGTACAAAATATACATATGTATAGATATATTTTTTTTAACGAATTTAAAAAAAAAGTAAACCTGAGTGATTTGCAGATAAACAACATGTGCAAGTACTTGCGAACCAGTTGTGCGCTTTTTTTTAAATGATTTAGATCAACTCAGAGAATTTTTAAAATAAACATTTACAACATAATAAATACTTTGAAGTTAGAGTATATCAAAGTGTTTTGCATTTACTTTTAAATTGGAATCCATAAGTTGCTCTATGCAACAAAATGTCAAAGTCCAAAGGAAGGAATTCGAAATTTTGCTGAAAAAGCGCCGAACGAAAAGATTGCACGAATATATAAAATTTAAAACAAAAAACATGTGTGCTTTGTGGGACGAGTCGCTCGGCTAGGCCTAAGGCCTAAAGTCGACACGCTCAGCGTACTCCTAGTGCAAAACTGTCATTAGACATTTTTAACTGGCTCATCTTAATGAAGACAGCACAAGGGCAAAACAGATTTGTCCTAGAAAGACCGCGCAAGTAGAACTTTTTAATTTTAAAATACAAAGATATTTCTTCCCAACGATGGCTCTATGGTCGTATACGGTAACCCGTACATCGGGTACGTAACTGTCTTAAGACACTTTTTTTTGTCTAGGCCTAGGACAAAACTATATAAATATATAGCGCTGCACATACTAGCCCAGACATTTTAATGTTATGCAGAATGGGAGAAAATTTTCGAAATTACCTTAGTTAATTGTGCTGAGCAACATAATAAAAGTGACAGCTTTTACGTTGACTTCAGTGCTCCGGAAACATGTGTCAGCCCATGGAAAATACACAAAGGTGGCCCGTACCTTATTGTTTGTTAAATAACTTGTAATTTAAAATCAGGCGATAATGATCCTTTCACCCTACCAGTTTTATCAGTAACATGCTGGTAATTCCTGAAGGGGCAGAAATTTTGATTTAGTAAATGTCTGGCTCTGACGAGAAAAAAAGATCTAGAATATTTCCAAAATTGTTTGGGTTGTGTGGAAACCGTTTGGCCTCTTCGACAAACTTGGTTTGTTTTCAGCTGATGCAAAGCCCTCAGCTTGTCTTCCTTCCCCATTAGTTCTGTTGGAGTATTGTAGCCTAGCCAATTCGAGTTATGGAAGTTGAGTCACCGAGAACAATAATTTCGTTCGTCGGGTAATGACTCAGTATCCAGTCGACCTTGTTAGATAAATGTTGATATAGTCTGGTCAGTTGGTCATCATTTGGAGAGAGGTAAGACAGAATACAAACTTGTTGTAACAATGTGAGTTGAGTTTTACCCATATACACAGCATAGAAAACATCAGTCTCCATCAACAGGAGGCTACCCGTGAGTAGAAACCTGGTATACCATTCATAGTTGATACAAGACAACGAAGAAGTTTGAGTTGGTTGATAATTTGACTTGAGTTCCAGTAGAGACTAGTATGTTTGTTTACGTTCCTTCTAGATTTTGTTTTCCACAACTATAGATAAAGATATATATATAATATATAAAGATATGTATATAAAGATATACATATATATAGTGACCGGTAACCACCATGGCCAAGTAAAACAAACACTTGTATACGAATTTGATTGTTATGCGACCAGCCGAAACTAAGTCCTGGACAGTGGTTTTCTGACCAATCATGACCCAGGTCTCTTCTTTTAGCTATTGCGAATTTCTTTTCAATTGCCATTCCATTTGGCCTATATTTAAATGATTTTTTTTTTTTTTTCTTATAGGTAACATACCCTAACTCACTGGAAACCTGCCAATCTATTTAATACTAATCACATGCTGCTTTGAATAAAATACCAACTCACCTTCAGTTGAGAGGATAAATTACAAACGAAAAAATTAAATATTAATTAAACTTTTTATTCACAAATTTACGATTTCTCCTAGGCCAACAACGACGTCATTCATGTCTACCAAGCTCATCCAATTAATGAATGCGCGCCATCATCATCATCTAAATGGACGGTGGAATGAGTAGTTGTTTGCTCTTTCAGCTCTTCGATGTCTGGAAGCTATTTTCGAAAACATATTTCTGAATCACCGAAAACCAAATTTAGTTTTCTCGTGCTATTTAATTTACTACGTGTGTGAAATGCATAAAATTTGGAGAGTTTTACTGCTATTTTTTCCGAAAATGCAAAAAGTCCAATATCTTGTTAGAAATACGAGGGCCACTGTTGTGTGAGTGTCATAAGTGCAATTAACAGTGTGGAATATATGCATCCCTTTATGTCGATACTAAATACGAGATGCACGTTGTTCTATTCTAAATTCGATTAAATGCTATCCATCCAGACACGCACATAAAAAGTTGCAATAAATATTGTTTTCCGAAGAACAAAACAAGAAATATAGAAACAAATTACAAAAGTCATAAAATTGAAATTAAATTCATTTGATACGTTTTGGGCGATACGATGGACTTGTGCATGCAACCGGTAGCTCGTTTGTGAAAATGTAAAGTAAAACTTGTTGAGTTGATTTTTGGCAATATGACAAGAATCACGCTGCCAGCGAAATATGTGCCAGTTCCGGGTTTTTCAATTGCTTTGGAGTTACTTATATTTTTGTGCCCGCTTAGTGTCACAACCAATGGACCCTAAGGATTTTTGTATGTTTGCTATTACAATGGATCCAGGAAATTACTATTGTAACTTTTTTGGAGTCTTGCGAAAGAACCGCCTCTAGGTCGCTCAGATGATATATGGTTTTACATAGTCGACATTAAGAAGTGTGTATGGTGAATTGTAATTAAATTAAAGACCAAAAAGTTATTGACATTAGTCTGATGTAATAAAAAGTTCCCAAATCTTTAGCCAGTGATGTATTTCTATCTCCTAATAACTAGTCAATCGATTTTATTCCTTGACTTTCAACTTAAGTCACGGTGTCCTCGGATGAATGCAGAACGAAATTGGAAACACATCATACCCATGTTAGTAAAATCGTTCAGAGCTAAACCGAATTTGTGTGGAGGTAGTGAATTTATTTTACTGCGCCCCTTCGAACTAATAACGAATAATAATAGATCGAAAATTGGTCAAATCCTGTTCCGTTCACGGTGACTACTGTCCCCGTGGATTTAACCAATTTTCGTCGAATTTCCTACAAATTTGCAACTCTGTCAAGTTGAACGGAAACGGAAACAGACCTATTGCTTGGTTTAAACCAATGCGGCTTCTAGCCCGACAGATTGACAATCGGCCAAGTTTTTAAAATAAAACAAATCCTGAAAAGAAAAAAAACTAACGAATCTCAAGCCGAAACCTATTATTTATTCTTTGACTAGAGCTCTACGAGGCAGTGGGCAATTCCAGAATCTCGACATTCGCTGGAAAATACAGGGTGTACTGTGTAATTTGAAAACAACGGCACTATCATATTATTTCTTCAATCCTATATTTTAACAGATACTGTGCACAGCTGATATCAAGATGGAAGGCACTATCTTCAGCAAGTCCATCCGAGTTGGTCTAGAGGCTTCAAAGGAACATCTGTTCCCCGTCTAGGACAAAACGTCTCTGTTGATAACTCCAACTTCCAAGAAGTAGTTAAGGGGTTTTACTTCCCGAAGTATACATACTCGTACATAAACTCTACAAATGACAGCATCGTGCAGGTCCGACGACGACTCATCTTAGGAAACTCTTGCTACTTAAGTTTGAATATTTTGGACCAGGTGTGGCCAAAAAGTCCAGATCCGACTACTACATTGCTTCGGTCACATCGAGCGAGTGGACAACAGCGCTCCAGCGAAGATGATGTTCGAATCCCAACCCCAATTTTCGATAAGCCAAACAATACCGAGCCTCCGTTTCAAAGACCAAGCGATCGCAGATGCCAAGCAGCTTGTTCTAAGCAATTGGATGCAATGTACCTGGGCTCGATCAATGATTATAGAAAGTTGCGGTCTCAAGCGAAGGCTCTTCAAGGAAAGGGTGCCCGATAAGTACAGATATGTAAGTACATTTTTCTTTTCGTATTGTATTATTATTTTGGAAGTTATGGAGGAGGAGCTGGGTGCATTCTTTAGAACTCGTACAGGGAGCAGCAAAGGCTGGCACTGTTTGAGAATTCCCCTGCTGAAAAGTTTTGGTAAGATGGATTATGCTGAGACTTTTTTTTTTTTCTTTTTTTATAATTTGCGCACCCCAAAGGAAATATGAATACTCTTAAATTGTTTCGGGCACGGGCGTGTAGGGAAATGAGGAAAAGGAACAGAGGAGAAGCCTGTGCACGCTGGCTTTAAATGTTTGACAGTTGTAGTGATGGGTAATACAGAGCCTGGTAGATCATTCCACATTCGTTTCGTTCGGCTTATAACCGAATCCCTATATTTAACAGAACGACCGAAGTTGGGCTAAGGATGAACTCATGTGCATTCGAAGCACGTTGCGTATTGCGAGTAAAATTTTTAAGGGAGGAATGCAACTGGCTATTTCGCTGGAGCATTTTTTATAAAAAAGAAACAATAAAATATAGAAAGACACGAGACATTTCGACGGTGCTTAAGTGAATATATGCAGTTCACAATGTCTTTATGACCTATAACTTTTAACGCGCGATTCTGTACCCTGTCTACTATGTGCAGAACGGTCTTGGGTGCACCAGACCAGATATGGGCGTTATATTCCAGCTTTGGGCAGATAAATGCCTAATAAACAATAGATCAACCGGGGTAAAATATTTCTTGCACCTTTTAAGGAATCCTAGACATTTTGCAGCGTTTGGCGACCTCGAATATGTGATCGTTCCATCGAAGATGATTATTAATACACATACCGAGAATAGCAAGTCTTTCGGTTTCAGCGACGCAAGCACCATTCATGGATAATGGTTGAGGGTTATGGTTTCGGTTGAGAGACAGAAGAAACATTGTGTTTTGGAAGCATTAAATTCCACTCTGTTGGTTGAACCCCATTTGATTATGTTGTCCAGGTCGGAATTTAATGTGTTTAAGATACGTTGCCATCCTCTTCTACGGCCGAAGAGCAAGGACGTGAGTTAGGGAACGAATATGAAAAACTGAGGGTACTGTCATCAGTTATGTAGAGAATGATTATTTTTGGAGAATTGCACAAACAAGAAAACATTTGATCCAAGGGCAGGGAACGATCATGTGATAGATATGGTTTTAGCCACCAAGCTCTACCAACTAACTATCGCTAAATGTTTTCCTGCAATGAATTACTGCCCGGAATTACTACCCGGAAAGCAAAAAACCGCATATGACTGCAAATTGTGGTGTTCGAGAATTGACCGAGGAGGAAAGCATCCAGGGATAGCTCAGTTGGTAGAGCCTTGATGGCTATCCCTGCCTTTTTGCATTCTCCAAAAATAATCATTTCTTACATTTGAGATTCACTAGTTTAGGAATGATTGGTCGGCTGATTTGTTGATATAAAAATTGTTAATTAGAAATTAATAAAAAATAGTTATCAACAAAATATGCATGTGCTGGAGATTCGAACCCACGACCTAGAGGATAAGAATAATTGGTACAGCGTCTTAGCCACCTTGGCTATGGCGGTGTTCGTCTGACGATGTTAAAAGTCATATTTGCCTGTTCGGCAGACATGTAATAACAAATTCTGATCTAATTGTTATGTTTTGTCTGTTATAAATTATATATATGTAGATACATACTATTCTGGTCTGAAGGTGTGTATCTATCGGCCATTTCCAAGTGATTGTTATGATTAAAATTTAATGTAAGGAAAAAAGATTATACACCCAATATAAAGATTATACTCCCCTGATATTATTTTTTTTAAAGAATTTTAGAAAAATACAGAATTAACAAAGAATCTGAACATATCCTTTGTGAGATTCTACGAACGATGCCCTTTAAAGAGTTGTTTAAAAAAAACGATATATAACAATCACCTTACGGTCGTCAACACCGTTTTTCATTAACCCTTCTTGACAAGCTACAACAACAAAATCTTATCAACTTTCCTGTATGGTTTATCCAAATTACAAATTTTCGAAGAGAAATTGAGAAGGCAAACAAAACTTATTTGAACAGTGTCAGCTCACTTGTCATACATGCTTGCTTACAAAACAAAGTTACATACATCCACGCACATCTATACAGAAAGATCAAATAAACACCCTGCCTGTGTCTGTTTTAACGCCTTCCTCTCAACATCCCTTCATTCAACAAATCATGACCATGTACCACTGAATGTGACACACTTAAATTACTTAACTTTCATCGCGTCACGATGACTAGTGGCACGTTGCAATCTACTGCAGTTTGCTTCGCCCAACACTTAACCTTATTTTCATCACTTTTTGTTCAAGTAGCACCTCTTGTTTTGGTGCACAGCAGCATAGTATAGTAATCCAAGTCGTATAGTCGTTGCTTTAAATAGAACACCGTAATTAAATGGATGCAGACTCTTTATCCTTAACTTTGTTTAAATTGCATTCAGAAGGAGTGGTGGTGTGTCGGTCTTAGGGGTGGTAGCCTTCTAACCTTCTAACAGGCCCCGCTTACAACACCTCGTTGCCCTATTAAATTAGTTTTGACTCAGATGAGGCTGCATAATATCGCATCTTCCTGACGAATGACTCTTGGTGTAGGTATGTAGCAGTCACTACGTTATTCTGCTTGTGCTGCTGCTTCTTCGTGGGAATAATTTTTTTTTTTCTATATTTTATGCATTTGCAGAAACAAAACAAAAATCCTTTTCATTTATAAGTGCGCGTATTGCTGAGGTTTTCTACCCTAATTGCTTCCTTTCATCTCGGTCTTCACCATCATCATATTTACGCTCTGTGTAATTCCAAAGCGAGTTATTTTCAAACTTTCCAGCATATAAGTAGGTACAACTTTTTGAATAAAGTTATTTTCTGGGTGCCTAGGTTTTGAGGTCAATGGTATTTCTTGTCGAGAACTTTTTTTCACTGCATCTTTTTTTTGTGTTTACTGAATTGGATTTCAAATATGAAATCACCGCGACAAATTTTGTGCTCACAGGTGACAAGGAATTCCACATTTGAAAGTTTATGCCTAAGAGGCTGTTTGTGGAGGTTAAGTGCATTTGCAGTTGAGCTCAATACTACTGTAGGAAAATGATGCAAGAAATCGGCTTTTACGAGTAAATTGCATTTCATTGATGGCAGAATCAAGTATATTCTTATAAATTTCATTCAGCATCGTTTTAAAAAATGATTAGGTTGTGGCAAGTTATATAACTTTATTCATTTCGACATAGGGATTTCACATCCCTACCGTATGAAATCTGTCAAATCTATCTGTCATCCATAGAGAAAGGGAGGTAGTTAATACAATATAGATTGTTTAACCACCGCTCAACGCACTAAAATTGTTTCATCTTACTACGAAAATAACAGTTCTTTAATATCTGTGTATCTCGATTAAAGGACTGATTTTGATCGCCTAACTGAGTAAACAATTCTAAATATAATCACTAAATTCAAACAAATCCGTAGTGTTTGTGATGTCGTAAGGCCTGTGCCGAAAAGTCTTCGAAAATTATCTCACAAGAATTGAAGTTTGCAAAAACTCCCGTGGCGAGCATTTAACCGTTATCGTTTTCCATATATAATGGCATAGTCCAAAATCTGAAACAATGAAATAATTCCATTGAAATCTTTAATAAAGGGTGTCCCAAAATAGACGCAAGAAGTAATTTTGATAGAAGACACAGGTTTTGAATTAAAAATTGTAAGTGTTTTATTGATTCATAAAGTATACAATACAGGGTTATCTATTGAATAACATATCGAGTAAATGCCCTCTACGGCTTTGCTGGCACATACGCACTCTTTTGTCAATATTTGCATAAACGTGGCTGAATTTCGTTGATGGTCGTGGGCTTGTTGGCATAAATCTTAGATTTCAAAAAACCCCCAAAGAAAAAAGGCCAACGGCTTTAAATTGCATGATCTAAACGGCCAATTCCCAAAACGGGAAATTACACGACCAGGAAATGACTCATGCAGTAATTGAATTGTTTCTCGGGCTATATAGCATCTAGCACCGTTTTGTTGAAACCATATGGCATACACATCTATAGGCACAAAAATCTGGATTATCATGTCGCGATAGCGAGCACCATTAACTGTTACTGCCTGACCAGTCGCATTTTCAAAGAGGAATAGTCCGATGATGCCTCCAGCTCAAAATCCGCACCAAACAGTGACACCTAGACCTAGTGGATGCATTTGTTTCTCAACAATCACTCGTGGATTTTCTGAACCCCATATTCGACAATTTTGAAAATGATGTCCCATAATCGATTCAACGAACTCTCTTCGCTGAGCGTGGTCAGTAGGCTTGAGTCAATTGCACTTTGTATGCATGAAAATGCAAATTATTCGTGAGAATACGCTGTAGAGAGCTTCTCGAAATGTCCAATTCTTGACGACGGTGCCGAATTGACTCTTCAAAGTTGATGAAGTTAAATCACTATTCCGACTATATTTTGTACGAAAATTGCTGTCAAGCCTTCATTATTTTTAAAAAATTGCTCAACAATGAAATCGCGTCGTTCTTTGTGTAGCACTCCATTTTTAAATCGTTTTTTCGTTGGCAACACTTTACAGCATAAATGGCGCAAAATTCAAATCTTGTGTGAATTTTGGGACACCCTTTACTTTATATTTTATTTTAAATTAAAATTCTAAAGAACGAAATGAATAACAGTTTAAATTGTCACTCAGAAAAGTTCAGTTATAGGTAAATCAGAAGGCCCTTAGAAATTTTTTAAGTCGACTCTGAAGTAGACTTTTGTTAGTTGTTAGTTGACTTGATTTCATATTTTCACTACAATGAACTCGGCTCATTTATTTGACTATTGCAGGTTGATACTTTTCCTGCTTGTTATGTGTTAAATAACCTGGTTAGCAAAATATATATATTTTGGCTGTCACTTTAGATTCAACTAGAATACCGATGAACCGACTCTAACTGTTTCGGAAATTAAAATAGATGTAACTATTATATATAATTATGTTGTAAGTTAGAAGATGGTTAACACTTTTTATTGGACTTATGCTTATGAACTATGCTCTTCTAGTGAACAGTGGCTTAAGACTAACTACATACTACGAGAGAAGCCTGCTTCAAGCTCCAACTTCATCTTCTTGTAAAAGATGGAGGTGGAGAGAGAAGTTGTGGCGAAGTTCTTTTGCACACTTGTTGTTTGATGACCAAAGGACAAGCGTGGTGAAAAATAGGTGAATTGTTCACGTAAGAATAATGTAAGAATAATGTAAAGCATTATATAACAATATGATGAATTTTAAGGTTTATTTCTAAAACTTTAGATATAGTATCAACTTTTAGTTGAAAATCATATCTAAATTGATTTATTTCTAAGGGCCAAAGATGTGCAACTTTTGCATTACATTAAGAAATATTTATTGATCTTCAAATTCCATTTTAAAGGAAATTATCCTCAATAATATCTTTCTTACAGCAACAAAAAAGCAAAATATAAAAAATATGAAGTGATTATGGGAGAAGAGAAAGTTCTTCCTGCTTTTTCATGAATACTGTAAACATTACGTATATAAGTAATCAAACCGTCCAACTCCGTTGAACATTCTCTTGGCAATCGTCCAAGAATCCTTTGCTGTATGTCATTAGCTTTTTGCTATCGTGTCTGTCTACTTGTATGTGCAGTCTCCTTATGGAAACAAAGCAGTACGTAAATACCATAAGCATCCCACTATAATTGAGTCTTTTGCTATGAAATTCATATTCCTGCGTTATTCTTTTTGCATTTAAAATGATTGCCTCCAAAGGACGACTGACTTTTATGTTCGATTATGGAAGTGGCTGAGATGTTATTTGGTGAAAAATGTCTGCTGTGTATACGTCTGATAGAAATGTTTTTCTTATTTGAATATATATAATAATCTTGGATCTAAGAAAAAGGCAATTTGGATAATAAAACTTGAATTATTTAATAGTAATTCACTACCTTAAGTATCCTTTACAAAGTGAGCTATTACTTCAACCAAAAAATGCCTCCTGTCAGGACGATTTCAGCCAAATGTTTTCAATTTTTATCGCTGGAACTGGAAAAGATCTTGTTGTCTTTGAGTGTATTGATTATCGAAAATGTATGAAAAAACTAGCACAGATAATAAATGCAGCATTTAGACTAAGTTATGTCCCACGCATGTAGAAAGTATCGGAAGTAATTATGGTACCAAAACCCGGCAAAGCAACAAGTGAAGTTACTTCATATCGTCCGATTTCCTTGCAGCCAATACAGTCTAAGCTATTCGAAAAAAATTTTCTGAAAAGTCTTCATCCGATCATAGAAGGAAATACATTGATACCCAACCATCAATTTGGTTTTAGAAATAGGTATTCAACAATAGATCAGGTACACCGAATAACTGATAAAATAGAAAAAGCCTTAGAAGAGAAAAAATATGCTCTACCATCTTTCTCGATGTCACATAGGCTTTTGATAAAGTGTGGCACAAAGGATTAATACATAGGCACGCTGCAAAAATATCTGCCAAAACAATACTCGTATATTCTAGAGTCCAACATAATGCAGCGATCTTTTAAAATAAAGCTAAAAAGTGAATACTCCACAATAAAATATATAAAAGCTGGCGTACCCCAGGGTAGTGTATTAGGACCCGTGTTATTCCTTTTATACACAAACGACCTACCACAATATGAGGAAACTACTGTTGCTACATTTGCAGACGATACTGCTGTTCTTGCTGTTGGTAATACCGTGAAGGAAGTAACCGAAATACTGCAAAGTAAATGATATATTTGAATAGACCAAAAAATGGCAAATAAAACTAAATGAACTGAAGTCAGTTCATGTTAACTTTAAAAATAAAAATGTACAACACATACCTGCATACTTTATTCAAACTCAGCTAAATACTTAGGTAGGTATAACTCTTGACGCTAAATTGCGCTGGAAGGCTCATATGAAGAAGAAAAAAATGTATTGGCTCCTAGGGAGATATTCCTTTCTCTCAGTATGCAACATATGGACATATGGTCCCAAGCTTTGGAGGTGCACAAATAAGACAAACTTACAAAGTACACAATATTTAACTGACAAAAGGCAGTTCAATACATACCCACAAGTAATAAAAAAAATGCTGATTAGACGGCTAGGTGCGATAATTGGAAGAATGACATAAATCATACCTCTTCGGGTGTTTTTAGTGGATTAAAGTCCCACAGTATTGCAAGACTCGCATGCGATGTCTTTCGATTATTTTTCACCCAGCTACACGCAAAAAAAAAAAATTATCGAAAATGAGTTAAAGCTGCATCGAGTTGCTCCTTCCATATTTGAAGTTAGAACCATTTAAGTCCTTCACCATCTTTCACTATTGAGTTACTGATTATGCCAACGTTGGTGTAATTGGGTTCATCATATCGCATACTACGTTACACTTTCCAGATCACTAGCTGTGGCAGCAAAAACACTTATTTTTTCAATGGGAAATCTGAAAATAAAATCGTTGTTGAGATCATTAAGATTATTGAAAAGGTATTCACTTAGTGTAGCCTCTCTAATATTGGCGAGTGAAGGGCATGTGCACAAGAAGTGTGTTACTGTTTCTTCTTCCTCCTCATCTCTCCAGATCACTCAGTACATACATGGATATTTTTCTTTTTTTTATGTTCGCATAGAAAAGTTTAAATTACAATTGCATATTCATTGGTGCCAGTGTCATTGGTACCTGAAAGTATGCACAGGCTTTTATCCATTAACATATCCATAACAGAACAGAGACAATTTTTAAAACAATTGCATACGCAGTGTTGCCAACGTTCATTAGCACCTAGAAATATGTCATTCATTGCACAGGATTTTTCAACAGAGAGTAGTTAAAATTACCATTGCATACTCATTCATGCCAATGCTAATTAGCAACTGGAAGTATGCTATTATTTGTTGTGGACTGTCATCAGTCAGAACAGTGCTTTCCAAACCTGGTAATTTATTACAAAAAATTAGATAAAAGTGGTTTTTGCTTTGGTTAACAATAGGTTTGTTCCCGTACTTGCGAATTTCTACAAAATTTGACGAAAATTGGTCAAATCCTGTTCCACTACCCAGTGATCCCTGTGAATTTACCCAATTTTCGTTAAATTTCGTTCAAATTCGCAGTTCGATCGGACTTAATAATTTCACACTTTGGATGGACCACACGTACAAATTTAGATAGGTTTATTCATTCCTCACGCTATTTTTGTCCTTGGAAAATTGGAATGGGTTTGATTGCAATAAAATTAGGGATGACGTGTTCACTAACTTAACGAAGTTTCAAGGAATAATTTCCGGAACTAAGCCCTTGCCTGTCTGACGTCTGAAATTCGCAATATTTTGTCGCTTGGAATCACCGTGTATAAAAAGTTGAACTTTTTTGATTCAAGCAATCATTGGCTTAGTGCAAAATGTTATTTGAAGATAAGAGGGTTCACTTGGTGTTTTTCTGATTTCTTTCTTTGTGACTGATGTAATGTAGATTAGGTGGTCGTGATAGTAATGGCAGTTGTTCACAAATTGTTTTGAGTAGAAAAAGTCAGGGAAGCTTAAACATAAGTTGAAATTTTCTTGCATGTATGTACTTTTAGAAATGTATTATCTATCACTCGTAGTTTCGCAGAACCTGTCTGACGATGTTTCTATATAATATGTACAAAGACCTAACGCTAACCTAATTACGTCTTTCTGGTGGTAGAGAAAAACTGCTTGCTAAATTCTCGTTGCTAAATTTATTCAAACTACTTTCTTCGATTTTGTGTCTCTGCATGTTCGCATATGCACGATTGCTGCAACTAGGTAGCGGTTGGAGTTTATATTGGCTTTTCCAGAAGTTCAAACAACCAAAATACTAGAGGTTTACCTAGCATATATCGCAACGTGCTACGAACAGACCGCTTACCCCTATTGATGTAAAGGTATTTCGAGCCAAATACAATAGCTAAGTCAGGATAGAAAGTCTTTATCGAAATGAATACAGCAATAACTAACAAAATTATCGCTAGAGCCTTGTAAGCGTATGCTAGCTTACAACTGGGATCACAAAAATGAGCTAGTAGCTGTTGAAAGTCTTGTTTAAAACATGTATCACAGACTTACCTGTGTATATTTCAATAAGAATGAACGTGGTCTTCAACATATAAGCTCTCTAGACAATTTGAACCTTTGCCAGATGTTTCCTCAGTCCCTCAGCACCACACACCACTGCATAAGAGGTCTGTTTATTCCCGACAATCGATTCTGTGCACCAGATCAACTCGAAGTCAGGATCAACAATTCAACTTTCGATCAAGGATCGTCACCCTCGACAAAGAAGAACTATAACTCTAGTTGATTTCTGCTCTCAGTTACATATTCGCTAAGCTGATACAACAAAAACAACTAGAGTGTTGGTGTTCATTTGCTGTACACGATGAACCATGTTAAGCACTTGAATGCGTATCTTCTTCGATGTGGCTGTACAGCCTGTATATATGTATACATATATGTAGTTCCATATCGCTATACAGTTCATGAATGAATCTTCTAAAAGCTATATACATATGTATTTATGTACACGGGGATGTTTGTTCGTTTTAAACTCGTGTATAGCCAGATCCATCATAACCGCTAACAATTCGAACGTGTCGTATAACTGCTCGACTTAAATCATTGGGCGGATGACGCTTAGTGCCTGGGCATTTCACGCTATCTTTTCTACACCTTAATCCAGCATCCGGAGCTGGACATTGCATGATATAACTCAGTTCTCTTCACGCCGCTCTGAAATCACTGATTTCACTGATTGCGACAAATCAACTCTTCGACCAGCGCAAATGTAACAATGGCTTTCCATAATCGAGCAAAAGTTATAGATACCTACCAGGGGCATACTTTCATCCGACCATATGAGCCTTCTCCCGCAGTCTTAAATTTTTCATCTTGAAAATGGCTGTTTTAGTTTCGGTTCGATTCTCACGCATTTATCGTCCCTCAATTTCAACCCTTCACGGTTATAGTTCTGAATGGTACATCATTGGATATTCGTTCGCTTACATACATAACTTGTCTGCGACCAGGTATTGAACCGAGTCGGTCACCTCAGAAGACATTTATACAAACTTTCTGTACTCGTGTCCTTTCAGTGACTTCCAAGATCGACTTTCTTTTCCTGGTACACAAATCTGACCAACGAACTTGCGGCCCGTTGCGTAAAGATGCTAAAGAATAGACCCTCAATAGTTGCTAGATCACTGAACCCTGATAAGTATGTTCTCATGATGGTTTTTCCCACAGTGATTAAAGATATTCTATTGCAGTGTCCGAGTTATTACCACCGAACCGACATTGTAAACACACCGACATTGTAAACGTAGCAGCTCAACCTATATTAAAGTACACTGCTTATCATTTTAATTATCATGCTTTATTTAGGAAAATTTGTTTATCCAACTATACTGCTAGCTCCACGCAGAGCCAAATATCCGGCGGTCAAATCAGAGGGCAGTGCTCGAACCGTCGCATATTCCTCCGAATTATGATAGTTCAGTTTGGTGTGCGGATCTGTGTAGGGAGCGATGAGACCCGATATATCTGAATATTTTTTAGCAGGTCGAAAAGAAGGCGGTGGATTTAGTGTAGAATCTAAAAACATTAACTTGTTACATATAATTAAACTCCAAGCAGATCACTTCTTACATGTTACAGCATCGTCTGGCCATGGCAAAGATTTTTCTGTGGCTAGTATTTGCTTCAGTGATTTCCAGATTCTTTTTTTACCACCAGCTTGTACACAATTCAATGTAGATTTCTTAAAACAAGGTTTATTTTCATCAGACATAGTAGTTTATTTACACATTAAACTTTTGTTGAGTGAGAAATAAACAAACTGGGGTTAGTTTGTTTTTTTATTGACGTTAAAAATGTCAGCATTCAGGGAGTATAGCATTGCAGGCACCGGTCCAAAGAAAACGTTCAGCAACGAAACCTGGCGTATTTGCATTGAAAAACTTTAACTTAAACTGAAGTCTATGGAAGAGTAGACAGAAATCTGCTTGCATGTGGTTTAATTTTATCAACGTAGAAAGTGTATAGTCTGGCTTGTAGGAAATCTGCGTTCTCTTAATTCAATGCTGATTTCAGATTAGTGACATAAAGGAAAAACCTACATGAAAGTAGACAGAGTTCAGATTTGTTATTTTAAGATAGTCTTGTTTACTTTCAAACACTCTGAAATGTTGATGATGTGAAATAAAAAGCAGGTGACAAATCGTCTCACTATGAACAGATAACTCGTCACGCAATATCGTGTATTTGGTCACATGTTATCCGAGATCAAATAGCGCCTAAGATAATTCGATATTATGTCTTCCGTGAAGGAGCATATGTACGTACTGTAATATGCAGGCTACGGCTCGAGTAGATAAAACGATATTCTGTGAAATTTATTTCTTTATTTTCTACTCTATAGAACAATTCAAGTTCACACTATACTATTCTTCGCAAATTCTTTTCTTACAATGTCTCTTTCCTCTCAAATCACTTTATCTCCTTTCAATTACTTAATTCACAAATCCAAACTAATTACTTTTTCTTGTTCACTCTCAACTTTCAATTTATCGCCAAATTACAACTTCGCCCATTATCACTTTTCCAATCTCTTCGCCACGGTTCTAAACCAACTGTGTCTTTTTTTGATCGCCATCTGTCCTTATATAGCAGAAGTTTCTGATAGCCAGAAACTTCTAGCAAATTCTTCGACCACTGGAACAAGAGAAATAATTCTTGCAGTTATAATTCCCTAATATTATCCCTAATATTATCCCTAATATTATTTGTCTCTTTCGTTGACATGAGCTGTGGAGACTTCGTCCCAGACACGAACCTCGAATGAAAGGACAGTTTGAACCAAAATTCTGCCAGAATGGAAAGTCACTTCGGAATTTGCTGCATAGACATAGGAGCGTAGTTATTATTATGCTACACTGCCCCCCTCTTAGACGTGTTCGTCCCGAACAAGTGCATCCTCATTTCGGCCATTGTATCGACTCAGTCGGTCCACATGAACCACTTTCATTTTGGCCCTTGGTCCTCGCTGGATGCGGTAGACAACATCGTTGATGCGGGTTACTATTCTGTAGGGACCTTCCCAGTTCCGCTGTAATTTAGGTGATTTCCCCTTTTGGCGATGGGGATTATACAGCCACACCAGATCTCCTTCCTGGAATCCTGACGTTGTTGCCTTGGCATCATACCTGGTCTTCATGCGGTCGCTCGTCATCTTAATCTGGCTTCTGGTCCTTTGGTGTATGTCCCTAAGCCTTTCCCTAAGGTCCGCCACGTACTCTTCTTCATTTCTGGGCTCATTGGTAGGAGGTCCAAATTTCACCTCACTGGGTAAACGAGCTATTCCACCAAATAAGATTTCGAACGGCGTATGTCGAGTAGTGCTATGCATGGCACTTCTATAGGCCATCAAAAACAAGGGAATCTGCCGGTCCCAATCCCGTTGGTAGTCACCTACGACCTTCGAGAGATGTTCGTCCAAAGTCCTATTGAAACGCTCCACCATACCGTCCGACTGTGGATGAAGCGGGGTTGTCCTTGTCTTTTTGATTCCGAGTAGTTGACATATCTCTTGGAAGATTCTTGACTCGAAGTTCCGCCCTTGGTCAGAATGCAATTCCAAGGGCACACCGAATCTGCTAACCCAATTGTAGACGATCTGCTCCGCCACGGTTCTGGCTTCCTGGTTAGGGATCGGAAACGCTTCCGGCCACTTACTGAAGTAGTCCATCACTACGAGTATATACCGATTACCATTGTCGGTTTCCGGAAAGGGCCCTGCGATGTCGATGGCGATTCGTTCGAAAGGTGCTCCCACGTTGTATTGGTGCATCTTACCTCGAGTTTTGATTCTCGGACCCTTGCTAGCTGCACACACGTCGCATTTTCTGCACCAGTCTTCGATATCTTCCTTCGCTTTTAACCAATAAAAACGTTCTCGTACCTTTTCTAGCGTCTTATTCACTCCCAAGTGGCCTCCGGTCGCCCCGCCATGCATTTCCTGTAACACCTCCTTGACCCTCGTCCGCGGTACGACAAGCTGCATTACAAACGACTTTCCGTCGGAGGATTCCCATTTTCTTCTCAGAACACCTTCTTGGACATGGAGGGAGTCCCACTGCGCAAAATATGCCTTTAAGGTCGGGCTTCTGTGAGAGATGTCCTGATGATCCGGTTTCTCCATGTTCTCCTTCCAGGCCAGAATCGGCTCGATATCCGGGTCTTCCTTCTGAGCGTTCCGGATCTCATCTACGCTCCAGCCGGCGATAGGTTCGGCTCTCATTCTTTGGATGGAAACCAGCTCCCGTTCTTCCTGACGCGCACAATGTTTACAATCCGTTCTGCATGGTCTCCGGGACAGTGCATCCGCATTAGAGTGGAGTTTTCCTTTACGATGCTGTATTTCGTAGTCGTAGATTTGCAGCCTTTCGATCCATCTTGCGACCTGACCCTCAGGACTCTTGAACTGTAATAGCCATTTTAAGGCTGCATGGTCTGTGCGAAGAACGAACTTCCTCCCGTAGAGGTATTTGTGAAAATGCTTCGTAGCCAAGATCAAAGCTAGAAGTTCCCGCCTTGTCACGCAGTAGTTCCTTTCTGGCTTAGAGAGCACCTTGCTGAAGTACGCAACCACCTTCTCTTGGCCGTCATGCACCTGGGAGAGTACGGCTCCTACCCCGACATTACTAGCATCTGCATCCACAACGAACGTTTCCCCGGGAGTGGGGTAAGCCAGTATCGGGGCATCGCATAGCCGTTGTTTAAGTGCCTTGAAGCTCTTCTCGCACTCAATTGACCATTTGAATTGTTTTCCCTTTTCCGTCAACTGGTGCAGGTTCTTTGCGATCCCGGCAAAATCCTTCACGAACCGTCTGTAGTAGGTGGCTAGGCCCAGGAAGCTCCTTAGTTGGTGTTTGTCTTTGGGGACTGGCCAGTTTTTCACCGCTTCGACCTTCTCTGGATCGGTTCTCACTCCTTTCGCTGAAATTATGTGCCCCAAGTACTTGACTTCTGCTCTAAACAGGGCGCACTTCTTGGGGTTGAGCTTCAGGTGGGCACTTCGAAGCCTTTGAAACACATCCCTTAGATTGTCTCGGTGTTGCGCAAACGTTTTTCCTACGACGATGACATCATCCAAGTATACCAAACAGGTTTTCCATGTTAACCCTTGCAGGACACATTCCATCAATCGCTCGAAAGTCGCCGGAGCATTGCACAGCCCGAATGGCATTACCGTGAATTGCCATAGCCCATTTCCTGCGGTGAAGGCGGTTTTCTCCCGGTCTTCTGGATGGATCTGTACCTGCCAGTAGCCACTCTTCAAGTCGAGAGTGGAAAACCATCGGGCTCCTGATAGTGTGTCTAGCGTGTCGTCAATCCGTGGCAGAGGGTAGCTGTCTTTCTTGGTGACGTAATTGAGCTGCCGATAGTCCACGCAGAACCGCGTGCTGCCATCTTTCTTCTTAACCAGTACAACCGGTGATGCCCACGGACTTTTGGAACTTTCAATCACACCTTCTTTCTCCATTGCCGACACCATCTCTGCAACTTCTGTCTGCTTTGCCAATGGAAGGCGCCTAGCAGGCTGACGAATTGGTCTAGTATCACCAGTGTCTATTCGATGTTGTACCAGGTGTGTTCGGCCGTATTCTCCGTCCTGTGAGGCAAATACATCAGCGTACTCATTGATAAGATTCTCTGCCATAGTTCGCTGCTCCTGATTCAGCTCACTGGACTGGAGAATCGTCTCTCTCGTTTCCGCTGTCCAAGGTGATGGGAGAGGTTTTGGAGGACCACGTTCAGATATTGTTGCGACGGCGGTAATCGGCGTGCATTTTCCAGTCACCTCCCCTCGCCTTAGTTTGACAGTGTGTGGTCTTGCGTTCAAAACTCTCACTGGAACCATGGTGTTCTTTGGTTCGACTAACGTCTTTCCCACGATGTAGTCTTGAGAATTCTTCTCCGGGTCTGGTTCTACTATGTAGAATCGGTGGCTCCCAAGATCACCTTCCAGCTTCGTCCAAATGATTGTCTCTGAAGACGGCGGCAAAACTTCGTCTTTGCTGATGACTGTCCTGAGAGTTACGGCATTCTCGTTTCCGTACACCATCGGAATCTCCACATTTCGATACCTCAGTACTTGCATCCCGATGTCCAAGATTACTTCATTTGCTTTCATGAAGTCTATTCCGATGATGCACTCGTCGCATATGTCTGCCACCAGAAACGCATGGGAGAACGTCAGTCCTGCCAGAGTAAGCGTAAGACGAACTTCTCCAAATACCTTCGCCATTTCCCCTATTGCAGTCTTCAGGCAGTAGCTGTTGGTGTTGTGCAGCCAGGAGCTTTTGACGATATCTCTTCTTACAATGGAGGCAGTGGCACCTGTGTCGATGGTGGCTACGCACTTCTTCTTGTTGATTAGTGCCTCCACTGTCAAGCTCTTGTTATCCCGTTTGGTTTGCGAAACTTGAATGGTGGTCCTGGGGGCCTCGATTCCAGTAACCAACTTCTGCCCCGCGAAGTTGGTCCTTACGCATTTCCCGACTGCTGGTTTTGGGAAGTCTGACTGACAGGATGGATGTTATCACCTCCAGATGCTTCCTCTCTGCTTCTCCTACTTCCGCAATGTGGACAATTTCCTCGTCTAGGTGCACTTCTGCACTGCCGTTGTAGGTGTCCGGTTTGGTTGCAATTCCAGCAACGGATTTGACTTCCGCGAGCTCTGTCTTCATCCATGACGGCTGTTCTCTGGCATGAGCATTCCACGACGGACACTTCCCTGACACGGTGTATTCCCTGGTATGCTTGGTCCGCAGCCTTCATTGACAAAGCGAATGCCAATGCCTCGGGGAGTGTTCGCTTTTCAGCCATCCTTACAGCCATTTGCAGTTGTCTGTCCTCTATGGCCTGAATAAAAGCTTCCACCGCCATTTCGTTGATAAGCTCCTCACCGGCTTTAGGGTATGAAAGATGGGCTAGTCGCTCTATATCCGCTTGCAACTGTTGGAGCGTTTCCCCCCTTTTTTGGACTCGACTACGCAGCTGAACCCTGTACACCTGCTGCATGTGTTCATCCCCAAACCGCATTTCGATAGCCTGAACCAGAGAGTCGTAGTTCTGCTGTTTATCTTCCGGGATGGTCTGCAAGAGCTCCGCAGCTGGACCCCTCAGTGCAAGTGTGAGTGCAATGGACTTCTCTTCATCGTCCCAGCTATTGGTCATTGCGGCCGCTTCGAATTGCCTTTTATAAATTGGCCATGATGTTTGACCATCGAAGATAGGAGGCTGCATCTCCTTTCTTCTCAGACCGTCGGTGGAATATTCCCGTGCTTTCTGTCTCTTCACGTTGCTGAGTTCCTTAGTAAGATTTTCGACTTGTTTTTCTACTTTTTCGAACTGAGTCTCTATTTTCCCGAACTGAGTTTCATGCTTCTCAAAGTTTTCATCGAATCTAGTTTCGACTTTTTCGAGTTGCGTCTCTACCTTCTCGATTTTCTCTTCGATCACTTCGAATTTGGATTCCAAGTTCTTGTTTTGCTCATCAAGTTTACTTTCCAGAGCATCTAGAGAATTCTTTTGTTCGTCCATCTTAAGTTCTAGAGAATTCTTTTGTTCGTCCATTGCTTTCTTTTGTTCGTCCATTGCTTTCTTTTGTTCGTCCATTGCTTTCTTTTGTTCATCCATTGCTTTCTTTTGTTCATCCAACTTAAGTTCTAGAGAATTCCTTTGGTCATCGAGCTTATGACTTTGATCTTCTATTGCTTTCTTTTGTTCGTCCATGACTAACTTAAGTTGCAGGAGCAGACTTGTTATACCCGGGTCGGCTACTGTACTTGCTGGTTCCTCTTCCACGTCAAACTCTATGTCATGCGGATTTTCACCTTCCTGCGTTACTGCTTCTTCCAGACGAATCAGTAGGGCATCTTTTCCCCCAGTTGTGTCGAGATTCCGCTTACTGAGTTCTGCCTTTAGTTGAATTATAGTTAGTTTTCCCAACTTGCGACCCATTTTTGCGCAACTAATTAACTCAACGCAGAAATCGTTTTTTTTTTTTTTTTTTTTTTTCTTGTGCAATTTCACACCACGGAAATAGTTATTCACAGAATAAGTTTTATCCCAGCTTCTGACACCAATGTAATATGCAGGCTACGGCTCGAGTAGATAAAACGATATTCTGTGAAATTTATTTCTTTATTTTCTACTCTATAGAACAATTCAAGTTCACACTATACTATTCTTCGCAAATTCTTTTCTTACAATGTCTCTTTCCTCTCAAATCACTTTATCTCCTTTCAATTACTTAATTCACAAATCCAAACTAATTACTTTTTCTTGTTCACTCTCAACTTTCAATTTATCGCCAAATTACAACTTCGCCCATTATCACTTTTCCAATCTCTTCGCCACGGTTCTAAACCAACTGTGTCTTTTTTTGATCGCCATCTGTCCTTATATAGCAGAAGTTTCTGATAGCCAGAAACTTCTAGCAAATTCTTCGACCACTGGAACAAGAGAAATAATTCTTGCAGTTATAATTCCCTAATATTATCCCTAATATTATCCCTAATATTATTTGTCTCTTTCGTTGACATGAGCTGTGGAGACTTCGTCCCAGACACGAACCTCGAATGAAAGGACAGTTTGAACCAAAATTCTGCCAGAATGGAAAGTCACTTCGGAATTTGCTGCATAGACATAGGAGCGTAGTTATTATTATGCTACAGTACATATACGTCCTTTCGAAATGTCATTTGATTAGTCAGCAGCAATCGTATCCGTACTTTAAACTCTTATTCCATTTAAACGGTAGTAAATTTTATTAACTTGTATTTGCTTTACAAATTATAGCAATGTGTTTGGACACTCAAAACTTATGTTCCTTGAAATGGGTTGAGTATATATAACAAATTCTGATCATAACTTGGGAGATTATAATCAAAATAATCTCCTCCTACCAAATATTTTCCATACTCACTGAACTTTTTTCCTTAAAAGCAAATCAAAGTAAACAAACAGGAATAGGTTTTTTTTTTAATTGGTTTTATTAGAAAGTTTTGGAAGTTGATTAAATAGTTGCTTCACTATGATAGAGGAAAATCACCAATGTTTCGAGTTAATACCTGTCACTTGTTATACGTTCCACATTGCTCTGCAAATTATTTTAAAAATCATGATCAGAATGTTTAATGCAATTGGGTAACACTTAGCTATCTTAAGGATTGTAGCAAATCTGTTATTGCTGTTGATCTGTCACACTGTAATATAGTTCTCATAGCACATTGAATAACCTGAAGTTGGTTTTGGGGAGTACACATGTATAGGATTGACGAACAATAGCTAAAATGAGGAAGTATGATTTTATTATATATATTATATTTTCAAACAACAACGTTCATTTTAATGTTGAGCGCGATTTTCTATTCTTCGTCACGTCATCTATTAATACAATTAATTGGCGTGGAGTCCTTATAATGAAAGCCGAAAACAATCGATATTAAAAAAACTGTCGTTTATTATCTATAATATATGCAATAAATGCTCGAAATTATTTATTTCTCAATTAAAATGTTCCGGGATTAGTCTACCACTACTACTTAAGTTCTCCATTGCAGATCAATAGAATTCCAATAATTCATATTTTAGACTGCTCTTCACACTAACTATTTAGTCGTCGCTGATTCGTAGAGAGATCTAGAATTGGCTGCCGTTAGTTGACTGTATTTTAATAAAAAAAAAAAACTGTCGAAATCAGTAAGGAAAAATTACTATTTCGCTAATTTTATTCCAAAATTAGTTTTTCAACTCAAAAATATTCCAGTATAAATTGGAATGAGAACAAATTGCCGCATATTAACATTTATGAAGTAGATATGCAATCTAATCTTAGTATTTACAGTAGTTATCTACCTCTAGTAAATGTAGCTAATTTATGGTTATCAGCTGTTGTAAGTCCAAGAGGTCGTCCCATGATCTTGCTGTCTAGTTGCTATAGGAAAGTGTTGCCTATGAAAAGCAAGAGGAAATCTTTCCACTTTTGAAGACATTTTCTTTTATTTCTCGTACGCCTTTCATAAGAAAACCAGTTCGACGACACTGATGCGAGAATACTTGTATGGGATGGCCTATTGAACGCAAAAACCTGTCTCAGACTATTCGAACAGTCAAAGCAAACTTTGTATTATTCGGTGTATAAAACAAACACACTTTCCATTTGGCATAACTGAAAGATGTGGGTGGACGAGGTTTTCGTTTTATCAGCTGATTTATTTGTTTTGATTTACCAATAATCCTCCATATGTTATAAAACGATATAAATACCTCGCATATCCATACATATACATCCTAATTGCACCTTTGGTGTGGTTAGGAAACCACGAGTTCAGTCCCACGCTATGCCGTTGACAACACAATTCATAAAGAATCTTCAAAGATTTCGTCTTGTTACATTCGATATCACAGACACCCTGCTAAGATTTAGAAGATCACCGGGCATCCAATATGCTGAAACTGCAGCTGCCTACGGCTACCCGAATCTTGATCAGGAGAAGTTATTGCAAACCTTCCGCGTTGAGTTCAGATCCATGCTGATAAATTATCCAAACTATGGCAAAACCACACCGAATATGGATTGGAAACAATGGTGGCTTCAACTAGTGGTGAACATCTTCAAATCGATTAACTCCGGAATCCCCGAAGACGACATGATAGTGATTGCGAAAGAACTTATACGAGTATATCGCACCGATAAGTGTTGGCTGCACGTAGACGGAGCCAGTGAACTCGTTTCAAAAGTAAAAAAATCCGGGAAGGTTGTTGGTGTTATTTCGAATTTTGATGCTAGCCTGCCGCAAATACTCAATGCTATGAATTTAAATAAATTTGATTTTATAATAACCGCCTATGATTGCGGAATACTCAAGCCAAATAAAGAAATCTTCGACTTGGCATTAAACAAGTGCAATGCCACGAGTGATCAAGCACTTCATATTGGGAATTTATACGAATTGGATTATTTGGGAGCAAAAGCAGCCAACTGGTCAAGTATCCTGATATCCCAGATGACCGATGAGGAGATGAGGGGCAAGGATCTAAACAGGGATAATGTCTATCGAAGTTTGGTGAAGTTGCTCCATGCACTGGAACATGATGATATTAAATGGTAGCAGTAAAAGTGAAAATAAAAACTTCTGTTAACATTGATTGTTTATTTAAAAGTTTAAACATAGTAAATTAGATATCTTTTATTTATATATAGTGTACATACGTAATAGGTAACTAAATTCAGTTCATTTTTTGGATATTTGTTTTATTTTTGATTTAACATTTACACATCTTGTTTTGTCTGTGTTTTCTGTACTTTGTGCTTTTAAGTATAAAGAGCCTTATATCAACTGTTTATCTCAAATACACGTAGCGGATTTACGAGAGTAGATATCTTGATCAGATTTGCTTCGAAGGGGTGTTGGATTTTTTATCGAGTTTGTAAGGAAAGCGATTATCGAGATAAGTAATTTCAGTTGAAGATTATCATCAGAAGCGATTCTATAGTCTTGCACAACAATCTGTTATGCAAGCTATGGGAGTATAATGATCACTCGTTGTAATGGAAGACAAAGATAACATAGGTTTTATGAATTTATTGTTATAGTATGGTGCATTCGTTCTTAACAAAGAAGTTCTCACTATGTGGTTTTATTTTTAAAGAAAATGAACATCGCCTAAATGCATATTTTTTTAACATTCTAAATTCAGCTTCAGTAGGGAGGTCAAATGGTTGGGGAAATAGAGTTGATTGTGTGGCTCATTGGCAGTGCAAGTATCAAGTTTCGATTCAATTTAGAAATTAATCTGAGTGATAGCCCAAAAATCGAGTCAATCTGGAACAAAATAACACAGGTATTTTGAAAACCTCTGGCAAGAAACTAAATTGCACCACTGGCACGTGTTTACACCTATATGTTGTTTATTTGCAAATTACTCAGTGCCAATGAGCCAATTTTCAAAAACCGATCAACACGTAGAGTACCATATCAAATTTTCAATATCAGCCATCAGTAAAGTACCGCCAATTTTGAGGTTAGAATGAACATTCCAATTTCACTTCGGATTGTGACGCATATTTCAAAATACCGTGAAGGCAATATGGACTCCGATCAATAGTAATCAATGATGATGTGCTGAGCTTCTCCCTTCCGACACATCCAATTTTATGAAAAATACAGCAAGCATAAGTATCAATACTATCACTATATGAAGGGAGGTAGTCTTAAGGAAAAATAATAATAGATAGCTGCTACTAAGAAACGGTAATCGAAAAAAAGAATATAAAAAAAAAGTTAATCGCGAACAGCCTACAGACGGCCTAGGCCAAGGCATACCTTGCAAACACGAATACAAGAACTTTATTGTAGAGTCAGAATCGTCAGACTTAAACACTTCTGCTAATTGTTAAGCATTAATGGCAAACATTCCGTTGACAGGCAGGATCAACCATCCAACTTATACTATGATCTACTTCTCTTCGACTCTTAATACAAAATTGTATTTGTCAATGGAATCCTTTGTAACTTAAACCTCTACAGAGTTATTCTATATCCACAGACCATTATCCACTAATTTGCGAAGAGCAAACGTTTCTTGAAACACAGCACTATGCTGAAACCCAAGTGATGAGAAGGGTGAGTTAGCTGACAACGTATATGTACTAGACTCAAGACAACCTAACAAGTCAATCAGAGTCCAGTCTTCCAAACTGAAGGAAACAGCTGATAATAACACATTCGTAGAAGAAGCTCGCCATATTTGATATAAATGCAAGAACAAGACCAACAAAGTTTTGGACAACGGCCGATTTTGACTTTAGTAAGAATTACGCCACGCTGGTTGGTAAAAGTTCGAACAAAACTTCCAAAGAAAAACTGCAATTAAAAACAAAAAAAAAAACAGTAAAATTAATTAATAATCCCTGTATTAGTTTCCTCCATAACGAAGAGAATTTCCTTATAGTCTAGTGTTTGCATTTTTTTAATGCGTGAACTCGAAACAATTAAGATAATGTACTCTCGTATATCCAAAGCTGTGATGGAAGAGGTGTAAGTGTATTGAGATCTTACGGATACTTCTTCTTAGGACTCCTTCGCCTTAGTCGGCGTTACTGACGGAGATGGATTATTAAAATCAAACTGTGTGTGAAACTCTGTTGACAGTTGTTTAATAATTGCCTCACTGTTAGCCTTCAGTTCTCTTTCCAGAGAATCAATATCCACCTCTTTGCTTTCCAATTTCATTTGTAGGTCTGAATAAAAATCACAAAATAGAACTGGCTCATCAGTACCGGCAAGAGTGCGGGTGCTGCAGTACTGTCCACGATGCAGGAGCTCTTCATTGGAAGTTTTTGTATCAAAGAAACGTGCTCCTAAAGGAACCTGCAAAAAGATATGAAAAATGTAATTTCGAAGAAAAGAAAATGTCTTAGTACTAGAAGGATAGAGGACGGTGGTAAAAATTTGAAAATCATAGAAAATATCACCAGAGGACTGCCCGCTGTTTTACAGTAGATAAGCTCATTCTTGAATTTTGGTTGAATTCATTATAGACTACTGTGAACTAGGGATGGGCAATTTCAAATTGAAACTCACCATCTATTCATACTCTTCAAATCTGCATATCGTAGCATTCATCGTCTAGAACCAGCTGTGCCGCACAACAAACATGCGGTGTGCGGTGCAATCTGGAAATAACTCCAGGGGAAAAACGTTCCTCCAGTAGTAGGCTCATACCAGATCTTTAAGTGTTGTGTTCTCAATGTGGTCCACCGCAATCCTTTACATTATATTCAATGGAAATTATGTTACGTTGATTGGTCTGGAGTAACTGGCTTCTATGTAATTCCTTTTACCCAGTTTTGGTAGAAATTTTATAAAGGTAATGGCAAAAGCAATGGTAGATATAGTATGGAAACTAGCCGACGACATCTAAAAGTTGCTCTACTGGTTTTTCGATAAGTAGAAGGATTGTTCAATAACACTGAAAGCAGTGCTATAGGTAGGCTCTTGAAGGCTGCAGACCAAGAAATACAAATGATACAAAAGCTGCATACCATTATAAGCACAACAAAACTCTCGTATAAGACTTTTTTTTTATGGAAGCCAGCTGCAGTACAGAGATAGGCTTTTGTAACGATCATGTGCGCCCTATGACCCGGGTACCCTCATTTATTTTCTATAAGCGTTAAGTTATGTTTCCATATAAGTGGAAAAAAAGGATGGGTGTTCCTCCTCTGATGAAGACCGCTGGTTTGTGTAAACAAATTTGTTTTAAATGGTCATACCTGTTGCTGGATCAACTTTTCATGGCTTTGCATTATAAGGTTCTTCATCGCCTTCAATCCATTAACTTCGCTTTTAATGTATTCAGCGTAACTGGAAACACAGAAAAACATTTGTAATCTAAGTGATATTCAAGCAATAACAAGACAACACTCCTACCTGTACATCTTAGTAGTCTTTCTGGTTAAATTCTCTACACATGAGATGAAGTTCTTTAGTGGCAATGTACGTGGAATGAAACCCGGATCCAGTTTTTCAGCTGTTTCAAAATGTGTTAGCGATCGATTAAACTCGTGTATCATTGCCAGCGTTGTACCCAATGCAAAATGATTTTCGGCAACCTCTGGTGCATGATCCACTGCGGCAGATAGTACTACCTCTGCATCGCGTAGTTTCCCCGCTCTGTAGAGGATAATACCTAAACTCAGCAAAGGAATATCCTTCGCCTTACGTGGGGCCAACATCACCCCACGTTTGGCACATTCAACAGCCTGTGTGCCATCACCACGCATCCGCCAGTAGTACGAACTTAATGTATGGTATTTCCAAGATCCTGGGCTGTCCATCAGACCATCGATTAAAGTCTGTATGTATCTCCTCGATTTGAACTCCAAATCATTACTCGCCAGTTCGTCTTCTGGTTCAATTTGCAGAGCATAGATGCCCCTTAAGCCATCCAAATGGTCATAACAACATATACCAACATGTAAGTTGGTATATTCCCAACAGAATGGTGCAGTCTTTGGTATCCCCATCACCGGCAGAGTAGGCGGTTTCTTTTTGGCATTTTTTATATTGATCCGTTTCAAGTAGTCCTTGGTCAGTTTTGTATACGTGATCTGTTTCTCTATAACATAGTAGTCCAGGGCACACTTGGCCTGGTCAATTATTTCCATGCCAAACTGTATGGAGAAGTTAATTTGTTCTGCCATTTGTTCACGTTGCCGCAACAGCTCAAGGTATGTACTCTCAACGACGTCATTGTACTTAATTTGGTCAAGGAATGCAATCAGATTATGAGGCTCTCGCATGTAAAATGGGGAATCAATCTGCAAAATATATATAGCTGCATTCCCGAATTGTTGTCATGGTAGCGATGCCATCTTACCTTTTGGAGGATTTTTCCATTTTCGTTGAGCACCCAATGATTAATCGCGGCAATTGATATTGCAATATGAAAAAAGCAAACTATGACTAGTATAATTCGTGATGCCATCTTTAGGTTTTATTCACAAAATACATTATTTGAGGAAATAAACAAAACTTTTGCGAACTGAACTCGCAGTCAGCGCGAAAATGCATCCACCATGGGAATGCAATGGAGAGATTGGTGTTTTGACAGATTGCAGAATAGTTTTCTTTCCAAACGTGCCGGAATATTCACAATAGACACATTTTTCCCACCGCTCCACAATCACTCAACTGTCGTAATTTAAACGAATATACAGGCAGAGTTCAAATGGGCCATTCCACACTAGTATTCTTGCTGTCCCATTTTTTTTTTAGGAAAAACGTATGAAAATCAAAGGAAAATCTATCCACTTTTGACAATTTCCCTTTGCTTCTCATACGTCTTTCTTAAAACCCGGTTCGACAACTGGTAGAATAATATACATGATGGAATGTGTCATTAACTACTTTAATACTAATGACACACCAAAATTGATCTCGATTATTACTCGATCCAGCTTAACCTTAATCCCGACCAGCAATTTAACCCTGACACACCGGAACAGGATGAGCCTGAAGTGTACTCATACCAACGCTATTACTTTTACTGAGATAATAGTAAAGCGAAGCGCTCAGCGCCTGCACACGAAGTAGAATGAAAGTGCACACACAGGCCCATTTTAGAATTGGTGTGAATTCGGCGTTAACATACACATGCTTTGAATATAATTACTAAATATCCTCATTCAATGCACTTAATGGTAATTAATAAACGAATTTCATTATTTTCGTTAAATATGTATTTTTTAGGAATTGTATATTTCAAAGTAAACATTGAAAATGACAAAAAAAAAATACGAAGATATTTGTGTATTTCGTGCCAATATATTGTAATATGCGAGCTACGGCTCGAGTAGATAAAACAATTATTCTGTGAAATTATTTCTTTATTTTCTACTCTATAGAACAATTCAAGTTCACACTATACTATTCTTCGCAAATTCTTTTCTTACAATGTCTCTTTCCTCTCAAATCACTTTATCTCCTTTCAATTACTTAATTCACAAATTCAAACTAATTACTTTTTCTTGTTTACTCTCAACTTTCAATTTATCACCAAATTACAACTTCGCCCGTTATCACTTTTCCAATCTCTTCGCCACGGTTCTAAAACCAACTGTGTCTTTTTTGATCGCCATCTGTCCTTATATAGCAGAAGTTTCTGATAGCCAGAAACTTCTAGCAAATTCTTCGACCACTGGAACAAGAGAAATAATTCTTGCAGTTTCAATTCCCTTTTATCCCTGATATTATTCGTCTCTTTCGTTGACATGAGCTGTGGAGACTTCGTCCCAGACACGAACCTCGAATGAAAGGACAGTACGAACCAAAATTCTGCCAGAATGAAGTCACTTCGGAATTTGTTGCGTCATATTTTAGGGGGCGTAGTTATTATTATGTTACACTGCCCCCCTCTTAGACGTGTTCGTCCCGAACAAGTGCATCCTCATTTCGGCCATTGTATCGACTCAGTCGGTCCACATGAACCACTTTCATTTTGGCCCTTGGTCCTCGCTGGATGCGGTAGACAACATCGTTGATGCGGGTTACTATTCTGTAGGGACCTTCCCAGTTCCGCTGTAACTTAGGTGATTTCCCCTTTTGGCGATGGGGATTATACAGCCACACCAGATCTCCTTCCTGGAATCCTGACGTTGTTGCCTTGGCATCATACCTGGTCTTCATGCGGTCGCTCGTCATCTTAATCTGGCTTCTGGTCCTTTGGTGTATGTCCCTAAGCCTTTCCCTAAGGTCCGCCACGTACTCTTCTTCATTTCTGGGCTCATTGGTAGGAGATCCAAATTTCACCTCACTGGGTAAACGAGCTATTCCACCAAATAAGATTTCGAACGGCGTATGTCGAGTAGTGCTATGCACGGCACTTCTATAGGCCATCAAAAACAAGGGAATCTGCCGGTCCCAATCCCGTTGGTAGTCACCTACGACCTTCGAGAGATGTTCGTCCAAAGTCCTATTGAAACGCTCCACCATACCGTCCGACTGTGGATGAAGCGGGGTTGTCCTTGTCTTTTTGATTCCGAGTAGTTGACACATCTCTTGGAAGATTCTTGACTCGAAGTTCCGCCCTTGGTCAGAATGCAATTCCAAGGGCACACCGAATCTGCTAACCCAATTGTAGACGATCTGCTCCGCCACGGTTCTGGCTTCCTGGTTAGGGATCGGAAACGCTTCCGGCCACTTACTGAAGTAGTCCATCACTACGAGTATATACCGATTACCATTGTCGGTTTCCGGAAAGGGCCCTGCGATGTCAATGGCGATTCGTTCGAAAGGTGCTCCCACGTTGTATTGGTGCATCTTACCTCGAGTTTTGATTCTCGGACCCTTGCTAGCTGCACACACGTCGCATTTTCTGCACCAGTCTTCGATATCTTCCTTCGCTTTTAACCAATAAAAACGTTCTCGTACCCTTTCTAGCGTCTTATTCACTCCCAAGTGGCCTCCGGTCGCCCCGCCATGCATTTCCTGTAACACCTCCTTGACCCTCGTCCGCGGTACTACAAGCTGCATTACAAACGATTTTCCGTCGGAGGATTCCCATTTTCTTCTCAGAACACCTTCTTGGACATGGAGGGAGTCCCACTGCGCAAAATATGCCTTTAAGGTCGGGCTTCTGTGAGAGATGTCCTGATGATCCGGTTTCTCCATGTTCTCCTTCCAGGCCAGAATCGGCTCGATATCGGGGTCTTCCTTCTGAGCGTTCCGGATCTCATCTACGCTCCAGCCGGCGATAGGTTCGGCTCTCATTCTTTGGATGGAAACCAGCTCCCGTTCTTCCTGACGCGCACAATGTTTACAATCCGTTCTGCATGGTCTCCGGGACAGTGCATCCGCATTAGAGTGGAGTTTTCCTTTACGATGCTGTATTTCGTAGTCGTAGATTTGCAGCCTTTCGATCCATCTTGCGACCTGACCCTCAGGACTCTTGAACTGTAATAGCCATTTTAATGCTGCATGGTCTGTGCGAAGAACGAACTTCCTCCCGTAGAGGTATTTGTGAAAATGCTTCGTAGCCAAGATCAAAGCTAGAAGTTCCCGCCTTGTCACGCAGTAGTTCCTTTCTGGCTTAGAGAGCACCTTGCTGAAGTACGCAACCACCTTCTCTTGGCCGTCATGCACCTGGGAGAGTACGGCTCCTACCCCGACATTACTAGCATCTGCATCCACAACGAACGTTTCCCCGGGAGTGGGGTAAGCCAGTATCGGGGCATCGCATAGCCGTTGTTTAAGTGCCTTGAAGCTCTTCTCGCACTCAATTGACCATTTGAATTGTTTTCCCTTTTCCGTCAACTGGTGCAGGTTCTTTGCGATCCCGGCAAAATCCTTCACGAACCGTCTGTAGTAGGTGGCTAGGCCCAGGAAGCTCCTTAGTTGGTGTTTGTCTTTGGGGACTGGCCAGTTTTTCACCGCTTCGACCTTCTCCGGATCGGTTCTCACTCCTTTCGCTGAAATTATGTGTCCCAGGTACTTGACTTCCGCTCTAAACAGGGCGCACTTCTTGGGGTTGAGCTTCAGGTGGGCACTTCGAAGCCTTTGAAACACATCCCTTAGATTGTCTCGGTGTTGCGCAAACGTTTTTCCTACGACGATGACATCATCCAAGTATACCAAACAGGTTTTCCATGTTAACCCTTGCAGGACACATTCCATCAATCGCTCGAAAGTCGCCGGAGCATTGCACAGCCCGAATGGCATTACCGTGAATTGCCATAGCCCATTTCCTGCGGTGAAGGCGGTTTTCTCCCGGTCTTCTGGATGGATCTGTACCTGCCAGTAGCCACTCTTCAAGTCGAGAGTGGAAAACCATCGGGCTCCTGATAGTGTGTCTAGCGTGTCGTCAATCCGTGGCAGAGGGTAGCTGTCTTTCTTGGTGACGTAATTGAGCTGCCGATAGTCCACGCAGAACCGCGTGCTGCCATCTTTCTTCTTAACCAGTACAACCGGTGATGCCCACGGACTTTTGGAACTTTCAATCAGACCTTCTTTCTCCATTGCCGACACCATCTCTGCAACTTCTGTCTGCTTTGCCAATGGAAGGCGCCTAGCAGGCTGACGAATTGGTCTAGTATCACCAGTGTCTATTCGATGTTGTACCAGGTGTGTTCGGCCGTATTCTCCGTCCTGTGAGGCAAATACATCAGCGTACTCATTGATAAGATTCTCTGCCATAGTTCGCTGCTCCTGATTCAGCTCACTGGACTGGAGAATCGTCTCTCTCGCTTCCGCTGTCCAAGGTGATGGGAGAAGTTTTGGAGCATCACGTTCAGATATTGTTGCGACGGCGGTAATCGGCGTGCATTTTCCAGTCACCTCCCCTCGCCTTAGTTTGACAGTGTGTGGTCTTGCGTTCAAAACCCTCACTGGAACCATGGTGTTCTTTGGTTCGACTAACGTCTTTCCCACGATGTAGTCTTGAGAATTCTTCTCTGGGTCTGGTTCTACTATGTAGAATCGGTGGCTCCCAAGATCACCTTCCAGCTTCGTCCAAATGATTGTCTCTGAAGACGGCGGCAAAACTTCGTCTTTGCTGATGACTGTCCTGAGAGTTACGGCATTCTCATTTCCGTACACCATCGGAATCTCCACATTTCGATACCTCAGTACTTGCATCCCGATGTCCAAGATTACTTCATTTGCTTTCATGAAGTCTACTCCGATGATGCACTCGTCGCATATATCTGCCACCAGAAACGCATGGGAGAACGTCAGTCCTGCCAGAGTAATCGTAAGACGAACTTCTCCAAATACCTTCGCCATTTCCCCTGTTGCAGTCTTCAGGCAGTAGCTGTTGGTGTTGTGCAGCCAGGAGCTTTTGACGATATCTCTTCTTACAATGGAGGCAGTGGCACCTGTGTCGATGGTGGCTACGCACTTCTTCTCGTTGATTAGTGCCTCCACTGTCAGGCTCTTGTTACCCCGTTTGGTTTGCGAAACTTGAATGGTGGTCCTGGGGGCCTCGATTCCAGTAACCAACTTCTGCCCCGCGAAGTTGGTCCTTACGCATTTCCCGACTGCTGGTTTTGCGAAGTCTGACTGACAGGATGGATGTTATCACCGCCAGATGCTTCCTCTCTGCTTCTCCTACTTCCGCAATGTGAACAATTTCCTCGTCTAGGTGCACTTCTGCACTGCCGTTGTAGGTGTCCCGTTTGGTTGCAATTCCAGCAACGGATTTGACTTCCGCGAGCTCTGTCTTCATCCATGACGGCTGTTCTCTGGCATGAGCATTCCACGACGGACATTTCCCTGACACGGTGTATTCCCTGGTATGCTTGGTCCGCAGCCTTCATTGACAAAGCGAATGCCAATGCCTCGGGGAGTGTTCGTTTTTCAGCCATCCTTACAGCCATTTGCAGTTGTCTGTCCTCTATGGCCTGAATAAAAGCTTCCACCGCCATTTCGTTGATAAGCTCCTCACCGGCTTTAGGGTATGAAAGATGGGCTAGTCGCTCTATATCCGCTTGCAACTGTTGGAGCGTTTCCCCCCTTTTCTGGACTCGACTACGCAGCTGAACCCTGTACACCTGCTGCATGTGTTCATCCCCAAACCGCATCTCGATAGCCTGAACCAGAGAGTCGTAGTTCTGCTGTTTATCTTCCGGGATGGTCTGCAAGAGCTCCGCAGCTGGACCCCTCAGTGCAAGTGTGAGTGCAATGGACTTCTCTTCATCGTCCCAGCTATTGGTCATTGCGGCCGCTTCGAATTGCCTTTTATAAATTGGCCATGATGTTTGACCATCGAAGATAGGAGGCTGCATCTCCTTTCTTCTCAGACCGTCAGTGGAATATTCCCGTGCTTTCTGTCTCTTCACGTTGCTGAGCTCCTTAGCAAGATTTTCGACTTGCTTTCCTACTATCTCGAATTGCGTATCCACTTTTTCAAACTGAGTCTCTATCTTCCCGAACTGAGTTTCATGTTTCTCAAAATTTTCATCGAATCTAATTTCGACTTTTTCGAGTTGCGTCTCGACCTTCTCGATTTTTTCTTCGATCACTTCGAATTTGGATTCCAAGTTCTTGTTTTGCTCATCAAGTTTACTTTCCAGAGCATCTAGAGAATTCTTTTGTTCGTCCATTGCTTTCTTTTGTTCGTCCAGCTTAAGTTCTAGAGAATTCCTTTGGTCGCCCATTGCTTTCTTTTGTTCGTCCATCGCTTTCTTTTGTTCATCCAGCTTAAGTTCTAGAGAATTCTTTTGTTCGTCCATTGCTTTCTTTTGTTCGTCCAGCTTAAGTTCTAGAGAATTCCTTTGGTCATCGAGCTTATGACTTTGATCTTCTATTGCTTTCTTTTGTTCGTCCATGACTAACTTAAGTTGCAGGAGCAGACTTGTTATACCCGGGTCGGCTACTGTACTTGCTGGTTCCTCTTCCACGTCAAACTCTATGTCATGCGGATTTTCACCTTCCTGCGTTACTGCTTCTTCCAGACGAATCAGTAGGGCATCTTTTCCCCCAGTTGTGTCGAGGTTCCGCTTACTGAGTTCTGCCTTTAGTTGAGTTATAGTTAGTTTTCCCAATTTGCGACCCATTTTGCGCAACTAATTAACTCAACACAGAAATCGTTTTTTTTTTTTTTTTTTTTTTTGTGCAATTTCACACCACGGAAATAGTTATTCACAGAATAAGTTTTATCCCGCTTCTGACACCAATGTAATATGCGAGCTACGGCTCGAGTAGATAAAACAATTATTCTGTGAAATTATTTCTTTATTTTCTACTCTATAGAACAATTCAAGTTCACACTATACTATTCTTCGCAAATTCTTTTCTTACAATGTCTCTTTCCTCTCAAATCACTTTATCTCCTTTCAATTACTTAATTCACAAATTCAAACTAATTACTTTTTCTTGTTTACTCTCAACTTTCAATTTATCACCAAATTACAACTTCGCCCGTTATCACTTTTCCAATCTCTTCGCCACGGTTCTAAAACCAACTGTGTCTTTTTTGATCGCCATCTGTCCTTATATAGCAGAAGTTTCTGATAGCCAGAAACTTCTAGCAAATTCTTCGACCACTGGAACAAGAGAAATAATTCTTGCAGTTTCAATTCCCTTTTATCCCTGATATTATTCGTCTCTTTCGTTGACATGAGCTGTGGAGACTTCGTCCCAGACACGAACCTCGAATGAAAGGACAGTACGAACCAAAATTCTGCCAGAATGAAGTCACTTCGGAATTTGTTGCGTCATATTTTAGGGGGCGTAGTTATTATTATGTTACAATATTTATTTCTGCCCACAATCAAAGATAAAAAAAAATACGTGAAAGAGAGTTTTTAGTTAATTACTAATTTATACATATTGGATTGTAACTTAAGGATAGCAAGGATAGTCAGCGCAAAAGCTAAATGCAATTAACCCTCAATGGATAAAAAAATGTGAATAAAAAAGTAAGTTGGTGTTTTGATTTCCTTTAATAATTGTAATTTGTTTTTTTGTTAACATGGAAACAAATGAACGAATGAACCTTCTTGTGAGAGATGATGTGCAATATTATTTGATGAGGTATGTATCTGATTTCTGCTTCTTGGCTTCGCACAGTAATGTCATCAACAGCAGCCAAACGAACAATTTCGACATCGATGCAATAAGTACATTACCGTGATGTTCACTTATGGGTCCAATGCTTGTATTTTTTTTTAAATTGTACTTTATTCTTAAACTTTTGATTGTTGACACTAATAAAAAATAAAAATACAATTTATTTGTACATCTGATTGTTTATTCCTATTGTTTTTTGTTTTTTTTTTTTTTTGCCCAAATTGGAACATGGTGTGAGAAAGCGGGACAGATGTGTACACATCACAGCATAAATTTTTTTTAGATTTTAGACGAAATGGCCAACGTTCTACGTATCTCGCATAGCGAGCCGTGCGAGAAATCAGACGAATCCTCTTACTCCTTGTTAAGCTACTCCATGCTGAGTACTTTAAATATATGTAATTGCCGCATTTTCGAACATCCTCACCGCTGAACACAGCCATCGAACTGCACTATCATATCGCTGAATGTAATCTAAATTTTACAAACCAACCATCTTCTCGGCGTATTCTTCCCACTGCAATTCGTGTGGTGGAAAAGAAGAAAAAGAAGTTTTTCTTCGCTCGTTCCGCTCGTCGACTTATTGCCGTTTATTTTCATATTTCCATTATTAAGATAAAATTCCGATTATAAATAATTGAATAAACTAAAAGCGTATTTTTCCAAAATTTTCATAGTTAGTTTAGTAATGTTTTAACATTTTATTAAATAAAAAATGGCCGCGGTAAATGATTGTTTTACAATTGGATCGACAGTGCTCTGTACGACATGCTTCAATCAAGAAGTAGAAGGCGAAGTCCTAGCATTCGATCATACCACAAAAATGCTAATATTAAGTATCCTTTTTCAAAACGCAACAACAAGAAAACCACACCATCTACCCACAGGAACCATAGCTGCCGCAGTCAATTCATCATTTCAGCGACGGCAAAGTGCTGATGAAATCAAATGGAAAAGACGAGTGCCAACACCGTGGATGGCGGTGCATGCAAAAACAAAACAAAATTCCATACATCTGGCCAAGTGACGGAAGCAATTCATTGCTCCGGGAAGTGGTCATAAAATTGCCAAATCGAAAGTGCAGTGAACGAGTTAGTTTCGGGGGTCTCCAGTGATGAAGAAAATCGATTTTGCACTATTTTGACGTTTCGAAATGAAAAGCAGGTTATGTGTGCGTTTTCCCATATTGTACCGTTGGTCTGTCAGAAATGCGGGAGAAAGTTGTACTTTTACATTTTTTTATTGATGATTTTTTTTTTTTAATTACTTTCATACATTTTTTTTTCTTAAAATTCTGGAATTTAATTCAGAAGCTAATTGAATGTGATGGTAATCCAATTAAAAGGTTAATCGCCTCGCGAACTCTGTTGGTTGATGATTTGGGCCACTAGTGCATGATAGTTGCATGTTCTATATGAAAGATTTATATTTTTCCAAATATGCGTGAAGTATACTATCTTTGATGTACAAATGATTGTGATGTTGGCTGAATTCAATGGGCTTTTTCTATGTGGTGTATTAGTCCCATCAAAGGAACTGCTTTTTCGGTCATGCTTATTTATATATATGCAGATCCTTATGTCCAACATGTATAATTTGCTAAGAAATTGTCTACTAAAGTGGGCTTTTCCTAGGGCTACAGAATCATCGGATTACCTAAAGAGTTGAAGTTATGCACACCTCATATACCATGTTGGTTATCATCATGTATTTCCCTGGAAAGGGACGCTCCTGAATAGTTCCATTGTGGTCTTACTGAACGAGTGCCTCAAGTACATTCATGTTAATCGCTATCCACTTGCTGCTCTCGCTCTTTCCATTTTCCCCTGTAGGAGCTGAAACTATTCATTTCTGGTAATATGCTCTCTTTTGGTACCAATTTTTGTCAGAAGCTCTAAATTGGAGACTGTCTGTCCATAAAATTTTCAGTATCTTCTGGAACAGACATTTCAAGAAATTCCAATCTTTTTGCTGATACTCTATGCAGTGTCCCAGTTCCTGCTTCATACAACTATGGACGATCTTGACATTGACATAATCGGCGCATAAGGCGAGGTCTTCCAAAACCCGCCAACGCAAACGGGATCGAATATCTTACGAAGAATTTTTCTCTCGAAACGACCAAGGATATCTTCATACGCTTTCGATATAGTTCATGCTTCAGTGTTATAGAGCAGGACCGGGATTATCAAGGTCTTACATATAGGGTTTCTTTAGTTATTCAGGATAGAGCCTTACCACTCAATTGCCTTTTAATTCCAAAGAAACAGCGATTGGCAAGCGTTATTCATCGTTTGATATCTGCGCTGATGTTGTCTGATGTCATGTTATACAAAGACCCTAACAACCTCGGAAGTTATGGCTGTACACTGTGATGGTCCGTCCGATTTGTCTATGTTGGGTGCCTTTTGTTGACAGCATATACTTTATTTTGAATTCGTTCGACCCATTTTGCCCGGTTCTGTCTCGATACTCACGAACGCACCGGGGACAGCCCGCTAGTTATGTCGATATCGTCGGCTTTCGCAAGTAGTCGCACCGACTTTTGAAAGATTGTGCCTCTGGTTTTGGCTTGTGAGTTTCGCACAATCCTTCCAAGTATGATGTTAAAGATGTCATATGACAGTGCGTCACCTTGCCTAAATACTTTTTTCGACATCAAAGGTCTCTGTGAAGTCGTTACCGACTTTGATGGAGCAGCGAACATTCTCCATCGTCATCCTGCACAGACGGAACGAGACGAAAGGTTTCAGGCGTTCACACAATATGGCAGATAAGATCTTGTATGCGATGTTGAGGAGACTGATGTAGTTGGCGCAGTTGTGGGGTCTCCTTTATTGTGGATCGTGCAAATAATGCTGAGATTCCATTCACCATTCACTCGTCTGACCAAATAGTAGAAATGAATTGGTGTATGCTCTTCTGGTTTTCAGCACTGATGCTGGCGGCATAGGAGTCGTTGAGAGATCTCGAGATACGCGTTCGGCAAAGCTTCGGGTAGTCTCTTCGTTTGGGGTATCCGCATTGGTACTACGGCTGCAACAAGGTAGTGATCCGAGTCGATGTTGGTCACTCGGAAGATTTAGACGTCCTTGATGCTGGAACCATGCCTTGCGTCATTCGACATGTGATCAATTTGAATTACCGTTTCATGATCAAGAGACCGCCGTGTCCCCTTGTTAATGTTGAGGTGAGAAAATCGCATGCTTGATAATGTGACATTTCGTCCCGCGGCAAAGTCAATTAGCCTAAGTCCGTTTCCAGATGTGGTGTTGTGTAGGCTATGTTTAACAACAGTCCTACCAACGATGTCCTCCTTAACTATTTTGACGTTAAAATCACCCAACACGAAGACAGTGCTCATAGATTTTGTTGAGGTCGTTGTTGAGTCGTAGAAACACTGGTGGCGTCTTCCTGGTCCTCTGTGGAGGCATGAGGGCATATTTTAACCTTGATGCGAATTGTCATAAGAAGCTCGCTTACGTGTCGGAAAATTAAGACTTCTTGCTTAAGTCGCTTATGATAAATCCGCATTCAAATAAGGGCTGTTAATGTTCGCTGTTGCAATCATCATAGTAAAGTCATAGTTTTTCATCCTCTTTTTGCCCGGCCAATCCATCACACTTCCTGGATGCCAGTTATATCTGCTTTATTTGGCGTGGCCGTGGTGTAGTGGTAACATCATCGCTTATCACGCTGCAGGTTCACGGTTCGAATTCTGATGTCAAGAATCGTCTATTTATTTCGCTTGAAATAAATAAAAAAGTCGATCAATTGCGAAAGCTTAGTCAACTCTACTGCGAAGGTGTAACACTGGCAGTAAGGTGGTCATATGGCTAAAATGCAACTTGATCGTGATGATGACCAGAAGGACGGAAAAAATACTGTGAATCAAAAGCAACGACAATACAAAAATACTCCCAATTATCTGGACGTCACCCTTGTGTTATTCAGCAGTCTAGGATCTCTGCTAGTTATGCGGCTGCACGCGGACTGTTGGTCCGAAGGTCGTATTTAAGTGGCTGTGTGAATGGGATTTCCTACATGGTGTTAAGAAGTACGTCATTATCGAGGTTAACTAGCCTTCATGTGCGCTCATTCTCTTTGAGCGCATAATTTACTTATCGACATTTTTTAAACCATCTTTCAGCCTGGCTTTCACTTATGACATAACTACCATACACTTCGTATAATGCACGAGGAACATGGCGAACATGCTCCTGGTCACTTCAATTTCGATGGGTAATATCACAATATTCGGTTCATATTCTAAACATCGAATGAAGAAAATCTGTGCAATAGATATTACAAGTAAAAAAAGCTCGTGACCTTTAACTCGATTTTTCGATTGAACGCTAGCATTTGCATGAAAGAAACATATATGGCTAATCTCGTTGGTTTCCAATCAGTAGTATCCAGTTATATCTCCTCTTCTGCTGGCTACTGGCGGCCATATTTCATCACCAGTGATGTGTTAGTTAGCGCCATCTGTTCCATGCCCCTCATCACTGCTTGATTCTCAAATTCTATCAGGTTATTTTTTCCGACCACCTGACTAGACCATCTTATAAGTTTTTCAGAATTTGCAGCAAATCCCTCATCTCAGCTTGTTACACCGATATTGTCCTCAGACTAAGAAGAAAGTACAAGCAGTACGAGCCCACTTTTTTTTTTTTTTTTTAGAAAAAATTGCTAGATTTTTACTAGAAACTGAAAAATATCTCCTTTACGAAATATATAGTGGTTCATATTCTCTATAATTCGTCGATACAGTATAAGATGCCACGCCTACTTTTAGGACTTTCTTTAAAAAAGAAAAACGTATTTAGTTTTCTCAAACCTTTTTACAGTGATAATCAAGTCTTATTGTGAGCATTTCACCAGAATCCTTGACCTTCACTTAGAAATGGCGGCCGCCATGCTTGACCAGAAGTCCTTTCACATGCATTAATGCAGTAAAATGTTTTTTTTTTCTTCAGAATCTATATGCACTTCGGTATTGTTTTTACTTACTATTTTTGAAACTTTATCCATACTATATCCGATTTCATATAATAAAACTTCGACCCTCCCTATCTGGATAATTTTCTGAATTGAATAAATGAATTCTGGCGAAGTTAGACGTACTGCGACATATAAGATTTATTTTTTTCCCTCCAATGATAACCGCGGTTGTTCCCGGTCCAAAGTGCCTCGTTTAAATTAGTTTCTGACAGAAACTTTAAAACCTGTACTAACATTGTGTTCTTTGAGCACTCAAACTGCAATAATCGGAATCACGGATGATTTTTATTTTTTTCTTGTCACTGTTACTTTCTTCTTAAGCACTGCAAATTGAAATGACGAAAGAATCACACCCTGCTCTTAATGTTGATTTCATCGACTGCACTTGTCGGCTGATAACATCTGGTTTTATATATTTTTTTTGTCAAAACACGGTGAACAATACTATTCTTCTTTTTCAAGAGTTAAACATTTATTTTTTTCTGTTTGCAAAATTAAAAATGAAAATTTTCCTTAACTCAAATAATGCTATGTCCAGAAAGCCATTCAAAAGCATCGGAGAAACTGAACGATGTTTTCGTTCTAAATTTGTCGTTATGCAGTAACGTTCAGGTGATAAAGGAATGTAACGGCAATTTCGTCGAGGAGCCCCAGAAGTTGAATTTGGAACAGCTGAAAATTCGCCTGCGTAAAACAGTGCAAAACCGACAGACGTGGATCAAGTCAAAGAACTCTGAAGTTAGCCCTGAAGCGCAGGAACTGTACAGAGTTCTAGCGAAGAATTTTAAGGCACATTGAACATGATTTTATAAAATTTGATTCACACCTATAAAAGCTTATTTATAATTTTAACAGAATCCCGAGGTCACTTGGCAGGGAGTTAACATACAAATATTCAATGAGGTTACAGTTTCGCCGCCGTACAGATCAAAGAATGTGGTCGGAAATACACAAAATCGTGTCTTATGCAATTATATTAAAAAAATGGTAAACTCTCCAAAATCGAAATAATGTTTACATAATCTACTCATGTATACATTTCTTTCAGATCGACCAGTTCTATAAGACGCAAGCGTTGCAGGAAAACAACGCTATGGGCACACCTTCGTCTTCATCTTCATCCGCAACCGCGTCGTCATCGTCGTCATCATCTTCGTCATCAGCGCCATCAACTTCAGTAGGAACTTCTTCGAATAATGCTGCATCGGCATCGCCTGTTCCTGCAAATACATAAAACAAAAAAACAAACAGAAAATAAAATAATTAAAAAAAAAAAAAAAAAAACTAAAACATAAAGGGAGAAAAAAGTTATGTTCAAAAGAAAAACGCCCGGTTTATTTTAATTTAAAAAGAAAGATCCGCAAAAAAAGACATCTTTCCTTCTTGAAAGAGGCAAAGGTGCAGTTCGAGAAGGAAATAAGTTATTTTTTTTTATTTGATTGTAGATATTCTTTTGCAATATTGCAGTGGATAAGTTGGGTATATGCCTCCGTTAAATCTTCGAAAAACTCGGTCATAAGCTGTTAAAATGACGAAGGCATTTAATCAAATTTCACTGTTCAATTTTTTTTTTTTTTTTGAAAGAAGTATTTCCGTTTTTTATACTTTATTGTTGTTGCCTTAGTTTGAAATCAAAATTCCCCATTAATTTGTTTTAAATTTATAGTTAATTACCAAGTGGGAATGTCGGTTAACAAAAAGGATTCCGAAATAAATTATTTTTTAGCTTAAACCAATGCATACAAGCTGGAAGATTAATTTTTTTGGAAGTCTCTGGAAGTACTTTTACTTACCTTTTGTGTTCCATTTCTGTTTTATGGATTAGTGATCATAGTTTTTGGGTTTACCAACAGCATTTTTTAAATTTTTAGATGTGTATATTTAGGCAAGGTCGCTGTAAGCAAAAACACAAGTGAAGACGTGTGCTTAGCCGAATTACACATTGTCACTCCAGTTATGTGTATACCTGAGTCGGTCAAGGTGACAAGCTACTCAAGGCTGTAGAGAAGGTGTAACTGAAAATAAAATCGATCACTTGAAACGACTATGAGATTTGAAACTTGTTACTACCAGCTTATTTTTTCTGGTGAATGACTTGGAGAATAGGGGTGGCCGAATTAGAAAAAGCACGCCAATTACTATTGTCGCTTATCGATATACGGTAATTGTACTTTTGTTCTTGGCAGCTTTCAGCAGGGATTTTGACCCTTTTTTGTCATCTGGAATTAAACTACAAATCAATAAAACTTTGTCAATGTATTAAACGACGGGAATCAGGACAAACCTCAATGTTGATGACCTTAGCAAGCATATGGGAAATTATTTACAGATTAGATCCGTAAATCGTTGTCCATGCATATTCTGCAGTCGATCAAATGTCTGATCAGCTGCTCAATATGAAGCAGCCATAACCGCTGCTTAGAAAAAGTATTGTTCAAGATAGACTTGTGCAAAAATTCTTGAGCATTTGTCAGGTAATAGACCCATTGATGACAATCCGCATTAGGGGCGAATTCCACAGCATTAGCCTCATTTGGATTCACGCTTTTAAGGTCATCAAAGATTGTGGAGCTCCTACCTTGCTTAAAGTCTCTAGTTTGTTATCTTTGTTGTCGCTTGAGCTCAGGAAAACACGAAATTGGAACCCTGTAGAGTTGCGCTGCAAAAAATGAAATAAATTAAGTGTTATGAGCAGGAAAAGGAGAGACGAAAAATATTTACGCAGAAGAAAGAAAAAGGACGATGATATAGTAGAAGAGCAAAATTTCTAGAGGGCAAGGGAAAGCAATCTAAGATTTAATTGCCTGACCGGAGGTAAAGAAGGGAACACCCTGGTAGATAAAGACGGCCTTGAAAATCTGCAGAAACCATATCTGCGGATCTCAAGCCACCTGAACATCGCTTATAAAATTCAGCCTGTTTATGTGAGCGACAATAAATATTTTATCGGGAAACTGTTTAGCTTCTATCAGCAAATTTTTTAAGTCTGCAAAATCGATAATCAGTCAAACATTTAGCTTACTCTAAATGTATGGCAGAGTCCTTGAACTCGTGTGGAGTTACAAGTCAATTGTGTTCGATTGAGAAGTTCTCACTTGACCTAAAGCTTCTTATTACGAATTTACACCAACAACCATCTCTAACATCACTGCATCCTACGTTGTTACGGCGAAGGTTTTGTTTTCTACTTTAGATAACAATCTGATAGGAGTAAGGAAAGAGGTAGGGAACAACTTTAGCTTTTTTTTCAGACTAGATTTAAAAAAAAAAAATCTACCTACTGATCAAAAACTAGTAAACATATAATTTTATGTTATAAAATTCGACATACAAAAGTACATTTAAAAAATATTTAATTATTTATGAAGAAATATTGCGGATTAAAAAGTAAATACATTATAACAAATTAACAAAAACGTGGAACAACATTTAAGCAAAAATGAGCAGACCATTTTTAAGAAACTTTTTCGTGGTACAAACTTCAAGCCCTAGGTATGAGAGCTCCACTAATAAGGTGTTTCCTGATGATAAGTGGGTCACGAAGAAATTCGTCTTTGCGGTATCAGAATGGTGGAGGGAAGTAATGTGTGGTTTGGATAGCAATTGTAAGCAACTGCCCTCATCACCACCAACTAAAGGAGATAGCCCTGTGGATGCAGAGGTTATCAAATATAAAGCATGGAGTGCGCTGTGTTTCGTACGAACCAATATGCGCACTGTTGAGGAGTCTGAAGGTTTTCAGAAGTTTAGCGCAAACATTGCACAGACGTACTCGACGTATGAAAACATGGCTTTTAGTTATTTGGAAAAAATATTTGCAAAGAAAAGTTAATAAAAAGTTTAAAAATAAATGTTTTCTGTATTTTTATTTTCTAAATTAGCCAATGTGTCAACGTCACTGGATTACTGTACGGCTTTCTCCGACAGAACTGCACCGAAATTACCGCACGTCACCATGAATAACAATGGTGGTAATATAGAGTTGTTGAGCCCCACTTTGAGCTGTAAAATACCCCCACTGGTAACACGTGACACTGCACCCAGCCTAATAGTATGCCTACCTATCAAGCAATGCCTTCTATTATAAAGCTTAGACATTTCTTATTTCTGGACAGAAGTCTTTTCGTTCTCTTCAGATTCAGATTAGGCCAGATCTGCTTCGACGAAAGTTAAGCTTCTTCTGGCTTCAGTATCAATGCGAATCTTTATCGATTCCCGAACCTTCCTTTGTTAGCTCATCCACTCTGCAGTTGACTGGAACGTCCCTGCGCCCTTCAACCCAGCACAGAGTAACGTCGCATCAATCAGCGATCTCATTTAGTGACCTACGGCATTGCTTTGTCCACTTGGATCGTACTGTCGGTGATATACATGCATAGTACAATAGTGTTACCCCCTACCGCGTAATTGAAAGCCAATCCGCAACTGATGATATTTACATCAGGTGCACTAAACAAAACTCCTGCCTTCATACCATACTCTCTCTTCTTTTTTATAATTTGCGCGCACCAGAGGGGATATGAATATCTTTAAATTATTTCAGAGCACGGACGTTTGTAGAAAGTGAAAGAGAGAGAAAGAAAGATTGGTGCAGTGGGTTTGAGACTCAGGTGATATTAAGTTTCAGTAAATTCCAAGGGTAGCCTCCACATAACTGGGGAGCATTATTATTTTGTTGTCGTTGCTTATGATTCACTGTATTTTTTTTTCAATCCTCCTGATGTCATCATGGTCAAGTGTTATGCCTTCGCAGCACAGTTGACATGAACTTCACAACTGATAAATATATATAAAATAAGTAGATGATTCTTGACATCAGGATTTGAACCGTGAACTTGCAGCGTGACAAGCGATGATGTTACCACTACACTACACCCTTTTAGATCTGTCTGTATATATCTATATCGCAGAATGGTTCAAAACTCCCCCAGACTCCCAAATGCTTCTGCTAGGAATTCTGGTCTTGAACTTGACATTAAAAAAAGTCACTCGAATTTCGGATATTTCATTTGTTAAGTAGCAGATTGATTATTTTTCCTTTGAAAGTGAAAGTTTTTCTATGGAAAACGAAAACAGGTTATTTGAAATACGTCAGTTGATAAGATACTCGTGTATCACAAATTCACATTTTATTGGTATTTGTATATTTTTGTTTCTGTGGGTTCAAGAACTATGAAACTATGTTAAATTTGTATACTGAAGGACCTCCAATGAATGATGGAAATTCACGTTGACTAGAGCTGCTAGATATTTTATTAAATTGTTAAGCACTCATAGGAACACATCGCTTAAAAGAAGATTTATTTAATCTTTACATATTTTTCCACTGAAATCAAATATTGTGATTTAATATTGCCAAGGGTAACGAAAAGCAATAGCATTTTCAACAAATGTGCGGAACACCCTCGTCATCTATATATGTATGTACGTTGACGTTGGTCACTGACAATTTAACGCGAGACTGGTAGTAAAATACGAAAGTTGTGGGAAGATGTTTAGCAATATCCTGCATTCGTTTCGAAAGAGTTAGATAATGTCAAATCAAATTAGAATCGAAAAGCACTATAGAATAGTTTTTATACGGAATACAGAGTTAGGCCCCTGCTTTAGCTGCCATTTGCCTTGGACAGATACCTATCAACAGAAGCAAGTGGAGCAAGTCCCTCCTCTGATAACCTCTGAACTTTCCCTAAAAAATCAGTTTTACTCTTCTTGCCAAGTGCTGTCCAACAGACTAGTACTCCGTACATCAGGATGGGCCCCACTATTGCCGTACAGATCCAGAGAAAAGGCCTTAAAGCCCTTAGACAGGATTAAAGAGCAACGGAAGCCCTCCTGGCACGTTCCTATATATTCAGTTTCCATAATACGTTGACATAACTCAAATTTCATGAAAATCCATTATGTTTTTGAGTTGGGCTGTGCAAATGCTTTACTCCTGAGGGTGGCCGTGGTGTAGTGGTAACATCATCGCTTGTCACGCTACAGGTTCACGGTTCGAATCCTGATGTCAATAATCATCTATTTATTTCGCATGAAATAAATAAAAAGTCGATCAATTGCGAAAGCTTATGTCAACTTTACTGCGAAGGCATAACACTGGCAGTAGGGCGGTCATATGGCTAATATGCAACTTGATCGTGGTGATGACATCAGGAGGACGGAAAAAAATACTGTGAATCATGAGCAACGACAAAAGCAAAAAACAAACAACCTCCCCAGTTATCTGGACAGCCACCCTTGGAGTTCACTGAAACTTAATACCAGCTGAGTTTCAAACCAACTACACCAATTCGTCTTTCTCTCTGTCTCTTCCCCTTTCCTCAAAAAACGCCCGTGTCCTAAAAAATTAGTATAAGGGTATTCATAACCCCTTTCACACGTGCAAATTATATAAAAAAAAAAAAAACAAAAAAAAAAAAATATTATACCTCGCATTTTAGTAGCATACACTGAAACCTATAAGCCAAATTTCATCGAAATCCATTCATAAATTCTTAAATTATGCGGTTAACAAAGATTCTTGAAACACCGCCTTCACATTCATTTACATTTGATCTGATTGTGAAACTTTTTAGATGAAAGAATATGTATCAAATATATATATATATATATAAAAATTTCATGAAAATGTATAGCGATTCTCGACCGAGCCGCGTGAGACCAAACATACAAGCAGACATTTAACAAAACGTATTTGTTGGAGCTGACTCTTTCTAATGCAATCAAAGCTTCCCCTTTTTCTGTGGATTAACGAGAAAACAAAAATAGAATAAAATTAAAATAATGGAACGAAACACTTACCGCACGATGTCCGAATCGCACTTGACGACTCGAAAAGATCTTAACAAACCAAATAATTTCTATGGTAAATTTAAACTATTGAGTAATATGTTACGAATTATATTTTGGTTTTCCTACTTCAACGTAACATGAACTAAACTGGATTTGAATACATCAGGATAAAATTTCCAAAGCTCAGTCAAGCCATTGGCTCATAAATATGTAATTTCATAAATAATGTTGATTTTGAATTGTCCCCATCAAATAGGGAAAGAACTGCCTGACACTATTTTGTATTTATTACAAAGAACTTCTTACCAAATCATGCATTAGAAGATAAATCTGTTAACCAAAATCACTGCCGAATAGTGTTATCAAATCATTCTATTCAAATCATTGTCCGATACTTAAGATTTGAAAGCCGCAGTGGAAATGTTTGAGTGCTTTAGCCATCAAAATGTAATAAACCGTATGATAAATAGATGGCGCTTAATGCTTACGGAAGTTTGCGAGATGACTGTATCCGTTTCATTTGAAAAGATTTCAAAGTACATACACACTTACGCCGGTTGATATGTTCGCGGCCTGAGATACTCAACAACGAGTCATCTTCTCATTAGTGATAGTATAAATATCACATCGTTTCAATAATAATCTCACTTTGTTATTATCTGTGGTAGGATAAACATCACCATGTCAGCCGAAATCGGAAATTCTTGCAATTTTGAGCACCGTGCCGTTATAAAATACAGTGTGAAAAAGGAAAATCGTCTGAAGAATTCAAGATTCTGGGCCTTCGTATACCATGGTCAAAAAATGGGCTTATTTCAAAAAGGACGAGAGAGCTGTGAAGATGACCCCCGCCCAGGGCGTTCTGTGTCAGTGGTCACTGAAGAAAATGTCGGAAAAGTTCAAAAATTAGTTCTGGCCGACCGAAGAATAAAACTGTGGCAGATAGCAGGACGAGTTGCACATCAGCAAAAAACGGATTGTAGTAATTTTCCACGTGCATTTAAACATGAAAAAAAAAAAATTGTGCGCTGGGTACCATAATGCTCACGCCGTTCACAAACAACGACGATCCGAGTGTTGGAAAGATTTTTTGGAGTTAGCCAGGGACACTCTCAACGAAATTTGCAACCGAATCGTAACTGTAGATGAGCCTTCGGTTCGCCAATACGATCCGGAGTCCAAACAAGAGTCTATGTAGTAGGTTGAAAGAAGGGAGAGGACGCCGAAGAAATTCAAGGTGAAAAAGTCGGCTTCGAAGCGAGGGTGTTTTGCTGATTGATTACCTGCCAAAGCGGACTACGATGAATGGTCAATATTACGCAAATTTATTGACTCAGGCATAATGATGCGGTCGTACGAAATTGAGTCACGGAGTGTTGTTTTTGAAGGATACGCGCCTGTTCACACGGCGCTGGATTCGAGACAGGCCTTAAAAGACACAGGTTTTTCAACGATAGACCACCCACCCTACAGCCCAGACTTGGCCCCGACCGACTTTTTCAAAATTGTTTAATCGGATCTTTTCTTTAACTTAATGCCTTATGTCGCGAACTTATCAGCCGCCCCTTGTACATGCATACCTATTTTAATTTCGCTTTTAACAAAGGCAATCACAAAATCGGTACATATAACCAAATAGACTCCTGTCCTTGAAGTTCAATAAGAATCTAAGACTTCTTAAAACTGTTGATGCGAAACGAACGATTTCAAAGGTGGAGACAGACACACAACTTATTTATAGATCAGCAAAAATGCTTAAGTTTGATATTCTAAGGATAAGCAATACTTACCTAATCGTGAATTTTTGTTTGTGAAAACGTTCTTGGTATTACTATAATGGAGAAACTCAAAACATCTCTATTATGTCCGTCTGTCCCTCGAACTGCAGAGGCCTTATCGACGATTTTCGTTACCTAGTTAATCGTAAATGTTAAATTGCGATTATGTGTTACGATTTCGGTCGCAAATATCGTTATGGCAACGAGTATGATTTTTGTTGGAAATACGTATGCGTGTAAACTTGTTCATGCACTACGTTTATTTTCATGGGATTGAACTTTATAAAAAAGAAAAAAACAACAAAATAAAATTATATGTGGTGCATGAAATTCAGTATAATAAAATGTTTCATGTAATTTTTATAATTTTGTGAAAGAACATTCACTATTTCCAAACATTTTACTGCAATTTTCATAAATTTTTTTTTGACACAATACCAATAGAAGGAAAGTTAGGTGTGTTTCAAAATAGCATGGGTTATTGCCATTCATTGACATGTTTGCAGCAAGATTTTTTATTACCACTCTCGTCACATAACTACTACAAGTCGTTGGTATCCTTATCTGAAAATCGTTTTTCATGCCTCTCGTTTCGTAACACATAATAAGGCCCCAGCTTATCTGAGGTGTGTGGGGTCACAATTCGAGGTGAAATCATAATTTTCATTCTAACCTCAAACAAAGAGCGGTACATTTCTAACGGCCGATTTTGAAAAAAAAAAATTAAAAATCCAGATCGATATGCATATATGTATATTAGGTAATTAGGTAACATTTCAATAAAACTGCATTCTCAGATTATGGTTAAAAGATCGTATAACGGTGCTTTAGTTATTATCGAACTTGCAAAAATTTGCTACATATCGGATAGGTACGCAGATGTGTATGCAGAAATTGTTGTTCCAGCATAGATTGCCAGAACCCAATTAGCGCTTGAGCGCCATTTTGAAACCCACTGCTCTAGTGACTCTGTTATTAATTGGAATTCTCTGATTTCCTCTGGTTTGACTGAATGATTAGCTAAATATGTATCAACTGGACAGCTGGCCAGTTATCCAGTCAACTCAGATAAAAAGATCCAGTATACTGAAAACCACAACATGCCATTTATGTTCCAGGCTGATGTTTTTTTTTAATGAACATTTTTTTTTTATTGACTGATTGATTATTTGGTATATAACAATTATATAAGTATATGTATAACATTACATCGGCCAAATTTCAACCATATTTAGCAATTTTGACACATTTCGGTTGTTAATTCTCACTTTTAGCAATCGGGATTGTGGTTGACTTGTTGCCGTAGACCTTTCCCTTAAAGTACCCCCAAAGGGAAAAGCTGGGACGGTCAAATCAGGAGATCGAGGAAGCCAATCGGTCAATATGGACCTGCAAAACCTTTTCACTCCACTCTAACCGGCAATCTAGTCAATTGAATTTTATACAGATACAAATGCAAATCTTTTCTGATTATTTTAAATAAACTTGCCAGAGACATTCCAAATTCTTGTGCACGGCGTCTAACTTTAATCAATACTGTCCCTCACTGCAGCAATATTTTGTGCCATACGTACGCTACGAACTCGGTGGGGCTTTATTTTACCTGCTAGTGTATAATGCACTACCAGGGAGAAACACCTTTTTGGTACAGTGGTTGGAAAACTTAGATTTTGTTCCTTTTTATTTTATTTTCAGTGGCTGTTGGTTGTTGTTCCTTGGGCATGGACCTGCGCAGCTCGAGTCACCCAGAGAAGAGTGACCTTAAATCTATTGGAGGATGATGTAGCCGATTATAGATATATATATATAGATGGCGACATTTCGCCTAAGTGTAGGGTTGTATCTCAGTACCCGACAAGCTTAGTAATTTCACCCGTAATACACTTTGATATTTCCAGTGGGCCTGAGAAGATTACTGCACCAATTCCGCATTTCATCTTTGAACAGTCGCGACGGTGAAGAATATTCATATAATCATTTACTATGACCGTAGAATTTTTCCGACCAACATCCCGGCTCTCTGGGTCTGACTGCACTACACGACACGGTGAAGAGGTAAAAGATGCAAAAGTACCTACATTCAGGGCTTCCGTCGAACAAGATCACATGGCATAAGTTACAGCTGAATTCGGAACGTTTCTTCTCGGAAAGTGGAAAAAGCTGTATAAAATCAATGAACTGGGAGCAGTTTTTCATCTACATACCTTCAAGTAAATATAAATTCCACAAATAACAACCTCGTTGAGATCCGACGTGACTGACCCTAGGAAACCGGTATATGCGATGAGGGCGAATTGAGAAGACACAACCGCGGACTCTGTATCAAGGTGTGAATTAATTTTGCCTTAGAGAAAATTAAAACAAAATGACGAAGCCGAAGTATAAACTGTCAAAAGTTGAAATGCACAGAAAATCAATAATGCGAACATAATGAATGAGGGTGAAGACTAAAGCAGAAGTTCATTTAGCTTCAGCTTCACAGACCGCTTCAAGCTTCAGCTTCACAATTATGTTCTGGCGGTAAATCAATTTTTTTCGGTTTCTAGTAAAAATATTGAAGAGAAGATATTTGAGAGGTCTAAAAGCATTTCACATGATTCTTAACAATGCGATAAAATTCTTATAATTCCAGAACTCAACGACATAACTTCCTAAAATAAGGAGGTTTGAGAAATTGATAGCCAGTTTGCAAAAAAGGTTAGAACAAAAAATTGTGACATACAGACATGGCTAAATCGATATAAACTTTCGATGCTAGTTTACATAATGACCATATGGCAACATACTCGTAGCTCCAACCTCGCTTTAAAAAATCAAGCCATCACAGATGATAGGCAGCTTGTTATAGTAACTTGGAAGCAATGTAAAATATACATATGTACAGGCCGATGAATGTACATTCTTGGATGAATGATAGGGTATCAACAAAATTTGCAACACGATTTGATTAAAAAGTAACGACTTTCCCAAACTCAATAAAATATATTAGTTCAGTTTAAATAAAAACTTTTGTATTTATTTCAAAATGTTTGTTAATTCTAAACAATAATGAATTTAAAATTGTGTATTAATTATATTTTACATTTCTTCTGTTTAGAATATTGTTTTACATAAATTCAACAAAGGAAAAACAAAACAAAATTTTAAACATTTTTTTTTGCAATACCACACATACCACTTTGTTCACTATTAAAAACAAAGAACATTTTGATTTAAAAAGAATAACAAGAAATTAATACTTGCATGTATGTATTAAAAACAAATAAGTCGACAAATTAAAACTTTTTGATACACATATGTATGTATGTATATATATTTTTATTTCGATTAATATTCCGCAGAGATAAATAAATAAAAAGTTTTTATTTTTTGTTTTAACCTTATTTTACTAAGAGAAATATTACTAGTGGTTTTACGATCATTTACCTTTCTTCTATTTTCTTATTTCTTATTCTTAGTTGTAAATATTAAGGCTCTATTATAGATATACTTTTTTTTAGTGTATTATTTTTAAATTATAATAATTTTTTTTTTTTGATTTTTATATGATAAAAAAGAAACTAAGAAAACTCCAAAAAAGTTTTCTTGTAAATATTTTTAATGTAAATTAAAAATAGCTTCTACATTTTTTGTTATACGAATTTACATTACCATTTTTTTTTGTACAAAAAAACCAACACTAAAAATAGATACATATGTTTGTGTGTATGTATAATAGTATATTTATATATGTATATTTTACATTTATACTTTATATGTATCATTTAATTTTCAATGTAGAAAAAATTGTTATGTACATTTTTGTAGAAAAAATGTTTTATACATAAAAGAAAACATTTTTTTAAGATAAATACATTTAGCAAATATTGCATGTACATTTTTGTTGATAGATGCTGCGTTAAACATGTAATGAAAAAATAAAAATAAAAAATAATTCGAAATTATAGTATTCACCCCGATTCCCGTTGGCGTTTTCGACGATTGTCGTCTATAATTCCATTATAAATCTGTTGTATCGAAGAAGTTATAAACATTATTTTAGAAAATCGCCGGAAACGATAAACGGGAATCGAGGTGATTACCTGGCTAAATAAAAAATAACATTATGCCGGTTATAAAATAGAACTAAATTAGAATTTAATTCGACAAATAGTAGAGTTTGAATAAAGTGATTTTGATTGAATTATGCTTCTGCACTAATATTGTAAGGAGATAGATAGAGATTGTTTGTTTTCGATGATCCCAAGTACTGAACCGACTTTGATGAAACTTTCATTTCTCGCTCTCTTTACTATCTTTGAAATTTACATAATCGTTTTGCGACTAAGGCCGATCGGGCGACCTAGTTCGTTCTATTTAGAAATATAAATTATATATATGTATATGTATGTAGGTACACTGGAAACTCTATTGACCGGGATGTTCAGGACCACGCCCATCCCGGATAATCGGAAATCATTTTAATAAGCAATAAAAAAGTTTCTTAACCATCAAAACTCTACATAAATAAAAAAAGAATTTAAATATAACAATTAAAAAAAATTAGTACGAATATACAAAAATTTGGGTTCATCACGGATAATAGAATAAAAGTCCAGTTAAGAGTTTAAAAATTCAAATTTCATCATTTTTCGGTTAATATAGTGCCGGATAATCAAGTTTCAACTGTGTATATATTGTTGAATGCTCTACACCACTTAGCACTAAGTCCTCTGAAGTCATAAACCCGGTACGTACATAAATACATAATAATGTCGTGTCTAAAAAAAGGAGACGCTGTATAAAACCCTCACTCAGACCTGGGAGATTTAAGGTCCTGTCTGCGTTGAGGTCGATGGTGTGCCTCCCGATGCCATTGCTGTAAACGTTGTAGTGCAACAGGAATCTATACTTTCACCAACTCAATTTCTACTCCATATCAACGACCTACTAGAGTCAACAAATAACCAGATCTTCAGTTTTGCGGATGACAGCACTCTTGCCGGTGAATGCAAATACATTACATCGTCAAAAATCCGAAATCAATTCAATAAATGAAGACTTACAGGAAATCTTGCAACAGGGACAGAATATAGAATTTAATAGACTTCAATGCCTTTTCCAGAAAGAACACTGTACGTGCTTTGGTACAGTGGCCTGCAGTTCGCTTAATTGATCCCGCTCTAACATTCAAACTGCAGCAGTTGACCCATCATCCATCCCATCCCGGACAACTTGGTGGCTACTATTAAAGAAAGTTATTTGAGGAACTTGAGATTCGAAACATTCATACTTCAAATACCTTAAATACGTCCATGATTCCTATGTTTCCTATGGCACATAATTATAGACTTGCACCAAATTATAGCCAATGGTTTGGTTTATAACAGAAGCAAGCATGAAAAGTGACTGTAACATCACAAGAAAGCTGCAAACTTTTTTTAATCGTTGATGCAATTTTACAGAAGTGAAAGTGGATTGGTCATACCCTGCGGAAGACAGATACTTGTATAGCCAGCGCAGCCTGTGCAAAGGAACTTGCTACCCTAAGATGGAAGAGTGAGTCACGAACGATAAACTTAGGGTCGGAAGGGAATCTCGACAGTTATGGAGAACCTGAGACACATTGTCAGGAATACGATGGATTGTCCTAAAACACATAAGGAGACAAGGGACGTAAGTAATTAATGTATTCAGAATTGCGGCGCACCACATTTTATTTCCCCTTTTTTATAGGGTATATCAACTTTGACACAATTTGTCAAAATAATAACAAAATACATATTGTATATTTTTGATCAGTATTAGAAGTTATGTCGGTCTGTTTGTCTGACTGTGTCACCAGCATTTATCAGATTTTTACAATCCAAAGCAGTACTAGTGCAAAATTTTTTTCATTATTTTTTGTAGAAACTAAAAAACATTGCCTTAACAAAATGTATAGACGTTGACTTTCCCTACAATTCGTCCAAGCACGCCCACTTTCTGAGGACGTTTTCTTTAAAAAATCATACTTTGCTTTCTCAAAAGCTAATCACGACGGTGATTGGTTTTTTTTTTTAATGAATATCTCAACAGAATCCATGAACTTCGGCTACAAATGGTCTCGGTCACGCCCACTTTCTTCTAAGAAAAAGTTATAACAAAGGTTTTTCTGTTAAAAAGTCGATGAAATATAATGAGTAGAAAGCTGTCATTGGATTTAAATTAAAAAGTTCATAATGCCACACCAGCTTTATTAGGGATGAGTTAGAAGATGAGGGATAGGGATTGCAATTTTTCTATTTTTTTTTTATAGTTTACATTGCAGACATTTTGCAATTGTGCGTTAAAAATTTGTAAGAAAAATCGGAACTTTACCCGCAGTTTTTATTTAACCCTTAGTCTATCAGTGAACTCCGCAAAGGTTCCAATGGGAATAGAGCATTTCTCTGTGTGAACTGACCCTAATACTATATACCCATACTCTACAATATGACTGATATATGTATGATGGCCCTTGTATAAACCTAGGTCAAACTCAAATGGCTTTCCTATGACTGAAACCCGCTTTCTTGGATTCGAATAAACTAAATGTTAATTGTAAGAAGCAGTTCGCAATTATAAATTTCTGTAAAGCAGAATCTTATTGTACAGGTCAAGACTTATCTGAAATTACTTTCACAACTAACTGTTACCCTACTTGTATTGTTGATTTCGAAAACACCAAAACTTCAATAAACTTGAATTGTGTTTAAAAATATAATGCATCCACCTACCGGCTTTGTGGAAGTTTCCTGTAGTCTACAGCACTATCCATCAATTTTGTATGCACCCTTTGATAATTTTCTTTTCCAAAGTCTTCTCCTGCAATTAATTATACGAAAACTATATCAGTCATATGTTGAGAAATGTAATGGTAACTTGTACTACTACTTTTGTTGGACTTTTTTCTTATCATTATTTCTTTTATTCTTCTCAATACTTTAAATATTATTTTTTAAAGTCAATATACAGTTTGCGTTAAAACAAAACAAAAATAAGTCTGATATTATTGTAAAAATAATTGTATGATAAAGTTACATCACTGGATTCATATTTTACAATCTATGTGTATTCTCCTAACAACTATGTTTTATGTTTCCAATTGAATGCACATGCATATTTACCTACTAAAAAAAAAAATCTATTGCGTATTTACATAAAAAAAAAAAGAAAACAGTTTTTTTTTTGTTGTAGGTTAAAACCTTTATAAAATAAAAACTTTGCTTAATGTGTTTTGTTGTTGGTTTAAATGTTGGTTGTAGTTGGTTAATTTTAAAAATGTTTTTTTTTAATTTCCTTTTTTTGTTGCATTTTTTGTTTTAAATTTATTTTATTTATTATTACTAATTATATTATTACCATAATTATTATTCTTTATTATTATTACATATTTGATTTTTTTTTATTTTAATTTATTATTTTATTTTATTAATTTAATACAATTTAAATATTGGCTATAGATCATCTGACATAAATGAATTTTGGGATTTTAGTTCCTCTAATAGACGAATTTGCTGACGAAGATACATAATTCTGAAATTGTGCGGATGTAAAATATATATTTAGGGACTATGAAGTTTTGTTTTTAATAAAAAATTACTTACTTTTGTTCTTGTAGTGTTGCCGTTATTTCTGTAATTCTAACTAAACTCCTAGCTGATTTTAATTCGGCGGATACTTTCGTGCATTGCAGGTCACCATGCGCGTGGGTTTCCTCAGAACATTTCTGGGCCTGGAAATAGTAAAAAAAAAAAATTATAGATCCATTAATTACAGATTTGTTCTTAAGAATATGACGAAAAGCGAAGATGTGGGGGTGGGTGGAATAGTCTTGTATCAATACTTTAATGCTGGATTTACACTGCTTCTTCAGCCTGGGACTAAGAAACGATAAAATATACAAAGAATCCAATCGATGGATAGGAATAGGAGAAGCCAACTTCCAAATTGACGAACAACGATTTTTAATTAGCGAACAATGGCATGAGAGAGGGCATCACCGTTATAGGAAATATGAACTTGCTAATTTTTTTTTATATGGAGATTTCTCCCACTCCACTTGATTTCTGCACTTTCCAGAAAATTATAGAAACAGTCACTATTCAGTCGACAAGCAGTCTAAAAGCTACATTGCAATTCGGTGTGTATGGAAAAGTGTCAGCAAAACATTCAAATTTGCTATTCCATGCATCAGAATTTTATTGCTTTGATTTTCAGTGTAAAAAGAGAGATGAAACAAATACCGAGCGGTAAGGTACACTTAGTGAAAAGATAAAATAAATGTTTCTAATTCTATTTTTTTCATATACGAGTAGCCTTCAAGATATAAACAGCCGTCAATCATGGTCAGTAGTCCTTCTATGACTGTCAGAACACAATAGTGAAGCTAATGCTGAAGTGTGAAGCGCTCACGAAAAACCTACATACATGACGGTTTATATTTGAATCTAACGCAAAGTTTAGAAGTGAAGATAGAACTTTCGTTTAAGATATTGTTAACTATGAATCGATCCATAATTAATTTGTCACCACGAAAATTAAGTTAAAATATCAAGCATTATGTGTGGGTGCAGGTTCACGGTTCGAATCCTGATGTCAAAAATCATCTATTCATTTCGTATGAAATAAATAAAAAAGTCGATCAATTGCGAAAGCTTAGTCAACTCTACTGCGAAGGCAGTGTTATGCCTATATATGGCAATAGGGTGGTAATATGGTAAAATGCAACTTGATCGTGATGATGACATCAGGAGGACGGAAACAAATACTGTGAATCATAAGCAACGACAATACAAAAGTACTCTCCATCCTTGGAGTTCACTGAAACTAAATAATATCTGAGTTTCAAACCAACTACACCAATCTGTCGCTTTCCATTTCCACAAAACGCCCGTGTCTTAAAAAAATAGTATACCCTTTCACACATGCAAATTATTAAAAAAAAAAATAATAGCATTATGAAATCTGAAATAGTTTTAGAACTGCCGCACAATGATCAAGATAACGTATACGAACATGTTGAGTTCCTGATCACTACAGACTGGAAGGAAACGAACTCGCAGATCTGTATATCTATACATTGCCTTTTATGAAATTATGCGAAAGGCAAGGAATTACAGACTCAGACGCATGCACGAGAGCTCTAATAAAAGTCTGCTAACTAGCTTTTTATTCATCATTTTTTCGAAATCTGTAAATTAGATTGCAAACTGACCACTTTTCGGTGCGATATGAATTTCATGCAGCTTAAAATCTTCGCCTGATGAAAAAAAAAAAATTATGAAGATCCACGAATGACGCAAGAAGTGATAGCTGATGAGTTAGGCGTAAATGTCATGGCTGTAGCACGAATTGTAAATCATCACCCAGGGCACACAAAGAAAACTGCCAGATGGAGGGTTCCACTAATTTTGAATGAGGAGCAAAAACAATCAAAAGTTCGTTCTGTTAATTTTTTATTTTTTTTTAAGACTTGTTTGTCAACGATACAGAGATAGCACATTTATTCTTCACGTGATATCTGCATACTCGTGTTGTTTTCTAAATTAATAGCTAAACCTGCTTACTATATGAATGAGGTGCTTTATTACCTCAAAATTGTTACTGTCCACATACCAATATAGGTAGATTTATTGCACCAACGATTATGTTGAATTCAAATTTTCTTATATGGCACTTAATTTAAATTAAACTTTTAAAACGTAATCCTTTCAAGATTGATGTTAAAGAATTTGCATGACAGCTTGTCGCTTAACATACTGCAAAGGCTAATGCCTTTGGGGTAGAATAAGGCGAGTTCCCACGTATTGTATTGGGTGTATTGTACCAAATCACAGCTTTGAATAGTTTGGTAACATCCAACAGTATTTTCGGATTTCAGCTTGTATTGCCATCTTTACTTCATAGGGTGGATTTATTATTTTTGGACATAAAGGTGATGGGTCCTAGTGCTCAAATCTCACATTTCTAGGGAACAGTCCAATGAGGTTTTCGGTGTATCTGGCATGATAATATCTATAGAACAGGCATAGGTCTGCCACTTGCTGTCAAGTAGATGAAGAGAATGACAGCAATACTCAAGCCGCGGTATTATTTGTGCTTTATACCGAACAAGGAACTGTTCTGCTGTAAAGTATCTTTTTCCTCTAAAGAGAGCTCAACATTATGTAGGCCGATTTTGCGATGTTGATATGCCAAGAAGATGTATGGTCTCCTTGGGTTGTATAATTTGATCGTACATTTGAAGATGTGTTACAGTAGACTTGTTCTTTCTGGAAAAGACGGTGAATTGGGTTTCCTTTGCATCGATGTCAATCACTTAGTTTGCTTTTCTCCACTGCAATATTTTCTGCAAATCTTCTTTTAATAAGTTGATTTGGTCGCATCTTTGACGATGTGATATACATATTTGCATTCAGGGGAATGTAATTAGGTTGCTGACATCGGCAAAACTAAAAATCTTGTTGTTTGTCGACTCTAGTAGATTCTTGATATGGAGTAGCAACAGAGTTGGTTACAGCCCATGTATCAGAAGACGCACCATCAATCACAACTTAATTAATTGATAGATGCCTACCATCATCGCGGTTGAAAGATGCATTCTGCATAACAGTCGACATTTTACATGCTTTTGTTAACTTTGTTAATATATCTCTTACTGTGCTCCTTGTACAGGCGTAAGTATGGCTTACTAGTATACTTTCCGCTGGTCTTATGCAATGCATTGAACTTCTCGAGAGTTTCAAGAACACTGGCTCTGGCAACTATAGAATTAAAGATTTGTTTAAAGAGATGTGGTCTAGACTGAAATATCAAATCACTGCAAATTGTGCACACAATGAAACTCAAGACTTCTTCTTTAAGCCAACCATTTATGTAAGGCAAATTGGCAAGTAAATATACACTGCTTCCGTTAAAACGGTCACAGATATTGATACTTCATTTCCCGGCACAACTCATAGTAGTAATGTCAGCTTTGTAGCAGAATACGACTTTGAAATGTTCTTATCCGAGTTCTGGCGTGTTTTTATGACTTGAATTTTTCCTTCGCAAACAATGGATGATACCGACGTTTTCGCTCTCGACGTTTCTTTCTTCTGAGGGTAACTTCCTGTTCTGACCTAAATGTATAGAAACGGGTTCTACCACATATAACAACAGGTCGTCCTAATCCAATTCTTCATTATATGAGTCACAAAAAGTAAAAAGGTTCCAATGGGAATAGGGCATTTTCCCGTGTTCTACCACAAATAACCACAGGTCGACTTAAGCCAATTCTTCCTTATATGAGTCATGAAATAAAAAATAAAGAGCTATAAAACTCACCTGTTTTTCCAACATGTCTGCTGGCCAATTCGTTACGTGAGTTATCAAATCGGCTCTGAAATACTTTGCTAATTTTGGAGATAAATCAGGTCCTTGCGCTCGACCAGCTTGACCCGAGGTAGCAACACAGCTTTGTAAAGTACTTAGGGATGCTGATGTGCCTTCCACTAGAGATGAACCAAAAATATGATATAAAACACGTTAATTTCATGTGATTCCTTTCTACTTACGTTTCCTCTGCTCTGCACTGTTGCCACTTATATCTAGTTCTTGTGTGGGGGTTGGTGGTCCCTCTACACCGCCACTGTGTCCGCCATTTCCACCGGACGTAACACCGCTACTCGATAGAGATGCGTTTGATAAACTAGTTGGGCAGCCAACCATATTGGCGTTGACGCCCTCGACAGTCTTATGCCCAAATGGGGTGTTGCTGGGGTATGGACCGACGGTAGTGCTGTTGTTTGTTCCAGTTACAGGACTCTTTGTGTAATTCAACGGCGACATACCGTGTGCATGTGTTAGGTTGTAGTGTGGTGAATTTAGTGGATTATCCCTACGTGCAAGAACAAAACTTTTTAAGCAAATATCTTTAAGAGACAAAGCTTTACTTACCTTAAACTAATTACTCCGGGCACTGTTCCCGAATGATGCGCATCCATAAGTGGAGCATTTGGGTCCGAAGATCCAGCTACAGAAATACCATGCGTCTGTCGATGCATAGCGCCCTTTTGTTGAGAATTAATTTCCATAGACTCTAGCGATTTTGTACCCGGTTTAGGCGGCCCCGGAGCATTCGAATTCAAATGGTGATCATTTTGATTTGACGTTGCATTTGAATTTTGAGAACCCGTCTATAAAAATAAAAAAAAATAAATATAATACCAATCGATTGAGTATAGAATTTTGAAAAAACATTTTTCACTTACGGTCGCCTGTATGGGGGGAGAAACGGATAGGTTCACTTGTTGTACTACCGACTCAAGCTTCCGATGGTTGCTATTGTTGGATTGGGTAGTTGAACCGCTCATGTTCACATTGCCGCTGCCGCCGGATGCCGTCGTAGTGAAATGCATTTGAGATGAAACCACAGAAGCATTTGTTGGATGTGATGCGAGACGGGGCAAAGCATTCGGCAAAAGCACAGTTGCAGCACCGCCGGCAACAACTGCTGACCCTATTGTCAGCGGGGCTGATTGGTCATTTAACTGGGCTGTATTCGGTGTGCCCGTCAGTGAATAACTAGCTTCGGATGTAGGTGTCGAATCTCCTGGACTTATATCCATGTCAGGGTTTTCTAACAAAACAAAAACAACATTTATTCGGCTTTCTTATAAATATTTTTCAAAAATTTACCATCAATCCGTCTTCTATGTGCCGGAGGCCCACCATCATTTTCATAGCCCCACCTTAAACGTGAATTTCCCCGAGAACTGGAATGTTTTGTGTAGGCTGCTGTAATAACAGAAAAATAAATTATGATCTGATTTTTTTCTGTTAGAGGTCAATACAAAATCAGGTACGAGTTGATTATAAATCTAAATCTAGTTAATGTCAACGACCAATCCACGCCTAAACACTAATGATATAAAACAAGATAAAGAATTGATAACTCACGCAGTACTATGTCGGATTGCAAAAGCAGCTATTCTGTAATCTCATGTACATATGATCATTTTTATTAGTTCTAATAGTTCAAGGTCGGAAACTGTTTACTTAACATTTATCGACATTATTATTGAACTCGTATTACATTTAAGTTGGGAATATTTTGTCTAGCCACGGTTCTCTTAGTTTGACTGAGCAACAATATCGCAAATAGCATAGTGAACTAAATTAGGTTTCATACACTTTGTCTCGACACATCCGTAAACATCGACCATTCTAGGTTTTATTATACTCGTAGCCTACGCAGTACGCAGATATGTACTTTGTGTTCGGTTTTTTTTTCTTTGCGCTCATCTTCATATGTTTAAAATATCTTTAGCTTTTTTTGTAGAAAGATGTTATATAGATATGTATGTAGAACATAGTTTTAATTTTCTGTATGCGATAGTCTCACGCAATGTTTCTGTGGGACCTATCTACCGTCGCAAGAAAAACAATCACATCGAGCTTATACTCTAGTAGCGCAAAAAAAAGAATACGGTTCGAGACATGACAAACAATCGAGTTTCCCCTGAGGGCTCAAATGAGCAACAAACTCTCAACCCTACTCCTATATTTGTTAACCAAAAAGATTTTTAGTTTCCGCTTAGGATACTCGGGATCATCATCAATTTCACCAGCATTAACTTAATAGGCGCTCACACCCCCCTTAACCGTATGTCGGATCCCAACACGAAGCGCAACTTTAAGGGTACTTTAAACGATTGCATTAAATTTGATATTCTGAGTATGGTATTAATTCAAAACTGCCGACGTGTAATATATGCTATCAGATGGCGTATAAAATTTTTGGTAAAAGAAAAAAAAATGAAAATGCGTATAAGTTCTACTCACACGACTGCAACTGAAATTTTTAGAAACTTTGAGATGATCGACACTTTTTTCTTACTTTTTCATGCTCTATGTCTCAAACTACGCATATTACAGAAAAAACAATTTAAATTCTTATGAACCCTAGTTGCTTTTATACCAATTTCAAAATTGTTTTGTAGGTATGACCTATTCTACTAGGGATTACTGGACTGCAAGTTTTTAGCTTCTTATGTCCGGTCCGTTTGGGGCTTCTAGTTTTTTTTTTTTTTCTTACACACAGAAACCGATAATTATTATTACACGAGATTATGCTTGCAATATAAGATGACCAATAATTTTATAGTCTGATGGGTCGAAAGTAGTTCTGCATGTCTCATCTTATTTTGAAACGAAAACCATTTGCACTTTAAGTCCTTGTGATAAAAAAATGTTTATCAAAGCATTTTGGTATTTATAAATAACATTTAGCAACAGTAGAATAATAAACAATTGTTTCGGCATTTACAAATGAAAAAAGAATATTGTAAACGGACTCTGTTATTGATTGTCTGCAGAACGGACAAGTGTGTATTACTTTGACAAAGATATTCTTAACAGACCGGCGCACTTCCAAAGTGGGGAAATTTAATGAAGATGCTTTCCCGCATACACATTCATATAGTATATACAAAAAATACCCTCAATATGCATTGTTACGTTTAATCTAATAAATCTAGCATTTTAACGATGATTTAAATCAATTATTCTAAAGATTTTTTTTTTTAAGAATATATGAATAAAACAATAGCCGTATTTAGGTACTCACAAGATCTAGAGAATCTATCGTCGCGTTCTCTCTCACGTTCCTTTTCTCTATAATCCTTTTCCCTGTGTTGATCTCGTGCAAGAGTTCTATAAAAATTAACATTAATATTTTGCGATATAAGTACTTTTATGTATAATATTTAAACTCACCTCTCTTTTTCAATCCATTCCTTTGGTTTTTCCCATTGCGATTTTTCCGTTTTGCAGTTGTAGTAGTACATCTTACCTGTAAGTAAAGGAAAAGCATTAAGTATCGAAAATATTTACATTTTAGATTTGATTTCATAAATTCGATGATTTTCTTTTTAATTTTATTTATTACTACTTATCTTTGGAATTTGGATACATACGCTATATCCATAAAAAGATTTAGCAATTTGCTTTTCCTTTTATATTCGTTCATTGCAGTTATTTTATACATACTTTGCTAAGAAAACAATTTTCATACGAAAAAGATAGGAGTAACACTTAATCTCTTGATCATCTACTTCATAGTTTATAAATAACAATTGAAATTTAGTAACTCCGCGTTCAGATATACAAATTAAATACATAAATAACCAATCTAAATACTATGGTGATCAATAAATAATGGCACATCGAAATGTATACTTTTTCTCACTTGAGCAATATTCTAAATGAAAGCATTCCTTCATTTAAAAATATGGTCGAAAGAAAGCGCATGTCTGATGAGTGATATACTGTAATGCAGCTCTCATTTCAATAGAGTCAAAGCGCGCTCACTGAAAAATATGGTCGAAAGAGAGCGCTTGCATGATGAATGGTATAGTGAAATCGAGAGGGCTATACGATATACCCATAAATGGACCTCAGGTTGTTAGACTGAAATACAAGATACTCGAATTGTTATAAAAAACTTAAATAAGTGTACGACTAAGTGGCATTTACTCCGTTTGCGCTATTCGTTTGTAAATTGTTCAGATTTCAAATTTGTGAAAAATCAGCAACTAAATGGGCTTTTTCGTAATACGTTAAAAAGTTAAAAATGTTCGTGCATATGTCAAACATTTTAATGCCATATCCTTACATACATATGTAAGAGATAACTTAGATATAAATTTTATATAATAAAGGCTCGTTATTGAGTATATTACTAGATATGAATTTTCTTCCAAATCGTTAGGGCCTTTCTTGAGTAAATTGCAATTTCGCAAAATTGATCCGTAGTAAACTCTACCGTTAATTTTGAAGTTAGAACGAAAAATCTAATTCCGTCTCTGGACATTACCCCACAGACTGCAGATGAAGTTTGAAACAAATTCGTAAAGCTGTTTAGACTGCAGTCCGAGGTACAGACACAGAAAGAATTGCGAGACTCACTTTTTTAAGTTCCTCTATTATAGTAATAGCAAGATTGAACAAAATCTCGAAATTGAAAATTTTCAGGAAAACAATACTTGCCGTGTAGGAGCAAGTAGAAATGTGATACATGCGTACCTACTGACATTTCAACAATCGTTTATTAGTTTGTCCAACAACATTACAACCATTTAATAGTCAATCTGATTTTTAGGCTTGAATGGACATGAAACCGCTAAGCGACTTGTCTGTGAGACTACCGCGTGGATTGAAGAAAATGCGATATTAAATGAAGCGAAAACCAAATATATGTTATCTATTTATAACACTGCTTAGAACTTTGAGATTGTTAAGGATTCATTTAGCTTTAAACTTGGGCTAAGCCAAGCAAAGAGAAATCTTGGTATTGTGTCACACAAAAAGCTGCCTATGATGTTGGTTGGTGGAAATGAAAAGAGAATCGAATACACTCTAAACTGAAAGCTCCGACGAATGTACTAGATTGTCTTTTCATGGATGTAGTTATTTATGTGCTGAGGGTTCATATTGCAATAAGGAACCAATTACAATAAGGAATTCAAAACAAAATGAGCGTTAGCTGCGCTTACTTAGGTCACCGCTCAACTCACATTTTGAACTGCTTGCATAGCTCACCTTTTGAGTTATGCGAGAAGCTCACTTTTTGAGCTAGCTCAAGTTGCACGTAAGTTGTGTTAAGTGTATGGCAAACATCTCATAAGTGAAAGCCAGGCCCAAAGATGGCTTAAAAAATTCCGAGAAGGAATAATGAACGTACAGGAAGGTCAGTTGGATAATGACGAACTCCTTAATAACCTAGACGAAAATCCATCCGCATCCGTTTAGGAATTGCCGAGAAATTGAATTCTTCCAGTTTCTCTGTGCATAGACACTTTAAAGCACTTAACAACGAGTAACGAATAACAATGTCGTTGGCTTTTCGTTTAAATTTGAATCCACTCTTCAACCAGCAGTAAGAAATGTTTTTTTGTTTTTGAGAACATTCAGCGGCTAAGCAGTAGCTGAGTCCTTCAGAGAAACCGCAGTCAGTGCCTGTGGGATATGCGTGGTGTTCTCCATATTGGCATTCTTTCCCTGTCCAAACCATCAAAAAGGAGTATTTGTCAAGAATTAGACCGATTGAATGTAGCTCTTGAAAAAAAAAAAAAAAAAAAAGCCAGCATTGATAAATCGTCGAGGAATACTCTTCCAACAACACAATGCCAGGCCACATGTTGTAATAGAGGAAATCCAGAGAATTCAGGTTTGGTTAAGAAATTATAGATCATCCATCTCCTAACATTGCCCGCAACGATTACCATCTTTCCAAGAGATGAAAGGGTTTGACGTTTACCTTACCATCCAGATAGAGTTGTGTAAACTAACAAACTTGAGCAGTCAGGGGCTGGAAACTAAACCAAGCCTAGTAGCGAAACAACAAACAGAATGTTATTTTGAACATATTCACGTTTCACTCACTAAAACGTAAACGGCCAGGCCGATTTTCGTAAGAAAAAATGATTGTAACGATTTATCTTATTGTTACGATTAAGTATGATCATGTGGATATTCTAATAAAACAATACGGCGGGGTAGACTCCATTTTGTTTCTTAATATAAAATACATATGTTTCTCTTTAATTTTTGAAAGTTCATACATATAAATAAATAAATTAAAGTTTTGGCGCTAACAGCCCAATGCAATGCTTGGCCTAGCTTCTCGCAGCAACTCGTGCTGTGCGCCTCACGAATGGTTGTGACCTACAGTTTTATGCCGTTTCCGAAGGGCAATTTTTCGATTGAGAGAAGCTTTTCATGACAATTTTACTCTCGGATCTTTGTCAGACGTACGCGAGAGATTGGACCGTTTTTTGTTTGTGCTTTCTTACATTCGAACCTTGAACCTCTCGCTCAGTGATCGCGCACTTAACCACTGAGCCACGGTTCCCACAGGTTCATACATAGACATATATTTTTAAAAAAAAATAGAATTTTCAGAAACTGAGGGTGAAATTGTGTTCGAAACCGGTTGATGTAAAAATAACGGAACTATACTCTTTTGGAATAAGTGCACTAAAACACCTCTCATTTTACACTCATTGTAAACTACAAACGGAGATTGCCAAGTTTGTTTCTAGACCCCTCATTGTGTACTATAGTAAGAATGAAAAAAAAAAATATTTCGCAATTGTTAAGTAGGCACACTTGCAGCTAAAGGGTGATTCATTTAGAGGTTACAATTTAAATCTGGCACTATTGTGGTTCTCTCAAAGATAAACAGCTAATATTTGACGTCTGTGTATACTAAACATTTGTAATTATAGGTATGGAGCGGTATACGAGAGAACAACGCATTTTAATTGTTAGAACCCATCTCCGAAATGGGGGAAATTTAACCAACACGCTTCGCGCATTCCGAAATAATGCCGGTATACATTAACCGTCCATCTCCTGCCGCTGTTAAGAAAAATTCGATTGAACCGGGTCAGGGTTGGATGTGCAAAGACCACTGCGTCTCCGCAGTGATCGGGCGAAAATATCGCCGCAGTAAGTGAATTCATTAAAATGGAATGCGCAATAAGCTACTAAAACTAAGGTTGTTGGAGCGTAGCGCTAAGAATTTTGTAAAGATTATTTTTCAAGAATAGCTCCATTGCATATGCGGCGATGCATATTTGCAATCACGCTCACTCCCACCCACAATGCAATATATTAACTTTCATGTACAGCGGTGGGCACCGTGGCTCAATAGTTAAGTGCGCAATCACTGAGCGGGAGATTCAAGGTACAAATCACAGCAAACACAAAATAAAAGTCTCCTCAAGGTTCTACCTCTCGCGAACGTCTGATAGACATCCGAGAGTAAAATTGTCATGAGAAGCTTCTCTCAATCGAGAAAAATTGCCCTTCGGAAACGGCATAAAACAGTGGGTCCAAACCATTGCACAACACGAATTGCTGCGAGAAGCTGGGCCAGGCCCTGTAGCCCATTAGATATAAAATATTTATTTAATTATACCCATGTACAATAATTATATTAAGAAAAATTAACTTCGAAAAAGAGAAACTGTTCTGAAGCGAAACAATTTCTGAAGTAGGTAATGTGGATACACACAGCTTCTGTATGGTTCTACCTCAATGCAATAGAAATTAATGTTGTGCTGTACTACAATCGTCCTCAAGTTAAAAAATTCGTAGTTCCTTATCAACCTAGATCTCCCAATGGTCTAGGTTCGATTAGGTATGATGGGTGCCCTCTGAAGCAGCAGGGCTGTACTTAGATTGCCGTTGGGTCCATTCTGATTATACATGAGTTTGAAAAAAGGCATGTGCTAGAATTTGTGCAAGGAACATAGCTTCTCGATTTTAGTGCATCGACGTTTGTAACGTCTTCAAGCTTCATAATGAAAAATGATCACTTTATACTTTTATTGTGGACAGAGTGAGCGGTAGCAATACAGAATGTATTGATGTGACCAACACGATTAGGTGCTTTGAGTTGCTACGGTCCCACACGAGCCGTCTTATATTACAATTGTAAATGTGGCACCATTTACTTGCTATTATCTCGTTTATTGGCACATAGATCTAGGCTGTGCTTAGCTACCTCGATTTGCATAAAACACCTGTATGAAGTAGTATTCAGTTCTAGCGTATTATTTAACTGTTATGCATTCGCCCTAGGTGATCTTTGTCCACCTGGACATTTTAGGTTAAGGTTTCATCTTTTTGATAACAACGTGGCGTTTGCAAGTTTCTGAATTTCACTAAAGACATTTGTAACGTTTGTTTTTGCGCAAGGAAGATAACCAGACAATCACGCCATACATCAGTATGGGCCTGACTATGGCGGTATACATCCAGCAGGCATACATGTCGTTCGATGCCTTCTTGAATCTTTCGTAAAATTTGCCTTCAGGTTTGCAGTCTAGAATGCCTGTTCCCTAGATATTTCGCTTGACTAGTAGATTTCAACTTGTAATCATGATTAATTCTTATACAACGATCCGATAATTAGAGTGAGAGCCTGATTCTAGGACAGACTTTGCATCAGAGTAAATTACCTATATAGATTGTAGAACGTATAGAGTCAGTCACATTTTCTAAAGACCTTTTCTATAAAAGCTAAAGCTAAAATAGTGATTATAATAATTTTTTTCGTTTTGCGTTCATTAGAATATTAATTTTGCTAATTTAATTGGTCTGCTGCTGAAGAAATAGTGAACCTGCAATGTTCACATCAGATGATAGCCTTTGAACTTTACTGCATAAAATTTGTATGACTTATTTTATCAATAAACTTCGTTTAATTAATGGGTTCATTCTCCAAACTAGTTTAACATGAGTTGATCTGTGTACCATATGAGTTTTCCTGCATACAATATGCCGTAACATAAGAAGCATAAACTCTCAAAGTTACTCAATTGGGCCATGAACAATATCATATAAGAAATTATAAAGAAATAATGCAAGATGCATCGAGCTACATACGTTTGCTGCTAATTTGGAAACGGCAGTACCTGAAAAATGCCAACCCTTGATAAACGGTAATCTTGATGTTCACGATGCTTTATGGTATAATTCAAGTTTTCTGGTCGAATCAAGAGGCAAGTGAAAAATTAGAATGTATTTGCCACCCGTGCAACACAGTCCTGGACATATTTCGCACACAATTGGCATAAAAATCTGAAAATCAACGCAAGAAACTAACAACGACGGTGCACAGATTTTGATGGCTCTAAAGAAATTTAAAAAAAAAATAAGAATAAATAAGCAATTTGTTTTGTCAACTTACCAGAAGAACTGACGTGTTCGCTCCAATCACTCGCACACGAAGCTCGTTCACCTCTATCATTTCTTTCGCGTTCTCGGTCTCTATCTCGATCACTTCGGTCACGATCGCGATCTCTATCGCGTTCCCTATCCCTGTCGCGATCCCGATCGTTACGATCTCTTTTACTATCTCTTAAATCTCGATCCCGATCTCGGTCTCTGTCATCTGATCCGGAACGTTTATCACCACTTGAAGAGCAAAGTTTTGTCCGTCGATCAATTCTGTCGTGATTGGTGCGGTGTTCGGTTTCACGATCATTGCCACGTCTATCGCGTTTATCTGCAATAGAACGACGAACATGACGAAAATTTAATATTAGAAAATGGCTTGCGCGAATTTACCAGAATATTTATCCTTCTTGTAGACATCACGGTCACGATCCCTCATCTTTTGGATATAACTGAACCTATCACGATCGCGATCTCTATCACCGCGTATATCGTGCCTAGATGACGGTGAATCTATCTCAGGGGATTGGGATCGATATGCACTGTTACCATTGTTTAACGAGCCACCACCACCCCCGGTCGGTGTGTTATCACGTTCACGGTAGTTTGACCTGCTTGAAGCCTCACGATCATAGTCGCGTTTTGAGCTACTATATTTCGAACTCTGCAATAGAAATAAAAAGTACATTATTATACTGAAAATATTTGTGAAGTGTAATAATCAAGTAAACTGGCAAGGAGTTTATAAAGCCGATTATACATATATCTGGAAGTGGATTGGTTATACTCCAAGAAAAGTGAGGTCATAGTTTGGCTGATTAAGCAAAATAACACTCCAGGGTAATAAGATAAACTAAAACTAAGAATGTCTGTCATATTAATGAAAACGAAGAAGTAGAAGTAAATTATTGTTCAAGATTGTAGGATCTGGAATAAAAATGAAACCCTATTACCGATGTCGTCTGCCGAAAGTGACAAGCTAGTCGACTCCTTTTTCAGATCAATTCTACAATAACTGAACGTATTTGAATTTTTTAGACACTAACTGGTGCACTTTCCAGAAGCCTGAACCATCCTAAATATTAAGCAATGTTTGTGGAATAAAGATCGACTCTCCCATCGCTTTCGACAGGCATCTTGGTAACAGGTGTTCCTAAGTATTGCAAGAAATATGCACCTTGGCACTTGTTAAAGAAATGTGCTACGACACCTGTACAATGGAAACTTGTTGGACTCCACTGAAATGCCTTGTAACACACTCTGAAGAATTCGCAGATATTTATTAATAACCTGACGGGTATTTTTACTGGTATATTATTTTTTTATATAACCAAGGAAACAGAGCTGATTATGAGTTGCCTATTGATCTGGGATGAATGCCCCACTGAATTTTTTGTAGAACTTTATGAGCGACTTAAGTTTTTCGTTCACCAACAGCAACTTTTTCCCGGCTGCTTAAACTTTTGTGTACACATTTGGAGGTTATGTTTCATCAGTGGCATTTCAACATTTCATAATTCATAAATTATTTTGTGAAAAACGATTATTTATATTATTATATAAGATATTTTGAACTGACGAATTAGAAACATTTGACATCATGAAACTTGGAATCCTTCGCCAAATTTGCGAGGAATGAATACTTTTTTTTAAATGATCTCGTTTAGCCGAAATAATATTTTAGAATAGTATAAAATTTGTTTGGTAGCTTATACAAATTATATTGAATACATCGGGTATCCTAGAAATAACTCGACTGCTTCCGGAAATCAATCTGGTAGATCTCGTTTTTTTGGCGCATTTTAGGGGAATGTATGTTTCTACAGTTTTGAGTATAATCGAATTTTTATGGCAATAGGCACTTTCCAGCAATATTTTAAATTTGCAGACACATCTGCTGAAATTAGAAGAAAAATAAAATTTGTTGACGTTTCGCGTTTGACATTTGACAATGAAGTGAAGTTGGCTGCATTGCATGAAAGTGTGCCTTTGCTAAGATGATCTTAAATATTTGGGGGTAACCGAAAACAAAAAAAAGTTTGGGAAACTACCGTTAATTTTGGAGTTGGAACAAAAATTCCGATTTCGGCTCAATTTGGGACCCCACAGACCCCGAACCTGAAGTTTGATGCAAATCCGTCCAGGCAGACAGAATTGAGACCTACTTTTCTTGTTCTCTATTAAATGTAGTACAGTACGACCTTGGTAAACGCACGTAATAGAAGTCTTGGTTGTTGCGATAAGTGATGATGATGCAATAGTCTTTCTTCTTTGTATGCATATTATGTAATACGCCTAAATAATAGCGACTTTAGGGGTTCCTTTTATTTTTCCTATTACTAAGGGCCAATGTAAAGATTTGTCCAAACACACAAAGACCGACTATGTCCATAAATACAGGCCTATAATAACTCACAAGTTACAAAGGAATTCATAACTAATTATTAACGTGGTGGCATTATGCAATAGGCCCAGGCTTTGTCCGAGGAAAGTTTTGAAAAAAAAAAAAATATATGGCGCGTGTCTGTTTTGAAGCATGTACATGAGGTCCTAAACCTCGGTACGCAACCATTAAAACCTGCCAACACGTTTGGGCCATTTCTACGGATTTTTAAACCGAAATCAGATCAGCTACAGCCAAACGTTAATGAAAAACACTTCGTGAGTTGACTTGATGGGAAACATACTGTTTCAGACCTTTCCGCAGTTTGACATTTATGCTGTCGGAGAACACTTTCATGCGAGCTCACAGAACGATTTTTAACGAACTGAGTGGGCCCTATCGTTATACCTTAATTGACCAAATCCTCCCATTACGCTAGAACCTAGAGTTGGCCAAAGAATACAAAACTAATACTTAACCACCTGTTTGCTGATCTCAATGTCAACGTGAATAGGAATGAGCTATTATGTACGTACATATGTATTTCAGGACATGTCTAGGAAAAGACATTCACCGTTATTCCCGAAATCGAAGTGCCTCACTTTTTTTTTAAACTTTTTACGGTACGCGAAACTTCATACGAAATTATACGAGCTTTCGATATAGTGATTGACATTTTGCAGCATCACTCCCGTGTGTATTTCAATAGTCACTCAAGGTATGACTTGAATGGACTATAGCACTATTTTTACCAGTCACCTCATTTGAGTTTGGATCAAGGACTTTTGAAAAGTAGTTGCACTAACTTCTTCAGAACACTGTTAAATAAGCGCCATGAAAGTTAGTTATTTCATGCCGCTTATTTAACAGTGTTCTGAAGAAGTTAGTGCAACTACTTTTCAAAAGTCTGCTACCAAACATGCAGACTACTTGAAGACTGATGATCCAAATAGATTATTTTTTAACATGCATTACAACAACAGCAAGATCTAGCTATTCACGAATAAAATGACTTGACGTAGTGGAAAATAGTATGAACTCGTTGATCAAGAAAATTGATTATGTTAAAATGCTAGTTTTTCTATTGTTGTATTAGCTTGTTCAACGATGATCAAGTGATAATAAAAAACGGCTTGTATGTTAGTTCATAATCTTTAATTCTGTATTCGGCGAACTCCAAGTCCTGGTATAACTTTTCCTCTAATGCTGGACAAATTTAATACATGTTTGGTATTGTCGGCTTCCACAACAGAAGAGCTTGAAGGTTTATGAGTTAGATTATTATTTGCATATTGCACCCTCTCGGAAACAGAAGGATTTGGAGTCAATTTCTGTGAACAGATCTGTGGTGACAGGCGGCTTGCGATTTAACATAAGAATTTTGTCATTTCCTACATGCTGCTCTTTCCCCATTGTCTTAGGGCAGATATACTCGTATATGCGTCTATTGTAATTAAGTAAAGTCGTTGAGTTTTTTGGTATTTTCTTTCCAACATAGACTACTATACAGATATGACGTGGGTGACTGTCAGTCTAACTACCGAGATGATACCAGTCACTCACACGGGGCTTGAACAACTAGAGATTTGCTAGCACATTCAGCAATATTCTCCTTTCATGTTAGCATCGATCTAACCTGATTTTCTGTGCTGTTTGATAAGATTAGGGGGTAGGGCCGTTGAGCTTTGGAGCTGTTAAGCTGTGAACTAATTCTGTTTTAACCGGATTTGTGTTCAATCCATGAGACCAACTTGGCGAAAGAAAATTGTAATGTATCAGCGAACGTTTGAGGCTATTTTACCGGCACGGAGGTACCCTGAACGTCCGCATACATCTTTCTTGCTTTCCAGGAGTTCTACCTGTGGTGTCACGATGTGTGTTCTTAATTGTAGAACTTTTACCGAAGGTGGCATTTTACACTCTGCTTCAAGAGTAGGTAAAAGGCTTAACGTTATATTAATATTATTTGGATGCTCTGCATGGAGTCTTGAGGTTAGTACCACAACACTAAAGAAATAAATATGCCACTGTCTATTTTTGCATTCATCGTAACGAAAAATGCAGCATACAAGGGGAATAGAGCCGAATGAAAATCACAAACGTAATGCACAACCGCAAGCAGGCTATCGAACTTTGTAATTTCTGTTTAACTGAGAATTCTCAGCGTTGCAAACAATTTCTCACCCTTACACCCCCTGTGAAGTATTGCAACCGAACAGCTCAAGGAAAATGTCTGCAAATTAATTCTAATTGACTAGCTCCAATTGGCGCTGTCAACTTGCCGTGAATTTTCCTTCTCTGGTGCTGGCGACCAAACAACGTCAAACGAAACATCACTTGCAAAAACTTTCCTATAGCAATTTTTCACAGGTAATACACATAAATTTTAACAAAACAAATCGATAAACTCGAATAAATATTGTAAGGAAGCAGCACACCAGATAAATAGATATATGATTTATATCTGTGTATACAAAATATATGTATGTATATATTCTTTTTTTTTTTCTTCCTTCTATCAGCATCACAAGAACTCCACACAGCCCAACCCTGTTTTTCCCCCAAAAGCCGACTTTAAAAACCCCAAAAACCACCAAAAAGTACCAAATGAAAGGGTTTTTCAAAACTATTTTACCAGTTTACAACTGAAACACCTCTCAAAAGTTCATATTTGCAACTCACCTGATAAGAATGGGATTGATGCTTCTCAAAGTACCTGAAACGAAAGTGGAAAAAGGAAAATGAGTAAAAAAAAAAAAAAAAAAATTAAAAGAAAAAAATCAAAGAAAAATGCGAGAAGTGGGGTTGGTTGATGATGGATAGAATGTTGGTGTGCGGACAAAATATGGGAAAACAAATAGGAGAATGAAAACAAAAAGTAAACCAAAAGAATTTAAAATCGAATTAATTGATGAATTTCCCAAAAAAAAAAAAACAAATGTAACTACAAAACTTAAAAAAAAAAAAAAAAAAAGGAAAAGGAAACGAAATGCAAAAAACAAATAAATAAAAGGAAACAAAAAATTACCCATCGCTCATACGTTGCGGTTTTCTAGCATGCATTACCATCAATGCAAATTCTTTTGGATGTCACTATACAGATATTTCAATGATTATCTCCGTGTCGCTCTCAATTAATTGATAGTTTTTTTCTTTTAGTTTATTTGCCTTTTTAAATCGATTTGCGTGCAAATGGAATTGGAAATTATTATTTCATTTTTCCCTTTTTCCTTATATCCGTCCACCCCGTCGTCACAGGCTAAGGGGCTGCGCCTTTTTCTATCTAACGCAAGCAGCAGTCTTTTGCCGAGTGGAGCTCTTTTTTTTTTCTTTCCTGGATTATTAATTAATTCTTGACTTCTTTCCGCGAAATCGAAAGAGAAAATCTTCCTTTTTTTTCTTCTCGTAGAATAGAGAAAAATTAAAAAAAGAAAAAAACGTCGTCGACTGCGCTTGATGTTATATATATGTAATGAACTTTATTTGCGGAAGTATCTTTTTCTTCGTTAGATTTTCTGCGGTATTTTAGTGATCCGGTGAAATAGTTTGTAATTTTTTTTTGTTTTTTTCAATCTGGAATAAATTTTCTGTCGAAGAAGGATGAAAAGAAAAAATTACCGACTGATGGCTGCTGATTTGGTGGTGGTGATACTTTGGAACGACGACGTCGCTCGGTGTCGTGTTTTTAATTGCTCTTATTATGCAATATTTCCGCTCAACTGCTGGCAATTGATAATGCTAGAGGGTAATTGGTGATTTCTTAATGAAAACTTAATTAATTTCAAAAAAAAATTGAGATGAATTTGGAAATTTCTTGTGAAAAATTTCGCCTCAGTCAAACTTTATCCCTACACATAGCAGACGCCGCCATGTCACATTCGGGTAAATGAGATGGATGAATGACGGATTGCAATTTGTTGGTGTGGTCTTCTCTTTTACTCATCTGCTCGTACATTTTGCATCTCTTTTTCAGGTTAGGAAATGTCTCTCAAAATGCAAATAGGTTGTGGTCTGAGGAAAAATAAAAGGAAATTGCCGATAAATGGGAGTGGAATGCAGTGTGGTGGGTAGGATGTTGGACACTATTTGTGTTCTACACTAGATGGAGAGTGTTGATTTGTGCTCTGTCTGCACTTTGGGCGTCAAAACATGTGCAAATTTAACATTGAGTTCAATTTGCATTCTAATTTATTAAGTGATTGTGTAGCTATCTGTGTAGATTTGGACACTGAATGTAGGGAGATTCCAACCAATAACTTCGTTCGGCTACCCATGTACAAATGTATGCAAACTTAATAGTACGTCTGAAAACATCTTCAAACCGTACATGTACTAAGAGACTTAACGAAATTGAGAGAGATGAATTTTTCTAAGTTTGTAACTTAAAATGTCCAGGTTATTATCCCCCTCAAAGGTGAACTATCCTTGTGAATGCCTAGGTGAAATTCTCAAAGCTCTTGAATATTCAGCGCGTTCCAAACACTGCTGGAATCTAGCAAAACGAATTTATGTACCAGTATTACAGGATCGTCAAAACTTTTCGCTACTAGCGCTAGAGGGGATATATCGAAGAATTTTTTCGCTAAAACACTTAGCTAGATAAGAACAAGAAAAAACGTAATCCGTCAATACAATTTATTACCTATTGAGTCTTCCAATAAAAGCCTAAAACAATCGACATTTTAAAAGAAACTATCGTTTCCTATCCATAATTATGAATACATGAAATTTCTGGATTAAAATATTCTGGGATTAGGCCACCGCTTACTAAGCTTTCAATTGTTGACCAATGCAATTTGATCCCATTTTAGATAGCTCCTTGACATTTCAATGTCATCGATAGAATGAAAAATCGGAAATTGATGGTCGGAAAATGTTATCGATAGAATCATTTCATAATTTAATAATTTAACACAAAGAGCTCTTTTGAATTTTTGGTAACCAAAGTCGAATGACATTGTACATTATTCTAGACACTAACGATTTAATAGTAGCTGATTCATAGACAGACCTAGAGTTCATTGCAAAACTAATACATTTTTTCCATTGAGTGAATTTTAATCTAAAAATTCGAATTCAGTTAATTTAAAAAAAAAAAAATATTTCGCTTCAGAATGTTATTCTAAACCATTAACCGAAACGATTTCACAGGAAAAATAATATCAGATAAATTGGAAAGAAAACAAATTGCCACGTTTTGACATTTATGAAGTTGTCGGTATTCTTAGTCAATTTTGAGTTCAGTAAGTTAGGACTTGACATTAATTTTTGTGCCTCCTTAAAACTAACACAAGGTCTAGGACTGATTTCTGTTAGTTTAACAAGATTTTATTAAAAGACTACATTAAAACAATCGAATGCTATCCATGATTATCGAAATTGACAACTATCGATAGTTACTTACCAGTAAGTGTATCAAGTTTCCAACAATCAGCTATTGATTGCAAAAGGGCGTTCCATGACTATAGCGGCTATAATATGGGATATGTTTGCTTGGGACGCGGCCATTGTTTGCTTGCTACCCCAGAGACGTCAGAAATGACATTGTAATGAATTAAAGTTGGTATATTACTGTTTAGGGTACATGCGATTGAAATATGAATTTATTTGTTTGCAAAGTTATCCCGTTTAGTTTCGAAACTATGGGAAAATCCCGTCAAATTTAAAAATTCTCTCTAGTGGAGACTGCCAACTTTGCTCCTAGACACCTCACTTATAAAAACAACTTCCTTTAAATAAGGTTTAAAAAAATATTAATTTCTGTAATAAAATTTAGGTAACTTCAATAATACACTATATCATATGATATGATAATTTTACATTATACCATTATATATTTGCTTATACACCAATTTGTCTCATTTCACTTAACAGGAAATGTAATCATGCTAATCGTTAAAATCTTAAAAAAAATAAAATAGTAATAATAGGAAATATATTCAAGTAACGTCTCCTTTACATGCATAAAAAGCAATGCGTTCAAGTATTTTCTCCGGCTTTATGTGCAAGAGATACGAAGTGTATATAAGACATACCCTCGTCTCTCTTGTTCGTATTTTAGTTTAAGTATTATATATAGAATAACACATAGTAACAAGAAACAGCAATTAATGTTCCAAGAGCAAGAGCCTATAGGCAACAAAAATACTCAGATGCCAGGTTGCAAATAATCTCAACTAAATAACTGAAAGAATAAGATATACGACTTTTAGCCGCTATTTGTAAAAATTTGATAGAGATAGATCTCAAAAATATTAATAAGCAATAATGTAATATATAAAAGTCTCAATAAAGAATACAATTCAGCTGGTAAAATCAGCTGTTCCCTATATGTTCGTTAGGATTTTTTTCCCTAACTTGAAGGGGAAATTATTAGGAGGTCCTAGTTGGTCATAGTTAGGCAATTTCTTCAGATTGGTCGATTGGGACATATGACCATCTAATCAGAAGAAAGCTATCTAATAAGAGCCTTGGAATTCGAAGGCGTCCAGTGTAGTTGCTTTTTAGCAAAAACCCTAATCCATTTTGTACTGCTAGCGGGAAATTTTAGCTCAGGTTAGCTGAATATTTGCTAAGTCACAAAAAAAATAAAAATAAAGCGTGAACCTTAGAAAGGAAGAGAACAATTGCTCCCAAGCGAACTTTTCATTTAGCTATCAGTTGCTTTGGTGGACATTCCACACTCCAACACGTTAGCAATAACAAATTTCATGTGTACCGAACGCGGCCATTGCTCTTTAACTTAAATATGGAACGCACTCCGCAATAGCCTTATCCATGGTTTTAGCAAATTATTCGTGTAACGGCACTTCATTTGATTGATTTTTGAAAATAAACCTACCCCTGCTGTGACTATCGGGTCGTGCACCTTATTTTATGTAAAATCAAACAAAATTAGTCAACAAGTTGGGCTGAGCCACAAACCCATTACCCTCCAGAAGACCTCGGAATTTATAATTCCAACGCGAACAGGTGCCTAATAAAAATTTAGGTACCAATGTGTTGAAAAGAAACGCTTTGATGGCTCAAATCCATGAAAAAAGTCCACCAGTTGCAGAATTGCACGAACAGAAATAAATTTCTTCCTTTATTCACGTCAGGATTGTAAAGTCAAACGACAAATAAATTAGTAAAAATTCTGAATGTAAAGCTATTTTTTGCATTTTCTCGGAAATTCCCTGGCAATTTCCATATCTCTCCGCGGCCGAATATATTCCATGAACAGCAACACCAAGTGGCACAATGAAACAACAATCAAATAAGGCCAAACGCCACTGTGCAAGTAGGCCACTAGCTTTTCTCCCAGTGTCGGATCTGACTCGTTCAGTATTCTTTGGTAAACCTTCTCAGTGCGTTGCGTCACATTCTCCCAATTGTAGAGACTGGCGACAATTTCGTTGCATTTGAATGGACAGAGCACTACATCGTCACGCATTCGATTGGAATTCGTAGCCCATTCTCCTTCCGCAGACGGTTGTGACTTAGTATTCTCTCCTTCGGCTTTTTGGTTTGAATTTGTCACCACCTTATTTGGTACTGCTCCTCCATTGGCCATTAAACGCATTTCATCCATGGACAAAGAATAACCATTAATTTCTGGGTGATGCCATTTGTAACGTGCGATTGCTATTAAGATTCCTTGGTGTATTGAATCCACCTCTGGTTCGGTTAGAATTATCAAGTTTGACGGCAGAACCTCTGGAATTCCACCTACACAAGTGGAAACCACCTGTAGTCCACATGAAGCCGCTTCAACAATCGCCATGCAATAGGCTTCTGTCAACGAGGTATTCACGAAAATATGACCACGTACAAGAATGTCACGAACTTTGGAATGCTCAACTGCGCCAACGATCTCCACTCGTTCCTGCATATTTGCCTTTTCGCGTACCTCTTCAAGAGTGTCGCGCTTTGGACCTTCACCCACGACAATGAAGTTAACATTTGCCATCCCTTTGAACCGTGGAATCACACTGGCAAGTAAGTCAATACCTTTGCGGTATACAAGTCGGGAAGCCACAACTATGTTAACTGAAATGAAAACATATTCGAGAGAACTACAGACTGAGGTGCACAATTGCTACTCACTGGTCCCATCTTGAGGTCTTTTACTGGGATCCGGTGTAAAGTGGGCAGTGTCGACAGCGTTGGGTATAACAGAAACCTTATCTTTATGAACGCGGGCTCTTAAAACAGTATTTTCTTTACCTGCAAAGGAAGTTAATAGAGTTAGATGCATGAAAATAGGTACTTTGCAACAGACCGATGTGAGAAACGCATATACAGTGATTACAAGTCGATAGACTTATCTCTAAAAATTTATTAGTAACTACAGCGGAGAGATCAGCAAACCCAAAAAGACTGTGATCTGTAAAGACAGTCTACAAGCAACCAAGATCTTAAGTTAAAGAATGCTCTTTAAGCTTGCATAGTACTTACTCTTAATCCTAACAATTTGGCTATAAGCATAGCTTCATGGGCTAATGCACTAAATGCCGAATGACCATGAACAATGTCGATTTGTTCTCGTAAAAGAATACAGCGCAGCAGTGGAATATTGCTGACCATAGTCGGAAGAATGCATTGATTGTAGAAGACGGTGATTGGTAGATAATAGACTTTTAATCCATTCGTCATGTAACGGATACCCGTGCGGCTACCATAGGAGTGTGTTATTACCACAACCTGTGTTTCATTTGGGAGATAATTAAAGATATTGGATGAAATAAATTTCGAGAAGGTACCTTGTGGCCGTGGGACAGAAGAATTTGTGATAAATTGAATATGTGCTCCTCCACGCCACCGATACTGGGGAAGAAGAAGTCTGAAGCCATACTAAAAAGAAACAATTAAATATTTTTATTTCTTGCAATCAGTTTAATTTACCATATTCGCATTATTTTTATTGAAAAACATAACAAAATTGCGACCAAAAGCTAAATTTCATTGAATTTTCTTTATTGACGGTTATTTGACAATTAATTTTGTAGTGGAACGTAACTCGTCGGCGTTCAGGGAACGAGGGAGAGAGATATGTGAACTGATATGAGGATACGTTCAACCCCAATCCGATTGCACGGGGTACTTACTTTATGCTTCACAATTTTACGATTTTGCTATTCAACTTTAATTACTACAGGAAATAGATTTTTTCATTTGTTTTTGTAAACATGTGAAATATATTTGAAGTTTATTACTGAAAAATGCTTCCAATCCTATCCAATTCTATGGATACGTCATTTGAAGTTTCATTATTCAACTTTTATTACATAAAATGGGCCATTCTTGTATCAGTTGTCGAACTGAATTTTGTTGAGAAGTTGTATGTACATATAAAAGGTAAGAGGATGTCTCTATAAAAGTGTTGTACTTGATAGAGATATTTGTAGCAGAAATGAATCCTATTTCTCGTGTTTTCACGCATTATCTTATCAAAAGATAATAATATACACACATTCGTTTGTCCTTATTCATCTAATAGAGGTGATGACTGATGCTATAATATCAGTGTTGTTAAATCGATGTTATAACTGATGCAAGAATACCAGTGTGGAATGGCCCAACAAGTGTAAAGCAAATTAGCTTTGAATTTTGACAGCATTTTTTACATTTTTTGTTAGGTAAATTTGTATTTGCTCGAACAGCGTATAATACTAGTTCCCACCATGCATTTCTGAATATTTGCAGAACAATGAGTGATGGTGAAGTGTAGAAAAAATATTTTAATCATTTCTTCGAGTTACAAAAATACCATTTCTATTTTGTTCCTGTTTGACATATCCTTCACAAAGCCAATATCTGGTGCACATTTGCACATTAAAAAAATATAAAATGGAGGTAAAACATATTTTTAAAATGACTTGATAATCCAGCGTTTGGTTTAATTTTTATAGTCATTTTAACTGTCACCTAATATATATTTGCGTTTGTAAAATGTGTATAAGCTCACAGATCATATGTGCTTAACTCAAAATAAAAATAAAGAAGACAACGTACACACGTACATACATATATGGATTTTTGAATACACTGTGCATTTAATGTTTGGAGTTGGACTGTATTTGAAGCTACCAAATAATTACAAATCCAACTTTTTTTTAAAGTCCCATGTTTTTTTTATAAGCATTTGCATACATATTATTTAGCAATTTACAAAATTTCTGTTCCCATTGTCGTTAAATCAAGGGAAGCAACAACAAAGTACATTGGTACATTCTATTGCTTTTTCTGTTAGAGCTTGCTAGACATCAAATTTAACAAATTTTGATTGTCTAAAATTAAAAAAAGTACTCGAATGGAGTTTGTGCTTTTGAACTTCAAAAAGCCAAATGAAATGACTTCACATAGCGATCACCTTTTCGACTGGGCGTCTTGGCTCAGTGGTTAAGTGCGCGATCACTTACGGCAAGATTCAAAGTTTGAATGCCAGAAGAAAATAGTTTTCTCACGATTCCACCTCTCGCGAACGTCTGACTAATCACCCGAGAGTAAAATTGTCATGAGAAACTTGAGTCAATCGACAAAAAATTCACTTGGGAACCCAATCGTTTGTATGTATTTTAATAATTTTTAGTACACAAATGGACCCAGCATTGTAGCATTGCTTATGTGGTTCATATGCTTTAAATATCGATAGATCCGCATGGGAATTGTACATATGCGACTTCTCAGAATACGATTTTGGTACTTCCGTAGACCTTTGACACTTATTCCTGACAATTTTGCGCAAATGAAAAGAATTGTGACGTGAATCGATTCTGTTACAAAAATGAGTACCTTCGAACACTAACCTATCGTTCAGATTCCAACTTCGAGCATCGAATGGAATTTGACATTTGGACAAAACCTTTTTTTTTACAAAATGGCGTAACAAGGCAGCTGAATAAATTGTCTGTGTTCTCTAAAAGTAGTAGTTTCTCCCGTCGTGCAGTTCTAATTAAATTAAATTATAATTATAACACGTAAATTAACCTAATGATATTTCGCATTTATTAAATAACAGTGACAAAAACGCAGTTACAGGCGAACGCGTACACAACGAAAGTCTTATACAAATGGTGATTCCACCAAGAAAATTGCAGCTAAATGTACAAAATAAAAAACTGTTCCAGTTGTCATTGCCTCCGTTGTCGCCGTTTTAAGCATTCGTATTCAATCAATTGTTGCAATCTAAATTCTTGTCTTGCAAGGTCTTGCATGGCCTCAACCAATCACCAATCGAACGAGAAAGAATTACAAATTTCCAACGCGAGCAGGCGTTCATCGTCGTTGACGGATTTCCCAATTAGAATACTTAGTGAAAGTTGATTTTTACAAAAGGAGTTTTTTTCTCTGATTATCCCTGTTTTTGTTTACTATAATTAAGTGTTTTGACCTAATAAATTGTAATAAAGCAAAATGGGCCTGCTGATATCGAAACTCTGGAGCATGTTCGGGAATGAAGGTAAGCAAAGCTGAAAGAATTAATCTCTACCTAGGTACCTGTTCTTTGTTAAGGCTGATCAAAGAAAAAGACGATTTCCTAATATCTTGCAAATGATATTCATTTGTCCATTGACCATTTTTGAGGAGCTAAGAAATGGCCCCTGAGGCTTTTGAAGTCTGTAAAAGTAAAAGTGGTTTCTAAAATTAGGTGCTTCTCATTTGCATAATTGATCGATGTGCCTTTGTTTTGTTTCGCATAGGTATATTGAATTTGCGTCGTCGCGTTAATTGGCAGCTGACAGACTTTCAAAAAAAACAATCGGATTCTGATGCGATCTCAGACACGGACGTGAAAGTCATAAGGTTATCGAAATGTAGTTGTTTTATTATTAATCTTCTTTGCCAATGCTGTACAAACAAGAATAAGAGATATCACTGTATATCAGTTGATTTTCAATATATGTACATATGTAGGTACATGTCTACATATTTGAAAGGGGGGGAAAGCGCCTAACGTGGGAATTTGGTCAATAAAACGTTTGGCGATAACAAGTTCGAGTGAACTCCCTTGTTGAGATGATGATTAACATGGAAACACTAATCATTAGGGGAGCTTGGAGGTGTACTGAATAGCATAAAATTTATCGTGTGTCGAGGCATGGCCGTCAATACTGAATATTCCTTTTTTTATATTTCAAGGAGTACTTAGAGGCGGACCTCTGTAATGGACCTGTCCATTACAGTCAAATTCCGTGTCCGCAGAAGTCACATAGAAAAATGCACAACTCATAATCCCAGGAAAACAACCAAGGGATTGGTGTAAAAAAAGGGTTCTTTGTAATGCGTTCATAAGGCACCGGTGGAAATAGGAAGTACAACGAGGTTATTCACTGACTAACATTTTCCTATTAATAAAAATACTATTCAATGACTAAATCACTGTTTTAGCTTATTTCATGACTATTCCTCGTTTATTAATAGGGTTAATAATGTTATAATTAGTTACGTATATAATAATACATAATATCATTCTCTGCTGGGTATCTGGTCAGTGCAATATTACGCGAAACTGTGGGGCTGATGAATTAGCTCGACAAGGTTTACTCGGTACGCATGCGTATGGAGAATGTAATAGGGGCAATGTCATTTATCAAGTGCGTTGGTTCACGCTGATGCAGTGGAAAAGCAGAAACATCTGAAAAACTCCAATACTAATATGGCCTTAACAGGTCCAAGATACTACTGAGACACCGTAGGAATAACATTTACAAAAACACGAAAGTCATCACTGAACACTGCGTCATAGGCAGCCATGTTCAATAATTTCTGCAGAAGCTGCGGAAGCGATTAGAAGGAGAAGACTATAGTTCACTTTGATTGTCCATATCGAAAGGAGTAAAATAGCAGAATACTTCTTCAACTATCTGATCGGCACTGCCAAAATATGGTCTCCTCAAAAGGAGTAGCTGATTCGAGGAGTAGAGAAGGATCATTATCCCTCCTCCATAGTGGAGTCACATTGGACCTATGTTGTTCTAAGTGTATCTCATCGAGGACCACTTTCTATCTATCTATCTATAATGAAAATATGAGCAAATATTTATATCTTAAATATTACAATAATCTTTTGTAAGCTTTTCTAATGCTTAAAATAATGAAATACTTTTCGACTTTCAATTTTATACAATAAAATTTTGTTCACATCTTATTTCAAATCAAAAGTTCTGATTTCTTTCGCGGAATCTCGGAATTGCGAAAAACGTGGGAAAAGAAGAATCCTAGTAGTAACACGGAGAAACTGGATTGTTTTGTGTATTTCAGGAAATACTTTACAGACACCATGCACCTTTTTTTTTTAGAAACAGGAAGTACGAACCAATAACGATGTGACAGCTCGCGAGAAGCTTGTCGTACCGGCCCAAATGCAAAGCTCCGAAACGTAATCACGAATACTTTCCCGGAGCAAGTTTTGGCGGTATCTCACTGGGTGGAGTGGGTCCCTGTCTACCACCTGTGTGTAGCGGCAGCCACCTCTCTGAAGTCAGTCGCTGAACAGGGGATTCTACCTTCAGTTTCGCCTTTTAACTTATAGACACCGTAGGAATAACATTTACAAAAACACGAAAGTCATCACTGAACACTGCGTCATAGGCAGCCATGTTCAATAATTTCTGCAGAAGCTGCGGAAGCCATTAGAAGGAGAAGACTATAGTTCACTTTGATTGTCCATATCGAAAGGAGTAAAATAGCAGAATACTTCTTCAACTATCTGATCGGCACTGCCAAAATATGGTATTAACACGAGAAACTGGATTGTTTTGTGTATTTCAGGAAATACTTTACAGACACCATGCACCTTTTTTTTTTAGAAACAGGAAGTACGAACCAATAACGATGTGACAGCTCGCGAGAAGCTTGTCGTACCGGCCCATCTGCAAAGCTCCGAAACGTAATCACGAATACTTTCCCGGAGCAAGTTTTGGCGGTATCTCACTGGGTGGAGTGGGTCCCTGTCTACCACCTGTGTGTAGCGGCAGCCACCTCTCTGAAGTCAGTCGCTGAACAGGGGATTCTACCTTCAGTTTCGCCTTTTAACTTATAGATTTTTTTTTCAACGCACAGTGCGGCCGTGTATACCCACTAGCACTGCGCGCTTAGGTTTATAGCGAGAGTCAGTTGTCTGTCCGCCTGCCTGTCACAGCTTCGTAACTTTTGACCCATTTGACGTAGAATGTTGAAATTTGAATCAGTGATGGGTTTTGAACATTTTGGAAAAGTAAAAAAACGAAAAAGTTTTGAAGGTTGGAGTGGATGTCAGCTTCTGCGGCAGTGCAAAGAACGATTTTCATTGAAATTGTCAAAAATGGAAATGAAAGCAATAACACAAATTTAATTTGAGTAGTAGTACACGCCATTAGGTATGCAACAACAAAAGCACACGCCACAAAAAAAACAAAAAAATCGAATTCTCCCTTAATTTGTAGTAGTGAAATGTATTCTTTAGCAAGTCAGTACACTCTTCGTATTATGCATCCAAAGCAGGACTTTACCGCGGATATTATAAGCAGTGATTGCCAAACGAATTATGATTTGCTTTTAGTGTAAATTCGAACATTTCTGGGAATATGAGTACAGTTCCCAAAAAACGTGTTTTACACGTGTTTTTAATTTATCACGCCACTATTTACACGGGTACAAGTGTACTCGTACGTTCTAAAAACACGTGTCAAACCCGGGTACACGTGTAAAAACGTGTTAAAAACGCGTGTTTTAATAAAAAAAAAAAACACCATAAACAAAATCGGTGGTGATAATTAATAACCGCTTAAGTCTAATATTATGATTTTGCAGAAATTTGTATCCCAAATGTTTATGTACATTTAAATGAGATAAGCAATGATACAATTCGTTATAACATTCTCAGAAATAATTCGAAGTGAGTTAATTTTTTTGTGACTGCCTTCCGGTATACAGACTACAATATTGTACAACAAATTGAACGGACCACTTAAATTTGCATGACCGCAATTCTTGAATTTTCATAATTCGGGTCACACATGATTTCCGTCAGATTGACACCTGAATCATCAAAATCCGTCCATTAACTAGAAAGTTACATATACATATGTATGTATAACAAAACTTTCGTTTCAAAATGCCAACCAGAACGGACCGTGTAAATAAATACACGTGTAAATCGTATACACATATGTGCATATTTGTATCCCTGTACACGTGAATTAGAAGGCTCTACGAAATACCTCGTCAAATGATAAACAAATGTGAAAAATCATAATTTTTTTATTTTTATGATTCTCCAATTGGGCATTGAGACTTGAACTATCGATGCAGGCTTTCTTCCCGTAATTATAGAAAAACGAATTGATTCTTAGGTAAATTTTACGTTGCTCCAATCATAGCTCTCTTTTTCTCACCTTAGTCTTATTACTTACACCTATGTATACATAAATATGTATGTATGAATACTTAAGGCAAGTATTGGTATCCTGAAAATGCTCGATTTCGAGATATTGATAAAACTTGACATTACTAAATAGAGAAACTTAAAAACATGGGTCTCTCAATTTTGTCTGTCTGCCTTAACGGCTGGACGAATTTTTTTTCAAATCAGTAGGGTTCACGGAATTCGAATTTTCATTCTAACCCCAAAATTAATTTTGATCAAATTTCATATTGAGTTGAGATGGGCATATACATAAGATGGCGTCCATGTTTTTTTTTTTTTTTCTCCAAAAAATACGTTTAACTGTACCTACTTTGTTTATTTACCAGTTTCTGAAAACTGGCTATGATTCGGTCGATACATACATATGCATGATTATGGCATACTAAGTTTTGGACTTTTTGAAACATTTAAAACGGATTTAAAAAAAAAAAATTTAATGGTAGTATATACATATGTATGTATGTATGTATGTAGGCGCAAGTATGTGCGACACAGTCGTGCACTTTTTTTTTAAAACAATTAAAAAATAGCGCATTTTTGAAGATACAGAAATAGATTATCCTTATCTCCATTCGTACCATAGATTCAACTAAGTGTATCTATGATATTTAATTCACAATTGAGCTGCAAATAATTCCAAGTAAAATAAAATTTTACATATGTAAGGCAGGAAATAACGGAGATAAGCAGCGATTAAGCATGTGAACCTTTCTAGGGTAAATTTATTCAGAAAATTAACTTTTTAATATGGTTGTACTTAAGTTATCAGAATATATTGCATTTTCATTCTCACTTTAAACAAAAAACCAGAATTAAATACATGTAAATATGTATATCAGATGATTATATTGTTTACAACTGTATCAGATGAAAAGCAACAAGTTGTCAATGAAAAGTTGCAAACCTTCGAAAATTTAATAGCGAGTTGGAAAGTATATTCCCATACAAAATTTTTGTTTCTTTTTTATGGCTTAAAATGGCCTAAAAAACATAAATATAATATTTTTTTCTTGAGGAAATGAACATTTTTTTTCGCATGTTTTTCATTTGTTTATAGTTGGGAACAGTGTTGCCAGTTTAAGTGAAAATCACCTGGCGCTTTAAACGAAGTTACATAGTTGAATAAGTGTGTACCAAAAACTGTCAGGCAGGCGCCTGTAAGAAAGTCTGGTGTATTTAAAGTATAGGGTGGGTGGCTCGCTTCGCTCGCTAACAGGATGTTAACCCTTTTTTCCGAAGGGTTTAGCCGCTCACGCGACTTCGTCGCTCCGCTAAGGATATGTCAACAACTGTCAGCCTGGAGCTAAAGTTTAATTATATTTACTCTGGGGTATTTAGCAGTATAATATTTTCAGTCAATAAAAAAAAAGAAAATATCAAAAAAGACAAAATTAACTTTAAATTATTTTAACTTTGGGACATATGGCAATACTTATAATATTTTCCAACATTCACTGCATTCACCACCCCACCCATCCCCCTTAGCACAAGCGTTATGCGAAGTGAACGCGTCCATTTGTGCAGTTTGTATACATGCACTTTTCTGTGAAAATTGAAAACTTTAAAAGCAAAAAAAAATAGAAAAAAAAGTTTCCGCAGAAAAATTCTTTTACAGTACATCTTAGAATAAGTCAATTTAAACAAACAAAATAAAAAAAAAAACAAATTTGCTTAGTGCGCATAATGGAAACCTCAGCCTTATACCGACTTTGTGCCGTAGTCTCTATAATATATATTGCAAGAAGCAGCCTTAGACAAGTCATAGTCTCCATCGATAATCTACTCAGTTTTTTTTTTTCTTCTTAAATCTCGTGGCACTCAGCTTCAGTTTGGTCTTGGAATAAAGATCGCTGTCCACAGTTGGCGCTCGAACCTCCAACGTTCAGGTAACAAGCAAACACACTACCCATTACAGTGTGGCCACTCACAACCTATTTCATGTTAATGATGTCTACCTGTTGATTATTAGTAATTTTGGTTGATGCCCGTTGTCGCTCCAAAGAGAATTGGAATTGTTGGCCTGTCCTTATATTACTTCACCTTTGTCGAGACACAATATTTTTATTGAGTTTGTATGGTTTTGTACAAAGGTATTATTTTATTTGCCAATATTCGATAACACTGTTTATCAACTTTGATAAAAACAGAAATAACCATTCCTCGAGACGCGGGGGAGGAGTTAATCTGCGAGCGTCAATCTATTTGATTTCATCGATATACTCGTACTTGGCCACTAATTGTGCCTTTGTTCAACGATCCATGTAAAAAATAAAAAGCAAACTCGTTTCGAATATTCAAGAAATGTCGGCACAAAAGTGTATAACTTAAAAATTGCTTCTGTAACTCGTTTTCCTTTTATTTAACAAAAATGGAATATTTTGGAATTTGCACTTAAACGAATTGTTTAATTTTTTTTTCGAATGAATACGACGGTGAACCAGATATCAGGGTTTTATTACTTAAGTGTGTTGCATCAAAAGCTCTTTGTTATCAGTGAGAAAACAATCTTTACGAGAATCTAGAGATAGTTTAATTAAAATCATGACGCCATTACGAAATATTCCCTCGTGCTTGCAACGATCCACTTCCAGTCATCTAATACAAAACAATATTGTTTGTGCTCACAATAACTTGCTTTGAAGTGGTTGCGTTTGTTTACTCCTATGGATAGCCTACGGCTAGGATGGCAAGTATCTTTGTCTCTCTTTTCTGTGGTCAGGTTTTGAAAATTTATTCAAATTTATCTTTCCATATGTTGAACTCTCGTTTTCATTTGTGAATCAAGTTTCCGGTAGGCGTCATCGAGCGTAATGCCCACATAATTTATATGATGATCCATTTTCACTTTCTGCGTAATCATTTTGGTGGCACCATGAATAATAGGTTGACGGCCAATTCGGTTAATTGTATCTACTTTTACGAATATCATATTCAAGTTGAGTGTTGACGCTTTTTTTGTCCGATGACTGTTTTTTTTTTTTTTTATTTGAACAGATGTTGGTAGGCAACAAGTCGAAGACAGTGAATGGTATTGATATCTGATTTGCTACTTTAAATGCGAAACCTTGAAATTATTGATATATGGGAATTATAAAAAAAATATATATATTTCAGGTACAGAGAACCAATTCAATTGCACGTGTTTTATCTTCGGAAATAGCTCGCCTTATCTGTTCATTATATCAAATCAGGTTGTCTAACATGACTACTTTAAATAATTGGCTTCATTATTACCTAAATTGGAATATTGGTTGCACCTATTATTATTACATGATAGTGAGGGCATTATTTTCGTAGTTTGGGTAGAGGATTAACATTCAGGTAAATTTAGCCCTAAACAAAATATATACCCATAATTATTTTGGAGCTAACTGCCCATACAGGACCTGACCCAGCAGTTTAGTTTCAGCTACTGATTGGTTATCATAGAGTAGTGTATGAAAGAAAGTCAATTTGCTGTCATAGCATTACATAAGCGCGGAACAAATGTTAACTAAATTATCAAGGCTTATTCGGGATGTTTTTAACATGAAAGTCTTTAGTCGGTCAACCGGACTCCTAATTTAAAGCATATTAGGATTGAAAGATGAAAGCGACTCTTGCACGCAGGTAACGGCTACGGAAATATGAGGGTGGCCGTGGTGTAGTGGTAACATCATCGGTTGTCACGCTGCAGGTTCACGGTTCAAATCCTGATGTCATGAATCATCTATTTATTTCGCATGAAATAAATAAAAAAGTTGTTCAAAACAAAGGCATAACACTGGCATTAGAGTGGTCATATGGCTGAAAATGTAACTTGATCGTGATGATGACATCAGGAGGACTGAACAAAATACTGTGAATCATAAGCAACGACAATAACAACAAAACTAAAATACTCCCCTGTTATATGGACGCCACCCTTGGAGTTTACCGAAACTTAATACCACCCAAGTTTCAAACCCATCACATCAATCTTTCTTTCTCTCACTTTCGACAAACGCCCATGCCCCGAAATAATTTAAGGGTGTTCATATCCCCTTTAGCGCGCGCAAATTATAAAAAAAAATATCCTTTTTACGGACGAAAAGATTTCACCGCCGAGGAAGTTTTTTTTAAAAAAAAAAACGATAACATTTTTGCAAGAACATCTAGAGAAGCAAAAAATACAGTTCCTAGGGTTCAGCATGGCCATTATCTTGCTTCGGTATCCCACCATTGAGTTACTGCTCTCCATCTTCATGAAAAATGAGTCAAAACTGGGGCAAAAGCGTACCACGAAAATGTCCTAGAAGGCGTTGTTAAAGGCTTGACGAATACTCTTTTTAATTAATTAAACATTCGTTTTCAGAGTTCGGTTAATAGACCACGAACCCTATTGCTCTTGCTGGCACGTTCGTCTGTCCAACCGTCTGCCTGTAACAACCTTCTAGCTCTTTAAAAGCTATATGCACGGTTTTTACGCAAGTCGTATAAAACATTGGTCTAAACAAAATGCCAATGTATTTATTGAAAAAAAAAAAAACGTTATTTCGAAAGGTGTCCTGTACAAGTAATAGTAGCAATTCAGTACTATCGTTAAAAACAATTTTAAATTTGATTCATGCGTTATGCTGAGGAATGTTTGCCAAAAATGGGTACCCCTCTCATTTCCATAGTACGTGAACTAAAAACTTGGAAAAAAATCGTGGTAATAGAGAATTTCCCAAGAAAGAAAGAAATTTCACCAAAATCGGCTCAATAATTCAGAAATTATACAATAAAGAAACGATCGACAGAACACCCTGTTTGGTTGTCGTATGGAATAATAGTTCCAATTTGTAAGCATTTTCGTTCTACCGAAACTATAGTAGAGACATAAGTCTGATATTAGCATTCAATGAGCCAATGATTCGAGATTTGATGTTATTTCGGAACCTTCTGTTAAGAATGTTTTCGCGCCTAACTCTAAAGGTGAGAAAAAGAGGAGGATGATCTACTCCGACGTAAAGTATTTTTTTGCTCTAGCTCAACTTTATGTGGACGCCGATTTTTCAATGTTGTACATGTGATCGTGCCTTGTTACACCAGATTTGACTATGACTCCAAGAATATTCGTTGTCTAATAAATGTGTTCGTTTGAGATACGTTTTGTCCAGAACACACGCGATATGCTTCAGAGATAAAATTAACAAAAATTTGCAGCTTTCTTGTGACATTGGTGGTCACTTTGCAGGTGCAACTGCATTGACTGTACGTTTGAGCGGAACAATCGAAGCTTGTTGCTTAAAGCTGATTGCACTGCCTCTACAAAACTAAGACAACATACCGAAGGAAACTTTTTATTTCGCTATCCAACTGCTTATGTTCAATTCGGTACCACCGTCGCGAAACAATAATTCCAAGGTACCGGAAATTTTATACTCTCTCGAATTTAAATATAAATAATTTTTCAGCACTTGAGCACTCAACTAATGGCTTTTCGGCGAAAATGTTCTTAATACTTAGAAAAAAATGTTATTATTATCTGTGGATATTCTGGAACGCAAAGTCTCGCCTCTTAAAAATACTTACTGCTTACTTACCTCAACGTCAAATTTTGTATTATTGGTCCATATGGTACGAATTATCTTCGCAGCAGATCATTGGCGGTTGTTGCATTTTATCTTAGTCGAACAAGGTTTTACCTACATACATATGTTGAATGTTGTAATGGCGGTAGAAAATTCCACGTTATGCTAACTGTGAGACAATGTAACTAATGAGAGTGATATTTTAATAAATGTGCTTTTATAACTCGGGATCTGCATTAAAATATTCAATTTATTAAGCCGCTTTGTTTTCACGATCTGCGAAACAAGCTTAAGAAAGCAAATTAAATTTCTAGAAACTAGTTTAATCGAAAGGTGCCAGCTACTATGTGGATGTTAAGGCGCATTCAGTTAGTCATACATTTTAATGGACATGAATGACATTTCACGTTTGTTTAGTGACAAAACAATCATCCATCTGCCTTAAGCCATATCACTGTTTAGTAGACTAAAGCTCTCTCTCAAACATGAATCGTTAAGGTGCGTTTAAATTATAGTAACCAAAAGCGAATTAACCAATAGTTAGGGTCTTTTGCGTACGATTTGCATGACGAGCTCGAATTGACTCGCTTTCGCGTTTTCGTGGTGATAATAAACGGTTCAGTTGCATATCTGTGGAAGCATTTATTAGGCTCTATCCAAAATTCCGCGGGATTGCCTCATTGCCAATTGCAACAATGTTTGTCTTGTCTTGGTACTCGGAGAAGAAGGCGTAACGTCAACGGGAAATAAAACCTTCCAAAAATAAAGGAATAGGTTGTCAGAATTTTGATAAACACTGAGCAGAGCTAGCAACTTGTATATTCTTCAGATCTATCATAAAACTTCGCGACATCGAATTGTAAGTTTATTAATATTGATGGTGAGACACACGTTCGCGGACACGTACCTATTAGAGGGGGCTCGTAACCAATATATGTACCTATAACAAATTAAAATTGGCCATAAATGTCGTGATTTTGACCCCTATCCGAGGTGTATTAAAGGAAAACATACAATCGAAGTTTCACTAATCGATAAAATAAAATTTTTCCTAAAAATTGACGTGATCACTTGAATATTTGTTTATTCTAAAGTTAGAATAAACGGGGTTGGTGGGGCGCCCTAATAGTCAAGAAAATCCCACCTTGCGAGCCTCATAGGCCCCATATTTATACCACAGCCAGGATCCTTTGTGATAACTTCTTCGCTGACTACCTACTGCCGGCTGTGTGTAGCGTATACATTATATACGTCTCCAACCTGAAGAGCCAGTTCCTTAGTTAATACCGCTAGGATAAAAGCCGGATACCAATGTCAGTAGCCCCATTTGAGTATTCGGGCGCTTCTGTTGGACAATTAAACGTTCATCCTGGCTCAAGTTTGATAATATCTTATAAATATATTAGACGCTATAGTTGCAAAATTCTTTCGCAGTCGATTGGAACCAAGGAGAGTGTATTATTGTAAACATTCTTCCCAGCTCTCTCATTTACAGCCACCAATAACCCTCCAAAGGGTCTAAGACCCAATCTTCAGTCGAGGTACGTACAATTTTCAATTAGAATCTACCCAGTAGCTAATATATCATAATAAGAGTATACAATCTTTATACGGTTTCATCTCTATTGCTCCGCTCCCGATTTTACAACGTTGTACGAGTTACCTCAGTGTCAGGGAAAGTTCCAAATTGCTCTGATAGGCTTTGTGCCAATTCTGTAAAAATTCCGGAAATGTTAGAATACATTCATTTATAAACAAAAAGTAGCCAAACTGATAAAATAAAACATACAATATAAGTTCGTTAAATTTTATTTTTCCACATATAGTACCTCGTCTATAGACAGACACTTTTACATCCGGTGTTGTCATTTAAAACGTCTAGTTTAGAGTCTTTTATCGATTTCCTCTTTTAGTTTTGGAAATAAAAAGTAATCGCATTCACACATCACAGGATGACGGAGTTTTTCAGGTCGTCTATTCTGAATTGCAGCTTTCAGTTTTCGTAAAACCTCAACGTAATAAGTTGCTTTCACTGTTTTCTTATGCTTCCAAAAGTCTACGCATGATAACTCCTTTGGCATTCCAGAACACAGTGGCTATAATTTTTAGTATGTTATTAAGCATGCCAATTATACTTTTTACCTAAGGATAACAGTTTCCGAGGTGGTGGAGGAGGAAGATGTTCGTTGAACAAATCACGTAACATGTTTACATCGTCTACTTGGTTGTTTCGGGTTTCTAAGAGAAACGTTTCTTAATTGACAACTGATCAGACTGTTTCGACTATTAGTTTCTGTCTATTAGTATTGCATAATTAATTTTACTACGTATTCAATTTTTACAGGAATGAATCTAAAACCTTTCTGATGTAAATATTTCCATAAAATTTTTAATGATTCTCGTCGTAATTGAACTATCAGAATATTTAACATCCGGTTAGGACTATCTTATAATGAGTCTGCAGTTGCAGCTAATTTGTTGGCTATAATCTAAAGTCCAAACGATGGGCGCTAATTATTTTTAACACTAACATCGTAAAAAGCAATGTTTTCACATCTGAACTACATCTGAATTTTAATGACATATCATTCCCCTACTTAGCCCCCTGCGTGTGCTGGACGGTATGATAATTTAACACACCAAGTGCTTGGCCAACATAAATTCTTTAGAAACTATGTCGAACATTAAACACAGTTAGCTGCATAGCTAAAAAAATTACATTCGGTGAACAAAGATTTTGATTCATTATACGGTTGCCCACTTTTTCTTTGCACGCTCATTTGTTTCTACTCTCAAATAGGAATAGCAAATAAAACAGGGGAGAATCATTAGCATTATCTATTATTTAATTGTTTATGTTGGTTGTTCCTTCTTTTCGATTTCCATCTATTAATCGCGCGTCATTATTTATTTAAAGTAGACATATTTATCACTCTTATACCCCATAGTACTTGTATTTGCCAATAAAAAAAAAACTACGTGAGACCTTGATCAATTAAACAGCTGGAATTCACTTTCAAACCGGAACTAGATTTCAGTTCCCCACTGGCAACGTCATCAAGTAGTAAATTTTAAGTTTTATTGTTTATTCTAAAAAAAAAAAAAAAAAATTATTTTTATTTTTAACAATTTCCAGAACACAAACTAGTAATGGTTGGGTTAGACAATGCAGGAAAGACAACAATTCTTTATCAGTTTTTAATGAATGAAGTGGTGCACACCAGCCCAACGATTGGTTCGAATGTAGAAGAAGTTGTCTGGAGAAATATACACTTTTTGGTATGGGATCTTGGTGGTCAACAAAGTTTACGAGCGGCATGGAGTACATATTATACAAATACAGAGGTGGGTGGTTTTATTTTTAAAATCTACATAATCGATATTTTGAAATTAAATTATTTTATAATTATTAATTTCAGTTCATTATAATGGTAATCGACTCTACAGATCGAGAGCGATTAGCAGTTACAAGAGAAGAACTATATCGAATGTTACAACATGAAGATCTGTGCAAAGCTAGTCTACTTGTGTATGCAAATAAACAAGTGAGTGTTGTAAAATCATAAACTATATTATTAATTTAATAATAAATTCTTAATTCTATTTAAAGGACTTAAAAGGTTCAATGTCAGCTGCGGAAATCTCACGGCAGTTGGATTTGACATCAATTAAAAAACATCAGTGGCACATACAAGCCTGTTGTGCGCTAACTGGCGAAGGGTTAGTATTCAAATTAGAATATAATTTCACTTTATATATGTATGATACATACTTTGTATCAAGATGATACGTAAGATAAGATTGGGTAAGTAAATAAACACAATTACTGGGTTGAATGGTATAATACCCTTCATAATAATATTGACACATCATCACCGTCTTACAGTGCTTACCAGATACATACATAGCTATTCTGTAGCATAACTGAGGCATCTGAGTTATTTTCTCAAAAGTTAGAGAACTGTGCAATGAAACGCCTTTAAGGCTCAGCAGGATGGAATAGCAACAAGTCTCGGATAAGAGCATGATTTCAATATTGACGACCATGGCAAACCTGCCAAGGAAATCAATTACAACGTTATCACTCTTAACCGACTTCGTTCAGCCGCTCAATTAACCGAAGTCTTTGACTGTTAAAAAGAATAGAAACCTTTGACTTCTACTACGGAAATTGCGACCATGGCCCGAAATAGTGTTTACTTGGATAAGATTTTGTTGTCAGGGAGAGTTTTTGCCACAGGTCTTCAGACCACAGAAAAGTAGGATACGAGGGCAAGGTGAAAATTTCTCGGCCTGACGCAGAGATGGCATTCCAATCAGCAAAAATTTGTGTTTCCTGCCTGAGTGCACTTCTCATTAGTTCGTATGACAAGTTTCAACTTGTTCTCTCAAGTAGTTTCTTTACACGAATTTTTGCAGTAGACGTCTTGCGTGTTTTTCGTTAAAATGGATAAACTTGAATATCGTGCGGTGATAAAATTCTTCGTTTTGGATGGGTTAACCCATAACGAAATTCATCCAAAGTTGACAAAAGTTTACGGGGACTCTGCTCCTTCCATGTCAACCGTTAAAAAGTGGGCAGCTGAATTTAAACGTGGTCGCACGTCCCTCGAAGATGACCCACGTGAAGAACGGCCAAAAACCGCAACCACACCCGAAACCATCGAAAAAGTGCATGATATCGTGTTGGACGATAGGCGAGTGAAGGTGAGTTAGATAGCTGAGGCTGTGTGTATATCGGAAGAGAGGGTGCGAAACATCTTGCACAAAAACTTTGGGATGCGGAAGCTCTGCGCAAGATGGGTGCCGCATTTGCTGAATGCCGATCAAAAGCAAATGCGCAAACGATTTTCGCGGCGATCTTTGGACCTATTCAATAGGGATCCGACCGATTTTGTGCGGCGTTTTGTAACCATGGATGAGACATGGGTCCACCACTACACGCCAGAAACGAAACAGCAGTCGAAGCAGTGGGTGGAAGCCGGTGGTTCAGCGCCAAAGAAAGCGAAGTCAAGCGAAGTCAATCGCATCTGCCGGAAAGGTCATGGCCAGTGTGTTTTGGGATGCGAATGGGATCCTGTTAATTGATTACCTTGAGAAAGGCAGAACAACTACAGGCGAATATTACTCCAACCTTCCTGACCAGCTGGATGTCAGAATTCGCGAGAAGAGGTCTAGCTTGAAGAAGAAAAAAATCATCTTTCACCAGGACAATGCACCTGTACACAAGTGTGCGTTGGCGATGGGAAAATTGCGGGATTTGGGGTACGATTTGCTCGGCCATCCACCTTATTCACCTGATTTGGCACCCCAGACTTCCATCTGTTCCCAAACTTGAAGAAATTTGTTTCTGGGAAGCGCTTCGGATCCAATGCAGAAGTTGAGAGGGCCGTAGATGAATATTTTCACAGCCTTCCAGACTCTCACTTCCGAGAAGGAATACTGATGTTGGAGAAACGCTGGACCAAGTGTGCTGAAGTCAAGGGAGATTATGTAGAGAAATAAAATCATTTTTGAACTGAAAATTGCTGTCTTTCATTGTCAGGCCGAGAACTTTTCAACTTGCCCTCGTATGTTATCGAGCAAAAGAATGATTTTTTAAAGTAGTTTTTTAAAATATTTAATCTCTTTATATTCAATAAAATTGAATATGATAAGTTGTTTACGGTCTCACACATTGATGGGAATTATTTCTGAACTGGCCTATTAGATATTCAGCATTCATTTGATATGTCACATGATGGAGTGGAAAATATTTTTATTACATAAATTATATTCCGAAAACAGCCCCAAAAATAAATTTATTAAAATATTTTTCACTGATTGTTTTCGGTTGATTACATACATACCGTAATGGACAAATAAATGTTGCCACCATACCAGTGCGTTAAAAAAACGTTTGTAAAGTTTTTAAATAACAAAGGTTTGTCAGCAAGGGCTATTGGTAAAAAAAATGGATGCAGCCACACGACAATAGTAGAATTCTTAAAATAAATTAAACAAGAAGAGAACCTGCAAGGAGAACCGAATTTTAAAAGAATATCATGTGGTTGCATTGTGGGGCTAGAATTAGTGTTTTGCACTAGTTTAATGAATGGAGACAGCTATGTACATTGAGATCATAAGGGAACATTTGGTGCCTTCAATAGAAACTCTGTTTCCGATTATTATTGACCCCATCTTTCAGGATGATTCTGCTCCATGTCATAGGGCGAACAAAGTAAGTTGTATTATTTTATAAGTCTCTTGAATCTTACAAAAAAAAAGTAGGATTTAAGCCATAATTTGAAATCCTGTGTCAACCGTAAAAGGTAAAAGAGTTTGTCTCAAGTATTGGATTAAAAGCACTGGATTAGCTTGGCAACAGCCCCGATTTAAATCCTATTGAGAATTGTTGGGCTCTTTTAAAGGCCAAAATAGCATCGAGAAATCCAAAGGGCAAAGAAGAATTTAAAACAGCAGTTCAGGAAACTTAGGCAAATGACCGCACTATAGAATACTGCCAAAAATTAATAACTTCTATGCCTCTCAGAGTTCAAGTCGTTATCAAGGTCCAAAATTAGAAAATTTTAGGCTTAGATTATTTGCTAACAATTACTGAAAATATTTACTGACAGTGCCATTCTCTAAATTTTATAACCATTCGAATACAGAAGCTCAGCGAAGTTTGATTAAAATTCTGTTTTTTTTATTTGTCCACTACGGTATGTACCTACTCTATTTTATCCCTCAAGGTCAAACGATTTAAAAGTTACAAGCGTCTGACAAATACAGGAACAGACTGACAATTTTTGACCGTAGTATACGAAAGTCCAGAATCCTGAAGAGTCGACGACATATCTCCGAAAATTTCTTTAGGCGCGGTACTCAAAATTGCGAGAATTTCCGATTTCGACTGACATGGTGATGTTTATCCTACCACAGATAATAACAAAATGAAATTATTTTTGAATCCAGGAGATATTTATAGTACTAAAGAGGGCCGCAATTAATGCTATCACTAATGAGAAGGTGACTCGTTGTTGAGTATCTCAGGTCGCGAACTTATCAGCCGCCCTTCGTATACACATTGAACTAAAAAATTGAAAGAAGAAACATTGTATAAGCTACTTTGCCTTAAAGCAACATAATAAATCATCAGCAGTAAAGACTTTCAACTAAATTTAAATTTTTTCTTGATCAGCAGAAAATATAAATTTTGTTAGTGTTGCTGATTATTTATTTTTGTCTGCTGATAGAAAAAAAAAACTTTTTACTGGCCGTAAAATGATCATTCATTTTTCTGCTGGCCAATTATTTTTTTAAGTTAGCACACTTTGCTGATCATTTCACTTTTTTATTTGATTATTTAAATAGTATTTGTCATATATTTCTAAATTATTTAAATACTATATTATATTTTTTTCACAGACTTTATCAGGGCCTAGAATGGGTTGTTCAGCGTATCAAGAAGAAATGACAGACATATCCTGATCGCGATAGTTTATAGCTAGTTGAAAAATAACTGAAACTGAAAATCAATTATTAAACAGTAGAATTAATTTTATAGCATAATGTATACCTTATTTCTATATTTTTTCTTTATTACCTGACGCGATGGTATTAACCATCGCTTCATCTAACATCGTAATTCTATATGGTTAATTCTCAGCTAAAAAATTATATTTTCTTATTATTATTGTAAATTTAATACATTGTAAGTAATTTTTCCAAATTTTTTTGTTTTATCATGTCGCCTAAAATGAGCAACAAAGTAAAAGTCACATAAACATTATTTCCTAATAAAATAAAATAATAATATTTTTTCCAATGCTTATTTAAATTTGTTAAAAAATTGAATTTAAACTGTTATCCTGCATCAAAAGTGCGCAATTTTAGATTTTATATATTTTACCTGTTGAAAACATTTTGGGACGTTAGTTTATAATTTGAAAAATACCGTTTACATATATTAGAACTGTGAACAAATCTTATATAAAAGAAATCGTTTCCAAATTATTCAGATATGTTTTTACCAAAATGTAAATAAAGATGGTCGAAAATAACTGCATTATTTGTACAACGTATACTTAAATGTAAATTAATATTTTGTAAGTAACTTTAAAATTAAAATAAAATACATAATAAACAAAATGCATATATAAAACATTAAGTTATAAAAAAAGAGAGAAAAATAAAAAAAAAACATGTTAAAACAAACAAGATTTGCCAAAAGATAATGAAAAATAAAATTCAAACAATATACATTCCGATTTTATCACTACTTTTTTGTTTTTCATTGGACTGGATACAGGATACCGTTTGAAGATTTAAGTCGTTATTTGGCAACCTTTTGATAAGAGGGGCCCTCGAGATGACGAAGATGAAGATATTCAAAATAATGTAATTTTGCTGGTTCCGTACATAGACCTCGAAATCATCTCGTCACTACTTTCTAGCTCATAAAGTTTCCACTGTATTTAACAATACGGAAATAAATAGAAGATAAACATTAGCATAAAGCTGTTCAAAAAAAAAAAACTTGATTGAACGATTAAAAGGACTATTCGACCGCATTTCAGAACCCTTGGTTCATTGGGTTTGTCAGCAACAATAATTTCGAATTAAATCAGGAAGTGAATTCGCGAAGAATTGCTTTATAAGAAGAATAACTACAAGGAGGTAATTTCCAGTAACCCCTTTTTGGTGTAGTGGTTGGAAAAACTTAGACTTTGTTCGTTCCTCCTTCATTCTCGATGACTATTGTGCACAGCACAGTTCACAAGCAAACACACTACTAACTACACTGTAGCCAGTCTAATCGCAGCATATATTACAGTACGTAAAATAGACCTACAGCCAGTGTTGCCAGGGATTTTGAGCAAAAAAACTGAGATTTTTGAAAACAAAAACTGGAAAAAACGGTCGTTCTGACCATCGCACCCGTGCCGTCAACTTTTAGCAGTCACTATACTTCAAATCTGACGTAACGAAGAACTTATGGAAATCGATTAAAAACCGCACAACGAATAAAGGCGACAATTGTTTCATTTCATGAATATAACTGGTGGGGGACTGACGGATCCTTTTTTGCAAATGTTCCTACAATGGAGGCACGTATGAGAAAGTTAAAAATAATAAAATACATGCGTGTGAAGCAAACGGACAAAAAAGCCGTTTCTTGGCTATAACTTAGACGATTTTGACTAAACAATATTTTACACATGCGAAGATATGCTATAATAAGATGAAAAAAATATACGTATATATGTATGTATACAGAAACGGACATAATTATTCACACATAGGCATCTCTAGTAAAATCATTAACAAATTAAAAGTAGACAGATTTTTATTTTTTATTCACATTTATTTATTCATTACAATCTTGTTCAGTTATTGATAATAAAAAAAACTTGAATTTTTTATCTTAGTCAAGAGAAATAAACAAAAATGTGGGTAACTGCCTTTTTTTATAATGGGCACAATTATTCACACACTCGCAACTTTTAATGTTAACGTTAACTTTTTTTTGTATGGCAACATCATATGTCTTGGAATATAGAAGCGTGCCGTTATAAATTCAGTATTTTGTTGGTTTATGTAAGTGAAACAACAAACAACAACTGAAGCTGAACGGAAAATTATTTTGGAGCGTAAACAAAAAAAAAAAAAAAAAACGTTGCGCTGAAATTGTAAAAAGAACCCGATTCACGATTTGCGGCATCATAAAACGTTTCCAAGACTCGTCGAAGCTCAGCAGTTGCCTGCATAGTGGGCGTCCATGAAAGCTGACCCCAAATGAAGAAAGACTTGTGGTTAGAAAAATTAAGAAGAATCCAAAAATTACCTCATCTCAAGTATCGGCGGAATTAAATTAAGATATCGGTAAGGAAATTGATCTTAAACTGTGCGTAGAATTGTGCATTCATTGACGGGACAATGAACAAGATCGACTACCTTAACATTTTAAAGGAAAATCTTCACCAGAGTGCAGAAATTAAATCTTGGTAACAGTTTGTTACCTGTTATCCTGTTGTTTGTTACAGAGAACAGGATAATGATAACAAACACACTGCTCACATAGTGCGTACATATGTGGATCATTTACCATCTTCCCCATATTCTTCCAATAAAGAGTTGACATTTACTAATACACTGACAGTTTAAAATTTTGAAAAATTAAACAAAACAGTTTTGGAGGTTAGAGTAAAAGACAAACAAAAATATTATTTTCGTATAAATACAATAAGAGCTTCAATTGCAAGGTGATGATGCACTGATTCCAAAAATGCATAGTTCCATTACTTTTACTTCGTCATGTTTCGAACAAAAATCGAAAAGACTGCAGAAAAAGGTATGTTCCCCCTTATTTCTGACACTGTTGAACCGACAAACTTAAACGAATTCGTGAGTATGTGTCACCTGTCATAAATTATAGAAAAAAATATTTTGATTTTGATACAAATATCGGTTTTTGAAAAATGTATACAAATGTGAAAGATAGACAAAATGGCGTCTTTTTATAAAAATCAGCCCAGCTGTTCAGCCGATAGAAAGTAAAATATGCGCACATCATCAAAAATTAAAATTATTTTGGCTGACCGTAGTTGTTTGAAACAATAAAATTATAAAAAATCAAATTGATAACGGTGCATATTGTATAGTATAAAGTAAAATAACTATAACAAAAAGCTGTAGAACACTATATGTTTGATATTCAGTAATATATTTGTAATTATTCCAGAATCCTCGGCACATGATAATAGGTATTACTCTTATTTAATTCACTACCCAGTCCTCTTACCAACGTGTTGAATGAACTCAGGATACATTTGTTTTATTTTGATAATTTGGATTCCAACTTAGATGATCTTTTCCAAATTTAACCTTACAGTTCTCATTTTCATAGACAAAATTTTACATTTTATAACCACTTCGCGAACAATTCAGAATATTGTAATATTCTAAGCACACTTCTAGTTATTAGCCGTTGCTAGGAACTCAGAATTTATTTCTCACTAAAAATTCGTCGCCCGCACCAAATTTCCTCTCACAGCAATAAAATAATAAATATTTTCTAAGATATTTAATTATGGCAAGGGTTTTCAAAGTGCGGGTCGCGAGTTATAAGAAAATGCAATTAATAGAGGTAAATTATTTGTTCTTAAATATACAATTAATAAAAACAAACACTTTTCATTAATAAGAGGAGCGCGCCTGTTGTCAGTTGCAAACTCTTCTGGCATGTGCAGAAAGGTATGTATTTTTGAGCACCCTGGACTTAATTCTTATTTCTCATCCTGATATACACAAACGAGCAGTCAGACTTCAATAATTGCGTTCACATACCGCTTTTGAGAGTAGGTATTCATTGATCAGGACAATTTCTAAGTGGTCCTTAGGGTGAAGCATGGTAGGTTCGAAGCACGAACCGTGAGATGCTCAAGCTCAGATAGTATTGAGTATAACTCAACAAATGATCGTTAAAATTTTGCAAACCCTCAACCACGTTAAGGATGTGAAAACCAACAGCAACTCTCAATAAGGTTTTTATTTGTTTCATAATTTTTGAAGGGGAACAAAATACTTGAAGAGGATTCAAGGTTCTAAAACGGTTATATACCCCAACAAATTTTAAACATTGGACAAAATTTGTTAAATTGATGTTCAAAACGATCTCAACTTGTAGTTTTAATCGTTCTCGTATATCCCAAACACCTATATAACCATAACTTTATAAAATGTATTAATAATAAATTCTGCATTATACATACATGTGTAAGTATGTATGTCTAATTGGATCCATTTATTCAAAATTTGAAAATACTGGAAGAAATATATAAGTTGTATACCAATGTTAGTAAAATCGCATTGAAATCGTTTTCACCTTCTCATAGAAATGTCTTGGCTGGGCCACTTACGTCTTCCTAAAAGGATAAGATCTTCTGTGACCGCTTAGTACCCTTTATGAATTTTCAAAAAACGGGCGAGGGAAGGTATACAAGTATCAGTATGGTCTGATGTCATGAAAATGTATGGGGTATACTCGTATCCAGCCAAAATAAAGACAGAGCATAAAACCCGAAAATTGTTTTTCTCCTAAAAGTGGGCGGAGGGCGGGGCCATATGTTAATTAATGCGGCATATCATTTTAAATGCATTGATATGTAGATTCAATAGTTATTATTAAACAAAAAACATTTTTTTAAATGAAAATAAGTTTGCAGTAAAAACTCTTACCAGGCGATTGTATGTATATCGATAGCCTGCTTTAGTCATTAAATTTTTACATATGTTATGTATAATTCATGCCTTATACTTATAAAAACTATTGATATCTCAACTAAAACATTAATGTGAAAAGAGTTCTCTAGTGTAAAAGTATATTTACTCGTATGTGCGTAATTGGAACAAGCTGAAATTGGCACACTTTTATATTTCACTCCTTTTTGTGGCCGAAGAGTTAAGAGATTTTTGCACGTTTTTTACATTAATGTTTCTGGTGAGATGTATTCTTTCTAAAACAAGAACAGATTGTTACCAATCTGAAATTGAAATATCTCACCCATTGTCAGGGGAATAAATAGTGCATGTGCGAAACCTGAGGCACATAGCGGGGGATCGAACTGTCTTGAGAAATTTGCGGGATAGGGCCGGATTGCAGGCTATTTACTTAATCTAATTCCTTTGATTTGTTGAATGCATACTTTTATAATAGACTGTATGTTTCACTAAACGACATTATTTTAAAGCGGATGTAGGTAAACCCAACTTTCAATTTAAACTTTTTGAAGTCTGGATTTAGCTTATCACTCAATTGACCGGTTCAACAAATATGTGTGTTATAAACAAACTTGATATAAGATTTCCTAGGAATTTTTTGGTATTACGATCTTAGTTTCATGGACTTAATGCGATAACAGTAGACAATTACAGACACGAATGAGTTTATGTGGGAAAACACTCATATTCATTGATAAGGTTATCGTCGCTTGTATTTATTTGTTAAACAAATTTATTAGTAGTAAACTTAATTCGATTTATTAAGATTTCATCTAAATTCGAAAAACTCCATTATAGACACTAGACTATAAACATTTTGTCCATGATTTAAATATCGCTAGTTTCTGATCCCTTTTTCAATTGTATTCCACATATTTTTTTGGAACAAGTTTTTCGTTTCCCTAGCATTAACATTTCACAGTCACCAGATAACAGATCATATATCAGAAAGCAACAATGCAAAGAGCTCTTGATCGCAATGATGTAAGACAGTTTAGAAAGCTCCTTGAGCTGACGGTTTAACTGTAAAAGTGTTCTACATTTTGTGTGCTGTTTTATGTGAACACCTAAATCACCTGATCAAGATTTTCTTAAGGGCCCTACACATGATCAATGCTGCTTGGCAAGTATGATTGAAGAAATTGTAAGTCAAGAATTGTCACAACACACGTGTCATTGAACATTGACAGTGTTTCATACAAAGTATATTCATTCGTTTCGCTACTGGTATGAAAACGATTTTAACATTGAAACGATTTTAAACTTGACACTAAGGTGCCTTTAGAGCTAGAATATTGGTCATCGATTTGCTGAAAAATAGTTTTTATTGTGACTTTTTCTCCTGTTAGATTTGACAGAGTGTAAACGAGAGGATTTAATACCATATACATATGTATGTACATAGGAAGAAATGTTTGAAATCATCGGCTAAGATGGTTTGGACAATAATACCAAATCGTACCTTCGGATATTGAATGCTATTTACGCGTGCATGTGAAAAAAGACCGCAGCCAAATTCTCAATGGATAATTTAGATATATTCTTTTACAACTTCTGCACAATTCATGGTTTAAAAATATAAAATTTTAAACATAACATATTTTTTAAAAACTCTGTCTTCCTATTGAAAAAACTTACTCATTTTAGACAAATATTTTTTTTAGATAGAAATGTAAAACCTTTAAAACGATGTTTTCAATTTTCTAAACTGAAAATATAATAAAAATTTAAAATTAAAACTTTGTGCACTAGAGAATGGAAACAGCTGATAGCGAAAATACCGCTACTTCTTTGAAAATCTTACTTACACAATAGGCTTTTCAAAGAAATCACAGTTCCAAAGCTCTATACAAGTATAACGTACGTAGATAGAGTGCCAAACTTTATAATCTGACTCTATTGAACGACTTCAGTTGCTAGGGCATGTTAAAAGTACAACCACGAACAAGAATTTTCCAAAATTTGTCATTAGCAACATTTCTACACCTCTAATTTTGAGGTTAGAATACAAATTTAATTTTCACCTCGAATTGTGACTTCATAGGTCAAATATAAAATTTAAGGTAAATCCATTTAAACCGACATTTTTCAAGAAACTAGTAGACACAAGTTAGAAATTGTGGGAAAAACATTAAATCTAGTTTTATGACCACAAATCTACTATGTAGTGATGGAAACTATCGAATGAATGAATATTTCATTCATTCGATTCGATTATTAAAATGCGGTCATTACTATTGTCATTCATTGGACATTTTCATGCGTTCGAACTATCGCCCTATTCTCATTTATTGAATTTCCTTTTTATTTAATTTATTTAATTCGATAGTTCGCTGAATGAGCTGAATAGGTACGTAATCTACCAAAAAAGTCCGACTTTACTCTGGAAAATATCTCGAAAACGGTGAAAAGTACGAACAAAATTATCACTTAAATTTTAGGTTTTAAAATCTTCTACAAGGTGGATGCCGAATTTTTCAAGATTCTCGGAAATCGTAAGTATGAAATGTGCCAAAATGTTCGACTTTACCCCGAAGCTAATGTTGAAAATTGTTTTTAGTGCAAATATCTCGAAAATTGTGCATCATACAAGAAAAATTACAACAATACAAATTTTAGAATCTGAAATCCTCTGTAAGACGGATGCCTAATTTTTCAAAATTGTCTGTATGCAATTTTAAAAGAAAACTATTATAAATATTTGTACTTAAGCGCGAATATCTTCAAAAGGTTTTGATTTCGTAATGTGAACTGTCGACCTCATACGTCATGAGGCGCCAGTGATCTGCGTGCAGGGTTATTTTTATATAGATATACGAGTACTCCTCTTCAAATTGTTTTGATTTCGTAATATGAACTGTCGACCTCATACGTCATGAGGCGCCAGTGATCTGCGTGCAGGGTTATTTTAATATAGATATACGAGTACTCCTCGCTTTTTAAATGAATGAACAAAATCATTCGATAGTTGAAGTCATCCAGTTACTAAATATTTATAATCGAATATATATTCGAAAGTGCCCGACACTAAAATTTACCATTCAATCCTTTATCATTTAAAGATAATAACATAACAAGGTTTTGAGTGTATAAGTATTATGACACAGTTATGTATCTATTGGGAAGAAAAAACAATTAGCTCTATTTAGGATTATATTCTAATCAGAAATCAAACAATAACAATTGAGATAACTTTTATCGTGCAAAATTTTCTAAATGGTCATTAATTTATTTTCCAAAGCACCATCGCGAAAAAGCTCTACACATCAATCGATCAGACATAAGAGCTTTGTCCACAACTTTCGGTCCATTGACAATTTAATTTCAGTTATAAACTAATCGCGCCCCTATAGAGTATCTAAAACAACGTGCGAACAGGTTTTATCGGAATAGCAGCGGATCTACACCACAAGAGCGTAACATCAGCACCATGCACAATCCGGACTATTCACCAGCTAATAACTTTGTTCAGGTACAATTCAGTGAACGATTTGTGCCCATTACAGATCAACCAAAACTAGCGGATTTGATACAATCGAAAATTGATAGCAGAGAATATTTCTATGGCATTGAGATATCAGCAAAGTCGAATAGCACGCTGGATTATCGGAAGTTTGCTGTTTTGCCGCTGTTTACGTCATTGGTATGGTTTGGCCAATACTGTGACATCGAACCGATCAGTGAGGTAGATACGGCTCAATTTGGTATGTCTTTGCGGCCGGGAACGGTGGTAATGCCTCATTTTACCTGTTACCGAGCAACACTGGAGCGGGTGAAGAATTTCCTATCGTTGGACTTTAAAAATATTCTCGCATTGCGCGGCGACGATGTTGACGAGACACAAGATTATAAGTATGCGTCTGATTTGGTGACTGAAATTCGGAAGATTCGTGGTGGTAAGTTGGTGAAGAAATAAAACTTTATTTAGATTCAGCATAATGTAACATTTTGTAGATACAATAACTATTGCTGTGGGTGGATATCCACAGGGACATCCGCAAGCGAAGTCAATGGAAGATGACATGAGATACTTGAAGCAAAAGGTTAGTAAGTTCGTATAATTATAGTGATTTATTTTATTAATGTGATTTTAAGTACAGACGAGGGGTTTTTAAATGTGACTAATATTTATCTCTACTCATTGATTAGGCATCAAATTAAATCAATAAAGTAGGAAATGAGAATCCCCTTGTAGTGACAGTGTTTTCGTAATTGCTAATGTTGGTAAGAGATTTCAATAACGTGATTTAAGATTTCTATTTGAATGGACAGAAAGCAGTTACTTAACTATAGCATTTATAAGAATTTATAGATATTACAATAAAGGTACAATTTTTATTGACTTTGGGATGAAAAATTTTGTAAACGATTTGGTTTATATGTATGTAGGTGCAAGCATGTGAGACTCAGTCGTGCACATTATTTTAAGTTTTTCTTTATGTGTCGATCTGTTCCTGTATTTGTCAGACGCTTGTAACTTTTGAATCGTTTGACCTTGAGGGATAAAATAGAGTAGGTACATACTGTAGTGGACAAATAAAAAAACAGAATTTTAATCAAACTTCGCTAAGACTCTGGATTCGAATGGTTATAAAATTTAGAGAGTGGCAGTGTCAGTAAATATTTTCAGTAATTGTTAGCAAATAATTTAAGACTAAAATTTTCTAATTTGGGAAGTCTTTGCATTTATTTCTTGTATTCAAAGCAATAACGGGGATGAAAACTGAGCTGAACAGATATTCATTTTAAACAAATGTAATTAAATAAAATAAAAATAATAATATTTGAATTTTACAGAATATTTTATATTTCACTTCATTTCATTAGCAGGGTCTAATTGGAGTATAATAGATGAGATTAGTATTTTCTGTGACCATAGCGGACCTTGATAACGACTTGAACTCTGAGAGGCATAGAAGTTATTAATTTTTGGCAGTATTCTATTGTGCGGTCATTTGCCTAAGTTTCCTGAACTGCTGTTTTAAATTCTTCTTTGCCCTTTGGATTTCTCGATGTTATTTTGGCCTTTAAAAGAGCCTAACAATTCTCAATAGGATTTAAGTCGGGGCTGTTGCCAGGCTAATCCAGTGTTTTTAACCCAATACTTGAGACAAACTCTTTTACCTTTTACGGTTGACATAGGATTTCAAATTATGTCTTAAATCCTACTTTTTTTTTTGTAAGATTCAAGAGACTTATAAAATAATACAACTTACTTTGTTCGCCCTATGACATGGAGCAGAGTCATCCTGAAAGATGGGGTCAATAATAACCGGAAACAGAGTTTCTATTGAAGGCACCAAATGGTCCCTTATGATCTCAATGTACATAGCTGTCTCCATTCATTAAACTAGTGCAAAATACTAATTCCAGCCCCACAATGCAACCACATGATATTCTTTTAAAATTCGGTTCTCCTTGCAGGTTCTCTTCTTGTTTAATTTATTTTAAGAATTCTACTATTGTCGCGTGGCTGCATCCAATTTTTTTACCAATAGCCCTTGCTGACAAACCTTCGTTATTTAAAAACTTTACAAAAGTTTTTTTTAACTCACTGGTATGGTGGTAACATTTATTTGTCCATTACGGTATGTATGTGATGAACCGAAAACAATCAGTGAAAAATATTTTAATAAATATTTTTTTGGGGCTGTTTTCGGGATATAATTTATGTGAAAAAAATATTTTCCACTCCATCATGTGACATATCAAATGAATGCTGAATTTCTAATAGGCCAGTTCAGAAATAATTCCCAACAAGCTGAAAATCGTTTCAATCAATGTGTGAGACCGTAAACAACTTATCATATTCAATTTTATTGAATATAAAGAAATTAAATATTTTAAAAAATTACTTTAAAAAATCATTCTTAACATACTCGTAAAATTGGGTACTTCCCTCTCCTAGTTTTCATTTGAACCTATATAGCAAGTATTGGTCATGGAAATTTTCAAACTCGTGATTTGGAAAAATTCTAATATTGCTAGTATAGACGAACTCGATTAGGTCTGGACGGCTAGACGGATTTTTTTGAATCGGAATTTTCATTCTAATCTCAAAATTAACTGTACTTTAATGGCCGATTTTGAAAAAAATTGATTTGCTTGAAAACAGGTTTTACGATTTTGTTTAAATTTACTATTTGGGCAAAATTAAACATCACTAGATGGCGTACCAAGTTTTATGGGAAAATAGTCGTACAATGGTAGGAACTTTACTTATTAAAGTATTCGAGAGGTCTAGAAGCAAAGTTGGCAATCTCCACTCTTTTACGGAAACGAATTAAAGTAGGGATATTAATATTTATTGTACATGTGATCAAAAACTGGCAAACCTCCTAATTTTGGAAGAAAAACCATAAAGTTATGTAGTCATGTAGTTAAAAAACTTCAAAGAATTAAAAAAAAAAAAAAAAATATGTACATATGTGCAACGTTATTAACAATTTGGCTTACATTTCAAATCTCAATGATCCGCACATGTAGGTTCAAGTACATGCGACCCAGTCGTCAATTTTTTTTTTTTAAATTTTTACTCAAATATATAATACCCATCATTTCTCAATGTTTGATTGGTGGAAGTGTACAAGAAGACAACTTTTATTTCGTTAATTTTTGTGAAAACCATCGATTTCTTGCGGCTACAATTTGAAAACGGACGATTTGGTAAAGAACTTTTTTGTAAATTTTATCCTATAAGCTTGCCAGATTGGAAAGATTTGATTCCGTGACAAAGTCTTAAAATTCCGGGATTTTAGGGCTTTCGTCTGGGTTCGAAAAATATTTACAAAAGCAAAGCGCTTCCTCGTGCAAAATTTTGCAAATATGGCCTCTTCTAAAACCTTTTTAGAAGTATAGTTACCATCATTTTTTTTGAGGATTTTTAAGTTGGATCTGCTACATACCAGGATAGACATAAAGATCAACTTTCATTAAAACTCGTTCAATGGGTTATCAGCTAAACAAATAATAGGCTACATTTGTTAAACCCCACCCGACCATCTTACCCTCACTCCGTTTGTAATTTAGAAAATATAAAACATTTTAAAGAAATATTAAAACTCAAAATGCTTATTTGGCATTGCACTAAACATGAACAATCTTAAGAAAGTGTAGTCCTGATAGAGAATGCCTTCTGACAAACTCTCATTAGAAGGTCATTTGGGCAAAATAATAGCTTGCCCTCCTTTTATAAATCGAATGGATATTTAACTGCACGTGAAATCCCTTGTCTATCTGATTATACAATAAAATGCGCTTACGATTTTCAGTCCTTTGACTTAGCGGGACCATGAATTATCTGGAAAATTCAGCTGAGTTCTGGTCACCTGACAGCCTAATCTTGAACAATAAAATTTTTAATATTTTTGTCAAGATTTTGCAAGTTGTTAACAGACATAATGAAACTATTGAGACCATCTCCAGTTTTATGAAAATCATTTCCGAATTAATATCACTAACGACTGCCTATAAGAAATCCAAATATAAAAAAAAATGTTTCCCTCTGATAAAGTTCTTTTGATAAAAAAAGCCCAAAAGCCATCCCTAAAGGGATGACCACTATCTGTCACAGAAGGCATTAATGCACAAAATCTAAAAAAAATAAGAGTATGTTGAGTCATGAGAAAGTTACGGGGAAATATAAAAGATCTCCAGTCGCAAAAAGTTACAAGAAAAGAACATGTACCACCTCCCTAATAAAGGTGAGCAAGTGCTTAATAGTGGAGTTTCTGAACTCCGCGAGAGTGAGTATTTCTCTGTAGAAGAAACGTCTTTTAACCAGAAAAGTGTCGGATATTCACAAAGATTGTGCTCAGATGTTACATTCTCTTCTAGGTAGGTTTAACTTGTTAAGATGATATCTCAGGGAAGAGTGGCGTGTGAGGAAACTCACCAGCTTCCTTATGAACTCCTTATTTAGAATAAGAATTTCCTTGTAGGAGTACGACTTGATTAATCTTTGGGATTGCCTGAGCCCGGGAAATTTGTCTCAATTATCAATCATTTGACCAACTGTGTAAGATATAAGTGCTTTAAGTGTTGCTTGACTATCTGAAAATATGTAAATTTTAGCGCTCCAAATTCCCTTTTCAAAGTTTATCTTGGCGCGAATTTTAATGGCATGACTTTCAGCCTGGAAAACCCGAGGACAAATACCGAGACTTTGGTGTTATTGTAGTTTCAATGATACTTTCGATCCGTCAGTAAACCATAACAGAATTCTTGTTCCTGAATTAAGTTAAGTATTTTCAGGTGTCCCATAAGATTGCATCGCTTATACTTATATTCTAGCTACAGTTTAATAACATATTTGTCAGTTGTCTTCTTTATGAATACTTGTGTGTGCAGGTATGCACAGCACCTGTTATACGACTACGGGTAATTTTTTGAAGCTTGCTCGAGCACTTTTGGCCACCAAATTATGGTCGCGTAAGTAATAATGGGTTTGTCCATCGCGCTCGCTCTGTGACGAACTTATATATGAGAAGAGTCTTTTGCCAAGGACAATTCAACGATATTTGATCTCATTGGAATAAGTTAATGTTGTACCTTTAAGAGAGATGGGTCCAAGTTTGGCATTTCTTCTCTTGGTAAAAGGTGCTAGAATGATCTTCTGTTGCACCACTCTAAAATTCGAAAACTATTGCTGTGGAAGTGAGATCCACAACAGGACAAAGTTTTTCAAAGCTTCTTTTTCCCATTTTGCCAGTAGCAAACTGAATAATATTTAGCTGTGGTCGGGTACATATCAATTGATAACTCCAACGAAATTATTTGCTGTCATCATAGGTAGTGACCTCTAAAGCTTCCGAATAATAATTTCTTGTCTTTCTTCTTCTTTTAGTGAAAATTTTGAAATTGAAGACCAAAAATATTGTAGTTAAGTTCCAGACATAAAAAACAAAACTAATAGCCATCTAAACTCCTAACACACTCATCAATGAGGAGAAGTGGATTGTTGCCAAAAAGCACCTTGTAATAGAAGTACTATTTGTCATAAACAAGTTAACGATAGCCTCCATTACAAAATTAGTAAAAGAAAATCCAATCTTGTTTCAGGGCCACATTGTGAATCCCCTCAATTAGCTTGCCATGCCAACGATCAACACTCTCTAACCAGATTATCATCCTATACTGCATTTAATAAACGTGATTCGGGGGTTTTTATCTTACCTGTCCTACCTAATTCAGTTTTTTTTTTTTTATAAACAATGACCTACTAATTTTCACTTCCTGTGAACACGGTGCGCAAATAAATTACACTCACAAATTAAATTACACTATCAGATAAATAAAATCTATAAAAAAAATGTTTCATCTCATTTTTGTAGGTGAACTCTGGAGCGGACTTTATAATTACACAGATTTGCTTTGAGGCGAGGAGTATTATCGAATTTATTGGAAATTGTCGTAAAAACGGAATAACAGTTCCGATTATTGTCGGTGTTTATGTACCGGAAAATTATCGTATACTGCGACGAATACTGGAAATTACTAAGGTAATGCAGCCCGCACAGATGCAGGAGTATAAAAATCGGCGGGGCAATCCGACGGAGTTCAAACAATATGCTGTCGAAATGGCGGGAAAATTAATTAAGGAAGTTTTTGAGAGTGATTCAGGTGTTTATGGGATACAATTTTTTTCAATGAATCATTTTGAATCAATTGAAATGTTAGTGAATGATGTGATTACTAAATTTAATACAAAGGTATGAGGAAAAATAGTAGTTATGGTTTATTTAAATTTGGAAAAATAGTAGTTATGGGTTATTTAAATTTGAAAAATAGTAGTTAAATTTGATGAACTTGCATTTCAAATGCTAACACCTGGCTGAGGTAAAGCCTCCGCACGCGCCATCTATACTTGAGAATGAGAAGTGACTAAAAGAAAGCATTTGTGGGGTTTTTGGTTGTTGTACATGAAACAGAACCATTTGCTGTTGGAATATAAAACTTATTCACTTACAGCTAATACTTGCTAGATGGCGCTTTGATATGTATTAACTTTCATACGATAAATGAACAACAGATTTCATAGAGCAGAGTGGCGCAGTGGAAGCGTGCTGGGCCCATAACCCAGAGGTCCGTAGATCGAAACTACGCTCTGCTATCCGATTTTTTTTTTCTTTTTTGTCGAAATGATATAACTTGTCACGTTTATACAACGCACATACAAAATCATTTTTTAAACTCTGATTAAAGAAACACAACTTGTTCTGATTGTGATGTTTAGGTATAGAAGGAGTTGTAAAATGTTCAACGTCTAAGTTCGATGGCACTTTTATTTATTTTAGGTGGAGCCGAGAAAGGAGAGCATTTACTTCCCAACCAGGCGCTTGTTATTGCAACAAGATAAGACCCGATTTCCATGAATGAAAACAATTAGAACTGCCACTATTTACAATCTGAGTAGTCAATGACCAATGCATTTTTTGAAGGGAGTACTGATGTATTAGAACACAGCATGCTCATTCTACGCTTTTGAATTTTGTGGAAAATATTTAGAAAATCGGGCATATTAGCACACCGAAGAGCTTAAGAATTGATGCCATATAACTGAGAATAATAACATTATTTATTTATTCAAAAGGTGGTACCCATGCCAAAAAATGTGATATCAAAAAGCCTTTAAATGCAAAAGAGTGTAAGATCAGAAGACTGTATTACAAAATCTGATACTCCAGGTATTATATTTGCCTGTACCTTAGTTTATTTCAAAAGCCTGTTTCAGATGAAGACATTTGAATTGAAATGATTTTAAAAATATTGGGAATGCGAATTGTTGGCATTTTATTTGCTTTTGTGTATCAGCTTCAGGCTTAATTCAAGCATAACAGACTCTAACAATATTTATGATACAGGAATATGCATTGGCAGTGCTTTGAAACATAGGCTAGTGTGATACAGAATTATGAAATACAGACAAGTGTAAAACGAGCTTTTTTCTTGCAAGTTTCTGAAATACAGGTAATAAGACACTACCCATTCAAAATAATACAAATGGCGAATTCTCTGCTCCAAATCAAAAAAAAAAGGGTACGAGTACATAAGTTTCGGTTTGGATATGTTAAAGATTCGAAGGGCCACGCAATTCTTCGCAAATTGAAGGTAGGTATTTCGTTGAAGATATATGTATATTTGGCTTGGATAAGATTCTAGAACGTTCGTAGTATTTTCACCCTCTGGAAAGAAGATTTCTCCAGTTCCAACGTGAATTCATGTGATTCACGTTGGAACTGGAGAAAGAAGATTTTCAAAGGGTGGAACAAATTTTACATTGAACTGAGCATGGCCCGCAACTTTTTTTTTTTTTTTATAATCTGCGCGCCAAAGGGAGTATTAATACCCTTTAATTGTTTCAGGGCACGGGCGTCAGGGAAAAGGGGGAAGAGAAACAGAGAAGGTACCTATGCACGTTGGCTTTGAATGTTTGAATGTTGAGTGATGGGGAAATACAGAGCTCAATAGCTAACCACGATATTGGCGTTTTTGAATAGAGGATTTGAATGCCAAATTCGGCAACGACAGCCTTGAAATCAAGCACACAGATTTATGTATGTGATTTTCTGAAATGTAAATATAATTGGAGGCTACTTGATTGAGTCAGCTACAAAATCAGTTTGATGGTGGTCAAAAGACAGAGTATCTGTGCTGCCCATTCTCTGATCCACACCGGCTTATTCCAGACATTTAATTGTATGGAAAAGTGCTTCCCATGTGCGAAAAGTTAAAATATCTGGGGTCTATGATCAATAGCGAAGCAACTTGTGATGATGACATCAATCATTGCGTAAGCGTAGGGTGGATGAAATGGCGGGAAAACTTCCCCTAAGCTGAAAGGAAGGCTCTACACCGCAGTTGTACGTCCGGCACTCACATACGGTTCACAATGCTGGACAATGTACAAAAAGTATAAGGGCAAATTAACGGCAGCTGAGATGATGAAGGAGAAATCCTTTGAACCCCGTCAAAAAGGTAATAGCAATCAACAAAAAGGTAATAAAATCAATTCCTACACAATCACGCAAAAAAGGCAGACCAAAAGAACAACTGGATCACACAAATGCGAAAACACCAGCATTTGATTGGTCTCAGTGACGAAGTGATCCGAAACCGGCAAGCCTGCCGGTACTTCCTGAGGTCAAACCGGTAAACCCCACAGGTGGACTAGTAGGGATGCAGTAAAGTGCGATGGTTGTGATCCTTCTACTCCGGATCATAACTTCGTCATAAGGAAAAGAAGAAGAAGAAGAAGAAGTAGAAGACAAAATTAGTTTGATCTCAAAGGATTCGTAGAGAACATCCAACTAGATGAAACAGGAGTGAAACCAACATTGAAATAGTACTAGGTCATTATTTTATGAGATACATTCTAAGTAATTGAATCAGAATTTTTCGCAATCCTAGGTACAATTCATGCAAGATTCGTAATACCATAGTGTGCCAACAATTTAGAGACTAGGCAGCTCCAGTAGAAGCTGAAAAAATGGATATTTGAATGAAACCATACATAGATAAGCACTGGGTAGCTATAAAAAGGTTCTTACAATTGGAACGCACCACAGAACGAAAACGAATGGAAGAACATTACGTATGCAGGTATTTCACTAAAAACTTAAATTGTAGCTGCATCAGCAGTAAAGAAAATTGTGCTGCAGGAGAGTAGGTACTGCTTGAGAATGAAAAATGTATAGTTAAGGGGAGGGAATTGATAAGAAGTCTGCCGAGCTTTTCCAGGCAGTGAAAAAGGTATTATCAGCCCTTTTGTAGAAATGCATCAAAACTCCCATAGAAGAATAACCTGATGGAGTTGAGAAAGTAATAGCTATGTATAAAGAATCAAAGGGCACTTTGATTGAACTCTCGATGTCGGAAAAGTAGGTTTAAAATTGGAATCCTCCAACACCAACTACCTAAACACCTGCTCTTTGTAGATTTTGAACCGATCACAATGGATCCATAGAGATTCCAATGAGGCAGCATAGGTTGCCAACACAACAACCTACTATTTAGAAAGAAACAAGACTTTCAATACCCAAAAACGAGAATTTCAGCTTTTATTGCAAATTTTCTGCAATATTGTATGCACTATTGGCAATTTAGAATTTGCAAGTCGGTATTGATAATGTATCTATTACCCCCGATATACAGCAAATACATATATACATCCATACATACAGCTCGAGATACTTAACAATGAGTCATCTTCTCATTAGTGATAGCACTACCTCGCTTATTTCAACAAGGGCCAGAGAGGTGTGAATACGACCCCCCGCCTAAAGCGTCCTGTGTCAGTGGTCACTGAAATAAACGTAGGAAAAGTTGAAAAATTAGTTCTGGCCTTGGAGAAATTTTGCACGAGCATTTAAATATAAAACAAATTTGTATGCGCTGGGTACCGAAAATGCTCATACCGTTCTACAAGCAACGACGACTCGAGTGCTGCAACGATATTTTGGAAAAAATCTCGACAAAATTTGCAGCCGAATCGTAAGTGTAGATGAGACTTTTGTTCGCCAACACGACCCGGAGTCCAAACAAGAGATCTATGCAGTGGATTGAAAAAGGGGGAGGCCGCGGAAGAAATTCAAGGTGGAAAAGACAGCTTTGAAGCTTATGGCGACTGTTTTTTCAGACAGCGAAGGTGTTTTGCTGATTGTTTACCTGCCAATGTTGACCATTCATCGTAGTCCCCGATGAATGGTCAACATTATGCAAATTTATTGACTCAGGCACTTGAAGGGGTCGTACGGTAGCGACGCGACGTGGGAAACTCAGGCACGGAGTGTTGTTTTGCAAGATAACGCGCCTGTTCACATGGCGCGTTTTTCGAGACAGGCCTTAAAAGAACAGGTTTTTCAACGATAAACCACCCACACTACAGCCTAGACTTGGCCCAGAGGGACTTTTTCCTTTTTTCCAATTTAAAAAAGGTGTTACGAGGCCAGAAATTTGCAGATGAGACCGAGATCAAGACGGCCGTAGAAAGTTATTTTGAAGGCAAAGAAAAAGAATATTTTTTCGGTGGTATTAAGGCACTGTATGCCCGATGTGAGAAATGCATTTCACTCGAGGGAGATTATATAGAGAATTAATTTTTCACTTTTTCTTTCAATTAATGCCTCGCGAACTTATCAGCCGCCCCTCGTACATACTTTGGATAAATTATTGTTTATGTTTGCATATTAGAAATTTGTTTCAAGTATTTATTTTATTTATTTATCCACGGCAAACAAAATATTGCTCGGGTTAACATTTCTGGTTTGTGACAAAAAAAAAAAAAAACTTGTTTAGCAGAGCGTAGTTTCGATCTACGGACCTCTGGGTTATGGGCCCAGCACGCTTCCACTGCGCCACTCTGCTTCTTTTTTACGGTTTGTCCAAATACATAGTTGAACTTTTCACGTTTAATGTAATCGTAGTTTAAGATTTTTGAAATTACACATTGTAAATAAATATTATGCATTTATTTTTTATTAATGTTATTTTAATTATTTTGGTTATTAATTACTTGTCTATATGTACATAACATATATTCTTGTAATTACAACAATAATAGTCTATCTTTGTGTGTGTAAATAGGTACAGTACTCCCTAGTCAAAAACAACTCGCTTGATAGCAAAATCTTCTTAATATATTTAATATATTCAAAATAAGTTTTTAACGGAGTTACAAGATTGATTCTATCTGAAGTCCAAAACTGAGAACAAAACTTTAACTTTAACCGTTAAATACTGCCCGGCGGAGATAACAATTTTCACTTACATACGTATATCTTTTCGACTCAAATTGAAAATTCTTTCAAATATCTGAATCTGACACAAAAATCGTTTTCTTTTGCTTTCCATAGTTCCTTCTCCGTTTACGACTTGAGATGGAAAATGTATGTTGCACTTATTTTCGTAACAGAAATAAATCTGTTCAGTCTTATTTTTCGGACATAAATTTAGTTTCCCGCCTTATTTTTGAAAAATGTTTGTTTTCTGACGGTAAGTGCTGTTTGAACTTAGCCACGTTTCAAGTTCAAACAATAACCCATCTCATTGTTAGATTGCTAGATTGCGAACGGTTTGCAACCGGGGAACCGATTGTTACTCCTGTTAAAAATTGTCCCTGTTACGTAATTCACAAAGTACAGATACAGACGCGGTAAGTACCCGCCGGTGTATGAGCGAAGTATTTTGCCCAAAATGCGGTCAATCTTATCTTCGTGAACATATAAACTGTCATGTAAAATCCATCCAGCATCACTCATATAGCACAAATGAAAACATAGCCGATTATTGATCGACAAATGATATTTATCGATCATCGATTATTAATTTTGAATTACAGTAGTTGAGTCGATTACTGAACACAATAGGGGCAATCGATTTATGTGGTTCAGACTTAGTTAAAAAGACTCATCTAGCACTACATTTCCAGCATTTTTCTGCTGATCGCAGTGAAGATGGGGTAACATTATGCACACGATAATTATTTATAAACCATTAGATATAACTACAATATATAATTTAAAAAAAAAAAAAAAACCATCCAGCTATCGACAGTTGTCCATCTCTAGTCGATAGCATTTGGCATGTGAAATGACAAAACAGAAACTTTAAGATGCGCCACAAATTGTGACTCATAATCCAACAGTGCTTCAGAGCATTGTTTGATTGTGGGATCGAGTTTCACCGAAGACGTCAAAATTGGCAGCCGAGTTGAATAATTGTAACTTTGTTGAGAACTTGGAACGCGGACCAGAATGTTTTATGTCGGCTTTGCTGTTGAGTGTCAAAATGTCGAGAGCACTCATTTTCCAATGTACGAACAGAATTGCAGCTATTGCTGTTGATGTGGATCGAGTTGGTCTATTTTCAACTTTATTAAACAAGTAGTCTATCAACGAATTTGATGTTTCATAGCTGTTTTTTATTTCATTGTTTTAAATTAAATGATTCGCAAAAATTGTGTTTGAAAATATTTTCAAGCGCAATTCGTGTATTTATTTGTAGGGAAATATGCAAATATTAATTGATTATATTAGTTTTAATTGACGCTCAACGAGATTTTTATTCTATTCACGACAATCAAGATGGTTATCAACAGAGATTTAACATTTTCCAGGTTGGGACACATCAACAGCAATGGACACACTCCTGTTCAACTCTGTTTTAATGAAAGATAATTGGCATTAAAAGTAATAAATGCATAATTTGTTGACATACATGTAAATTTTAGAAGTATTGTCAGGCTGTTTGGCATTATTTCTGTTAATTCGTGAATGTTAAGAAGAAACTTTTGTTGTTGTCTGGATTAACTAATTTATAGTGAATTAGTTAAATCGTTGACAATAACGTGTTTAAGTCAAGTTAATGTAATGATCTGATGATTTTTTTTCGCACAAATGTCACAGACCATGATGAATTGACATGAATCTCTCTTGCTGCTTTCGGATATCAGGGATGTGCCGAATCATGAATATATAATATTACATCTGCGAATACGGACTATTTTCTGAAACAGCCGCCTTTATTTTGATAAAAGAAAACTCATGTTATGATAAGAAATATATTATAACAAAGTAGGAGAACCTTACTGATTTGCTCGCGTAAAGAAGTTGTGGTACTTAAGCTTATTTATCTTCAGTTTTACTATTCGGCATTTAATGGACTGAGGTCATTTTCAGAAGTTTCTTTTGAATCAATCGTTTTTGCATAAAATCGGGCCAAATTGTCAAAGTTCCAAAAGCCATGGTGACCTTTCTTCATCTTCAATACTACAGTTTTATTGTATTGTTATATAATAGCTTTGCTGCTGTGCTGCTCGCGTAATTTTGCTATAAAGAAAAGGTTTTTAAAAAAAGTGTAAAACGTGTATGAGAGATCAGCCACATAGCATAGCACTGAACTTTTAGAATTGAGTTTTGCAGCTGAAATAAAAAAAAAAAAATGCAATTTAAAAAAACACCCAACTTGCTTAAGTTGCGGACAAAATAGAGTGAACAAACAAATGTTTGGCTCTATGGGAATATATCTACTCGTTTGTAAAAATTTGTCAAAATTTTGGAAACTATGATAGAAACAAACATTCAGACAGGGAAATATTCCAAATATCTATTTATATGATGATGATGACAAGTTATTGGTATAAAGTATAGATTGTGACTGGAACTTAAAAATAAGAATATCCAATGCGAGATTTTTTTTTTTATAAAATATCTGCATAATATCCCTGATGAAATATGATGTTTACGGATATGGATATTTTATTACGATATCCTACAATATATGGATATGTTTGGTGGATACTAGTACTTAGTTTAGTGTAGATCAGCCGGATTGAAAGGAATCGTATGCATTTTCAGGAGCTCAGACGCACCTGCAATTTATTAATCTATAGATAACATTTTGAGATAAATACGTATATTTTGACCAGTACTAAAAGCTGAATTGCCATGGTTACCCAATTGCTAAAGTAGCCACAAATAGCTACAGTTGCCATCACTATGGGGCTTCAAACAAATTAAAAAAAATTACATTCCTCCAATCGAATTGAAGGCTTCCATGTATGTATCATTAATGTCAAGCATAAGTTATAATGACAACCCAAGTCCCAGCATTCCATTCCAATAATCCACTTGACTTAAAAAACAATCACATATCGATAGCTTCAAAAACTATGCCTTTCTAAGTTAAAGTACATTCTCAAATATTTGCAATTGCAGAATTTAACTTTTCCTCAATAGTAGGGTGTTTGCATTCCGAATAGGAAAGGAAATCGCTTTTCATATCTCTCAAAAGTTTAAACTAGAAATTCAAACTTTCTCTTCGTTGAAACGTTTTGTGCTGCTCCCAGAAACTGAATCGCTATCCTTCAATCTATATGATATCTGTTTCTATGGCAACACAAAGTGAAGATGTACTTAGCTTCAGCAAAATTCAAAGCACCCCAAATGCACAGAAGAAGGAATCTTTGTGTATTTGTGGGGGTGGAATAAAATCATAAGAAATCGACGATTTTCAGATGTGCAACTGAAAACGTTAAGTGACCTTGAAATCTATTTTTAGCCACGGATGTGTGCAGAGGGAAAACTTTGCAATGTTTCTCATCCAAAAATAGGTCAAACTAGCACACCACAATGCCATGTGAACGCGTCCATAGAGAGAGAGAAAGCCACCCCACAATAAGTTTCGCAACAATGAGACGTCACAACCACCCTCATCGCGGTGGTAGTTGGAATTAAGGCGGTTGTCGTCAGAATGGAATGCAACAGCCCCGATGAAGGCCAAAAGTTTTGTAATTTTATCGGAATGAAACTATATTGACAAGATGTTGATGTTCATATGACAGGGTGTGAGATATCGACATGGGAAATGTAATTACAGGGTGATGATTGTGGTATGACTCTAGGGAGGACTCCATCAAAGCAGTTGTTCCTTGTGTGTGATTTACGTGATTTTTGAACTCAGTAGCGATTCGTCTTTCGTGATTAGCACTTTCTTGCTCTTGTTTGTGTGCTCAACCCTCTGAGTATTGTGAAACGTCTTCTTAAGTGACCGAACTTGATGGATGTCAAGCGGAATTTACTATTTGTTGTGTTTGTGCCAAAAAATCTTTTGAAAAGAATAAGGAAAATGGAATGAAAGGAATGAATAGATGAATTTTTTTTCAATTTCTTAATTAAAAATACCTAATGTACGTACAGGAGCATTGTGTGCAGAAGAAGCTTTTCTTTATTCACATTAAGAAAGTGAAAACGTAACAGAGGGATGAAATTACTTGGGTTTTACTTCCTACATTATACACATGCAGGTGAAAGCTTTGTGTGATTAGCCAAATGAGTTGTATCCAAGTTTTAATGAAATTCCTTTTGGTGAAAGGGATGTGCCTATTTAATCGTGTGTAAAACAAAGGCTGCCAAACTGATTAGAAAGTTAGGAGAATGTAATTGTTCTATTTTTTTTTTGCAACTTACATAGCAATAGAATCTAATGAAAACAGTAAGCGGAGTCTATGTAAAGTTAATGAATTCATCTGTTGTTTTGACTTTTAAGAGCCTTTGGATTTCAGAGCAAAGTTCGTAGTTATTTTTATAGGCTACAAGTTTAGGCTTTTTACTAAATTCCTATCTAGTAACCCGAGACACTAAAATCCTCCCGAACAGGCATGTGAAGGATTAAGAGTTTATAAAATCACTCAAGCTCTAATAGTGTGCAAAGCCATAGTAGAAAAAACCTCGGGATGAAGTTCGTCTACTCGATGTATACAGTGATAGTGTACGTTCATTTTACTTTACTTTTGATTACGTGGGGCCCATAATATCAAACATCTTTGTATGAATTGAACTATATAGAAAGAAAAAAAGGGTAAAATAAATCTCGATAAATTCTTAAAGAAATTAAGTAATATAGAAAAGGTGGAGTATACAATTTCTGTAATGAAAACTTAAAAAAAAAAAATGAAAAACCATTTCTAAGAAGATAAACTTATAAAAGGAATATAAAATATAATAAAAGAAAAGTAATCTAGTAATTTTAATAAGAAAATATTTAGTGAAACAGAGGATTAATACTTTTTAAAGTTGTCTTTACTATAAGCCAGATAAAGGAACTACACATATCATTAAAATCATCAAGGCATCTTGAAATAGATTCATTCTGACCATAAATCGTTCTATGTTTATCAGTCATGAAAAAATCCCTTACGCAAATGTGCCTTATAGTTGCATACAAGTTAAGATTACCAATAGTTCCGATGAGTTAATTTGAGCACAGCAATGTCTCAAATAAACATAATGCCTTGAAGTTTCATTCGAGAAGAAAGCGTTTCTAGACCTATTAGTGAACATCGAGCTAGTAGTTGGGTAAGCCATCAGTATAATTTTTTTTTTTGTACTAAGTACCTATTGGTATGGGGTCCAAATTATAGACACATATTCTATGGAACAGTAGATTGATTCCAATGTGTCCATTTGAAATATTCTAACAAGGAACTTGCTTTCGATATACGTATGAGTATATACATATATGTATGTAATAATATCGAAATGAGAACCCAAGGTTCCAAGGGAAGAGATTTTATTAAAACCTTACAGGGCAACCTCATTACCTAAATAAGGATAGGTAAGGTTGCTGAGTAGTCCTGAAGCTGTTACCAGTTTGCTGTTATCAGTTTGCACAACCAATAAAGTTTTGAAAATCGCATTGAATTAGAAGTGTTGATAAATGAGGAGATTTATAAATAAAATAAAGAGTAAAGGAATGAAATGAGTTCCTTGTGGTATACCACTGAGATATTAATGGGTAGAGATGTTGATTTACTCAATTTGAATATTTGTTTTCTATTAGCAAAGAAAGAAGATGACTATTGATTTAGAATTCAATTTAATCAGAAGCATATTGTGATTTAGTTTAGCAAATTCATTGAGAAACCAGTGTAGACAATATCTGCTTGGTGGTCTGATTGAAAACTAATAAGAACAAATTTAGTAAGCAAGGTCAAGTTTTTAGTGAATGATCTACCACTCACAAACGAATGTTGGAAATCATGATTGCTACTTTAAACATATGTAGTAATAAATCTTGTTCTTCACCAGTTTCAAAAGCTTTGGTGTGCTAGACGTTTTTGAAAATAACTGAATATAATTCTTGACATCGTTGGAATTGATACTCGAGAATGCTGAAACTGCATCAAAGCTATAGCTTCAGTTCTTCAGAATGGTTGAATGGACTTAGGATTATTATGACTTAGGATTCGCTGTGTATAAAAATGTTATATTTTCTTCACACCATTGGGAATTCGCAGTACTCCAAGTCGACGCACTTTTACTTCCAGCGTTTCCAAGAAACTCAAAAAATTATGTTTACTTTCCTACTATCAGTTCCAAAAGTAGTGAAGGATGCAAATAACTCGTAAGGGATACTCATATATAAAAAAATTTAATACAAAATTAATGCCAAGAAGAACTGCTTTATGTTTTTCGCCTTGACCGGTTACATACTGTGGGTGGTAGTGGGCTTCTTTCCGTAAACCTTAGACTTCAAAAAACTCCAATGGCGTTAAATTGCATGATTTGGGCGGCTAATTCGATCATGCAGTAATTGAATTATTTATCGAGCTGTATGGCATGTGGTACCGTCTTATTGAAACCACATGTGGTCCACATCCATATCTTGCAATTTAGGCACAAAAAACTGGATTATCATGTCGCGAAAGCGAGCACCATTAACTGTTAATGCCTGATCAGCCGCATGTTCAAAGAAGAATAGTTCGATGATGTCTCCTGCCCAAAATCCGCACCAAATAGTGACACGTTGTGGATGCATTTGTTTTTCAACATCACTCGTGCATTTTCTGAATCCCAAATTTGGCAAATTTTGACGATTAACAAAGCTATAAAGATGAAATTAGAATCATCGCTGAAGATGATTTTGTTTGAAAAATCAGTATCCACTTGTTATTGTTCCATAATCCATTCCACGAACTCCCTTCGCTGTGGGTCAGTAGGCTTCAGTTCCTGAGTCAATTGCACTTTGTATGCATAAAGATGCAAATCTTTCGTGAGAATACGCTGTAGAGAGATTCTAGAAATGTCCAATTCTTGACCACGGTGCCGAATGTTCCTGGACTTTCAACAACACTCTCAGAAACTGCTTCGATGTTTTGTGTTGAATGACTGTTTAAGGACGGCCAGAGTGTCTAAGGTCCCTAATTGATCCAGTCTCCCTGAATTTTTGAATTAATCTCTTCACAGTTGATGAAGTCAAATCACTATTCCGACCATATTTTGTACGAAAATTGCGAACTGTTGGCAGCTACAGTACCTTCATTATTTTTAAAATATAGTTCAACAATGAAAACGCGTTGCTCCTTCATGTAGCACTCCATTTTTAATAACCCTGAACTGTCAGCTGTCACGTTGTCATTTTTTCTTCGTTGGCAACACTTTACCGCACAAATGGCGCAAAATTCAAATTTTACTTGATAATATGTCATGAAAAACCATTGCTAGACATATTGGTTGGGTCGGGGGGGTTGCTAAAAGGCCTTAAACTCGTGGAACGCTCCAGGACATTCATATTGGGTATTTATCATTTTCAGGGAAACATATTCATTATGCACAAATATTAATTTTATTATCTTTACTATGGAACGGAAAATTAAATGACGTATGTCATTGTAAATATTGGTGTGCTCTACAATGTCCCCATATAATATTTACAATCATGCCCGCTTTTTGCGAACGTTTTCTTCATGCAAATATTTTTTTATTTTAAAAAGCTTAGAACAATGGTGATAAATAGTGTACTCAGTTTCTCAATAGATTTAATTTTAAACTATGAATTCGACACATATCTGGGGTCAGCCACTCAAACGTTTGTTGATCAATATTCTTCGAGACATGTTGATTTAAAAACATTGTTTGTTATGTTTTTCTGGTTTAACATTACCAAAGTGGTTGTAGACCTATACACTGTATGAATAATTTATAGAGCAAGTTTAATGCTTACTTATCTTATCATTAAAATTGTTTTCTATCTCAAGCAAAAATTTTAACAAAACTAGTTTTAATCGAAAAATGTAGGCTGGTACAAAATATGCGCCAAATTCATAAATATAAATTAAATCTATTAAGAAAGCTGAGTATATCATTTACATCATTTACTACCACTGTTTTTAGCTTTTTAAAAGCAAGCAAATATTTTTTTTGAAGAAAATACCCACAAAAAGAGCATACCGACCCGACGACAATTTTGTCGATTACAAACAAATTGACTGAAAAAAGGTATTAAAAGGTTTTTTTTTTTTTTATAAAACAACACCCAAAAAGTGGACGTGTGTATAAAGATTGTATGGGAGAATTGCAGAGCATACTAATATTTAAACTAAATAAACCCTTACTTTACAAACCCGATCCAACTGCGTCCAGCCTTCAGGCAAAACACCATCAAGGTGATGCAAATACTCACTCAGTTGCTGATGGAAAATTATGCTTAAAACTACATTACTTATTTTTAAGGGCTTATTTCATAGCTGACTTTACTCAGGCCCCCATTCCATGATGCATGTACATAAGTCTGCATTGCTTGTGTGTTTTTCTCACCTATGCACAACATTCACACTAATTTAAAGACTCACAATATCTTTCTCGTGATCGAAACAAGAATTGATGTTAGGAAAAGTAATGAGATTATCAAGCACTTAAATCTAAATCAAACAGAGTGACTGATTATTTTATTCCCAACAAGTATTCCTTAATAAGGACTATATTGACTTAGGAATAAGCCATAAGTACAATTAGGTGATTGTACTTTTATTTCACGTCGGAATGGGATAATTGCGTGACAAGAGCAATTTAAATGAAACGTACATAATTGTTTACCTCCAAACATAAATATAAAACACAATTTAGTCGTCTACAGTGTAAATATTAACAATTTTTTCCAGTCAGTTCTAATATATCCATTGAAGCCTTCTAGCAAAAAGTGGGTATTGTCAGCAGTATATCAGCATACGAGTAAATATTGGAAAGGCGCCATCGAATTAATTATGTTGGTGTGTACGTTACCGATTAATAGAGCCTTAATGTCACTCTAATTGCTAAATGCTTATTCTGCTGAAATTACATTTACTTGAAAGAAACAGATCAGAGATAGTAATGTGACTAAGGAAAAAATTTTTAAATTTGTGGATACATTTCAATATAAAATCAAGTGAATACCAAATTACCTACAGTCTCGAAAAATTACAGATTTGTATAATACAGATGTAACCGGGACTAATAATACCCATTTGGGCAGAAATAAATAAGTCAAATCTGAGAAAAATCGTTGACACTGAGCATTAATAGACGATTCTAAAGTTCGGTCAACTATGTTACAAAAAGAGGCCTTTATCATGCTTGGAGTTTTTTTCCATGTCTGTCTGTATGTTTGTTCTCACAAGGTTTGGTCGAGAATCACTAAAGGGATTTTGATGTGACTTGATTTGTCTGAACGAAATTTGGCTTGTAAGCTTAAACTGACACGTTAGTAAAGGGTGTGTCTCAAAATTCACGCCATTTGTGCGGTAAAGTGTTTGCAAAAAAAAAAAGACAGCGTAACAGCTGACAGTTCAGGGTTATTAAAAATGAAGTGCTACACGAAAGAACAACGCGTTTTTATTGTTGAGCAATATTTTAAAAATAATGAAAGTTTGGCAGGTACAGTTCGCAATTTTCGTATAAAATATGGTTGGAATAGTGATTTAACTTCATCAACTGTGAAAAGATTAATTCAAAAATTTAGGGAGACTGGATCAATTAGTGATCTTAGACACTCTAAGCCGTTCAACACAAAACATCGAAGTAGTTCTTGAGAGTGTTGTTGAGAGTCCAGAAATATCAATTCGGCACCGTGGTCAAGAATTGGACATTTCTAAAAGCTCTCTACAGAGTATTCTCACGAAGATTTGCATCTTTATGCATACAAAGTGCAATTGATTCAAGAGCTGAAGCCTACTGAACTTTACCGAAAAATTACACACCTGTGCTCCTTAAAATATTAGCTTTAGTTTGATATGTCGCTTGATGGAACGGAAACATATATTTTTTTTGTTCATGGAGCACATTATACCTCCAAAACTCACGCTAGAAAAGTAAATTTGTTTTTTTTCACTATTTTCAATTCGGAATATTCTTAAAAGTTCAAAAATTATCTAGCTGTCACTGTAAAGAAACTATGATGATCTTGTCCTTCTTTTATAGGTTGAGATATGGTGATGGTGTGCTCTTTAGATTAGCTTGAGCGCTACTTTCTTAAGACAATCGACTGTTAAAATTCTATGATTTTTGAGAAGTGGAAATGTGTGTGCTTCCTTTTTTCCCATACAGATAAACCTGGCTGTAAATGCGGATAGGTAAATGTACTGTTGATGAGAATAAACTCTACTCCGGTTGGTTGGCTATATTAGTGATGGCAAATATCGAAACTAATCGACTTATTAGAAGTATCCATTCATTCGATAGTTACTCAAATTCGTTCATTACTATGCATTTTCGTTCATTACTATTTTAATTTATTCAATAGTTCGCTGAATGAGTTGAGTAGGTATGCAATTTTGCAAAATGTCCGACAAAATTGTCTTTGAGTGCGAATATCTCGAAAACGGTGCTTCCTAAGAAAAAAAATTCTTACGATCAAAATTTTAGGTTTTGAAATTATCTACAAAGCAGATGAGGAATTTTTTTATGGTTATTGAAAATTGTATGTCGTAGTCTTCTAAAAAGACTGATTTTACCCCTAAGCTAATGGTGGAAATTGTTTTCGTAGTCTTCCGACTTTATCTCGATGGCGGAAATCGTTTTTGTGTGTGAATATATGGAAAACGGTGCGTTGTACGAGGAAAATTATAATGACCGAAATTTTAGTTCTTAAAATTATCTACAAGAAGAATGCTGAATTTTTTAACTTTGGTTTTCCATTTTTTTAAAATTTGCAATATTCCTGGCCACGACAAACTTAAGCAAATTCTCCGTGATTTGAATTTAAAATTTTGTATGATAGTTTGTAACTCTTCAATAGTCTGTCTGATGGGGTTGAAGCTACTAGAAGTCAATTGCTCAAATGTCACAGGCTATCTAGACGTCTTATTCTAACAGCGTGACAATTGCTCACACTATCCTTATAATTTACAATATTCATTCTGTGAAACTATCAACACTCTCACATAGTCCATCAATCTTGACTTAGAAGCCCACAAAAGATCATTCACTTCGATAAAATTGCTCATATCGACCCCACTGTAACCTTTACTTACTTGCGAATATGTTCACAGTAATCATTAAGGCAATACCATTCCCACGTTACTGACCTTCGGTCATGTGCAAACGTTCTGAGAGTCGCGTTCATCGAGCGTTCTCCCAAATTTACCATCCAATAAATTCCCCTTATATACACGTGCCTGTGCGGAGAACAACGATTTCAGAATCAAGTGTAACAATAATGAGAGTATTTCTAAAAGAAAATTAATTCTACAGTTCATGCCCATATTCTACCTGAGCTTCTCCCTCCGGGCATGGAGATGAGCATTTTTCTTGTGTGCCTCATAAAGGTGCGAATAAATTACTTAACTTTACAATGTTTTAACCCTTATGTAGGACACCCCATTTTGAGTGTTCATTTAGTTTTTTTTCAAGCTGTGTTCACTCTCGTATTTGTTTATCTTTTCTTTTATCGTTTTTTGTATCTATTTGCTTCGTGACTTAGATTTTTTGATTACACACTCTCTGTCTCTCTTCTTGTTCGCAAAAAAAAGAAATGAAAAGATTTTGCAGCAGCAGCACCAGCAGCAGTAGTAGTAGAACAACAGACAGACGCACGAGCACCAGCAGTCATTTATGTACACTGCGGGAGTATCATATCAGTAACAGCAGCAGCAGGGCCAGAGAAAAAGCTCTCTACCTTGACAAAAAAAAAAAAAAAAAATCCATGTATCTAAATACCACACCAGCTGGATGAACTGAATGAACTTTCGCAACCAAATACCAAATGAAAACTTTCGTCAGAATATCTTTCATTTTAGTACCGAGTACACCCACAAATTGTTTTGATGCTCAACACTGCGCTGCTGCTTCTCTCGTCGCCACTGCTGCTGCTCTCCTGTGCTGTGTGTTCTGTGTGTCTCTGTGTTTTACCTTATATTGTGTATCTCCATTGTTGATATTATTTTCATTTTTAACGGTACGCAGCGTAAACGGTCCGCCGCAGTGCAACGTGAATACGAAGAAAAAACATTAGATTTTTCCTTAACAAAAAGAAGAAAAAAAAAGTATCTAACCCCTTTTATGGCACATTCCCTTCGATAAATTGATTATGTATTATCGGTCTTAAGCTGGTCTTTGTGTTACAAACTGTGCTATAGAATAACGAATCCAAAAAAATAGAGAAGAAAACGAAATAGTAGAAAAAGGAAAAACCGTTTACACAAGACAACGGTTCATCAAGGCGTATACGCAATATTTTCTTCATCTCCTCTTTCAAAGTGAAAATTTACAAAAAAATTTAACAAATTCAAGTTTTATTGTGTAAAAAAAAAAGAATTGAATTTCCCTTTTCGAAAAGTATCCGTCTGCAAAGTGTACCTAGATGCAATTCTCTCTCTAAAGGAGCGCAATGCAATTTCTCTTCTCTACCAAGTGTTTGATTGAAAAGTAAATTGTTCAACTCTTCGCCTTGTTCCAAATAAAAGTATCTATACAATCGAAAAAAGAGAAAAAAAATATATCCTTCCATGAGCTACATATAGCACCAGGACAAGAGTTTTTCCAATTAATGATAAGCTTAAAACAAACATAAAGGACAGTTTTCAGTCGGTAAGTACACACACCAAACACATCCTTTATTTTTTTTCTTCGAAAAGTAAATATAACTCAATTTTGAGAAAACATATTTTGGGGTGGGCAAGTGTTTTATAGTGGTTGCTGGTGGTTGGTGAACTCCTCTGCAAGGACATACCAGACACAATGATTCCAAATGGCTTAATAGTTCTTGCGAAGCAAATTGGTCATCATCATCTCCTTCATCGCCAACCATCATCCTCTTGTCGTTGTCCTTAGCAAACAATAATAAACCAAAGCCAGGGAGACATTATATCCGTGTTCGTAGCTATTTTTGTGTGGTGAACGAAAAAAGCTTGCTTGCTTCTTGTTTTATTATTTAATCTATTCTGCTGGTTAAAATAATATTCCATGTGAAAGAAACTAAGACGATGTGTGGGTGAAAAGGAGGAAGCGGTAGTGGTAGTTGCAAAAAAAAGAACGGAAAACATAATCGGGTCAGTTTAATAAAAGAGCGCACACACCGAGCAAGGAGGCAGGAGGAGTTCACCATACCTTACGGAGTGTTTAAGGACTGCAGGCTGTTCTCTATGCGAAATTGGCAGAGATCCTTTTTTTATACTCCATATCCTTATGGTTAGAGGATAATATATACATACATGTATATATTTTGTGTATAGTTTTTGCCTATGAATAGAATGAATGCAGGAGATACTCTGCTCGAAGAAGTACAAAAGGGAAAACAACGACGCAAGGAAGATTGGGCAAACTCATATAGACGGTTGCTGTTTTTTTTTTTTGTTTGTTTGTCGACGGAAGGATATGCCATGTTTCCTCGAACTTCTTTTGTTTTAAACTTGGAAATATTAAAATATTAATTCGAATCGTGCAGGGGTGGGCAACGTGACATACATTTAGATTTTTCAACTCAACCCTCGTAATGGGTGTCGTATGGGGATTTAAATAATTTTTATACATTGTTGGCAAATGTTCTCTACAGGTAAAGGGTTCTAATAATAACATTTCTTGTTGAATAACATTTCTCTTGAATGGAATGTTGTGTAATGGAATTTTTCTATAATGCATATGTATATGTAATTACCTTATTTTCAACAGAGAAAGTTTACCAGTTGAAGGTTAATTGGGCTTTACTAAGATTTTATGGTTTTATAATGGATCATGCTGGATCTTACATACATATTTCAAAAAATTGACAAACAAATTATCCACTATCCTAATATCAACTCAAAGCATTGTAAATAACGTCAATCATACTTATAGCAATATATTTCTTTTGACATTGTGCCAAGTGCTGCAATTTAAAATTCAATATCACGTCTTAGGGATAACACATCTGGTGTTATCGTGTAATATGATGAGTGCTCAACAAAAATCACACGATTCCGTTTATATCATTTATTGAATGGATGTCCAACGAAAAGTAATGTAAAAGATAAAAGTCAAAGAGAAACATTGAATCAGAAATGAGAGCTTTCCAGATGATGTCAGACAATTGAGTGTTGGAGGCAGGACCTTCAAATTGATGAATATTGCTAATTCGAGGACATTATTTACAATTTGCTCTTTTGTGCAAATGAATGAAGTATTTTGGAACATCACTTGCTTGGAATAATTACATTTACAGCAAATTACGCAACATCATAGGAATAGAATTCTTGACATTTTGTGAGCAAGGCTAGGTGACTCCCAATAGACATACATATGTATTTGGTTTTCAATTGGCCATAATCTAAGCCTACATGACAAGGAGCAGCATGTAGAATATATCAAAATGCTGATGTTGAAAAGGTATAAACCTTCACTCTAAAAGTCAAAAGCTTCAAATCAAAATCTCTCCGCCATAGTAGTATCAAAATGAACCTATGCTGTATATCATCGCGGACCACTTTCTATTTATCTGCTTGTCTATCTCTTTAGGTTAGGTGACTGCCTCTATTCAGGCATAAGTACACTTTTTTTTCTATCTATAATTCTAAGTGGAAATCTTCGTGGATACTGAGACACTCAAATTGCCTCCTTCCTTGCACTATCTCTAGTTCCAGAGGATCCACCATTAATTATTACTTCTCGGAGTGGTTTTGGCAAGTAGGGCACACACTTATAGGGAGCATAATTGGTAAACTGGCGTCATTTTACTTTTGATTATATGATCCAGGCAAAATTCGGGGCCCATGCAGGATAATAAATTTAACACTCTTCGATAGTGCAGTGCTCGCTTTAAGTGAATATTTACATATATCATACATATCGTCGCTGCGCTTGCAAATTATGACAAACAAAAAATACAAATTTGAAGGAGGGCAAAGGAAATTCAATTTTCAAGCACCCAACGGATCTTTTAGTAAATGAAATATATACGTATAGCAAATTAATCCTTAATATCTGTAGATATTTCTATTACTATAAGATTCGTTAAGTGTTCTAACTCCATTTAGTTGAACCTTCTTTAAATTCGTGTTTTTCTGTTTGTTGGATTTTGCAGGCACAGGGATAATATATTCTATTGCAATTGATCCTGGAAAGTTGGTCTGAAATCGATCATCAATCACATATTCTGCCGCTCAATGGCAAAGAAAAAACTTCATTGCAGTTCATAGAATTTGTATAAATACTCGATATTAAAGCATCTGATTGTGTTTGAAAGCCTGCCTCCAAGGTTGGAGCAATTTTGCTACCCGCAATGCAGGAGTGGTGTCTGCTTTATGTCTGCTTTAACTCATAAAGTCAAAAAGGGCAGAAAGCTTCTAAATGACAGAAGATTCAAGCTTTCCACTAGACTGGAACTTCCACGGTCATCAATAAACTGATCTAAATGAAAGTGGAGAATTACACAGAAACACATAGAGCATAAAACGGTCTTACTATGTGTTTATATTCTCCTTAATATTTGTACGTGTTTAGTATTTCTAATGTATGATACAAATAAAGCGAAAAATTCTTCTTAAATATATAATTATACGTCAGCAAATATTTTCCTTTACAGTGGCTCTAATAATATGATCAATCACTGCAATCTAGGATAAAACATGAATTCCTTTCATTTAATCATAATAAGTAACAAAAATTAAAGAAAATTGGTTGTTTACTTCCACATGCCCTCTACTTATCCACAGTTCTATGCTGGATATTAATTTGTGTGTCCACCTACCCTTATGTGAGGTATCCCATCGCTGTTGCCACACTCTTAGCGATAATATCCTCTCTTGTCTTCTAAGTTCTTTATTTAAAATGTTTTCCGTTTTTCTAACCCGAATTCTTTTAGCTTCATCAACTAGGATGTTGATAGGGATCATACCAGCAATACGCCGCTTCATCGGAAATTGTCCTGTAAGCCGGTATAAGTCTAATTACGGTTAGTGTATAGACGCTGTTTATATGTGACCGATTTTTCTTCATTTTTAATGCATCAGCCCAAATTGGAGATACATAGAGCATTGTCACAACTCTAGCCAGTAATAGTCTCCTGGGTCTTCTTGGGCCCCCAAAATTTGGTAATATTCTCGAAAGCGCCGAGTGTACTTTCGATGCCTTCTTTGATATGTATTCCTTGTGGTTACTAAAGTTTAGCCTGTCGTCTATCATAATGTCGAGATGCATCTTTTGGAGATTATTGTATGACTCCCCACCTTGACATTGATGGTCTCTCTTATTCTGGGGTTACTTATAAGCGCTGCTTCCGTTTCGTGTTCTCCCAAAGCTAAACTCTTTGACTCTAACTATTGTTTGACAGATTTAACTCTAGCTCGTCTAAGTGTTTCCATCGGGGATTCGTGGTCTCAATACACCTCCTTTGTACCTATATCCGTTTCGTATGGCAGCAATCATTGGTGGAAATAGTTATCTACTATTCGCAGGATATATCTCGGGGTATTCATTAACGCATCCATCCAGTTTGCTGTATTGAACGCGTTTTCCACGTCAAGTGTAATCACTCCGCAGTATTTTTTTCATCCCCATCTCCAGCTGAAACTCTGTATCGATTGCTTGGCCATTGATATTACCTCACAAATAGCGTCTATTGTGGATTAAGCTTTATGGAATCCATATTGTTGGTCTGAGAGACCATCTTCTGATTCAGTGACCGGTAGTAATCTACTGAATATTAGGCGTTAGAGTGATAGTTTTGAAAGAATTGAAATAAATTCAAAGTGTTACACGCTTCTATGTTTCAGTTGTCAAGTGGCGATTGTTAGACTTGCTGTTTATTGAAACCATTATGTTCATCTTATCCTAAAAGCGCTATCGTAATCTTTATATTTTCGGGGATAAAATTCTCCGTCCAGGGACTTCTGTCATCTAAAAGCCATCCTATTTATACAACTCATTTATGCTAATGTCAAACAGGAGTGATTCGGCCCAACAACGGTAGTACTTATCCAAATCACTTTGACTTTTATATATGTAAGTGCAATTTAATATGAAATCATAACCATCACAAGTATTCCATTGAGTAGATGGGCACTGTGCTATTCAATATCCATTACAAAATTAAATATCGCAAAAGACTTACATTGAAAAAGTCATCTCCAGCTATATATGTGACCCACTGAAGTTGCGTAACATTTTATTTTTATACCTTTAAGCTCCATTACGCTTTTATAGGCCGCCTCCAACCGATGAAGCCCTGTCTTTCTGCGTCACCAATGTGCCTCCGATATAATCATTAAGACTTGTAATTTTATGGTTTCTTGTTGAACAGTTTTACGACTCCAGTGTAGTGTTGTAATCAAAAAAAAAAAAGAAAAGAAACACACTGTACCTCACACTGCATGCAACGCGCATCTCTATTTATATGCACGGGACATAAAATGGAGGAGGTTAAACTTTTTCGAAACATCAGATATGCGCACATAAAACCAGATCATCTTTCCGTGCTAAAAACTCTGACAGCCCAAACATTTTGCATGTTTTCATTGTCGGCGTTCATGTACCGTAAAAATGATTTACAACATCTGTACAAGGATATATAGGATAACATTGTTGCATTCCGCGTTGACTGTCGTGTCCCGCCGCTAGAATGGTAAAACAAATAAAGTTCGTTCATTCACTCGACCATCCAAAGAATTACGATTATCGTTTTGGCTTTTACGATGCGAAAACTGTCAATTAATCAGGTTCTCAAAGCACAGAGTAACAATATGTTACAAGGATAGTACCCAAGCCCACCCTCTACACATATCTCATAGTCAAACTTAGCATAAGAATTATACTTTGTTTCCGGCGGAGTGTGATTCGACTGAACCACAGAGAAAGGGAAATCAATTTTTATTTGACGAAGGACGTTTTCGCCTGGTGGTTCCATTGTATATTTGGCAAATAAATGTCGTCCGACAATGTTAAATGTACCGCCCTCTAATGTCTCGCCATTGTTCGTCGGGGGTTGTAAAGTTGTGACTTTCTGATTAGTAAGCGGAAAAAGACAAAATGAATGAAATCAGATAAGAAAAGTAGGACAAAGGCAAGTTGACGCATTGTTGGCACCCCTCGAAGGGATGATGCATAATATCTTGTTCTCGTTCTCGACCCTCCTGCTCTCGATGAATACAACAAAAAGATCATCTTTCTCATTTGTATATTTTTTTCTCAACATCTTTGTCGGAGGGATAATGTTCGTGCTAAATTGAGGACTCACAAATAACTTAATTAAGACGTTTTCAAACGAACCCTTGGGCTGCTACGGGTGTACAGAAAAAAAAAACTATCTTCTTCTATGGATTCAACAAATATTCCATGGGAATGTCGCAGTCTAACAATGAACAAGGGAGGCTATTCTTGGTCTTTGGACGATATCGTGTGATTCAGAAGTAATTGCTGGAGTTAATTGTTTTTTCTTAAAAGTCCTTCAGTGGATTTTTTATTAAACTTTACAAGTCGTCCTGCCATTAAGTGGATAAAGTCCATTTGGTTCGATGTGAAATTTTAAATAGGTTAAAGGTTCCGAAACTAATTAACGCGATCCATTAAATATTAAAGAATGGAAAAAACTTAGTCCCAGTTGAAAGATGATTCGAGATATAGGGTGGAACAATACCTTAATGTTCATCTCTTACTTCCCATACAAATTGTTGTATTTTGATGTGAAAACTTTTTGAATTCAATTACTAATACCAAACACACATAGGTTGACATTAAGTGAGTCACGATAAAAGGTTAGTTGCCAAAAGTTGTGCGTAGGAGTGCTAATTACAATCAAAATCAATAAGGATAAGACTTTTTAAAGTATAAAGTTTGAATAGAAAGCTTCGCTAGAGGTTTGTGAATTATCGTTTATTTCCTGCCAGTTTGCACAGTTTCTGCTAAGTCTTTTGATTTATAACTTATGGCTTGGGTAAGTATCTCCATATATGTACTGTAAATATTCGACCTGACTTTTCAATATCTGGATGTATTAAGTTAATAAAGATATCGACGTCTAGTGGTAGTGGGTGCATTGCAATATAATTGTCTTCGAGGACTAAAGTGAGATGGATCTACATCGAAATGTGAATTATGTGCAAAATGGACTACAATCCGGCTAAAAAACCTGCAACGCTTAACAATAGTCTGCACATCCATGTAAAAATACTTTTGAATTGAATATGAAGCTTATTGCTCTACTTTAAGAAATCTTAGGCAACACATAGGACTCTCTTTTAGATATTGCACCTTCATATCCAGAGAATTTCAAAAGTCTACAAAAAGCTGATGTAATGTAGGCCTAAAAAAATAGGCTTATATTTTTTTTTATAAACCTCTCTCAGGAAAGGCGAACCTACAACACCGAGAAATCTAATCACGACTACTTTTGGAGCCTATAGCAACATGTGGTGGTATCTCACCGGGCGATAAAGGGTGGGACCCTGTCCACCACTTGTGTAGCCGCCACCCCTTTTGGGGTCAGACGTTGACTAGTATGCCTCACATTGTGTGACTGACGCACCTGGATTTTATGGCATAAATCGACCTTAGCATCCCTTAATCGATTTTAAAAATATTTATATTATGCGACGTGGTTTTATATTATGCGAATGATTTCAACGTATATGGAAAAATTAATCCGCAGAAACATGCTGTTCATGAGATTATAGCCATTGGTTAATCTGACATCCTTCCACCGATTTTAGTTCCTTTTCTTTCATTCGACTTAGTTTTTACCTCTTCTAACGAATACAAAAATAATAATCCGCATTAGTACGTGGTTCAAGAGTATTGGCCAAAACTAACCTTAAGGGTATATGCATACGTAGGTGACACTGGTATTTTTCAACAGATTTTGTTCGACCTGGTTTCTAGCGCTTATAATAAATTTCTGTACAGAACACGAGAACAAATCGAAATATTAAAATCGGTCGCCTGCTCTTTGGTATAAAGCGTGTGGAGCGAGGGACTGCCTAAAAAGGACCATAGAAGACCATAGAGTTTAAAACCTTTGCCGCGAGCGTAGCGACCAAACATAGGTCTAGAGATGGGCTGACAGACCTAATTGAAATGCCCACTTCTATAAATTCTTCCACATTTCTTGTATAATCATATTTTCACCACCCTGTCTTTCTTCCAAAACTGAGATAATGCGGTTGACAAGAAGGAGAACGTTTTTTCAAGTTTTTTTTCAAGTGGTATGCACACCAGTTATCTTCCTCGTCCTGTTACAGCAAAGAAAATAGTCTAGCACTTAAGTCAAAACTACAGTGATACCTTTCTGGAAAAAGACCCATTCAGCTGGCAGGACTTGATTTTGACAATAAATGGGAGGTCAAATACCTAGGATTATTCAGGAACAGAACTCCCTCCTCAAAGTAGAACCTATGCTACAAATCCACAGAAAACGTCACCAATAAAGGAAAAAGCTAATAAATCTACAATGTATATCCTCAAGGACCACCAAATAAAATGGTATCTAGATGGTTGGAGGACAGCGGGGGGGACTGCGGCAATAGTTTTTGCTATAAAAACCAAACACTAGGAACCAATAGACAAATTATTCAGCATCCACCAGACGAGAATTCATGCGATTGGAAGCTGTGTCCAATTTAACATCGTTAAAAACTATCGTAAGATATTCTGATTATCCCAGATAGTGAAATCAGCTTCAAGATTATTAAGGGAATACCTCCAATCGGTTCGTAGGATTTGAATCCTTCTGAGGGATTTGCGGGCCCATTGTCTGAGAAAAATTAGGAAAAGAGGAAGAAACTAAATGAGCCTAACTCTCTAGGGAACTTAAAAGTTGCAAGACTGGGTCGGACGTACATCTAGGTATATGCTGTTTATTTGCAAATGAAAATCGTTAAAATAAATTTTTTTTTTAAACGTAAAAACACAAATTATTTCAACAATTTTCCAATACTTGATACGCTACGACTTTGTCTATGTCAAATATTGGGTACAAATTTGTTTTCAATATCAATAATTGATTATATACATATGTACATAAATAAAGCAAATCGATTGAGTTATAGCCGACAAATAGCTAATTCACCAAAATTATATGTAAAGTACCGTTTTTAATTTTTTTTTCACAAAAACCGTCTACGCCGTCTTATAGCATGTGTTGAACGCAACTGAAATATGAAAATCTTTGGAACAGTTTTCGACATAAGTAATTTTAAAATCAGCCTTACAAATGTACCGTCAATTTTGGGGCTAGAATGAAATTTTCGATGACGCCTCGAATTGTGACCCTGCAGATCTCAGATGTGAAGTTTAAAGAAAATCCGTCCAGCTGTTACATACAGAAAGACCGAACTGACAGACCTTCGTATTCTAGTTTCTGTTAATTAGTAATACATTGTCACGAAACAAATATTTGTCCTATACCTGTATTAACACATATATAAAGGGTGTCCAAAATACACGCAAGATTTGAGTTATGGGCCATTTGTGCGGTAAAGTATTGCCAATGAAAAAAAAAGACAGCGTAACAGCTGACAGTTCAGGGTTATTAAAAATGGAGTGCTACACGAAAGAACAACGCTTTTCATTGTTGAGCAATATTTTAAAAATAATGAAGGTTTGGCAGCTACGTACAAAATATGGTCGGGAAAGTGATTTAACTTCATCAACTGTGAAGAGATTAACTCAAAAATTTAGGGAGACTGGATCAATTAGTGATCTTAGACACTCTGGCCGTCCTTCAACAAGTTGTTAAAATACAAAACATCGAAGCAGTTCGTGAGAGTGTTGTTGAGAGTCCAGGAATATCAATTCGGTCCCGTCGTCAAGAAGTGGACATTTCTAGAAGCTCTCTACAGCGTATTCTCACGAAAGATTTGCATCTTCATGCATAAAAAGTGCAATTGACTCAAGAACTGAAGCGTACTGACCAAGCACAGGGAAGAGAGTTCGTTGAATGGATTATGGAACAATAACAAGTGGATGCTGATTTTTCAAACAAAACCATCTTCAGCGATGAGGCTCATTTTCATCTTGATGGCTTTGTTAATCGTCAAAATTGTCGTATTTGGGGTTCTGAAAATCTACGAGTGACTGTTGAGAAACAAATGCATCCACAACGTGTCACTATTTGGTGCGGATTTAAATTTAAAAACCTTTGTTTTCTATTAAAATTACTTCTTGCGTGAATTTTGGTACACCCTTTACATACAGTATTGCTTCTGTTTTCTTTCCTATTACTAACCACCACATGACTAAAATATCTACCAGAAAATGTTTTTTTTTTTGTCTTTCTGCATCAAAAAATTACTTTTTGCTGATTGGAAAATGATTTTGCTGGTAGTTTATTTATTCAGCTGATCACTTAAAATATTAGCATTATTTTTTCAGCTAATAAATCTCACTCTGATTTTGGTCACAACTAGGTTAGTTGGATATCATTTTTAGAGGAATGATTCACTAATTTGAAATACATGCCCAAGCCTCCAGATTGAAAGATAGACTATGAGGTTTATTTATCACAAGTGTTTCCTTTCAATTTCATTAAGAGTGAAACCAACGTGAGTAAGGCTGGTATCTTTTCTTTCCCAAGCTTTATTGGCTTGTTGAAATACAATCTTCTAAACTTATTAGAGATTCGATTGTACTATCATAATTAACATTACTTTTCCATCTAATCTAATTCTATTTCCATGAATACTTATCAAAGAAGTTGCGACAGTTAAAAAGTCGTGTACGGCTAAATTTATGCATTATTTCATGCGTTTTATTATGCCATATACGAGTATATGGATATATAATTTCTCTATGCTACATCCTAAGGAAATGAGAAAAATAAACTTGAATAAACATAAAAAGTCATACATCAAAAAAGAAGTAATTCAGCTATGCCCGTGCCTGCTTAGATTTCATCTTTTCACTCTATGAAATTTTAATTAGCAACAAAAGAATCCAATTTAGTACTTCAGTGAATATAATAATAAAAAATGCATAAAGAAAGTCTTTAATTAGAGACGAGAAGATCTTAATTAAACTATTTGGGGTTTATCACCGTAACCGAGATCCTATTCCATGCCTCGTTTCAAGTGTGTTTTCTTTTAGTCACATGTTTGAGAAAGAAAGGAATATTTCTGTCATATCCATAATGCATGACTTTTTTTTTTTTGTTGACTCTTCTAAAAATATCACCCCATTGATGTGGGCATCTTTGACAAACTAATACTGTGGAGAGATTTGCTGCAAACTGCAAGCATATTATATATTTTAAGATGTCGGGCTGATGCCAAGAAAGTTTGAGCAATTATTTGTTCCACGTTCTGCCAGTCGTTTGTTCAACTTTATGTGTCATGAAATTGTCACTTTAGTTTGTTACAAGTGAGTCATTAATATCTGCCACAACAAGTGAAAGAAAATAAAATAAATATTTAAGTTCATGACAGGGTATAGGATTTAATTCTGGCGGTAAGTGGGTTATGACCGATTGTAAAAATGCATGAGTAAAAACACGTGTGAATATATATCATTCGCTATTGATGACGAAAGCTAAGACTGTGCTGAGCCGTTCAACTACTGACTACTAACTGATACTAGAGCGTCACAACTGTGTAGTGTGTACTGTGTTTGCGACCCAGCGGGAAACAGAAACCACAGCCATCCGAGCATAAAAGAGAAACAATTAAAATCTAAGTTTCTCCAACCAATACACTAAAAAGAGGTTTCTGTACAATGTAGTACAATGGATAGAAAATCAAGTCTGAGTTAAAAAAAAAAAAAAAAAACTGATGCTATCAATTCCACGAGGTTAATACCTCACAACTAAGTTACCACATGCCCTGTTTCTGGAGTCCTGCTAGGATGCCGATTAAGAGTAGAGTTTGGTTTGGTTATCGTGAGGAACTCTTCTGTTTTATTCTTGTTGTAGAACTACCATAAATTCTTTAATGTGGCACGATGAGAGTGCTCTTCATCTGCTATCGACTGGTTTAAAGAAATTCATACTGATTCTTAAAATCAATCACTCCATAGGAGCTAGAACTTACCACCTAATTGACGGACTCTCTCTATAGTTTTCGCCTGAGACACTAATTAATATAAAATCTTATTTCCAATATAGTTAAATTTGAGATTGAAATACAAATTAAGATGATGCCTCGAATTGTGATCACGCTGACCTCAGACATGAGGTTTAAAACAACTCCGTCCAGCCATTTTGGGTGCAAGTGGCCATACATTATGTCTAAATTCCAGTTTTCCAATATCAACCCTTGAGGAATGAAAATTTTGATTTCGCCAAAAGAATTGCAAAAGTGAACGAACATTTAATGAATCGACGCTGTGTAGGATGATAAGATTGTGATTATTCATGTGTTTACATATGCGTGCATATGCAGGCGAATGTTGATTCAGTTTCTCACTTAAATCAAAATCCTTTTATAGCATAAAAAAACAATATCTTCAACTTGATGTTAACACCTCTACCATTAGAAGATGTCTTAAGGCTGTTGGTTTGCCAGGAATAAATTCAAGAAAAAAGCCACTACTACAACCAAGACATATAAAAAGCCAACTCAAATGTGCAATGAATCACTTGGATTAGCCAACCAGTAAGTGGCGAAATATTTTATGGCCAGATGAGTCAAAAATAGTGCTATTTGGATGTAGTGGTCACCGACAATATGCAAGAAGCTTATGACCCAAAGTTCACACTTAAAACGGTTAAGCATGGAGGAGGTAAAATTATGATTTGGGCCTGCTTTTCTTTTTATGGTCCTGCCCTAATATATCGCATAAACAGCAAAATGAATGCAAATTTTATACACAGTTATATTACCTTATGATGGCGAAGACATACCACTAGAATGGATATTTATGCAAAACAACGATTCCAAACACACCACCAGGTGCGCAAAAATTAGTTTGGTTTGAACAACGTCAATGTTATGGACTGGCCAGCTCAAAGTCCGGACCTCAACCCAATCGAAAACTTACTGGGAGATGTGAAAGAGGGTGTATTCACTTTGGCGTGTGGTGAAAACCGCTTGGGACTCAATACCCATTGAAAGGTGTCAATCTAGTTGACTGTATGCCACGCCGATGCAGAGCACTTGTAACCAATAAAGGTTTTTCTACAAAATATTAATAAACAAAAAGGATTTTACCCAAAAATTTTCTTAAACTTTTCGTGTAAAAATCTCAACCTAACATACAATAATATTGTTTTTCCTTTCTTGAAATAAAAAGAATAAGTTGTATATTCGATTAAAAATGAAGCTTCCATACTCGTATTAAGCATGTTAACTGAAATGTTTTTATACAAAACGCAACGAAAGAGATTCAAGGATTATTGAATCGGTTGTGGGTGCTGCTATTTTTTTGTACACAGTTGTACATATACACAAATATCTTGACGTGAGTAAGTATGGTCTGAATTATGCACGTACACTTTACCAGATCGATCGATCATATACAGGTTTTGCAAGCAAATAAACGACTGCAATGAGTGCATTTACAGCCCTGTAAATAAATTACTTGAAAGAAACGTTTTATGGGCACTTAGTCGTAAATAAACCATAATCTGCACTGAGTTCTGGTACACCAGAGAGGAAAACACTACACACTGTATTGAGCTGAATAATTAATTTTTGTGAAAGCTTTCAGCTTGATGAGCTCAAGTTTAACAAGAGTCAAGGAATAAATGTTTTGTGCGATAGCTAATCAATTAAAATCTTAATTTTTAATGCTGCTTGGCAAATCAAATATTCTGGAATGCTTGTATACCTACGAGCATTGATTTTCCCTCTCTATTATGCAAATTGCATTAGAATTTTGATTTATGTGAGAGAGTGCAACTCCAAATAAAAATCAAATACTACGGTGGGTGAAGTTATGGATACAATCCATCATATGGATGACTGCAATATGTTCTACAAGACTTTGTGACATGGTTGCAATAAATTTCTCCGGTCGCCCAGGGAAAAGTCTCTGAAGTCCATTTGAATAAATGAGGAACAGCGAAGGGAATACGCTTGCCACAAAAATGCACATACACGTGTTTTTAATGATGTAGGAGATTTTAATCTAAGGTGAGCTTTTCATATTTGAAGTATGTAGCATATTTCACACTTTGTTTACTTTAGAGATACGGAAAAGCTGAAACTCATGTACGCATTGCATCAAAAAAAAAAACCGCAGTTAAAGTGTCTTACTCAACGAAATTCCACAGTTCACCCAGCGCCTACTAGTTATAAAATACATATGTACATAGTTTGTAAAAGGCCTTTTATTTTATATCTGCATGGGTTCTTTGTGCAAAAGTAAAAAAAAAACGCTAGTAGCAAGATCTGTAATAATGTTGCCATGTCATAGCTAAGTAGATTTCTATATACATACTTATGCATATGTACATACATATGTAGATATTGCCGAAATATGAACACTTTTTAAATTTCTTTTTCAACACTAAATTCAAAACCCTATCTATACTTCTCTCATATTTCGTACATCAATTGTAGGTTCAAAAGCTCCTAATGGTCATTATTGATAGTGAGATGATCAGACAGGGTTGCCGATGAAAATAACCAAAAAAAAAAAAAAATAAACAAATCTCACTGGTAACAAAAATGTCACCAAATTATGAACCAATCAAAAAGTTCAAATATTTCACAAAATAAAAAAGAAATTATTATCTCCTATGTATATATGTATATTATCTCTTTCCTTTAGATATAAATTTTTATAAATTTAAATTTAAGTTAAATTGAAACTTTGAAAAATTTTCCCATACCCTTAATTTTGAGGTTAGAATCGAAATTCCAATTTCGTCTGTTTCGCATACAAACTTTACTACGGACCAATTTTGAAAAAGACAACAATTTTATGGAAAACAGCTAAAGCACTATATCTTCAAGAAGGCTGAATTTTAGCACTCGCTTTAAATTAATATTTCCAAATAAAATCCGAGTGCGCCTTTGCAAGATATACTAAAGAGTGTTCCAAAATTCACGCAAGAAGACGATAGAAAATACTCGTAAAGGTTTAGAATTAAAAATTGTAAATGTTTGATTGATTCATAAATATTACAGAATAGGGTTATGTATGGAATAGCATATCGGGTAAATGACCTAAACGGCTTTGCTGGCACATACGCACTCTTTTGTCGAAATTAGTTTTTTGATACAGCGCTCAGTGGACTTGTTGGCATAAATCTTAGACTTCAAAAAATCTCAAAGAAAAAAGTCCAACGGCGTTAAATCTCAAGATCTGGGTGGCCAATTCTGATCACCAAAACTGGAAAATTCACGACCAGGAAATGATTCATGCAGTAATTGAATTGTTTCTCGAGCTATATGGTATGTGGTTACCGTATTTTTGAAACCACATGTCGTCCATATCCATATCTTGCAATTTAGGCAGACAAAACTGGATGCATTTGTTTCTCAACAATCACTTGTGGATTTTTCGACCAAAGATGTGTAATACTAAAATAGCCCGTTTAATTCTCCAGAAAACGCTTAAGTAATTTTTTTCCGCAGAGTTGATAGTTTATTCGAAATTCAAGACTGAAATTATATACAACACGCATATTAAGCGCTGCATATTTAATTAACAAAAATTTTGTTTATTAACTTTTATGGTGTGTGCAGTGAGATAAATACAAGTAAATAAAATTAGTTTATTAGTTGATATTATTTACATTACTGAAAGTTGGTTAAAACCAGAAATTTCAGACTCCCGTATTGATATACCTGTGTATTATATTATACTTAACGCCAGAATAGAGACACATTGTGGAGAAGTTGCCATATATTATAGATCTTTTTTTGAAATGCAAAGTCGTGAAATCAATGAAGGATTCGGAAGTAGAATATCCTTATTGGTTGTGTGTATAATTCCCATACAAGTTTATGCATAAATCCGTATTTTCATGTTTAAAAATTGTTGTATATGGTGACCTAAATATCGATCTCTTACTAAACAACAATTGTTCTATGGTTGGTGAGGAAATTGTTATTGTTTCGACGGCGACTCATTTTCGACCTCATTGGAAATAAAATCTTCTTGATTTTGTTCTCATCTCAAGTTTAGAACTAGTATATATCAATGTTCCAGCTATTCCATCTTATCATGACTTAATATTTATTAGTCTTGACGTACAAATTATTACGGATCGTTCTTTAGTCCTATTTTCGTATCTGAAAATCGTACACAATTGATGATAAGATTAATACATTTCAATCTATTGTCCAGTCCCTTTTTGAAGAACATATGCCAATTAAAGAAAAATGAGTTGTTAACAAAAATGTTTTTTAGTTCTCTGAGAGCAGTAACTAGCAAATCTATAGATCACATAGAAATAGAGTCACGGTAGAGATTCGAAATGACAAAGCTGTATTTTACTCCTCAAAGTTTAATTCTAGTCAGCTCAGCGCTTTTCATTGGCAACATTTTCGTTCTTTAAGGGTTATAGAAAAGACTTCTGTAGATCTAATCAATTAAATAATTCAAACTCGCTGAAGGACATAATGACAAACCAACTTTCTTCGACTTTTATTATGTGTTGGAGTGCGATGCTTTGTCTAATATCAAATCCAACGTTGTAAGTGTTGATGGCACGAGTATATCTTTAAAATTTATTAAACATATTAACTCATCTATTATGAAGTCAGGATATCCAACAGCCTGGAAATATGACAGAGTTATTGCAGAGCCTAAAAATACTTCAAGAATCTACCAGAAGACTTTAGTCCTAAAAGTATATTACCTTGTCTGTCCAAAGTATTGAATGATCACATAAATTCGAACAATATTTGATCTCCTCATTAGTCAGGCTTTAGAGCGAAACACAGTTGCACTACCGTTATTGTTGACATCCATTCTATGTTTGTTAAATTTTTCAAAAGCTTTTGATTTTGTCGATCATAGTCATTTAATAGCAAAATTGAAGCAACAATACAATTTTAGTGAAAAATCAGCTCTCAATTATTTGAATGGGAGGTACCAGCAGTATAATAATAGCAAGTTAGTCAGTACTAACTGTGAAAACTCATACTCTGGCATATCGCAGGACATAAGTTTGATTCTGCCTGACTTTTTGTTAGCGCTGTCTGTTCACTGTTTTGTTTGCTTCGCTTACCCAGTTTAATTAAAATTGAGCCTTAAACTCATCGCAAATATTTTATTTGGAATTAACCTCATCAATATCCTTAAATTCCAGAAGAGTACGTTGTGCCAGTGTTCGAACCTCCGCATCAGTGCCGAGAGTTTCGCCAATTATACCCTTGAAGTGTTGTTTTTCTCTCCTGATCTGTTTAATTGAAATACTAGATCGCCTTTCTGGGTCCGTGTGGTCCTTGTTACGGTATCGCCCAGGTCATTGAGTTTGGGTTCCGCCTTAACTCTGTCTTTGCCATTCTTCAACATATCGACAAGATTTTTTATTTACTTGCCTAGTTTATGGAGAACCGATGGCTGGAAAGCCAGTTCAACCATCGCTTCATTTCTTGTGGGCGAATCGCGACCTTCAGTGCTCCTCTGTGATGCTGCTGTTTGATCAACTAGTGACCTCAACATCCTGGAACTCCTTAGCATGCGTATATGTATGTATATGTGTGTGAACGTGGTCCAGTCAACTGAAAACCTCGCTTCTTGGTTGATCATGTGATAGATCAGAAGTTTTTTTTGCGAAAGTCACAATAGTGGAAAGAAAGCCGGAAGAAGAAGAAGTCAAACTTGACTGGAACTCATCGTTTATTCCATCTGGGTCAAAGAAAGTCTGCCTTAGCGGGAACACCTTTCGCCATATTTCGTTTACTACCACCACCGACCTTTCAAAGGTCCCCAGTCGAAGTACACCACATGTTCCAGTATATTCTATGAAATTAATTTATTTTAGGTTATAAAAAGCCTCAAATCTCTTAGACTCATGAGACGTTGTTTTTGTTGTTGCTTCTTTTAAACTTATTCAATAAATCATTATTTTCATTTTCCTGTGTGAGTAGAGACATGAATGTCATGTTCATGTATTTGCAGCCCCTCGGGGTTACAAGTTACAAACACGAATAAAAAACTCTCTTCACAACACTTCTTTAAAGATTGATTTAATGTGATACATAAAGTCACCGAATGAGGTTGCGTTTCCAAAGTTTATACAAATGTAGTAGATTCCCAACTTCTGAGATAGACATAGTAGGATAAGAAACAATTTGATGATTTCTTGTGTTCCTGTATAAATTTGCATTTCAGGTCACATAAGTCATTAGTCAGACTCGACATGATGGTGTATAAAACAAGACGTGACGTGACACAAATGCTACAGTCGCAGCTCTCATTAGCCACTATGGTTTGGCTATTATATCAAACGGTTCACGCAATTGATAAATTTTCTTCTTCCCCACAAGAGTTTTGTAGGCCATGGAACATTAATGAAAGTCGATAAACAATCATTAATCTTGAACTGTGTCGCATTGGAAGATGCTGGGGCGGGAACAGCTGTAGTTTAGTTTGGATTTCGGAATGAACAGTTAAGGGATATACTCGTATGTATATATATATTCCTGGATTCACGTTGTCATTGTGAAAAGTTGTATAGATTTATGTAAGGTTTGTGTTTCATATCAATACCTGCTGGGGGCAACTGTAGTACCCAGAGTTAAACGAAATGGCAAGGCATCTGCAAGTTTACGACTTTATCTTTCAAAATCCTGCTTGTATTCCAAAACAAAGATATTGCAAGGATATCATTAAATACGAAACATCTTTAACGAAAGAATATAACATACATATGTACGAGTGTGTATGTGCTTGGATTATACTTGGGAGTATAAGAACAAAGCCAATGCACGACTTCTGCAAATTTTAGGGTACGGATTTAGAGTAGTGAAAAATCGGCTGCAGAGAAGACTTATTAACTTTAAGTCGATAAGCGATTGACTGGCTATGATCCTCATCAGCGTAATATTCTACAATATAAGCATACCGTGTGTGACTTCCTAGTCGAGGTACATAAAGACAAACGGAGCCTCTTCGGAATATAAAGTGAAAATTGTACTTGGGGATTCCAATGTTAAAATTATTAAAGAAAATATTTTTGATGGCCACGCGACGACAGACAAAGCCAAAGTCAAAACGCCAATCTATTGCTTACTTATGCAAGACAGATATCAAAGACTATATGCGCAAACATTGAGTGGGGCAAACGTCGACTCTGAACATTATCTATCGAAAAATAGGTCAAAAATAATCATTTTATCATTTAACGCCAAAAAACTTGTAGCAGACGATGGAATGAATGTACCGCTGATACCAGTGTTGAAGTTTGCGCATATTTCAATGGCATGAAACACTTTGATGTATTCCTAATGAGTTGGAGACAACCAACTCTCATTTTTGTATTTCAATATCAGTGCAACACACATACATATGTTCAAGCGATGACCGAGTGCATTATTCCATTTCACAGTCTGGAATCTGTATCCCAAACCTTCCTCCAAAGTAGAGAAACTGGACCAGGAAATCCGTGACTGTTCTGAGTATATTCAGTTATGATATTTCCTTAAGTACATGTTATCATGACGTGATCAACGAGATTACAAGGTCTTTTCATTCCCTCGCCTGTAGCCGTAGAAGCTTAGTAACCGTAGTCTATTTTATCCACTAATAAACTAATGCATATATTATAATTCATCAAATCATTGCAGTGTATAATATCATCAATATTCAGATCCAATGTTCTACAGTGATGGTGATGATCGGACGCTTATGATTTTAATGTGAGCGTTCTAATTTAAAAGGTTGTCCAAGGCAGTACCCAATTATTTCATTTCGTGGGAGAACACCATTTTTTAATCTTTCAGTGTAACCATACCAAGGCTGAGTTTTATATTGCGACTGTTAGATGCACTGAGACCTGAAAGATCTGTAGTGCCTCTTTCTAGTTTAAACTGCGGCTTTTTTGAGACTAAAGCACCTGGCCTGCCTTCGTATCATTTACACAATTTAGAACCTAATTCAAATCTAGAATGAAAAGGTCTCTCTCTAATACCCAAGACACCTAATAGGCCACAAGACAGCTTACTCTGTTTACTTCAATTTCTTCATATCATCTCTGTGGATTTGAAGTAGATGTGCTGCTTTGCGGAGAGCGGTTTATCTCCACTTATTTCGTTTTTTTGTGATTATGGTGATTTCTCCCTCAAATTTATGTTCCTGTTCCCTAATTCCCATAGGAATAAGATAACATAGTTTGTAAGATAGAGAAATAATAACGAACGACCTCCAAAAGTATATAAAGAATTTTTTCAATAAGGACATAACAATTTTGTATTCAAATAAAACACTGAATAATTGAGACATCGGGCTGAAATTTATTAGAGCTTCGATCTCGTTCATATGACCACCACGAGCACGTTTGCAGCGATCGATTTTTGGAGCCAATTTTCTAAAACTCTTCCACACATATCGGTCGGAACGTTGGCAATTTCGCGTTCGATATTGTTCCTGAGCTCCTCTAACGTTATTGGCTTGTTGGCTTAAACCAATGACTTAACGTAACTCCACAAAAAGAAATCCATCGGCGTTAAATACGGTCCAATCACACCTCAGGCATGAAATCCACACCACATAGTTTTTGTGGATGCAATGGAGTTTCTTGAAGCACATGTGAGTTTGTTGGTGTCCAATAACGCATATTTTGCTATGCCATAAGGCCAAAAATGAAGTTCATCGCTGAAGATGATTTTTCGATGAAATTCAGGATTTTCTTCAAACTTTTGCAGAGCCTAAACGGAGAAGTTTCGGTGCTTCAATTGATCAGGAAGCTTCAGTTTTTGAGTTAATTTGATCTTGAAAGGGTGTAGGCCAAGATCTTTATGCAAAATTCGCCACGATGTGGACTGAGAGATTCCCATTTCCTGTGAACGTCGTGGAATTGACTAATTTCGCTCATTTTGAACTGAAGCACTTACGGCTGCGATATTTTCGGTACTTTGACCGGTGCGTTGTCTCACTAGCACAGAAACATTCAATAGTGAATATGTTGACTCGAATTTAATCACTACAGCATGCACAGCCTGTCTGGTGGGACGATTATTACGACCGAAAATTGGAGTAAGCGCTCTTAAAGTTGCGACCACTGACTCATAATTTCGGTAGTAATTTTTAATGATTTCCAAACGCTCGTTCATGAACTTCACCATGATAAAAATGTAAACCTTGGCTGACGTTTTGACATTGACAGATCATAGTTTGAGGGTGCGTTTGTATTAAAATACAAAATTGTTATGTCCCTATTGAAAAACTCTTTATATTTTTGATTCAGCATCGAAAGTTACGTCGATTTTTGTCTGTCCGCTCGCATGTCACCAGTTTTTGAGCCCTAAATTTCAAGTTAGAACGATGAAATTTCATACATAAGCTTTTTAGAATCTGAAGGAGTAAACATTTTTTGAAATCCGCCCCCAAACACTCTCACTTTTCGTAAATGTCGTTTTTTCAATAATTTTACCAAAAACTGATAAATATTTACTTAACAAAATATATATATGTTGCTATTTTCTACAATTCGCCCATACATTGTAAAGGACCACTCCCACATTTTGGAGGTATTCCGGTGATAGTTAAGTATTATTGTGAATATTAAGTATTATTGTGAATATCCACTTTCTGCAAAGAAAGTTTTGGCAACAAATTACCTGGTAAAATTTCTAAAGAATCGCGAAAACACTCTCTGAGTAGAAAGATGTCATTACATTTGAATTAAAAAGTTCAGACCGACCCATTTTACTAGGGATAAGTTAGAAGATGGGGGAAGGGTATCACAGATTCATGTCAGATGGATTGTGGCTTTTCTTTATGTTTTAATACAGTGTTTGTTTTGTCAGTTCTCGTACCTAGCATCGAACTCATCCACATCACGCAGTTCACCCCTGCCTTTTGTTAGTTTAGTTTCTTTGACCTTTAGTGCTCTTTTTGTACAGACCGTCAGTAGGTAGCCTCTCTTGAAATATATGCTGAGAGATTTGTAAAGCATCCAGTTTAGTACCTTTGCAATGATATAATTATCTACAACTTCCTCTATCGTCTTCAGTACGAAAGATATTAGACTGAAAGGTTTGGAGGATTTCCTTCATTTAAGGAATACGAATTATCAGGCCCCAACGATTTGTTACTATTGATATCTTTTTGAACCGAAGCTACTGAACGGGTTCAACAAAGCATTGGTCCCGAGGAACATTCAACCGAAATGAAGATATATAGGTGGAGAGAGAAAGAGTAATAAAAGTTAGAATTTACTGCGAATATTGCAACCAATTAGCTTTATCTTTGGTATCTGTTCTGTGAGATTCCACGCACTTGAGTCCGTGAATTAATGATGTAAAATTTATGAAAACACATATGGATAAGATGAATATTATGACAGGTGGAAAAGGTCTCAAATGGAAGACGAAATATAAAGGCATGGAAAAGGAACCAAACATGCATTTTATTCAATCATTTTCGCAAGGAAATGCACATAATCCAAAGACATTCTGTAATCTTACTCTAAAAATTTTTCAGTTCCAGTGAAATGAGAAACCGCAAATGGAACGCTCATGTTGTCTCATATTTTTTAGAATCAGCGCACATTTGCTAGTTTTATAACTATGGCTTCGCATACACATCGTTTGTTCCCTCATTTTACGAAACCTTATGCCAGCACACATGCTGGTATGGATTCTGTACAATGTGTGTGATATTGCATATAAAATACTAGCAAATAGTTTTCAACTATTTTGTGTGCTTTCTCGACAGCCCTCATAAAACTTATGAAATTATTGTTCAACCTAACCCCGAGTACAATTCCGTTTCGCACATACACACACATGTACTGTTCAATATACTTTTGTTCTTATAAATTTCCCAAGTAAATAAATTTAACAATTTCGATGTTTATCTAACCATTAAATAACATTTTACTAGCTTCACCTGTAGCAACGACGACGTTAGCCTTCAAGCTGTCCACAGTATTGCAGCCATTAGTTGTTGGCATCCTGGATGCGCTGCGATGTGTTGTTGGCAAATAAATAATTCCAAACGTGATTGGTAGAACGTGCACCCGTGTATCCGTCATCAGTGGAACCAACTATGGTGGAAACTACCTATATATGTTGAGCCACAGACGAGGAACTTTTTTGTTTGTTTTTCCAAACTACGTGTGTTATATTTGTATATGTGCCAGCCAAACGAAAGATAAACAATAAAATTAACACATTTTCATCTCCTCGAGATGACTGCCAGGTGAAAATTAAATTTCAAAAACCATTAAATACTGCAGCGTTGCTACTGCACGAAAATAGACGGGACCGGCACCAACACAGGTACTTTCACTCATGTCCTGAATTTAGCTTCTAGGGTGTGCTCGCTGCGAGTAATGTATGTATGCAATTCAAGTTGGAGTTTCGCGAAAAGAGAACAAATACGCCATCGCTATTAGGCAGCAGGTTATACAACATGGATAAATTATTAGTTACTAAAACGGGTCAGAGTAAATTAATCGCCTTGTATTCCAATAAAATGTACACTTAAGAGTGCCTTAGTAAAGAGTAAAGAGACGATTTCTTGGTGCTGCCGATGGATTCTGCCGCAGACAAAGTGCTAACAGGCATATTCCATTAGTTATACCCACTCCCCACTCCCCACTCTCACTTACCTTCACTGTGTGTACTCCTTTTTCTGTAAGAGGCTTATAGTGTTTTTGTTCTTTTTTTTATTCCTTTTTTTTCTGCTTGTATCTGGGCGATGCAGTGTGTTGACAGGAGGGTTTCAAAGATATTTATTACTTTCACGATGATATAACTTTTAATAAGCTGTGATTAAAGTCGGGCGTATGTTCTTGAAAATAGGGGAGGGACATCAGTAAGTTGTGATAAATTCGTTGGAGGAAGCACTTTTATTTAATAATTTTGTAATAGTATCGAATGAAATTTCTCAAATAAAGAGGGTGCTATGGAAAAGGTGGGGGGCTATATATAGTTTTGTTCATTGAGCACTATCGATTGAATTCTGCTACCGATAGTTAGCATTTGAAAAATAATCCTTCAAAAATGGGCGATTTATATAAAAAATAAAAAATCTCTGTATGCAGATTAGTGGCATACCGATGGAGAGTTTATATTACGGAAGAATGTTTTAGGAAGATTCGCCCTCAAGAACAATTGATTTCTGTTTTCGAAGATTGCGTACATATAGTTTTCGTATGACTCAGACTTGAGTAATGAAAATTATGCGAGTCTAAAAGGATTAAACTGTTGATGACGACCCCAGTAAACGTACAAACGACAACGATTTATGGATCTGCAAGTGGAATGTTCATACATTGAACAGACTACGTGCAGGCGACGATTTGCAGAGAACCTCGAATGCTACTAAGCCGATATAACGGCAATAAAGAAAGTGCGATGGGATGGACCAGGTATACGGAAAACAAAAACTTTGCGACATCTGCTATGGAGACTCCTATCGTGAATGGAAACAAATTTAGGCAAAAAGTCTTGAGTTTCCGACACGGGAGTGAACGGGAAGTATTGCCTATAAGGCAGTACCTCCCGGAACGGAATCAGGCTTATTGATTTTGCGGCTGGACAAAATATGGTAGTTTGTAGCACGAAGTTCACACATTTTGATATTCACAAGGCAACATGGCAATCGCCTAATCAATTAAGCTCCAACCAAATTGACCATGTTGCAATCGACGGACGAAAAATACTTGCTAAGAGGGAAAAAGAAAGAGCATGAGCAACGTGCGATCGAGAGGATGCAGAGATGCTACAGCAGGAAAGAAGTTAGGAATTTTTAAAAAAAGGTAAACAAGGTAACTGATGGTATTGCTACCCAAACCGGAGCCTACAAATATAAAGATAGGAACACCATTGTAGAGGTGCATTCGATGCTGAAAATCTGGAGAGGCTGCCAGGCAGTCGTTTAAGTCCAGCAAACCCCCTGGATCAGACGGTCTAACAACTGAACTGTTTAAGGCTAGAGAGGATGACCTGATTGAAAGCTCATCTGTAAGATGTGGTCAAATGAAATCTGAGGACTGTTAAATGGCGATAAGAGCCAAAATCCTGATGTCATGCAGTCGTTTAAGTCCAACAAAGCCCCTCGATCAGATGGTCTAAGAGCTGAACTGTTTAAGGTTGAAGAAGATGATCTGGTTGAAAGCTCATCTGTAAGATATGGTCAGATGAAAGCATGCCACATGATTGGATCCTCAGTGCCATTTCCCCGATCTATAAGAAGGGAAATCGCCTCACATGCGCTAATTATAGAGGTATTAGCCTCCTGAATATCACCTATAAGATCTAGTGTAATGTGTGAACGCATGAATTCATGTGTCGAGAATTATCAGTGCGGCTTTAGGCCCGACAAATCGACAATCAATCAAATGTTCACTTTATGCCAAATGCTGGAGAAGACCCAAGAATATCAAGTCGATAGTCATCACCTGCTTATTGACGTTAAGGCCGTCATGACTAGTTTTGGTATCCCGGCGAAACTCATTCCTTTATGCAGGATGACGATGGAGAAAGCTCACAGTCGGAAAAAACATCACCGAAACATTCAACACCACCAGAGAACTCAAGTGTCACAGCATCAGATACTATATTCTATAAGTCAGTACAACTGCTTGGCTATACGAACGACATTAAAATAGTCGGTAGAACAAGGCGAGTGGTAACTGGTGCCTTTGTTATCATAGAATAAAAAGCGGCCAATATGGGTTTGGTCATCGATAAGACAAAGTATGTGCTATCAACAAACAACGCTACTCACCATTGAGCAGAACGTTGCAATGAATAGCTTTAACTTCGATGTAATTAAGGATTTTGTCTACCTAGGCTCTCCTTTTAACGCTGCCAATGACATAAGCGTGGAAATGCGGTCTTAGAAGGCAATTGAATAGCGAACTTCTATCAAATAAATTTAAGGAAACTCTTTATAAAAGCCTCATCATTCCAGTCCTAGTATATGACGCTGAGACGTGAACTTTGTCAAAGTCGGATGAAAGTGCCCTGAAAAAGAGTGACTTGAAAGAAAATTTATTTGTACCATTTATTTGTACCTGCATTAACGGTGTATGAAGGAGAATTGTACGGGTTGTACAGCGATAATGAGCTGGTGAAGAAGATATGAATTCGAATTCATCGCTTGAGGTTCCATACTAGAAAAACTACGCAGCACTAATTTAAGATAGCGTAGTAGTGTATTGATTGATCTTGGTACTAATATAATAGTAAAACCCGAAAAAGTGGTTCTGGTAATTATGTCTTTCAGTTTGTCTATGTGTCAGTATGGCCGACTGCACCCTAAATGGTTGGACAGATTTATTTCAAATTTCATATTTGGGAAAGTTTCATTCTATGATATCTATGAAATTCCTGTTTACACTGTCATACTTCACTAATGGCCAATTTAAAAAAAAAACGATTTTCAAGAAAACTTTTTTTGATCAAATTTTATACTTGAGTTGGAGTGGTCTTGTGCGATAGGATGGCAGTAGTTGAAAATTGGCTCATTCTCGGATATGACTCAGGCAATTTTGCTCAAAACCGATATCTAAACAATATTTGACATATACAGGGTGGGCCATTTAAACCTTCGGCATCTGGCAATCCTATAACTTTGACATCGGTTTTTAAATCGGCTTATGACAGCCCGCGTTCGAAGTGTCAGTCCAAGCGAATTTGTGTCATAGAACAGTACACGCCACCACTGTTATCGTGCAGTTTTACATTCAAAACATGTTCGCAATTGTGAAAATGCAACGTGCGTATCGTGAAAAATATCGAGTGAGGGAAGCACCTTCAGACCACACATCGTCGGTTTTACGTCAAAGAAAACCCTCAATTAATTCACGAAGAATCTCTCCACAACCAACGCGTGACTTTTTGGCCTGGAATTTGTGCGGAAGGAATCATTGGACAGTTCGTCTTCGAAGACGATGCTGGAGCAGCCGTAACCGTAACGGATTTTTTGATGCCAATTCGAACTAATAACTCCAGGGACAACTTTTGGTTCTAACAGGATGGCGCCGCAGCTAATACAGCCCGGGCCATGATCGCTTTATTGCGTCCTTTGTTTCTCGGACGCCTAATTTCGAAAAATGGTGATTTTGATTGGCCTCCGCGATCACTCAATTTAACGCCCGAGACTTCTTCCTGTGGGGTTATTTGAAGTCCAAAGTCAACAAGCCACGGACCCTACAAGCCTTGAAAGACAAAATACGACTGGAAATGGCGGCTATTCAGCCCGAAAAACTTCGAAATTCCGAAAAATGATCACATTTTAAATTTAGTTTAAATGGCTCACTCTGTACAAGATCATAGCATACCAGGTTTTGGAAAATTATTAAAATATTAAAAAAATTCGATTTATAACTGGATTTTTGAAAAAAAAAAATTAGTTTAAAGCATTTTTTTTTTTTGTTTTAAACTGAGTGTTTTGTAAATAAAGAACATATAGGTGCATGTAAGTGCAACCTAGTCGTACACTTTAATTTCATAGGTAACTTTTTTACGGTATTCATATGCAAAAATGATTTCCAGCATTAGCTTCTGTGTAAAATCGGACATTTCGAAAGATTGATGTTTTCTAGAATTTCAAAACAAATAATACCAAGCACAATAATTTGTTTCGCAGCATACCCCAATACCAAACGATTTCTACCATTAGCCGAATATTTTGGAAGATATTTAGTAGATAGCTTTGATCATTAACTACTCGTATAACTCGTCTCAGGAAAAAATTTCTCCAGTTCTTCCTTTTGCTTTCGAAAAAGTTCTTGTTCTTCACTTTACTTTTGCTTGTTGGTCTTAAAAACTTTCTCTCGATTCAAATGCTGACCCTCTACTCAGTGCCGCTTTAGATGTCTCTTGTTTTGCTGCGTGAACGTGGCAGAAACATCTTTTTCTATGGTGTTATAGCAATGATCACATCCATTATCTGCGCTTGATATTAACCACATTGGTACAATTAGCAACAATAGTTGGTCGAGTCGTCTTTATTCTCTTTGGGGGAGTGAGTGCAAATAAGACTGATGTTTTTAAATTAAGCCTTAATCAGAATTGTCATCAGGCACAAATTATTTAATTGTGTTGTAACGTCTGCTGTTATCTGACACAGTTTAGGCAGGAATGTATATTGTATGTATGAGTACTTTAATCGCGGTTATATTTTAGTTCTGCTCGAAGAAACAGTGTCTGTTTTTATATTTGTTGCGTCATATAGCTCAAACGATATTTGGGGTATGAAATTTTACCTCAAATGCTTAATCGAAATGCCTTTTTCACTTTATGAGTTGCTCTTTTCTAAGATCAGGAAGAAACTATTCAGTTTCTTAAATGTATGTTCCTTGCAGTTCCGACCACCTATCAGCTACTACATTTTGGTAGCATCTAGCTGCCATATCTATCTGTTGCTTTGTAGCAAGAATTAATATGATCTTGGTTGTTAAGCTTCGCACACGATTCACTCCAGTTCAACTGTCTCAACTACTGAGGCAACTGCAATTCGAATATTTTGAGTGGAATAAGCTATTGGACGAATATTTTTGAGCAATTCTCCTAAGAAGTTATCACTTATGAGCAGTAAGTTTGCTTTTTGGCCCAATGCCTGTCTTGCTAGTGTCCGTAGTAGTTGCTTCTGCTTGGCTATGTGTAGCCCGTTAACTTTTCGAACAGATTCAAACGTCATTGCCATGGTTTCTAACTGTAAATTCAAGCTTATTCCAAACTTTCCGCCTGTTCGTCATAGATTTTTTCTTTCAGGAAAAAACGTAAGTATGTAATATGGATCACACTGCTCAATGGATCTTATTATCATTTTCCCGCTCCTGGCATATTCACCTTCTGAATATTATATCTTAGGATTTGGAGGCTTAATATCAGTCGATAAGGCAAACAAGAGATACATTTACACTTTTCGGCTGATGTATAATAGTTTCAAAAAAAGCCAGCAGTTAGAATTTTTGATTACACATCACTATGCTAAAGGATTTTTCTCTGCGTCCTTGAGATTTTGGATTCAAGTTAACTTCCCCACCTAATGCAAGACTATATTCTTCTTCAAGTTCCTTATTAGTTTGGCCTTGTAAATATCTCTTTCAATTAGCAACGCGTATCTGACTTTAATGCCTCTAATTTATTGTTAGATACTTGCATTTAAGTTACATGAACTATAGTATTTATATATAAGTAGTTTATATAAGACCCTCATCATACTATTCCTCCTATACGGCGAAGGAAAACACTCTTGGTCGCGTTTTTATCGACGGGGAATGGAGGAGAAGATACAAGAACCGATTGTACAGCGATTTCTACCTAATCAGAAGGGTTCGAATTCATCGCTTGAGATGGCTATGATATGTAGAGCGAGTGAACATCAACGCTCCGGTCTGGAAAGTTTATGAATTCATTCCAGGTGGACGACGCGGTAAAGGAAGACCTCACATACTCGTAAGGTTTCGCACATGAGTTTTTCTCAACCTCAACTAACTTTGTGTGTAAAACTGGAGGTAGATAGCATAAGATCGAGCTAGCTGGAGAAGCTAGTGAGTTGAGGCTCAGGTCCACCCAGACTGCAGCACCATTAGTTTCAACTTCCCATTTAAAATTTGTGTGAAAAAATATAACACTCACAGAAGTTATGCCAAGCCGTCTTCATACCAAAATATTTATTTATTTATTTTTATTTTACGTACATATATTAAAAAAAAAAATCCAAGTTAAGTAGCTTCATTGAGTAGGTTCATCTTTCTGTAGTTTTATAATATTAATTTAAGGACCAAAGTCAGGGAAACCTCTCTGCTTCATTCAAATTTATTTCGTATTCATTCCAAATTAAATTTCTGAAGGACCCCTCTTGAAAACCTATTGAATGAAAAAAATATTCAAGTTAATACAATATTAGTACCGGAGACTTCCTAGAAAGGGGCTAGAAATCAAGTAATGCAATAAGTGGTTGAAAAGGGAATGAATGACTGAATTAATTGAATAAAAAATATATTCACAGCGTTAATATAATCGTAGATTTGCATAAATTTTGTTAGTGGTTGTGTAGATACATATTCTACTAAAATACAATTTCTACTTTACACCAACTTTTCATAGGCGACAAAAGAGACTAATGAACTTTCTGTCACATTCACCATGTGTTCCAAGATATAAATTCTTTCTTCCACGTGTTCGAAGTCGTTAAGTATGTGTAAGATACTCCAAATATTTTGTAGACTTAAAGTATTTAAGCAAATAACTTTTCTTCCCCATCGATCTTATTTCAATCAACGCTTAATATGTTGTGCTGCAAAGCAAATCAACTGAGTAAAATTTAATTTATCATTTTGTTGCCAACATTTTTTTTTTTTAGAACGAAATGAATTTATCATTTGCAAGGCATGAACTTTGAACAATGCATTTTTCCAATAAAAAAAAAAAACTACATATCTATGAGTGTGTAGATGTTTTGGCAGAGGTGATTTTTTGAGTAATTTATTTCTAAGATTCACTATTGAGGTTTATTCTATAGATTTATATTCATATTTTATACTCATACTTATGACACTTATGAGTTGTTAGAAATTATGAGTATTTTAGTTTTGAAGGAATTCATCTTTAACCCCATCAGGTTCGAATCTTAAATTTAGCAGCACCTTACATTTACTGACTTTGTCCACAATGCCTCTCCCGCCTGGAGCACTCCATAAGACTGTATACTATGGAAATAAATTAAACATTGTTCGATGATGATCTGTAAAGCTTTGATGTAGTCAGTGTAGGGGGACCCATTAATCCAAGCAACATCATGACTCATCAGAGATGGTCGCGATATCTGAATCCTTTTCTATTAATAGTTTCAGAAGATCTATTATAATCTTAGTGTAAATTTGTTGTTCGAATGCGTTTGTTTATTTGATTCCTTTGATAGATCCTAGAAAATAACTGTACTCGTAAGTCGAAGCTCACCCATGATTCATCGACTTTAATGTCAAGTTTGAAAGTATATGAACCCAGGAGATTCTTCTTCTTCTTCATCCTCATCTTTTTTGTCTCCTCTCGTTCCCAGTATACCTGGGGTCGGGTCTCCTAAAACGTAGCCTACATCTCTGTCCTCTTCAATGAGAATATTATCATCTGCGTAGAAAATATTCCAGTATTTCATTTTCGGGTAGTTGCTCACTCCAATTCATTTTCGTTTTCGAAGCTATCATTTTCAATTCAAACAGTAAATATTGCGCGCATTTGTGTATTCAAATACTTTGGTGCATTATTTTGGGAGTGCATGGTTCGCATCACTTGCTACTCTTGCTCCAATTAGTTTCAATTTTTCATACAATGTATCAGTTTAACATGTGCAGTGTATTGAAGGGATTTTCTTCGAGTGTAAATATATCGCAAACGGTGTCATACGAAAAAATTGTTAAGATCGAAATTTTAGGCTTTGAAATTCTCTAGAAAATCCATGACGAGTTTTTCAAAATTTGTTCGTAAAATGCGTAAAAACTTTTTTGAAATTTAAATCTCATATTCTTACATATGTACATATGTCCAAGATGATTTCAAAATTTTAAATAAAATCGTCTTAGCCATATCCGAGAAATAGCCAATTTTCACAAATCCGTTACTAAGTCAAGTACCGTTTTTCAAATGAGTGTGCAGTCTATTGCAAACATCAATATTACTTCAGATATGAATTTGTATAGATCGATCCATTTTCAAGAAAATTGCAATTTCCAAAATCGGCCCTAAGCACCGTTAATTTTGAGGCTAGAATAAACATTTTGATTTCGCCACGGACCTCAGATATGAAGTTTGAAGAGAATCCGTCCAGCTGTTTAAGCAGCAGCCAGAGGGACAGACAGACGGAAACAAAGAAATTGCGAGAACCACTTTTTCGAGTTCCTCCCTAATAGTAATACAATGATCGATCAAAACCTCGAGATCGAAGATTTTCACGAAATCAAAATGTATTTTGTTTTAGTTATACACACAATTAGTGTGACGTAATGTCAAGGATACCCTATTGCTTCACTCAAATGAACTCAAATCTGTATATATTTGAAAAATTAAGCACGAGTGCTTCACTTTGAAAGTAGAAGATTCCCTATTCCCTCATTTCCAACTGATTCCTAGAAAGTAAAAACAAAGAGTACTCCACTCAACCAAACTGCTTTAGCTATTCAAAGCACAACGGCACCGGACAGTCTTGGCGACTGGATTATTGATTCAAAAGAGTACTGCCAACGTCATAGGTTCCTGAGTAAATGAGATTCAATTGCTTCACTGTACATATGGAGAATAAAATATTTATATAGTTTAGATATTCATCCACTGAATCACTTGGAAATGCATTTACCAGAAATGGACATTAGCATTCTATCTCTGTTCGAGTTAAAGTGCTTATCTTAGCCACTTTAATAAGGTAATTTCGAAAACGAAATTCCGAGTATTTGCATCGTATCTGTGTAGCAAATTAAATGAGCATTCAGCCAAAGCTAATTATGTTAAATTTATTTCTCTGTAAATTTTCCAAGACAATATCATTATGCTTGCTAAGGAAGCAAAGTCCTTGAGAGGCAAGTATCAGTCTGTTTAAGAGGTGATACACTTTTTTCTTTCCTTTTATTTAGTATTCTTTCGTAAGGAGTAAAACGAACAGGAGGTGTAATTGAGTAGACTCGTTTAGAGTATATGTGTGTAGATATTGACAAAGGCTCTCATCGATACGATAATTCTTAATTATTGTGTTGTCCTCCTTGAAGTCGATTAATATCCAGTCATCAAGTGGATGCTCAGCCGATTGTTTATTGGTAATCAATTAGGCTAAGGAAAGGCACGAATACTTGGGATGGTTTCGCTCATTCTATTTTTATGCACACAAGCATTTAAGTTTCCATCACTTTCTTGATTAATGAGCTTGATTTGTGGCAACGTAAATTGATATTTCATTTTGCACTTCGATGCTTTAATGGCCGGAAATGAATCGATGGAATTGAGTATACTAAATAGAATCAGGAATTAATGAGACACCGTAGTGGAAGGAAATGGGGATACTTGATAATGACGCATATTACAGAACAAGCAGGCTTATGTCATGTATCGGAACACTGACGACTTTTCGTACCAGAAACTTGAACCTAAATAAAGCTTCACCAAAGCAAGTAGTTTTTTTATTTTCTTTTTTTTTTAAAGGAAATTTCCAAATCCCGGAGCACTTAGACTCCATTTTGCTGTGTCCATTGTATTACTAGGCAGACTCCTTTTTGGTAAAGTGGTTGGAGAAACTTAGATTTTATTCGTTTCTCTTTTATGTTCTGGTGTCTGTGGTTGCTGTTCCCCGCCCGGGCTCGAACCTGCACAGTTCGGGTCACAAGCGAATATACTACCAACTACTCGTACACCGTGGCCACCTAAGCAAGCAAGTAGTAGTAGGTAACGATACGACCAAACCTAGACAGTTAATACATTGTCCACTATATTCGTATTCTCTGATAATTTTTGAATCCTGAGTGATGGCTCTTTTTTAGCACAAGCAGGTGACGTGAAATAAGGCGCAAGGAAATAAGATTAAATCTTAAATATGACCTTTTTCGCTTTTGAAATAGATATGGGAATAAGGCCAAATTTGAAATGGAAATGACACCAAAAATGTGTTAGCTAATAAATAAATGCTAGTGTACATACCTTCCCTTACCAGCAATCATTATATCATGCATAAATGACAGTCATTACATATTTCAGAAACTTGGAAATAAAATTTGATAAAGTTGGTTAATATGCTTTTTGCAGTGCATTGTTCATTTATTCAATCCTTAGTTACCTATGCAAATTGAAACGAACTCTAGTTACACCTCTCATAGATGTACTATCCTTGGCTCATCTCTGGCTGACATTCTCAGATTTATTTATGTACGTGAGGAAGCAATCCAAACAATGCTCTTGGGCATTGTTCTTTTGCTTGAACATGGAACGCACTCAGGGTCTTTCAATTGCCACGCCTGAACTTTGACAGCCTATTATGGTTATATTTGAAATGACAGCGCTGTCATTCTGTGATGTTTGTATTCTGTCATAGCTGTCATTTAATCATGGAAAACTACACACTTCAACAACGAGTTGAAATTGTGAAAATTTACTATAAAAATTAGAGCTTTATTCGCCAAACGAAGTTTTTATGGTCGGCACGGGCGAAGAGCTTTTTTGGCTATATGTCTTCGTAAACAATCAAAATTCTCAGATCTAGGACAATGGTAATCCACAAAAGTTCCAGGAGCTGCCTTTCGATCCAGAAAAACTTACTATTTGGTGAAGATTTTGGTCAGGCGCCGTCATTGGTCCATACGTCTTCCAAAATGAGAAAGGTGGGGCTGTAACGATATTCGATGTCGGGGTCTACTTACCCGCTGAGGAAGTAGAAGAGAGTTTCCTTCTCAATTAAATTGATACAACTACGGTAATGTGTGATGAAAGAGATGCCCAGTCTTGACGTAAGTATGTATCCCTACTGGCCAGTGACCTGTGCTAATCGCAACAATTCTTGCAACATTTACTCGAGTCCTATCTTCAAGTTCTTGTGTTCTGACCCAGTTGTAGTTCAGCCAGATTTGCCTAGAAATGACATAACACTGAAAAAAATGCATAAGCCATAGAAGAGATGATAAAACCCCACCTTGAAGTGTTCCTCTGTCTAAGAATTTAGTAAGAATTAAATTACCTAGGTTGACTGAATGATTCTGTTTCTTACTATTCAGTGACTTTAAAATCCTCAACACACAATCCCGTGAGAGTATTCTGAATCGCTTGAGTTATTAAAAACGCCTTCAATATTTAAGAAGGCAGCCAGGGTATACATATACGAGTATTTTTGTGTGTAGTGAATGGTTTTTTCAATCGTTTTCATCACCTCAAGGGGACTTAAATTAATGATATGCAGCCTCTAAAAATCGATACTAGCCAAGGGACTACTCGGTCTTGAGTTTTTTGTAGCTAATGGGCAGAATGCCATCAAAACCGACTGATTTATAGGGAGAGAAGCTGGTAATAGCTCATGTGATTTTTTCCTCTGTTATTAGTGATTGCATTTCATTCATAATGAAGGCTGCGGATTCTGAGATTCGGGTGCGTTCGCGCAGTCGTCCTTACATTACATTCATAAGACAGGATTTTGTATAACCTAGCGCAGTCCTTGACGGTTTCAATGGAATGACAGTATTCCATCTATAGATATGCCTGTATCTTGGTAGTTTTGATGGATTTTTTGTAGATATTTAAGCAACCCTTGAACGGCTGCCAGAAATTATGCCTATAACAGATATTGAACTAGTATTTTTTTTCGAATTCTCTAGAGTCATTATCTTTGCGAATACTTTTTCGACCGATTCTATTTTCAGATCAGGTATTTTGCGTAGTTTTGAGATAAAAACATGACCGAACTTCTTCCAGTCAATTTTCTTTGGATTTCTAAAGGGCTTAGGAGACTCAACCTTGAGGTCCACATTATAAAGAATCAATTTGTTTTCCGAGAAGGACATTCGATATTTTCAAGTTATCTACCCTAAGGTTATTATTGTTCATCTGGAGTGTAATATCCAGGACTTCTTCCCACCCTGTGAAATTCAGGGTGGGAAGAAGTCCTGCTCAGAAAAATAAAAGTTGAAGTATTGCCGTTGTTACATACAGATATGCTGGACGCCATTAAAAATTTAGATTATCTTCTTAGCCGATGTTCTAGCCGTTCAAATTTGTATCGCCTCATGTGATGCTAGTCTGTCCATATTCGCTTAGGCTACAAATAAGTTGTTGTTATTTGAAACCTATAATTTAACAACTGTCAAATCTGCTGAGCTATAATTTGGACATTTTTTTTTAGCAAGGATGCAAGTTCTAGGCTTACGGTTGGCCTGCATATTTGTGTTGTAGAAGAGGTTGTAGCTGTTGTCTAGGTAGACTAATAGATTATCTGAAGCACACAGATTATTCTGAATGATCGTCAGCGTTGGCATTTCCTGGTAGGTCGATGTTGATTCTCATGGGCCCCCAACAACTTGTCGATTTCGTTGATGTCACCTAAATCATCTTCGGGACCTGCTGCATTCTGCTCTTTGCTTGCGATCTTGTTTTTTTTTTTTTCAATGTGAAGTATCTCATCTGATTACCTGTTTAGCTTGTTATTTTGTTGTATTTTGGCTTTCTGAGCCTCTAAGTACTTGTTGTAGTCCTCAAGAATTGCTTGGTACTTGTGTTTATCTGCTTGGCCTCTCTCTTGAAAGTTGCTACTAGCGTCATTTTTGGCAATCTTGCATAGAATGACCCAGGTCATCTTGTAAGGGCTCTTCATAGCAGTATCCTGATCATGCAGTCGTAAGCACGGGTACCTCAACACATAGACCTTAAAACTGAGATTTTTTGGGGTTTACTATCCACCTACATACGTCTTATTGAAGCACTGCGTATGATTGAGATAAGCATGTAAATTCTTAGCTGACAGTAACCACAGATGTGCTTATCCATTTGTGGCGGGCGCCCACGGGGAGAACTAAAAGACGAGGATTTTTGGCCACCTGATTTGTTTATACATATGTTCCAGGCATAAACCACACTGTACAATAACTGTTCTTATTTCTCTCATTGAATCAATTAGAAATATATTGCATCTTAATTTTCCAACCCACACACTCGTTAACAACAACAGTAGGTGTGTAGTGTTTTAAAAAAAAAAAGAAATTCCCACGAAAAATGTACGTTGAAGAAAATCCTCTGGCTACAATGATGATGATAAATTATTTTTAGACCTAAGACGAGCGAATATACATTTTCTATACGAAATCTCGAGTATTTATCTCGTATTTACATAATGCTAAGAACACGCTCTCGATCAGACATGGTTTTTCAGTCAATTCCAAAGAGAGCAGCCATTGACAACAAGTGGATGTTGTTAACTGAAACAACTCAATTGAACAGTTCGCGGTGAAAAATTCAATGTATCCGCTCGTTTAGACAATGATACGGGGATTCTGTTTTTTTTCTAATTTCGTGTTTTCCGAATAAACATTTTCTCGTTATTAAAATAAAATAAAATGTGTTAATTTGGTGTAATTAAAGCGTTGAGTAAACAAACAGTCAGCCAGACAATTCAAAAAAGAAGAAAAGAAATCAAAGAAAATTTTCTCTGGAAAATCGCTTTGCGTGTGTATATTAATATCTAAGTGTTTTGAGAGTCAAGGTTGGGGGGGGGGGGGGGACGAAAATGTGCGATGAAGAGGATACCGCCGAAGGTATTTGTTTATTACGAGTGCCTGGTGATTTTAAATTTTTTAATGACTTAAGCATGTTGTCTGTTTTCTGTCTTACCGGTATCGGGTCGTATTTAAGAAGTAGTACGGTGTCAGAATTGATTTTTTCCCTACTGTTGTTATTTTTGTTATTGTTGATCCCCGAATAGGGCTAATTAACAAAAAATATTTGTTGTTTTCAATATTCAACAATCTCATGGATTTATGTTATTTTTGGAATGTATTTTTTTTTTTTGCTCTACTAAATACATTTAAAGAAAAAATTTGAGATGTGAAACTAACACTTTGCGATAAGATAATGTGCGTGTGTATTGAGAGTTCTGAAAATCTCATCTGAGGATGATTTATTATAAACTTTATGGCCGGTGTGACCTTAAACTTGTTTGGAATAACATACAGTTGATGTATTTCTTTTGAGATATTTTTAGTGTCATAGTGAGTGATGGGGAAATACGTTTTATTTTTTTCTAAAAAAAGATTTTTAAACTTAAGACTATTCAAATGTGGGAAAATGTATAATTATAATCTTTCTATTGAAAATTCAGGTGGTATTATTCACGCAGAAAATGCTCGTATTAATTGAAAAAAATCATAACAACTAATGATTAGTATTGGATAATTTTCGTAGGTACTCTCAGACAAATAATTTTTATGAAAGGCTTAAAGAAAAAAAATTGTGAGCCAAGACAACCTTACACCATTTTGCACGTTTTCCTCCATGAAATAAAGAGAATGTTCACATGATCTACAAAGGAGATTTTTCGGAATCTTAATAGGCTACTTGCAGCCGATGAATTATTGCGGGCGATTCCCTATGTTGTTACAAAGTATACTACGTTGGATCAGACAAAATAAGAATGAAAAAGTGTGACGTGAACTACGCTGACAATTATAGAAAACATTAAGCCGTTTGCATTTCCATCCAGATTTGCATTCAGAGAGACTTTGGCGAGAAGTTATGAGTCGCAGAAATTTAAACGAAAATACTAACATAAACTTATAGCATTGGGGGACATGCCTCCATAGAGGAGAAAGATGATGTCATCAAACATTTTTCTATAGAAAAAAAAAAAAAACAACTTGCACCTACACTGAAGGCCAAAAGTTTGAGGCCACTCTCAATGCTTGAAGGAAAGAACAAAATCTAACATCGAAAGAAACTCTTTAGTAGAATAATAATCACGTAAATTGAACGGGGAACATACATATGTATATGACACCAAAATAAGAAGAAACATATTTTCATTTTGTTCTTAACATAAAGGAATTTGTATTAAAAAGAAGAAAAAATGACTTAAACCGATTTTTCATCGAAAAAGCTACCTTTACATTCGAAAACTTTTTTTCACAATTCTTGGCATTTTAGCTATCAGTTTTTTAATTGTTGCCTGTGGTATATTGCTCCAGTAATCTGATGATGGGCATTGATCCCAGATCCTTCTATCCAGTTCCTCCCACAACAGCCATATCATGATTTGTAACATTTCTTCATCTTCCTCTGTTTCATTTAGTCTTGACGAAGTTTTGACATGTGTTTAGGGTCGTTGTAATGTTGAAATACGAATCCTTTGCCAATTAATCTTAGTCCAGAGGTCACAGCGTTTTCTTCTAATATTATTTTGTTTGCTCCTTATTCATTTTTCCAATCACTCGAGCCAGATCTTCCACTCCACTTGAAGAGAAACATCCCCAGACCATAACAGAACCGCCTCCATGCTTGACGGTAGGAACCACACAGTCAGCGTCGAACGAAAAGTCTCTGTTTTGTGCCAAATACCTCGAACTTGGATTCATCACTCCATAAAACTCTGTTGAAATCTTCTTTTGTCCAGCCTTTATGCTTTTTGGCCCATTTTAAAATTTTCTTCTTGTTTTGTGGTCACAGCAGGGGTTTTAGAACAGCAACTCGCCCAATTAGTCCGGCATATCTTAATCTTCGATTGACCTTTGTCGAGGGCAGCGGTTTATTCCATGTTTCATTTATTTCGGCGCGTATTTTAGGTGCTGTTTTTCATCTACTTCGTTTGCATGTTGTGACTATTAGCCAATCCTCGTATTTAGTTGTAGCTCTAGGCCATCCTGACCGTGGTGTCTTTAAGACTTTCGGTTTGAACGTATCTTTCAATGGTACGTTGAACGCAGCACCTTAATACCTTCAACTGCGAAACATCTTCTCGATGCGATTTGTCTTCTTTAAAAATGGTGATGATTGCAGATCGGTTGTCGATTGTGCTTTCCGCGACTTTTCCCATTTTTAATGAGTTGTTTACTCAAGACGTGAAGAATCTCAAAGAAATTTGTATGACTTCAAAGTGTGGCTTCTACGTAAGACCTTTGCAATCCAGGTTTACAAATTTTGAAATTTGATAACCCTTTTGATGTAACGAGTTATAAACAAGTGCTGAATCAACAACCAAAAGTCATAAAATTTAATAATTATGAAAAACGTAAACACAACTTTTTTTCCAGAAACTTGGTACGCCCTTAGTTGTACATGTCTAACCCAACTCAAATATTAAATATAAATAAAATCATAAGAGTCGTAAAGCAACACAAAAACTAAAACCTAATCTAATACTAACCTAAGCGGCAGTTTCACCACAATCAAGCCACAAACATTTATTTAGTCTATTGTCGTTAAGATTATTCCTTTGCGATACATTCTTACAATATTTCCACTCAACATTATTGTTATCCAAAGTTAAAAAACTCATCCTTAAAGCTACCATCGCACTGTTAAATATAAAAATAGCGAGTACATGTGTGATGCCTTTAAAAATTAGTATCTACATTTATTAGACCTTAAAAAACGAAGAAAAAGCTGTGCCCAGAGTTTTGGGACTGTAGCATCATGCAAACAGAATATTTTTGGTTTCATAGTTTGACTTATTTTAACTTGAAAAATACAAATATGATGCCCTCATTCGTGTGTTGTAATTAATATCAAATACGTGGAACTAAGCAAAATTGCCAGGCCCATAATTATAAAAAAAAAAATAAAACAATATAGAAGAACTTCTCTACATAGTTCAAAACGACTTTTTTCATAATCGTAAACTTATTGTAGACGTGTCGCAAAATAAGTCAGCAACTTTTTTAAGAATCTGGCGTCGAAAATAGAAAATTTAGACTACTTATTAAAAAACTTGTTACATACAACACATGTTTAAAAATCTAATGTTTTTTTTTTTTAATTTCCAGAAAGCCCTACAGGGTACACCAAACTGGCACATCAATTTTGGTTTTCTTATCCGCCACCAGGCGCTGGTGGAGGTTCTTCGAGTGAGTATAAATATAACCTTCTTAATTATTATTTAAAATACTACGTACTTAATTTTGTTAATGGACAATAAAATGTTTAACACTTGCTTTTATAAATGTGGTTGTTGTTATTGCAAATTATGTTACACAACATTAATTGATAAAGTTCTCCTTACATATAAAAGGATCATTAAATATTGTTAACTATATTTCTTTTATTACAAGTGACATTAATGTGAGATAAGTGTTTTGTATTCATTTAAACTTTGGCAGTTGTGGTGTAACGTTGTTAAAGTGTTTAATGTTTGCATTTTCTTAGGCATTTGTTGAAATTTTTTTTTTTACAAATATAAATCCATGTCTCTATATATTAATTGCTAGATTTAAATTGCTATTAAAACTTGGTTTTATTTATATTTCGTTATTCACATAAATGCAGATTTTCCTTCTTTAATTTATTTATTTTAAATACTGGCGTTTTATTCCTTACTTCTTTTAAAACGAGGGTTGTTCGAAAAGTAATGACATTGTGACATTAGGCAAGAGATAGGGGAATAAGTTTAATTTTTAATTTTATAGAGGGCCTTGGAGCTGCGAATACTTCTGAAGTACCTTGCCTTGTATTCGTAGTTACTTAATTATTTTAATTATTAAGTGTATCGCGTGCATGAATGACTGGTAAAGCTTTTGACCATGTCATGGACAACACCGGTGCAGCCGAGTTGGCTAACGAGTGTGATCTGTGTCGAGAGTGGCAAGTTCATGAATTAATTTTTTGATATTTTTATTAATTTGTCTATTTTATTAATAATTATATCAACAAATCAGCCATACAAGTAATTCTTGTTCAGTTCTTGTTAGGCTAGGTCGGATTAAGTGTTAATTTTTATTTTTATTTTGGGGAAGGTGGAAAGCATCGAAAGCCAGAGTGTGAGAATTTAACCCTAACTAAGACCATCTCTGCTTTCAATCTCATTTTCCGATGATGCTACCAAGGGCATAAAGTCTTCCGGGGGGTTTTCAGCGGTGGATTGCATAATGTGGGAAAACATATTCCAAGCCGCCTAATGGTATTGCTGTTTTCTTCCATCATTTATTGTATTTGGGGATTTACATAGTCTTGGAGTTATTGGTAGTGCCTAAATACAATTTAACAATTTTATAAATATTCTCTACTTGTAAATCCCTGTGTAGGTTGTCATTTCTTATATACCAATGTGCATTAACGATGCCTCTTAGTACTTCGTTTTAGAATGTTTTTATCATTCTTAAATTTGTCTTTTCGGTACAGCCCCAAAGTTGTATCTCATAAGTCCATACATTGCATGTACGAGTATAATAGCAGTTTGTTGTCAATTGATAGCTGGAAATTCCTTCTACAGTATTTATTTTTTTTTGACATGCTCCTTCCATCTGAGCTTGTCGTCAAGTGTTATACACAAATAGTATTTGCATACGGAACTTCCTTTCCATCAATAATAACGCTTACAGTATTTATTTTTCTGTTAGTAACTTTAATATGGATAGATTTATTTTCATGAAGCTTTATTCTCCATTTTTGTATCCAATCACTCACAGATTTAATGGCCTCTTATAATTGTCGCTGCTTTATCAGCATTGTCTTCAATAGTCATAATTGCGGTGTCGTCGGCGAAAGTCGCCAAGCTATCTTGTAAATCGGAGATAAAGAATTGGTCCCAAGACACTTCCTTGTGGAACTCTTGTAGATATTTTCCTTAAAACTCACTCGAAAGTAATGATCTGCGATATAAGAATTAACAATTAAGTAGAACTCTTCGGGGAGATCTCTTTGCAGTTTAAATTCTAGATTTCGATGCCAGACTTTATCAAATGCTTGTGCTACGTCTAGAAAGATGGCTAAACAGATATTTTTGTTTTCAAGTGCTTATTCTACTGTACTCGCAATTCTATGTACTTGTTGTACAGTAGAGTGTTTCTCTCTAAACCTAAATTGGTAGGAAGGTAGAAGATTTCTTTCTTCTATTATTGGCTTTAGTCTTTTCAAAAGCAGTTTTTCAAATAGCTTTGATATTATGGGTAGTAGCGAAATCGGATTATAGGATTTCTTTTCATTTGGCGACTTATCTGGTTTCAGAATCATGATTACTTCTGTCACCTTCCATTGCATCGGAACATACTTCAGCCTGAGTGCTGCACATTAAGTTATAAGTGTAAAATTCGCTGCTACGAACTTTGGCAAACCCTTTCTCGGTTTGTGACAGTAATGTCGCATGGAGTTATAAAGGGTTAATTATATGTAATAGTTTACATTTAGCTTTATCCGGGAACTCCTTAAGTATTTGTCCTGTTATCAAATCATAGCCCGGTGTTTTTTTTTTTTTGCTTCATTTCATTTTTGATCATTTCTGGACTGCAGAAATAGGTTTTCATCTGCAGTTTACCTAGGAAATGGTTGGAATGTTTCCTGCAGGTGATCTGCGAAGTGGTTAGCCTTTTCCTTGGCATTTCTTGCCCAAGACCCGATTTCTTGTTTAATGGGCGGTGTTTGTTTTGCTGGTTTTTTTTTTAATGATTTGACAGCTTTCCAAAGCGAATATTCTGTACCCTTAAGGGCCGATAGATTATTCAAGTATCTGCCAACTGATTCGTTCTTTACAATTTTTGGAAGCTTCTTGAGCGCATTGCACAATGCGTTAAGAATCTTTTTATTCTCAGGTGTTCGGATTCTTTGCCAAGTTTTATCGGCTTTTGCGTTTTTTCCTGATTAATGCTTTAACTGCGTATGGGTAGTTTATGTCTACATTTTTTTTTTGGCAAGGATTAAGGGTTAGTGATTATTATTTACTATTAAATACTGTACCATTGGTCTTGAAAAATATTTTTTCCGATCCTTGCTTTTCGAATTTCAGAATTGATTTTAATGGTGTGCTGAGGTCTTCTTAATAGTAACTCAATGTCATAAAGCAGCTCAAGTCCGTTCAGTCTTTTGACAGCTTCATCCATGAATCTGAAATTAAACATAATGGCTAGCAGGATTTGATTTGATGTACAATCTAGTAAATTTACTGAAAAAAAAAACTTCAATTAGATACGCACCTGTATAAAGGACAGTACGTCTTGCCAAGAAACCAGTCCAAGTGCTGTTGGTTAATTCTATAATAAGATACAAGAATCTAAGCACAGAGAAGGATTTTAAACGCATGGCATCGGCTCAGGCAGAATTGAAGAGCCGTTCCACTTTGATCTTAATAGAGAACTGACTGAAAACTATTTTTCACTCGAGCGGAGTGACTATGCGACATACTGCTTTTCTGGCTTACTTCCCTATGGAAAGGCGTAGGAGAGGTAAAGCTAAGTGAATTTGCATAGCAACAGTAGGCATTCCTTTCATCATTCTTTGGCCTCAAGATAGTCTACTTCTGTAAACCGCTTTGGCTATGAAGGTGGTACTAAGTATATAGGTGTCCAGAAATACTAGCCGCCTCACTTGACGCAGCTTTAGTAATATCTAAGACTGAATAATTGTCTTTATCTTTTCTCTTGTTAAAGCACTCACCATACACTTCGATTGCTCACTAGGTAGCCTACTTGCATTAAAAGTTACATTTGTAATATCGGGATCAGTTGAGAGTACTCCCTGCTATATCTGCTGACAATTTTCGATTTCATTCAGAAGATCTGCTAAGAGATTTGCTTAGTCTGCTCATACCTATTTTTTGTAATCTCTCTGTAAGACATAAAGAGTTCAGTCAACAATTAGTTGTCATAGATTGCAAGACTCTGTTAAAAAGTCAATCTTTCTTCTTATACCAAGCAATGTTTTATACGACTGTAATAATGCATTCTTAATGAGAACGTACCCAAATTTAGACTTTTCTGATTGGTGACAGATATTGCTGAACGCTGATGCTGAAGTCCTGCGTATCTGCGCCAACGTGTACGGGTCCTTGTGACATATATGGCTTAAATTACTACAACACATTCCTTAACACCTAACTTTATTGCATTTCTCAGAGTGACACCAATTCACCTCTCTTTGTATCTATACATTTCAAACCAATCATTTTATACTAAATTGGTTATAGGATATCTCTAACAAACGTTAGAGATATGATTCAGTGAAGACACCGGCAATACATATACTATATTTCCTAATAAATTCTGCGGTTTTCTTATGAGATTGATGCATGTACTAGGCTCGAGTAATAGCTTCTCCAGACATGAGGCAACATAATATATGTATTTTCCTTCCTAGAATGCAGACATCCAATTTGGTACCACAATAGTTGTATTATCAGAAATTGTGTTCAGCAATATATACAAATGAACAATTGTAAGGTTAAGGACTTTTTAGGGCCATCATTTTTGGTTTTTGGCAGAGTTAATTTCTGTGCATTGCTAATATTTCCAGAATACTCGTAAGCTAAAGAAGGCAACAATTATTGGAGTATTCACGAAATTTGAGATACATACATACGATATAGCATTTCGAGAAGCTTATCGCATAGTCCTTCAAAACATTATCTAGACCTAGAACGAAAATGTAAAATTACTTCAGCGACACCTCAAAAGAAATTAACTATGAATTACTTTTCAAACACCCCTCGTAAAGAAAGTTTTACCAGAAAGAGAGATAGTTTACTATCTTTTTTCAAACTGATTCCCAATTCAATTTGATTAAAAAAAAAATATTAAAAATTTAAACAAAACTTTCCTAAAAGACAAAATAATTTCATAAAAAAAAAAAAAAAGGAATAACACTTCTGGGCCTTTCTAATTGCAGTTCAGTAAGTTTTTTCTTCATAGGATAAAAATATGTTAACCGGTTTCACCACAAGGATGCAATCCTTTTTAGTGCGGATGTAGTTTGCTTGGAGGTAAGGCACGCATTCGAAAATATAGGATACTTAGGGAAATTTTCTTAATGAGTTTTTGATGCGCTTTTCTTTCTTTTCACGTCTTTTTTTTTAAAGTATATTTTCTTTTGGTCTCTTGCATATAGCACTTATTTTGATTCTTTTTATAAGAAAAAAGAAAACCACGCTCACTTTGTTGCACTTTATAGCTTGTTTTAATGAACACTTTACAATTTAAATGTATGCATATGACGGCTGCCGGATAGATGCAAATTTATTTTATACCTACACACGTGCAAGTCTAATTATCCCCTTAAGAATGATTTTGAATAAGAATTAATTAAAAGGAGTGTTACATTATGCATCCGTGGAGTTTTTATTTTACCATCATTACCACATATATTATTTATCATATTTTCTTTGATAAAACTTTTGTTTTGAGTATAGAAAATGTAGTCGTCTGAAGGATGTTGAAGCTTTAGGCTGAGTTGTAACTGAGTTGAATTTCTATGTAGATTTAAATTTATTTTATAATAATGATGAGTATATGTGTATGTATTGTAAAGAAAGTGAGTACAGTGGGGGTTGCCTTGTTGGTTATGGATACTTTAAGAATTTTTTTTGAAATGATAAACTCCTTGCCATAATTCAGTCCACGTTTGGAGTAGTATTTTGTAATTTTCAAATTGCACAATATACAGTGTATATTCTAATATTGTGCGACACACCTGGATTATCATCTTGTAAGTTTCAGATGATGATAAGCGGACGCAAATTCCATGAATAAATGGTAAGTATCGACTTAAAAAGTGTTGAAGTAGTGTGAAGATTTGGTCTGTTGTCTATTTGTTGGACCAGAAGTCGTCAGAATTTAGTCTAGATGAAAACTTTTCATGAATCAAATGCTTCAAGAAACATAGAAGGACATGAAATCCTTGTTGAGAGTTCTAGAGGAGCAAACTAAAATTAGATTGATTGTGTGTGAAGACAAAAACTATTAAATTACACTTGGCGGCTTTTCGATCAAGGGCTGGTCTAGGTTTTATCTCATTCAAAAGACATTCTCAAAACATACAAAGTGCAACTGCGCAAATCTAAAAGAAGTTCTTACACTTAAACCGTTTAGTTAAGACCGAGCCAGCAAATGTTGTTTTTTTTTTTTGTAAATACAGAGAACATGAAAATGTTAGATCTGAGCCCCAAATTAAAGGTACACCCCGCGCAACAAAAAAAGCCACACATTGTAATTTTTAACAAAATGGAAGAAATTTAATAAATGATGACTAATCACTGCGTAGTCACTTTGTATTTTTGATGTTTAACATTTAATTTAACACATTCCCCAATTTGACAATACATTTCGAAGCCTAATTGAAAAAAGTAATGATCGTGAAGATCAGACTACAAAATATCAGATATTACCCAAGTACTATCAATATACATAAATTAAAAAAAGAGCAACAATTTGAAAAGCAAATTTCTTTTTTCATATTTTTTTAACTAAGAAACCTTTTTACATAATTTAAGACTTTCATAATACTAAAAAATGATTCTAGTATTTTGTAGCACTACCCTTCGCCCCCTAACAACGTCATGAACCCTGTTCATCACTTCTTCAATGATGCTCTTTAGATGCTGCATGAGTTTTGGTTTTTTATCTTGGATCTTCTTTCCCATAAGAGCCCAGACCTTTTCGATGGGGTTGAGATCTGGACTGTTGCCCGGCCAAATTAAGGATTCTATTCCTATTCCTTAGGGATTCTATTTTTAATCTGTGGAGGAAATTTAAAAATTAAAATCATGAGATTTTCAAAACACCCATAAATATGAAAAAAAAACCTCGAATTACTCACAGATTTTGCTCGGTGGCAAGGTGGTGAATCATCTTGAAAAATTGGTTTTGATGTTTCTGCTGTTATCATTTCCATACTCGGTACAACACCATCTAAGATAATTTGTTTGTACTGCATGGCGTTAACAGTGCCCTCGAGCATAATTAGAGATCCAACTCCGATTGCGGTGATGCATCCCCGCACCATAACATAAGGAGAATGTTGATGTTGGTGTGAGCTATGCATTCGTCGCTGTAGCGTTCCCCTTTTCTACGACAAACTATCTGCTTCCCATCCGGTCCGATTAGGTTAAACTTGGACTCATCAGAGAACACCATATTTGACCAATCTTGAACACTCCAGTTTTGCCTTTCCTTAGCCCAGCTAAGGCGCGTTTTCTTCATTTTGCTGGTCAGAAGTGGCTTTTTCGCTGGTCTCCTTGCTAGCAAACCCATCTCGTTGAGACGATTCTGGATAGTTCTGACGCTAACTTCAGCCCCAGTAGCTTCTCGCAGGTCAGCTCTTAACTCCGATGAATTTTTAAACCTGTTTCTCAAGCTTAGCCTCTTCAGTTCCCGGTCCTCCCGAACAGTGGTACATCTCTTCAATCCTGTGCCAATTTTTCTGTCCAGATTGTGATCCCGAAGATATTTGTTACAGAATCTTCTTACAGAACTCTCATTGCATCCAATCGTTCGAGCAATTTCACGAAATGACTGATTCTGTTTGGATAAGGCGACGATAACTGCCTTATTTTCTTTACTTAATTGTACCCTTTTAGACATCGCGATATACTCTTTTCACTTTTATTTAAGAAATACAACTACACGCACTGTTAAATACTGTCAGAATGAATTCCGACACATTCCAAAATGTGCATTACCTAACCCGGAAGCAATAAAATGTAATTCGGCGAATCCCTTAAAGGTAATTAGCGCAAAAAAAATGGAAAACCCGTATGCGGCTTTTTTTGTTGCGCGGGGTGTACTTTACTGAGAGCCAATTTCGAAAAAAAAAACCATGCAGTAAAGTTACAATTTGTCCAGAACGGGTCGTATGATACCCTTCCCTGATTTTTTATATCACCCCTAATAAAGTGAGGCTGACATTGAAAACATTTTTAAAACACATGTAATGCTATGCATAGGTTAGTACATCGCCCGCAAAAAGTGGGCGTGGCTATGTATAATTTAAGATAGAAATGGAGAGAAAGTCAACGTCTACACATTTTACCCAGACAATACTTTTCAGTTTCACTTTTCAAAAAGTGGGCTTGTCTGAAGGCGGATTTCAAAAATGTATACTCTTGTATTATCTCGGATTCTAGAAAGCTTATATACCTAGCACAAAATGTAAGACCCAAAAAGTGGTGACATACGGACGAACATGGGTAGATCGACATAACTTCTGACGCCGATCACAATTATATAACTTTTTGGGGTCTACCGTTATTATTTTTCTTTTATGTTACAAACCGTATCAATATTAATATATCCTGGATAGGGTACAAAAAATGATTTTCTTGCAAATGATTTTGACCAAATTTTATGTTTAAATAATGGTAACTATACATCTATATATATAAAACTCAATGTACCTATGTACCTACGTTTGTATGTATGCTATGGACTCCGAAATCAAAGAACTGATTGAGCTCTCTCGTATTGGTCCGAGAGTGTTTCTGTGAAGTTTGGGATGTTTTCTTGGAATCGAACCTTGAACCTCTCACTCAGTGATCGCGCATTTAACCACTGAGCCACCGCTGTTTACCTTATATAAAAAATACAATAGCTTGACAGAATTTATAACGCTCAAACTGTGTAAACAAAAGAGAGTTAATTGATGAAGAATTTTTTTCTCAAAAAATGGTGCTTACATTATGCTATCAAAAGCCCCTCTTCAAACAAAACATTTTTTAAAATAGTTTTTCTTGCCTATTTCGGTTCACCACATATTCCAGATCTCTAGGTCAAACACACAGATAGGTAGACACCGTTTCTATGCTCCATTTTATACCATTCTGGTCCGATACACTATAAAGTAATCAAAAAGTGACTCACTACTTTTGCTGAAATCGGAGCTATTTTTGTTTACATCTTTTTGTTTTGCATTTCCGTATCTGCAGATATTAGACCACATTCCGTTCAAAATTGGAGAAAATTAAAAAAAAAAAAAAAAAAAAATGGTTCACTTTCAACATTTTACAATACGCTGAACTCGTCCCACAAAAAGCCATCCAATCCCGATCAAGTTTCCGATTCATAAACTTAAACAATTTTAATTTGTAACCGTATTTACCCTCGGTGAACTTCCACTTTTGTTGTTCCCCAACATGTGCCGAGCACGCTTAATGCCTTTCTACCAAGAATTTAATCGTTTAATTACGGTGGATAGCCACACATTTACTGAAATGAACATATGCCGCCCAAACAGGAAAGTCACCCATTTATGGTTTCAGTGGTTGCCAACGATTTCCATTCCCTCGCACCTAGTTGTTTTGTGGTTAATTATGATTTTCGGAAGGATGTGTCAAGCAGTGCGCAATTAATTCCAGCACTTCATAATTAACAAGTACTATAAGCAAATCCAATAAATGCAAATGAATTTCTCGTCCATCTGTTGTAACTCCTTAGGCACAGCGATACATAAAATTGATTTTTTTTTCTGTTTCGTTTTCGATATCGGAAAACGTATTAAGAACTTTTAAGACGGTTGTTTTGTCATGTATATTGATGGGATTTTGTTCTCCATTTACAAACAAAAAATTATAGCCAAAGGCAAAAGTTGAAAATAAAGACAAAATAATCAATTGGCCTGACTTCCGTTTCTTTCATCGAATGTTTGCGCGGAAACATCCCTTAAAATGGGTTTTTATTTTCAGTTATTTGTCATAACAGTTCACTAGATTGGGAGTCGTTTATGTATCTGAAATATTCCACATCAAATAAATCGGGCTATCTGAGATTGTGTGTATATAATTTAATGTCGACAAAATGCCACCTCCGAATATGTCCAAATATTTGATGGTTGTGCGTGCCGCCCATCGTGTTAAGCGTAGTGCGTGTAAGTGGTGAAGCTTTTATACATACATATAATGTAATCAAATATTAAAATAGTGTTTGGGTTCTTTTAATGGTTAGAAAAGGTTGATTTCAAAATGTACGAGTGTGAAATATTTTTTTGAGTATGTATAAAATATGCCACCGGCATTAATTAAGTTCATCTCAATTATACCCCATAAGTGTGCATTTGATAGTTTACTGGCAATTTTCCAACAGATGACTCACATTTAATTGCAATTAAAAGTTCTGTGTGAAAGCTCCGCGAAAACAATTAAAGTTGGATGGCCGCCTTTGAATTTAATTAAATTCATATGAGTGACATTAAAATTGATGCACTTTAAAGTGGTTTCAGTGAGGTAAAGCTGCTTTTACTTGAAACTACCTGCAGATGAATAATTTCGATGGTGTCACTCTGAAGTGCATGACAGGTATTAATGATAACGTCATTAAATTCATGAATCAGAACGGCGATATCTAGTATATACGTAATTTGGCCTAAGAAATCAGTACAAACCATGACTGAAGTTTGCCGTTTATGAAAATAACATAATTTGTGGAGAAATGTCCTTATCTAGCTGATGCTTGATCCTTCTGAAGTCGCTGGTTAATCCACAGAACTGACAATTTTCACACTTGTAGAATTAGGTCTAGTAAACCTGCGCAACTTCAACCGTGCCAAATTACAATCGGGCATATTGCTCCCGTGGTATTATCTTTGCTGGATATTCACTTGTTCTAGAATTGTGTAGATCATCGAATGCATCGTACTAATGAATGTAAACAATGTAGGTACCAACATATGAGCGAAGAAAAACTAACATGTATTAGTGCTATTTCAGGAAGAATAAAAAAGACTGTTGTAGTTTTACTGTATATGCTCGTATATGTAACAACGCGCTGAATGTTAGCATTTGTTACCATATCTTGCAATTTAGCAGTATCCACTTGTTGTTCCATAATACATTCAACGAACTCTCTTCACTGTGCGTGGTCAGTAGGCTTCAGTTCTTGAGTCAATTGCACTCAAATCTTGAATTTTAGGACACCCTTTAGTAGACCATGATTGTTAAATAAAACAGTATTTAAACTTCGTAAATATAATAAAGGGTAATCCAATTTAAATTTAAAATAAAATACATTGGTTTTGATAAACTGTTGATATTTTTATGTCAATATAATGTTGTTCCATTAATATTAAATATGACATTAAATTCACATTAACATTAAACTACTGCATAAATCCTGCGGTAGTTCATAAATAACACTTCAAATTTCATCCTTTAGCTCGATAATAGCTTTGGGGGTCACCTCTGCTTCACATAACTCCAAAGAAAAAATCGCACGACAATTTTCAAAAAAGTACGGCCCAATCCGCCCACCCAAAATCCGCCTCAAACATTGACTTTTTGTGGATCCATTGGTTCTTCGTGAATGGCGCGTAGATTTCTATGACCCCAAATGTGACAATATTGTTTGTTTATGTAGCCACACAGTTGAGTGGCTACATTTGCGCCTGAGGAGCAAATCATACTGGTTAAATTTTTGGATGGGTTTTAACAATAATACGTTGTTCTCTCGTATACTGCCCCGTAACTACAAATATCAATGCTTAGCATTTACAGATGTAAAATATCAGCTATTTACCTTTTACAGAACCGCACTATTACCAGATTTGAATTAGAACCTCCAATTGAATCACCCTTTAGGAGGATAAAGTTGTATCTTGAAGATTACCAATGGAAAGCTCTTAAAAAATGATTCATCTTTTGTTTTAATACATTTTTATGGAAAGTCAACTGACAATGACATTCCAGCTGTTAACTCCTTAGACAAAGCCAATCGGCTTACTGCTCACTTTGCAGTGAAATCCACGCTGCCAGATAATGCTTTGTCCCCGCCTGTATTTGAGAGCGTCACATTTTCCATGAAACAAGTTCACTTTCGCACTCGTACAGTTCCAGGAGTATTCAAAGGACTTAGCATACACAAATCTGCTGGTCCAGATATCCCCCATTAGTTTTGAAGAGGTGTGCTTCTACGCTGGCAAAACCTTTGCGTAAGCTCTTCTGCCTATCCTACTCTTCAGCGGCCTTTCCTAGTGGATGGAAAACAGCATTTGTCCAGCCCGTCAGTAAAAAAGGCAAATCTTCCTCCCTGTCCAATTACCGACCCATTACACTTACGTCCCTTCTTTTTGAGGTCATGGAAAAGCTGATAAATCCTCAGCTTATGAAATATCTATGATAGATTCACGAAAACTCCTTAATGACCGGCAGTATGGTTTTCGTAGCAACAGATCTACTGGTGATTTGATGGCATATCTCACCGAGAAGTGGAACCAATCTCTCCATCACTTCGGCGAAACTAAGATGGTTGCGCTTGATATTTCAAAGGCATTTGACAGAGTTTGCGTGCATATGGCGTCGATGAGTCTCCTTTTCAATAGATTAGAGATTACCTTTCGGGGCGTTTAATACAAGTTGTCTTGGACTTCAAGTCTGGAATTCACCAAATAAATGCTGGTATTTCCCAAGTCTCTATTTTGTTTCCGACTCTCTTTCTTATTTTTATAAATGATCTCTTGTCTGCAACTTCTAATCCAATCCATTCCTTCGCTGATGACAGTACCCTCAGTTTCTCATATTCATCCGTAGAGGAGGAACGGCAGCGTATGTCAAATACATTAAATTCCAACTTGGACAGCATAATCAAATGGGGTTCAACCAACAGAGTGAATTTTAATGCCTTCAAAACACAATTCTGTCTTCTATCTCTCAAATGATACCATAACTCTCAACCATTATCCATGAATGGTACTTGCATCGCTGAAACCGAAAGACTTGCTATTCTTGGTATGTGTACGAGTATTAATAACCGTCGTCGATGCAATGATCACATATTCGAAGTCGCTAAAACCGCTGTAAAATATCTAGGATTCCTTAAACGGTGCAAGAAATATTTTACTCCGTCTGATTTGGCCTCAATTTATAAGGCACTCATCCGCTCAAAAGCGGGAATATAACGCCCATATCTGGCCTAGTACAAACAAGACCGTTCTGCACATACTATTGTAGATAGGGTACAGAATCGCGGGTTAAAACTTATAGGTGATAAAGACACAGAATAGATTCACTTGAACCACCATAGAAATGTCTCGTGTCTTTCCCTATTTTATCACTTTTTTTTTTATAAAAAATGCTCCACTGAAATAGCCAGTTGCATTCCTTCCGTCCCAAAGTTTACACGCAATACGCGTCATGCTTCGAATGTACATCAGTTCAACCTTAAGCCCAACTTCGGTCGTACTGTCAGATATAGGGATTCGATTATAAGCCGAACGGCACGAATGTGGAATGATCTACCAGGCTCTGTATTTCCCCATCACTACAACCTTAAAACATTTAAAACCAACGTGCACAGGGTTCTCCTCTCTTCCTCTTCCCCATTATCCTAAACGCCCGTGCCCTAAAACAATAGGTATATATACCCTTTGGCGGGCGTAAATTTAAAAAAAATCAATGCGGCGGCCCGCAAAATCTCGGAATCCATTGTAGGTGGAATACAACGCCTTCACCTAGGTTTTAGCGCAATAGAAAGTGAGTAAGTAAAGTCGATATAATTGCAAGGAAAATTATATTACAACCTTATATGAAACGTGTTTATGTATTTCCATTAAAATAGGTTAGTAGAAATATGAAATTATATGTGATTTAAATAATAAATCAAAAAATTGGTATACAATCAATAGAATAGCCACAAGCGTTGACACAAGCGGACATTAGGCAATCAAAAACAGAAGTTCGGTTGGTAGGTGTTAGTACCGCCTCGATTTAGTAGGATATTCTCAGAAAACTTTCCAGCTACATTAATTACAGCTAAATTACATTGTAATCACTACTCATGAAACGAAACTAATTTTTGTAATTGCTGTGCATGGTTAACCGCTTTATGATGGTTTCATTATTTATTTACTGACAATTGGGAATGGAATTGATGATAGTCGTGAATATTTTATGAACCTGTTAATTGTTTTTTTTTTTTGTGAACTTACCCATATAATTTGTTCAGCTCTAGATTGTTTCATATGGGACAAAAATCCATTGCACATAATTTGCTTGATGTAATCACAACAAACTTGAATGCTTTTTCCCCCTGTTGTTAATGTATAATCCAAACCAGATGAAAGATATTTCCATAATCAGATTAAGATGTTTTTTTCCTTTTAGTTTTGTTTTTATATTGACTGTAGACGATTTGTAATTGAATTCCTGTTTCAGACAGCAAAACATCGCAAACGGACGAAGAAAAACAGCGCGACAGGCAACGAAGCGAACGCGAGCAAAAGAAGGAAGAACAGGACGCCATCAATTATAAAGTACGTTTTTTTTTTTTTATTTCTATATAACAAATATTCAAATGAATAAGATATTGCAAAAAAATAGCATCGTGATATTTCTTTTTTTGTCAGCTTCAGTTCGAGGAGAGGTGTTGGTCGCTATCTTGTGTTTAAATGAAAATTGAATAATTCTGTATAAATTCCTATTTTATGCGGGCCTCGAGTAAAATGTTTTTTTTTGTTTTTTGTTTTGTTGTCTATTTGTTATTCTCTTTCGTTTCGTAGAACATAGTTTTCATTAAAAAGAAAAAAAGATTTAATTTGCGTGTTTCTTTGCGGGCAGAATGAGGATGATGACCTTAATTGGTTTTCTAGCGGAATTGAAGTCCTATTCTGGTGTTATAAAGTTTTACCTTAGATGAGTGTTTTCTTCGGATTAAATGAATTTTTTGAAATTATATTAACTTTAATTAAGACCATGACATCATTTAATATTTTACACAATAAAATGTTTTGGGTATGAATATTATTATGTATAATTTCAACTACGGAAAATTTCATATCTTTTACCATTTATAATGGCACAAAGCTCATTGGAAGTACCCTTTAGAATGGAGAATCTTTTATACCCGGAAAAATGTTCAACGAAAACTAAACCTTTCGCTAGTGAATTTTGGTTTAGTATTTACCCAAAAATAGAAGAGGAAGAGTGAAGGGAATTCATATACGGACTAATTGCCTGTTTTTGGATAATAATAGCTCTTCAAGAGCCAAAGACAACCTAGGTATTCTTTATCGGAGAAAAAACAAACAGTAAATGTCGATAAATAATTAAAAACAAAATGAAATTAATTAGTTTTGTTGGGTCAGTTTTTGAGGCATAATATACTAAAATGAATTGCGGAATAATTCATCAACAATTCATTCATAAGAACACGAAGTGAATTACATCCACGATTTCCTCACCGTTCAGACGCCAGGCTGCACGCCTCGAAGAGAGTGGCTCAATTCTAGATAGTGCAAGGACTGGAAAACCAAGAATAGGTCGTTTGGTTGAGAATATTGATGCAGTGTGCGAGAATGGGAAGAAGTGTCCAGAAACATCGACGAGACGACGGGACACGCAATTGGTCTATTCCTGGCGGTGTCTGCAACGTACTTTGGCGAAAGACTTGAAGATATTTCCGTATAAAACTCAGATAGTACATCAGCTGCTGAACGTAGACCACCAAGCCCGTCTCGAATACAGCCAGCGCATCATAAGCCCCAACCATAGAGCACAATTTTCCATCAAAATGAGTCATGAGTGCTGAAACACATTTCCATCTCTCCGGACATACCTTCTGATCAAAAAGTATCCGGAATTTCCCATTCATACAAACCGCGCTTGAGATATTATCAAAAAGCTTTTTTTTTAGGCTGGTACATCTGTCATCTGGCGCTCAAATATCTGTTTAAGAGCCATTTGTCGGGAGTTTGTACGTGATACTTGTTTACAAAGCAACAAGTCAGTGTTTGTTGTGCTCTGCGAATTTGCTAAATTTGTTGCAGAAACAGCATCGCATTGATGTCGCTAAAGAAATGATTTCTTTGGGCCAAAATGTTATCGATGGCATCATTACGGGTGACGAGACATGCGTCTATGAATATGACATCGAAACTAACCAACAATCATCGGAATGGCGCTTCTCAGACGAGCCAAAACCCAAAAAACCACGAAAAAGTCGATACAAAATTAAGGCTTTGTTGACGGTTTTCTTTGATTGCTGTGGTCTGGTCCATTCCGAATTTCTTCTGCCAGGCCAGTCAGTAAATAAGGGGTATTGCGTGAGCATATTAAAGTATTTGAGGGAAAATGTTCGTCCCAAGAGGGCAGAATTGTGGAGAAACAACTCGACAACACACCGGCTCACAAATCTCATCTTGTACGCGATTATTTGATCAAAAACATCGTTCATACCATTCCGCAAGCTCCTTATTCACCTGACATGGCTCCTTGTGACTTTTTCCTATTCCCACGACTCAAGTTACCACTTCGCGGAAAGCGTTTTGAGACTATTGTGACGATAAGATAAAGGAGAATTCGCAAAAGGAGCTGAAGGCGATTCCAAAATCGACCTATGAAAAGTCTTTTGAAGATTGGAGGAAGCGTTGTTGAAGCAAATAAAATGAATATCGATGAATAATTGAACGGTTTTCATTTTATTGAAGAATTCCGGGTACTTTTTGATCAGAAGTATGTCTCTCTATCGTTTTCGGGCACTGAAAACCAGCGTATAATTCAAAAATTGCTTTTATATCCATTGAAAGTTACTGTGTGGTACAGCATTTGTGCTGAAAGGGTGATTGAACCCAACTTTTCCGCAAACGCTGCTGACAACGCGATGAATGTCACTGACGAGAGCTACAGAGCCATGTTACAAGACTTTTTGATACTAGAATTGGATGAATTTTGGTTGGAACACATGTGGTTTCAATAAGACGGAGCCACTGCATACACAGCGGGTAATACAATGGACTTAGTGAAGAATGCTTTTCCAGGCTGTGTTATCTCCCGTTTTGGCGATTTGCATTGGCCCGCAAGATCACCCGATCTGATCAATCCACACTTCTTTCTTTGGGGTTATTTGAAATTATTGGTCTATGTGAACAGACTCTCGCAACCCTGAAAGACAACATTAGACAAGAAATAGAGAACATACCGGTGAAAGTACTGAAAAAAGTGATGGAAAATGGCAGAAAAATGACTCAAATTTGCATAAACGCTAGAAGCCAACATTCGAATAATGTCATCTTCTTAAGGGAATATAATTTAAGGTCCAAGTAAAAATAATAAAAAATAAAATCATCGTTTTTTATACTAGAAAAAAAGTTATAGTTAAATCAAATTGGTTTATTACCTTTGCGCCACCTTGCATAATAGAGGTACTTAAAAGAATGGGTCTCGAAATTCTCTCTTTGTACTGGGAGCTGCTATATGGGTGGAAGAATCTTCTTCAACATTCATATCTTGGGCATGCCCAATTTCGAAAAAGTGAAGTTTTCACGAAAATGGCTTTAACGAATTTGATTACTTACATTACATTACTTTACTTATTAGCTGGCCTAAAATTGGCTATTTCTCGGATATGGCTAAAACAATAATTTGGCTAAATGAACAATTTGTAAACGAACAGAATATATGGATAAAGCCCGTGCGATCCAATCGTGCCCTTTATTTTTCTAAAACGCACTGTTTTCAAGGTATTTCAACTGAAAAACGATTTTCATCAACTGTGGACAGAAGCTGGATATTTTAAAAAATTTTGTACAATTTTCCAAGATCTTGAAAACTGCAGCTCTCACCTTGTAAAGAATTTTGCAACCTAAAATGTTGGTTAAAATAATTATGTTCGTACTATGACCCGTTATCAAAAATTATTTTCATTAACAGTGAGAATGGGGTACTCGTATATTTAAAAAATACATGTGATTTCGAAAAGCTAGACAAATCCGCCTTGTAAAGAGTTCCTAATAGCAAAATTTCATATAAATTTTTATTTGTTAATAGAATGCACAGTTTTCGAGATATTCGCACTCAAAAATAATTTCAATCATGTTTGAGTGATTTTTGGAAGTCGTGATGGATTAGTCCTCCATCCTGTAGAGAATTTGAAAGCCTTCAATTTCTATCGCAGTAGGTATTCTCGAAAATTTATAAAAAAAAGTACGACACAAAGAATTTTCGTCGCAGTTAATTTGAGTATACCTTTCTATTGCATGAATTTTTGTGTAGAAGATTCTGGAGAACCGGTCCATTACCCCTGAATATTTGGGTTTTTGCTCGAACTCCTGACCCAATCCCTACAGTTGTTCTCAATCGTTGATCCAGTCTTTTGTATTTTGTCAGTTTAGAAGTGAAATTTTCAACAAAACTGTATTTGCTGTTATTCCACTTCTGCGTATTTCAAGAAGAGTTGTTCTATTTTTTAGAAAAAGATTTTCGTTCTCTATGCCCCATTTGTCCGATCGTAATGAGTTCCAAAAAAAACTAAATGTGGTACAAAAAGTGCAACAGAATTAGCGAAACAAGTTAAAATGGCCAAATGATATGAATAAATCCCACGGATAGCACATTCTATTCCAAGTGAAGAAGGATACGCCCGCTGACTAAAAATACTACCCTAAGTATGCTGCATTAAAAGTTTTTAAAACCAAAACTCCAAGCAGTTGGGCAGGTACAAAACCTGTACAGGGCTATCCATAATCATTTCAAGTCATTTTGACACGCACATTGGCTATCTAATTCAAGGCTCACTTCACTTTCACTTCCTTTAGCCTATTGCCAATTGTACAGTAAACCTTTTGAAACTACAATATTATAAAACTTTATTTTCTTATTTTTCCAGCGTGATAAAGAAGCACGAGAAGCCCGCCTCTTAGATTTAGAAATTCGGCGGCAACACGAACGCGAGAAAAAGCGCGATCACACTCATAAGCAGCAAACGCCAACACAAAGTCAACAGGGACAAGGCGGTTCCTCGCAACAACACATACATAGTGAAAAGAGTACCCCAACATCGGGTACTGCTGGCGATACTAAATCGCCACGTGATCGAACTTGTCCGCCAGCGTTTCGCAGCCGATCTATAGAGAGAGATATAACCCACGATAAGAAACGTCTTTCGGAGACTGAAGAAACAAAGGTTTGTCTACACTATTTCATGTTGTAAAAATAATTTATATTTATATATTTCCCCTAGGAGCCAGTAAGCACGACACCATCACCGCAGACTATTACTGGCCCACCTCCATCACATTCGGTGGTGGCGGGGCCTCCGGCAACAGCAGCAGCTGCTACAGCTGCCATTATCCCAATACTACCACTTGGAGTCGCCGCCCTGCGCGATGATTCCACTGAAAGTGATCAATCTTTAACGTGTTCGCAGGCCCAGCCAGATGCATATCACCGTATTATGTAAGTCCAGTAGAAAAAAAATCCTTTTAATCGCATTAACAGCTAATTTGGGGGCAGAGTCCGTCACTCCTACTTATCGATCAGAATTTATGGTTCATTTGATGATGGGGGTGCTTCGCAACTAATAGCAGCTTCCACCCTCTATTGATGTTTGATGCAGTCAGGCGTAGTGCTTTTTTTTATGTTAGTAGACGCAGTCTGAATTAAACCGCACAAGAAAAACAAATTTAAGAGATAAACTAAGTAACTACTGCGCCGGTTCGGTATTTGTCTCAAAGAGAGAAGCTTTCCACCCCGAGTGATTTTAAGAGAAAAGCTCATCTAGCTTTCATTTTGGTTAAGTAGATTTTAAAATTCATTTACTTATAAAAGCAGATGAAAGCGCAATGAACTTGAGAGGAAGTGCATCAAAATCCAAGGCTGGAAACACAATGCATTCGATTTCCTTTGCTCTATCTTCACCAAATCTGTACCGATTTTAACAATTCCTTTTTAATTGAACAGCAATTGTTTGGTCTTGAAATCCTAGAACAAAATGGAAACATTCGATCCTCATTCACTTCATAATTTGAAAGTAAACTTGATTTTCGGATTTTTCACTTTTGCGACAAATAAGTGGATATTTATATTCCATCATATGAAAGGCTAATAAAAATGCTAATGATTTTGTAAGCACTATTTTTTACGTCAAGATCGCATTATAGAAGTTACAGCCATTAATCGAAAGGCACAATGGTGACAATTATGAAACTTCTTGTACTTTCCTAACACAGCTCAAATGATTTTGTTTTAATCGAATCCTCAGGTTGGCTTCAACATTTACATTTATTTATTTAGCTTAGTACAAGCATACCAATAACCTGGATCTAAGAATAGGTCAACCAGATCTAAATAATTGATCTTGATAGCATTTCTCTGTGAGCTTTGCGAAGCATTCTGGTCACACCAGAGTCAGTACGGTGGTGAGTAAGGCTAAATAAGGGAATCTTAGATGACGAAGATTAGTGTTGAAAGAGATCTGGTCAAGTAATCAATAATGCCAGAAAGCAACTTATTTACAAAGACAATATATAAGTGATATCGCGACGTGATTTCAAAGACTGCATTTAATTTATTAATTCAAGTTGATTCTCTTAAGGAGCTGTTATAAATAACTTTTTGTATACTCCTAGCCTAAACCCCGCAAGGCAAAATTGAGGAATCTACGCTGAATAGCTTCAATTTTCTGACTGTGAACGCCATGACACGGTGACCAAACTTGGCTAGCATACTCATGAAGGTCATGAAGAGGAATTTGGTAACACAGGGGTTTGAAAATGCTTTGGACAAGCGTTTATCAAGGCCAAGCGAACAGCGAGCTTGTGTTGCCAATATGGGCTCGGAAATTAAGTCCTATTCCACAAATAATACTTAGGTCACGAATAGACATTACTTAGGAGACAAGTTTATTGCTAATGGAGTAATTTCAAAATGGAGAATTTATTTAAATTTTCCTGCAGTGCATGAGAATCAGTACAAGTCTTCTTCTATCATCTTCGTAGACCCATGATCAGTTTCAGTAATGACAAAATCGACATCATTAATGGCCAATATAAAGATCAGGGGCTCTAAATGACTACCCTGTGGGACTCCTGAGGTGGCACTTATTGCATTCGATACTGATGATCTACCGGCGATTTTCCAGATAAGATTTTATTCAAGAAATAAATCTCGGCGTACAACCAAGCAGATTAAGTTTTAGGTTTATGTTTTCATAAGAGATTTTGTCGAACAGTTTGTTGAAACCTATAGCCACAACATGCACGACTTGTACTTGGAAAAAAGTCGTGTAGCGGTTCTGAAGTGACATTAGACATATGCAAAGATATGGCATACCAAGTTTTGAGAAATTTTCAAAACAAGTTTTTTAGCATTTTGACATATGTAGATACATATGTATGTATATGTATTTAGAAAAAAAAAACAAAACAGTTTTATACCTGCGTTTCCTACTTCTGCAGAGGTCGGCATAAATTGCTAGGAACGAATGTAAAGGAAAACCACTGAAAAATTAAAATTTCTTAAATTTTCGGTTTTATTTATATAGTCGTACAATATACATATATTTTGATTAGTAGTTGCAATGGAATCCTAAATCAACATTTTAGGAAAATTGATTTCGTATCAACCGAAAGTTTGACCTCAAGTTATAAGAATATCAAGCTGGACCCAAATCTTTCACATTTAAAGATTTAGCATTATAAGTATACTGATTTTTATATCTGTACAAAAAGTGTAGGCGAAAACGCAAATGTAAATTTAATATAATCCCGTCGTGAAGCTGAAGCTTATGGCTGAAAACTGTTATTCTTTTTAGGGTGCAAAAATCTGCTGGAGATTGATTTTCCCGGGGTAAGTGGGACTTTTAGGGGTAGAATAGGTGATATGTAATACTCGTATGCTCCTGTTGTAAAATCACAAATGACTGCGCAGGCCATCGTTCTTTGTTTTCTTTGTTTTTGAGGTCACATTTAAACGAGTATTTCTTCCAGAGTGCGAATAATCTCCGGCGACTTCACTATGTATATAAGTAAAGAAAAAATCAAAATCAAACTAAACTTTTGAGATAAAACTTTATAATATTTTATTGAAGTCGGCCACACACCATTCAACCAGAAATCAGAAAAAAGAAAGAGGGAATGAGTATTGGCGGCGTCGGCTTTATAGAAAAACTGCTAGAAAGAAAATGCTGCCAACTTAACTGGTGTGATCGCTAATGACAATTTACAAGTTGAGGGTCGCACCATAATAGATTAGTTATATTATTATTTTACTTTGACCAATTATAGTTTATTTTTATTTTAAACATTAATATCGCTTATAACTTTTCTTTAAACTTGAGATTTCATTAGGAACCTTTGAAATCCGATAACAAAGGGCCAAAAAATAAGGCAAAAATAATTAGCTTTCATGCTCATGATGATCCGATTTGAAATTTAAAGTATAAATCAGATTTGTGTAGCTAATTTGGTTTTCTAATCTAGAAATTTTCATTCCGTTCACATAGAGGGTTTCGTTAGAACAAAGTTGCTTACAAATTTTAACTTTTATTCCATGTAAGAAACAGACAGCGGTTTATGTCAGTCGTTTCATAATGGAGCGAATAGCACACCAAAATTTTAAAATTTTATTTCAGAGGAAATAATGAATTTGTTAGTGATCTATCTATACGGGGTGTTTTTTTTTTTAATAGCGCCACTGCTTTGGGATTTGGTTGAGCATTAAATTACGAGTGAAAAATATCTCATAAATATGGGCCCAAATTTGACCGTTATGGAATTGTACTGTGTCTTATATTTCTGCATCAATTTCAACAATTCTATCCAAAAAGTACTCATAGATATGATTTTTTTTTTTACAAAACTTATACTTTGCAATGAACGTAATATATAAACCAATTTTTCAACGTGTTTGACAGTCACTTTGAATATTTGAATCTGGGATTTCTGATGTTTCCATTTTCTTTACTTTATGTATTTTAACAGTTTATATTATAGACAGTAGCAATATATTTGCCATAAAGCAAGAGACTAGTATTAGCCCCAAACATCGAACCCCAAATCAGCTCTGTAAACAAGGATGTTTAGAAAGATGTCCCAAAAATGAAATAAATGGAGTGGAAGTGAAAATTATTTAAACAAAATACGAAAAATCGTGTTGATGTCTAACGTACAGAGAAACTGTTATGTCATATGTTATCAACATGTTCTTGAGTTTCGTGCATTGGATGTTTTGCATTCGTCTAAAATAAAAATTTATTAAAATTGGTGCAGATATTTTGCAAATAGAGCCAGGGTAAGAAGATAAAATATAAAAAAAAAACAAAATAGTAAAACTCTGTAAAGGTACTAGTAAAAGTTGAGTCCGTACTAATAAATATTTTTTTATGCTCGTAGGTCAGCGCTACCAGATTCCGAAGTAGAGGACCCTAATTAAGAAATACCCTGTATAGTTAGTTGAGCTGCTTCACAGATAATTGATTTTCATTTGAAGTTGATAAGCTTTTCGATCGAATAATGCTCCATAGTGAATCTCCCAAAAGAAAATGTTTTAACTCCTTGAATATGTCCCACCTTGAAGCCAGAACCTAGCACTTTTCAAAACGTCTTCACTCATAGGTAAATGAGTGTTCTATGATGTCAGTCTCACGTAGATCAACTATCGGTATAATTGTGGCCATTGCGTCATACAAATACTCTTACTCCATCATTTTCAAACTTCCCAAATAAAGTTATGAATCCTAGATGTCGCGTAAAACAGATCCTATTATTAACATCTCCCAGGATTGAGTTGAATTAAACGAGATGTAATAACTTCTTGACTGATAACCTCAGAGTTTTAAATTAAAACACCCACTGACATTTAATCAAGGATAGCATTTTTTCACTACGGGTGGAATGAATAGCCTTTTCAAAGAAAACTTCCGTTCTTTCTTTTGAATAAACTGCATAACCAAAATTAAATTCTTTTATACATATAAACAACCCTCCCACATAAGCACTGCTTATTCAATGTTTCGCTTTCATTATAATTATACAAACTGACCGCTAAGTTAGAGCAGTAACACTTTTGTGATGCAGAGTATTTCGTTTAACCAAATCTCCCAATGTACTCGGAATAAAACAAAGCCAAAGAAGAAGAAACTGCATCTAACCACCATCTGCATACGTCATTCATGTACTCGTTCTACTTTTGAAATTCCAATTCGGCGCGCAGCATTTCGAATTGAATTTTCGAAAGTTCTTATTGAAAGCTCTTCGAAATTATGTTATGTGTAAAATTCACCATCCTTGTGAGTCCTTCAAAGGAAGCTGTACGGTGTTGCTTTCATTGTGATTCTCCTCATAGATTGTTTATGTTAACACATAGCAGGACCATAGAATGAGATATATACGTATCCTGTCAACGTGGTCGGGCAAGTGGTAGTTATCCTGGTTGTTTGGAAATAATCGAGCTATACTACTTATTCACAGATTCAAGATTGTCCTGCATTCTGTAAGAGGTATGTGTGTAATATTAGAAATTAATTCAATTTCAATTTCGAGAGTAGTGGTGTGCAAATTTGTCATTGAATACTGATTACAGGATCAAATTTTGAGTGGAAATTTCGGTTAGCTTTGCCAACGTCTGTTTTTTAAACACCGTTTGTGTTTTTTTTACGCCTGAATGAACATACGTTTTCTAAGTATTAGATACTGGCAAAATGCCACTATCTATTGTTAATAGAAGTGTATCCGCTCTACAGTGTAATATGAGTGACTGAAAATCGGTATTATCCGATTATTTAATTATTTGTTTGTGGTTTTCGGAACAGTAGGCAGGATACGATACATCAATTGAAAATTGAGTGGGCAAAAGGACTCTTCATAGTGTGGACGATTTATTACGTTATTCTAATATTGTCGAGTGTGGATTGTTGCCAAATCAAAGTTCAGAACTACCCTTCGTTGCTTTGTTTGGGGTGAGTGAATTCGTTGAAATGTATATGATTGCCAACAAATATCAAATAAATCTCATGCAAAAGAGGTCGTCCAGATATCAATTGGTCCATCACATTTAAATTGTATTATATAATATTTAAGTATCTGTAATATAAATTTGTAAGTTTTAAAGTGCAATATTTATTATGAGAGTTACATTGAGGGCTTATTTGATGCAGTCACATAATAAACCGGCTAAAAAAACGACAATTTTATCGACCTCTTTTAGTTTTCATATACAATAGGGTATTATAACTTTAACTGTTAATATTTATAGACAATCAACGGCTTAATATAATACTTTTAGTCTCTTTACTAATTCACAGCCTATTATTAGATTTATCCGTCGCTTAGCATCTAGTCTAGATTCTCCCTCTGGTGGATTCGAGAACTTTCTAGGCCAGAGCGTTGATGTCTATTCACTTTACATATCCTAGTCATCTGAGAAGATTAATTTCAATCTTTTTGACTAAATCGCTTTAAATTTTTGTATCCCATTCTCCTCATTTTGCCTAAACATGAAATCTGAGCAATTTATGATATGACAAACAGCATATTTGGAGCAAGTACGTACGACCCAGTCATGACCTTTATTGATCTTTCTTGGACGCGGTCTTTCTTGGATACGGTCTCGCCTAAAGGCTAGGTACCTTGAAGTACCTAATTGAAGGCTGTATGGACTAGTCGAGAAGACGGTATACTTGCTCTGAATAAATTGCCTTGAAATAGCTTAAGGGTTATTGCTTGTAAACGCCGGTCAATAGTTAAACAGCAAAATTAGCATGAAGTAGATTTGCATCTATTTCTTCATACTTATCACTCCCCCGCCATCCACATGTATCGGTATTATATTTAAGATGACCTGTTCAATATATGTGTGTGTGTGGGGGAGGAGGAGGAGGAGAAGCTGATCACCCAACACAAAGCGGTATTCGTAGATCTCGCAATCAATCTCAACATATTAGAAGCTCGAAATCCAAACCTCATGGTTGTCAAATGGAATTTGTTGAAACATGTTGATCCCTCTATGAGTGCGATATTGAAGCTATTCAATAAATAAATCTAGGACACTAGGACTGCTATCAACAACTTTATCATTCTAACTGAAAACTAAAATGTTGAGCCATGACCTACCTAAAAGCGGAGCAAAATGTCGTACAGTACGAGTATCTATCATGATTGATCCCAATATAAACTCTTAATTTCTGCACCGTACTTCAACCTTGATTTTTCCTTTCACACTGATCTATGTTACTGTAATGAATTCTAAAATCTATTTTTGCAATCTGTAATAACATACAAATGACAAACAAGCTCCAGTATTCATCTCCATACCCAGATTATTCCCATGCACCACCAGTATTTGCATTCACGCCCTTGAGTCTACCGTATTAATAAAGTGTATCATATTCACTCTTCTTTTAGATTTTGTAGAGATTACTCATGTATGACCCTTCATACTGCAGTTCAAACGTTTCCATTCAATTTCGGGATAATCGTTCGAGTCATGATAACATTTACAAAGAAAACGTTTCACATTTATCCCAACACTAACATCAAAGGACCTACTTTGACTTCTCATATATTGATTATTGGGGTTTGTTCTGCGGAAATGTTGCTTTTTGCAACATTTCCGTGGATAAAGCTAAGTTACAGGCATTTTCGAAATTCAATGTTTCCTCGCTAAATACCGCATTACGGGTTAACGCAATGAAATAATCCACTAATGCATCGGCAATGGTATTTGATTTTAGGTTTACGGGAATAATAGGTTTTGGATTTATTTTTCAGGAGATGTAAGTTCAGTATTTTGAGATAATCCCCATAAACACAAGTTTGTATGAGTACAAGAATTTTAAGCGAATTATGAATTCAGTTGCAGACTCCCCCTCATGCTGTGATACTTTGCTAAATTAATACTCGTAACGTTGCGCTCTGATGTTTATGTTAGGTTCTTCCGCATTCACGTCGCCGCATCCACTGCATAGTTCAGAGGTACTTAAAGGCATTCTTTTTACGTGGGCCACCAATGTACATATTGCGTTCAGTTCACCTATTAGAAGTCTCAAGTGTGATTTGGAAAGTGAGAGGAGGACTTTCGTTTTTTTTCTTATTATGCGTCCCATTTTTCATCGGCCATCTTAAGGAAGTTTATTCCTATACTAGATTTGATAAGTTTCATTGTATGTAGGACTTATTGATCTGTCCTAGTTTGGTCCAGTTCTTAACCTATTCTGGCCAGTTCGTTGGCCTTCTCGTTTCCGGGGATGTTTATGTGACCCGGGGCCAAAGGGAATGTGGCATTGAATTGTGTGCTGAGAGTCCTCAGCTCATTCTGATATCTTTTTATTTATTTTGAATTTATCACCGTGGAAGAGATGGTTTTTATTGCTGCTTGACTATCTGTGTAAATGTCCATATTTTTTTCGAAGAGGTGCTAGTGAAGATAGTTCTCGAGAGGCTTTGCTAATAGTTAAGACTTCCGCTTGAAATACACTGTGGCAGTTTGGAAGCTTCATCGACGGGGCGATAACGAGTTTGGCCGAGAAAATTCCAGACTCGAAACCTTCAGCCATTTTTAACCCATACGTAAAGATAAATATGTTATTTGGCTTCATAACTATTCCTTCCGCCCAGTCGACCCGGTGAAGTCGGGGTATGACATTATGTAACCCGTTTTTGGATCCAATTGTACGATGACATATCTGGCCCTTTATCCAGGAATGGGATTGTTAGAATCGTAGGGCACTTTCGGCTGCAATAATATAAGCATCGTTTCCAGTGCTGTGTGGTTTTAATGGTGTTGGTATTGGCCCCTTCTTTTTCCAAATAATCTGTTGCATGCATAGAACCGATAGATGCTTTCCGAGAGATTTGGAGTTGTATTCCATTTAACATTGGGAGCTCGAAAAGCGGTACTCGTCTTTTTCTAGTGAAAAGGACCACCTCCATTTTTTGTGGATTGACACTCAATCCGCAATCTTGGCCCAGTTGTTCAGTATAATTAGGGCCGATTATAACAAGTTTGATAGTAGATATTATAATAGGAATTTACCTGTGACCATTATAACTATATATGTCATCAGCGTATGCTAAAAACTTTACGCCCCGCTGCCCTAGTTTCAGTAAAATTCAATATGTAGCCATGATCCAAAGTAGTGTGATATGATCCCTCCCTGTATGAATGGTGATGAGTGTTTCTAGAGTTGCGGAGCATGAGAAGGAAACTTGGAACTGCATGTTTTTCTGATCGAAGTTTGCAAGCGTCTTTGGTAGAATCAATTTGGCTGCAAAAGTTTCTCTAGGCAGTTTTTTTGCTCTTCCTATATCTGTCTCAAACTACGGGATACGTAGTTCTTTTCTTGGTATTGTAAAGCCTTCTTGCATATTGTCGTAGGGTTGATAGCTCATTGTACCATACGGGGTTGTGCTTTTCTTACTTCTTGTAAGGTGGCATGACCCTTCGAAGGCTTTCTGAAAAGCAGGAGTAAGATGCGTTACTTCTGAATCAATCGTCAATTGATTTGTTAGGGGCTGAACCCTAGGGCCCTAACCAGATTATTTAGGCCCAACATTTCTTGGCCGATCCTCTGACAAGATCCAAAAAAGCCTCAGTCGGTGGGGTATCAGGACGTCGTACTGTAGGTAGCAAGAAGATATTACTCGGGGAGTGGCTACGGCCCTCTGTAAGCGTAATGTGGTTTGATCTGCGTTGCTATGGGAGGGATTGGAGAAGCAGGTTGACACTTATTGGTGTCATTTTGGCTTTTTCGCAGAATAGGTTAAACTTTTTGGAGTTTAGTCCTCAAATTTTGCCACTTGATCCATGGCTCCTGTATGAGGGTGAAGTCTATGTTTTCTTATGTATGTAGGTAAGGAGGTTAGCACTGGCCAGCTTACTATGATGAAAGTTAATTTGATTTCAAGTTTTTCGCTGACGTTACGGTCATTCTTATTTTGTCTCTAAATGGTTTCACCTTTACCATCTTCAATCCTATTCTCATTTTGGATCCTTTAGATGGAAGTGTCTCAGTTGCATATGACGACGTCTCCTTGGCCCCCTTCTGGGAGGTTTTCCAACTCCTAAGCCTTCTAGCCATCATTCGGGAAGTTTTAGTGACATAAGTGGGCCTGGTATGTGAATTTGGGCTTTGGGATGAGTTGGCAGATCCTTCTTTTCTTTTGTTAGCAGTTTGATCTCCTTTCAGGATGTCTGCATCTTTCTTATTCCCTATTTGAGCCACTTATGGGTGAATTAATCTGGGCAAGATAGAATGCGGAAACTCTTAAGGCTCAACAACTGCCCGAAGATCGGTATCGGGCTGCAGGCCTCGCTTAAGGCCATTTCCATGTGGTCGAGCAACTTTTATTCCGCAAAGCCCCAATTAGTTTTCGTCTGATAGACGTTCTTCTCGGCATCCTATTTTGGAGGGGTGAAAGAACTTAGTTCGTTGCTCATCAGTAGAGTATCCAACGAGAAAAGCCGACAGAAGTTTGGTGACTCATTGCAGCGTAAGCCCTCGCACCTACCACAGGGTGCCTGCTGTGCTCTTATGTTTAAGCATGGCGCAAAATGCTTTTTTTTACACATCAATCACTTGGAATTAAGCAACCCATTTTATCCACAATATAGACAGAGAGAAATCTCTATTTTCTACGAAGCGCACTCCTGCTTCTTTTATTTTGCGCTTCAGCGTTTGCAAGTGGGCCTATTCAGTTACCTTTATCTATTTTTGAAGTCTCGCTAACCATTACGGATTATGAAACAAGTGACCAGTTATCGATTGGATTCAAGTCTGCACCTTTTAGTAACTTTTTAGCCTGGAATGTTGTGGAACAAAGATGAATTTAAGAATGCCACTGCCATTGGAATGGTGCAGAGGCATATTTAAAGTTGAGGTTAATTATTACAGGTCAATAGAAGACTACAAATGGCACCTAACAATATTTACATAAGTTAATATCCCCATTTGTGGATCTCATGCAGAATATTAACGTACTAAGCAACCCCACTATAGGGTATATTCCTTTTTATTTATTTGGCTTACGCACTGAATACAACTGAGGAGTTTTGAGATTGCTTTTGGTTTGGACGATACCTTTCACTAGTTGTGGACTTATTTTACTTATTCGTACCAGATTTTGTCTGTGAGTAACTAATTAATGAATATTCTTTAATGAATAAACATATGCAGCTGTATAATATTCTACGTACTATTTCAATTGCTCTTGCTGATTACCCATTCTTACACTACGTTCCAAATAAATTCTTTTGTTTGATCATTAGTTAGATACTGATAACCCATATTGACCACTTCAGGATCAAAATGTGACTGACGAAATATGATGTGGTCGTTCACTTTTGTACTCTAATTGCGTAAAACTCAATTTAATTTCGTACCGGTCGGATTCGAAAATATCATATATTATGTTTTACGTTAACGTCTGGTTAGAGTTGTAGGACGGAGAGTATGTTGTAGTTTGTTATTGAAAGCTAGGTTATGTGGTCGTGGTGGGAAATATGGTATGGGATGGTGTGTTAGGGTAAATTATGTTAAACATGATATTTGGTGGTTCTTAAGGAGTACTAGGCTTATGTTTATGTGATAGTGGCTATGATAATTAATTGGTCTGTCGTAGTTTGTTAAATACGGAATATCACGGTGTTAGGCTGTATTCCCTTATTTCGTGGTAATAGGATATTTTGGAATGATAAATACAAAAATAAATATTTCGGCGCTAACAGCCCTGTTTGGGCCTGGCCTAGCTTCTAGTTCTCTCTGATTTCGAATGCGATGTTAAAATATGAAAATTTAAAATGGCGGATTCAAATAACGTCGGTATAAGCTATGATCCACTCGATGTACTTATGTAATAAATAAATATATTAAAAATAAATTCGAATTACATTGCATAAGAATCGCCACTCTGTTGCCTATGATTTATTGATCTTAATTAGATACAAACTGTATAGCAAGGGAAACCTGAGGTAACAAATTGTGATGTAGAAAAATTGATCAAAGAATAAGACATTCAGAGAACCATATTTATCGCAGGATTGTACGCTGCCTTGGAGAATCTTTCTGTAATTTTCAAACAATGTTTCATTCTTTACATTGACATTCACTCGTCGAAAGAATCAGTTTTATGGCTAATTTGTTGATAGTTTATTAATTAAAAATTACAAAAAAATTGTGTTAGCCAACTCGGCTACGCCGGTGTCACTCATGGCATGATTAAAAATATACTAGTCATATACCTGGAAGGGACAAAAATACTGTTATTATATTTGTTGCACTCATTGCTAGTTCATCTGCATTTTCATTACCCGGTACACCTCCATGCCCCGGTACCCATATAAGGCGGACTCTATTGCGCCTGACAAATAGGTTCAGTTTAATTTTGTATTCCATTATTAGTCATTATTTTGACACAGGGTTTGTGATCGCGCTAATTGTGCGATTGCAAGGACTTCTGCTTGGAACACGGTTACAATTGGTTCTAGGTGAGTAGCAAGTTAACACAGAAGATGCCGCCCTTGATTCCCCTGATATTTTAGAGTTGGAGTTTCTTGTCGTCCTTCCGTTCGAAAAAATTCTTAGGGGATACGGGCGACATTAAAGGCCACGATCTGGTCCTCCTCCTACAATCTGGTCCTCCTCGCACTGTAAGAACGCCACAAGTTATCAAGCGGAAAACACTGCTTCGTGAGATGAATGTACACTTTTGTACTCTAATTGCGTAAAACTCAATTTAATTTCGTACCGGTCGGATTCGAAAATATCATATATTATGTTTTACGTTAACGTCTGGTTAGAGTTGTAGGACGGAGAGTATGTTGTAGTTTGTTATTGAAAGCTAGGTTATGTGGTCGTGGTGGGAAATATGGTATGGGATGGTGTGTTAGGGTAAATTATGTTAAACATGATATTTGGTGGTTCTTAAGGAGTACTAGGCTTATGTTTATGTGATAGTGGCTATGATAATTAATTGGTCTGTCGTAGTTTGTTAAATACGGAATATCACGGTGTTAGGCTGTATTCCCTTATTTCGTGGTAATAGGATATTTTGGAATGATAAATACAAAAATAAATATTTCGGCGCTAACAGCCCTGTTTGGGCCTGGCCTAGCTTCTAGTTCTCTCTGATTTCGAATGCGATGTTAAAATATGAAAATTTAAAATGGCGGATTCAAATAACGTCGGTATAAGCTATGATCCACTCGATGTACTTATGTAATAAATAAATATATTAAAAATAAATTCGAATTACATTGCATAAGAATCGCCACTCTGTTGCCTATGATTTATTGATCTTAATTAGATACAAACTGTATAGCAAGGGAAACCTGAGGTAACAAATTGTGATGTAGAAAAATTGATCAAAGAATAAGACATTCAGAGAACCATATTTATCGCAGGATTGTACGCTGCCTTGGAGAATCTTTCTGTAATTTTCAAACAATGTTTCATTCTTTACATTGACATTCACTCGTCGAAAGAATCAGTTTTATGGCTAATTTGTTGATAGTTTATTAATTAAAAATTACAAAAAAATTGTGTTAGCCAACTCGGCTACGCCGGTGTCACTCATGGCATGATTAAAAATATACTAGTCATATACCTGGAAGGGACAAAAATACTGTTATTACATTTGTTGCACTCATTGCTAGTTCATCTGCATTTTCATTACCCGGTACACCTCCATGCCCCGGTACCCATATAAGGCGGACTCTATTGCGCCTGACAAATAGGTTCAGTTTAATTTTGTATTCCATTATTAGTCATTATTTTGACACAGGGTTTGTGATCGCGCTAATTGTGCGATTGCAAGGACTTCTGCTTGGAACACGGTTACAATTGGTTCTAGGTGAGTAGCAAGTTAACACAGAAGATGCCGCCCTTGATTCCCCTGATATTTTAGAGTTGGAGTTTCTTGTCGTCCTTCCGTTCGAAAAAATTCTTAGGGGATACGGGCGACATTAAAGGCCACGATCTGGTCCTCCTCCTACAATCTGGTCCTCCTCGCACTGTAAGAACGCCACAAGTTATCAAGCGGAAAACACTGCTTCGTGAGATGAATGTAGCGCAAAAGTCAATGAGTCGCATATCAAGATAGGCTTGAGGCTGGGTGCCTTCAAACGCCACATCACTGTGGTTTTTACAAAAATTGGTCCAAAAATCAAAGCGACTCTTTGTAGAATACGCTGCTGTTCTGCACAGAAAAATTCTGTAACAAATAAAGTGATAGGGTACATGCACGATCATCTAGGAGAGTGTATGAGCTAATCTCAGGGCTTCGTAAAGGACACCCCCCATGCCATGGTGTCTCTTATGACGGGGTCTCTAAGCTGCATTTTTGCGAAAAAAGCATCGAAACATAAGCCAAAGTGTACCAGCAAACCATTTAAGTGCCCTTTGTGAAACCTCTAAACTATATCCTATTCCAAACTAAGGAAGGAACATTCAAGCAAGATCGTGCGCCAGCTGATAAGGCGAAAACTACCTATACTTGGCTCCAGAGAAATGTACCCCGTTTTATTGGTACAAAGACTAGCCTTTCACACCGTAATCCACTTGATCACAAATTGTGGACTGTCCTAAATGACATTATGTGCCACAAAAGATACCCTAACATGGAACTCTTAAGGAAAGCTTTGACCGAAGCTGTGGACAATTTTGCAATTAATAAGGTGCGTATGTGATTGTGATTGATGAGTGGTCAAAACAACTAAAGACTTGCATTAAGGTCAAGAGAAGTCCTTTTAAATAAAGTTCTGATTTTTATATTCAGAATACATGTCTGAATAAATTCTGAAGGATTTAATAAATTATCTTTTGAAGTCTTTGCTTTATAGCAATAAAAGTGTGTAACAGTATGTAGTCCATATGCTTCAAATATGGTGCACTTAATAAATAAATAATCATAATAAAATTAAACACATATGTATATTAGATATGCCACTTTTAGCATAAAATTATCAATACTGGTTTGCTCCTCCTTTGGCGGTAATAAGCGCTTTTATTCTAGAAGGCATCGAGTTTACTAGAAGTTCAATAATATCCTGTGAAATTTCAGTATCCCATACATGTTCCAGAACTTCATTTAGCTGTTTTTTACTCTCTGGTTTATGTTCAGCCACCTTACGTTTCATTACATGCTGCAAGTATTCAATTGGGTTGAGATCGGGCGAATTCGCTGGCCATTCTAGTCTGGAAATTCCGAGGTCATCAAATGTTGTATTGAGCTGAAATTGATTGAAAGAGTGTGATTACTTCTCTATTTATTATTTATGAAGTAGAATTCTAGAAGTTCATTTATAACCCTTTACTTACCGATTTGGCTCGGTGACAAGGTGCAGAATAGTCTTGAAAAATGCACTTGTCAGTATACGAATGATGATGTTCAATGGCTAATACCAAAAACTCTCTTATTACTTGTGCATACCTTTGAGCGTTCATAGTTCCATTAACAAAGTGATAAGGGCCCAGAACGTACAAAGAAAGACATCCCCAAACCATTTGGCTTTGAGGAAACCTCCATGTCTTAACTATGCACTTGTCCTTAAACCTTTCACCTGCTGACCGTCGTACGTATGGCAAATTATCGGCATACAACAAAATTAATTTACTTTCGTCGGACCATATCACACATCGCCAATCATCTTGCTTCCAATCTTGATACTTTTTCGCCCACATCAAATAAGCTAAGTCTTCTGGGTTATTTTGCGTTGAGCCTGTTTTCCTGTCCAGTGGATCCAAATTTTCTTATTTCTTCATCAGTCGCACGATGGTTGAATGAGAACATCCTATTTTGACCGCAATCTGACGAAAGGATAGCCCTTCCTCAACCAAAGTCAATATTTTAACTTTTTCGTCTCGAGTAAGTTGCTGATATTTGTCGGACATTTCACTTTTATCATATTTACTTATCATAGTCACAACTCAATTCAAACTGATTTTTTTTGTTTGCACTGAATACGAAGCCGAATGCCGCTGTGGGAAATACCGTTCATAACTATTGGAAAAAGCATTGCACTCTGGTATAAGTACTCATATTCTGAGAACTCATTACGTGGTGCAGTTTTTATGACCACAAGTTTATATTAAAAAGAAAGTTTTCGTTTATATACTTATAAATTTAAAACATTCGATTCAAAAATAACCTAAACTCTATCTCATTACTATAGTTGCACCAATATGCTTGCTACCCCTAATGTACATATATATTTGCCAAACTGACCACGTGACTGGGAACTATATCCCAGTATTTAAAAAAAAACTTCTACAACTGCAAGAATAGACCTTATGCAAGAAACTTTGAACATGTAGTTATCTGTGATTCGTGTCTAGGAATAACCCATAATCTCGAGTAAAAGCTTTCAAAAGCTTAACTTTTCCACCTTACTGCCGAGCCCATAAAACAGACCTTCTGCCTCACGTCATGTTAACTCTCAAGCACTTTAACATATTTACATTCGTATGTAGGTATCATCGCAATGCCTACTGATTTTACGCCATTTCTGGTGCCACTGGGACGCAGTTAAAAAAAAATCCTTATTAGGTCGACACCAACTTCCCCCAATTCACATCGCGTGTGTGATGCCTACCCGCGTGCAGATACTTTTTTTTTCTATTTATACACCGACCATTGTATTGGTTTTCGCAAAATAACCATACTCACCTCTAACAAAAAAAGGGTAGTTTTTTTTTCCTGTGGTGAATGTTATCTTACTCTCCGGCCGTCTTGACTAACTTGGTTGAGCACTATTACCATTGCCTCATTGCGGTGTTACGTGTATCTTGTGTCAGACGCACACAGGACTCGGTTTCCATTGTTGTTGTTATTATTGTTCTTTGTACTTCATTGTTACCTGAATAGTTTATGTGTGATTTTTTAGTTACCATTTATCCGTTTTTGTGTTTCCGAAAGTTTAAGTGTATAGTTTAAGCCGTCACTAAAAAAAAAAAAAAAAAATTAACGTACCTTGGAATCACATATCGAATTCGAATAAAAGAATTGTAATCCAAAGTTTAATCGAAAACACTATTTATACATTACTATAGCAAATGCACATATTTTTCTATTCAACCTCGAACTCAAACTAAAAAAAACTCTTGTGATTCATCTCTTTAGTCCTTTACCATTCCAATTGGAATGACAAATAACATTAACTTAAATTAAGTGCATAGAGCGTCTAGGACATGTGCAATTTAAAAGCAATCATCATTATATTCGTAAATCGTTTAAAATTAGTATTAATCTATTTTTCAAAATGTCTTTCATAAATAACATTCGGTTGTTGTATGTGTCGTCGTGTGAGTGCAAGTGCAGGTGATATAATACTGTGTTGTATGTTCGTCCTTGTGTTGCTCTGCCGCTTCACTGTCTACGGCAGTATGGCAATGCATTTTTTTCTTAAATAATTAATAATGGAGCGTGAGTGAACGGGGAAAAAAATCATTAATAACTGAACTGAAAGCTAAGAATGCAACAACAAAAAAAAAAAAAAAAAACCTAACACAAACTGCAAAAAACAACAATATTGATTTTTAAGGATTACTCTTTTCACTTAGTTTTAAAAAAAAAATATATATATCCTAAAGTGGCTTAAAGCGCGATATTGCAAATAATCAAAGTGCATGTAAATATTAACCAAAATAATTCAACAAAAATGGTAAATTCTTATATAATCCTAAGAGCGCAACAAATTTAAATTAAATTATGTAACTGCCTCTGATGTTGGGTCCACAAAAAAAAAAAAAAAAATCTATTCTGCGGCGGGAATTTTTTTCTTTTTTTTTATGGTTCTCATGTCCTTACCTCTGTGCAGATTTACTTCTGTAGGAAAGAGGAAGCATTTATTCTATACGATCAATATTTAGAAAAAGTCAACCAACAACAACAAAGGAAAAAAACTATCAAACACCAACTAAGATGGTTATCTGAAATGTGACTTTGGGGGTAAATAGTAGTTGCTGTATATACGAGTAGGGGTTACGGTGGCGTATACGTAACCTAAATGGGTTTAGGAACAAATTTTTTTTTTTTTTTTGTTCCTTTTTGGCCAAACATTTTAACCACATTTTTATATTAGGAAACGAACTTGATTTATTTGCCTCACAAAAAGAGTGAAATTAAGACGAGGAATGTGTATTTGGGAGGCGAAAGTAATACAAATGCCTGCAAAGATTGTGTTTGAATATTTAGTATGGGAAGGAGTGTGTTATTTTGTGTTTCCTCCTTCTTGACGGTTGGAGAATGAAGTCAGTTTAAGGGTTTCTGAGTATTATTTTATCGCTCCCATGGGGAAACTTTAAAGTGAGGATAACTGAAAATTTGTCAGAACAGGTGTTTTGAAGCGTGTTCGACGTGTGTATTTGAGCTTGTGGTAGATGTTTATTTCTGACACAAGTCACGAATTATTTTAATTAGTCGTGCTTTTTTTTTATTCCATTGTAGTGTTCTGTTGAGCAAAGCGGTGTGGCTTTATATATATTCAGGATTAAGCTAACTTTTAGGTATTATTTCGTGACATTATCACTGAATCAAGTGCAAATTGTTGAATGGAAGAAGAAACACATAGAATTTTCCACGATATTGACGTCCGATGCTCAATAGATGGACGTATGAAACCAAAACTTTGTATTGCTTCCTTTTCAAATTCAGTTTGAATTTTTTGTTCAGAAAACACAGAGGTTCTGAAAAAAAACTAAGCTTGATGATATCGCCTTGTGGATATATGTACATATGTTAGTAATCCATATGTGAATCGATGCTGTATTTTGACACTTCACTTATTAGTTTCGAATTTGAAATAATAATTTCAAAACCCTAATTCGCTAAATCGTTCACCCTGACCCTCAGAACCCAAATAAGACAAAACTTGTTCAATGTATTCTTGCATTCTAGAAATTTTTTTCATAGAACTTCCTTTCTTCAGCGGAAGAATATGAATATAAGAAAATCTTGAGACATGCTTTGTCACTTTCAAGGCAGAGTATACAAAGTACATGAGATGAAAAATGTATTCGAAGTTATTCAGGAGGCAATGGATTGAGATTCAAGGTAGTAGAGAGCTAGTGTATCCATTCGCTCAAAAGCTTCCTCATAGCCGTTTATAAACCAAGTTGGTGTATAGGGTGTTTGGAAGTGACCCGAACTGTGCAGGTTCAAGCCCGGACGGGGAACAGTAACCAACAGCCACCGGGTATTAAAGAGAAACGAATAAAATCTAAGTTTTTTCCACCACTACATCAAAACGGGGTTTCTGTCTGGTAGTACAATGGACTAAAAATCTAGTCTGAGTGCTCTGGGACTTGGAAATGTCCTTTTTTTTTTTTTTAAAAAAAAAGTAGTATTAGTACTTGCCAGGGCCGGCAACTTTTAAGGAAAAAATCCAAGAGCAATTACTTACTAATTTTTATTTACATAAACCAATAATATAAATTTGATTAGGATTTTGATTTTAAAAAATCAGAAGTAAAAATCAAATAAGATTTAGAAAAGAAAAATGAAAAGTAAAAACTAAGAAATGATTTTTTGCTATTAAAAATCCACGGAAAAATCATAGTTTAACTTTTATTATTATCAAATATTCGGAGTTGGGATGTTGGATACCGTAAATGTTTGTTTATTAAAAAAATGTAAATCATGATCTGATTTTTTTGATTAAAAAACCAAAATAATGATTTGATTTTTATACTTGATTACTGAAATAAAAATTGGGAGAAACTTTTGTTGTAAAATTGCACAAAAAAAGAAAACGTTTATCTTAACGCAGCAAATTATCCTGCGATATAAAGGGTGGTTAAATTTTAAGGGCCGATGTTGAATGTGAACCACACCTAAACGTCAAGTTTTTTTCTGCATTTCGTTTGACATTTCTCAATTTCAGACTAACTCAATTTGAACCATGGAAAGATACACAATCGAGCAACGCGTTAAAGTTATTCAGGCTTATTATGAAAATGGGCGTTCAAATCAAAATGCATATCGTGCATTTCGTGATTCTTTCGGTTAATTTAATCGTCCAAATGTGCGTACAATCGGAAAAATCGTGCAAAAATTTGTGCAAACCGGGTCTGTAGGAGATGTGAAAACACCAGTGCATGCTCGTACAGCTCGTACTGCAGAAAATATTGCTGATGTTCGCGATAGTGTGGCTGAAGAGCCGTCCACCTCAACTCGTCGTCGTGCCCAACAATTGCACCTCTCACGCTCGTCGTCGATGAACATTATGCATAAAGACTTGCATTTACGCGCTTACAAGGTGCAATTGACTCAAGAACTAAAGCCTCTTGACCATTTCAAGCATCGTCAATGGTCACAATGGTGGCAAGAAATGGCAACAGTGGATGATCAATTTTCGAAGAAAATCATCTTAAATGATGAGGCACATTTTCACCTCAGTGGATTCGTCAATAAGCAGAATTGCTGCATTTGGGCGAATGATAATCCAAGAGTGAATGTCGAAAAACCAATGCACCCACAAAGAGTGACTGTTTGGTGCGGTTTATGGGCTGGCGGCATCATCGGGCCGTATTTTTTCCAAAATGAGGCCGGTCAGGCAGTTACTGTGAATGGTGTTCGCTATCGTGAGATGATAACGAACTTTTTATGGCCCGAATTGGAAGATATGGATGTGGACGATATGTGGTTTCAACAGGATGGTGCCACTTGCCACACAGCTAACGAAACAATGGCTCTTTTGCGCGACAAATTCAATGGCCGTGTCATCTCACGTGGTGGCGATGTCAATTGGCCGCCAAGATCATGTGATTTGACACCGTTGGGCTTCTTTCTTTGAGGTAATTTGAAAGCAAAGGTGTACGCCGATAAGCCAGCAACAATTCAAGAGCTAAAGGATGAGATAATTCGGCACATTAACGGCATAGAACCTCAATTATGCCTCAGCGTCATCGAAAATTTCAACCATCGGATGGTGGTGTGCCGCCAAGGTCGCGGCGGCCATTTGGCCGATATTTTGTTCTATATCCCAATAAAACAATATTTTTACACCCCACCATGCTTTTACACACATCAAATTAAAGCTGAACTCCCAAGGAGTCCAAAAATAAAAAAGATATTTTTTTTTTTTGATAAAGTTTCTTAAACAAAAGAATTCAAAAATCAGGGCATTAGGAAAGTCCTCCTCTATCTCCGAAACTATAAATGCGATTGTCCTCTGGCACAAACAGTTCTTGAAAAATATTGGAATACGTAGAGTGAAAAGTCACCCAACCATATTTTACCCCATTTTCATCCGATTTCAATGATTTTCAGACTTCAGAATTTTCTGTGAATTAATGAGAAAGAAAAATAAATATACAGTTAAAAAAAAGGTATGGAACGTCAAGTGCTAGTAGGACCGCACGAGGTCCTACTAGCCCTTGACGAATTTTTTGTTAAGTGCATTGCGTGCTTGAATAGCTAGTATAGCTTTTGACCATGCCTTGAGTATTATCAGCGGAGCCGAGTGGGTTAACTATTGTGCTAACTATTCAAACTAGCTAGATGCAACGATACGCGAATGCGTGAAGCTATGTGACTACTTCTGCAAAACAATTTCAGGCCAAAACAAACACTTTTCCTTCCATGTCTGACTTTCTATCTATTAGTCTGTCTGTTCCCTTCCTTCTTCTTATTCTCCCAATTCAAGAAACATCGCACGGATTTCAATGAAATTTGGTTTCTAGGTCTGTGTGGTATGTAGATGGTCCTATGTAAAAGTCAGACTTAGTGAGGGTAAGATAAAGAGGCTTGAGTGCTAAAATAACCAAATATTCTGATTGTTAATTAATTCCTTCTCATTTGATGATTTTTTCCAATATTTGGATTATTGGTTTGGTCTCGTGTTGGTGAGATATGGGTGGTGGAGTCTTAAAAATCTTTAAAAATTGTCCTTGCAATGCAACTAATTCAAGAACCACTCAATAGAATTTTACAAAATCTGGTTGCTTGGTTTTTTCTGGTGTACAGACGGTCCCATATGAAAATCATCAAAATTGTTATGGAAATATATGCTGGGTTAGGTTCCAAAATTCTTCAAAAATCATCCCTGTTGCATGGCAAGATCATACAAATTTATTTGGATGTATTGGGGATGGGTAACAAAAATCACTTTAAAGCACCCACACCGTGCAAATGCATTAAGATAATACGAATCCCAATTTCCCAATTCCAATTCGATTTATTCCATTACGAAAACAATACCAGGAGAAACTGAAAACTAATACTTATTTCGAAAATACATTTGTACATAAGAACCATTATACCAAATGCATTTTCAGGAAGGAGAACAAATCCATCAAAGACAAAAGTAAGGATTTTTTTTTTCAATTACTGGTTTTCGGTAAACGATGCAATTTAATACGTCAAACATCTTGTTCTAAACCAATTTCATTTGTGTTGTCATTTAAAACTGGAAATACATATAACTGCAGTGCAGATCCATTTTTATAGGAAAATGTTCATGAGTTTAATGGGAACTAATTTTCTGAAAATAAAGGACATAAACACCTATGAAGTTGACATTTTTTGTTCCGAATTTTACTAAGAAGTTGTAACTGAAAACAGATACAAGGTTGTATCTATTCACTGAATTTTCTAAGACTCTGCTAAGATAACTAAATTTCTTTCATTCAGTCATAAATGACATACTTTGCGGTCTCATTAACTATCATAGCAACTGACTCGTTAAAAACTTCACATTTTCCATGTACTCGTAAGTATCTCTTCATTTGTTTTCACGATTTCTAAAAAAAAAAATTTGAAACACTGTAACCTAGTTTTAACGTTAATTGCTTAGCTCGTCGTGTTGGTAATGACTATAACAAATTGCACCAGTTGCGACCTTCAGGACATCAACGAATCAGAACATGTTCTCATATTTCATTAATGATGTTTATGCTTTCTATCGTGCTAACATTGCTTATATGACATTAAGTATGCTTGAAGTAAGTTTGAGCTGTTAAATTAAATTTTCTTTCATTGACCACACACATTTGATAGATTGATATATGCAGCTATTTTAGTTTTCCTTTTAAGTGTCCATATTGAGTTTTCCAATTAACAAAATGTCAATCGATGTTTTTTTTTTTTTTCTACAAAATTTTCGTTATTACCTTTGTCACAGTTGATGTTCAAAAACATGTTTTCCACTTGAAAAAGTTCATATGCGAATTTACCAGCTCAGTGATTGGAACAAATTTTGTCAAATCCAAAAAACCGGACACACAGTGTTGCAGTTTAATTAAAGACATGACTGCGGACTGGAAGAAATAACAACAAGAAAAAAAGGGTAGCAATAGATTTTAATTAATACGCACTTTCCAAAAATACCCTCGTCAATGTAATTTTTGAAGTAGGACTTCTGAAAACAAACAAATTACGATAATATATTCAGGAGGTTCCCTAAGGGGTAGCAAGTCATTGAACTAATGAAACTTTTCGGCGTTGGGTATTTAAAACTAAAAATGAATACATACATGTAATAGGACATTTGTTTGAAAAAAGATATTATTGGAATGAATTGTTCATTATCAAATGTTTCCTGTAATGCAGCATCCCAGGAAATATCTGTAAAATGAAAGATTTTATTTGGACTATGGCAATTTAAATATCCCTTAATGTCAAACTAAATATGGCAAGAATTTCGCATTTTTCATTTGGATGTCGGTATGTATCTGGGTTAAAAAGGTTCTCTTGGTTGATGTTCCTTTCCACTTGAACATGTCACCGAAGATTAGATCCAACTCTTCATGATTTTACTACGCTGATGATGAAAGATGAAGGAGAATACAATATCAGCATGTAACAACTAAATTGAGATTTCGAACAAAAATACATTTAGCTATCAAAAATGAAAGTAGAAAATATACGCAGAGTCCTAGTGTTACAAAATAATATATCGGTGCCATTTGTTGTGAGGGCTTATTGAGTTTCCACTCAGGGGTATATTATATACTGAATACGAGAACGTATCTTTCTTATCAGATAGAATTTGCTGTGTTGTTCATCAAGTTATAGGGAATTATAGATCGAACATTCATAGATATTAGATCGTACTCTTTTATTTTACTTTAATAAAGTACCTGCACAGAGCCTTGCCAACCAATTGATTTTTATCCTCCATTTGATATCAAAAACGTCATTTATCTTGAAGCTATAGCTGCCTATCGTGACGTAGTGAATTTGGAGTTGGTTGTGACAATCATTATGCATAAACAGCGTATTCTAAGTCGTATTCTCATTATAAGAGCTATTGTATCAGTTTCCTATTTGGTACACCACAGATGGACTCAAAATATAAGATACATACTAATACCTGGGATCAAAAACGAGGTTCCGCATGGAAACTAATCGTAACTAACTTAAACTATCTCTAAGCTTACCTAAGACCCTAACATGAAAAATAATTCATCTTCAATCTAAGCTAGATTTAAACCCGTTATTAAACCATACACTAATTCAGATATTTGCCACTCATATGTTCCAAGACACAACTGTTCATGTCTATTTGGCATATGTTAGCACAAAGAGAGCCCATGACTCACAATTGCCACCATTTTTTCTTCTAAAATACTGATGTAATCTAATATGGAACTTTAAGCTCCATACTGTTCTGGCTCTTGTATTAAAAATAATAAAGTACTTGACTTGCACTTGCTCCTAATATCCAAATGGTCAGACTGAATACTAGTACCAACATTGATCGAAATCAATACCAATTGCAAAAAAAAAAAAAAAAAAAATAAACAAAAGAAATTTTGAGAAATGAATGGCTTGTAAAAAAGACCGATTTTGAAGATTTATGGCAGAAGTGGTGATAAGCTTACAAAAATCTAATAAAACTCTTTACCAGACAAATAAAACAAGAGCCATTGAACGAATTTATTTTAATAATCTGGCCTTGTAAATTTGGATATTAAAAACAAGCCGATTGTGATGAAATTGTGTATTTGAGTTTAGTTTGGCATGCATATAAAATAAAATGCACGACTGGGTCACATGTACTTATATGTTGAATATGTACAGATTTTAAATTAAAAAAAAGTAAAAATGATTTTAAAACAAAAAAAAAATCTAAAAAAATTTTCATTTTTCAAATCTCGGTAGCCATGACCTTACAAATATCAAATGTTGTTCAGAGACAAATTATAGAGAGACAAATAACTTGCAATACCCTGCCACCGAAAACACAAAATAAATGACAGCTCTCTCTTCCGCTCGTGCCTGTGAATACGTGTGAACCCCACCGAAAGACGTCATCAACGTCAAAGGCAACAAGAATTCGGAAAGCGCTACATCCCCTTCAAAAAGTAAACAAAAATAAATGAGGTGAACAACTAGGGATGGAAAACATATTTTTTCAGTTGTACTGAAAACTAAGAACAAATTGTCCTGAAATGGATTGGATTACTATATAAAGGATCCTATCGACTTTGAACAGCAACAATTCAGATGTTTACAATCAAGTTTTTGCTTCTTCTACTGGATCTGAACGAATTTTATGAAGCGAAATAGATGCCCTGGGATACCGAAGAATTGGGATTGGGAATATGATATATTTGATAAAGTTCCGCATTACGTTGGTTTTCCTTTTTTTTTAAATTTAAAAAAAATTCTGAGAAAACAATAAATGGAAAAATGGAAAAGTTCAGATAGAGTTTGGTACCCTCTTGCCAAAAAGATATTTTCAAAATCTAAAATCATTTTGAGGTGTTTTAATTATGAAGTATTAAAATAGACTGAATTTGTAGTTTTAAATAAAACATTATTAAATCAGTAGGAACTACATATTGCAATAGAGAATATTTTCTTCAATACAAAAAACAATTTGTATTGTAATAGCTAAAATCTGTTTTTTTTTTTTTCAAATTGATTCAATCAATGCGGAGCATTTTACAACTTGAAATCGGTTTCGAAATTAACTTTGAAACACACTAAAGGTCCATTCACAGCTCAGCGACCTGCGAATACGAACGAGCGAATATTCACAAATTTTGAGACTTCCTTCGCGCGAATGTGGATTGCTTTCCACATCTGTGGAATGTGAATCAAATTTGACAGTTGACAAGAAGTACTTGCCTATTCGCGGAAAAATCAGCTAATTGTTAATTGCTTCGCAGAAACTAATTAAAATTTAACTTTTTTCCTATTAATCGATAGATAAACTAAGCTCTGTTCTTTTGGAATAGTGAAGTTGTCAATTGTGTACTTTTAAATGTACTAAAAATGGTTTGTTCGCAGTTCGCCTATTCGCCGGTCGCTAAGGTGTGAATGAACCTTAATATTTCTCTCTTAAATTCAGATAGCTACTCGTATTGAATGATATAGTTTTAGGCATAAATGAAAAGCATACCCTGCAAATCAGATATTGTACTCGTGGCTCAGTGGTTAAGTTCGTGATCACTGAGCGGGAGGTTCAAAGTTCGAATCAAAGACAACACAAAAAATAAATAAACTAAAACAAAAGTTTTCTCACGGTTCCACTTCTCGCGAACGTCTGACAAACATCCAAGAGTAAAACTGTTATGAAAAGCTTCTATCAATTTAGAAAAAAAATGCCCTTTGGAAATGGTATAAAACTGTGGGTCCACACTATTTGTGCATATTTGCACAGCACGAGTGGCTGCGAGAAGCTAGGGCAGGCCTTGTACTGGTTTTTTAGCGCCAAAATATTATTATTATTAAGCTATTGTATTCGCAAATAATTTATTTAAATAATTTACATAAAATAAAAAAGTAACAAAATTTAACAAAAGTTTGATATTTCAAACAAAATTAATCAAGTCATAGCCGAGAAACAGACAATTCTCAAAAACCAGCTAATAGGTAAAGTACCGTTATACGCGAAAATTTGCTATTTCTCAGACATGGCTAAGACGATTTTATTCAAAACTAATATCTAAATCAATTTCAATATACTAATAGTATATCATAGGATGCAGGTACATGTATTTTGTAATTTTGTATGTAAGGACATGTTACTGACATTTTGTATATAAGGCTAAAACTGTTTTTTTTTTAAACCTTTTTAGCATACATATTTTAAAAAACACGATTTTTTCGCTCCGTACATATTATTCCTAGATTTGGAGTCTGAATAATTTACAGACGAACAGCACATATGGAGGAAGTACGAGTATGTACGTGCAACCTTGTAGTGTCTTTTGTTTTTATTTTACATTTAGTGTGAATTTAAACCACATTATTTATATATAGTTTATATCAGATTGAAAAATCATGCCATAAAGTTAAAGAATGAGGGAAGTTATCTAGAATTTCTCCTACCACTGAGGGCATTTACGCATAACATATTGTAGCATAATAATAACTACGCTCCTATGTCTATGCAGCAAATTCCGAAGTGACTTTCCATTCTGGCAGAATTTTGGTTCGAACTGTCCTTTCATTCGAGGTTCGTGTCTGGGACGAAGTCTCCACAGCTCATGTCAACGAAAGAGACGAATAATGTCAGGGATAAAAGGGAATTATAACTGCAAGAATTATTTCTCTTGTTCCAGTGGTCGAAGAATTTGCTAGAAGTTTCTGGCTATCAGAAACTTCTGCTATATAAGGACAGATGGCGATCAAAAAAGACAGTTGGTTTAGAACCGTGGCGAAGAGATTGGAAAAGTGATAATGGGCGAAGTTGTAATTTGGTGATAAATTGAAAGTGGAGAGTAAACAAGAAAAAGTAATTAGTTTGGATTTGTGAATTAAGTAATTGAAAGGAGATAAAGTGATTTGAGAGGAAAGAGACCTTGTAAGAAAAGAATTTGCGAAGAATAGTATGGTGTGAACTTGAATTTTTCTATAGACTAGAAAATATAGAAATAAATTTCACAGAATATCGTTTTATCTACTCGAGCCGTAGCTTGCATATTACAATATATATGAGAAAATGCCCTTTTACTACATCAAACTTGTTCGTGAAACTGATCTGCAACTTAGTGTAAACATTGCTACATGACCTGGAAAGGTTAGTCATGCAAACGAATGGAGGAGCATTTGGAATGTTATTTCAGACTACAAGCGATTTCTATTCAGAAATTTATTATTGCGTCCACTGGGCAATTGTTTCATCTAAATGTTTTTACTTTTCTTTTTTTAGAATAGTCTAAGAGAACACTATTTTCATTTTCCCTAACCAATTTGTATGCATAGAAAAGAAAGAAAGAGACTGAAGCCCAACAATTTTGGCAAGTTATTGTTAAGTTCCAAAAAGAATACCACATTTATTGTTACGCCCTCTACAGCATCAAAAATCAAATCCAAATATAATCGTGCATCCAATTGTCCATTCAAATGGCAATAAGAATATAATAATATCAACCGCAGCGACCAAAATTACATAATATCAGATATCGATAATGCTTGTTATGGCGTTCATTCTCCATAAACGGATTTTCGCATTCCAGGCGGCGACACATCACAAAAATGCCGCACACAAGCCAGACATAAAAGAATCACTTGTATTCAAAGTGTGAATCCATTCCTCAGGCGTGCACACATCTGATAAGTGTATCTGGCAAAATAAAAGGAATACCATGTATCGGAAATTATCGATATTCTGAGGCATGCCAGGAGCCAGAGTTTGCAGCCCATACACAAAACATAAAAAATTACAGAAATGTCATAAAAAAGGGAACAACGGCAATGCCGATTTTATGTGTTAATTCCTAGGAACCTCAAGCAGCTACAGATGACATAAACCACATTCGCGCATCGCAATGGGGGTGAAGGTTGTATGCCATTGATTTTCGGGTGAATCATTTATGGAAGATATGGCATTCAAATATAGGTTTCTGTGGCGAAACGACGTTAGGGCAATTAGAATAAAAGGGGCTTAGAATCCAAGATAGGGCAAACTTCATTTGATTAAGCAGCTAATGAAATGGAATGTAATTTCTGATATTTAAGTTACGGATAGTTAAGATTATGAGTGACAGGAAATATCTCAATTTGTCTAAAAAGTACATTCAAGAGGTATTCAAGTGGAAACGTAGATAGGTTTATTTTGGGGGGACCTGCTAAGAAGTGATTTATCAGAGAACGAACACAGAGATTAAAGTGGTAGGGCATTGATCTAAGGACCACTCGATATTTAACTAATGTTATGCTATGTGGTAGAATCCATTAACCTCACCCAAGACCATAAAAGTGTAGTCACGAGAAATTGCCTGCAGGGTAGTTGAAGTGCCAGAGAAGGCATTCGTAGAAATCCACACTACAGCAAGAAGCCATGATAGATGTCTACGTGAATCATTTAGTAGATATAGTAGTGAAGTGAGAAGTTAACCTTCTACACCAATGTCCTTGTTGTGAGTTCCAAGAAGTGTAGCTGTTTATTGAACTCGGTACTGGAGAAAATTTATTTTTGGGAGAACTAGCCCAATTACTGTAAAAGTGGCTGGTCATCTAATACTGTGCTACATAAGTAGTAACATCATTTGTGCAAAATGGAATTTAACCAAAGCAGATTAAAATACAGATTTCTTAATCCCTCAACTGAGAGTGTAGCTTCCTTCCATCTTGTGCTTAATGAGCTCTGAAAAATTCATAATTTCGAGACTTGTTTGAACTATTATAGAGTTCTGTGAGAATTTTATGCCTTCAGTCACATTTAGCAATGTACCCTTCCATAGCTCCAGATACGAGTAAGAAGGATTTTTAGTAAATAAAAAATGTTATTAATTCAGTCTTATGCACTTGGACCAGAATCATTTTAAGAACAGAGTTCTGAATTACCTTCATTTGGCTAACATTCTATTGAGGTTTTCGGAACATCTGCCATGGTAGTAAGTAGCTATAGTATAGGTGTTGACCTCCTATCAGCATTCAATGAGCCAACATTTGCTCGTCGTTTTATACTCCAAAAAAATACTAACAGCTCATACAGGGCCTGGCCTATCTCCTCACTGTCATTCATATTATGCGACATACAAATACATACAGTTTTATGCCGTTTCCGATGGTAATTTTTTTCGATTTAGGGAAGCTTCTCATGACAATTTTAGTATCGGATGTTTGTCACACGTTTACGAGAGGTGGAACCGTGAAAATCTTTTTGGTATTTTTCTGAACTTAAATCCTGAGTCTCCCGCTCAGTGATTTCGCAGTTAACCACTGAGCTACGGCATCCGCTCCATAGAGAATAATACTCAAACCCCGATTTAGCTTTTGCTTGGTACATGAGAATCCCCTACACTAATGTGATGTATTTTTTACTCTAAACGTCAACATCCACAGATACTCCTGGAACATATGAGCATGAAAAAGCTCGTAGGTAGTTCCGAATTAAGCGATGGCAATCCCGTTGTCCTATCATTGGGATCAGTAGCGAGTTTAGTGCTGCTATTAAAACAGTTTTGATGGCTTAAATGTCCGGCTCTCATGAGGGAAAGAGATCTAGAGTATTTCCTAAATTCTTTGGGTCGTCTAGAAACAGTGTGGAGTTTTTGATAAGCTAATTGAGATTACTGCTGATGCAGTATAATATCGAGAACATCAGACTCTACCGATTCTTTACTTTTACAAGTCAAGTCTGATCGAGCAAATATTCGAAGAATACTCTTGGCAATGAAGCTATGTGGAGTCGGTTGAGGAAATGACTTGAGTTTCGGTTAAGACTAACATGTATGGTGTCTTTATTTCTGGATGCAGTTTACATTCAAATTATTAAATCCCAGGCCTCTAATTTTATAGAATGTTATAATCTAATTAAGGATGAATAAATACTTTACAAAAATGATTTTATTTTTCGAACAAGAAATTATTTTCACTTATTATATCTTAATGTCTCAATGCCAAACTGTTCAATTTTAAGTACAGATACTTAGTCAATTTTCTTTATTAAACCACTTGTTCATTGATCCTGAAAGAAAACCAAAAAATCCCCAAGGGATTATCCGCCATAGGACATCCAGGAAATTTGTCACGCAATAGAGCTATTGTTTCACCAGCTGTGTGGCATGTAGCAGCGTCTTGCTGAAAATAAACATCGTCCATATCCACATCATCAATTTCAGGTAAAAAAAAATCAGTCAACATCGTTCAGTAATGCAATCCATTCACTAAAATGGTCGCACCAGCATCATTTTCGAAAAAAAATATGGCCGTACCCAGACAAATGGAAATGAGCCTCATCACTCAGAATAATTTTTATGTAAAAAATCATGATCTTGTTCATTCATTTGCAGCACTAAATCAGCGAAAGTACGGCGTTGTGAGTGGTCTGCTGGCTTCAATTCTTGTGTCAACTGGACCTTATAAGCATGTAGGCCAACATATTTATGCAAAATGCGGTGCAAAGTGATTGCGGATAGGCCCAATTCCTGCGATCGTCTCGAAATGGACACACCTGGGTTTTCAGTCACACTCTCAGGTACGGCGGCATTATTTTCAGCTGACCTTACCGGACGAACACAATTTGGAGTCTTCACATCACTAACCTGTCCGAGACGTTCAAATTTGTTGATTAAATTCACTATAGCTGTGCGAGAAGGCGCTTGATGATGACCAAAAGCAGTGCGAACTTTACGAAACGTTTCCGCGATATTTTCACCGTTTTCGTAGTGAATTTTCACTATTTCAAAACGTTGCGCGAGAGTGTATCGATCCATATTTAATAACCTCCTAGTTTTTACTTATCAAAAGTCATGGCAATGATAGTTGAATTTGACAGTTCAACAATGGCGCGAAATTTAAAATGACACCTCTTGTTGGATGATCCTATATAACCGGAGCTGGAACTTTTGGGGGATGTGTCCGCAATAGATTTTGAAAGAAAGGTAGTAGATTTTCATGTAAACACTTCAATTTTCAATTCAAACGTCAATTTTACGAGCAAAAATATTAAGACTTTTTTTATTCAGTATGAAATTGTTTAGGTTTGCACAGAATGCAAAATAAGCTTGGGTTCTGCTTTGCAGTTATCATCACTTAAAGATTACTAACATTTGAAAACGTGTTAATTGATGAATATATTAATGAGCATAGAAAACAGTATTATAAATTCGCCCAAAAGTGTTGAAAGATTTAAGAAGCTCACTCTTAAATCGTAATTCTCTGCTGTCATCCATCATATTAGAAAAATGTATGAAAAACCTTTCATTCTGACAGGCACTTCAACTAGTTCTGAAATAAAAAATGATATACGAGTTGTTTGAGGGGATTGAATGTGTATCCTTTCTAACCATTTTTTTTTCTTGTTTTTGATTTTAATACTCATTCATGCTTACCACACAAGACAGCTACATACAAAGTGACATGCCACACACGAATCCTCTGTCGCTGTCAAGTACAGACACTTAGAGCTCCGTATGTTTTCAAGTACCTTCCACTCAGCTGCTATAGGTACCTCCCCCCTTTGCCCCATTTTCTCATTTCTGTATGTGTATTGCACTTGTAACACTTTTCTGTAAAAATGAAAAAAAAAAAAAAAAAAAAACGAAAAGGAAAATAAATATAAAATTAAAAAGGAATCACTAACGTAATGTCTGCCAGTGTCCTTTGTTTTTAACTCCACAAGACAAGTCATATGCACACACATATACAAGCGGATGTGAACATTTAACATGTGTAAAAAAATACTCCACTCTATATGAGTTTTGTCGCAATGAAGCAACATTTGGAGTAGGACCCAAAAATACTACAAGAGTCACCATGAGCCATAAAGGGAAGTGCCGCAATCGCATTTGGGCTGAACAAATGTTACAATACCGACGTCAAGGATATTCCCCCCTAAAAACTAGGATGACTTTGTCTTCTATGGGTTTATTATGGGTGGCAAATGTATTCAAAAGTAAAAAAAAAAAAATGTTATAATTGAATTCCATTACAAGTTGGTTTCTTATAATCTGTCCAGCGCCATAAGTGTCTGGCTAAGCAATTGTTTTGTCAAGCGATGGTTTCTAGATGATGGACACTAATTCATGCAGTGATTATGAAACAGGGGGTTGCAATTTGTGTTTACATACTTTATTATGCACAGTATAAAGTGCAGCAGTTGTGTTTTATTGTCAGTAGGTCCCTCCTTGTGTGGTTATATAGGTGACAACTTCCTGTTGAGAGGATAAGTCAGGCTAGGGTTGGCTTTGTTCATTGTTGTGCATATCTCTGCTTGACGTATCACATGATTTACAACAGAAAATAAGGGAAATTGTTAGTGGAAAATTATTTATTTGTTTTTGCGTACAATTTTTATATCGTGTAGGATCAAGCGTAAATTTTGATTTATAATGTTGCTGCTGTAGTCGCTATGGAACAATGCGTACGTTTTGGTGCCAGTGCTGGAGTATAAATATAATGGAATGGTTTTTAGTGGGATTTGTGGTACCTAGAATTTTCTTTATATTAACCAGAGGAAGCACATTGAAATATTCATGTATTTTAATTTCATTTTAAAGTTTTCGGTATTCAGAGTTGGTGAGATTTTTTTTTATTTCTATGGACTGTGGGTTGGAAGAGAACTTTAATGTTTTTCGAATGTAGGTGTGCAATTCAACAGTTAACCACTGACTAATTTTTTTTTTTGAAAGTTTTCTAAAATGAGTGTTGTTAGAAAAGTTATTATGTATGTATGTACATATGTATACCTATTCACGGTTATGGTTTTATTTAAACAATTTTGATTGGGATGAACTGCTATAATTCCCCAATTTAAAAGGTTATTATGATTTATTTTTGGGGAAAATAAAACTTAATTTTGATTTATTTGTGCTTAAAATACTTCAAAAAAATCTATTTGGTGTTCCTTTCTCTAATAAAAAGATAGGTAAATTTAAAAAATGTAGAAATAATAGTTTATTCAAATTATTTATTAATTAAAACAAACTCGAATGGTGACATTTTTTTGAGGTTCAGAAAAGAATATGTGTTTTTGAAAGGATTTCTATATGTCTGTAGAGTCGTCGGTAAAGCGTAATAATCAAAAATCATTTTGGAATTACATTAATTCGAAAAGAAATACCTCAGGCTTGCCTATGGTAATGGAGTTTGGAAATGTAGAATACAGTTCAACAGATTTGAAAGCACTTGTGATTTATCTGCAATTTTTTTCGAATCAGTATACAACAAGTCTCAAGTGCAGTTAACGCAAAACTATTACCTTAATGTTGGTGAACTTTTGGATAGAGGTGTATTGTAGTTTTCGGATAAATGAGTTAGAAAAACTAAATTTAAATAGCAACATAAGGTTGGATGGTGTTCCAGCTGTAATATTAAAAAAAAAAGATATATCTTCCAACTCTGCGATAAGTTAACATTAGTCTGCCGCAATATGATATGTAAAGACGTGGTTTTGTCAGAAAGAGGTCTTCTGCTACTAACTTAAGTTACTTGCTTTAGTTAAGTTAAGGCTTTAGAAAGTGGAAGAAATATGTACTGTATCTAGACATACTTTTCTAAAGCCTTTGATCAACCCTCCCACCCTATAATTGCACATAAACTTAAGGTATATGGGTTTAATCTTGTTGTTATCGCATGGGTTAGTTCATACCTCAGTACGAGGTCCTATCAAGTTAGACTTAGAAATTTACTTTTCAACTCATTTACAGCCCAATCTGGTATTCCTCAAGATAGTCATTTAGGTCCTATACTCTTTATACTCACCATCGATGATTTTACGACATGTATGAGTTAGCGCGATATTCTCATGAAAATCTATAAGAGCATTAATAACCAAAGTCACGAAAACTATCTTTTTCTGAACCCTCTCATATTTTTTTTTTATTCTGCATCGGCTCTGTATGTCCGGCATTCGAATTCATGCAAAAAGCTAATGAAATCGAAACTAACGGCAGTATACCAACCGTTTTCTGAATATTGAATGAAAAAAGGAGACACAAAATTATCCGCACAAGCACAAGGGATGATTTGTAAGTTGTACCAATTCTGCTGAATGACGTGATCGATGTAAGAGGCATTGAGTGTAGGATATTTCGGAAAATATAAAGTGAAAAAAAATCGTAAATAAAGCGATATGACAGGAAAAAAAAAAAGGAAACATCTTTGGAAGAACGAAAACTTATCCTTAGGCTAGTTTGCGAAGGAAAGACATACCGAGAGTGCGGCGAACTTGTTGGAAGATCTTACAACCTGGTTAGGGATATTGTCCACAAGTTTAGGAATGAGGGACATTTAGAAAATAAGGGAGGTAGTGGACGAAAAAAATATTATCAGTAGCAAATGAGAGGCACGTGGTCAAGAAAATCAAGCAAAACCCGAAGACACCTGTAAAATTACTGATCGCAGAGATGTCTGAAATGACAACTAAACCACTCTCTGTCGAAACAGTACGACGGGTTTTAAGATCGCATGATTTTCATGGCAGAATTGCACGTCGCAAACCTTTCATTTCTAAAACTAATAAACAAAAAGACTTACTTTCGCCAAAGAATATGTTAACAAGGACTCAGTAAGTTTAATTTGTTTGTAAATGATGGAAAGCCAACGATTTGGCGACAAGCAAATACAGAGCTAAAAGTAGCTAACCTCGAAGCAACCGTGAAACAAGGTGGTAGTAACGTCATGACGTGGGGGTGTATACGCACATCGCATAATACTTTACCAAATTTTAACTACCATGTATTTCCTTTAATATTTGTATATAATTAGAATTTCTAATGTACGAGTGAAGGGAACAATTTTTAATAAAAATTAAATTTTATGCGAAACCCTTGATTTTCACACTTCATTTCTGAGCAGCTTAGCAATATCTTTCTTAGAGTGGCTCTAATAACATGATCGCCCACTGTACATTCTCAAAGCAAAGAGCTATCGGAATTTTGATGTGAATGAATAAGTTGTCTCTGTCCATACATTTGACAAAGTCCTCTGAATTTGTATGTTTTCGAACAATTTCCTGCCTTATACAAGAATTTTTAACTACCAATGTCTTCCAGAAAATTTAAATTGCTACAGAAAGTATGTCAAGTGTAATCACTAGGAAAAAAGAAACCACCAAACATAAGCATATGTCCCCCAACTCTCCAGTATCCAGTTAGCAAAGTATCAGCATATGCCTGCAGCATTTCACATTACAACAGACACAGAGCCATGAATATGAAATTACCACTGCATACTGATATAAAAAGCATCCCATAATTGCTTCTGTATAATCACAAATAAAGCATACACCAGCGAGCAGCACACGCTTTCCATTCTTCTCTTTTCTCTGAGGTTAGGTTAACAACTTTAAAGAACAACTTCACGGTCGTGTCCTCGTCGTTATCGTCGTCGTATGCTACATACTCTTGTAAGAGATACCTACTATTCCTTGGATTTCACATCAATATTCCCTATACTTGGCACTGTCAGTGGTTGAGTAGGTCCCACGTAAGCCCTACTCAACCATAATTGAAGCATTTCAACGTGCTGCTTCTTTTATTTCTTTTTTCCAACCATTTCTTTCACTTTCATTTCTCCCACATGCCATTCCACAACTAACAAAAGGACTACACTAACCTATACCTTTACGGAAGGACAAAACTTTACCATTTACCCGCATAGTAATGCGATTACGAAAACTCTTCGTACAAGATGTCATCCTCTGTGTGATGGTAGTGGTTCCAGTATGCAGTGGTATGTATGACGACCTCGTTGTGACGCATTTCTTGGCGAAAAAAGAACCGGCACACTATGGTGAAAAGCTTGAACGAAAATCTCAAGCCTGCGCTCTCCCATTTGACACACATTTCGGTCATGCATTGTTGTTGCTTCTTACCATACAATGGATAGTATTTATATGGATGGCTCTTTCCGTTCTTCTGCATGGAAATCCTGTCTTCCTGTATATGCATCCGAATGGAAAAACAAAGAAGGAAAACCACTAAAAATTGTTTGGCCAAATTCTAATAAAAAAGGATACAAAAACGTAATGCAATAACGACAAAAGAGAGATGAAATTAAATTCATTCTGGGATAGTAAACGGATAAATAGGTTAAGACTGTTTTAATTAAAAGTGAACAGAATGTAAATAAATACTCGTAAGACAAAGAATTACTTACAGTTGACCAATACAATCTGTAAGCTTTAAAACAAACTTAAGTATACAGAAGTGGTAGCAATGCGGCAAAATAAAGTTTCAAGAGGAGCACGTATCAGATAATGCCCCAAAGCAACCTCGTTAAGAAACAATGTTGATATAATTTTGCCAGAAGACAACGTCCTTTAAACTCTTGGATTACTTTAGATATGAGCTCATGTTTTCCTGGTTGTTATCAAGATGGTAGCAATGCAACTGTGCTGCTTCTTCCATAACAATTTGTCATGGGAATAGGGCTTCTTCAACATGATATCTCTGAGAATATATTCAGATATGTGATATAACTTTCATATACACAGTATGGGTTCCTTTTTTACGAGCGATGGTACTCCCAATAGGAGCATAGGATTATAGTACATGTTGCTTGCTCTTATTCCATTGCGTTACAAAATCTTCCATATCTTGCCGTCGATTGTGGACCACGTTTCCAATTACTACTGAACCCATATTTAGTTGAAATTATTTTATACAAAGAAGTATCAAGAAATAGTCAAATTTTTACTGGTTTATACGTCTTTTGATATCATTACTTTGTTTTGGTTTCATTTTCTCTAAATCTGTAACAATTTCAATAATAATTGTTTTAATTGAACATTTTATTCGTAAAGTTTTAAACGCTGGTGCCATGATTAGTGCATTGAACTACTAAGCGGAGGTTCAAAGTTCGAACCTCAGAAAATTAAAAATAATATACCTATAGTGGCATGGAATTTCCTTTTACAAAAATATTTGGTATGGCAAATTTCGATAAAATCAACTAGTCACTGCTTAGGTTATAAATTTAGGATTACCAAATGTGTACATGCCTTCAAAATTTAAATAACAATATTACAAAACTGTGTATTTACATTTCATTTAATCTTCAAAGCTATTATACTTAAGTTAAACATTTTGCAAGGGCAATCATTCAAATAGAGTACACATCTAAAGAAAGCCGAATAAGCACTGTAGAATATATAGTGCACTACCTCTAAATTAGCTAAAGTTGTGACCTAGCAATGCAACTGAGACCCTTAATTTATTAATGTTGAACTTTTCGTAACTTATTGTGATATCATAAAGTCATCTAATGAAAATTTAATTATCTGAAGTTCGAAACCTCTAATAGTAAAACGGTAAATACTGAGACTCTATTTTAATCTATACTTAACTGGAGGCTGTTTGGAACCACTTTAGTGTGCCTTAAAAATTTTGTTCTGTATATACTATCGCTAAAAGTATCATCAGCATCAAAAGTTATGCCGATCTAGCCATCTCCGTCCGCCCGTTCGTATGTCATCAGTTTTTGGGACTTTAAATTTGAGCTAGGAACATGAAATTTCATATATAAGAATCTGAAGTAGTATAATTGTAAATTTTTGAAATCACAGATACGCTCACTTTGAAAAAAAATTAGTTTTTCTCAATATTTTTGATAGAAACTGAAAAATATTGCCTAGACAATATGTAGACGTTGAACTTCTCTACATTCCGTACATACATTCTATATGGCCACGCCCACTTTACGGGGCATATTCTTAAAAAAAAAAACATAGATCGCTTTCTCAAAGATATTTATGGTGATTGTTATAAAACTTAACTGTAAATATCTCATCAGAATCCGTGAACTTTGGTTAGAAATTTTACCAGACATCTTTTGAGTAGAAAGATTTCGTTGAATGTGTTTTTCAAAATTTCGCAACGCCACGCGTACTAGGTTAAAAGATAGAATAGGATATCCTGCGATACGTTCCAGACAAATGGGAGAGACTTACATACAAGTTACTGAGAAGCTGCTGTATGATAATTTTACTCCCGAAGGTATGTCAGATATTCGCCATAGATGGAACCTTAAAAAAAAATTCGCATTTTTTTTACTTACATTCTAACCACTGAGCTAAAACGCCTTTAGTTAAAGTATTCACTTTCAAAAAAATTTGAAAATTATGGTTCTTAAATCGAATAACGACTGTTGCCGTAATTAGGTTTAGAAAAACCTACGAGTAGTTATTGCCTGCGTGCGGTTTGGCATCCTCTAATGAGATTCTTTGATACTTCGTAAATGGTTGGGTTTTTCGAAAAAAATATTTATAACAGTAGTTTCAAAAGTAGTTCTTTCCATGCAATCAAATGCAAGTTTGGTCCATACTCTTAAAATCATTACGGACTTTCAAGGTCACTTGCATCTATAATATAATCCATACAATTTCGGTACGGAAATTTTATTTTCATCTCTATCTGTTTCCGAGAAAAGTTATGTGAATTTTGTAAAGAGCTCAAACTTTTTTTCTTGGTTATCTTCAAAACGGTTAGGTTTACGGGGAAATATATCTAGGTGTAAAACTTAATTCGTTTTCTTTATTCTTTTGACTGACTATCTCAAAAGTATCCAATCCTATTTAACAAAAAAATTTAGTTTAGTCCGTATTCTTAATATCAATAACATTCAAACACATTCAAAATTATTAAACAACGTCCTCCTCCGTTAACTACAACTTTGCTCTGAAAGTATTCTTCTCTAATCGTTTTAGAGATATATACGAGTAGGTGTCTTTGAATAAGGACGATTCATTTCTTCTACTTTGGAATGTTGAAGGAATATATTCTGGTAAACGCAATTATATTATGAATTAATGAATACATATGCGAAAAACATTGCAGTATTACTTTTTCAAATTTCCAATCTTAATTTTTGCAGATAAACAACAAGTATGTGCGACCAGACACTAAATTATACTACAAGAGTCCGCACGTAGAATAAAATGTCGGCCTATGTTTTTATTTCCTCAATTTTTTTAGCAGCATGTAGCTAGTTGAGGAGGACATTTGAATTGATATTTTTTTCTACATAGGAAATACATTTAAATATTTTCTCAATATTTCTTTCGTCCATTTTGTTCGAAGACTGTGTGAATTGTTCGCTTAGTAGTGCTATTTTTTTTTTTCTATTTCTGCTTTGTCTTTACGACAACGAGAAAAAAAAAACGATTAATAAAATAAAACTATAAATTGAATACTATAAATATGTTCGCTGTTAGCAGGTATTGGACTACTTTAAAATGTGTGGGTTATTTGATATTTCTTCAGAGCAGGCAAATTAAATAAATATTTCGATACTGCATGGTTTTGATGAAATTATTCTCAAAACACTACCGGGTTCTTCAAGTTTGGTAGGATTGACAGAAAACCTTAATAAATAGGTACATAATTACCTTAAATGTTGTTGCTATATTATTCAATATTAATAGATTAGAAATAATGATTGATGCCGCATTACCGACTTTTGGCCAGTGAGACTACATACGAGTATTACTGTGTTTATTTCTGAAAAATTCCATCTAAGTAAAAAAATATTGTATATCAATTTATTAAGATGTTGTGGTTAAAGCCTATAGTATCTTCATTTACAAATTGTGTATTTACTGCGACAGATTTATATACTCCCAACGTAAAAACAACTGGTGGTTCAAAACCTGTGTGGTTTAATAAAAGAATTATTGATCTTAGTAACATAAAAAACCAAGGTTTACAAGCAATTTCTAATAATGATGACGAGCTCTGAGCGGTACAAAAACAATTTGATACATTAAAAAAATGTCTTTATATTGAATATGTGTTTTTAGTTAAGTGCAACCTAAAGACAAATAGTAAAAGTTTTTGGAAATTTCTAAATAATAAAAAGCAATCGAATAGCATTCCCAATGTTATGCGTCATAATGGCATTACATCCTCTGGATCTGTTAGTCATTTGTAACTTATTTGGTAAACACTTCCAGTCCGCTTACTTAAATTGTACTTCTACTATACCTCATGCTGCTGACAGAATTCTTGCACTTAATCATTTGAATATTGGTAGTTTAAGCTTATCTAACACATAGGTTTGTCGAATCTTAAGGCCGACAAATGACCAGATGAGGCTGGATTTGCCCCTATTATCTTACAAATGTGTGCGAAAGCATTTGCTGCACCTTTGCGTATGATTTTTAACCGTTCATTGGAATATGGCAAATTTCTAAATACGTGGAAGTACGAGGGTGGGTCAATAAGTCCTAAGCGCCGGTGCGTTGTCCTGGAGAAAAAGAACTTTTTTCTTCGCCAAATGCGGTCGTTTTTGCTTCAAATCGGCTTGGAATCGATCCAGTAGCTCTGCGTAATATGCGCCGGTGATCGTTTTACCCTTTTCAAGGTAATCGATGTGAATAACACCGCGCGCATCCCAAAAAACTGTCGCCATGACCTTGTTTGCTGACAAACCCGCCTTGGCCTTCTTCGGCTTCGATTCACCAGGAGAAGTCCATTGTTTTGACTGTTCCTTGGTTTCTGGTGTGTTGTGGTGTATCCAGGTTTCATCCACGGTTACGAAACGGCGCAAAAACTTAGCCGAATTTTTCTGGAACATCGCCAAACACACATTTGAAGTTGTCAAACGAATGCATTTGTTGTCGATTGTGAGTAAACGCGGTACACATATTGCGGAAACCTTTTTCATGTCCAAATATTTATGTAAAATCGAAATCACTGAGCCATGTGATAAGCCTGTGGCCTCTTCAAGCTAGCGCACTTTCACTCGCCGATCGTCCATTATTAAAACATGGATTTTGTCGACCATTTCTGGTGTGGTGATCTCAATTGGGCAACCAGAACGTTCGGCGTCACTTGTGTTTGAACGACCGCACCGAAATTGAGTAAACCAGTGGTGAATGCTTCCAATCGATTGTGAAGAGTCCCCACCCTCGTATTCAACAATCACACCAATTTACAAATCGGGAAACAGGCAAGATATTTCGAATTACTGTCTAATTTGTAAACTTTCTATAATTCCTAAAATATTAGAAAAAACTGAACTATGATAAACTAACTAACATTCTGAAAGGAATTATTTCTCCCTATCAACATGGTTTTGTATCTGGTAGATCTACTACCACTAACCTTATTATTTTTTGTAATTATGTTTGCAAAGGGCTGGAAAAGGGCTCACAATATGATGTTGTTTACACAGATTTCTCCAAAGCATTTGACCGAGTCAATCATGGTGCTTTACTGATGAAATTATGTGAAGTAGGATTTCATTCGAATTTCTTAAAGTGAATAATCTTTCTTCACCGGTGTATGTTACATCGGGAGTCCCTCAGGGTAGCCATATCAGTCCTCTTCTATTTCTACTTTTTTGTCAACGACATTCCTCACTTAATATTAAATTCAAATTGCTTAACGTATGCCGATGACTTTAAAGTTTTTCATTGCATAGACTCTGAACAGGATTGCATTCGATTGAAAGAAGTTCTTGATAGTTTATCAAATTGGTGTAGGATAAATTCCTTTGAACTTTGCCAAAGTTTGACTTTTGTTGAAAACGTTCGCCAGTTAATTTTATATATAAAATTAACCGTAAGGCATTGTCCATCATAACCTTTAAAAAAGATTTTGCTGTCATTTTTGACCAAAAATTAAACTTTTTGAGTCATATAGATTTTTTAGTCGCTAAATGCAATTCAATGCTAGGTTTTATTTTACGTAATTCTAAAGACTTTTCGGATCCTCATGTAAATGTTTATTTTTTACCTTTGTTATGTCTATCTTAGAGTACTGCAACGGGATATGGAATAGTTCATATGCAATTCACTATTTTAGAATAGAAAAAATCCAAAGACAGTTTACTAGAGTTGTACTAAAAAGACTTCGCTGGAACATAGATATGCTTTCTTATAAAACGAGGTGTAAAATACTTTGAATTTTGCCTCTACGCATTCGAAGGAAATACTCCGCAGTTATGTTCATTCGAGACATACTCGTATTAGTAGATCACATTGATCGTCCTCCTATTTCATTCATAATTGAGTTCAATATTCCATAGAGAATGCTTAGAAACCAATTATTTTTTTTAATATTCCACACCATAGAACTATTCATGCCACCAATGAACCAATATAAGAGAAACAAATACTGTTTGCGACATGATAGATTTCAGTCCTAGTAGATATTTATTTAAGACAAACCTATGTGCTAAATTGTTAAGAAATGTCGAGATGAATTTTATATCGGCATTTGGGGAAACTTGCCTAGTCAAATACAGTTCTAATGGTACTACGGAAAATCTTTGCTCATAATATCCTTGGCATATGTACATAGTAATGTATGTACGTGATAAGCGAATTCTTTTAAAAGCGACTGCAATTTGTCCGCCCTTCCCTCAATACACAATTCTTCAAATTCACATAATATCGCGTAAGCAACCAAAAACATAAAAGCATACATTTTTGTAAATCATTGTGGATTTAATATTTTAACGGCTTTATTGAGGTTCATTCTTATGAATGTATCATACATACAAGTAAGCAGCAAATGACATTAATGAGTTTTTACAATCTTAGGTCGGTGAAAAAGTGAGACAAAATTTTGTTATACATGCAAAGTCGTATACTATAGTATTATGTAGTCTTTGGTGCGACCCAGTCGTGCACTTTATTTATTCAGAAGTTAACATTCTTTCGTTCTCTACTGCTCTTATGGCTCGTTGGTGGATCTTGTCTTTCTATACAATGACGTTTTATATACTTTTATTTGGAGCTTACGCTTAGTGATACTCCTCATCGAACCAAGGGTTTCAAGAAAAATTCAGCACCTCAGAGGCAGCGTTATGTATGTATGATGTATTTATTTCTTATATGTAAATTCATTAAACAAGCAAATAATTTAATTAATGTAAAACAGTTCAAGTAGGAACAAAATATAAGAAAGGTTGGTGACATTCAGTATTTATATACAAGTAAGTGTATTGCAGCTGGCAGTGTTGCCATTTTTGAATGTTTGACACTGAAAAGTCTTAGCGGTCTGCCTCTGCATTTCTCTTCACAGTTGACTGGGCTTTTTCATATTTTAATTCAATCCATCCTAAGTCCTAAGAATTTCCGAAAACCTTCGAATTAATAAGCGACTTTTAACTGCTTGAGCTTCTAAATTTCCTCTTTATCTAGTGCAGGATCAAAGAACTTTGTAAGTAAGTCTTTGTACGTCATTCTACAAGGTTGAATTGATAATACGAGTATATTTAAATGCACCAATGTATAGTAAGACTTGAGAATTCTCATCAGTTGTGACTAAAACATGTCAATGTACACCCCATTGCCTGTTGGGTGTCTCAACCTTCTTAGTCTTTCTGTTCGCCGATTTGTGTTTGTTTTGAAATTTATATACCTATTCTATGAAGGTTTTGAATATATGTACCCTTTTTCATGTCTATTGCTTCAGTTTTATTTTTTTTCATCGTACAAATGACAAAATCGATTTCGGCAATGATGCAAAACACTGCATACGGATTATTCTACCAGCTTTATATCATTGCTCACATTCTGTAGCCAAGCCGTACTATCATCATCGCCTTAATCATTAGAAATATACTGTACTTGGTCTAATAGTCCGCAGCTAGATATCTAGAACTCTAAAACCTAATACAAAAATCTCGAAAATTGAAATCATACCCACAATAACAACAACATTTCATGGAAAGTTAATTCTTCTTCCATGGAAAATATCGCCAAAGTATACCCCAACAAATTAAGAGTTTCACTGAAATTCGTTCTGTCGTCTTAAGGAAAGTGAACCACTCAAAATTGCTTGGCAAATAGAAAACATTTTTAAGTGCAAAAATGTAAGCAATTGAGGTTCTTATAAATCCCTTTAAATGCCACAGAATGACTTGACTTAGTCCATAATCCCAGAAATAAGGTGCAAAGTGAAAGCTTGTGCGTTTTTTTTTTTAATTTCAGTATTTTTTTTTTTTGTTTTTGTCTTATGAAGAATTTTATTTATTCATTTTTAACTTCTCGGTCGTTATGGCTTAATGAATGAGGATAATTCTATAGACATTCACCAAAACAATGAGGCTTAAACGGCTAAACGGCGTATTGAAATTAACTTAATGACCTTTGGGGGGAAACTTTTTAATGGCACGACCTTGTAGAAAAAATGATAAAATCTTTGCTGAGTAGAATTAAAAGAGGATTTAATTTGTGAAACCAATTTGTTGGCCTGACGAAATGGGTGTGAATAATAATAAATTTTTAAAAAAAATGTGGCTGAATATGATGAATAAAATTGAAATTTTGAAGGCAGGAATTAATGTACGTAGGCACGTTATCCCAAGGGACTTACATAAATATTGATGAAAACATAACAGATTGTTCTATTCCATAGCAAATGAATGAATGTATTTATGTGTATATATTCAATAGGAGCTCGTCCCTGTGGGCATTGTAGGAACTTCATTTATTAGGTTCCCCATTCACTTTTATTCTGGCGAAAAGCTCATAGTTTACCTCCATGCCCGCGCCTTTTGCAAAACGAATAATATCGGTAGCAGTTCTTCAGCTTGAAGTATGGAATTACCTTTAAACAACCTTGCAAAGAGACATGCATTCCTAATGTTAACAATCAAAGCCAACACACTCAAGGCCTGTTTCTAACCTCTTTTCTAGATAAATTCTTGATTGTAGTTTCTACTCCTCTTGGAAAGTCGGATCATTGTTTGGTGTCACCTAATTGTTATATTCTCATTTGCATTCGGCTAACAAAAATTCGGTCTCAATTCGCTCATTTAGTTGACTTTCTCGATATGTGTAGTAACGTAAATGCCGATATTACTACAAGCCTAATTTTATTTGGAATGAGATCCTTCTTTCTAAGTAAATCAGTTAGTCATAAACCGAAACAATAACTACGGTTTAATTCGACTTGTACAACTACTATCCGGAAGAAGGAAGGGGCTTTTGCATTACGGCGTCAAATACCTTCTAAGGAAAATTAAAGTCTCTACAAATGGGCTAGAATCGGCTGCAATATCATTCTAAGATGAGTTAAATTCCTACGTGGGGTTGATGCATTATCCTAAAGGCAATAAATCGTTTTGCTTTTCGTGAAAAGAATAAAATATTCTTACCATCCCGGCTCTTATCTATAAAGATAAAAAAATCACGGACTCCAAAAAAAAGCTAATCTGTTAGCTGCACCTTCCCAGATAGCACTTTATTTCCCCCTACTCTGAATTCGGTTCAATATTCGTTGGGACCAACATTTTTTCAAATCCCTTTCAGTAGCTCGAGTTCTCGAGTTGGAATTTCTCCTTTCATCTTAAAGAGGTGTTCTTCTACTTTGAAAAACCTCTAAGTAAGCTCTTCCAGTTATAGTATTCCATAGGCATTATCCCGGACTGATGGAAACTTGCACACGTACAGCCAATTCGAAATAGGGTGATAAAACCTCCCCTTCTAACCACCGACCAAAACCTTTAACATCAGTGCTGTCCAAGATCATGGAGAACATTGGTGTGGTATAAGTTTTCTTGAAATAATATGCTTTGTATAAGATGCCTTAGTTATCATTTGATCGCATCGAGATTCGAAGCAGTGTGTCTGTATACACATCCAAGTGGACTAAAAATGTAGAGCGAAACGGCTGCTTCGTATACCTATCTATACATTAGAAAAACCAAAGCATTTGTGAATAAATAGGTGAAATACTATTTAGAGGTAAAGAATTTCGTTGAACAGAAAACTACAAAAAAAGTGTTTGCGAATAATCTCCATCTATCTTTGCATGGCAGGCAAACAACATTGCATCAAAAAGGATAAATATATCATGCGGCACAGTAAGAAGACGTCTACGTGCTCAAGAATCGAAGCAAAATTAAGAAACCTCTATTATCCGAAAAACTACGTCCGATTGAGACAATGTATTTTTTTCCGACGAAGCTTTTGGTCTACCAACACTAATTGACTCATCCAGCGGATCGTTAAATATCCGGTAAAGGTGGGCATTTGCGGGTATTTCTCAAAGCTGTCTGCACTTCTTTATTGGAATATTTGAACTGCGCTTATAAACATCTGCCTAAAAGTGGTCTAGAAGGAGAAATGAATTTTGTATGTTACATAGTTTTGGAGTTATGTCGGCCTGACACTCTCTTATTAAACAGACTGTTAGTACCAAAGTTTGTGTCTCGTAGAATTATTTTCTTATCAACGATTTTGAAAAACACCCCAATTGATTTTTTGACCTCATTTATCATTAAGCTACTGAGTGTCACTCATGCCACTTGTTATGTCAAACCAAATATTACAAAACAAACAAAAAAGGCTGACATTTATCTGCGGTGTTTGAATGCATTTACCCATATTATTCAGTTTTTCTTTTACCATTCAATGTGAGACCTACGAATTGCTATGGGTTTTCCCTTGAGTGTATACATAACATGTTTCATGTAACATGACATTTTTTTTTTTGCATTTTGATTGTTCTCTCTTTATTGTTTATCGAATTAATTTATTTTCACTGACAGTAGCAATATCGAAACTGTCAAATTAAAGTGCTTTTGATTTCCCAAGAGTATTTCAATATGACAGTACATGTCCTAGTACAAAGTTATTGAAACTAGGGACGCAAAAATTGTGATTAATTGATGAAAATTTAATTTTCTTCTGAAAGATTCAGAAAAAAAAAAATGAAACAAAACCCGCCGCTAACTTGTGGACCCTCATCAAACTCCAGGCAAAATGTATCTAACATTCCAATATTTTCAATTTCAGCGACCTACAATTTCGCCTTAACTCAAAACATTCTCAACAAAAAATAAAGATTGTAATTTTAGAAATAAGCTAATTTTTAATCTAAAGAAAAAAAAAATATTTCCGTCATATTAATCAAATTATTAGCTAAGCATTTTCTACCAAAAAAGCGTTTTTCAACTAATTTTCGAAACTTCTACAAAATGCAATAATTGCATAAAAAAATATAAAATAAAAATACAAAAATTAAAATATTAAGTAACTTATATTTAAAATAAAAAGCAAGACACAACGGTTCTATATAATTATAAAAACCCGGCTAATTGCCTTCTGGGAGGCATTGTTAGCATTAAAAACAAGATGTCGTTAGTTCTGTGTAACATTGGAGGAACAGCGGCCAGCAGTACAACGACAGTATCGACCCCCACAACCACAACCGCATCGACGATAGCTATTGCAGCATCAGGTGTTGTCAACAATGACAATAACAACAATATGGATAACACGAGTGAGGAATCGAATCCTGTCACAATTTACAGGTAAAATTGGGTTCATGGTTGGAAGTCCTTTGTTTTCTTTTTTGTAGTGTAACTAAGTGGTTTGTGGTGTTTTATGTTGAAAGGTCACTTTCCTGGTGAAACGTAAACCCAATTAATCTGCTGGAATGACTATGAAAGCGATTTAAAATGTAAATTGAGTTAAATAGAGAGTGTTTATATGGAGAAAAAGGTATAGGGATAATAGGGTGTTTATAATCAAAACGTGCACCGAACCGGACGTGCGGTGTAAGCTAATTGCATTTAATTTGCACTTTAATCGATATTTTCAATTTCATATTGAATCTTTTTTTATAAAGTTTTATGGTGTATGCATTTTTTTTTATAATCAGTTACATTGTAACAAATAATTTATGATATAAAGAGGCAGAGGATCGGCTTAAAATTGACCTGTATTATATGATGATTTATCGCATATTCATTTACGTTCTAAAATTTATATAAATTGTATAATTATTTAACATCTATATGCAAATCAAATTATATGTAGGTTGTTCTACTAAATAATTAAATGGATTTGATAATAAACTAAAAAAGAAAAAAAATCATTGCTGCTTATTATAACAAAAGCTCTCCAAAGCACAATTGAGTCGAAGCAGACGACCATAAGAAACATTTTGAAAACTGCCTTAGCTAAACTGGTAGCCTTCATCACTAGGTTTGTTCGATGCCCCCAGTACCAGTGCGCCTTAAGTAGTCTCAGTGCTAGTCAATGCAATTGCATGGTTGTACCAGGCGCAAACCCAGGAATTCGATTTTACGTCGAAGGCAAACGTGTTGCCCTTAATGCAGGGTTAAATGGAGATTAAATGGAGTACAACTTGTACTCTCGAAAAAGTCAAAATACCTCGGGTGTATTTTAGACCAAAAATTAAACTGAAAAAAAAAAAAAATACAAAAGAAAGAACAAAGAAGGCCACTATTGCCTTCTTCGCATGCAACCGAATATTTCGGAAAAGATGGAAAATTAATCCTGCCACCATCCACTGGATACATACAGTAATCTTAAGACCCATCCTAACTCACGGGACTTAGTTTGGTGGTCAGCTGCTGATAAAGCCACCTAAAAGCCCATACGAAAATACAAGGCCTAGCATGCATTTGTACAACCAGTGTCATGAGGACTACCCCGACCGCAGCCTTCGAAACAATGATTTCGCGGAAACCACTCGGCCTACACAGTAACGAAATTGTCTACGCCTAGAGCAAGCAAATTTATGGATAAAAGGGCCAGACAGTTCATCGCAATATAACCAGATGAACAAAAATAGAATTTAAAACAGATTGTTTAACACCATACCCGAATTTAACCTACAATTTAAAAAAAAATAAAAATTCCTTTCATGAGAAGACTGTGTTGCCAACAGGGTAATAAACCATAAAAATACAGCCTTGGTCATAAATGAAAAGCACCCTACGCAAATGTATAAAATGCCGTTGTATCTTAAAAATTCAATGCGTATAAATAAAACAATCAATTAGTATGTGGACGAACATTTTTTTTTTTTTTGTAATTTAATATTTATAATAGTTGGCCCTTTATTGACCTTTATCATTGCAAGAACCCTACGAGGTATGCATTAAAACATTCTTCGGAGCTGATTTTTTCCCATTCTCGTCATACAGTGCTTTTCAGGCCTACTAAAGGATGTCGGATTACTATTCTTTATCTTCTTTTTTAGAAGTGCCCACAGGTGTTCAATCGGGTTCACGTCTGACGATTGAGCTGGCCACTCCAAGAATTGAATATTTTGATTTGAAAACCATTCCATCGTTTTTCGGGATTTATGCCATGGAGCATTATTTTGCTGAGAAATGTTCCTTCGGTGAGACCTGTTCCGAAATATTTTACGATAAGATGACTTTAAGGTGGTCCCTATAACATCAATATAGCTGTCGCTATTCATTCTTCCCTCTCACGCGAATGGAGAGCTATATCTTTAAAGATTAACTTGAAACTAAATAGGGTTAAAAAGCATGCATAGGCTGCAATTCTTACATTCGGTTCACTAGTCACGAACGTGCTAAGTGTGCTAGCCGAAGTAAAATATTGAAATCTCATTTTATTTTAAGTCTGCTCCTGTACTTGCAATATTATACAAACTTTTAATACGGGACGAAACCTTATGTGGTCTTACTTTTTTGTGTTACTAGAATCGAAAAAAAAGAATTGAAATTTGTAGCTGTCACCTTATTTTTCAGGTGACACTACTATGAAAATAAATGTAGATAAAAGCGTCGAATGATACAGTGCATACAGACTCAACGAATTTGGGTGCGGCCTTACGTCACAGCCTTACAGTCACAGCCACATTCCGGCCTTATTAGCACGAGACTTAACTTCAGAAAAGCTTTCGCTGAGGATTTCCCTATTAGGAGAGGAATGATGAAAAGGTTCAAAGACCAAATATAGGGTCGTTGTCTCTGAATATATATCAAAGTCTTATTACCTGCAAGACTCTATCATTACTAGCTTAAGCTCATTTTGCCGTTGTCATAGCGACATTAAGGGTAAGGATCAACACTTCACAGTTCAATCGCATAAAGGGACAACTTGGGGGAGTAAATTTAGTAGCTGTATCACAAAGAGGAAGATATGACCCATCTGTAACTCAAACTTTTTTAAACATTGATTTGAACAGTTAGCAGTGTTCAACCAATAGCCATCTTGGTCCTCAAGCGTATCATGAAGTAAAGTAGGTTTAAGCTTTATTTATATGTAAGAAGTCTTATGCATCAAGTTCCTCTACCCCTCTTCCTTCAAATAAGAAAGTGCAGGAATTCATTTGTATATGAGTAAAATTTAGTAAAATTAATCTAGAAAATGAACATACCTCAATTGACTTTCGAATTGGTAATAAACGCTGATTGTAACAAAAATTAATATTATATTGCGCTGTCGCCACAGGAAAAGATCGAGATAAGTCTTAGTTTACCTAAATCATCAGTCACATCGCTTGCAGGTTTCTTATTTATTACGCCTATTTTATGTATATGCCCGTGGTGTAGTGGTAACATCATTGCTTGTCACGATGCAGGTTCCAGGTCAAATCCTGACGTCAAGAATCATCTATTTATTTCACATGAAATAAATAAAAAAACAGTCGATCAATTGCGAAGCTCATGTCAACTCTACTGCGAAGGCATAACACTGGCAGTGGGGTGGTCATATAGCTAAAAATGCAACTTGACCGTGATGATATCAGGACTGAAAAAAAAACTGTGAATCATAAGCAACGACAATCAAAAATGCTCCCCAGTTATCTGGACGCCACCCTTGGTGTTTACTGAAACTTAATACCACCTGAGTTTCAAACCCACTACACCAATCTTTCTTTCTCTCTCTCTCTCAATTTCTACAACCGCCCGTGCCCTGAAATAATTTAATGGTATTGATATCCCATTTGGCTCGCGCAAATTATAAAAAAAAAAATCATTCGATAACCTTTCGTCGTCTCTCCCTTTCCATCACCTTTTTGTAATTCCATAGACTAGTTGTCGGAAGTCTTATCCCAAACCAATCGCATTCGAAAATCAGTCGAAACGGGAGTCTCACTCTCGGTGTCATAGCTATAAACAATAGGAATCAAAGCCTACGTAAACCTTTTAACCACAAGGATATATCACCAAGGATAGTGTCAAATGATTTTAGCATTAGGTATGTATAATATATAGGTAGAGTATCAACAAAAGACACCATCTTAATATGGTCTTTGAGCTGGTGTTGTTAAAGAAGAGTGGCATTATATTTAACATGTTTGTAGGTAGCATTCCCATAAGTTTTACATGACCAGGTCCTCTTTATTTGTTGCGGTATCTGACTAATAATCAAAATACTTTAACCAAACAAAAATTTGTCTTATAAACTATTCCATTCTCAGCTAAACACCAACCGAGACCTCCAAAGAGGGGCATGAGAATCGCTCCCACTTTTATGTGATTTTATTAAACCCTCAACTATATTACCACATTTCAATGTTTAAAGCTGCACAACACCATCAACATGTCTACCCCTCAACAGATGGGTCCTTTTCGTTACACTGTTGTTGTTCTGCCCTCCCAATACCTCCATTTGAATAAATAATGAAAACATTTATCTAAGCCATTCAGTCATAAAGCCATTCGAAATTAATTCAAAGCACACCCGCATAAAGGGAACAGGTGTGCACACCATTTTGTTATATTTAAGCGGGTCTGTTTTTGTTCTCTTATCTCTTGTGGATAATTGCCTGACGTGCCACATTTCTGGGGTCAGGACAAAATCACATTTAATTGCCCAATAGCTGTGGACTACATATTTCCGTATCCTTTCGAGAGACTATTTAGTTTTAATCACATTTTTCCGTTGTTTTTCCATTCCAGGTGCCGGGCCCCAATAGCGTCACTAGATTGCATGGAGGAGTTCAGTGGTACGGGAGGTCATCTTGATTTCGGTATCTTTAAATTTTCCAAAAAAAAAAAAAAAAAACAGAAAACTCTTTTCCAAATTTTGTAGTGGTTACTTGATTGTGCGCGCAGCTCTGTGCTTTGTTCCGCAATGCTTTCTAAAATGCACACTTTTTTTTTTTGTTAACTGTTATACAGTACTTCTATAGTAGAATTGGTGTAGATGGAAGTTCTGAATGTTTAGTTTATGTTACACTTGCTTGAATATTTTGTCGAAATTGCATTTATGACAGCCTGGTAACTTTCCATTCTCATTAGGACGCTCAATTAGTTTGGGTTCAAATCCGGCATTACCGCTGCGCCATGGTTCAACGCCGACACCGGGCCTACGGTATAAAAACCTCGGAAAGAGCGGGCTACGTGTCTCGAATGTGGGTCTGGGCACGTGGCCAGTCTTCTCGCCCGGAGTCAGTGATGAACAAGCCGAAGCAATACTCAAGCTGGCCATCGAAAGCGGCATCAATTTGTTTGATATTTCTGAAGCGCACTCGGAAACGGAAATCGGTAAAATACTCCAACGGACCGGTTGGAAGCGGACAGCTTATGTGATCACAACAAAAGTTTACTGGAGTACAAAGTAAGTAGCGAGAGATTGGGTCATGTTTTTTTTAAACGTTTTAAACTTAAAACTATTCACAGATCTGAAGAAAGAGGCCTGTCAAGGAAACACATCATCGAGTGTGTCAAGGCCAGTTTGCAACGATTGCAATTGTCGTACATCGACATTGTGATTATTCACAAAGCGGATGCTATGTGTCCAATGGAGGGTACTTCCTTTTGTCTCCTTATCTATGTATACATGTATGTATGTGGATTTTTTTTTTTTTTTTTAACAGAAGTTGTACGGGCCATGACCTATGTAATTCAACAAGGTTGGGCCATGTATTGGGGAACGGCTCGTTGGTCCCAAGTGGAAATTATGGAGGCATACACCAATTGCCGGCAATTTAATTGTATCACACCGATTGTGGAACAGTCCGAGTATCATATGTTCTGTCGTGAAAAGTGTGAACTTTATTTGCCCGAAATGTACAATAAAATTGGTGTCGGCCTTATGGCATGGGGACCGTTATCGATGGCGCTAAGCGATACGCAAAATGGTGAGAAAATCTTATTCCCAAAGGGGTCGTTTAAAACGAAGAGCCATAGTTACTCCTGGACCGAGGATGAGGTCAATCGAAATGTAAGAATTTATTTTGAAATAATATTTTATGGATATTGGACTGTATGTTAATTTTACAGGGGAGTTGGAATAAGGACCGCTTGGAGGAAGGACGTCGACATTGTGACAGATTGAGGGATCTGTCGGCTTTGGCTGAAAAACTAGGATGCAGTCCAACTCAGCTATCGATTGCTTGGTCGCTGAAGCATGAACCAGTACAGTGTTTATTGCTGGGGGCCACATCTGCTGAGCAATTACATCAAAGTCTGCAATCGTTGCAAGTAAGTAAATTTAATTAAATTATGTAAATAGTACACACAATGAAGACGAAAGGTTACATGACTATGGAAATTCGCATCTATTTGACTATAGTATATACTGAATGGATGTTAATTGAAAGTTAGAGTCAGATTGAGGACGTCTTCAAGAAATATTTTATAATTTTCAATTACTACTTACACAGTTCTGTCAGTCAGAAGCGCCGATTCCATGGGTGCTTTGGTGTTCAACAAACACTCACGAAAATTTGTATCTTGGCACACAGGACCCATACAAATTTTTTTCAAATACGGAAACCTTGGTTATCCGTTCGTTCAAAAAAACACCATCGAAATTGTTAAAAAATATAAGTACATTGAGTATTAATGGTCATAGCCATATATCTGCTTTTTTCCTTGCTTCCTTTTGTTTGAACCCTAGTTTAAGGGAGCATAGATACCATTTTGTACCAGCCCTTTCTAAGCAGTCCGGTTGTGCTCTGGCTAGTAGTATAAGGGATGCCGAGGTTTTCTGGCTGGTATAAATTTTCTCTACCCCAATTAGGTTGATCTGCAGGATGCTATGGAATTTGGCTTTCACTTGCTCTCGCAAAACCTCTAGTATTTCGCTTCCTCGTTCAACTTCTCTGGTTAGAATTTGTTTTCGCTCCACGCCATACTATTCTCAATATCTGTGGCAGTGATATCCCGAGTAATTAAAAAATATGTATTATTTATTTCCATTGTTGTTGTTTTTTGGTCGAACAAAACATCAGTCTGCCAGTCCGCCATGTCAGAGCCCGGAATAACACTGAAAAGCCACAGTTACTCCCTATTTGATCTTGTCTCAGAAATACTCCAATTAAATTCCAATACGAGTGCTTACGGTCTCGAATAACACCTTTGATTAGTGCGTAACTCGTTAACACATTGTCTGACAATAGTAGCTCACTGCTGGAGCTAGATCCTTCAGTCAGTATAACTGTTGACTTGAGTCATTGAAACTTATTTATTTGTATTGCAGTACACAGGAGGATTTTCATAATCAACGCTTATAGCTTATTCAATGCCAAACCGGATGCATCCTTTCCTTAATATTTGTAACGCTTTTTCGTCGAGACGGTCCAGATTACAGACAGAAAAAGAAATAAAATTAGCGATGTTAATTATTTTATTGTAGAAACGCCAAATTAATTTGAATTTCTGTGAATGGTTTTGTTATTTAAATGGCAATACAAAGTAGGATCCGTAACATTTTCGGAAAACTGAAAAATGCATGGATTTACAACTAACACGAATCGCCACCACTCTCTCCTCCTAACAACCACTTCACTTTTCGTAGACCCACGGTTATATCAAAAGAGGCGCAGTTGAACATTTTGCACACAGGCGATCAATCAATCGTGCATTTTCTGAACCCCAAATTCGACAATTTTGACGATTAACTAGCCATCAAGATGAAAAGGAGCCTCATCGCTGAAGATGATTTTGTTTGAAAAATCAGCATCCGTTTGTTGTTGTTCCATAATCCGTTCAACGAACTATCTTCTCTGTGCGTGGTCAGTACGGTTGAGTTCTTGAGTCAATTGCATTTTGTATGCATGAAGATGCAAATCTTTCGTGAGAATACGCTGTAGAGAGCTTCTCGAAATGTCCAACTCTTCACCACGATGCCGAATTGATGTTCCTGGACTCTCACGAACTGCTTCGATGTTTTGTATTGAATGAAAACTGAAAATTTGAGGTACTCAAATATGTAAAAGATTTATTTATTTATTCATTTTTTGACAAAATTTGTTGAACAAAATGCTAAAAGCCATTGACAAATTAGTCCCTCCCCCTAAGTATTATGTTATGATCATTTTGATATGATCATTTTTGGACGAAGCTACCTATATATCAGATCAAACATACATAGATATAACACCAAACTTCATCAATATCGTTTCAGTGGTTCTCGAGCGAATCGGTGAGAAGACAGATACAGACAGATATGAAAAAAAGTACTATTTGTTTTAACTTGACCCTTTCAAATACGATCATAGTATTCTCTACTTCTGCAGATTAACGACGAGGTAAAATTAGATCAGTATATGTATGTATTTCCCTTGTGATACCACTATGAAGTATGGATTTCGATCCCTATCTACTCCTATAAGTGCAGGTTTGTTCAGATTGTTGAAGAATTATTTTCCTAGAGAAGCCCTTCTGATATAGGAAAACGAAAGGACATGTGCAGTTGAAGTGATTTATTGTCTCTGCCTCCCTTTCGGCTCTGCAACTTGCAATGTCCAGTCTCCGAGTATGTCTCGCAATGGCGCAATACCCGCTGATACTCGTAACTTTTGTGAATTTAGAGATGTTGTCTCTGTGGTGTCTTTGCAGTACATTTCAACTGTTGAGGTCTAGGGTTGGACATAGAAGCTTAACTGTATTGTAATTGTCAACACTATCGCTTCGAGGTCCTTTGAAACTCTCGAGATTTTTATGCCGCACCGAGTATTAGGAGAGTAAATCATTCGTAAAGTTTTTAGTTCTCCTAATTGGTCCTGGTCTAATTCCTGCATTAATAAGTATGGACATACATAGGTTCAATATTGTATCATACTTTTTCTTTTAGGTTTCCTAAATTCCTGTTCCTGTTCCTAGCTATATTGCCGCCATTTCATATTGACTTGTGTTTTTGCAGCATTAGATTTTTATCGAACAGTCTTGATTGAGATGACTTAGAATACAGTAACCTGTGATAATTGGGCCTCTCCTAACTGCATTTCCCGCTTAATTGAGCTAGACACTAAAAATTACATAATGGAGAGTGATTTTCGTAAATGATATTTCCGGTTAATAGCGTCAAAAACCGTGCATCTCAGGTCGGTGCAATTAACCGAGGATAACTATATTTCCCGGTTTAACCTACATATATATATAATTTGCCAACATAATCAGAGCGATTAGCTTAGTAACTATCTCATCGAGATTATTAATGCTACTGAGTCATCACTACACAACGGTACATTTAAGTTTATATAACTGGTAGTAGTTAAAACTGCACAATGTACGATGCATTTCCGAAATATTTGATTCATGCAATTTATAAAATTATTATGATATTTTCTTTGCAGCTACTGCCACGACTATCGACCAGTGTGATGCTTGAATTGGAAAGAATTCTCGAAAATAAACCGGTGCGGCCGCCAATGATATCAACTTTGGCGCTTCGGTGACAATCAGCCTGCCCTCAGGGGCCACCAAGTATTAGTGGCGCCTGTGGGGCAGAGTCACCAAAGGATGAAGAATTCTGCGAGGAAGGTGATCCAAAAGATGCATCAAAGCAAGCATTCTGTGCCATTCAGTGACGAAAGGAGTCTTTAGATAACGATAATAAATTTTTGAAACCGATTAGTAGTAAAACTAGCTTAAGTAGTACAACAATAATAACAACCGTTAGTAACAAGCCAGATTTAACACAACAACACCAACAACAACAACAACTACAGCTACAACTACAACAGCAACAACAACGTTCTTCACTCTTTAAAGGTTCTTCTTCAACTTCAAATAGTAATTTATTCAATTTAAATACTGAAAATCGCTTAGATAGTTCACCAATTCAAATAGACTCTTTAAACAATAACAGTTATAATCAAAGCAATCATGCGAATGGTGGCAATAATAACGAAATGATGGCGGCAGCAGCAGCAGCACCAACAGTAGATCACTTGCCCAATCCAATGGAAAACACCACAATCACTATGTACGGTACTAACGAAGAAACCAAGTCCAAAAGGTCCTTACTGAATTTTAGATCTTTCGATTTTCACATCAAGTCGCTGTACGCGGGATTGCGTCAAAATAAGAATTCGTCCGACACGACTCAGCGGTCGGGTCCCAATTCGACTGCAAGTAATGGGCAGCGTGCAGTTAGTACCCACAACCGGACCCCACCATATCTAAAAGTTGAGGCAGTCGACATGGAAGAATCGGAAAATCTTCTGCTCAACTACCCTCAATCGCCATATTCATCGAGACGCAATAGTGAGGATAATCGGTCCAGTGCTCAGTTGCTTCAAATTAACCAGTACGAGGTGTCGCGGTCACATACTAGTTCTCCATATTTTCTATCACCGATTCCCATAGCGGGCAACATAAGACGTTCGTCCACTTCGGATATAATGTGCAAACGCGGTAGTGTTGGCAGTAATGCTAGCGAAAGTCGACGACCCAGCACATCGGATCTGTTGAGGAAGGCACGCGAGCGCAAGGGCAGTGAATCGAGCATTCGCATAGGAAGAAGTGTTTCCCACGGAGGTCTGCCACGCGGCGGTGGTCGAGGCGGTGCTGGAGGACGGCGAACAAGCATGGCCTTTTAAATTCGAATAGTAAGTTTTATAGTACTTGCAAAAGGCGGTAACAGTGACTTTTATTTAATTTCTTTTTAATGAGTAGTTAATATCTAGGATATGCTGGATGATTGGGAAGTATCAGAAAGGGTCACTTAAATCCGGCTGGGTCCATTGTGCTGTCACGAAAGTCTTTTATAAATGCTATTGACTGCCAAGGGACTACCCAGCCACCCAATCTTATTCCGTCATGGTTTAGTGGTTTTCAATACATACACGTAGTCTAGGTCACTGCTTGGCACAACACAGTTTGGTATTTAAGCCAATTGCTTAGTCCATCCAATTTGGAACCTCTGTTGTTTTAGACAATATATAACAAATTTTGTCTCCTCCCGAAATAGTGTTGAGTGAGAATGCTTTGGAAAATGACTGCCGATCAAAACTTAACGGACTCTGTGGCGTGTTCTGTGTCTCATATACCTATGGTGCCATCTTTGATAACAGCTCACATGCTCGCGGACCACGAAGAGTATGTCTAAAACACCACAACCTTCCCTCAGGATAGAAAAATCCCGGGCACATTGCTTCTAATTTTCTAGGCAGTGCTTCCTGGAAGCCGCGATCTTAGTTGAAGCGTTGTTATCCGTTCGTCGATGCTACATACGCCCACATCTTGGAAGACTTCACAGAGCTTCTCTGCTATTCGCTTCAGCTTCCTGCTTACTCGGTACCGTATAATATAGCCTAAAAAATCTCTGCATTAATTTTTTTAAATTTTAAACCCAGCCAATTTGCCAACCCGAGAATCTTAAAGGGTGTCGGAAAAGGGAACGATACTCGTAATATTTACAATATTTAGTTTGTTAAATTTTACGTCTACGTTCACACAGACCTCCAAAGTTTCTTGTCATAGCAAGTTGAATATGACGGTGCCTATATCTTGTTTTAGAGATCCTTAATTTAGGAATAGGAGATGTCATTATGTTTTGCTATCATCGCAGTGATATGGATGTATTGGGATAACTTCAGAATGACAAGAAATTTCTCTCCTTAGACTGACTGACTTGAGTTAATCTCCATCGTCGTATATCGGGACAATCTGCAGCGGGGTTATTTTTTACTAATTAAAGACTAGCCAACATGGTCTGCAGTTTATTCAATGGAATTTTGATTTGACTTTGCCTTTCTGCTTTTGCAAGAAATATGTCAGAGGCAGAATCTTGGATAAAAGCTGCTTGTTTGATTTTGGGCATGACCTCTGGAAAAATGGAGGGTGTAATGTGAGCGCGTGAAATGAGAGCTTTCTTCTTGGTAGGGCAATAAATATTATCACTACTATCCCTTGCATCGGGATGAATGCATTGGTAAAGCATCGTTCTTTCTTTATAGTTTTTTTGTGGAGCAGAAAGGAAGTCCCCGATGACAGAGGGCCCATTCATAAATGCAAGCTTTGCAAAGCAAATGTCTACTGCAAAGCATCTGCTTGCAAAGCACATATCAGATGTTTGATTAAAACTTACTTATCTGTAATTTGTTCACCCATTTTAAACAAAAAGAAATCAACGAAAACACGAAAAATAACAGCGCAGTAACAAGTAGGTATGTAAATGCAATACGATTCTGACAGCAGCACGATTGCGCTCAAAATTGCGTAATGAATAAAGCTCTACTACATTTATGAATTTTCTGCTTAGCAGTGATGCCAATTCGTGCAATGTGCTTAGCACATCTTGCGCAATATTGCATTTATGTGGGCCTAGAGTCTCTACCAAGAGGAGGGACAGAGGTACATTACAATCGGATGCGCTATCTTACCTTTCAGTAGGTGATGTCCATCGAGCATGGTGCTGAAGATAGATAATGACAACTTTGGCTACGGTCTTCCTATCAGTCGCCTAGGTTTTGAAAAATTAAAAGTCTCTCGGACGGATTGGTTCGCTTTACTACTAAGATGATGACAAATTGTTCAGTTCAAAATTGGAATTGGTCCTGCCACTACCCACTTCGGTATATCTATTTAGAGTTATTGGCTTTATTTTAAGCCGCATGTACCTTGTCAAGTTCGATCGATGAACGGAGATAGACCAAAAATCTGAAAGCTATTGACACCTTTAACTTTGTCGCAAACTATACTGATTCGCACGTTAGTTGTACGACTCACTTCTAGCAAGAAAAAAATTGCAAAACTTCGTTCACAATGTCATAAAGCTCGCTGTTACAGATTACTCGAAAAAATATGTGGAATCTTCTATTTCTTATAAACACTTCTTTAAATTTTAGTAATTTCCTGCTCGCTGCGCTGATATTTAACCTCCACATATAACTTTTTATTTAATAAAAAAAAATATCTTTGTAGAATTGATAATTATGCAAACATATATAGGTACATAATTAAAAGACAAATAATATTTTTTTATATAAAAACAAGGTAAAAATTGTATCATAGAAAAAAAAATCGAAATCAAATTTAATCTGCAATTAAAAAAAAAAATGGGAAAAAACAATATTTGTAAAAATATGATAAAAAAAAGTGTATATTAAAAAAAAAAAATAGCGATATTTCAAATCGTAATTGCCTTTAAATTAATATAATTATTGTTATACTTATTATTCTTGGATATAACAACAACAAGAGGAAGCTTTTATTTATCAATTTCAAATATTATTATCTATATATTGTTGATTATTTTTTAAAACAAATATATTTCAAAGTAATACTGAGTAGAAATTTTCAACGTAGAAAAGTATAATTACCAATATTAAAAGCATATATTTTTATTATTTAAAAATAAACTAATAATGATACACAAATTTCTTTCTCACATACGGACTGTGATTTTAAATAAATTATATTATAATGTAATATAGTAGGATGATATCAATATGTCAGCAAAAGATTAAGAAAAACAAAAATTTATAAAAAAATTAAAATCTATAAAAAAAAATTTAAAAATTACACCGACCTTGCAAAAAGAAAATGTATTTATTGTGTTATACATAATGTTGTGCAGTGGTGAAAGAATTCTTGAAATAATTTAACATTTTTACTTACATATACACACATACATGTTACAAGCTTTTTTTTAAATGCAAGATTTAAATATCTTTATTTTATAATACCAGGTTAGTGTAGATTTGTACTTGAGCTGAAGTTCGTTTATAAATCTCCGAGTAATTGGTAAACCTACATAGATATAGCATATTAGGGTAGTACGTTCCTCTGCTATTCACACCCACAACTGAGAAATTTATCCATCGCGAATTAAGACTATCGCACACGAAGCGACAAAAAAGGGAAGAAATTCGTTGCAAATTTTTGTCACCAATCAGTTGCAAACTAGTTAGTGACGAAGTTGCGGACATGGTGCAACTCAAAGTGAGAAAATGTTAGTCCATTTCCACTTCACTCACTAAATGACAATTAAAAAACTGCTTTGTCATCTGGATGATCATTTGCGTAATTGGACTTCAGAAAAGCACACTTGACGCATGTGATAAATTGCTAACTGGTTGCAAACTTGTTGTTTACATTGGCGGAGAGGCGAAAAAGAATGAGTGATAAAAATCATCTTCGTAAGCGAAAGGACTTAGGAACATACATACATACATGCACACATATATCAAGCACATAAACTTCTTTTAGATTAGGTTAGGTTCGAGTGGCTGCCTGCACTATGAGTGCATAGACAAAAAAAAAGTCCCCTGCAATACCACAGAATCTATGCACTCTTGAATTTTATCAGGAAAACCAGGTAAAACGTCTTAATGCATGAAGGTTAATGACATCAGTATTCGTCCGGCGATCTAGGTTTTGAAAAGGAAAGTCACGGACGTAGACATTCCGTCCTACTAGGCAAACCGCTAGAGTCCATTACTTCTGCTCAATGTCAATCTGGAAACCGGACGCACAACTCTAGAAAAATTAGTTTTTATACCTGATTCACTGCATACACAACGTCATCCGTATGCACAGTCGCCCTTGCAGATTTAGTGGCAGTTCATTTGTTACCAGATAGAGAACATAAGATACCACCGTCTGCCTTTGCTGAGAAACTTACGATAAGCTACGATCCGTAAAGTTTTCTGTCAATAATCCTCTTGTACGCAGTTTTGAGTATTGTGTGGACGTGCAACTGTCCTCATTCGCCGTTGTTGCCCCAATGTCAGGGAGCGAAATTAAGTACCTACCTACTCGTATACCTCTTGAACTCTATTTATTTTCTAGTAATACATACCAGAGAATGCACAGCTCTTGGTATACTAAGTGCATGTTTGGATCAGTGCTGCACCGAAGATGGCTATTAATCAAAAGGCTTTTTTTAGTTTCCACGCTTCAGCCCGAACAAATATGTCCACCCCCACAGTAGCACCATATGACATATCCGACTAAGCATTGCATACAACAGGTCTTATCATCACCTCCTAAATAGTGGATCTTCTAATCCCTTCATTTCATCCTTGAACAACCCCTGCTAGTTTCCAAATCCTGGTGTGGGACCTGTTCGACTGTTGGCGTGAGAAATCCTGTTGTACATATAAACTAAACATAATTCAAGTTTTTGGTTTTTTATCTATTTTTATCATAGCTGTATCTTGATAAGAAGGTTGTGCCACTATACGTATATTTTCTTTTCTATTACCTATTTTCTAGTGTAGTAAATTTTAAAAGATTTTAGGGAAAACAGAGATTGTCATATAATGGCTAATATTACTTTCCACCACTGCATATCTACTTATAGGGAAAGTTTTAAAACAAATCGCAAAATTTTATTTAAATTTTTTCTTTAAAATAATTTCCGTCCGTCACGGTATAAATATGAAATCATGTCGAAATCATGATCTTATTTAATTTTATCTTCTCTGTAAGAAACAAAATTTTTAGGCTTTTGCATTTTCGTCAATTTCTATAAATTACTTTAAAATTCGTTGTAAATATTTTTTTAACGCTTTTGCAAATTGTAAAATAGGAAAATAAAAATAACAAACAAATTAAAAAAAAAAAAAACAAAAGAAACGTTTATATTAATAAAAAAAAAGTGTTTTAACTTAAAATATCGGTGCTAATTTTTTCAAAATAATTTGAAAATATCTCAATTAGATTAATTATCATAGTAATAGGATGAATATCGGAAAAAAAAATTATTTAACATCTTTTGTTCTTAAATATATGCACTGCCGTTACATTTTGTTCTTATCACAAAAAAGACTATAATTTAGAAAAAAAGAGAATAATTATGTAAAAGCACTATTATTGTTTGAATTTTGAAAACAAAAAAAAAAACAAAAAACAAAAAACAAAAAAATTGTAAATATTTGCAAAATAGTTGAAAAACAAGAAAAAAAATTGGAAACTTTTTTATAGATAGAAAATCGTTAAAATGGCATAAAACACAAATAAGAAAAGAGTGATAAAAGAAGAAGACAACAAAAAATATACGCCTTTACAAGATAAACAAATAATTGTAAACCATAGCAAACAAATAATAATAAAGTAAAATAGGAAATGAAAATTAACTAGCACTTGACTAATACCCGTGACACAACAAAATGTTAAGTAATTTAAATCACTAAACTGATTTGCTTAAAAAGTCGTTGTTATATCACCTATGGTTTGCTGGCAAAAAAAGTTCAGCTACGTAGATGTAGAACTGGATCAACTTAACTATTGGGTTGGTCATCATTGGTGAAAGTTTTAGCATTCAAAGAGTTTTTCAAACTTCGAAACAAATGAAAATCTGATGGTGCAAGTTCGGGGCTGTATGATGGATGTGATATCACTTCCCAACCAAGGTTTAATAATCACGAGTTACCAAAGATGTGTGTGGTCTAGCGTTGTCATGGTGGAACACGATTCCGTAACGATTTGCCAATTCTGGCCATTTTTCATTTATTGCTTCCTCCAGTTTCATTTCACTTTGACAACAAACATCTGAATTGATAGTTTGATTCCTTGGAAGTAGCTCAAAATACACAACACCTTTATAATCCCACCAAATTGACAACATAGCCTTCTTTTGATGCAGTTCAGCTTTCGATGTGATTTGTGCTGGTTTATCACGCTTAGACCATGATCGTTTTCGATTGATGTTGTAGACGATCCATTTTTCATCACCAGTGATTATTCGTTTCAAAAAAGGATCAATTTCATTACGTTTGAGATGCATAAGCAAATATTGATTCGTTAAGTGAATCTATTTCAATTCACGTGGAACCCAAATATCGAGCTTGTTCACGAGTCCAAAACATTTTAAGTGGTTTCCAATTGCTGTGTGTGATCTTTGCAATCTCTCGCACAGTCATATGACGATCTGATTCAGTTATGACTTTGATTTGGTCATCATCAACTTTAGTTGGTCTAGCAGAACGTTGGTTATTTTTGAGTAAAAAATCTCCAGAACGGGGTAAACCAATTCAGACACGTGCGTTCTATTAAGCAGTTAACGCCGTAGACTTCACATCTCTTTGTGAACCTCAGCAGCTTTCTTGCCTTTACAGAAACAAAAAAAAAAAAACCAAAATATGTCGAAAATGTTCAATTTTGCACTCCATGGTAAAATTCACACTATACTAACAGGTGTAAACAAAATTAAACTCGATTTGCTTCTAAAGTAAGCTTACAGCTATCAAATGCCAAAAAAAACTTAACATTGACAAAAGCGAGAATCAACAAACATAACGCCATATACTTGTAAAAACCGCAATTACTTTCTTGCCAACCCAATAGTTTTGAATTGAGTAACCCCTACGGTCGAGATGGATGCAGAGGCTAGATCTGGCATTTCCAGAGAATCATGCTGTACAAATCTCTCAGTCAGCGTTTGCCATCAAGTCCTGTGACAATCCTAGAGAAAAAATCATATTTTTTTTCTGCTCTTGACTTGTCCGTAATAAAATTCAAAATGATTCTCCAAAGCTGAACTGCCGAAGGATAATCTTGTCACTCCCTTCTGGAATCCAATCCACTACGGTTGCATTGAAAATGAAACGGCTGACTCGCTTGGCCCTAAAATATTCAGTGGTTTCAGAAAAGCCCCCTTATTAATAAACGCTGCGTAACGAGTAGTTAATTTAACTCATCGTTATCCATTTCTAGATTATTAACAAATAGCAGTACTTTTTGTGTTTATTTTGACAGAATAATTTTGTTAGATTTGGTTTACATTTGACTAGTGTTCCCATTCTCAATTTTTGTATGCTTAACATACATATAAGGAACTATACGTTAAAATAAATAAGGTCTACCTAACTAGCTTCGAATTGAGCCTATACTATACAATTTTTCCTGAAATTCTCGAAAAAAAAATCGAACTTTCTGGTGAATCTTGACAGAACTAAAGTAAGAGTCTTGACCGAAAATAACACCTACACCGACTACATCATTCAACAACGAAACGTCTATCCTTATCTTCACAGATTAAACTTAATGTAATCGCTAAGTGCTGTCGTAAATCTATGTCACCTGACAATATAGATGTTCTTTATAATCTTCCCTCACGATAGGCAAGCCTATAACGCTTTGATAGCGCCCTGAGATGCCTATAGTAACGGCCCATTTATCCAGTGCCGACACGTAAAAGCGACTATGTCACGGAGCCTATAGTAAGATGTGTTGGTATCTTACCGAGCAACAAGGGGTGTTTTTCCTATGTTGTGCATTTCGTTGAGCTTTTCACTAGATACCTTCAACGTTTTGCTTTGTTGAAACGCCTCCTTTTTATCTCCACGACGTGACTTAATTCAGCGCTTCACCCATGATAGATACAGCTAAGCGATAATATCATGATTCGGCAGTCACCAGAGCCAGAGGATTTCGCAGTCTTGACTCTCAAGGAAATCCGAAAGAAATTCCCGACTCTTCAAGATTAAGTGCTCCCAATTTAATGCACAGAAGACCCTAAAAGACCTTTCGCTGAGGGGCTCAAAACACTCTGGGTTTAGTAGTAGTGAAACCAGTGATTTGCCCTGCTTTGTCAGGGGTAAATTAATGTACTAGTTTAAGGATAATCTAGTTTACGTTGTAAACCAATTTTATTTTAGTGTGTCACGGGTATATAAAACATTCAAAAGAATACAAATAAAATTTTCTTTTTTTTGTTAACTTTTCTTCGGATTACAGAACTATGCGCAACACCATATTCTTAATATTTAAGATTCTTAAAATGAGAAAAATTATCTTATAAAAAAAATTCAGTCATTAAAACAAAATACTCATTTGAACTGAAATGAATGAATCGTAATAAAATAAAAAAAAAAAACTACAGAAAATACCATTTTTGCTGTACATTATATTCGTATATATATATATATATAAAAAAAAAAAAACAATGGAAATGTAGACAAAAAAAAAAAAACAAACGCAAATTAAACCAAATTTTTCAATTATAATAACTAAGCACACACAGATACACCAATAGTTTATAAAATATAAAAGCATTCCCCTATTTCACTAGGCGGGAATCAACATAAAATAAAAACTCAAAAAACAAATTAACACAAAAAAAAACAATTAAATAAGAAAAAAAAATACTTCGCAATCTTTTAAAAGTAACAAAAAGTGAAGAAATATTTTCTTATCAAAGCTGGCAATAATGATAAAAATACAATAACATTTTAATATTTATAATAAATTATATACAACCTTTATAAAGAAAATGTGCTTTGAGCTGAGGAAGTAAAGTTAGCAAGTAAAAAATATCTTTTTTATTCTCTAAGAAGGCAATAGCGAGAAACGTCTTGCTCAATATTTATCTCAATCTTGAAAAGTTTTAACACAATTTTATCATTAACATAAATTCTTTGAATTAATAGGTACAACACAAAAAAAAAATCTCATCACACTCATTTCTGTCTTCCATTCTCTGTTCGATAAATCATTTGTTGTTATAAGAAATATCTACTCAAATTTTTTTTTTAGTTTTGATCTTTACAGTGCTGCGTCAATAAACAACAATAAATAAAATTAAAAATTAATTCAACTTTTGAAAATGATAAAAAGAAAAAAATGGAACAATAAATGAAAAGGAAAACAAAATATCACAAAATAAAGCAATTTAAACTATAAATTGTAAGGACAAGTTTTTTGGCTAAAAATTCATACCAAGCACTATAATATTGAAAGAAAAATTTGTAAAATTATAAAAGAAAAATTAAAAAAAAAAAATATAATAATAATAATATGTATAATGCCATAGAAGAGCGTACATTTACCATAAATTACTATTTAAAAATAAAATTATCTTTCACTTCATATTGAATTGTTTTATTTTAAAAATGAAGAAATTCGCCCTTATTCCCATTGACGAAGTGATAGACTGTCACCTTACTTGCGCTTAAATGGAAATTCTTGCGAAGTTATACGAATAGTCAGTACGGGTCCAAACATCCTCTTGTAGCCTCAGTCATCTGGGTATTTACATACTAGCTCTATGTGTCACATTTTCTCCATTACTATTTTCAAATCCCAGAGCACCGAGACTCGATTTTCGGTCCAGGCAGAAAAAACTTAGATTTTAATCGTTTCTTTTTCTGCTCAGGTGGCTGTGGTTGCTGTTCCCCGCTCGGGCCCGAACCTCCACAGCCCTAACGTATATATGTATGTTTAAGATCAGTAACGAAGGTTATGTCGATCTAGCTGTCTGTCTGTCCGTCTGTTCGCAAGTCTGAAGTTTTTTGTCCTTAATTTGGAGCTAGGCATTTGAAATTTTAAACATAAGCTTTTTAGATTTCGAGCAGTACAAGGGTAAATATATTTGAAATACGCCCACAAACACGCTCCCTTAAAAAAAAAATTTCAAAATTTTTACTAGAAACTGAAAACTATTACCTTAACAAAATATATAAACGCTGACGTTCTCTACAATTCGGTCATACATTGTATAGAGCCACGTCCACTTTTTGGAAGGCATGTTCTTCAAACGAACATACTTTGCTTATGTTTTATTGTAAATATTTAATCAGATTCCATAAATTACATTGCGGACAGTCACGCCCACTCTCTTGCATTAGAATTAAAAATTGCACAATGCCACGCTCCCTATATTAGGTATGGGGTACCATACGATTCGTTCTAAACGGATTACAACTTTTCTGTGTTTTTATTATATTATTAAGGTTGGAGCTGGTTATTCGCTGAACTCAAAATTGCATGTCAGCGAGAATCATAATAAATAAAAAAATAAAGATTTTGGACGCCGTACCTCAGTGGTTAAATACGCTATCACTGAGCAGGAGATTCAGGGTTTGAATTCCAGAAAACACACGGTTCCACCTCTCTCGAACGTCGACAAACATCCGAGAGTAAAATTCTAATGAGAAGCTTCTTTCAATCTTAAAATAAAAGTCGTCAAGTCCGAGTCGGGCCTCGTGCGGTTAGTACCATTATTGTAACTGTATCTCTATTTCTCTTTCTCGTTAATTCGCAGAAAAAGATAAAGCTATGGTCAAATGTGAAAGGGTCAAGTCAAGCAAACACTTTTTGTTCCAGGTCTGCCCATACGTTTGTCCTTACACGGCTCGCTTTAGAACCATTTATGACATTTTAATGAAATTTAATTCATAATTATGTACATATGTATGTACATACATAACGTAGGTCGTTTCTTCTCAAACCGGTCAAAATGGGCCAAGTGTGAGTCAAATGTGGGTGGTGGGGTTTCAAAAATGTATAGATCAACTTTATAAACCAACTAACTCGAAAACTCCTAAACGGATTTTGATGAAATTTGGCATGTACATACTTATATACTTAGACTGATATATACTTAGACTGATACATTAGTAGTACCACTTGAAATTTATTGATCGAAAAGAGTGGGAGAGTGAGAGTAAGATTTCAAATAATTTGTTTCTGTTACATATGTACCTAGATGCGATTATCTGAAAATCTTTAAAATCGGATGAAGACGGGGTAAGATATGGTTGAGTGACTTTTCACGCCACGCATTCCAATATTTTCAAGAACTAGCATCTCTAATGCCCTGGTTTTTGAGTTTCTTTAGCCAAATCCCAACCCAAAAGCCCACCACAAAAATAATTGCTGTTGGTACACCACGTAGTACATATGTACATATCTCTGCGTAAAATTTCAACTTTCTAGGTCAAACGGTTCAAAAGTTACAAGCGTGTAAAAGACATACAGACAGAGGGACAGATAGATACCGTGTTGAATCTATTAGTGTTCCGTTTACTATATACCATTCTGGTACGGAACACTAAAAAATTACGCTTCAGATACTGGTCCGAACTGTAGGTCCCAACCATTCGTGCGGTAATGGATGCAATGGCCTCTCAACGATCACATTTGAATTCTCGGAATCCCAAATTCTGCAATTTTGTTTGTTTACATACCTGCCGAGCGAAAATGGGTCTCATCGCTGAAGAAGATTTTGTTCGAAAAATCGGAGTCAACTTGTTGATTATCCGGCATTCATTCTATTATAATATACAACAATTTTAATGCGTTGAGCGATGGTTAAAAGACCCATATTGTAAAATGGTAAGGCAAGAACTAGCTATCTGTCACAATGGATGACAGATGGATTTGATATGGATATGGCAGGGATGTGAAATCCCAGCTTCGAAATGAATAGTGAGAAACATAATAAACATTCGCCTGCATATGCACGCATCTGTAAACCCACGAATACTCATAATCTTATCATCCAACACATAATAAGCCCAACGTCGACTCCTTAAATCTTCGTTTACTTTTGCAAACATGAGCGAACATAAGAGAGAGCGCTCTCAGTGGCTCATTGCATATGCAAATCTAACAGTTGTCATGTTTGTTATGAAAATTTTCCAAAAAAAATTTCGGTCTACGAATTTGTGCACATATTAATAGAAAGTGTTCGCAAAAATAGGTGCCTTTTCGATAAAAGAGATGCCTTTTATTTTAATAAAAATTGATTTGACAGATAGGTATGCAGGTAAAAGTATTATTACTGTCACTGGTTGGAATTGACAGAACATAGGGAAGCAGTATGTTTCCCAATGTTGATTATAGTTGAGCTCTTTATTAGAATAACGCCAATTTCTTTTATTCGAAATTCTGGTTAATGCAGTGTCTCAAAAGTTTTGTCCTTTTGTTTAGTTAGTTGTTTCTTAAAAGAGGCATTGCTTTACTAGCATGGTTCTTGAATTTAAGGAGATGGTTAAAGTTTACCCCGAGGTTTTTCATAAGCCATTAATAATTTTGAGATGATCTTTGAGTTGACTGTGTGCTTCTAGTGGGAAGTTGGAACTACCGCAGAGGAGAGCCTTAGAGGTTAGATTGTTATTGATAAAGTTCGCGTGGAAAAGTCAAGCATAAAAAGGTTGTAAAGCCGAGGGCCTAAGATTGAGCATTGGGGTACTCCACTGTTGCTGGAAGATTGAGTTTCTTGTATTTAAAAAATAAAAAATTCTGTTAGAGAGGAAACTGATAACCATATCAGTGATATGTTGGGGGTAGCTCATGTGAATGAGTTTGTAGATCAAACAAGTGCAAGCGACGGTAACGTCATTGTGAACTTCTATTAAAGCATATACTGTGGAATATTCTTTGCGAAAACTAAACTACTACTACTATCAACGTGTGAATTAATTAAATCGATTAGGACCCGCTCAAGAAGCTTGTTTACGAAGTTTTAATGTTTCTTGGTCATAGTGATAGTAACCTTCCATACTTAAGGAAATATGTGTTATTGATGCAGTAATTAAATATAATTGAGAAACTTTATTGCTGAAGTGGGGAACTTTTTAATAAAAAAAAAATTAGAAATGTTATCCGGGGCGCATGATTTTTTTGGGCGGTTTATTTACAACAATTTCTGAGAGGTGAAGATATGATGAGAAATGAGGCTTTCCGATGAATTGGATTGATCAAAGTTGAAGATACCGCTAGGGATGTTTTTTTTGGGCGGTTTATTTACAACAATTTCTGAGAGGTGAAGATATGATGAGAAATGAAGCTTTCCGATGAATTGGATTGATCAAAGTTGAAGATACCGCTAGGGATGTTCTCCAAAATCCGTTCAGACCTTCTGGAGTTAAGCGGTTAACAAAAAAAATTTTACCATCATAGTAATATCTACATAGCACATTCGAAAGTATTTATTTCTTGGTAACAAAAAATAAAAGTCAATTTCATAAAATAAATAAAAATTATTCGATAAAAATATAAATTTAAATCAATATCCAGCATTAGCAGTGGAAGTCAAATGATATGGATGCTTTGTTACGCGATGCTTCCAAAGTGATGACCTATTGGTATATTTTTTTTCACATGCACAGCACTTAAATGGATAAATCTCCAGATGCAAGTTGAGATGATTTCTAAGCGAATAGAAATGACACAACACTTTGTCACATAAAAGACAATGAAATTTCGTACGTTCGTCATTGCTAATGAACTTCGTCCATAATTGGCCCTCGTAGTCTTTGTAAATCTTGCTGAGCCATATAATATTGATATCGTTAAAGGCTTGAATTTCAATTTTGAGTGAGTCAAAGGATTTATTTATAGGCAAATTTATTTGAAGACCCCCATAGATGTTCGAGTAGTCCATGTCAGTTGGAATCTGAAAGTAGTTAGAGATAATGTTACGTTCTTCAGGAGATACTCGTAGATAGGAATTGGACTTACAGTGTTCCCGAGGGCCATACCATATATGGGTACAAGCTAAAGGAATTACAAAAATAAAGTGATGCAATTTTATGCCAAGAAAGATATTTTTAAGCAAGGATGTTGATGAATCACATCATCAACATTCTTTTCGTCTTCGAGGATAGGAAACGAAATGTAACATAAGAAATAAGTGGTTTGAAGAATGTGGAGCTACACTTTTTTTATATATATACATACATATAATTTACGCGCGCCAAAGGGGATATGAACACCATTATACTATTAGAGGGCACGGGCGTTGTGTAGATAGACAGAAAGAGAAAAAGAAAGAATGATTTGATTTAGTGGTTTGAAACTCAAGTGGTATTAAGTTTCTGTAAACTTCAAGGGTAGCGTCCAGATAATTGGGGAGCATTTTTGTTTTACTTTCATTGTCGTTGCTCATGATTCACAGTATTTTTGATCGTCCTCCTGATGTCATCATCACGATTAAGTTGCATATTCAGCCATATGACCACTCTACTGCTAGTGTTATGCCTTCGCACTAGACTTGACTTAGCTTTCGCAATTGACCCTCGCTAAAGTCGATAGAGTCATGGTAAGAATACCGACATTATTAGAAGACGATTCGAGATGCCGGACAAATGTATCTAGTTGAGCTCATCATACCTACTACTCGTATGTGACTTCTTCTACCCGTTGCTGAAGTATATAATGTGCAAGGCAGTTTTTAACACTTAAGGTACCCACTATCTCTCAACGAGGAGCATTAGTCCATACATTAACACATTATCGTCCATTGTCGTCCTGAAAACAGTGTGTACAATTAGCTTTGCTGCTTTGAGCACTGTATCCAGTATCTGATAGAATAACCTCTCAAAACAGAAGCTACATACTCCGACTTAATGGTGATACAGATGGTGTAGTGGCTGTGAAAAGCAAGAGAAACAGCAGTGGATGGTCTTCATCACATAATTCTAACTATCCCGATGAGCGAGGACAAAACAATGTGCAGTGACCTTATCCGTCATGTGGGGGAAAAATAAAGTGCATGATTGGGAAGCACAAACTTTCACCCATGTGCTGTACATTTGGAAATCATACACATTTGAAATTCAAGCGAAATATTCAAAAATGCGTTAGTAAAATACTTTTTTGACGATTTTCCAAAACTTGGTACAGGTGTCAAATTTTCAAAATGTCGGTAATATGTGTCGTTATACTTTTTTTTCTCCACAAAACTTGGTACGTCTTTTCGCGATATATGTATGTATGTCCAAACCAACACAAATATTAAATTTAAGCAAAATCCTTAAAGCGGTTACCGAATACCTTTAATTTTGGGGTTAGAATTAATATTTCAACTTTGCCTCGAATTTTGACTCCACAGATTAGGCAGCAGTCGCGCGCACATGTGCATATACACATGCAGGCAAAATCACTTTTTTCAGTTCCTCTACACTATAGGTAGCAATACAAAAATTAACCAAAATCCCGGGGTCGGACCTATGTTGTGATAGCGACCCTAGATGTAGTACAGGCCCATCTGCCAAGCTCCGAAACGTAACCACGGATATGTCACGGAGCCTATAGCAAGATGTGTAACAGACATTTTGGCAGTGAAGACAAGCGAAGTTCTCAAACACATATATACGTTGTGTTATGTTAATATCCGCAGAAGAAATAAAATTCGTCAAGTGCGATTTGGGCCTCGCACTTTCCGGATCGCAATGGAACATTTTTTTTAAGTTAGAAAAAGTCTCTTCTTATATGGCGCGCAGGAGGAGTACTCCAGACAAAGTGGTGACTGTAATCAAGGCAAGCTACGACGGCGCAAAATGTTACAAGATGGTTGTCGTAGGAATTTGAGATTTTTAGACGAGTTCGGTATGGCCCGGTTACTATTTGCCTTGCACCAAATTTCCAAAACTTTGGTGTTGGAGACAAATCTGGTGGGACTGAAAATAAACTCCGCCGAAATAGACAACCCATCAGCCTAACAAGTAAGCATTGTTGCACATTTCGAGGCAGTACAGAATTTTAGGTATCTTGAAAGTATTAGCCCCGACTCCCATTTCCGTTTTTTGTTTGTCGACGATAGTCGGTTTGTCGCCGCGAAGTGCCAAGTTTCCAACTTTCAGCAGCGACTATAGACGTTTTCTTATTGTTAGAGTTCTATTGCGTATCTCTGCTATATGGAAATCGATTCAGAAACCATGAGGCATAAAACCATCGTCGAAAAGCGAAAATGGGAATCGGGCCGATTGACTCAGTCGACGGGGGTACCGCATTGAGCACGTGGGAGTTTTAGTTGCCATAACACCCACAATGGAACAAATGACCTAAATAAAGTACTGTGCGGTGATACTTGGATACTTCATGAAAGTTTTGGAGAGCATTGAGCTGGATGGACCGATAGCAGAGCCCAATTAGGTAATGCGGAAGGACAATTAAGCACACATAAATTATGTAATCAGAGGCGTCATTAAAAACAAAGTTATCGTCGATTAATTTCGTGGGTCAGACAAGATTCGACAGAAATGCAGCCTTCCAATAACTTATCGGCAATTCGACGGAATATGCAAACAGCACATATCTACATAAATACATACATATGTACGTTCCCGAGAAACTCAAAGGAAATTGGTAGTACCTGAAGAAGAACCAATTCATCAGAGTAGTAAATGTGACCTATGATCACTGATCATGCCGGATGCTTAGTTATTTTAGAAAAACTTGTTTGAGAAATACCAACCGGCCATTTCTTTACAGCGCACAATAGGATGAAATTCTATAATTTTTAAGAAGTCGAAGTCAGTTGGCAATGTCAACAAGTAATAGAAATGCAGTTTTATTATGTAGAACTACTTTGGTTATTAACTTACCTCCGCGCCCACATCTTGAAATATTAGCGAGTCCATGCGTAAAAATAAAGACAATTTATGCGAACATTACATATGTTTACAAACTTTTTCGCCTGTTTTCATCCAAACAAAGCTAAAGTAACGGTTTTCTTGTTCTTTCAAGAATTTACGATATAAGAATGTACTAGAGTTATTATCGATCTTTGATGTTGGGTGAGTTTCTTTAATTATATAAGAAATATTAATAAATATCTTCTGTATCGAAATATATTAAAATGACCACTATGCGATGCACAAAATAAATTTCCGTAAAAATTATTCATATGTTGATTAAAGTTTTGAGGAACGTATCACAACGAAATGTATTCATTTTCATTTTTATGAATAATTTTCCTTCACTCCTCCATTTTTACATTTATTTTTTCCTTAAACTGTTCCAAGAACAGTATTTTGTGAAGCGCATTGTCCACTAGCAAGTAAATTCCGCAAATTTTTGTTCAACTTCTGACAGCAGCCTCAAGTCGGCGTATAAACTATATACCTTACTCTTATAAGTTTCTCACTTGGAGCTAACTCTGAAAAACTTGCAGAAGTAAGCGACATTTAAGACAGCTGTCAGATCTTGAACAAAAACTTGCGGAATTTACTTGTTACTGGAAAAAGCAATTAAGAACATTTGTAATCGTCTTTGTTAAAAAGTCTTCAAAACTCAGCTTTTAAACAATTTTAATAATGATTTGGGATGAAATAAAAACAACTGGAATGAAGTTTCGCATTTTTAAATTTTCTTTTTATTTAATACTTGCTAGTGGACAAAGAGATTTATTTATTTACTAGGAACAGTGGTCAATTTTAATCAAAAAATTGGTCGTTATATCCGCCGTTGTAATAATCGACTTTGTAGTAATTCAAAACATTAAAAAAAAACAAACCAAGACAGCTGAAAGTAGTCACTATAACCGAGATCGTTTTATATAGGTGACATTGGCTGTATTTAGTAGTTTGTTTGTCTTAAACTGTTTTTATATTGATTTTTTATATTCTTTGCACGTGTAAACGGGAAAATGCTATATGTTTCCTATATTCTATGCTTATGAAAATACTAAGTATTAATTGCAGAAATCTTGCCAACCACATAGTAGCAACAGCGGTGAGGATAGCGCAGTTCACAAATGTTGGCTCCCGTGCCTATATTATGCAAATATACAAGGTATGTGAACCACCATCACTTTGAATAATGGCAAAAACGTGAAATGCCTGATCGGAAGAGTTGTGTCCAGTACTTTTGCCGCAACCAACGGATCGGACGGAACGTTAACCAAATGAAGCCTTAACTTTTGACAGAAGTTTGATCGTAGATATTGTAAAGTTTCAGAAGCTAGACTAGAGCAATTCCCTACTTGAGCCGACTTTGACATGACTGATTGTTTGCATTGGTTGTTGTTGGTCACTTTTGTAAGTAATAGAAAAGAAAAAAACTATGCCCTGGACGACTTCTTTAATTGAAATTATTCTGCAAAAAGAACTACCAGAAAATAAAATAAATCGTTGTTTTATGTTTAAGATTTCCGAAATGTTAAAGTCAGAGCGCATCATTTGGACATTCAAAAATCGGTTTGTTCGTTCTGGGGAAAAAACGAACAAAGTTACGATAAAATTACTTAAAAGCTCCTGAGGTCGGGGAGCCATAATACAGCATTGGGACTTAAAGTAGAAACACAATGGGCGCTCGCGCGGTCGCATGGTCGCGCGTTGACATAATAAGTAGAAACAATGGGATCTTATGGGGTAACACCAAACGAGACCTGAGCGTTTGGTCGATTTTTGATCGTAAATATCGTAAGCGTCATCCCAACGTCGGAGTAGAGTTACTCTCTACTATTGTCGCGTGTTATGACAGATCACAGCTGTTTTGGATTGACATCATTCTTTGACTTGTTCGATTTTAGCAACAAGGTAATACATTGTGTAATTTATGTCCTCCGAATTGTTAGCATTTAATATGTAAACATTTTTAATTGCTAGTTGATTTTTTTTGAACACAAAATAATTATGTTAGAGAATGCAAAGGTTTCTATTTTTTTCTTATTTAAACAAATGTTTGCGAAGTTATTTCTTATATTTGTGTTTCCTAATCCAAAGCATACAAATGAAAAGAATACATTTCTTCTCTTCTTTCTGCCGCGAAATCTTGTTTGGGAAATTTGAGGAAATAGAACATTGCTCGTCCGTCTTGAAGCCACATTTGCTGTTGCAAATTTTGAGGTCGCGCGTTGTGACAAATATTATCGTAAAGGCCCCGACCCATAGAATTCATCGATGTCGTTCCGTTGAAAGTCGACGTTGACGTTTACGTATTGACGGAAAAAATAGTCTAATAAAATCCGTCGCATACCTTCGTTGACAGATGACAATCGATGACATTTTGTTATTGCTGAGAGTGTCTTCTCTTCGAGCTGTCCGATTGTCAAGGCGATGACAGTTTCTCTACATTCTCTCAATGCTTCCTCTCAATTTTTTAATGCGTGAACTTCAATATGTGAATGTGTGAACTTCAATGCGAGAATGTGTGAACTGCCAACGGATGAACGGAGTAAACAGGTAGGAAGTAAACCTACTTTTCCGTCGAAGTTCATATATCCGTTGGTTATGGGTCGCCTTCCATAAGAATGCGTGTATTCTATCTAGCTGTCATTTAAAAACGACGCGGCAACGGATAGACGGATTCTTTGGGTCGGGGCCTTAATAAGGTATAATGTCTGTCAAACGCGGGACCGCGTAAGTGCTACATTGTGTTTTGTAAATAGCTTTTAGATCCCCCATACAAAAACGACACAAACAATTTTGTACTAAAATCAAAATAAATTTGAATCTATTACATATTCTTTATCGTAAATAATTTGCCCATCTCCAAATGTCATTCGCCAATTTGTTTGCGGCGGTCTGCCAAAGCAAACAGTCGCGTTTTTGTTTCTCTTTTGTTGTGAAAAATTCCGTTCGCATTAACGTTTTTCGGTAAAAGTTTTCTATTTCTAATTCCGCTGATTCTATAAAATCTACTTTTCCCGTTATTTTTTATAGAACCTTATTCACGCTTGATTTGTTGGTGCTGCTTATTTGCGTCACAAATATGACAGAAATTGATGCAAAGTATAAGTTGAAACGCTTCTGCTACTTGGGGAGTTTTGAACCTGTCTACATTCGTCCTCGTGGTGGCGTAAAAGTGGGTACATTCTTTCCTTTGGTTAAGGCCGTGGTAAGCACCTTGGATGATGTTGCCTTTGTAGCTTATATGAGCGAGATCCTGCGTCACGGTGAAAATCTTCCACGCAAAGATGAGGTAAGCAAAACTGCAGGCACACCACACCCCTTGTGCGTATTGCTGAATGAATACTAATTTACTTTGTCTAATTAGGCGACATTTGCATATGCGACTTATCTGGCCAGTGAGGTAGACATTAAGTGGAAGACTAACGTGCGAATTGCAATGCCGCATGCCCTTCGATCGGCTGAAGAGTTGTTCCTCTTCTGCAAGTATTCACGGTTGATTCAGGCTCTGACCGATCGCAAAGGCTTCTCTAGGACAACCAAGAAAGCTATTGTCGCCTGGTACGAGAAGCGTACGCCAGAAGTACTTCGTGAGATGTGGCTAACACATCGTGGAATGCATGGCTTCACCCATAAGAATTTGATTCGAATGTGCCACATTAACGATGAGACTTTGGGTGATAATGTGGTCAGCAGCGCATTCTTTAAGACTTGCAGTGAACTCGTCAAAGAGGATGGTCTCAAGGAAGAAGTTGCTATATTGGAGATGAGCACTCTGCGTACGAATGTGAAGAAGAATGAAGCAACAAAAATTGTGAAGAGCTTGAGGCTGGGTTGGGATCAAGTACCACCGAATCTGTTGAAGTTTGCGACAATTGTAGAGTTGCTGTTGCCACAGATGAGTTTGCTGGATATTATCAAGAAGTGGCATATATTCCATCAGCATCGACACTTTGACAACCCGAAAGTGTTCAAGTTGATTACTTCGTCAACTAACAGAGAGGCTCAGCAGAAGGCGAACATCCATCCGACTGTTTATCTCTGGAGAATGGATCGGTTGGGAATTCCAGCAACAAGTACTGATTTGCAGAAGGTATGTATGTGCATATGTACAGATGCTAATGACATGTTTGTCTCAGAGAATGGACGTGTTCTTGTTTCCATCCCCTGACAGCTCAGTTATGTCAGATAACACAGAGCATATGGTAAGGTAAACGCCAATCTTTTCTTTTTACGAAATTTCGTTTAGAAAAACAGATTTTTTATAAATAAAAGGGCACGAAATAGTTCTAAATAAGTCAAATAATTAAAAAAAACTTACGTAAGTTGTCACAAAGTAAATTTCACTGATCAGCTGTGTTTAAGTGTATTGATGATTCCGAACTCAGGATTGAAATTCTTGCCTTCGCTTGTCTGCTTCCCCTTCTTAAACATTATCTGTAAACCAATCAGAAGAGTCGACAACTCAGTCAACATTGAACCAGAATTTGCGCAATATTAGCAGAGTTTTGCTTTCGAACACCGATCATAGCCTCATAATTTACGAACACATTTTGTATAGCGTATCCTTGCATTGATTTGAAATTATGTACTTTGTTTCCACGTTCTCCACTTTTTGAGCGACAGTTCAGCAAAAATATATGCATACCAAAAGTTTTTAACTACCGTATTCAACAGCGAAATTCCTCTTAAGTTGCCTTATGTCTCTATCTTGGGTTATTGAGGTTATTGTGTCGGTCTTTCACCCCTATTATAGAATCCGCCAGGGAGAATGGTTCACGAAACTCGAAAATCTGAATCGTTGAATTCGCTAAAGTATCATTCTCCCTAATTTGAATTCAAAGTGAATCGATTTCCGATCTGTCGGAATTAAAAGATACACTCCAGCTAATTTAATTATTCATATTTTCGAGTTTCGTGAATCATTCCTGGCGGATAGGGCTGATTATTCTGCAGCATTTCATATTTATTCAAGGTGCTATATAATTCGTATTTACTTTGTTATTTAGTTTATATCTAGAGTTGCCGCTTAAAATTCAACATAATATAATGTTTCATTTATTTATAAATTTGTAAAAGAATATTCACTATTTCCAAACATTTTCCTGCAAATTCGAAACCAAAAGATGATTCGAATATGTCTTAAGCCCCTCCCCGTCTTACCGTCACTTCATTCGATTTCAAATTCTTTCAACAGGCAGTCAAATTTCATTGAAATATGTTCAGGAGTTCTTGAGTTAGGCGGCTAATAAATGTGGTTAAAGAATTTTTAAAAACTACCCCCCTTAATCGCATTAACACTTGAACCGATTTTAACAGTTTTTACACGAAATGATGTACATATGTATCAGGATATACGTACACACAAACTAAATCTCATCAAAATGTCATGTAACATGTAACAACAAGTGTGACCCTTTCAAGTACGCCCATAACTCCCTCTTTTTTCGCGGATTAACGGCAAAGCAAAATTAGGATACAGTTAGAATAACGGTACGGAACACTAACTGCGCGAAGCCCGACACACTTGACCAGTTTGTTTTTTAAATTAATTTTAAGTTGAACTCAAATAGTGAGATCGATAAGCAGAGCTGTTCACATGCAAATAAATTAGAACTTTCTCAGTTGCTTTCTCTGGGTAATTTAATTCTATTTGCAATCCCTGTGTGTATTGCTGGTTAAGTTTAGTTGGAAAAAAATATAACCGAAAGCGATCTTGATACCGAAAGAGTTGTTTTTTTTTTTTGTATAATTTGCACGTGTGAAAGGGGATGTGAATACCCTTATACTACATACTTTGTTATGCTGTCATTGTCGTTGCTCATGATTCACAGTATTTTTTTTTTCCGTTTTCCATCATCAAGATCAAGTTGCATTTTGACCATATGACCACCCTACTGCCAGTGTTATGCCTTCGCAGTAGAGTTGACATAAGCTTTCGCAATTGATGGACTTTTTTATCTATTTCGTGCGAAATAAATAGATGATTCTTGACATTCGAATCGTGAACCTGCGGCGTGACAAGCGATGATGTTACCATTACACCATAGCCACCCTCAAATAAAATAAAAGAAAGTAAAATATTTCTGGACAAATCGCAGTTGCCGATTGTTAAAACAAGAAAAAGAGATGCTATGCTAGAAATCAAACTTCGGTACAGACTTCACCAAAAAATAAATCAAGGGCACTAATCACATACATATTTACTACTTCATAAGATTGTGCTTCTTGCATTTCTTGTGGAGAATGTAATTATTTGCATGGTTTGCGATTTCCTCTCAAACTTAGTGTATCGGTATTGATGCGGTTGATTGATGTACCCCAATATCTCCTTCAACTCCTATTTGAAACTTAAGATCAACATAATGCAGAAAGATACTTATTTTTTCGTTATTTGTTTGGTTAAAGCACCACTCGCGTAAAAAAAAATAATTATTACTAGGCAAAGGCCTCTTCTTCGATTTTGTGGATTATTTTGATAAATACATCTGTATGTGGAGGGGTCGTTCGTTTTTAGCTTCCGAGATATAGTCAAAAAGTCGAAACCAAAACATTTGGGGGTACTAAAATTTAATCAAAATCGGTTAGGAGCCCCTTTTTCTAAATGACATCCAGAAATTAAACTTCACTGAATCGATGTAGAAGGCGAACAAATTTCATCAACTGAACACAAAGTTTTGCTGAACCAACTCGATGGCTGTATATGAACTGAGTAAAGAAAAACCATGTTCAACAATTTACAAGCATTAACTTACATCGAACTATCGAAAGGAGACCAATCTCAACACTTGAAATCAATCCCACAACATGAGCAATAACTTGGTCAGGGATTTTTTTTTTGCACACCATGTTTAAAGCATGATTAAACAGCTTGAACTCAACTTTCAGAATACGACCCATAATATTGTTCAAAAATAGATAAAACTGTCATAAAAAATGGTGTTTTCGAAACCCAATGGCGTGATATCGCACGTTCTTGACAATGCGGCCGGGAAACTTTGTGTGCAATAACTCCATTGTTTCTTGTGCTGTCTAGCAGGTGGCAACATATTATTGAAATTACATGTCTACCACATTAAAGGACCATTCGCAGCTCAGCGACCGGCGAATGGGTGAAATGCGAACAAACCATTTTTAGTAGATTTAAAGGCATGAAATTGACAACTTTACTATTCCAAAAGAACAGAGCTTAATTTTATCTATCGATTAATAGGAAAAAAAGTTAAATTTTAATTAGTTTCTGCGAATAAATTAACAATTCGTTAATTTTTCCGCGAATAGGCGAATACTTCTTGCGAACTGTCAAATTTTATTCACATTCCAAAGATATGGAACGCAATCCACATTCGCGAGGCCAAAACATTTGCGAGAGTTTAACCTCACAATTCTTTTGTTGTTCTTGGTGGTCGGTCACAGGCGCGACTGCTGCGACTAGAAAAAAAGTTGCTGTGAATAAAATGTCAAAATTTGCGAATATTCACTCGTTCGTATTCGCAGGTCGCTGAGCTGTGAATGGACCTTAATAACGTCCAATTGGTGCCAGAAATAATTTGTTACCACGACCCGATATTGTTTACCATTGACTGTTACAGCAAAACCACGAGAATTTTCGAATAATAAGACCCATCACGCCGCTGGCTCACAATCCCCACTAAACAGTGACTTTTTGTGGATGCATTGGTTGCTTGTGAATACCGATATGAATTGTTCAATGGAAAGGTTATCAAGAAAGATAAAATAATGCTAAAATTCAAAATCAGATTTTTCCTGATCTTCCCTTGGCTGATCTTTCCCGCCCGTTTCATATACATAGTACAGCTTGCCGCTTTAGCTCTGCCAAGAATGTGTACTGCCGCAGTTATCAAGTGTTGATGCAAACTTTCTAGAACAGTTGGCGACTCACATCTAACCATCTTATTTGGATTATCTTCAAGCTGTTAGGTTTATAACCCCATCAGCTATTATTTTAAGAACATTTATCTGAACTTGGAAACCAATTATTTGAAAGATGAAAATTTTATTTTGTTATGATAATTTTCATTTTAGATTCCTGAGAAGAAATTTCAGGGAATGCGCATGGACCATTTCCAACAGATGTACAGGGATTCATTTAGCTTAAACCGTGCAGTTGGGTTACGGTCATTCATCACCATCACACTTCAGGATAACTACAAGAAAAGTAAAGCAGATGAAAGTACCTATACTAAACTATTCAATTTTAATTATTGTTTATCATTTTCAGAGTTTCTAACAAAACATAAGAAGATATCTTATTATCAGGCAGCTGTAGCTCTTGCATTCTCTTACTTTAAAAGAGAGAAGCACACTGATATTTTCTCCTTTACCGAGGATAAAGTTAAGCTAATGCAAATTCCATGGGAAAGGGGAATTCAATTTGGCGAGGCTACCGAAATATGCGATCATATCTCTGTAAGAGAGCGTTTGTGTTAATTTTTTTCCCAGAGTTTTAATATATTTTCGTCGTTTCTAGTTCAAAAAGTCTTCACAGCGTATGGTTCAACCACTCATGGAAGCGCTCAGTCGTAAACAGGTTTATGACTTATTTTTGATAATTGTACCATCGGCTGGCCGCAGTAATCCCAATCAAAGTTCGAACTTCTTATGCAGGTTCTTGGATAAATATCGCGAAATGAAAAACAAAAAAGCCAAGTAAGTAATTGTGTGTGGTTGTAATTATAAACTAGCGAGAACCCGCCGTGCGGAGTTGTGGGTAAACTGCTGGACCGATTTTCACTTGATTCACAGAAATACTCTCGGTGAATATCAAAGAGTGCCTGAAAATTTTAACTCAATTGGTTCGGTGGTTTCGGAGTCCATAGCATGCATACAAACACAGGTAGATTGAGTTTCATATATATAGATTAGTGAGTCGATACTTTTCTATGTGCTGGGAAATAGCATGAGGCACGGAGTGTTGAACGAACTTTGGCAGCAATCTACAAAATTTTCGCCATTGAGGTTGTTCACAATAAACTTACGCCATAAGTTAGTTGGTATGGTAGTTACCATGTGCCTCAGCTCACTCCAGGCTCTTTCCAATATTTGACGCTCCTCTTCGAGACTCATACTTAGAGAACGGGCCCCTCTTCCATCTTGGATTAGCGGTTTCCTGTACATAGCCTAGTTGATTGTGGCTCGTTATCTCTTTCATTTGACCTCATTCAGTTCATGCTCTCAATTAATGAAGAATTTCTGCTTGAGACACCGCAGTTTCTCATCCAAGTCAATCCTGTGTACATTTCTTCCTGTTCGCTATATTCCTTGCTTCACGACATCCCATTCTTTGCAGCTGTGGTTCGGTCTTTCTTGCCTCAAACCTGGCTGCTAGAATTCGAAAAGTTCAGTGGAGCATCGTAATCTTTTCGCTCGATTGTGCATGCCTGCGTAATCGTTGGGTCTTCGTTTTTAAGACTACACAAAAAGGGTTCGTATGGGTCGAATTCTGCGCTCTTATCCCAGAGCATACAAGACTAAATATCCAATGTTTAACATTCTGCACTATCCCATAACTCGCTGCGTCCTGCCAATTGTGGTGTTGGAGAACCGACGAATTGATGTTGAATTTCCAAACAAAATCATCTTCAACGACAAAATTAAATTTCAATAGTTTCGACAACAAACAAAACTGTCGAATGCAGGGTTCTAAAAATCCACAACACATGCTCGGATGATAAGTAGCACTGTGACGATCAGAAAGACGTGTGGTCTGAAAAAGTCATCGTCGCAACCTGCCATACAGAGAGGGACACGAATTGGCTACGAAAATCGTGCAACTTCACGCCTTTGAACTTCTTCCTCTGGGCTCTCCTGAAGGGTATACCCTGCCTACAGCTGAATTTTGAGATTGCTCCTTTCATTGTTCGCTGGTAATATGTAATAACATGTATGAAAATTTAGACACTAAACGTCGTCGTATTTGGACAATAAGAGACTCTTCACATGCTTTTTGGAATGACTGATGAGGCATGCTGATGCACCGTATTTGACCAATGAGTCAGCTCTTTCGTTTCCATCTAATTCGATGTGGAGTGGAATTCAGTGAAGGATAATACGTATAATGAACGACCGGCTATACGGATATGAGTAACCCCATTAGCGGATGCGAGCGCTGTCGTTAGTTCATGAAAGGTCCACCTGCCATAATCAAATTTTTGAAAAGATCTAATTGGTTTGAGTTTCGAATGTGTCGAAGTACTCAATATAGAATAGTAAAGTGCTTTTGTGGAAACAACAATGAATCAATCTACAATCGAGGTGCGAGCGGACTTGTATGTGGTTGTGAAGGAGGACTTCGTGTTAATTTTTGTGTCCATATGTCTCGCATAGTATTGAAATATAAATATTAAATATTTTTAACTTCTCCTTTCAGGTTTGTTATCATCAGTCTATTGAAACACAAGAGATCAATGTCTTATTCCATCGAAAGGAATGAGAATATTTTGGAAATTTGTGGATTGGATGCAAATACTGCTAATCTAATAGACAGCTTCGCCTTGAACCGATTTGGTTAAGTGTGTGATCTATCAAGGGCACACTTAAAAAAAAAAAAAAAAAAAACGCGCCATTCCAGCGCTCCCTCTTAACCGTCACAAATATGTGTTTTTTTATTTTACTCATCTAAAGTATTTTTTTTTTAAAAAATGTTCATTCATTATAATCTCACTTAGCAGTGATAGACTGGGCTAATAGAAACTTAGAAACTCACCCTCACCACATCTCGAATACATCATGTAATAATTTATACAATTTACATTTAAAATTTAAAAAAAAACATACACAACAAATAGTAAAATACAGACAAGATTGTGCCAATAACTGGCATCTAAAAAGAAAAAAAAAATAAGTAAACCAATATCCATGACTGCCTTTCAAAATTCACTGGTACCACGCCTTTGGATTTAGTTAAATTAAGCCTTATTTTTTTGTTCAACAAAAGCGTAGTAATACAAAATCAAAAATAACATAAAAAAAGTATCCTTAACTATTTTACTATTAGTATTCAAAATTGCATTGCCGAAACGAATGTGATCAAAGTATTTTCTGTCTTTTGTACAGTTCCATAACGAGTTAATTTAAAATAGTAAAAAAAAAGAATGAAATAATCTATTTTTATTGTTAAAAAGAAATGAATCTTAAAACGAAAATAAAAGTAAATTAAAACATTTATAGAAGAAATGAAAAAAATTGAAAAAAAACTGAATTCTTAAGAAAACCGAACAAATGTGATATTAAAAAAGTTTGAAACAAACCGTAAGAAGATTAATAATATTAAGTTGTTGTTTACAATTGTTTTTTTGTTTAAAATATTCATTGATGAAATTAATCCGGTAGGTGGTTTCCATACAAACAAAAAATAGAATGTAAAACTGTTTTCATGATAAAAACAAAAAACCTTTTCGATACATCTGAAATAAACTTTGCAGCAAAATTATGAATTTTTATTTTATAAATTAAATTAATCTGTTGCAGTGGATTGGGGTGGAAATGATAGAAGCTATAAAACCAGATCTATCAATTACTAAATTGATAACAATTCGTGATTGTTTGCTAGCGACATTGACTGATGTCCACGTGACGGTATGTATATTAGCAAAAAATAAAAGAAATTGTGCAAGCGACAGATAGATAAATAAGTGTGACGCGAAAGATTTTGGGTAAACTTGAGACTTCTACTAGCAGTTTTGCTTCCAACTTATTTTTAGCTTGCGAAATTCTTGGAAAAAACAAATTTTGTTAGCTTTTTGGATTAGCGCAATAAAAATAAAGTGCACGACTGGGACGCTCCTACATATGTGCATATATATGTATATATTGTTTAATTAAAATTTAAACAGTCGTTGAAAAGTTTTTTTGTTTTTCTTTAAAAAAGCAAACTTGGTATGCCATAATCTTGTATATGTCAAAAATGGTTTAAGTATTGATTTTGAACTAAATCGCTCGAATCATAGCCGAGAAATAGCCAATTTTCAGAAATCGGTTAATGAGCAAAGTACCGTTAAACGTATTTTTTGGAAAAAAGAAGACTTGGCACTCCACCTAATAGCATACGTACTGTGAGCGTCAAAAGAAAGTGTACAGGTTGCATTTTTCACATTTTATTTCAACGAATGGTTTGTATCCTCTTATGAAATATACATACATTTTATAAGTAGTTTTTTTCTTAAAAATTTAGCAAACAAAACATAACAAAAACAATAAAAAGACAGTACAAAAAAAAAAAAAAAAAACTTAATTTTCTACGCGACAAAAACAGTGTACAGTATGCAAACAAAGTTAAAAACTTTATATTAGTATTTTGTCTGCTTCCCTTTCGACTTCAAAACAGCTTCTAGTTTTCTTGGCATTGACTCAACTAACTTCTTGGTGAATTCTATTGAAATTTGTTGCCATTCTTCCAATAAAACAGACTTTAACGAGTCTGCTGGATTTCGAATCAGCCTATCGGGGTACTCGCACAAATGCTGTGTCGGCTTAAGATCTGAGGATTGTGAAGGATGATCCAGTTTATGGTAAGTTTTTTCTTAAAATGTTTAGGTAATCGGTTTTGTTCATTGTGCTGTCAAAAAAGACTATATTTCCAATGCCCGATGCTGCCATACACCCCTAGACCATAACCGAACCACCACCGTGCTTTATAAAGGGTGTCCCGAAATTCACGCAAGAAGTAATTTTGCTAGAATTTTTCAATTAAAAATTGTAAATGTTTTATTGTTTCATAAAGTATACAGTGTGGGGTTATGTATGGAATAGCATATAGGGTAAATGGCCTCCATGGCTTTGCTGGTACATACGGACTCTTGTCGCAATTTTCCATGACCGTTTTGCATAAATGTGGCTGAATTTCGTTGATACAGCGCTCAATTTGCTCATTCAAGACGTGGGTGGTCGTGGGCTTGTTGGCATAAACTTAAGACTTCAAAAAACCCCAAAGAAAAAAATCCAACGGCGTTTAATCGCATGATCTGGGCGGCCAATTCTGATCACCTAAACGGGAAATTACACGACCAGGAAATGACTCAAGCAGTAATTGATTTTCTCGGGCTGTATAGCATGTGGCACCGTCTTGTTGAAACCACATGTCGTCTAAATCCATATCTTGCAATTTAGGCACAAAAAACTGAATTATCATGTCGCGATAGTGAGCAGCATTAACTGTTATTGCCTGACCAGTCGCATTTTCAAAGAGGAATGGTCCGATGATGCCTCCAGCACAAAATCCGCACCAAACATTGTCATGTTGTGGATACATTTGTTTCTCAACAATCAAATTAGATAATTTTACGATTAAGAAAGCTATCAAAATGAGCCTCATCGCTGAAGATGATTTTAATTTTTTGTAGCTGCCAAACTGGCATTATTTTTAAAATACTCGTATTGCTCAACAATGAAAACGCGTTGTCCTTTCGTGTAGCACTCCATTTTTAATAACCCTGAACTGTCAGCTATCACGCTGTCTTTTTTTTCGTTGGCAACACTTTACATCACAAATGGCGCAAAATTCAAATCTTGAGTGAATTTTGGGATACCCTTTATAAGGTAGCCCCGATTCAACATGAATACCATTATGATGGTATTGTAATGGGAAGTTTGAAATTTCTTTTAAAATACAATCCTTAGATTTATTCATAAACTACTTTTAATTCTAGGTTTAATATAGCCTCCTCGTGGCAAGGGTTCAAATTGATCATTTCTGCTAAATGCTAGAAGGACGTTACAGTCAACTAACAAAAGTCTACTTCACAGTTCAGAGTCGACTTTTAAAATTTCTATTTCTAAGGGCACTTATATACTAATTAATTGACAGAGCATTTGATCCTAACTTGCTTAGTATGTAAGTACTTGTATCTCTGAGTTACTTAAATTTTCTTAAGACCTCGTTGCCAAGCATCTGACATTCGTTTCGTTTCTCCACAACGGTCTTTTCCTAAATACCATGATTTATATTGTGGATGTGTTAATTTAAATTTATTGAGAGATCCCAAAGCAATAAATTCCATGTTTATTATTCATCAACTCTATTGCTATAACTATTTTAATTTGAGTACTGGAGATCATCTAATAGTGTGAGTGTACATCATAAAAAAATTATATGCCAGACCAAGAGACAGCTTGTCAATCTAACTTTGTTGGCTGTAGTTCGGTTACTTTGTCGAACGCAACATTGAAATTCGCAAGCATTCAGTATAACTTCTTTGACTCATGGTTTTTTGTCATGCTTTTGAGAACAACAATTTGGTCAAATGTAGAAAAGCCAGCACGAAATACTACTTGTAAAATACTGAGGCGATTATTGTCCTTACCAGTCTGTTGTGCATTGTATTTTTCCATTCAAATTCAATATGAAAATTCCTCTGCAGTTTTTTGTTGGTGGTATGGCTAGTAATATCATATTAAAGCACAGTAGATCTGAAGTTTCAGGGCCTCAAAGTTAATACTAGAATGAGCTTTCCCGATTTGTTTGAACTGTTTGGTGGTCGATGGACTTTCCAGATGGATAATTGCCCAATACATACATACGCGAAGAACAATCAAAGCCTTAATCCAGATTGTCGTGGCTGCTATCACGAAAAGTCTACGAAGGAGGAAGACTTAATTAAACCCATAAATGCAGATTGGTCGAAAATATCGCCCAATTATTTGAAGTATCTTTATGGCTTACTACATAACAGGCTTCTTGAAGTAATTCAACATTCTGGTGGTAGCACTTTTATAAAATACCATACAAAAAAATTAACGAGTTTTTTTTTTTTCCTGCATTCCAAATTCTTCTTGGAACATCATCGCATCCCCCTAGGAGGATAGGAGGATTCATAAATATAGGAGATATTTTACAATATTTAAAAAAAAAATTGAGTGTCCTTAATGAAGTGAGATGGGAGTGTATTTGTATTGGTACGAGTGTGTTACTCGTATATGTAATTTAATATAGATTCAATTCAATTCACTTTTTTATTAGTAGTTTGATAGATATGCAAGTGTTTTCAATAGGAACATAACTATTTTACATTTTAATACAAACGCACCCTTAAATTTTCTTTAAGATCTGTTAATGTTAAAACGTCAGTCAAGGTTTAAATTTTTGTGGTGAAGTTGACGAACGAGTAACTTTTGGAAATTATAAAAAATTACTACCGAAATTCTGAGTCGGTGGTAGCAACTTTAAGAGCGCTTACTCCAATTTTCGGTCGTAATAATCGTCCTACCAGACAGGCTGTGCGTGCTATAGTGGATAAATTCGAGTTAACATATTCACTATTGAATGTTCCTGTGCCAGAGAGACAACGCAGCGGTCGAAGTATTGAAAATATCCCATCCGTAAATGCTTCAGTTCAAAATGAGCCAAATCAACGTCGTTCACAGGAATTTGGAATCTGTCAGTCCACATTGTGGGGAATTTTGCGTAAAGATCTTAGCCTACAGCCTTACAAGATCAAATTAACTCAAGAACTGATGGCTCCTGATCATTTAAAGTGCCGAAACTTCTCCGATTGGGCTCTGCAAAAGTTTGAAGACAATTCTGAATTTCATCGAAAAATCATCTTCAGCGATGGAGCTCATTTTTGGTTTAATGGCAAAATATGCATTATTGGACAGCAACAAACCCACATGTGCTTCAAGAGACTCCATTGCATCCACAAAAAGTGACCGTGTGGTGTGGATTTCGTGCCGGAGGTGGAGCGTATTTTTTCGTCGATGAAAATGGTCGCCATGTTACGGTTAATGGCGCTATCGTGCCATGTTGGAAGACTATTTTTGGCCAGAATTGAATGGACTTGACATCAGTGATATGTGGTTTATGCCAACAAGCCAACAACGTTAGAGGAGCTTAGGAACAATATCGAAAGCGAAATTTTCAACGTTCCGGCCGATATGTGTGGAAGAATTGATCGCTGCAAACGTGCTTACGATCGGTCATATGAAGGAGATCGAATTCAAATTTGTAGTTTTTTTTATGTAATTTTGCCCAGTCATGCTGGAGCCCAATAAACCAGGATGTCCTGAAAAATTATTTTATAAATTAACATCTTATTTTCAATGCTCAGACTTGATTTCCTATTGATAAACGGATACAGAACCCTAGTGGTGATGTTAATCTTGTGTATTGTATAGGATATATACTTTTGAAAAGTTGATTTCTTATCTAAGATGATAACAAGATATTTATACACGTCTGGTCAATCGATATCATGAGAGGAAAGTTGAAGGTTTGAGATTTCGCGGCATTTATCTTTATTTTTCATTTAACAAAGTACTGATCTATTAGATCTAATGAATTTTGCAGCTATATTAGCGCATCTTGAACAAATATACTGGAAGAAACGTGGTCCGCAAACATACCGAGCTGTGGAGTATCCGATACATATACATTGAAGAGGATTGGGCCAATGACTGACCCTTGTGGTACTCCAGATGACACACTAGATTTGCTATTGCCGATATGGACTACAAACTTCATATCCTTCAAATAGTTTTGAATTAACTTAACAATATTAATAGGAAAGCTGAATTTTATAAGTTTATAAACTAAAGCATCGTGCCAGATACTCGTAGTATCGAAAGGTTTTTCTATGTCCAGGAGAACCAGCCCAGTAGATTTCTCTGATGCTAGTTTATCGAGAATATGAGGTTTGATTTTAGATATTTGGTGGATAGTAGTATGGCCGGGTCTGAAACCAAATTGATAAGCTGGATAGATGTTATATTCATTATTCTTTCCAAGAGCTTATTCAAACTGCTTAGCAGACTTATAGGTCTGTAATTGAGTGAATTATCTTTATGTTTACCTGGCTTAGCAATCGGAGTGACTTTGGCTATTCTCCAAGTGTTAGAAAAGTAGCACAGCTTAAGACAACAGTTGAAAATATACTTTAAAAATTTGACTGATTTTTAGGTAGAGCTTTCAATAGTAGATATATTATTAATATTATCGATACGAGGTGGTTTTTTATTCTTGGTACCTTGTATTAATTCTTTAATTTTAGTCGTATCGCTTACAGTAATAGTTCTGTCAGACAACTCCGCTAAGGTAACTTGAACTTCGTTTTCAGTATTAACATCACTGAGATGTGCAGATATATTGTGGTTATTATTGAAAGTTTTAGCCAACTACTACAAATGATTTGATTGGTTTATGTAGTTAGAGTTAGTGACAGTCCACATAGTTGCATTGCAAGTTGACCAACCTCCAATTGTTTAGCGCCCCTTAGCATAAACAATATCCTTCGAGAAGTAAAATCAAAACAAAAATTCTGACAAAATGTCAAACGACTTCATTATCTGAGCTTAATATATTGACAATAATTAAATTAATATAAAATTGCAAATAAAACAAAAACATTGACTATTTGCAGGTTTCTGAAAGCAAATAAACTGATTTATTACTAGTCGCCAAATTTCACAGAAATGGCACTCATGCGGTAAATAATTATCGTTTTCTAGATATCAAATTATCCCCCCAGTAATTAACAACTATACAAAAATAGGAAAAAAGAGGACAAAAAAAAAAATATATATAACAAACTAATTAGTCTTGACCACATCAATATAGTATTAGTACTGACGTACCTACAATATCTGTGTTTGTGCCATTCCGACACATGTCAATTTTATATAGTCAAAGGTAGAAGACAGGTAGTAGACAGGTGATTCTGATTAGGATAACTCATCCAACCATGGAAAGTTTAAGTGAAAATATAACTAAAAAAAAGCTAACTATACCAGAAAAGAAGAGAATTATAGATATTAAAGTGGATCGTGACTGCCACAATACATCAAACTGAAAGTAGATACGTTCGGTTCGCAAATAAATTAGTGTAACACCGCTGTATTCAAAGCAACCCCACCACCCCAAACAGTGGGTGAGCTTATTTTACAGCGAAACTGAGCGAAAAGCTTCAGTCCTATAAGAGTCAGCAGTAATCAAATGAATGGCCCACCTAAATCTTGGGGGTGGTTTATTGTACGGTGTACACTGTACTCGTCACAATATACGACGACTGTAAAAGCCCCTTTCAACCTTTCAGTCAACCTCCCGACTTTCTCTCACTATGGGGGTGATGATGACGATGAGTATACCTACATGTGCCTCATAGGAAATTTTTCTTATAAATACTCTTGGTGTTCCTCTCAGCGGTTCATTCTCTCAGTGGTTAAAGTGACATGATAGTGAAGACATTGGTGCACTGCAACGAGTCATGTATCAGCATGCCCTTCCAAACACAGATCAATTTTTCGCCAGTGGTAAGAGTAGAAAAATTACAAAACATTAGTTTAAAAAAATGTGCAACTACAAAAAAAGGACAAATCCAAAGTGTTTTGTGAGAAAATTTTTGAAAATGTGTTTTTTTTTTTTTGTGATAAGTGTGAGAGTGAAAACGTTTTCAATCCGCACCCTGAAAAGCTGTTCAGTACAGCCTGTCCAAAAGGAATTTTTTTTTTTTGTGAATTTAATTTTTTTGCTTTTGTGGATATGCAATGCAACAGAGTCTAAAAAATTATGTTTCTCAGAAAAAATAAAAAAAAAAATAGTTTTCAAAACCGCATGATGCAATAATTGAACGTGAATGGGAATTTTAGCCGTACATGCGAGTAGATATTTCGTCCTTAAAGGACACATTTTTATTTTATGTTATATACAAAAAAAAAAAAAAAAATGTGGGTAGGTAGAACATTCCATACTTGCCATAATTTTATAGAAACATTTCTTTGCTAGTGCGCAAGGCAACAAGTCAAAAGAGAAGTTGGGGGAATTTGGCGCTTTGTCCTTTACCACCCACCTACGCACTTGTCGTCATTTATTTCATTTACAATGGGACTCTTGAGAGGCAAAAGTGTCCCAACACATTACACTGTCGACGCATTGATAACTAATTCAATGATGATGGTGAAGCGAAGAATTCCAATCGCGGGCGCCAACTGGGTACGAATATTAAAGTTACTCAACACTTATCGCGGACTTAATGGCTTAAGTCTCGCACATGGGATTCCATTTGGTGGCCGTTATCTGTACTGAACAATTCGTGACGTAGTTAGTTCAATTTAAAAAAAAAACATTTTTGTTTTATTGAGGAGAAAAGGACTATCAGCCACATTCACTCATGATTCGGATGCATAGTAGGGGTGCGTAGTATATGGTTATCTAAAGAATGAAATGCATGTATTTTGCATTTGTTTGGCTGCTTACAACAGCTGATGGACAATGTGTGATTGAAAATAATTTTGGGGGAGACATTTTGTAGCTATTTGCATTACTTTTCATTTTACTAAGGCATGTAATGGCATTTTGTCGTTAAATAATTTTTTGAAGTAAGTCCTATTTTGTCACATTCTTGTATAAGTGGCAGGATGTATTGTGTTTTGAATAAACAAAATCAAATATTGATATCATTGTCTGTACAACTTCGATAAAAAAAGCTCGTCGAACACCTCTTAATCATTTTTTGACCGGCAACATTTGTTTTACATTGACTGACAGTGACCACAACTTAGGTACGAGTATACTATCAATGACATCAAATCAGCTGACTAATCAATTGGTTTACAGGGATTTACCCAATCTTTGAGTGACAAAGTCAGTAGACTATGACCATCGCATAGGTAACGTTAATGTACGAGTACATATTATAATTGAGTATAATTGACTGATTGTGGTTAAAATTTATAAAAAAAAAAAAAATCATCCTAAATTCTTAACTAACGAACTAATATTGTTCCACTGTTTTGTCGATGAAAGTAAGTAGTGTTCCCACTTTGTATTTTCAAAGTTTTTTGTTTCTGATCAAAATAGCATAACGTTTTCTAATAAAGTGTTAAATTCGTATAAATAGTCCTTTTACTTTAACACTGTGCATTTAGATTACTTAAGGACACTTTGACGTGAAGATTCACTAGGTTTCTTCTTCTTGCTTCATTTCCCATATTTTAAAGGAAAAAGATAAACATTTGGCCTAAACATCCTATATGAGGTCGAAAGCCTAGCTTCTTACACCAATTCGTGCTGTGCGACACACAAAAGGAAGTTTTGTGCCATATCCGAAGGGCGTAATTTAGAAACTTTTTATGACAATATTATGGGGACGGAATTGAAAATCATGCACCGGGGAATATCCCGAAATAGAAAATTCAGCAAAAAGTAGCCAAGAATTATGCAAATCCTGAAAATGGAAGATCGCTAAAAATTTAAAATAAACTATATTAATTTAAAAAAATTAAATAATAAATTATTTTTCATTCTTAAAAGAATGTAAAGGATTGAATTTCACTTCTAATGAGAATCAAAATGGTATACGTTACTTGAAAATGTGAGAGTTAACAAGAAGTGCATAACTTTCTTTTCGATTTTCAAGCCTCCTACTTTCCCCTCCTTTTCGTTAATAAATTCATCAGCATACGTGAATCTATAACGCTGGGAAAGCGCCTCAAGTTGCCCGTAGTATCGGCCCATCTACCAAGCTCCGGAAAGTAATCACTACTACTTCCTGGAGCCCAATACAAGATGAGCTGGGATATCACCTGCCGACAGGAGGGTTCAATTATTGAACTAATTTATCATATGTTGGAATAGCAATATGATTATCTTTGACATAATATAGTTTTTTTTTTTACAAATAGTTTTACAAAAATTAAGTTTCTGTCAATTTAAAAATAAATAAATAAAATTTAAAAAAATAATTTTATTAAATCGATATTCGCGTGGTTAGTGTTCCAATTTTGTTCCAACAGTGTTTCAATTTTATCCGAATTAACTTCCTTGTTAATCCGGAGAAAAGCATTTTCTATGATCGTATTTATAAGGGCCGGGTCAAAATAAACACCTATTGTTCTATGTCGTTTTTATGCCCCCAAAAGACCACCCAAAACAAATATTTTTTACAATTTTTTCTTGTGATTATTTTCGGGCCAACGCTTACATATTTCTGTAAAATTTCAGCACTCTAGGTTTAAGGTTTCAAATGTTCCAAAAGTTACAAGCGTGTTACATACTGACGCAGAGACAGGCACCATGTGGATGCGAAACGCTTAAAATTCCGAGTGGATTTACAATTATTGGTGTTTAAAATCGCAGTGGTAAAGGGCCGTATCTCCACTCTAAAAAGTCAAAGAAAATAGGAATAGAAAATATTGTAAAGCCACACAGAATTCTTAGTGTTTTGCACTATAAGCCTTTTCCATATATGTATATGAGCCTTTTAGAATTAGAAGCAGTACATGTGCAAAAAGTTTTAAAATCTAAACACAAACACGACCACGTCTTTTCCGCTCTATTAAATATATAAATATAAAAACAATTCGTACATATACATTGTACATTTGGGGGCGCTTTCTTTAAAATATCAGAATTTACTTTCTTAAAACTATTTTCGGAGTAAGTAGCATGATGAATATTTCTTCAAAAATCGTGAACTTCTGTTATAAATGGTAACAAAATCGTAACAATGGTTTTTCTGATTAAAAATCGCGGAAATATTTTCTAAGTTTTCTACTCAGAAAATTTGAAGCAAAAAGTTCGTAACGCTAGGCCTATTTTGTTATAGATGGGTAAGAAGATGAGGGATAGAGTATCATTCGATTCGTTTACAGTAGCTTTTCTGTTTGTTTTTGAACAAAAATACTTAAAAATACCCATACAATAAAACTTGACCTGCTGCACTTTTTGATTGAATCTATCCGCAACATTTTTAAGAAGTGATGTGAGAATTATGTTCCACTGTTTGATGAGTTTGTGTAATAGCTTGCGTGCAACCGCCCTACTCATCTACACCGAAGTTACCTCGGTAACCTATCCTTAGGCCACAACACTGAGTATTCATTTCTAAAGAAGTATGTCCTTGAAAACGTCCGTAGAACTTCTTGCTATTTGCGCTCCATTCTGAACGCGTTTCACACATAAGGCATGTGACTTGAATTTGTTGAAAAATACTACTCGTGCATCCCAAAACGATTGTGTTCATTGTCATTTCTTATCAACATCTCTTATTTTATTTTCGTTAATCGCTAAACCTTGTTTTGCCGTTTCTGTCTTAATACTTATGAGCTACCCCAGTTACACACTTTTAAAGTATTATGCTTCTGGTATTCGCTGGTGAGTTTCACAAAATCCTTTCATCAAGAATAATTCTAAAGATAAAACCCAATAGCACCTCGATTTGTTTAAAACTATTTTTGGCATAAGTAGGTAAAACATTACCGACCTTGATGGAACAGCGTGCACTCTTCATCGTCATTCTGCAAAGGCGGACTAAGGAAAGGAATGCTAAATCTGAATATATGTAGCTCCGTACAGCTTGTCGTTATAAAAGCTATCTCTAAGATATGGCAGTGTGAATATTTGTTCTATGGTGGTCTTTCCCTATTTCCTAACTTAAGGAACAATCAGGTTGATAAAAAGATTCAGTCGGTCATATGGCCGACAAGGTTGTCGACGTATTGTTGAGGAGACTGTTGTCTTTTAATTAAAGCATTTCAGAGGGTTTCTTGTTCTGAAGTTGAGGAAAATGTTAGACTACTGGGTTCAACAGTTGGGTGAATAGAAATGTTGGTCATCATCGTGGAGTTTGAATATAAAATTCTGACTGGCAGCAGTATGTTGGTCACCGTACTAGTAAATTTTCCTTTGCAGATTCACAGTACCAACAGTGAGTCTACTACAGGGCTTTTACATAGTCATTGCATGTTTCTGTTTCTTCCTTATCGTGATTAAAAGAATCGAAGGATATCAATTAGACATTTCGTTTTTGTGAAAATTTATTTATTAGTTTTTATTATTAGATCTATTTCAGTCGTCTGTCTGTCCGTATATACTGATACATATCCTGGATTTTTGGACATATTTATTTTCGAAATAATGGCATCAATAGCTATGTATTTGATCTCGCTGATGGTCGATAGTACGTTTAGAGAGGTTGTGTCGCCTAGGCTGTAAATTCTGAAGGTGCTACCAAAGTTGCCTTCCTTTTAAATTTTGAAGTTAAAATCGCCAAGTACAATCTCAATGTCATATTTAGAACATTGCTTCCAAGTTTAAGTTGAGCCGAGGTTCAGTGGTTCAGTGGTACACAATCACTGAGCGAGAGCTTCAAGGTTCGAATCCAAGAAAAAAAAAAAAAAATTAAATAAAGAAAAAAAAAAGTTTTCTCACGGTCCGACCTCTTGCGAACGTCTGACAAACATCCAAGAGTAAAATTGTCATGAAAAGCTTCTCTCAATCGGAAAAAAAAGAATAAAACTGTAGGTCCCAATTATTCGTGAGGAGCACAGCACGAGTGGCTGCGAGAAGCTAGGCCAGGATGCATTGGCCTGTTAGCGCCAAAATATTATTTATTTACTCGTATATATTTATTCTAAGTTTTATTGAGGAGCTCTTGGAAGTAATCCTTGGTGACGCCATCATTTCAACGAAGGTGTGATCCAATATTAGGGCGATGTTATTATTTGTGATTTCTTCGCAAGTTTCAAACTTAACACTGCTTGAGACACACTTTTGCATTTCGGTGTCATTTATTTTATTATACACTTATCAAGGTGGCTTCAGACCTGTTTTTTTTTGTAACCTCCGCAAAACCACGTGTAAGGCTGAAAACCGGCCCTTTTCTTACTCGTTCTAAAAAGATCTGTTGTGGTTTGATTTGTTGTTCTTCAACGTGTGTTCAAGTTAGTGTAGTGTGTCGTCTGACCATTCATCACACCACATACGATTTTTCCAGTATCAGTGATGTTGACAACAGTGTTGCAAATATCATGCAAAAAACGAAAAAGTATAAATAATGAAATTTTTTTTAAGATAGCATCTTCAATTTAAAAAAAATATTCAGTATGGGAACCCCACATGACTTCATTCACTACTGATAGATTGTACAACAATCTCTTTTATGGGCTCTCCCATAAAAGGCGCCATTTTGTTGTTTCATAGTTAAAAACTATAAAAATTATAAAGCTATTGATAATCCATACAAATATTGGAATTAACTATGGAATATTAAGGGTATTCACGTATCATTGTGCATAGATCTGCATAAATCAAATTTTACATCCAAATCGTGCCTTGTAGTTTCGTTTACTACCTACCATAAATTTGACAACCGTGAATTTAGTGTCAAACATTATTTTTCTTCCAAATGACATTCAGGAAGAAAATTTCAAAACAAGTCATTAATACGAGTAGTATTGTTGAAAAATACAAAGAAAAAAAAAATAAATGAATAATATTGCATTATTTGAAAACAAAAATTTTTCATCGGTTGCAGTTATCGCGAATAAGAAAATAACATGGAAATATCATGCAAAGTTTTTGCAGAAGCTTCGTGAACACAATATTTTTTTTTCTTTTGCAGAAAGTAGAAAGTATTAAAATTGCCATATTTCAAAAAATTAAGTATTATTAGTATTGAGAAGAAAAGGTATCAATCTGTATACAAAAATTTAAATTTACACAATGTGCATAAGTACTTTCTTAAATGGAGATTTATTTGCTGTTGTATATTCAATCTTCATTGCAAGTGAATTTGTTTTACTAAAATGCAGGCATAATGCAATTAATTTTCAATTACCATGGACCATTAAATTAGTTTATCGTGCGTGGGGTGGTCAACTAATAAAATTGCTAAATTTTTGGCAAAAATAAAGGAATTACCTCAGATATTTGAATATCGGAATAAAGAGGAGCATGTATTCGGCGCTAAAAATTTAAATTTTGTCTTAAATCGTTTGGCATCATTTAAAATTTCAGAAAATTTTCAAAAAACATTCCATTTGGGTGGAGCCATAAAAGAAATATGACGCCCCCCGTCGACTCAATTTCATTTCACCATGTTTTTTCTCATCAACGAATCTACGTGATGTATCTCAGAATTTCGCATGATGATAGAGCAGGTGGGTGAACCTACAAAAATGCGAAGACACCACGTTGTTTTGAACTAACATCTAATTCAGAATTCCTTTTGTACATATAAATAAGTGAGTACTCGTGGCTGGGTACCATCGCAGGAAAATGTGCGTTTAATACATTATATAATTTTATGAGAGAGCCTGCGCTATGTTGGTCGAGTGAGCTTCATCTAAGCTGTAGAGTACACAGATACATTCATAATGGGAAATTTAACATTGAAAAAGGTTAAATCGCTACCCATACCTAGGCGCCCAGAGTATCGTTAGACATTGTGGCTCCGGTGTGGAAAAGTAAAACGTTACATCTGATCAGATAACGGTTGAGAAAAAAAATCAAAACCGGCTGTAAATCACGTAAACATATACATAAATGGAATGCCGGCCGGGTAGAGTGATATGAAGAAGGTCGATGAATGTGTAAGGCACTAATGGGAATTGAGAGAAAAAGGGGCTTGTGATAGTCACCAACGCAAATTTTGTACATAAAAGCAAAGGACACGTTTTTTTTATGGAATTTTTAATGGTTTGACTGAGTGAAACAATATTTACAGGTCATCTTAGAAAGTTGTGTTGATAGAATTAAGCTTTCATAATCCTGGTCTTTAATAGAGTTTGCATTAACTGAGTGTGTACGGTGGGACATCACATAAATATAAACTGCGTTGTGGCAATGTAATATCTGTTTGTTTAGGCGCTTATTGGGTAAATATATTTGGAATAGGAATCTGGTTTATCGGTAACCAATTGGGAATTTATGTTTACTCTGGGTAATTTAACCCCTGGCGTAATGATTCTCAAAGTGTTTATATAGCTACTTTTCGGTATGAAATCTGAAAACATTTAGAACTTTCATCGATAAATCGTGTCATTCATAGCTAAGGAAAATAAGTATATATGTACATACATATGTATGTTTACATATAAATATGAAAAATTCTAACGAAATTGGCACGCGCTCCAATGCTAGTATGTATCTCCAAAGAACAACATTTTTCACCCGATTACACTTTCAGTCATGGAATTAGTTCGTTCAACTCAAAGGGTTACAGTCCGTAGAATACTAATGCGCACTTAAATATACATATACATATGCTGAAAGGACAAATTAAGATATATAAAACCAGTGCAAATAGGTACATGAGCACTTGTGTAACAATACCCAATTGTATGTTTTGAGGTTAACTCCATTTGAATGAAAATTTAACCTCTAACAAAAATCAGGACTGTTCCTCATCACAACAGGAACGTTCTTTGTACCTAGTTTCAATAATTCACGATCTCTAGATCTGCTGCGAACTAGAGTTTTATTTATTTTACTCTTCGGTTAAGACTTGGTTTCCATTTGCCACCTTCGTAAATGCGACAAGATATCTGACTTCGATTTTTTGTTCCAAACGAGTTCATTTTACCAACATTTATGCTTCAGTACTAGCTTATTACTGTTATTGGTATTAGCACACAAAAATGTGTATTTGACTCAGTTCGTTCTTTAGGGCTTAAAAGTGGTCTCTGTGCTTCCTCGATATAAAAACTAAACGTACACCGATAACTTCTTCATGTTCCTGTACTATCAAAATCTTAGCTCTTCCCTTTTTATACTTTTAAATGATATGGAGAATGGCCCTATGTATTTATCTATTCAGAGAGATATTGCAAAGCAACAGCTTGTTGGGTTTCTTTTCGTCTCTCTTGCACGAGACATTGAATATCTTCAGAGTTCCACTTTGACATCAAATTGTCGTATCAACGATGGCATTTCCTAAAGGATATCTAGCTCTACATATAAGTTCTTCTGTTACCTAATACCGGATATTGACTTCATATACATGATGAATGTAATGATGAATAACCACATTCCTTTGAAATTCTTCCTTTTATGCTTAGAACTTTAAACTTGAAAGAGCCTTCCAATATTTTAATTTCAATTTTGACTTGTCTGCACTTCTCCAGGTTTTATTTACAAACTAAGATGGTATGCTGGATTAAGTTTTCCCTAGATAACTGCTACGGCTCTGCACTACGCCACGGAATCTGGTCTGATACCAAATTTAGTATCTTTCGATGTTCACAAATAGTGCCGCACCAGTTTCCTCATGATATTTGCAACAACGTCTATGAATTGGCTTCTTACACAGTTGTAACAACGTTGCATTTTCAACTGTGTGGTTGCCAGTTTCTTTAAGTCTGTCTGAGAAGTGTACTCGTACAGTGATATTCCACAGAAAAAAGATTAAACACCATCCTGTGAAGAACTCTTAAACTCTAAAGTTGCAGTATTCAGCGTAGTAAATCTATAACGTGTGGAAACTAATAAACTCACAGAGTTGCCACATCTGGATATACTAAAAACGATACCATACTTCATGTCCATTGGGATAGTTGCTTGATTCTAAATGAATTATGTGGTACACTGACGGTTCAAAGATGCAGGCGGGAATTGGTGCTGATGATCCAAGGTCCAAGGGTACCCAACCACAAAATCTCGAAACCATTTCGTATACATTCAAGTGTATTTCAGGCTGAGCTCTATAACACTGAGCGCATCCCTGTATATCTAGTTAATTTGTTGTTTAATTAATCATTTAATTATTTATTATTGCAAGCAAATAAGCAGGCAAATACAATTAAATTCGATTTCTTTGTAAATTAATTGGGACATCAAGGGAGCAGAACTCCAAAATCATTTTAAATTTCAAAATTCTCACTCCGGATTTCAGTTCAGTGACTTTAAAAACATATCTGCGAGCTAATCGATGTAATTTTTCGCAATTTTTCTAAATTGTTTGGGAGTTATTTTGAATTCTCAAAATCTCACTTCGGATTTGGATTCAGCAATCCCGAAAAACTTTTTGCATAAGCAATTTGAAATTATGATTTTGGATTCAGATTTAGCAACCCAGAAAAAGCTTTAACTTGGGGTAAAATTGCAATAATTATGAATACGAGTATCTCATTAGAATTCATGAATTTCGGTAACAGATGGTGACGGCCATACCCACTTTCTTCTAAAAGAAAGTTTCTTACAATTCGCGAGAATATTCTCCGAGTAGAAGAGATATCATTGCGTTTGAATTAAAATGTTCACAAAGTCACGTCCACTTTATTAGGTATGGGTTAGAAGATGAGGGATAGGGAATTGTTCCGTTCCAGGCGGATTATAACTTTCCTGCATTTTTTTTATTCTGATTGATACTTATTATTATACCTACATATTTGAAAATGGAAGAATGAGATGTAGATCCCGAAGGAGACTAGCACATTTTCATGTGAAATCCATCGTATGCCATGTCTACACATCGACAATGATTGACCTTGTGCTTGTTTCCCCCTACCATTCATAAATTAAAGCAATTCAGAACTCTTCCGCAAACTTTCCTACATGACACTGTATTGTGGGTGACTTTCAAAAGTGTAGGTCGAGTTGATAAGATTAGTACTCATGTGCTAGGGGAGCCACCAAATTTATTCAATTTCAAACTTTTTTTTTACTTTCAACAAAAGTACTTTCTAACTTTCAAGAGTCAATTTTAACTGAAATTGAATAAAAATTGTATTTTCTATAGAAATTTAACTAAATAATGCCACTCAATGTACCGCTAATTCGATTCGCTGGTGGATTATTTCATCAATAATAATAAAAAAAAAATTAATAGATTTTAGGTTTTAAAATTAAAACAAAGCTAGAATTGCATGCCTTGTGCTAGTCACCCAGTGACAAAGAAAATCTTTTCACTTGAGTACAATTTATACAAATCTAAACATCTATAAGATACGAGTACGAGCACCATGCATGCATCTATGAGATAGTACATTAGGAATTGTAATTTATTTCGCCTAAGTGAAATTTATGACGGTAACCGAGTCTCAATTGCTTACAATTGCGACAAAAAGAAAAAATAAATAAATAAAACAATAGAAAAATAAAATATCTTCAGAATGCATCTACCTATACTATTATTATTGTTCTGTACATTTGAATTTTTCTGTGTTTAAATTTATTTTCAAGTACTAAGGCGCAATTATAAGCGGAAAGAGGATTTTTGCAATCACGTTGAAGGATGAAGCGTGGGCGGTTGGAAAATAAAAAAAAGTATCTTTCAAATCTTCGAATCATTTGTAGAATCGTTTAGAATTGTAAGTGATTTACCGCGGGCTTTAGTCCTTATTCACACGCTTCAAAGTGAAGTAGAACATTTACACTACTTGCTTGATAAAATAGAACTAGAAGCCTTTGTAAATAAAATAAGATAGTGTGACTTGATGTTATCCGATATGCATTAGTGCACAGCCATTCTATGCGCTCTAGTAATTTTCCTAGCACTTAAGGGGATTAAGGTGCAGTGTGACTGATAAGTACCCAGTTGTTGAGAGGAATTAAATTTCATGTCTGACCATTCGCTCATTTCGTGAATATTTGTAAGTGAAGGCAATATAACTTACGAAACAAATGATTCAAGGACCTTGGTGGCGAAACGAACCTTTTTTTTACGATCAGAATATCAGATAAATTATGTCTAGTCCAGATGCTGCATTTATTTAATGTTTGAGCGGACCGGTCACAGGTTAATTTTTAAGATAATTGCACTGCTTCTTCAAACCATAGATAATACAGTTGAGGCAGCTTTTACTTCACCTATTCGTAGACATTCAACTCTGTCAATTGGTCTGTATAATAATGGACGTAGTAGGCGTTGAAGCATAAATTGCTGATTTGAATTTTTTCGAAACCCTGACACATTTTAGATGAAACTTGCATCAATCATTTTTGATAAATCAAACAATTCGAAGTAAAAGAATATTTTTTGACAGACGTCAAAATATTTAAAGAACACACTAGTAGAGGTATAGTAAAAATGTAAATTTTCTAGTTATCCCAGGGATAGTTTTGAAATGGTGATGGATGTCAAAATGTATACCAAATACCTTTTTGTTTATTCACTTATCCCTGGATAGCTATTTATTATTTTCTTTTTTTATCAGCTAGTTTCCTGCTAACGATCATTACATAACTGGTGGGGAAATTACTTTTTGGAGGTGAAATCAACCGGCAGTGTAATGCTAGGATCTTTGCGATTTCTTAAGTAGCAGGGGCTGGAATAGTGCCACAGAAAATAGGTTTGTGTCGCCCATAAATTTATTCGTCGCCTGCATGGGTAATCTTTATTTAGAAGTAGTTTCATTTGACGATGTGATACCTCAGCACGTTATGACCTACCAGCAATGACAGTGATTCACTGGTATACACGCCGTACTTTGTCAAAAGTCTCACACGTGTTAAGTTTCCGACGTCTTATTTGCTTCTATTAGAATATTTTTTTATTTCCGTTCTAAGGCAGACATTTTCTTTATCAATTTGGCAGATTCATTGCCCCTTATGTGCTTGTGGTCAGGGATCTACAGAATTGTTTTTATAGCCGCCTAGCTGTAAACGAAAATGATAATAGGTCTCGAGGTATTGCCATTATTGTGCTTACTTTGACAGTTTATGTTACTGCTAGAAAGTCCTGAAAAATGCTACTGTGATGGGGCTGCCTGACTGAGTTGCCTAGTTCTACTTTGTTAGAAAAGAAAACAGGACCAATGATGGAAGAGAACAGTCTTTCAAATTCCAGATAACGTAGTAGGGTTTCAGTTACTCTGTTCCGAATTCAATCCGCCACAATTTTTTTAACTATTGCCATCGTCCATTAGATTGACTTTCAAGTTGGCTGCCAATAAAACTGTCACTCTCTTGCAGAATTTTTAAATTTAAATACATTCTTCTCGAGTTGAGAATTCTTAAATACATCCAATTTACATACTTCACGGGCTGCGTAAAATATGTTTTAAATATGTTTTTATTTAAACTAAAAAAAAAAAAAAATACTGTAAGCACGGCATATAGGGACTCATATGTGTCCATGGTGTTTCCGTGTTGACGAAGATATTCTTCATTCATTCAATTAACATCCATTGGACGTCCGTTGGCCTTAGTCCTGAATTGCCGTAGTCCATTATTGCTAGTCAAATTCTGCGCTTGGCGGAGGAAGCCAATTTTGTCGACTAAAGTTCCTTGACAGGAAACTCGTTAGCAGTGCCTAATGAATTCCTTGTTTTATTGCGATGAGTAGACTGCCAAAGTTAAGTAGATAGGATTTTGGGAAAGGGTCTGAAACTTCAAAATGTTATATGGACTAGCTTAGCATGGAACGAATGTAAAGGGCGGTTGCCCGAAAAAGACTTACCGCAGATTTTGAAAATTATTTCGAATGAATGTCGGTTCATATGTTGGTGCAATATGCCGGTAAACACTAATTAATATACCTCTTGCCCAGAGTTTGCACTACTCCTACTTATTTTGGAGTCGTTCTTCTTCATAGTGCCTTTAATCTCCTTCTTTCAATTTAGAGTTGGTGGTTGATCATATAGAAGTAGAATTCATAAAGCTGAATTTGCAAGAAGTCTACGAGTTTCCTTCTCTCACAGTGTCGGTGAGTTTCCTCTCCATATGATGTAATGAGTTTTATTTGACGTAAGTGCCCTGAACCGCTGTGACTACATATACAAATCACGTTTGTCCTTTTATTAAAGGGCTTTGGTGAATAAACCGTTCTGTCATGCAAGTCCTTAGTGTAGGATTGTGCAATTGCATTAGGTTGAAATATCAAGTTCTTGCCTGTGTTGGTTCAGGGTCGCATAAGTCTTTTTGTAGCAGAAATGTAGGGTAAGTAATCTTTCAGAAGATTTGAGAAGCTGACTTTGGTGTAGTGATTCCCTGGTTCTATCTAAGTCAGTTTTTGGGGAGCAGGTGTTAATGAATCGGTTCGTTATTTTGTATACTCCTACTTCAATATTGGCGCAACAGCTGTCCATCGTAGAGTTCCCGAACCCCATGCACCTATCGGATTACATGTTCCTAGTATTGATGAGATTGATGAATGCACATCGCGTACAAGTCATAAAAGTATTCAGCATTTTAGTTGCCCGTTTAATTCAACCACTTTCATCACCATTTGTCAAGCCCAACCAACTAGATTAGGCTAGGGATATGACGCGAATATTTATGAATTCATTGTGGGAGCTGAAAGGAGATGAAGAGCAAGGGTGGATTCGTTCTAGTTATTCTGCCTCCCTAAACCATCGCGATTTCAGAATAAATTTTAGAATGAATTTCAGAGCGAATAAAGGCCTTCACTATTAGATTCGGCGGCCTTACAGTTGCATTTTGCGTCATCGCTTTGTACGGTTCATCCTTTAAAGTGACTGATAATCCATTTGGTGACACACAACATTTGTCTCGAACGACTACGGTAAATCCAGAAACTTGGGTAGAGTCATCAGCTCTTCTTTTTACCTGAGTCTACAGCTGTAAGTCAGTCGAAACCCGATTGACTTGAATGCGATCGCTGTGCTCAAATGAACATCGTGTAGAAAAACCTAAGTCTTTCCCGGTTCGAAGGCAAATAAGCTACCGGTCGGTTTACCTACCTACGAGTATATAACTACTAATCTTTTCGTGCATTTACATCTGGTCTAAAGAATAAATTATTAACCGACAAGGTCAATGGGACTGATATTCTTTGGTTTCGGTGGGGTACAAATGGGGGATGAAAACTTCAGAATAGAACAAAATTCGATTTGAAAATCAAATTTTGGTTTTTCGAAGCATTCGTAAGAGATACATTTTTAAGAGTGTTCGTATTCAAAAAAAGAACAATACCACCAACCTATGCAAAACATCGTTTATTGTAGATATTGGAAAACCAATAAACACGGACCTTCAATTGACTGCCGTCTATTTACATCAAAGCCAGGGTAGATTTCATCATACAAATCAAAGTTGCTCTGTGAAAAACCGCCTCTCACATCAGGCAATTTGCATATTTAGGTTCATACATTCTAAATTTGTTCATATGCCTTCTACATTGCATACACTATTTCGTCACAGAAACAATCAACACTAAGTCTACTGCACTTGATTCACATTTGAATTCCCAGCCATTCAAGGTTTGAGGCTACTACACTACGAGGATTACCGTCAGTGTAGCATTTCTATTACATGTCTTATTCACAATGATGTCAAATCAAGGACACTGGCTAGGCGCAGGCGTCATTTTCCTCCTCTTCCCCACTGCCCGCATAGTCTAGGTCCATTGATTTAGCTTAGACCGGGAGACTATACCAATGCTCTGCCGATTGTAGTGTGTATGGTAGAGATACGAGTAGATAGATTGTACAGATGGGTATCTACAGATGGGTTCATTAAAATCGCCTACGTAGAAACTTTTTTTTTCCAATTGTGACTTTTACACTATTTCAAATGACGACGGCAAGCATATACACAATGTAAGGTCTTTGACCGAATTCTGACGCCCCATTCTCCAACTAATTTCTTTGATTACCATCGGGTTTATTACCGTGAATATGTAATGGCAAGTATCTAACAAACGATTTAGTGTGGGTGGTAGTTGTTTTTCCAATTGAATTCTACGAGTTGAAATTAATAATAAAAATACGATAGAATCGTAAATCCCAGGGTACTACTTTTCGACGAAGGAATCCGATTTTTACTTGTTTTTCTCATGAGTTATGCGAATTATCTAAATGGATTTTCGGGAAGAAGACTGGGGAGGAATCTCCAGAGATATTTTGTTTCTGAGATAATATTTCAATAACATTTTGGAATTTATATACATACGTACATACCAAATAAATATTTTTGGTGTATTTGTATAACGGATACACGTGTCTATAGATTCCGATGTGAGGATATTTTTTTTAAGTAATCCTGGGAATATGGGATTATGATATACATACATGCAATCGAGCACACATGTGTGAATAAATTGATATAATATTGAGTCAACACGCTACAGTTGAATGTCTTCAATTATTAAGTGGAGGATATTTTGATGTTGCAATTAGGTAAAAGTCAACCGTAATTACATGAGAGAAAGAAGGTGTAATTGATACATAAGCAAATTAGGGGGTATCCTGCTTGTCTTTTGAAAAATAATACCAATGCTCATTATGAATGGAATGGTTACGTTTAACACATTACCTCAGTTACAATTGGATATTAATGGGTGACATTAAAGATGACATCTCGATTCAAATTTGTCACTGGACTTACTTAAATTTGTTCGTTTCCTGATTTCTACTAAGAAGAATGTAATTCGTGGCTAAATTACTTGTATTTAGGTATTCTTGAAGTTCCTTTTTGCCTGGCCATTAGTTGTAATTAGACAAGTCACTGGAGAATAGTAAATGTTAGGCTCATAAAAGATTTGATAGCATCTGCTTGAGCACTCAAAAGAAGCATTTAATTACTTGTCAGTCGTACATTCTTTTTGAGCTCGACCACGCAAATTCCGGCCTTCTCTCTAAAATTTTTCTGGCATTAGTGGTCGTTTCGTTTACACTGAATGTTCGGCAAGGTCACTGATGATATGTATTAAGGAAATCGTACTATATTCAACTGGATTGTTAGGTATGGTAGGTGGGTTTAAATTGTGTACTATATTATTGGTATTTCGCTTTTAGATTAATGTAATATTTTTTTCATCCGCGAAATTTTTGAACTATGTACACATGTGTATGACATTGCACGTACTAACAACCAATCTATTCCTTTGGTTTCAATTAAAGAAACAATTCCTTCGAGTTAAGCTGAGGTAATGACAAAATTTCTTGGCCTAGCCAAAATATTTTGGTAAAATTTTGGAGGCCATATTATTTTTATTCCAAATCGGTACAACTGGTGAAATTCTAAAAATTAAAAAAATACAGATTCCCACTAGCAAAATTAGATTGAAGAATAGGCAAAGGTCTAGGAATTTTATGCCTAACGTGTCTTTTAATTCTGCCAGTTTGCTTGACTCTTTTCTAACTTTATGCTCCTAAAGTGTCAAATATACTACACGTGGTCGTTTTCAGGGTTCCGTTACTTACAAGGCAAAAAGGCAAGAACGAAATCCTTTTTCCAGTTTTCTGTCCATCGGTCTATTCATGGTCTGTCCGTATGTCTGTTGCAGTGAACCGTTTAAAGCAAAAGTTGAAATTTGATAGTTAAAAAAAAAAAAAAGTTTCAGAAAACGAAAAAATGATAAAATTTTGCGGTTTGAGTAAAAATTAGAAATTAAAAGAAAATATGATAGACAAAATGGCGCTTACCATCCACCATCTTGTTTTTTCGAACAGCCTCGTTATTATTCACACTACTGACAATAAGATGAATCGTTTGACAACTTTTCATTAAAATTGGATCAGCCGTATAGGCTTCATAAGGTAAAACGGTATCGCGTGAATGTAGAATTTCAAGAACACATGCACTTACGTAAAACACATATGTACATATTTTTTGAGCCTCATAGTTGTTCGTGAACACAACAAAACCACCCACATAAAAAGGATAATCGGTCTGTGCACGTGCAGGTTTGTGGTATAAGCTCCTGATCGTGTATTGGCCCTTTAACAGTTCAACATTAACTGATAGCTAGTAACAATAATTCGTATCGTTGGTGCGAAAATATGGTATATGCTCTTAAGCCCATCTAAGGGCGCACATGTTCATAAAAAAAAGATAATTGGAGATCAAATTAAATTTCTAAAATTTGTTTATTTCCATGTAAATAGCTGGTTTTATGAATAAATTAGACACACATGGGATTGAATATAACAGTTGTACACTTTTATAATAGTCATATGTTTCATTACTTTAACATCATACGACACGTTTCATTACATGAATGACCTAATAAACCACTTTGCAAAATCAACCATTTAAAAAAGCCGATAAGATCAGGATTTCAAATATAAAATTGATAGTAACATTGCTGTTTCATGTCAAGCAGCCATTACCAATTCTGATACTCAAACGATAGTAAAGACATATGAACATTCAACTATGGTCTATACCGTATTTAATGACAAGTTCATGGCTAATTACGAGAAAAGGTTCTGTTTTTAGTTTCAGGCCAATTTACAATATGTTAATTTGCACGCTAAATCGATTTTAAATTCCAAATTACTTTTACGATATCCAATCGCTGTCAACTTGATTTAGACTCTGCTTTTGGCATTGGTTTCGTGAGAATCTTTTATCTCGAGATTTTGATCAAACTTGACATCACTATATTTAAAATGTTGTGCCATATGCATGTGAGCTGAATTGCAACTTAAACGTCTACACAGACTTAAATTCAATATTTATATCTGCGGTCTGTGGATCAAAATTCGAGACTAAATCGGAATTTTCATTCTAACCCCAAAATTAACGGTACTTTACAAATGGCCAGTTTTGGAAAAAAAAAATATTTTTTTTCGAAAACAACACCAAAGATTTTATTAAAATTTCCCATTTTAGTTGAAGTATATATGCTAAGACTTTGAAAACTATACTATACTCAAAATGTACAAACAATTGGTTTCCGCATGACGGCTGTGCTGTTGTCCGGACTGTCCGTCTATCTGTCCTATAGTTTTTCGTTGACATTGAATTTTGCTTCATTCGTTCACCATAATATCTGCAAAAATGCACCGATTTGAATGGTTATTTTAGTAAGTGCTGATCTTGTTGTTAATCTACGGAATTTTCTACAAAAAAGCACCGATTTTAAAAATTTCCTTTGCATATTATTTGTCATATTGAGGTCATGAAATTCAATGAAAGCCATTACTCTAAAAATGTACAGTTTTGATATTTTCTTTTGCCTAATTCTTTTTTGGCTTTGGCGTTGTCGAAATACATTTAGGTTTAATACCGTTTTTGTTTACACCTAAAAGAGCAAGTATTGGTTTCGTGAAAATGTTCGAACTTGAAATTTTGACCAATTGTGGTTTGTTGTCGATTTTCTTGAAAATGTTTTTAACAATTTAGATCAAATTTCATATTTGAGTTAGATAACGGTACTTTCATTTTTAATTTTTGAAAATTGGTTGTTTTTCGGACACGACTCAAACGATTTAGTTGAAATTCGACATACATTAGAAATCCTAGTTGCATAAAAATATTGAAGGAAATATAAACTAATACATGTTTACCTCCTCTATATAGCGAGTGTTGAATTCGTTCAATCTTGAGATTTTGCTCAATTTTGGTATTACTATAATAGAGAAACTAAGAAAGTGGCTCTGGCTTCGACTTTGCTTAAATTTTAAAACTGAGCAAGCACGTGCGACCCAGACATTGCCTTTATTTCCATAACAATAATTATGCGTATTCAAAATAATTATAACAAAATGAAGTTTCTCGCAAATGTAGAACCATGACTAGCTTGAGTGTCGGGTGTTTTATATTTTTCCCACGAATGGAGGGTCTTACAGTTTCATTACCAGATCAGGAACGTCTTCATAACAATTTCCTCTCGTAAGTTTGTTAGACATTCGCGAAAGGTGGGACCCTGTAAGTTGATTTCCTCGGATTCGAACCTGATCCACTTGCTTAGTAGTCCAACGCATTAACTACTGACGCAGGGCTCCAACAAAGGCTTACTGGGATTATATTTTCATTTTAAATAGGTATCCCGGCAGCATTGTTTTTGGTTAGCTGTCTTGACATAGATTGTGTTACATGTAATTACACAAATTGTTATGATTTATTCAAATTAACGTTTCACAATCATCAGCAGTGTATTTGAATAAAATCTTAACATATACATAGTATATGCAAAAGTAACCGAAAGCAAGTATTTAGCTAAATATTTATGTACTCGTACGAGTATCTCAAATAAATTGGTGTGTAATGTTCTTTTTCTTTCAATGTTTCTGAATAAAATTAAATTGAAAGACGATTCAATTCAAATCACCAGATAATTGAGCTTATATTTAGTAAGTGTGCATCTTAAGACTGCCCGGGTTTTACCAAATAAAAAATGACGCCTATAATAGCAGCGACAGTGTACCTATTACCTATTATATAACCTCTGCTTATTGAACAATTAGCACCACGTGAATGTTCAACATAAACACAAACCGCGAAATATAGCCCGGCGATGCGGTGACAATACTTATGTACATATTATACTTGCAAACTAATCCCCTCTTAGAGTTAGATTGTATACAATTGTCAGCTCAGCGAGTTTTTTTTTAGTACTGCCGGCAAATATCTATTTTTGTAGTTTCATTGTTTGTTTTGTTAATCACAGCCATCATATCGATTGCCGTATCTAATTGACTTACGGCTCGGTTCTGCTTGAGGCGGGTAGCGTGTGACACTCTTCTACTGACTCGATATATCATTCATAATGATGTCTATCGATATGTATCTATAGCAAAGTGATAAAACAAACCGACAAAAAAAAGATGTTTTTTTTTTGTTTTTTTTAACAAAGTTTTGAGTTTGCAGCATACATGTACATATGTAGGTATATGCACAGAACGATTGAAGTCCAATAATGGTTGTGAAATTTTATCTGAATTTGTGGTACTGAGCTGGGTCACGTAGGATCGCAATTATTTCTTTTGAACTCATTAGGGTTAGCTTTGGGGTGAATTTTGTTGACGTTTCAAAATTATTATTTCTGTTGCTCCCCGAGACATGAACTCACAATTAGTCATGCAAATAGTAAAACTCAAGCAAGAAGAAACAACGCAATACATTTCGATGGTCAATGGATGTCGAACTAATTTAAAAGTATAGTTTACTTTTATGGTGATATAAAAGTAGATTGGCTAAATATTAATGATCTTTGGTTGTAATATTGAGACGAAAAAAGCTATCAATGTCAAAGTTATTTTGAGAACTAAATTGCTTTTAATATTTTAGTGTTCACGAACGGTGAAAACAATTCGATGTGTTAGGTATATTTTTTGTAAGCATTTTTTTCGATTAGTCAGGTCTATAATGTAAACAATTTTGTAAGTAAACAACAACAGGGTGTCAATTGTACATATGTATGCTTGTACCGTGCACCGAACTAATTATACATGACAGTCGTGTATATCAATCTAGCAGATGGTTTGCACTTAAGAACAAATTATCTCAAGTGTTTTGTTTTCAATTTGACTTTAGATGAGCAACAATCTCCAAAAGTTTGCGATAAACAAGTTCCTAGTGTTAATCGTAACAGGGTCCTGACAGATGGAGGATCAAATCTAGTCAATACATCCAGCTCTCTTGGCCAAGGTTATTATGGGTTAGAACCCATGGATGGAGCATCAAATTTAAAGTTTTAGGGTTTAAGGTAGCTTATTGGACTGTATCCACATTAAGATAAAGTTCGCAATTGTATTTTCTTCTCATTTTGCACTGCTTACTTTTGCTTTTAAAGCTGGGATTGGTGGCCCTATTGATGGTGCGATCTATCTATGGATTCTATGACAGTTTGGTTTCTAGGATAACTCACAGACAACAAGTCTGCTTCATGTGAAAAGTTAATACTTTCCCTCTCTATATCCGTACATAGAATAAATTTCTAACTGTTTGTAGGTGTGACAATGGTTATTTTTTTGAACCACAAAAGTACAACCTTTAGCACTTCCGAGATAGTGTTTACAAAATGTTCACTGGCAATTATTTCTAAGTACGACCAGCTATTACCATGAGATAATTTATGCCATCAAATTCCAGCTGCTAAGGACCCTTAAATGTCTTTCAGCTACTAAGCCTTCCCACGTCAGAACAAGGCCAAACTAAATATTGGCGTTGACTCCGAGTACACTTAAGGCCACTTGACGATCCAAATGGATATAAATGCGAATACGCTGGTAGCAGACGGATAAACGTCCATACCCGACCCTTCAATGAGCGCCGCTTTGAATACACTCAATAATTATTGAAGAGAGGCTCTCAATTTACCGTGGACTCTTATATAGGCACACTTGATGTGCAAGTAACTTACGACTAAAACCTCGCTACAAACTCTAGTCCAATTAGGGGTTAGGGTATGGAGTGAACGGTTACCCCATAGTTAACTTTAAAAAAACTTAAATTGATTCTTGAGTCGCACTGCATCCGTGCTACTGAAGTACTTCAGTATCATTGTTTCCTGCATAACAGTGGATAGGCCTGCTTAACTAGCTGGGTGCTGGGAAGCTGAAACCAAGATATCGTCAGAGAAGACATTTGTGGTTCTAAATGTTCCAATATTTTGGATTGCCTTGCATCAATTAACACGTAATCTATTTTTTACTTAAGAAAACTCAAAGACTGTCTGGTATGACCGACTGCAGCCTAAATGGCAGAACGGATTTTCTTCAAATTTCATATCTGGAGTCGATAGATTCACAGTTCTAAACAAAATCGAAATTTTCATTGTAACCCCAAAATTAACGGTACTTTACCAATGATCAGTTTTGAATAAAATTAATTTGCTCGAAAACCGCTCCAAGGATTTTGGTCAAATTACATATTTGAGTTACAGGGGATATGCATATACAAATGAATGGCGTACCACGTTTTCGGCAAAAAATAAGCATAACGGTACTTTACTTATTATTTGGTTTTTGTAAGGGCTAGAAGCTGTTATGTCAATTGAATCTTGCCCGGGAACGAGCAAATCTTTATGACGAATTTGGACTAACTCCAAGTTCCTGAGAACGGTGTTTTCAGACGTTGGCACAGTACGACGTAGGCCAGACTTCAAACTATCTGCAATAGTAGATAGTCGCACTTGTTGGCACATTATTTCGACTCGTAATTTTCGTATGGTTACTGTAATCGACGACTGATTGTGATAAAACGTTTTAACCACTAAAACATGCTGAGCTGCTGTTGGGTTAGTAAGAAGCCACTGTTTAGTGTTGTAGTGTGGGACTGATTTTTAACGAATTGGTCCTAAGATCGCTTTCGAATCTGGCATTGAAATTTTCGAGTGATTAACTACTGCTTGTGATTTATAGAGTCATCTCTCTTGGGCCTCAGTATTGTGGCTCCTTTCAAAAACTGATGTGATGTCTATTTGGTCCATTGTTCTATCAGGCAGAAACCCGTCTTGATGTACTGGTTGGAGAAACTTAGATTTTATTCGTTTCTATCTTAAGCTCAGGTGGATGTTGGTTGCGATTATCCGGTGGCGCTCGAATTTACAACGTTTAGGTCAAACTACCCATTACACCGTGCCCACCGCAGTCTATGAGCTTACTTAAGCTACTAGAAATATAATGAAGAATGATTATTAGCTCTCCATGGCGACAGCTTTGCTTACCTGAGTGAAAGTGTGGTACCTGACACATTAAGGCTAATGTGTATGAGAGTCTCCCACGTAGCTGTTTAAAATAATTTTACAGATCGCAGAATTTCATTTCTTTTCGAGAGATTTCCACCAGCCATTTTGTACATATGTACATGGGCTTGCAAGAACTTATACATTTTCCTGTTAAATTAATGTTATTAAATTCTCCCACTTAAATTTTGTCAGTGAACCAAAATGACTGAATATTTGAATATTTCATATTTCTCGATCCGTTGAAACTAATGAAATTGTCCATAAATGTTTTTATAATTTACGCAAAAAAAAAGATTTGTTCCTCCAAATTTGGCTCAGATTCTACAACGGTTTCTTGTTTTGCCAACAAAACTATAACAAAACAAACATGACACCTCTTGATGTAATTAAAAATGCTAAATGAAATTCAGTGGATACAAGTTCATTGCATTTTATTTGGGAATTCAGACGAATCAGAAAGTTCTTGTCTCTATTTCTAAATGTAGTTAGCGTTGCGAATTGAGGATCATATACAAGCCATCGTCAATAGTAATTTAAAAGAAACCAAAATAATGTATGTTATATATACTTGTAAGTGATCCTTATTTTTATCCTAGAGATTCTAGAAGGAAAATGATACAACATTCAAGTGACAAGAGAAAACATTTTTGTCGAAGCAAAGCACTTTTCTCATTTTTATTTAAAATTTGTCACTGTTGCATTCCTTGGATTCTAAGGCCCATTTCACACACGCATACATATATGGCATCGGATATACGGCGGGGGATATCTGAATCAGAACTTTATTAAAGCCTTCATATGAATATACTAGTATAACGTCGGACACACAATTTCTGGGTTGATCACATGTATCCGACGACGGATACATTATGATTTGCTTGTGTGCTTTAACTTGGGAGTTACTAAACAGATTTTTACTGAATTGGTTTTCTATTGGAATAATGTGTTAGATGGTTCCATCAAAGAATCATACAAATTGGATGGGTATATTTGGTGTGGTTTCAAAAGTCCTTCTTTATACACGGTAGTTAAGTGTTAAAAGTTCACAAAGATTCTCAAGATGCCACAGATTTATCTTGATTTGTCTCTTTGGCCTAATGTGCAGATGGTCCCATCTAAAATGAAATAAAATCGGATGGAGTGCGAACACGATATGAGGCGATGTTTTGAAATTCATAAAATCGTATATACGGCGTCTGTGCATGTACTAGTATCTGACTCCGGGAACGTGCGAACGAGTTTTATACACCTCTAGTCGGATATCCGACTTCATATATCAGGCGTCCGATATATGTGAAAAAGTCCTATCCGCCGGCGAGTATGTGTGAATCAGTCCTAAGTCCGCAAGTAGATTTAGTCAGATTATTTTACTGACAGCATGTTGTATAGCCAGACATTTGGTCCAAAACTAAAAATTGATGCACATCGGCAATTCAATTAATTGTCTATATTCATACATAAATCAAATTGCTTACAAAGTCCATTTTCAAATATAAATTACTTCAGTAGTGTAGACACTTAAAAAAAAATGTTGAAACCAATTTGATCCGCTTTCAACATTTGATACTATTCAATCAAAGCTGCCATTATAATTAATGATTTGATTCGAATTTGTGCTTATACAGCGAATCACTCAAAATGATAAAAAAAATAAACATCTGCAAATGAGAAGAACATATGTACATATGTATCCGCACCTATATGTATGTACATATATATATATATATATATATATATATATAAAAGACAAAAAAAACCTCCCCATCTCCAATACACAATAAGAAATAAAAAAGTATATACATAGATGAGTAACAATCACGAGTGTGGAATGATATAAAAATGTCTGTGCCCAGTAAATTGTTGGCAATTTGCCAGAAATAATTTGACGCGAAAATTGTTATTATTAATCAAATAAACAACCGCTTCACATGAGATATTTTCTGTTAAATGCAATCTTATTATCCTCAAAGGTGTATCTCATTATAAAAGTAAATTATCAAAATTTTCAGCGAACTAGTCGATTTTTTTTTTTCAAATAATTTTACTAATTCGAAATGTGGGCAGACATTTTTGAAACATTTATAGTGTCTGCATGTAATAATTTTTCATATTTAAAAAGGGTTCCATAGCTCTCTAACCTAGTATAAAAGTCTGCTGAGGTATGTAGTAAATAAATCGCGAAAAGTTTTGTTTACACGGTAGACTTAGTAAATAAACATGGTGTCAATTTTATTTTGGTCAGGAAAGGTGGGCTGGTTAAGATTTCAATTGAGTATAACAGGGATAATGTAAATCTTTTACGTCACGGAAGTGGTCTTCCGTATTTAGCGGTACTTATGTGCTAATTGATTTTATTTGTATGGATTTTACGAAAGTGGGCTATCACAAGATGACGCACGTTTGCTTTGGATACACCTAGAATCAATTGCTAAGTTAATGATTAATTGTCATATGATCTATCCCGTGAAGGAACAAACTCTTGGCAAGTCTTGTGATCGACAACATGAAAAGTTGTCTTATGATAAGTTATTATCATCTTATGAATGAAAAGTGTAAAATGGCGCCCAAAATAACAGTAGGTTCGGCCCTTAATGGATGTGTGTATTTTCCCCCAAATCTAAATATGGGTATTCAAAACAATTCGTTTTTATAACCTGTCCCGTAGGGTATATTCATTTTGATACATAGTTTGTAGCGAGAAATAATAACAGTAGATCCCAAAAGGTGTATATATTTGTGATTAGCCTCAAAAGTTTTGTTGATCTTGCCACGCCCTTCTGTCCGTCCGTATGTCACCACTTTTTGGGTCTTCGATTTTGAGGTTGGAAGATGAAATTTGGTATATAATCTTCACTGGATCCAAAGCAGTAGAAGTGTAAACATTTTTTAAATCGTCCCACAGATACGCCCATTTTTTTTTTTAAATTGCCCGTTTACTTAAAAAAAAAAGTATTTTTGCCACAGTTAAGTGATAGGATCTTTTTTGAATATCAAAAATATAAAAAGTAATACACAACACGGGAATGATGAAGATTTGGGAACACACTACTATTTATTAGGTACAAAATAACACGTAATACTGACACAGCTGCTTTCGACAAGAATTTTGAAAAATTTAAAAAAAAAAGTAACAGTTACAGAGGCTTTACATTTTTGCCACGGAAATGACGGACAAAATGGATCACGAACTATGGACCTTCTTATAGCCGATAAGTGTGCACATTTTCTATAATCCTTTTATTTTAAACGATTTGCATATCCCAATCTTAGTCGGAGAGGTTACGCCACGGCCGTTTTCTCCATATGTGCAAACTGTTTCATTTGTAGATCGACAGTGGCAATTGGGTTCTGTTTTCATTGAGCAATTAAGCAGGGAAATGTGAAATAAAGTGAACGAGTATTCACTGGAATGAACAAGTGTTCTGACTGATTGGGTTATGTAGAGAGTAACACGCAATTTCCCCCACTTACAGATTACCATGTGGGTGGCTATCGTAAGACTATTTCAAGTACGTACCCTCACTTTTACTGACTTCAAAAGTAGATACGTTAGTAATCTTTATTGTTGTGTTCCATGGGTAAAACAAAAATATTTCCAAAAAAAGGTTAAAACCGGAAGGTGGATCTACCCACAGTTTAAACCCTCAAAGTTTGCTTTTTTGACGAGGAATCACCCTAGGTTTATGTGGTAAAATTTCAGGATTCCAAGGTTAAAGTAAGACCAAAACTTTCCCATCCCTTTCCGACTTCTGTTCATAACGGAACGCATAGCCTACAGGAGGATGTTAAAACGTAATATATTCCTCATAGACTTACAATAAAGCTATTTAGACCATTTGCAAACATGTCAATATTATTCCCCCTTTTTTTCTCCTGTATCTACTATACATACATACCTATGTATAATTTTTTTATTGAAAATAAATGAACTTTGTCTCCGTTTTATTTTTAGAAAAAAAGGCTCTACGGGAATTGTAGCACATGTTTTCTATTATTTTACTATTATTTGCGGTTGAGCGGCTTCGTCGTCATACACAAGATTCATTTAAGAGAAGTCGTGGCACTCATATGAGTATCACACTTTATACTTACATAGGAAGGTATAATATTAAAATCAAATATGTACTGAGTTTCTCGAACATGATTTTCTTTAAAATTGATATTCGATTTTTTGTGAATACGTTTACATAGATATCATACACAGTTCTTGACTTTCAAGTAACATACGAGTTAGCTTTATTATATTAAATATTATGTGACCGTACCACTGTGCTTTACTTACGACGTTTACAAATGAATACAGTATATGTACATATACAAGATTTATTAAATGAGAATGTTACATATTATTCACTATACTATCCACTATAGCCCGTATTAATAAACACTGTGTAATCAGTAGTTAACTTAACTCATGGTTATCCATTGTCCGAGTGTTATTAATAAATGGGAATATTTATTGTATTTTTTTGATCGAATATTTTAGTTTTCCTATCTTTTTCTTTTTAAAACAGTTTGATCAGTGCTCTCATTCTCAAGTTATTTCTGTGCTTGACATGAGTTAACATTTTTATTAATAAAAAGTATTTAACTAACCCTGTACCGATGCTAACTTTTTAGGTTATGTAGGTTTACAACTAGCAAAATTGGGAAAAGTCAAAGATACACTTGAGGACAATGGATGATTATGGACTGTAATTCAGAAAAATAGTGAACAGAATGCCCCTGTTTTCTTCACGAACTGTTTGGTCAGATTACGTTTCTCAATTCAGACCCCAATTTGTATCGTAAGTGAACAAGTGTATTTCATCACATTTGATGAGAGTAATTTCAAATGTACATATTCAATTGCATTGTGAAATTATTCAAATTTTCTTGAAGTAAATTGCTATTTTTAGACGTGTACACTTTTTGTGTTTACGCGCAAATTTCTAAAGCATTAAAATTGTGTGTTTTACAGTGCACATCAAGTGTTGTTGTATAACACTGATAGTGCTTTCAACTTTTAAAGAGGAGATCACCTTGAATTTTAATGAAATGTAACCTAACAGCAGTGATACTGAATTTGAAATGTTTAAGGCTGTACCGGATTTATGATTTTTTTTTTTTTTTTGGCGAAACAATTTTTATTAAAATTGTGTTAACTGTCTGATTTAGAAGATTTTTTGTAACCTTACCTTGTATATCTTACCGCCAAATCCGTTTAGGGGTTCTTAACTTAGGTCACGATATGGAGATGACAGAAAAAAAAAAAAAAAGTCAAAACCGATATATGTACGTACATAACTACATAACGGCAAAAAAAATCAGACCTATGTTAAGACCTGTTCGTCAAGAGATTTTTGCTTGAAAAGACCTCTACTATTATGTACATATATGGTTTTAGTAGACCGACGAAATCCGTTTGTGTTTTTGAATTAGGCTTATGGAAGCCAAAGGAAAGTGTAATAACTAACTATTATTATTATTATAGTCCATAGCTTCCAAATATATTTGTTGCATAATGGTTTCCCAGAATCAAATAATTTTATCCATAACGTAGAGCAGGGCTTTTTAAAGTGAAGGTTTCGACCGCCTGGGCTGACTGTTTTTATTTTCGTAGGTAGGAGTCATCTTCAGACTTTCAATATTAGACTCCCTCTCCACACTTGAGCATGAATTATCCTTTATTGTGGACCAATACATAGTACTGCGGACCACTTCTCCCTTATATTCGAGAAACCAATCTTATTCCTTATTCGAGACCTTGCAATGTTGTCGAATGCCCATTCTTTTTCTGGTGGCATATGATGTCATACTTCGTTTCCAAACAAGTACTGAGGCATTAGGCATGCACTTATAATTTTAGCCTACATATGGAAGGGTTTTGTATATGTGGTTATTGGGGACCACGGATGTTAAGCAAGCGCACGATTACTAACTTGGTATTGTGTTAATGGAATTAAATTTCACATTAAACATCCCCTAAACAAAAAAATAGTTCTATAAGTTTTTCTTTATCTTTTTGTGATAAAATCAAGTGAGCTGGCTGACGTACATAGAAAGGAATTTATTATACATATTTGCCAATTATTATCTCGAGATATACTCGTGCCTGGGAAGTGACTCAACAAAACATCCATCGGTAAAAGTACGGGAACCGTGGTTTTAAAGAGACTAGAAAACACTGATGTTGAGTGTCAAAACCTTAATTGTTATCATTTAGAGATGATCTATATGTCTAGATATGCTAGAAATGTTACGACAGCAACACATTTTTAGAAGAAGACAACTTGCACTGTCCTCTTTTTCAAAAATCTAACATCTAAGGCTCTGTTTTGTGTTTGGTACTATAAGACTGAAGAGTGCCAAAAGATGCATAGGTTCTATAGAATCAAGGGTATCGTTCTGCCGAGAAAAGATCCCATGAGCCATTGTGCATACTTAAGAAACCACACCATCGGAAGATGGACATTTTTTTTGGGGGATATTTTTAGTTGATAGCATTAGGGGATCTAGGGTCGTGGAGGACGACAGTATTAGGTTCCACTTCTCGTTAGGTAAACATGCAACTGTCTTTTATGTAGTCTTATGCAATCCATATGGCTATGAACTATATTTTAAGGAATAATTGGGGGGTATGTAGCGACAGCCATGCTGCGCTTAAAGCTTTGATCAGCTCTTTAGCCACTTTCAAAATTGTTCTAGAATACAAAGGCTCCCTGATGACTCGGTCGCAAGGATCTGGACCTGCGTTGGGTCTACCGCGGCATTGTTGCTGTCCCTCAGTTGAAAAGACTTCGGACAACTAACTGGCGTTCTTATGGTCATTTCACTTTTGCTAAGGATTTTAATGTGTTAGACTTAAGCGACACCACTATCTCAGACGCCTGTGGGGAGGTCGACCATACTGCGGAACACTTCCTCTGAGATTGTCCTGCCTTTTTTTTTGTCAGGTGGCAGATTGGAGCCGATGTGGTGAGTGCTGATACAATAAGCTCCTCATCACTGAAGTTCTTACTCGGGTTTCTACGAAAGACGAAGTGCTGGGTTGCTCCCTGGTAGTATAGAGGACCGGTATCGAGTCTGAGTGCTCCAGTGGAGTTTTTCCTAAACCGATAAAGAAATAAAGGAATGAGATTAGGGGCAAAGTTCTAATATACTGAAATTGAGTTTCCAAAGAAACATATTTTATGTAAAACACTAAGCGTCAGAGGATGCATAGAAGTTTAACTTAGCTGAGCATCAGTCAAATGTTCTTCTTCTTCTTTCCATTGAAAAAGTAACAAATAATTTAAGCCCATAAGTACTTAAAATTTTCTTCTTATACTTACAGGATGATAATCTAATGTATGGCTATCAATTAAGTATACAAAGTTTTAGTTTATAATTCTAAACAAATTCCATGGTTTTCCAGCAAACGATAATATTGAGATAAACATCGAATAATTCTTTCTTGCGGAAAATAATGTTGCACAGAAAATACAAATAAATCAATGGGAACTAGGTCAATGAAGTAGATGGATAATTTCATTATACATATTAATCATTCAGTGTTATAAATGACACACGACTATGTTAATTCATTGTTTCGGAGAAGAATACATTTTCAACGTAACTTAAAGCCGCCTTATCACGATGCATATCAAGTTTCCTGTAATTGTGACCTACTAGATAGTACACATTGTTATCTATCGATCTATATTCATTAACTCAATTATACTGAGATTGCTAATGTAAGAGATAATAACTAGTATGCAGATTGTATGATACTCGTACTCGTAGATGTGCGTCAGAATTTTGTTGACAATCCGTGGAAAATGTGACCAAATTTATTTCACAAAAAATAGCAAAAAAAAGATAAACACTAAAACAAATTTATACACAAAATGTGATAAACATATTAAACTTATCAAAGTGACGTTTTAGACATTTCCGTATGCGTGTTTTTTTTTCGTCTTTAGGCAAAAAAAGGTATGACTATTCCAGATACTTATCACACACATTTTTTTTTTATTAAAAGAAACAAACTAATTTTTTCTCATTTAAAAAAAGTCTTTCCTCTGACGTATCCACAGTATGCGCGTGACTTATAATGCTCACATAAAGCCATAAATACATCATAACGATAAATTAAACAAAAAAAATATATGAAACTCTGTCGTTTTCCTTCAATTATTGTGAAAAAAAAATAAACCTAAGAAGAAAATCTTATATACAAAGTGAAACATACATGTGTGTAAGAAAAAAAAAAAAAAAAAAATTGTTTAAATTCTTCTTAAGACTTTACCCCACACTCATACATTTAAAAACGGCGCGTTAAGTATAAAAATAAATTTTCGAATAAACTCAAATTCGAAAGAGTAAAAGATTGCGAGAATGAGAAACGAAAAACTTTACAAAAAATACTCAATTTTCAAAATTAGTTGGTGTAAAAATGTTTCAAAACACTCGAAATCATACAAGGGTCAGAAAGAAAAAATTCACTACAAAGCATATCGGGTGCAAAGAAATTTTAGTAAAATTAAGACACTCCTCTTGTGCTCTTGTGTACACATAAGATTCATTAAAGTCATTTGAATTTGATACACATTCTTTTTTTTTTTGCTTCTCAGACACTAAGTCAGTTATACATAGTTACATTTCGCATTTGTGAACGATGATCAATTCGAACACACAATTGAGTTAATTTATCGAACGTTGACGTTGAAAAGGAATATGTATAATTATTTATTGGGATATCGAAAGCAAAAATCAACGGTCTCTTAGATACAAATTTCGAGCATAAATTCAATAGAGAAGTCAGTCAAAGATTGACATTTTTCTGGTGCACAACAACGCTGAAGAGGATTTTTTTTTTGCCACATAAAATTCAAATTTCTATCTTCAAGTTGTATAATTTGTATAAGCTAAATTTTCGGTTCATTTATTTTGTTAAATTACCCTTTCGTTGAAAGAGCTCTGTGTTAGATCAAAACAATTCAAAATTTATCTTTAGACATAATCGTAAATATCGAAATAAATGTGTTTAAGATTCTTTATTTTTTTTTTGTGTGTGAAAAGATGTGTATTTGCAAATCTTAATGTTGTGCTATTTTTAAGCAAGTTAGTCCTTGCATTGGTACGCCCCCTTTTTTGTGTCACGTAGCTACCCAAAGAGAAAGTATATTTCACATTTCACTCAAACGTTATATACCTATACATTTACTTCTGGAAGTAAATACTTAATCGCCACACAACATAAATTAAAGTTTAAAAAACGAATATATCGAGTGATTTACAAAAAAAAAAAAAAAAATATATATATATATAAAAAAGTGGGGGGAAAGCAAGAGAAAGAGCAAAACGTCGACACTGGCGGAATTTTACTCAACTATAAGGTGTTTTAGATAAAAAGGAGACACGCAGGTCGTGGAAATCTTTACATTGACTGTAATCGCGGAGAAACATTCGTAAAATTCTACATCCGTCCATGCCATGCGCGATAAAATCTCTCAACTATTTTGTCTGCAAAAAAACGCATGCAAATTTAATTCAGATCATAATCAAGGTGAATTGATTGCATTTTATTTGCAAAAAAAAAATTTTTAAAATTATGAAAAACGTTTTCAAAAATTTCTCACAGTGGAAAAATTTAATTTTTTTTTAAAAAAGATAAATGTAGTGCGTGTGATATTTAATTTGTATTTTTTTTTTATTGTTGAAAAATCTAATAAATTTTTTTTGTGTTTGTCTTATTTCAAGGACATAATGTGCCAATTAAAGCCGCGGCAAACGGGTCAACGGGGACCAATGGGTATTTTGGGACAGAAGGGCCCGAAGCGACAGAGACCGACTCATCAGGGACCGGGGGGATGCGGAAGTCGTTGGAGGGGAAGGGCACAGCGCCGAACGACGCTATTCACCTCCAGAGACGGGTGGGACTCCTCAGTGGGGTGGCTTTAATTGTTGGGACTATGATAGGTGAGTAAATAATTTATTTTTAAACTTTGTTTTTTACATGTATAAGCTTCAAGGTAAAATTTAAATCTGTTTAAGTTTAAATTGTATTATACACATCCGTGTCTTTTTTTATTTTAAACTAACAAAATATTCAATGTAGCTTTCATCTATTTCCTCTTTTATCTGATAGAAAATATACATACCCTGCCAAATGTAGACTTAAAAGATTATTCCTCAAATTGTCAGAATTTGAATGGTAGACTATTCATTTTTGAACAAAAATAGACCCTATGACGTTGGAACAGTCAGATTCCCATTGCCGTTTTATTTTTCTTAAATGATTTATGATTTAACACAATTTGGAGCAAAGAATACATAAAAACGCCCGGAGGGTGGGCGTTTTAATTTATAAATAAAATACAAATTTTATGAAGCGATAGAAAGTAATTGGATAGTAATTTGTCTAAGGAAATTTAATGAATCCCACATAAATTCTTTAAAATATGAAAAGTAAACCATGAAAATTCCTATTTCCCGTAGTATAAATTTCTCCACAAATCACATTTCTTGACCAAATGTTAGTTTCTTTAACCTTGAAAGATTTTCTAGATTATTTGAACTTGAAGTAGACACATAACCTACTACTCGCAGTCAAATAAATTGATAAAATTTGACTTTAGAAAGAAAATGGTGGAGTTATTAGTCTAGAGTACATACAAGGGTCTTTTGAAAAGTGTTAACCATAACAGACAAACAAGTATTTTTTTCGGTCAAATTTAATCCTTTTAATTCGATACACATTTTCTACCGATGTTCCAACCTCTTTAACCCGTCCAAATAGCACTTGGCATCTTGCTCTGCAAAATAGACGTCTACGGACGATGAAACTTTGAGCTTAGGAAACAGAAAAAAGTAGCAAGGGCCCAGATCTATCAGTTTGAACCCCAATTCGTGAACTTTTTTCGTGAGTCGGAATGCTTTCTCATGGTAATTTTTTCATGGAAAATATGACGAATGCATTCCTTCGATACGCCCACAGCCGCTGCCATCTCTGCAATCTTGATTCGATGATCATCCAGTATCATTAGGTGAACTTTTTCGATGTTATTGGTGGTTATCGCAGTTGTTGGGCGTCCAGAACGATCCTCATCAAGCAAGCTGGTACGACCAGCCTGACCTACCTCATCGGAGCCACTTGTGTTATAGGTCACACGAATGGTTTTGGGGCCTTCAGTTTTATGCCATTTCCGAAGGCAACTTTTTCGATTGAGAGAAGCTTTTCATGACAATTTTAATCTGAAATATCTGTCAGGTGTTCGCGAGAGGTGGGACTGTGAGAAATCTTTTTTTTTGTGTTTTCTGGGATTCGAACCTTAAGTCTCCTGCTCAGTGATTGTGCACTCAACCAATGAGTCACAGTGCCCACGTGGCTTTTAAATACAAGAACTTAATTAAGGCACGATATTAGATTTTTTTAATTTTTACAAAAAGCACTGACATAGACTTATACAAATGATGACCTACAGTTTTACTGCTGCACCCTGACGACAAATTGCAATTTTAAAATTTCCGACTTGTTTTAAAGAAAATTGAAGTAGAAATAGATTTTTAGAGTTTAAAAATGTTTTTTTAGCCCTGCATGTTAGTGAGTTTATAATTCCAGCCGCTCCTGTTGTGGAGAAACAGACGCTGTTCATAGTCGCCCATTTTGGGTCAGTCGTTACGGAAAGAATCATGACTTGAGGGTTATTTGAAGGTGGCATATATGCTCGACTTGTCGATATTGCACCCAGGAATATTTAAGCAGTTTTTCATAGGAAATCACGGGGAAAATCTGCAAATTCTCCTATCAATACCCGCTGCTTGTTCTATATTCTCTATTTGTAAATACTTATTCACAGCTGACATTTATATTTAAACGGTGTTCCAAGATCCACAACCCTTGGATCCATTCGGTAGCCTGCAGCTCGCAATTCGCAGAGTTATCCATATTCCCCAATCCCTGATACATTTCAATTGCTGTTTGCATTATCTTTAGTGACCAACACACGTAGTGGGTATATCAGAGGTATTCTAACTTCTATCAGAAATGTTGATCCATAGCCTCATTCATAGAAATAAAGTCGAGACCTGCGGTGACTTGGGATCATTTAAAAAAAAAAAAAAATCAATGTCAAAAAGCTTTTTACTTGCTCCTAGAAAGGGCAATCATGATGTTTGTCAAAATGATTGATCTCGGGATTTAGATCTTGGTATTATGTACTCTTTATTGCAGAGGAACTTAAAAAAATGAGTTCCGTCTAAGCGGCTTACATCATTTTCTTCAAGTTTATTGCTCAGAAAACATATTCATATTTTACGAAAAATAAAATTCATTTGCTTCTTATCTATTGAAAGTCGAACAATTTATGAAGCAACAAGCACGTACACCCAATCGAACCCCCGTTTTCCTACTAACAACACGTTAAGTCTCGACATTCCTCTGGAGTCGTTTCTTCAATGCCGGAATTTTAGTTATTTTTTTTTCGGTAGCATTATCCCTATTGAATGTACTCGTACGTACCTACTCGTATCTACTGAACTTTTTCCCTTAGTTATAAATAGTAACAGCATCGGCTGATATAGTAGATACTCGTAGGAGTAATGAATCCTTTTGAAGCACGTAATATTTATATCGCTTAAGTATTGTGTTTTGGAAAATGTATTGTTAGCGATTATATTATGGGCTTATATACAATAGGTCATTATTTTCGTAGTCTGGCAGTACGGCTGCGAAGTACAAGGTATTTGAATAACATATTTAAGCAGCTCTAAACCATTGTATCATTGTTGACTTTGTTGACCATTTTGCTTCATTTTCCAGAAGGTACTTTGATCATGTATCATCCTCTGTTCTGCACTTTCTTCTTTGCAGAATGGTTATATCTCATTGAAGTTGAAAATAGAATCACTCTGACATCTCCATTCAGTAGTTTCCTTATGATGGCCGCCAGAAACAGAACACAATGGATATCTGTACTTGGAAGTTGGACTTCTTGCAAAATTAGCGGACACTTGATCAGTAAAATCCTATCAAGCGGGTGCAGTCGTTTGATCTTAACCAGTTTTGTAATTTTGCAATACTGCCTTGTGGCGGTTTTCTGGCTAGACACCGTTTCCGGATGTATTATCATGTAGGCCATACTTTTAGAATGCGTGGGTATCAAGAATGCCCTTTTTTCTTATGGTTCATCAAAATTGTCAAGTAGAATTTTAGCCTGATATTGACGTGCATATATTTAATTATTCTTTGATGACATAATCCTTTTAGATTTAAATTACAAGCTATGTTAATGGTAATTTTGCCATATGTGCTATTTGCGTATGCATGCGGTATCCTGTTGATATTTACGATGTTTAGGTCGTAAATATAAAATCGTTCGCTTCAGCTAAGAATAACACTAAAATCCATATATTTAATTGAAGCCCTAAACCGATTTTTAGGACAAATTTTTATCTCATTATATCCCTGATAATGCACGAACGTAAAATTGTGTGAAACATTTTAGTGAATTGAAATAATACCGCCTTTCTTGTCAGGTGATATTTGCCGAAAATTTTGATTTATTACTTATTTCAACGCAGATTTATTTGCACTGAAGTGTTAATGGCGAATTAATTATACTCACAGACAATGTATGTATGTGGGTGTGATGATAAGGTATAATGGAGAGGAAAAGATTTTCGAACGATAAAAACCCCAATTTATCATTGCAGCAATGAAAGTTTATATATCATAGAGATAATATTAAATTTGTTGTTGGAACCCAACATAAAAAGAAAGTGATAATCATTTTGATCTGCAGCGTTTCGTGTTTGTAAGTCTTAATATTTTAAAATATTTCCCTGCAGATCATGAGTGGGATTCAAATGCCCTTTACCAGCTGTTTTCTGACCAATGTTTAGACCAGATTTTTAAATACTCAATGTGCTCTGTTTCCGTCGTTTCTACTTCCTGGTATCTTATATACACCTGATTTCTTATATACGCCTGATTTCTTATATACACTGAAAAATTTCGCTTCCCTTGATTTTCATCACAACTAATTCTGGTGTTTATATTACAGCTGCTGTCTTGAAAAATGTCGGTAGAAGTCATTTAAGTATAGGAATCACAACTATATAGGTATGCAGGAATTTCCTCTATTTTTTACATTCTACTACACGCGGGAAATATATGTAACACATCACATCACGAACAAATAATAAAGAATGAATTCTAAGCCAAAGGCAACGCCTCCTTAGATGTGATAGTTTAGGCGTTGCGTAAACACTTCTAGGGTCTTGAGTTTAACTCCTCACAAGGCAGTGGCTCTTTTTTTTGGTATTAATTTACTAAAAAAATTGCGAAAAAACTCAATATTGGCTATTTGTCATAGTTAATTCAATTTATATTGAATATTTCTAGCTTAGTCATTTTGTTGGTAACTACATTACTACTGTTTCTATAAAAATAGAAATCTGTAGTATGAATTATTCTTGAAACTCTTTCCAGGTATTTGAAACATAATAAATAGTACATACAGCTGTAATATTTCACTGTTGCTATTTCAGCTATTTTTACAGCAGTTACTTGAAAGAAAAAATGGTTGGTGGTGCTGCAAATTTGTTCAGTGTACATATGCAAGAGATTACATGCCTATCAGTCTATGATGTTTTATTTTCCTCAAAAACATTGTAAATAAGGATACATTTAGTATTTGTCAGACTCATAGCAGTCACATTTTGCTTATCGTCGCTGAGCTTGCAAAATCCGACAAACAAAAAAAAAAACACAAATTTGAAAGACGTAAAAGAAAATCGGGTCGAACGGACTTGCACCTACATATGTATATATACATTTATGTATATAATAGTAAATCACTGAGATTTCAAATTCGAACAAAATAGTTGAAATATTTTGTTTTTTTTTTTAAATTAGTTAAAATAACAACAAAAATTTTGTTAAGATTTTCTAAAACTTGATATATCATAACCTTGTGTATGTCAAATATTGTTCAAATAAAAACTTCTAATAAAATCGATAGCATCATAGCCGAGAAATAGTCAATTTTCAGAAACTGGTTAATAAGCAAAGTACCGTTAGACGTATTTTTTTAACAAACAATTAATAAATACGTCACCTGATAGCATATATCCGCCGTACCATAATCTTGTGTATGTCAAATATTGTTCAAATAAAAACTTCTAATAAAATCGATAGCATCATAGCCGAGAAATAGTCAATTTTCAGAAACTGGTTAATAAGCAAAGTACCGTTAGACGTATTTTTTTAACAAAAATTAATAAATACGTCACCTGATAGTATATATCCGCCGTAACTCGTATATTAAATTTGATCAAAACCGTTTTCAGCCTTTTTTGAGAAAATCGATTTTTTTCGAAATCGGCCAGAAGTAAAGTACCGTTAATTTAATTTTGGGGTTAGAATACAAACGATTTCGGTCTCCAATTGTGATCCTTGTGCTGCAGCTAGTTTTCGTACTTCAGCTGCAGCTTCGCACTGTGAGCGTGCTATAGGGAGTACGTGTATTTCAACGCGTCACATCAGCGATGCGTTCTGCAGCTTCAGCTTCACCATTGTGTTCGGGCAGTTAGGTTAGTTGACGAAATATTGTCGAAATATCATTCACCTGGGTAAAGCTCGCATAATCTTTCTGCATGCTATGAGATCGGTATCCTGAAAGGGTTCTTTAATAGAAGGACTTAAATGCATCTTAGCTATATATGTATATCTGTTTGTCCTTGATGATTTCTTACTCAAAATCTATTAAATCCACTGAAGTACATTATCTAGAAGTAACAACATTTTATTGACAATTTGTCCATTCTTTTATCGCATAATATCAACAAACTGTTTGCATAAATTAACCATCAACACATTTTTCATACCACTTAGCCAAAATCATTTTACCACACACCCTTAACTTCCACACCTTGTTATCCCCACAAAAAAATATGCAACAATCAAAGAGATAATACAAACAAAAAATCTGACATAAATTATTACAAAACTCCTGTCCTTAGCACGCAAACTATACAAATTTTCAGTGGAATGGGCATCTTCAGGTGGTTGTAAATATTAATCTACTTATGCTTTCCACTTTTTCTGTGGTTTGCTGTTTAAAGAGACATTTCTATTAATAACCAAAATTTTTCTTATTTTGGATATTGAAATATGATTCACAGTTTTATATACGAGTATGTACATAGATTAAGGAAGGCATTTACGGAAATGCCTATTTCCAACATTGTACTTCTAGTCGTAACGAAGGAATGTCTGGCGATTATACGTACACACTTGCACCTGTAATGCATAAAATTGGCATTTATCACTATGGGTGTGAAAAACAAAAGAACAGTTTAATGGGTAAGCAATTTTACGCAGATTAATAGTCCTGAGAATGCTTTTTGGTAGATAGGTATATTTGCATAAAGTAATTTTCTTGAATTCGTATCCAAACGATAAATTCCGTAAAAACTTGTTCTTTTTTCGAAGTCTAAATTACACCATGCCGCTTTTAGAAACGCTCAATGACAATAAAAACGTGTACATGGAATAGACCTACATACAAATAATATTAAAAGTCACCGCTCTAATGGCCACATTATGGTAATCTTTTCGGCAATTAGTTTTACAATACTTTAAAGCGGTATTGAACAGGCCGTAGTCAATGACTTTGAAAAGTTTTTGAACTCTTTGTAAAATATACGAGTATATAAAAAAAAAAACAAGCAGAAAAGTTACAATCCTCTTAGAATGAATCAATACAGTGATAACTTTCTACTCAGAGAACATTTTTTCGATTTTTTAGATAAATATTGTGTACGAAAAATTGTCCTCAGGATTTTTTTTTAAAGAAGAAGGTGGGCCCTCGCTCACACTACGTGGGAGTGAAATTTTTGGAATCTTCTAAGACCTATAAAATAATGCGTTGGTACACATCACAGTAAATGTCCTTGAAGAAGTAAAAACGCACATAACCCATCAACCAAAAACCTCCCGACAAAACAATTTATCGCTTTCCAAAATTGTATAAACTTTACAAAAAAAAAAAAAAAAAACAAAATAAATACTGGGAGTTTGAAACTTCTGCCACGAGCCTCAACTAACTCACAAAAAAAAAAAAAACACAAAATGGGTGTTATTTTTCTGGAGTTATTTTGTCGTACAACTCAGGACATAAGATCCTGGAGACTCAGGATAAGGAGATCCGACCCCAATTAATTGAGACTTACGAGGAAGATTAGGAAAAAGAATACTATTTATTTTGTTGGGGGTTTATACCCTATAAACTATATTAATTACAGTATATTAATTTGTACCCAGACATAGTTTGTAACAGAGAGAAATATTCACCACAGGCCCCCGAAAGTTGTTGAACAATATTTATGATCACCGACAAAAGTTATGTCACTTATAGTTTTTGATTCGTTTGACCTAGATATGTGAGTTTTTCCCGGAAACTAAAAACAGTCAGTAAAATAATTTCCCGGGAGCGGTTTCGGGCCATAATCTATTCCAACAAAAAAAATGTGAAGTCCTAAGGAATCCAAGTGGTTCTTGATTTAAGTGTGTCATAAGGACGATTCAAAGATTCTTAAAACTCTTCACCATATGGTATCGCACTTATAAACCGAATTTCTTCGGAATTCTTTTAGACGTTCTTGAGTTAGGCGGCTAAAAACGATGATTCAAAGACATTTTAAAATCAAAATTTTATCAAAATCTCTTTAGTGGTTCAGACAGGCATACATGGAATAACAAATTTCTGTTTTGACCTGACCTGGCTTTCTCTATTTCTTCACATTAATTAGGAAGCAAAATTAGGATACTGTTAAAATAAAGCTAAGGAATGCTGACGGTGCAAGGGCTGAGCCGAATTTCAAGGCTCAAAAAGCTTTAGAAAAAATGTTAGTAACAAATTTGATCCTAAATTCAATTTATTTTTGAACTAGATAATTTTTTTTTTCAATTTAATTCATTCAAATTGATCAGCAGGTTTAAGAAAATAATGCGCGCCTTCCTTCTTAAACTGTTTCTTTCAGTCCATTTTGATATCAAAATTGAAAAGCGCATTACTGACACTATTATTAAATTTTTTCAATATATATACGCTTTCTGTTAAGAATAATAAGTTTATTTTCTTCTTGGAGCTCAATTAAAAAAAAATTAAGAATAGACTTTTACATCGATGATGGTGTAGTTAATGAAAATTCTATAAATTATCTCCGCCTGAGTCAACGCAGCCTTTCATAATCCTCGATACCGTGCATATTGCCGTCAATTCCCTAGACCATATACGAGTACATATCTAGACCATATCCCAGCACAAACAAACAATAAATAAAAACAAATGCAGACGGGAAAATGTACATAAATGTTACAATTTTATTTATACGATTCATTTTTACTTTCTTCTTATCATATAAAGGGCAAGTATTGTTTTCGTAAAAGTTTTCGATATCGAGATTTTGATCAATCTTTCTGAACGGTTGAACATATGCAATTCAATTTCCATATCTGGTGTCTGTGGGCCTATACCCCGAGGTGAAATAGGAATTTTTATTCTAATCCCAAAAAAAAATTAAGATTATTTTTTGAAAAAAAAAAAAAAACAAAATTTTCTCGAAATCGGCTCAAACGAATCCGATAAAAAAAAAATCACGACTAAGGTGATATGAATGTTTGCAATAAGACTAAAATAGCGATAATGTACTTATTAGCAAATTTGTGAAAATTGTCTAGCTCTCAGATATATTTAAGACGATTTATCGAGCAAAATTGATATCAAAGGGTGGCTGTGGTGTAGTGGTAACATCATCGCTTGTCACGCTACAGGTTCAGGGTTCGAATCCTGATGTCAATAATCATCTATTTATTTCGCATGGAATAAATAAAAAGTCGATCAATTGCTAAAGCTTATGTCAACTCTACTGCGAAGGCATAACACTGGCAGTAGGGCGATCATATGGCTAAAATGCAACTTGATCGTGATGATGACATCAGGAGGATGGAAAAAAATACTGTGAATCATGACCAACGACAAAAGCAAAAACAAACAAGCTCTCCAGTTATCTGGACAGCCACCCTTGGAGTTCACTGAAACTTAATACCAGCTGAGTGCCAAACCAACTACACCAATCTGTCTTTCTCTCTGTCTCTTCCCCTTTCCTCAAAACGCCCGTGTCCTAAAATTAGTATAAGGGTATTCATAACCCCTTTCACACGTGCAAATTATAAAAAAAAAAATCAAAGTAGGTTAGAATAGAACATAGCATTCAAATCTTAGTCAAACCATTTTTTTTTAGTTTTTAAAGCATTTTACGAAAACTTAAATTTCTTTGCTTCTTATCAATTTTATCTAAATCTGCATAATCTATGAACAAGTAACATATACACATGTACGTGCAAATACGTGCGACTAAGTCATGTCCTTAATTTTTTTTTTGCTGTAAGTTTTTTTTTGTTTTTTTTTTTTAAACCATTAATAAACCACTTAATACTTTTAATAGTAATATAATCATTTTTAATAAAGTGTTAATTTATAAAAATAGTAATCAATCAATTTTGTCTCATTTAATTTTCTATAAAGGGTCTGGAATATTCGTGTCACCTTCAGGCTTACTGGTTCGTACTGGTTCTGTTGGTGTAAGCTTCATAATATGGCTGGCCTGTGGTTTGCTCTCATTGTTGGGTAAGTCTATTTTCCATTTTAATAATAATTAATTACAATTTCTTATAATGTGAGATACATACAAATAGAGTGCTGTTGTCGTGAGATATTCTATTACGGGGAGAATGTAATATATTCCACAGGCTGGTGATAGATGAGTTTGATATTTATGCATCCACTATTTTGAAATTATTGTAAGTTAAGATGCTACATCAGTGAAATAGATATAAAATTTAAATTCATTAAATAGGCATTAGATTCGAGTACGTTCGGTGTGGTTTTCACTTCGTTTATGTTATTATAATTTACGCGTAATATGCCATGTCATGTACGGTCACTTTTTATGTTGGAGTTGTACGGATTTTTGTTAGACTTTAGGGGGCTGACAAATCGTATTATTAAAGCGACATTTTACTTCTCAACGAATTTTATAGAATTTTATGTAGCCTTTAAGGCAGTGTACATTATTTACGAATTCAAGTACAGTCGACCTGTTTGATTTTATTTTCTATTTTTTTTTTATTTGGAAAATGGCCAATTGTACCCGGATCATGTGCGCTAAATTAATGAAATATGTGAGGGCATGTGATGTGAGTGATACCTGCAAATATCTTGGTATAGAATGAGTTGCACATTGCTATACAAGTGGTTCGTTAAAATACATTGGCGCCGGCTATGATATTACGATTGTATTCGAAAAGACGAATATTTTGAAAGTAAGCAACGAAAAAGCAAGTGGGGTTGTATATGTTTTTTTTTTTGTTGGTGGTTAATTAAATTATAAAGCTTTTTCTGGTAAATTAAAAGTTATTCGAAGCATTCATCTGTAAATAAGATACACGTCATTTAGGTAAAGGCATTCAAAATAAAACGTTGAGAAATCAGAAAAAGCAAAGTTTATTACCCGACGCTAAAGTTGGACAGTTTAAAATTAAAGATCAAATACCCAGCATATTGCACTACGGCCTTGACTTTGTGGCTTGTATTTTTTTTTCTTTTATATAAATGAAAAAGTTTTTTTTTTTGTAAATTGTTTTTGAGCTTGTAATTATTGTAGTTTTCGTGAAAATTTTGACTGCTTTAATTGAGTTTGAATGGCCCTGATAACTTCACCAAAATTCAGGCTTGAAAAATGGTCTATTATACTTCAATATTAGGGGGTGGTATGAACAAAAACTTGAGTAGCTACTTCCTTCGATTTTGCTTAAATATCATACTTTAGCATCCTACATCTACTCTACGTTCTACTAAAGAGTAAGCTTCACTGTTACAAACCACTTCTGACTTAATCAGTAAGCCTCTCTTTACTGATTAACCTTCGATCCACTCAAATCTGCACAATCAGATTATCTATCCGGAGCAAGAGGAGGACTCTATGTTAAAGGCAGGCATGGTCTTACACACACTCACTAAGCCTTCGGGGCTACTAATTTGTTCTCTCGAGGTCTTAGATATACATAAGTCACATAGAGTCCGACCTAAAGTTCGGCTTCAGCATCGGACACATTCGCACCTTCGGCGAAATATTCAGCTTCGGCCAAAAACACGCCAAAGGTTTTACCGAAGCCCATTGTGATGGGTCTCTAGCCACAACAATGTCTAACAGAAGGGTAAATCTTTTAAGACTGCCTTATATGCAAAAATCTACCTCACCGCAAAGTTTCTTAAAGAAGGATTTCACAATCGTGTTTTTTCTCACCACTGGGCAAACCCTCAACAACGTTGAAACAGACTCAATTAACCTTGCCCGTAACAATACTGATTCGTGATTAATGACGTACTTCGGAGCCAATGTAGTATTTCAGAGTTGTATCGAAATCGAATTTGGAGGCACTGAGCTTAAATATCAAGCTCATAAAGTGACTGCAAATGTCATGGACTGTGAATGCTCTTCTTAAACGGAGTCAATAACGAAGACGCTTATGAGAAACAGTTGAGCATATATGCAGCTTTCGTAATTTTCCCTTACAAATGCCGCTAAATTATCTGGGAGGTATCTCTCCATCCATACCGATGATAATAGGTAAGGTGTTGATGTGGCCAAAGCAGGGTGTTCATTCAAATAACAGAGAGTTATTTTTACTCTCCGTTAATCATTCTCTTTCCTCTCAGTATCGCAAATATTTTCTAGGAGCTAATGCAGAAGGTCGGCCGAAGTTTTTTGCGAAGCTACACACTCAGAGCTCAGCGGGAATGCCATCAAGCCCTGTCATCTTGCTTACTTTAGCTCCAGAAAATCTAGGGAATAAATCCTATGGAGTATTTGCCCTTTAATTTGCGCGCGCCAAAAAGGATGAATACTCTTATACTATTACAGGACACGGGCGTTGTGAAGAAGAGAGAGAGAGAAAGAAAGATTTGGTGTAGTGGTTCGAAACTCAGGTTGTATTAAGCTTCTGTAAACTCCAAGGGTAGCGTCCAGATAACTGGGCTTGTTTGTTTTGCTTTTGTCGTTGCTCATGATTCACAGTATTTTTTTCCATCCTCCTCATCATCACGATCAAGTTGCATTTTCAGCCATATGACCACTCTACTGCCAGTGTTATGCCTTCGCAGTAGAGTTGACATAAGCTTTCTTTGATCGACTTTTTATTTATTTCATGCGAAATAAATAGATGATTTTTGACATCAGGATTTGAACAGCATGACAAGCGATGATGTTACCACTACACCACGGCCACCCCCCATCTCGGGGATGAATGCGAATTCTTTTGAAAAAAATAAAATAAAATATATGTATTTCGGGAAAACAGACTAGGTTCTTGCAGGCATTCATGCTGTGCGCCTAAATGGAAGGGAACTACAGTTTTATGTTGTATCTGAAGGGAGAGTATCGGAAAGCTCATCTTCCATTTGGGGTTTACGCTACTTCCATCCGCAATGTGGTTCAAATTGATAAAAATGCTCCCTCCATCTTCCTAGATCAAAATCTTTGCATTACTCTGAACTCTTCTCTGGGTGTTGGCGCAAGTTGTAACTATCTAACAGCTCCTTGTTTTTGCTGTCCATTGTTCCGCAGTTACACCAACTTACAACTCTTTGGCTTATTCAATCAAAGCGTTGAGGGAAGTTTTTACGGCACACTTACTTCTGCTATCATACAAGTAATGCAACTTAAGTTGTGTACGATCCACTCCCATATTGTCTACCATTTACTTTTTTCACATCAGCCCCTAGTGGTTCCTGAAGATGCTTCCTAAAGCGTTTTGTTTGAGTACAATTTGGAATCACTTTTTTTGAAAACAAAAATGCGAACCACCTAGTTCAAAAATTATGCAGGGGTTAGAAAATGACGTGCATATTTTGCATGATCAGTAGTTTCCCCACCAAACGCATCCCAGTTCCAAAAAGCTGCTGGCCGTATAAAGTAAATTGTAATGCATTTCTTGCGAAAATTATAACTTACCAAAGAAAAATTCGTGTTCTAGAGAGAGTTGTATTATGTCCAAGAAAATTCATTCTGCGGACAGGAAAAAATATTAATTCAATTTTATGAGAATTTAAATTAAAACTAAAAATGCGGTGAAAATTTATTTGTCGAATCAAAGTAAAATATTTTCCTATAACACTTGCCAAAAAACTATACAAATTGACATGCATATGTAGTTCCTAGTATCTAACAATATATGTAACCTACCATCACTATACATTCCAATACACTATGTACTGTACATAGCTTGTCTGCATGCCTTTGGGACTCAATTTTTTTGATTCACAAATAGAGACAGACATTCAATTGAAAGTGTAATTTCACAACTTGCATGCGTCAAGTAGGTAGTTTCTCAAACATCAAGAAGCACATACATACATACATCTATATGGAGATACAGTATTGTATCTGCGGTTTATATGTAGAATGAAAGCCAGAAATTCCTAAATAATTATGAATAACGTGTGGTGTCTAGCTTTTCAATTAATATATAAAAATGTATTCCTACATCTTCCCGCAAATAAATTAGATTTTCATTTTGGATGTGATTTTGCATCACAAATTGAATTGATTCTTTTCGTCGTTTTGTCATTTTAAAATTAATTTAGAATCCACATGTGGCGATGTAAAGAAAATTCTCTCATTTCTATTATCCTTCCAATTTTATAGAACATGTACAATTTTCTATTTATATAGATTGTAACATTCATCTCTTGTATTATATTTGCGGAAGTTTTATGTGACGCATTTTCATCAAGGATCCGTTCATGCATGAGTCTATTGATACGCATTTACATACATACATATGTAGATACCAGTCGGAGGTACATATCGTTATTTTGATGGCGAAATATTGTTTTTTTTTTTTAATTTTTGCGCGCTAATTAATGACCTTATGGAAGCTATAATTAGATGCATGGAAGTGAGCACAAACGTTTGGATACCAAATATGTGCGAGTATGATGTATACAAGTATCACGAGCATCTTTATATGAGTGATACGTCAGTAGTTATATTTTGACATGGCGTATCTTCGAAATTATGACAGTGTGACGCCGAAATGTGTTATTTAATTTATTATTGAACTTGTCAGGTTGTCAGTATTGATGACAGACAGAATCCAGTAGTAAAACACAAAGATAAATAAAATAGAATTTTAAAATGTCTTACAAAATAGTATACTAAATTTCGTCAGAAGACGACTCTTCTAAGTATCGTATTCAATATCTGTCACTGAAATAATATCTGTTCTTACTTTGATGGTCAATGTTCAAGTTCATACTGTTCCAGTCTGGGGTCGACATAGGTCTCAATTAGGAAGGTTTTTCAGTTCGTTCGATCACTAGCTAACTACTAGATTTGGCCGAGTGGAATGTTCCTAAATCAGATGACAAACAGTACATTTAATGGTAATTTTGTGATGCATCGAGATGCTTGGCATGGATACAAATTGCGCAGTCCCTAATGCAGATGCGTGCATCCCTACGACTTAAACAGCGATATCGTTTATCGCATGTTTGCTCTTCAAATAGCTTCTTCGTCGATTTTCACATTTAAAGTGGTAACTGGGACTGTAACAAGCAGAAAAGCATGAAAAGAATGCATTTTGTCAGGTGTTTCTTTCGGCATTCAATATAAGAACAGTTTTTAGAGTCTTACTAGTCTTGATCTAGTCTAAGGTAGATGTAATGACTTTTTCGACGTATTGTCTGTATTAATCACTTCTATCGTACAACCTCACATATAGGCGTGATCAAGGCTAAGAGAGTAGTAGATTCCTGGGGTTTCACAGAAAACTTAAGGCCCTGTGTCGATGTTCGCCTTGGATTTGTGAATACAGAAAGCCAGTTGTTGTATACATGCTGTTATTTGCTTGCCCGATTTTGGAAGTTAAAGTTAGAAGTACCGGCTACCGAGCTTAAGACTGCAGGTCGTGTTGTTGTACGAGTCTGTCCAGCTGCTATCGACTATCTTAAGACGTCGTCTTTAAAGCTTTGAGCACAAATTTAAACAAGCGTGATGGTTTAGTGGTGAATTCGATGGACCAACGAGTACTTCTCTGTGAATTTTATCTCTTTTTTAAGAATTTTATATCAGTGGACCACTCGATAGACTCCTTCTAAAGGCGAGAGACATCTTATTGAAATCACAATCTAACGGAGTTTCTCAGTTACCCGCAGAATCTTACGTAGTTTAGCCTCGGCTAGTTTCAATAACTCTTCTAACACTACACTATACATATATTAAATTAATTTTTGGTCGTAAAAACTTTTTAAAATGAAAGGGTTCCCAATAATCGCCGATGATTAAAAATAATCAACGAACATTTTTGAGTTATTAATTATTATAACCTCTGATTAAAACTAATTAGAGGTTAGTTAATCTTTGATTTAATTAGCTCAAGTTATGATCGGCTAGTTCATCTCTGATAAGTCTTAATCACAGGTTGCCTTGACCGAAATGTGTGTTGCTGGGTGTCAATTACTAAACCTATGATTATTGAAAATTCGAGGGAACAACAAATTTAACCGGAGATTGTTGTTTCCTTCATATCAAATTTTATAGTTAAGCCAATCAGTGGTTAAGTTTCTTAATCAGAAAAATTCCATTTTAATCTTTATCGTTGTTTCTAATTGAAGGTTAAGATTTAATCCGAACTGGACAAACTTATAATTTAAAAAAGTTACTATCTAAGAATGGAATAGAGTCGGAAGTGTATCTAGACTAAGTATAGGTTCGACTAATGGTCTGCTTTCTGCTTATGCCTGAAGAAGAATGTTATGAAACTTATGAAGGTGATTGGCTTTAAGGACCTCCTGTTCATTCAGAAAACCATGAGATCTCTCTTCGAAGGATTAGCAAGTACGAGTATTTGCACATTTTTCTCTTCCGAGATCTTCTTGTTGATAAAAATGGCAGTAGGATCATAGGGTCCGTGGTTTGAGTGCCATTAGGTTTTTATGTAACCATGTGAGGGTTGGTTGTAAGGACTTCTAGACAAATTTTAGCGCTTAAATCAACGACATCAAGTTTTTTCGGCTTAAATTGCAATATTACCAAACCTGTAAAGAATGCTGCTTGACTGGCCTTGGTATCTCGGCATTCTATTTGTATGCACAAATAATTTAAGAAAAAAAAAAAAAGAAGAGATTACTAAACATTTTACTAAATAAAAAAAATTTCCTTTCAATTTTTAGGCGCTCTGGCATATGCTGAATTAGGCACAATGAACACTTCATCTGGGGCTGAATGGGCCTATTTTATGGACGCATTTGGGCCGGCTCCGGCTTTTTTATTTTCATGGGTATCGACTTTGGTGTTAAAGCCATCTCAAATGGCAATTATATGTCTTTCATTTGCACAGTATGCAGTGGAAGCTTTCGTGAAGGAATGTGATCCACCAACGTCGGTTGTGAAGATGGTTGCATTAGTTGCAATTGGTATGTAGTCAGCTATACATTTTCCATTTAATCATAAGCCATCTCTAGCAGGAAACGAAAAAGTACACAAACAAAAATTTATTATTTCTGTCCCTCAACAGTGATGATTCTGTTCGTCAATTGTTATAGTGTTAACTTGGGCATGGCTGTACAGAATATATTTACAGCTGCCAAATTGGTCGCTGTACTGATTGTGATTTGTGGCGGAGCTTATAAGCTGTTTCAGGGAAATACTCAGCATCTGCAGAACGCATTTAATGGACCAACACCGACACTGGGTGCAATTGCAACGGCGTTTTACACCGGTCTATGGGCGTATGACGGTTGGAACAATTTGAATTATGTAACCGAAGAGATCAAGAATCCCAGTAAGAACCTACCAAGATCGATTATTATTGGTATACCATTGGTAACGTTAGCCTATGCGTTGATAAATATCTCGTATTTGGCTGCGATGTCACCCACCGAAATGATTGAATCAGAAGCAGTTGCGGTTACCTTTGGTAATCGTATATTGGGTACAATGGCTTGGTTGATGCCACTTAGTGTGACCATAAGTACGTTTGGTAGTGCTAATGGTACGCTATTTGCAGCTGGACGGTAAGTTGTTGAGGTTTTTATTTATCAGTATTTTGCATGTGATTGGTTGCCATTGTAGACTATGCTTTGCTGCCAGCCGAGAGGGACATTTGCTTGATATTCTTTCGTATGTCCATGTTCGTCGTTTAACACCAGCGCCTGGTCTCATATTTCACGTAAGGAAATTATTTATTGAATTTCTTTATTTACCTAATACATAATTTTTTGTTATAGTCCCTCATTGCATCGGCCATGGTGCTTTATGGAACTATTGACTCGCTGATTGATTTCTTCAGCTTCACCGCATGGATTTTCTATGGCGGTTCTATGCTGGCACTGATTGTGATGAGATACACAAAACCAAACTATCCGCGGCCATACAAAGTGCCACTTATCATTCCAGTTTTGGTTTTGGTCGTTTCGGGTTATCTTGTGGTTGCGCCCATCATCGATAAGCCACAGATTGAGTACTTGTATGCGTTGGGATTCATTTTGGCCGGATTGATCGTTTACGTACCATTCGTTAAGTTTGGATTCACACCAAGATTCATGCGTGAGTATTTATGATTAGTACAGATTGATTTTATCTCCGCACTTTTGTAGAATTTAATCTTTTCCATTGTATAAATTTTAGGAAAGCCATTAAGCCTACTATTATAGGTATCTTTTCCTTATACCTGTCTTAGTTAATCACTTAGTTGAAGTGTCCAGTATAATGCAGCTATAATTCCAGCTCTGCCTGTTTACATACTTCCCTATCAAGAGTTTCAACTTCAGTACAGTTCGTGTCAGAGCCTGTTTTCCATTACTTTTATTCTTTTTTGCTTCCACTAATGTACGCAGGCTAACCTACTATTAGGGTAGCAAATAATTTTAAATTAAGCCTCTATATTTCTTCTTAACCCTAAGAAACAGCACTTGGAAAAACAGATCTTAGCAATAAGGTCTTGGTAGCTGTCTATCGTGACATTTTGGGCAAATGGTGCAGTGGTGGATATTGCTTCATAATAGCAGCGTCCTATCCTCCATCATAAAAACCTGGGCTACTTCTGATTCTATACTAACGAAATGGCCAGCGATTGGCCACTTCGATCCACTGGCTTCTGAGAATTGTGTTGGGCTTATAGTTTCCCTCTAGAGTGCCTCTCTAAACTAGGCTTGATGCGATACGGCATACATATCCTCTTCAGGCTTTGGCGGGGTTGAAGTTTATTCCTAGATTAGAGTACCTTCTCCAGTCTAGTCTATTTTATTAACTTTTGTATACTGCAGTTTCCTATAGTGTGGTCCAGAATCTCCCCCATTTCCATTCGAAATCTACAATTACCGCCGTTCTGGGCGTATCTCCTTTAAACGTTTTCGAAGTTTACCTGTTAGGCTAATGCAACCGTTAAAATGTATCTCAATTAAATTTTCAAAGAAGCAACTTAGTGCAGTGACTCCAAAGTTTAAATTTTCAAACTACTTTTTCTATACACTTGTTCCAAAGGAGATTGCTGCCTGGTTTTACACCTTCATATTTGACCTCGCATTTGTGGTCGGTTTCGATTCCTTCCAGACAGAAACCTGATTGAGTCCTTTCTACAAATGTCGCAAACAGTCTCCGCTATGCCATGATTCATTATCTTATCTATCAATTTCGTTTTCAGGCTTCACACCCTTACCTGGATGCAGATTCCTATGACGCCTTAGAGTGATCTTCAGTTTTCTATGCTTCACTTTCGAAGGTTACCTGTTGACCTAAAGTAAATGACTTCAAATTGTTGGTCTTGAAAACGACGACCAGTGCTTCGACTATGGGGTCCTCGAGTTCCGGTAGCTATGATGAACCCAATCTCAGTCAGTTCTATGCCCTGATCAAGGAAGCTCAGATATGACCTTAGTGATCTTTTGCTTAATCTTGGCTATAGCTGTTTCGATTTCGTTCCGTTTGGTAGTTTGTCCTTTCAAAGTTATAATCTCATTCTTTTTCTCAATCTTGCGCTGTTGCTAACTCAGCACTTGTTGGATCGTCCTTCTTTTTTTTGCTGGTACAATTAATAAGCAGTTTTAACAAAAGTTACCGGCGCTACTTTAAAAAATTCAATTTTGTCAGCGTTAGCCTTCATACAATTGAGATTAAACTTAGGTTTTTGAACAGCTGGACGTTTGAAACTCAGCGCATCAATTGTGTGTTCGTACAAATACTTTTTGTTCGTCCTACAGACTGTCACATTTCGCCCCACTGCAGTCCTCTCAGCACTGTTGATCAGCATGAGTTCAAAGTTACTAAAGACATTCCCCCTTTATGAAATTTTTACGGGCAAAACAACGTCATATCTCTGGCATTGCTCGTAGATTTTCCTAAAGAGTTCGTAGATACAATCTTTGGTGTAACGCCTTTTGTCTCTGCTAGGGCATAATCGCGAGTGAGGCGTTCCGTTGATACTTCTTCTCAGACCCGATCTATCCCATCGCTGAAACTGACACTTAATACCACCAGAGTTTAAAACCACTACACCAATCTTTCTCTCTTTCTCACTGTCTACAAACTTCCGTGACCTGAAATAATTTAAGGGTATTCATATCCCCTTTGGTGCGCGCAAATTATAAAAGAAAAACGCACTTGAACAGTGAGTAAATCTGTAATGTATCAGTCTTAGATTTTTTACTAGTTGATGGATCATATGTGGTCTGTTTAAAGTAGTACAACTGTTGTTCTTGCGTTTACTGAAATCAGCAACATTGAAAATAGTCCTTTAATCCTAGGCCGATAAGTGAAAACTAGGCACGATCATCTCTAGCGTTGACGGAGCTTCTTTGCACAGTATTTTCATATTTTCTCAGCTAGTGAATCATACGAAGCCAAAGCTTATCGCAAGGTTACCTCTGGGGAATTTGAAAAAGTCGCCAAAATAAGTCACCCTGTGGTAAAAATTTCTTTAATTTCTAATTGAATGCAGGTTTCCAACGATAATATTATTTACAATCAATTCATATTTGAAAATCTGTATCCCATGGGCGGGGAGAAAAAACTAGACTCATTTTAACCTTTGTAAAAATTAAAATTAGCATTTAGAAGTGCCATCGGTTATTACACTATAACAAGAGGTTTGTTTTGGCAATTTTAGAACGATAATAGTGTAGCTAAAATACTATTTATTATAAAATGGGTCGCTCCTAATCTTCCAATAGATATAATTGAATATGTGACCCACAAATTTCTCTTTCATTTCAGGCAAGGTTACTCTATTTTTCCAATTGCTTTTGGAGGTGGTGCCAACATCAACTATGGCCATGTTCGAATAAACATTCTACTTTATATAAGCCAACAGCAATCAACAAACTTACTATACACTTAGATTCTCATCTTGAAAAACAAGAATAAAAAATAAAATCTTAGCTTAGTAATGTGCTTAAAGATAACCATGTTCAAATTGTGTACATTTGATATTGTTATAAAAGATATATATGACACATATATATGTTTAAGTACCTAATTTAAAAAAAAAAAACAAAAGTTTACTTAAAGAATTTTGCAATAAATACAAGGTATTTACGTAGGATAGTGAAAGAAAAAAAATCATACAAAGAAAATGAATAAACTGATGTTACTTTATAAGAAAGTGTAAACTTTAACTGAGTTTGTTTTATTTAAGGCTGCTGGAATTTTTATTTTTTGTATACCATTTTTTTTTTAGAGGATCTTTAACTCTATTTTTACTATCTTACAACTCGTATACAATCTTTGTAAAAGACAAGACCGAATCAACAGCATTCGTATATGAGTCTAAATATATGTAATTTGTACAACAATAAATTACTTTTAATTATTTCTTCTGATTGGTAAAAATCAAACATTTTTAATCAGATGTTTAAAAAAACAAAAAAACAAACGTAAACTTAATGTATTTTCATAATTTTTGATATACAAATAAATTTATATTTTTATATAAGCCTATGTTCATATACATGATTATTATATAACCAGAGAATGATAAGAGCAAGTATTTATGTATTGAGATATTAATGTTTACATAATGTTTACACAAAAACTACATGCATAAGTCGCCTGTTATTTGTCTGGTTTTTTATTTGCAACAATCAAATTGATTAGTATTACTATCTTGATTTTAGAATTAGTGTTGAATGTGAAATAAATTCATGTTAACATGATAACATTCGAGTTTTACTAGTAAGCTTGCAATTGAAGGCTCATGTCGATTACCTGACAAAATTACTCGTAAGATTGCAACTAAATGGAAAACAGCTATAACGATAGAAAGTCCAGGAGAGAATTTCTACCCAGCTAACATCTTAAATTAAGACGGACAACGACAGGCTTGTCCCCTCATTTCTAAACTCCTTGATTCAGAACCATAGGAACCGAAGATTTTTTTTTTGTCGGGGGGAGGGTACACAAACAGGTGCATTGTACAACCAGGCAGAGAGCCCCATTTTATTGTGCTTTTCCATCTTTTGTAAAAACGCGAGTAGACGCTTTAGTGATGAAGAGCTTAGGTCATCAGCCCTTATCACATCAGCATCAAAGATTTGCCACCTGATCCGAGCAAAGGCAGGACAATCATATTAGGAAGTATTCCGTCATAGCCCTCTCCACAGGAGTCGCAGACAGGAATAGTGCTCAAACCTAGCACATGGACGTGCTTGGCCCGTAAGAATGCCAGTAAGTTGTCTGCAGTCTTTTCTGCTAAGAGGTAGCAAGAAAGCCGCAGATTTCTTACAGACGACGGGGACCATTCGTTTAGTCTGCCTGCATCCTGGAGATTCATGCCACCTTCTATTGTGTTCATTAAAAACCCAATCGTCAATGGAAGCCCTAACCGAGGACGCTGGCAAACCCAACGTTGGTTCAGGTCCAGAGAAATTCTCTTCTGAGCCTTGTCTAGCAAGCTCGTCAGAGATCTTATTTCATGTTATCCCTTTGTGTCCTGGGACCTTAACAAGATTCAGTTAGTTCAGTTTTCCGACTGAATTCAAAGATATTTTGCATTCTCGAACTATTTTGGAAGTGGTTAAAGGATTGAGCAAAACCTAAGCGCAGCCTGACTGTCACTATATATTTCACCCCTTCCACCTGTTCTTCACAATATAGTCCGCAGCCATTAGGATAGCATATAATTCTGCCTGGAAGACAAATGTATATGAGAAGCGAAGCCTAAAGTAGTCACATTCCACGAATACACCAACACCAGATCCCTTGCCAATTTTAGAGCCGTCTGTGACAACACAATCAACAAAAAATCAAAGCGTGTAGAGCAGAGCCAGGGATACTGGGCAAAGCTCCCAAGCAGCCGAGACAGACCATTCTTTGGAGTTTGGCAAAAGCAGCAGTAACGTAAATGAGAGCTTATTCCACCAAATAACTGACGCATATGAGAGGAAGAGTCTTATCATTGCCGTGTAGATCCAAAGGACCTTCCTTGGCAACAAACCCGATGTCTAGTCGAAAACATCTTTCCATTGCCAGAAGACTGACAGAGCTTGAGAAGTCTTCAGCTCGACATGTTTCATCCAAAGAAGTTTGCTATCTAAGATTACTCCTAAATATTTGGTTTGGAGAGTTGGATAATGAAGCACTGGCTGAGTCAGACCAGTAAATTTCCTACTTCTCGTAAAGAGAACCATTTCTTTTTTGACATGATTAACTGAAAGCCCATTCCTAGCGTACCAATCGTCAATTACGTCTAGGCTCATCTGCACCTTAGAGCAGACAGTGTTCAACAGGGCATGTACCAAAGCAGTGGAGACAGAACACCGCCTTGCGGGCAGCATCTGTTTACACCTGCCATAACACACCTGTCACAAGCTGCATCTACAGTCAATATTCTGTTCACCAGCACTGCTTTGATCCATAACACTAGCGATTCTTCTACGTCGTGATTTCTGGCGGAGCTACACATGCTGTCAAAAGTCACATTGTCAAAGGCACTCTCAATGTCTATGAAAATGCCTATTACGTACTTTTTCCTGTCAAGGGCACATTTTATTCTGCTTACCAGATTTTGAAGCGCAGACTCGCAGGATTTTCCGCGTTGATAGGGATGTTGCATCTCTGACAGAGGATGTACCCTCAAAGCTAATAATATCTTATTTCAGCATAGCTGGGTATATTCCGTCAGTGCCAGGTGACTTGAAGCTGTCAAAAGATGCGATAGCATATTTGATAGCTGTCGCAACCGAAGATACTCAGGACTACAATTTCGTAAATTTTGAAAAATTCGGTACATAATTTAAAACTTAAAATTTCGATTGTTATTTTTGTTTTCGTAGGCCTCACAGTTTTCAAGATACTGGCACTCAAAAACGATTTACATTGACTTCGGAGGAAAAGTTGGACATTTTACATAATTTCGTTGAATTTTCGAAAATTTTGAAAAAAAGCAAGCAATCATCTTTCAGTGATTTCCAAAAGCTAATACTTCAATTGAAATAATGTTTTTCGTAGGGCATGTAGTTTTTGAGATATTAACATTTAAATAATTTCCATTAACTTCGGGGCCATTGCGTATATTGCGTATCTTAAGTATTGTAAAATTATAAAAAAATCCAAATTCTTCAAATAGGAGATTTATAAACCTGAAATTTCACCCGTAGGGAGCACTATTTCGAGATAATTGAACAAATGATATACATCAACTTCGAACATTTTGGAAGATCTTGTACAAATCTCAAAAATTTTGAAAAATTTGGTACCCAGCTTGTACAAAATTTTAAAACTTAAAATTTCAATCATTCGTAAGACACACCGTTGTCGAGATATTCGCATTCCAAACGATTTCTAATAACTTCGGAGGAAAAGTCGGACATGTCAGAATAGTTTAATGGGTTTCATATAAAATTCGTTAAAATTTGACTGAGTGGGAGTGGATTTTTAAAAATGTTTATTACGTAAACTTATTAATAAAGAATCATTGAATGGATTTTGATGAAATTTGGTATGTGTATAAATTTGCTTTGGCATAGATGGCCCGCATAAAACTCGATAAGATTTCTTCAGCTGCAAAATTTAGTACGAAGAAGCAATGCGCAACTAATTTGCAAATGTTTTTTCTGGAATATTATCATGCTCGTAATTTCTATGTGGTATCACAATAGATCTACCTTTGGGTCTAATAGTCGTAAATCCAGTGAAATACAGTGAGAAGTGATGGAACCTATTATTTTCTCCGTAAAAACATGATTTACTTACGTACTCGTATGTTCATATTTTGTTTGACATTTAAAATCTTAATTTAAATACCCATAGATTTGAGTATGCTGAATATGAGTCCGGTTTCAGAATATTCCTATCACGTCTGGCTGATATTAACGTTTATTAAAAGTTTTAAAATGCCATTTCGGGGTATTTTAAATCATACTAGTTTAGAATTTGTACGTCCTTGATATTTTAAAACTATATTTATGCCATCTATTAAAAATAGATTTTTCACATGCTCACATGATTGTTCAGTTAGGACAGTACCGAGGATGTACGCACGTACATAACTGAAGTGTTGAATTTGAATGTTCAAAATTGTAAATTAGTGATTTTTTGCCCAACAATACCCACCCTGTGCAATATGTGCTATAAAAAATGACACTTTATCACGCGCTCTTGTTCTAGGTGATATAAGTGGCTGAGCGATCCATTTCAGAACACACAGTATTAATCAATTTCACAGAAAAACTATGTACATACGTATGTACCTACATTACGCATAAATAAAAGACTGTGCCGTGCTCAAAATCCATAAATTGCCGACTTAAGTAAGCTGAGCGCAATGAAGCATTCGATTTTCAAATTTATTGAAAAATGAAGCAGATCTAGCCCATCATTGCTTTGGACGATCTATTTTTCAACTGGATTGGGTAAATGGATTCAACTGCATGACTTACATATTTCCAACCGATTCTGTTGCCTACGTCGAGCTTGTTGCTGTTGTCTTTTGAGAAAAAGCTTCCTAACTAAAGAAAGATTTCGTCTTTCTCGACCTGTCAATGCGTATTTGAGTGGTGGCCGTATTAATCTTGTGCTCCAAATCACTTTGTTTGCTTTGGTTCCAAACTAGGAACGTTTTGGTGCAATCGATTCGAATATATTAATTTTTAAAATGAAATCAACTTGGCAGCACTACCATAAATTAAAAGCTAGCTTTTGGTTTGTGTACAAGGAAGAGCACCTGCACTGTAAAAGCTCTTTTTGCTTCTTAAATTGAATCCACGGCGCTAGTTGACAAGAAAATATGAAATTATTTATTCAATGTAAAATTTACCGCATAGATTTACAACCCTGATTGGGTTTATAAAATATTTTACGACATTTTTACTTTCACTAGCTATGCAATTAGCTTTAACGGCAATCAAATTTCTGGTGTTCTTATCTTAATTTATTTGTAAACGTTATGAGTTATAAAAATAAAGGATTTCATGCAACTGTTGAACGTTTTCTCTTGTACTGTATTTATGTGGGAATTTTTATGGGCGACCATAATTGAACACTGATTTCTTTTATGCGCCATTTCATTCTATTGAATTGTGTAATTAAAATCTCACCAAAAGCATTATCGTAAAAAAGGGGCCAAGTTCTCTAGTACAAAAAAAGAAAAAACTAACTAACAATTCAGCTACGAAAAGGAGTGAGATACAAAAGTGTGCCAAATTCAACGTGTTCCAATGCCTTCTAAAAATAATTTGCCACAGAGTCTGTTTACGCACATAAATAGACTTTTGCCAAGACTAGGCATAGTCTTGTTTGAAGCAGGTGTGTTACTGAAGTAGGTATTAACTCATCTCAAGATTCGCCTTTAAGGTTCTAAAAGATTCAGCTTCATCGTTACTATGTATTGTGTTCTGGCAGTAAGACATTCCGCTCTACTGTACTGCTACGGGAAATCCCCTTAAAGATTAGTGAGTACTTGTTTCAGTAAGAAATCGCCGCCCAGAGGTACATCTAGGTATGCCATATTAACCCTCTTGCACTAACACTACAATCATGCCGCTGTAAAAGACCCGAATTCGAGTATAGAGCACCAACAAAGCTGTGCACACTCTTATTAGCAGATTTGTAAAGGGTGTTCCAAAATTCACGCACGAAGTAATTTTGATAGAAAACACAGGTTTTCAATTAAAAATTGTAAATGTTTTATTGATTCATAAAGTATACAGTATAGAGCATATCGGGTAAATGGCCTACACGGCTTTGCTGGCATATACGCACCCTTTTGTCGAAATTTTCCATGACCGTTTTGCATAAATGTGGCTGAATTTCGTCGATACAGTGCTTAATTTGCTGCTTCGAGGCGTGGGTGGTAGTGGACTTCTTGACATAAACCTTAGACTTCAAAGAACTCCAAAGAAAAAAGTCCAACGGCTTTAAATCGCATGATCTGGGAGGCTAATTCTGATCACCAAAAAGGGAAATTACATGACCAGGAAATTATTCATGCAGTAATTGAATTGTTTCTCGGGCTGTATGGCATCGTGTTGTGGCACCGTCTTGTTGAAACCACATGTCGTCCATATCTTGTAATTTAACTTTATTAACTGTTATTGCCTGACCAGCCGCATTTTCAAAGAAGAATGGTTTGATGATGCCTCCATCTTAAAATCGGCACCAAACACTGACACGTTGTGGATGCATTTGTTTCACAACAATCACTCGTGGATTTTCCGAACCCCAAATTCGATAATTTTGACGATCATCATCTACTTGGTGTTGTTCCATAATCAATTTAACGAACTCTCTTCGCTGTGCATGGTCAGTAGGCTCAGTTTTTGAGACGCTGTAGAGAGGTTCTCGAAATGTCAAATTCTTGACTACGGCGCCGAATTGGTGTTTCTGGACTCTCAACAACACTCTCACGAACTGCTTCGATGTTTTGTGTTGAACGACTTGTTGAATGACGGCCAGAGTATATACGTGTGAGATCACTAATTGATCCAGTCTTTCTCAATTTTTGAGTTAATTTCTTCACAGTCACAATCACTATTCCGACCATATTTTGTACGTAAATTGGGAGCTGTGGCTACCGAACCTTGATTATTTTTAAAATATTGCTCAACAATGAAAACGCGTTGTTCTTTCGTGTAGTACTACATTTTTAATAACCCTGAACTGTCAGCTAACACGCTGTCTTTCTTTTTACTTTGGCAACACTTTACCGCACAAATGGCGCAAAATTCGAAAATGCTTCTGATAGGTGCTTACGGTCTCATTGGTTCCTTCCGATAGGAGTTTGCTATATAATTGCCTTCTGAGCACAAAGAAACAGCCGTAGGCAATTTCTTTGACTTCCTCTAAAGCTATGCACACACAGTTTTTCCGAAGGCTATAGACGATGGGATTATTCACTGTGTTAGTGGCTAAAATTACATTAGCTACCGATATATATGTATGTACAGGGTGTTATACATTCCGATGCTGATTTTTCAAAGGGTAATTCCTGAGAATGTTCTGAAAAAAAAAAAAATCTTCCACGGATAGGGCCTATCTCCAATATCCACTAAGATCCAGGAGGGAGGAGACTGCTACTTTTAAGATCCCTTCTTTGACGGGAATTCAATAACCTTTATTTTTATGGTAAAGTGAGTACAGTCTTGAGATATTTTCTTTCAGACTCCATTTCTGCAATCTTGGTCTTCCAAATTCTCCTGTTTCAGGTCAATTTTGTCTCAAGAATGCATAACTAACACAGGACCACGAAGTTCTCCAGCTTAGAGCATTTTTGCCTGTGTTGTGTGGTACCTAGCCCCGTCCTTTTGGGACCACATGTCGCTCACATTAATCTGAGGCCAAAAAAAAAATTTGTTGTCATTTGACCATAACGCAAAAAATTCACGCGAGTTAAAATTTCTTATTTTGTTTATTTAATCCACTTTCCTTTTGCAACAACTTTAATATTCAACGACAGCACAACAACTCATCTTTTCATCTTCAAAATTGTTTCATTCACTGCTTGGTCATGGCTGCAAATTATCAGTGTTTTCCCACACAAGTTACAAATACACCATTGCAACTCAAGTTACTCAGACGGAATTCGAAGAAGCACGAATATACCGTCGGAGAGTTGCTGAACTTTGCAAATGGGTGTACTCGTATCTGCAACTTGAGTCATTTCATTATGAGCATTCATAACTCGTATGGTCCACAGCGCACACCAAACTGTCACCCGTGGTTATGCAATGGCCTCTGAACGATCAAATTTGAATTCTCAGAACCACAAATTGTGCAAATTTGTTTGTTTATGTAGCCACTGAGCGATCTTGTCGATTTTTCAGCACCCAATTGGCGTATGTTCTGCGCATTCTATAGTCAGCAGATGAAGATGCAAATCCAAGCCCAAAATACACCAAACGGAGCTGTAGACAATGTCCAATTGCTGAGCGCGGGTTGCAATTCCCAAGTCCGAGTTTTCGGCCACTGAGGCACTCACAGCGGCTATGTTTTCAGTTGATTAAGCATTACGATGATGCACAGGCCCTACGTCATCACAAACTACCGATTTGTTTGAATTTGGTGTTTGTGTTTCGAATTCTTTGCTCAGTTGGGCGACTATGACGATCATAATCTGTCCGTCGATAACCAGATATTACAGAGCTGGTATTTTTATAGTAAGATGAAACAGTATTAATCCGTTGAGCGGTAGTTAAACGATTCATATTGCAAAATGGCAAGGCTATAACACCTGTCACTATGGATGACATATAGATTTGACAGATGCCATATGCCAGAGATGTCAAATCCTAATCTCCAAATAAATAACCCGTAGAATATAGTTTATCAAAACATGTAGGGTTTTTCTACGTATAGTTAACATAGAACCTTGCAAATTGGTATGTTGAAGTGCAGACAAAGGACAAAAGGTTGAAAATTGTACTTTTCCTTAAAATGGGCGGAGGACATGTAGGGGTATTTAGTATTATATGGGATATTTGGTGAGATTTGGTGGTATTTTGGGTTATTTTGGGAAATGTTGGGGTATTTAGTGTTATATTTAACTTTTTTGGGATATATTGGAGTAATTGATTAAAGTTGAACTTGACACACCATTTTCATATCTCACTCCTTTTCGTGGCTGAATTATTACAGGTTTCATCACACCAATAAACATCATACATACCTAAGACTGACCGCAAAATAAATAAATATTATTTTGAATACAAATCAAAAATCAGTTTCAATTCGCATTTTATAAGGGATTTTTGAATTTCTGATATGGGGTAAATTGGTTTTTCGTAAACGAATTCGGGATTTATATCAATCAATCTGACTTCTCTAGGTGTAGATTGTTTACAAATTGTTTGGTTGTTGGGGGTAAGTACTTGCTACTACACAAGAAATATCTTTTGTTATATCCCTTTGTTTGCTTATAGAAATTTTTGTTTTCTTTTTATATCCGTTGTTCGCATATAATGAGAAAATTCTTTGGATGATGGTTTCTCCAAATTGTTAACAACGCCTATGTGGGTTACCTATTTTACTTTTATACAAATGCTCGGGACTCTTGATCACCCGTTGCTCATGCACGCGGCTCTAAATCTTTTGGCTTGTTGATTGAGTATTGTCACTGGTTTTCGAAAGCTCAGGGACTCCCGATTGGAAAATTGTCTGATAGTATTTTGTGACTGTTATTGGCACATTTGCAAATTCTGAAATAATTCCGAGATGACACAACGTAGAAGTCCAGGTAGGGTTCACTAACAGAGATATTAGGTGCTCGTCTTCTGTTCTGTAGCAATTCTCATCACTCGTCACTTTGAGAACCAAACTTGCTAAATATGATCCCACTACTCGAGAGGTCATGATTATAACTATTCAAGCCTTGACTACACTGATGGACATCAATTATATGAGCACAGAGTAAAGGAGTAAATAAAATTTAAAAATATTAATTATGTGTTTGGAAAGGCTAGAAGTAGAGCAAACATTATTTTAATAAAAGTTACAGATTAGGCCTGGGGATAAAAGAATCATCTCTGGAATTGCATGCGCCTAAGACAGAAATTGAATACTGCTAGTTCACTTAAGCCTTATTTCTTCTCTGACTCTAGGGTTATTGTAATCACTTATTTCATGTTTATTATTTATCTCAAACTCTTCATGTTCGTAGCATTCTCTTGCATAATAGAATCCCTAGTCGAATTGAAAAATATGAAGAAAACTCAACAAAGAAACAAATCAAAACTAAAGATAAGTTTGCATATTCCATGTTCCTGCCAGTGAGTGCTGTATTTTGAAATTCAATTTCAACACGTTCTACAGATTTCATGATGTGCAATCTCTCCATTGCATGATATTTTTCAATGATTACCACCCAAAATATAAGCTCAAATCCCTATGAACCCCATGGGGGTTAATTTGCACGTCCTTGTGGGTCTCATTTCATTCCCAACTCCTGCTTATGTATATCGATTTAGTATGAATGTTGTTATTCTCAGTGGAGGGGTAAGGCAAGAAATTAAATCCAGCACCTCAAGTGGATACGAGTATGTGTGGGTGTGTATGTGCATCATACCCTCCCAGCACAGCCAACGTTTCACCACAGGTATCATTCAAGTTTATAACATCAAAAGTCCACACTATCAGCATGCTTAATAAGAATCTCCTAATTTCGTTTCGGATTATTTCTCGAATTCTGTATGCGCTTGTGGAATAGAAAGTGGAATTTCCACAGCCATTAGCAAAAGTTTCCACAGTCATTTCCCAAATAAATTTCAACGAATAGACCGAACTAACGAATTCTTCTCTCGTATGATCCATCCCTCGCCTGTGGGTCGGTTAGAGGTCCGTTTCAATTCATACAATTTGATTAGACTGTATCGTACCCGGGGCCCGGATGACACCACTACTCGCTTCAAATGTGAGAATGAGAGCAACTTTACTGCACTTAATTTGTTCGAAATGGAACCTCACATTTCCCACATGTACAAATAATAAGCAATTTTGTAGATGATTTGTATTTGCTAATTCAAAAATTTGTATCGAAATAGATAAGTAATTTCAATACAGGTTGCTGCAGGAATACATAATTTTTTTGCTATTTCCTATGACCGTGTAGGTGGTAAGCAACTGCAGTCAAGAAATGGAAATGAAACAATTTTACATTTTATTTGGTAAGAAGTGAACCATGTATGATAGGTACTTTGATATATTAGTGAATGAAGGTGAGCTAGAGCGAACAAAAAGCATCACTTTTAGGTGGCACTCCTATATGAAATGTCATGTTAAATAACAATGAACTCATGTGATGGTAGGGGACTATGCAGTAAAGCTACAGATGCAGTACACACCGCGCAAGGTTTACATTTGCCGAGAGTGACGAAGCATCAACAAGCTCTGCAATGACTGATACAGTAGGTCTGCTGTTGTTACAGAGGAGAATACGAAGTTATCAAAGAATTATTCAACGACAACGAAATCCAAATTTCCTTTGGTGGTATTAAGATCAAAATCCGAAAATACACTCTAAAGTACACCACTTCTGGAAACAGACTCACGCAGATCGATTTTGCTGCAGAACATAAGGCAATCACCAGATCAGCAGACCGCCAGCCCACTTGATTATCTTGCGATTGCTAGAAGGCAAAAGTATACAGGATTTTGGAATGTTTCAAGGTGATAAGATCGACTCGGAAGGTAACCTGGTTGCACAGAAGATACATTCATGAATATCCGAAGAAGCCGTTAGCAAATTCAACGTTTAAGTGTTGCAATCGCAAGATATTTTCAGGGAATTTGCCTGGCGGGTATTCCATGGATCCGTTAGAAATGCAGCATCAAAAGTTGAATTTTAAAACTCAAAAGGTTATATTTAGTTCCATGGCAAACATTTTTAGTTTTAGGCCTTAAGTATACAATTTTAGCTTAGAATACTAAAAAAATCGTCAAACTTAACGCCGGAAGAGGCTTGAGAAGCAGTTAGCGACACTGTAGGAACCTTTATGAAGGAGCAGAAAAGATAGGAGCAACAATCAAACGCAGCGCAGCAGGCTGCCAATTCGAATGAGCCGAGTACCTGAGGCTGAAGTCCCCCCTCGCGATGAAATACTTGACCAGGGGTAGGTGGGGAGGTAGGTTTGGCAGGTGGAAATCCCACACTGTTACTGAATACGGGCTCAGTTTCACCATTAAAAGATTCCCATCTTCTGTTGTAAACAAGCTCAGCAATAGAAAAACTCTACAAAAACTCTCCAAACCAAAGTGCTAAGAATGCTCTATGGAATATCTACCATCGTAGACGAAATAATACAAAATTATGTCCTGCATGACGTGTGTGAATATAAATTTTGTAGTTTAGGAGGTAGAAGTTGGCGACAGACGGGCGGATGAAGCGAGTAAGAGGCTTCTGTTAAAGTTATAAATGTATACTACTAATTATAGTTTGAAACTGTTTATTTTTTTATTTCCTTTTTTTTATAAGAGAATTTTTAAATCCCGGAGGACTCAGACTCTATTTTCGGTGCATTGTACTACCAAGCAGAAAACTCTTTTTGGTGTAGTTGTTGGAGAAACAACACACTACCCACTACACCGTGGCCACCCTGAAACTCGGTTCTTTCTCATCGTGATGTCAAGATATTAATTTTATGTAAAAGCATCATGATGTCAAAACATCATGGTGTCAAGGCATCAATATGTATTAATTGATTTGTGCCAAAATATCGTGATGCGATCTAACACTTTCCGGCATAATATGTTAAATAACTATAAGAATCGGTTTAAATAATTCCACAGGGATCTATTATGGGACCATTACTTTTCTCTCTTTCCAACAACGATATGCCTTCAATTTTAAGAAATTGTAAAGTTCAGATGTATGCCGACGATGTCCAATTATATATCAGCTACCCTCTCGGATTGATCGAAGATACTACCGCGCGCATTAACGAACACATAAAATCAGTTGTTCATTGGGTTCACATAAACAATCTTAGACTTAATTCCACCAAACTATCGCTATCAGCCGTACCAACTTAGACATGTTCTGCCTTCCCCCTATCGAGTATTCTAAGAGGCTTAAACATCTAGGCTTGAACTTCAATCAAAATCTAACCTGGGACGATCATATTACAATAACTGTGGGCAAGGTTTGTGGCAGTCTACGCGCATTGTACCAATCGGGATACTGTCTCCCAACTAGGTGAAGCGACGTTGGGTAAAGCTTTAATTCTGCCAATGTTGCTTTATGCACATCCAGTTTTTTGTGATCCCAGTAGCTTTAGTTAACGAAAATTAAGACTGGCATTCAACAGTGCTGTGAGATTTGTGTATAATGTAAGCCGCTATGATCATATCTCTGGATATGTAAAAGATTTCCTTGGTATGAAGTTCTAAAATTATTTAGATTTTAATGTTCTAATCTTTTTGTTTAAACTCAAGGAGAATAAAATGCCGGAATACCTTTATCATAGATTTCAGTCCGCTACCTCTGAAAAAAGTCGATTTAACATAACCGAAAAACAATTTGTTGTGTACTCAGTACGACTTTAGAACTCTCTTCCAGCCAATAAAAAAAGACTTCACGAGAAGGGTCAGACAGCATATGACTACATGAGAGCTAATAGTTTATCTTTTTGTTTAATGGGAATGAAACTAACTTTAAGACTGGGGTATTAGGGACTTTCTTTTTCATTTTTTTGTTGTTAAGATATGTTTATATATATTTCAGTTTTAAACTTATCATTTAAATTGTTTCAAATTCCCACTGCTTAACTCTGCACAATTATGGATATTATATCTACGTGTGTGATGAATTGAAATAAATTGAAAATTGAAATTAATGGTTTAAGGTCTATATGTAACTACCCCGTCCGAATGAACATTAGCTTTTACTACGTTCAGAACCACAAATATGCTTCAGATCTTGGAAACATTTTTTTATTTGAAATAGATACATAAATTAATTAAGTTTCGCGAAAATAAAAGACTTGAAACACATGCTATGCAATCTACAAAAAGGCGATCCTCTCTGCGCCTCACTGATTGGTTCATATCAGTGCGGCTTCCCGCGCAGCAGGTCGACTATCAGCAAATTTATACATTGAGACAAATCCTGGAAAACACCAACGAATTTCAAGTCAAAACTCATCATCTATTCATCGACTTCAAGGCTGCGTATGATAGCATAAATCTTCTAGAGCTTTACAAAGCGATGGCTGGCTTCGAAATTCCAAACAAATTACTCCAGCTAAGAGTATTCTGCGTAAAGCTGGGAAACACGCAGTGTATAGTGCAATTAGGAAACATTTTCTCTTAGTTACTGACTGGTAGTATAATTTACCAGGGTAGAATCTGAGTACTTTTTCATTCCGACACAAATTAAGTGCACGGCACGTACTTGTAACTATGCGTACTTGTACTCATTCATATGTTATATATTTGCAAATTATTCAGATTTTAAATTTAAAGGAAATTGTTATAAAAACATGAAAAAAATAGTTAAAAATCGAAAAAAAAAACTTTGGGTATTTTTACAAATGTTGGCATACCAGCACATTTAAAAAGCCAAGAGGGAAAGTACGGTCATATGAAATTTCTGCCAAAAACCTGGTACGCCATCTGTTAGCAAATGTTTCAACATTGAACAAAATCGTTCGACCCGTTTTCGAGAAAAGATGTTTATTTTTTTAAATCGGCCTTAGAAATTACCGCTAGTTTTGTGGTTAGATTGAAAATTCCGATTTAGTTTCCAATTGTGTTCCTACAGATCCCGGATATAAATTTTGAAAAAAATTCGATTAGCCGTTTAGGTTACATTCGGCCATATGTACATACAGACAGACATACGAACAAAATTAAGAGACTTACTTTTTTGAGGTTCTCCATATGAGATCGAAACCAATACATATATACAGTGTTGGAAATAAGTGTACAAATTTACGATGTTTGTAAATAGTTCCAAAACAAAAGGTGAAACAAATTGAAATCCATTTATAGTCGTAAATACTTTTTACGTTCTTATATTGTAGAAAAAAAGAATTGAATTATTAGCTATTGTCTTTAAGATAAGACAAACAATTTAAAAATTGTGTTGGAAAAAAGTATACAAATTTTGCATTTCTTCATAACCGGTTTAAAAGAAATTTTAAATGAAATGAAAAAGCTGCAATTAATTAAAAATATAATAATTGGTTTTAATAGTCAATTTTCCCTCCATTTAATTTAATTATTATACATCGACAAGACGACGAGGCATACTATCAACAAGATTGTATCGGTGGTTGTATCATTCCAATATGCTATGATAATCTGCTCTCAATTCAGCAACAGTTCTAATTTTTGGCTCGCCCAAAGGGGGTTTAAGTCCGGACTGAGTGCAGGTTAGTCCAGTAATTGGATGCCAAAGTCACGAAGCCAATCCACAGTAGATCCTGCAGTATGGATCGGTCATAAATGTCAAAAGGTAATTTTCGAGCATATTTTGGCAGTCAACGGTTTCGCGTCTTCCACTTAAAAATGCGATTTCCGACTTCAGGTTGGTTTTAAATGCTGCCCAAATCATTACAGATCCACCACCCCCCGCTCTCCTTCAAAGAACTTTCTTAGCACGTCGTAGATCATGCCAGTAATAAATAAACCCAGCAAGCCCATCCAAATTTAAGGATACATATGTACATGCAAACCCACCAGACGAGACAGCATTATGACAAATGTCTCATTTTGGCACGAGCAAAGCCGAATGTTTTGACTAGTTGATGCTCCAGGGTCATATAATGCATATTTAATTATGCAATACACATAAGTAAATATATAAGGGAAATGAAAAAGTATTCAACCACCAAACCTTGTTCTTTTCAAAAAATTTCTAGAAATAAATTGAAATGTCGGTTTCTTGCGACAGACTTGATTAAAATAAATGTTAAAGTTCGCACATAAATAAATACTCAAATACACATTCTCAACACGTCCTTTTTGCCGTTCAAAGCCAACAAACATAAGCACATTAGGAAACCACGGAAACTTGAAGATGATTAAAATGTCAGCATTCCTCTATCCAGCACAGAAGCTATCTCTGCCTCGTCCAACGTAATCAAATAATTGATCTAATTCCTAGGAACACTCCAAATTCACAAAAAAAAAAAAAAAAAATCTGTTTAGCTTCATACAGCGTTAGATAAAATCATCAAAAGTTAAATATGTCTACTCGCCGTAGATACTCCAGCACATATCCTCAAATGAGGATATCCTTCAAGTAAACCGTTTCATGTTTCTCCCGGAATGGTTTATGGTTCGTTTGGTGTCCCACCCTCACTTGAAAAAAATTTTGGAATTAATTATCTCAGTCACGTCTCATAATTTCACCACCGAATCTGGGAATTATGAGTTATTGTGTGAATGTGGGTATCTAAACGTTCTCTTCGGGTGGCATGTGTTCTCCAAAAAATATATAGTGAACATTCATATACATACGAGTACAAGTAGCTAAAACGTTTTGTTGCAGTCGGTGTGTGTAGGTATTTCATAGCACTAGGGTTTCTTTTGGACGTTGAATAATAATTCACTTTGTGGAGCAACAAACGTCAACCGCAGCCCCTGATGCATATGAAGGATGAATGGCAGATGGTCAAAAAGTTTTAAATATTCATTTACGTATGCCACAGCGAAATAGAGTAGAAATTTGTTGTATAGTCAAGTTGTGAGATGAGATACAACTTTTTCGTTATTTTTGCTGCCCTATGATTGTTAAAGAGTGGGTGTGGATTGAGAGTGAGCTTGTGAGCAGATAATTAAACTGCTTTGACGTACTCGTATCTGATGATGCCGTGTGCGCAACGTCTCTGTCAGGTTTAACGAAACTTTTAACCGTTTTCATTTAGATTATATTCTCGATCCGAAGCTTGTGTTGAAACTAGACATAGAACAGAAGGTTTGAACAAAAATTCAAAATTGAAAAGTAATAAAGTCGCCGTTGCAATCCCTTGTCAGCAGAGCTTTCAAAGCATGAGTGTGATGTTTTGGTAGAGCGCAAGCACCAAATCATCAATCAGATATGGGTGAACGAAAGTAGGTCGATAACTGAAATATCAGCTTCAAATCTATGTGATGAGCAATAACGAAATAAACTTACGCCATAGATGTGCACAGCTAGGTTCAAAGAGTGCTATGCACAGATACACAGCAGTTATGTAAGTATTGTACCGTGCAGTACACTCGGACTCAAGGAATATGGAGCTGGATTTGTTACATTTGAAAAATAAGTTATCCACCTTGCAGAGTTTTCGACCACAATAACTTTAATTAAGTTTTCGAAATATTCGAAATTTATACAAATTTTAGAAAAAATTATAAAAATTTCAAAACCATAGATTCTGCAATCCACATCTACTCCACACTATTTGATGAGTGCCACAATGAGCTGACCAACATAAACTCATATGTCTGTTGACTAAAATATCAGTTTTATATGTCCCATCTATAAAAAAAGGATGCTATGTTTTTTAAGAACTACCGAGAGGCATCTTAATGTTAAATAAAGAAGATCCAACGATCAAATGTATTCTGTGAACGTGTGTGTCACAATGATTGCTGCATACCTATACGGCTTCTGGTCCGGCAGTTCGACAATCGTCTATATTTTGACACTAAAAGAAATAATGGAAAGGACCCACCACAACTTCAAATCTGGAAATGATAACATTCAACGTCGGTGACGGCGGACTTCTGGATCTCGAACAAACTAATTCAGCTGTGCCGCGTAACACGCGGTCGAAACTCGGAGAACAAAACTCGTGCTCTATATATCGATGATCTTTCTTGTTCTACTAAACGGTGTCAAACTTAGGGCTATAAACAGGAAAGCTGAGCAGATATTAAGCTCTTAAGGTGTGTGTGAAGAATGAATTAAGGGAAAGATACAAACGGTAACTATATGAGCTACTCCAATATGTGGATGCAGTCAAAGAATCCGAAGCTTGACGACTGCATTGACTTGGACAACAAGACGATCTTCGTTCGAGACGATATCGAATTGTTCGTTTTAAATACAAAGCGATCGCGGATGCCAGGCAACTTGGTTTAGAATGGATAAATGGAAGCAATGTGCACGGGATCGATGATTGTGGAAGGCCGAGATTCATCGGGAAGGTGCTGAGACAAGAAATTCAACGAACTGCTGAATATTTCTTGTTCAATAGAACATGGGAGGACAAAATGTCTCAAAAGAGGACTGTCCTTCCACACGAGGGATGGTTGGAAACCCTAATCGATTGGTTAATCTATGCATAAAGAAACTTTGAGTAACTATTATACAACTATCTGTATAAGCTGGGTACTTTCCAGGTCTATTCACTTTTCCAACTTCAAAAAACTAATTGTATTCAACGGTGCATTACAGCATTCAACACATAACTTCACATTTTGAAGAATTTCAAAGAAGAAACATGAAACGCAGGGAAGAAAGTTTCAACAAAATTATTTGAAATAATAGTAACAAACCATATCCAAAATTGAATTAAATGTATTACTCTTTGACCCATTTCGCCTGTAACAGGAAGACAATAAAAAAGCAAAGTATACGAAGAGTCACCTTAGCCACAGCATCTAATGAATTCAATTTCCTTATCGCAAATTGTTCAGCAAACTATCCTATTTCAAAATTATTTAGTGTTCCCAGAAATGACAACCAAACACACTGAAGACGATACAAAATTCGCACAAGCAACTAAGGAAAGAAAACTTTTTTGTCCTTTTTCTTGGTAAATTCTCTAAAATTCGCTCTATCTCTTCTCTATGATCCTGAGACAATCTACCCGTGTTCTAGCCTAATTCCAAGTAACTTTGGAGAATGACAAATTTCATAAAGTTACCACCACTGAGCAGTTTTGTATAACTCCGTTCCACCATTGAACAGAACATAATCAGATTTATGAATATTAGGGATGCATCCTTGTTGCTATTTTGCTGTTGTTTTGCAGTGAATTTTTGAAGGACAAAACCGATATACGTATATCCTAGCAACGCGAGCCCGCAAAACTTTCAGAATTTGTACTACTACTAGCTTCACCGTGTACATACATTTTCAATTGTAACATTTAGCCATCCACCCACAGCCTTAGCCGGCTTTGTGTCCCATGTCCGGTTTCGGAAAGTTTCTCCATTAAAATTTTCCAAAACGTTAACATCAACTTTTGCGTCTACAAAGATGAAATTGCACAACTTCGACGCGCTAAGCTAAATAAAAATGGTTTTAAAAAAGTTTCGTTTTATACTCGTATTTTTATCCACCACCTTAAAGGGTCGAGTAGCTAGTAGGGTGCTTATTTTTAACACGGATGTTGTAAAACCACAGAAATAAATTATGCAATCCAGCGTTGGTGTAAAAATAAATCATATGCTTGATGCAAGGCTGGCATCAGCGAAAGTAGGCTATTAACATCGTCCTGACCAATAATCAATATGCTTCCTATTAATGGCAGATTAATGCGTATACGTAATCCACTCAACCACTCAACCACTCGTCCACTCAGTCACTATGCACTCTATTATTATTATTTTTTTTTTTACTCTTTAATGATTTTAATGATGCTCACTTGTAGTTTTTAATTCCAATAAACGATAAGGTGTGGAAAAAAAAATTATAATTCATCTCGTGTTGGAATGTAATTGTTAACGTTAATATATATAAACCAGGGACAACCATGATTGGTTACATTGTGAAACATGATAAATTAAGAATTGTTTGTTTCGTCATTTAAATATGATGTTTATGTTCTAAACGTGATATGGGGTGGAGGATCCACCAAGGTTAACAGGCTTTTTGTTTAATTCTTCTCTGCTTAGAGATCTCAATTTTATGTCCATTTGAAGTTGTCTGTTAATTATATACATAGTTATGTCTTGTCCCCCATATGGCGTATATTGCTACAACATCTGCTCCCCATGGTGTGAGAAGGATGATTTGAAGATTTTTAAATTTCTCCCCATACCATCCAGAAATGTTTGAGTTAAGCGGCTTGAGTTACAACCAAAATCTAAGATAGAAAATATTTTTTAAACTTTTTTTTCTCAAATTGATTTAATAAATATTTTTTAGGTTCAGTGGTATTGTCTTTTACCATATTCAGTGTAGAAACTAGGAATATGGAGATGATTTTGAGCGCATCTTCTTATGTTCCACCCGTGGGCAATAGGCAATTGAAACCGCCTATCTTTATAATACCCTAGCGCCGCCATCAGCTTGAATATATGTTCCACACTCAGCACTTTAAAGTCTTCGCCTCCAGGTCGTCTTTTTCGGGATATTATTCTTAGCGCAGCATTTTTGAGTCTTTGTAAGTCATCCATGAATCCGGTTGCTGCGTTACCCCAAGCCAGAATACCGTATCTGAGCTTCGAGTCTATAAGTACATAGTAAACTTGTTTCAACACCTCCACCGTAGAATACCCTACTCAAATACACCATTTCGAAAATCGCCTTTTTTTATTCCGATCTTATTTTTTTTAATTTGATTATCCCATCTGAAGCTATTATCGATAGTTACACATCCCATCTGAAGCTGTTATCGATAGTTACACCTAGGTACTTGAATTCCTCAACAACCTCGATATCTTGCGCCAACGTTTTAGGGTAACTCTCGTTTTCATATATGATGAAAATGCATCAAGGTAAGGGGATGTGCATTAGTTTAGGTTTTGATGCGTTTAAAACTAAACCGATTTCGTGGCACCACATAGCCGCTTCATTGAATTTCTCTTGCATTAATAATGTGGCAGTCTCCAAGGATATGTGTCCAACTATTATAGCAGTGTCGTCTGCATACGCGAACGCCTTACTTCCTTTTAGTACACGCAAAAGTTTGTATAAAGAATAAAGAGGATCGGTCCCAGCTTTAAGCCTTGTGGTACTCCGTGCTTAACAATCTCTTCTTGACTACATTCAGATCCAATCTTAAGTATGAAGTTCCTATTGCATAGGTAGTCCTGCAACCAGCTAGCTAATGCCCCTCTGATTCCAGTTCTGTTTTTACTTTTTCGTAGTTAAGAGTATCAAACGCTTTACTGAAGTTTTAAAAAAGGACTAGGACGTGGTGGTTTTTGTTTAAGCTTTGATTTATTGTGTTTGAAAACTCCCCCAGCAATTTATTAGTACTTTTATATTTTTGGAATCCATACTGGTTTGGATGAATGATTTTATTTTTATCCAAAAAGTGCCACAGTCTTCTAACCAAAACTTGTTCCAAACATTTATCTTGGTTTGCCATTTTACAATATGGATTGTTTAACCACCGCAGTGGTACCGTTCAACGCATTCAAATTATTGCATCTTTCTACGAAAATAACAGTTCTGCAACACCTGTGTATCTGTAAGTTGAAGCCGATTTTTCGAACAAAATTTTCATCAGCGCTGAGGCAATTTCTCGCTCGGTGACTACGTAAAGAAACATTATTGTAGAATTTCGCGTTCTGAGAATCCAAATGTGATCATTTTGAGAGGCCATTGCATCCACCACGGTTGACAGTTTGGTGCGCGATGTAGCCCGGCGGCGTGATCGGGTCGTATTTTTTTGAAAACGACGATGGCGTGATATCGAAGACACTGATGTGATTATGATTATCTCATTAAAAACGAAATTTGCAATAAAAAATACCATTATACATATTTTTTTTACGACGAATGCTGGTTTTTTTTATTAAAGTCAGAAGTTTTTGCATATATATTACACCCGGGATAGCCCTTGCTTATGTGCAATTTATACATTATTTTCATGCTTAAAATACAAGACATCAATTTTAAAAATTGGTTGGTAATGTTCCAAATCCTGCGTACGCCTATGTATTTATCTTTTCGTGTACATGTCCTTTACTTGAGCAGGGACAGCCACCTAATCCAACCTATGTGTAATTTTTTTTTCAAGAACTTAAAATCCTATTTTTTTCAGAATTAGAGTCATGGGAGTCAGTATAATAAATTGCACGATTGAGTCGCACGTACTTGTACTTACATATGTACACATATGTTGTTTATCTGCAAAAACTCGAATTTTCAATGTATTTATTTAGAAAACAAAACAATTTTTTTTTGACAATCCGTTAAAATTTATAAAAAAAAATGTTTGACAATTTTTCAAAACTTGGTATGCCATGACCTTGCATATATCGAATAGTTTAGTAAATTCTTAAGGACCAGTTGATAAGTAAAGTACCACTATACTTATTTTTTGGCAAAAACCTGGTACGCCATCTATTGGCATGTATCCACTGTAACTCAAGTATCAAATTTAATCCAAATCGTTAGAGCCGTTTTCGAGAAAATCGATTTTTTTCAAAGTCCGCCATTATTAAATAACCATTTGGGGTTAAAATGAAGACCCTCATACAAGGTATAATAATTTTTGATACATAGTTGGTAATATAGATATTGTAGACACCCAAAATTGTATATATGATATTTGTGATCGGCATCAAAAGTTATGTTGATTTAGGTATGTCCGTCCATCCATCCGTTCGTCTGTCAGTATGTCACCACTTCTGAGCCTTCAATTTTGAACTAGGAATATGAAATTTGGATATAAGATTCTCAGAATCCGAAACAGTACAAGTGTAAACGTTTTTGAAAACCGCCCACAGACACGCCCACTGAAAAATATCGCACAAGTAAAATATGTAGATGTTGACATTCTCTACATTTTCTTAAAAAAAATTGTGCTATTTAAGGTGATATTAAGTCTTATTGTGAACATCTAATAAGAATCCGTGAACTTCAGCTACAAATTTTGTAAGCCACGCCCACTTTATGCTGAGAAAAGTTGTAAAAACTGTCCTTTTTTTTTATAAAATTTCTTAAAAATCGCGATATTATCCTCTGCATAGAAATATACCTACATATTTGCATCTCTTTAAAAATTTCACAACACCGCGCTCACTTTATTAGTGTATTCCAAGACTTCCTGATTGTGAAGTAGCTATTTTTGCGGATGACAAGGCAATATATTCTTCGCATGAATTTGGTCTCAACGTAGAGACAAATTTACAACATGCGATCCTCATATTGCTAAGATATTACAACTGCTGGAAAATTAAACTGAATGCTGAGAAGGTGCAAGCTATGTTTTTCAGTAGGAAAAGAAAGACTTGTTTTCTTCCAAGCAACCAGCTAGTTGTTAATAATATATGTGTTAACTGGGTTCCATCTGTAAGATATTTGGGCATTCATCTCGATGCAAAACTCACATTTAAAGAACATATTGCAAAAACATTACACAAAGTAAATATAGCGATAAACATGCTGTATCCATTTATAAACAGAAAGTCTTTACTAAGCAACGCCAATAAGATTACAATCTTTAAAGTAATTTTTCAACCGATCCTCCTATATGGTTGCCAAATTTGGGGAAATTCAGCAAAATGCCATCTTAAAAAACTACAAGTTTCCCAAAATAAAATTCTTAAGATGATGCTTAATCTTCCCTCGTATCACTCAACCGCTGATCTTCATAGCAGGGCAAATGTCGACTTGATTCATGACAGAATTACCAAACTAACAACACGGTTTCTCCACAATTGTGAGATCTCGGAAAACCCACTTATAAACCAACTAAATGTTTAATCATGTTTCTTCATGTTATTGTTTATTATTTATTTTGTTGTTATTTATTATTTATTATTTGTATTCTATAATTTATTATTTATTATTTATTTATTATTTACTATTCATTATTTATTATTTATAATTTATTTTTTTTTATTATTAATTATTTATTATTCATTATTTATTAATTACTATTTATTATTTATTTTGTTGTTATTTATTATTTATAATCTATAATTTATTATTTATTATTTATTTATTATTTATTATTTATTATTCATTGCTTATTATTAATTATTTATTATTCATTATTTATTGATTATTATTTATTATTTAGTCACTACACCTGCTTAGTTTTAGCTATCTTTTCTTTGTATTGAAGGTTTTTAACGTATTTTTCTTTCAAAGTTTATTATTGCCCAATTTTTTTTTTTTTTGTTATCATTATTTAAAATAATTGTTCAGTAGAAAGATATAATTAAAATATCAAATCTCTGTATGTAAACAGCTCACCAAATGTAAATTACAATACGAAATAAAGAATATTCTATTCTATTCTCTTTTTCACTTTATTAGTGTGAGTTAGAAGATGGGGGATAAGGTATCCCCTATATAAGGTACAGGGATCCGTTCTAGATAGATTTTAACTTCCCTGTACAGTAACAATTTCGTTATACAATTTGACAAAACTAGAGTTTTATTTATTAAACAAATTTATTTTGCCATAGCTTACGCTAGCATTTGCAATGTTTTACAATTTTTATGTCTTAAATACTAATCTATCGGCGCATCGCTCATGATCAGATGACGACGGCATGTTGTCTCAGATGACTCCTGCATTCTTTACGGGGCGCAGTTCTATGCTCCAGACGCAGCTTTAGCGAATTAAGTCACGTACTTGAATAAACAACCTAATGGATCGGATGAGAATGAATGCATGTCCTGCAGGAGCATAGTAGCATAGCATTTATTACCTTAACGTACACAACGATACCTCCAACAAAAACTGCGGTAACTGAAATTTTTAATTTTTTGTGTTACGTACCTTCATTAAAATTTAAATTCGGGTGCCAACTTTCCACGAAAAAATTGGTATATCAAAGTTCAACAAACGATACTGGATCACCATCGACTCAAGGTTAAAAAGATGGCGGAGGCTGTGGGCATAGAAGAAATGCATTCATCATACATATTTTATATTAAAGACGGAACCTTTTTCTATTTCCTAAGCTCAAAGTTTGGCTCGGAGGGCAAGGATTTTCATCGAACGATGAGGTCATCGCATCCGTAGACAAATATTTTGCATACCAAGACACCAACGTTTGGAGCATCACAGGAAAAGGTTTCGAGAAAATCACTTTTGTTCAAAATCTGCCATTAATAAAGTACCGTTAATTTTGGGGTTAGTATGAAAATTTCAATTCCGCTCCGAATTGGGACCGTACTGATCGTACCAGATATGAAGTTTGAAGAAAGTCCGTCCAGTCATTTAGCCCGCAGTCATGCATACAAACAGACAGACAGTTGACAGTTGACAGTATTGTGTTTCTGTTAAGTTTTATCAAAATCTCTTGATCGAAAATTTTCAGGAAACCAGTACTTGCCCTATAGGTGGAAGTCAAAATTAAGAACGGATCCCTTGTAGTAAGTCAGTAGTCTAAATACTATAGTATATGTCTGTTCATCTGTCTGCCTGTCAATCCTTTTGTCTGACATAGCCCCATTTGGATTAGAGCTAAATTTTACTAACCCACAGACATTTTGAAAAAGTAGAAAAAACCAACAAGTTTTGGATGTCAGAGAAAAAGTCGAAATTTGCTTTCTGGTATCAAATGAAAGGTGCCGTTTATGTACACAAATAAACTTTGGACATGTAGCAAATTTCATTTGGAAAGTCATTGGAACAAGTTGATCTTGTCACACATTTGGATCTCACTACTTTTCGTGGTTAAATAGTTTGAGCATTTTTGTACTAGGGAACTTGTTCGCTTTACATTAGTCTTTGAAAAAATTACCCTAGTTCAGAAAAAGTTCGCACAGCAAAAAAGAATAATAATTAACTGGGTATACAGTTTTATTAACTTTCGATATTATCCACAGTTATCGCTAATTGGGTATAGCACATTTCGACTATAGCGCTACAGATGACGAGAAAGGATGAGAAGAGTAATTTCATCTTTAATTTAAGATTATGTTCAATGTAAAATCATGGAAATGCTAATTTTCTTTGAAACTCAATCCACGATTAAATCTGTAGTGCTTAACTGAACTTTATATAAAGTAGCAAAGAAACACGCCTATTATTGCTTTTCGTGAGATATCAATACTTTTTGCGAAGATTTTTAATGAAATTCTCGACTAATGCTTTCTGATTTACATCAATGACTGACCTCCTCTCTATTACTCGTAATACGATTCATTCCTTAGCGGACGATAGCACCCTTGAACAGTTCTCCAGAGGCAAATGCCCCAAACCGTTATGTCAACTCTGATATTGATGCTGCTAAAAACTGAGTTAAGTTTAAGGCGTCAAAAAATCACTACCGTGGTCAAAATCTGAATAGGTGGAGATGATATTGAGGATCCTAATAGTTTGTCAATGCTTGGCATTCAAGTTGGTACTTAGATTAATACAAATGTGTAAACGGTTTTTTATTTGTGCAGACATGTCCTCGATCTATAAACCTCGAGTTCGACTTACGTGTTTGGGTGGGAACTCAAGTCACATGCTTGAATTTACTTGTTCGTGATCGGTTATCAGTCAATATGCAACCACTAATATTCAGAAGAAATATATCGTTGGTAGTACCGCCTGTACATCTGTTTAATTGTAATACACCGGTAGCTCAGTACCTTAGAGCCTGCTTTCTTGGGCACCGATCACCATAGCAGATAATTTTTTAACAGTTCAACACGAATTTGAAAAAACTTACCATCATTAGTATTCCCAAAAACCTATGTATAATTTACAAGGATTTCAAATTAACGCCTATCGTTACCTCACTCTATTTCCTTATTCGTTTAATCTTTAACTCTTTCTTGTAAATTTTCCTTTCCACCATCACTGGGTTCTGTAAATTTCAAAGAACATAGTTCTAAGTGGTGAAGAGCATAGAAAAAAAAAGTTGTAAAATCATCGTTATCTTCCACGGTCCCTGATTCGATCGGAGAATAACAACACTGGATGATGGTAATGCTCCCTACCATTGTGTTGGATCTGGCAATCAATATTTAGTTGTTAAAAGTTTTCTAAAAAATGATTCCCGCATACATACTTGTATGAAGCTAAAGCAGAGATACACTAAAATTGTATAATCAGGTAGCGATTATACTTGTACAACTCGAATTGCATCGTGGCTATATGCACCTTGTACAGAAAGTAATGAAAACAGTAAAATATTTGCCTTTTCCTAAAGTCTTCCTGAAACTGCTTCTACTTAAAAAGTAATCCCTTTAATTTCTGTTTGCACTTCATACCATAATAAGAGAAAGTTCACCCACCCTCAATCAAGAAAATTGAAAAATTGGGCGCACTGCAGTAGATAATTACACCCCATTTGAACAAAATCCAGCAAACTGGCGCGATGGTAGAAGCAACCCCCTTTCCACAATCCGCTCAACAAGCAATTAATTTCTCAAGTTCTTAGCAGTTTCACACCTTTCACCTTTGTTTTTCGTAATTCCGGGTTCAAGACCTCTTTACCGTTAATTTTGGTGTGAACTTTCACGAAAAAACCATTCACAGTTACCTCACTGAGTTTGTGTAGAAACTATAGTAGTAGAGGTACATTTACATACATAGTAGAGCAGGAACAGTGAAACGAAATTTGTTATCATATATTGCTGAACGTAAATCTTTAAGTATCCTTGCGATACTGAAACACTGAAACTGAAACTGAACCAGTGCCTGGAAAAGTGGAAACACCCGCGGTAATAGTTGAGGTCGGGCGAGAAATTCCTTACAATTTCGGCAGAATTTCCCTGATGGTTCTTCTTGGTTTCCTGACAGAAATTAAGTAATTGTCGCTGCCGCCAGCTTGAAAACTATTTTGGAAGTTAACTAAGTTAATTAGAGCGGAATTTCTAATGTGCGTAAAATTGATGGGGTTGCTGCAGATGCAGACAAGCAGACAGATGAATGAATAGATGTAGGTATGTGATGTGATGTACCGAAACTAACAGCGTGGTTTTATATTGTGCAAATATTCTTAATTAATAAACAACAAACGGAAGTTGTGATGTGATGGCAGGCAAAATTACGCGTGGAAGTTTACATATTTATTTATTACACCAGATGCAAACATTTACTGAGCTTAGGATGTTCAAGGCAGCTAACTGGAAGTGGTGCAACCAGGCAAGAGGTTTGCTTTCAAGGAAAAGGTGTTCATATGAGTGGAAGGAGTTTGTTAAAAATCCGTCAAAGTATTCAGAAACTTTTTCACTACTACCTTATTTACACAAAACAACTTAGGTTACTTTTACTCCACACCCACTAACTTGGCTCCAATCAATGTCAGCTTTAACACCATGTTATGTTTATATATACTAAAAAGATATATTTTGTACTTCAAAAGACTCACTCATTCACTGACTCACTGTTGATGATCGTCATAGCTCATAAAGATACTTCTATTCAGCGCAGAAAATTGGGCTACAGATAGTGCTAGGGTACATAAAAGAAAACTTGAAATTTGGACCATTCATAAAATTGGTCGGGAGGGGGGCTAAAGGGTGTCCCAAAATTCACGCAAGAAGTAATTTTGATAGAAAACACAGATTTTTAATTAAAAATTGTAAATATTTTATTGATTTATAAAGTATATAGTACAGGGTTATGTATGGAATAGCATATCGGGCAAATGGCATCCACGGCTTTGCTGGCACATACGCACTCTTTTGTCGAAATTTTCCATAACCGTTTTGCATAAAATGTGGCTGGATTTCGTTGATATGCTCAATTTGCCCCTTCGAGGCGTGGTTGATATAAACTTAAGACTTCAAAGAACCCCAAAGAATAAAGTTTAACGGCGTTAAATTACGTGATTTGGGCGGCCAGTTCTGATCACCAAAATGGGAAATTACACGACCAGGAAATTACTAATGCAATAATTGAATTGTTTCTCGGGCTGTATGGCATCTGGCACCGTCTTGTTGAAACCACATGTCGTCCACATCTATATTTTGCAATTTAGGCACAAAAAACTGGATTATTACGTCGATATAGCGAGCACCATTAACTGATAAAAAAGAGTGGTCCGATGATGCCTCCAGCCTAAAATACGCACCAAACAGTGGATGCGTTGTGAATGCATTTGTTTCTCAACAATCACTCGTGGATTTTCTGAACCCCAAATACGACAATTTTGACAACTAAGATGATTTTGTTTAAAAAACTAGCATCCAATTGTTGTTGTTCCATAATCCATTCAACGAACTCTCTTCGCTGTGCGAGGTCAGTTGGCTTCAGTTCTTGAGTCAATTGCACTTTGTATGCATGAAGATGCGAATCTTTCGAGATGCACTGTTGAAAGCTTCTCGAAATGTCCACGGAGCCGAATTGATGTTCCTGCACTCTCAACAACGACTCAACGACTTGTTGAAGGACGGCCAGAGTGTCTAAGATCATTAATTGATCCAGTCTCCCTGAATTGTTTCTCTTCACAGTTGATGAAGTTAAATCACTATTCCTACCATATTTTGTACGATAATTGAGAACTGTGGCTACCGAACCTTCATTATTTTTAAAATATTGCTCAACAATGAAAACGCGTTGTTCTTTTGTGTAGCACTCCATTTTTAATAACCCTGAACTGTCAGCTGTCACGCTGTCTCTTTTTTTTGTTGGCAACGCTTTGCCGCACAAATGGAGCAAAATGCAAATCTTGCGAGTATTTTGGGACAACCTTTATAACAATCTTTCTTAATTGTTAGTCTTTGGTTTTCAGACTATATTGATCGATTATCTGTTATTTCAAAAGCACGGCGTATTTGTCTTGGCACACTTTGTTTTTTGAATGGAGTTTAAAAAAGTAATTTCAATCTGATTAGCGACGATAAAGACCGCATAATCAGTTTTATTTTTAAATACTTCGACGTAAACAATTCAAAAATAAAAATTACTACACTATACAACTACACCACTCAGAGCTCAAAGAAGGAAATAAAACAATAACGGTGACAACATAGAAAAATATGTCGAAAGGTAAGGGAAGCGAAAAGATATCTGTGGTGAAAGAAACTCGAACTTTTAGGGGATTCAAGTGTTTCTACAAATTCTTCCCCAATTAATAAGTTGCCCGTATGATATAATATGTAGAAGGTTTTCATTTTATCCCAAGGAAAAATATCTAATTTTCGTATTTAACATTTGGCATTCCCCTCAGTTCATCTTTTTGGTGTGCTTTTCACAAATTTGAATTTTATCTATTGAGAGCTTCATAAACTTGGTAACTACCACCCTAAGAATTTTACACGAGTCACAAGTCACATAATTTTACTTAAATTTTTAAACTTAACAATTTAAAAACGAATATCATTTCATAATAAAAGTAATTACGAGCAAGTCATGCACTTTTCATGACAAATCTCTACATAAGATGAATTTTCTTGATCTTGTCTAGCGTATAATATCTAATTTATAATTAATCAATACTTTCTTGCTCATGAAATGTCATAATGTCCTGTCGCAAAAGTCTGGAAACTTGGTATTCAATCTATTTATGCATTAAAAAGCAGTATGGGCTGGGCACAATGTCTTCTGTGCATCTGTTGTAAATGTTTCCATACCTAGTTCCAACGTATTGTACAGATGTAATCTTCTATTTATTGGTTTCGTCACATCAGTGAGTTCTGTGAAACTTTTCCATAGCATTCATACCACTAGTAGAAGTTGAGTACAAAGTTTTCAAGTCGTTCGGAACATATTTTATCGAATTTCAGTTTTCATATGTTCAACTTTAGTTAGAATTATACCGGTGGCGTCTACATTATTTTCCACAAGATATAAGTTTATCCAATCATAATTGATTAAGACCAAAATAATGGAATTATCAGTTTCATGGCTGACTCGAAGACAAGTTGACCGAGACAATGGGGATATACATACATAGCTACCCAACCCAAACTCACATCATTATATATGCCAATGGATCACTAAAAATTCTATACAAATTTTATGCGTGACAATAATGCAAAAAGCGAATGGCATCTTAGAAACGGATGTAACCAAGGATTCATCATATCTGCCAGGACACAAAAATACTCGTTTTTCTAAAATCAGAAACCGGAATCTTTAAAAAAAAAGGGGATCATCTCGTCACCCTCCGAGGAATGCAGATAACGACGTCTGGGAACAAAACCCACCCACAATCCAGAGACAAAACGTTGAAAAATACCGAAGGAGCAGCAATAAAAATGAAAGAGGAACAAACATCCTCACTTACAGATATAACAGGACCAGCAGCAGCAATTCAAGGGGACATCAAGCAAGTACACACAAATAAAACACAAGTACACCACACTCCATGTCGCTTATATGACAATCTTTATCCTGCAGCAATAACACCGAATGGGACAGAGAAAGACGATGTGCTCATGAAATGGATTACAAACTGTGACGGAGTGCGGCAAGGACATATATATAGATTCCCGTAAGGACTTTAGCAAATTGTAAAATAAAAAGTTCAATCCATCGTGCGGAATGTTCCCGTAGGGAGGGGTAGACACTTTTCGAATCCTATGGATAAACAAACAATCGCTATGGAGACACACATACACTTCAATCCAATAAATCAAAGTTGGGTTTCGTTCGTTCGATGAGGACGAAGAAGCCACCGTCAAACATTCAATAAAACTGTTGGACATTATCCTTCCGAGCCTTAGTCAGTTTTGTCCTTCTGTTAGAAGTCACTTGAGGTTGATTTTAACACATCGTTCCGGAATCACATATGAGAGTTGCGAAACAAATCACTAAACTAATCCTAGAAGCTTAATGAGCCCTTACGCACAAATCTCTCTCATGCCATTTGCAAGGCCTGCCCTCATGTATCCTTTTATCCTATGCGTGTATCTGTGGATATTGTGAGCACTTTACGGCAGCAGATACTTCTTTCAATTGCCCAATGCCAAGAAATGTGTTCATTTTAATGGGTATTCTTTTGAGTTTCGGTGGGGAAGGGGAGAATTGGTCCAGAGTTTTCACCATTTGGCCAATCTTTCGAACAATGACATAGAATCCCTTAGAATTTATTTGCTTTGTTTTCCTTTCAGATCGCACGCAAGACAAACCAAACGTCGTAGTCGACAATGATACGGGAAAAGGGCAAGGATTGTGAAAAATCGACTTTTAACTTTGAGCCCGAGTGAGTGCCCGAGTGACTCCTTTTGGAATGGTTGTCGTGTGCGTACGAGTGTGCTTCTAATGTTTTTTTTTTTTTTTTTTTTTTCTTCTATACCACTTTATCGTTGAATCGTTTTATTGTTAAAGTTTTACGAGCTTGAATTTGTCTGCAGAATGGGTGGGCGAGTGTGGCGAAATGTGCCTACAACCGATTCTTCTTTTTATTGTTATTCATGATAGTTTATTTTATTTGTACGGATATGAATTCATTGGATTTCCTTTTTTTTTTATTCTTTGGAGTAAGTAAATCATCTGTCTGGGGGAATTGTGTCTAAAAAAGTTTTGCGCAGAGAAACTTTTACGCCAGAAAGAAGAATGTGTTTGGCTTAAGTTTGAAGGAGATCCTGCCTGTACACACGCACATACATGGTATTGTTCGAATTAAAAACTTTCAGAGGAATTGAGAGCCTGGTAAAAAATTACTACTCTGCACACCCACCAACTTCGGAACGAAGATGTGATATATCACTTTTGTTGTCTGATGTAAGTTATTATTTGTCGGAATTATAGGTGTTAAAGTTTCACAAGGAGCAAATTGCCAGTTTTCGTCAAAAGGTACAAATAATACTCTTATATTTGTATCCTTGACTTCTTTATGACTTTGATACTTTACAACTTTGATGGGTCTGACGGAATATTCTTTATGCATTAGGTATGGGGGCATAAATATGTATTTTTTAAGCAACCTATTTTGGGATTTTCCACCATTCCGTAGGTGAATAGAGTACAAAGTTTCCACTGATGTTTACATTTAAGTGAAAATAAACTTTTAGGAGCAACATCAACCTTAAGGGAATTTTTCACTTTCTAAAATATTTACACCACTTTATTGCTGCACCAAAGGACCGCGTCTTCTGGTTCATTATTGGCGTTTTTTTCTTTCTCAAACCCCAGCTATATTACCTAGCCTTCCTAAGTGATGAAGACATATCCTCTTCACCAGATCGATTTCGCTGTACAGCTGCTGCAGTTCGTTCTTTAATTTTTTCCTCCATATGATGTGAACGCAGACAGGAATATAAAAAATTTTTCTATCGAACACTGGTGTGAGAAAGTTGAGCGTGTTATGTAGCGCTTCCTTCGTTCTCCTCAAAATGGCCTTCTTAGCTCAAAACAGCTCATTTTATTTACGCATTGACTTCGTTGGTAAAAATAAGACCAGAAACTATTTAGCCAAATTCTTGACCACTTTGAAGTTATAACTTTATGTGAATCGTGCTATTTTGGCAAACCGGCGTTAACTCAAAACGAATTGCTTTGAAGCTTAAGCAATCCAGATTTTCATTTGATGTCCTAATTTAACTCCTTTTAAAATGAAATCAATAGTCAATATCATATCAGAAATGTTCTAATTACTAAAACTAATTTTCTTGGTGGGTTAAAGATGTGGTTAAACTGTGGGTGGAGGTAATATGGTGAATGATGCTTGAAGCTATAGGCACAGTACAATTGACCTACTACTTTTCTGGTGCAATTGTGGCTAAAGTTTGTGGATCTAGATAACCTTTGTACTGTTCTTCGGCAACAATTAAGGGTGTTCGTATCAAAGGCAGATTTAACGTGCAATATTCTCAAATACTTTTAGTTGTAAATATGTTGTGTATTGACAAGTCCCTTCATTTGACGTTTTTTCGTATATATAATTTTGGCTTTATGTAAAAAAGGAGAATCAGATTTCAGCATTTGGAATACTATCCGTTCAGATTCGACTTGATCTGGACATCATCTAATAGCTGAAATAATGGAATTCAAATTCAACACCTCAGCTCTTGCATTTCATCCTCAAGATAATAAAAATCGGGCCTATTAACATGAGGTCATCAACCAGCTGAGACATTTGCGACAGTACTCTACGTCCGCAGTCATTCAGTTTAAAACTAAAATTGCTGGGTCCATAACACAACTCATCGGTCATCGATCTCAGGATTCCAAGTGGTGCATAAAACTTTTATGATGTCAGAATCATTAATTGGAAAATGTAGATTCTGCCATTTGTTAAGGGTGTGAGGAGCAGAATAAGTATAGCATTTCCCCTAGATCTCTCCTGCAATGAATGCATTATGGAGTGGATACTTAAAAGAAGATTCACTGCTAATATTGAATTCACTTACATAATGTCACTACAGGAAAACTCTGGAGTTTTCGCTGTTACCAGGATCATTTTCAGAACATTGATCTTATCAACTAGTGTTGGGCACTATCGAATGACTTCGATTACCGATAGCTGGTAATCGATGATAACCGTATCGGAAGTTAATATCACAAAAACAAAAAAATATATATATATTTCGGGATTTTCGCTTTCAAGAATATTTATAATAGATCTCCATCAACTTCATATTGCACATCTACAATTTTCGAAAATTTATAAAAAAAATTGTCATCTATTTTGAAGAGAATTTCAAAAACTAAAATTGTAATATTTTTAGTTCTCCGTACCTGAATTCAACACTCTGTCTGTCTGTTCACGTATGTATCTGTCATAAGCTTGTAATTTTGAACTGCTTGAGATAGAGAGCTGATATTTTGTACAAAATTAGGCACGTCCTAATAGACCGAAAATAATTAGTTAAAATTATTGAAAAAATATTTTTGTGGGGAGTCTTTTGGGAGCATAAAAATAAAAAAAATAAAAATAAATATTTTTACACCTCACCATGTGATATATCAAATTAAAGGCGGACTACCAAGGGGTCTAAAAATATTAAACAAATCTTGTTGGAAGAAATACAACTAACCACGCGAGGCACGATTTGATGAATACTTCTTTTTCATATGATGCACCGTTTTCGAGATATTCGCACTGAACAACGATTTCCACTATTAGCTTCGGGGTGAAGTCGAATATTTTGAAAGATTCCGTACCTGAATTTTAAAAAAAACTAAGGAATCAGGCACACTTATGGAGTTTTAAAGTTGAGAATTTCGAACGCAATGATTTTATTCGAACGATGGACCGTTTTCGAGATAACTCACTCAAAAATGCTTTGGGGTAAGGTCGGACGTTTTGGAAGATTACGTACTTATATAAGTCGATAGTTTTTATTTCCTTATACCACCTGAATTTCCACACAGTTAGACTTTTACCGCTTTCTTCAAAGCAATCCGACCTCTTAACTGGCCACAAAATTCTCTCAGGACGGGCCGAAGTGACGGCTATTTTTAGCTGTAAGGACTGTATGTATTTATAAGTCTTTGTTTTCCTTGTATATATTTTTGAATCCTTCAGTCTTATCAGTGTGCTAGCCCAAGATCAATAACTGGGAGGATTATAGGGTGAAGTACCTAGGAGTATATTCTTGTACAATTTTTGTTTTTTATAGTACAGTTTATTAACATACAAATTAAACGTATTAAAACACACCATTCACTTTGCTATGCAATCGGTGTCAGGATTTCCCCAAGCTCCTATCTTCTACATATTATTTTTCTACGTATAAAAAAAATCCTCAAATACGAGTTTATGTACAAACATAAACTTGAGCGAACTTTTAGTGGGTAATCTACCAAACAGGATTCGAAGACCAACAACCAGAGGGTTGTACCCCAATTTAACATATCTACATACACTCTTCCTAGAGACTACCACCACTGCTCGTATTTTAGGTTAACTTTATGACGACGCCCAAAGGGAATTCGTTGGTGATGGAAGTATCTCGCAGAAGGATGCGTTCCCTGACAAGAGCATAATAAACATTTAAGATTGTAAATTAAGTCTTCTTTTTTTCTCCGTCCTCCAAATTTAGTGCAATTACCTGGATTCCAATGGAAGAAATTGCTAATAGTTCTCGAAGTGAGATCATCAAGTACATTGTATGTATGTACTCGTACACACCTGATAGAAGGCAAAGTGAAACCTAGATATGGGAAAGAGTTGAGGAAACTCACCAGGACCAAATTGCGTCAGCATGCATCCTTGTGTTCATCTGTTTATTTTTCAGGTTCCTTTAGAAATGTGATGGTTTTAATTAATTTTTTGGGTGTGTAATTTTTGAAATTAATTGCTTTTAAAGGCAGGCAGTCAAAGAGATGGCAAAATATTAACTTCTAGGAGAACGGAAATGAGGAGAATGTTATCTATATTTAATGATGAATTAAAAATATGTTTAATATCTCCTACCGGAAATTAACTTTTTACGTTTTAGAGTATCTTTAAGAATGATATTTCGAGAAATATTGGCGTATAAAATGCCAGTAACCCGAAATTATGTTATTTTTCATAATCTTAAAATTCTAAAAGAAACCAGTATATGGGCATCTTACATTTCTAGGTACCAACGGTTTTTATCGTATTAATTTATGTAGTTCTTTAAAAGACTGTGAAGGAGAAAGGGTCTGTGTTTCAATAGAATTGATTATTTTTTTTTTATAAAAGTGAGTCAAATTGCTTTAGACATTATAAACGAGTTAACAAAGCTGAATACGATGAAGAAATATTTCGAATAAGTAAATACACTGGCTTGTATTTCACCTCAACACCTCGTAAGTGACAGAGCAGCAAGAATTGCAAAAGAAAGAATATTGGAAAATAAAAGCATCGGGATCATAGATATGAATCTCATTTTAAAGTAGCACCTGTGCTGCAAATCCCCAGAAATGAATGATGAAGTACATCTCCCTCAAAAACTGCACCACGGAACTGAATACGTCTGAAACGAATCGAATATGTCAAATATTGTTCAAATCTTGATTTCAGGCAAAATCTATTGCGTCATTACCGAGATATAGCAGATTTTAAAAACCAGGTACGCCATATCTTGGCATATGCCCACTCTAAATCAAATACAGGGTGTCTTTTACGTTCCAGGTCAATGTTGTCTGGTCGCTATTTTGGTTTGGTTGGCATTTGTCAGTTCGCATTTTACGGTCGTGAGGAGCAGTCGATAACAATATATTATGGACCATCGAACGCCTCAACAACGTGTTGAAGTTATTAAACCATTTTTGTTGGTTTAAATCATGTGCCTAGCAAGTCAACCATTCAGCGTATCATAAATCAAATTGAAACTCAGGTACAATGGCAGGTAAAGTGAAGTCCGACCGAGTTCATAGCGTACGTACGGAACAATATATTGCTGCAGTTAGAGACAATATTGATGAAAGACCGGGTACCTCTGTTTAAAATATTAAAAAAAAGACTTTGCATTTGCACCCGTATAAAATTCAATTGACTAATGGAAAATGACCATTTGCGTCGGCGAGAGTGGAGTGAAAAGGTTTTGCAACTCCATATTGATGAACCCAATTTTTGTAAAAAAAATTATTATGAGTAACGAAGCTCATTTCGAGTTTTTTGACTTTGTTAATAAACAAAATTTCCGCTATTGGGGCACTGAAAATCCTCAATTGATACATCAACAACCTTTAAATCCTCGTAGAGTTACTGTAATTGGGTCAGCGGAACCATTGGGCCGTATTTTTTTTTGGAAAACGCAAGAGGCAATGCTATAACCATTACTCGTGATCGCTATCGTGGCATGTTGCAAAACTTCCTTGTGCCCGAATTGTATCGATTGGGCCTAAAACACATGCGGTTCCCAGCCGCATAATGTCAAACAGAAGTGATATCGATTGACCCCCTCCATCCCCTGATTTGGCCCTGTCTTTTTATTTTGGGGGTACTTGAAAGGAAAAGTCTACAGTAACAAGCGAATTACAATCCCGTTGCTAAAGGACATCATTATTCAAGAAATTGGTAAAATAATACCAGGAATGTGGCAAAATGTTATGCAAATTATGGTTGAAAGAGCACGTATCTGTCTCGTGGCTAGAGGAGGCCATTTGACCGATATGATATCTCATTCATAATTATTACAAACCAAACAATAGGTAAATAGTCAACAAAAAAACATAGGACTGGAACATAAAAACACCCTGTATTTAATTTGAAAAAAATCCACAGCTCTTTTTTCGAGAATAACTATTTTATACACAATCGGGAAATATGTAGTAAAGTACAGTTAATTTTCGGGAAAGAGTGAAAATTCAAATTTGGTCTCGAATTTTGAGCCCACAGACCCCAGATATCAAGTTTGGGGAAAATTTGTCAAGCCGTTTAGGCTGCAGTCGACCATACATACACAGATATACAGACAGATTGGCAGGCAAACAGTCAGGTAGACAGAATTGCCAGACCCACTTTTTTGAAATTCTCGATTATAGCAATCATTAATCAAAATCTCGAAATCGAATTGCTTTCCAGATCAGAATTGTCGTTTCTGAATCTTGAAGAATAGTATAATTTGTAATTTTTGAGTAGCGTTTTGAGGAAAAAGGTTGCAGAACACGACCTTTCGTGCTGTAAAAACGTTTAACAAATGTTTAGATTGTCAAACTTCGACCTAAAAGAGAAATAGTGTAGAATTATAGCTAATCTCTCTGGCTTCTGAATGTATCTAAGTACTGAAGGTAATTTATCGAAGGAGTTCAGACTAGTCTTAGAGTAAACACATTAAGAAAATGGCAGATTTCTCCTTCCCAGTAAACTGGGCGTGGCTGTGACCAAAATTAAGAAATATTTTCACATGTACTACTTAGGCTTTAAAAAGCTTTATATTGTACGAAATTTTATCTACCCAGCTGGAAATTTAAGACCCAACACTATCTAGTTACGAACAGATGGACTAGAGTACAAAATGAATATAAGGAACGATCGTAAGAGGGTTGGAGTGAGAGTACCAAGCATTCAATGAATTCAATTGTTGTTTATTTGCACATATCATGGCCGTCTATTACGTTTTGGTTCTTCAGCGTTTTACTGCGATTTTCATCTGACCGCTGAGAACTTAAATATATGGTTAAATATAGCTTATTATTTGGTAACAAATCCTTTCACTAGCTACAAAAAGAGTTGGGGAAATTATTACTTCTAATTTTCATTCTATCCAACCAAAATTGTATATTCAAAGGGGTTTGAATTTTTGGAATAATTTTGCAAATTAACGATTTTGTTTAAAAATAATACCATTGTCATCATTTAATTTTCCAACCCGGAGGAGGCTAGAACGGGAATTGTTCAGGATGTTAAGCCATTTGCTATTTTTTAACTGCTTGCCTATTTCATTTCAAAATGTTAGCATTGCCCATCGCAGCTACCAAGTTCAAACAAAAGCCGCAAAATCTAGAAAATGTGCTTGCCCATTTCATTGCTGGATGAAGGTGATGTGGCCTTGAGTGTAGCACGAGCTCGTAGTTGTACTGGGTGCCATCTGCCTGCCAACTATTTTTAGTAATATCAGATGAAAATAAATGTTTAATAAGGCAGAAGGAAGAGCACTACCGATACGCTGGCAAGCTTATATCTGGATTTTCCCAGTGAAAATCGTGGTGAGCAGCTTTATCCAAAGGCCTCTACCAAGTATTTAAATTGGCATATCACAATTTTTCATATAATGGTAACAAAGTAGAACTACGCCTTTTGGTAGATAAGTGAATCTTAGCAAAAAGGATTTCCGGTATACTAATCGGAGTAATCACCAAACAGTACACCATTAAAGATATGGTTCGAAAATAGAAAACTGGGTCCAACGATATATGCAAGAGTTGCTACATACTCGTACTATGCCCTGCTTTGCAAGAACGACAGCTTTGCACTTTGGGCTCTAGATTCTTTGAAATCTTAACAGAGCTAGAAGACTTGAGGATGCCGGTCCTAGGGTTATGCGATACTAAAGAAGTATCGATACTTGAGTTTCTTTAGTATTGAATGGAAAGTTTCGATACCGATATCGTAGTACCGGAATATCTCTAATTGGACCTACGGAAATTCATAAAAGGCAAGGACTGGTTTATAAGAACTGGTAAGAAATGTGGATAGGTTCTCAAACCATGAAGAGATCCACAGTGAAACCATAACACACTCCTATTAACCAAACCTAGGTTATAAGTTTCGTTTAAAGTTTAAACTTTCAAATTGCGTAGCATAATTGACATAGTAGCATGAGCCTTCCAAGATTAATAAAATGCTACTATAGTTTTGTACAAAATACCTGACAAAGGAGTTTTATCATATTTTAAAAGAGCCAACTTTCCAACATTCGGCAGATCATATCACCGTTTAAACTTAGTTTACTTACCTTCCAAAGCAGATGTGACCATGGATCTTACGAAGAAATGGGATTCTTTTTGTCGTCTTTATCATTCAAGCTTAACAGACCACTTGATTAAGATGGATATTCATAACAAATGCGAATCTGAATGCACTTAGTTTTAATCATGGGAATCCAATTCCTCATTAGTTACCTATGCTTGCATTCATCAAAATGAATAAAACGAAAATAATTCCCCTGGGATAAGGGTTCCAAATTAGGACATTTCCGTAGATAACAAATGTTTTGAATATAAAATATTTAAAAAAAGAAACACAATAAATCCTCATGGACAAATGAGTATGCAAGCCATTTGTCATTGCCCTACGAGCTTCGCCAGGTCGAAACCATCAGCTAAACTAGGAGTATACCAAGCAACGCTTTACGTAAATCCGCTCATCCTCCTTTATAAATGTCCACTTCACCGCACTGAATTATTACCGCTTTCAAAATTTGACTTAAGTTACGGAAACATAATAATTCTTGTGCCAGTCGCTATTTAGATCCTTCTCCAGCTCCACTGTGAGTCACGGGTGAAAAAAAAAGAAAAAAACAAAAGTATAAATCTTCCCAAATTGAAAAGGACGATCCTCTTGCACCCACTTTAACGGTGAAACAGTACCACTCGACAAATGCTCCGCTGCACTTCTACAACCAACTGGGGGAAGGGGGCAAACACCTCATGCATCTTTCGGTACCAAAGCAGCATTGGAAAGTGCATAAAATGTAAAAGTTCCTTTATTTTTTTTTTTTTATTGCAAAAGAAATCCCAGAGGAAGCAGCACATAAAGACACACTCATATAATGACACATGTATGAATCCATGTTACCACTTATCCTTAACGTTAAGGATTTAGAAGCTCTATCCAGCTATGGCCGTGCTATCTGTTTTCATTAAAATGACTACTTCTCTAGAGGACTTTGTCGGTTTGGACTGATGGTTAACCCTGCATAATAAGGGGGCTAGAGGAGCAGTGGCAATGGACACGTTCGCGTATATGCATGCGGTGATGTATACAGTCATGGGGGAGCTATCGCCATTTGTTTGCATAAGTCAGTCAGTCAGGACGCTTTTTCCTTATGTATGTGCGAATTCTCTGAGATACCACCATGGAGACTCTTCACGTTAATGTAACGATTTGAATGTGACTGCAGTAGTGCAGTAAAACGTTTATCGACGATGACGACCAACGACGAGGGGCACCGGAGCATAAGACAAAGGGACCGGCAAGGATGACAAAGACAGTGCTGGGACTCAAAGGCAAAGTGGGTTTCCTTGCCGGAAGGAAATCATATTCATTGTGTGTGCACATACTCGGTCTTTAATGAGATCATGTGCGTCTTTAGTTGATGTGTTCTGACGTTGTCCTGAATCGTTGTTTTTTTTCCTCGTCCTCCCTCCATGGACACAAAGGAATTGCAAATAAATTGTGTTACTCCTACGGGAATGTTACTCTTTATAAATGATCGAGTCTTAGGGACACTCTGGCTCTTCATTTCCATTCAGCCGGTGTGTCTGCACTTTCATTCTATCACAAGTGCTGCTTCTCACTGGATTTGAGGATGTACTCGTAAGTCGTAACATTTGCAACTCGCTAGAGGTTTTTTAATCTCGCCGTTGGCCCCTGCTTTGGAGATAGAATGTTGTTTGCATTCGGTGTTGGTGGTGGTTTGCAAGGAATGGATAATATGCAAAACATTCACATGAATCCAAGCAATGTGTTTGCTGCATTTTTAATCAGCTGAATTTCAAAGAATTAATTGGAAATTCCGGTACAGATTGGACACAGTGGGGTCAACTGAAATAAAAATTAAACAAATTGGCGTTTCATCACCCGAAACTCTCATATGGTTATAACTGACAGGAAAAAATTAACGGTGTCAGGAATTATTGTAGTGTCATTGATGGCTACGTGTTTCAACACAGTAAGTCTTATCACGAGATTAGTTGGGCATCAAATGATAAGTAGCCTGCGATGGATGAGAAGCGCTAAATGCTGTATATTTGATGGAGATACCCTGAAGTCCTAAAGAACAAATTTGCGCCAACGAATGCTTTGTGACTTTCGTACAATATCACCCTTAGCAGAGCAAGTAGAAATTAATTATCAGTCCTCAGGGTTATCTCAGTATATAATTCAATCGAATTTGTCAACTTGAGGGTCAAGGCTTCCTTCAAATCCTTTAAATAAATAACCCCTGAGGACAGATGGATATTTTGAAAGCATTTAAAAGGGAACGAAGAAGCTTCACATTGTCCTTTCGGGAATTCTACTCTGCAAGAGACAGAGTTAACCTTTCAGAAAACTAGATCTTGCTTTTGCTTGAAAAAATACCATATTCCGTTCTCAAACCTCAATGAATCGATGGGGTTAGCATGAAACTTCCGAGAAATCTGACAGAAACTATCAAGTACCAACCACTACTAGAATTCGAGACAGGAATGAGTTGGAGAACAGGCAATTTATTAGTAAAGTAAATTAGGATACTCTTCATTGACAGATTCAGTATAAGAATACTTCTGATAAGAATAATGAATCCATTAACCTAATCCAGCAGAAGAATGAGTCGTTCTAAGCAAATATGGCGCAGAATATCTAAGGAGAAACTTTGTGTTATTGGTGAGAGACTTGACCTAGAGTTCACAGTAAATACATATGTTAGTATGATTCTTTAGTTAATATGTTGTCTTGGATTCGGAATAATCTATCTTTTGGTTTTGTCCAAGTTCAATAAACAAACACTTTTATTTTCCCTTAGTTTACATCAGTTTGACCCCTCTGTGCAGTTCATGGATTTTTTTCTTGCTTCAAATTCTGTACGTTTAGGTAGGACAGGTGGAAGGAAAAGTCTTTTGGTGGCAAAGCATACATAAGTGTTCAACTTCAGACAGAGTCAAAATATTAAAATGAAATGAACTTAAATGAACTTTTACTTCGCTTTGATTGGAGGTGTCTTTGAATATCACCCCTGGCCCTTAACATGACTTAATTTCAGAAATACTACAGCCGTAAAAGGTTTTGGAATTTATCTTTATTAGGTAGACTTCTAAAGGCCATAAAAATGAATGTACCTTCTGCCATCGCAGAATGCGTTATTTTTCTACTTAGAATCTGATCCGACGGCATGACCTCGAATTGTGAACTACTAGTAATTTTCTCGTTTCTCTATGAAAGCCAATAGAATAGGAATTTCAAACATTCAAAAAAAAAAAGTTTGCTAAAGCTAATCAGAATTGTTTATATCAATAGTGTATCGGAAAGTGAATGGCGTTTTCTTTTTCCACGAAAGTTCGGAAATACGAGTATGCTTTTTATTGATGTACATAGGTATACCCGAAAAATTCTGAGACGCGCATTATATTTTCATAGATGGATGCACAGGTGAAACGCGAACTCTGAAAATTCCTTTCCTTTGCTGCACACTCCACAGAATTTTGCAATTCTATTCAATGTTCAATCGTAGTATTTCGACAAAAAAGCTCTTGGATTATGCGATTTGGTTGAATGGAAATAACGATTGGATATTGTAAAGACGTGATGGAGGTAGTTCTCTTTTTTTGGCGCACATGAAAGCAGGGATTTGTATTTTGCATTTCACGAAATTCCTTTCTTTTTAAGAACAGTTTGGGGGAAGTTATTTCTTCGTTATTTTCATAAAAATAGTTTCAACAGGCAAAATATGTATCATAGATACATTATTATTAAAGTTTATACGAAATAATCATAGTTAAGATTAGAGACTATTTATGCAGACTTTTAAAGGCCAGATTGGGGCAAATTTACCTAAAAATGGTAATTTTCGATGAAAATGTAGTTTTTGTCGAAAAGAGATAAATTTTGCTCTACATGGGAATATATTGAAAAGTGTGCCTCTTATCATACATATAAATAGAGGTATCAGCTGTTTTTGATTACTCTGTACCGAACTACTCGTATGTATGTACATATAATGCATGGATATTGAAAACTGGTGGGAGGGGACCCCCACAAAAATGATTTTTATAATGTATTTCTCTATTTATTTAGGTCAACCACCTACTGTTTTTTTTTCAATATTCTTGCTGGAAACTGAAATGCTCTCTTTTGAGCTTACGAGCGAAAAAAGAAAACTAAATTTTGCTTTCTCAAAGCTATTTCTGGTGATGGTTAAATCTTATTGCGAATATCTAATCGGAGACCATGAACTACGGTTACAAATTTGGACTGCCATGTCCACTTTCATCTAAGAAAATGTTGTGAAAACTGCTTTTCTGACAAATGTTTGAAAATATTTGAAAATTTCAAAACGCTATTTTATTAGGGATGGTTAGGTTAGGTCAAGTTGGAGGGAAGTGCACCTAAGTGCTTATCACGGGGGCCATACGGTCCATTGTGTTTCCCTTTTATTATGTGGAACCAATATTTAAAACCTTTGTCCTACGGTCGTTTCTGTTACAAACCAGCCTGCGCTCTTTATGAAGCGCAAATGTTTGGGCAATCACATAGCTAAGTGTTTATGTTAGTTTAGGTCTGATGGGGTAACGTACAGGGTGAACGACCTACTACGCCACACTTAGATCAATGTAGATCCATTGTGATGTCCAAGGAGTGTAGCTTCACCACTCGCGAACTCTATGGGTTCTTAAACCAACCCGATGCATTTATAAAATTGGTTATCTTATTTACCGATACATTTGATAGTTCTTCTAAGTCTTGGAAGAAATATTTCAGTAGTACTTTGAATCTAAGGTAGTAGAGTCCTGGGCAATGGCACGGGAAGTGAGGTGTATCTTCGTGTATATCCTCATCGCCGCAGCGTCTACATATATCGTCTTTTCTTATTCCCAATTTCTTTGTGTGATAACGTAACAAGTTGTGACCAGATATCATCCCCACTAAACCAGATAAGATATATCTGTTGAAGTGCAATATTTGCTCGGTAAGATTTTTATCGTAGAGCGGCCAGAGTTTTCTTGTAATTATACAGGATTCTAGTGATTTCTATCTGCTATTTGCTATGGTGATCATTTTATTTCTAAATTCTAGGTTCAGGTTGCAGGGTGGTGTCTTAATTGACGAGTTAGCTCGTTCATCAACGCCATTATTTCCGGGTACCCAGCAGAGCTTTATATTGTGTTGCGTACCAAGAACCCATAGCTCTTCGCGACAGCAACGCAAAAGCTTCGATTTAATCTGTGTGGCGGAAATCGCTTCTATCGCTGCCTGGCTGTCAATGAAAAATGTGATATCATCTGGTAGTATAGCTTTCATTGCAGCGTCCCGGGCAGCTGTTGTCACCGTCAAGACCTCCGCTTGAAAAACACTGCTATAGTACGGAAGCCGAATTGACTTGTTCAAATTGATTTTTCCAGAAAACATTCCTGCACCTACTCCCACGTCCATCTCAGATCCATCAGTGTAGATGGAGATGGAGTTGCCATTTATTAGGGATATTAGTTTCCCATTCCTCCCGACTCGGAAATGAACTGGAAAATGGCCCATGAAAGTCTAAATGTATGTAGTCTCTATGTAGTCCCGCCCATGTATTTGCGCAAAATATGCGCATGCCCCGTGAAGCTTGACCTCCAGCCTTCAGATTGGCTTAATCTTAGAGCACTTCTAGCTGCAGATTCCTGTGCAAATAGATCTAAAGGTAATAGATTGGTTTGGTCTCTAATCCTGCAGTTGGTGTAGTTCTCATAGCTACTGTGACACCAGTACACGCGATTCTTTGTACTCTGGTTAGTATCTTGAGGTTTGTGCCCTTACTTGCAGCTGGCCACCATACTAGACTACCGTATGTCAATATACGTCTCACAACTGCTGTGTAGGGCCAGAAAATGACTTTTGGTTTATGCCCCTAAGTTTTTCCAAATATTCTGCTACAAGTGTAGAGAGCTATCATAGCTTTCCTTGCTCTCTTCCTTGTATTTAGTCCCCAGATTAGTTTTTTGTCTAGTATTAACCCTAGATATTTAACCCTATCAGAAATTTTAAGAGGAGTGCCCCCAATGGATGGAATTTTGAATTCCGGTATTATCTTCTTGTTAGTAAATATTGTCAGCTCCGTTTTTAGTGGATTTATTGCGAGTCCATTTCTTTTAGTCCAGTTGCTGATTATCTTAAAGGCGCCTTTTATTTGGTCGCTTAAGGTTGGAAGGAATTTACCCGTGGCCAGTAACGCTTCATTGTCCGCGTGCGCTACCGTCTTAACCCCACTGAATCTAAGTTTTATTAGTACTTCATTTAGCACAATAACCCAGAGTAGAGGAGAGAGAACACCTCCTTGCTGCGTACCTCTACCAGCTGATACTCTTAGTATCGCATTGCCTAGTTCTGCGTTTGTGTACCTATTTCTTAGCATGGAAACTATCCATCTGATCAGAATGTCCTCAATATTCAGGTTTTTAAGGTCCTTTCTACTCCGCCGTGACATTATTAAAGGCCCCTTCAATGTCTTAGCAAGTGTTTGATGGTTTTTGTCTCCTCTATATCTGACAGCTTCTGCAGTGGTCGGGTGATACCTGGTCTAGCAGCCATTTCTCCTATCGCGCAGTGTCCTGTTTACGCGCCTATCAAGATGCGAGTTTATTTTGTATTCATCGTCAATAGGCTTTTTGTTTTGTTTTCATCCACCTATTGAAGCTTCTACTGATATCCGAGTATGTTGAAGAAATAATACTGATCCCTTTTTAGCTGGTTCATCTGTTGTCTCGTTTCCTTCTATATTACTATGTCCAGGATCTCAGCAGAGAGTTACATAATGGGTGTTGTATATTCTGTTCAACGTATTACGGCATCGGGAAACTGTTTTCGATCTGACTTCCTCGGTGTGTAGTGCTTTGATTGCCGTTTGAATATTCACGAAAATTGTAATCTTTGAAGTAGGGATGGTTAGAAGATGAGAGATAGGTATCAGGCGAATTGTAACATTTCCGTATGTTTTTTTTACTAAGGTACACGTAAATTTCAGTCAAGACATATGATAACACTGATTAATACGGTTACAGGCTGCAAGCTTGACCCATCTTTACCCTGCTGGAGAACAATTTAGAATACCCATCAGCTGATTTTAAGGTAATGGAGGAAACAGTCAATCATAAATCGTACACAAAAGTACGTATTCAGATTTCAACTGAAAAATTGCTAAAAATCTGACATTCTACCGGCTTCAAAGAGTGCTTTCGAAATCTGATATTAAAATTTAATTTCTGGTTCTCCTGGAGGTGTTATTTTTTTTGAAACTGTTGATTACAAACGTAATTTTCTGTTAGCAATAATGTGCTTGTTTATTATAAAGTAAGTACTAAAGGTATTTTGTAAAGCGTGGTCAATGCAACTTTTTACGTTTGTATGGTACATCGCAAAGTGAAACCAATTGAATTACAGATTTCTTTGCAATTCTTTTATTGTCAAAATTTTGATTGCCTCTCTTTTGATATCACAGTAAGTAATGTTTGACTTTAACCACACAAAGCGTTGTTATAATGAAGTATTTCACACTCGACACCCAATTATTGGGGATTCTGGGTAACATCTCGATTTAACATTTCGTCGGAAATAAACTTCAACAATCGGAAACGTACCCAAACTTTTTTGAAAGGCATTCACCCTAAAATACATAAAGCCACGAGTCGACATTTTCCAGTCATCAAATAAAGCACATAATCCAAAGCTAACCTTTAAAATATCCCAAGGATGTCTTTTGTCGAGATAACCAAAAAGTTTTGAATTTTATTGCAGATACCACGTAGCACCGTGTGTCTCATTTTGAATCCCAAGTAGGACCTTCAGACCTTTATTTAGTATTATGGCCACCATTTCCCTTCCGCTGATACATTCACATAGTGTTGATTAAAGAAATTCCGTAAGTACTCATTACGTTTCGAGTTAATGGCATTCTGTAGTCGGCCTCTCAGCCGTGTCCTATACAATGTAGAAATCCTCGCATTACATGGCATTACTTCAATTGTCGGTTTGCCAAACGGCTCTGCCTATACACATGAACGATTGAGATAATTGATGACTGCCTTTCAATGGCTTGTAAATGAGGCACATGGAAGCTTCTGAAATTTACACATTCGCACAGCAGACATCACCACACCCAACATCATCCTATTACAAGGATTATGTGTGATTTCCAGTAGAACAACCTGCAAACATCAAATATACGCTTCAGATGGCAAACAATGGATGATGGGTGATACACCTGTTTAAATTGTTTTAAGGACGGTAATACAAGTTAGCTACATTTATGCAGTACTTATATTCATATGCAAGGTAAGTTGTGCGGAATGGCAGCCATTTAAGAGCAGCAAGACAAGGCACCTAATTTTGTGGCAAATGATTCGAAAACGACGTCAATTATTTAAATTTGTAAATGCGAGGTGTTAACACCTTTCACCTGTGTGCATGCATTTCATCAGAAGAGAAAATAAATACATACAATACTACCTACTTATACGTTTGAGATAGAGCCTCGATCTATGAGTATGTCTGCGGTGTGGGTGGTAATAATTATCGATCTCATTCGCTAATGCTGGTTTCAGTTATCCTGAGAGAAAGTCTCATAATTAGATTACGCATCTACGGCTGCTCGCTGATAATTGAAACTATTTCGATTAATTGCCTTTATAGCTGGTGTGAGTGGGTATGTTACATTTCGTAGTCACATATCCTTAATCTGATTATCGAATAAAGCGTATCGGCAAAGTGTTAATTAATATTCTTTTAGGGTAATCACTCAAAGGATAAAGGAACGATGTGTGCGTGTGTAAGTGTGAGTGTGTGCCTCAGATGCAAGGTAAGAGAATTTATGGCAAATGAAAGTATCGAGTCGTTAATTATGTACTTACATGGGTTTGCGTTAATTCCAAGGCAAGTGTGCTTTCCCTATATCTTTAGATTTTTGAGATTATAATTATAATAGGATCGTTGTGGCTCAAGTAAGGATTGGAATGTTTCCACTAACCATTCTTCCTTGGATCTAGGTAACAGAGGAAGGGGTTGTGCTATAGGGGTAACTTCCTCACTAGGCAAAGAGATGTAGTCACGCCTCGGATAATAATATATCCTATCATTTGATAACATGACATACAATTTGATAACACTGACAGCGATTTGAGAACATGCATTTGGAATGTACTCACCTTGTACAATCCGATCTGTCTCCACACAGTATAATTCAAATATTTTCGTGATCCAGGAGTTACTTTGGCTATACGTGCATATACCACAAAAAACTGCACAGGTTAGGCTAGTGTTAGAATCACTTTCTTTAACATCGTATTGTATGTATTGTAACATAATGTAGCATAATAACTACGCCCCAAAAAGATGCAACACATTCCGAAGTGTCTTTTCATTCGAGGTTCATGTCCACGGTAAGAGACGGATTATGTCTAAGACGACGTCGCGGAATTAAGAGAGAATTATAACCGCAAGATATTATTGGCTGCAGCTGTCATCTTGGAATTATTACATCAGAATTTTCTTGTTCCAGTGGTCGAAGAATTTGCCAGAAGTTTCTGGCTATCAGAAATGCGACTATATAAGGACAGATGGCGATCGAGGAAAGGCAATTGGGTTTTGAACCGCACTAAGAGATTGGAAAAGTGATAATAGTCGAAGTTGTAATTTTGTGATAAATTGAAAGTTGACAGTTAACAAGAAGAAGTAAATAGTTTGGATTTGTGAATTAAGTAATTGAAATGAGATAAAGTGATTAGGGAAGAAAGAGACCTTGTAAGGATAGAATTTGCGAAGAACAGTATAGTGGGAACTTGAATTGTTCTATAGACTAGAAAATAAGGAAATGATCTCACAGAATAACGTTTTATCTACTCGAGCCGTAGCTCGCATACTACAGTATTATACATGTTTGTAACCTAATGTAATGACTGAGAGTCTCGAAAAGAAATGGTAACGGGTAAACCCTAAATGGGCCAACGGCGGATTTCATATCCACAAAGACATCCTGCTATACTAGCATCAGCTTACCCGACTACTTGTTCTGCCAAATAGCTGGCCTTCTATCATAGGTTGGTGGTTGTGCCGTCGGGGTGACATCATCACCACTAAAGAGATATGGTCATCAAAGAGACAAAATCCTAGGATTGAACAACATGATCTAGAACGCTCTTCACACATTATACGACAGATATATGTCAGGGCTTATAGAGAGCACCTGAGCGAAAAACTCCAAAGTATACCACAAATAATAACGAACATTGGATCCAGTGTCGCACCATTGCAGAATTTGTAGCTGAAACCACGATAGGTTTCCAACGTCAGCCAAAAGAGAACTTTATTTTTATAATTTTCTCTCAAAAGAAGCGAACTTGTAACTCTGCGACAGCGGCTCGAGATGCTTGTAGATGTCTGTTGATTCTGCTCTTCAATAGCTGAAGCTTCTGGAAATATGTCTACTGTAACTGAATTCCAAAGTTTACTTGTCATCTGGCGATTTTGATAAAAAGATGTTGGCGCTGTTAGCATGTGGAAATGTAGGTGATGGACCCTCGTTGTTTATCAAGTAGGATGCTTAAGTGACATAGTCAGAAGAAGAGGCAAACAAAAAATTCTCCCTCAGCACAACTAGTGAATAAAGTCACCTCGGCGATATTAATTTTACAGGTTCTGCATCATCATCTAACACTCACCTCGAGAGGTATATTATTCGTGCGCTTAAGTACCAAAAGGGTTCGAGATACCAAAGACCTTAATAGAGCTGTGCGCATTGATGCTCTCGTTTCAGACAGTACAGTTATGTAATATTAGGTTATACGAGTAGATCGAAGTATTGGCCAGGAGAGTTATCACGCGAATCGGGTTAGGTATTAACACTCTTCACTTTCACTGGGAGCTAAATAATTAGTTTTCTCTATTCTAACTAGAGCATTTAAGGTTATGGATTTCGCATTCTCTGATTTGTTGACTTCAGGTGGCGCTACAGTAGAGAGTGGACCTGGCCCTCAACAAATAAGTGCCTCCAACCAGCTCGAGCTAGTTCTAGCCGCCTCCAGTTGTGAACACGAAGTTGGTTGAGGTCCATTTCTACTTGTGTGTATCACCCTAAGGTGAGGTCTTCCTTTACCGCGTCTTTCGTCTGTGATGGATTCGAAGATTTTCCAGGACTGGAGCGTTGATGTATAGTATATTTTCCTACATACCCCTCCAAAAGGAACCAGATATCACTAGATTAATTTTTATTTCAAAGTAACCAAGGGTGTTCTCATTTGCCTTTGGTAATGTCCATGCTTTCGTTTCGTATAGCAGGACTGGAATGATGGGGGTCTTATACGAAAGGACTTTTCTATTCAACTGCCTTCTTAACTCAAAGAAACGGTGGTTGCCAAGAGTGACTCTTCGCTTGATCTCTACGCTGGACAAAGTCTAAAACTACCTATTTTAGCTATGTATTTTGACGTACTGTCCAGGTCGCCGATGTTGAGTGCCTTTTCCGATGACAGCATACATTTTGTTATTCCCTTGTTAACCATTAAACACTACAGACTTTTGAAAGATCGTTCCTCTGATGTTAACTTGATGCATGTTTCCCCAGCAAACGATTGTCTCATGCATGTCACCCCAATATCTTCCATCTCAAGGACGTGTAATATTTATATATACTCTCTAACAATTTCCAATTAGAAACATTGGCATTCTAGGAAATAATTACCATCGCAAATATTACCCACCCACACTGCCTATCAATATTCACCACAAAAATGTTAATCATGTATAATTCACGACTACTAGCCATCTGCATTAATTAGACGACTGAAGCGAACATCAACTACCACAAAACACTTCATTCAAGTACCTACAACCTAAACGCGGATTCGATCCGGATTAAAGCGAAGGCGGATGGAAATTACCAAACCAGATTAAATTAAACGTTTTAACAAATCAAAGGGGAACGAGATACGAAGACGTGAAATGAGAAAGAAACTAACCAAAGAGGAGTTAACTCAAAGATAGCACTTTTGCTAATGAATTTTCCAGGCAATAGAAGTCACTTCCGAGTTCTTCCGACCAACTTGCGTGGATTAATGTTCGTGTAGAAATCGCTAATGCTAGGGTACTTTCATGCTCACAGTGTTTGAGTGAATGCAATGGGGAAGAACAAAAAGAAAAAAAATTACCATTTTCTCACATAATTAGGTGCAAGGAACACGTTAACTCCTCAATCGTCCTATTTTTCGCTTTCTGCTCTATATTTGTTCTCGCTTTAAAATTGAATGTGTTCGGAAGCTGTGAACTATGTTGGAAGACTTAAGAAAATATACGAAGAAGGGGATGAGAGAAAATAGTAAAGAAAGGCTGAGAGAAGAATGTGCTTTCATTAGTAAAATGTTCTGACAATGCAGAGGGGAAAAAGTTTTCTTTTTCAATTTCCTTCGGGTGATAGCTATTACAATAGATTAATTAAATCGGTCTTTGTCTTCGTTTGATTGGGGGAATATATCACAAGTCTTCCTTTTCTTTACAAAAAAAAAAAAAAGTCTTTAAAGTTCGTAAGTAGTTTATTTCTTCCATTCTTTAGGATTTTATCTCGGCAATAGTTTATGAGTTTGTTGCGTGCAAATGACCCATTAAAGATCCCGGTTCTCTATACCTTTCCACTCCTTAACTCGTCCACCATTTTGTTTGTTCTCCTGTCTCTTTTAGTCAGTTATCCTCATGGAACAGCAAAGATCTCTTGGATTATTCCAAGATACAGCCAAGATCTCCTCGATTATTCCTATATATGCCTATGTGTTCTGGGGGAATAACCAACTTACATATCTATTTTCGAATTATTTGCTCTTGTAAAGGATAGCTTCCGATTCCCTGGATTTATTTACTCAAATACTCAGTAGCCTGATATAAACTTTACTCGATAGTTAGAATCCGCGGATTGTTTGCCCTTCCATTTTGGAGTTAGTGGTTTTCAGAAATTTTGATTTTAATTGTGTTCGTGTTGGTTCAACTTAATAACCAAATAGTCACTCGGTTATTAAATCGAACAGTATTTTTGAATAACTATGGTGAACTACTTTGAGTGTTTTGTGTCAGAGGCAATGGTAGGGAAAGCTCTCAGAACTTTGGATGTGACTCCAGGAAGAGCGAAATCAGGCACCATTATTTACAGTTTTTCAATGCCAAAAATTCACAGTACGGCAGGAAGACCTTAATTTTATTCAAAATCTGGTAAAAGCCAACATGAAAATAAAAGTTCACAATAGATAGAAAAATTAGGAAAAATTGCGTTTTAAAATAAGTGGGATATAGGAAAAGAGGTCAGCAAAATAAGGACGGAAAGTGCAGTGAAGCCTATTGTGAAGTAGGAATAAGAGAACAGTGACTGTGTTGGAGAGGATTTATTCTCCAACCTTAGGAACGTTACTTGATAGATTGTCCAAGTGGAAGGGCAAATAGAATATCATACGATGAGTGGAGTTTTTCTGGTCTTAGATTTTATGAGTTGTTTCGTAAAGAAAATATTTCGAGTACACCCACCCTTTTTTTTGAAAATTAATTCTGTCGTTAAAATATTTATTTTTTCTTAGAGTACGTATTTGTCCATAGAGCCTAATCCTCGACGAAGTCTTGGATAGTCAAATTCTAGCTTAATAGCTGAGAAGTGTGTTAAACTCGATTTCTGAAATACGTAACTCATTTTGTCCACCCCTTGTTATCTCTTGAATGAAAATACATCGTGGCGTCCCTGCCCGTTTAACTTTCTTCGCTTTCAGAAGCATTTATTGTGAATTCGCAAAAACGCAAAGAAAACAAAATCTTCAAATCGAACCCATCCCAGCAGCGCAGTCATTTCATAGCAGCTGTCACTTGGGATGTTCAGTGTATGGGATAATTTTTGTTCTCTTCATTCTTCGCTTTTTACCTTTCGTGCATCAATTTTCCCCGCAGTTTTTTTTTCTTTATTCCTGTGGTAATCAATATTAGAGAAATTATCTCAATGTTATCGCGAGTTTTCAGAGTTCGGTAAAGAAATCATGGATCCTTAATGCTCTCGTTTATGTCTTATGCGTCCATCCGTCTATCTATCACCACTTTCTAGCTCGTAAACTACAAATGATACTACAAATGATGATAATGTTGTCTAAAACAATGATCGACAGACGTACTTTGTAAATACATTCAACAGTGACCAGCAAGAAATAAATTAAAAAAAAAAAAATTTGCGTAAAAGCAAAACTTATTTTGAAAATTTTCCAAAACTTGGTATGCCATGCCCTTGAATATGTAACATATTGCTTAGATGTCGATTTTCAACAAAATTGTTCGAGTTAAAAATAACAAATTTTCAAAAAGTACTAATTATAAAAATAAAGTATTCGTACCACGGACGGACTACCAGGCAGACAGACAGAATTGAGAAGTCTACTTTTCTGAGGGCGAGCAGAACGTTCGGCGTCACTTGTGCTTGAACGACCGCACCAAAATTGAGTAAACCAGTGGTGAATGGTTCCAATCGATGGTGAAGAATCCCCATACTATTTGTCAAGCTTTTGTTTCGTTTGCGTGATAATTTTTTCTCGCAAAAAATAGTGTTTAATGAGCACTCGAAATTCACTTTTTCCCATTTTAACGAAAATGCTAGTAGGCGTCTATATAAAATGGCTGCCACAACAAAACTATTTGGCAGATCTGTTTGAAATCTGTTTGGGTGCGTTCTTTTGAAAAATGATTCTTGACGAAAAAAATTAAATTTAAGGTGACGACACAATTTGTGTTAATTTTCAGGGACTTATTGACCCACCCTCGTATTAGTACTCTCCGAAATAGCTAAATCGCTTTTCATGAATTAAAAATTGATTTTACCCCAGAACGATAAAACCTTTCATTTGTTATCATGAGAAGAGGATGACCAAATACAGCTAGACTAACTTTTTTTGAAACACCCTGTATGTGAATAAATATGTCTTCATAAAGAATTTGACTATCGCTACACTTTTCGACTTTTTACTATGATATTTTGCTACGGATTTATCTTTTTCGTGGCTTTTCTTAGAAAGTCGTACAGCTGAACTGTAAGTCCACCACTTTATTTGTAAATATATACTTATTCACGGCTAACCTCTATATCTACAGGCCGTTCAACAGTCAACAACCCATTACTCCGTTCGCCAGCCTGCATCTCGACTTACGCGGAATTCCAAATATTTACCGACCCGGCTTTAAAATGGATTGTTCGCACCTTAAAATGACTACTGTTGGCAATTGTTCGAAAAGACGTACCGTAGAGTAAATGTAAGTCTCGCGATTCTGTCAGACTATAGCCTTTACGGCAGGACGGCAAAATTAGAATTTTCATTCTAGCTTCAAATTTAACGGTACTTTAATTAAGTCCAATTTTGAAAAATTGCAATTTTGTCGAAAACGGCTCCAACGATTTCGATAAAATTTCATATTTATAGTAACGCAGACGTTTGCAATATGACTGCATACCCTGTTTTTCGCTAAAAATTCGATTAACAGTACCTTAACAGAATTTGCGAAAACTGGCTATATCTCGTTTATCTAAGTCATTTTCGACATATGTAATGACAATGCATTAAAATATTGGGCATATTTTCAAAAACAAATTTTTTTAACTTTTTAGCACATTTTTTCAAAACTTAACGTTTTTTCGCCGCTTTTTAACTTTGCATAAATAACTGCACATATGGAGCAAGCACGTACGACCGCAGGCATTTTCTCCGACCAACTGGAAATATTGAAATCCTTCCGTCTCCCAGACTCTGCTAGTGTCTTTCAAGCCGAGCTTCTCGCGATTCGGGAGGTTGCCCAACGTCCAACCTAAATATAGCTATCTTTTCTGATAGCCAAGCCGCAATCAAAGCTATTGATTCGGTTACAATATCCTCAAAACTGGTAGAGCAATGCCGGTTTGAAATAAATGAACAAAGCGTCCATTCTGGAATTACCCTCATTTGGATCCCAGGACACAGTAATTATGAGGGTAATGAGCGAGCAGACGAGCTGGCCAGGCCAGGGTTAGCCCTTACCGGCTCGCTAGTAAAGAGTCAATATTCCGATAGGAGTCGTTAAGGGCAATTTACATCTTCATTTCATCCAGCTAGTCAATTTCGGGTGGAACAACCTTACCAGTTGTGCCATATCAAGAAAGACATAGCCCAGCTTTATCAGACCCAAATCAAACGAGATACTAGGCAGATCAAGGCCTGATATTGCCAGAATTGTAGCCATTATTACAGGTCACTGGCCTATAGGGGACCACGCGGCCAGCTTGGCATTCCTCACAACACTTTCTGTCACTGCTGCAAAGACAGCAACGAGACGGAAACTCATTTCCACTTTCTTTGCAACTGTCCTGCCCTAGCAAGGACCAGACAACGCACGTTAGGTAAACCTTTCACTGATGATTTCAGAGGGATAGCCTCTAAACGGATTGGAGAACTAATCCTGTTTCTGAACTCCACGGGCTGGGTTTAATTATATCCTCCTATTTCCAATAACACACTCAAACAAATGGGGTACACGACTTTTTTAGGTATCAAAGCGGCGCACTTAGCGCTAATTGGGCTCTTTTTCGAACCACCACTTTACCTAGCTACCTACCTACCTACGTACCTTATCTTTTTTAAATGTAGATTTATTTTTTTTAAGTGCGGTTATTTTATTTTTGTGCGTGTATTCATTTATAGCTTAAATTTGAAGACTACAACACTGCTAAAAAATCAATATCTAAAAATTAAAATATAACTATAAAAAGACCTAGGCAAAGTCATTGCATACTTCCGTGAATTGTTATTTAAATAATGTACATCCAGGAAACTTTCTGTTTAAACACAACAAAAAAGATTTGAGCTCTTCATTTCTGCTCTTTATTTCGTGAAAAGAAAAACTGAAAAATAGAAACTTGTCCTTTGGCATACTACTCTGAATGCTTGTCAGTGAAAGTTCTAGTTTCCTGTGACAAGTTCTTATTTTTTTTTTTAAATCATCAATGAAAGTTTTTAGCTCTGTCATTTTATGTTTGCTCTGAATAAAACTAAAAGGACGCAAAACCTAGCGGAGTGGTTGTAGTTGTTTTGTAGTTGAACATTAATAAATTCTAAAATCGGTACTATTTGGCTGAAACTTTTCCAATAAATATCAGATTTAGTGCTTCGAAAATAATTTTCATTTAAATGTTTTTAATAAAACGATGACCAAAGGGAAATAGTTTAGTAGTTTGCTGGTTGGCTGTAAAAGAAATATCCTCTTATAGTTATGGGTACCCACCAGGTTTCTTACGGGGAACACTTTCTGGGCCACGTTTTGAAAAAAAAAGATGAGTGGAGGAGGGCCAGAGATATTTTCAAATTTTCGAACTATCAGCTTATAATCCCTCTTGCATTACTAAAGTTGGAAAACATTTAGGGTATAACATGCATATCCAAATCAAAGAACACTAGCAATAACTTCACACTCTAAACCACCCCGAATGTCTCTAGATTTAGTAGATGTCTACTCGTATAAAGTAGACACGAGGAGTTCCTATATAAAAGTTCGGTAATTAAAATAAAGCACTTGCAGCTATGCTTTGTTGATTTCCAAATCACTCTGATTTTAAATTTATGATTATTTTACTTATTGAGTGCAACTAGTGCTAGAATGATTAGTATAGCTTTTGACCATGTCACAGCAGGTCAGGGAATGATCCTGCGATAAATTTGGTTTTAGCCACCAACGCTCAACTGAGCTATCCAACATCACAATTCGCTCCATAAGTGTTGTTTGCTATAAGGGTCGTAGCTGATTATGATCAAGTAATTAATTTTGGAGTTTGAATGAAAATTTCGATTTCTTCTTGAATTGTAGACCAACAGACAACAGATATTTATAAAATTTGAAGAAAATCCGTTCAGCCGTTCTGGCTGCAGACAGATAGAATTGCGGGACCAATTTTTGAGATCCTCCATTCTAGTAATACCAAGATTGTTTAAAATCTCGGGGTCGAGTTCTTTCACGAAAACCATACTTGCTCTTAGAGGTACAAGTAAAAATAGTTGTGTGACGAAACCAAGTAATCGCAGACTCAAAGAAGCTCGGTATTCGAAATTAGAAGCAGCTCACTCATAACCAGATAAACTGGAGACTTAGAGCAGCCCAAAAAGTTCGCAGGTTTCTCGGGAGATGTAGCATTTCTTAAGCAATCAGTTCAAGTGGGCACGGATTACTTTTTGTAGCACTAAATGTGGTGAGCATGTTCCCCGCTCTTCCTTCTATCCTTCTCATGTTCGCGAGCAAAACTGGGTTCGAATTACGGCATCAGTGAACGTATTGATCGTCACGTATTGTGTTGTTGGTAGATCCAGAAAATGCAAATTATATGACGAGTCATTCGATCACTGATGCAGTAATTCGACCCCACTGATGTACTCGTATGATATTAGATCGTGATAACATGTTATTAAAAAATGTCACATCTCTTGTCGTCCTTGCAACCCGAAAACTCTAATTCATTCTGATCCCGAAAATAAAAGTTTTTGATTTTATTTCATTGCAATTAAAGACCAACCGAAAGCAATAAGGTTTGGATTCTGAACAATCAACTACTAAGGATGTCATGCTGTGACCTTGGTTTGAGACATTTATTTCAATAAATCGATTTAAGTCAATTTTTTTTTTCTCTTACGTTAGTAGGGCAATTTTAATCAAAACGAAATTTCCGAAGTATTGAAATTAATTTCCATTCAAGAACCGCTTTCGCTTGTAATCTATAAAACGCGAGAGGCAATTTGAACACGAAGAAGGAGAACGAAACAAAAAATCTCCATTAGGCTGTTCGCTTCGGTTAACGACTACATTAGGAAGTGTTTTCAAGTTCTAAGTACGCGCCATAATGGGGGCAATTGTCCTGCCACGATTCTGTGAGCAAGAAATGAATATACAATGTCAACAATCCGAGACGACTACGGGCAGAAAGGAAACACACCATTCTTTTTTTGTGCTTTTCTTTAGAAAACCAAACGAATTTAAGCCAAAATAACGACAGGATTATTCACTAATGTCAACGCACAAAAAAAGGACTAAAACCTCATCGCCATCGTCGTCGACGTTGTGCTCATCAGCTATCCATCCAGGATCCAGCAGCAGCAATCGCCGCGCGCCGTCAAATAATTTCAACTTGAATTGGGAATCTGATTGAATTGAATTGTTGGGAAATTAAATTCATTCCATCTCTCTCTCTTTCATTCACCCATGTGTATTTGTTGAACAAGTAGGGTTTGATTTCTGTGCTTCGTCCCTCTTCGTGCTTGCTCCTTATTATTGCTTTCTTTTGGCGAAATTTCTGAGAGTTTTTACAAATCGCTTTATATTTTTCAAACATTAGCATAGGAATGAGTTTTTGTGCCAGCGAGGGCACACAAAAAAAAGTTCATCATAGAAAATCCATTTTTCCTTCCGAATGAGGTTTTGAGAATGCAAAGGCGCACAATATCGCGGGCGTATTGTAATGTATTTGTGAGGATTTTTTCAATCAATATTTTTAAACTTGATTCAATTTGTTTTGTTGTTTTCTTTTTTTGTTAGGATTTTTTTTTTCTTTGGGATTCAATTCAGCTTTGCATTGCTTTGTAGAGATAATTTTGATGGAATGCTTTTTATTTCTGTGTAGTCGTAAGTCATTCGTTAGCTTACACATAGGTATTCACTTGTGTTGATTTGGAAAATCGGGCTATAAGAAAGTCATTGTTTCATTTACACTCGAGGTAAGGTTTGGATTGCTTCTAAAATCTTTATTTATGGAAATGTCTTAAAATTAGATTTTGATGCTTCTGCACCTTGGGAAACTAGACGTATTTTGAAGTTTATATAATGCTCCTTATGAATTTTTCGCTGAACAAAGTCAGTAAGAGCTTGAATAAACTATTATAGAATACATATGTATATATGTAACTCAAGATTTTTCATTTCAAGATTTTTGTAAATGACGCCTGAGAGGGGTCAATATGACTAGTTATGCGCACTATGAGCAAACGTAAACTCCACAAATGACACCCTGGTTGAGATTCGGCGCAGGATAACCCTAGGCAACCGTTGCTAATTCGGTCTTTCTAAACAGCTAGGGTTCAAACTTCTAACTCGAAGGACCAAAATCATGGCCTACAGAACATTGATCGTGATTTAAGGAGCTGAAACTGGACGATAAGAAGGACGGCAGAGCACATCTTGGGCTCTTTCCTAGAGAAGACATAACCGCGAATTCTATGAGCTGTACAAAGATGTGAATGTAGTCCGGATAGCAAAAATCCGTTGACTGCACTGGCTCGGTCACATCGAGTGAATGGACGACAACACTCCAGCTAAGAGAGTCTTCGAATCCCAGCCCACTCGTTCGAGACGACAAGAGAGACCGAACCTCCTGTTTAAGGACCAAGTTATTGCAGACCCAAGAAATCTTGGTCTTGCCATCTGGAAGCAGCGAGCCCGGAACCGTGAAGGATGGAGGGCAGAAGTTCAGACTATGACCCTCCAAGGTCGCAGGTCTACTAAGTAAGTAAGTAAGCGCACTATTAGTGAACAAATACAAATTAATTGAAAATAAGGTGAGTCACGAACGAGCCGAGCTACTTTTAAAATTGAAACTTGTCACACTTCTAGAGGAACTAGAACACACACAGATATATGTATGTACGTATATTATATCGGTGAGGTAAAACTCCGAACGTCTTATGTTATTATAATGACATCTGTTCTGTCAATTTTATCCAAGTTAGCTTAGTAGATACAAATTAGGCCAAATCATCATATAAAAAAACCTGTAGAATATTTACTTGTCTGAATGAATTCTTAAATGCCTCAGTAGATTTTCAAACATTTTTGCTCACTTGCATGTGAATATGTCTCCCACATAGAAAGCGTCAATCTTTATGTTGAGGTACCATTTTAAAAGGCGTGGTCTGCAGATTCTAAATACATACGAGTACTAGTATTTGTAAATAGCTCAAGTCTTTAGATTAAAAGATATTCTTAAAAACTCTGCATATGGGTATTTTGGACTAAACAAATAAATCAATTAGGAGTAGGGTTATAATAATACCCTTAAAGTTACCTACTAATTTGAATCAAAGTATCGATGCTACTCATAAAACTAACTAAAAGCATTCGATAACTACTGGTATCGAGTATTTTTGTTTAGTGTTCCGTCTCAGAATGGTATAAACTGAACAGTAATGGATTCAAAACGGTTTCTGACTGCCCGACTCTCCATGCGCATACTCAATTTTGAACCATTTGAGATAGAGATAGAAAGCTGAAATTGTATACAAAATTAGGACGTGGTAGAAACATTGTAAAAGTATTTTTGTGGAAAGGCTTTTTGAAGTATAAAAAAAAATATTTTTACACCCCATCATGCGACATGTCAAGTTACAGCTGAACTTCCAAGGAGTCCATAAATATTAATAAAATTTTATTGGGTAAGCGATGTCTCCCCCTCTACCCGGAAACTGTTTAAGCAAATAATTTGAAAAATTGAGAGAAAAATTTATGAGGAGGTAAGAGGAAAGTTATAAAAATACTTCCGGCACAAACAGTTATGGAAAAATATTGCCATAAGTGAAAAGTCACTCAACCATTTCTTTCACCATCCCCATCTGATTCTTATGATTTTTAGACATCTGTCGTAACTCAAAACCTAAATTTCACCAAAATCCGTTAGGTGGTTCTTGAGTTAATCGTTTGAGAAAGATGACTCGAATATGATTTAAGACCCTCCCGATATCTTACCCCCACTTCATTCGATTTCTGTTTATTCAACTGCACTGCTAACTTATCAGCTTAAGTTTACAAACCAAATATAATCGAAATCCGTGCAGGAGCTCTTAAGTTAAGCGGCTAATAAAGATGATTTAAAGATTTTCAAACCCTCCCACATCCCTCTCATATTTTTTTTTTTTTTTTTTTTTTTATAATTTGCACGTGTTAAAGGGGATATAAATACCCTTATACTAATTTTTAGAACACGCGCGTTTTGTGGAAAGGGGAAGAGACAGAGAGAAAGACAGAGTGATGTAGTTTGAAACTCAGGTGGTATTAAGTTTCTGTAAACTCCAAGGGTGGCTGTCCAGATAACTGGGAAGTATTTTGTTTGTTTTCGCTATTATTGTCGTTGCTTATGATTCACAGTATTTTTTTTTTCGTCCTCCTGATGTCATCATCGCGATCAAGTTGCATTTTGGCCATATGACCACCCTACTGCCAGTGTTATGCCTTCACAGAAGAGTTGACTTAGCTTTCGCAAGTGATCGACTTTTTCATTTATTTCATGCGAAATAAATAGATGATTCTTGACATCAGGATTCGAACCATGAATCAACAGCATGACAAGCGATGATGTTACCACTACACCACAGCGATGTTTATAGTATTTAAATGAAATGAACTACATATGTATTGGAACTCTAATACAGGCGGTCCGTCTACCTGCCTATATGTATCTCGGACTGCAGCCTAAACAGCTGGACAGATTATCTTTAAACTTCATATCTAGGGTCTGTGGGATAAGCCCCAGAAGCCAAATTGGAATTCACATTCTGACCTCAAAAACAGTACTTCACTTAACCTTTAAGTAGGTAGGTGGGGTGCTGACAACACACCAAGCACTATTTTCTTATAAAATTCATATTTTGCCGCTGGCAATATCCGTTGTAGCTTCAGTACCTTCCTATTGTGTTTCGTTTGATAAATCAAAGTAGGCGTCAAAAAGTTTAGTTGTCAACACCTCACCTAAACAGTTGTGAAACTTTTTTAATTTGGTGAATATAAAGCCTGATAGGGCCTTCTTGTTATTCAATTTCTTATATATAGCAATGAGTTTCTTGTGTAATTTTGATTTTGAACCATATGTTATAATAAAAACTTATATTAATATTGTTTCAAGTTCTTTTGTTTTTTAAAACAAATTTTCATTTCAAAAATTCATACTGAAAGCACTATTTTGGAAAGGACGACTAATAATTCTATCAGGGGTCTCAACATTAATTGTTTTAACATTATTCTACAACAGAATGATATCATAATTACATAGCAGAGGAAAACTTTGCGTAATAATGCAAAGTCATTATAGGGTGTTGTCAGCACCCCACCTACCTACTTACGTTACTATAACTCACCTACCCACTTAAAGGTTAAGGTCAATTTTGAAGAGTTAAATTTTCTCGAAAACGGCTCTACCGATTCCGATAAAAATTCATATCTGAGGTAATATGGACGTTTGCAATATGACTGCATACTCAGTTTTTCGTTAAAAAAAAAGAATAACGGATTTGCGAAGATTGGCTATTTCTCGGATATGGCTGCCACTAAATTCTAAATTATTTTATGTAATGACATGAGAATCAAATTTTGGACCTATGGTGAAGAAAGGTTTTTTTATTAGCTTTTTAACGCATTTAAGCATTTTTTGAAGTCTTGTATCTCCGCAACGACTTACATTCTAAACTTCAAATTTGGTGGATGTATCATCACAATATGCTGTAGAATTTGTGTACCCCCCTGTGCTCTAAGTTGTTTCATGTTAATAAGATGGTAATGCACATGTTGCTCGAGGACAAGGCTCCTTTATTGGCAAATTCAATTTTTTCCAATGCCTTTCTAAACAAAATTTGCTATAGATATCTAAGCCCTTTTTACGCACATACGAGTATGTAAATAAACTTTTGAGAAGATATCGCATGATATTATATCTTCCTGCCGAGCACTTCTTCTAATGGGACATTTCAATACCTCTACTTCTCAGATGTACCTGTACCTACGTAGCATATTATCAAATGCCACCGGAATTGAAAATTTAATTTTATTCTAAAGCCAACAACTGACCTGCGACTGTTGAGCGTCATTCTCAAATTCTAATCCACATGTTGTTTGATCAACTATCTCAGTTACAACAGATATAAGTTATTATACTTACAACTTACATATACACGAGACACAAAGTCAAGAGCAACTATAGTTAAAAGTCAGGTCCAAATATCCAAATCATTGAACATGGTCAATGAGTGAAAGAAAATACATTCGGCAAGAGCCCAGAAGTTATAATTGCACCCTCTGGTGACATTACGATTATTATGATTATTTTCGAAAGCAACGGAAAATTCTTTGGCTGAAGTTTATGCGAAAATTGAAAATTTTCTAAAGGACCAACACACAAACACATGCGAACACTGATAAAATATTAGTCCCGAATATAATTTGCATATTTCAGTTCTGTAATTTGAATGTTACCCAAGAATGAATTTGTTCATCCAAGAACTGTTCGAAACTACACAACCCACCGTGGCTCTGTAAATTCCATGAATACATTTGTGCGTCTTGGCCCTTTTAAGGCTTTCAGACTGAATGGGGTGTGGGTGTGCAACAGCCAGACGAGTTGAACATCAACAGCTTCTTTTGCGGTAGGTGGTGGATATTCCCCTCCTGAATCCCATTTAAATCCAATCGAATATGAATTCATGAAGTTAGATACTCTTCCCGGCCGCTGAAGATGTTTGTCTGAATTGTTTCCAGTGGTGATGTTGCTTATGCTGCTGCGGTATGCACGAGTGATAAAGGGATGATTTCGAAAAGTCGATCTCGATTGTACTGGTGGTAGTTGAAGTTTGCGGACTGATGCGAAATAATCAGCAAAACCAATAAAATGGTTTTTCCAAAGATTTATGACTGCGCCCGGTAATGTACCGATTTGCGGTCTGCACAACATTTACCAATGAAGATTTCAACGATCCGTGGCAGGACCAGTGATGGAGCCGTTAAGGATGCCTAGTGGCAATGTAAATGAAATATTTTTGTGGTAAGGTACCAGTTCCATTAGGTGACTGGTGGTGTTTTTTTTTTTTGTCCCCATTTGCCTAACAACAATAAATGCTATGGCAAAATGTCAATCTGGTTCGTCTCATTGAAAATTCAATTTAGATTCGGCGCTGTTTTTTTTTTTTTTCTTTTTTTGCTGAACATCAAGATTGAGTTAGTAATTCAAGATCCCTGATTGATTTGATTGGTTAGAAGTTGAGAGTTACTTTTTGAATGGTGACGGTAAGGATAAGAAAAAAAAAGTGTCCTTCGCAAGGTACCGAACTCAATTTATCAAACGATTGTGCAAATTAATCAATGGATAATGGAGAAAAAAAATAACATATTTTTTTTCTTCCTTCATAGCAGGTGGCTTTATTATAAAAATATTCGTTCAATGGAATCAAGTCAATTAAGGTCCTGGATGGTAGACTCGGTTTAGGGGAAGGAAATTGTGTTTTTGTATGCTCTTTTGAATAGTGGAAGTAACTTTATAATTGAGAAAGACTATTGTGCAATCCTGTAGACTGTCGACAGTTAACTGAGGTGGAAGTCAAATTAAGAAAGGGAGACAATTGTTCTCCAGAGTGCTGCTGACCTTAGCAAACCAATTTGTTTTTTTTTCTGAATGTAATAGACAGAATGAATTGAAAGAATAATTTTTCTTTTAACTTGTGAAAACCCTAAAGTCATAGATTCACACAAGGGAACCTTATACTGAAATTAAAGTCGGTAGGTACTGAGAAATTAAAAAGAATATTGCTGTCGATATTCAAACCTGACGATCAATATTTTTCTCATATACAGAATGGACAATTCAGTATTATTTTTAGACTCAGAATTTCATCTAAGTCATTCCAAAGATATCCACGAAAGGGTTCAATAATCAATCTGTTGATAGCCATGCTGAAGGCTTGCTATTCAATTAAAGTCGGAAATGAGCTAGATATCTCTGATGTGAGAATGCAAGTGTTTTAATAATTATGCGCATGTACTAAACAGACATTAAGGTATTGCTCTTGACAGCACCGTGAGTAACACTACCATGAACCACTTGCTGAAAAACGTGTGGAGACTGGTTGAACTGTACGTGCGCAAAGAGATTACATATTCAGTCTGAGACACAACATGCTTATCAATGCGGAAAATCCAGCACTTTAGAAGGAAAATTTAGCAGAATTGAATGTGCTCTTAATAGAATTGAGGGTGTTTTTGACAATGTGACTTTTGACAGTATGTGCGATTCTGCCAGACAACACGGCGGGGACGAAACATTAGTATCGTGGATTAAGGTAATGCAAATGAATAGAGCTTTGGTTGTGGATGTGAATTGTGGCCGGTATACGAGTATATAGGGTCTACAAGCAAGGTGGCGTCCATTATCCACTGTTATGGTGCATGGTGGTCAATTTCTACTAAACATTCTCAAAAGCTCTAACGTCTACGCTGAGGAATATGCGGATGATGTTGACGTACTTCTATCGGATCATTCCTAGAGACTGTCTACAGCAAGTTGCAGATGGCTCTAGACGTAATCAATGAAAGGCGCATTAGGAATGGGCTTTCGGTTAATCTTATCAAGGCTGAGGATGTTTTGTTTACAAGAAGGAGAAATTTGATAGGTCTGACTCAGCCAGTGCTTAATGGCCATCTCACTATCCGTATCTCAAATGAGTGAGAGTAATCTTGGATAGTAAACTTCTCTGGTCAAAGCATATTGAGTCAAAGACAGCCAAGGCGCTCTCAGTTTACTGGCGTATTTAGGAAGACATGAGTGTTATCACCAAAAATGTCATATGAATCTACACGGCTAAAGACCTTTCTTAGCATATGCGACGGTTGATTGGTAAAAGAAGCTTTCGCAAAAATATGTTACCGTTTCTTCCAATAAAATCCCCAGAAAAGTTTATCTCGTCTGCACGGGGGGCCTTCTCTAGCACGTTTAGCTTTGCTCTAGATGCATTGTTGAATGAACCTCCGTCCTCTTGATATTTATAAATTGTGGCTTTTGGTACAATCCGCACTGGAGCTTCCTACTCTTGTCTTATGGATATGACGTCTGATGCAATGGCACCAGAACCTTCCTCGCGCTCAGGACTGTATTTTTCCGATATCTGAGCCAGGAAGGAATTGTAATCGAATTTCATAGATGGCTCCATAACCAATCAATGCTGGAGCCTTCGTGGTGGATGAAAACATTAGGCTTTGCTTCTCGTTCGGTAAACATATTAACTATATTTTATGGAATAGGTGGAGGGGATGGAGTATCTGCGTTTGTATCGACAGACGAAGAAACTCCATTAACAAAGGGTAGCCTCCTGGCATCGACTCTGCGTGTCCCAGTGGGTGCCGTAGCTGTGTTGACTCGCGACAGTCGAAGACAAATTTTGGCGTATGAGATGGAGAGCGTATCGAGTGTATTTGGATATCTATTGCTGTATTGTATTAATTGGCGAACTATTAAAATTCTTCACTGGGTGTTGTATGAGCTCTGACTAGCTATCAGCTCATAAACCGTCTTACTGTCATATGATTTTAGTTTTTTATCAGCAAGAAAGAAAGGCAAGTACACAGATACGATTTCCTTCGTCATGCCTCATTCATAGTACACTGTAGATAGTGCTTTTCTCTTTATGTGGCTGTGGTGGCCTAAAATTCGAATTTTAAGTGAAATACTGTTCTAAAATATTTAGAGTTGTCTCCAGATGTTCTCTGTTGTTTCTGCAACAGAACTGCAAAAGCGTTTTTCATAAATATCCATGTTAGTTCATATTGTATTAGTCAATTGAGCTACCAAAGCTAAGTTGAGCTGCCTGCACTTGACAGGTACACTTTGACTAAAAACAGGTATATTGTGATATTGCAAAGATCTTGGGTTCTACTAGAACTACCCGTAGAATCCAACTGGGGCTACATATGCAAAGTTATAGGCATCAATTGGAGTTTTCTTGTATTGGAGATTGCTGGATAAGTTCCAGAAGATTAGGAATTATTTGATATCCCTCTTCGTTTATCAAGCTCCTTCCAATGAGACAATGTTCTCTAATGATACCAAATGATTTACTTATGAGTAATATTTGAAGAGAGATCAGAACTGTCTAACTAAAGTGAAACGCAGTGTGGTTGGTCCAGCTGAAAGCAACCATCCTAAATGAGAATTTGAATATTTGCGAGAGGCATGTCGAGGTTCCACTTTTTTCCGGTAAAGTTGGTAAAGTTGTGCCATGCCTGGCGAGTTCACTAGGAATGTTCCCATGCCGAAACCACCTAGATTAGGTGAATGTTGAAATGCTCAGACATTTTAATAAGAGACAAGATGCAATCAAGAGTGGATTACAATTAGAGTAAGGAAGGATATATTTTATATTGCGCTCCATTTCAGCCATGATAAGGCCTCATTCATTACCATTTTTACTACCTTAAAAAATGCCACAATGTTCTAGAAACCCAAAATAGATCCATTGAACATAACAGCGCCAAAGGGTTTCCTAGTTCTTTCGATCAAACTCACAGGGTAGGTAAGTTGGGATGAGGGTCTGTCTCCACTTCTCTATGGGTTAGCGGAAGTTAAGTTACTATAATTTGTAAACGGTTAGAAGTACCATAACAATTTATGTGCTATTTGAAAGCTAGAGATAAACTGCTACAACAATATTGTAACCAAAAAAACGTTAGCTCGAAATCTGAATTGGATATATAAAAACGTTCTGAGCTAAATTTTGTTGAAAATTGAAGAATAGATTAAAATTCATCATAAAAAATAGATAAACAACTGTCCTAAAATTTTGAACTAGGAGCATTAAATTTGGTATATGAGCTTCCTAGAATCCGAAACACAGTACAAGTGTAAACATTTTTAAATGCCTCGCTCACTATGACGTTTTTCTCAATATTTTTGCTGGAAATTGAAAAGATTTGTAGACGTTGACTTTCTCTACATTATGTCCATACATTATACATAGTCATGCCCACGTTTTTGTGGGAGTTTTCGTAAAAAAAAGCATATATTGCTTTTTTTAAAATTACATATTTACGGTGATGGTTAAGTCTTATTGTGAATATCTAATCAGAATCCGTGAACTTCGGTTACAAATTTCGGAGCCACGCCCACTTTCTGTTAAGAAAAAGTTGTAAGAAAAGTTTTGTGATTATAGAAAGATATTGCATCTGTTTCAAATTTTCGCAACGCCATGCTCACTTTATTAGGAGTGAGTTGGAAGATGGGGGATAGGGTATCATACGATCCTACTCGGATTGTAACTTTCCTGTATATATATTTTTTTAAATTGTTAAATTTAATAATTAAATAAAAAAAATAGATGAATAATTATTTTGAAAAAATAAAAGATCTGCTTATAGCTTTTCAAATGAGACTACTCTTATTAATTAGTGACAAGATTTACATGAGTTTATGCACATATTAAAGTAGCTGCAGTGTAATACTGTTTAGTAAACTTTTTCTCATGCAATTGATTCTGCATCCGTGACCTATGTATATGGTTTGATGGATTATGAATAGTTATAGGGATACCCTGTATGTGTACAAATATATGTGAAATTGTGCTTTTTATTTGTGTATAAAGTGGATGTTCATAATACTTCATCCTTGACAAATTGTTGGCTATTTTCAAGGAAATTATATCATGCGCTGCATAGGAGTAGTTCTGGTTGTGCTCAGTGACATGCTTCAAAATGCTATGCATTAACTAATGAGTGAATAAATAATATAAATACTTACGCGTAACTTGTCATCAAAATGTGCGGATTTGGCATTACCGCTCTTGTAATCGAGCTTATATGGCGTCATTTCATTCGAACACTATTGTGGTGTCGATTCGTCGAGCGAAACAACAAAGATGTGAGTATTTTTAATACAATGTCCATTTTTTTAATTAAGGTCCAATATGAACAAAATTTGTAAGCAGAAAAATATTCTGGCCGATTTTATGGCCGAAACACCCCGATTTGGATTTGGTAAAGAATATTTTGCCGAATTGCCCACTTTTGCAATTCAAAAGTATCTCGTCAAAAACAAATTATCGTTTAATAAACGATCTAGAATGAAAACCGGCGATGGCCCTTTTGAAGAGAAGCTGCTGAGTCAAGCTGATGAACTTTTACTAACAGCGAGTGGGCTAGATGCTGCAGTGGAATACAAATCCGCACGAGCATTCGGAGCCGTAAATCAAGTATTTCATAACACAGCCACTTCAACACCCTCAAAGTCGGAATCCGAGGACAAATACAAAAATAGATCGATTATTTACTTTAATTTCACTGCAAATAATATTTGTCTTTCTTTTATATCAACCGGAGAAACGTCACTTTGTGAGTTGTAGTAGAATTTCTCTAGTACAATTTTATTTTCATCGACACGTGAGCTTTCGAGTTAATCGATCATTCGATCACGAGTCCTACTCAATCACTCGTTATCGATTGCGGTAATTCGGCCCCAGAATTCAAATCCATGAGGGTCACTTACGAATCCTTCTTTTAATGAAATATACAAATTTCAATATCTCGCCAGCATGCCTCACACCGTAAATTTGGTCAACACTCATCAAATCCGCACGAGAACATCAATTTATAGATAAGCAACTGCACGAAAAGGTGCCAACCGTCATTCATTCCCCCAATAATATTCATCAGCGTCACTGATGCCATTGTCCTTGCTGACAGAAGAGCACAAGCGAAAAAAAAAACGATATAAATTACACTTGTGGATGTAAGATTTCCAGTTGTTGGTTTATTTCATCGAATTATCCTGAAACTGCTAAAAGGAAAAGCGTAATAAATATCCAAGTGCTCTTCGCTTGCATGACGGTTGGTTAAGCCCATCTGCCCATGTTGCGCCAACAGCACCGGCCCTCTCAGCAACAGTTGTTCTGTTGCCATTTACGACCATAATGAAAGGACCGTTAAACAGAACCGGGAATAATATTTCCGCAACAGCGGTAGCTTTGTTATCTGTACTCGTACCTATGTACATCGCTGTTCGTGCGGGTTTGTGGGTGTAGGACTACCTACCCTGTGTTTCATTTGTCGTTAAGCGCCATTCATAATTTCCCAAAACTAAACAATAAAAACAGAGGCAAGTTCTCCTTCAAGCGTCACCTCCTCCCCGGTATTCTTGTTGCAGGGAATATGAACAGCAGCATAAATAATAGAAAACCATACTCAAGGACGCGTCAACTCATCCCAGCATGACGAGGACAATGGAACCATTATCGGGTAAAAGGCACAAGCAGATGCTTGAAAGATGTTGATGATAATACTCGTAAGTTTATACAGCAACAAAAAAAAAGTATCTAACGAAAATCTAATTTGTTATGATAATTTATGTCTGCGGCTGGTTGTAGTTTGAGTCACGAGCTAAAGCGGTGCGTTGTAGAGGACCGAACGCTTTGATTTTAATGTTGGCCTTGCCAATTTGCGTGCGATAGAAGGAAAAGATATGGAGGCGCTTCAAAGCGAAAACCTAATTGGCAATGAACATATTACTTTGCTTTATAAGATATTCAAGGTTCTTGGTCTTCAAGTATCCAGAGTTCTGCTGAAATGGTATTGGCATGGCAACTTTTCAGAATTTTAATTTTTAATGTAGATAGGTATTTTAAAAATGAATCGCCGCTGAGATAATTCGTAATAATATTTTCTACAGAGGCTATTCGTTTTTTTTTCAGAGCTGCAGTTATGTTGTTTTGTCTAAAACATTGCCTTTTAGTAACAATAGCAACCACGTTTGGAAGCCAATTAAAATTTGAGTCATTCGAACAAAGAAATGTATATAAGTATGTATATGTAGGAGTTTCAGTGATATAAGTGCACGATGTGACACTATTCAGGATTCAGGATTTTCTTGAAAACTCTCGAGATGCAAGTATAATATTTTTTTCGGGCACTTCTTCAGGATGCATTATGAAGTAAACTATCCGTTATCTACATAAGATATGTGATATCTCACAAGTTATTACGAATATCGAAATCAGACTTATGCCTCCCGCGATCACGTTTGCAGCGATCGATTCTTTGAAGCCAATTTCCCACCACTCTTCCACACATATCGGCTGGAATGTTGGCAATTTCGCTTTCGATATTGTTCCAGAGCTTCTCTAACGTTGTTGATTTGTTGGCAACAAACAACTTAACGTAATCCCATGCAAAGAAATCTATCGGCGTTAAATCGCATGAGCGAGCTGGCCATTCGACCGGACCATTTCTCGAGATATCAACTTCCCCTTCAATAGATCAATTGTCTGACCAGCTGTGTAGCATGTGCCACCATCTTCAAAAAATAAGGCCCATTCACACCTCCGCTCCGGCATGAAATCCACACCACACGGTCGCTTTTTATGGATGCAATGGAGTCTCTTGAAGCACATAAAGGGTTTATTGCTGTCCAATAACGCATACTTTGCTTATTAACAAAGCCATTAAGCCAAAAATGAGCTTCTTCGCTGAAGATGATTTTTCGATGAAATTCAGGATTTTTTTTTCAAATTTTTGCAGAGCCCAATCGGAGAAGTTTCAGCGCTTCAAATGTTCAAGCGGCTTCAGTTCTTGAGTTAATTTGACCTTGTAAGGGTGTAGGCCAAGATCTTTATGCAAAATTCCTCACAACGTCGACGGAGAGATTTTCAATTACTGTGAACGGCATGGAATCGACTGATTTGGATTATTTTGAACTGAAGCACTTACGGCTGCGATATTTTCGGTACTTCGACCTCACAGGCCCAGGAACAATATTGAATAAGTTGACTCGAATTTATCCACTATAGCACGCACAGCCTGTCTGGTGGGAAGATTATTACGACCGAAAATTGGAGTAAGTGCTCTTAAAGTTGCGACCACCGACTCAGAAATTCGGTAGTAATTTTAAATAATTTCTAAACGATACTCGTTCGTGAACTTCACCATGATAAAATGTAAACCTTGGCTGACGTTTTGACATTGAGAGATCATAAAAAGTTTAAGGGTGCATTTGTATTAAAATACAAAATTGTTATGTTATGAAATACTCTATTATCACGATTTTTTCAAGTTTTTGAGTCACGTGCTTTGAAAACGTAAGGAGGGTGACTCTCACTTTTTGCAAACATTACCCCACAGTGAGCGCAAAATTTTTAATTCGATTTTGGAATTCTACACAAAGAGCTCTTTTCAGCGATGTCATGCGCCTATATACGAAATATGTACTGGGGCCATCTTCAAAATAAGGTTTTCTTCTTTTTTTAATGGCGTTTGTGTTATTGTTATGCATGATTTGTGTAAAAATTGTGCAAGTATCTCTTTCAGTTTAGGAGCTAGAGTGTGATGAAAGACGGGCGGACGGATGGATGGACGCGCTAGCGAGATAAATAGGATTCCGTGGCCTGTATACGGAACCCTGAAATACCAGAATCGGTATCTTATTAATTTAGCGAATTGTTTGGTGTCCATGAAATAAAAGCGTATAATGACAAATTTGACCCTACTGATCCTAGAAAAGAAATTTGAAGAAAATCCGCCCAGCCGCTTAGGTTGCAGTTGTGCTCACAGACAGGCAGACACAACTGCGAGACGTTTCCAATAAGACCCGGTACTCAGTCTTTTGTTAATAATACTTTATTTATTAGCCAACTTGCGAAAATTGACTAAATTTCGGATGAAGGTTTCAGCCTTCTAAAAGCGGTGCTAGATAGAAGGGCTTCATTAGTCTTACCCAGTGATGCAATAGGTAGAAGGACAGCCGTTACTCATGACATTGATTTTTAATATCACTATCCCGTCTAATTCGTGGTCATCCATGGCATGATATGATTGAAAAGTTAGAAGGAAATTTACTACATCCAAATACTTGACTTCCTTGGAAATATATGTCAATAAGGTAGTATTCGAACGTGCAACTGTCTCTGTTCCATATAATCAATCAAATTATATATATCCTGAAGGTAAAATACATAAACGCTGCCAGCGAGACATAAAGTTAATTTGCATTCATATCCTCGAGGTCGCTATAAACACTCACTGCCACTTACCCAATGCAGGGGTTTACGAGTATTTCCAGACGAACAGTTCACTGAGTTTGCAACCTTCAAAGAACATCGATTCCGCATAAATTGTAAAAGGCTTATGCAGCTCTAGTGCGGAGCAGCAATCCTAGAAGGAGGCATTCTCTGTATATCTACAGATACATCGATTAGTAAAATCACTTGATTTGAAACCAGTGTGGCAGTTTAAACTCGCTTGTCGGAAAACTTTTCAAAGGAGGACGGTATCTTTCTGGGTAATGCCCCGTAACCTAATACTGTAAGAGACAAAGCCACCGGATAGCTTTGCCGTTGCTCACTGGAGGGTTAAGTTACCAGTACCACTCCCGGGGTTAATTTATTGAAGGATAGATGCAGGTCGAACTGACTGTTTCCCACGCACGCATATGGTTGGAGGGTTGGTTATCAGAGGTATGTAGTTGTGTTAAAGCGGTGACAAAGGTTTCACTGTTTCATATAGCTATTGCAGAGCTAACACTTGTGCACGGGTTTACGATGTGGTGACAACATATGGCTGTGGTTGAAACCGCAGTTCCTTCTGGTGGATATCGTTTACACTTCAATACATCGGCATATTGTTGCATATTTTCTCACTTCATTTTGAACATTTTATGGGGTCATGGCGTCGAGCCAATATGTAATATTGGATAATACTTATCGTTTGTAATTAACTGAAAGCCTCAAATAGGTTTCCTTTTTTTATGTGCGTTGTTTTAAGGCAGCATTCGTACATAACTAAAAATGACAATCGAATATTATCAGGGTCTGCAGTGATGAAGAAGTTCACGAGGACATAACCCGTTTTTTGTATCACTACCCAGGGCTCTCCCTTCCACCAGTCAAATATACTCGTACTCCCTTGAATATTTTAGTTGGCAATCTAAGGGAATCAACCTGCCTCATTCAACTTGCCAAGTAAAATTATAATTTTGTTATACAAATTATCACGAAACATCGGTTCGTGTTGAAAAGAAGTGAAAATACAGTTCTAAGTGGTGAAGAACATTTAAAATGAAAGTTACAATAAGTGTAGAACGGATCGCATGATATCCTATCCCCCATCTTTTAACTCACCCCTAACAAAGTGAGCGTGGAGTTGCAAAATTTTTAAAATAGGTGCAACGATATCTTTCCATTTGCCACTTCTTTTTCATAGCAAAAAGTGGGCATGGCTCCTAACAATTTGTAACAGAAGTTTACGGTTTAATAAGACTTAACCATCATCATAAATGGCTTTGAAAATGCAATATGTGTTTTACATTTAAAGAAAACTTCCCTGAAAAGTGGGCGTGGCAATGTAGAATGTACAATATCTATGTTAAATACATAGACATTGTTAGACAATATTTTTTAGGTTCTAGAAAAGTAATGAGAAAAATTACATTTTCCTAAAAGTGGTCGTGTCTGTGGGCATGGACAGTATACTTATACTGCTTTGGATTCCAGAAAGTTTATATACCAAATTTCATTTTACTAGCTCAAAATGGAAGGACGGACATGGCTAGATCGACCATCTGCTGATTTATTTTTAAATTATATATTATTTTGACACTGACAGCTCTTTCGTGCTCAAGAAATTGACAGAAATACAGTGTCATATCTCCGAGGTACGAAATGAATCGATTTAATCTTGAACAACGTTGGAAAATATTGAAACCTTATTTCCAAAGTGAGTGCTGAGTTGCCGAGACAGTGCGAATTTTGAAAAGAAATTTCGATCGAAATAATGCACCAACCGTGCTGGCTGTACGCAAGTTTGTGAAGAAAGTTTATGAGATTGGCATGCTATTTGATAACATAAGTTATCTTCTAACTGTACGATCTTTACTTCCAGCAAGATGCCGCTACGTGCTATACAAGCCGTCCAACAATCGATTTTTTGCGCACGATTTGACGCCGTTGGACTTTTTTTTGCTGATAATCCAGAAACGATTCAGATACTTAAGCACAATATTGATCGAGCTATTTGTGAAATAGAGCCCCGATCAATTTAAAATATATTGCAAATTATTGGGTTGATAGGATGGGCTACTGCCAAGCTAGCCGCGGCAGAAGTTGAAATGAAATTATTTTCTATAAACAATCGGAAAGAATACTCTCTTCAATAAAGCAAAAATCTTTGAGAAACACAATTTCTTTTTTTTATAGCAATTTAAAAATGATCCAAGAGGTGGTCGACTCCTTATATATTTTTGGGGGTCTATCGTTATTATTTCTCTATGTTACAAACAATGTATTGAACTTAATATACCCTGGATAGGGTATAAACGAAATGGAACTGTTCTAAATGACTGTCTACAAATATAAACAAATGCAGAGCTTTTAAAGGTGTGAATAGTTGCAAAATGTGCTGGACAGATTTAAAAATAACACTTAAAAGATAAAATCGGTAAAATAAAGAGATTTCGGCAAATGACTGGAGGCTTAAGTATCGAAGAGTATACGACCTTAAAGAATTTTTGTGGATAATATTTTGTTTCCTACCTCAATTCTTGGACACTCCAATAATATCTGTTTTAAAATATGTTGGACTCTTTATATTGCCTTGAAGGGTGATTTTGTCAAATGAGGAGATTTTCGAAATATTTAGTACTAATTCGAAATCTCTGAAATAGCTAAATCACCTTTTATCGCTGTGAGAGAGAGTGAAGAGGAGGGTAGCCATAGCACTCACCATTTGGAGTGCCACTGTCGAAATAGCTAAATCACGGTGCTGGATTTCGAAACATTTATTAAAAATTTGCCCGATTTATTAATTTCCACAGTTCCGTATATAGACCACGGAGCCCTTTTCTATCACCACCTTCTACCTAATAAATTATAAAAGCTATACGCACGATTTGTAGCAGAACCAAATACAATGACTGTAATTTTTTTGGAGAAATCGTTTTGAAGGAATAATCAAAAGTAGGAATAACAACATTTTTGTTCGTAGATAGACGTGATATATCGCTAAAAAAAAGCTTTTTGAGTAGAATCCAAAAATATATTATATTTTTCCGAATTTAAATTTTTAAATTTTCTCCCACATTGGAGGAATGTCTGCGAAAAATGAGGTTTGAAAAAAATCATGGTAATAAAGCCGTCTCAGATATATAACGAGAAGTTAGTCTGACTTCGATATTCTTATTATTTTGCGAGATATCACATTTCTTATGCCAGTAACAGACTTATTATTTGACATAGCTTGCCAAAACGTTCTCGACTAGCGCACGAAAAAAAAGACTGTTCCTCGAGGTTTCCCAAGAAAGTCATATAAAAAAACAGAAATTGGTTAGTTACACAAGAATACGTCTGTTTTTCGAATTAAATTATAGTTACAGTATTTAACCATCTTCATTCTAACGAAACCCTCTATTTACGAACGGAATCTTGTTTAACGAATTTTTTTATTTTTTTGATTTGTCATAAATAACAAGAATAATAGACGAGTAGTGAGTACAGATACCTCACAACAAGAATAATAATCGTGAGTACTCCTGATTCCTCAATTTGAAAACTAAATACATGCAAGACGTATGTACTAAAATCGAAACCAAGGACAGACTCATTACCATTAACATTTATTCATGTTTCGTTCGAAATACATATTTAAAATACAGTAGTAATCGTTTATAGCGAACCCGGTTAAAGCGAACTTTCGGTTATAACGAACCATTTCATGAAGTCCCAATCAATGCCCCATTAGAATAATGAATTAAAATTTCGCATATAACGAACGCATTTTGCGCGTCAAATAAAGAAAATGTCCGATTATAACGAACCAAAAATTTGTCATTCGGATTTTCCCAACTTTTCGGGACTTCCCCGAAAACTGTATACCTGCATACGTACCAACATTCTGTCCTTCAATATAACTTTCCGGTATTTCCCCGAGTAACGATATGTTTACAAACGAAAGGCAGCACAAATTAGTTGAGTTACATTCTGGACAGAGAAATAAAAAAAGAAAATGTTTCACATTAAAAGACAAATACGATTTAATAAAGCGTTTACAACAAGGTGTAAAGCAAAGCGATATATGCAAGGAAATGAGTCTAAGTAAATCGACTGTTGGCACAATTTGGAAGAAAAGGGAGGAGATCCTGGACCACTTCAATCAAACAAATTCAAAGGTAAAAAAAGTAAGAAAACCTACAAAGGAGAAGGTGGATAGTGGATTGTTGAAGTGGTTCAGCCAACAAAGGGCTAACAATGTGACCGTGAGTAGTGCGATTCTACAAAAAAAGCCGAAGAATTTGGTCGGAAATTTACGAATCGGGAATGCAGTCTTAGCAAGAGTTGGTTAAATAGATTTAAAAACGGCATGATATTAGCACCGGAAAAATTGTTGGGGAAGGGGTAGCAGTTGACATGGGTATTGTCGATGATTGGTTGCAAAACAAATGGCCAAGTATTAAGGGAAACTCTAAGGATGAGGACATTTTCAACGGCGACGAGACTGGCTTATTCTATAAACTGACCCTAATAGAACATTGCATTTTATAGGAGAGACATGCGTTGGTGGAAAACTATCAAAAGAACGTATAACCGTATTGGTGGTGGCAAATTTGTTGGGTACAGAAAAAAGAAGACTGCTGGTCATAGGAAAACCAAAAAATCCCAGGTGCTTTAAGAACATCAAACAATTGCCGATGAACTACAAAAATAATCAGAGGGCTTCCGAAATTTTTTTAAATGAGTTAAGGCAGTGGAACAATGAATTACGTCGTAAAGATAGGAAAATTCTATTACTAGTGGATAACTGCCCGGCACATCCTGAGGTAAAGGATTTGACGTCAATTAAGTTAGTTTTCATGCCTCCTAATACAAGCTAGAGGCTGCAACCTATGGACCAAGGCGTCATTCAGAGTTTAAAGAGCAATTATCGGCATTTGCTTCTCATGAAAATGATAAATTCAATTGAAAAAAAATTAGAAAACTTTACACCAAACCTACTAGATGCAATAAATTTAATTCATATGGCATGGCAAAAAGTTACACAAAAAAACATTTTTAATAGTTTTCGACATGGCGGATTCATCAGAAGTGAGGACAATTTCGATTTACAGGACGACATACCCTTAGTTGACTGGCTGAGACTTAACCACGATGAAGACATAGGTTCTCAAAACGCATTAATAACAGTTATCGAAAGCGATGCTTTTGAAGAATATGTGCACTTTGAAGACAACATTATAAGTGTAGAACTTCTGGATGATGATGCAATTGTGGATTCTGTAAGCGGTAGTGCAGATGTTGACGAGAATAAAGACGTCGAAGCAAGTGATATAGCTCCAGCACCTATATCTGACGCGTTACGCTTTGCTGAGGGCCTTCGTGCTTTTCTTCAATCACAAAATACTCCCCAAAGAATTTTCAATAGATTTGCAGACGTCGAATTGTTTTTAAACCAAGTGAAATCTTCTCAAACAAAACAAACTAAAATTCTTGACTTTTTCAAATAAAAAATTAATAAAAATATAATGCTCTATACTGAAATACTTGATTTTTATGTGTTCAAAAATTGGTTTGAACACTTTTTCTTTTCTTTTTTGATTTTCGAAACAAAAGTTGATGATTTTTTTTAGCATATCACTTATAACGAACTTCGGTTATAACGAACCAATTTGGTCGGTCCTTTCGAGTTCGTTATAAGCGGACACTACTGTATTTTACCTTTTCACCCAATCTATTACTTTTAATTATAACAAATAAATGTCAGAGATACACTCATTTAAATTTTTTTTTTTTGCCTGCATTTCGTTCGACATTACACGTTGACTGGCTGACAAAATTAAAACTTTATATTGCTAAGAGCAACCAAACTCTAAGCAACTAATATGTAAAATAGAATCCATTGTTTGGAGATTAAATTTAAAGCAGTTCCTTTCAATATTCAAAGAAGATACAAAAGTACATACATACATATGTATGTAGGTAAATATGCAAGAACAATGTACAAACCAACGAATGCTGATAAGAGGAAGTAATAAACAAAAGTGTTCATTTTATGTGACTAGATAAGACAAAGTCCGTTGTATCTATAACGAGTCACAAGTATGAGGCAACTTCATGTGCTCCCAAATCGAAAAAACTAAAACAACGATAATGATGATAGCACACTAACACTATGGACAAATGCTAAAATTGTATGTCGTATGTCCAGGATATTAAGAATTCTTATTGTAGTTTTTTTTTATATTTTTTATTGCGCTCTGGGTTTTGGTTGTCGGTGTCCAGAGCTGTTCTAGAGATAGTCACAGTTGCTGCACAGATAGTTTTACGCATTAAAATGTAAAGTTTTCTTCTTTAATTACTCTGTTACCATTGAAGGGTTGAGCCCTCCCCCGGGGGCATTGTTTCCTACCCGAAAGGAGTGGAGAGATAGTAGAAATGTTTTTTTTTTTTTGTTACTTGGTATTCAGATGGCTACAGTACACTTCATCGTGGAGTGCGGATGGCAGGAGATGCTTTTCTAGATTCTCGGTTCTTACGTTCATGATTTCAGTCTCTTCAAGGCGGATGGCTTTGTTATCAAAGTTTACCAAACAATTTTGTTTTGTTTTGCAGATTTGCATAATATCCCTCAAGACGAACATCTTGCAGCTACCACGTTCTATGTACATGAATTAAAGTTTCTCTTAGTTAAGTTGTTCCATATAATGTAGGTTGGGGGTCATTTTGGAATTCCTTTTATGATTACAAGATGAGGGGGAGTACTCGTATAATACTGATCTCTGCTTTGACCACCAAAATTTAAGGCATTCAAAAGCTGAATCATTATAAAGGAAAACCCTTTTGGACGCAAAAGCATGCTTTTCGGTCGTGGTAACATGGTAATTTAATTTACTTTATGTATGGTAATCAAACGTTATGTTTGTGGAGAGAGAGTATCGTATCTGATGTCTTGCAATTAAGTAGTTTTGATTATGGAGAAAGTTTATTTATCCTTGAGGCCTTCCTCATGCCGATACCTAAATGTCATCTGGTTGCTGTTTGATAAGATATGTGTATGAACCTATATGCAAGTGGAAGGAAGGGTTATAAGAGGTTACTCTTGTTTTGATTTGATTATGTCACACAACTTTTCATAATCAAAAATATACAAGAGAACTACACTCCATGAAAGAATTGTATCGTATATTATTCAACCTTGTTGACGTTTGTTGGATCATCAAGCTGTAGAGCTTCAAATTTTATTCGAGCTTTTATGTGGATAGTGGAACGGCCTTTAAATTATAAGATAATAAATGAAATAAGTCCTGAAGACAAATGTAAGAGCTCAACGCCATCTGTTGGCGAAATTGTAGATAAAATAAACTGTAGCTAACTTCATTTTTGTGCGGAAAAAGAGAAGGAGAGACACTTCCATTTTGTCTTTATTTAATTAGAAGTACGTGAAATAAACGTTTAAAGAAAGAAGAAAAAGTAAAGTTTAAAAAAAATTAGAAATTAACTGTAAATAAATATGTATATATGAATAAGCATGATTGTGAAGCACTTTGGAGGTTGCCTCTGCATTTTCCAAACGCAGCAGATGTCAACTTCAAATAAACATCAAGCCATCGCCTGTACAGCGTCTGATTTTTTTTTTTCTTTTTATAATTTGCACGTGTTAAAGGGGATATGAATACCCTTTTTAGAACACGTGCTTTTTTTGTGGAAAGGAAGAGACAGAGAGAAAGACAGAGTGGTGTGGTTTGAAACTCAGGTGGTATTAAGTTTCTGTAAACTCCAAGGGTGGCTGTCCAGATAACTGGGAAGTATTTTGTTTGTTTTTCGCTATCATTCTCGTTGCTTTTGATTCAAAGTATTTTTTTTCCGACCTCCTGATGTCATCATCACGATCACGTTGCATTTTAGCCATATGACCACCCTACTGCCAGTGTTATGCCTTCACAGTAGAGTTGACTTTGCTTTCGCAAGTGATCGACTTTTTTATTTATTTCGTGCGAAATAAATAGATGATTCTTGACTTCAGGATTCGAGCCGTGAATAAACAGCGTGACAAGCGATGATGTTACCACTACACCACGGCCACCCTGTTTCTGTTTCCAAACCACTGGCCATTTGCTGTAGATCCATTATTCTTTGTGACTGCACAATAATGTCGTCAGTGTAGTCTAGATTGCATGCGCTCGTCAGGGCTGCTCACAGAAAGTCACAGCTAACAACCAGGAATAGCAGTGACAATAGTTTAGAACGTTGGCACACCTTGCATATTTGCCAGCAGGCATCAATGAAATTTAATTTTATTATCATCATTTGCATAGTTATTGGCGATTCTGCTAAGATAACAATGTCGTCCGCGTAAAGAAATACGATTCCTCCTGTTAAAAAAGTTGTGAGGTCATCTAAGTATAAAGAAAAGAGGAGTGGACTCAATAGGCAACCCTGTTTAACTCCTATATGCGACTCGAACCAATTGGATAATTTGTTATCATACCACACCGAAGTCCTATTTTCCTCAAAAAGGTTTTGAATTAATCTGAGCATTTTCGTTGATAGTCCTATATTACTCAGCTTATAGAGAAGAGCTTTTTTCTCAATGCTGTTGAAGGTCGCCTTAAAGTCCACATCGAATGCGTAGAGCTTTTCCCTTTCTCAAGGTAGTTAGGATATTGTCCACTGTTGAATAATTTTTAATGAAGCTCGCTTGGAACTCACTCAGCAGATCATTTCCACATACCTAATTAGTAACACGTTCTAATATGACTCCTGTGAATATTTTTGCTATTGAGTTCAGGAAGGATATTCCTCTATAATTATTTGGGTCTTTCGCTCCACTGTTGTATAAGGCACCGCATAACTCATCTGGATTGCACAACAACTCGGGTTCAAAAATATGTTCAAAATGATCGGCGAGAACCGAGGTTTCAACTTGGATGCTTCGTACATTCTTCGTACCGTTGAGGAATCTTGCTAGTTTCTAAAGAGCGACTGTCGTTAATATTCCCTAGGATCCTCATCAACTGATGAGTATGCCTTATTTGCTTATCCTTACATATTTTTTTTATAAGTTTTGTTGGTATCTTGGTACATAGTTTTAGCAAAACACATTTTACTTAAGAGACTTGATCTAAAAAAAGCTCCTGAAAACAAAAGCCTTTTATCGTTTACCGTTATCGAGGGAATACAAATATTTACCCATTAACATTACTGAAGAAAATTTCGAAATACGAGTACATATGTTCAAAGTGTTTGAAAATTTGTTTTTCTTAGGACTTATGCCTTAAGAATCTTCCGTCTATCTTAGGAAGCTGAAGCTTTGTGCACTCGTAGAATGGGGCACAGGGTAGAATATTCGTAGTTAGATTCTCGAGATTTGTAGTTTCTCGGGATGCAGATCCATTCCGTTAATATTTTTGGATCTTTTACACAACATTTAACAGATACATTCACCGATACATTCTGGTCTAAGATTATTCCTACGCTCCATATCCTTTTTACGCAATGTCCCGGTCGGTGGCAGAAACACATTTATTCTGAAGTACTTTGTTCAAAGACTTTAGCAAATAATATAGACTCCATAATCTACTGAGCGCAGGGACTTCACTGATATCAACCAATTGCTATCGTGCTATTCAAGCAAACTCACAACCCAATACTACTTTCTCAATATTAAAAAACATATTACAATAAATTTAATTAGAAAACTACTTTTGACCAGCTCAAATATTTATGACCAAATATGTTGGCCTTCCATTGACTATACCATGAACTACTAACACTATACCCATTTCAACTGACATACAAGTAAGCCCAAAAGTTATTTGGCTTAAGTGATTAAATAAAACCTCATGTGGTTGCCACTAAATCCTCTTTCATTGGCGGTTGTATGATGGTACATATAACCAACTATCATCTAACGGTAAAGTTTGATTTTTAAATACACTAACTTTCATTTTAAACATACTACCACTAGCACCATTCAAACAGAAATATAAGCATAAAATACTTTATTAGCCTAGGGCTCTTTTATTCCCTCACTTCAGCTATCCGAAGCCTTAGATCGCATGCAATGACATGCGAGTATACCCGATTTCGTGGCGGATGCAGTTCATCCCAATGTTTGAGATAATTCATTCTAAATTCAAATTGTTTACTTTCGACTGGTAGAGTTTAATTTAATTTTCACCGAAATTTGTGATTCTAATAAAATGGAATTAACTTTGTGAAGCAAAGATACCCTTGTGCGAGCGGAGGCGGTCTATTTTGACAATGAGCGCTGAAAATGCCATTAAGCGCCTTTCGACGAGCCGGTATGCCATCAGCTGTTGATGAAATACGATTATATACAATTTTATACTTTTCCATCCTCATCCGTGTCGTGTACCAATAAAGTTGAAAGTTATTAAAAACGCTGGTAGGGGTGTCGTAAGCCGTGGAGGCGGATGTGTGTATAACATGTTCAGCACATCCAATCGTGCGGATACACACACAGCACACCCTATTGCGTGCATTTAATGTAAGGCAATCAATTTAACCCTGTTAAGCTGGATGTCGTTTAGTGGGAAACTGAAAATTGATACTTTTTTTTTTTCAACTCACACACTTGAGGATGGATATACAGCGTGTTAAAATTGCACTTTCGTTGACTAGCATCGTTGATGTTTTTAATTAATTTTATTTTTTTGTAAATTTTGCAACTTGAGTCTTTTGAAAATTGTACATACTTGACAATGAACTCTGTTTTTAGTTCTAGCGTAAAAAAAGGCTAATGAAAGAGTTCCTGATTTTAGCAAAATCAAATAAGAGTCGTAGAGGACGACAATTTCGTACGTTATTAAGTACTTATATATAATACATAAGTAGTTCTTGTTCAAATAAATTAAAAAAAAACTAAAACTTAATAATGCTTTGAAGTTTCTGCAATGGTGGATTTTTAATACTTGAATGAAAGGTACCATCAACTCTTTGTGGTGCCTGCTAGATAGATACGAGTACTTTGTAGTGATCTAACGACAAGTGTTGAGTTTCATTTGACAATCGTTGAGTTTTTCAGGAAGTAGGAAAATAGACTAGAAAATAAGCTAGAGATTCAATGCCAAATGCTCATACGCACTATTCAAACCTTACTAGGAATTTTGAGAATTATTGTTCGCTAGGAAACTCAGAGTTATCGACATAGGTTACTCCATCCGAAACCCACTAACTTAGAGAATTCTGCCTCCTCCCCTAACTAAACTGTAGCGTATGATGAAAGAACACAGCGAAAACTCCTTTCCGATGAAGTATTGTGCGCGAAAATACACTGATTCAATGCTACTTAGCTTTCAAATGATTGCAGGTCAAAAATGCCATTTTTTATCCACGATATTTACGCAAATCAATCTATAGCACTCCAAGGCTGCTACCTCTCTTAGCAGCAGCACAAATTTCATGTTGAATGGAACCCATCCCATCCAAGAGACATGGGTGTGAAGAAATCGCATCTCGACGTCATCCGTCGCATTACTGTACTCTCGAAACACTAAGAAATTATTGTGTCGAATTTCTTTCAGTAACTAAGCTTGAGTAAATCTGTGCCCAAGATTCAGTTGTTGCAGCTGCGAGCAAAAAGCGAAGGAATAGTGGAAAAGCTTTTCGTCACATTACTTTATTTCCGCAATGATGCGTATTGCCTTCAAAATTAAAGGCCGCGGCTGAAGACACAGACTATTGTGACCTAAGAAAATGAGACTAGGCGTCGGTTAGGAATATAATGTCTGGTATAATAGCAAATCCAAAATAATCTCGATAAGATGCACATAGACCAACCTAGGTCAATTGTGATACCACTATGGCGTAATGACTTTGAACCCCACCTACCCATGGAACCATTTACTTCTTTTAATGAAGTGATGACGTCTTTTCAGATCATTTAGATCGTCGAAGAAGTATTCTAATAGAGTAGCCCTTCTGATATGGGCAAGGGAACGACATTTGCAGAGGAAGAGAACTATGGAGGAGGAGAAGTAATAAAAAGTCTCTAAGCATGTCTGGCGATGACGCAGTTCCTGTGATGGCCTTTGTGAGTTGGAGATGTTATCCCTATGGTGCCTAAGCGGGGCTGACCTGCTAAGATTTACGGTTGGTCATGTTAACCCAGCAGTGTTGCAGCTATTAATCATTCTGTGCCTCTAGAAAAAGTCATGCATAATACTCTGCGGGTCATGAAATGACCCACCTTTATTTTTATAATAAAAACAAGGAAATTACGTAAAATAATAGGAAAGATTAATTTGATGAATTATTGTATTGTTCGCAGTAGGTAGTATAGGGTCATAAAACAAGAGGGTCATTTTAAATTTCTCGCCATTGTTGAACTGCCAACATTCAACTATCATTGCGATGACTTTTGATAAATCAAAACTAGAAAGTTATTAAATATGGATCGATACATACTCACACAATGTGTTGAAATAGTGAACAAAATTCACTACAAAAACTGTGAAAATATCACGGAAACATTTCTTACAGTTCGCACTGATTTGGTCTCATTTCCATTTGTCTAGGTACGTAAACAAACAAAACTGTTGCATCTGGGACTCAGAAAACCCAAGAGAGTTCCAATAGTGGAACAACCTCTCCATCCACAGCGAGCGACAGTTTGGTGCGGTTTTTGGGCTGGCGGTGCCATTGGGCCATATTTTTTTCGAAAATGATGCTGGTGCGACCGTTTCAGTTAATGGATTGCATTGCCGAACGATGTTGACCGTCTTTTTTTTCCTGAAATTGATGCTAAAACGTTTATCTTCAGCAAGACTGCGCCACATGTCATACAGCTGGTGGAACAATAGCTCTATTGCGTGTGATTTCTCGAAATGGAGACTTCAATTGGCTGCCGAGATCATGCAATTTAACACCATTATCCGACTTTTTCCTTTGGGGCTATGTTAAAGATAAAGTCTACGGCAATGCCCCACCAACGATTTATGCACTAAAAGGAAATATCAGAGCTGTTATTCGCGAAATACAGCCGCAATTAAGCGAAAACGTGATGAAAAATTTCATCAAAAGAATGACGATTTGTAGGCAGAGCCGAGGCGGATATTTGGCAGATATTGCATTCCATTACTAACCTCAGAGTTTGCACTTTAGATTAAAATAAAAATTCATCACTTTTTACAAAAATGTTGGGTTTTTATATATATTTAAAATGACACCTCTTGTTGGATGGCAGATGTATAATAACTGAGTACAGGAATTAAAGGTCTTTCTATCGATATTTGAAGGACTGCAGCTTTTACATGGAAACGGTGTTATCTTTTTTAGCAGGCGGGGATGGTGATGATGTTCCGCTCATTTCAGATATTTTTACTTGCACCTATAACAATTTCGTTTCGATATTACTGTAATAGATGAACAAAAAAGTTCTATCTACATACATACAGACAATGTATGTATGGCTGGACGAATTTAGTTCAAACTTTATATCTGGGGTCATTCCAACCCCAAAATTAATGGTTTATCGAAAACCGTTCTTACGATTTTATTTAAATTTTATATTTGTTTTGAGTTAGACATTATATCAGCAGATGGCTTATCAGGTATTCAGAAAAAAGTTACATAATGGTATCATACTTATTACCGAATTTTTGAAAAATAGTTATTTCTTTGTTATGATTTGAACGATTTTGTTAAAGATCGAAATCTAAGCAGTATATGATGTATACAAGAATATGACATGCAAAGTTTAGGAAAATTTAAAAAAAAGATGTTTGCTTTTACGCATTTAAAAAAAAGGAAATTTATTTTAACAATTTCGTTTAAATTTAAAATCTGAGTGGTTTTCAAACGAACAGCACATTGGTATAAGTACGTGCGACCAAGTCGAGCACTTTATTTAAAATAACAGCAGAGGCTGGCGTTTTTGAAAGGTCCATGACAGACCAAGGTATTAGACCAACTGTTGCAAAAATAAGTGACGTTTGTACCATTCAGGGTGAATCTCATTCCATAAAACAAACACACTCAAAGCAGATAGATCAACGAACTTGCTGAATAATACCTCTGGCCATCGATTGGTTTCACGTTTGCATGAATAAGTGCAAACTAATTGATCCAAAGTATTAGCGCCTCCCTTGGTCGAATTATAAAACTGAGATTATTTAGTGGCAGCTAGGATGCTCTTCCAGAACGTTGTCGTCGTAGTGCAATTTGTATTGCTTTGCCACCGTCACCATTTCGTTAACAAATAATTTACTGGAAGCTTCCGAAATTTCGTGATCTGGTACAACCTTTGTTCTTGTGCACCGTTCCGATAAGGACAATTTTTAGTTTGAGAAATTCCAATGCCAAGTTACGAGTTGCATAAAAAATTGTCAGTTGTCACGTTTCGTCCACGGTTTCTTCATTCATTTTCTAGATAAACTTCGAAATCCAAGCAAAAAACAGCCGCTGCATCAGCTGCTACCGATGATTTGCGTTATACTTTCCACGTTTTCTAGGCATATATTTATGTATGTTTACCTTGGAAAGGATTCAGCTGCTCATCCACAATCACATTCTCATACGGAACATATAGAAACTGAGATCTGTCGACATATTTTTCGTAAAAATCTCTGATTGGCTCAAGTTTTCCCCCCCGAACCTGAGATCTACGATTGTCTCTCCCATCAAAGGCAAGAATACAGGATATTTCAACGAATCATTTAGAGACATCGCTGAACGGTCATAAACTTCGCCACGCAGACTTCTAATACTTTCGCCATATGAACGGTAATCACCTGTAAATATAATGTACATAAGCATCTACAACACGTACTTTTTATTTCTTTGCTATTACCAATCACCAATCAAAAGCAGAATGCCCACGTATGCGTCGAATCCAATTTATCCCATTTCTTTGAAATCATTTTTGTTTACCCTTTGTCCTTTGCTGAACTAAATAATACTTTTTTACATTGCGTCGCTGAAACATAAATTGAAGGAGTCCATCAGAACAGAAATCCGCTGAACAGCAAATGATGTTACATTCATGTGAGTTTGGATAAGGTTTTCAACTGGCGCACGTGGCAGCGAGCCCCCAGGAGGCGTAGCGTACCATTGAATATTCTTATTTTTACTCAGATATTGCTGAGGCATGCCACTCGTTAAGATTTTTCCGAGTATCTTCACCCTGGATTTTTCAACCATAGATGTACAACCAGTACATTATCTTTTGTTATACCTGCGATTTGGATCCTTCAGCCTTCTTCCTAACCTCCTGAATGTGTGAACATTCAGAGGGGCAAATATCAGCTCTGACCACTATTTAATAGCAGCCCGATTCAGAGCTTGAATGTCCAATGACCGAAAGCTGCAATATCCAACCAAAATGATTTTTAACATTGAGCGCCTAAGCACACTGGACATAGCCAGAGTCTACAGAGAGTAACTCTCCAATATGCAGGTGAATACTACAAACAACATGTGGTCAGAATACAGCGCTGCCATCAAGGAAGTAGCCGAAACTACTCTGGGTTACCAACCACCCCCGACAAGAAATCCGTGGTATGATGATGAGTACGTGCAGAAGGCAAAGGCAACCGACGAGGCATACGAGTATCAGAAGGCGCTCCAACGAAAAACCAGGCAGCGCGGGACGAGTACAGAGCCAGGGGAAGAGACAGAAAAACTACTGCGGAAAAAGAAAAGAGCCTTCGCAGTTACCCGGCTCAAGCATATCTAAGAGTCCAGAAACATAAATCGTTGCTGCTGGCTACAGACCGGGCATTCAGGCTCTTCGAAATTATGCGGGAAATGTTGTAAGGCATTGTGGATGTGTTTAATCAGCATTTTCAGCAACTGCTCATCGAGCATGTTCAAGAGAGAGTGATAGGGTATGAGGGAAATCCTGCTTCAATCCTTCCACCCAGTTTAGAAGAAGTTGGCACAGCTTCGAGAAGGCTGAAGAACAATAAAGCCGTGGGCTCGGTCGGCTTGCCGTCATAGCTCTTCAAAGCAGATGGCGATGTGTTGGTAAGGAGCATGCACCATCTGGAAAGTATGGAAGGACGAAAGCATCTCTATTAGCTCTATCTGTCCCATCCACAAAAAAGGCGATCCTATGACTTGTAACAACTACCGAGGTATATCGTTCCTTAATGGCATTTACAAGATCCTATCCAGTGTACTGTGTGAACCACACATCGAAAACTAACCAAATTTCCACACTTTGACAAATTCTGGAAAAGACCAACGAGTTCAAAGTCGATCCCACCATCTCTTCATCGACTTCAAAGCTCTTCATCGACTTTTCCAATCTCGTGTTAGAACATGCAGTGCGGCGGGCACGTGTTAATACGAAAGACACTATACTATATTTTTCAAATCCGTGCAGCTGATGATATAGATATTATCTCGGGCTCCCAACGTGCCGTTATTGAAGCATTTACGGCCACAATTTTGAGGTAGTAAAGGAGTTTATCTATCTCGGGGCAAACGTAAATTCCACAAATGACACCCTGGTGGAGATTCGGCGCAGGATAACCCTAGGTAAACGTTGCTACTTCGGCCTGTCTAAACAGATAGGGTCCAAACTCCTAACCCGAAGGACCAAAATCGTGCTCTACAGAATATTCATCTTGCCAATCGTGCTTTACGGAGCTGAAAGCTCCGTTTTTGGGCTTCTTCGAAAAAAAATCCTACAGCTGATATTTGGTCCTATCTGCGAGGAGGGCGAATGGAGGAGAAGACATAACCGCAAACTCTATGAGCTGTACAAAGATGTGGATGTAGTCCGGTTAGCAAAAATCCGTCCGTCGGTCACATCGAGCGAATGGACGACAACTCTCCAGCTAAGAGAGTCTTCGAATACCAGCCCACTCGTTCGAGACGACAAGGGAGACCGAACCTCCGGTTTAAGGACCAAGTTATTGCGGACGCAAGAAATCTTGGTCTTGCCAACTGGAAGCAGATAGCCTGGGACCGTGAAGGATGGAGGGCAGGCGTTCAGACTCTGATACTCCAAGGGTCGCAGGCCTATTAACGTAAAGTAAAGTAAAGGTACATGTCAGTGAGTGTCTGAGGATATTTTCCCGACACTGAGTTAGGGGCGTAGTTTGCGTAACATCCTGTTCTTTTCAGGAAAAGTAGAAGTTAGTTTAGAACTAATATACATACCAGTAAAAAACACCACGCAGTGGTTTTCATCGATGTATTTTATTCTTTGTAGAGTTGTTACCGAATGTGGCTGTATCACTCTGCTTTTAATAAAACGCTTTGTTATGCAGCAGACTGGTTCAAAAATTATTAGTTTCCGTAAAGCGTTGATGATCAACCTACGCCATACTTGCTGGAACCGAATTTATTGTCACGAATTTAGAGCTTTAATTTCAACTATCTGACAAATTATGAAACGACAAATACTCGTACGCTTAAAACTTTAGAAATTCTAGAGATTGCTGTATGCATTTAATGCATAGTACTAGGTGTTTACCCTATAGTATTACGTTAACGATGGACAATCATTTAGACATGATATTAACGAGGCGGAAAAGTAAGAAAGCATTGCCTGAAATAAAACAAAATAAAATTCTCTCTAGAGACGAGTACGCATCCTGTGTTTCTTGCCAAACTCTCCCAAGTTGATGAAACTCTCAATAACCAACTCTACCCAGAACCGGAAGATGAGTGTACCCGACAGAAAGAAGATGCCAAGTGATAACATCGTCTTGATGGGCTAATAGTTAGTTGGATAATTGTTCCCCATTGAATGCTCCCTTAGAATACGGGTACTATGTACAATACGTCCAGCTTTCCTTCTTTCATTTCCATATCCTTTAAGGAACTATGAAGAATGCTTTCATAATCATCTGAGAATTCGTTGAAATTTATTTTCAATTTCCTATTTTCTCACAAGAGTTGTCCATATGCTAAGTGAGGCATGATGCAGTGCCTGAAGGAAAGAGCTCTGGAAGAACTTTAAAACTTTAAAACTTTTCTTGTAGAAGGAATAGAATGGTGAATGTGTTTAATATTTAAATTTGCTTTAGACCTCTCTGGCTACTTTTTGCATTGAGTGTTGAAGTGCACAGCAACTTGAAGTGAACTTTAAATTATTTCCGATTCATCTATTGTAGTGAAATTACATCTCAGTTAAACTTAAGGATGTTGGACAAGTGGGCTAGACATTGTGAGTGTTATGAATTGGTTGCCTTTTCAAAGGGATAAATTGAAGCCTTCATTGTTTTGTGTAATATTTGGGCATCAGGTGTAACAATATCTCCTAATGATTTTCTATTTCATCGGATACTAAGAGTGCGTGCTTAGATTTTGCAAAACGAATTCATTGTTGATAGCAACCATGAACAGCCTAGTTTACAAAATCACAAGCGAGTTTGTTTCGATTGTTTATTGATTTATGCGCAATCCAGTACCAAACAAATTTCTCGCAGTATTTAACTAGAAAGAGCATCAAAAGGACTGGGTTTATTTAAAAAAAATCGAAACAATATTTTTCGCGGAAAAGAAATTGCAGCCTTCAGAATCAAGGGTATACAGAAAAAAAAAGGTCGCAAATAATATAAAGCCACGTGTAAGTAGATCTTCGTAGTATGAATATCTAGTCCAGTCATATCAGGAATTTGTTTGACCTAAAATATGTAGAACCAATTATAGACCAGTCATTTTAGATATTCGAGAACAAATTCATACAAGCAGGGGAATTTGTACTCATATTCTCCCTAGCCTTGGAAAATGGCGTCTAAAATACCGTTTTTGCCCAAGCCTAAAATTACCACTTTAATGTACATTTATTGTCATTACAATTGTTTTCGTGAAAATTTTTAGATCTCGGGGTTTTGATCAATCTTGACATTAGTAGGATGGAGGAACTCAACAAAGTGGGTTTCGCAATTCTACCTGTATGTCCTCTGTCTCTTCATATATTTGACCGTATGTCTGAATTTTTTTCAACCTGCATATCTGCGGTCTGTGGGTTAGGTTAGGTTAGGTTTGATGGGTTGACGTAGAGGGTGAAAGCAAACTACGCTACACTTAGATCAATGTAGATCCATTGTGATGCTCAAGGAGTGAAATTTCCCCACTCGTGAACTCTGTGGGTTCTTAAACCATCCCGATGCATTGATAAATTTGGTTGTCTTATTTACCGATACATTTGATAGTCTTGGAAGAAGTATTTACTAATCTAAGGTGGTAGAGTCCTGGACAACGGCACAGGAAGTGAGGTGTATCTTCGTTTATATCCTCATTTCCCCAGCGTCTACATATATCTTCTTCGCTTATTCCCACTTTCTTTGTGTGATAACGTAACAAGTTATGTCTAGTTATCACTTCCATTAAACCAGATAAGATATATCTGTTGAAGTGTAGGATTTGAGATAATTCGTAAAGCTAACTCATCACTTGGCTTTGTCAAACGATGGTCCAAAGAATACTCCGACCCTTACGTGATCAGATCCCTCTACATTACCTTTGTGCGCCCCCTCCTTGAATACGCCAGTGAAGCGTGGTCACCCTTTCAGCAAGTTCATGTGACCAGAATCGAGAATGTTCAACGTCGATTTCTTCGATTTGCCCTTCGAGGTCTTCCTTGGAACGATCCATTTATTTTGCCTCCATATCAAGACCGCCTCAACCTCATCAACCTGAGTACTCTAGAAAAACGCAGAGATGTTTCAGATATTCTTTTCATTCATCGACTTCTTTCAGGCTCTGTCGATTGCGCATATCTTTATAATTCAATTTTTTTCAATACCAACCCACGAAATTACGATACAGAGCGTATTGAAGCCGACTATGTGACTTTCGAGATACAGCTTGTATTTGCATATTTCCACACCTTTCAGAGAACAAATTCAAAAATCACTTGAATACTAATTGTAGTGTGTGTGTGTGTGCCACTTCATACTTTCAGGACCGTTTGGATGCCTAAGAAGTTGAAACTTTACGAGTACACACTTATAGCTTAGACTATAAGAATGAACATAACCGGGAAAGATTTCCGATTTTCGAACAGACTGTTGAAAAAAGAAAAAAAAAAAACACTTTTGGGTCTCCTTAATTAAATTTCGGAATTTGTGTGTGCTTTTCCATAATTTCCACGACATTTCGGACTACGGACTAGAAAGATAAATCTTTGTGCGCAGATAGCATGGCTCAAGAGGTGTAATCTGGTGCAAAGCTGGTTCCTTTAAACTTGATGGAATACCTTGAAAAATAAATAGATTAGGCAACTTAATATCAGTACTACTTCCTAAATATGAGTGTGCCTCTGCTATCGGTCGCAAGGAGATTTTTCGCAACTGATTCTGATGCCTTCTCATGACACCAAATATAGACGAATTTTCAAAGCTCAGAGTGCTATTTCCCGATGTGTGTCCTTCCAGGATACCTCCGACTGCGTATACATACAATGATACAATTTTCCACACATACATGTCAGACTAGATAAATTGTTTATTGGTTTTTCAACTACAAAAACAATTCTCAAAGTTATTATACAGATGATGCTGCACTGACGTCTCCGTCAAAACTGATGGTACAACGGACATTTTATATGTAAAAAGCTGATGTAACCAAATTTCAAAAATTCGTTAAAAATTAAAGATGTTATATGTATGAATTTTTTCCAAAAACTGTGCGTAACCCAACTCAAATATTAAATTTAAACAAAATCGTAAGAGTCGTTTCCGGAAAACTTTTATTTTTTTAAATTGACTTAGTTCGTTTTGGGATTAAAATGAAAATTCCTATTTCGCCTCAAATTGTGTGATGACAGACGGACAGATGATACTAGTAATGCTAAGTACCAAATCTCAGGATCCGTCAATTCTCACGAAACCAATACTTGCTCTTTGTAGGCCCAAGTAAAAAAAAGATAAGCATCTGCAAATAAAAATCTAAAAAAAACAAGTTTTTCGTTGCTGCAGTTTTACGAAAAAACGGTATTCCGGTGCCAACGAATATAGCTAGTCGTATACTATACGAATAACATTAGATGCCTAGCTTTAACAGCGGAAAACCTTCCTGTACGTAGGTATGTCTGCTTCCTTTAAAATAATATCTACTCTATCGACTAGTACGAGCATGTTCTTGTTATGATTTACAAATATTTTATTATATTTAATTCAAACTATACAAAATCCTTTTTTACTATTTTAATGATTAACTTAAACACCACTTGTCGAAATGGCAGCTCAAAGGTAAGTGAGGTTATGTGATCACCAGTAAAAACCTCGCGGTTGGTAACAGGATGCTTCATTTCCCCTCTCCTATTTAGCAGGATATCGTACGCACAACTTTCTTGGCCTAGCTGATCTTCGCAATGCTGGGATGCATACAAGGTATTCGACTGGCTTAAGGTGAATGTCGATGTCGTTTGTTGCAGAAGTCTTGTCTGACTCTGGAGCTTCATTGGCAGAACCCGGCTGTCTCTGGTCCGGTCTCGAACCTGAGTGCTCCTGTCCGGAATATGGGTGTTCGACCGGTGAAGCTGGTTAGTTTAAACTTGATGGAATACCTTGAAAAACAAATGGATTAGACAACTTCTTAAAGATAAGTGTTCCTCTGCTACCGGTCGCAAGGAGATTTTTCGCAACTGATTCTGATGCCTTCTCATGACACCAAATCTTGTTTGGAGTATGTACATTCGGCGTCCCAAGTTTTTTGACATTTCAGCCTCTACCCATCGATCGCCTTTCCAAGTATTGCCTTCGGTCACTTTATCACCGGCTGATTTTGTGTCTCGGTTGATGTCTGGTAATAGGACAGACAAAAGATTCCGATGCTGTCTGCCATGAAAATGTTCAGCAGGGGACTTCCCTGTCTCATTTGGTGAGGCACGATAAGTTGATAGAAAAGTTTGAAGTGCGATATCGCTATCATCACCATATTAAAAAATCTTCTCGAGTGCCGTCTTAAATGTCCTGACCATCCTTTCTGCGGTCACATTGGACTCAGGGTTGAACGGTGCAGATGTCAAATGACATCAAATGAGTGTTCAAACTCCTTGGACACAAACTGAGTCCCGTTGCCGCTGACGAGGGTCTTCGGCAACCCTTCTAACGCGAAAATTGACCTTAGTGCAGCTATGGTCGCTGCGGTTGAAGAATCCATTTTGACTACCCGGGGGAATTTAGAATACACGTCCACGACAATGAGTCACACCTTGCCAGCGTAATCCATGTATACTCTATCCCAAGGCGAGTTGGGAACCGGTTAACTGCTATATTCCCTTGCGGATTGGCTCGAGTGTAGCTGACAAGCTTGACAACTGGTGGTGGTCCTTTCAATGTCCTGGTCAATTCCAGGCCACCAGCAGTATCGTCGCGACATCTGCTTCAAACGACTCACACCGGGATGACCTTGGTGCAGCATGGAAAGAGACTTTTTCTGCAACTCGGGTGAAACCACAACTCTCCTACTCGTATACTTAGACTGTAAGATAAGATCGTCCCCAATTAATAGCTTAATGTCTACTTACAATATTTATGTTAACTTTTAAATATGTCCCTTGTCTCTGTAAAGAGAATGTGCTGATGTTGTGTCGTCTTAATTGTATGCTCTATTTTATAATATTATATCATATTGTAATTTTTTTTTTTACTTTAATGACATGCAAATAAATAAATAATTGCCAATGTCGTGCTCTTGCAAATAGATCTTAGAGGCGTTGCGAAACATTGACCTAAAGAAATCATCGACCCAGGCAACAGGATATTTGATTTAGGACACTTTCTTCGACTACCAATCAACCTAAATCCCTGAAACCCTCTTGAATTAAGTTACAAGCACAGGTATCGTGTAACATTTCAATTTAACTAGAAAGCAAGGATTTAAAATATTCTAAATGTCACCCTTTTTAAGCACATGCCTATAAATCAACAAAATGATATCGACTTTCTCAAATACGCCAACAAAGTACCTACCATCTTCAGGTTAATTTCAACAAAGAATTCCAATATCATATGAAACGTCTTCGTTGTCGTTCTGGTCCTTGATGTCTACCCCGCCCGTGTTGTTTCCTCTCAATTTCTTCTTCTTCAAGGTAATTCTCCAAAATTTATGTCCACGTGCGAGTGTAGGACATCTGCATTTATTTATATCTTTAGCCACTTCCAGTTAATCCAATTTCTTCTCCGACAAAACGATGTCGACGCCGGTCGCCCGACTCGTACCGGTGTGTAATAAATATCCACTCCATATTTACACCCGCACTTGTGACTGAGTGCGCTTTCATCTTATTATTACGAGAATATTTAATACAATTACCGTTAATAATGCCGTCTCCTCTCCTCCGGTCATGTATCCATGTGAGCAACCCGGGCTGACTTTTACTCGTACTCCCCCCTTTTTGTAATTACAGAAGTGTCATGGCGCACGTCCTTATGCTAAATACTCATGTCGCAGGAGGTGAATTGTAGTTGTCATTAAATATTCATTAAAATTGCCAACGTTGTATGCATGAAGGAGGTTTTCTAAAATTAAATAAATAGGATCCTTCTTAAAGCGATAGTGAGGGCGGTGGTGGTGTGTGAGTTCTTACACGGCCACAACCTTTTTACAGTGCCGTAGCCAAATTATAATACCACACACCTTGCCGGAGGCAAATGTAATACGTACGAGTACTCGTACAATGTTTCTTCTATTAGCTACGTACAATTCTGCAATACACTTTTTGAGATACATATTACGAGTACAATTCATTTTATTTTCCTACCCTTTCAACTATTCCCCAATTCATGTGAAGCTGCGTAGCTGTGTGGCCTGGCCACACTGTGATAGTGCATCGTGTACAAAGTATGAGATTTTAACTCTGGGAAAATGGTTTGGTTCCGTTCCTATACCGTAATTCGGAAGACTAGAACTGAATGCGAAAGGGGATCACGTACCAGATTTTAAGTAGAATAATTTGAGATTCCATTGTAGTTTTTGTGCCCGTTCACATCTTTGCCTGGCTGACTGGTTGATACAAGGTGACGTCTCTTACACAGTGTATGCACTGTGCTTTTGACACAGCAAACTGGGCAAGAGTTGCAGAGTAAGTGGCGGCATTTGAACCGACCAAAGGGACCAGGTGGAATGCAGTACTCGTATCACTTTTATATGAAAGGATACATAGGACTGTTGAGTATGGAGAAACAAAGGAAAGTGCGGTTTTCGTTGGTATACAATGAAACCTTTTATAACTTCAAATGTAACTGCATTATGCCTTCTGAATAATTGATTTTTATGACAGAGCAAGAGAGGCACAGTCAGGTTTGATTTGGATTAACAGGGGCAGATATTTTACGATTATGATTACAGTGTCTTCAAGAAGGGAATAAAGATTTGCAGTTGCCTTTGTATTTTTGGGTTTCTGGTCTTATTATGCACCCTAGGCTTTGAGAGCTTAATTTGAAATAAAAAAAAAACATGATTTTTTTATGCTGCACTTTTGTACTGTTGTGCCAGGCAAATACCATATTGTAATATGCGAGCTATGGCTCGAGTAGATAAAACAATATTCTGTGAAATTATTTCTTTATTTTCTAGTCTCTAGAACAATTCAGGTTCACACTATACTATTCTTCGCAATTCTTTTCTTACAAGGTCTCTGTCCTCTCAAATCACTTTATCTCCTTTCAATTACTTAATTCACATATCCAAACTAATTACTTCTTCTTGTTAAATCTCAACTTTCAATTTATCACAAAATTACAACTTCGCCCACTATCACTTTTCTAATCTCTTCGCCACAGTTTAGAAACTACTGCCCCCTTTTTGATCGCCATCTGTTCTTATATAGCAGAAGTTTCTGATAGCCAGAAACTTCTAGCAAATTCTTCGACCACTGGAACAAGAGAAATTCCAAGAAGACAATCATTCTTGCAGTTATAATTCCCTCTCATCCGTGATATTATCCGTCTCTTTCGTAGACATGAACTGTGGAAACCGCAGACACGAACCTCGAATGAAAGGACAGTTCGAACCAAAATTCTGCCAGAATGAAAAGTCACTTCGGAATTTGTTGCATCATACTTTTAGGGAGCTATCTGACACCACTGTGGATAACAATACCGTGGCTGCTAATCTACTAGAACCGTGAAGTTTACAAGAGGCATGGGGATCCACGAGGTTCTACAAGAATTTACGAATTATAATCTATAACGATTAGCCAGCGCTCCTGCTCTTGAATTTTAGTCTCTTTAGGTTGCGCCGTTCTTGAGCAGTCGTACTGATGATACGATGATGCGCAAAACGGTTTCTAGTAGCTTCGTAGTTGCTTTCGAACATATTTTTTGTGGATATTCAGCACACACAATTCTTGTAAAGGGTGATTCAATTTAAATCTGGCAATGCTGAGGTTTTGTCGAAGATAAACAGTTGATATTTGACATTTGTGAATAGAAAGTATTGACATTTGTAATTACTCGTATTAAGCGGTGTACGAGAGAACAACACATTTTATTATAATTATTAAAAACTATTTCCGAAATGGGGAAAATTTAATCAACACTATTCGCGTATTGCGAAATATAGCAATATCGGTATACGGTGTACCGTCCATCTCGTGCCGCGGTTATGTTTGTTGAAGCAAAAGATGTATGCAAATGACCCCTAAACGATTCCAGAGCTAAAGGATGAGATTCGAAGCGTTATTTATGTATGTCTGCAAGGCCAGGCATTAGGCCCATTTAACCGATATCATTTTTCATGTTTAATGTTAATGTCTCAATTGACATAAAAATATGAGTAGTTTACCAAAACCCAATGGCGCAAAATTTTAGTCATCTGATTTTAAAGAATGTTAGTAGCCATTAAGTAACAGCCCTTTAATTTTAAAGCCAGTACTTAACTTTGAATTGAATTATAAACAATTTTTAACCTAACTACAACTAGTCAAACAAACCCAAACATTTAAAGTTTGAGAACAAAAACACAGTTTAAGGGAAAAAACTTCGGTATAATAAGAAACCTAAATCGTGACTATTTCTGCGCTAAAATAAGTCTAAAGCTTTCATCAGATCATTCTCCGATCATAATCACGTGGAGAAGGACCTCTTTAATCCGAGATCCTGCAGCAAAATCTCTCACTAATAAAAAAACAAACTGGCTTAAATTAAGGGAATATATAAGCGCCCACATCCACCCAAAGATCTCCTTAAAGTGCAGAGCAGAAATGGAGTCTGCAATCCTAAACTTCAGCCAAACCGATGCCGCGCATATTGCAACAGTTCCCTGCAGAAGAAACCTCGTGCTCGATTAAGAAGAGAATGGTTACATAATAGGTCTCCAGCCCCTAAATATGAACTAGCAAGATGTTCATGTGCCCTCCATAAAGCTTTAAAACTTGGAAAAGAATTGGCCAAATTTTCTCATAAATCTAACACCAACTAATAAAACAGACTACTCTCGCTAGCCTCGAAACTTTGCCGTACTAGACACCTACCCCGGATCAAAAGGGATCGACGAGGGAGCTCCCTCTAGAAACCACCAGAATTGCTAGTGCTGCTTGCTTACGTTTTTAACATCGCTCCCCGATACCGATCTACTGAATCGGAGACATTCCTCAGTGCTCTGTGCAACGTCTCGGCTGTAGTTGAGCCGCTTATCCACATTTGTCCGGGAAACGTGGAAGATTAACGGCACCGCTGGTCTATCCTGGATCAGACCTGACTGATCTAAATAGAAAAATGCTTCTGGGGGACAAAGCAGTTAAAGCGTATCCTCACATGGTACCTATGGTTAGGGTAATAAGCTCCGAAGTTCATGTTATTCATCGAGGTCATTGCTCTTGCAATGTGCCTTCGAGTCATCTTGACCAGTAAATTGTCCACTCTTATCAGATTCGCCCTGTTGTATAGGACCTCATTATAATAGAATTGTTTGTACTGAGACTCTGGTGTTCTGTACAAGTGAAGGCAAGCCCTCTTAAACACTCGAATCCTTTCCATTCTACTTGCCCCTATTTTGAACCACACGGGGCATCCATATGGGAGCATGGGCCGAATGAGGGCTGTGTAGCAGATTACCTTTACCCTTGCATCGAGTTGCTTGCTATAAAAATGTTCTTTGTAAGGGCGAAGGCAGCTCGGGCTCTGGCCAGAGCAGCATCTACATGCTTGTTAAAATATAGATATTGGTCTAGCCAAAATCCAAGGTATCTGACCACATTTTGACAAGCAAGTGGACGCCCGTGCTGTCGAACGATAGAGAACTTTCGCTAATTCTTTCGGGTCTCCCTAGAGGCCAGAGACAACGTCGTTATGAATAGAATGTTTTCCGACTCCTGAAGGTTGATCTTCAGCTTCCAGTCTTCGCAATATGGCTGAAACTTATCGAAGTCACGCTGCAAGAGTGTTGCAATGACGTCGATCTTAGGTCCTGATCTGTACGCAATCAAATCGTCCGCGTACGCTATCGCGTTCTGAAGAGATGCTATCAGATGAACCGTGTAAGTATTGAAAAGTATCGGCGAATTAACCGCACCCTGTTGCAGACCATTTTAAATTTCGAACGTCCCAGCAGAAGTCACATTACCATTTTTTACAAAGAACTTTCTACTGATGAGCATATTAATCAACCTTATATTTTCACATAGGCATGTAAGTCTAAAGAAAAAAAGATACCCAAGTTTGTTCAATACTGTGGTAAAAACATTATTGTATTTTTGGATAATAAGATTTGTTAAATTATTGTTTAATCTAGTATGATTGATTCAATAAATAATTATAATATTAATATTATATGTATATAAATAAAAAAAATGGAGTAACCTACATAATTAATGAATAATTTAGTTATGTTTTGCATATGACTTAAGCTTTTTTCTTTGTCGAAATGGTAATAAATAACAGAAATTAATTCCGCGAACACAAATTTAACTAAGCACAACTTAAGAAATACCTTGAATTGATTTGGCTATAAGTTAAGCACGGTTTCCATTATTTTTTTTTTTTTGTAACTCTACCTCGAGGCCGGCTCAAATTCTTTTTCGTTATTTACCCAGATGACGCACTTACCTCAGTGAATTTTTGTTGTCTTCCTTTCCAGGTTTCTAACAACAATTTAGGATTAATTCGGCTTTTTTCCTGCAGCAATTTTAACAGCAATTTGTTTCTTAACTCCTTACAAATATGCATATTTTAACTTTCACTTTTTATGAAGAATCCATAAAAATTTGCAGACTTGACTTTAATCCTAATCCTTAAAAGGAATTGATTGTCTTAAAATAGTTGTCATTATGTTCAGGAATCGTTTATGCGCGAAATGAAGATCTACAAAATTCTGGATATTTTAAAAGCAATTTATACAAAGTAATATTGAATGCCATTGAAGAAGGATATTGGAATTTCAGCATTTCGCGGCATTACTCTCAGCTGCATCTGATTCACTTTGAGTATCGAATTTGCTAAGATCTGCATAAATGTATTTTGTACCTTATCCCATTTCAAAGAAGAAGGTGCTAGCTTCAGCAATTTTCATTCTCATTTTCTTCTCAATCATTTCACCATTTTACCCCTAACATTATTCCAGTCATTCATTATAGAGGCACGCAGCTACCAAAATGTAAACTTCCTAAAATACTTAATTTGTACTTACGAACTAGGTAAATCAACAAAGTTTACACCCGCGCATACACATATATTAATTTGGAGCAACAAACATTCACTTTTGAGGCGTTCATTCCTTTGCAAACACACAGAATACTAAGTATTCATCAGGGGTTAGCAGTAGATACATACATATGTACTCGTATGTATGTATATTCGACGCCCATATTCCCAAACAACCCGCGTGTTCATTCACTTGAACAGCACAAAACTTAATTAGTCTCCACCGCAAAAGTTTGGCAAACACCTGAAACTACCTTCCTACCACATAACATGGACGTGTTACTACCATTTCCTTCCTGCACCGAATGCGATCGTGGGTGGTTTTGCCAGCATAACGCTGTAGATTGCGTGGAATACGAGTCAATTTAAAGACGAGATGTGACTGACTTACTAATTAGCTAGGACTGCGTTCCGATTACTTCGCCCATCACTATGATCTTCTGGGCCAAGCATAAATGGATGCGAAGATGGGTTTGGCAGTTAACATTTTTTATAACTCACATTATACAGTGGGGGCTTTGCAGTGGAAAGCGACAAAAGATAAACTTTTATTTTTATAATGTTCTCATGCCTGCAGCTCCGTAAGTTATTGCAACGATGTCCATGGGATGAGAATGCCTATCTAGAAAGCAGTTCCCAGTTATTATGTTAATAAGTCTAGAGATAATATTGTATTCTTGTTTTTAACGATATCTAACGATATACATAGTTTGACTAATATTGGTGATTTTTAACATTCAAATACTCATTAGAGAAGATTTTGGCACCGACTTCATCCACGGACTTGAAGTAACCATAAAAATCAGCATTAATTTCTGTTTTCTTTCTTTTCATTCAACGGGAAGAAGGTCAGTTCCTAGAATTTCCCAGCCTTAAATCTGAATTGGCAGCCAACTGGTTACAAACACTATCGATTGGAAGAATGAATAATTGTTGAAGTTCTCAGTGTACCGGCGATATTAAGACAATATGAGGGGTCCGTAGGTATTTTTTACATGAGTACAGCTTAAACACTTATGGCGAGTAAAATTGTTCCTCCATATTATTTACTTGTCTGTCTATCATGATGCTTAAGGAGATAATTCTTTTGTCAGCTTGTCAAAATGGACTGTCGTCCAATTTAAGTAGCCATCTTGCCTGTAGTGTGTTTGCTTGCCTACGCACTCCCAAACTATTATTTAGCGTTCGATGCGCAAAGAGGTGTTATGGTTTTAGATCGAGCATCATTGTCCCTGCCAGAGTCATGCCAATCATTTCATTTTCCCAAGCCTTTTCTTCGTTGTATCCCGTTTAGTTCTTTTGGCAAGTCTTACGATTATATACTCATAGGGAGTGATTTCAGTAGGTGATGTTTTGAAGGTGAAAAGCCTTCCCCTTTCACCGAGCAATTTCGTCGGATTGGTGATACGGATAAAAAATCACAACGATTGTGGGCTTCCATACGTGTTTTAAAATTTGTGGTCCGATCGATAGAGTTGGAACAACAGTACCCATTTTTCCGGGCAAAAGTTTACTGGGTATGCCTATCGCTACATGCAAACTTAATTTAAAGCTGGATGCTACCGTAAAGACAAATTCTAGGTGGACAAGGAGTACCAGTTGTCTAGCGACAAAACAGATTTGGCCCATGCTGGATCTGAAACACTCTAGGAATTTGATTTCTTTAATAGAAATCATATTAGCGCTGTTATAGGTGTCGTTACTGGACACTGTCTAATAGGCAAGCATGCAACAAGGCTTGGCGTATTCTCTAACGATTTCTGCAGAAGCTGCATGGACGAGGAGGAGGAAGAGACTATTCTTCACCTTCTTTGCACCTGCCCAGCTCTCTCCCAAAGATGGAAACTCCACTTAGGAGCCTTCTGTTTCAATGAACTAGATGATCTGAATAATATTGACGTTAGGTACATTCTACGCTTCATCAGAAGCTCTAAATGCTTCAACGACTAGGCTAGCGGCCGCGTCTCAAACACATGTGGTATCACAATGGACCTATTATTGGTCTAACTGTGTTGGCTTCTTTTGCTGACAGCCACTTCAACCTAACCTAACCTACGTTAGCGATTCGTGCCCCCTACCCTTTTTAATTGGAAGAAAATGTTTCCATAAATTTTTTATTGATCTGAACATCGATAAAATTTTGATCGTTGCAAAACCCTTGGACGCTATTAATCAATAGAGGTATTTCAAAACTTCATCTGATGAGCATCCCTTCACCTTCGAACAAGTCAACTATTGCGACCACGAAAATATTGTGTTTGGAGGGACATAAACTGCTTTGGATGCTCTTTCAACCGTTTGTTAGACTGCGTGAAAATAGGAAGCAAGGCCAAGAGCGTATGTAAAATATACGTATATATGACTCGGCAATAGTTAAGTCTCAGTTCATCGCGCTTTGCGTGTAATTATATCAAGCGCTACCCTGTCTGGCCCTTCCGCTCCTCGCGTTGCTTAAGACAGGCAATGCAGATAGAGAATGAGGCGATGCGAGTCTAAGACTTTTGCCAAGTGCCAAATATTATTTGGGAAGGCGGAATTATTGTTACTGCTTATTTGACCAATTTCCGGTCTGTTGTTTTAACGCAGAGTGAATTTCGTCGTCGTTTTCCTAGTTGTTTTGCACCATGTGCGCGAACAATTAAGCGTTTGGCTGAGCATCTCGTTCAAACTGGGTCCACTAGAGATGTCCTAAGAAGTGGTCGGCCCCGTATAGCTCGTTCGTCGAGAATATCACTGCTGTGACCGAGGACGTCCGAGAGAGTCCACAAACATCGACGAGACAGCGATGCACACAATTTGACATCAACAGACGTTCGTTGCGTCGAATTTTGATGAAAGACTTGAGACCACGAAAAGCCCCCTCAAAGTGACTGTTTGGTGCGGCATTTGCAGTAAAAAAGTAATTGGCCATTTTTTTGAGGACACCGATGGCACCACCGTAACTGTAACTGGTGAGCGCCTACTACGCGACTGAAACATAAAATGACGTGTCGTGAAATAAAATACGTGTCGTCAAAAAAGACATCGATGATTATACAGAATTACAATACATCTGTAACGGAGCATTTGATACCATATCTAACCCATCCCTAATAAAGTGGACGCAACATTGTGAGTCCCCAGAAGTGGGCGTTATGTAATGTATGGACAGAGTATAATAAAAAATACTTTGATAGAAATTGATGGGCTATTACCGTCCCATGTACTTATTCTTTCTTTCGATCGGCGATCGATGTGAGGAACATTTTATTGTTGTTTATTTTCCGTCGACTTCATATAGCATAAGATTTCCGAAGGATAAATTTACCTGACGTTGAAAGAATTATGGAAAAAGTTAATAAAATGAAATTCCGGTGGAAAATAAAGAACAAGAAAATGTAACCACACCATGAAAAAAATCAATAAAAATCTGATTCCTTTTTGCTGTGGTTAATCTAGTAGATACATACATATATACGTTGCTGTTAAGAAAAACAAGCAGAATTCGCTTGCCCTTAACCTTGCTCGTTTGTCAACATTGTATTGAAACTGGAGTCGCGTCTAGCGTTAGCCGAAGATTACTTCGTCGCTCCCATTGCCACATCTGTCGGTTATAAAGGTCAATTTGTATTTCCTATTCCTAATCAAATGATTTTCGTATAGGCCGCACTGTTAAAAAAATATTCGATACTTTCTTAAATCCCAAAAAAAAAAAGAAGAAAATCGGAAGGACTTTGGCTGTAAACTTCTTGCCTTCTGTAGGTCGGACGGGCGGAACGTGATAGGAAAACCCGATAAGGGCAGAACACAAATCGGAAATTAGTAAATTTGTCACACTTCATCATCGTCATTGACGTTTCACTATATTCCTGAATTATTTGCACATAAACTATGTTCAGGTATCTGTCGAACTTTCCCAGCCACCCGCACTGTGGTCAGGCAATACCATAACTCACCAGTGTGATGTTTTGCTCTATCCCAGAAGATACCTTGTCAGTTCAAACTATTTTCAATGTGGAAAATTATTGGATCAAAGTTCTCTTGGTTCCCTTCCAGAGTGCCCTGCCCGCGTTCCGTAACCATTCCGCCAATATATTGACAAACTCTCGATTACTAAATCGATGGAAACTTCCGGCAAATGCATACTTTATTCCTTCAGGGTAAATGCGAGAAACGAGAATGTCATGAAAACGTCATGAAAATATCATGAACTTCAGGTGTTTTTCCAGTTTGTTCCACTTTTTCTCTTCGTTTTATTTGATCCTGGCATTATAGACAGCTCTGGCAGGTGTTCTGGAACTTCAGTAAAATGTTCCAACGAAAACCACGTTTGGGTTTCATCATAACAAGCGAGTTTGCACCTGTCCTCATGTATTTCATGTAACATCATTTGCCGGTACACACATCCATATATATATGGTGTGTAGTTCGCGTGATAAATTGGATTACAATACTTGGATGTCAGTAGGTGCAGTGCGTTGGGTTCATAGTAGAAGCCGTTGTGCAAGGCTCTTCAATTTTTAACCACCACACGTCAAATCATGTGTGCAATGGTGGGATGCAATAACTGGAGAAGAATTCTATGTAGGTCTAGGTATACAATTCTAGAGCAGAAAGTGTCAGTTTTCCATATTCGGTAAGTGGATACCGAGAATAGCAGTCAAAGTAAAATGAAAAGGAATTTATACGTATTTAGAGAATGAAACTCAAATTTAAATAGTGAAAATGATTTATGGTAAATTACTAACGTGTATCTGAACAACTTAATGTGAGTTGTCACAACAAATTGACCGTAGGTAGGAACTTACTTAGGTGTGTATAAAATAAGAGATGCCCTCTTTCATATTGAATGAGTGTATTGTCTTTAGATATTCCATAATCAGGATGGTAGGCATACAGATGGCATATTGAGTGCATAATTAGATGAAATTTGATTGGTGGGAAGGCGAGCGTCTGGGCCGCTCTATTCAGTTGACTTCAGAAAGCTAAGAATTTTCAGGGTATGCTGATGGGACTAAATATTGACTTTCATAGTCGAAGGATAGCCGTGAGAATGTGAAGGAGTTATTTGACACTTAAGATGCATATCTTTTTTCTTTTAAATTGTACTATTAGTTCAATATCAAAGGAGCATTTTAAATCCGGCTTTTCCAATGTTAGCTATTTGACAACACTGACTTTGCTAAAGAGGGCTTTTTTTGTAGAATTTAAGGTGCCGCACATATGTACATACGTGCAATTCGTACATTTAAGTCGTAATACGACGAAATTATTGTTGCCAGGCAAGTTTTTATTCACGATTGCTGAAAAATGATCGGTCGTATAGTAAGACGAGTGCTCATAGTAGTGTGAGATTCTTACCAACCAAGTTAATACTTATCACGAAATAAAGACGTTTGGCAGGTGTTTTTCCGATGAGATTTCATGCTTGTTTTGCTATTTAGACGCGGTTAATATTTATTGTGTTAAGTCAAAAGGTAAACCAGTACATTTCTCTGTATTTGTTTCCGAGTTCTTTACGTTTCTTTTTTTACGTGCGACTTGCATTTGAGTTTTGCGCCGAGTGTCATTTCGAGGTATTTACCATCGTTTGCGAACGGAATACGGTCCGAGTTTATAAGTGAAATTTACATGAACAAATTTGGTTTCATTTAGGGCGATCTGCGAGGTCTTGTCCATTCATTTACTTTATTCAGATTGTTTTAATTATTGCTAAGATACCAGTGTCGTCGGCAAACGTAGCCTTTTTTTAAAGAGCGTTCTTAATTACGCCAGTGACACTATGTATCTGGTCAATGGTTGAATGCTTGATTGTGAATATATAGGTATATATAGGCAATATATAAAAACAAATTGTATAACGGTACTTTACGAGTACTTATTAACGAATTTTTGAAAATCGGTTATTTCTCGGGTATGACTCGAACGATTTTGTTGACAATCGAAATTTAAGAAATACATATATGGTGCATAGGTATATAGGATATGGCAAACGAAGATAAGGGACGTTGTAAAAAAGTTTTATTGCTTTGACGTATTTAACAAAAAAAAAAAATTAATCTTAACAATTTCGCTTAAATTAAAAATCTAAGTGGTTTTGAAATGAACAGCACATACATGTGTAAGTGTGTATGTATGTGCAAGTATGTGCGACCCAGTAATGCACTTTATTTCTTCTGTAATCCTTTTTTTCCTTGCAGCATTTCTGTTTTAAAAATCAGATCTGTCACTACGTAGTAGGACATCGCTTTCCACACCATAACGGACCCAATTAGGCTATTTCTTCAATATTCTCTGTACTGTCCTCACCCTGGCTGTCATACACCCCGTTTCCTTTATTTTGTTTGCAGTTGATGAGGAATTAGATGCCTCTAAAATATTTCTCCGTTCTTTGGGTGTTGTCACAAACGATTTCAATCTTTTCATGTTTTTTTTCCCCTAATTTTCGGGATACTTTATGAAATTGTCGATGACAGTAGGGTTTCGTCCAATTCTTCGGGCTATTTTCCTATTTGAATTCCCCTCTTCTTTAAGACTTCAATTAAGTCCAATTTCTTCTCGTATCAGTTGTTTTCCTCAACTCATTTTTCAAATTTTTGACTCAAAATAAACTGTTCGCTTTCAGAAGGGCAAGAACTTAATAGCTTGATGTTCTTTGAAGGTTTAAAAGAATATAGATAATGCCTTTATCCAAATATCGGCAAAAAGTTAACAAACAAAAAATAAAACAAAATGGAAAAGCCTAAATGGTCCGGAAAATACCTGAAATTAATTACAACAAGATAAGGATTTTTTTTCATAAAAATCAGTGCAATTTTGACCTGTGATAGGTAGAGCAGTATGTTTAGCAGGATATATTTAGAATCAGGAAATTACGCCCTCATTACTCAATTCATTTGCGATAAAACAATTCTTGACACCGCAGGGATTTCTATGTGAGCTATGTTCAAATGTGGACAGTATTTTAATTACAGTAGTGTGTATTGCAATGCATATTGTTATCAACGTAATTTATATATATTAGATCACACGGAGATAACACGCATTTGAGATTATGTCTTACAAATTGGGTAGCCAAAATATCTGGAGGTACCTCATTACAATATAGCCAATGGGTTCATCACATCGCAATATGGAAATAAATACTTTTTAAAAATTGTTGGTTTGTATCAAAGTGGGTGTCACAAATGTCCAATTTAAAAAAAAACAATTTACAACCCGTCTAGAACGGAGCGTAAGATAATCTATCCCCCATATTTTTACTCACCTCTAATATAGTGCGTATGGCGTTGCAAAAACAGATGCAATGATAGATTCAAGTTCACGGATTCAAAATAAGACTTAACCATTACCGTAAATAGCTTTAAAAAAGTTGCCGTGGCCATATATATTGTATGGACGAAATATAGAGAAAGTCAACATCTACATATGTACATTACCTAGACACTATTTTTCCGGTTTCTAGTAAAAATATTGATAAAACTGATTTTTTTGTTTAAAGTGGGCGTGTCTATGTTACAAACTATGTATCATATACCCATGATAGGGTATAATAACAATACACCCCTAAAAGAAAATATCGTAACAATAGTTTAATAATGAAACCTCTTATACATCGCGGATATATTTTCTGAGTAAACGGATCTTATTACATTTGAATCAAAAAGTCCGCAACAGCATGTCCACTTTATTATACGGGTACGTAGGGTATCGTACGATACGTTTCAGATGAATTGTAACTTTTCTGTAAGCTTGTAAATTATTGTCATTTTATTGTGAGCAAAATATTACACAAAGCAAATAAATTGTCAGTCTTTCGAAGGATAAATAGCTTTGAGTGTAATTTTTTTATTGCAACGTGGTGCACAACGTAAAAGTGTTTAGCAATTACTTAGAACCGAAGTTAAGTTATTCTTATGTTGAATGATATATGAAATAAGTCGATCCCTATAAATAATCAGTTGCACATTATTATTTTGAATAGATAACTACATAACTTTCAATCTGTTACACTTCTCTGCCCAGCCATTAATCTGTAGTTCTAAATTAAATCATTTAAATCAAAAACTTTCCCTTAAATAAAAACCTTACAATTTTCATCTGCTGAAAGCAGCGAAATATGTCGAAAGGAAAAATGATTTTTGGAGAAGAAAAAAATTCATTCCACCATTGGACATACCACGTAGAAAACGAAATTGACAGCTCGATTTATCAGTGGAATAGATTTACAAAAAAACAGAAAAAATTCTCTGCATAGAACACGCTGGCAAATTTATAGGAAAAAAAAAAAAAAAAAAAACTTCCGAGACGAATTTAAATAAATTGATCAATATTTCAAAAAGACTGCAATAGTTTTCGGTCGGCTGATATCGCTACACAGACCAGTCGACTGTATCCCAATCCACAATGAATAGCCAATAAATTTTCCTCGCTGCGTATCAAAGGCGAAACAATAATAAATGATTTGTCCTGAAACGAAGTTGAAAAAAAGAAATGATTAAACCAAAGCCGGCCATGCTAGGTAAAAAAAAGTAATGAAATGTCCTCCTCACATGAAAGTTATGGCATCACTACATCCCGCAAATTGTTACATGGATACAAGACTTCTGAAACGTTAACCACTAAATTGCGGAATATAATGTCGCAGCAGTGACAACTTTCCGCTCGATAAAATTCGTAAAAGGGATACCAAAATAGTTCGGAGTAAGAAAATAGCTAAAATATGGATGGAATACGATACACGGACCACCCATGTACTTGCCGAGGCTGGGCGTAAGATTGAACATGAGTACGTTGCCAATTTGAGGTAACCAAAACCATGGTGCTGGAATCTTGTTCTGCTCATTGAACACTGTCCTCCTTTGGGTAGACCGGACAATTCTGCGAAAACTGAAGTATCAGCCAAAAATTAATGTGTTCAATGTTCGGAGGACAGAACAAACATCGTTACGCTTTGAGATGTACTCGTACACACAATTTTAAGTGGGGATTGCGAGGTAAGGTAACTGGTTGCTTACGTTATTGGCAAGGTAGGCTCGTGGGTCGATGGGATGCAATATGTACGAGTAGTCACGAAAATGTTACTGCTTTTTGGGAGCTCTATGCGTGCATTGGGACAGGGAGAATTTAGTGATGGATATGAGTAACCACAGTCCTCAGCGATAGAAACGATTATGTCGGCACTTTGGTGGACTTTCCAATGTTAATGGTTTATCAATGGAAGCACTCACAAATGCAGTTAGATGTTAACTTATAAGCAACGAATAATGCTACCTACTAGTCGTAGGTATATAAAAAAACTAAATTCACAAGACACAACCAACAGAGATCATTACCTATAGATACCATGGCCTGTGTTTTTGTCATCACATAAAATGAGTGCATGATCAAGTTTGCCAACTATCCTGCTTTCGGTAGGACAGTCCTGAAAACGTTGTTGTGTCCTACGTCCTACTTGAATTTTTGAACTTCAATGTATTTTTTCCTGAGCAAGGCGAATGTGTTCGCATTACATGATTTCTAAAATAAATCGCTAACATTTTTTTAATGATTAAAGCATAGATTAAACGTTCACTTGCTGTTAATATATCTTTACTTTTGATGGCACTACTTCCCTTGGTAGAGTTGGGTCTCAACTAACGAGTTTCTTCAGTCAGTACGATCATTTGACAGCTACTTCCAGTTGTATACACCAAGTTGGTTGAATTTCCTGTTCTTCATACTTAATCCTTTGAGAACTCTCTGGCCAGTAGTATTGGTGTTAATCCACCGTATCCATCTTAAGCGCTAAAAATGTAGTCTCTTGGCCAGCTCGACTTCGCGAGCCTACAGTCCGTTTAGTTGATCGTTTATATAAGAATTCTTTTTTTTTAAACAGTCAAATGCAGAAAAGACAGCTAAAAGCAAACGATTAGATTTTAGAAGTCAGATTTGATTGAAAAATAGTAACAATGGCAACCCTGGACCCAAGTCGTAACAATTTTAGAAACACTTTCTAAATATGTCATCATTTCATTATTTTCATTATAAATAAAAAAAAGGCAAATTTGCAAACCGTAGCTTCTACGTGCTGGATTCCAGGACACCGTGTCTTCCCGGGCAACTGCAAAGCAGATGAGCTGGCAATAGAGGGTCGGATCTAGATGTTGCTGCACATATGTAGATGCGGAACAGAAAAAAGTTAACACCGCAACGGTTACCCATTCTTATCTTCCTTTAGAAAGAAATTAGTCATGCTGGTTTCTTGCTGCCGGAAATCAGGTTCTTCTTGTGGTATCGCAATGGACCTATCCTTGGTATACCTTCTGATCAAAAAGTACCCGAAATTTCTCATTCAAACAAACCACGCTTAAGATATTGTCAAAAAGTCTTCTTTTAAGTTGGTACATCTGTCATCTGGGACTCAAATATCTGTTTGACCGCCATTTGTCGGGAGTTTGTGCGTGATGCTTTGTAAACAAGTCAGTGTTTGTTGTGTTCTGTGAATTTGCGAAGGGAATAAAATGAACATCGATGAATAATTGAACCGTTTTCGTTTTAGTGAAGTACTTTTTGATCAAAAGGTAAGTGTGTCCCTACCTGAGCGAAGACAGTCACCTAGCCTGACCTAACCTAACCTAGCTTCGCTTTATTCCTCTTATATTTAGTTTAGGTCTATTCCAACCATTAGAAGTTCTTTATTTAGAAAGCAAAATTTTGCTTCTACAACTGTTTAGAGTCTATGATTTTAATGATGTTCTATTATCAAGTAAACTTTTTTACTGAAGCGAAATCAATATAAAATCAAAGTCTGATATGCTAAAATCCCTGTATAAACCCTAGTAGCAAAATGTTCCTTTGTATTTGACTCAAAAACTTCATAATATCACAAATATTTTATTTCATTGTTTCGAAAAAAGAAGGGAGATGGGATGTCACATGATTTCTTCCACGAAGATTGTTGCAGTTTTGTCCGTTTAGGTCTGAAATGTTGGAAAATAGCTCCCCAATAACCAAAAGAAAACACCATGCTACAAAAATATTTGAATTGTCGGAATGCAATATTTAATATACATAAATTTAGCAAATGAAGTTACCCAAACGATAATGAAATTGAAAGTGATCAAATACGTTAGAAAGTTAATCACGCACCGCAACAGTTTGTACTAAATTACTAATACATTATCAAGAATATAAATAAATATAAATATTTAGGCGCAAACAATCCGTAAAGGGTCTGGGTGGCTTCGGGCAACCATTCGTGCTGTACAATATGGCAATAGCAGGAACAGTTTGATGAACTTTCCGTAGGTAATTTTTCGATTGAAGGAAGCTTCTCATGATAATTTTATTTTTGAATGTTTGTCAGATGTTCATGAGTAATATAACGGGACTCTGAAAAAAATTTTATACTTTTTTTATTTTTATTTCCTGGAACTCGAACGTTGAGTCTCCCTCTCACTGATCACACACTACTACAACACGGGGGCGGCCGTATTGTATTGGTAATGACATCATGATGTCAATAACCATTTATTTATTTCGCATGAAATAAATAAAGAAGTCGATTAAATTCGAAAGCTTATGTCAACTCTACTGCGAAAGCATAACACTGGCAGTAGTGTGGTCATAAGGCTGAAAATGTAGGCTGATCGTGATGATGACATCCGGAGAACGGAAAAAATACTGTGAATCACAAAGCAACGATAATAACAGCCAGCTCCACGGTTATCTAGACACCACCCTCTGCACCTGAGTTTCAAACCACTACACCAATCTTTCTCTCTCTCTCTTTGTTTGTCTTTTCAGCTTACGTCGTGTCATACAATCCAATGAATTGGATTCAAGGGGTTGCTTCCTAGTTGTTAGCTAATACTTTTAAAAAATAAGAATGTAAATTTAATTTCCAATATCTTTTCATAATGAAACTAAACTTTTTTTTAATTTATACAGATTTGCAGTGCTTCAGCTTCTGGACAATAAGTATTTAAAATAATGTTCAATATGGCGGCAAGCATCTCTATGAAACAGAATCATTTCCAAATGGTCGGATTGTGTTATTTCTATAGGGTTGGCGGGGCCCGTATAAATATGTTTTTTTTTAAAATTGCGTAATGACATATATTGGATCCAATCAGCGTCGTACAGATTTACATTTAGAAGCAAACTTAGGCCAAACGTCTTAGGTTAGTTTTACACCCTAGTTGTTTGGGGAAACTTCATCAACGCGCTCAAAACAACAAATACTGAATATTTTCTCTACCAAAGCGATGGTTTTAGCAGAAATAAACGGCACACCTGTGCACTAAAATGTTCGCACTTCATAAGACCGATAAGTAAGTGCTGCTAGCTAAGTTGAATGGCTTCCTGAAGTTTATTCGACGTGTTGGTTGATCAGAATTGGAGTTCAAATATTTGCACCCAACGGGGAGCTATTTTGTGCCAAACAGTTTTTTTCAATCACATTTCCCCCCCGCCCTATGTTTAGAATTCCCATCCCAAGGATATATGGGGATCACAACTGTCCCACAGTACTTTTTCAAAAGGTGTTTGCTTACCCTCTTCAAAGCTCATTTTAGATCCAAAATAAAGTGTAACCCCCTTTTGTTAGCATGTGACCTTCTACCTCGAGTATGTGTACACATAATAATGTTAAACCACCCCACAAATAAATAAAATAAATTGGGGACAAAAACAACCTTATAACCACAACAAAAGGCTTTAAGCCAATTCACCCTCTGACTCTGGTAGACATTAATTTCCCTCAATCTCTTAACAAAATTGCATCTAACACTGATATGTCAAAGCCAATGGACTTTATAAATTAGACGACAACTTTTTGTTAATGCCCCAAGTCGGCAGAAGAACGGAAAACGGGACATGAGCACCACACTGCCAGCCAAACAAAAAGGCATAACACATTTCGACATATCAAATGTCTCCGGTCAACCATTCCGACAGAAATTCAATTTCAATCAATTTCATTGAAACGGTGCGGTCGATAGGATGCTACAACAAATTCGAATTTCAATAAAACGCCCTTTGGACCACCGACCGACGGATAGATTCGTCTCGATTCGGGACAAGCTCGTCCTTTGCCTTGATGTATTTGAGGTTAAGGTGAAACAACAAAACAGCACAGATCCGACGCCACATCATTATTTCCTAACCCGAAACTGTTTGTTCCCTGTCCGAATGGGAAATCGAAGACTATTTTTCGTTCTGGTAAATTGTCGGTTGGGGCCGAACCTGGGTTGAGCACTGAGCTGCACATTGTCATTTGTAATTTTAACGGCCCTCAAGGGTGACCATCTTAACTGAACGAACTAACAACGACTGACAGCACTTTATATTTGTTTAGTGTGGTTCCAAACAAAGGGGTGATGGACATGGGGTGTACATAAACTCCAATGTGTCCTTTTTTATCTGTGACAAAAATAAAGAACACGTACGTGTCTCTGTGGGATGCTGTCCGAGCACCAGGTCCTGTTGGTGCGGCAAAGAAATGTTGTCCGACGACAACGAAAACGACTACGACGACGACAACGACAACGACTTGGGAACGATGAACAATGAATCTGGACGTTGGATTCGTGTAGCAATTTCAAAATGTCACACATGTGCTCTAGTAATGGTTAATTAGAGTTGCTGCCATTTCAACAGCGTTTTGGTGATTGCCAACGTTAATTTATTCCTGTCATTTTGCTTTATGGCCGCCATTATGCTATGTAATGGAGAAGATAATGCAACTTATTTAATTTGCGTGTAGGACACTTGCTACGGATGCTCCTGGTATTTAATTAAAGTTGACTTTCTTAAGAAAACATTTTTCAGCAAACGGACGCGATGTTAAATTTTGCTATGAGTAGGAGTGTTGGCGTGGTTTTGAAGTTTCAGTCCGGTATTCCCTGTTTTATGTTAATCGACTTCATTGCAATAAATGTTTTCTTAATTTATGGTACTCACGCCTCACTGGCAACTTATGCCTATTTATGGTCGAACGCTGTGGTGGATTCGGATATAGAACTGTGGTATTGTATAAAGGCTCTGTGAAGTGAAATAAAGTGCACAACTAGGTCATACGTACTTGCACCTATGTATATTTTGTTTAACTGGAAAAATTCAGATTTTAAGTTTGTTTATTTTCTAAATCCCTTGAAATTAAAAAAAAAGTTTGATTATTCGTTAAAATTCAACAAAAAATTTTGACAATTTTTCCAAACTTGGTATGCCATCACCTTGCTATTGCTAACATATTCATTTCGAGCCATAGCTGAGAAAAAGTCAGTTTTTTAGAACCAATCTGGCCAAAAATAGTCTTCCAATAGTCTTCCATTGACCGTAACATGGCGATCATTTTCATCGGCGAAAAAATACGGTCCAATCACACCTCCGGCATGAAATCCACACCACACGGTCACTTTTTGTGGATACAATGGAATCTTTTGAAGCACATGTAGGTTTGTTGCTGTCGAATAACACATATTTTGCTTATTGACAAAGTCATTAAGCCAAAAATGAGCTTCATAGCTGAAGATGATTTTTCGGAGAAGTTTCGGCGCTTCAAATGATCAAGAGGCTTCAGTTTTTGAGTTGATTTGATCTTGTAAGGGTGTAGGCCAAGATCTTTACGCAAAATTTGTCACTGAGAGATTCCTAATTTCGAAGTTTAAGAATACGTTTGTATTAAAATAGAAAATTGTTATGTCCCTATTGAAAAACCCTTTATGTACTCGTACGTATTTTTGTCGAAAACCTGGATTTTTGAAAATCGGAAAATAGTAAACTACCGTTAGTTCTGGGATTAAAATGAAAATTTTGATTCCGATTGTGACCCTGCTGATTCTAGATATGAAGTTTGAAGAAAATTCGTCCAGCCGTTCAGGCTGCAGTCGACTATGCACACAGACAGACAGACAGAACTGAGAGACCAATTGTTTTGATATTTCTTTGTGATGTGGGTATACAATATAGCTGTGACTTTCACTGGGCGGGTAATCCTACTTACTGGCCAACTGATACCAACAAAATACCCGTACCTTGAAAACCTAACAGCTGAACAAAATTCTAATTATTCGCTTTGGAAAGTGGTTAAGGTCATTAAAAAACCAGAGATCCGGTCCCGTAAATCGAAAATAATAATAATAATAATAATAGTAATAATAATAATGGCAAATGGGCCAAGAATAATAAAAAAAAAACATTCGGTGGCCAACCACTTATTGAAAATATCAATGCACAGGCATAACACTTGACAACTAAACAATAGCTAGTGCAACGCTAGTTGAACTCAAACAGGAAATAAAGATAAAAAGCTTCTAGATACGACTTAATCACAGTAGAGGTTTTCAAAGAATTACCTAGGAAAGCGGTAATTGAACTTTTGCATATTACTCGTATAAACGCTGCTCTTAGACTAAATTATGTTCCAAGTAAATGGAAAATCGCGGCAGTTACAATGGTTCCAAAACCTGGTAAACCGTTAAATGAAAAACAGTCATAAAGACCGATCTCGCTTCTTCCGATTATATCCACAGTCTTCGAAGGGATATTAGACGTTTCCCTAGTTTTTCATAAGGTGTGGCACAAAGGCTTGAAGTTCAATTTGCGACACGTTTTGCCAAAACATTTATATGACATTTTGGAGTCATACCTAGCTCATAGACTCTTCCGTGTCAAACACGGTATCGATAATTCAGAATTTTAAGAAATAGCGGCTGGGGTACCACAAGGTAGTGTTCTAGGTCTGCTCTTGTATCTGTTGTATACTCGTGATATACCGCAAGAAGAAAGCAGCATATTAGGCACATTTGCTGATGACACTGCCATTCTGGCGACGGGTAAAAATATAGAAGAAACCACTAACAAGTTGCAAGAGGCAAGTGCTTAAACCGGTGTGGACATATGGTATACAACTTTGGGGTTTTACCAAACAAAAAAAAAAAAAAAAATTACAATATTTTACAGACTTTTGAAAATAAAGTGCTAAGAAGAATTGTCAGCGCAGCGTGGTACATAAGAAACAACGATATCCATAGAGATCTCGGGATTGCCACTGTGGAAAACGAAATTAAAATCTTTTCGTGAAAACACTAAAATCGATTAAATGAGCAACATTTATTGCGCCATCTACAAAGAACGAAGCCATTCGACCTAACTCAATAAATCCGCGTTAAAATTGCGGAATAAGCAGGAACTTTCAATGGAAACATACCTGTCAAACGTTTTAATTTCAGAATTTTGGAGGGACGATTTTTTAGTGTTGTTTTTATTTCAGATTTCTTTCAACCAATTTACAATTTAAAAAATTAATAAAAAACATTAAAGATGAACCGTTTGCTAGATTGACAACAATATGTATACTCGTACACATTACAAATTGTGATTTAAAACTTCAGGTTTGAAGATTAGGCTAATAAGAAACATTTTTTAGAAATTTTCTTTGATAATTTGTTCGCGATATCTTGCGTGCTATTTTCAAATATTTAAAAAACTCTTCCTAGTTCTCGCCGTTAAAAATCCTGTACATTCTTTCTTCTTCGATTCTGTTACATCCCCACACAAATCGCCTTATTTCCGCTAAGATAGGACATGTCGCCAAGAAACGTAACTTATCCTCGGTTGCTCTCATATTGCACAAACTGCAAACTATAAGTAAATCTCCCCTATGAGGTCTATAATTTAGCGGTAGGAGTTAAATTGCAGATATGGTATCTACGGAGTACTTTTCGTTAAAATAATTCAAATCTGTTAGGTTGTATTCCAGCGATATGTACCATCTTCGTTGCTGTGAGGCCTTAGCGCTTTCCGTGTAGTCTTGCCATAGAGTTTCATTCACAACCCTTACAAGGTTATCTTACTGCAGTCTTGAGGATTTCCTGTGACTAGGTTGAGATTAATGCCAGATTTTGAAACAAAGTCGGACCAACCAGAGTACCATAGGACATTTTGCCTCGTTGCTTTCATAGTGTGGCCGTGGTGTAGTGGTAACACCATCGCTTGTCACGCTACAGGTTCACGGTTCGAATCCCGGTGTCAATAATCATCTATTTATTTCGCATGAAATAAATAAAAAGCCGATCAATTGCGAAAACTTATATCAACTCTACTGCGAAGGCAATACACTGGCAGTAGGGCGTCATATGGCTAAAATGCAACTTGATCGTGGTGATGACATCAGGAGGACGGAAAAAAATACTGTGAATCATGAGCAACGGCAAAAGCAAAAACAAACAAGCTCCCCAGTTATCTGGACAGCCTCCAAGGGTGGTTCACTGAAACTTAATACTATCTGAGTTTCAAACCAACTACACTAATCTGTCTTTCTCTCTGTCTCTTCCCCTTTCTTCAAAAACGCCCTTGTCTTAAAAATTTGTATAAGGGTATTCATATTCACACGTGCAAATTATAAAAAAAAAAGTTACAAGTTTGGACAGTCTTCCATATTCTAGTTGCATTACTCTGACTACGTAACTTGTATTCCTCTTTAGCGGGTCTATGAATAATGGGGATAGTCCTGTCTAGAGATAAAGTGTGTAGTTCGGTGAGTAGTTAGGGAGCTTAAAGAGTCGTTTAAGAAAATATCGCAGAACCTTTTCGACGTCTTCGTACTGTTTATATCCCCAAACTTCCGCGACATATACGAGTAAGAGGATTGATTTAGCAGTTGCAAGGAACACTTTATATTTCGAACTGGCACTTATATTTCTATTAGCTAGGCAGGTCTTCCACGTAGCCTTGATTCTATTAGTTTCAGTTTTAGATGTGGCCTCATATTTAAATTTAAACTGATATTCATTCCGAGATATTTGTAGGTCGGTACTATTCCTGTAAGTCCACTCCACACACATCCCTTGACCGCCTTCCACTCCCCTTTTTAAAAATCATAATTTTGGATTTTTCAAGATTGACTGTTAGGTTCCATTTTTGGCAATAACGTTGTAGTTCATCAATCATTGTTTGCAGTTCAGATGGTACCTCATAGTTCTCTATTATAGTAATGTCAAGTTTGATCAAAATCTCAAGACCGACAATTTTCAGGAAACCAATGATTAGGTGCAAGTAAAATGTAATTAGCGCAGCTGTGTTTACAGTGGTAAAGATAAACACTGCACCCTTTACAAGTTCAAATCGAAGTCAATTCAGTTACTATTTTGGTTCAGATCCTCCGAACACGAAATTTACCTCTTCGAATCTATCCCAAATGGGCTACGTATCTTGGATAAATACGATTGCCCTCTGGCATTGGTGCTCAACCACACTAAATGTTCTAGCCACCTTTAGCGTCGAATGGGTATATTTTTCACCAGCTAATGCCTTTTCATATAAACTCAGTATTAGCTCACAGATTTTTTGTTTTGTTTTTTAACAGGTATGTGATACAAGCAAGATCTACGAGTATTGTGCCATATTTATGGCAGCAGTACTTCAACCTCCCTTATGAAAGTTATAAGTACGGCTGCGGAGGAGTTCCTTTAGGCTAATGGAGACATAATCTTCTTAAGGAAGAAGCTTCTCCTAATTCTACACAGACTTACACACTTAAATAGTACGTGTTCTGCGGAGGCGGCGGGTGATATCTTCTGAAATTTTCATTTTATTAAGGTGGTAAAGTAATTGACAGTGACAAGTAAGGAAGCTCACAAGCCTTCTTATGTCATTTAGGATATCAACTGCCTTTTTTTGGAAGGGTTGAATAGCTCTTTTACCTTGTCTGAGACCTTGGGAGTTATTCCAGTGGGAAATGCACATGTTGCATTTTCAACTGTTTAGGGTCAGTTTAAAGGCAGAATCAGATATTCCTCAAAAGGGTTCAAGTCTAATGTACAACTCAGAGGAACCTTTTCTAGTTAGCAGATCTGCAGTTTCGTTGCCGTCAATGCCTACAGGACCGGTATCCATCACAATTTTACTTTATTGTATCGGGCCAAGTTTTGTAGACTGTCGAGCTTAGAACTGATTTTAAACTGATTAGGTGGGAGATCAGTTCTTTAAGCGTTGGACTTTAGACGCCTGAGTATGCAAGTTTATACTAGCACAGGTCTCGATAGCGTAAAGCTCGGCCTGGAAAAAACCAGGAGTCTTTCCAAGTGATTTCGAAATCTTATAATTGGGTCCATACACACCGGCGCCAACTCCTGAATCCATTTTTGATCCATCGGTATACCAAACGATTCCTTTTGGATCAAGCAACGGTGCGCCATTATTCCATATATCACGGCTCGGGATCTCAATCTCAAACCTTCTACCAAAGTAGAGTGATTTGGGCATAAAGTCAGAAACCGTGTTGAGCATATCTAGCTTGGGGAAGTAGATCCATGAGACTAACTGCACTGCGAATTGCCACTTTTTCATTTAGAGTCACTGAACCAATGTTCAGCGTTCTTTCTCTTGTAAACGGTACAACGACTGCCTTGCTGGGGGGGTTAATCGAGCTCACAGATAGAAAACTTCTTCTTTTTAGTGTACTTGTTGGAGAAGCCTAATTTTGTTTCGTTTTTCTTTAATATTCGGGTGGCTCTTGGTTATTATTTCCCAATGAAGCTTGAATCTGCACCGTTCAAGTCAAAAGCAAACACATTATCTACTACGCCGCCGATACCTCTTGGATAATTCACAATTAATACGCAAGTTATTCATGCATTTCCATAGCACCTTTATTAAAAAAAAAAAACTTTTCAAAGTTCAACATGCAGCTATTCACCGTTTTATAACCCTTTCTGTGTTACTTCATGTCCCACTTAATTAGAATTTATTTTCCGATTACATTTTTTAAATTGTCTGACATTTCAAAGTCTGACTGGTGGTGTTCCCCCAAAGTAAGTCAATAAATCAATTAATTTCACAACGAAATATCCATAAAACCAATATAGAACGTGCTGAAATATTTTTTTTTTTCAATTACTATCACCTACATATAGTAACCTCGGTCCATTTTAATTTATAGAAATTCAATTAAAATATTGTTTGAAAATCACCGATGAAAATGTGGCATGTCCAAATGAAAATCCATACATCATTACAAACACGCATCAATATAACATTTTAATTACGAGCAACAATACTTTATTGCAGAGAATTGCTTTTCTGATCTTTTGTTGTTGCTCTATCTGATATTCAATGAAAAAATCAATAATTTAAGTAAAAATTTAAGCACACTATAGCCGCATCGAGGTACTGCTTATTACCATGACCACAGATTCCGCTCATGACATCGAAAATGGCATCAACCCAGCTCCGGGGAATTTATTGACCATTTTTTAATTAATCTTCGCAAAATTAAAAATCACTTATCCATCTGTAGCCAGGACACCAGCAGGACACGTTGTACTGAATCTCATTTTAAGTTCAGTGAATCTTAAATGAATTCTGGTATTAAAATAAACGAGTAATTATATGTGGTTGAAGGAGAGACAGAGTCCTGTTCTGACATCATTTTGAAATAAAGTGCAGAAACGAGCGGTGGATTAAAGGTAACTCGGTATTTAATATGAATATCAGCCATTATCATCGGATCCTTTTGCGGAGATAATCATACATACTCGTACATACTAGGACCTTATGGAATTCCACAGAAATAAAATAATTACTCTTGGTCGATGGTGAGAGAGGGATGAAATTAGGCAATTATAATCTGTCCCAAGGCAATGGTAAGGAAAGTCAAACAAAACGGCAAATACACTTGTACGATGTATGGGTGGAAAATTTAAGTCAAAGAATGCCGCCAGCACCATCATCAAAGGGAGGGCATGTTTAAGGTTTTACATTTATTGTTTACATATTTACCAAATGTAATTGCGATAAGAGATTAAATATTAATTAAACAGCTAACAAATGTTATTTTTTATTTATTTATGCCATTTGACATTAAGATTTCTCAATTGGTGGGTATGTTACATTAATGTTTCCTTGTGAAATAAGCCCCTAAGTGGGGTATAAAGGGTGTCCCAAAATTCACGCAAGAAGTAATTTTTGTAGAAAGTACAGGTTTTTAATTAAAAGTTGTAAATGTTTTATTGATTCATAAAGTATGCATTTCGGGTAAATGGCCTCCATGGATTTTCTGGCACATACGCACTTTTTGTCGAATTTTTCTCATGACCATTATAAATGGTCATGATATAAATGTGGCTGAATTTCGTTGATACAGCGCTCAGTTTGCTCCTTCAAGGCGTGGGTAGTCTTTAGACTTAAAAAAAAGTCCAACGGCGTTAAATCGCATGATTTGGGCGGCCAATTCTGATCACCATAACGGGAAATTACACGAACAGGAAATGACTCATGCAGTAATTGAATCGTTTCTCGGACTGTATCGCATGTGTCTTCCACACCCATATCTTGCAATTTAGGCACAGAAAACTGGATTATCATGTGGCGATAGCGAGCACCATTAACTGTTATTGTCTGACCAAACGAATTTTGAAAGGAGAATGGTCCGATGATTGCTCCAGCCCAAAAATTGACACCAAACAGTGACACGTTATGGATGCATTTGTCAATCACTCGTGGATTTTCTGAACCCCAGATTTGACAATTTTGACTATTAACAAAGCCATCAAGATGAAAATGAGCCTCATCACTGAAGACGAATTTGTTTGAAAAATCAGCATTCACTTGTTGTTCCATAATCCATTCAACGAACTCTCTAGAGTCAATTGCACTGGATGCATGAAGATGCATATCCTTCGTGGAAATACGCTGTAGAGAGCTTCTCAAAATGTCCAATTCTTGACCATGGTGCCGAATTGATGTTCCTGGACTTTCAACAACATTCTCACGAATTGCTTCGATGTTTTGTATTGAACGACTTGTTGAATGACGACCAGAGTGTCTAAGATCACTAATTGATCCAGTTTCCCTAAATTTTCGAATTAATCCCTTCACAGTTGATGAATTTAAATCACCATTCCGACCATATAATTAAAATATTGCCCAACAATGAAAACGCGTTTTTTTTTGTGTAGCCCTCCATTTTTGATAACCTTGAACTGTCAGCTGTCACGCTGTCTTTTTTTTTTTTTTTTTCGTTGGCACCACTTTACCGCATAAATAGTGCAAAATTCAAATCTTGCGTGAATTTTGGGACACCCTTTACATATGTTAGATAGATGCAACGGGAGCAATTTTTAAAGTTCGTGAAATATGATAGAGAGAGACGGATATATTTCAATTTTATAATTTTACCATATTTTTCAATATACCTATAATCTCCTTGAACATGATATCTTACGGCTACCTGTAGCCGTCAAATGCTTACCACGTAAGTCTTTCTTCAAATTTGGGAATAAGTAATAATCACTAGGTGCCAGGTCAGGACTGTTCGGTGGATGAGCTAATTCCTGGAAGCCACATAACTTCATGAAGTAAGAGCACACATTTTGTTAGTCTCCCCGTCTTAGAACATTAGTGTAGTTTTAACAGGGTCCCTGTTGGTTGGTCCCTGTTGCCATGATCTTTTCAGCCGATGGTACGAAATTAAACTGCTTGGGGGCTGGATCACTTCTTTCACAACATTGCTTTGACTCAGGGTTATAATAATAAACCCAAGTTTCATGTCTAGTAACAATTTTGTGGATATCTTCTGCTGGATTGTCGCCACACAGCTCCGAAATATTCCACACTGTATTCTTTTGATGCAGCGTAAGCGTTCTGGGCACCCACCTTGAGCTGATTTTTGACATCGCAAGAAAATCGTTTAGAAATTTGAAACTCATTGTTTCGGATATTTTGAACTATTCTACAATTTCTTCTAGTTTGAGTCTACTATCTTCCATGAGGGCATATTCGACTTTTAGACCATTCCATCACTTGGTCTTCCAGGGAGGTATTCATCTTCTAATGGCACTCTTCCTTGTTTAAATAAGCCATATCACTTTTAAACTATGATTTCATTGAGGCAAGAAGTTTGCATTTCACTTAGTATACTTTCTACACTTTTTCCTTGTTTTGTGAGGAATTTAATTACTGCACGGAACTCGTATTTGACATTTTCTTTACCACAGACTTTAACTTATTTTTTGTTCACTACTGCAGGAGAACTAATTGAAAAATTACCACGAAACTTCATATTTATACATGAAAAATTATTACCTAACAATAAAACAATAATTCTAGCCGCACACCTTTCTACCTTCACTTCTAATCCGAACCTTAAAATCCCCTCCGTACAGGCAGTGTTGAAATCAATAATTGGACTATGAATATATGCTTAAGGGATTGGTAGACAGACCTGATGTAATTCAACTTATGAAACACACTTTATCCAAATAGAACATCAATCCGATACAATTTTGTTATTGCCTCAGGAAAACCTTCCAATCCTTAAGATTTACTAGAAAGGTCTTGCAAAATGCTAGAAAATAAACATATATGAATTAATTTATTTAATTCGGTGTTCAAATAAAAAAAACTTTATTCAAATAAAACTTAAACTAATTTACAAGATACAGAATTGTAACAAGTGAGCCAGTTGAGTTTCTGGAGGAGACTGGACGTCCTTGGGTCTGGCGAAGTTCCTTTTTATAATGTTTATCGCATTTGGCTTGATTGCTGCTTTTATGTCCACATATGGTCATGAATTTCAGTGTCGTGGCTTGGGTCTATTTATGGACTGTATAAGGTCATCTCTATACGAGATGAATATCTGATCTATGGTTTTCTTTTCTGGCCTAAATCCACACTGATATGGAAAAGGTTTTAGGCATTCACATAATATGGTAGGTAGAATCTTTTACGCCATTTTGAGGAGACTAAAATATATGTCGTGAGCTCAGTTCAGAATACCTCCTTTCTTGAGGATCGGGCAAATGAAGCTGAGCTTCCATTCGCTGGCTATATTTTCATCCGATCATATTTTACAGATGAATTAATGTATGCTCTCTACCAAATCATCACTAGCTGCTTTAAAAAGTTCAGCAGTTGTATCGTCCGTCGGTAGTTATACCAGCCTTGTTGGAAGCGTTGGGCATCACAGCCGTTTAACAGTCTGCAGAAGTGATTTTTCTAAATTCTCAGCATCGATTGTGACTCTACTACTAGATTTATTTCTTCACACCTGCAGGCTTCTGTTCGGGCTTTGTAGCATTGGCATGCTCTTTTTACTTTCTGGCAAAACTTTCTAACATTCCTGCTATAATACCTCTTCACTGAATCGACTTCGCGTTCTTCACATTTTTTCTTCTTCTTTCTTAGAAGTTGGTGTTCTTCCCTACTCTTTTGCGCGCTGTGCATAGTCGCTTTAGAAGGCTTTTGCCCAGCTGCGTGCGCTTGGCAGCGCTCTTCATCAAACCAGGGGTCTCTCTGTGAAGTATGCTAGAAACCCAGGATGCCAGAGGTGGCATTCTTGTTGGTTTGCTGATAATGATGCCATTGCTCATCTGCGCTTAACGTTTGGCGGCATTGGACTTCTTGAGAGATTCAGGGACACTCAATCGGCGAAGGCTCTGGCAGTCTCTTGAGATTGTACAATAGTACTCGTACCTTGCCACAAGGTAGTGATCCGAGTCAGTGCTCGAAAGTATGAACATCCAAAATACTGAAGGAGTACCTTGTTTTGACCGCTACGTAATCAATTTGGATCACAGTTAGTTGATCCGAAGAGCGCCAGGTGCCTTTATGAACATTAAGATATATTTCCTGCTGCCGCAAAGTCGATTAGCTTGATGTCGTGCAAGTTGCATTTTCCTACGGTGATCTCGGAGATGTCCTCCTTTCCAATTTTTGAGGCAAAACCACCAAGCATTATTTTGACGCCATAATATGGACATTTGTCATAAGGTTGAGGTGCTATCACGCATATAAGGGTGATGTTTTTTAATTGTGCCTGAATGCAGATTGTCATCAGGCGTTCGCTCATATACCTTAGACCCAAGATTTCTTGCTTAAGTCTGCATTTGACGACAAATCTATTGGATGTGAAATAAACGCTGTTCCTGCTTCTTATAAATAGCTGCCGCCGTGGTAGATGTCACGGAATTTGTAGCTGTCATGGTATTTGTATCCCCTTTCGCGTGCGCAAATTATGAAATAAAAAAAAAATAAACTGTTCATTGGTTGTCGGGTTGGGCATATAATAAGGACACTGCATCCGACTTTGATGATTCCAAAACAATTTTTTCTGTTCGTCTTGATATTTCAAAATCGGAAACCGTTACTTTCCAGCTTTCAAAAATTATTACAGCAAAATATCTTTCCTGGACAACAATCAGAAGGCAATTCCAGTGCCTAGCTTGATTGTGACACTCTTCTTCTGGACCATGCTTTGGACAGTTAGTAATTTTAAGACCAATTTCCTTCAATTACTGCAATTCTCTTTGTCCAAACTGCATTTTCGTTATACCCCTAATAAAAAAAAAACAAACTCCATCGCGATCCTTTCTTTGATAAAAGCTTTGCAAGACGTTTTTCTCCCTTAAGGCATTATTTCACCATTAAACCTTACAACATTTATTTTAAAACCCAATTCGAGTGAATGCAAATTTAAGATGGGAAAAAATAAAATAAAATAGAAAATGGAACAAAGATGTCCTTCAGCAATAGCCAAAGAATAAAACGGATGTGAGAAAAACTGCAGGAAAAAAAAAAAAATAAACGAAAATTGCTGCATCACAACTTTAACTAGAATATTATCTATGTAAAGTTTTATAGGTAGAATAAAATTTATGCCGGATGGCAATTCTGCATTATCGAAGCCAGGCGATTTCTTTCTTCTTATTTTTTTTTCTTCCAGAAGGATGACCAAGGATGCGAAAATTCTAAAACCCACTAGGGATGCTAGCAAAAAGAAAAGAGGAGAAGAAAATACTTTTAAAGTTGAGTTGTGATCGAATAAACTTTGGTAGCGTTCTTCTCCTCATTGCAGGTCGATGTTTTACTTTTTTTTTTACATCGATAGTAACTGAAAAGGAAAAAAATAAGAAGAAAAGGACAACTAGGATCGTCCCAGCTGCTTCCTGATTGCTATTGAACTTTTTTGAAAGTTCCACTCGTTTACCAACGCAATCTTTAGTCGCCTCAATGGGAATTTTAAAATAACGTTTACCTTGATCCAAACTAAGTACCAACACTTGATCCAAGGTAAGAATGTGAAACTTTTTTACACAGACAAAATTATGTAAGATTATGTAAGATTTGGTTATGATTTTGTGTTTCCTTTTTGTAATTTATCATATAAAGAGAGACAAGCAAATAAGACGTGGTGGCAAATTTGCAAGTATCTAGGTCGGAAACAAATTGTAAAAGAAGGCAGGAGCACAAAACATATTGTAAGTATTTTCTTTTATATCCTTATGGATGATGTTTTTTTTTTAAATTCAAAAGGATTCATATAGTACCCTAAAGTCATATAGAAAACGAAAGTTTAACCCTCCCATGTTACTTAAATTCTACTTTAAATTTAATGCTAGAGTTGATAAGGCTCAGCTTTAGATTAAAGTTACTGAGTTACTGAGTAAAATCTTTCAAAATTTTGACATGTCTCGAAGAGCTATGGGAAAAAATCGGAGTTTAAAAAAGTTTTTTCTTCTGCCATTAGACAGTTCCACAAGACCTTACTTTCTTAAATAGGGAAAGTAGGAAAGTTACTACTTACTCCTTGACCGTCATAAGCTTCTAAATTTTTATTGAGACCCTTACAAAATGAAAGTGACAAGAGGCCTCAAAAGCTAGTTATATATGACTTTTATTTTGATTATAAATTCATTACACTCTTCACGAAATATACTAAGCCTATGGCCGTCTACCAGATTTAAAATACATTTCTTCATATCTATACGAATTGAAGAATTTGAATCGAATTTCTTTTAAGATTGGGCATATTGCAAGGAATTGAAAAATATCCTCTCGTAACTTAATATTACAAAGATTGCATAGGACAGGTAGTTCTGGACGGAGTGGAATGAAATTTAGATTCAGTAGCTACCCTCTGATTTTACAAATTATATTTATCTTCTCTATTAAATTGCAGTTACGCTTTTTCTGCTAGATGGTATTTCAGCTTAAATATTCTATACTGGGAGGACTGTGCATCTATTACAAATCGATCACACATGCTTCGATCTACTTTCTCCAGTAAAATGTTGAGTTACGCTTTTAGAGATTCTATGGTGTTATGCATATGCTCACTTCACAATCTGATGAAAGGCGCTCCTATTCTTGAATGAAACTTGCTCTATTTCTTATTACACTCTTGAGTACAATTATAACTTTTACTATGTAGTTAAAATGCTGTTTCAGCGTTTCATAGTTTCAACATTGGTAGTGCACCCGTCTCTAAACGCAGCATATTACTTGGTAAATGCCTCAAGAAATACCGAAGAAACTTCTCAACTTCAATAAAGGAACAGTATCCCCACAATTGCGCTTCATATAAAAGAACCGAAGCTGCAGTTAAACGGAAGAGCTTTTGCTTCGAGCTATGAGTTACATACTTATTGTTGATGCAGCGATCCTATACCGAAGAGATTGCTCGTTTGGCTTCGGATAATTTCAATAATAGATGCTTCTTCATATTTAAGTTCGAAGACACCACAATTTCTAGGTTTTTGTACTCACGAATAATTTCTAACATTTCACCTTTCGTTTCGAGTATATCTGCCGCCACCACCTCTGAACACCAATACCTTCGACTTAAGCAGGTTTACACTCAGGTTCCAGTATTTACAGTATACGTCGAGCCTGTTCATCATAAGTTGCATACCATCCACAGTATCAGCAAGGAAAACGATGTCATCTGCATATTTAAACACCGGAATTTCCATGCTGCCGAACTCTATTCCTGCGGATTATCATCGAACAATGCGTTGAATATCGATTCACCTGCTGTTCATCGATTTTGAGAAGGCGTTCGATAGTGTTAACAGGGAGTTTATTTGCCGTACCTTACGCAGGAGAGGTATTCCTGATAAATTAATTGCTATTGTCAAAGCTACATACGAAGGGTCCAAATGTCACGTTCTGCACAGAGGAAGATTGTCTGAGGAATTTGAGATCCAAAGTGGGGTAAGACAAGGCTGCATTCTTTCACCAATGTAATATGCGCGCTACGGCTCGAGTAGATAAAACGTAATTCTGTGAGATTATTTCTTTATTTTCTAGTCTATAGAACAATTCAAGTTCACACTATACTATTCTTCGCAAATTCCTTCCTTACAAGGTCTCTTTCTTCTCAAATCAGTTTATCTCCTTTCAATTACTTAATTCACAAATCCAAACTAATTACTTCTTCTTGTTAACTCTCAACTTTCAATTTAGCACAAAATTACAACTTCGGCTATTATCACTTTTCCAATCTCTTCGTGCGGTTCAAAACCCAACTACCTTGCCTCGATCGCCATCTGTCCTTATATAATCGCATTTCGTATCTCTAATGAACACCTATACGAGAGAACGAGTCAGGAACCAATAGGCACAACCATTCAACGATGGAAGTGGCAGTGGATTGGTCAATGAAACCCCTTAACTCAGGACGGCAGAAGACTGGTGGTTCAAGGAGAACATGGCGCATAGCAGTCGAGAAGGAAGCACCGCAGTTGGGGAAAAGTTGGGGAGAGCTGAAACACATTGCGAGAAACCGTACACTATGGTGCGTAGGCGTAGTCGAGGCCCTAGGACCCACAAGGGGATATAGGACATAAGACATGAACTCTTTTCCACCCTTTACAGCTTCTGATATGTCGTTGATGAATAGAATGAACAGTAACGCACTCAGGATATACACCCATCGCTGTTGTAAATTCTCCAGAAACGGATTCACCATCCCATACATACGCAACATTATTTACCTGCATGGCTCTTAGAATGCTGATTATCTTCGTTGAAAAACCAAATTCGTAGAACAGAGCTTCACGTACTATGGAGTCGAAAGCCGTCCGAAAATCTACAAAAAAAAAGCGTATAGTTTTTTATTTTTCTGCTTATATAAGAGGCCTCAACAAAGTTGTCTACACATTCCGTGATACCTGGTGATATGCTGTCTATTCCTTCGCTTCGTAGGTACGTACATAATTGTCATCAACATGCTGTTTAATGATCCCAATATCTCCTACCCCTGCTTCATCCGACTTAAATTATTTTGAGCCAAATATCCAATTTAGCTTAAAGCCTAAATTTTATCAAAATCCGTTAAATTTAGTCAAATGTGTGAGAAGGATTATGCGACATTTTTTAAAATTCCTCAGCATACCTTGATGCCGAATGTATTGTGTTAAGTAATGAACCAGCAGGCAAAATAAAAGAAAATATTTCTGGAAATATCGCAAATGCTAATGCTATAACAATGCTAAAAATAACAGCCTCATACAAAGCAAAGTTTGGTATAGACACCATCGAAAAATAAATCAAGAGCTCTAATCACATAAACAAATTCATATTGATAAGTTTGTGCTTCTTGTATTTGTCCTGGAGAATGTAATCGTTTGCATGGCCTGTGATTTCTTCTGAAACTTGCTGTGTCACCCTTGATACAGTCGATTGATTTACACCAATGTCTTCTTCCACCCCTATTTGAATATAATTACGGAAGGATTCTTATTTTTAGTATGTTGTAGAAGATATCTTTCTGAGTGTTTTAATGCAAAGGGTGATTCAATTGGAGGTTACAATTTAAATTTGAAATCAAATACATTGGTTTCTCGTAAACTGCTGATATACGGGTATATAATGTATCAATATAATGTTGACGCATTGACTTAAACATGAAAAATTAGATCGGCATTGCAGGCTTCCGCCCTTTTGATGAAATTGTAAATAAATTTTCGTCATAAATCCTGTGACAGTAACGCGTTAAATCTCGTTCTTTAGTTCTGAAATCGTTTGAGGCTCATTGGCATACACCCTCTGCTTCACATAACTAAAAAGAATAAAATTTGTGGCCAATATTGGTCACCGCAACGAGAGATGACGTAGCCTGGAAACTCTGTGTGCAATAACTGCATTGTTTCTCGCGTTGTGTGGAAGGTGGCACTATTCTTGTTGAAACCCCATGTCTTCTACATCATGTCCCGATAACGTTCACCATTGACTGTAAAGCAAAGCCATGAGAGCCGAAAATCGACACCAAACAGTGACTCTTTGGCGATACATTGGTTGCTCGTGAATGGCCCATGGATTTTTATGATTCCAAATGCGACAATTTTATTTGTTTGCGTAGCCTTTCAGTTAAGAGTGAGCTAAAGATGATTTTGTTCGAAAAGTTGTTATCAACTTGATGGTTCTCTAACATCCAATCAACGAAGTTGCGATGCTGTTCATGTCCTACTGGCTTCGATTTCTGAGCGAATTGGATTTTGTAGGCATGTAGATGCAGATCTTTTGTTAAAATGCGCTGCGTGGAAAGGTAGGAAAGGTTCAATTACTGGGAACGATGGTGAATAGATTTTGAGGGATTGCCACGAACACTGTCACACACAACTGAAATATTTCTACGTTACCGGCCAATACCAGGACGCACTGGTCTTTCCTCATCCAGCAATGACCCAGTCCTATAGAATTTTCCCATTAATTTTTTAACGGCGGTACGAGATGGATGGTTTTGTATTCGAATAGTTAAATTTTCCCCATTTCGGAGATAGACAGTTAAAATGCATTGTATTAGTATTCACAGATGTCAAATATCAGCTGTATATCTTTGATAGCGCTACAATAGTAACCTCCATTTGAATCACCTTTTATATATTTACGCGTCATTCGTTGTTAGCTTCTGAGATATAGTCAAATAACTAAAACATCTGGTGATACTGAAATTTTAGCTTAGTACAGAAAATACCATGTTCAACAATTTTCTTACCTCTTTGCATAGCACTGATTTATATCGAGCTTTCGAAATGAGATCAATCTCAGAGCATGAGCACTTAGATAAATGAGTAAACATCTTTATATACCACCCAGTGTCACCTATAGTGTATAGTAGTTATTGAATTCCTGTCGTATCTTCTTATTGATTATCGCTTTAATAATTGTCAGACTGTCTTTCAGGATTAAGTTCTATGTTATTCGCTCCTTTCCTTGCCAGTTCATCTGCCTTTTCGTTACCCGGTACACCTTCATACCTTGATACCCATGTATTACGGACTCTATCCCGCCTAGCAAGTAAGTTCAATTTAATTTTGCACTCCCTTACTAGTCGTTATTTCGACATGTTGTTTGTGATCCCGCTGATTGCTGCTTGCTGTCCGAGCAGATGTCGATTTGCCTCTCTTAGCTGGTGTCTTCTGCAAGTATATCAGTTGCTTTCATAATTGCAAAGACTTCTGCTTCGAACATCGGTGCAAATGGTTCTAGGTGAATAGCAAGTTCAATCGGTGGGTTAGCACAAAAGATGCCAGCACGATTTTTTTTAACAACATCACTGCGACAATCGATGAGTGGTGTCATATCTCTTATCAATTTGGTAATTTGTTGATGTCCCGTGTTTGAGCCTTTGCTGAAATGGCCGATGGTTCTAAGTCTTGAAGCTGAACGACGGCTAATCTTCTTCGCTTCGAGGTGCACTGGTAAGATGTTTAAGATCGTTTGATTGGCTGCTGTTGGTGTTAGGTATTGTGCTCCTGTGATACCCAACCAGGCCATACGCTGCACCTTTGTTAGCAAGTCTCTTTTATACTTTTTGTTTGTCACTGGCAACCATACAACTACTCCGTAGAAGATGATGGGTTTTATTACGCATCCGTATATCCAGTGGACCTGTTTCGGTTTCAAACCTCATGACTTCCCGATGGCCCTTCTGCATATCCATTATGCTCTTTTGGCTTTCGTAACTCTTTCTTCCATGATATTTCTCCAGGTCAGTTTCCTGTCCAATATTATGGCCAGGTACTTGACAAAATTGCATTAGAAAGGACAACAAATTAATCGGACTGCATTCCTTAGGGGTAGTGTGATTAGCTTTCTCAGCATTGGGTATAAAAACGACGCACACTTTCCGTAATGTTTTAGGAAGGTAACCAAGCCTAAGATAGAATGTATAAATCTCAACTTTAACAACTTGATAGCTTAAAGAAAAACTGCATTCCCAATTGTTGCATCCATTTTAAAGCCTTAATCCACTGATCTCCTCGTGTCTGCTCGTATATTTATTTTAATTCTATCTTTGTAACATCTGAGATCAGACCGCGCAGAAAAGTGTAAACCCAACTCAAACGGGATTAGCCGGAAGAAACGTGTCTGGCTTTTGCTGTTGATGTTGCTCCTCTCCCTTAATTTAATTTTTTACTTGCACCTATAAGGGTAAGTATTGGTTTCCTCAAAATTTTTGATCTCGCGATTTTGATCAAACTTGACATTACTATGATAGAGAAACTCAATAAAGTCGGTGTCTCAATTCTGTTTGTCTGTCTATCTGTACGCACGACTTTGGCCTAAATGGCTGAACAGATTTTCTTCAATCTTCATATCTGTCGTCTATATAGTCACAATTCTAGGAAAAATCGTAGTTTTCATTCTAACCCAAAAATTAATGGTAATGGCCGATTGGAAAAGAAAAAAACGATTTTCTCGAAATCGGGTCTAACTAGTTTGATCAAAATCGAGTTGACATACTCGTATATTTACTATCAAATGGCGTTCCAGGTTTTAGCCAAAAAAATAAGTATAACGGTTCCTAAAAATTGTCTATTTCACGGCTATGTCTCAATCGATTCTGTCCGAAATTAATATTTAAATGGCACATCAAGTTTTTGAAAATTGTAAAACAATATTTTTTAATTGTAACGGATTGCCAACAATTTTTTTTAATTTTCCCGGGTTTTAAAAAAAAAAATTTCTAATCAAAATTTTTGCAGATGAACATGAACAACATGCAGGTGCAAGTACGTGCGACCTAGCCGTGCACTTTATTTTTTTTCAATTGCTTTTACTTTTGTGAACTCCTTTTTCGTGTACATATACCAAATATTCTGGCGCTCGAAAGCGGAAACAGGAAGTGGGAGAGATTTATCGTTGGTTTTATTGCTACTCATTGTTTTTAAGTGGATACACACCACCTATCGATGTGGTGTTGTAAGTTTCTAGTACCGTCGTCGGTCGGGTGGTAGGTATAGGCGAGAAGCGCACGCACCTACCTAATGCCAGAGAATCAACAAAATGCTGATTTACATGAAGTTCCTATGGAAGAAAGAATGTACCTCTATGTAGGAGGAAGGGGGCGCCATATTTAAATTCCTTCATAAGTGTTTCTAAGAGTTTTTTTTTTATATTTCTTTTGCTTTTCACTAGAGGAGTGAGGATGTAGTGGCAGGATGTAGGTTAAAGGTGGGCGAACAAGTAAATCGTTGAAGACATTTTAGGGCCGCAATAAATTTTCTTAAAACGAGCATACCTTTTAGTATAATTGCATCCAAGAGTCCATTTAATTCAATTTTATTGCAGAGGATGCTTCGCACTTGGAAGATATTTAGTTAAGTTGCCCTCTTTGTGTGTTTTTTGTTTGTTTCGGGAGTGTGGGCGACGAACACGTCCTTGTAGAACGGACATGGACCAAGGAAATGAGAAAAATGTGAATTAATGTTTGTAGCTTTTCTCCGATGGTTTGCTAAGAAGATGAGTTATGGGAATGACCATTACGTGAAGATGCGTATTCTTGATGTTTTTTTTTTTTTTCTTTTTTTTCATAATAACAAATAGAACGAATTTCCAGCTGCTTTTTTAAACGCTAAGAGTTTTATTTAATAAATTAAAGAGAACTTTGTGCAAACGGATGTAAGTAATTGTTGAAAATATGTTTATTAAGACGAAGGTACGGAGAGAGCACAAAGAACGTACGTAATTGGAATTTTAAGAAAAAAAAAACAAATTAAAATTTATGTGGAAATACTTACGTCTTCAGGATATTGTTTCAATTGCTTAACAAATGTTTTTACATACCTACATATGTATGTATTAAGGTGCTTTTTAAAAACCAGCCTTTGAAAAGTATCGGAGCATCGTATCATTTATTTCTTGAACTTAAAATATGGATACATGTATTTTTATTCTTCATTTGATCAAGTTTTAGGGGTTGCTACCGCGTGCGGAAGTTACTAATAAAATATTTACTTTTATTATTTAGTATGAGAATAATTGCTTATATTCAATATAATATAAGAAATTCTTAATTCTTGCATGTCATTCCACTTCGCCATCCTACACACTTCATATATTTATTTATTTATTTATTTGTTTAAGCTTAATACAAGAGATAACTTAAAGCTAAACTTAAAACTAAAAATAACTGAACTAAAACTGGACTTAAAAGTAACAAAGGAAGGCACCCAGCAAATTATCGCGGTTGCGAGGTCGCAAAGGAACTACAGATGCGGCGGAGAAAATCTACAACGCCGACTGTGCGCGGAACGAAATCAGTCGATCGGGCTCCTAAGTCGGGAGAGCGCGTTGCTAAGCAAACTGAGCCGGCTCGTAAGTCAGTTGTACAGACTCCTTAGCCGACTGAAAGGACGCTCGAATCAGCAGTGCAGACACTTAAACCAGTCAATCAGCCCTCTAAGCTGATTAAAAGTACGTCGAAGTTGTCCACTAAAAAGACTGAACGAAAAATAACATCGGATAAGCCAACGAATCCCAGATTTCTGACATATTCTCAGGCTGCAGTCAAAGCAACTAGACAAAACGACGTGCCGCCCTCTGATCCGTTGAAAGAAATTCTGAACGCTAAGTTCGAGGAACAATGTGAAACGAACAAAAGAATTCTCTAAAACACATTCAACGAGGGAATCGCAAATAAAGATAAGAGGCTACGTTGGTTATCACGCCTATCATCCTTCTGATAGAGCGCGGGGCCGTTCGTCCTTATTCATTAAAACTAACATAGAACACTCGGTCGATATAAACATAGAGCTGGAAAAACTTCAGTTGTGCGCGATAAGGGTTAAAAATAAACACCTGAGCTACAACATAGCGTCTGTTTACTGTCCGCCGCGTTGCTCGCTTGAAAAATACGACTACTTTCGTGTCTTCAATGCCCTTGGTTCTAATTTCCTTATTGGTGGAGATTTCAACGCGAAGCACATCTTCTGGGGTTCAAGATGTACATCTTCTAAAGGAAAAATTCTCTACAAAGTGGCAAATGAATTCGGTTGTTGTTTTTATTCGACAGGAAAACCCACCTATTGGCCAACCGACTCAAAAATAATTCCCGATCTTATCGATTTTTTCGTTTCAAAAGGTATTTACAATAAATTTATTACAGTCGAAGAAAGTTTTGATCTCTCTTCTGACCACTCTCCGGTAATTTTATTACTTGGTGAATCGTTGACCAAGAAAGAAAGACCCCCCAAGACTTACTAGCAATAGAACAAATTGGGAGGGCTTTAGAAATGATTGCGAAACAAATATCGCCTTAAATGTATCACTTAAAACACCTTGTGAACTGGAAGAAGAAGTTGATCGTTTCGTGGAAGCAATCCAAAGAGCGGCATGGAGAAACACTCCTTCTAGAAGCTATAAGATTAACCGCAACGAAAAGTATCCAAGTGAAATCATTGAACTGGTGAGGGAGAAAAGAAAAACGCGAAAGAAATGGCAAATCACTCGTGCACCGCAGCATAAAAAGATCCTTAACCGTCTATGCAATCGCCTTAGAGATAGTATTCGGGAATTTAAAAGCAATAAGATAGCGACCTACCTTGAAAATCTCTCCATTGGCAGAGAATCAAATTATTCATTTTGGAAAAGGCATCCGGAAACCTCAAATGCAAGCGCCACCAATTCGGAAAAACGATAGAACTTGGGCCAAGAGCGACAAAGAAAAGGCGGAACTTTTTGCTTTGCACTTAGAAGATACATTTAAGCCATTCGACGGCTTTTTGATAACGCCCGACTCCCCAGTCACGACATCTGACAACTTTAAAGTAAAAAAAGTTGCATTAATTGAACTGAGAGAAGGGATTAAAAATCTAAAGACTAAAAAAGCAGGGTTATTACGGCGCAGGTGGTCAAGGAATTACCGAATAAAGCTCTTATCAAACTGCTATATTTGATTAACGCTTCGTTCAGATTGCTCAGGCAAACCTTTGAATGAGAAGAAATCATATCGGCCTATTTCCCTATTGCCGGTTATCTCTAAAATATTCGAAAAACTAGTTTCAAAACGACTACAACCCGTAATCAAAGCAAGACGTCTCATTCCTGACCATCAATTTGGATTTAAAGTCAAACATTCAACAATCGACCAAGTCCACAAAATAACTGACGTGATTGAGAAAACTCTCGAAGAGAAAAAGATTTGTTGTGGTGTATTCCTTGACGTCTCATAAGCTTTCGATAAGGTTTGGCATGAAGGTTTGGAGTATAAGTTGCAACTACTACTGCCACGGCAACTGTTTCTAATCTTACGATCGTACCTTGCGACTGGAGTCTCACAAGGAAGTGTCCTTGGCCCGCTTCTATATGTACTCTACAAGTCAAAGAAACTGCGTCGTTGCCACGTTTGCGGTGGTGAATAGATTAGCTGTATATTTAAACTCGGCTCATATACCATACGCGAACGAAGCAAAATATCTAGGAATGACTCTAGATGTTAAGCTTAAATGGAAATCGCACGTAAAAAAGAAACCCGACGAGCTCGAAAACAAATACCGACAAATGTACTGGCAACTCGGAAGACATTTGAAGTTGAGCCTACATAACAAACTGCTTATCTATAAGCAAGTGCTAAAGCCACTGTGGACGTATGGTCTTCAACTATGGGGTTGTACCAGGAAAAGCAATAGAAACATCCTACAAACTTTTGAAAATAAAGTTCTTAGAACGATCGTTAGCGCACCCTGGTAGGTACGGTCGGGCCTTATGGTGTCTTTAGAAGATTTTCACCCTCTCGGAAAAAAAAGTAACCAGTTTTTAAGCAAGGAGGAAGAATTAAAGGAATGAAGGGCGTTTCTTAGGGAGGCTCTGCTATTGTGAAAGTCAAAAATGATTTGCATGTGATTAGCTCTGCGGAGCATTCTGGACATTGGTTCATGGTATGCATAATTGGCTCGGTGAGGAGTAAGATGGAAGAGGGATGAGTATCTGAGATTACGTGGGTCAGTGTTGAAACAAATCATATGCAGGAGCGCGGGGGAATCAATGTTATCAGCCAATAACTGATGAATAAACAAGATGTCAGCAAATTCGCTACGTTAATCAAGTGGCTGTAAATTGATTAGTTTCAAACGGTGGTAAATTGTAACTATCAGTCCAAGCAAGACCACGTAAGGCAAAGTGGATGAACCTACGTTGGACAGCTTCGATCCGTAAAATATGGATTTCGTAGTACGGTGACCATACCTGGCAAGCATACTCGAGGAGGGGTTTGACGAATGTGATGTATAAGGATTTTGAAACATAAGGGTTTGAGAATTCCTTAGACCATCGTTTAATGAAACCGAGCGCAGGTTAGCTCTGTTGGTAATGTTAACAATATGAGAACGGAAGTTAAGTTCTCTATTACAGATAACAGCCAAATCGCGCAGTGAAGAGACAGAGGGTATAGGCTCACCGCTAATGGAATAGACTCTATGGGATGACCGGACACTTACGAGAATATGTAATAGCTTGGTACTTACTATGGCACCAGACTGAAAATCGGTTCAAATCATCTTGCAGTGAGAGAGAGTCGGCACGAGATGAATCTGAAGATTTTCATATCATTCGCATATATAGAAAGGTGGGAGTCATTGATGGTACAAAGTGAAGATCATTGAACCAAGATCTGGTGGCTTTAATAGGGTCAGAAATTGAAGATCTGAAGAGGACTTTATATTAGTGTTTTTCCAAGTAAGATTCGATCTATGAGGTAAACCCCGATTGAAAACCAAGAGCTTTAAGTTTGAGGAGAATGGATTGCATGCGAAATTTTGTCGAAGGCTTTGCTGAAGTCGGTGGCAACTAAATCGACTTCATTACCAGCTAGATATAAACTCGGTAAGGTTGGTGGTTGCACTTAAGGAAGCATTGCTGGTTCGGTGAAAGGATAGTCTTGCAGTGAAAAAACATTGTGTCATAAACAAAGCTTAGGTATGCAGGACAGTTTAGCAATGGGCCGGTAGTTGGATATTTCAGTTATACAACCTTTTTCATGAGTTGAGATTATGTATGAATTTCACCAGATTTCGGGGAAAACTCCCTGCGGAATAGTTAGTTGGAATAGAGTAGTAAGGGGTTGGACTAAATAGTTCACTCATTTTTTCAGAACTATAGCGGGCAGGCCTTCAGGGCCGGGGGAGTATTCGCCCTTTAGTTTGTGGATCTTATCTACTAACGACGCCGAATTTATATCAATTGTGACTAGTAAGTAGCTATGATCAAGTTGAGTAATGTGATCCGTAAACGATTGGCAGAAAAAAATGAACGAATAGGTTTGCGATTGTTATAGGGTCTGCCGAAGATTTATTAGCAAATTTCAAAGTGAATGGATAGCTTTCAGAAAACCGTTTGGCATTACTGAAGTGGTAGGAACGTTTGGGGTCATTCATTAGCATATTCACAGAGTTCAGAGAATTGGGAGTGGACGTGTTGGTAATGAAAAAAATCAGAGCCAGATCAAGATTAGAGGAAAACTTCTAGCAGGCCCGAAACTTTCTTGTGGACCAGGTGGAGCAGCAACATCAACTGTGAGTGAAATGTTTTGATTCTCGAACTTTAACCGACCAAATAAGATTGGTATACTTCCACTTTCGACACATCACAATGATCGGAATGTGGATTAAGAAAAGGGGCTTGCATTATCCTAGAGTAGGTTAGCGTTTCTAGAATGCGTAACGTGGAATAGTACTCTGCGTTATCGAATACTGCTCTGTACGGAAACCGATATTACGCCTCGGATAAGGAATTGTCACTCGACGACTTTTGGCTATTGTACCCAGAATAAGACTGGTTGCTGGAATATGAAGACACTCGCAGAGTGAAGGACCTCAGAATGTTAAATTTCCCCATTTTGAGAGAGAATTCCTGCGACATAAATTGTTGATTATAAGATGGTTAGATGCGGGAGAGTTCCAATCTACAAATCTGCTCTATTCCGGAAAGCCACCCGGAACAAACAAAGAATATGGTGTGGGACTGATGCTGTCGCAAGAAGTGTGGTCCTGGTAGCCGCACAGAGTCTGGACTAGAGTGCAATGCGTCACGATAATACAATGTTACCCCCGGAACGGAGCGTTCATCTCAGGATGAAAAGGACAACTTCTACTGCCAAGTAGGCGCCACTTACAATGGAGTGCCATACTAGGTTAGCTTAAACATGTTATTGGCAACCACAGCATTGGCGACCGAAACAGAAATTAAAAGAACTTCTGTGTATGCACCTTTAATTCACGTACGTTGAGTGGAGAAGATCGACAAATCGAGCTAGATACTGCGTTATCAGAAATAAAATGGAGTATACTTGGAATTGCGGAAACCTGAATCTATGGATGGAAATTAATAGAAAGAGAAGATTTACTATATTCCATCAGAAATGAGTGATGACTTTTTTCGTTGATCCCTATTGTATTGCAGATCCAAGTCGGTTTCCATTGCCATGCCAATGAATCAAACTGAAGAACAGAAATTATTATGCAAATACATGAGCACACAACTGAAATTACTTAACTCTAATTGCGATTCAAATTAGCATGCCTCACCACCTGCACATCCGCAAGATGTTTCCAACTGAAGCACCTTGACCAGAATAATGAATGCCTCATAGAACCCTGCGTTCTTCGTACTCCGCCGCTGTAAAACTTGCATATACTCGTATCTATTTAAATTTACATATGTACGTGTGCACATTATCTGTATGCATTGTGCATATCAAACCCCTGACATGACAATACCAGTTACAGCAACTGCTGGCTGCTGCTTGGCCCCAAGGATCAGCATCAACTTTACTTGTTCGCAATTTCCTCCTTTTGGAAGGATGTTATGCACTAAGTGGCTTATATGCGATTCCATGACAATGGAAATGGATGAGACAGGAATTGGTTCTACTCATATCGGTGTGATGTGCTACTGTCATATATACAGGAAAACTTTCGAAAGCTTCATTATGTCTTTTGTATCAACTCAGGTCTTTTATATTCATGAAGTTCTCCTTTTTTTTTGCTTTTGTCTTTTACATGAACTCAAGGACTTAAGTGCAGTATTGTAGAGATATAAGCATTGTTCTTTTGTTTAAATTTTTTTTTAGAATTGTTACCGTCATAGTCTTCATAGTCGGTTGCATCCTCACGAAGATTGGAGCAAGAGTGTTCTAATTCAGCAATACAAGTATGCCACTAGCCACTTAACTTTTTTTTTCGATATGTGAAGATATCACTTGCAAAGAGCGATGTTCTCAATATCAGACTTATGTGTTGCATGTATGAAAAATATCAATAAAATAAGAAATACGAATGAGGAAGAAAATGGGTTGAATTCAAATCTGGTGGGAAAGGCAATGTTTGAAGAATAAATCAAATTTTCAAGTTAAACAAATTTTATTCCCTATACTCCATGAGGGTATATACAAAAAAAATATTTCGCGTTAAAATGAAATGTAAAGAATTATGAACAGAAAGTGTATCTGGAAAAGTTTTGATTCCCCTGGGCCGCAGCATGAGAATTCTACTCACTTTGACTAGATGGGATCTCTCAATTTTGTGGTGAATGAGTTACTACTTATGCAGACGACGTTGCTATAGCTGTCTCGGGGAGGCACCTGACTACTCTAAGCTGCAGAATGCCCTTGCTAAATGGGCTGATAAATGTAGACTGGGGGTTAAACCCTCAAAAAACTGAATTGGTCCTCTTCACCAGGAAATGTAAAATTCATTACTTAGCCCCGGATAAACTGAATGGTATCAGCCTCGTTTTTAAAGACAAAGCAAAATACCTGGGCCTTATTTTGGACAGGAAACTTGACTGGAAGCCCAACATCCAGGAACGCGTTGCGAAGGCTATTTTAGCTTTATACTCGTTCAAGAAGGCCATTAGTAAGAAGTGGGGAAAGTAAACTCGCATAACTTACGGGCTCTATGTATCCGTTATGAGGCCCATACTTACTCGTATATATTGCGTGATGCCAGCTCTCTCCAAAGCTATACACCGCAACCAGCTAGCGAAAATACAAAGATCAGCTTGTCTGTGCATTAGTGGTGTGCTTAGAACCACTCCTACGGATGCACTAGGCATTCTGCTCCATCTGATACCGCTAGACCGCTTTGGAAAGCAAATGGCTGCCAGTGCAGCCATTCAACTCAATGCCACTTCACAGTGGTCCAGTATATCCACAGGCCAATCCTCCCCAGGTTATCTTTCAATAGAACCTTTCGGGCCACTGTTCCATCTAGACGAGACTGGGAGGGAGACGTGTCACCGGATAAAAAGTCATGATTTTCAGACCGGGATAATGGCGATCAAGGAAGCTCCGTCTTGGCTGAAATGAAATGTAATATCTGCTATCGATATTGGAACCAATCTATTCTACATCCAAAGGTCGCTCTTGATTGCCGCACGTCTCTTAATGAGATGGCACAGCAATTTAACATTCATATGTGCTGGTTGCTGGGACATAGGGATATATTATGCTAACGATCTTCCCAGGTAGGGCACAAATTTGCAGATTCCACCGGAAAAGGAGAATCTCGGCATGCGTCTCGCTACAAGACCAACTTCAGGTGGGAGATTGGCATTCAGTGTCATGTTACTAGACCTCAGTGTCATGTTACTTGGCCTCAGCTGGATCAGAAACCGCTCGAAGAAGTTGGTCTCTATTAGCAGGAAGAATGTCAGTACATCAATTGGTGTCATTACTGGACACTGTCTCATTAGAATGCACTCCAAAAGGCTTTGTATTTTCTCTAACGACTTTTGTAGAAGCTGTAGGGACAAGGAGGAGGAGGAGGAGGAGGAGGATCTCCTCTGTAATTGTCCGACTCTCCCTGCCAGAAGAAGGCTTCACTTGGGAGATTACTTCTAGGACAGCTTCTGTGAACTGGCTAACACGAATATTAGGAACCTCCATCTTTTCATTAGAAGTTCCAATTGGTTCTAAGGTAAGATGGGATAAATCCCCTAGTCCTGTGGTATCACAATGGATCTACTTGGGCACAAGCTCCCACTTGAACCTAACCTAACAGAATTTTGGAGGGAAATACATTCGATATGTGAGTGACCAACGAGTAGGATTGTAATGATAACCTTAAGTTATCGATAAAAATCGTTCTCCTCTTTCTCTGAATGTCACAACCTAACCTTGGATCAGCGTTTACATGCAAAATTTGAACTCAATCACAAAAATGTTTATAATTGAGTTGTGTCAATCCTATATCAATGCAATCTGAGTTTTCATGGGATGCAACTCTTCCTTTAAATGTGACATATGTCCATTCGAAACATTTGATTCGATATTGAGAAGTTTTCCTTCAATACCGAGTGAGTATGGGGAAAGGTATTGATGCCAAGACTACTTGGTGTCGAATCGAAAGCACTTTTCTTATAATTATTTGTATTGCTCCATCCCAACCAAAAATCTGTATCCCGGCAATAGGCAGAACACATTCTGTTAACTGATCAGCAGGGAAGGTTTATCCTAGATCAGACGCCTGGATGATTTTCGAATAAGGGAACTTGTAATAATGTCCTATACAAATTCAAACAAGTTACCAATAGCAGCAGTCCAACCAAGCAAGCAGGTTAATCTCTGTTAATATTTATCCAATTTGTATTTCCTGTTTAGTAATATAAAATTTTTGGTCAAGTGTGGCCTTAGAAACTCACAGCTTGGATCCTTCGCAACCCAGAAATTCAATTTCACTACTTAATTGGAATCTGCTGTTGCGCCTTTCCCCATTCTGTTGCAACAATGACACAATTCAAAAATAAGTTGGTTAACAACAGCTTTATATTTTACTTGCTACTGGCCTTGGGTTCATGCTAAGACAACGTGCAATAAGGAAGGTGAAAAACGTACAATACAGTGACGATATAACAAAATCTCCCAGTTTGGGAAGAGTCCCCTGCAAAGCTCCGTTTAAGCCGAGTGTATTAAAGAAATCAAATGATTCTTGGGTAGAATGCTTTTCTTACACCCTCTGAGTTGATCCCCATTCGATAGGAATAAAAAACTATCCAAACTCTTTACTATGCATTGTTTGAAGTTTCGACCACATATGAACTTCTTCGGGATTATACTCGTACACACCGCTCTAATATTACTTATTTCCTTAGCTTGTGAAGCCTTGATGTGGCTTCGTTTGTCACATTTTCATTACGCTCTACTGCTATCTTTTTGAGGGATAAATACTTCAAGCTTGAGTCTCTTTAAAGCTGAAGCTTCTATAAATCGTGCTTTGAGTGAAATATGTGTCCAGATAGTCATGTGCTGCGGTGTTTCTTCTGTTTATGCTGTAGCTGCAAAAATTGTGTCCATAGGTGTCCGGTGCTCATCTATACTCGTCTTTTGATTGCCGACTCATTCGGTGGGACGGTCTCTAAATTGTTGGTGCACTACAGCTGTCGGAAAGCAAATCGTGTTACTTCGACTGTTTCGTTTGGATCCAGTACTTAGATCACGTGCCAATCCAATGGCGGGACTAAGAGGCAACTTCTTAATGCCGGTTGATGGCAAAGTTGTCAATGTATTTGAATATTCTCAGAATCTGATAGGACCCAACTAATCTTGTGACAAGTTTTATACTCAAGCAGAATACCCCTCCAATAACACGGCGGTTGACTTTGCAAAAGTCCACAAAACGTTCACCAGTCCGGTGTTGTCGTTGCCCACCGGTGTTGTCGTCGCCCACCGTGAGACGAGGGTACTTAACCTTATTTCGATGACAATATCATCATTTGGTGCTCCGGTATGGGCGGCATCCTGTTTACTATAAGAGTTTTGTTTCAGTTGCGGATTCTGTCGGGATGATTGACGGAAGTTTTTCTTACCATTAAAATCCGGTCACTATAAGGTTTCTAAGATATCAGGACTTTAAGAAATGCTGATTTTAACAGCAGTCTCGAATGTTTCAAGTTGGTTTTTTAGAGTAGAGCCTTGCTGGCGATGGGATTCTCATAAGTCGTACCATTTTATTTCTCTTAGTCGCAAATCGTATTAACTCGCTTTTCAGTTAGAAAAATCTATCGTTTTGGGGACACTCACTTTCAGAGTCGAGAAGAGTCTTAACATCCTAGAATCCTATCGCAGTTATTATTCGATAGCCAAAGGTCGTCAATGAAGCATCCTACCATTTCCGAGGCATTGTTTGTCGTTTGGAAGCTCTACAATTTTCTTTTACAGGTACGGGTAGATAACCCACAATTTGTTATTTAGCACATGCAACTCCATATTTGTCCTCTTCCATCCGCAGTTTCTAAAAACCCTCCGAGATGGTACCGATAGAGGTAGATCCTAGTTCTAAACTTTGTTATGTATTCGCTATTGTAATACCGGAAAAGAAAGAACAGAACACCGCAATATCACTTGAAACGATTTGCGGTACTCCCATTGTGTCATTTAAAATGAATGCTTACTTCAATGGCGAATGTCATCAATTGTTTCCTAGCAAACTGGAAGCGTCTTCCCTGCGATCGACTTTAAATATGATCCATAGATAACCTGAATTAGAACAATAGATTCTGTCCATCACACTACCACACAAACACCCCAGTACATAAAATTTAATATTCTAAAGTGTAGTACAATATCAATAGTTCATTGGTCTTGTTACATGGTAATTTGACCCACCATCCTTTAATGGAACAAGCTTAATTTTCTCCAACGAAGCAAAATACCTGGGTCTTATTTTGGATAGGTAACTAAGCTGGAAACCTAATATACAGGAAAGAGTTAAGAAAGCCGCTGTCGCACTCTTCTCTTGCAAAAAAGCCATTGGGTGCAAATGGGGCTTACAACCCAGACTAACTCACTGGCTCTATATCTCGGTCATTAGACCTATCCTCATGTACGGGGTAGTTGCCTGGTGGATTGCCTTGGATAAGGCAATAAACCAGAAGTTATTAAGCAAAGTCCAACTTTCAGCTTGTCTGTGCATTAGTGGAGCACTGCGGACGACACCTTCCGCAGCTATGGACATTCTTAATCATTTAACACCCCTTGATATTTATGGCAGGCAAATGGCAGCTAACTCAGCTATTTGCCTTAAAGCTACTTCACAGTGGTCTAAAAAATGTTTGGCCACGCCTCCATCTTAAATAAGTTTAATATCTTCCCTGAAGACATTGACTACACCAAATTTTGACAAAAACTTTCAAGTTGTCATCCCTTGTAGAACATTCTGAGAAGAATGCTCTGCTTTACGCTAGATAAGTCGGTACATTTTTATACCGACGGTTCAAAAACTTACGACGGGGTCTTTTCGTCTCCCAAACCATTGCAGCGTGTTCCAGGCGGAGATAATGGCAATGAGGGAAGTCTTGTCTTTGCTAAAGGAAAACGTGATATTGGCCATTGATATCCGCTTCTTTTCAGACAGCCAATCCGCAATCAAATCCTTGGAATCTTCCTCAATAAATTCTCTTAACAGCTGTAGACTGCCGATCGTATCTTATAGAGATGGCGGAGCAGTTTAATACTCACCTAATTTGGGTGCCGGGGCATAAGGATATTCCAGGGAATTGTAAGGCTGACGAACTTGCCAGACATGGAACAACAGTACCCATCCTTCCGGGCAAAAGTTTACTGGGTATGCCTATCGCTACATGCAAACTTAAATTTAAGTTGGATGCTACTGTAAAGACAAATTCTAGGTGGACAAGGAGTACAACTTGTTTAGCGATAAAACAGATTTGGCCTATGCTGAATCTGAAAAGCTCTAGGAATTTAATTTCTCTAAATAGGAAGCATATTAATACTGTTATAGGTGTCATTACTGGACACTGTCTAATAGGCAAGCATGAAATAAGGCTTGCCGTCTTCTTTAACGATTTATGCAGAAGCTGCATGGACGAGAAGGAGGTAGAGACTATTCTTCACCTTCTTTGCACCTGCCCAGCTCTCTCCCAAAGAAGTAAACTCCACTGTTTCAATGACCTAGATGATCTGAATAATATTGACGTTAGGTACAATCTACGCTTCATCAGAAGCTCTAAATGGTTCAACGAGTAGGCTAGAGGCCGCGTCTCAAACACATGTGGTATCACAATGGAACTATTATTGGTCTAAGTCTGTTGGCTTCTTTTTGCTAACAGCCACTTTAACCTAACCTACATGGTATTTCCCAATGTTTTACAATTCACCAGAAATCGACGCTGGCATTGAAATCTTCGAAGGAAAGGTCTTTTGTAAGATATTTGGTCCAGGAAAAATATAGACAACACACATATGTAGCTCGCAAGTATTTAATGAATCTACAACAAAGTTTAAAACTTAATATCCTACAGAAAGGTATACTAAACGACGAAATAAAAGAAATGTTAGCAGCACCAAAATGTATCGAAAACTCAACTGAGGGAAAAGTCAACTGATAAATGCATTGACAAAGTTGTTGACTAAGAATCCATATAACTCAAAAAAAAACATCAATAGCAAACTAACTAAATAATTTTTCGTTTTCGGCACATTCGTTCGGTTCCTGCTGCGTTATTCCGCCCCATTTGTGGACAGTACTTCACCAGCACTAAATGCAATTTGCAGCGGATAAAAAAAGGAAACAAAGAAAAAGGAATTAAATCACATGTAGGTATGTATAGTATCTCATGTCCATCGCCTGGTCTCACATATTTTTTTACAAAGCAATTCATTTTGACCAAGAGTACCTAACAATGGGCACCAATTTGTATCGGAATGAGAATTGCTGATGAAATTATTTGGACAGACACATTTCCACACATGTCCAGGACAGGATGGCTAATGTTGTCGTGGACATTGGAAAGACTTTAAATTGAATTGAAATTTAGGCTATTGATTTTCAAACGGGACAATTCACATGCCTGATCGAGACGAAGCATGATGATAGTTTCTGCATCCGTATTTTTCGTTTTGCCTTTTTTCCGTCCATCTTCCTGTGAAAATCCTTTTGTATTGGTTTCCGTGCAATTTCCATCGACTGAGTGAGACACTGGCACCAGGGTGTTGGTTAAATTGGATAATCTATGGACTTGCGAACGGGATGCAATTAATTTAATTGCATTTCTAATTTGTGGACATCTCTGAGGGAGGGAATGTGACGTATTCCTATCAACTGCAGTGATTGAAATTCTTGCCGTGTCAGGATATTTTTAAGCTTTTACTCTAGAATTTTTGTTTTTTTCTGTGTGTCTCGATGGCTCTGACTTCGCACATTCAATAGACCGCTTAATTGGCGATGGGGTGATGGAAATCTTTTGAATTTCAAAATTGTACGCAGAGGTAGGATTTCAATGAGATTAGCGAAGTTCGAAAGAAGCTGATATCGGAGTGCGATTTCGAAAGAGAAGGAAATATTGCCGAATGGAAATGAGTTCATTCAGTCGTTTGGATACAAAAAAAAGTTATAGTGTGAAATCTAAGGAGCCACAGATCTGAATAGTGAGAAGTGTTCTCTAATTGGAAATATATATGATAGTAGATATAGTGTACCGGCGATGGTCTACAAAAGGCAAAAAAGGTTTAGTGAGTCCTAATCCAGTCAGTTTTCGAGATGTTTGAAGTACATATTTCAGTTTTAAATGAAAGACCTAAAGTAATACTTAATTTAGTTATCGACAAAGTAGAAACTATTATACACTTGCACTACAAATCTTCAAACTCGTCGCCTTTGTTACATGGGAAGAACTAGAGAACCTGGTGCTCCACTAACCAACATGATTCGTTTTATCAAGAGTACAGGTTGGTTCGACAAATGTCCTGCTAGAGGACCAACAGAATTTAGAATTGGTACCTCGTACAAGTACTTCCACCCAAACGTAACCTAACCTAACATAGGACGAGCTTTGCAATCAGGTCAGTACGCAATATTGACCTTACGAACTTCAAATTGAGCACGTTTCACCTCATTCCCAAAATTTCAATAGCTGACAGAGCGATTGCTAAGCAATTGTAGAATTCATGTTGACCATTCTTGTCTACTAGATGAGGTAGAATTAACAAGTCGATGCAAATAGGCTCACAACTTTTAACTATAATTTCGGCAGTCGTATACGTAACATTTCTGCCTGTTCGTATTGAAATAATTTCTGTTGCCGCATACATACAATCTTCAACATCTTAACATGTCAGGATTTACTTGGTTAGGAGCGCATACTTAGTCTATTTTTAAAGTTTTCAGGAGAGCGAAGATGAATCGGTAATATAACAATTCATAAGACTCAGCGCCACTTGTACGCGCCGTTTTTGGCAAGATTAGACTAGCTGTCGCTCGTTAAAATATCTTAACAATCCGTCTTTTAGAGTGTCTAGGAGGACAATTTATATTCAGACAGGCTGGAGAATCTTCGCATTCAAACATCTACTGCCGCAACGTTGGTTGAAAATTGATGATTTGATGACGAATACCTTAGCTCCAGTAAAGGGTATGAAGATGATTTGTACGATACGCTTAAAGAATTCACTTATTTATAACTTAGTTGATAAAAGAAAAAGCTCAATTTTTGCAGAGCGAAACGTAATTTTTATCTATCCATAAATATTCTGAGCAAAATTACCTAACCAATACAGAAACAACATCGAAATCGATCCATCCGTTATTGATTTATGCAGGTACATCATATAAAACTCACTTAATTTTATGTTATTTGTGACGAAAAAAGTCTATGGGAGCTGTTAAGAAAAGTACTTCCTATGTAGGAGAAATATCAATATGTTAGATTGATTAAATATTTATACAGTCCCCAAAAGCTAAAAAAGTTACCGTTAAACGCCAGGGGAACGTACGAGTAGAGGAGAAGTGAGCTACTAACAAACACGGGAAATGCTGGTAAAACGTGGGGCCAGAACGGCTATGGCAATATCGGTAGGATTTAAAAAGAAAAAAGTTCTAAGCATAAAGCGAGGCATATTCAAGTAGAAATTAGCCATATACCCGGGACATGAGTCACTTAAGGTAGTATTCAAAGAGGATGGGATTTTTTTTTTTTTGGCTTTGAAAATGGTCGCACATATGCATATGTATGCCACTAGAACACTGTTAAGTACTAGAAATTACTGGTACTGGTACTTTAAAGTACTTAAGTACAATATACTTGATACTGGTGCCGTACTGGAATTGGTACTGGTACTTGTCCTTGAACTTGAAATTCCATATCTGTGATTCCAAAATTTGGTATTTATGTCCGACTCCGTAGGTTGGGTAAAGACAGACTCGTGATGGGATTTAGTTCGATAGTTCTTTAAAAAATTTTGCTTGGTCTTACGATAAAGCTCTTCTCTCTCGGCTGGACTTTGACTTTATGGTCTTTTACAGAAAGAGAAGCATAAACATTTAGTAGGTGTATTTGCGCTGCAGAATGAAGCGTCCTTATATACATCGTCAGCTTTATTTTCTTCAGTTTTTCCAAGTAGTTTTAACTTTGTCTGAAATCACTGCAGAATGAAACCTCTCAAAGCGAGCATTGATAATTGCTATGTAAAGTGGAAGAAGACATTTGTTGAAACATCGTTAGCTTTGATGGGATATACTTGTAGCTTGAGGGAGGTTGTATACACAAAAAGTCACTACATTCGTAGTGTGAACATGTGCTTGGGATAATATCTTCTTATTACGAATATTTGGTATATTGCCGACATAGTGATTCATACCGAAAATTACTTTCCTTACGGAAGTGAATATTAAAAATTCTAGAAATCTAATTACAATTATCACTCTCTCGTTTGTGAAACTCCCTGGCGTAGTGCTAATCTCGTAGCCCAAAACATTACATTAACTATGCAAAATAATACCCCCGACCACAATCTCAACAAAATCCACTATAAATTGGCTCACCCCCCTCTAAGATTGCTTTGTTCTGTTAATAATTTAATATTAGTATCTCCTCATAATGAAAACGCTCGAAGATCCCTCAGAGTTTATATTAACAGGACATCTAAGGAGCATAAAACTCAACTGCGTGCTCAAGTATTTCAAATATTAAAACATTCGCAATCAGTATACGCGCAGATTCGCCATGGTCACAACGAGCATGTCTACACCACCATTAAGCATAATAATGCCATAATGAGAAGAAGTGCCACAGATTCGTATTCAGGGACACTCACTTCCGTTTCCTGTATGTATTTGTTTGGCCATTCAGTAATTCGCCTTCCTCTCTTACTGACTCTTCTGGGCACCCCATGTTTATTAATATTTTTTTTTTCTTTAAAAAAGATACTCACTCGAATGGCCCTAATCAATACTATGGCCATACCATTTCCTGGAATGGGGCAGCAAAAAAAAGGAAGACATACACACATTATTGTATTACTCTTGTATTCGTACTTACATACGAGTATATCAAGTTTGCAAGAAAAAAACACGCTGGTAAACATTTTTTTATTGTACTGGTCATCGGGCGGCTACTTGGCTCTTTCGTGCCAAGATGTCGTCTGTCATAACATTTTTCTACCACTTTAAACCATAATCGAGTGGATGTGCCCATAAAGGATCTCTCGTAATGGACCCGTTCAGATGTCTACAAAAATTGTGGGGCGACCGACTTCAATGAAAAATCTGTCATCAAAATTCTGCCAAATGATTATTGGACAAATTGGTGTGTGTACTGTTTGGATTGAGGGTTGGGCGTTGTTGTCCTGCCCTGGACAGAGGCCACTCGTGAACAGACAGAAAAATGAAATCCAAAGCAAGTGGCTGTCAAATCATGGACAGGATGAGAGTGGTGCTGCGGTCAGAGTTCGTTTTCCATTGTGTAATTCAATTAAGGAATTTTATTGTAGGATAAATTCCAATGCTCTATGTATGGCAGACATAATGCTAATGTATGAAACCAAGATAAGTAGTTGTGGATGTCAGCAGAATTTTGCTGGTTATCATCGAGAGAAGTTGATCGGAAAAGTGTTCGTTTCTGGGAATTGACTTGGTTGTCCACGTTCATGTACTCTCCCTCCGATAGGGAACTTTTATTGCCATTTACTGAGTAATGGATGCGTAAACATTATCATTATATTTGGAATTGATTTCTATATTTCTTTTCTCCATTTTTTGTGGGTATTTACGATGTCGTTTCAAGCTAACGATGGTTAATCTAAAATATGCTATCTGTAGTCATCTATTCAATGGGAAATTGGTTTTGTTTTTGGACGGTCTTTGTGAATACGTATAATTAGTTCCTAAGTGATTTTTGGATTAACCATGTTACAAAAGATATTCGAAATGGCCCAGAGATCACTTTACGGAGAAAGTGTATTATGATTTAGAATTAAACCAGTTCCTCATAACAAAGCCAAACTGGCCATTTAGCAAATTGAATTTTGTTACAATATCCTATATAGTGTATCCTTTGGTAAGGCAATTACTCAGAAATTACGAAGAGGATGGATCTATAAACTATAAATATGTGTACATACAATAAACATATTTAAAAATAACACGCATAATATGTACACTTCATGGCTTTAAAAATGATTGGTAGTACCTAATGTCACTTAATGTTATCTTAACATCCTTCACTTGTGGACTGGATGGAGGGACCACTTAGGTTCTATTTTGATTGTATATGCTTTGATACACAGAATTGCCTCTTCTGTGAAATCCTTTCATAATCAATGCAGGATTTAAATATTAGTAAGAATAGCAACCGACTGTTTAGAGAGGCAACATTTAAGTGGACGAAAAAGAACAGCCAAGTGCTTCCACGTACTGAATTTTGGAACCCCATCTTCAAATCGTATTTCCACTCCTTGTCAATTTTTAAGTGGACCATCTACATATTTGTGCAAACTCAAGAATCACATTTTGTGAAAATCCTTTCCTTTCACTCGAGTTAGGCATTTTTTTTAACATTTTTGAAACGGATTCATACGCAAATATTATTCCCAATCCACAAAATTTAAATTATTTTCATATGGAACTACCTGAAAGGATAGACTTTGTCAAATTAAATCGCTATGTTAGCCCGGTTCTCCTAGCTTGAAGAAACAGATGCTGTTCGCAGCCGCCTATTTTTATCATGGAATCATGGGATCATGGCTTGAAGCTTATTTAAGGCAACATCTACTCGTCCTGTCGATATTGAACCCAAATATATGTGGGTTTTCTTAAATCGCTGAGCCAAACTGCAAAGTCCTCTACATCTATCTAATATATGCTTTTTATTCACAGCTAGCTTTATATCTAAAGGCCGTTTCATAGCACATGGCCCCATCCGGTAGTCTGCAGCTCAACTTTCGCAAAATTCGCCATACTTCGTGATCCGAAAATTGTAATCTGTTGAATGGTTTTTGAATAAGGAGTGAGAGAAAGGAAGAAAGATGAACAAATCGACAGACATAGAGGTCGAACTATTCTAAATGGCTTTGCGATTTTCAGAAATTCAATTTATAACTATAGGATGATTCAATTGGAGGTTACAATCTAAATGTCAATATAATTTCGAGACATTGGCATTAAACATACAAAATTCCGCACTTCCGCACTTTTGATGAGATTTGTCATTACTTTCGGCATAAATCCTGCGGTAGTTCATAAATAAGGCGTCGAATCGCATTCCTTATCTCTGAATCATTTGTGGGTCATTGGCATATACCTTCTGCTTCACATAACCTCAAAGAAAAAAATACCACGGTGCGATATCGCACGATCTTCGTTGCCAATTCTGGTAGCCGAAACGAGGGATGACGTGGCCGGGAAACTTTGTGTACATTAATTCCATTGTTTCTCGCGCTGTGTATCATATGGTACCGTCTTGTTAAAACCACTTATCTTTCGCATCAATATCATCCAATTGGTGCCAAAAATACAATAATTTGTTACCATGTCCCGATAACTTTAATCACTAACTGTTACAGCAGCACCACAAGAATTTTTGAAGAAGTAATATTACCGTCGGCTTGAAATTCGCACCAAACAGTAACTTTTTGGGGATGCATTGGTTGCTCGTGAATGGCCCGTAGATTTTCATGATTCCATTCAAATGAAAGTGAGCCTCACCGCTGAAGATGATTTTGTTCGAAAATCGCCATCAACTTGGTGGTTCTCTAATACCCAATCAATGAAGTCACGACGCTACTCATGGTCTGCTGGCTTCAATTCCGGAGTCAAAGGAAAGTTTCAATGGCAGGATTTTGACGGATTGTCACGAACACTGTCACTCACTGCGACGATATTTTCGCGTGGCCGGACATTACTAAGAACCACAGGTCTTTGCGCATATAACTCTGATCCAATTCCACTGAATTTTTGAATTAATTTCTTAACCGCGGTACGGTTATGTAAACCGACATTATTTCTCAATGAGCTAATCATGTTGGTTAAATTCGTCCCACTTTGGAGTTCTTTTTTAATAATTAAAATGCGTTGTTCTCTCGTATATTGCCCCACAGTTACAAATGTCAATGCTTAGTATTCACAGATGTCAAATGTCAGTTGTTTATCTTTGACAGAACCACAGGAGTACCAGATTTAAATTGTAGCCTCCAATGGAATAACCTCTTAAGTATCCAAACTAGTATATTATTTCCCCATTTATTGACCATAATAAATAAATAAATATTTTGGCGGTAACAGACCCATATAGGGCCTACAATAATTTCGCAGCCACTGGTTGCGACTTAAAATTGTATGCCGTTTTCGAAGGGACATTTTTCTTTGATTGAAAGAAGCTTCTCATGTGATGAAGTAAAAGATGGGGAGTAGCTTCAAAAACCCCCAAATCAATCTTACACCGTCGATACCCGATGGTAAAGTAAATGCATGAAGAGACTTTGAGAGAGGTCATAATCTCCAAACACACGCAAGATAAGGGTAAAGCGGTCAGCTTCTTTATAAAAATAAGAGCAGCACCATTAAGACCGGGAAGAGAGCTTCTTCTTATTTATACCCTTCAGAAATGCCAGTATACTGCACAGAACAAGTGGCTGCGAGAAGTTAGGCCTGGTCATGTATAGGCTATTAGCTCCAAAATATTTATATTTATTTAATATGTAAGGTACCAGTGGCGTGGGGTGAAATTTCAAGAGAGGGAAGCCGAAAAAATTTTAAGTAAAATGTTTTATTCAAGACTTACCATTTTGGTGCTTATTCGAAACACAGACTTAAGATATGCAATCTAAGCCACCTTTGTTATACTTTAAGTCATTGGAATTTACGTAGACAATTAGGTCATCGCATAAAAAAAGCCATTCTGGGCAGAATAATCTATATAAGTTATTGATAACTCGGAGAGTTGTTAAATATAAAAAATTTAGCAATTACAATTATGTACTACCTATTTGTACTCTAAAGCTATCCTACGATTCTTTTTTACGAATTCTGCTAAAACTCTTTCATAAAAATTTGAGTTATTTTTTATTTCTAAATGAAGGTGCTTTTCGATAGATAAAAGTGCCAGGTCTGAGAGTCTTTCTCCTTTGTAGGAATTTCTTAAGTGTGGACTATTTTTAAAGTCGAAAAAGATCTTTCGACAGAGGTCACAGTCAAAAGCAGGGTTAAAAAGATTTCACACAATGTTAGAGCTTGAGAAAAAGTATCTCTAAACATTTCCGTATTAAAATACTTATAAAGTTGAAAAACCTCAAGCCTTTTAAGTGAAGGGGTAGTGTATAAAACATTGTGTTCCTTTTTTTGAAGTAGTAAAATTAAAAATTCCATTAAATAGGGTAATTAAAGAAGATATTTTGTAATGCGGCATTGAATTAGAAAAATATTCATATTTTGATTTGTTTAATAAATCAAAGAAAATATATTTAGTTCATATAGTTCATATAACTCTATCTATTCTTAATCTGACTTGTAACATTATCTATAATTGCTACAAAAATTCCGCTATAATTTGCATTTGAATCAATATTAAGTAGTCGGCGGTTTCGTGGAGGTTCTGAGCAGTTACTTACGCTTTCATAGATTGAGTCGAATGAGTTTACAAATTCAGAATGAATCCATGACTCAAAACCCTCGATCTCTTGCTTCGCAAGCTCTATGTCTTCTCTGCAATTGAATAAGACGTTCACTATACGCGAATGATATTGCCATCGAGTCTCTGATACCCCGGAATGCCAGCTCTTGTTTTCCTAGAAGAACTACAGTGTCTATGAAACGCTTCATTAAATCGCGATTGCGATAAACTTTTCTATTATGAGTCTCGTAAGAATTCCCTAAAGAAGTCTCTATGCTTAAAGGTACTATCTATGATACAGTTTTTTTTTTAAATGCCCTCTCTCGTGCCTTGTCATATAAAGTCGATATTTCAAATCTTCTGTTTATCGTAATGTCCCGACATTGGGGAAAGTACGCATTTATATTTTCAGTCCTTTTACTGTTATATTGGAGTATTTACACTAATACTCTCAACGCAATTGTCCATCAAATTTTACTATAGAATAAAGATACGAAAAGTTGCTTAAAATAAAGCTATTAACAAACATCAAGAAAACTCTTTCATCGCGAATATACTTCAAGAAACAAATAAAATTGATTAACCAAATACTTTTCTCTCACCCGTGCGATAAAACAGGATATTTATAGTTCGGTCATAAAATGTTGTATCCAAAATGTTATAGATTTTGTTGACGAAATGACCTCGCTTTTAATCACCATCACTGATTAAGACCAAATTGATATTACACAGCAAAAATAAAAATATTATTTTCTTTCTTTGAAATGAAAACGAAGCGATAATACCACTCAACTCAATTAGCTATGTTACGTTTACTCACTAACGTGGATGGCTATTCATTTCATTTTGATGTTCAATTTCGATTTAACTTAACTTCCAAATAATAAATAAAAAAATAAAATATTTTGGGCATCAAATAAAAGATGCCGCTGTCCTGTACCTACACATAATTCTGTTAATTATTTTAGGTAGGTAGGTAGGTAGGTAGGTAGGTAGGTAGGTAGGTGTGGTTGTGACAGTATACTATGCTGAAACATAATTAGCGCAAAGGCGCCGTTTTAATACCACAACTCAAGTGATATGTGTTGTAAAAACTGACGTTGGACTTGTGGGAATGGAGAGAAAGGATTATTTAAATCCACCACGTGGCATTGAGGAAACTGATAAAGTTCCCGATGCTTGTCTCCACTAACTCACTAATAATATCAAAAAAGTGTCTGCCAAGTGTACGGTGTCTGACCATACTCAGGGCCGGACACTTATAAAGGAAGTGAAGGATTGTTTCAGGCTCGTTGGCCATATTGCAGTCTGGCTGCGTGGACCCCTATGGGCCAATCGCCAGTGCTAATTGCCAGAACTCTAGCAATAACTGCCCGGTTTCTGTTTAGTAGCTCTTGTGTTCTGCGCCAGTTATACTTGGGCCACATCTGCCTGGATATGACACAGTTCTGCAACCCTCGCCATCTATTACCAGCATCTGCAAGGAAATGAGCAAAGATTCTACCCTTAAGGGCCCCTAACGGAATGTTGACCTCCTCCGCACGGGAGCAATAAAGGGCAGATCCCTGCCTGGCCAATTCATCAGCCCTTTCGTTTCGTTGACCAGGCACCCAGATGAGGCTGATCCTAGACCGATGACCGAGTGCGGCAAGCTCCTCCTTGCATTGTTCAACAAGCTTGGAGGAGGAAGCCGCAGACACGATGGCTTTGATAGCGGCCTGGCTATCTATGAAAATGGCTATGGTGTTAGGTTGTATAGATGTATGTTTGAGGAGACGGCACGCCTCTCGTACAGCAAGAACTTCCGCCTGGAATACGCTGCATGAATTGGGTAGACGGAATGAACTAGAGATATTGAGGGATTCAGAGAAGATTCCCGCCCCTACCCCGCAGTCCATTTTCGACCCGTCAGTGAAAATGGTTGTTTTGAACTCGTTTGTCACCGCGCCACATTTCCATTCCGCCCTGGAAGGGAATCTCACCGTGACATCATTGCGAAAGTTCACCCTGGGAATTATGTAGTCGGTCAAATTTGCCGCCAACTCCCGAGGTAGCAGATTAAGGATGCTGGTCTGGTATAAGGTTAAGGATTACGTTCAAGGCTTCAGTTGCACCTAGAGCCGCAGTCCTTTGTACTTTGTTGATGAGTTTAGTAATGTATGCTTTCTTAACCGCCGGCCACCAAACTGGCGATCCATAGGAAAGTATAGGGCGCACCACCAGTACCCATTTCTTACCGAATGTTTTGCTACAAGCATAAAAAAGGTGGCAAAGAGTAAATTGTTTGTAGTGTGTTGTCTTTTCTATCGTACGCACAACTTCATGGAGCGCCGTCTCAGTCGATCGCCCCTTAGTGTACGCACGCTGAGATTTTGATAGAAGGGATGTATCTATTGTATTACGGATGTGCGTGTCTAATATACGTTCCAACGTCTTAAGGAGGAAAGATGACAAGCTGATGGGTCTGAAATCCTTTGCAGATTCATGCCCCCGCTTCCCCACTTTATTAATTATTTTACTTCATCAGGTTTCGAGAAAAATAAAAAAAAAAATATTTATCGGAACTATTTTTGTATAGGGTCATCCAATAAAAGGTGTCATTTTAAATCAATAGAAAAACGCAACAATTTTATGAAAAGTGGTGATATTTTTATTTTAATCTAAAGTATAAACTCTGCGGTTAGTAATGGAATACAATATCTGCCAAACGTCTGTCTTGGCTCTGCCTACAAATAATCATTTTTATGAAATTTTTTATCACGTTTTCGCATAATTGGTGCTGTATTTCGCGAATAACAGCTCTGATATTTTCTTTTAGTGAATGAATCGTTGACGAAACATTGGCGTAGACTTTATTTTTAACATAGCCCCAAAGGAAAAAGTCTAATGATGTTAAATCGCATGATCTCAGCGGCCAATTGAAGTCTCCATTTGGAGAAATCACACGTCCAGCAAATTGCTCACGCAATAGAGCCATTGTTTCACGAGCTGTGAGGCATGTGGCACCGTCCTGCTGAAAATAAACGTCGTCCATGACATCAATTTCAGGCAAAAAAGTCAGTCAACATCCATTCACTGAAACGGTCGCACCAGCATCATTTCGAAAAAAATATGGCCCCATGACACCGCACTAAACTGTCGCTCGTTGTGGAGGGAGAGGAGAGAGAGCCCCAAATGCGTTGTTTGTTTATATACCCGAACAAATGGAAATGTGGCGCTTGATGATGACCAAAAGCAGTGCGAACTTTACGAAACATTTTCGTGATATTTTCACAGTTTTTGTAGTAAATTTTTTTCACTATTTCAACACATTGTATGAGTGGGTATCGATCCATATTTAATAACCTCCGAGTTTTTACTTATCAAAAGTCATCGCAATGATTGTTGAATGTTGACAGTTCAACAATGGCGCGAAATTTAAAACGACACCTCTTATTGGATGACCTTATATTGTTCAGAATTTTTAGACAGTTTCAACTTTGCAAGAACAACTATACGACAAGGTCAAAGCCGATAGATTCTGTTTTTGTGCATTCTTCGCATTAGAAAAATAGCACAAATAAAATAAATTGCACGACTACGTCACACGTTATTGCCCTTATTTGCTATTAATCTGCAAGTCATTCCAATTTTAACAAGTTTGCCAAAGACAATTTAAGCAAAATTGTCACACTGTGACAATTTTTGTTTTAAATATGTGGGTACCTGCATATGTACATGCTTACATACTCAAATGTACCTAAAGTAAAAACCTTATTTTGACAAAACCTTATTTTTACTTAGATCTCGATTTTCAATAAAATCGTCAGAGGTATAGCCGAAAAATATCCAATTTTCAAAACCGTTTAATAAGTAAAGTACTGTTATACGATTTTTTTTTTCAAAAACTTGGTGTGCCGAGTGAGAAGCATGTGCTGAATTCGAACCACTTGCTGTGAGGTCCGAAAATTTAGTAGCTTCAGCTTAATTTTTTTCTTTGATTATGTACTTATTTCATAATTTATTTATACGAATTTCATTATCAAAATGTGTATCTACATGGGTATACGTATACTGTTCTTCCGAATAAAATTCACTTCACAAGAAGTCTGGACTAAGGGAACGGTCATTAATATTAAACGCATATCTGTCTTCAAAGACGGTTTAAAAATGGAAGACGTTGTCGAGTCCATACTTTATCCAGTAAATCAAATCCAAATAATGGCGAAGAGATATACATAGATGCAGCACTGCCGAGGGCGCGTCAAAGTCATCTCATCCAAACTGATTAAATCAAAACTAAAAAAACTGTCGAAATGAGATAAAGATTCTTATTTCACAATAAGAACCTCGCACTCGGTTGGGTCCCGAGACGTTGTGGTGTTTCCCACAAGTACTCGTAGATAACAAGAGACTGTGAGTGGCAACGGAAGACCAACATAATGTGTATGTTCTGCTTTCCAGTTAATTGGATATTTTATTTTGATTGACTAGACAACCTGGCCTGTTATACAACCAATTCAGAGCAAAAGGTTTAGTCTATTAGAAATCAGAACATGTGCACTTCATTCATAAATAAGAAAATATTTAGCTGTATGTTTCTCGTTTTCGCGTTTTTGGTCGCGGGTTATTATAAAAATTTGTTACTCATTACGGAGTAGTTTCCTTTAGATACCGAGTAAGTACTGGTGAAAAGTATCGATGCTAAAAGTACTTGGTATCGAAATAAAAGTGTCGATACTTTACTTGTATTTACTTGTATCGTTACAATCGAAGATAGTTGCTCATATGAAGGTTGAACTTATGCAAGAGATGACAATGTACTTCGCAATATGTAACCTGAACACATTAAAATACATCGAAAACGGTGCGTTATATATTTATATATATTTTCAATTTATAATCTGCGCGCCCCGAAGGGGATATGAAAACCGTTTCAGGGCACGGGCGTTAGGAAAAGGGGGAAGAGGAACAGAGCCTGTGCACGTTGGCTTTAAATGTTTTAAGATTGTAGTTAAGGGGAAATACAGAGCTTTATAAACGAATATTTGACAGTCCGACCGAGTGCGGGTGAAATTTTGAAGCGGAGCAACTGGATATTTCGCTTTAGCATTTCTTATAAAAAAATAAAACTTTAAAATAGGGAGAGACATAAGACATTTCTCCGATGTTCAAGTATGGAATTCACAATGTCCCTATCATCTATAAGTTTTAACGCGCTATTCTGTATCCTATTAAGAATGTGCAGAACGGTCTTGGGTGCACCAGACCAGATATGGGCGTTATATTCCAGCTTAGGGCGGATGAATGCCTTATAAATTGAAGCCAGATCAGACGGGGTAAAATATTTCTTGCACCGTTTAAGGAATCCTAGTCATTTTACGGCATTTTTGGCGACCTCGAATATGTGATCGTTCATACATACCTAGAAAGGCAAGTCTTTCGGTTTCAATGATGCAAGTACCATCCATGGATAATGGTTGAGGGTTTTGGTTTCGCTTGAGAGACAGAAGACAGCATTGTATTTTGGAAGCATTAAATTCACTCTGTTGGTTGAACCCCATTTAATTATGCTATCCAGGTCGGAATTTAATGTGTTTAACATGCGTTGCCGTTTTCCTTCTACAACCGAAAAGCAAGGACGTGAGTTAGGGGAGTTCGGGAACAAATATAAAAAACTGAGGGTACTGTCATCAGCGAAGGAATGGATTGGATTAGAAGTTGCAGACAAGAGATCATTTATAAAAATAAGAAAGAAAGTCGGAAACGAAAGAGAGCCTTGGGGAACACCAGCATTTATTTGGTGAATTGCAGACTTGAAGCCATCCAAAATATATTGATATTTAGGTTTTGATATTCTCTATAAGATGTGGGTGCCATGGTTCAGTGTTTAAGTGCGCAATCACTGAGAGGGTGACTTAGAGTCCCAGAAAAAAAAAGTTTGCTCACGTTCCCACCTCTTGCGAACATCTGACAAACATACGAGGGTAAAATTTTGAGCTTCTCTAAATCGAAAAAAAAATATGAATATTTGTCCTTGAGAGCGAATATTCCGAATTTTGTCTCTTTACTCGCTCCTGTAGAGCAAATTTCCGATCTCGAGATTTTAATCAGTATTGACTTAAGGGTACTATATGGAGGAACTCAAAAAAAGAGGTCTCGCAATTCTGTCTACCAGTGTGTCTGTACCTCGGGCTTAACCTAAACGGCTAGACGGATTTTCTTCAAACTTCATATCTGGCGTCTGTGGAATAATACTCAGAGGTGGAACTCGAATTTTCGTTCTAGCCTCAAAATTAATGGCTAAATTTGAAAAGTTTCGGTCCTTACGATTTCGATAAAAATTCATACCTGAGTTAATGAATCAATTGGTTCTCAACTCACGGTATGTTTACAATAAGACTGTGTAACTGTGGCGAAAATCAAGCATTTCTTGGATATGGCTCAAACGATTTTATTAAAAATTGACACACTTTTAACATATGGACAACAAAGATTTTAAGCCTTTTAACACATCTTACGAAAAATCAATTGGTTCTCTTCTAATCTATTTTGAAATCGATAAAATTGAAATCTGAACAATTTACAAATTAGCAGAACTAACAGCCGTTCCCGTTTAGATTTTTTAGATTTAGATTAGATGTGATTTTATTTAAAAAAAAAATAATGCATACAAAAACAATTCACAATTAAAGCATGGCATTAGCCGTTAGCCGAAAAGAGAGATATGTTTTATATAATTCAAATTCAAAAAATAATGCGTAGCATAAAGCAAAAAGATAAAAGTTGTTTTAAAAATTTTCATTTACAATTTGATTACGATATTTTAAAACTGATTTTACGTAGCTAACCAGTGTTGACCAACTGCGACATTTAAAATATTTGCAAGATCTTCAATCGTTAAACAAATTTTTCCCCAGTGCGAGCGTCTAATGGAGTAAAAGATGGGGTAGGTTCGAATAAAATGAATAACATCTTTTTTTTCATGCATGTTGCACAGTGAAAATTCGACATTACCATCAGTTCGTGGGGAGAGGCTCTCCTCTCGTTTTAAATATAGTAGATATAGAGTGTTTATACTGTAATTATCATGAAAGTAATTGTATCCTAAATTATGCCCCAGAATCCGATACATGATCGTGTTGTGCCCTTTCGTGAAAAAACTTGAATTTAGCTTCTCTTACTTATCCCATAATGTTTGCAAAGAAATTTTCCATGATGCGAGGTTATCACTGTCTAGATTAATGTTATTTTCCAGGCACAATCCTGACCACTCGCCAAAGAATTGTCTTGCGGTGTATGATGTGGGTAGCCACAATTTTAGGTAGTCTATGTGACTGGTACTACATAATTTTCCTAATGTAATTAAAGTGCCCAGTTTCCAGGTGCAGCATGTAGTTCGGTGTATTTTCTGGCAGTCGGGAAATTTTCTTTAAGAAGTATCTCAGCTATTTACCCGCGTCATCATGTTGAGAGATTCCCCAGACCTGTGCAGCATAGCACATTATAGCCCTTACTACCGCTTCAAACAGATGGTACTGCACACTTATTGCTAGGTTACTCCTACCCAAGACCCCTTTCCAGTTGCAGTTTATAGCAGTTTTAGCTTCCTGAAGTTTACATTGGAAGTGTTTTTTTTTTAAAGAAAGATTGGGTGTTATGATGATTCCTAGATACTTATACTCCTTAACTTTTTCCAATTCCTCACCTTCCCACGTCCATTTTTCTTCTCTAGCGTATCGGCCCGTATCTTTTCGAAAGACCATCATTTTTGATTTGCTAATATTGAGCTTTAAATTCCACTTATTGCTACAATTTGTTGATCATGATTTACTTCATATTCGGTGTTTCTGCCAGCAAAACAATATCGTCAGCATACATTAGGCTTTTGATGTTTGACCCAATGAAAGCAATTCCACCCGGAATATAGGAAATAATGCCATCCAAGAACATTGAAAGGAGTAGGGGGCTCAGTAAGCATCATTGCTTGACTCCCATTTTGGTATCGAACCAGTTTTGATTGAATTGATTAGCATCCCACATTGCTGCTTGGTTATTTTCATACAAGCTGTCTGTAGGAACTTCGTTAATATCCCTAAATTGCTTAGTTTAAGAAAAAGAGCATTTCTATCGTTCGAATCGAAAGCTACCTTAAAATCCACAAAGAAAGCCTATAATTTCTTACCATTATTAAAGTACGTCTTTGCTATCCTTGTTAGTGTGAAAATGTTATCAACCGTTGAATAGTCTTTACGAAAGCTAAGTAAATTATTTTCCACTGAGAAAATGCTGCTGAGAAAATTTTCATTACTGCATTCCCCTTCTTGAAGATATGGAAAATTATGCTTTTTCGGAAACTTTGTGGCACTACTTCTTCATTGAAGATCTAATCATAGCATTTCGTAAGTTTTTGGAGGAATTGCTCTGAGGAGTATTTAAGGAATTCGTAGGGTATACGATCTTCTCCTGGCGCCTTGCTTAACTTACACTCCTTGATGACTTCCTTCACCTCAAGGGATGTAATCATGCGATCAAGAACAGTGTGTTCAGCATAGGGTAGAGCGAACATGTGCTGATTCGGGTTGGTTGGTGGGTTCAGTAAATGTTTGAAATGTTCAGCCAAATTCTCATTTTTGTTTCGAATTCGGAAGCGACCCGCGAACGCGAACAATACGTTGTTTAACTTCCTTGCAAGCTTCCAAAAGGCACGGCTGTCCCTAACTTTCGCTATTGTGTTAAGTTTTGCCAGTACTGTCTCTGTTTTTCTTTACAGGTACTCTTATATTCTGTATTGGCCCATTCGTACATCATTTTAGCTGGTGAAGTTCTCATTCTTTTCGCAATTCGAAGGCAAATAAACTATTTGTTTCTGGCTTTTTGCAGTCTGCGCCTTACAATGGCTGAGTTTTCACAGATCTTCCCCTTGTTTGGAAAGGGCTAGCAGCATCTGTTACACAGGACATTAATGAATCTATTCCTCGACTGCTTTGTAGTTAAGTTCCATTAATTGCATCTAGTGCTCGATCGAGATTTATTTGGTATCGTTGAACAAAGTTTTCTCTCCATCTTAGCTTTGGCAGAAGTTGCATTTCAGGCCAGTCGTGCCCTTTATTTTGTTTGTTTGTGATGTGAACTCCCGACCCTAGACGACACCAGCCACCACTGATTTCCATACACAGTTTGTTTTATATATATTTCCCACTTGAATAATAATTTCATGATTGAATGAATGATTGAATGGAATAATTCATTAGTTGGTTCCTTTAATATAGTTTTTCTTAAATTGCAACATCATTGTCATACAGTATACTAACTTCCTCCGCAAAAAAAAAAAAAAAATACAAAATATAGTTCATTCTACCCACTTGCTCATGTCGCGCAATTAAGGGTACAATTCCCCGAAATACAACACAAAAACCGTCTCATTAGTATGCAAACGTCAACACAGTGTCAATACTAAACCTACGAACGAGGACATATTTATTTCGGCAGCAAATACCAACGCATGAGATCCTTATGAAATTTTCTCCCATAAATAAAAAAAAAAAAAAAAAAAAATTGCCAAGGATATGAAATGGAAATGGGTAAAGGCATCGTACATCGTTCATATACAAAACAAAAGGCATTGACGTACATATTAGCACGTGCCAGGGCTGCCAATTACGTATTTATCACCAATGAACCGGTGGCGCTTCAATTCGATTCTGGGGACAATAAAACCGGATAAATTCTCCAGAACGGATAAATAAAGGAATAGAAAGCGGGTATAGCAATAGAAGAGAAAAAACGAGAATCACATTTTGCTTATATGATTTACCTGTCTCCTTCATTTATTGGGATAATTTTTCCTTCGAAGGACTAAACTTTTATATATGGTGTGCTTTATGGTGAGAGAGAAAATCATTTTTTACGATTGGATTGTTTCATTTATGAATGTCATATAGGAAGGGAAGGGAATAACGATAGGAACGTTTTACAGGTAGGTAGGTTACGGAGAGATTTGGAAAAATGGAAAAACAACTTTGACTAAGCTCTGCGAAAGGAGGGTTGCTTAGGTAGTAATTGACATAATTTAAAAGTGGAACGTTTTTTCATTTCCTTAATGGACTTATTTTTGGATGATTTGTAAATGACTGTAGTCATGGAACTAACGATCTGAAATTCTATTTTAGGATCATTGGTCTGTGATATGAAGGTATTTCGCGACTAGCTATCGTGAACAAAACATGGTTTTTCAGATGCTGTTGTATTGCCGGGCGCAAAATTAGACCAAAAGTCTTAGCCTCTCATAGAGGGCAGCTAAAGAATCAGAAATTTCCAAAAAAGGATGAAGCGGCCAACTCAGGACCGGTCATGGTGCTTCTTCAATGTTTTTAGAGCAATTCGTGATGTGCATGTTATATCGTCTATGAATTGGCTTCTTCAATTTTACTCTGGGAGATTTATCAGACGTTCGCGAGACGTGGAACCATGAACAACTTGTTGGACTTTTATTGGGATTTGAGTCTCAAACTCTCTTGTTAGCTCTATCAGCCACATTACTAGTATGGATTATTAAAGTGGGAGCAAAATACTCTCGGAGCCTGCGAAAGAATTGTTATGCGTACAAACAATTTATGGTCTCTCCTGCATTCATATCTCCAGCCTAGACGGTTTTCGATGTCATCCCAAAGGGTCTACACAAAAGAAGCACATCACATTTTTCTTAGTATGCACTAGTTGACAAAAGAGCAATAGGATTGTGCTGGCTAGAAAGGCCTGTTGAGGCTCATGTTCCTATGAAAAGAAGCTGTGACCTGTCTAGAACGCCATCACAAGACATAAATTCCAATTAAGTAGACGGGACCACTTTGGGCTACTAACTTAAGTGTTGGTCTCATGAACACGAGAACCCAAATTTCTAAGTTCTAAATACAGGGTTATTAATTTTGTGCTTTAGAATTTTTAATTTAAATAAAACAAAAAAGTACAGATTTCAATTAAATTTGTTTACTGTTTTAAATTTTGCATTATGCCATTGTGTATGGAATACAACACCGGTTATTTACCGGCCATTTGCCGCCACGGGAGTTTTTGCAAACAGCGATTCTTGTGAAGTTATTTCCGATGACTTTTCGGTACATTTTTGGCTGTATTACGACCATAACTTCTCGGATGTTGGTTTTTAAGCACGTTTAGCCCAATGGAAGGTAAGAACTAACTACCTGTCAGTATGGATGAGAGATGGATTTGATAGATATCATATGGCAGAGATGTGAAATCACAATCTCGAATTGAATAACCATTTAGAATTTGTTTTCATTTGTGTTTCCATTTGTGAGTTTACTTCAATGTTTTTTACCAACAGAATAGTTGCAGAATAGATATTGCAAGAGACTGAAACAATATCGCGAAACAGCCTTCTGCTAACTGTCTGGAATTAGTAAAAAGGCACCAGCTTATCTCGGCTTAAGGTTCTTTTCATTATAACCATAAACGATGCCGAGAGGGTTATTAAACACTCTTCCCTCTCTCTGTACGCTGATGATACCAAATTTGTCAAAGCCATCTCTTCACCACATGACTACTGCCTCCTTCAACAAGACCTTGATAGTTTTTCGAACTGGTGCCTACAAAATCGCTTAGAGCTCAATATCGCCAAATGTCAATCCATTACCTTATCACGTAAGCACCACGTGTTCTCCGCCCGCCTTTACCTTCTCCATGGTCAACCTATATCCATCGTTCAATCTCTCCGTGATCTTGGAATATTGTACGATAGGGAACTAAATTTTCGTTCACATATTGATGAGATAATTCGTAAAGCTAACTCATCACTTGGCTTTGTCAAACGATGGTTCAAAGAATTCTCCGACCCTTACGTGACCAGATCCCTCTACATTACCTTTGTGCGCCCCCTCCTTGAATATGCCAGTCAAGCGTGGTCACCCTTTCAGCAAGTTCATGTGACCAGAATCGAGAATGTTCAACGTCGATTTCTTCGATTTGCCCTTCGAGATCTTCCTTGGAACGATCCATTTACCTTGCCTCCCTATCAAGGCCGCCTCAACCTCATCAACCTGAGTACTCTAGAGAATCGCAGAGATGTTGCAGACATTCTTTTCATTCATCGACTTCTTTCAGGCTCTGTCGATTGCGCATCTCTTTATAATTCAATTTTTTTCAATACCAACCCACGAAATTTACGATGCCCTCGTCTTTTCTAATTACCGTCCCACCGCACTTCATATGGATTTAATGAACCAATTTCCCGTATGCAGCGAAAAGTGAACTCAAACCTCACCCAGTTTGATTTTAACCTCAGCACTCCCTTCCTCAAAACCGAACTCCTTCACCATTCTCCTTAACTTTAAGTCTTAGTTTTAAGTTTTAGTTTTAAGTTTTAGTTTTAAGTTTTAGGTTTAAGTTTTAGCCTTAAGTTAGTTGTAGCTTGTAATAAGCCAAATAAATGGGGGCTTTCGCCCCCATCAAAATTAAATTAAAAAGTGCATAGGTACCTGAAGCATAATATTGTCCCATGCAATTCGTTTAGTTAGGCTCAGTGGCGGTGCCAAAAGGTTTTTTCATAGTTCCACCCCTCGCGTCGTCTGAATAAAATCGTAATGAGAAGCTTCTCTCAGTTGAAAAAAGTACCTTTGGAAATGTCATAAAACTGTAGCTCCCTTTTATTTGTGTGTCGCACAGCACCAATGGAAATCGCATTTCAGTTTGAATGTTCCGAATAAGTTTTTTTTTTCTTGGTAATGTGAACCGAGCCCATTTAACACGACCTACCACTGCTGGAAATTACAGTCCAAGCAATTTGAAAGGAGTTCCTCCGATCAGGGAGATGCTGTGACATGCGGCAGGTATAAAGCAGATAGTCCTCAGGGCATATGTTAATACGGAAGACACTGTATTTCAAAGTCCATTGAGTTGCTGCTTTGTGTGGAATATATGGACATCATTTTACGCTTTTAGAGGTTTTTTAATTGAATTAAAATAGACACAAACGGGTCTTGAAGACAAATAAAGAAGCATTTGTCGCCTATCTTGGAAAAACGCCACTACTTACTTACAAGTAGGTAGTTGAGAAGTTCATCTATGTACGATATCTCGGAGTAAGTAAAAACTCCGCTAATAATACCCCCAAGTCCGACGTATTGTAGACAAGTGGTTATAGTGTTTCATGATGGAATGTAACTATTTTGTGTGTTTTAAACTCTGACTATTTTTCTTCTATTTACTCCGTAAGAAAACGAACTACTGATTAATAGATTCTGTACCACTTCAACGATGCATCATCTAATTTGACTTGATTAATGATGAAAACTCAAAATAGCCACAACAAATTGCAAGCACTTTCTAAGCACTCCGTATAGCTATAGTATATGTACATAAATAGCTATTCGTGCCATAACGACACATCCAATGAGCATTCTAATAATATTCCATACATCATCCACTCGACTCCCTTAGGATTTAACAATAATTCTCCATCATTATCACACGGTTTGCCATAGCCAGGAACAATGCAGAGATAATTCTGAATTGGATTTTCGCTAAATTAGATTCAGTTCTCAGTTCTCCGTCCTACAGAGTGACGTTGTTGTACGAAAGTATCCATTCATCCACACACACCCCCATATGTATACCGCCGCATGCTGTCACCACCAACAGCTTCGGCACAGGAACCCAATCCTGTATCCTGTGCAATGCATCATCTCAATAGGAAATAATTTGTCTCGTGTCGGTTTCCAGCGTTCTCCCGCTCTCTCGCAATTTTGTATAAATAATTGCGATTTCAACTCAAGAAGATGCAGTACTCTACTCATATATATTACTCGTATATATATATGTTTTCGTGTAGGCATATGCTTGTGTTTGTATGCTACTGATGGAAAGGTCATTGTTTGGCCTTTGTGTACCTACATATATCAAAGTGTTGTTAGGAAAAATAATATACCTATATAACGCATAACTTAGATATCTACTTAGCTGGAATTCAATTGATGTTTACACTTTGCTATGTGAAGTGGATTGTAGAATGTCCTGACAGTATTGTTAAGTTGTATTTGAGATAGCTTCAATGGACATACAGACATATAAGCCATACATAGTTGATTGCAATTACAATACAAATATATCGCACATACAATTGACTACGCGAAATCTGATAATGATCCTTGAACACATCTAACAAACTTATTTTTTTATAGATTTCCTTTGTTGGTTGTTCATTCTGCAGTTCTAGAAATAAATGCATGTGTGACTTATTTTTAGGGACGGCTGAGGGTTAATTATTTTTTTTATTTTCACCATCACTACATAAAGGGTATCCCAAAATTCACGCAAGATTTGAATTTTGCGCCATTTGTGCGGTAAAGTGTTGCCAACGAAAGAAAAAAAAAAAAAAAAAAAAAAAAAATGGCATTGTTTTAAAAATAATGAAGGTTTGGCAGCTACAGTTGGCAATTTTCGTACAAAATATGGTCGGAATAGTGATTTAACTTCATCAACTGTAAAGAGATTAATTCAAAAATTCAGGGAGACTGGATCAATTAGTGATCTTAGATACTCTGGCCGTCCTTCAATAAGTCGTTCAACACAAAACATCGAGCAGTTCGTGAGAGGGTTGTTGAGAGTCCAGGAGCATCAAATCGCCACTGTGGTCAAGTTAGACATTTCAAGAAGCTCTCTACAGCCTATTGACCACGCACAGCGAAGAGAGTTCGTTGAATGGATTATGGAAGTGGATGCTGAATTTTCAAACAAAATCATCTTCAGCGTTGATGGGGTTGGGGTTCAGAAAATCCACGAGTGATTATTGACAAACAAATGCATCCACAACGGGGGCATCATCGGACCATTCCTCTTGAAAATGCGGCTGGTCACGCAATAGGATTTAATGGTGCTCGCTATCGCGACATGGTAATCCAATTTTTATAAATGAATTATAAGATATGGATGTGGACGACATATGGTTTCAACAAGATGATGCCACATGCTATACAGCCCGAGAAACATGAGTCATTTTATGGTCGTGTAAATTCCGGTTTTGGTGCTCAGAATAGGCCGCTCAGTTCATGCGATTTACCGTCGTATGACTTTTTTCTTTGTGGTTTTTTGAAGTCACCCACGCCTTGCAGAAGCAAATTGAGCACTGTATCGAAATTCAGCCACATTTACGCAAAACGGTGATGGAAAATTTCGACAAGAGTGCATGCCAGCGAACCCGTGGAGACCATTTACTCGATATACTATTCCCTATACTGCATACTTTATGAATCGATAAAACAATTACAATTTTTAATTAAGAACCTGTATTTTCTATCAAGATTACTTTTTAGGTGAATTTTGGGACACCCTATATAATTGACGCCTGTTTTAGACTAAGATATGTTTCACATCATTGAAAGATAGTAGAAGTAATTGTTATACCTAAACAAGTTAAGTTACTAACAGAATCTGCTAATCTCACTTTTGCCGATATTGCCAACAATTTTCGAAAACTACTTCTTAAAAAATTAGACAAAATTATGTTAGAAAGAAAACTTATCCCAAACCATCAATTCGGGTTTAAAAACAAACACTCGAAAATAGACTAAGTGCATCGCATTATTAATGATATAGAAAAGCACTAGGAGAAAAAACAAGTTTGTTCTTCGTTATTTTTACAAAGTTATTTTGATAAAGTCTGACCTAGGTTTAGAGTATCTATCTACCTAGAAAATATTAGAAGATTCTTAAATCTGATATAGCAAATAGATTCTTTAGAGTGCGTTATGGAAAAGCGTATTAAGAACTAAGAGAAATACAAGCAGGTGCTCCACAAGGGAGTGTTCTAAGGCCAACACTGTATTTAATATATACCAGTGATACTCTTATATCATACATGAAATAAAAAATTTGCTGATGTCACTGCAATCCTAGCAGTTGTTGGATATGTGGTTAAAGCAACAGAAAAGTTACAGAATGCAGTTAATAAAATAGAAGTTTGGGCACAACTATGGCAAATCAAATTAAATGACAACACACCAATTTTACAAATAAAATAATAATGAATTGCCCTATCGTTATTATTAATCAAGCTGTACCTCATTCTAACATAGCTAAATACCTGGGTATGAATTCGGACGCTAAATTAAAATGGAAGGAGCATGTTAAAAAGAAAGGCGAGGAGTTAAATGTAAGATATAGAAAATTGTATTGGTTATTGGGATATACTCGTGATTCAGAAAAGAGAATAAGGTTTCATTACCTCGATCTCGACTCTCGATGTGCTTCAGCCGCCGTTTTCTTCGAATGAAAGAAGGAAATCAACACTTCCAAAATGACGATTATTTGGCACAAAATCAGACATTTTCACACAGCCAAAAGTATATGACGTCAAAACAAGATCACTAATGTGTCAAAACAGTTTGTTTACCATATGTCTAAGCTCGGTTTATGACGTTTTGGATATGTCAAAATCGACCAGCACTTACTGCTGGAGAACTTAGTTGCGCACCTAATGTAATTAGACATTATGGACGTATGGGTTCTATAAAAACAAAATAATGAATAGATTATTCAAACATTTCAAAAAAAAGGTCTTTCATGGAATAGTTAATGAACCATAGTTAATTAGAAACCATGACTTGCATCGTGATTTGCAGATTGACCTGGTAGCAGAGGTGATAAAAAACAACAATATTCGTCACAACAAGCGAATGCAGATGCATATTAACTTTGAGATAGAACAAGTCTTAAACTTTCAACCTAATATTCACAGATTGCGAAGAATTAAACCTCACGAATTTATGATGTAAAAATTATGAGAATTTGTATTTAAATCATAATACCTCTGCGGTTTTCTAGATTTTCACTTTCATTAATTAAAAGAAATAAAAATAGTATGCATCATCATTTAGTTAATATTAAGGCAAGTGAAATTTGAATGGTCTTTAATGATTTTTCTACCTACTAGTATACAAAGGGTAAATTATAAAAAAAGTTCGATGTTAGTTTTTGTCCCGTATGTGGTACATGAATTGATATCCCAGGGGTAAGTACTAAGAGTTCACATTTTCAATAAATAAAATCCGGAATTTGGAATTTAAAGCCAAAAAATTAAAATAATCCAATAGGCAGGCAACCCAGTGAGTTAAAGAAGAGTTAAAAGCATTTGATGCATTTCTGTCAGAATCTACTTTCCAACAATACAAAATTATGGAACTATAACTGCATGTGCCTTGCAGTTATAGCCTTCTTTCATGAGATGCAAATTTACACGGGCAAGATAAATTACCGTAGGATTCCATATATGATGGGCTATCCATTAATTATTATTATTATATTTTATACATATCCGGCATCATATAGACGGCGTCGGATATCTGGGTCGAAGTATATTGAATTCAATGAGAACGGTCAAATTTTTTTCAATTTCAATTTCAATTTTTCTTTATTCATAAATGCATAAAAAGTTAGTTTACAATTTTACATGCAATATTTCAATGCGTTAATACATACAGAATAGTTAGTGGCATCTATATTTAATAAAAATAGAGGTGAAGCCACATTTAAAAAATTAACTTTGTGTGAGGTGTACAAAGGTAGATAATAAGAAAAGGATAGAAATGATAATAAGTTAAGATTTATATAAAACAAAATTCAGCAATTGTGGGAAGGAAGTAATCTTTAACAATTAAAAAATTAAAAAAGTATAAATTCTATAAAACAAATGGGCAAATCATTTTTTTTTTTTTATGCTGTGTAGCGCAACAGATTCTCGATTTCGTGATGGTTAAAACAAGAAGCCATGATTTCGTTGCTTTTTTAAATGCGTAGAAATGTCTTGTGGATCGAATTTCCAAGGACAAAGTGTTAAATAGTTTACATGAGTCAATGGAGTAAGAGTTTCTGTAACTTGTAGTACGAAAAACGGGAATATATACAACAAAATTCGAAAAGCTACGTAAGCTGCGTAAGTCAGAAATCGGGCTTTCCAAATACCCGCCTCTCATGAAAAAGACCTTCAAAACTTTAAAATAAAATAATTGTCGCAAAGGAAGAATTTTCAAGGTCCTAAACAGGTCCATAGTGTGTGCTGAACGACGCGAACTACAAACTTTTCGTATAGCAGATTTTTGAGTGACAGTTAGTTGTTGTAGCTTACTAAAATAAGCGCCACCCCAACTACAAAGTCCATATTGCAATCTCGAATGGAATAATTCATAATAGACCATTTTCATAGTGCTAGAAGAGCAATACTTCCTAAGGCGAAAAAGATAACGAGTACAAGAAAGAAGATATTTTTTCAAAAAAGAAATGTGCTTAGACCAGTTCAAATTTTGGTCACACTTTCAATTTTGAAGCAGTTAATACTGCAGTCAGCGCTTCTATTGAAAGTTTGACCATTTTGGAAACTGCATCGGTTGTTTAACAGGTCATGGCTTTCACAATCATGGGATTGGAATATTATATCTGAGTCAGGGTACTCCTGCCCAGTAAGACTGAAATACATTAATTTAGTTTTGCTACTAACAATAAGCCCACGTTCCGCAAACCAGCATCTTAGTAAAAAGACGTCATGGTTTATGTTAGCTATTAAATCTTATGGACTAACTGAACAATATGCAATTCCAAGGTCGTCGGCAAATGCTTTAGTTTTACCCAAGAATGGAAGAGTAAATAGGGAATTTATATATATTAGGAATAAAATTGGTCCAAGTACAGAACCTTGGGGCACTCCTATGTTATTTGTTTTTGGACTGCTTATATTGCTTCAAATTTTTACATATTGTAAGATAAGACACAAACCATTCATATATGAATCCTCTGAATCCGGCCTTATATAATTTATCTAGGAGAATTATATGATTAACCATATCAAATGCCTTAGTAATGTCGACAAAAAGGCCAGCGCAAAAGTGTTTGCTATCTAACCCTTTATACAAAATAGAGCAAAAATCAAATAGGGCATCTTCAGTGTAAAGACCAGCTCTGAAACCAAACTGCATAGGACTAAAAAAATCTATATGATTAAGATAGGCTAAAATTCTTGTTTTAACTACTTTTTCAAAAACTTTGGAAATCGAAGACAACAACGAAATTGGCCTATAATTGGATTTGTCTGTCTTGTTACCCTTTTTAAATAATGAAACCACTACAGCGCATTTCAGTACGAGCAGATCGTGTCTATGAAGACAACAAGAGCACTTCAAAACCAACATCCGTGAAGTTATGGGCGCAATAAAGCCTGAAATGTGCTGAAAAGTCATCGCAAATACCTTACTCCCTTGGCGGCCATTTAAGGGATGTTGTATTCCATGCATAACAATATTAAAAAAAAAATTTAAAATAGTATTGTAAATAAAATTTTAAAATCCTAGAGCGCAAAATGAATGACCCTGTAGCTAATTTGATAAATTTTAACGAATTTCCGTGAGGTGGTGGTAAAATATAGGGATAGAGTTTACAAATTTTCAAAAATTGCGTTTTCATTACCTGTTACACAGTTAACAGATTTTATATAGTAAAATTTATTTTGTGGTTTGGCCTGTTGTGAAAGTGGTCTCTTTAAGTCGAATGGATTTAGAGTAAGATTATTGGGAGGGGTTGCAAAAATATCCAGAAAATATAACCATAATCGCAAGCACTATAAAAAAATTCATAAAACTTATTTTAAGAGCTTTCTTTTACGAATGTTTTTAGAAATTATTATACAGTAAAAGTTCTTTGACAAAGAGCGTACTTTTTTTTCGAGAAAAATAGCGACGATTAGTGCAGTTGTAACATTCATTAATTTGTATTTGCTGCCAAATGGCTCCCTTATTATTGACGGTTATAATTATAGTACAAATATATTTATATGTATCCAGGCTTGTACTATTATTTTTATAGTCTGGATCCTGAGCGACCTGAAAATTTACATTTTGCATCTTTTCCTCTAATTCTAGGACGAGTTCAAAAATACTAATCCTGAGCCCTCTCCTGGATATTACAAAATAAATAATTTCATTGAGGAATCGCACCATACAATTTTTGAGATATGTCCATTTCGCAGAGCGCAGTAGTATGGAGAGAAAAGTTGTCAATTGCATTTTATTGACAGCTCATACGACGGCACGCTAATTATGTCGTTGAAAGTGACATTAGGCCGAATATTAACATTTGGCATAATGTCGCTTAGGTAAAGCGTTATAAGTCTAATTTGGCACTTCAATTTTGGAACAGCATTTATATAACAAACAGTGGAATATGTATCCATGATGGATTTAAAGAAACTTTGCATATACCCAGGGGGGTTGCAGGGGGTTGCAGGGGAGCAACATATCTATGCATTGTGGACATATTTACTTACCATATTTGGTCTTATGTCTCAAAATAACTTTGCCTTATGTCGCTTTCCTAAAGCGTCATAAGGCCAAATTTTTATATTTGGCATAATGTCGCTTGGCACAATGTCACGGCACCCGTAAAGTGTACAAAAGCACGAAGTTCAATCGCATATAACAATAGAATTCGTTGTGATATTGGGTTCAATATTGTTGCATTTTCTGCAATGGATGCGAGATTGGATATCCTTCTATAAATTAGCCGGTATAATTTTTCTCCAGATAGCAGCATAGTGACTTCCACATCTACAACTTCACATACATCAAGTGTTGGTGAGTGACAGGTCTTTATGCTTTTCTTCTAGATTCTTAAAGTCCATTCATCTTGATACAATTTCTGAAGACGACACTCTTTTGCGAGTAAATAACAAACTCCTTACATGTCAAAATGCCTCTCTGCACATATAAGTTATTTACTAACCATTAATCCTTCACTTTCAATCAATTTATCCCCCAAAGGGATAAACAGGATGCAATTCAAAATTGAACAGTATCCATACACCTGAAGGCTTCAATCGAGATTTTGTGTGTGTAATTTAGAAACTCTTGGGTTTCTCTCTGTGTCCAATTTACAGCAATCTGGAATGAACTCTCCCGGAGTACTCAATATCGTATATGGCGCACTCATAGGTCTTCTGTGTACGTTCTTCTAGGATCTAGGCACACCGGGAGTATTTATCCTTTTGCCAAATGCTTGTAAGAAATCTAATTGAAAATTCAATTGGATTTGTAATCCGTTGACATTTCTAAGTTTTCGGTTTTCTTGCCATCGAGCACAGATCTTTCTTTGGCTCTATGCGCAGGATACCAATGTGTGCCCTTATGGTTTTCGAATGAGATTCGAAGCAATAATTACTACATGATGCACAAAGTTGTAAGATCTAATACACTGTTACAAAGTACAATAATTCCTTTATTGGGCGAAAATCGCTATCAGCAGAACTCAGGGATCTAAAGGAGATACTTTTCCATTATGTTGAATTGACACTTGGGCTGAACGATTATCTGTTATTTATGAGATAAAAGGATGAAATAAAATAAAATATTAGCTGAGTCTCAGATGATATCTTATAAACCCATTTATTTTTGTGTATGTTAAATTGGGTTATTAAGTACAAAAGACAAAAAGCTAGGGGAGAATGTCCAAAAACCTATTATTAAATGAAAGGCCAAATCAATACAATGGTAGTGCTCCTTCAGGTTAGGTTAGGTTTTAAATGTAATTTTTATCAAATTTAGGTCTACGCAAAATCTTTTTTTTGTGTCTAATAGACAAGCTACAAAAATTATTTTCTTTCTTTCTGGCCTTCTATACATTCGACAACTAACTCTCAGATAGTTCTTTAGATGGCTTGGGAATATTATTTTGTTATGGAGATAATTTCAGTTAACGATTAAGTCTTGTAACTTAAATGTCAGAGTCTTGTAACTTAAATGTTGCCTGATCTTCAATCAGATCACTCCTCAATTCTTCTTACACTTGGCGATAAAATAATAATAAAAGAGCATAGTCCAAAACTAGTTAAAAGACTGACTGATTGGACTTCAGACAGAAGTTGGAAGAAAGTATCCAGCTATCATCAGCTATTCAAACAGAAGATGAACTAGAAAAACACTCAGTATACAAAATGCTGCATGGAGTGCAACTCCCAAAACAACAAACAAGATTAAACAAAACAGATACAGAAAAGAGGAAAGCAAGAAAACGTTGGCAACAGACAAGGGCGCCAAGCGACAAAACCACACTGAACAATTTAAATAATAAGCTCAGAAAATCTGTAAGAGAGTTTTATAATCAGACTTTAAAAACATACCTTACAAGTCTTACACATGATGCTAGTATCGACTACTCGCTCTGGAGGGCAACAAAGAAAATGAACAGTCCAATAGCTCACATTTCACCAGTAAAAACCAGAGATAGTAACTGGGCGAAAAGCAGCAAAGAGAATGAAAACACTTTTGCAGACTATAATGAAGACATCTTTAAACCTTATGAAGATAAAGGTTATCAAGGAATCGAAGTAAGGTGTGTAGAAGATAGACCTATTCGGCCGGTAACAGCTAAAGAACTTGCCAAAGAAATTAAAGAAGGCATAAATATAAAAAACGGCCCCAGGGTTTGATTTAATTACAGGGGAAATTTTAAAAATTTAAAACAATTTCCACATGCCAGACATGTGGAAGGTCGCGCGAAGAATAAAGAATTATATATATCAGATCGATTCTTCAGAATTAAACAAGAAACAGAGTATTCTAAATTAAGAGAAAACTTTTGCAGGTGACACTGCTGTACTTGCTGTGGGAGCAACTGTCGAAATAGCAACAAAAAGCTTCAAATGGAAATAAACAGTATTTCTTATTAAATGACCTAAAGTCAGTCCATATTAATTTTACATATAAAAACGTACCACACATTCTAGTATACATAAACATCAATGTAGTGGAATACTCAAATACGGCCAAATATCTAGGCATGACCCTTGATGCTAAACTGCGTTGGATAGCGCAAGTAAAGAAAAAGAGAAATGATTTGAATATGCGATACAGTAAAATGTATTGGTTTATTGGATACCCATCCCCCAACAACAATAAACTATTGCTCTACAAGCAGGTTCTGAAACCCGTGTAGACTGATTAGTCCAACGACTAGGTGCAATCCCAATCGGGATGACGAAAGTCAGTCCCACCGGGAGGTTTTTTTTAGATCGTGTTAAAGTCCCTCACTATTGCAGAAGCATCCCTCGCATCCTAGCTGTGCAAAAAAAAAAACCCAAAACAAAAAAAATGTCAGAGGCTTGAGCAAAGACGGAGAAAATGTGTAATGTCCTCATGAAATCTTCGTATTTTCACGGTGTGGAGCCCTATTACGTTATAGGTTGAGTCAAGTGCAGTACATATAATATGCAGGCATTAATTCGCTGGAATTTGCTGGTTCTGTCATAATTTTACCAAAGTCTTCTTCAAGCCCTATAGTTTCCACGAGTTATTTACTTCAATTGCGATTAGAGTGGACATTTAAATGTTTGGTTGGTTTCTTCTCGGTATAAAGCATACTTTTTTCTTCGACAATTAATTAGTCGCTTCATTTCCCACCATGCCCGTGACTCAGCAGCATTTAAATTTGTGCCAATGATGTTGAGTTCTCAATTGAGACAAATTTCGATTGCATTGGAGCAGGCACCATTTTGCTTCGGACGATTAATCCGCTGCATTTTATAGTACGCGAAACCGTCGAAACAGAAACATCTAAATCTAAATCTAAATTTCTGACAATGAACGCACCTAATTGGACGAAGCCTTTATTATTCGTCTTTGATCGCGACTTGTGCCATAAGACCCCGGGTCTTGTAAAAAATTTCGAATGACACTTCGCGATTGCTCAAAAGCCCAAAACATTCTCGCGAAAAGCCAGAATTTTTCCCTTTTCTACTTCCGTTAAAAGCGTACCGCGCGGCATTCTCATTTATCAAAATCACAATAAAAACTGAATGAAAATTGCAGTGAAATTGCAGTCAATCTGCAAGCTAGACAAAACATATTTTTGTTGTTGGAAATCCCAAAAGGAAATATCGGGGATTTTTTTTTGCTCTAATTACTTGTTAATTGATGCCATAAAATAAAAAAATAATAAAGAGCCTGTATCCATTTAGAGTTTCCTGGAGAAAGCCTTTCACAGGGTGCGGTTATACTTTTGCAAAGCACTGTATGATACCGTGGTTACCACTTTCGGTACCGCCAGGCTTCTGGTTGGAAAAGGCCAAAGAGCTGGTTTAAGCTTCGTAGTTTGTACGATTTGAAATTACGCGGCACTGCTTCGGTCCATTTAGAGCTGTGCATATGAGTTTTGAAGGGTTTGAACTCAGGTTTAATTATTTCATTGGTTCCTCATTCCTCCCTACTTCGAAAAACACACTATAATGGTCATGTCAACGATAACAAATACAGCTAAATATTTGTTTAGTATATGAGCATACACTAATAATAATATCGTTTTATAGCACTCCGACTAATCTATTCCTATAGCACTCTTAACTTCAGACTAATGATGCTAGCTTTTGTACCTTTATCTTGACCTTGAATTTGATGACTGTCATCATTTGAGGATAAATCAAGCCTCCATATTATATATATTAGTTAGTATTGGTCGAACGGCTGTTGCAGTTTTCAAACATTGCACGATTCGACACTCAGATAAAACGTACGCCAATTTATCTTTCAATAATTAGATAATTAGGTAAATTTTGCTATTCAGAAAAAGAAATAAAGTTCACGTACATACCAATCTCCTTACGGCTTAAAGTCACTTTAAATTACTAAAAAGTGTTTCAATTTCTTTGGAAGTTTCATTCACATAAGAGGGGTAGGTAGGTATTAAATAAAATTTTATATGCAAATTATAACTCTTATCTTAACTAACCTCAAAATTTAGCTTATCTAATGACATTATTTCTATACGAATCTCTCATATTTTGGTCCTTTCTAACCAAACACTTCAATTTGTATAGCACCATGAAAGTGTGTTAATCAATTTAGTTTTCTTTGAACAATGTACAAACAAGTCACATAACCAAAATGCTGTCGTTCTACAACCCAAGGCGATATGGCTCAGATGTGCAGATAAAATATTTATAAAAGGTTCCATTTACCATTCTCGGAAGATGAATATGCGGCATGTGCCCAAAAATTAGTTAAAAAACAAAAATAAGGATATGTGGTAGACACACGCTCATGTTTTCCAACAAAATCCCAATCAGTGAAGCGTGCCAAGAGGAAGTGAACCTTTTTAGCTAAGTAAAAGAGAAAATAAGAGGGCGATATCTTGAATGTGGAAGTTTTTCTATTCTTGATGTAATTCAAAGCTAAATAAACCAAAACTCCAAATGGTTCCAATCCCAACATATTTGACCTTTAAAGAAAATAAAGTAAATTGGTTACACTAAAATAGAATGCAGGGTGAATAAATGCAAATATAATAAGAATTTATCAAATATAGTATGTCTTCATGCAGAATGGTATCAGATTAGAATCTATACTAATGAATGTGCATTTGTAAGTTGTAAAATCTGGAAACCTGAAAGTACATACTCGTACGTACAACAATAGATTAGTCGAAATAACAATTTTATGTAAATATTTTATAGTACACAAATCTAGGTATAGGATCGTGGCGCTTTAAAAAATAAACATAACGAGTAACATTATTAAAGGCGACATTAAGTTTTCTTTTTGATTCGGCATTGCAGTACATTGACACTTCAGACCCATATGATAAAATTGGAACAATGAGAGTTTTAGCTATCATTAATCTTGTTTTAACAGAGGTATAATACTGTGACATAGCCAGATTACGTCTTATATTTTCCCTACAACAGTACAAACATGGAGATCCCATCTTAGGTATTTGTCAAACCAAATTAGCCTTGTCAACTAGTTCTATTTGTTCATTCCATAAATATATATTTAAGGAGCCACTCACATCTATATCATTTTTGGATATTAAGATGCATTTAGATTGATGAGATGCAGAGATTGTTACTAATTGACCATTGAGAGATGCTTCCAAGGTCATTATTGAACTTGAATAGAGTATCTTCGACAAGTCCTAATTTACAGCTAAAATATATCTGAACATCACCGGCGTACATATGGATAGAAGAATAAGTAATATAACAGGGAAGGTCGTTTATGAATAAAGAGAATAAAAGAGGACCCAAAATAGATCCTTGTGGGACGCCCATATATGTATCTTTAAAATTCGACATAGCATTACAGCATTACTTGTCACAACTGCTTGATTTATGCCAGAGAGGTAGAAGTATATCAATAAGGCTGCCGAAGATGAGAAATTAAATAGTGTTACAAGTTTTGAATAGTCTACTGTATCAAAAGCTGTAGAGAAATCCAGAAGTACTAACAGCGAGATATAGTCTTTTTCCATTGCCATCCTTAAATCGTCTGTTACTTATAACAGCGCAGACGTACAGATGTGCTGCTTTCGAAAACCAGGTTGGTGTCTACAAAGTAAAGCATTGTCCTGCAGATAGGATGATATTTGGATATGAACAATTTTCTCAAAAACTTTAGACAGAAATGGTAAGATCGAAATTGAACGAAATTCAGGGGATGTTTGTGAGGTACCAGGTTTTTTTTTTTTAAAAAATAAGTATTATTTTAGCTGTTTTACAGACACAAGGAAAGCAAGATGCCATTAAAACAGTATGTGTCAGTACAGGAAGAATAAGCGGTAAGATGATTTTAATAAATAAGGGATGCATTTCATCAAGTCCTGAGGATTTGGATTTAATAGATAACACAGCATTAACAACATCTATCTGCTCCACTCGATGAAATTCAAAACATCCCGCAGAAATGGACATATAAGAGGGACACATGTTTAGTGATGGCGACATAGGACTTTGCACAAAATTGTTGTTAAGGTTATTTAAATCAATTTCGGAGAAATCAAACTAATCTTTTCTACCAATTCCAATATCTCGGATATTTTTCCACAGAGTCTTTGATGGTAAATTACTATTAAGGTGCTTGGAATAAAAACCACGCTTAGCCTTTCGTATTTTAAAAATTACAGCATTTCTTAGCACTCGAAATTGATTACAGACTACTGGCAACCTAAATTGTTTCCATCGTCTGAATGCACAGTCACGTCTGTTGTTTAGTTCCATGATCCCAGGGGTAAACCAGAGTATTACGGAATTCTTAATGACTTTATCAATCAATCGGGACATGTTTATTAAACAAGTCAAGAACTACACCATTGGGCATATTAATTTGTTCATTAGATGATGGACAATTATATAGGGTCTGCCAATTCACTCTTTCTAGATCATCTCGAAGTAGATCAGGATTTATGAATTTAAAATTTCTATATATTACAGTCTGAGGGGTCTTGGAGAAAGAAATATTAAAACATTCGAATTATAGGTCATGTTTAGAAAACATTGGGGCCGACGATTGATTAAAAAAGACGTCGTCAATGTTATTAAAGAAAAATAAATCAAATTTTGTTTTGTATTACATAAGATGTCATTACCACAATGGTTCAAAATGTAACACTAATGATGTCTGTCTGTTCATGTGTCTGTCACAGGGTTATTACTTTTGAACCGTTAGACGCAAAGAGCTGGAATTTAGTTTACAAAAATAGTATGTGGTGAACTGAAAGTAATCAAAACAGATTTTAAAAATAAGATGTTCCTATATTAATCAATATACATATATTTTGTATAGGTTTATCGATAGAATCGTAGCCAATTTAACCGTTAAACGTAGTTTTTTGGAAAACACAATTGGTAGGTCATCTGATGCATATATCCACCATAAGTCGAATATAAAATTCGATCAAAATCGTTGTGAGAAAATCTTTTTTTTTTTCAAAATTGGCCATTTGCAAAGTATCGTTAATTTTGGGGTTAACAATACGATTTCACCTCGAATCGTGAAGCCAGCGAACCCTGGTATGAAGTTTGAAGAAAATACGCCCAGTCGTCTAGTAAATATACGGGTATGGGCCTTAAATTATAAGCCAAAATTTGTTTTGACGTTCCTGAGTTTCCATCAGCAAAAAGGATTTTTTTGTGTAAAAACCATTCAACATCGGTTAAAGGTTATTCATTACAGACTTATATGAAGCAAAGATTTGATGGCCCACACTGTCTTCCGCTCGTTTATTATTTTGCTGAATATTAATGCTAAAATGCAACTTGATCGTGATGATATCAGGAGGACGGAAAAAAAATACTGTGAATCATGAGCAACGACAAAAGCAAAAACAAACAAGCCCCCCAGTTATCTGGACAGCCACCCTTGGAGTTCACTGAAACTTAATACCAGTTGAGTTTCAAACCAACTACACCAATCTGTGTTTCTCTCTGTCTCTTCCCTTTCCTCAAAACGCCCGTGTGCTAAAATTACACGTGCAAATTATAAAAAAAAAAGTAAGTGTTCGCCAGAATTCTCAGCATATCTGCATGCGAATCGGTAGAACTGCAATCGATTTTTTTTTTAAAGAAGACGCCAGCGTTGATGCTGAGCAATGGCTTATACACATTTTGTGTTGAATGAAGGTTTGCTGGAGGTTGAGATTTTGGTAAATCGGAGAATGTATAACTCTATTTCGAGACGAACTACCTCAGTGATAACTTCTGTGCAAACGTTCACATCAGTGCTTCTGAAAGAAATTGCATGGCCCTGATGAGAGGAGCGATCTGGAGTATTTCCAAAATTGATTGAGTTGTCTGGCAACCGTGTAGGCTCATTGATAAGCGGGATTGATGTGGATGGTAAAGGCCTCAGCATATCTTTCTGTCTCATCAGTTTTGATGGAATATTAAAGCCAAATTCAACTTGTTATCAGTCCTTATCCGAGGCATTGTGTCGGTTTCCGTAGCGATTGAAGTTTCGGTAAGGCGGGTTGCTGGCCCAGGTTACCTAGCCTAGGCATAAGACCCTAGACAATCTCGCACTTGCAATTTGGCCTACATGTATAAGGATTTATACATGCAGTTGCCCGGAGACCACCACGAGGAGGTAAAGCAAGCACTACATTACGAACTTGATTGTTGCGCTACTGGTCCAATTTATGTTTTGGACAGTCAGTAGTTTCCCGATCAATAGCCATGCGCAGGAGAGGTATTCCGGATAAATTAATAGCAATTAACAAGGCTACATATGATGGGTCCACATGTCACGTTTTGTACAGAGGAAGGCTGTCTGAGGAATTCGAAGTCCAAAGTGGGGTTCGGCAAGGCTGCATACTTTCACCAATATTGTTTTTATTGGTGATTAGCGATGTGCTGAATGCGGCCTTATCAACAGGAAATGGAGGAATTCGATGGACTCTTACATCTGAACTCAAACACCTCGACTACGCCGACGATGTATGCCTACTGTCTCACAGAATAATGGACCTTCACCAAATGACAGCAAATGGGGAAAGGGAAGCTGACGTCGTTGGGCTGAAAATTAACTCGGAAAAACAAAAATGATCAGCCTAGGACCAAACTCATCAACTCATATATGCATTGCTGGACAAACGGTTGAGAGAGTAGAGAGTTTCCAATACCTTGGGAGTATTGTCTCAACCGATGGCGGAACCGAACTGGATATAGCCAGCCGAATAGGTAAAGCAAAATCTGGGTTTGGGATGCTATCCATAGTTTGGCGAAGTAATGCAATTAGCTTAAACACCAAGCTACGACTGTTCCGTTCTAACGTTGAATCCGTGCTGCGATATGGATGTGGTACCTGGAGAGTGACCGTCACTATCACGAGGAAGCTGCAAACGTTTGTCAATAGGTGTCTACGCTACATCTTAAGGATATTCTGGCCAAATCGTATATCTAACCATGAACCATGAACCTATAGGCGCAACCATACGACGACGAAAGTGGCAGTGGATCGGTCACACTCTCCGAAAGGGTGACAGGTCCATAGCTAACCAAGTGATGCAATGGAACCCGCTTACCCAGGATGGCAGGATACGCGGCGGTCCTAGGAGTACGTGGCGCAGAACAGTTGAGAAGGAAGCACGGCAACTGGGAATGAGTTGGGGAGAGCTGAGACACATTTCCAGAAATCGCACACGATGTCGCGTAGGCGTTGTAGAGGCCCTAGGACTCACAAGGGGATACAGGACATAAGTAAGTAAAGCCAAATTCAGTTGTGGTATCTAAAGCCGAGTAGGATAATAATTTGTCAGATAGATATGGAAATAGTTTAACCGGTTAGTCGTTACTTGGAGACCGATAAAGGCTGCACCAAAAATTGGTGGAACCATGAAGAACGACTTACAGCCATATAATATAGAGTGCATCAGTTTTAATCGACTCTTTTGTGGTTTTTTCCTTCCATATATTGATTGATGCAGTTCACGTTCACATAGAAAAAAAAAAAAAAAAATACACAAGTCAAACACGAGCTTGTAATTGTTAGTTTCCACAACGGATGAGCATGTAAATATAGATGTCAGGTTGCAGGTTAACATTTGAAAGAGTGACTTTCGTCAATACTTCTTTCCTTTGCTGGCACCACTGACCTTCCAAAGGAGTCGAAACTAATCTCGGATAAAGGTACAAGGCTACCATGTTAATAGACACAGGCTAGTTGTCGACGCTTGTGTCTTCATATATTGTGCTTATCTACCGTTCGTATGCCAAAGATAGTAAGATCAGTAACGTAGTACTCCGATGCATTGCCTTGCCAACAGAAATATTTTAAAGATATCTACTACGAAGTCGTGACCTCAACGCTTCCTTGAAGCTTACTGTCAATCCTCATCCCAAAAAAGGTTTTTGGTTTTTTCTTTTGCAAATCCTTTTAGCACTTAATCTTTTATTCCTTAGCAAATTCTCTCTGCTTCATTTAACGTGTCGATAAAAATAGCAACAGTCTTCAGCACAATCACATCTTCTATACTTAATTTTTAATTAATTTTAAATTGCCGTCGAAATGAAAGAAAACGATGGAACAGAGAAAATCCTTTTTAAGCATAATTAAGAAACATAAATCAAACGCAAAACAAACTTGGCTCCTTAACGCCAGCAATAATCTTAAATTTAACCAACCAATGAACTTGTCACTGAGCTCGTTCGACCGAGAAGAGGAGATACTTCTCAATGCCACATTGTATACGTGCGTATGTGACTCTGGATAAATGCCTAAGAATAGCAAGCTTATTAAATTCGCCTAATAAAAACTCATAAAAAGAAAATATTTTAGTAAGACAATTCTTCCGCCCACAAAAAGATGCCTCCTACTCGCTTGCTGTTGGAACGGCTCCTACATCTAACACACAAAGCCGCACACATATCAGGCCGCACACAACAACTGGAAGAGCTATAGGGCGCGAAATCTTCGAAAGTCATAAAACGTGGGTGATAAAAAACTCATTTACGATTAGCTGGGAGCGAGTTTCAGCCCCCCAAAACCAACCCCCCAAAACCAGCCCCTTCCAGATTCATTCAGCCTGTATCAATCTGTTTCTCGTGTGTGCTACGGAATGGAGCAGCAGCGTCGCCAAATTTCTTGATGCTTTCATTAGGTAATGAACCCGAAGCAAAAAAAGATCGACGTGTTGTCACCACCGCAAAAATACCCAACACACTCAGAAAGGATATGCGATTCTTTATGACGGCATCTAAAGATTAGAAAGGAGGCGGTGAGGGTGGTTTCACCACCACACCATACGTGGTATAGCTGATGGCCTTAAATATGGTACACGCGATATATCGTGGCATTGTTTGTGGGTGAGTGGCAAAGTTAGTCATTACACGTTTTCAGGCGAGCGCGCGGCAGAGGCATCTGGTGGATGCTGATGCGGATACGGATGTCGAGAAAGGGAAACTTTTATTATGTTGAACTCTTTGACCCCGTCTTGAGTTTGCCTCCTCGCGCCTTCTGTGTGTAGAAATTATGTCTTGCTTCTTATATTCAATTAAGTTTCATTATGTCCTTAAAATTTTCTAATGGACTTATGTTACAGGCTGGTGATTATGTAACGAGAAAGTGTTTTGAGTTGACGCAGGTCAGGAATATTTATCACACAATTTGTTTGTTAATTAAGGATTCCAGGAATTGTTGGGGGGAGGGGTTGGGCGGATGTTGTTGGGATAAAAGGTGTTAATTCCTGTTTGGAGAAAGTTCCAGAAAGTTTCTCCTTGAAGGTGATATATATTTGTATGTATACTTTCAGGGTCATGTTATTGAGTTAAAGAGCAAAGTCTTGTAAAAGTAAAGGTGACAGGTGTGGTATGGGGCTTGAATTTATGATGGTAAGTGGCTGAAATAAAACACGACATTAAGGTAACTATGACTGTATCTATGCTCGTGGGCTGTTGAAAATTTCAGTCAGATCGCAAATTCTTTCATTGAATCACAGTGATGGTAGGTATAGTTTATATAGTTTGTGTATCCGCGTATTATAAACTTAATTCTTGAAAATAGAGATGAACTATTTAATTATGTGGATATGTGCTCTGAAGAATTTCACAGCTCTTCCTTAAATATTACAATACATTTTCGAGTGGCAATTTCATCTTCACTCTTGAGTCAGACGGTTGAATTACATGGCCCGGCAGGTTATGCAGATATCATTCTTTCGAAGGATCTAAGCTGTTTGTTTTAGATACAGTTTAGCCAGAAAACTCGCATTATGTTCCTGATCTAATGACTAAGAAAAGTTTACAGCTTTCTTATGGCATTGGCGAGCAGTTTGCAGGTAGTGGATCCAAGTATAGTACATCTTCAAATCAGAATCAACATACCAAACGCAGCCTCCGTTTTCGCGATTTGACTTTTCACGTTCAATTCGATACGATTATCAGGCGAATCTTAATATACATCGTAAACTTTGTACTCTCTCGACCTGTTGCCAAGTAACTTTAACTTGTGAGGTTGATGTGTTGTCAGTAACGTTTCCAAGCTATTGTAAGTGTATATTCTCTCCGTGGTCGAGCGGTCTAGATCAAAAAGACTTTCAAATCACAAATCCCTCCGACAGCCTACTTGTGCAGCACGTGACACTTCGCACCTTCGTAGGTTGCTTCAATGATATCAACTTTGTTAACCACCCCCAATACACTATAGAAGGCCATCCCTAGGTCAATAATGGAGATTTATTCTCAATGCAGGCAGACCCGGAGCGGAAACCTGGTTGCTTATTGTTGCACGTGTTCCTTAATGAAGGACCCGGTCTTCAAAGCCGTTTTTACGAGTGCTTAAAGTCTGTCGGTCTTGGTGAGTGCCGACAACTTCCGAGGTAATGAAAACTTTTTCCAATTTTAGGTCATACCCTCACCCACAATGTGGCGTAAAATGGTGGAACAGTACACCCTCTATGTCCTTAGATGATCCGTATCTGAAAGCAATAGAGAACCATCCAAGGCCTTCTTTCGTCTTTCTACTTGTTGTTCCTTCAGCTTATTCAGTTAATGTGTTGGTAAAATACTTTTTTTCGAAATACACTTCCCTCATTTTCCTATGGTATTGGGAATAAAGCTCGCTTCTTCATTGTCAGCTTCAAGTCTATTTCGAATATTTAATAGTCAATTTCTAAACTTTCTTATGGCAAGCCTTGTGTTCTTATATGGTAGCAAATATGTAGCAAATTTTGAATAGAGACACGTCACTTATGGGCTCCGTGAGGGTTTTCATTGCCCTAACTCTCGCGATCGTCCGACAAACACCTGAGAGAACCATCTCTGAAAGGTCAAAAATTGTGCTTCGGAAACGGCATAACGTGTGTCGCACAGCGAGAAGCTAGGCAAGGCCTTTATGGGTTGTTACCTCCAACTTCTTAGTGATTGTGACAGTATGACGCAAATTTGGTAAAGTTGTTTTCGCAAAAGGATTGTTTGCGTTCTGCTCTGGTTCGAATGATACATTATTATTTTTTGCTTGTTTTAACACCCAAGCCCAACTCTAGGTGGCCTTAGTAGTAGTACTGTACAAAACTTTTATAGTTTCAATACCCTGTTCACCTCTTAGACCACCCCCAACTAACAAATGTGTAGAAGAGTTTGATAGATAAGGCAGGTTGTTTTTATGCATAGCATATTTGAGTGAATAAGTTCTTGAAAAACTATTTCAAAGATTTAAAAATTCAAAAGAAATATTTCGAGTGCTTAAAATTGATAACAAATATTACTAGGTACATTCTTAAATGTTCTATTAGCATGAAATGTATTTAAAATCAAAAGCTACCTGTCCCGCAGGCAGTTTTTAACATACAGGTGTGACTACCGCAGTACTTTTTTCATTTTTATTTTGTACTACATTTACATAAATACATATGTACATTGCATAATTTATTTTATTTAACGTAAAAAATATAAAATGTAGGTAAACGAAATATTTGCATAGTTATGTTCGGATAAATCAGATGAGTTAAGCACTGATGATGAAGACAGATTCTCTTCGGACGATAGATTTATTCTCATAATTGTGTCATACGAAAGTAAGGTAACACTTATACATTTTGAAACTCATTAATCTATTAAATTGCTACCTCGAGCAATTATGGGAACACAAGATTGAGGTTACAAAAGGTATGTTTCTGCATTGAAAATTCGTGGAATTTGCACAGATTTTCAAGCACAGATACACTCCCAAAATAAAGTGAGATGGCAATCTGTTACTTACATTTCGACTTTGGGAGTAAGGATGAACGACTCTTACTTTTCATTATAATAAATGAACAAGTGGGTAAGTAGAATGTTGTTATTTCTTTACTGATTAGCCAGGTTAGATACATTAGATACACGAATAATATTGGTGTACCATATCGTATGATACATGACCAATTGCGCAAATTATTTCGAAAACGAAGAATGCCTCTCTTCGCTCCTAGACGAGTGGATATTATGCTACCTGCATGATCAAATGTTGTTACTGGTGCAAAACCAAGTTTTGGGCGGTGTCATTTCACTCCTTAATTTTTAATTGCATCTATAAGGCCAAATATTGGTTTCCTGAAAATGTTCGATCCCGAGATTTTTATTTTTTTTTTTGCTGAGAGGGTGAAAATCGTCTAATGACACCATAATGACACCATGCGTGTGCTGAAGGTAGTGTGAGATTTTTACTCACTAAAAAACACCTCTCTCCAAGATTAATACTACACCTAACCCGATGCTTATCCAGCAGTTTTATTTTCGCTTACGAGAGTCGTGATTTTTGGAAAAGGATGTTCGATGAAAGTTCCTGCGGGTGTCACGACCGGCATATACTATGACGCGAGGTCAAAAGGTTTTTACCTTTGCAGACGACGAATTGAATTGTTCGCGTCAAGTAGTTGAATGACGGTACGGTCACGATCTTTGTGTTTACGAGCAAATTTTGTTAACTCTTCGACGACGCTGGGAATTCCAAGATTCCGATGAATATCTTCGTTATGTATGTACCACAGTGAGCTAAGGATCGTTCTAAGAACTTTATTTTCAAAAGTTTGTAGGTTATTTCTATTGTTTTATTGTAGACCATACGTCCAAACTGGCTTTAGCACTTGCTTAAGCAACATAAACATAAGCAGTTTGTTATGTAGGCTTAATCTCAAATGTTTTCCGAGTAGCCAGTACATTTGGCGGTATTTGTTTTCGAGCTCGTTGGGTTTCTTTTTTACGTGCGATTTCCATTTAAGCTTAACATCTAGAGTCATTCCTAGATATTTTGCTTCGTTCACGTACGGTATTTGAGCCGAGTTTAAATATACAGCTAATCTATTCACTACCGCAAACGTGGCAACGACGCAGTTTCTTTGACTTGTAGAGTACATATAGAAGCGGGCCAAGGACACTTCCTTGTGGGACTCCGGCCGCAAGGTACGATCGTAAGATTAGAAACAGTTGCCGTGGCAGTAGTAGTTGTAATTTATACTCCAAGCCTTAGTGGCAAACCTTATCGAAACCTTTTGAGACGTCAAGAAATACACCACAACAAATCTTTTTTTCTTCCAGAGTTTTCTCAATCACGTCGGTTATTTTGTGGACTTAGTCTATTGTAGAATGTTTGATTCTAAATCCAAACTGATGGTCAGGAATGAGACGACTTTCGTCGATTACAGATTGTAGTCGTTTAGAAAGTAGTTTTTTGAATATTTTAGTGATAACCGGCAATAGGGAAATAGGCCGATACGATTTCTTCTCATTCAGAGGTTTGCCTGGTTTCGGGACCATTATAATTTCGGCGACTTTCCATTGTCTCGGAACGTAGAGCAATTTGAACAAAGCGTTAATCAAATATAGCAATTTGATAAGAGCTTTATTCAGCAATTCCTTGACCACCTGCGCCGCTATCAAGTCGTAACCCGGTGCTTTTTCTTCTTTAGATTTTTAATCACCTCTCTCAGTTCAGTCAATGTAACTTTTTTTACTATAAAGTTGTCAGATGTCGTGACTGGGGTGTCGGGCGTTATCAAAGGTCCGTCGAATGGTTTAAACGTTTATTCAAAGTGCAAAGCAAAAAGTTTTGCTTTTTCTTTGTGGCGTTTGGCCCAGAAATTTTGACATTACTATAATATAGAATTTCAAAAAGTGGGTCTCTCAATTATATCCATCTGTATGTACTCTGGAAAGGGAAGGCGCGAAGAGTCATTAACTGCACGATTTTCATAGATATGGCTTTGTGTTACGATGACCGTATGCTATTAGATAGCTTAGATTTTTGGCAAAAATTAGGTATAATGGAACTTTATTTATTGACTGGTTTTTGAAATTTGACTATTTCTCCTTCGTTCAATATTGAAGCAATATCAGATGTTGTCAAGGTCATGGTGTACTACAATAAGTCTTGAAAAATTGGCAATTTAGTCTTTTGCCCTTTGTAATAAATTGTAAAAAAAAAAACAGCACAAAACGTATTAGTAAAAGACAGAGTCGTGAAATATTGCACCGCCTTTTCTCTTACAGTAATAACTACGCACAATATTACAATTTGCGAAAACAATTTAGAAACTACCAATCAACCATACCAATACCTACAGAGGTATCCGCATTGAAACGATCTACTTACACGTTAGATAAATTAAGGAAATGAACACACCTTGGCTGATAGTCCCGTGGGACTAACCAAAAATAAACTACGGTCCGTATTTCACTACTAAACCTTCAATTATTGCTCGAAACCGAAGCGAAGTAAAGCCTCTAACCTGGAGCATTCCCGGTCCGAAATGGAATTTACAGGAAGTGATGTGTGAAAATGGTTTCGCCATAGACAAGGATTGGAAATAAATACCAAAGTTAATATTATAGCATTCGATCAGTATCTTAATAGGTTTTGTCCCATTGACCGCAAATCGGATGGACATTCCCTCGACGCATAAATCTCCATGACTAAGCCACCTTTGACCTGCAACTGTGTTATTGGGCATACTGTCATGGAGAATGCCAACATACAAACGCACACACTGTCTTTTTTTTCGCTACGAGAAAATTCACTTGGGACAATCACATAAAAATCTAATCCTCTTATTGAATGGGGATAACGAACATATCAACATATCACAACAACGCTGGGGGGTTCACTCATTTGTGAAGGGCGCATCGTAGGAGATACAGGTTTATGAAGAGGCGGCGGATAGCATCGTCGTCGGCTCCTTGGAATCTTTCTCTAAAAATACAACCTTAAGTGGAATGAGATATTTTCAGATGGATGTACTATACTGGGGGGGTGGTAGTGACCAAACAACGGCAATAAGCAAGAAGAGAAAAACGGATTAACAAAGTACACATTCAATTTGATTCTATCTGTTGTTTATTTTCCGACGAGAATATGAATCAGTGTCCGAAGGGATTTCCAGACAATACAGAGGGACATTCAAGATTTGGAGTGTAGTGCAACTGGAAGTGCTGAATACTTTGTTAGTCCAACTCGAACAATAGATGTAATATTCACAATGTTAGAACCATTGCTGACCAATTGGATCACTGAAATGCATTTAACTCAGAAGAGGAGTGTGGTCGAATTTGGAAATTGACTTGAGGATGAAGGAGGCAAATAATCCAATAATCCATTTGGTGGCGAACATGTTGTATACTCTGTTTACTTATCATATCCTTTTCACTTGTGGGTTTATTTCTGATTCAATCTGGTAGATATGTCGTCAAGAAAGTGGCAAAGTTAAGACATTTAGAGAATGGTGGTGAATGGTTATGAACACAGGTTATACTAATTAGGAATGTAAACACAATTCTTCAAATAGTCTCATATATATAGAATGCTTCACCAATGAAAGACTCAACGATAATTATATAAAATGTCGGTGTGCTAAGTACGAGTAAATGGTAAAACGGATTCAACACATTGTCTGTCCTACAGTCTGTCCGTGTGTCTGTCACATGCTTGTAACTTTTGAACCTAGTACGCTAAACATTTCCACAAATGTATGTAGTACGATGTTAACCGAAAATAATTAGCAGAAAAAGTTCAACGCATATACGTATGGTGCACCAGAACCGTACCAGTTTTTACCTTATCTCCATCTAATTTTTATAATTTTTAAATAGATGTATTTACACCTCGCAAAAGCCAAGACCCAAATATCAAAATCCATTGAGTGGCTATTGAATTAGGCATATGAGGAGGATGATTCTAGTATATGGGCCCTTTGTTGCAAGCCAAACTTCATCAAAATCCGTCGGGACGTCCTTGGGTTGTGCAGCTACAAAAGATGATTTAAGGGTTTTGAAACGTATCTGCGCAATGATCCACGCTCAAAAATGCAGTTTTCTTGCCCAGCGTCTCGAAGACGTCAAAGAAGTTAACGAAATCCTCCCTGATGGTTAAGGATATAGTGGACTTGTCCGACGACGAAGTGGGAATCTTTTACGACAAGTGGAGGCTCATTGAAGGTGAATTTCATTTATGGTCGCATCAACTGTCCGCTTTCCTCCAAAGATGGTGGCTAGAACTATTGCTTTGGTAAGCTGATCGTTTGTGACGATCAAAATTCGGTGAATTTCAACGACACTATTCCGTGAAATTTCTAGAGTCAGATCTCCGACAAGTTGAAATCGAGGTTTTGGGTTGCTCTCTAATAGAGCAAAATTCTTAATTGACTATGTTGTGAGCTAGAGGCAGGCCATTGCGGCATCTTCGATGTACAGGAGAGGGACCGTGGCACGCTCGCGGTTGCTCGGCTGTAGCTCGTCGGACGGTATGGTTCTTGTTTATCTACGCAAACTCCTCCTTTCCATTGTTTTTCTAAGATAGTTCGTCAAGAATCAGAAATACCCTCATACACCGCGACGCAACTAAAGTTAGAAGTTTAGCTATAAGAAGCTAAAAATAATAAGAAGCATAAGGGGTCATTTTGGCTTATGCCGTTTATCCCTTCCGGAGGCACAAGTCACTCCTGTAATAATACAGAGTTGGGATCCGCTAATGGCTACCAAAAGTTATAACTAACCTAAAACCTAGGTTAAGAGAAATCTAAAGCCTAGAGAAACTACTGAAAGGCCTTTATATCGAGAGGGTGAGTGGGCAAATTTTTACATATACTATACGCTTTATTTGTTATGTGTTTCCTACTTTTCGATTTAAGAAGAAACTTTCCTCAAATAAAATTTTCAAAGAATCATTTCAATATTTAAAATGACAATGACCTACCTTTTGTAGACGTTGGCCAGTTCTCTCTTCGTCATTCCAGCAAAATTGTAGGAAAAGATTTCCAGTCTTTGTTATTTGAAATTCGTCACAGTCAGTCACTTATATATACTAAACGCTATCATTCCAAATTTCCTCTGTATCCTGTGGTTTTGGGCTCTGATATTGAGTGGAAATCCGCTGAGTTATTTACATGCCTTCTGCCTTTCGCGGTGTTTAAGTTTCGTTTTTTCTTTATTCATAATACATAAATATAATATAATATCAGCAGTGATCATGCGGGTACACGCCCATGCATGTGTCTGCATCGGGAAGGTAAGGTATTTCATATTCGTGTTTTCATCTATCGCCGCTGATTGAAAACCTCTTCAGTGTCCCAAAATCCTGATTTCCCAGTTAAAGACTGGGAATTGGTAGAGAAATCATCGCGAACTCTCTCTCTCATCGAATTCATCAAGTATGGTGTGTGGTCATATGGTTTAAGGAAAATAGAGGTGAGGATTTTCAAAACAGACCAATCCCACGCAGTAGAACCTTCCAACACGGTGGAATCCGACTCGCAGTACGCATCTTCTTCTGATTATGATTCATCGTCCCCCGAGGGGCTAGATGCTACAAATGTGGAGAGGTCAGAAGATTAATCTTCACAACTCTGAACTAGCAACTGCTAAACGAAAAAAGTTTCGACATCACCCTCGTCCAAGAACATTGGCGGACGAATATCACCTTTCCGTGACTGAAGGCTCCTTTCTTCATGCTATACTACGCATTAAGTGGTGGCAAAATCATAGCATGTATTCTACCTAAAACATCGTTAAATATAACTTTTCTTGTTCACCACAGCACAAACGATCTCGCAGAAACCCTCCTTAAATAAAAAAAAAGGGAAAATCTGGCATCAGGTTAACTTTGCAGTCAAGATCTAGATTCCGCTCCTACAATATGGTGTGGAGATTTAGTTTTCTATAATATCTGCACAAAGTTGCCTAAACATTTGCATAGGTGTTATGAAAACTTGATTTGGAAATTTTTATTCTTTTCACCCTTCCTGGGGTCTGATTTGCTTTAGATTTTAGATAAGAAGACAGCGGGTGGGACGTTTTTTAGATATGGCAGAGGTGGAAGTAATTGTAATATTGACAGAAGGCGATAAACCAGAAGTTATTAAGCAAAGTCCAACCTTTAGCTAGTCTGTGCATTGCGGAGCACTGCGGATGACCCTTCCGCATGGACATTCTTTTTCATTTAACACCCCTTGGCATTTATGGCAGGCAAATGGCAGCTAACTCAGCTATTCGCCTTAAACCTACTTCACAGTGGTCCAAAAAAGTAGAAGATATTGAAGATATTGACTACACCAAACCCAAGTTAAATTTTGACAACAACTTTCAAGTTACCATCCCTTCCAGAGCATTCTGGGAAGAAGGTGGTTTTACCGAAGATAAGTCGGTATATTTCTATACCGACGGTCCAAAAACTAACAACTAACGGGGGTGGTGGTGTCTTCGCCGACAGGCTTTATTTAATCCTCTCTTTTTGTCTCCCAAACCATTGTAGCATGATCCAGGCGAAGATAATGGCAATAAGGGAAGTCGTGTCTTGGCTAAAGAAAAATGTGATATCGTCCATTGATATCCGCATCTTTTCAGACAGCAAAGCCGAAATCAAATCCTTGGAATCATTCTCAATAAATTCTTTAACAGCTCTAGACTGCCGATCGTCTCTTAGATGAGATGGCGGAGCAGTTTAATATTCACCTAATTTGTGTGCCAGGGCATAAGGATATTCCAGGGAATTGTAATGCTGACGAACTTGCCAGACATGGAACAGCAATAACCATCCTTCCAGGCAAAAGTTTACTGGGTATGCCTATCGCTACATGCAAACTTAAATTAAAGCTGGATTCTATCGTAAAGATAAATTCTAGCTGGACAAGTGGTACAACGTGTCTATATTAGCACTGTTATAAGTGTCGTGACTGGACACTGTCTAATAGGCAAGCATGCAACACGGCTTGCCGTCTTCCCTAACGATTTCTGCAGAGGCTGCACGGACGAGGAGGAGGGAGAGACTATTCTTCACCTTCTTTGCACCTGCCCAGCTCTCTCCCAGAGAAGGAAACTCCACTTAGGAGCCTTCTGTTTCAACGACCTAAATGATCTGAATAATATTGACGTTAGAGACCTTCTACGCTTCATCAGAAGCTCCAAATGGTTCAACGAGTAGGTTAGAGGCCGCGTCTCAAGCCCATGTGGTATCATAATGGACCTATGTGTGTTGGATTCTTTTTGCTGAAAGCCACTTCAACCTAACCTAACTTAATACTGAGAAAATATTAAGGATTTCCAAACCTGCTAAAGAAGGCGGAAGAAGTTTTGTTGGTCACCTCCTTAGGTTCAGACTTTACGATTTGCGTAAGAGCGGACTTTTCATCTCCCGTGACAGGTTGTGAATCTTTTAGGTTTAACCTTGACGTGGTAGGTGTGAAAGTATCAGCAGTTTGGGGCTCCAATGTCAGAAGGATGCGGCTAATCAATTTCCTTGGGCACCTGCTCTATGGTGTAAGACATTTCGTGTTCTTGATGTTGAAACATCTTTGCAGGCGGCACCTCAGAATCCTCGATAATTTCCCAGCTTTAAATCTGAAAATTTATGAAGGTCACTGATGATCAAGTCAAGGTGACCATCCAGGAAGTAGTATGACTGAAGGGAGCATACTTGCTGGATTCCTTAGCAGGCTTGTCAGGTCGTGCGATTTTTTATCCGATTGTGCAATCAAAATTTAAAAAATAAACTTAGTTCCTTCCATAAATTTATATACATATACGCCGTCAAGGGCATTAAGACTAAAGCCATCTTAAATATCATTCTTTAGTATTATTTTCAATTATAACTTTCCAATGGCTAAAGTTTGTGAAGTAAATAAACGCAAAATGTAGCTATCAACCACTATACCCCGGGGCGCTTCTATAACAAATCGAAGGCTTTAATCGAATCAACTTCCACGAAAATCCCATCCATTCAACACGCAGTAATCTCGTAAAATCTCATAAAACTTTTCCCATAAAATTCAAAATTGTTAATGGGAAAAAGATACATAGTAAATTGCCGAAAACGACACTTGTTTTCAACGAGCTCCATTGTAATAACATAGGGGTCCACATATCACTTCGCATATTTAAATCACCCGCCTCATTTCAGCAGCAGCAGCATTTGTTTTAGTAAATCGATTTGTTTATTTCCCCACAGCCCACACATAGACTCAGATACACATCATTGAATAGGGCCTCCGGCACTGCTCTGTCAATATTATACACTCAAATCACAAACCTTTTAACGACGTGATACTAAATAAAATCACCACACTTCCTCAATCCTAGAAAATCTCTCTGAAGGGTCAATAGCTTGTTGGGTTATTTTTTTTTTATTTTTAGTATCTCTCCCTCGTATTAACCGGCTTAAAGTGAATTTTTACGACGATATCCCACTACATTCCCGCCAGCGAGAGAGAGGGGGGACACTTAAAACCGAACCATATTCGAAAACAGGACGTCAACTTGAAAGGCTAGTAGACCTATACCGACCAATTCTTCGACACGTACATAATTGAGTAGAGAGGGATAGGATGGTGCAACAAAAAAAAAAAAAAAAAAAACAGAAATCGAATAGTCGCATATGCCGAACTTCTTTAAGGACTCATCCATGTCCCGAAGGTGCTCTTATTTATTCAATATCACTACCTCCTCCCACTACAAATGGGTGTAGGTGGCAAGACCTGGATGGTGTATGTGAGTCGAATGACAATGTTAATATTGTGTGTGCTGTGCCGGTTGAAGAAGTTCGCCAATTCAATTATATACGGGAGTCGTACTCCGTTTTTTTTTTCCTCAATCCACCCTCTCCTATAGGATTTATTGGCATGCCTAATACCTACCACGCGATGTAGACATATGAGAGGGAAGTTGTTTATCCTCTGTTGAGCACATCCTTTCGCTAGGAAACGACTTAAGTGCTCTGCCACGTGGTATTAAATGGGCGGGCGCATTATACGTTTCGGAAATTTAAATATGCGCCCGTGATCGTGCAACAAATAACCTTAACAACATAATATTCCTCTCACTCGCTCTTTATGTGTCGGAATCGGAATCAAGAGGTGGAAACAATATTTTTTATCTGAGATTCTGATTTGGGGACATCTTTCCCAATTGGATGGCGACGAACCGGAAGAATGAACGAAGAAGTTTTCGATTTTTATTTTATTTTCGTTTCGCCTTACATATCGGGATCGAAGGCGATTGTCTCACAAGGTGAACCGTGCAAGGATTCAAAGAAAATCAACACAATTTTCTCTGGAACAAGAAGAAAATGTTGTTAACGTCAACAACTTTTCAATGAGACGTAGGTATACAGAGTTGGGAATTTAACTTTATTCCTCTTCGTCGTCGCCATCGTCATCGTCATCGTTATCGTCATCGTTTTTTTTTGTGTGTGGAGACTCTTGAGGATGATTAGTCTTGCATATGTCAATGGAATCTATACTCTCCTCACCGAGAGTTATCTGACTAATGTATCTTCGATGTGCACTGGTTTGGAACGCTGCTACTTTGGATATGTTTTTCTGGGGTAATATTTCATGATTAGGGTACCGTGAGATAAGAGAGGACGTGATTATTTTTCATGCAGCTTAATGAAGTAATCTATTTAGCGGGACGGTATTGTTTAATTTTGGGAGGAGGGTTACGAGAACAAATTAACAACAAAGGCATTCATGAATCTGTTAACGGACGGAGAGAGAATCGTTAAGGATATACGAGTACATACATATGTACATACATATATAAGTATCTTTGATGTGAAGATGCACTCTAAACATCGGAAATATGACATATTGATGTCTTCAACGTTCCAGCTTCTTAGTGTCGGTCATAGCAAAACACTTTCTTATTTGCAAGTGAGTGTCCTTCGACTACTTACCTTGTCCTGGTGGAGATGGTTAGTACCATTTGGTGATTCCAGTAAGCGATTGCAGCTGGACTACCCAAGCTGTAAATTCTCTCGAGGAGGGTTTGACGCTAAAGACTAGTCGACTTGATTCCAGTGGTGGTGTGAGGGTGTAGTAAACCATGCCCAGGTGATGCAAGACTGACGGTCAAATCAGTCTTATATTAGCTCCTTCAAGTGCTTTGACATGTGTTAATGCCTTATCTTAGTAAATCCGGCTATGCTGTTATAAACATTTTTTATCGACTTACTCGTGGGAACAGAACATGATAAACAACATATCGGACAAACAAAACAATTCAATACGAAAATAGTGGAGAATCAACTATATAAGCTCAACATCGAGTCTTATCATATTGTCCTTACGGACACCGACTTTGGATCAGCGGATAAAACTGTTTCGTCCAAGGCAAAATTATATAAAATACGTACGACCGCCAAATTCATTCTAGATCGTCCCCTAAGAGGATAACTGAGATGATAATGAACGCGATTCCGGCAGTTGGGTATGAGCACTGTTCGATAGTGGTTGGCCATTAGTCAAAAAGGAGTTGCCATCCGACAAATGAAGGCCCACTAATGACAAAAAAAAAGGAGTCACCTCGACGTGGGAAAGCCCTCAAATAGTAATACGCAGAGGAACCTGGTCGATATAGGAAGGAGCTCAACCAGTTCAGTAGCCAAAAGGGATCCGGCTTCCAATAGACCCAGGTTACAGTGCGTATACGATCCTTCCGAAACCCAAAGAAGGCCTAGAAAGCCGTACGGAAATATAGGCCATTCAATGAAGTGGCGAAGGAACATCTGGTCTTTGGCATTATTGATCATGGTGACGATGAAAGCTTATAAGAACGACAAGTTTTTTCTTTTCAATAAGAGATTTGATGCAATCACTAGGTTGGTCTTCGATTAACGCCGAAAAGATTGAACTAGTTTTGTTCAGAAGAAGGCACAAGGTACTATATATCAACCCTCCGAAGCTAAGTGGCACAGAACTTCAATTCTTAGATGGTGTCAGATTCTTGGTTACGAACAAATATAAAGTCTCCTGGCGCAAGCAGTTTTTGAAATAAATTGAAAGAAGTGGGGCTAAAAATCATTCCATCATATCTTCCCGGCTTTACCCGATGGCTTTTGACCTTATTTACGAGTCTAATTTAATTTAAAACAAAAATATCATTAAAATCCGTTCTAGAATTCGAGATTCGAGATTTAAAACTCATCCCCCTATCCTCCGTCCTTCATCATATATTCATTTCGATAATTTTCATGTGGAACTAGCACGTCAGTCTAATCCACACAATCCCTTTAGTGGTTCTGATCCAGCCAGAGATGAAACAAAAAGTGTTTATTTGAACTGACCCTTTCAAATACGATTAAGGCTTTCTGATCTGCGGATCAGCTTGGAATCTATTATAGGATTAACGGTGAGGAACATTATCTACTCAGGTGGCCAAAGTGCAGTGGGTAGTATGTTTGCTTGTGACCCGAGCTGTGCAGACTCGAGCCCGAATGGGGAACAACAACTAACAGCCACGGCGCATGCAGTCGAAGATGCCTTATAAAACCTGAATATTGAGGACATTCTGATCAGATGGATAGTTTCTATGCTAAGAAATAGGTACATAAACACAGAACTAGGTAATGTGATACTAAGAGTATCAGCTGGTAGAGGTACTCCGCAAGGAGGTGTTCTCTCTTCTCTACTCTGAGTTATTGTGCTAAATGAAGTGCTAATAAAATTTAAATTCAGTGGGATTAGGACCGTAGAGTACGCAAACGATGTGGCGCTACTGGCTACAGGTAAATTCCGTCTAACCCTAAGTGACCAGCTAAATGGTGCTCTTAAGATAGACAGCAACTGGACTAAAAGAAGTGCACTCGCAGTAAATCTACAAAAAGCTGAGGCTATTTACTAACAAGAGGAAAACAGCGGAATTCAAAAATCCATCCATTGAGGGCACTCCTCTTAAGATTTTTGACAGGGCTAAATATCTAGTACAAGGGAGAGAGCAAGGAAAGCTATGATAGCTCTCTATACTTGCAGCAGAATATTTGGAAAAACTTGGGGGCCCACACAGCAGTTGTGAGACCTATATTGGACATACGACAGCCTAGTATGGTGGCCAGCCACAAGTAAGGGCATTAACCTCAAGATACTAACCACAGTACAAAGAATGGAGAACATTGGTGTCACAGGAGCTATGAGAACAACACCAACTGCAGGATTAGAGACTATAGTGAATCTATTACCTTTAGATCTATTTGCTCAGAAATCTGCAGCTAGAAGTGCTCTAAGATTAAGCCAATCTGAAGGATGGGGGTCAATCTTGATGGGGCATGTGCAAATTTTACGCAAATACATGGGCGGAGATGTTAGCACAGACTACATAGTGCAGTTCATTTCCGAGTAGGGAAGAATGAAAAACTAATATCCCGTTAAATGATAACTCCATCTCCATCTCCATCTACACTGATGGATCCAATATGGACGTGGGAGTAGGTGCAGGGATTTTGTATGAAAAACTCAATTTGAGGAGGTATTGGCGGTGACAACAGCTGCCCGAGACGCTGCAATGAAAGCTATACCACGCGATGATATTACATTTTTCATTGACAGCCAGGCAGCGATAAGAACGATTCCCGCCACGCAAATAAAATTGAAGCTTGTGCGTTGCTGTCGCTAAGAGCTACGGGTTCTTGGTATGCAACACAATGTAAAGCTCTGCCGGGTACCCAAACATAATGGCGTTTCAGGAAATGAGAAAGCTGACAAGTTGGCAAGAGAGGGCTCAGCACTAAATTCTGAACGAACTGACTCGTCAATTAAGACCTGAGCCTAGAATTTAAAAATAAAATGATCGCCATAGCAAATAGCAGATGGAAATCACTAGAATCCTGTGTAATTACAAGAAAACTCTTGCCACTCTACGATAAAAATCTACACTTCAACAGATATGCCTTACTTATCTGCTCTAGTGGGGATGATAACTGGACATTACTTGTTGCGTTATCACACAAAGAAGTTGGGAATAAGCGTAGATAATATATGATATATAGGTATGTAGAGGCTGCGGCAATGAGGATGTACACGAACATTCACCTCACTTCCTGTGTCATTGTCCAGGACTTTGCCACCTTAGATTTTCAGAATACTAGGTAAATACTTCTTCCAAGACTATCAAATGAATAGGTTAATAAGGTAACCAAATTTATCAATGCATCGGGTTGGTTTAAGAACCCATAGAGTTGATGAGTGGGGAAGCGACACTTCTTGGGCATCACAATGGATCTACATTGATCTAAGTGTGGCGTAGTAGGTCTTTCACTCTCTACGTCAACCCATCAAACCTAACCAACATCCACAGAGAATAAACAAGAAAAAAAGTTCCTCCAACCACCAATTGGTATTTGTCTGGTAGTACAATAGACCGAATTTCGATTTACATTAACCACGCGAGGTCCAACTGCCACTTGACGAATTAGCTTCAAATCTGAGAGATTTCCAAACCAACATCATACTCGTATGCAGTATGTACGAGTACGTGCGATCCAGCTTTCTCCCCATTATGTTACTACAATTTTGGTTAGGTATACTCGTATCATAAAATAAAACCAATGACGAACCCAGCCAGCTTAATTATTAACTCTAATCAAGTGCTGAGAGCACATTTTCTGGCACAACAAATAACACGCATAATGAAAAGTAATTGATTTAATTAAGTAAACGATACAAAGCAAGCCTAATGAAGTTTCATGAACAGATTGAAAGAGAATTGAAGGACTTGTGCTTTTCAAGATATATTACCATCACTTAGCACTGGGTATCCCTAATCAGTTCTATGCTCTTAAAAGCTATTCACAACGGCATGTGGTGACCTAAATGGATTTCCATTTATTTATCTTAATTCAATGTAGAAGCAAAGATTTACATGACACCTGACAAAACAAGTCCAATGAAACCTTAACTATTTTATTCATGGAAAAGTAATAAGACCTGTGGCATTGCATCTGTTAGTTTTGACAGTTTCTATTTGGCATTCGGTGAAGTGCACGAACATATTCGATAAATCAAGGTGTTTTATGGTTAAAAGGTTTTATCAATACCATATGAGTTTTACCATATGAAAATTAAGAGAAATTTTGGGTCAAAATAATATGCCAACAAGAGCAACTCTCTACCGTATGGGGAAGGATTTTGAAGAAAGAGGTTCACGTCCAATTGAGGCAATGTCTGAAAACATTTCTGCTGTACGAGATAGCGTATTCGAATTTCCATCAATATTAATTCGACACCTTTTCAGGAACTTGGAATCAGTCCAAAGACTTTGTGGCGAATTCTTCATAAAGATTTTCATTTTTTCCGTAAAAGATTCAATTGACACAACAACTTCTTCCGCAAGACCATTCACGCCGCCTCACAGTGGTGCGAAAACATCATTTTCGCGAAAAAAATTATTTTAACTGCGGATCTCTTTCAAGATCTTAGTCGTTCCATTTTTATATAGTTTGTATGGTATTAGGGAAATGTATATACTGTATTCGTCATGAATCAGGAATTCGAACATGTTTCTTAACAAATACTCGTACGAAACATTTCTTTACAAGATGTATGTACACCTAAATGAATCTACCTAAGAAAGATGTATAGTATACAGGTATAGTTTACCTGTATAAGATTTTGTACAAAATAAACTTTCTGGTCATGTGCTCAACTACTTAAAAAACTGAAATTCAGATTAAATGTTCATTTTATTAAGAAAGAATGTAATTTAATACGCTTGAGAATTAGCCTTGATTAAGTCTTAGTTTGAAACTTTTTTACAAATTCATGAACAAATTTGGTCCCTTTATAAAAGTAAGAGTTTTTTAACATCTTGGTGAAAATATAATTTGTTTTTGGTTTTAGGTTCTGTGCGAAACATATGTACATAAGGATCGGAAGTCACCAGTAGCATGTGGCTGACATCTTCGTTTGTCACAATTCGGCTACATTTCCTCGAATTACTGTGTCTATATAATCTGTAATCTTTATTCCTGTGCCTCCTATCGGTAGTATTGCAGCTGAAATAATGGCGGCTCCGTACCACAGGATCTTGTGTTCTGTATTAGGCATATTATATACCAACTATATAAGCTTACTCGTACGTATAAGGTCCAAGCTTCTTGGCAATATTTTCAAAATTTGGCTGGATCTACAGCAGCACCACTGTTGATTGTATCGAGGATAATTCCGAGGCGGCGAATCAGCTCTTCATTCACACCACTAATATTAGCGGTAGTTTGTGGATCCTGAAAAAATCGACGCTTGTGGTGCTCATTCCTTGTTTTACCGATTTTCAAACCTGAATTTATTCTGAATTTCTTTCTATGTGTCCTCCATAAGCGGTTTGGTGTCCTTTGTTGCTTTTCCTTGCTTAAAAGGCAACCTATAAGCAATTTTCAAGACAAACTCCATAAATTTGATACGTGCATGAAGAGGGGATAAACCAAGTTGAAGTGATTCATCAGATTCGTGAGGGTTTCGCCTTGCATATGGGGCAAACTGCCATGGATGGTGTCTCATTGATAGAATCAATTCATGATGAATTCTGAAAATTTTATCATGAAGGACACCAATTGATTCAGTTAACTGTGAAATCTCTTGCTTCACTCGTTCAACCTCTTCTCGGATGGTTACAGGCGTTTACTTTATGAATTCAAATTTCAAAGGTCTGCATAATCTTGTTGACGTTGGCCTTGGATTTTTCCAGTAAGTTAGATTAGAGTTGTTTTTATTAGTACCAACCAAAGGAACTACACATGTGAGGAACATATTTGCGTCTGTTATATCTTGATCTGTAAATGTTTGCTTGTACTCACTGTGTCCTGAAGAGCCATCGCAGCCCCATTTAGAAACTAAGGTATGCTCGTGGCTGATAGAATTCAATTGAGTTTTAGTTTTAGTCATCAAAAATCTCTTCGTGCAATGATTGTAGGGGCATTTTGACCACACTTTCAGAGACTACCAAATTTTCAGGATAACACAGTACTTTAGCTTCTAGTACTCTTTGGTATGAAGGAAAAATGTTAAACCCTTCTTCTTTTGCCGACTTCCTCAAAATTTCATACTGGTGTTTTGAGAGAGAGGCATCCGCAATTAGTGCCAAAGCTTTTTCAGCACAGAATCCTGAAGGCCTGTCCTCGAGGAGTGGAATTGATTTGGCAGCTGATTTTATTAGTTGTTCAGAAACGTTTTCTTTTAGATTTTCAATTTTCATTTATTGGCTTCTTAAACCACGCTCTTCAAAAGACTTTGACTGGCGACCCCTTTCGGTTATTGTATCAATATTATTTATAGAGCATGTATTTGTCAGCCAAGCCTCATTTTTTTTTTAATGAAACGACTTGCTTCTTTCCATTTTCTATTAAAGTGAGGTATAAAATAAAATATAAACGACCGAATGAGGAAAAAATCAAATAGGTTCGGCGGGAGATCTGCATATAATGGCAGACTTAAACAAGAGACTTTTCAACAGAATTATTGAACTGACAAACGGGGACGCAGGTTGACGCAGCTGGAAATGGTACAGTTATTTAGGTAAGAGTCTAAAGAATATTTTTAAATAAGAAACAAAATGGAGGAGTGTTGAGCACGTTAAATCTGGTTTACGGAACCTTTGCAAATATTGATTTTTCGACCGTTTACGTAGAAAATCCATAATTGCTTGAAGAATTAGAAAATAAAAATTATGATAACGTTAACGTTTCCTTCAGACATGCTGTAAAACGTATTTAAATTTTTAAATTATTATCAACTTGACGCAGAACAGATATTTACTAGAATACAAGGCCCTTTGCTGTATTCACTAAAAATGGTTACATAATGTAGCGACTTTAAAGGTGTTGCAACTGTTGTCGTAAGTGTAAATATTTCTCAATTCCATCGAAATGTATTATCAAACTTATATATTTTCAGAATACAAAACCACTTAGTGTTTCAAACAATTTGAAAATTTTGATTTTTTTTTTTGCCTCTCACACCACTGTGCGCCGGACTTATAGTATGCCAATGAGATGTTACAGTTTGTTAATGAAAACCCTGATTTTCATGAAAAAATCGTAGTGAGTGAGATCGGTTCATCGAGAGCAACAGTTCTGTTTACTAGACACTCTTACTTATAAAACCACTCAGAAAATGGTGAAATTGCCACTGCTTAAAACCATACACATGTGCACATTTACAATCCTGACTCTCCAGTTCCCCCATAAGTTAGTACAAGCACCTACCATTTTAATGATTTACGTCAGTTATTCTATTCAGAACTTTAAGTACTTCCTCCAAAGAATACACTCAGAGATCTCGAAACGCTAAATATCTTAATAAGGGCTCCTACTTAACATCATAACAAACAAAATATTAGAACAACCACTACCACTCTCATCCGCTTAGTTTTATATTCTGGTTCATCTATTGTACGAGTAACCTAAGAATGTGTAACATACCTTCATCCTATTTTAATTTTAAATCCTCCATTGACATGACCACAACAACGACATCGACATAATCTACTTAAGTAAAGTTTATAAGCTACATTCAGGCTGGGGCATCCGACCTCATCGCTTTCATCTGCTTCCTGGAAATGGCATGATTCATAGAGAATAGGGTGGAAAAGGAAAAACAAAGTTTGAAAGAAGGATTATCTTGCAAACCCAAAAATAAACCTCCACCATATTGCTGTTGCAATGTACTCGCCTCGGCATCATAAGAGCCCATTTTTGTTCTCCCATAATACATACAAGGATGCTGCAAATTAATATATGAAGGATAAATGAATATATGCTTCCACAGATTACACTGCGGCGGCAAGCTAGTAAGGTTCAACTTCCCATTGCATCCACCCGGCAACGACGACCTTATCCGGGCAGAGTGATAGCTCTCCAGAGTTACATACGAGTACATGAGCGAACAAACTTAGTATTAAAAGCATTTCCTGATGTTAACATCGCATTAATATCCTCGTCTGTGTGCTCTCTTGAGATTTATTGGATTTTAAAGTGCGGTGTAGAGGGGTGATTTTCGGGACTGTGATTGTGTGTCTACGCACAAAGGACCTCAACTAAATGTTTGATGAACCCATCGTATTGGGAGAAGCTTGCAATTTACCACCAAACTTACTTGAGGGTGATATTTCATTGTGACAGCTGGCTACTGGTGGTGGTGGATGTTTCAAGGGTGTGGATGGGCAGGAAACGGATTACAGGTACATGAAGGAAAAATAAACAGGTTTATGTGGGTTGGAGGTTGATATTCGGCGATTTGTCATCCCATTACTCTTCGACATAGAGTGTGGGCTATGAATGTAAGCAAACAGATCTGAGGAAAGAACAACAAGGTCCAATTGGAGTATACCTTTCCCTCGTCATGTACATTGCGAGTAATGGATGGAAATTTGATCGATGGTGCCCTTCTTGACGTAATAAAACGAATTTTTTTTTCCTGCACAAGTGCGGGAGTCATCTGATAGATTGATATCAAAATAAAAGGTAGGACACAATATTCGGTTACAAGAAATTACCATAACAGTGGTACGATACTAAGGCGACAGTTAGTCAACATTAGTGGGTCCATCTTGGCATAATAAACTCGACAGCGCGGTGGATCTTATAAGAGATTCAATCAATCATAATAAGCTGAATGGGAGCTGTAAATCTGAAAAAAAGGAAGGAAGGAAATGCCTTTGGTCCTTTAATTTGAAGAAAAATGAATTATTTGATTTTGGGTTCAATTTCAAAGAATTTTCGTGTGATTTGTTTCAGTTTTAATAAAGTTTGATCTGCTAACTTGTCGCCACTTTTGTTCTAATATTTGACAACTAGTGGTAACCATTTATCTCATTACAACCCTTCAGCCATTGTTTGAAGTGTCTGTCTACCAGAGATTAAAGTAATTTATATATCAGTGAGTCAACTGTCAGAAATTAATTATTCATTCAAAAAGACTCCTATCGACTTTCTAAACCCAACTCCTACTCTCATGTGTTGCATTAAAAAAGCGCACCAAAATCTCCTATCCGTTCCTTCCCTCCACTTCATTACCTTTTTCACAATTTAGTCCGTTGGAGAATTAATTTGATTAGTGTTCTTCTAACTCAACATACTTGCTTCCATATGCTCTGAGGGGATTACAAAATAGCTACCCCAGATCTAAGAACTAACGGTGTGAAAAGGAACCCCATTCCAGAGCCAAATAGACCATATGGAGACTCTGATCAAGAACTCGACAATATTCTACAATTGTTTGCGTCTCCCTTAATGACTTTTGAAATCCTAGTAAAAAAAATACAAAATTTGCTGACGAATAGATTCGAATTCCTTGGATGTTATATTTACATGCCCCTGTTGTCTGCCCTAAGGTTTACTCGATAAGTAGAATTCGCGAATCAGGAGCAATAATTCATATTTCGCAGTTAAGTTCTAGTCGGGGTTGTTATGTGAACCTAAGCAGTCACTAGGCGAACAGTACCAGCACCGGAGAATAACCATTGTGAACTATTTCGAGTATTTTGCGACAGTACGGGAAGCTGTCAGTACTCTGAATGGGACTCCCTTTGTTCTGGCAGCTGAATCAACCGGAGAGAAGCGACGAGCGAAATCAGTCACCAATCCTGACTAGTCTTTCTCGCTAAAAATGTCAGTGTGGTGGGAAGACCTTAATTCAATTTAAAATCGCGCAAGAAAAGTCTCGAAAAATCTTAATTTGGAAAACTAAAATATGCAAGTGTGCATTGAAATCAATTTTGTGAGCAAAACTTTTTAAATTAGAATGATGGCTGAATTCGGCTACCGTGCGAACACTTGTGTGTGTGAATGAACCGAGCTGTCAATTAGCAATCTTCATATTTTTTGGTTGGCCGTCTGACAGTGCAGGAGTTGTGCAACTAGTTCACGATAGTGAACAATTTAAAATGAAAATACTAAAAAAACAAAGAAAAGTTATTGAGCTAGTTACTGTGGTGGAGAGAATAAGCCCCCCTTACATATACCATATTGATCCAAAATAGCCCCTTCTTGTGTCTTTTAGTAGTCATTTGGCCATCTACTTGGGCCATAATTTTCTGGTGCACATTAAGTCAAACAAACCGTTGCCTGTTTTTGTTTTTGTTCCTTTTGCTCCTTTGGTTTTGTGGTGCCCAAAATAGAAATGAATGCAAGAACAAAAGCGTGTGCCATAAGAAGTAAAGAGCACAATCAAGGAGATCTGAGGAAACTCTATATAAAACCCTTATCATCCCCGTCCTGCTGTATGGCGCAGAAGCTGGACTTTGTGAGAATCAAATGAAAGTACACTTGGCGTCCTCGTTGACGGCACATGGAGAAGAAGATTCAATCAAGAACTATACCTGAGGTGTTTAGATCATGTACATAGAACGGATGACCACTGATGCCCCAGCCCGAAAAATCTTTGACTCCACCACTCAGGCACTGCTCATAAGAGGGCCACCTCATCTTCGATGGTGTGCGCAAATGGAGGGTGCCTCTAACCAACTAGGTACATGTAACTGGAGAAAGCTAGGTAAAGATCGAGCTGGCTTGATAAGACGCAAGGCCTAGCTTCTCGAAGCCACTTCTGCTGTGCTCCGCACGATTGGTTGGGACCTACAGTTTTTGCCGTTTCCGAAGGGCAGTTTTTTTTCGATTGAGAAAAGAGACACAGCATTGTCTCATTGCTAACGTGACATGTCACAAAATTTGTTGGTACCTGAATTAGATCTATTGGGCCTAAAATATTGGGCCTACATCACACACAGCTAACGATACGATATCAGTAATTTTTTTAGGCCGTATAATGTTAAACTGAGATGATATCGATTGGCCCCCTCTTTCCGCTGATTTTAACGCCCGGACTTCTTCTTTTCGAAGGGAAAGGTCTACGGCAACAAGCCAACCACAATCCCAATGCTAGACAACATTATTCAAGAAATTAATGAAATAATACCCGAAATGCGCCAAATGTTATACAAAATATCGATGGAATAAAATGCACCGCACCGCTGCGCTGCAGACGGCCATTTGGCCGATATAATATTACATTTTGTTATGAACCAAATAATCGGTCAGTAAAAAAAAAAAAAATTAAGAAATTGTGTTTCATTTTGTGTTGTACTGTACACATATTTATGACACAAACCATATGCTGATTAAATATCGGACAATCCCAATATTATGCAATGAATTTTTCCAGAGTATATTTAGAACTGCTATGGAATTTAAATTTCGTGGGATGACAAGTCCATGTGTGATGATAAGTCAGACCCTTCATTTGTCAGAAAAAAAATATTCATATGTAACAAAAATTATGTAAAGGGTTTCCCAAAATTCACGCAATATTTGAATTTTGCGCCAATTTTGCGGTAAAGTGCTGCCAAGAAAAAAAAGGCAGCGTGACAGCTGACAGTTCAGGGTTATTAAAAATGGAGTGCTACGGGAAAGAACAATACATTTTCATTGACGAGCAATATTTTAAAAATGAATTAATGGTGCTTGTTATCGCGACATGATAATCCAGTTGTTTGTACCTAAATTGCAAGATATGGATGTGAACGACATATGGTTTCAAGTCACATGCGATACAGTCCGAGATACGATTCAATTACTGCATGTATTTGGACTTTTTTCTTTGGGGTTTTTGAAGTCTAAGGTTTATGCCAACAACACCTTGAAGGAACAAATTGAGCCAGTATCAATGAAGTTCAGCCGCATTTATGCAAAAACGGTCAAATTCGACAAAAAGGGTGCGTATGTGCCAGCAAATCCGTGGAGGCCATTTACCCGATATGCTATTCCATACTTAAGCATATACTGTATACTTTATGTATCAATAAAACATTTACAATTTTTAATTAAAAACCTTTGTTTTCTATCAAAATTACTTCTTGCGTGAATTTTGGGACACCCTTTAGTTAGACTATTCAGTAAAATCTAAAAATTCGATTCTCTTAAATTAACAATTTCTATCTCTAACCTTGAGAATTATTACCTCCATTCATAAAATAAATTTATGCTCTGTTAGTTTTAATAGTCATCTTCTCGACACCTTACCACCCAGTGTATGTTACTAATGCTTATTAAACCAAGGCTAAGCCGAATGTCCTTGCTTTCCGCATTGATGGACATATCTTTCAATCAGTTGCCAAATGAATTCACGCCATCACCTCAGAGTATGCCTCCAAGGACATCCCACGATGCTACGGATTAATTAAGATAAAATACTCCCTGGATAATAAAGTTCAATCGCTGTGTAATAGCTAGATGAACAATTTTAAAATTCCACAACAGGACGACCGTTCCATTAACCAAACCGACTTGACTTGCTGTGGTTTCTCATTAAATGACTCTTAAAATTAAAACTTGAAAATTTATTTCCATTAATATCTTAGGGAGATGGTAAACTGATGTACTTGAGATGGCGGTTGTAGTCATAACTCTCCTTAGATGGGATATGGGGATACCGAAGGAAGCTACATACACCACCGTATCGTTTTATATCCTTGAAGAATTCTTTTGGTTTGCCTTTGTGAAACTATTTTCTCGCCTTGATGTTTGATGTAAGGAAAACTTCTTCCTGCCACCGAAGTTCCAGTCTTGACCGAGGATTTGTAACAATGCAGCATAATGGTCGAGGCGAAATTCCAGAGAAACGAATTGAATTTCAAATGGGCGGTGTATTTGCATAAGGAGTTTCGGTTTGTGTAACTCAATTGGAACTTCCTCTTACCATTGAATTGAGACCACAAAGGCAGGCGGTCAGATACACCTATGTACATATGTACTTGCGTACGACCGACACGCAAGGAATTAGGTTATACTAGCTGCAATGATTGAGTGCGGAGACTTTTTGGGACTCTTACAGTCTGCTTCGCATTATTGCGGCCAAAGTAACTTTAATTTAGTTTGACATTAAACAACAATGTCATGTAAATATTGAAAGTTGTTTAATTAGAAAAGTTAGTGTAGTTTATGGGCATAATAAGAGGGTGCTGTAGTCGGTACTGGACTCGTAACCTCAGTCAAAGAAGAATTATTTTGTTTGACAACTGGATACGAGTATGAATACATTTTCTCAACGTTCTTGTTTGCCATCTATTTGTTAGTTTGACCAGTGATTTGAGTCAGTTGGGAGGGGCATTTCCAATTAGAGTTGTTGTCGAATACTAATTTGTTCGTGCTGAGTATTGATTTTAGGGAGATTGAGAGTTTGATGTGAAAAGTAACACCCATCTGTATACGTCGTGTCTAAAGAACATTTTTTTTTTTCATAGGTTAGGTTATATGGTAGCCTTTTCCAGTTAAGATGTTCTCACTTATGTAATTCTCTATTTGAAACGCATCATTTGCTAAAACATTCCGCTAACCTTCAGTTCTTCTTCTTGTAGGGAAGTAATAGAAAATTATAAAATACGCATAATGCAACAATTTTAGATTGACTATTGGTTGTGACACCTTTTGGAGTACACTAATGTAGGTATTGCAGGAGTAGAAGACAAGATGTGATAGTCACATTCTTTTCAACAATACGATGAGTGAGTTGCTTGTTCTGGACAAGATATCTCATCAGGAACGTCACTACTCTGGCTCATTGAATTTCAATTTTGGTATATAATGTACACTTAACAGATATCAGCAGGTCGCCAACCGGAGTAGCTACTTTATAAATATATAAATTAAATAGCTACTTTATAAAAAAAAAGTTTCTCATTCCTATTCCATGTGGGTGATCAAAATAAGTTATTTTATTTATGACTGACTTTTCCAGTCTCAAAAATGAGACATTTTGACTGTATCTTCTGGTAGTATGCTTCCTGGATTGCGATCGAAGATATGATTCCTTTTCATCTTATGGGAATTTTAAATCCTGATGGGGTACCTTCTGATCAAAAAGTACCGGAATTCTTCAATAAAACGAAAACAGTTCAATTAATCATCGATATTCATTTTATTCCCTTCTAAATGATCCCCATTGCAAGCAATATACATATTCCAACGCTTCCTCCAATCTCCAAAAGACTTTTCATAGGTCGATTTTGTAATCGCCTTATTCGTCTCGAAACACTTTCCGCGAAGTAGTAACTTGAGATTAGGAAAAAGTCACAAGGAGTAATGTCAGGTGAATACGGAGCTTGCGGAACGGTATGAACGTTGTTTTTAATCAAATAGTCACGTACAAGATGAGATGTGTTGTTTATCCACAATTCTGGCCTCTTGCGACGAACATTTTCCCTCAAACGTTTTAATACGCTCACGTAATACTCCTTATTTACTGTCTGGTCTGGCGGAAGAAATTACGGTCAAGAAAGCCTTGATTTTTGTTCGATTCTGTGGTGCTTTTTGGGTTTGTTCGTCGATGATTGTTGGTTAGTTTCGATGTCATATTCATAGACACATGTCTCGTCATCGGAAATGATGCCATCAATAACCAGAGGCCCAAAGAAAACATTTCTTTAGCGACATCAATGTGATGCTGTTTCTCCAACAAATTCAGCACCTTCGGCACAAGCCGCGCTTCAACTCGTCTCATGTCTAAAACATCGTGCACAACGCTCTGCACCGATCCGAACGAGACACCAAGATCGGCTGCTATCTCCCTGATGCTCACACGACGATCTACGAGGGCAATTTTCTTAACTTTTTCGATGTTTTCGTCAGTCATACGTCAATAATCAACCACAGTACGGCCCGCTTTAAACTCTTTGTACCACACGTACGCTTGTGTTTTCGACATTGTCGAGTCCTCGTAGGCTACCGTTAACATTTCCAACGCTTCCGCAAATGATATTTTGTTAGAAACACACAATTTCAGGCAAACTCTTTGCTCAACTAAATTTGACATTGCGATGTCCAGTAAAGCTAACCCACATTAAGGGTTGGTACACACACGACTATTGACCGGGAAAACAAGACTCCGTGTATTAGGCATGTATTTGCGATAAGTTTTGGACCTATCAGCATCTTTTTACCTGAAAACTTTAGAGAGAATGATAGAAAAATATTCGTATATCCAATCATTGATATTCAAGAAAGGACCCTCAGTAGGCACCACGAGGCTTTAGCGTAGGAGATCCTTCGAACCTTGTCGTAATCTTATCTTTAACATCGAAAACGGTATTACAGAGGGGAAATACATCTACTCCCTGTGTGTTTGTCGATATGTAAATATGCCAAATATGTATTTATTTATATAGGGAATAGGGCCTAGTTTCTTTCAGTGATGGGTGATATGATGTTGTTTAAAAATTGTAACTATTATTCCATACGAAAAGCAGATAGGGCTGCAAAGTTTTGCCGGTCGTTTTCTTGTATAACTTCAGAATTATTGAACCGATTTCCCTGAATTTTGTTTTATTGGTTAGAGAAATCTCTTGGGGAGTGTCTAGGTGTCCGGGATGAGACATACAATCCATTATGTTAGGTTAGGTTGAAGTGGCTGTCAGCTGAGAGGCCGATACACTTAGCGCATTGTGATACCACATCGATTTTGGGGGGAAATGTCCCTTACCTACTTGTAGAACCAATTAGAGCTTCTGATGAAGCGTAGGAGGCTTCTAATGTTTGCATGGTCTGCTTAGGTCGCTGAAACAAAAGATTGCTAACTGAAGTTTGCTTCTTGTAGAAAGAGAGAGACAGCTGGACAGATACAAAGAAGGTGAAAATAGTTTCCTCCTCTTCTTCCTAAGGCAAGGACATACAGCTTTTACAGAAATCGTTTGAACATAAGCTAAACCTTGTTGCATGCTTGCATTTTTAGAGCGTTTCAGATCCAGCTTCGGCGAAATCTGTTTTGTCGCTAGACACGTTGTACCACCTAAGATTTATTCTCACTAATTTAAATTTACATGTAGCAATAAATATGCCCAAGGTACCTTTATCTGGTAGAATGGGTATCGTTGTTCCACGTCTGGTAAGTTGATCGGCTTTACAATTCCCTGAAATATACCTAAGTTCCGGCACTCAAGAAGGTTGAATTTTGAACTGCTTCGCCATTTCTGTAAGATGCGATCGGCAATTTAGAGCTGTTATTGAATTTAGAGGAAACGATTCCAAGTACTTGTTTGCTGATATTTAGCCAGGATGAGACTTCTTTTATTGTCATTACTGGAACACGCTACAATTATTTAGGAGAGGCTTGTGAGAGAAGACGCCTCCACTTACTCTTTCGTTAGTTTTTGAGTCGACAATGTAGAAATGTATCGACTTGTCTTTTAGAAATGCCCAGAATGACCTGGAAGGGATGGTTTTTGTCAAAATTTAACTTAGGTACGGTGTAGTCGATATTTTCAGGAAAGATGTTGAAGTTATTCTGAACGAAGGCCGAATGGCCAAATGCTTTACTGGACTACTTTGAAGTCCAGTAAAGTATACGCTACCATTTGCTACCAAAGATGTCGAGGGGTGTTAAATGAAACAGAGTGTTCAGTTCTGAAAAGGGTGTCATTTGCTCCGCTTATGCACAAATAAACTGACTGTTGGACTTGTTTTTTTTTTATGGTTTATGGCCTTTTCTAAGGCACTACACCAGACAATCACCGTGTATGTGAGGATCGGTATAGTGACTGAAGTATAGAGCCAGTGAGTGCAAACCCCATTTGTTCCTAATAGTTATTTTGGTAGAGAAAAGTGCAACCGCAGTTTTCTTTAGTCTTTTTTGTATGTTAGGTTTCCAACTTAGTTTTCTATTCAAAATAAGACCCAGATATTTTGCTTCGTTAGAGAAAGTTAAGCTTATTCTATTAAGGATGGAGGGTCATTGACTGGGATTTTATATGTATTTCCTGGAGAAGAGAACTAGTACAGTTTTGTGGGGATTCACATCTAAACCACATAGAACTGCCCATCTAGATAGCTTATAAGCATTTTGTAGGAGTTCTGCAATATCTCGCAAATTAATAAGAATATTAAAATCGAACTTATTTGTCGTTATAGACCCAAATAGTTTGCAATTTTTTTTTTCAAGTTTTTTGGTTCATGTATTTTGGAAATGCAATTAGGGATGACACTAATTTTTTGCACATATTCCCCTTACACGCTCTTTTCAATGAGATGTGGCACGTATATGTATGTATGTATATACGAAAAAAAATTATTGTGACTTAAAAAAAAAAAAAAAAACCCCACCGGCATTGTGTTTGAGTCATTGTTCTGCATGACATGTCTGAAAACCGTGCATATAACTTTTTCAGTTAAGGAAGTAGCAGGTGGTGACAGACAGATGGACGGATGGACGGACGCGTCCGTATATTTACTTAACCCTGAGAAGTAAGAGGGAACGATAGTGAGTCAGTTGTATGTTGCCATAGGTCCGTCTGTTTGTCTCTCACGGCCTCACAACTTTTTAAAGCAGAAAGTTGAAAATTGAATAGAAAAGTTTTAAAGGTTGAAGTTATTTTGCTTGTATAAATAAAATATGAGTGAAATGTATACGAGTAGTTCCGTTATTTCTACGTTATACGTCGGAAAAAAAAAGATAAAAGGTTCAGCTAAATTTATTTATTTAATTATTTTTAACCTTCTCTCATGATAGGTGAACTTAAACGCTGTGACAACGCCTGTAGTATGCCAGTAGTACCGGCCCATCTGCCAAGTTCTGAAACGTAATCACAACTACTTCATTGAGCTTATAGCAAGATGTAGTAGTATCCCAATGGGTGGCAAGTGTGGGTCCTTGTCCACCAAATAATGGAGGAAGCAATTTTTGTTCAGTGATGCTGGTGCCAACGTTAAAACTTTCAAACTTTTAATTGGTACAAGGCTGGTGGAGCACCTCTATAGCTACGTACATACATATGTATGTTGTCCAGATGACTGTGTTCACTGGCTGTGTTTAGAAAGAACCTACTTATGGTCGACTTTTCCACTAGCTATAATATTTCAAGAAACCACCGAACTCTCAGTCAATTGCTGAGGTATCATCGCAATTGATTTGATGTTACAATTATTTGATTGCTTTTTGTACTCAACTAGAAAAGGGAAATATTAAAAAAAAATTTGATCTTTGCGCCCTCGTCAGAGAACCTTAATTGGGTGGATTGATATTTTGTTAGATCTGTCATCAATTACCTACTCTCATTTCCACCAAAAACGATAAATTAACCAAAAACCTAAGAAATACCTTCATAGCACTCGAAATAATTTTGTACAACTTCTCGACGCACGTGTAGTGAACCCACCTACAATTTGCGCCTATAAAAAAGGCTTATTCAGCAATTCAATATTCGACAAAAGAAACCCGCAATTGAACAGGAAGTATTTATTTCGATTCGGCTATTAACCCCATCGTAGTGCTTTCAATTTATTTATGTATCTGTATCTGCAAATACACATAAAGCCAATGAATGATGAAGTAAAAGAAAAGTTAACTGGCAATGGTGGTGGCGAAGAAGTAAATTCATCATTCATTCAGATGAAATGCGAATCTCCGTCCACGTTTTTTTTTTTTTTGTTGCTTGGCTTGGCAGCGTCAACTTTAATTGAATATTCAATTAATAACGTTTTTATTTAGCTACGTTTGACTCTGTTTCGAGTGGAGGGCTTGACGGATTGCGAACTTGGATTGAATTACGGACACAGGCTATCTGTAGTCGGATGAGCGGATTAATGATTTAGTACTTTTGATTCGCGGTATTAATTTTGGTTTCTCTGGCAGCTAACTATGAAACCAAGTTCATACTTGAGAGAAAGAGGTAAAACGATGGTAAAAGCATATAAAGTTTTTTTTTTTACCAATATAACCTACTTATTGCTTTAAATAAACTTAAGTATTGTGGGTGTTATTAAGTGTGTAGCAAAAAAATAACTTATGCTGTCTAAGTAAGCTCTCCTCACTTTCATACATTAACTTTCAAACTGCATTATTATGCGGATTTGTTCGGTATGAAATGAATGCCTTTCTATTTTTAAAATCAGTTTATACACCAATTAGGGTGTGCTTGGTACTCGTATATCATATAAAATAATTGTAATATACAGTGCCCTCCAAAAGTTAGCTGAAATCCCGATGTATATAAGGTTTTTTTTTTAGGTTTGTTTTTCGAATTGGCAATACTTTTTCTACCGATAGCCAATTTGACAGCTGACAGCTGATTTGTTCTCAGTTTGGTTTGTCATTTCACCTTGAATAGACTTACTCCAGAACAACGTTTGTAAATTGTGCAAATTTATTTCGAAAATCGTGGTTCAGTTCACGAAACTTACCGTGCGCTACGTCCATTTTACGGTAGACATAATCATCCATACGAGCAAGTAATTCAAATAACCATGGATCGTTTTCGTACCACGCATACTCTAATTGATAATACGCATCCGCAGAGACGTCGTACCGAAGAAGCTGTTGCTGCTGTGGAGCGTAGTATTGAGGAAGACCCGAATGAATCCATCGTGCATAGCAATTGGAGCTGTGTCCATCCACTTTATGGAAGATTTTGTGGAACGATCTTGGATAATGAGCTTACAAGATCCAGCTTCTGTAAGAATTGAAGCAGCTTGACCATTGTGTGCGTCGTAAGTTCGGTGAATGGGCCCAAAACGAGATTGTTCTTGATTCTCATTTGCACTACAAAGTTTTGTTCAGCGATGAGGATAATTTTTAGTTGAATAGCTACGTCAACAAGCAAAATTGCCACATTTGAAGAGAAGACAATCCACAAGTCATTACATCCACAAAAAGTCACTATTTGGTGTGCTTTATTGGCATTGATCCATATTTCTTCAAAATGACGCCGGTCACAACGTTACAGTCAATGGAGAGCGCTGTAGATGCATGATTACTGACTTTTTTTGTTCCCTAATTAGACGAGCTGTGGTTTCAACAAGATGGCACAACTTGCCACACAACACGTCACAATCAATTTATTGAAGGAAACATTCGATGAGTGCATAATTTCGCGTAATGGACCCGCAATTGACCTCCAATATCTTGTGATTTAACACCTTTGGATTATTTTATATGGGGATATGTGTACTCCTTAGTCTATGCCGATAAACCAAATACGATGGACGTTTGTTTTTCTTTTTTTTTAAGAAAAGCTCATAGTTAAAAAATTACAGCTATTAAGCGTAGTACGCTCCGCTATTGGCTATTGTTGCAGGTCTCCAAATCGGTCGAAAAATACTCTTTCCTATATCAATTAAATTCTATTTTTGTTGTGAAAATGATTTTAAAAGTCAACATTTTTAAATTGCTTGTAAAATGTTTGTGGAGACTGACGTCGAGATACATATGTACATATTTTACATTCGAACTGTGTACCAGAAAGCGAAATCCCAAGCAGGGAATGACTTGCACCGTACAATTTGTTTTGCTGGAACAACACACCTAATAGGCCTTAAACTAAAACCAGGTTTGACGAAAGAGAGGCTTCTCGAAACATTTTTCTTAAACGAATTAGTAAGTTGACATAAATCAAGAGATTGGTAAAATAATTACATTTTGTCCAAAATTATTAAAAATGGGTTCTATTGTGCCCTAACAAGTTCTAGTCTAACGATTGTAACTTATGAAATATGAATTTGATGCTATTTACTGTCAAGGAACGATTGCAAAGTGAAATTTTTCTTAAAAAAAAGACTAGACCTTTGACCAAAACATAATGCTCTTAGTCTTAGTCTCAAACACATCAAAACATCGAAGGAAATCGTATACAAATTTCTAAATCGTCGAAAAGGACAAATATCGGTAGACCGTAATTACCTCTCCAAATCGTGAAAAATACGAAAAATAAGATTACATAACAGTGCTGGCGTTACCAAAAATATGACAAATCGTTAGCGCCGTTTTCAAGAAAACTGCACTTTTTCAAAATTGTCCTTAAGCGAAGTAAAGTTAATTCTGTAAGTTTAATTTTGGTAGAATAGAACGCCTTTGAGCATTATTCTACAACCTCCAGATATCCGTTCAGCCGTTAAGGTTTCAGTCCGAGGTACAGACAGTGGTGTGGTGGTAACATCATCGGTTGTCACGCTGTTGGTTCACGGTTTAAATCCTGATGTCAAGAATCATCTATTTATTTCGCATGAAATAAATAAAAAAGTCGATCAGTTGCGAAAGCTAAGTCAACTCTACTGCGAAGGCAGAACACTGGCAATAGAGTAGTCATATGGCTGAAATCAGGAGGACGGAAAAAATACTGTGAATCATGAGCAACGGCAAAAGCACAACAAACAAGCTCCCCAGTTATCTGGGCGCTAACCTTGGAGTTTACAGAAATTTAATACCATCTGAGTTTCAAACCTCTACACTAAAATCTTTCTTTCTCTCTCTCTTCTTCACAATACCCGTGTCCTGTAATAGTATAAGAGTATTCATATCTACTTAGGCGCGCGCAAATTATAAAAAAAAAATTGGGAGACCTAATTTATTGGTGATGGTGCTTCAGTTCAGGGTGAACTTGGCCCTCAAACAACAAGCGTCACCAGCCAGCTCGATCTTGGGCTAGTCGCCTCTAGTTTTGCATACGGAGTTGGTTAATGATTTCTTACTTTAGCGTCGTCCCTCCGGTTTGGATTCGAAAACTTACCGGGCCACCCGCTCTACATGTGATAGCAATCCTAGGCGATGAATTTGAATCCTTCTGACTACGTCGATGTCGCCATACAACCGGTATAGTTTGTAGTTGTATTTTCAACATTTTCCTGCGATACGTATGGCACCGAATAATTTTTGGTGTTGGCAGAACTGGGATGATGACGGTCTTATATGAACTCACTTTAGATATCCGGGTTTGCTACTCAATTGCGTTCTTAACCCTACTTAACCCTAAGAAACAGTGGTTGGCAAGGGTGATTCTTCGTTTGATCTCTGCGCTGGAGTCATTGTTTGAATTTAGAGCGGAGCCTGTCCATAGGCAAAGTTCTTAACTACCTCAAAATTGTAGCTATCTCTTGTTCTGTTCAAGTCGCCAATGTTGATAGTCCTTTTTTGAAGACAACGTATTATACTCGTACGAAAGCACCACTGACAACCCGTAGCGTTCTTCCAATGTCAACGACATACACGAGTAATTGTATAAACTTTTGAAAGATTGTACCACTGATGTTAGCTCGAGAGTTTTGTACATTAATTTCAGGTATTTTCATTATTGCAACATACGCTTAGTCGTTTCGATTGTTTTAAGGACCTAGGAGTTTATTTTAACTCTAATCTTGCCTTCGCGAAGTATATTGTTGCACAAATGCGAATTTTTGGACGCATGGTAAATAATTCTACAGATTAAAAAAAAAACGAACATGCTGCTAAATTTTACTATGACTCTTCTTTATTCCCAACAAAACAAACAAAACCGAGTCACCAGCCGAGTCGGTGCTCTCGATAGACAGAGCTAGCGGCTCGGATGGGTTCATGAGGTGTCACTTAAATGGCGGTTGTAACGTAGCGTGGGGTAACAATATTCATTTCATTGTTAAAAGGTCAAATGGCTATTTAGCGAAACTTTATCCGACTCGCATTGAAAGGACTTCCATGGGACGATGCATTTAACCTATCATCATACGAGTATATGCATATCATATAAATACTTTTGTTTCAAGGACTGTAGTATCGAAAGCGGCTTACCTGATCACACAAATGTAAGAGATCACATTCTGCTACTTTATTAACTTCTTCACACCTGAGTCACACTCTTAAAATAATATTGGTATAAAAAAGTGTATCGATGAATATGTCTAAGTCAAACTTTTACTTTTGAAAATCAAAAAAAAAAAAAAGATTATCTTTATTTCCAACTAAATACATGAGTATGCACGAACCCTGAGCAATTTGCTCGAATCAATTACTGCAAACGGCAACAAGACCATTTACTTCCCCTCTGAGTTGCTACGGCAAACAATTACTCCTCAATAACTTAAAACTCAATTATAATTATTATATGATGTCCACGCTAATGATAATAATAGCGCGTAAGTGCTGTAGAGAAAGTAATCCCCCCTCCTCTTTAGCACTCGGTGTGAGAGTTGCGTGTGGGAACTTATGTGTAGGTACGAGTACTCTTTCGTTTTAAATTTCGATCATCGCGATTCAACAAATTATAGGTATAATCGGGTGTGAAGCGAAATGTTATAATGACATAATATACTTATACATACGGTATTAATTTAACACTCTAATGTACTGTAGCTAATCAAAAAGAAAGAAATTCAAAAAAAAAAAATCATCGCCTTGCCATTATTTGTAGATGGAGAGGGCAACACAAGAAATACCATCCCTCAGTTGGAGACGAAGAATTTATTACCGAACATAGAATTAAATAACGCCCCCCACAAAGGTAATTAAAGATAACTTCAGTTTACTTTCTACTCTGGGGCCCCCTGTTACAGAGATGAGTTTAATTTTGGCTGGATGGTCGGGTTTTTCGTTTGTTTTTCGGCGGCACACTCTCGGTGGTACCTCAACGATAATGACCCTGGAGCTTCTCTAGACATTTTAATGGATCGGCATAATAACAAGGACTTATGCGCTTTCTATGTGTTGAATCTGTTCCAATGGGAAGTTGGTAATTAGAAAATTTCAGAGCAGTGAGAGAAATTGTGACGACGTCAACAACGACTTTTTGTTTTATTTAAGGCGGGCCTATTAAAGTTCTTAATTACCCCGTAAGATTGTATTTATTATGCCAAATTACACTCTAATAGGAATCAGTTATGCAGTTTCGGTAGGAATGTTTAAGCATTTAATGGCTGTTTGCTGAATGTGGTAAGTGGAATATCCTTTGATGTTTTTTTTAGCAAATGAATTGCTAGAATTGATAATAATCACTTTGTGAGCGTCACCGTTCATTTGTAAGTACGCCACTTCTATTAAAGGTATAAAAATGTTTACGAGTATAATATTCCAAATGAAAACCGTTTCTTTCTTGGCTTGAATAAGATAGTACATAGTAGGGAAGGGATGAACATAAGAATACAACATCTATGTTTGTTTTTCCCAAACACAGTATAAGTGCATTGATGTTTTACGATGTTAAAGGTGTTACGCAATTTTGATAGAAAACACAGGTTTTTAATTAAAAAATGTAAATGTTTTATTGATTCATAAAGTATACAGTATAGGGTTATGTATGGAATAGCACATCGGGTAAATGGCATCCACGGCTTTGCTGGCACATACGCACTCTTTTGTCGAATCATGACCGTTTTGCATAAATGTGGCTGCATTTCGTTGATACAGCGCCCTTAGACCTTAAACCTGACTTCAAAAAAGCGCAAAGAAAAAAGTCAATCGGCGTTAAATCGCATGATCTGGGCGGCCAATTCTGATCACTAAAACGGGAAATTATACGACCAGGCATCATGTATGGCATCGTGTTGTGGCACCGTATTGTTTAAACCACATGTCGTTCACATCCATATCTTGCAATTTAGGCACAAAAAAATTGGATTATCGGCTTCAGTTCTTGAGTCAATTGTAGTTTGTATGCATGAAGATGCAAATCTTTCGTGAGAATACGCTGTAGAGAGCTTCTCGAAATGTCCAATTCTTGACCACGGTGCCGAATTGATGTTCCTAGACTCTCAACAACATTCTCACGAACTGCTTCTATGTTTTGTGTTGATCGACTTGTTGAAGAACGGCCAGATTGCTAATTGATCCAGTCTCCCTGAATTGAATTTGAATTAATCTCTTCACAGTTGATGAAGTTAAATCACATTCCTATCATATTTCGTACGAAAATTGGGAACTGTAGCTGCCAAACCTTCATTATTTTAAAAATATTGTTTAACAATGAATATGTGCTGTTCTTTCGTGTAGCACTTCACGTTTAATAACCCTGAACTGTCAGCTGTCTTTTTTTTTTTCATTGGCAACACTTCAATGGCGCAAAATTCAAATCTTTGGTGAATTTACTGACACCATTTATAAATACTCCTTGCCAAAAGGAACTTATAAATACGAGATGATACTCGTAACTCTTAGAATGCACCAAATCATCAGTACCAAATCATCAGAGTGAGCTCTGTGTTTATTAATTTTTACTCTTTTTTAATAAACTTATCTTACGATTGGCGAACCTATAACTCTGTGACAGTACCCCATCTACAAAAGGGTTATTCGATTGCGGTGTCTTAACATATTTCTGTTAAATGTTGCATACAGATCCTGCCTAATGTCTTAAAACGTTCACACTAATCGGCACGTACCAGTGTGGTATCCAGGTTCCAGTAGATCGACAGTAAACCAAATAAATCAGCACTTAAACAATTTCTGAGAAAATATAACGAATTACAAATAAACCAATTAACTTTTATCGACTTCATAATCGAATATGATAGTATTCATCATATTAATCGGATTTATGTCGTCCGATATACGACGCGAGGTATAAAAAACTAAATAAAATTGTCCACACGCTATTGAATATTCGGATACGGATATCCGACATTTGATACGTGATGCTGGATATGTGTGGAAACTACGAACTAGCATCACAGAGATTTCTGGAACAGAATTTGTCACATGCTCTAGTTCTTGGAACATGAAAGCTTTCGAGCGAATTTAGAAGAAAACATAATCTTCCTTATTTCTCTAATTGAAGTATTAAACTTAATCCTCTTCCTTCTATTTCTTATTTTTTGTATTTTTTATTTTTAAACAGTAGTTTTGTATGTTACAAAATAATTCACAATAATGACAATTTCCGTCAGTGGAAAAAGAGAAATATTTAGTACTACAGATACGTATGCAGATAGGTAATAAGGATTTTCAGGAATTAATAAAATTAACTTAATTGGAATAAATTCATTTCATTTCTTTTATTGACTAAATGAATGTAGGTGGCTTTAAAGGCTGCATTTACTATTCGCTGTTGGTGTTTCAAGACAGTTTTCAGGTAGCTATACAGTAGCTATACACTCCAATCTTGACCATTCATGCTTAGGATGACTTTATTTTCTGAGAGCGTATTTTTGCCAATGAGCTCGTCTAGTTGTATTTACTCGTAATATTGGACAAATTCCGATGAACTGGACTTACATCTACTTTCAAGTACAGATTACATAGAGTAAAGATCTGGTGAAAAGAAAAAAGTAAGTAAAGAAAACTCATGTAGGATTCGAGCCGAAGGCGGCCGAATGGTTGACGGATGCTACAGCACCCATAAGAGGACAAAAGGGATAAGTAACAGTAAATACCCTACTTCTACGCCCTAATCACAAAATGTCAGAACGCCCAATAATTGTTAGCGGGATTAGGTATGAATATTTGAGTGATATGACAAATTACTACTACACCGCTTCGCTGCTCCTTTACCCTATTTGTAAGAGTTTCAGCTATGACTTTGGTCGTTAATATCCCACCCCATCTCATTGTCGTTCACATGCTTTAAAGTATTTTAATTAATTTTATAAAACATACATATTTCAATTCCAAATCAATCAATATCTGGAATTCAATGAATGACAAAACCTATTTTCTCAAATGAAGGTGTCGCATATTAAAGCGACGGAATAATGGAAATTTAGACATAAATACAATTCGTTCTTCCATAAAATCCATAGTACCCATTCTTGTTGCGATCTAAATAATACTTCCCCACCAACGTCCAAATGCATTTTATTCCATTCAAAAGATACAATTTTCAGCACAAGATAGTGAAAGTTTTCTTGTTGTTGGTAAACTCAAAAAGGCAAAGGAAGAGATGTCAATCAGTGTTGCTTTGCAAATTTTCTGCTTGTCAATTGCATTCAGTGTCGGAGCTGAAAATCTTCACTAAACATCTCGGCTTTCAATTTCAATTTTCTACTGACAATAGAAAAATTTTACCGAAACAAATTTACACAATGCCTGTCTGTCGGTTCATTGCGGTTATGTAGTACGAGTAATGTTTCCGTTCATTGACATCGGAGCAGTAAATTAACCATTGCTAATGTTTGTGTTAATTGATTTTGACTTCTATTGATGATGAAGGCATTCGCTTTTGTGTGCTAAGAAAGAAAGAATGATTAAATTGCGGCTAATAAAAGAATTCGCACTTTCAAAAGTTTGACAATTTTTTTTTTTATTTAACTTTTATGTAGAAAATTTTATTGTGTGTCTATAATTTTTAAGATACCAAGCGGATACAATTATTACGTGATGAGCTGAAAAGTTTTTTTTTTGTTTTTTTGTTTTGAAGAAGGTGAAAATCTTGAGACTCTATGGGAATCGCAAAACTGCGAAACTTATTGTGTACATCTAGGATGACTTCTACCTCAGGGTTGATGTGTATATCTGCAATCTTTAATTATGTCGTATTGCATTTTTTTCAATACCATCTGATACCGGGTCGATATGCAAGTCACGATGTTAGTCTTTGTTTTTTAGGTACCATTTCTTTATTTTGAAATGTATAATTGAATGCCATACGACCAGACGAGCTTAAGTATTTGCTAATATAGCACTATTTTTTTCTGAATAGATAGCTCCAAATTACCTCCTATTAGCTAGTATAGCTTTCCATATTTTATAATTAATCCTTCTGCTTTCTTTTTAACGTGTTCCTTCCAATTTAATTTGGCATCTAAGGTCATTCGCGAGATTCTTTGCTGTGCTAGCATAAGGAACTATTTGGTTGTTGATGAGAACACCACTGCCCGTTTTCGTCAATAACCTAATAGTTCCTCATTCTCTTGTTTGTAAAGTTGACGTGGGTAGAATTTGCCTCATTAAGTTTAATGCGACATTGTTGCGTTAAATCTATTACTTTATTGACTGCATTCTACAGCTTAACAATAGCTTTGTCTGCGCATTTGTCAACTGCAAGTAATATGGTGTCACAAAGTTGGTCTGAGAATACTGCCCTGTGGGACACCTGCCGTTATTTCCTTCAATTCGGGGTATTCTTCCCCGTATAGTTTTCGAGCAATCTAAATGGGCATAATTAAAATTCAAAAAATTATATTTATTTGTTTGTTTTAATGCAGCAAACAATTGGTTTAGTAGGTGAACGCAGACGTTTTCTGCTAAGTGTATGACCACTCTACTGCCAGTGTTATGCCTTCGCAGTAGATTTGACTTAGCTTTCGCAATTGTTCGACTTTTTTTATTTATTTCATGCGAAATTTGTACGTGTTGTGGGTATCTTCAAATGTGCAGTTTTCAACGCAATGTTGGGGATGCTATCAACACCAGGCGCTTCTATTTTTATACAGGCTCTCAGGACAGTGACGAGGGGAATTGGTTGGGCCCACGTCGTTTTTACTCTCCCCATTTACTCCGATAATCCTTGTTGTTGCGGGAAGGCAGCTGCGAAAAAGTTGTGGACGTGGGCGAGGATTTTCGACCACCCTTCAGCTTCAGCATCACCACATAGTAGTGGTGGTTTCCTCATTCTACCAGTACACTGGTGTCCGATGCACTGTTCCTGTCCTTTGCTGCATCGATGCATCACAGGCTCTCATCATTCATCGGCTGACCCGCGTGGAGATATACATATATATGTATGTTGTCTATCGTAGCTCGATATACAGAGTTTGTAGTTCTCATCCACTTTTCAGAGCTGTGCAGAAAATTAAGTTTAATAACCTGGGGATCACTGTGAGTATATTTGGAGCTTACTCTCCCCGTAGAATTTGGTACCAGACACAAAGGTGATGTCGACGATGAATCCTCTTCCGTTTCTGCTGAAGGTTAGCTCGTGTCTGCATCATACACCTCAGTAGGTTCTGAGATGACTCGCAGTGGTTGAGAGTCAGTTGGATGACCCTCATATTTGTCGCTGTGAAGCTTTTAGCGCGAGTTGGAAGGCAGGACATCTTATGCGTCTTGTGCTGTATTTGACGCTGTGGACCTTTTTCATCTGAAGCAGTGCTCGGATCGGTCTTCGCTCTGACAGTCCTTTGCAAATTGAACCGATAGCGCTTTATATGTGATGTTTGCTACTGCTGTCTGTGTACCGACACATGTCTTCTTCATAGACTTTTTTGCTGTTGCTGGTATAGGTTTTTGTTGTTCTAACTGCTCCAAGAGAGCTAGATGGAACTCCTCTTTCATGGTGATCTCATCTAGGTGCTTTACCTCTATCATTGCCTCATTTGTAAAGGTTCTGACTTCGGCTTTTCTTATCGACCTTCTGCCGGAATTCCGAAGTTTGGACTGTTTTTTTCCTGACGTGGTTGACTTTTTTCTTAGTTCCTTAAGGACTGGGTCTGCTTTCACCTTCCTTAAAATGTCCGCGTAGGAAAGGTCCCCAGAAAAGTTTGAATTAGAGAGGCATTGCTTATATACCCTAGGCTCTGTTCTTCGCAGCATTGGCCAAATTATAATGCTTGTTGAACCAAGGTTAGCTGGAGTTCAATTTGTTGGTGGAGCGGGCAAATGTATAGCCACATTCCCAAAAGAGTTATTTTGGTAATGGCTTCGCTTACATCGGTACTCCTGAAATATATGCCAGTTCATGAAAATTCGCAACAAGTTATACTTCTGCTCCCAGTTAGACAACTTCCAATTTGTAACCAAGCGATCATGTTATCCTATCATTGATGTCTGTTGAGATTAGGACATAATTGCGTGGCTGTGATGAGAGAAATAGCCAAGGAAGCTTAGGCGAAATTTGAGTTAGATCTCGGAATAAATAAGGTATGACTAGAAATGTGGAAATGTGTGCGTTTCTGTTTTCCCCTCGAAAATTTCAATATTTTTTTGAAAATAACTTAGTACTGATCCATAATGAGCGAAAGTGTTAATTTTCAGTATTTTCATTGGTGACGCCTTTCACTGAACGTATTTTGATGAAGTTTGGTCAAACATTTTATTGTGGTATATAAGGTGCCGTGGCGCCATGGCTCTTCGGACGTACGTACAATTTTCCAACATGCGTCCGTATCCCCATACCTCAAAAATACTCTTGACGACCTATAAAGCTGAGACTATGTAAATTCGTCATGGGGCAGAATTACTTAGTCAAATTTTCTATTTCTATAGTTTTCTAGGTTGCAAGGTATTGAAAACGCCATTTTCCTTCTGGTTTATAATACATAGTATTTCTCTTCAGGCGATTAAACTTCGGGAAGTGATAGATCGTAATACGAAAAGAAAAAATTGTATGGGAGCAGGTGGTTAGAAGTTTGTTTTGACTCAAACCACTAACACTGGATCTCCGCCTTCTGGACAATAGAGGGAATTACCCTGTATAGCATGTTGACTGAATCTGTTAGCTCCATTAGTGGACTTTTAGTATTTTGCTCAGTACACTTTAACTAAGGCATTTCGAAATTTCATATCATACCCTAAAAGGCATCTACAGTATTTCTAAAATTGTTTAGGTTTTCTGGAAAGGCTGTGTAAGAGATTGCGGCCTGCCTTATCAGTTCTGTTGGATTATGGTAACCAATTCCAGTTGTGGATGTCGAAGTCGCCGCAGACAATTACCTACTCTTTTCTGTGACAAACTAAGTACTACTTACATTGTTTACAACACAAAGAAATAATGATAACAAAATCCAATTGCATTTTCAAAAAGCGTCGAAAGTTATTTATTCCTGTCCATTCGTCCATCCGTCCATCCGTCCATCCGTCCATCCGTCCATCCGTCCATCCATCCATCCATCCATCCGTCCATCCGTCCATCCGTCCATCCGTCCATCCGTCCATCCGTCCATCCGTCCATCCGTCCATCCGTCCATCCGTCCATCCGTCTATCCGTCCATCCGTCCATCCGTCCATCCGTCCATCCGTCCATCCGTCCATCCGTCCATCCGTCCATCCGTCCATCCGTCCATCCGTCCATCCGTCCATCCGTCCATCCGTCCATCCGTCCATCCGTCCATCCGTCCATCCGTCCATCCGTCCATCCGTCCATCCGTCCATCCGTCCATCCGTCCATCCGTCCATCCGTCCATCCGTCCATCCGTCCATCCGTCCATCCGTCCATCCGTCCATCCGTCCATCCGTCCATCCGTCCATCCGTCCATCCGTCCATCCGTCCATCCGTCTATCCGTCCATCCGTCCATCCGTCCATCCGTCCATCCGTCCATCCGTCCATCCGTCCATCCGTCCATCCGTCCATCCGTCCATTCGTCCATCCGTCCATCCGTCCATTCGTCCATCCGTCTATCCGTCCATCCGTCCATCCGTCCATCCGTCCATCCGTCCATCCCTCCATCCGTCCATCCGTCCATCCGTCCATGCATCCATCCGTCCATCCGTCCATCCGTCCATCCGTCCATCCGTCCATCCGTCCATCCGTCCATCCGTCCATCCGTACATCAGTTCATCTATTTACTTTTCAATACCATACTACGTCTACAAATTAGCTCTCGATTACCTCAATGAAAGTGGTCTACCAAAACAACTTGGTCTGTGATGCTATCTACTTAGGTACGACGCAACTTCGTTCGACAAAATCTTACCCATCGATATCCAACCGCATAGGTTTCAAACAAGAACCAACATTTTACGACAGCGTGTCTTATTTTACTGAAGTTGAAGTGTGATCGTTTGGCTCAATCCCGTTTCCGATAAAATACAAATTTATTGAGCTTCCCAGTGAAATGTTATAGACAAGCTTTTAAACAGAAACATTAAATAATCTATGATAAATGAATAACTTTGAATATTTCGTACGTAATATGATTATCAAATATTGTAAAAGTTGTTATTATCAGTCCATGGAGGAATGCGTATCCGTCAAACTTTAATTTGTTTGATTGTTAATTCTCCATTGTCATTATGATTCCGTAGATCGAATTAAACACCCTTTTCAAATGAATTCAAAATTAGCTACGTTGTTTCGTTTTTTTTTTTGATTTTAAACAGAACTTTTGCAAAGCGATATTGCGAACAAATTTGAATTTCCATAACAAAACGAATACATCATCACAGCAGCAGTAGCAGCTGTGCTGTGTTAACAGTTTCATAATACAGCCAAATCTCTTCCAACAATGGAAAAGGAAAACAAATCAGTTAGAGAAAATTATCATTTTAATGTTGAATAATATTCGCCAGAGGCAAAAGAAAGTATCTCGTCGGCTTAGTAGAACATGCTTATGAAAAAAAAAAACAACACCGGACAATCAATAAGCTATTTTACTACCATTCACACAATCCGAAATTGAAAGGAGAAGGAGGAGCTCTTATTTTAGGAAAGTGTGCAAAAATACAACTTCGGATGCGGTAAATCAATCATTCCGGACGGTGATGGCGCGCGGGTGACCCTCGTTCATTTCTTAATTAACCTGTCTAACCCAAAGTGGCAGAGATAACATTCAGAGTGATTTACACGCATTACGAAATCCATAGATAACTATGCCCCATCGAGGCATAACCCTTGTTCTGTCGCATGCGAGGTGTCAAATTTTCCAGCCAAGGACATATATACACGGTCCATTAAATTTTAATCGGTACATTAAAATGATTTTTATGTCTTAAGTTATTTTCGGCTGACAAATAATTTAGATACTCGATGGCTCAGATGTATACATAGATGCAGGTCAAGTAATGAATTAGTCATTTGAATTTCTTCTGCCAATCATTCAATCATTAATCCACTTCATCTCGATTGAGTTAGGTCGACCGGTTTCGGAGGCTCGAATGTGACATATCTATCGCCGGAAACGAATTAAATCTAAAGATGCCCGGGTGATATCCGATGCTCCGGTGTGCACAGATGTCCATTTGTTTGCTCGCTATGACATAAATTCGAATCTCATCGTTTCTTCAAATTCATTTATATGCATAAGGAGTCTCTACTATAGCCGGAACGGCAGAGTAGAACTAGTTGATTTATGGGGTATGTAACTATGACAAGTTGGTGGAACAGTACTGGCATACGGCGGTGATTACATAAATTTCGGGAATGGATTTGACGTTGGCGATGGAGTTGTCATTTTGTACTACTCGTAGTTCCATCAGGTGACGTTTATACGATGTAGCACGTACGTAGGTAAGGAATCTGGTTTATATGCAGATTGTGTGCCCTTTTTTTAGAGTCGACTATTACGCTTTGAACGAAGTAGTTTATTTCGGGTTATTCACGTTATTATTGTTTGATTTAGAAATAAGTGTAATAAATGTTTTAAACGTGTTTTATATGAGGGTAATAACGAAGTTGTAAAATTTTTTATATTACGTATGTCTATCGATAAGCGTTTTCAAAACTGTTTAGTTACGCAATACGTACATATTATTGTTTACGGATTATTTTGTTGAGGAATCTGTTAGATGAGGTTTTCATTTTGAATTTACGAAGGCTAGCAAAATGAAAAATTCTTTGAAAAATTCAAAAATTCATTTTTTTAAAAGACGAATGTGCATTTTCGATTGTGCAAAATTTGTTTCCTGTACATCAATAAAACTCCCATCAACGAGGTGGGTTCAGGGAATAAAAGTTCTTAGTGATATGAGTTTCACGGCTCTGTCTTGAATGTATTGCAATCTATCGCTGTGCGTTTGCACTGCACCTCTCCATGCCAGTATACCATATCTCAATCTTGGACAAGAGCGTGGCAAACTTGTTTGCGTACACAGTTTATTAGTTTATATTGCAAGCATGCCAGCGCAAATAGCGATCTTTTCAGCTTATTACGTAAGTTACTAATGCGTGGTTCCCAGAGGAAATGGTTACAATGGTTACACCAAGGTACTTGTACCTATTGACTATCCCAATAACTTCACAATGGCATAGCTCTGACAGTTTTTAATACAATTTCTGATGTTGGAAATTGCGGGCTACGAATATGCATCAGTTTTGTTTTTGATACGTTGATAACAAGACCATTATCGTTTCACCAATTTCCAACTTCGATGAATTTTGCTTGCATCATCTTCGTTGCTTCCTCTACTGCTTTGTGACATACAACGATCGCCGTATCATCTGCATATACGAACGGAAGCTTTTCTGGAGACACTTAATCATTTTGTTTGTATACAGTATAAAGAGCAAGGGTCTGAGGTTTGAACCTTGTAGAACTCGATACTGCATTTTATTTATACTGCTGAGTGAATCTCTTATTCTTACTTGAAATGTCCTCGCTCTAAGATAATGTTTCACTCAATCTACAAGTTTTCCTCTGATTCCAATTTTTTCTAATTTATCAACGAGTTTGTTGTGATCAAGGGGAAAGCCTTGCTGAAGTCGAGAAACAATACCAGTACATAAAAATCCAAAAATTAAAGTTTTTTTTTTAAAGACGAATGTGCATTTTCGGTTGTGCAAAATTTGTTTCCTGTACATCAATAAAACTCCCATCAACGAGGTGGGTTCAGGGAATGAAAGTTCTTATGGCACCAAAGTTCTAAGTGATGGGCTTTTCGGAGCAAAGTACTGATCACCGTAGGAGATCATTCTTGTCATTCAATACGAATAACGCACATAGCTACCTCACACTTATCTATCCACTCTTTAAGTCTTCCCTATACCTTTTGCTTTTACACTATCACTGGGTTTTACTATGAGAGAGATGATTCGATTTTAAAATCTAAATTTTATTCGTATGAGACAATTACCATATCAGCCTTAGCTTACGAGCCGAATTTCATCAAAATCTATTCAGAAATTCTTGAGTTAGGTCGCCAATAAATTAAATACTTATTTTCTTTTTCAAATACTGGCTTCGGATTTAGATTCAGCGATTCAACAAACACTTGTGGTAGAACACTTTTTATCATCACTCGATTTACTTTAACAGTTTACGAATAATTTCCTCAATAAAAATGGATAAAAGAGCTAATTAGGAATAGCAATAGGGGCTATTTTTCATAGCTGGTTCTCCTATTTTCATTTCACATTAATAGCAAGAAATTGTGGTATTTGAGTATTAGGTCAATAAAATTAGTCTTTATATATATATATATATATATATATAGTGTGTTAGAAATACATTCGTCTGTATTTCTAACTCTCTCTCTCAACCAATGCTGATATACCGCAGATCTTAAGCCACTCTCCGACCCTGTTTTTATATGACCTTCTATCTCTCACTCGCAATCCATGCATTCCTTCGTGAATGACAGTACTTATGACTTCTTCACATACTGTTTAACATCTCCACGGTAAGGGCTCTAAGATGTGGAGTCTCAGCGACAGTGAATGTTAACCAAACTCAACTCTGGACATTGATGCAATCCTCAATTGGGATTCGAAAATATGAGTTAGGTTCAAGGCGTCATAAACCCAGTGCTATTTCGTGTCTTTGAAGCAGTAAACTACCGTAGCCAAACTATAAATGAATGGATTTGACTTTGAGGAATTTAATGGCTTATCAATGTTTGGAATACATTTTAGCTTACACTTAACCCTTTGCTGGAATCAGCAGATTACAGATGCTGCTAATGCTGGTGTTATATGCCTTGAATTCTCTAAGAGATGCGAACGATGTTTCACCTCCACAGTTGTCTGAAAAATGGTACGTCCTACGTTAGAATGTATTTTTAACAAAGTTTCAGATTTTGAAATTTTATGGTGCGTATCGAATTTCTTAAAAATTTTCAAAATCGCTTTAGATCTTTCGAAATACCTGACTTGACACTAAAGCTTGAGTGCTAAAAGCTGTCTCAAAAACAGTGAGTCCTACGAAAAAAAATTGTAGAACTTTTAGGTTAAAATTTTTAAAAATTTTCTAAAATAAAAATCATTTTTGAGTTGATAACATTGTGTTCTACGAACAAATTATTACGATTACAATTTTAGGTTTTGATATTGTTTACCAAGGTGTGTACCGAATTTGGAACAACTTTCAAAATCGCACGAAATCTTACAAAATGTACGATATTACACCGAAGTTAATGGAAATCACTTTTGAGTGCGTATATATGGACATTTTTTTTATAGATAGATGAATAGAGTAATAATTTGCAATAGGTTTGCAATCGCACATTTTACAATACAGAGATTTGATATACCTTTCTACTGAAACATTTTTTTTTTTGTGAAACCTGGTTTATTTATTACGATTACTACTTACTTATGTCCTCTGACTCCTCGTGGGGCATAAGGCGTCAACAACGAATGCGCGCCATCGTGTTCGGAGTTCTGCAACGCGCTTGAGCTTCCTCCATGTTATCCCCAATGATCTGGATTCCTCTTCGGCTGTCCTTCTCCATGTCTGAATAGGGTGGCCCACTCATCTACCTGACTGAGTAAGTGCATTCCATTGCATGGCGTACTTCGCAATGGAACTGTTTTCGTGCCGTAAGATGTGACCAATCCACTGTTACTTTTTCTTCCGTATTTTGATGTCTATTGGCTCCCGTTATCGTGTGTAGTTGGTCATTCGATATCCGATTTGGCAAGAAGATTCTTAGGATGTTGCGAAGACATCTATTTATGAAGATTTGCAACTTCCTCGTGACTGTGTTCGTCACTTTCTAAGTACTACACCCTTATAGGAGCACTGTTTCCACGTTTGATCGGATCAGCTTGGTTTTTGTGCTGAAAACATTGCTTTTCCAGATTTTAGATAACATGCCGAACGCAGCCTTTGCTTTACGAATTCTGCTGTGCACATCTAGTTCGGCACCACCATCTTTTGAGACCATAGTTCCTGAATACAGGACTTACTTACTTTCTCAACTTGTTGTCCGGCAATGTTGAGTTGAGCGGCGCTGGTGTTTTGTTGAGAGATTGAAGTGCTTAGGGCTTTTGTTTTTGCCGTACTTTGTATGAATATCTGACCCAGCAAATTAAAGTGTGCTTAACATATAGATATACTATGTACATATGAAGATAAATGTGAAAAATAATTAAACAGACAAATCAAAAGATGCAATTCAAATTAGTGTCGGGTTATGGCAACAAAATTTAATAATTTAACTATCTAAGCATTTAATTCATTTACAAGGCGATTGTCTGAAATATTACAACTATCAATAAATTCTTTGGTGAGTCTTCGGATACTATCCGAGATAATTTCAAAATTCGCTCTCGAATCTACACAGGTCTAGAGTAGAGTGATGAAAGGGAAGATTCAATATTATTTTTAGCTACTTCTATTGACATAAACACTTAAGCAACGATTTGACAATAATCTTTGAACAATTGTACACCAAAATGGGGACAGCCATTACGCCAAATGGAATCAAATGCCTTTTAAATGTCTAATAATATCATCCCCGTCGATTTTCCTAGTTCATATTTTCTTTTGTACTGTGGTGGCCCCTAAAACCAAACTGCTCATCCGGATTTAAACTTCTATCACATATTATTTTAAAACTTAGGATTTTTTTCATGCTCACTGCTTATGCTGTTCAACAAGCTAATTGGCCTGTAACCCCCAGGACTTTTTGGTATTTTGTTTGCCTTTAAAATGGGCAAAACTTTGGCTATTTTCCAAGCATTTTTTTTTAAACAGGTATGTGGCCACCCCCAAATGGCGTGTAGGCTCTGCGACCAGACAGATCTATTGTGCCAGAGGCCACTTTTTAGGGTAGCAGTACTTCTACTTTCCTTATGAAAGCTGTAAGTACGGCTGAGTATTATGGAGATATGATCTGCTTAAGGAAGAAGTTTCTCCTAATTCTACACAGAGCTACACACTCAAATAGTATGTGTTCTGAGGTTTTGTCGTTTTCTAGGCAGAGGCGGCAGGTGATGTCATCTGAAATTCTCATTTTATTGAGGTGGTAAGGTAATTGACGGTGCCAAGTAAGAAAGCTCACAAGCCTTCTTATGTCGTTCCTGCCTTTTTTTGGAAGGGTTGGACAGCTCTTTTGGCTTGTCTGAGACATTGGGAGTTATTCTAGTGGGAAATGTACATGTTGCATTCCCAACTGTTTATGGTCAGTTTAAAGGCAGAATCAGATATTCCGCAAAAAGGTTCACGTCCAATGAACAGCTCAGAGGAACCTTTTCTAGCTAGCAGATCTGGAGTTTCGTTGCCGTCAACGCCTACGTGACCCGGTACCCACCATCATTTCACTTTATTGTATCAGGTCAAGTTTTGTAAACTGTCCAAGCAGTTTAGAACTGATTTTGGACTGATCAGGTGGGAGATCCGTGCTTTAAGCGCCGCTTGGCTGTCGGTGAGTATGTGGATAGCGGCACTTTTGATGCTTGAGTGCAAGTTTATACTAGCACAGGTCTCGATAGCGTAAAGCTCTGCCTGGAAAGCACTAGAACTCTTTCATTTCGAAATCTTATAATTGGGTCCATGCACACCGGTGCCAAGTCCTGAATCCATTTTTGATCCATTGGTATACCACATAATTCCTTTTGGATCAACCAACTGTGATTCCGAGGCAAGCTAATCTTTAAAGTTTGCTGAGTTTGTTGATGGCTGTGACCTCTTTGGTTTTCGTCCACCAGACAACGGACGCGTATGCAAGGATGGGTCTTACCACCATGGTATACAACCAGAATATGAACTTTGGGGTCAGATCCCAGGTTTTGCCATACATACGGCGACAGATCCACATGGCAGTGGTTGCCTTAGTAATATTATGCTTAACATAGGAGTTCCAGTTAAGTTTCTTAACCAGGACAATTCCTAGATATTTTACCTCATCGGAAAAGCTAATGTTCAGCGTTCTTCTTCTTGCAGGCGGTACAACAACTGCCTTGTTGGGGTTTATCGATAAGCCCTCGCCAGCACACCAGTCCGAGACTAAACTCTAATATGAATGTCTAGCAGTCTTTCCAGGGTTTTCAAGAAAAACGATGTCAAGCTGATTGGACGGTAGGATTTGGGTAGCTCGCTGGGTTTGTTACCTAGATTAGGGATAAACACCACATTTACCTCTCGCCAAGTTAGTGTAATGTATCCCAAGTTGAAACTTGTTCTAAATAGAGCTACCAAGGCAGGCAGGATGTATTCTATACCTTTCCGAATAAGGTCTGGAAAAGCACCACCCTGCCGGGTGCGCTAAAGGGTTTAAATAAACCGATTGCCAATTTAATTTTATCTTGACTGAACAGATTTCCAGACAAGCTGTTGATTCTGCTGGAGGTGCCACATGTAGTGCCTTCAGGAGCAACAAGTACATAATGACTTAAAATTGTCGAACCAGGGAAGTGTACATCGAGTAAAGTTTCCAGGGTTTCCCCCCCTACCGTATGTATAGGTGCCATCAGGTTTGGTGAGCATTCCCACCCCGTTGGAATGATCCCTTCAGAGAGCCTTTTGGAGACGGGTTGTTACTGGAGAGCCTTTTGAAGACTGAAGACTGAGTTGCATTTTCAACCATTAGGAAGGTATTAGATTTTAATGAATGCATTTGAAATAAATATTAAAAGCAAAGTATGTATTCTGTATCTGATCAAGAACACCTATTGTTTTAACCTGCAAGCTATCAATGATATCCTTTACGTCCACTTCTCGTACAAATACATTTGCAGAGGTTTCGGTGTAGACTGAGTTATCAACCTGGACAGAATTAGGTTATGTTCAAGAAGCTGCCTGCGCCCTAAACACAGGCTCACCCATACCATAGTAGGTTCATTGTAATACTATAGGATAAGGGGATTTCTTCTATACTACCTTAGAACCAATTGGAGTTTCTAATGGAACTGTGGATGTTCCTAACATTCGAGTTAGCCAGTTCATCGAGCCTGTCGTAGAAGTAAGCTCCAAAGTGAAGACTTTTTCTGACAGAGAGAGCCGGACAAGTGCAGAGGAGATGGTGAATTGTCTACTCCTCCTCGTCGTTCCTACAGTTTCTACAGCAGTCGTTAGAGAAGAGGCCAAGCCTTTTGGCGTGCTTTCCAATGAGACAGTGTCCCGTAAAGATATCAATTGTTGCGTTAATATGCTTCCTGTTAAGGAAGACCAACCTTTTCGAGCATTTCTGATCCAACTGATGTCAAATCTGTCTAGAGACATGACACTTAATGCCAATCTCCCACCTGAAGTTGGTTTCCTTGATAGCATTTAGTTTGAATAATTGCTTACATGTAGCGAGAGGCATGCCAAGGTTCTCCTTTTCCGGTTGAACCTGCATCCGTGTAGAAATGTAATGATTCTTTGTCCGAGTAACGAGTTGTAGGTTCTGAAAAATTGTGAAGTGGCCTGTGGATATACTGGACCACTGTGAGGCGGCGTTAAGTGGAATGGCTGCACTGGCTGCCATTTGCTCGCTAAAGAGGTCTAGTGGTATCAGATGCAATAGAATATCTAGTGCATCCGTAGGAGTGGTTCTAAGTACACTAATGCACAGCTGGTCGCGGTGTATAGTTTTGGAGATAGCTGGCCACCAAACAATCACGTGCTACATAAGTATGGGCCTGATAACGGATACATAGAGACAAGTAAGTTATGCAACGTTGCATTCACCGCTTCTTACCAATGGCTTTCTTGCACGAGTATAAAGATAAGGTATCCGTTCCTGGATGTTGAGCTTCCAGCTAAGTTTCCAATAAGGCCCAGATATTTTGCTTCGTCTTTAAAAACGAGGCTGGCTTCATTAAGTATAGGAGGTGTTAAGTAAGGAATTTTATATTTCTTGCTGAAGAGAAGCAATTCAGTTTTTTATCCCCAGTCCACATATATCAGCCCATTTGGAGAGTTTAGAAAGGGCATTCTGCAGCTACTCCCTTAGAGTAGTCGGCTGTCTCCCTGACATAAGGTGCCTCCCTAACATAGCAAAGCTATAACAAAGTCGCATGCAGCACTCCCATTCCAGGATAAGTAGTAACTCATTCATCACAAGATTTCAGAGAAGGAGCACAAGACACCGCCTTTCGGTGTTCCTCTACTGACAAACCTTCGAGCGGAGACTGCGCCCAGGTTTGTAGTGATAATTCGATTGCTTAACAATTATTTTATCAGTACGCCAAGCGAAGCTTCCATTTTAGAGTTCGTCAATGCACGTGCAATCGCCTCTGGTACGACGTTGCTAAAAGCTCCCTCATTATCAAGGAATGTACCTAATGATTTTTCAATGGTACCTATCAGCAAGTGTAGAGCAGTTTCTACTGACCTGCCCTTGGTATACGCATGCTGGGAGGCTGACAAAAGGTTAGGAGCAATTATGCAACGGAGATGACTATCGATCAATCTCTTCAGACTATGAGTCTAGGGTCTTTGGGACAAACGTGAGAGCATTTCCCCGCTTTAGATGCAAATACATCTTTGACTTCTGTTTCAGTTGGTGTAATACCATCAGTTCCAGCTGACTTGAAACTATGTACTGCCCAAAGAAGTTTCGTCTCTGATATAAGACTATTTGAGTTGCATGCAAATGATACGGGTGCAATTTTAGAACCCAAGAAGTCCAAGAACATCCAATTTCTTTAGATAGTTCGGGATGGTTGGACTTGTGGAGAGGATTTTGCGAAGCCTTGAAGGCTCAGATGTCTCTTCAACTTTGCTACAAAAGAGTCTGAAGGATTCCCTTTGTGCTTTTCTCAGTTCCAGTTTGTATTTACCAGAGTATTTATAGCTGAATCATCATTTCGGGTCACAGCGTGATGTTTTGAAAAATTTAAAGCAAGTACCTTCGCTTTTTCGATGTCAGCTAAGAAAGTGTTGCTAGAAGATTTCAGATTGCTTATTTTCATTTTCACCACTTTCAAAATGTCCCAAAAGGGGTTTGCAGGAGTTTTTTGTTCCACTCTTCGTTGTGTTTTTATTGAATGTCTTTGGTAATTAACATATTCATAAGTAGAACTTGGTTTCGGAATACAGGTTGGCGATATCTTCTCAAATATCTTCTATGCATGTTTCTTATTTTGATGAGTTGCTACACATAAGAAGAAATTCTCGTACAAAAGTCTTTTTTTTTTTAAATTTTTGGCAGCAGAACTAGAACCTCTGGCATCTATCTATCATATCAGTTATCATTATTAAATAATAACATTAAATTGTTAAATTTTTGTTCTTGGCCTCTTTGTTGCAAACCAGTTGGTAAAAATTATTAGCGAATTATTCTAATCAATGTTTTGCAGTTCCTGTGTACTAAATGAGTTTCTGCACAGCTTTCGAAGTTATAATTGCCTATGGTTAGGTTTCATCCAAAGCTAGGAACACACATATTTTCTCTCCAGTATGATGTATTGATTCTTTAAAATAACTCTTCGGACACTCCATTTGTATGACACATTCATTAATACTGCTCTTCTCAGCTTGAGATTGTGTTAATTTTATATATCTTAGCGTATTTGAATGATAAAAGCCATCAAGAGCTAATAATTGGTCCACGTTTAAGTTATTTAACACTTAAGTAATCAAACAATCTTTTCAAATTAAGTAATTTTCCAACCGAGTAGTTTAGTTCGTCTATAAAAGATAGTCTGTCCAGAGATCATTGCATCTCATTTATTGATGCTAATTAAAAATCTCTCAAAACGCATACCCGTTCCGTTGGTCTTTCGACTTATGAATTCGTAACTACTCTAAATTACACAAACGTGTGGATAAAAAAAAAAAAAAAACAAAGCAAATTATGTAATGATTTATAGCGCGGGGAACTTTCATGGCATTCACGTGCTAACCTCTGTCAACAGCCTCTTCTGCTAAAAGGCATCAACCAACGATGCCAGTGAGGTACTCGCATGTAATGTAAATGTTTACACTTTCGCCAAATTAAACGGAAACATATTGCATGTAAACTTAATCTTTAGAGCAAATACGGCAGTTCACTGAATTATTCGTTGCTCTTACCTATATCCACAATCATCTTCATCAATTCATCATCACCATCACCATAACCGGGAGATAAATGATGCTCTAGAGTGCGTGTTGGTATGTGAAACGTATACTGTCACGCAGGCATGTACTCATACATAGACTCAGAACTTGCTAGGAACATTTTAGCTTATTTAGGCAATAGCACGGAATCATCGGATTCTACTATCAACAAAATTTTCGTGCGAAAGATACATACATACGAGTAGAGAATACGGGTTCTAGTTCAAACCACGACAGTAGGATAACCTCCTAGTTCTCTGTTTCTCATATTGTACCTGCGTATTTGCCACATGTATATTAATGCAATTAGATGGCAGAATTTCCACACTGTTGATTTTGCTGTACCATTTGTGCATATCCTTGGAAGTACCTACTACACACATACGAGTATATAAACTTATCAACGAGGGTAACGGGCAAAACTAGTGTAGGGCGTAGAGAACAGCAGATATTCGTTGACAGCTTTGCGGTGTATGTCAACTTAACTGAGAATGCACTGTTGACCTTTTTGTTGTATGGATATTTTACGTAACTTGGTTTCCAGAGCTCCTCCGGGGTATACGATGGAATGTTGAGGCTACGTTACTTGTTTGTGGTAGTTAACCCTTTAGTTGCTAGTTGCTAGACTTTCATCGTTTACCACTTAATCATGAATTTCACCTTAGAGGGCATTTTCGGATTCAGTTGAAGGGTGGAAGGAAAAGTTTGAAATAGTTTTTAGCAAATTTTCATGGTTATCGTCGTGTATTGAGAGTGGAGATTTAAGGGCTGTGAGTTAAGTTCTGCTTCCAATTATTATGGTCTTGTATTTGTGGAAACAGTCATTTGTCGAATATGGATGAGTTTTACATCTGTAACGATAGTAACCCTTCTTATTTCAAAACAGAGTAAGTAACATTCAAATAACCTAAAGCATAGACTGCCCGAATCTAGAATCTATGAAAAAAAAGAGAAAAAAAATCAGCAATCACAAGACATATCAAATAGAAGGCTCTAAAATAAATCAACAATTCTTTTTTTATAGCTTTTTATTAATTTTAATTCATTTAAAATAAACGCTTAAAACTAGGTTAACTAACTTAGCTATCTTATTCTAACTTACTGGCCCTATGCAGGCTATCTAAGCTAAACTTAATCCTTAACTATGTCTTTCGATTTAATCTATTATTTATAACTATAATATTTTATTTAAAGAACAATTATGACTAAGACAAAATATTATTTTAGAATAACTTATTCTAGTACTATTTATTTTTTATGTTATATGTATATAAAAATTAAATACTGCCTTGAAAATAAATCTTAACTTAACTTAGCTACATGTATAATTAAATATGCCTTACTTAAACTAACTAAACGTAGACATTTAAAAAACTATGTAAGCCGGCCAAGGGAAAAATATGGCGGCCAACTTCACCGTGCTAGAACTACCCCGGATCAAAAGAGATCGACGAAGGAGTTCCCTCTGGTAACCAAAAGAATTCTTGGTGCTGCTTGCTCACAGCGGTCCCCGATACTGATCTACTGAATCGGAGACGCTCTTCAGTGCTCTGTGCGACGTCTCGGCTGTAGTTGAGCCGCCTCTTCACAGTTGTCTGGGCAACGTGGAAGATTAACGGCACCGCTGATCTATCCTGGATCAGACCTGCCTGATCAAAATAGAGGAATGCTTCTGGGGGGACAAAGCCATTAAGGCGCACCCTCTCATGGTACCTATGGTTGGGGTAATAAGCCCCGAAGACCAGGTTATTCATCGAGGTCATTGCTCTTGCAATGTGACTCGAGTCAGCTTGACCAGGAAATTGCCCACTCTTATCAGATTCGTCCTGTTGTGTAGGACCTCATTAGAATAGAATTTTATGTACTGAGACTCTGGTGCTGTGTACAAGTGAAGGCAGGTCCTCTTAAACACCCGCATCCTTTCCATCCCTTTTGATCCATATGTTGAACCACACGGGACATCCATATGTGAGCATGGGCCGAATGAGGGCCGTGTAGCAGATTAACTTTACCCTTGTATCGAGTTGCTTGCTATAAAAAAGTCTCTTTGTAAGGGCACCTCGGGCTTTGACCAAAGCAGCATCAACATGTTTGTTAAAATATAAGTATTGGTCTAGCCAAAGTCCAAGGTATCTGACCATATTTTCGCCAATTCTTTCTGGTATCCCTAGAGGCCAGAGATAACGGCGTTCTGAATAGAATAGTTTCCTACTTCTGAAGGTTGATCTTCAACTTCCAGTCGTCGCAATATCGCTGAATCTTATCGAAGTCACGCTACAAGAATGTTGCAATAATGTCAATCTTAGGTCCTGATCTATACGCAATCAAATCGTCCGCGTACTCTATCGCGCGCTGAAGAGATCTTCTCAGATCAGCCGCACCCTGTTGCAGACCGTTTTTAATTTCGAACGTCCCAGCAGAAGTCACAGTGCAATTTTTCACAACAAACTTTCTACTGGTGAGCATATTAAGCAACATATACTGTAGTGGTTTGCTTATGCTCAACCTGCTCAACTTGTAAAAAGCAACCATACGGTATCGAAGGCCTTCTCCAAGTCAATCAGGCAGACCCCGGGCATTGGTTCTTGCTTTTGTTCTATTGGATATCCGACACCAGTTTAGACGCGGCATGTATTGTATCATCCCCCGCTTTGAAACCAGAACTATGTTATTGTCCTCAACCCACTTAATCAAGGCTCTATTGATCACGTTTTCGAATACCTTGCTGATATACGGAAGGAGTCTTATCAACCGGAGACTTGCAGGGATTAGAGGTGTCCTTTCCCCTTTTGGGGATGGAATGTTTCACTGCAGTTTTCCAATGTGCATTATTCAGTGCATTGTTAAACAGAGTGGTGTAAATATCCCGCTTCTAGAGGGAGATGTCGAAGCACAATGATCGATACTCCGTCGATTCCCACAGATTTCTTCCTCCTCAAAGAGTCGAATATCGCTCAGAGCTCCACCTTTGATACGTACGGGGTATGAAAACTTTCATTGGACATTGCATTGTTCCTCAAGTTTTCGTCATTGAACCCGGTAAAACCGGGTCGCCAGAGATCGCCAGTGCTCAATATCATTTCGAAGGTAGAAGTTGTGTACAAGGACTCTATTCTCCAGGTCGTGGTGCATTTACCGGGCGAATGCTAGCATTTACCTTGTACACTTCCTCGAAAATACTTCCTATAGCCTCCACCTTCTCCTGCGGATCTTCGATCACAAAAAAGTCGTCATCATCGACAACGTGTCTTCGATCTATTCCTGCTGCTGCAAATAAACGTTCATTGTTCATTTTTCGGGGGATTTCCAGACACCGAAGTTTATTGACATCGATTATCTGAAATATTTTATTAATCTGGGGAAACATACGGCTACTCGGGTTATCAGACTTGATAGCCAGAATCTTGTTGGCGTAGTGCAAATTAGCTGAGCACCTAGGCCATACATATTTTTCTGGATATGGCACAGTTATGCAATCTCTTTTACCTACAGTTGGCCTTTGATAGATAGAGTAGGACGAATCTTCCCCAGCGGAATGTGGCCCACAGTGGCCACGGTATAGTGTGTTTACTTGTAACCCGAATTGTGTTGGTTTGAGCCCGAGCGGTGGGGAACAGCAACCCGACTGTAAAAGGGAAATGCTTAAAATCTAAGTTTCTTCAACTACTACACCAAAAAGGGGGTTTTTGCTTTGTAGTAAAAATGGACTGAAATCTATGACTGAAAATATGGCTTTACGAGTAATAGCGGCCTGAATATCAACGAGAATGGCGACGTTTTACCTGGGTGTATGATTGTGTCTCAGTGTCCGATAAACCTCGCGTATTGCCAGCAATTCCATCCGGAATACACTGAACGAGTTCGGAAGGTTGTAAGATTTTAATACTTGCAGTATGCCTGAAAAGATTTCGGTACCGACTCCGCAGTCAATTATCGAAACAGTCAATGAAGATTATTGTTTCGAAGTAACATTTTTCCTAGTTCCCTCATGATGAAAACTAGCCGTAAAGTTTTTTCTGAAATTCAGTTTGGGTATAGTGTAATTAGTAGAGTATTTGCCGGATCCCCTGGTAACGTATCTAAAATATTACTATGACCGTAGGGCTTTGTCGCCAATACGCGACTCTCTGAGTCTGACTGAGCTGCACGACGCTATATTTTTGATGTGAAGGTCAAGCCACCAAACCATTGACCCATAAGCAAGGATGTACATCCACAAGACTATTTTCAGTTGAAGTCCCCATCTCATGCCAGATATGGATATGGGTATGAAACTTGGCACTGCAGGATAAAGACATTAGTTGGTTGCTTAGCCGTGAAGGCGTTACGCTAGTGCTTTCATTTTAGTGGTAAATAGCATCAGTTAAGTTTTGTTTGTATTGACATTAAGTCCACAACTAGCAGCCTATATGGTTATCTTATCCAATGAACCTGACATGATTTCACTCATCAGGGAATACACTAGGTTTACCATTACATGCGCAGGCACACGCGACTACTTTGAGAGTGGAGATAACACCTCAGTCCCTCCCTTAATCTATCGACTTATTTGGTTAAACGACAGTTGCCTAGTTTTGACTGACCAATTCTAGTTCTCAGCATACCATCAACTTGGTGAGATATTCTCGAATGGATTCACTATGGACGATGTTATTGTCTAAGAAGCAAGCCAAGGTATTTTGTTTGTAGTTCTTTCAATCGTTCTTGCCATGAAATTAATCCATCTTGCGATTTCTGTATCATTATGTGCAATATGCCGTCAAAGCCACATGATGATTCATATGCAGAGAAGCTAGTAATAGCTCAGGGTGTATTTTCATCGGTGATTACTGATCTCCCTGAGAGGTGAGTATTTGCGACCTGGAAAATAAGAGAATGTGCAAATCAAAATAATATTTCTTCCTTTTTTATTTCACTTCCTTTTGCTATTCCACAACCTACAGATTTCTTAACCTTAAGTCACCAAAATTTTACTTCAATTCCCAGCTAGTTCCTTTACCTTTCATTCATTTCTTACCCAGTCCAACCACGGAAGCTGAACTTTCTCCTTTTTTCTGGCAGAGAATACCTCTTCCTCTTAATAAATTGATAAATGAGACATCCACTTCTCACACATACCGCCCCCTAACTCATAACTAATCAAACCGTCTATATCTCTTAATAGCTGGCTCTTAAAAATTGAAACAACATAAATCCAAAGAAACACATGTCAAACTATTTGACATACCAAATACCTACCGATCGGAGATTCATCTCACCATCGTCCCACACCATACAATAAATACTTTCCCCATCAGCAGCCACTTGACAGATGAAAAAACAGATATCTCTGGAATTTAATGGGCGTGTCCCCGAAAAAAAAAAAAAAAAAAAAAAACCTATAACCCAAGTTTAAGTGCTTATGTATCTTCCACCTGAGCAGCACCTTCGGGGCAAAAAAAAAAAAACTTTGTGCGGCTGTTCTTGCCTTCATCGACTCTGTAGATACTCGTACCTACTCTCCCTGTCGCACTCGACCACAAAATGATTTTTATTACTAAAACGCCGAATTATCTTTACCGCCGTGTTGCATAAACTTCGCATATAACTTTTAAGGAGAAATTGATGTAGCTAAATATGGAAAGTTCCGATGACCGATACATCAGTATCAGCCCACCAGTAGATAAAAAAAAATCTCCGGTCTCATGTCTGCGGAAGAAGATACTTCCACTGAGTAACAGCAAAAAAAGTATCTTTCTGCATCCGACTTGCGTCGATTTTCCCACAGTGTCATCTCGTATACATATGGGGTATGTGTATTACCTAATTGGGTAGTGCATACATTTCTTGATGCTTACTCTCTTCCATCGGGCACGTATACGAGTAGTCCGCACAGTCGCCGATGCGTCTTGCTCCACGCATCACGAAATGGAAAATGGGAAATGACTCGATCGGAATTTTAAGGTGAATCAATTACAACCACCACACGTTACAGCCACGCAACTCAAGTGGTCTTTTATAAAATTGGTAATCAGCCAAACGGCTTAATGCTTTATGATGTGATTTACTGGTTTGATCGGTGCTATACGTTGCGCGTCTGGTAAAGAACACGTATCAATGTCATAACGCTCGCCGCAGATACTCTTCGATAGATGTTTGTTTGGGTTATTTGTTTTTATTATTTTCCCATCTTCATTATGTTCCTATGATGCAATTGTGTTTGTGATACTTGAAACGACGAACAGGTTACAAATAGATACGAAGTCCGACTCAGGTGGGGAGCCAAGAAACTTTCGTTTTCGTTTGTCTGAGATTTGTTTTCTGAAGATGAAGAAAGCAGAATGGAGGAGAAAACGACAACGACAGTTGAAATAAAAAAAAAAAAAAAAAAAAAAAAAATACAAAAATGAAAACGAAAATATCTCTTGCTATTTGCTTTACAAATACTTTCAATGGGATGATAATTGTCAATTCAAGGATGGGCTACGATACCGTAATTACTGTGTATAAGTACTTTGCCTGTAAAGTCAACCTCGGAAGCAGCATCATCCCAAATGCGGAGCCACCCGAAATTTGTGTTTGCTCTTGTTATGAGTATGAATGATGATAAAAAGTTTTCAATTGCTTGGCATTTTTTTTTGTTTTTTTTTTTTTTTTCTGGTTCACAAAGTGATGTGAGCTCGTGAATTGAAGTTGAGAAACACAAACATTTGTAAGAGATGTCGAAGTACATACAAATAATGAACAAAATACGTGCAATTATCCCTGTGTGAGCTTAATGAGTTTGGATAGACGACCAATTTGAAATGGTTCTATGACCACGGATAGGTTTGAATTAATCCATCTACCCACTCTTTTTTGTTGGTTTAAACTTCTCCAAATAGGAAGACATATACAGAGCGCATTCATTAAAATTGTGCTGTAGAACAACGCTATGCAGAATAGCAACGCCTTAGTTAGAATTTATGATTTGGTGGGTTTAATGCTTAGAAAAATCCGGGCAATAAGTTCAGTATTTGAACCTACATAAGTTTCTTTTCAGCAAATAGGGCCTAGGCTATGATGCGAAAATAATTAATCGGTGCAATTGGTGACTGACATGAATGTCGACTGCTCCAGAAAATCAACTAAGTACAACGATTTTGGGCACCGCAAGAATAGAACGCACTTATCTGTTCAACTACCTAAACTGCTTTGAAGTAAATAAACCTGCCAGTTTAGAGGAAGAGATTCAAAACTTAACTCGATATGGTGGCGTTAATTCGGATGAACAAAGTTCAATTTTAAAGAAAATGCAAAAAAAAAGAAGAAAATGGAATGACCCGGGTGGCGTTGCACAACTTTTAGATACATTCAATCAAACAAAACAGTAAGTGGCCCATGTGACAAGAAGCTTCCTTCAAAAGTATTCCTCTTGGTGTAAGAACTGTAATATTAAACAAATTTTATATTCCACTCGTCGTATATGCATTATACATTCTTCTTTTATATTACACTTTACATTTCGCTTTAAAATAGTTATTAGTTTTCAAAAAGCCTTTACTTTCATAAATAATTGAAATTTAATTATCTAATATTGCATCTCCAGAACTTGAATTCGTATCGACATTCGTACTTCGTTCCTGGTAACTCTTAAGAAAATAATGTCAAGAATTAAACACATATAAAAAGACCAATAGAAGCAGTACCTTCCTTGGGGGCCAATGCCAAACTCAGCTGAGTTTTCCATGACCTAAATTCAGTGCTCCGTAATCCACACTGAAACGGTGTACTTAGGGATTGAACTAGGGCTTGTCCGTACGTCTGTCACATGGTTGTAACTTTTGAACTTTGACCTAGGGAGCTCAAAATTTCCAAAAATATGGAATGATGTGAACCGAAGATAATCGAACAAATTTTCTATTTTGAAGTGCCAATTTTAGAAGTTTCCCCCAATGTGACATAATAAATAAGAAGTGAATACTTTTCTGATAACATTTGTCGCCATTCACTCGACGATTATTTATTGTTGCACTTGACCAAAACTGTCGAATGAACCTCTGTCATTTGGAAGCGAATTGTAATTATAAGCTTCAACAATGTTGTTGCATCCACTCAAAGGTTTTTTGAAAGTGTTCTGCGATGAGAAGAGTGCTCATCAATAGAATCTGCACATTGGAAGTGATGCTCATTATGTAGAAAAGCTTAGTGGACCTTAGGCCAGAGCCCGGACTTCTAGACCTTTCAGACAAAACTATCTTTATTCAGTTTTAAAATCTAGCTCGAATATTTCTTATTTAACTTCTTTGTAGCCCGCATTCAAGTACATGGAGTCCGTATGCTGCCTTATGTTCATTATATGACGGATTCGAACCACGTATCATGGGATCCGATTCAGCTTAGTATGCAATGAATAATAAGGCTAATATACAGGATCAGATCATTCTGTCCGATCATCGAATGACCTCCATCAGTTAGCTTTGTTATCCCTTATTTCAGATGGGTTAGTTCAGCTGGCTTAAGTTAATAAATGCTTAAATAAACAAATAAAATTTACAGCCCATAGAGGTGTAACTTCTTAATAGTGCTTCTTTATATTTTTTTTTTCATACGAATGGAGAAGATCTACAATTCTGTGCCGCTTTGGAAGGACACAATTGAAAAGCTTTTCCATAACAGTTTTGTTCTCGGATGTTTGTCAGATATTCGCGAGATGTACGACCGTGAATAAACTTGCTTTTTGTTTCTGCGACTCGAACCTGGGTCTTTTGCTCAATAGTCCACACACTTAACCAAATGGTTTAAGTACTTGTATATAAAATTGTACTTCCGGAGCTCAAACTCTCTAAATTGAACAATGTTTAATTTGAAGAGAGAATTTTAGTTAATATTCTTTTTAGAGAAAATAATATTCCACTTTTATAAACCAATATTTTTTCTCAAAAATAAAAATATTCCATAACTGGAATAATTATACCCCAGTGTGGTCTGGGCATACTGTGAAATATACTAAATGCTTGCTCCTGCTTGAGTATCATAGGAGCACAATCCTCAACACCAACAGCAGCCATGGAAACGATCTTAAACATCCTACCCGTGCACCTCGAAGAGAAGAAGATTGCTGGTTTTTCAGCCTCAATGCTTAGAACTATCGGCCATTTCAACGAAGGCTCAAACACGGGACATCACAAAATCACCAAAATGATAAGAGAAATGACACCACTCATCGATTATCCCAGTGATGTTGTTGAAAAATCTTACACATTCATCAACAACTTCGAAACAATTTTCCCCACAAGAAAATCTTGGACGAATGAAAAGACGACAAGAAACTTCAACGGGTTATCGGCATATACAGATGGCTCTAACATATCAGGGGAATAAGGGGCTGGCATCATATTTGGTTCACCTAGAACCAGTGTTCCAAGCAGAAGTCTTTGCAATTATGAAAGCAACTGATATACTCGCAGAAGACATCAGCGAAGAGAGGCAAATCGACATCTGCTCGGACAGCAAAGCAGCAATTAGCGCAATCACAAATCTCATGTCGACATCACGACTAGTAAGGGAGTTAAAAATTAAACTTAACTTACTTCCCAGGCGCAATAGATTCCGTCTTATATGGGTACCGAGGTATGACGGTGTACCGGGTAATGAAAAGGCAGATGAACTGGCAAGGAAAGGAGCGAGTAACATAGAACTGAATCCTGAAAGACAATGGGGGTCCCTCTGACAACAATTAAAACGATAATCAATGACAAGATACGACAGGAGGACTACTGGACGAATCTAGATACATGTAAAGTGTGGCCAGATCTGTTGTAACAACACAGCAAAAAGAGCTTTAAACTCAAGCAGAACACAGTTGAGATTGATGGGACTGTTAACATGGCAAAATCAATCTCAACAAACATTTGTTCAGACCCGGGCTAGCTGATACAACAATCGGTGGCAACTGTGAGGAGGAGGAGGAAGATATAGAACAACAGTAAGATATATATGCAACTGTGAGGTTAAGATTGAAGATGCTGGGATCCCCAGGGATACCGGATCTAACACACCTCAGTAAGAAAAGAATCGGTGATATATTGGGGTTGACCAGACTAACAAGACGATTTCTCGATCACTATACGAAACAGTCTCCTTTTGATACTCCCCATGATCCCAATACCTACATCCCCCCTCAACGCATAACTCCCACATCACGGTACTATTCCTTACAGAGTTTGACAGACGAGGGGAATAAAACGGACCCAATGGAGGCCTAAGTGAAGAGGATAAGCTCACCCTCTAAAACCAACCAACCAACCAACCAACCAAATGCGTGCCCCTCTCACGAGTAGGTTTATGAAGAGCGTTATGGTCTGAGGTCCGCTTTGCTATACGAGGAGGAGTCACTAAGTTACTTAAGCTCTTAGCAGGGAATGAATCATAACGCCCAGTAGCGACTCGTGCTGTATGAGGATGTCATTACCAAAAAAACAAAAACCTTTTCGGAATATTCGCACTGAATGCAATTTGCATTTAATATTCTTAACGTTCATCTTTACGGTATATACTTGTGTAAAAATCACAATTTTTGCTTTTAAATATTATTGCGTTTTTTAAGAGATTTTATTGCCGTTCTAGCTCTGTTACTAAATTTGTGTTTTTGTTTTTCAGAAGATGCAACAAGTTTTTTTTGTAATTTTTTCACTATTTTGTAGCATCTTCAAGATAAATATTTGTTTGTTTACCGATGTATTTTGTAACCATGAAACTAAATAACTACCAATGTACGAGTATATCCCTCTTTAGGTTTGCCTGTAGCTCATTCGGCAGCAAAACCATGTTCCAACTCTCATCTACAACAAGATATGTAGATCTGGAAAACAATCTGCTCTTAAAAATATATGTACCCGGCATATACCGTCAAGATTAGTACCAACAAATTGTTATAAATTTGAAAGTTAAGGTTAATTTGTAGAAAAATTTTAAACCAAAAATTCGAATCCTAATGGATTTGTTTGCACAGTTTTCGAGGTAGTCGCACTCAAACAGGTTTGCAATAACTTAGTAGTAAAGTTTGACACTTTGGGTGCAGTTTGAAAAATTCGGCATTAATTTTGTAGAATTTCAAAAGATATAATTCCCATCCAAATAATATTTTTCATACGATAACTTCCAAATAAAGTCGGACATTTTGGAAAATTGTTAAATTTTCGAAAATTTCAAAAACTAATATTTCCACGGTAATAATTTTGTATGTAGGACACTACTTTAGAGTAAAGTACGAGTAGGGTACGTATTTTCAAAGACGGAGTATTTTAAATTTTTTTAGATCTTGTGGAGAATTCTAAAACCTAACATTTCTGCAACAATAATGTTTTTAGTAGGACTCACTTTTTGCGGATAAAGTCTAATATTTTGGAGAACTGTGTACCTCCAATTTTGAAGAATTTTGAAAAATTCGGCATCTATCTTGTAGAGAATTTGAATAACAAACATTTTAACTCTGATAATTTGCTCGTATGACGCTTTGTTCAAAGCTTCCCGACGAATATATCGTGTATATGTAGCGAAACTTATAAAACTCTGCAAGCGAACTACGTCATGGAAATTTTGCAATTTTATTTCTTTTTATAATTTTTTGCGCACAATATCTTTCCATATAAAAGTTGCACAGCTATACAATATATGAGTACATGTTGGCAGACACACACTCACTCCAGATTAATCTTAAGCTGAGATGAGCACGTGCTATTCTAGTCATTCGAGACAATTGTAGTGGAATAATATTTCGCAAGTTTCTTTCATTCCTTTGAAATATTTATTATGCAACAACGTTTCGCTCTCATCAACATTATATAAAGGAAAACAAATGCATTGTGGAGAAGTGTTTTGAAAATATTTAGAATTTATAAATTAAAGGTACACGTAAGATTTTTAAAAAGAGACTGGTTGTTCAAGTGCTCGTGTGTTCCTAAGGGCGCCCTAGTGCCCTAGTCTCCAAAAATAAGAATGGTATTTAAATTTAAGAAAAACAACAACTAATAGACAGATGTATGCCCTTGGAGTGGCTAGGAACTGTCCACCAGAAAAGATACTGTGCATTCGTAAGAGGAGGCAAACACAAACGAGATCGAGTCGAAGAGGGAGTCCAGAAATGGTGCCTAGGTGTTATTGTTTTTAATGCCGATACCATTGTTGCGGAATAAGCGGGTCAAATTACAGATAGGTTTGCATGAGGCCTGCCTAAACCAGAGCAGATGACACCAATACTTTTGAAAGGTGATTGAGATAATTGAGTATGGCAAAGGTCTATCGCGCTGTCCTTGTGGTAATAAATAAAGAACATATTTTCACCATAGGATGATATTTGACTACCATCAAAACCAAGCAATTCGTTACTACTTTAATTTCTTTTTCTTAACAATACATTCTCCTTTCACGATTCTTTCTATCTAAACGAGCTTCTAAAAGTAACTTCCCGTTCTATAAATATCTTCCAACTGAAACTTTTTTAATCATGCCACAATTTTCGTCCAACAACCCAGAAGGAAAAGACCACATGCCATAGTATTCGAATTGGAAGCCACCTTTAATCAACGACTGTGACCTCTTTCACCATCGCCAAAGCAATTTGAAAACTTTTAGCATTTCCAAGAAACTGTTGCCACACACAATTCGAATAAATTTCTCACATAATATACACCTCGAGAGCCAGTTTCTGTTCGTCCTCAGCCGAATTCAGTATTATTAATACGAGTATCCCTAGCTGGGATGAAATTAACTTGTGTACGAGTAGCTACTCAACTAAGTTCACATGCAGTTCACCACAGTAAGACATAGAGAGTCGTCAGCTTCCCTGCAATAGGGGGATATAACGCTGTTTTCTGTTGGTGTCGTGTCATCATAATTGCAATGAACATAATCCAGGCAAGGAGTTTTGTTTGTGTACTCCTGCTTAACTGCTAATCTAATTTACGACATGAAGCAGTGCAAGGATGCGTCACCGTAAGTGTTGGTACTACGCGAGTGGTTTCACGTTATTTGGATGCGTATCACGATCGTACACTTAATTGCCAAACTTATAAGATGACCTTATTACGTTGCAGCGCATTATCGCAGCAATTTCCTAAAAGTTCAACTTCACTCTGTGTGGTTTCTTAATAATTCATCAACTGGATATCAAAAGTTATCAAATCCTTACAGCAGAAACAATAAAATATTTTAGTGGTACTTTTAGCGGTCACTTAAAGTTTAATTAAGTTGTTCTTAATGTTTTTTTCCGGGATGTATTTATGAGCTGATATGAACTTAAAAGGTTGTAACTATAATAGTTTTCATGATTGATCGTAAAGGGTCGTATCTCTATACTTAACGATTTCACATAATATTGTTTTCTCAGGTTTCGGTGTATTGATTTTCTCTGATTCCTAGCTTTAGCAGTTCATATACCGCCCAGACAAGACTACCATGCCGCATCACAAAGTAGCATATAGGCTAGGACCGAAAACTAAATAAAGTGCACTATTTGGTCACACGTACTGGCACCTTTGGTAGGCACATTTAGTTACAACAGTCAACATACGACCAACATATTTTCAATATCTTAAAATTTAAACCACAAAACTGAATTTATTTAACGCAAACAATTTAATTTTAATTCAAAATAAGGATAGAAATAAAAAAAATAGATTTCTGTAATCATACTTGAAACTAAAAATAAAAAAGGTCTTTTAATTCTCTTTTGGAATGTTACAAAAGACAACATACAACAAGATCTATGTAAAAACAGTGCTTGGCGCAGAACTAACTAATAACGTGCGTCCTCCACGAGCTTTTATTACATCCTTCAGACGAGCAGGCATTGAATTTGCCAACTTTCTTGTCACTTCAGGCGAGATTTTTTGCCACTCTTCAACTAAGACTAGAGACTGAGGTCACATTTCTTTACCCGATTTCTATCTTCAGATGAGCCCATAAATGCTCGATAACATCGTGGTCCGGAGATTGCGGAGGGTGATCCTATTTTGTTCTAACGTTATAGAGTAGCCATTCTCTTACTACATTCGAAGTATTCTTCGGGTCGTTGCCACTAAGAAAGCTGGATACGTCAAATAAATTAAGTTTTTGGATGCTGGGAACTTGACTGTCTTTCAATATATCAATATATTATACATGTGCCGATCCATAGTGCCTTATAAAGGGCTTTTCAATAGGGACATAACAATTTTCTATTTCAATACAAAGGCACAAATTTGTTTTATGATCTGTTAATGTCAAAAGGCCAGTCAAGGTTTACATTTTTTTTCATGGTGAAGTTCACGAACGAGCAATGTTTGGAAATTATTAAAAATTATTACCGAAATTCTAAGTCGGTGGTCGCAACTTCAAGAGCGCTTACACCAATTTTCGGTCGAAATAATCGTCCCACCAGAAAGGCTGTGCGTCCAATATGATGGATAAATCCTAGTTAACATATTCACTATTGAATATTTCTGTGCCAGTGAGATAACGCACCGGTCGAAGTACCGAAAATATCGCAGCCGTAAGTGCTTCAGTTCAAAATGAGCCAAATCAGTCGATTCCATGAAGTTCGCAGGAATTGCAAATCTCTCAGTCCACATTGTGGCGAATTTTGCATAAAGATCTTGGCCTACACCCTTACAAGATCAAATTAACTCAAGAACTGATCATTTGAAGTGCTGAAACTTCTCCGATTGGGCTCTGAAAAAGTTTGAAGAAAATCCCTGAATTTCATCGAAAAGTCATCTTCAGGCTTAATAGGTTTATCAATATGCAAAATATGCATTATTGGACAGCAACAAACCCACATGTGCTTCAAGAGACTCCATTGTAGCCATAAAAAGTGACCATGTGGTGTGGATTTCATGCCTGAGGTGTGATTGGACCGCAGTTTTTGGTCGATGAAAATGATGGCCATGTTGCGGTGAATGCAGTTCGCTATCGTGCTATGCTGGAAGACTATTTTTGGCCTGAATTGGATGGACTTGACATCAATGATATGTGGTTCCAACAAGATGATACCACGTGCCACACAGCTGGTGAAATAATTGATATATTGAAGGGGAATCTCGGTAAACGTGTAATCTAGAGAAATGATCCGGTCGAATGGCCAGCACCTTATGTGATTTAATGCCGATGGATTAATTTTTATGGGGTTACGTTAAGTTGTTGGTTTATGCCAACAAGCCAACAACGTTAGAGGAGCTCAGGAACAATATTGAATGCGAAATTGCCAACGTTCCGGCCGATATGTGTCGAAGAGTGGTGGAAAATTGACTCCAAAGAATCGATCGCTGTAAACGTGCTCGCGGTGGTGATGTGAACGAGATTGAATTTCACACTTAAACTTAACATGTGTACTACACCTTGCTGCGTTTAACTGTAGGGACTACGTTTTGGGTGCTTTATTTGGTTTTTTCACAGCGACAAATAGCTTGGGCATAAACAACTATTCCTAGTATTTTGGATCTCATTAGCTATATTTACCGCGCTCTGTCTAGGATTTTGAATTGTTATCGAGGGTCAAACACTCTTTCTTTGCCTTGGCAAGGATAGTTCACCCTAGAGTACCCTCTCTAATCCAGTTTCTCTTAGGAATCTGAAAATGAGAAGTGGATCTATGGTTGGTATGTCCTCATCTGATAATTGTTACTTGCCCAATCATTTCAATCTTTTGTGGGTCAGTGCCCCACATGACTCCAGAAGATGTTCTGGAGTCTCACTTGACTAATTGCAGAATCTGCAAAGGCCTTCGTTTGTTATACCTAGTTTCCTTAAATACTCCCCGAGTTTACAGTGCCCCGTTAGAAAGCGTGTTAGGATACGTAGGTTATTCTTGTTAAGGCATATGAGCGCTTCGAATCTCTTCCTGTTATAGTGTCCCAGACGTTTTTTAGCTTGCCTCAGACCTAGAGTATTGAATCTGCTTTTTCGTTGCCCTCTACTCCAGCGGTCATCAATCTCACTTGGCCGCCCAGTTCTTGGTTTGTTTTCAAATGATCCTCTACTATTGTAATTTCTGATTATTGTTTGAACAGTTATCTTTGACAAATCTTCGACCGATCTCTGCCATTGATTTTCAATAGGAGTTTCCTTTCGATTTAATCACACGAGAAGATATTCCAAATTATTTACTTAGAACTTTGAATGATCAGTACTACGTAAAAAAGTAAACTTCAACCAGTTGTCATTGGGATACATAGCCGTAAATTTGGTTTCAAATGATCGTATGTTAATTTTCCAAATCCAAATGTTGCCATATTCTTCATTTAAAAAATAGATTACTAGTGCTACCAATTTTTTTTAATATTTTAAAGTACTCAAGAAAGATAAGTGAATGTATAAATAGCATTACTTTTTTAATCAGCGTTGAATTGCCAGTTTTACAGGCATAAATTAAATCATATGTTGACTTTTGTAACTAAGTGTGCATATGTACATGTTTTAAATTTAAGCGAAATTTTTGAATTGGAGTGTTTTCTTTTTAAAAAAAAGCTAAGATTTATTTTAACGCTTTCCCAAAATTTGAACTTCATATATATATATATATATATATATACGTATATATATATATTCCTTTGATGTCGATTTTGAATAATGGCTTAAATGCAACTTGATAGTGATGATGACATCAGGTGGACGGAAAAAAATACTGTGAATCATGAGCAACGACAAAAAGCAAAACAAACAAGCTCCCCAGTTATCTGGACGCCACCCTTGGAGTTTACTGAAACTTAATACCACCTAAGTTTCAAACCCACAACACCAATCTTTCTTTCTCTATCCCTCAATTTCTACAAACGCCCGTGCCCTGAAATAATTTAATGGTATTCATATCCCATTTGGCGCGCGCAAGTTATAAAAAAAAAGACAGAATTGGCAGACACACTTTTTAGCATTCGGTACCAGAATGGTAAAAAAGAAACACTAATGAAGCCAATATGGTGTCTGTCAGTCCGTCTGTCCTTGTGTCTGTCACTCCTAACTTTTGAACCTTTTGATCTAGATAGCTGATAATAGTACGTAGTGGACCAAAATAATCAGGAACACAAAATGCAAGAAATATTTTTGTGGAGTGCTTTTGAGAGTTTTTGAGGGCTTTTATGCTCCATCATGCGACACATCAAATTGAGGCTAGAAATTGAGCCAAAAGTCCAAAAATATAAAAAACATCCAAAAATAGATCTATCTCCGAAAATATTAATGCAAAAAATTTGGAAAAAAAAAATCAGAGCATGAAAATTTATGAGAAGGTAAGGAAAAAATTACGACAAATCTTCTGGAACAAACAGTTCTTCAAAAATATTGGAAAATGATCAGTTTATCAGATTTTGATGATTTTCAGACAAACATATCTATAAATCGTGCTTAACTCAAAACCCATTTTATCAAAATCCGTTGCGTGGTCCTTGAGTTATGCGTATGAGAAATATGATTCGAAAATGTTTTGAACCCCTATTGATATACATATTTCTCCCGCATCTATCGATCAATTTCAAGTCGAACTACTAACATATCAGTAAAGCCTAGATGCCAAATTGTATCGAAATCCGTTCTTGAGTCAGGTGGCTAACAAAGATGGTATAAAGATTTTGAAACCCCACACATGACACTCACACTTCATCTGATTTTGACAGTTTTTAGAAGAAATGACTTATCAGGAGTACATACATACTCTTGTCGTTCCCCAGTTTTCAGCTCCCAGCGAGCAATGTGTGTATAAGTTTACACAGAATAAGTTCTCATTTATGATTTGATGCCAAGTGCCATCGTTGCACATGCAACCGTCGTCGTAGGAATCTGCTGACACTACGTGTGACGATCATCAAATGCGCATTCCATTACGTACTCCCGAAATGCGAGAAGACCTGTGGGATCATGCCACTGTCGAATGTTTGCCTCCGTTAGATGTAAGATAGTATTTAAGCTCTTGTTTTTAAGAAATCGCTGCCAGTTTTGATAAATAAGGTTTTTTTTTTTTAAATAAATTTGAAGTAGAATAATTTAGTTTATACACTTAAAATAATGGTGCAGAATATAGGATCGAAAATTTTCACGAAACCAATATTTATCCTATAGAGTCTGGTTTGCAAGTTTGTTCTGAACAGACTTAAAAGTTCTCAAAATCAGAGGGAGAGAAGGTAGTACTTTGTAAACGGCTTTTAAAATGGTAAATATTTGAGAGATTTAGCACGAGAAGACCGGTGCTATTAGTTGACAGATATATTTTTTTGTGCGGGCGAAACCTGCCTTCTTAGCTATTATGGTATAATCCAAAATTTGCCCAACAAGTGGCATCCAACTCCTCATAAAATTATAAGGTTGAAATTGTATAATTCGATCTAGGAAAATGGCAACCACTACCACTTTAATGTGAAAATGTCTGTCAGAAAGTATTGTCTACTTAGAGAGTGCGCTGATTGCGTATATTTTGGTATATTGCAACATCAAATCCTACACCTATCATAAAAAATTCATAAGGTATTCTATCAACTATGATACCATAGAACAAAGTACTCTTAAAAGTATATGATAACAAGCACTTACCATATCATGTATAGGTATGTATGAATAATTTCATATTCAATTTTTACGGCGGTCTTCTAAACATCAAAAAGAAACAACATCATTGCGGTGCTTACAAGCACCAGCTGAAACATTTCAATTAACGCGCCGCAAATGTTATTCTCTTTTCGCAGCTCCTTTGCTATCCTGTCAAAACCAGTGAAAATCTACGACACCACTCCAACCAAACCATAAATTACCATCTTATTTCGGTCAAGAACATCTCTGCCAGGTGACGCTGTCCTACTACTCAAGCACACCTACTATGTGTAACTTTCAATTTGTCTTTAACACATACTTACGCAAAAGTGTCTAACGTACCGCAATATTAACACGACGACCACCACTCTAAAGCAAAACAGTACCACTAGTGGAGAACTACCCTGTGAAGTACAGTTTTGACGACACGACATCGTCCAATTTTGCATATTTGCATCGGAATTACAAAACTGCTGCCAGTCTGAGGCTCCTACGCACCAACCTATCCTATCACCACCAAAATCGCCAGCAAAGACTTTGACCCGATTTCAAGTTTGAGAGTGGTAACTATGAGTACGTATATGCATGAGGAAGGTTTTGATACCACAGTGTCCTGCCCTCCCCCCTCGAATCCGGCTGCTGAAGGCCTCTTAATGATGTTTTCGGTGTAACATAGTTGGATATCAGCACTTGAGTACTTGAAGTGATGGAAAATTGAAATTAGTTGCCGACAGTTAGTGTGCGAGGAATTTATGTATAAGTACATACATATGAATGTAGGTACCTAGATGATGAAAAGATTATGATGCCTGCTGTCGATCAAGCCAATTTGTTGCATGAACAACATGGTGTGTATTGTTTTCAATCAATAATGAAAATTCTCAACAGTCTTGCATACTAATGATTCTGAAAAGCACTTAGGCAGCGAGACTACATAAGAACGAAGTGAGGAATGCATCAATTTAGGAAATGCTATATGAATTGCTTCTTGATGCATAGGAGTAGCTACATAGATTCGGTTTTATGTTCTTTAGCCTTTTTCTGATCTATATTCATCGGGCTTTTACTCCTATCATGCCAAATATAAATAAGCTGGTGTACTTCCGACTTCTCGTCAGACAATTCTCAATTACAACTACCTACGCTATTCGTTATGGAGACCGAAACCGCAGACATGGCGGACCATTCCAGAGCTGCGAAAAGACAACTTTACTTACTTCTTGCGTCAGTTGCAATGAAGACAAAAATTACAGAAAAGAAGAATTAGAACCAGGTCAATCAAAGAACACCAATGGTTTCACCTCGTTCTTATCGTAGCTATCCATTGGATCCACATGCAAGACACACATCTTGCTGGATGCCGACAAATACATTACAGGAAGCGACCCTGTCTGACTTTGCCTTCAAACAGAGAGAGATCTTTGGAGTCGTGTAACTGTTTTGAACACTATTCGATTCCAGATCTCAAAGAGTGTTTGCGGCTTTATCTTAGCTGCAGCTTTCTCCTACATATCTGTTAGAAAGAGGTAGACCAGCGTGGAAACTCCTCTTCGAAACAAGGGACGATTGCCCACGTTTACGCAACTATGTGAGATGAACGTATCAAAGTGTAGGAACTATAATACTTCATGAATATCATTAACCATAAACCTACAAATTAAGTTGATAGCCCAAAAGAACAGTAACAGTAACAAGGTGTTACTGAAGGCTTATCTAAATGATAACGACTGTTTTATATCAACCATTCCATTTATATATTTTGCCTTAGTACGGGTATGTACTATTTTAGCTTTGGTCTTCGCTAAAGACTGGCTTTGAAATGACCATCAATAAATGACCAGGGCAACTATTAAAGAAAGCCGGGGATAACTTGAGATAGGACTGCTTATCTCATGGATAGTTTTTTGTTGTCTGCTACAGAAACAGTACATCCTGACTATCAATCTTTCACAAAAAGCGAACTATCGGGTCTATACAATGATTCTGAACTTATGATCTAACCTAAAAAGATTGGTGCTATAGCAAAATTTTTCAAAAGCGGTTCTAAAATTTTATTTTAAAATGTCCATATACCATTTTTGAAATTTTTTGATCTGGCATTTATATTCCCCTGAAATCAATGCAGTCACATTAATCAAAGCACACTGAAGTCATGCGGTATGGCATATGTTTTGATTACCTTGGTTTCAATTGAAAAAGTCATGTCACTGCAAAGTTGCTTTTGTGGGCGTTAAGCCTTACAGGTCTTGAGAAGTCTACCACGCCAACCAGTTGTTCGATGAAAATTACGGAAGTCATAATGACGCTAAAACCAAATTATATCCAACAGTTTTGAGAGGATATTACTCAAGCTTCTTACAGCCGGTTATTGAGGAACAAAATCTTACCTCTGATCACCAGTTTGGGTTCAGAAGCATGTATTCAATCATTGACCAGATACGTAGAATCACTGACGCAATTGGGAAGAAAAAAAGATTTGATCAAGATTCTGATGTCTCGTAAGCCTTCTAGGTGTGGTATGAAGGCATGATGTTCAAATTACAATTACATTTTACATATTTATATAGAGTCATCCAACAAGAGGTGTCATTTTAAATTTTGCGCCGTTGTTGAACTGTTAATATTCAACTATCATTGCGATGACTTTTGATAAGTAAAAACTAGGAGGTTATTAAATATGAATCGACACATACCCGCACAACGTGTTGTATTACCGAAAATTCACTACAAAATGGTGAAAATATCGCGAAAACGTTTCGTAAAGTTCGCACTGCATTTGCTCATCATCAAGCGCTTTCTCGTACAGCTATAGTGAATTTAATAGATAAATTTGAACATCCCGGACAGGTTAGTGATGAGAAGACTTCAACTCGTATTCGTCCGTCAACGTCACCTGAAAATATAGCCGCCGTAGTTGAGAGTGTGACTGAAAACCCAGGTATGTCCATTTCGAGACGATCACAGGAATTGGGCTTATTCGCAACCACTTTGCACCGCGTTTTGCATAAAGATCTTGGCCTACATGCTTATAAGGTTCAGTTGACATAATGCCGTACTTTCGATGATTGGGTGCTGGAAATGAATGAGCAAAATTATGATTTTTTACACAAAATTATTCTGAGTGTTGAGGCTTATTTCCATTTGTTTGGGTATGTAAACAAACAAAACTGTCGCACCAGGGGCTCCGAAAAGCCAAGTGAAATAGTAGAACAACCTCTCCATCCAAGAGTAAAATTGTCACGAAAAGTTGCTCTAAATCGACAAAAATTGCCCTTCGCCAACGGCATAATGACGAACTAGCAAGAAGCTATCATAGTTCAGACCCTGTATGTGTAAAGTCGTACTGAATGTCTCAGTAACTAGAAAAGATACCGGAACAGGAATGAGCTTCTTAGAAAAGGGCTACTTTAAAAAAATGATTGTAGCATTGACGCTAATGACACCCCAATATTCATTTGATCATACTCGTATGTCAGCTTATTTCCATCCAACAAATCGATCAATTTCTTAGGTAAAAAAAAGACCACGACTGGGACACACGTACTTGCTTCATACGAGTATCTGCGCTGTTCGTTCGTGAAGTGTTCAGATTTAATTTTTATGCAAACTCGAGAAGAGGCGACACAATTTTAATTTTCGAAAAATGAGTAAAAAGTCTAAAAAACCAAAAAAAAAAAAAAAAATTTATCTCCAGACCGAGAATTTTTACGAAAACAATGCTGCCCTATCTTGCAAGTAAAAAGAGACAAAAGTTATGCCAAACTTTTAACATACTTTCCCATAGGCCAGACCTCACTCAATTATCACTTTAAAAAGCTATTCCCCGTGATGACATTGTCCAGACACTTTCGATCACATTTCGTAAGAATCATAGCAGACAGGGGTTTCATTTGCCCACTCGAAGTCATCCATTCATAAAGCTTCCGATACGATTTAGATCTGACGTACGATTAAACTTAGACTCTAGGCTACACTGTTGGGTGGTCTCTCACATATGCACTTTAGATACTCCATCTCACTAAATGCCCATCTACCATCAAAATGCATGCTTTTGTAGATACATTACTTCTTTGATCCAGATTTATGGACACTTTATATGAATGATACCTATTAAAGATGTTGGCCCTTTGTTTTCTTCCACTCAGATACTAACTACAAATCAAAGCTTTAATCATCGTCATGCTATATGCTCCAATGAGATTACTCGTTTAGAAAAAAAGTGATAAAATACCTCAAAACCAACACACAAGACGAACTATTAAACCAAACGAGATACATTTTAATCCGAAATTATTCAAAATTATTCGCCGAGATTACGAAACTTACATCGACGAACGATATGCGTATGCGTATTAAAACTCGACTTCCGTGTTTGTGTTTTAATTAAGATTTCGTGCAGAGAAATCGACAGAGATGAGATTCATTACCACTCTTAAAACGGCATCGATGGTTTGTATCTTTTTTTATTTCAATTATCTATCGAAATAATGGCCATCATAAAATTGCAAAACTACTTTGTTGCGCTTATGCGTGTGAAAGCCGGCTCCGTTGAAAGTGAAACAGAAATTGCAATCACTTATCGAGAGTTTAATGCTTATTAAAGAGTAGTGATTGATGGATTTCTAGAACATCTACGTTAATTAAATGTTTAGAAAGGCTACTAAGTTTCGGTTGAAATTTATTATTAATCCCTTTTTTTGTCTTTATTTAATATTTTTGGTATTTTGTTTTGAAATATTGTTGGCAATGTATCTACACTACCAGTCATAAGTATATGCCCACTCAGGCTTTTTCATGATACAGATACCCTCAACGAGCCTCGACAGCAATACAAAGACCACCGCAAAGAATTAAAGATAGCCATTCGCATGAGTAAATGCAGAAGTTTTGCCGAGCTATGTGATCAAGCAGACAGGGTAGTTATGACTCAACTTAGAAATCGAAGAGACTTACCACCCACCTGTCCAACGTTAATGCAGAAAATAGTCTATGTCTTGTTTCTACCATAGTGAACAATGTTGTTGCCTAGGGAATCTACAACAGATGCGCCGCTGATGGCGATGGTCAGCGCTGAAGAGCTTTTAGGCGTCAGTAGCAGAATTGGAGACAAAAAGAGAAGAAACTTTCCCGAAGCAGTAGAAAAAACAAAGACTTGTACTGCTGCCCAGCGGAAAAAAACCACCTGAACCATCATCTTGCCGGCCACTGTATATGATTGGCAGCATGGGGAAAATATTGAAGCGCATCATATGCAACCGGCTTGAATTGACGAAGTGGGAGGGCTAGACGTGCATCAGTACAGTTTCCGTAAGGCACACTCAATGGTGGATGTTATCAAAGCAATGAGTGTAATAGCATAATGAGGTAAAGATGGAAAGGTTGCTGAACAAAATATTGTGCGGTTGTGACATCACTAGAGTCGCTTCAGAAAATGAGTGTACCAGTATATATCATTCGTATAGTGACGGATTAATTCAGGAACATGGTCCTATTATATGACACCGATGATGGGGTTAAAGAATATGTGATAATTGAAGGAGTTCCGCAAGGGTCGGAACTAGGTCTAATACTGTGGAATATAATGTATAATGATGTTTTGAAGCTACTAATGAAGCCAAAATTATACGCTATGTAGAAGAGGTGGAACAAATATACAATGAAGTAATGGGAATGGTGAAACATTGGCTACGATTAGTTGGTCTGGACTTAGCCGAACACAAAACGGCAGCAGTGTTGATTAGCAGCAGAATAACAAGAAAAGCAGCCACACTGTGAGTCGCTAGTCACGCCTTTATCTCGCAACATGTAATAAAGTACCTGGAAGTGATGATAGATGCGAGACTGTCATACAAGGTTACTGCAAAACATATGTGATAAGTCAATGCAGCCTTGTCAAAAATAATGTCAAACATTACAGGGCTCAGTATGCTTTGGGTGTGTACCGCATTCCGCATGGTGTCCGATGGTGCCATATTCGTCATTATTGGCATGATACCTGTGGATATCCTTGCAGATGAAATGCATTAGAAATAGATTAGCAGAGATGAAAGGCAAGCCTCTCCTAGAGCCTGTCGAATCAAAAATATGATAGATTGCAAAATTTAACGAAGTTGCTGCAAAAGTGTAACCTCTCAGTAAAAGGAAGATGGTCTTATCGGTTAAATCTTCCATATGGAGTAGTGAACTTATACTAGTGCCAAATGCTAACTGGACATGGAATATAAGCATACACTGGTTCGGACACAACAATTCTCCGCTGTGACGGAGTGTGGGATATATTTTTTTCACTTTCCGAGATTCTCAATAGAATGCGAAAGACTCAGAACGACTCCTACTGATGACTTAGTGGAGCATATGATACCATCGCTGAAGATTTGAGATGCGGTTAAAAGAATGTCAGTAATGGAAGAACTCCGTAGAATAGAACGCCGAAGCCAACAGAGAAGCAAGGTGAAGACAACATGTAGAAAAACAGTGTAAGCTGTGGGGTACCACACCTAGTGATGAAATATCTAAAAGTAATGGTAGTCTCGCGAGGATACTGGGAATGTGACAGGAACGGGGGTGGTTTTTGTGGGTAAGAATCACACACTGTGTACGCGCGCAGTTTCGTCTTTCGAAGATTCCCATCTCCCAATGCAAAAAACTATTTTTTTTTAAACTTAATGCACTTTGAGTTAACTGGACACAGTAAATAGCTATTCTATTATTTTCTATGATATTTCAAATCTTTCTACCTACATTTGGGTATTTTGTGGCAAAAGAGAAAACACTTGTTGGCGGAATTTCCCAAAGTCGGTGGCACTAAGAGTAACTTATAAATGGATGAGACTTTTAGCTTCCATAAAGAAAACATATTAAAATGTTCCTATTTTTGGGACGTGCAATATTTTACAATCTTCATTCTGTAGATCTTAAAAATGCCGAAACGGAAAGAACTTTCAGATAAATTGCGCGCTTCGATAATTGTTCATCGCCATAGTAATAAAAGTACGTTGAATTTCGAAAAAAAACTCACGATATCAAGAGGAACACTTGATTGTGATGTTGAAAAATTCAATACCGATGAAAGTCGTAGCAACAAACCACGCATTGGGCGACGCAGAAGCACGACTCTTAATATCGAAAAATGGTGATGACCAGCAGACGTAACAGAGCCTAGCCGCGCTGGAAATAACAGCCCAATTGTATCTGGGGATGGTTAAACCAATAAGAGTTGCAACCTCAACCGTAGACTCCAAGAAGTAGATCGTCTATGAAAAAAAAAACCATTGTCGAATGGTCCATGCCACAAATTAGCAGAAGAGATCTTGAAGACTGTAAAAAGTTCTCTGGAGTGACGACTCTAAGTTTAAGGTTTAAGTCTTTGTCCGTAGGTTAGTAGAAGAATACACAGTCTCCTGATATCAACCCAACTCAGCTCTTATGGAACGAGCTGTATAGAAATATAAGACATCTTTACCCCGCTTCAAAAGCACACTTATGGAATATTTATTGAAATCATTAAAAAGGATGCCGAAACTTTGTGAAGCAGTAATAAAAAATAAGGGTGGACACATTGATAAAGATACAATTTAGTATAATAGAACTATTGTTTCTGTTTTTTTTACTTTCATAAAATATACTTTAATCACTTATTACCCAGATGCTTTGTTCTCATTCTCCTTACCTGAGATTTATTGATCAATAGTGTGGGCAGATAATTATGAGCCTTAGTGTATCAGCTGTATCACGAACAGTTCCCTTTGTGCGGAAAAATTGATTTCCAATTAACGAATAAGATATTTGTGGAAAATAATCAGTATTTATTTTTAATTAATGAATGAGTGATGCATATATTGTAATTAGTAGTTATTGTATGAATGAAATAAATTTTCCAAATCATTAGGCGGAATATAATTACGTACACAAATAAATATATGCATATGGTCCAATAAAATATGGTCAATTGATTATGATTATAAGGCACATAATTTTTAAGATATTAGTAATAAAGTAAACATATCATTTAGATTGTACTTGTATTTTGGTTCGTAATTGTTAGCATTTAGAACTTATGGGAATTAGAGGCAATTTAGATTTTTATAAAAGACTTAGGAGTCTGGAAGGTTTTTCTAGACGGATTTGTTTATTTTTCATCACCAGTGATGATTTGTTTCAAAAAAAAAATCAATTTCATTGCGTTTGAGATGCATATCGCAAATATTGCTTCGTTGTGTTAAGTGAATCTCTTTCAATTCATGTGGAACCCAAATATCGAACTTTTTCACGAGTCTAAGAAGTTTTAAGTGATTTTCAATTGTTGTGTGTGATGTATTTAACCACTTTGCAATCCCTCGCACAGCTATATGACGATCTTATTCAATTATAACTTTGATTTGGTCATCATCAACTTCAGTTGGTCTACCAGAACGTTGGTTATCTTTGAGTCGTAAACTAATTCTAACACGTGCGTTCTGTTAAGCAGTCAACTTCACATATCACTTTGTGAACCTCAGCAGCTTTTTTCCTTTACGGAAATAAAAAAGCAAAATTTGTCGAAAATGTTCGTTTTTGCATTCCATGGTAAAATTGACACTGTACAACAAAATTAAACTCGATTTGCTTCTATAGAAAGCTTAAAGTGACAGCTATCAAATGCCAAAAGAAAATAAATTCACAAAATTAATAATAAATAAATTACTTACTTGCATAGTTAAGGTACGAGTACTGTTATGCCACACAGAATTACCATATTCTGCAGTTGGTTAAGTTATCCAAAAAGACATTTTTAAGAAACATTATCAGAAATAATTGAGAAACATTCAAAGAACAATTGAAAAACATTTAAGAAACAATTAGGAATCATTTTTGTTTCTGAAATGTTATGGCTCCTGATCGGCCTGAAATATTAAGATTGAACAATAAGCCAATCGAGTCTGATATCTGCAAAGTTTAGGAAGCCTAGCTATCTTTTTTTTAAAAAAAAAAAAAAACAGTAGTGTGGCCTCGCCCAAATGGCGTGTAGGCACTGCGACCAGAGAGATCTATTGTGCCAGAGACCACTTTTTAGGGCAGCAGTACTTCAACTGTCTTTATGAAAGATACAATTACAGCTGCGGAGGAGTTCCTTAGGTCTAATGGAGATATTACGAGTATCTCCTTAAGAAAGAAACTTCTCCTACTTCTACACAGAGCTACACACTCACATAGTATGCGTTCTGCAGTTTCGTCCTCTTCTAGGCAGAGGCGGCAGGTGATATCCTCTGAAATTCTTGTTTTATTTAGGTGGTAGAGTTGATGGCTGTGACCAGTAAGGAAGCTCACAAGCCTTCTTATGTCATTTCTGCTGTATTTTAGGATATCAGCTCCCTTTTTTGAAAGGGTTGGACAGCTCTTTTAGCTTGTCTGAGACCTTGAGAGTTATTCCAATTGTTTAAATTTAGTTTGAAAGCAGAATCAGATATTGCGCAAAGGAGTTCAGGTCCAATGAACAACTCAGAGGAACCTTTTCTGGCTAGCAGATCTGCAGTTTCATTGCCGTCAACGCCTACATGACCGGTACCCACCACAATTTTACTTTATAAGGTACCTAAGAGTAGCTTTAAAATTTGTTATTTATCAGGTCTGAGAATTGCCTGTTCATTTTAAGCATGTAGTCCTCTGCACCGAAAAATCCTTTCATACCGCAATGTAGACGCTGTTTTTAAGTCCCTCTGATATAAAGAATCGACGAGGATCTTGTCTGCTTTCTATTCTGAGGCCAATTAGTTCCATTGTGGTATTCCCGCATAAAATCATTCAGTATACTACTCGTAAGTACAGGTTTCGTGCAACTCGCTCGAATATTTTAACCCTTTAAGCGTGTTTTTTTGTAAGCATACACACTACTGCCTACAAATTATTTACTTTCGAAGTATGCTATGAACTGTCGCCTGATAATTATGAGCCTCTAATAGCTGAGTAGAGTCGAATGGACTAAAAAAAATGATTAAAAACAATGCGTGAAGACCGCGAATAGGCGATTCGTCGCCGTTCTCATGCTTTGGGTCTCTGGCACATTGTGGTGCCTCTCAAAAGAGATCTTCGTGTAAGGGCATACAAAATTCATCTCGTTCAACAATTGAAGCCGTCTGGCCTTCGTTTGCGTCGTGAATTTTGTAATTGGGCCTTGGAACAATTCCAAATTGATCCGAAACCGTCCAGTTATTGAGAGACAATTTTCACGAAAAGATCATCTCAAGAAATGTGAATTGGTTGTAATCTGACTCCGCTGGATTATTTTTTGTGGTGGTATGTGAAATCACTTGTTTACGTTGATAAACCATAATCGATTGATGTTTTGGAAGCAAATATAACACGCGTTGTTAACGGAATACCGGCCGATATGATCGTGAGAGTGCTCGAAAATTGGACCCACAGAATGGACCATCTGTAGGCTAGTTGCGGAGAATATTTACATGAGATTATTTTCAAATATTAATTGTCATAAACCAAACTAGCAGGTAAAATACAACTTTCGATAATTGAATTGATTTTTATGCATTTTATTTAAAATAAACTTCAGGAAGCTCTTATTGGATCACCCTTTATTTTGTCATTTATTTTTTTTAAGAAAACAAAATTCATTATATTCAACAAAACTTACTACAAAGAACATGTATGCATGTACATAAAGTCAAACTTCTCTAAGTGGATTTTCAACAATTGTTCACTAGTGTGATTAAGATAAAGACTCAAAATCATTACCAATCGACTTATTTTGTTACAAATGGTCAAAGGGAAAAAGGAAATTATATGTTCAAATTCTCTATTTGTATGAATTCCATGAAAGGTATTTAAGTGAATTTGTTTTGTTAGTGAACTAATTATTTAAATAAGTTGAAAACAAAATGTTTACTTAAAATTGTGCATTGCCTCTAAAGATATGTCCAACGGTATGCATGGCTCTGCGCATTTTTCATTAACTGTTTTTTACTTTTTCAATTATTATTTAATGAAATACAATAACTCTCTGTAGAATTTTGTTGTCATCATAATAATGTGATGGGAAAATAAATGGGCTTTAATTATGAGTGTAATAGCTATAATATTAAAAAAAAAATAAAAATACTGAAATAATTGAAAATATTGGTACGTAATTTAGAAATATATTTTCAGCACAGGTAATTCACAATAGCAAATAAAATAAAATTTGTTTTTATATATGAACACACAGGGTGCTCCTTAAATAAGCCCCTACTTAATTAATAGGTCTAACTTTTAGCATTGTTGAGATTTTCACCAAATCTGTTTCAATTTCAACGATTCTATTATTAATCGAACTAAAATACCTAGTGTATATAATTTTACAACAGTTTGAAAGCATATGGATAACAGTTTTCTTAAATTTAGAAATAATCTCGGTTTTTCTCAATTTTTTGGAATTCTGTTTCACTGTAACATCTTTTCTTTTTTCTTGGTTTATAAATAAATAAATAAATATTTTGGTGCTAACAGCCCAAAGCAGGACCTGGACTAGCTTCTCACAGCCACTCGTGTTGTGCCCCTCACAAATGGTTGGGACCTACATTTTTATGCCGTTTCCGAAGGGCAATTTTTTTTTTTTTGATTCAGAGAAGCTTTTCATAACAATCTTACTCTCGAATTGTCAGACGTTGGCGAGAGGTGGAATCTTGAGAAAACTTTTTATTTTTCTTTATTTTTGTGTTTTCTTGGAATTGAACCTTGAACCTCTCGGTAAATCCCAGAGGCGGACCAGTAGGGATGCAGTAAAGTGGTAGGGTTGTGATCCTTCTACTGCGGATCATAACCTCGCCGTAAGGAAAAAAAGAAGAAATACACTCCGCCTCACTTGATTACGAACAGGCAGTTTTTTGTTTCAATTTTACGATATTTTTCAAACCCCTCGCTAATCTGGCAAAAACCAATTGTGCAAGGAATGTAGGATATATTATGTTTATATTGTAGAAAAAATGGGATTAAGTTGATAAATGCAACTTTTATGACGCTTTTTCCAAAAAGGTCATAAAATTTACATGTTTTTTTTGTCTCTTTTGTTGATTACGAACAGTAGCTTAAAAGGTAATAAAACAATACAAAATTTGTTTGTATAAATAAATGTTGGTTTTATTCCAAGAGTAGCAATTGTTTTTAGTAATGGGTTCTACCTCCTGATCGCTGAATCACTTCAAGTGGCCTTCTGTGTAGAGATTCATAGAGTGCTGTCAAATAATCTAGCGAAATTTTGGACCAGGCTCGTTTTATGGCCTCAATAATCTCTTCCGTTGCATCATATTGCCTTCCTCCTTCGTAGACTTTTCTTGAAAGCCAACCCCACACGTTTACCATGATGTTCAGGTCGGGTGAATATGGCGTCCATGCAAGTAGGTTTACATTTTGGTTCTGAATCCAGGCTTTTGTTGTCCGTGCGGTACATGGTGCATTGTCTTGTTGGAAAGTCCATCGCTGTCCACCAAATATCTCCGAAAACTGTGGAAAAGCTCTTTCCAGTATCGATTTGTAAGTGATTGCCGTCATTTTGGAGCTTCGGAAATCTAGCTCCACAGTTCCGTAATAGCTTATTGCTCCCCATACCATTACACCACCTCCTTTGCTGTGCCGCCTTTGAAGATGTATTTCTTCTTTTCTCAAATCATGGAAATAACATCTGTATCCATCAGGTCCGTCCAAATTAAATTTTTTTTCATCAGAAAAGACGACGGTATGCCACTCTCGATTCCACCTGATGTGACTTGTTGCAAAATCAAGCCGCTGGATTTTACGTACCACATTCAATGGTGGTTTCCTCTTCATTTTTTCATGGCGAATATGACTGGCCTTCTGTATCACGCGATGAACAGTCGACCTGCTAGCTGAAACTCCAGTTTCTGCTTTAATTTTACTTACGGAGAGCCTTGAATTTGAAGCAACTCTCAGTAACTGAATTTGAAGCCCGCCTTTCCTGACAAGTTGTTGCTCTGCTGACTCTTCCTTTGCGTTTTTTTCCATACTTCTCCGGGTCCTTAATAAAGCTGTGTACAACAGTGGCGCCTCTTCCAATCTTACTGGCTATGAAACGGATGGATTTTCCTTGTTCCCGGTAAGCTCGAATTTGGCCTATTTCCTCCTTATTTAATGTCTTTCTTTTACCCATAGTTGTGGATTGTATGAAGTTATTTCTTGAACTAAGCTCCCTAATACTCTAAGTATCCTTTTATTTGATTTAAAACATGGTAACAGGTAGATTTAGCTACTGTTCGTAATCAAGTGAGACAAAAAAAACATGTAAATATTATGACCTTTTTGGAAAAAGCGTCATAAAAGTTGCATTTATCAACTTAATCCCATTTTTTTTTTACAATATAAACATAATATATCCTTCATTCCTTGTGCAATTGGTTTTTCTCAGATTAGCGAAGGGTTTGAAAAATATCGTAAAATTAAAACAAAAAACTGCCTGTTCGTAATCAAGTGAGACGGAGTGTAGCTTGAACCTCTTGCTCTATGATCGCCCACTTTTAGCTTTTTGTGCTACAAATTATGTAGCAGCATATATTATGTAGAACTTATAATTTACAAGATACCTTTTAAACCATGAATTTTACATAAAAATCACATTAAATCTTATTTGTAGTACTTTTGATTACCTTACACTCTGTTAAACAAATAAAAGTAATTAATACTGCATTTTTTCTTAAAAAATGTTGTTGAAATGAAAATTATTAGAAAAAAATTACGAAAAATCATATTTATCTCGAAGTACAAGAAAACTGTAGGGGATATGTTTCCAAAATATCCTAGAATTGTGTGCAGTACTTATTTTCTTTTTGATTAAAAGTACGTGGGTGGGTCAATAAGTCCATGAAAATTAACACAAATTGTGTCGTCACCTTAAATTTATTTTGTTTTGTCAAGAATCATCTTTCAAAAGAACGCACCGAAATTTTCAGACAGATCTGTCAAATAGTTATGTTGTGGGAGCCATTTTATATAGACGCCTACTAGCATTTTCGTTAAAATGGAAAAAAGTGAATTTCGAGTGCTCATTAAACACTATTTTTTGCGAGAAAAAAACTACCACGCAAACCAAACAAAAGTTTAACAAATATTATGGAGACTCTTCACCATCGATTGGAAGCATTCACCAATGGTTTACTCAATTTCGGTGCGGTCGTTCAAGCACAAGTGACGCCGAACTTTCTGGTCGCCCAAGTGAGGTCACCACACCAGAAATGGTCGACAAAATCCATGGTTTGATAATGGACGATCGGCGAGTGAAAGTGCGCGAGCTTGAAGAGGCCACAGGCTTATCACATGGCTCAGTGATTTCGATTTTACAAAAAGCCTTCCGCAAGATTTTGCTCACAATCGACAACAAACGCATTCGTTTGACAACTTCAAAGGTGTGTTTGGCGGTGTTCCAGAAAATTTCGGCTGAATTGCTGAAACAAACGCTTATTTTGAGGGGCTCGAGAAATCGTATTATTTGGAGGGCATCAAAAAATTGGAGAAACGTTGGATGAAGTGTACTCGTATAGAGCTAAAAGGAGACTATGTTGAAAAATAAAATGTTTCTATACCGAAAAGAGTGTTCCTTATTTCATTTTTCAAGGACTTATTGACCCACCCTCGTATTATAGAATTGTTAAAATTTGTAGAAATATAGTAAAGCTGAAAAGATGAAAACAAAAAAATAAAAAAAAACCGCTCGGTAAAAGTTCGACCCATTTTTACAAAATATGTTTTGCTCGGAACACAATGCGAAGTTCCCAATTTAAGAAACACCCTGTACATCATACACCAAACTATCGATCTGCTTTTTTTCTGTTCATAATACCCACGATGATAGCAAATCATGATAAAAAATACTTTCGAAACCATATTATAATTGGATTAAAAAATATTTGGTTCACCGATATATTGGATGTGATGTCATTGAAATACTTCAAAATGTAGACTCTAGTTATGCGTAGCATGAGATTTTTTTGTTAACAAGTCATTTCCTCGGAAAGGGTTACGAGTTAGAGAGAAACATTTTTAACCAAAGTTAAAGGGAACCGATTTAATATTACCTTACCTGCTATCGATACAACTTATTTTTTTTTTTTCAGGGTTCTGCGAAGATATTACAGCAACCATATTGTTTCGGTCTATTCGCCCGTTTTTCAGTCTGTCTTTTGCCAATTTTCAGTTTTTAAACTACCAAATCTAAGCTTCATTTTTACATAAGCTATGCAAAATAGAGACAAATATCAAATTTGTATCAATTTAGAAAAACACCTTAATTTTGGATTACCTTAGAAGATGCAAAATCCACAGCCACAGTCACAGCACTATTAACACCCAACTATTTAGAAACAATGCATAGTAATAGTGCACTAACGTGCTGGTGTAGAGTAGAAGGGGGAAGTTTTGCCTCGTTTTTCAAACTAGTTTTACTTTCCTGAAAAAATTCGACGCCGAGATTTTGATCAATCTTGGTATAACTATAACTAAAAAAAGTTTGTCTGCCTGTGTGTATGCACGACTGCTGCCTAAACGTCTGGACGCCTTATTTTCAAAGTTCATTTCCCGGGTCTGTGGGTTCATTATTCGAGATGAAATCGGAATTTTCATTCTAACCCAAAAATTGACTCTACTAATGGTCGAATTTTTAAAAAAAAATAGATTTTCTCGAAAATGGCTTTAACGATTTTGTTCAAGTTTATTATTTGAGTTACAATGGACATACGAGTATGCTAACAGATGGCGTACCAGGTTTTCGCCAAAAATTGTCGTTTGGTTTTCGAAAATTTGTTATTTTTCGGCTATGATTCAATTGATTTTGTTCGAAATCACTATTTGGTAGCGCAAAATTAATCATTCTATCTGAAGATGTTATAATTTTTGCAAATGGCGTCGTACGTCAATCATATTTGACATTTGTGAACTAGACAGCTGCAGTATACAAACAGACAAGCAATGGAGCGCTATACTCCGCAAGAGCGTGGAATAATTGTGCCGTAATCTCAACAACGAAGAGGACGATTTTGTGACGAGGCGCATTTCCACTTAAGCGGTTACGTCAATAAGCAAAATCTTCGTGTCTAGGGCACTGAAAATCCGCGTGAGATGCACGAAGAGCCATTACATCCACTCAAAGCGACTGTGTGGTGCGGCGTTCACTTTGAGGACGCCATCGGTAATACGGTCATTGTTACTGGCGAATGCTACAGGGCCATGATAAACGACTTCTTGCTGCTGGAATCGGATGAGCCGGGCTTGGTGAACATGTGGTTTCAACAAGACGGTGCAACCGCATACACAGCACGAGCCACAATGGATATTGTCGTGTAACCTCCCGTTTTGGCGATTTGGCATGGCCAGCAAGATCGCCCGATTTAACCGTCCCAGACTTTTTTCTTTGGGGCTACTTAAAGTCGCGGGTTTATGCCAACAAGCCTCAGACAATCGCAGCCCTTAAGGAGAATATTCGACAGGAATGCGAACAGTTATCACCGGAAATCTTGCCGAAAGTCATGGAAAATGCGATAAAACGGTCACAAATGTGTATCAATACATGCGGCAGCCACTTGGCGGATACCATCTTTTCCACTTAACAAACAAAATTGTAAAGATCCAAATAAAGATTTTTATCAATCCAATTTTTTTTTTTTTTTATTTTGTAAAAAAGAAATTCAAAAACAAAATTGGATGATTAATTTTGCGCCACCTTGTATTTACGAGTACAAGGATATAGCATACAAATGTTTGAAAATCTTCAAAATTTAGCACATTTAAACAAAAAAATAGCTTCTCAACGATTTTGTTTAAATTCAAAATCTAATTGATTTGCAATTTAAAAATATATGCATATGTATGTACATAGAGGTGCGACCCAATCGTGCACTTTATTTTGTATCGGATTATGATTTTTCGTTGATAAGTAGATTTAATAACCGTTTATTTTATTTCAATTGGGCTCATGTTCAATAGTTATTATTAAATAACCTAACTTCTGGAATATGATTAAGGTCGTTAAAAAGAAGCATTTGGCCATCCCCGCGCTTAAAATAGGCAATTCAGTTATGGTTTCTTGTCATGAAAAAGCTAACGCCTTGGCTAATGAATTCTTTGCAAACCATTCAATAGCAACCAACATTTCCTCAAGTACAAGCACAGTATTGGCTGTAAACCACTCATTGAATCAAATAAACTTACTTTCTGCAAATGAGGAGAACATGACTGTCTTAGCAAGTGAATTAAAAAACATCTTAACTTCATTGAAACCGTTTAAGTCTACTGGTTTTGATGGGGTTAAAAACATATATTTGAAGCATCTGCCTAGAATAGGCATACGATTTTTGGTAGAACTATTTAACAGTTGTTTCAAACTCTCCTACTTCCCCACAGCATGGAGAATAGCAAAAGTCATTCCCATTCTAAAGCCAGGAAAGATTGGCAGTATGCCTTGTAATTATAGGCCTATAAGCTTACTTAGTTCGTTAAGTAAATGTCTTGAAAAGATTATCAAGAAAAGACTGTTGCTACACTGCGAAATTAACAATGTTCTACCGCAGGAACAATTTGGATTTAGACCGCACCATAACACAGTCAATCAAATTCATCGCATAACGAAGCACATTCAATGCAACTTCAGTTTAGGCAAAAGCACAGGCATGGTTTTGCTAGATATAGAAAAAGCATTTGACACAGTGTGGCACGAGGGATTATTGCACAAACTATTTATTTTAAACTTCCCACCTTGCTTGATTAAAATAATAAAATCGTTTATATCGGACCGATCTTTCAAGGTATCCATAAATAGCTGGTTATCTAACAGGTTCCATGTCAACGCGGGTGTACCCCAAGGTTCTGTTTTAGGTCCTATTCTCTATATTATCTACACTTCTGATTTCCCACGTCTGAACAACTACCAATCTGCTATATTCGCCGATGATACATGTGTGTTTTCTACAGATGCAATTGGTTCATTCATTGAAACCAACCTGCAATCTGCAATAGATTCAATTGAAACGTATTTTTCCAATTGGAAAATTAAAATCAAGGCTACTAAGACCCAGGCTATCTACTTCACTAGAAAAAGAAAAGCCTTTTTCTTACCAAGCAGAAATCTTGTGGTTGGTGGCGTTCAGACTGAGTGGAAGGCTAGGGCTATGTATCTTGGGATTCATCTTGACAAAACGTTGACTTTTGGTTTCCACATCAATGAAATTATAAACAAAATAAACGTAACAATCAAGACGCTATATCTGTTTATTAATCGCAATTCAAATTTAAGTACTGAAAATAAATAAATTATATTCAAGGCAATTTTTCAAGCGATTATGTTTTATGGGTCACCTGTTTGGGGAAAGTGTGCAATAAGCCATATTCGTCGACTACAAATAGCGCCAAATAAACTTTTAAAAATGATTTTAAAACTTCCCTGGTATTTTTCTACAGATGAGCTTCATTTGCCAGCCAACGTTGAAAAAGTATCTTGTAGGATTATGAAATTGTTCGATCGGTATAATATATCATTAACTTTGTCTGACAATACATTGATTTCAGATCTAGCTATCTAAATAGTTTATTTAATAAATTATTTATTATGTTACTAATTACTATATATTATTTACCCACCATTTATTAATCATTATTTATTAACCGTTATTTATTATTTGTTGTTTAATATTACTTACTATGTGTTATTGATTATTTATTATTATTTATTATCTATTATTTTTTATTTATTATATATTATTTATTATTATTCATTGTCTATTATTTATCACCTATTTTTATTTATTTATTTATTAAATTATGTGTAATGTCTTATTTATTATATGTATATATACTCATATATCTGTTTATACTTTAATTTCTTAACTTTCTGTAAAGCTAATCTGAATCGAATATTGTCTTCATCCCCCCCCCCATCTCTTTCTCCACTGATTAAATGAAGGTTTTTAGTTGTAGCTTTCCTTCAGAATACTCGTTCTTTTTATATTATCTGTAATTTTGTTAGTAGCTGTAATACATTTTTTCAGCTGTAAGGTAGATATACCATATCTCTTTAAATTGTGCAATAGTTTCAATATAGAAAAACAATGTAAATCTCTGCTACAATAAAGATATATATAAGATATATATTAAATAACCTTTTTGAAATGCAAACAGGTTTGCAGTAAATATAGTTCAAGAACCTGCTTCTTTTTGTCACTAAATTATTACATTACATATACCAATGCTTAATAGTGCAAAAAGTGTTAATATATATAAAAAAATTAATATATATAAAGAGATATAAAAGTATGCCAAGTTCAGCTAATTCCAATGTTTTCCCAAATAAAATGTGTCACTTGGCAAAAGTCTATTATGTATACTTAGACATGTGGAAAAGCTGCCAAATGGGAATGAGAAGAAGCCAACTCGAATCCACTAAGTTTGCACAATCTGGCAAACACATTCAGTTCAACGCATAGAAGGGGTCTGATTTAACCGTCTTCATGTGTAGAATAGTAGTGAATAGCCAATATTCCAGTACAAAGGTGAGCTAAAGACGAGGGAACATGATTAGAGGTAGAGTATATCAGATGATAAAGACTCACCAGTGTTGCTACATAATGTTCAAAATTTGAGGCGGTTGTTCAACGTAGTCCCGGAACACTTTGCTTGCTACGAGCATTTGTGCTGCAAGATATGACAATTACAGTATCAAAGTAAATAAATACTTGCGCAATGGCAGGAACATGAGGAGAAATTATTTATATTTTTTTACGTCGTATTCCAAATATAGGGTGACCAGATAAGAACGATAGGAAAAGAAATTTAAATATAACAACAACGGTATGAGTTATCAAACTGATTCTAGCTTTATTTTGAAGTTACATTCATGCCATTATATAAATTATGTAAATGCCCAGAAAATAATCGAGGGGTGTCAAGTCGCATGATCGCGGCGGCCAATTGATGAATGCTCGCCGTGAGATGACCCAATCGTCAAATTTCTCCTTCACCACTTCGAGCGTTGCATCGCTTGCATGGCATGTAGCGCGGTCTTGTTGTGCTATGTGCTATAATATTTGTCATGTGTAGCTCTAGAGGTAAAAGATGAAGAAGGACTGTTATACCATCTGACGGGGTAGCCCGTAGAGCACCGGTAGTGCCTATGCATCCAAAGTTTGGGGTTTAGGATAGCCCCACTAAAAGAAATCTAACTGGGAAAAAATTTGATGTGTTATAGCACTTAATCCCGTTCTTTTGGAAAAACATGTCGCCTATATGAATGTCTTTAATTTCAGATCAAAGAATGTTGGTTATAGTAATACTATAACAGTGGCGCCTTCGCCGTTTTCAAAAAAATACGGCCCGATCACGCCGCCGGTCAACAGCGTGCACCAAATTGTCACCCGTGGTGGATGCAATGGCCTCTTAATGATCACATTTGGATTCTTAGAACCTCACATTCTACAATTTTATTTGTTTACTTAGCTGCCGAGCTAAAAATGGGCCTCATAACTGAAGTAGATTTTGTTCGAAAAATCGGCGTCACCTTTTGACTTTCTAGTACCCAATCTGTTCTGTGCATTCTATAGTCATTGAAAGATCCATATTGTAAAATGGCGTAAGAACTAACTACCAGTCACTATGAATGACAGATGGATTTGACAAATGCCATATGTCAAATCCCAACTTCGAAATGAATAAACCATTATGTAAGGACATAGCATTAAAATTTTTGACATGAACATGGTCGTTGTTCAGCTTATTCAGCAATTTTTGTTGTTTCTTATCTATTCGGCTTTAATTTAAAATCCAAACAATTTTCAGACGAATAAATCACGAAGGTGATTAAAAATCAAGCAATGAGAGCAATATATGTAGGACACTCAATTTGACTGTGGATTAAATCTCTTACAAACATAATGGAAAAGTATTTACGACGACGTTCAAGTCTATTGATATTTATTAAAGACCATTTGATTTTATTAGAATGCGTCTTTTGTATTTCAGTCGGACCGATGCAGCAATACTCCAAATGGGGCCTGACAGGAGATATTGAAATTGATTTTAATGTAACATCTCTCAAACTCAGTATGGAGTTGGCTTTAAAGACAATTTAATCGAAATGGTCTTTAAAAGTAAGACCATGGATCAAGTATTATGCCTAAATCCTTCTTTGAATTCAGTCTATTAAGAAAATTAAATTTTATGGAATAATTCTATGTAATTGGAGGATAGAACCGAAATAAAATAAAGCATTGACATTTTGAGTTATTCAAAAGTAATTTATTTCATTCACACCATTCATCTACTGCAGCAATATACTTTTGGAGAAGGTAATTATATTCCGAAATAACTTGAGGTCGTTGACAAATAATAGATAACATAGATGGCTGCCCTGTGGGGCTGACGTTACTTTTATTGACTTCTAGAAACAATCACTAATTTAAACATACTGGAACCGATTATCTACGTACGATTCCATCCAAATAAGTAAGTTAAAGTGAAATACCAAACCGGGTAATTTTTAGAATACACGGATTAACTTTGTCAAAGGCTTTCGCAAAGTCAGTGATATCACATCGATTGAAAGTTTTTTACAACCGAATTGGAAAAAAATTGTCAAATAGTGGAGGAAAATCGTCTCTTCATAAAACCATGTACCTTTTTAACAATAATAAATAAATCTCATTGTAGATTAGCTCTTCAAATGGGTCGATAATTGCAGACATTTTGTTTGGAGCCTAACTTGTGGACTGGAATAATGTGAGATATTTTCCAAACACCTAAAAAGCGTCCACAAGAAGTCTACTTATTAATGATAAGTTAATGCGGATCGGATAGAGACATTGCGTAGTTTCTTAATAGTATTGGGGCAATACCGTCAGAACCCTCGCTTTAATGGTTTTGAGATCATTTACCGTACCGTTCATATCAAACTTATCAAAACATAAATCGCCTAAGTCAATCAATTGGCTAAATTAAGCAAATCATTTTTATTATAATGTTAAAAACAGCTCTACAAATTCTTCTCACCACTCTGTACTCTACTGCTGCTATTTAGAAATCTCTTACTTCTCATAACATTTGCTGAGGTGGTATACAGCAGTCTTGACTCGCTATCCCAGCATAAACTGCAAGTTGCCTTTAACGACGCAGTGCATTATATTTAAGTCATTCGTAGATACCACCATATTCCTATGTTCGCCATGGGTTTAATTGGTTGTACTTTGCAAGAATATATCAACGCCAGGAATTGTATAATTTTACGAGTACATAAAATTATGAATATTTAATGTCCGTCTTACTTGTATAACAGACTTAATTTCAATCGCTCCTCAAGAATCATCAACCTTATTCCCTCTCGTTGTAATTACCTTAACTCCTAGGGTTTATTTTTCATCCATACTGTTAGACTTTAGAACTCTTTACCCTCTCAAATCAAAAATATTTCAAGGCCTTCCAATTTTAAAAGTGCAATCCTTCAACATTTTTCTAACTTATCCCACCAAATCTGAATCTTCTTTATCTCCTCCCTTTGATCATTTTCTGAACTCAGTTTCTCCACCCATCTTTCACCTCTTAGATTAAGATACTAAATGTTAATTAGCTTTAAGGCATTTATTCAATTTTCTGAAGTCAAAATACTGAGTACCATAAAAGATCATATCTTAATGTACAAATCTATTAAATGAAATAAATGAAAATGAAATGAGTATATTATGATTCACAACTTACTACTCACACTTGGTGGTTTTCTTTAAAATCAAATTATATAAATTTAGGGAGTTACCTCGGAATCAGTTCTAACAGTTGCAGCTTTTAAAAAATTCTGACTTGATACCTCATAATTCCTAAAAATATTTGTACCTGACTGTACCTTATAAATAACAAATTGTTAACAATTTTATAATTAAAAAAACTCAACTTTTTCGTCTTTTCGAAAGCAATTTTAAAAACTAAACCTGTTAAGGTAACCATTTGGTTTGGACGCGCCTTTAAAGTCCTTTTTTCTGGTTTGGTTTGGGAAACAAAAATTCAAATATTTTTGCCAGTTATGATGGGTCAAACCGAGGTCGAATACATACCTAATTTGACTGACTGGACTATAAGAAAATGTTCGAGAGCAAACTACAGAGCTGGCGAGGTTTGCTGGAGAATCTTGCTGAAGCTTCATTTTACCATAATCATTACTACTTGATTGATGATTTAAGACTTACAAGTCATTTTATCTTTTTTTTTTTATAATTTGCGCGCGCCAAAGAGGATATGAATACTCTTATACTATTATAGGACACGGGCGTTGTGAAGAAGATAGAGAGAGAGAACGAAAGATTTAGTGTAGTGATGGTATTAAGTTTCTATAAACTCCAAGGGTAGCATCCAGATAACTGGGGAGCTGTTTGTTTTGCTTTTATCGTTGCTCATGATTCACAGTATTTTTTCCGTCCTACTGATGGCATCATCACGATCAAGTTGCATTTTTAGCCATATGACCACTCTACTACCAGTGTTATGCCTTCGCAGTAGAGTTGACTTACTCGTAGCTTTCGCAATTGATCGACTTTTTTATTTATTTCATGCGAAATATCTACAGTACAAATACTTTTCGATGGATCAAACCAAATTTTTTTCAGCCGACTTAAAACAAGTATAGTCTACCTTTTTATGCCTACAAAAAAGTGGCCACACTTTGTGCTTAACCTTCGAGTTAATTGCTGTTTGCGTATGCGACATTAATTTCATAAGTTTTGTGTATTTTTCGAATAACGAAAATGCGCTAATGGCTCAGAACAAACAGGTTAGTAAGTTTAATAAGTAAGATGTTGACAGAATATTTTTAAGCAAAATTGATAAAGCATTAAAGAATTTGTCTTAAGCATACTCGAACTTAGAACGTGTCCATACTCATCTTTGTTTTAATCTTCAATTTTGGACCTGACAATATGCATAAAGTGAATATATGAAATATTTTTAAATATTAATATAATTGAATATTTTTATAGACTTGGTATGTCATACTCGTAGAGTACCTACGTATATTCTGGTGTAATTTGCGAAATGGTCCTACACTTCTCATACTTTTGAGAAAACTAATTTTGCAATTTCTTATCGAGATTTTGTGACAGGGCTTTTTGCTGTAGCGGAATACTACGAATAAAAGGCCAACTAGTAAACTGTCAAATATACAAGGACATAACAATTTTGTATTTAAATAAAACGCAGAATAATTGAGATATCGGGCTGGAAATCGATTTTTTGCAGCCAATTTTCCACAACTCTTGCACACATATCGGCCGGAATGTTGTTAATTTCGCGTTCGATATATCCTCTAACGTTGTTGGCTTGTTGGCTAGCTACGAGTATATGGCATGTGGCACCATCTTGTTGGAACCACATATCACCGATGTCAAGTCCATCCAATTCTGGACAAAAATAGTCTTCCAACATGGTACGATAGCGAACATCGACGACAAAATATGGTCCAATCACACCTGCCGCATGAAATCCACACCACACGGTCACTTTTTGAGGATGCAATGTGGGTTCTTGAAGCACATGTGGGTTCGTTGCTGTCCAAAAATGCAAATTTTGCTTATTAACAAAGCTATTTAGCCAAAAATGAGCTTCATCGCCGAAGATGGTTTTTCGATGTTATTCAGAATTTTATTCAAACTTTTGCAGAGCTCAATCGGAGAAGTTTGGGCACTTCAAATGATCAAGAGGCGAGTTCAGTTCTTGAGTTAATTTGATCTTGTAAGGGTGTAGGCCAAGATCTTTACGCAAAAATTCGCTACAGTGTGGACTGAGAGAACTTCACCATGATAAAAACGTAAACCTTAACTGACATTTTGACATTGATAGATCATAAAGATGTTTAAGCGTGTGTTTGTATCAAAATACAAAATTGTTATGTCCCTATTGAAAAACCCTTTATTTAATTCAGCCTGTACTTTGCATTTTAAGTTAAAATATTTTGCGTTCCAATAAAAAACACATAGGGGAGTTACAATCTGTCTCGAACGGATGGATGATACCCTATCCCTCATCTTCTAACTCACGCCTAATAAAGAACGTGTGGTGTTGTGAAATTTTCAAAACAGATGCAATGATATCTTTCTGTTCAGAGGATATTTTCTTGATTCTTAAGAAATCTGGTCACAAAATTGTTGCTGCTTTTTCTTAGCTGAAAAGCTCTCGTTTGTAACCGAATTTCATGGATTCACGATTGTTGTGTCTTGCTATAAATTGTCCACTTCTTGTCTTGTTAGTCTTTAGGGCCGCCCAGGTCTGTGGCTTGTTCGTATACACCCCTGACTTTAAAAAAAAACCCCAACGAAAGAAGTCTGGAACGGTCAAATCGGGCGATCTTTCGGGCCAATGTAAATCGCCAAAACGAAGGATTAAACGGCAGTTTGCACGGCTGTAAAGACCATCTATTGATACACAATTGCTTGGCCTGTCATCTGGTTCATGACATAGGGTCTCTTGGACATCTGCAGTCACAGCAGCGATGTTCTGGACCAAACGGCTGCCCCGGCGCCGGTCATATCTAATATTGCCTCATGTTAAGTCAATCTCTTCAAGGCGAGCGGTTAAATTCCGCAGTATTTGTCCAGTTGGTGCCACACGATCAGAGAATTGACGATGAAATTCACGTTGAGCCAAAACCACCGATCGATTATTTGTCAAAAAGTATTGACACAATTATTTCACGTTCTTGACGAGTATAGCAATCCTTGGCTTATCTACGTATAATTTGCTTCTGTTTACTTCACAAATGTCAAAATCGCGATGACATAAGACGCCATTTGCAAAAATGAGAGCATCTTCCGATAGAGTGATGACTTTTGTGTCACCTTGCGTACTATATATACTCTTACTTTTTGAGGTCTATCAATCATCTATCGATGTCAAAATAAAATAAGAGGAGGTGCACAGATCACAGAAATGTGGTTATCTCGGCAGAATTAGTTTTAGTACACTAAAAACTATCCTCAAAAGTAAGCATAATCCGTGCATTTGCCTGATAGCTACCCCAACTTTATTAAGGCTAAATTTAAAAAAAAAAAAAATTTCTGACAAAAACTAAATTTTTTTTTTTTTTTTTAAAAAAAGACCAAATAAATATTGCCTTATGTAACAAGAAATTATTTTATTTACGTCATGCATTTAATAATTCCAATCCTGGATTTTTGGAATTTGGTCAACTTCTGAGAGATCAAATTTCAGACAGATTGTAACTACAGTTAACACCGGTCATAACGAACCTCAAGGCACGAACAAAATCATTTCCTTAAGCCCAAGGTTTTGAAAACTTTTGTTGTCAGGGTACCAACAAAATCAATTCGCTACAACTGATGGTTGATTATAACTGGGTGCATTACCTTGAGTTAAAATAAATACATATTTTGGCGCTAACAGCCCAATGCAAGGTCTGGCCTAGTTCCTCGCAGCCACTCGTGCTGCACGTCTTTCGAATGCTTGGGACTTACAGTTTTATGCCGTTTCCGAAGGGCAATTTTCTTCGATTGAGAGAAGCTTTTCATGACAATTTTACTCTCGGATGTTTATCGGACGTTCGCGGGAGGTGGATTCGAACCTTGAAACTCCCACTCAGTGATCGTGCACTTAACCACTGAGCCACGGCTCCCAATATCTTGAGTTGGCTACATATATTCTGTGCATATTTAGTGTTCTGATGCTTCTCAGTTCGTTTGCCCTTCCTCTTCTCTGTCACAGGCTTGACGCCATTGAATTGTTTGACCTAGAGAGCTGAAATGTTCCATGAAAATATGGTGAACCGAAAATAATATATTTTAGAGCAAGAAATAAATATTAATTCCATTCGATTTCATTTACAACTAAATTTCATCAAAATGTTAAATTGCAAACCCTTTAGGCCCAACGTAGAAAAAGTTTTGGTCGTCTTTAAAATGACAGACAAAAAGACATATCACCAGAAATCTTAAATACCAACTCGTGATCGTGGAGAATGACTTAAAACTCTTAAGGGCACAAAGGATCAGGGAAAGCAAATTAAATAAGTTGAGTCAGGTTATAATAGATACACGAGAATAAGATAAGACGAAGTCGATTATCGCTCCAGATGACTCTGCCAAAATATCCCAATGGGCAGCTCTAATATCGAGACTGTAACGTATTCTCTTAGTGCAGTGCAGATATTAAATCAAAAATAACTATTGCCAGCCGCTATAGTCGACCGAAATGAGGGATTCCACTTGTTGAAAGCGAATATTTTGCGATTTAGGTTTAGGCTGGGAAAATAAATTAAATACATAATTCTAGTCCAATTAATTATTTACAACCCAGCGTCTCGAAGATCATGTCTGTGACTAGATACATTGTATTATAATTTTATACTATTTTTTTCATTTTTGCAATAAACCATGTAAAGTAGCAAGGCGTATAAAAAATGGAAAACGAATGTGAAAATATCGACAAAAAGTGAAACTGCATGCCATGCCAGTGACGAAGATACTTCAATTCACTTAGTAAAGGTACTCCAGCATCCCAAGACCCACCTAACCTACCTGGCTATTGAGCATACAATTAACATGCACTCAACGTCGTATTCGTATTTAACTCGTTCAGTGTGTTAACAAGACAACTTCCGACCGGTACAATGCCCACTGCTACACCAGTTCATAGACGATACATGGCGGGCTATATCGGAGCCGGATGAAGTGCGTGCACTTATTTTAAGCGCAATCCGCATTATTTTTCCATTTCGAACTGTTATGGAAGTGGTCATATCAGTTGCAGTGGTTTTGTTCACTTTCCTTAGACAGCCAACTGCGATCACTAGCACTTGTAGCTGCTCTCAGTTAGGCGCATCTACGAGTAGTGCTCTGCCAATTACAAATGAAATCGAAATTATATGTAGGTACGAGTAAAGCAAAGAAAAAACAGCGCACTGTTTGATGGCGTCTAAGAGTGTGTATGCAATTATGGGTGTTTTCCCTGATTGCGGGTGAAGATATTAGCTACCAACGCCCAGGCCGTGAATTCATTCACATCAGGTATCTATAATTGCGATACGTGGTGGATATGATTGGAATGCCGAAGAAGGAAGAAGTCTATTTCATAATGTTATGAGGTTGTTTGCAAGTGGATCGGAAACGTGGTAAATGACGTTGATTTGGATTCGGGGAAATGGTGCAGTTAATGAAGTGAAATTTGTAATGATTTGAGCTATGTGAATGCTTTATTTATAGACTCACTGTGATTATCCAATAAGCCACTATCTTATGGAAAAGTGTTTAGATTGAATCGTCGGAGTTACAGTCAGTTAGTAGTTAGTGGATTAGACACATTTGAAGCACACATACTGACTAGCTTTTTGGGTGTTTCTTTGTTTTTTATTATTTTATTTTGGGAATAGAAGAAAGGGTTTTGAATTGCTAGCTAGGTATGTAACAGACCGAGGTGTACACATCATACATTCTCAATGAAACGAAGAAAAGTATACAAAGTCTACCCACTCAATCTTGATTTATTGCTTTATACTACTTAGGTATAACAATAGCAAAACAAGAAAGAGTAATTTATTCTCTAAAGATATTCTTGTATGATATATTGTGATGCCAAAGATATTAATTCGCTGAGTTTGCTTTTGTGCTGTGTCGGCAAATTTTACATAGTTTGCTTTTTTCGTGCGGAAAAGATGTCAGACGAGAAGTGATAGTTATTTATACTGAAGTATTGGCAATGAACTCCGCTTGTCAAATTAAAGTAAATCGGGACTGTTCAGTACTGCGCATTGATGCAATATTTGAAAGCGATTCTCTTGTATCGCTACTTTTGATTCTTGTATGTCATATGTATGAGAGATAGAGAGAGTAGGTAAATGAATTAGAAAATCGAGAAGCTCAAGAAAGCATTGATTCATCCTGTAATGATTGAAATGCGTCTTCAGTAATGGAAACAGTTGCAGCGATGGCGAGAATTACACGTTAAAGCACTGCACTGAACAGGCTCATTACCATACTTTTGGGCCGTATATTCCACAATGACTGTGGCAAGAGTTGTAGACGACAAGAAATTAAATCTATTTATCACTTTGTTCTAGGAAGAACGTATTTATTCATTGAGATATCATATAGCTTTGAATTCCACAAAATAACTTAACTAGAGTTACACTCGGCATTTCCCCAAAGTCCTTTCTCAACTAGCTGTCCACGATAGCTTTTGATTGAAGGATATCCAGTTAATGTTCTCGGTTTCCAACCAGCAGCTAATTATGTCTCATGTTCTGCTAGTCTAGCCAACAGCCCAATATGCATTTTGACTTAATTACACTTCTCCACATCTGACTATAATTTCGTGTCAGCTTTCCTCTGCCTAAAGCAGCAAATGGTTCAGGAGTTAGAAATTCCTAGGCTGACCTCTTCTTCGCTGGGGCTTTGTCATTTCCTTCAATGCCTACTTATCGCTTCACCTAAACTAGTATTACTTAATTTTGAATTGTACATTCTTTGAGTTTCTGTACACATCCCATCGCCTGTGATGGATTAAATTCCATCTACTTCATGCGCTTGATCCCCATTTAAATATACAGATTAGTTGCACCCTTTTGGATCCTTTTTCGCTCCGATTTAGTTTAATTTTTGCGTTCATTACCCGTTCTCTCATAAGACTCTTCGTTTGAATTAGGCTTCGTCCAATCATCACCTGATTGTTCACTGCTATTAGGGAGTATTAGCATATTTTTTTCCGACCAGCTGATCCTCTCGTATACGATTCAGCACGTGCGGCGAAGTTACCTACCATCTCGGCTTGATACACTCAGGTTATGTTTCCAGATTAAAATGAGGTTCTAGATTAGGTTCTTACAAGAATATTGCTGCTCAGACTCTGCCATACCTAATAGACCCATCTCTTTTTTTATTTCGTTCTTTTTATCCAGAATTTATCCACTCTAATTATCCCGTCGATTTGCAAATTCAAGTCCTTTGTTTCGCTTTTCAAGAGTTTCATAAAGAACCAGAGTCATTTCCATTTCGTATCTAAAATTCCCAAACATGCCGGTCGCCATACCTAATTCAAGTGACTTTTTAAGCTTTTTTGTGACGTTTTGTGCCACCATGTAATTGAGACCTAAGTGAATGTGTATCACTATCATCGTAGTGATAATGTCCACCATTTGTTCTCTTCAACAAAATAATCCGAAGTTAGTCCGAATCGAAGTGTACTCTTAGATACATACTTAACCCTTCCAGACTCTTTGATTTCCATTTCAAAAGGTGTTAAGTGTTTAAACTCCAGATCTTTCCTCTTTCTGGTAAATACTGAGGTCTGTATTTACCACATTAAGGGAAAGAACACTCTTCTTGTAACCACTGCTCTAAATAGAAGTAACTGGGAACAGAGTAAACCTAAATTTAGTAGAGACTCTCATGTATGGTACACAGATGGATCCAAAACGGATGAAGGAGTATATGGACTGAGCTCAAATACTCTTCTATACGCAAGTATGGATAAAAGTAGCTCAGTATTGCAAGTCAAAATACATGCAATAGAGCTGTGCATCCGGGGAGAAGAATATTTATATTCTCTCAGATAGCAAAGCCACGTTGCATATGAAATTGCCTCAAGGCATATGAAATTACGTCAAAACTAGTATGGGATTGCCTTCAACTGCTCATAACATTGACCAGCACAAACAGAGTTCATCTCATTTGGGTACCTGACCACAGCGGTTATAAAGGTAATGAAAAAGCTGATGAACTAGCTAGAAAAGGATCGGCATCAAACTTCATGATGCCAAGACTATTCTGCGGAATACCCAACAGCACTGCCAAAAGCAGTATTAAAAACTGGCTCAAAGAAAAAGTGCATGGAAACTGAAGGTAACAGATAGGCCAAAATAATTCTTGCCAAATACTTCCCACTTAAGAACGAAACAACTCCTACAACTAAGTAAAAGTCAGATTCGCTTGGTCACAGGTTTCTTAAAGGGACACTGCGGAGTAAAAAAACTTCTAATGGCCATGGGAATACCACAAGATGACGTATGCAGAATGTGCAACGAAAACGAAGAATCAGCAAAACACTTACTTTGCCACTGTGACTGTCTTACCAAAACACGTCATTGTTTCCTAAGTAACTTCTACCTCAAAGCAGAAGAAATATCTGCCAGCGCACCCAAAGACATAGCCGGATTCATCATTAAATCCGGCATCATGGATGAGTTTTAATAAGAGGATATCACAATAGGCCCACCTGTGGCCGCAGTGATAAGGGACTAGCTACCACCTCGTTCTTCAATATAATCAAAACTAACAACTGCTCTAAAACTTGGAGCACATTGCTCAGTGATGTTCCATAGAACTGAAGTCTACGCTTAAGACTTCAACTTCGAGCCTAAATATTTATGGTACTGTTTTTCAAAATATTGTCCACCCAGTTCTTTTGAGCAGATTTCAGTCTTTCAAGATATTTTTTTTTTTGAATGCATTTTCAGTGTCCATTATTGTGGTCATAACTTTATCTTCAGTACCAAGCTCCTCTTTCGCAGATATACCTGTTCGCTCGTTCATGGTTGGATTTTTGTGCCACCGTAAGTAGAACCACACCCGGTCAAATTATGTAGAATGAATTTTCTCTCGAGGATTCTAAGAGCTGTGCCATGTACTTCGATAGTCGAAACGGGTTGAATAACTATGCCAATCCGAGTGGACAAGGAGAGATTAACTATTACCTGACATAATTTCTGTCGGGACATAGATACTTCGGAGTGCCTCCGCAAATATAAACACATAGATGACCGATACTGCCCGCACTGTGATGGCAAAAAATAGAATGCGGAATATGTTCTTATGGAATGTCAAAGATACACTATGGCCAGAAACACACTAGAAAGGGAAATAAGTGGAGAGGTGACACCAAGAGGTCACAGACTTGATGTATGCTCCTCCAAATGCATCTCCTCCGACTTAGAATACTTTAATTGCCAGACCAGACAGTTCTATGGCTTAGATATGCTTAGTTTCAGCTGCGTTGTTTTTTGGTAAGCACGAATATTTAAAATATTGTTGGACTTCATCCATGTCTGTTTAGTATGACGGAACTAATTAAAATGTACCAACATAACTGGAACTTTAAAGTAGTACCAACTTCTCCACCCATGTTGCTAAGTAAAGAAATCAGAGTCCTAATGAACAAACAAATTGTAATATCCTCTTAACTGAAATAGATATAATCTAATTACCTACGATGAACTTCAAGGAGACTCGATTTCCTGCCCCCATACAAACATACAACGCACCTGGTCGACTCCACCTAAAATCTAATCTACGATTGTAGGGCTTACGTAAACTTCTACGTTCACCGTTTCGATAACAATCGGCTAAAGTTACTCCGAGAGAATTTAAATACCTACCTAAAGATGCACTAATTAAAAATTCAGCTCTCGTAATGCCTTCGCTTTGTAACCAACACAGTTTCCTTAGAAACAACATAATTGCTTTGGCTTGAAAAACGAAGCTGATTTGGACCCAGCACGTGCCCAATCTGACAATCTCTCTCGTCCAGCCGCCAACTGAAGCATACAAAACCAATATTGTGTCCCGTACAATACAACAAAAACTACATACTAGATATATTTCGTCCATCTCCGTCTATTCGCACTTTCGTCAAATATTTATAAAATACACATTCGATCCGCTGTTGCCCAAAACAATGGATAATTTACCCATTTAACTTTCTTCCGATGAATAAATCAGTTTAAATAAAAATCCGCAAACGGCTTACATTGTCATATGGTTTCAGTGGATTAACATTTTTAACCAGTACGTCATGGGAATAATTTATGTTACACACTCTCTGTAGGTAATACCTACATTTCGAATGTGCGGATTTTTTTTTTTTTTTAAATAAAAGTAATGAAAACGGAAATTTGCTTGATTCATTGAACGAATCAGGAAATTGCTCTGTATTGCGAAAATTCGCATGGCTTTGTCATCAAAAGGAATGCGAAATTTAAATCAAAAAAAAAAAAAAAAAAAAAACGAAACAGATTAAGTATCTGTTAGTAGGTACGACCACATCATGAATATTAAACATTCGTGGGTGCAAATACAAATGTCGAAAAGATGTTTTCACATCTTTCGTCTGATTTTCAGGGCCAGAAATGTGAAGTAATCCGCTGAAAGGGCTTTGCTGGGGGCAGTCAAAATTTGATCAAAATTTGATCAAAAGTTGCAGCCGGTTCCGCAATATAGTTCTCAGTATAAGCCCGAATCATTTGGAGTGGCATCAATTAGCATACATTATGTGTATGGTTATCTAATTCGGAATTCCTTCTTGTTTGTTGTTATCCGAGAAAGTGTACACACAAGCGTGATTTCACTGGAGCCCACTTTGTGACACACGCAGTGAAAACGAGTTTTTTTTTTTTTTTTTTCATCATCTCAACAGAAATATGTTTTATTTAAGTTTCGAAAAAAAAAAAATATATATATTTAAGTTAAGGTGTGCCATGCTACACGTTGGGTTAGGTCCACCTTTCTTTGGTGATGAGATTAGCAAGAATTCACGAATTGAAATATACGAATAGGTAGGTGTGTACTTAATGTTGTTGATTGTAAATAAATCGCAATAAAATTACAGCATAACTTCTGTGGCGATTTTATATTTTATCAGAGATTTCAAGACATTTTCTCGTGATGTGAATATAAATTGTCTGTCAATTTAACACAGCCCAAATATTTGGAAGCCCTATCATCTATTTTGAAATATTTGGAAGAAAACACATTGGTCGTAGGCAGATTGATGCCTTTAGATTATCTCTAAAATATGTAACGATGCCTATAAGTCAGAATCTCCCGTGAAAAGATGTGAATCTCAGGAGGTCTTTAAACTCGATGTTGCAAAAGTTTAATCGAAGATTTAATTTCTTATTCTTCACGCCATGTCCTGCATTAGTCATTATACTTCACATAAATACCAATGCTGAATTTCCCTATGAGAATGGCTCGTGCATCCGAGTGACTAAAAGTAACAATAAAAAGTTATCTTTTATACGGAATAGTCTAAAAGGCTGCGTAAGTGTGCAAGTAGATCGAGCGTAAGTTTGCCCTTTTTGCAGCTACGTATTTACATATTAGTTTTTATTCAGAGTACAAATTGTTAATCTTACAATAGGTAGCAGTATCTTACAATAGGTAGCATGCATTCCCATTCGCTTCTGTCCTGCTATGGTACCTTTTTCTTTTTTTCTTTTTTTTTGGTTGCGCCAATGGATGTGTTAATCTTCTAAAGATACTATCATATATAGTAACACGGGCTACTAGCATGCACGATTCACAAACCCGAATAAACGATGTCATTAATGCGCCTAATCCACACCCAGCACTCTTCTACCACTCTGCCCGCTTCTGTTGCTTCTGTTGCTTCTGCTGCTCTTCGTAGGTTTTCTATTCTCCGCAGCTCATTTTGAAGAGTTGTTTCGAAATTACATATTGCCATTCAATTCACTTTCGATCGCAATATATGGTCGAGGAGTAACTATGGACTGAGCAGAGTAGTTCTCCATGCCGTGAAGCGTGTGCAATGAAAAACTGCGTGCTCCGTATCTTCATCTTCATCCCGGCATTCGGGGCAGGATGGTGAACTGTCGTGTTCAAATCGGTGGAGGTATTTGCGGTAACCGCCGTGACCAGACAGGAACTGTGTAAGTTGGTAGTTACATTCCGCATGTTCTCGTTCAGGGTTCTTCTATTGTATATTCTAAACATCTCGTCTGCGAGGATGTCGATGAGGACCATTCCAGCTATAACAAAGGCGGCCTCGTCTGAGATGGTTCGGAAGCCGTTGATTCTCCGTAGCGTGCAGAGGCTATATGTTGAGGATAATCTCCTTTTCGTCTCCTTCACCCTGGAGAGCAGTATTCTTCTGGCGTATCCAGGTCGACCGATGTTAGGCAGTGTACGCGAGAGAGCTCCCTGTATTTGCAGTACTTTTCTTGCTGAATAATCAGCGTGCTTTTTGAACTGCAGTTTGTTAACCAGCATTACCCCAAGGTATTTAACTGCTTCTTTGGACCTGATTGTTTGGTTACCAACAGCTTCTGATTTATGGTCGGCTAGTTATAGTTCGGCGGAAACTAGAAAATCTATTATTCAAGGAATTGCTTCACTTGTAGCTGATGCGACTGTACATGGTGGTTTTGCAACTGTCACGCCGCCAATGTCATCGTTACTCTGTCGGGCAGCGTTAATCGTAAGACTCCATCGTACATGATGTTCCACAGTCATAAGGCCGATTCTTGTGAGTATCGGTATTATACCTCAGCTTTCCGTTTTTGAAATAGTTCCTCACTATACGCAGCAAGTAATATGGCGCATCTATCCTGACGAGTGATCTTCTAATCAACGACCAGTTCGCAGAGTTAAATGCGTTTTCAACGTCCAGCGTTACCACTGCACAGTGCTCCTTTGTGGCGTTGAGTCATCTTTTTCCTTCGATTGCACTTTCTGCTACCACTCTTATGACATCAAATGTAGATTACGCTTTTCTGAAGCCAAATTGGCGGTCTGAGAGAGCTCCTTTCTCTTCATCTACTGCAAGTAATTTATTATAAAATCTTCATCTTCCCATGGTATTCAATAGGCATATTGGGCGATAAGACGATGGTTCTCCTGGAGGCTTCTTTCCTTTTAGTTGCAAGACCAAATGCAGTATTTTCCACTTTTCAGGAAAGGTTCCTTCTTCGAGACACTTCTGCATTGTCGCTATAAAGAGTCTCTTTTTAACGGCCGATATTAGTGCCTTATTTGGGATGCTGTCGAGTGCGGGTGCCTTATGGTCGCCTATCTTGCAGCATGCCTTTAGGAACTCCTCAATAGCAATTAATAGGATGTCCACTGCTTGATTTCCCTTATAATGTTGCACATAGTAGCTGGTCTTTGGGGGAAAGGAAACTCTATTATGGATCTCAGCATTTTTGGACATTTCCTCGTTTCACCAGTAACATGGTGATCCCCTCCTGCTATTTGTCCTCCTAGGCCTGTAAGGCAATGCGCAAGTGTCTGCTGCTATGGTACCTAGAATAGGGTCACTGTTTTTACTGTTCTTATATGGATATTACTTAAGTATACTACTTTCAGAATTTTACTATCCTTGGTCTAATTACCTTCTATTTATAATTATTGTTTAATTTGATATTTTTCTGAATGATGGCTATGATCTCGGCTTGAAATCAGCTGCTTTTACATATTTTCGGTCCTAAAAGAACAATTAAATGACAGACGCTCGCAACTATGCATCAGCAATCTGATTATACCAGGGCGTCGATGTCAATCAGCGTGGTGTTGCTATTCAACTATTTGCATTAATTATTCCAACTCAGTATCTTAACAAAAATCTTTAACTTGAAATCTTTACTTACTTTTTTCTTTGGACCCCGCAACAGTCCGGGCTGGACCCGGCCCACAAAAAATAAGCGGCTCCAGCCAGCTCGATCTTGAGCTAACAGCCACCAGTTTTTCCCACGAAGTTGGTTGAGGTCCCATCCCTCTTGTGTGCATAAACTAAGGTGAGATCTTTCTTACCGCATCGTTTCTCTGGGATGAATTCGGAGATTTTCCGGACAAGAGCCTTGATGTCAATTCACTCTACTTTTTCTAGCCATCTTAGGCTATGAATTCGAACCCTTCTGCGTGGGGTCGATTACGCTGTACAACCAGTATAGTTCATTAATGCATCTTCTCCTCTATACTCCGTCGATGCAAATAGGACCAAAATTTAGTCGAAACATTTCTCATTCAAAACAACAAATAGTGTTTTCATTCGCTTTTGATAGGAAGTCAATTGTACTAAACTCCTTTTGGTGTAACGGTTGGAGAAACTTAAACTTTATTAATATATCTTTTATGCTCGGGTGGTTGCTGTTCCTCATCTGGACTTGAGCTGCACAGTTCAGGTCACAAGCGAACACACTACCTACTACTCGTACACCTTGGACACCCTTAAAGTAAGTTGCCTTAGTTGGCTTACTTATTTGCTACTCAACTGTCTTCTGAGACCAAAGAAATAGCGGTTGACAAGAGAGATTTTTCGCTTGATTTCTGTGCTGGTATCATTATTCGAATTTAAAGCAGTACCTAACCAGGCTCAAAGTTCTTAACAACCTCAAAATTGTAGCTATCTATTGTGATGTTCTGTACAAATCGCCAATATTTAGTATCCTTTTGTAATAATAGCACATAATTTATTTTGCCTCATTAACAGGTAAACACATTTTCGCCGCTTCTATCTCAATACTCACGAACGCATCACTGACATACGTCGGCATATGCCAATAACTATACAGGCTTGGAAATTTGCTGCATTCATTCAAGTAAGATGTTAAAATGTTAAAAAATATCATGACCGTGTCGCTTTTTCATAACCCTTTCCTTAGGTCAAAGGCTTCGGTGATGTTGTTACAGATACAAATATGGACCATCCTATCAGGATGGAGTATTGCAGGTATGCCAAACATGGCTATTTATACCCCGTTTCTTTAAATGCTACCATAGAAAGGCCGACCATCTGTCTTGAATTAACTGGGAAAGTCCCGGTTTTGGGTTTTGTCCCGGCGTCTTCGATTTGTCGTCCTCGTGAAATAATATGATATAATCACCATCTAGGAAATGCGACTGCCTGGAGAGGAAATTCACAAACAAAACGGATTCTGTCATACGACTTCAATTGTTTCGGTTTCGACTAGAACTGTGATCTCACAGACCCCACATATGAGATTTGAAGTAAATTCGTCTAGCCGTTTAGGTTGCAGCCATGCACACAGACAGACAGACAGACACAGAATTGAGACACTGAGGATTCCAACCTCGAACCTCATCAATAGTTCAATTCACTAACGACTGAGCTACCGAGCCCACGCTAGCACAAGTGCATAGTAGCGATATCCATAGAACATGCTAACTTCAGTAATTTCCGAAAGGTCGCTAAATAGATTTGCTTTATTCATAAGCGAGTTTTGATGCTTTTTTTTTTGAAAGGTATTCGTATGGTTCTAAATATATACTACATACTCGTACTTGAATGTATTACCTAAGCGATTACGCAGTTCTGGAAAAATTGTCTGAGGATTTTTCTTAGAACTAATTTAGTCTGTAATCACAAATATAAATCAACATAATTAAATAGCTGTAGCCATGAATGATGAATAGCAAAGTGATTGCGTATTGATAAGATTATTCGCGACATGAATAGAAGCACGTATCCCAGAAAATGTCTATACTTACATATCTGACAAAAATATATATTGTAAATGCGATTTGAAAATTTTACTTCAGATTGTTTTTTCCGAATACTTTTAAGGTAATAATGTAATGGATTACTTGCAGCTGCCTAAAGCACAACTGAGAATGAGAAATGTATTATAATATATTATATACTCTTGATGATTGCAATATTGGCTCTAAGAACGTGTTGAATACGAAGAGCTATTATTTACTCCCTCACGTAGATATTGCAGAGTTCAAGAGAATTTCATCAGAGTTAGTTTCCTGAACAATATCCTGCCAAGATTTGTGCCTAAGGACTCATCTCAGTATCATATATTATTTATGAAAACGAAATTCAATTATTGACTCAACTGTTCCAATGAAATTCGTGTCTGCTAACAGCATAATGTGTGGGATCAAACTATACCACCACAAATAGGACATAGTATCACAGCTGTCATGAAGGTTTTTTTTTTTTTTTATCGGTGTCTGATTCTGATAAGCCTTAGCTGTGAACAGATTTTGAATTTCTATCGCTTTAAAATTTAATTTAATTCATTTTGCTAATTTTGTATGAAGTTCAATAGTGTATACGTTCATCAGTTTATATGTTCATGTACGTAAGTACAATGTTCTCGAGTATGTATTGTCGTCGGTTTAGGTAGACATACAAATTGGTACTTTGTGTCTATAATGGAAGTGACCGGTTTAGGTGGATTATCCAGCCGAGCCAGCGTAAGTTCAGCTCATTGATTATTGTCCTCATTCAAATGCCTTTTGCACAGTTTTATCAGCATTTGTCTAATTTCTGTGGACTATAAAGTGCTAACTTCTACTTGGCTATTAACGTACACCAACTGCCACTTCCCCTACTGATGTGAATTCTTTGATGTACATATTGGTCCAGTATCATGAGAGCTTCAATATACTACCTCTCCGTGTAGTAAACGACCTCTCGTCTTACGCATCAGCTTTAAACGTAGGTCCCACCTCCAGAGAATACGTTGCGACTTTAATAATTATTTTGGCCCATAATCAGTTTTCGTCTCATCCTCCGCTTCCTGACAAAGTTTCATCTCCAAACCTAATGCTATTGCAACCTCTCCCCAATGCTTATAGATTTATTACCAGAACGTTAGACGACTGCGAACTAAAACATCCTCCTTGTTTTTGTTCTAATTGAAACTAATAGAAAATCAATGAACTATTTACCCCATACTTCATTGTTTTCCGAGACGATAGTCTTGAGAAAGAAGACGATTCCTCTGGTTGCGGAGTTCTTTTGCCAATACACAATCGCATCGACTCTACTTAACTTAAAACTTAAAACTTTACAAACGTCAAATTATGAGTTCATTTGTGTCAAAATAAGGATATCTGGGCACCAACATCTACATCTTCTGCTGCTACATTCAGTCTTCCCATCCCACCCAATCTTATTAGCTTGCCATAGACGCGATCGATTCTCTGTTTAATGTTGTGGACACCCACGAAGCTGTCATAATCTTGGGGATTTTAATATTCCCGATCTTCAATGGGCTCTTTCTGGTGACGAGTCCCACTTTGTCGCTACAAATCTCTCTTCAGACAATGAGGTCTTTTTCATTGGCTGTCTCTCTTTCTGACCTTTATCACTTAAGTGGCGTCTTGACCTGATATTCTCATTAGACGCCGATAACTGTGTTGTTTCCGCGAGCAACAATCACTCGACAAACGCCGTGAAATTGTTGACATCCTCTTTGTACATCAGCTATTAGCAGGAGACATTGACAGCCCTGTTCTGCTACAAATTATATCCCTCAACACCAACCCTCGCAATCTGAGATCTATAACCCTCTTCCGCTTTAACTTTCACTGCACCACCTATAGCTGTAACGAACCTATGTCTTGAATGCTGCATATGGGCAATGGTATAAGCTCTTTCGATTTTCAGTGCAGCAAATTTATACTTCGAAACACCCTCTCCATCTCTCCCTTAGTTTTTTAGTTTAGTTTTTAAGTTGGCTTTTTAGTTTTCCTGGATTAATTCGGGTTAAGTTAGGTTAATTTAGCTTCCAACTAATAGCTTGTACTTAGATTGAATAAATAACACCTGTCATTGGCAGGCTTATACATTAATTGTAACATAAAACCCTACACAGCGATACAACAAATTACAATTAACCTAGAAAAAACCTGTTAGGTATCGCTTCTGTACGCACGCGTCCAGCCCAACTTTATTTACGTCGTTTCATGCATCACTGGCTACACATGTTAATGGATACCTATAATTTCTTTAACATTCATCTATATTTTAAGCAATTTTAACCCAATAATCACTACTTTTTAGTGCTTATCATCAAGTCACCACATTTCAGCTTCAAATGAAGATGCCCACATGAGCACAAGCGCTATTAGTCTTACCATTAGTGGCATTGCTCTGAGCATGCAAGCAAGTGTCGTGGTGTTGCAATAGGTTATGTATCTGCCGGCTTAGACAAAAAACAAACATATCTTTGTCCAGTAATTCAGGTAATTCTTTCGTAATAAACTAACAGTTTCCTACACATTATACATATCAAGATTTGTTTTAAGTTTGCAAAACTTTTTCCTCGAATTGAAATAATATTCACATTAAAATTCAGTTGTATCCGCAAAATTTTCAACTTTTGGATTGATTTAAGCTCCAACACTATTGTCGCGCGCTAATAACATAATTTACTAAACCCATGCTGTATGCCAGAATTCCGTAGTTTCCACCTGCATAATTAAATTAGAATTAAATTCAAAATCAAAAATATGCAAAAATAACTTTCCCGCTCATCGCAATGCCATTCATATCAACGCGCTCTATAACACGCGAGCTAACTAAAAGCCAACCGCCAGCTCACGTCATATCTCCACCTACCATTATGCTGATGGTGCTCTGCATAATCATCATTGGCCATGGCAATGGGCCAACCTGACTCAGTGCGGTAGTATTGCAAAGTGCCGAAGCGGAATTGGAATCGGAATCTTACAGTGCCACTACTGCTGTGAAGAAAAGCAAAAGTGGTAAAAGCCTTTCTCCACTTACCAATGGTCTACCCTTCGTCTGGTGAGTCTTGGCTGAGATGGCGATGCAAAGTTGCTAAACTGGTCTTGAGCTCTTCTCGATCGCTGGTCGTGATCATGAACATGATCGTGATCGTTGTGGTTACTTAGGTAAAGAGAGAACGCTTTTTGGCGCAATTTGAATATGAAGATGACGACGCGACGTGTCGATGGTCGGCTTTACGCACCTGAAGCGCTAAATTACTGGTGGGGGTTCACTTACTCCGAGATACTTTTGCGACGGAGAAAATATACTATACTGCGGGAGATATGTAGGTAGGGATAGCAGAGTATTGTCATTGTGTATGCGATGCGATGCGGCAAAGATGCATATGTGAAATTCGTCATATGAACACACCAACAAGACAGAGAATATAATAGCACCCGGTGGCATCAACTGGCAGCATTTTTATTTTGAAAGTGACAAGCGACGGTTCGTAAGAGCTTGTTACAGATTATACACGCATCCGTTTTGGTTTTCGATAAGCATATAGAAATCGGTGTGATCAGTGACTGTGTGGATTAACGCGACGAATGTCCTTTGAAGCTGCATAACAAGTGAATTCAAACATCAAGGATATACAAAGAGTGCCAAACGGATTATAGTGCCGAAACGAATCATGGTAGGACGAAAATATTTGTTTTTTTTTTGTTTTTGATTCTATTTTATACCATAAATGGACATTAGTGACTTATATATCGCGAACTGTGAAATTGCATAGAACTTTAGTGCATAAATCCTTTTATGAACATAAATTCTGTTATTTACCACAAAAACGGATTTCAGTGCAAAGCAAAGAGTATATTCCTCGCAAATACCGAGTACGAGTATCTGTAACCACATTTATTCCAAATGTTTGACCAAAAGCATCTGGATGTGTGTTTTTGGCAGTTTAGCCCAATCCTTGCTGGTGAAACAACGACGAGTCAATGGAAATAAGTTTTGATTTTGGTTTCAGCCAAATGGATTACGGTTTCGTGAAGCTGTGCTGCATGCAGTTTAGCTCCGTCAACATGGCCATGATTCAAATGTATCAGTGAACGCAAATGGAGTGAAATAGTTTATGAAATTAAAGCCAACTTTGTTTGAGGGGTTTTACTGGATTTTTAATATTTTTTGCCTTTCGAAATATTGTCTGTGTTTTGAGAGAATGACCAACTTGCTTTTTAATAGACCGTTGGATTATGACAATGGATATTTCGGATCAAACAATTGAATTATAACTTTGTTGAGGTGGAAAATAGAAAGAGACTCTTCAATGTGGCAATTTACTCGTACATAAATATTTTAAAATACCAACTTGTTTCATTCATCCTTTTCTATCAAAACAATCACATAATTGTCACAGTCATCCAGATTTAGGCTTCCAAATGAATAGGGAAGGAATGGAGAGGCAATTTGAAATTCTGAGAGATTCCAGTTTTGATTATTGTGAAACCTAACTCTTTTATTGAAGAAGGGTCCGGCAAAGTTTTGGTAGAATGAGTAGATGGAATTAATATTGTATGAACTTCCTTGTGACAGTTGTTGAAATGCTTTGATTAAAAGTGATTCTTTAAATAGTGTTGGTGGAGGTAACCAAAAGAAGTCAGATTCCATTTATATGATGTCTATTTAAAGACGTTACGATTAAATATTTAATACTTCAGTTCGATGGAGGGAAACTATTTTTTGCGATACAATCTTTGAATAATTTCATTACACTAGTACTCGTACATCATGACATAATGATGCATTTCTGAATGTAAAAGTATACATTTTTTCAAAGAGTAATGCATAAGTTAGGCTTAGCTGGCTATTATATGAAAACAGAACTTACAATATTGCGATTTCTGCGCATTTTATACGGTTGGTGTTTCTATTGTCCATCGATATTGAAGTGATCGCAACTACTGCACCATTCCAAAGTATTTTAGCAAAGGAAAACCACTACTACTGCTACTTTGGTACTTGAAATGGTAAGGCACCTTCGCGCCAAACCCTTGGCAAACAAATCCCTGCAAGAGCTGACGAACATGCCGCCACTGCTAATTTATCGTAATGGGTCACTTTTTAATTTGCTGGAAACATAAGACAGGCAGTCTGCAAATCGTATTCTTTTAGTCGTGTTTTTATTTTGTAACCATGTATAAAGTTCAGTAAGGGTTTCCTATTTTGTATTTTGAAATTTGGTACTACTGATTTAGTCGCGCATTGAGTTGTTGGTGTTTCTATTATCGTCCCGCTTTTCGTTAGTTGAACTCATCATTCAAGAAGTTACGCTTTCTTATTGTTTAAGTAAGAAAGATACTAGTATGATGCACGTCAATACTTCTTCATAAAATAAGCAAAACATCGAATTATGTCAATAGTCTGTATCTGTGTCTGCATTTGCATCTATGCTAGTGCTTCCAAATTGTATGCCAACCTGTTTACCTTAAAGTTTGTCTTTCAACTATTGAATTGTCCTTAACTTGTTTGCGTAAAACACTATCAAAAATCAGTTAAATAAGGGGAATAAGAACCATTCTATATCATAATAGTGACCTTCGGTAAAACGCCTATGAACATTGTACCTAATTAAAGAACTATACAACAATTTCAATGATATGCACATGAGGAAACAAATCATTCTTGAAATTTATGGAAACTTTAGATAGGGGGACACATTTGAACTCAAAGTAAAGTTTTACTATAGAATACCTGTTTATGATGTTTATACTCTAACCCCATTTTATATAACGCAATGATAAAATATTTTTACTATTAATTGTTAGTACTAATGAAGCACTATATTTATTAAAAATAGATACCGCACCGAAAATTGTTGCGCGTGTGAATGTCATCTCATGAGCAACCAAATTCTTGGCGGTGAGATAGGTGATTAGTGATTACTAAATATACTAGGTCATATAAACTGTTTATGTTCTAATTAAATATTGTTCATAGCCTGTAACTTCATTTGGAATTCTTGTGCTTCACTTTCATTTTTGATGCTACGGTCACATCATTTTCTTACAAATCATCGATTAACCTTCATATGAACGGCTTTTTTAATTCACGAGTAAGAGTCAATTATCTGTCTGTCAGTCTATTGGTCCATCTATCCGTCCTTCTGCCATTCTGTTTGCATGCTCTTCTGTTGGTCACAGCCTTATAACTTTTGAGCCGTTTGGCGTAGAATGTTCACATTTGGATCAAAGATGGGTTTTTTGGAGTTAGTACTCGCAGACCGTTCTAAAGTGATAAGAAGAACATTTTTGGAGGTTAGAATGAAAGGGGTGCCGATGTCCTGCTTCCAAAAAAATGTATAGCTCTATTATTCTTGCTTCATAAGGATTCGAGGAAAATCAAAAAAAAAGGTTTAGCATAAAAAAAAATATAATCGTTAGCCTTTTTTTTTTTTTTTTATAATCTGCGCGCGCCGAAGGGTATATGAATACCCTTAAACTGTTTCAGGGCATGGGCGTCGAGGAAAAAAGGGAAGAGGAACAGAGGAGGAGCCTATGCACGTTGGCTTTGAATGTTTGAAGGTTGTAGTGATGGGGAAATACAGAGTCTGGTAGATCATTCCACATTCGTGTTGTTCGGCTTATAAATGAATCCCTATATTTGACAGTACGACCGAAGTTTGGCTTTAGGGTACACTGATGTGCATTCGAGGCATGTCGCGTATTGCGGGTGAAATTTTGAAGGGGAGGAAAGCAACTGGCTATTTCACTGGAGCATTTTTTATTAAAAAAACGATAAAACGGGGAGAGACAGGTGACATTTCTCCGATGTTTTAATGAATGAATGGAATTCACAAGGTCTCTATCACCTATAAGTTTTAACGCGCGATTCTGTACCCTATCATGAATGTGCAGAATGGTTTTGGGTGCACCGGACCAGATACGGGCGTTATATTCCATTTGTATTGTATTATTCAGACATTTAGACTACGGTTGAGTATTGTAAGCCAACTTTGCACAGCAAGGGGAACTCTACAACTTGTCCGTTCTTCATATCAAAAAAAGAGAATCAGCAAAAAAAGAGATATGGATTATATTTTAGGCAAGTCGATTGGTACAAATAATTTGCATTTCAAATGGCTGCGAAGATTGAGATACTAGTCGATGTATCAAACTTTGTAAAACCTCAAACCAGCCCATAAAAAAAAACAGCTCTTTTGGGGCTATGAATCGCGCTCTTACTTAATTGGAATTCTGATTTCACTGCTTTTAGACTTTCTAGAGTTAAGGAATCCACACATTACTGTCTGATACCATATTCTCATTGAAGACGTTACTCAATTGAAGAATAGGCGGGTTAGCATGTGCTGTATTCGAACCACTAGCTGTGAGATGCATAAGCTTAGTACGGTTCTATATAAAGTGAGCAGGTTCAGTCTTTGGGGATCTTGTACCTCTACTATTTTCACATGATTTAGATACTTTTATTTCTCGTAGCTCTGTATTCAGCGGTGTATGAAATAATCAATTTATGGTTTGAGTTGCCTGATTTTCATATTTTAGTACGAAATTCAATAGAAATTGTATGAAAAAAATGTGCATCCACCTGAGTACTATTCGCGAACGTAAAAAAGTGACAAAATTTCCCAAAAACTTTAAAAAAAAAAACAAATCCCCAAATACATATATATATGTTTTTTTTTTTTTGCATTTTCTAAATTTAGTCGCAAATTTAGTCACTGAGTTGGAGCAGCCTTGAGATTAAATATAAAAATTCACTGAGATATTCAAGAAACAATATTGAAATATCTGCGTGGGTAGATACTGCTCATGTGAAGATTGAACACAAGTCATTCCATTCTAAGTCACGTATTTTTGATTACAGTAGAGCATCAATTATCAATTGTGTATTCGAATAGCAATAGAGTAGAAAAATGTACGAGAACAAATATAATATTTATACTATACATATGTTATAGATTATAGAAGGTTACATATGCATAGTGCTGACCTATAAAACAAACTGAAATCGTTGGTATAATCGTAGAAACGTGGGACCGTCCACGGTTCGGTTATTTTTAGGCAATTGGATGACCCACATGTTATGGAATAAAATCTAATTGTACTCGTATGCTACCCAAAAGGAAAAGCCTTTAATATTCAGAGGTCGTAGTTTGGGGTAGAAAAAGATAGTTGCAAGATGTTAGTGGCTTAATGGTTGCTCTTTGAAGTGGCCCTCAATGAGTCGCATATCCTAAATAGCGAAAGGACCCCTGTCAATCATGCCTGCCTTAGATGCTGTATGCGGTGATGACAATTGACTAATTATAGATGTTGGAATCCTTTTATTATCCAGATTTAGTTCTAATAACCATATGTGACTAGCCATGTCAGTAGACAGGCGTTGTTTTCCTACTATAGAGAAGGGCAATATTATTTTCAGTTCTGCAATAGGGGACGTTCTCAAAGCATATACAATATGATACCAAGACATTGCGCCTCGCTAAAGTCTACAGCAAGTGCATAAATTTCGGTTGCAGGCCTAAACCGATTCATACATACACATTGGTAAAAATCTGTAAAAATGTCTTGCTTTCAGTTTATGAGATAGTTTATACCAAGATAACAAGATAAAGACATAGTCAGCTTATGCCAAGAGTCATTTATTGTAAGGAGTAATTCCTTCAGAGACGGGTTCTAGCGTTCCTCAGTTATATATTGACTTTCTAGCCTCTAAAAAGGTAACCACTGAAATATTTTTAGAAAAGTCTCCATTGTAAATTCATTAATTGAGAAAGATTTTTCGATGGGAAGAAGAGCGAATAAGTGACAGTCTTAACGTATTGGATAACATGGATTATAGATTCGCATAGTGCAACACAAAATATGTTTTATTGCCTTCTGAATTTGCGCACGCAAAATACCTGTTTGCAGTTATAATTCCTACCAAGATTGATCGAAATCTTGAAATCAAACATACTTTCAGCGTACTTGGACAAATTCAAAAGAAATAAAGTGACATATAAATGTGAATGCAATGAATTATGCCTCCTGAATTTGTGACCCTATTCGTAATTAATTAATTGTTCATAGCTTGCCATTCTAAAAATTTGAAAGGAAACAAATTGTCACTTTACTTTCTTTTTAGAAGAAAGGCCAGAAAGTCAGAAATGGACGTATAAATCATCTAACCGTCATTGAGGTCTAAAATCGTCAACATGGCCCAGATGCATATGCAGCTATTTAGAATACATAAAACTTACCTACAAATACTTAACAAAATATCATGTCCATAACTCATTTCTGACTGATCACACAAATCTAACACTGCTGACGATAACTAATTGGCTTTTATTACAGATACTCGTATACTACTTCATAATAGTAATTAACTCACATTTTATTTCCATTTTACCTATTAATATTCATTGCTATACCTCATCCATCCATCATTTACCTATTACCTTAGATAATAGTATATATTATACTATTTTGCCTATTAGGTTCTCTTTCGATCTTATATAAAGTTTGTTGTATAAGATATGTACAAATAGGACAAAGAAAATATAAGCTTACAACACACTGCACGCCATTGCATGCATGGAAATTATGATTGCTGACAGCCTAAGATTTTCAGATATTTGACAGCTTGCTTGTGCTATCCCCAATAAGTTAATTTCCATCGTTAACCGAGACAATGCTTTGATCAAATTTTCGACTTATTGCACAACATGGTTTGGTTCAGTTGAAGAAATAGCAAAAAAGACTGTTAGAAGCTTTCTCGGACTGCATGCGTCTCTGAATGCGGACTAGAATCGGGGGAAAAAAAAGTGTTAAAGGGAAAATTTATGGGGTAGAATTTAAATTTGAATAACATTTTTCTATCATATTTTTGCCAATTTGTATCGAACTTGACGTTGATTAATCAAAATTTAAAACTGATGATGGCATGCACGAAATGAATGAGCTTTGATGAGGACATACCATTTTGGTTAAAATGTGGTGGAAATAAAAAGGAGCTAAATTATAGTTGCCTGGAATATATGGCTAGAAATGGGGAAAGAGTTTTAGCCCTGGCTAGTTTATTATATGTAGGTGGACACAAAAGTGTTGATATAATCGAGGTATAATGATTTTTCACGGATGGTGAATGTCTATACTTGCTTTATAGGTGCCGACTTGTTGATTTCAGGTTAAGGTCGGGCATGTAATTCTCAACCTTTGGGAATAGTAATAAAAAAAAACGCCAAGATAGACACAAGAAATGAGAAACTGCTTGGTGGACTGAAGAAATAAAAGAAAAGGTTAAGGAAAAGAAGGATGCATGAAAAAAATGTGTGCGAACCAATTTAGCTACTAACAGGGAGTCTTACGTGGAAAGAAGAAATGAAGTGAAAGAAGCAGTAAAGGAAGCAAACGAAAGTCATGGGAAGACTCTGGTAATACAACAGAAGAAAAGGCCCACGAGAGGAATACGAAGAGATTCTGGAAAATTTTCCTCCGCTACGATGAGGATTTCGTTCGATTCTGGCCTTCACACTCCGAATCACTGAATCACGATGTTGCTGTCTTTTTCGGACCACCCCCATAGCGTTTTGCAATGCTGTCGGTTTCATTGTAATGCGATATGGTGCGATACACAAACAATTTGTTCACTTTCAAATGTTTCAGCTTACGAATAATAGCTGGTTGTGATTTTCCAACCAAAAAGCTGGCCACAGAAAATAAGGAAGTCCTAGATACATGGCGAATACACTATGCGAATACACTATAAAAAATATGAGGTGACTCCTGACGAGGGCGGAATCTCCTGTGGACCATATCCAAAAGAAGAACTAATTGATGAACAGATTAGAGAGGAAGAGGTGAAGTTTACAATTACAACAATAAGAATCGGGAAAGTCGCAGGACCTGATAGAATTGATAAAATATGGAGGACCAGAGAAGAGGATCCCTAATGAATGGAAGGAAAGCCTCACTATGCAATCCATAAAAAGGGTAATAGTTATCACTGCAATTACTACAAATCGATTGATCTCTCCTCTACAGTGTATAAGCTGTACATGAAAGTGCTGGAGACTCAGAAGAGTCGTGGAAGAAAACTTGGAACAAAAATAGGCGGCGTTCAGGCCCGGACGGCAAACACAGGACCATATCTTTACATTAAGAGCCGTCATGGAGAAGCGGATCGCTTAGGGCAGGACCTTTCTATGGTGTTTATGGATTTAAAAGCCAAGGGAAAATTTCAAGAAAGTTCACAATGGGAAAATGACTGGATCAAGGTTACAGTCTCAGCCCACTGTTGTTTAATATATTCCTCTATGAAGCAGCCAAATTATGTAGAACCCAGACTAATAAGATAAAAATCGGAATGTGGAGATTACAACCCATCCATTTGGAATTCTAACTATATGCAGATGACATTATCATCTTTGCAAGCAACCCAGTCAGACTGTAACAGTTGGTGGAAGAATGGATTGTGTGAACTTAAAAGAAAAGGTATGACGGTGGATGTCGATAAGACTAAAGTGATGTGGGTCCCTAAAGAAGACAGATCGAAGAAGAATATCACAATAACGTTCGACGGAAAAGCTGTGGAAAGAGTGGAAGCCTTTGAATACTTGGGGACCATGGCAACTTGCAGTGGAATAATCGATCAGGAGGTAATGAACCGAACCAAGAAGGCAATATCGGCAGTACCATGGTAAACAAGCGGGAGTTAAGTTCACACACCAAACTGAAGTTGTACAATACAGTAATCGTGCCAATAGCTCTATATGGGACCAAAAGCTTACCTCATTGGATAAGCACTTAAGTAAGTTTGAAGTTGCTGAAATGAAATACTTAAGAAGGGTCGTAGAGAAAACTAGAAGAGACAGAATAAGACTAGAAGTTGGTCAGAAAAAACCCATCATAGAGATAATAGGGGAATGACAACTAAAATGGTTTGGCCAAGTGCTTCGCATGGACGTGACAAGAAAAGCTTAATAAATAATTTATATGAAGGTTGAAGGAACTGCATCGAAAGGTAGATACTTGAGATGACCGGATCCAGATTATACAAAATGTAGAAACAAAGAGGGGCAAGACCCTCACATAAATGAGAAGGGATTGCCGAGACCTGAACCAGTGGAAGGGATGGATACTTCGAGGTTATCCCGAAGAATAACAGTAAAGAAATGGTAATACAAAATTAAAGTACTACTTGATAATTTTAGTACAAAAGAAAGCGATGTTTGGTTTGGTTGACTGCAGCATACTATCAGATTTCTTTAGCAGATTAGGTTCTTTAAAGGGTTTTTGTCTGAATTAAGAAAGTTGTTGGACGATTTCTTATGAATGCATCAAGGATTTTAAAAGTATATTTAAATAGAAGCATTTATTACTTGCTGCAGAATGAAATTTGTATTTTTCTTACATATTTTGTGTAAGAAGACACATGACATATGTACACATATCTACAATTAATCCGAAAAAAACAATATTATGGATACTACTGTGTTTCGTATCTTTCTTTCTATTTCGTCCTTTCAACTAACTGCACAGTAAAGCAATTTCTTAGCACATGACCTAAAAAAAAGTCCATTCCTTTTTAAAAATAAAATTATGTCGTAGAAGCAAATAGAAAATATTCCTCGAAACACAAGATCGACCTTGAAACTTTCGCTTGTGTCCAATTTAAAATGGAAACACTTTACCATTTCGCAATTAGTGGCACTTAAGGACATTATTTTCTGTTCTTTTTCCTTGTTTTTGCGGCTCTAAAACGATTTTTATTTTTTTCGCTGTTTTTTTTTTTTATTATAGTGGACATTGTAAATTAGTCACTTTTGTATTCCTCTTCTTCTTCCGATTGCAGTTTGGAGTTCTTTTTATTTGCGCCTTTTCTTTTATGCTTTTCCATTTAAAAACGACTCACACTGAGACACTTTTGTAAACCTAAATCCAAAAAAAAAAAAGTAAAGAAATAGAGCAAGGAAACCGAAAATCAGTGCAGAGGGAGGATGGAAGGGAAACAAAGCGGAAGGAAGTGGTTTAATTGAATTTAATTTTTCATCCCTTGTTATCAGTCTGAAAAGTTTTGATGTTGAAAAATGCGCTAAAGTAGAATAAAGTAGAAGGACGAAGAAGGCGAAAAAAAAGTAGAACTGAACAAATAAGCGAAAGAGTTGAAAGTTTTTCTCCCCTTCTAGCTAATAATCCGCATTTGATGAGGATTTTCAAGGGATTTACTAAATGAATCCACAAGGGGACGCCGATGAAAAGTTCGAAAGACTTGTATCCGAACACGGGTACTAACAATTGTAATACACAACCCCATCTCGTTATAATTCCCTCGTAACTCTTGAGGTAGACAACCCTTTTTTCTTCTCATTGTTGCGCCTGCTTTATGATTACTATTATGCTCATAACTTTTGCCGAGCGTCAGTTTGAGGGACAGTGGAAATAATTAAATGATAAAATTGAAGGGGGGTTGAACGGGATTGGACGATAGATAATTGGAATTGGGAGTTGGTATTAAAAGGATTTTTTTTTTTTTTTAAGTACAATCACGGTGTACTGTACCGTGCAGCTACGATATTTTAATCTAATTACCCCGGAGATAGGTCACTTAAGGGCCCTGGGTGCGGCCAAATGAGTTTTGATAAGTTTTAATAAATCTAACTGGGATCTATCATAAATCAGAGGACGGTACTTGAATGAACGTAATGGCTTCAATGTTGGACAAGAATAATAATAATTGGTGTTATTTTTCTTTTAAGAGAAATTATGAGCGGCAGCCACAATGAAATTAGAATTTTCGATTAAGAGGAGGTGGGAGATTTAGGGTGATTGTTTAGTGGGTAGTTGGTGTAAGTTGGATTATCTTGGTTAATTGCAGAGCAGCTTCGTTTTTCTTATTGTTGGTAGTTCAAGAGAATTTTACTTCAAATAGACATCTGAAAAGAGGGCTGCTATAAGTTGGGCAAATGTGAAGGGGTATTTAGCAAAATCAACCGATCACGCTGTATTTGTATGTTGTTTATCTCACTTTGAGATGCATGCTTTAATCGTCTATGCCGATAGAAGTGCATAGTAGGTACCTTCCATGTCTAGTGAATTTGAAATCCTGTCTCGTCAATTCATCTGCCTTTTCGTTCACCTCTTTGCCACTATGTACGGTTCCTACCTAACCCAGCAAAGAATGGGCTAGCGGAAGATGCTTATTTTGCTTTGTAGTTGGCGATAGTTTGTCTTTTATCTGACGTTCTATCTGCTACTTGACAATACTACACAGGTTATAATCATTTGATTCAAAAGAAACTGTAGTCATCTGGGATTACGGTACTTAAATGCAATGACTTGCAAAAACTCTAGACCTTATCTCCATTTTTAGCTTATCAGTGCATTGGATATTGCTATCTTTATTTTGTGCTACTCATGTTGACGGAAATGTTGACAATTATATTCAGAGAAATTGACGATCTTCTCTTCTTTTGTGTTCTCATAGATCGCGAGTAGTTAACCTAAGGATTTATACTTTATGGTCGATATCCTAAGATTTAAAGGCCTGCGGACGCATTGGTAAGAGCAGGCCTTTGAACACTTCTGCATTTCGTCGCCATAGTTTTAATTCGCCCTATCATAAAAATTTGTTTAGTACTTTCCTTGAAAAATGCCCTTGTACAGGTACTCAACTCAGTTTGTAAACATTTCTGTCGAAAAACATTTAAAAGTTAAACAAAAATAAACAAGAATTTCTTCAAAGCATTACATTTTAAGAGATAATGCTTTTATCAGGAGAAGTATACTATTTGCTGCCGCTATATGGCAGAGTGAGCCCACCGAATCAGATGAGCTGGTTAATAGGGAGGAATACATAATGACGGGACACAGCGAGCAAGGAGGTTTGACCCCAAACGGACTTTCACTTCCAAGTTTAACAAAAATTATTATAAAGGGTCTGGGGTCCCTTTATAAGGACGCACAAAGTAACTTGGCCCTTGCAGCATCCACAACGAGTTCGAGATTTTCGATTCCGAAGGATGCTGTTGTTGGATTTCTCACTTTCACCGGAAATATTGATATCAGCACGTGTGACAGCTTCTACCTTTTGTTGTAAGCAGTCGGTACGATAGAGGCGGAATGTTTCAACACTCATTTTATAATATCGCGATTTTGATCAAACTTGACATTAAATATGATGGAAACAAAAAAAAAAAGTGGGTCTCCCAATTCCGTCTGTTTTGTCTGTACGCCTATAAGTCTGCCTTATGAATGGTCGACTGCAGCCCAAACGGCGGGACGAACTTTTTTTAAACTTAATTTTTGGGATCTGTTGGTTTACAATTTGAGTCGTAATTTTCATTCTAACCCTAAAAAGAACGGCATTTTTTTTGTATTCGATTTTTTAAAAACTTATATTCTCGAAAACTGCCCCAACGATTTTGTTAAAATTTTATATTTCAGTTATCCTGATTATATACTGGTAGATACCATATTTTTGGTTAAAAATATCGTACTATTTTTTTTATCAGATTAAAAACGAAATGTTGGCGAATCTACTCGTAATTAAATTTTAAATCTGCTTGCCCTTTATTTTTTTAAAAAATTATAATTAACAAAAAAAAAAAAAAATGTTGCCTCGAATCGGATATGAAATTTAAAGAAAATCCGTTGAGCCGTTATGGCTGCAGTAATGCGCACAACTTTACAAACTGAGAGACAGAATTAACAAACCGGCTTTTCAAATTTTCAAATTCGATTACCCTTAGAATTGTCTAAAGTGATCATGAAACCAGTAGGTACCTACTTGCCCTAAGTGTAAACAGCAAGAAATATTTTTTTAAAATCTCCAATAGAGTGAACTTTTTAATTCAAATGCAGCGTTACTCATATCTTTCTATTCAAAGATACTACCGCGATTCTTACGAGATTTTGACTGAAAAACTGTTGGTTTTTTTTAGAGGAATCACTATTTGCAACCTAAATAATTAAAAATTCATAATAAGACGTAAGTAGCTTTGAGGAAGAAAGATCTGTTTTTTTAAGAGAACGCCCCAAAAAGTGGGCGTGACCGTGTATGTATAGGCGAGTTATACAAAATGCAGATGTCTGTATATTTTGTAAAAACTATAATTTTCAGTCCCTCGTAAAAATATTTAAAACAATAATTTTAGGATAGTAACAAATTCCTATTCTAGAAATCCTATATAAGGAATTTCACATTCCTTACTCAGAACTGATGGCCCAAAAACTCTTGACACGCAGGCGGATAGAAAGCGCATGGATGGGCATGGCTAGATCGAGAAAACTTTGATTGCTGATCACAGATATACACGAGTATATAAGTACTTTTGGGGGACTATCGTTATTATTTCCCTTCGTTACAAACGTGCCAAAATTTATATATTATATTATATTTATAATTCTTCAGTTGAAAATAATGATACATATGACGGCCCATTGACAAAGCCCTACACCGCAATTTTACAAATTTTATCACCAATCTAATGTTAAATGGATCCATTAATGAATTTTATGATAGATAATGTTACACCTTTTGTACACCAAACTGTTACCAACTTCCGTATATTAGGATTGATTGATATTGTATTTAAAAATTCTTCCCTTCTCACTTACAACTCCCCAGTGACGTCCTGGGGTTTTCCCAATTTTCAATTAATTCCTGGTAAACTTTAATACTGAGCAAACAAGTTTGGGAACCACTGCAATACAACAATTTAAACTTTGCTCAGTAGGAGCCGAACAAAAATACAAGCGACATCTAAAGTAATGCATGCTAGTAGAGAAGAGACTTTTTTACATTAGGGGATCCTGAATATCAATCCGCAACGAATAAAGAAGAAAAATTCCATCCAAAATTTGATCCTAGACGTGCGGATAAGTATAGGCATGTTATTACACAATGCAGAATCGATAATCGAATTGAATAGGTCATCCACACAATTTATCTATTTAAAGAAATTTAAGGATTTCTGTGTTTTAATTCCTATTATGTGAGCTGACCTTACCCTCAATTAGTTTGTTTAATTATCCACTATGTTACCTCATAAGAGTAGGTACAGCAAGTAAAAAATTTAAGCTCCACACTTTAAGTAATAAACTGTTATAACTTCTTGACACCTCATGACAATAATTCAACGAATAAATGACCAACAACATCCCATGCCTAATTTGCATAATGCGACTTAATCACTGAGTGACTCACAGAGAAACTACAAACAAATCATTCCGACAAAAGGGAACTATGTACCTGTACTAGATACGCCCGAATTCAATATCGAATTAAATTTCTAAAAAAAATAATCAACCATCCCAATAATTCCATCACGTTTTCATTTCATTAAAAAAAAAAAAAAAAACTTTGCATCCTGCATCCGCTATCGTCGCCCCCGAGAAAAAAGGTGCAAATTGAGTGAAAACCAAAAGAAAGGTATATTAAATTAATTAAGAATCACTCAATGATCACCCACAATGATTTACGACCGTTAAGGCCTGCCAATAAACAAAATTCCCCATTTTCATTAAAACGGAATTAGAAGAAAACAACTCATTACCCAGTAGGTATCCAAAATTAGATAATAAAACGTTTCCGATTCCGTCTATTACACGAACGAGGAATCAGTGAATTCACGAATTCAAAAGACCGTATACGTGATTGAGGTGTTTTTTTTTTTTTTTTTTTACTTGCCTCCTTCATACAATCGAGAAAGAAATAAAAATTCCAAAGGAACAGCAGAGTTACGGCATAAATTCATCAACAATTTTCAACTTTCGATTTTGTATCTTTTCATCTTCTTCACGAATAAGTGGCAAAATTTGTTTGCATCTACCTCTGCTTTAGCGCTTTTTGTATAAATTTTACAATCCGAACGACATGAAATAACAATAAAACACCGGACCCGTCAATGGGTGCACTGCCACCTATAGAAAGTAAAAGTTTTTTTTTTTTTTTTTGTTGTTGTTGTTGTTGTACGAGTATATCATTTATTTGGTTATTTGATTTCGAAGAAAGTGAAGATGGTCAACAAACTATGAGCAAACCAAAAAGGGAAAATAACAAAAAATACATAAAACCTGTTTATTACTTTTCCGGAATTTCGAACGAGATGCTGTTGATTGCTTCATATCCATGAGATATCCAATGGATTGCCTTTAAATTGGCAATTTGGTAGATATGATATGAAGGGTATTCTCATTTAAATCGGCAAAAGGGCTTGAAAAGTCATGCAACAACTTTCTTCGCGAATTTTTGCTGATATTTGTAGAACCGTTTCCCTTTTCACATGAGATGCTGTATTTGTCTGGTATTCTCAAGTAGCTCACATTTACTTTTACTCGAAAACGAAAGTAAATTTATCTCATGGTGTAAGACGGGCTGGGACCAACACGTCGAATCTGGGTCGTACTACATCACTTGTCGTCGGTAGATACTCGTACTCGTACAACGCTGATGGCGAATCAAATGCCTGAAAGTATCTATGCTGTGTTGGATTGTCGTTGGCACGAGTTACTTGGCACATGTGTACTACGGTATGAGTTAATTGATCTGTTTTTTTTTTTTTTTCCTTCGCTGTGAGTGATTTGTGAGAAAAGGGTCAGTCAAAGAAAATGACAATGTAACGAAGATTCAATAAATTATCAGATTTTTCTTTGGTGTGACAGCTAAAAATAGTTGCTGCTGAAGGCTATTAAATTTGTGAGAGATCGCAAGAGATCGTCAAAGTATTTTCTATCTTCATAGGTAGATACGGTTGTAGAAGTAATTTGCCATGCTCGCATTTATAGTGCTAAACTAGGGCTCGAATGAAAGTACCCACGAATTGGAAAGTAAAGGTTCCATGTAAGAAATTACAGAATTGCGGAATTCCAGAGTCCACAATGAGGAAATCGATAGCAAATAAGATGAGCTGAATCCTATTGAGTTCAAACAAGCTTAAATAGGCATTCGACCTTTTGGCCAATAAGATTAACCTTATTCGGGCACTGGTTACTGACTCTATTTAAAAGGAGGATGAACCCGCAGAATACATACTATGTGACTATATGGCTCTGTAAAGCATACGAGTAAGGTGGCCAATCAGAAATATACCCTAGATTCCAGGGTGGACATAGGCCTTAATTCAAAAGAGACATGTCAAAATGTCGACAAAGAAGACGACGTTATCTTTATAAGGACTATCTTCTGGAATAGGAATTTTCAGGATGGCATAGTCCATGCATATTGGGCAAAAAAAAAGAAGAGATATGAGTACCACTTCTCAGTGGTACTCATAAAAACTCATACTGTGTGATGTAAAATGATGTCTTCTGTCTAAATGGAGTGACGGAGAAGATTTTGTTCTCTATTACCAATTTAGACAAAGCAGGCATCAAAAAAGAAGACTTTGAGTTCACTCACATATTGAAAATATCATCAATCCAGAAACGATTCCTCACACAATAGGAACACCAGAAATTAATTCCTCATTCATTCACTCATTTAATGGCAGATTGACTTTTGTTACTTTTGCATGCAACTTTTTTTTTAGTTTTTTCAGCTAACTTTAAAAGTTGTTTAAGAGAAGGATTAACGAATGAATTTTGTTTTAGTTTCTCACTGCTTTATTGTAAATTCAATTTGTGTGATTTTGTTGGCTAACTTTTCTGCAATCTAGAGTCAACCAAGGGAACTAGATTCATACGACTGATTGTCTCAAAAATGTTAAATTAATGTTGCACACGGCAGCTCATACATATGTAGAAATACTCTTATATACGAAGTTTATAATGTGAGGTTATGTCCTCAATAGTGGTAGGAATAACTATCGGAAAAGCTTCCACCTGTCAGGGGTGGAAACAAAATTATATGAGACGAAATTATTGTCTATTAAATTTTCCATCAAAAATGTCTAAGGTAACATAATGTGTTTCAATCAATCAAATTACTGCACATGCACGCACACATCCTATAGGTTTGCAAGCACAATGTGCGTCACTACTGCACACTGTCACAAATTCATAACTTTGGACCTCGTGGTTAAGTACGTTATTACTGATTGGAAGACTGAAGGTTCGAGTCTCAGAAAACTCCAAAAAGTTTTTTCACGGTTCCACTCTCGCGAACGTCTCATAAACATTAAAGCGTAAAATTGTCATGATAAACTTCTCGCCATGAAGAAATTGCTCTTTAGAAACACCATTACCTTTCGTGTGTCGCACAGCATTAATGACAGCGATTGTTAGGACCCTGTATGTGCGCCAAAATATTAATTGATTTTCTTATTTTTATCTTTACAACCAAAGGGAAAAGAGGCTCACAAGCCCAAAATTATAAGATGGCTGTTGTACTATTCCCACTGGAACAAAGTGTGAAACCACGGGTCAAAATTTCACAATATAAATTGACAGGGTGCGTCATAGTTCATATAAATTGAATGTGACTCTATTAATTGAATCATGACTCCACATGGTATGCATGGTATAGATATCGTGAAGATAGAACAATTTAATAAGATAACTCCGTAAAAGTAAGCCGCGTAATATGATTTTTGCTTGAATTTCAATTGTCTATCAGATCTCGAAGTAGGGGGCCTCTATTTAAGAGACACCCTGTATAACATTCCCATAGGAAATAGAATTTCAATATTTATGTCCTTTATGGTTTTATCGCATTTTGAAGCGTTTTAGGTATATACCGCTTAAAACCACTCTCTGTTCCGCACTTCAAAGGAATGCATGAAAACACCTCAAAATTTTTCTTATAAGAAAAAAAAGAGTATTTTCTTTTCTCATAATTTTATCGTAGGATCAACCATTCAAAAGATAGGGGTGAAAAACCAGGGCTGCTTGGATCGATTTTCACCCCAAAAAAATAATAAAACACGCACAGGTGGGAACTTTTCAGATGTTTATTCCTACTACTATTGGGTACATATCCCCCAAATATAAACCTTTTATAAAATGTTTCTTTAATTTTTCCTAATTTAATATACATAAGTCACTCTACCAATCATCTCTACCCGCTTTTGACTGATTTCATAATATAACCGGGGTAACTAAATGCTCAGTCATATCTAAGGCCAACAGAATCTGGGGCCATATGGTTAGCAGCAAAACAACATAATGCATTGCAAATTGAAATTAGCTAAATAAGCAAATAGCCGCTTGAATAATATTTAATCAAAAGAAATGAATGCCAAACGAGATACTATACTTAATGATGGCGGGACAAAATTAACTTATAAGTAAATAGATCAATTAAACTATGAAGAAAAAAAAGGGGCGGACCCCGGGGTGTTTACAACTCAGTCAATCTTTTTCTCAAATATTCTCGAAAAACACTAGGCGTCAAAATTTTTAAATTAAAAATGCGCTGCTTTTATTTGAACTCCATTTTCAATGTGATAATTTTGACTCCAATTTGATTTTTGTATTCTTTTTAACTTTCTGGGTTCCATGTTGTATCAGAAATAGACTTGACCCCGGAAGCAGATTCAGCAACCTCGAGAAGCTTTTTAACTACATTTTCCTTTGAGTCACTTTAATATTTTACTAAATTTATGATATTTTAAATCAGGCATTTTGAATATTAAAATTCTGACTTTGGACTCGGATTCAACGACCTAAAAGACACATTTGCTCCCCCAATATCCCTCAATTTTCTTCAATAATTTAATTTTATATTATTTTGAAATATTTAATTTTATAATGTGTTTTTGAAACACTTTTGGTCATCCCGGGGTCCGCCCTTTTTTTCATAGTTTTACTGCACTATAAACGAGAGTTTTCTAAATAACTGCTGCAAACTGCAGAGTAAGCTAATTGCGTAATTATCGAAGCCAAATAATATAATGACTCTAGCGTCATCTGAGCTATGGGCGGTCCCGCCCTGAAGGATTATTTAAGCCCCAAATTTCGTACATTGAACTGTGGAAAGATTAGATTTAAAGGGGAAAGTGAGGCGAATAAGAAAACTATTTTACTTTGTTAAGATTGCCTAATTATATGCTCGTAAGTATAACCAATCTCGCTAGAGTGACTAGACCCGGTTTATATACATACATGTGTATATTAGTAAAGATACCATTAGCACGGCATGTACGATTAGCAAACCTGAATACTCGATGCCAGGAATACGCCTACGTACTAAACCACACCCTTCAAACTTCAACCACTCTCCCAGCGGGACTACCGTTAGGTTAGCAGTTTATGATCTTCTTTTCCAGTTTGCTGCTTCAAAAATGGGTTCAGCGTTTGCCGTTCTTTGCTCCATGAGAGATGTCGTCTGGGCATCATTTTCACTGTTGCTTTTCCTGACTCTTTCATTAATGATTATTGCTGTAACCTGTTTCACCACATCCCATATTGTGCTCGATGCTATCATGAGATTTACAATATTCTCTGGAGTTGGTGTTTCTCCAATTCTTTCCTCTAGTTTTCCGTGCTCTATATCTAAACGTGGGCGCTGAAAAAATACGTGCTGCGCATCTTCTCTAGCCTCTCTGCAATTTGAACAGGATTGGGAGATTCATTGACCCGCAACCGGTTCAGATACACTCGAAAGCAGCCATGTCCGATTAGGAGCTGGCTGAGGTAGAAATCTACTTCTCCATGTTGCTGGTCCATCCATTTTTGGATATTCTGTATAAGTGTATAGGTCCATCTTCCCATCGAAGCCTGGTTCCATCTATCCTGCTATGCTCCCATACTTCGCTGTCTTTCTTACAGCTTGGGGGTCCTGAATTTTAGCATCGTAGGTCCTTTGTAGTTCGTTAGCCAGGATATCTGCATTCCAGCGATGACACATATAGCATCATCTGACACTGTCCGAAATGCACAGCACGCCCTCGGTTGACGGAGTTAATTCTTGCTTTGGCTCATATTAGTGTCGCATACATTATGATGAACTGCACCACGCATTACAGAACTAGTCTGCTTTGTTGTCTAGGTCATCCAATGTTCGTCATTATTCTGGATAAAGCTGCACTCACCCGAGCAGCTTTGTCGCACATTTTTTCAAGGTTTTCCTTGTAAGCGAGTCTAGCTTCCATCATAACACCTAAGTATCGGATAACCAGTTTTGACGTTATTTTATGATCGCCTACTCTGATTGATTGTTTCTATTTTCATGTAACTACTTACTAGTACAGCTTCTGATTTGTGTTCTGCGAGTTCTAGCTCAACTACTGCTATCCACTTTTCAGATACGTTCATTACATTCGCCACAACTATTGCAATATTATCGGTAAAGCTTATGATTTTTGTCTCATTTGTGATCCCAAGCCTTAGAACCCTATCATGCATAATGTTCTACACAATGGGTCCTAGTACAGATTCTTGTGGAACTCCGGCAGGAGTACTGCCTTACTCCATTATCTGTATCGAATATTAATATTAGGTATATGTATGTATATTAGCTTACTCTATCCCGATTGTATGTAATTTCTGTTCATTCTACTTATAACATCAATTTCAATCCTGAAGTTATGGGCTTTTATCGATAGTTTCTCTTTGTCCTTAACCATTAAGCTATCAATTAAGTCTAGATTCTTAAAATAGTTACTACTCATTTTTGAAAATACCTTTCTGCATAAGTTAACTAGATAATACCGTAGGGTGTATCATTACACAAATCAACTAGGAGCTTTGCTCAATTAACTTTCGTTTTAACAACATGATGTGTACTTTGCTATTTACAGTATATCCAACGAATTCGTTTTCGCAACTAGTCATTTTCGTAATTTTCGTATTTATCCTAATTGGAAGTAGGAAAAATGAGGCAGAAGAAATTTTAAATTAAAACCATAAACATATCCCTCTTCTGTTTGCTCTTGAACAGTTTTTACAGCCAGAATGATCTCTATCCAAAAAAAAGAAACAAAAAAACAAGTTCATTTTATATCCACCATCTAACTAGTTTTTGTATTCTCTGTGGGGGATTTCGACTTTTTTGCAGATTTAATCTTCTGTTACTACTCTTGTCTACTAATTGAAATGTTGAATGTTTTTGCAATGAAAATTGCGATGAAAAATGCAGCTGCACGTGTTGTACTTATACATTGGATTGTGCAGATAAATTCATTTGTACAAAAAATCTGAATAAAAATCGTTCCTATGAAATTTTTGTTTCAGGAGATTCGTAGTTTTTTTTTTTTTTTTCTCACACATGAGTTCTGTAAATATTCACACCATTTACACAGCACTCAATGTGAATTCTGGTATATGCATCAAATCGGTGTACAAATTAACGAAATTGGATTTATGTTACATTTCGAGGGTCTTATGCTTGAAAATATATATATCAACGTTGTATTGTCCTATCTATGCATTGCATTTTTTTCCATTAAAATGAGTAACCTCAGTGCTGATAGTAATATACTTCAATTCGATTCCAATTGCTTTCACTTGTCATCTCTCGGATACACCAGCAGGCACTCGTGGGAACAATCATTCCAGAGCTAACCTACACTTCACCAATTGCACAGCTACAATGTGCTACTGTATCTGCCACTGTAGTCATCGTCACCGAAACCCACATCAGCCCTCATGTGTCGTGCTGTGAAAACACGGGTGGAGTATAGGCCACCGCCGATACGAGAGAAGCACTGCTGTATCGGAGACAATAATGTGGAATAGTTGGGGGCGGATTGAGGCAGTCATTTGCATGAATTTTAATTGAGTTAACCGCACATTTCGACGGGGATACAATCTATCAATAGGTTTGGCGAATTGCTCTCCAGGTGAAAGTGAAACATTATTAATTATCGACCGAACACATACTATACACAAGCACGCACTCAGTGCATCATCGTATGTATGTATCTTAAGTACTATTTGCCTGACAGGCAATAGAGTACCCTAGGCGCTTGTGCGACGTAAATCATCTTTCCCCCGATCGCCGCGGCGAGCCGGTTCAATGTCAGCCCGCGGTTTTGAGTTGTAAATCTAAAGCTTCCCGGGTCTGGTTGTTGTAGGTCTTTTTATATCTTAAACTCTTCAATTTGTCTGTGTGGTGCTTATCTCAATCCGGAATAAACGATGTACAAGCATTTAGGGGGGTGCAGGTTAATTTTTTTTTTTAACTTCTCAAATAAAACTTTCACCCAACTGGGCAAACGAATATGTCCCCGTTCTCTTTGTAGTCTTGTCTTCCTTCCACATTCGTTACTTGTTACTATTTTTTCCTCTTTGAGTTAATGAAAATAAGTTCAAAGTTTCTGACGCTATTCAGAAACATAGTAGATAGTTTTTGCACTGCCAGAGTAGCAGCTGCGGATCGCTTACAACTAAAATGCAAATCATATGCAAATAGCCGGAACTAGAGGAAAAAAAGTATGGGGTATCATCAAGATAAATTAATTTGATGAATGAGTTGGGCGAAAAGTTGTCCGCTTCCAGTATACGTTTGATAAAATTAATGATTATTTTTTTTCCTTCAGTGCACACTGTTGGAATTTAAAATAAAAAAAATTAATTTTATAGAATAGTTTTTCCTCGTTATACTCGTAGTGTTTCCAGATTTTTTTTTCGAAACGTGTGTACTCTACATAAGCCAATTAAAGCAATTGCAGATGGTTCTCAGTACGTACCTAGAGTTTGAGTACCCATCAGCTAATCGAATTTGGTTTTAAAAGATGCAATTTTTGATTGTATCTTTTCAAATTAAACACATAAATCTTTTACTACTTACTGGTCTTCCAAGTCTATTATTGAATTTAGCTGCTTCCCTCCTTCACATAGTGTTGTGGTTATGCGTTAGAATTGTATTGTCTTGCAGTTTATCTCTCAGCGGCTAACACGGTGACCCTGTGCTAGGTACCGGGCCACATGGATATCTCCGGTAAGGAAAAAGCGGACGAATTAGCCAGAGTTCACTCGCGGGCCCTTTCCGAGGCTAGTGTACCGCTTAGCACCCTATACAGGGAGATAGACATCGAGTATAATGAAGAAGCTAATGAACGCTGGTGTCGATTAGACACATGCGATACATCCAAATCATTATGGCCAGTCTGCGACAAAAATAGACTTATCAATCTTATAGAAATAAGTCGAAGGGATATCCGCATAGCTGTTGGTGTCGTGACAGGACACTGTGTGATAGGTAATCATGCAGCACGGCTAGGGATACCTCATAACGACTACTGTAGAAGCTGGAGGGACGTAGAGGAAATGGAATCCGTTCATCATCGCCTGTGTGATTATCCAGCTCTGGCCATCAAAAGAAGCAGATACTTCTTTTCAGAGCTGGATGATCTAGGCTGCATTGAGCTAAGAAAACTCCTGAGATTCATATATTTATCTGGGTGGTTTAGCCTAGCGGCTTCTAAATAATGAGTACAATGGACTCTTAGTAGTCTAAGTGAGCTGTTGACAACCCTGTCAACATGGGCAATCATTTACCTAACCTAATCTTACAGTTTCTCTAAGCACTAGTCTGTGATCTTTAATAGCTTTTCTCAATTATGAACTATCTTTAAATCTGTTTAATACTCCCCCCTCTCTTTGCTATCTATTGAGTGGAAGCTTTACTAGCAAACCTGTCATTAAGCACTATCCGCCGTTTTTCTGTTTACAGTTTGTCAGCCTGTTTAATAAATTTCTAGACTGCAAAGTTGTTCCAAAAGAAGAGAAAAAAAAGAAACAGTTCCATTAAATGAACATAAGCATGCACACATTCATCCACTGGTGCGCTACTGTTTGTGATTTTTGTTTTGCAAAAACTTACATTTGTTTATGTTTACAGATTCAGATAAATATACAAATAGATAAATATATAAATTTCAGTTAAGTTTCACAAACAACAACAAAAAAAAAAAAACATAATTTGTACCTTACTTACTTACTTACTTAAGGTGGAGCTACAGTCCGAGGTGGACCTGGGACTGAACCAACAAGCATCTCACACGCTTAGTTGGTTGAGGTCCCCTTCCACTTGAGTCGCGGTCTTCCTCTACTGCGCGGTTCTTCGGGAATGGATTCGAAGATTTTCCAGGCCGGAGTATTGGTGTCCATGCCCTCTACATTACCCAGCCACCGCAGTCGTTGGACCTTCACTCTCCTGGTTAAGGCAATGTCGCTGAACAGCCCATACAGTTCGTCGTTGGCCACCCACAATCTATGCAGACGAGACTTGAAATCACCTGAAGCATTTTTCTCTCAAAACAGCCAAGAGCAACCTCATCCACTACATTTGGACTGGGATGAGTAGGGTTTTATAAAGAGTCGCTTTAGTTGTTCAAGAGAGGGCTTTGCTATTCAATTGCCTTCTTGGCCCAAAGAAGCAGCGGTTGGCAAGAGTTATTCTTCTTGTGTACCTACATTTTGAAATTTGGCACTATTATGTAATTTAATCGTGGATTGCAGTTCAGAGAAAATTAGTGCTTTTACCATTTTCCCGCATTTCTTCTTGTTAAATTAATTGAATCATTCAATGATTTTGCATTGTTTTTTCAATCTAAAATGAAAGATATGAAATTACTTGGCTGTTGAAGAAACTTAGATTGTGTTGGATGGCAGTTTGGTAGTAACCGGGAGGTATTTTATTTGAAACACTTATTGCTGCCCCGGCTGGTCCTTGAGCCTTCATCACTACCCTATACATTTGCCCACCCACCTCAATCTGACACTAGCATTATACTTATTCATATTTTATGCTCAAGCCTACGCAATTATTAGATTATGTAGGTCACATGGCCATCTGTAGCTCCTTTAAATGTACCTACCTGGCATATCCTATAACCTTCTCTGTTTCTCTTTTGTCCACCATGTATTGGTGCTCTTGCTCAAACCTTCATTGATTCATTGCAATTGTGAGAAGAAATCGTACGAACCAGAGGAGGTATTTGCGATGACTTTCTAAAAATACAAACTGACGTCAAACACCAATTTCCACGCAAACGTTACAATTTGTTGGCAGTAATCAAAATAGTATACCTACATACGATTACTGACAGTTTAAAATTTAAGTTTGAACCATGCATCATTTGTTCTTACTTAGATTAACTGATTGCTTAACAAAGTTTCCAATCTACATATAACCCTTATACAAATTTTAAGTACATCTCCATATACCTACTCGTCCCAATAGTGTACTTCGTGTTATGACAAAATCACATTTGAATACTATCAGCAGATATATCTCGACGATAATACCAACCTTATACTCATTGCCCTTCCGCTTCTGAGCAAAAAAAAAAAAAAAATTATATGAGTAACCTTTAACCTTGGAGGCAAACATTTGTTATACTATTTGCAAAAAAAAAGGACTCCGTCTTCCTCTTATCAGTAGTTCCAAAAACACCTTACAACAAATTTACCCAAATTCCTTTCGTCGTACCAGTGTTGGTTGTATTACGTACGGGCCACGCAATGCCGAAATCCAATCTCAAATTAATCGCCCCGATCAATCTTTGTCCAGGCGTGACAGGAAAGTTTTGTGGTACACGCGTTCTTCCAATCCTATTATTCACAGCCACAAGTATATACACAAAATAACCTACCGCGCGTATACTCACCACATAACCCTAGGGAGACTAGAAAACTTTTTTGTAACTTCCTCTACCGTCCTTGCCAACCCTAGTAGTGCACCAACAGAACTGTATGCGATGAAGGAGATTCCTCTCGCTGATTTTATAGATGACTCTCCTTTGCTCGTTTTTTTTTTTGTTTTTGTGTGCTGTAGCCAGTGTAAATTTTTGCTACTCCACGGAATCATAATTTCCGTTCATGGGAGTCCTTTGCAGTGAAGGTGGCAGCGAAAAGCAAACTTTAGAAGAAAATGTGACGAACTCGTAAACACCTAATGTGAGCTTATGAGTTTGCCGCAGCGCATCGTGAATACTAATACCGTCCAGTTCAGCACCTGGGAAAGATAAATTCTACCACCGAAAAGAAGGGTTACGGCACCGACATCCGAACCTCATTCACAAGTGAATCGTGGTGCAAATTTTCACCTGCGGTATTCACTTGTCCCGTTGTGTGTGAAGCACGTTCATGACATTATGGAATTCCACGGGCGATACTAGTAATTTCCACATTCGAGAAGATTTTTTTTTTATTCATTTTCACACGTAATCAGAGCGAATTTTTAACCCAATATTTTGTTTCCTTTCATTGCAGACGATTCTACGGATAGCATGCATTTTGGCAATTGCCGCGGTGCCAATTCGCGGTGTATTGAATAATGGTGGAATTGGAGATACATACGGTCCACCACCGAGAGGAATACCAGCACCAGTGTACGGTCCACCACCGATACGTGTGCCACATAGAGAGTATGGAGTTCCACAGCAGATTCCCTTCCGCGAGTATGGTCCACCAGCACTGAAGTACGGACCTCCAAAGCTGAACTTTAACCTTGGCCAGAATTTCCAAGGTGGTTTCAACGATCAAATCAAGTCGCACTTTGGAGTACCCAAGCCATTCTATGGTCCTCCACATCTGCAATATAAACCTGGTGCAACATATGGTCCACCACCTAAGCCATTCACTACATACGGTCCTCCAAAGCCACAAGGTACTTATGGTCCACCACGTCCAGCAGCCACTTATGGACCTCCATTGCCACAGCCCCTACCATTGGTGCAGCCAGGACCGCTATTCAAGCCAGGAGGTAATGGATTCATCTCTCGTCCACACACCTCATATGGACCCCCACCATCTGGTCAGTTCATTGGCAAGCCGAATCTCAACTACGGCCCACCAAAGCCCACCTATGGACCACCACCACTACCCAACTTCAACCGCCTGCCTGAGACAACAATCATTTTGACAAGCGGCGGCGGTGGTGGCGGAGGTATTCAAGGTGGTATTGGCTCACAGGGTGGTCCCGTGAAGCAAGTCCAAATCCAGATTGAAAATCAAGGTAACGGTCATGGTGGTTCAAATGGACATTTCCATACGGCTTCATGCGATGGTTGGAAACCAATTCCAGCACCAGTGGGACATTATGTCGAGCAGAACAATATCCAGACACAGTCGGGCTATAACTCAGTGATCAGCGGACCAGCAGATCAGTCGCTCACACAGTATAGCAGCGGAAATATTGGCGGCCTCACCGACGAGCAGCTGGTAGCAGTTGCCTTGCAGTCTGGTGGATTTGAAACAGCACCTACCCAGTCGCTGCCGGCTTCAGGACCTGTCGACTTCCACTCTGGCGGCGGCGGTGGCGGTGGCGGAGATAATCAGTTAAATTCAATCGAATCAGAAGCTCTGCAAGTGAGTATCATTGGATAGATGTGGGTTTTGGAGTTTTCATTTCTTTCATTTCAGCTCTCCTTGGCATCTATTGAGGACACATATTCGAAGCCGCCACAAGACTCATTCGCACCTAACTCCGGCCATGGCCAGAAGTACAATACTATTGGCGGTATAGGATCACAAGGCCTGGTGCCACCAAGTGGAGCATATGGTGCCCCTCCAAGCGGCAACGGCTTTCAAGGTAACATAATCCACCATTCGGAAGGCAGCACCAGTTATTCATCACAGAATGGAAATCTTGGAATACTCTACGGCACTCAGACTGGCAACCAACGTCCTTGGTTGAATAATGGCTTGGCACCACCTAGCAAACCTGTAACCTATCGTCCACCAGTCCCACAGGGACTCCTGGAATCGATTGGAGCAACTGTTCAGCATTTGGATCAATTTGGAGTTAAGCCACCAAACCAACCAGGAACCTATATTCCTCCACCATCGAAGGAAATTGCTGAACCATCCGGCCAGTATGGGCCACCACAACCACAACTACCTCCTCCAACATCGCAGCAGACTTTTAATATCGAATTCCAACAACAGGGAGGTAGCCAAAGTCAATACCAACAACAAAGCTACCGTAACGAGGAACGTGGTAATTCCTTCAACCAATACTTGCCACCACCACTACCAGTGCCAGCACCATTGCAACAGCAACAGTACTTCCCACCCCCTCGTCCGAACCTTCACTATCAAGGAGGCAATAACAACTTTGCCACATCCTTTGTCAATGGACAGCAATTTATTCACACCCAAGGACTGCCACTCACCCAAGAGGCGAGATTCAATCAACCCCAAGACTGTGGGCATGGACCCAACCTAGTCGGTGCCAATTACCAGCTACAGCAACAGCAACCACAACCAATTCCATTGTTCCAAGAGCAAAACTTGGGCAGGCCGTCGAATACCTATGGACCACCTCCTTCGCCCACTGGTAGTGGTCTGGACATCATTGCATACGAATCGAAGCGCTCCAGTGTGACGTCTCTGCCCGATGAGGTCAGCTCAGAGAGTCTTCCTGGGTTGGATGGCTTAAATGTCATCTCGGCGCAAAAATCTCAATCGGTGTCCATTCCTGTGCAAAATCAACAGTCATCCCCCTACCAGATCCAAATCCAATCGTCAAGTCCATCGGAAAGTGCGGCAAGTAGTGACAGTCACACCAACCACGAAGAGGTACTATCGCAAGGACTCCTTCAGTCGATCCTCACCGCGATAGAACAGCCCCAGAACAACAATAATCAGGTGACAACGCCGCAACTGCAAAGCCGTTCGGACGTTGATGTGCACCTCGACGAAGATGCCAACGAGAAAGAACAAAGCGTGCACTCCACCAAAGCCGTCGCGGCGGACTCCAGCGAATCGTCGGACGCCACCGAAGAGGCTAAATAAGTCATCCAAACTGAATCTAGTAAATTTATCCTGTTTTAAACTTCGTCCATTTAATTTATTCGCGTATAGTATTCGTCATGTAACGTAACGTAGTTGTTAAGTCCTTTGATTAGTTATTTATTGATATCGCATTGTTCATCGCTGTGGAAACAAATATAAGATTTTAAAAATGTTAATAGGCCAAGTATAAAACTGTTTTCTGTTTAAGGTTGTCAGTTGCCATACTTGCAGTCAGAATTGGCTATCAAATAGCCAATTGAGTGACAGTATTAGTGGTCATCTGATTGTGTACTGAAATAATTTGTTTCAATTTTATTATCGGGTTTCTAAGTGAAGGAGAAACCACTTCAAGTCATCAATAAATTATGAATTGTGTTTAAAAGTAATGGTTAAGTCGTTTTTATTTTTGTCAAAAGGCCCTTGCCAACACGGCAAAGAAACATGGTGGTGGACAAATGAAGCTAAAGTAGTGATACGGCTTGGACAAAGTGCTCTTCTACTAATAGAGATGAAAAAGTTCGCCTTGAAATGATATATATTTATGTAGATGTTGCAAAGGTCTTGCGAAGAAGAAGTGCACCCGATTTCAAGCAAAAAGTATGGAAGACCTCTATCGGGAGTTGGACGAAATATCGTCTTCGGCGACTGATAGGAATCAGGCTATCCAGGAGATTCGATAAAACAACTTGAACAACAACTTCTCCCCAGAGAAGAAGAAATGCTCAGGAGATTCGTTCCCTAAAGTTCATTAACAATGCTCAAGGCCAGCTTCTTGCGGAAGACGACAAAATTCTCCACAGATGGCCACAGTATTGTGAAAGACTTCTTGAACAAACAGTTTCCCGGGGTATACTTCCCAAGAGCCGCTCCTAACCATGACGAAGTATCCGATATTACTGTCGAAGAAGTTAGGACTGCGGTCAAATACTCAAAAAAAGCGGTTGGGTCAGACAAGACACCCTCTGAGTTCTGGAAAAAGATGGGAGACATCGGATCCAGATGACTCATGATTCTTATCTCCAAACTTATGAGCGATGATCCAATGCCTGATCAGTGGAGGGAAAGTTATCTTCTTTCTTTGCACAAAGGGAAGGGCGATACGCAAAACTGCGATAACTACCGTTCTGTCAAGCTGATGTCACACAACATGAAGATCGTTGAGCGGGTATTAGATGGCTCACTGCGGAAAATAATACGGCTATCCAGGGTTTGTCTCGGGTAAATCAACAACAGATGCAATCCAAAGTATAATGATCATAATAGAAAAACATCGTGATTCCTTAAAGGACTTGCATATGGTGCAGCCTTTGATAGATAACCAAGAGATTTCTTATGGGTGGCGCTAATACAACGAGGAGTTCCAGAAACTTACGTACACATGATCATTGACATACATATATGAGGGAGCAAGGACAAGAGTAAGATGTTCCGCAGGACTCACCGAAGAGTTTCCAATCAAAGTCGGTGTGCACCAGGGAAGCGTCCTCAGTCCTTTGCTATTTATTGCAGTGCTTGATTGTCTGCTTGAAGGAAAAGTGACGGACCCCAAAGTTCATCAGTTAGTCTTTGCTGACGATGGAGGTAAATATCATAAGTGCAGATCAAACGTCCCTGCAACGAGCACTTGATGTATTGGTGGATCTTTTGGAGGGAAATGGTATCCGTATCAGTTCAAAAAAGACAGAGCGAGCAACTTGTGATGATGACACCAATTATCGCGTAAGCGTAGGGTGGATGAAGTGGCGGGAAAACTCCGCAATCTTCTGTGACCGAAAAATGTCCCTTAAGCTGAAAGGAAGGCTCCACAGTTGTACGTCCGGCTGCTCACATACGGTTCACAATGCTGGACAATGTACAAAAAGTATGAGGGAAATTAACGGCAACTGAGATGAAGATGTCATATTCAAAGGCATGATAGCAGGAGTAACAAAGCTTGATAGAAATAAGGAGTTAGAAGATTCGAGTAAGCCTTCATGTAAACGAACCCATCACAAGCAAGATAGAGCATGACCGGCTCAGTTTGTATTGTCATGTTCAAAGGAGAGATCTTCCGAACCCCGTCAAAAAGGCAATATCAATCAACGTTCCTACACAATCGCGCAAAATAGGCAGACCAAAAAACAACTGGATCACACAAATTCGAAAACAACAGCATTTGATTGGCCTCAGTGACGAAGTGGTCAGAAACCGGGAAGTCTGCCGGTACTTCCTGATGTCAAACCAGCAAACCGCACGGGCGAACCAGTAGGGATGCAGTAAAGTGAGAGTTCTACTCCGGATCATAACCTCCCCCTAAGCGAGAAAGAAGAAGGGTGACATCTACTATATGTATATCATATAAAATTCGATAGTGTGATATGTGAGCCAAAAATACATTTATCATTTCCATTCAAAACTTGTACAAAAATTAAATAGGAAGCAACTCTAGGGGCAGAGCACAATAAAAGTTTTGCTTTAAACTCTATTCTAACATATGTATGTATTGCAGCCCCACTGTCCAACTGTTGATAACAATCAGCTTTGAAATGATCGAAAGAGTTGAGAGAGATACATTTAGTACTTAAGTTAGGAGTAAACCAAGTCTCCGATACACAAATAACATCCCGTTTTTAAATAATAACCTGAGTTAATCTATTTTATCGCCAAGACTTTGAGCATTGATATGGCATGTATGTAAACCATTATGTCTTTGGCACAGTATATTTAACATAACAAAAGACTGTTGTGGTAAAGGGTTTACCAATAAGCGCATCAGAACTTTGATATATCACAGCGGCAACACTAATTGGAAGATCAACGTCAAACCTGTATACAGGGATAATTATGTGAACTTTGGTAGAAAATTTAATTTAAGAAAACGTGTTGCTTTGATATTTCTCCTTTACTAATAATAACGGAAATGAACATAATGGATACAAATTTTGGAAATACAGCCTGTTAAACATAACACTTTCGGGTTGATTAAATAAAATTTCTTAATTTGATTTGAACATAATTTCCCAATGTGTATCCTTGCCTTAAACATTAAAAAAGGTATGTTACGCAGTCAGATTTTCGATTTACAAATACAATTTCTAAATGGGTGTTCATACCTTTCCACTACTTAAAGGACCCTCCGGGATATCTAGTAAGATTAAAACTTGCCCAAATACAGTATACGACTGTTGGTCAATAAGTCCCTGAAAAATGAAATAAGGAACACTCTTTTCGGTATAAAAACATTTTATTTTTCAACATAGTCTCCTTTTAGCTCTATACGAGTACACTTCATCCAACGTTTCTCCAACTTTTTGATGCCCTCCAAATAATACGATTTCTCGAGCCCCTCAAAATAAGCGTTTGTTTCAGCGATGACCTCTTCATTCGACCCAAATCTCTTACCTCCGAGCCATTTCTTCATGTTTGGAAACAAGAAATAGTCGCAGGGGGCTAAATTTGGGGAATATGCTGGATGAGGGAGGAGTTCGTAGCCTAACTCATGCAATTTTGTCATTGCAACTACGGACTTGTGCGCCGGTGCGTTGTCCTGGTGAAAAATAACTTTTTTCTTCGCCAAATGCAGCCGTTTTTGCTTCAAATCGGTTTGGAATCGATCCAGCAGCTCTGCGTAATATGCGCCGGTGATCGTTTTACCCTTTTAAAGGTAACACCGCGCGCATCCCAAAAAACTGTCGCCATGACCTTGTTTGCTGACAAACCCGGCTTGGCCTTCTTCGGCTTCGATTCACAAGGAGAAGTCCATTGTTTTGACTGTTCCTTGGTTTCTGGTGTGTTGTGGTGAATCCTGGTTTCATCCACGTTTACGAAACGGCGCAAAAACTCAGCCGAATTTTTCTGGAACATCGCCAAACTCACCTTTAAAGTTGTCAAACGAATGCGTTTGTTGTCCATTGTGAGCAAATGCGGCACCCATCTTGCGGAAAGCTTTTTCATGTCCAAATATTTATGTAAAATCGAAATCACTGAGCCATGTGATAAGCCTGTGGCCTCTTCAAGCTCGCGCACTTTCACTCGCCGATCGTCCATTATCAAACCATGGATTTTGTCGACCATTTCTGGTGTGGTGACCTCAATTGGGCGACCAGAATGTTCGGCGTCACTTGTGCTTGAACGACCGCGCCGAAATTGAGTAAACTAGTGGTGAATGGTTCCAATCGATGGTGAAGAGTCCCCATAATATTTGTCAAGCTTTTGTTTGGTTTCCGTGAAATTTTTTCTCGAAATTCACTTTTTTTCATTTTAACGAAAATGCTAGTAGGCGTCTATATAAAATGGCTGCCACAACAAAACTATTTGACAGATCTGTCTGAAAATTTGGGTGCGTTCTTTTGAAAGATGATTCTTGACAAAAAAAAGTTAAATTTAAGGTGACAACACAATTTGTGTTAATTTTCATGGACTTATTGACCCACCCTCGTATATACTATTACTTGGACGGATTTTCGATTTTCAAAATACTGAATGCTAAAAAAAAATAAAAAAAAATATTTGGCGCAACAGCTCTTTAAGTGCTTTCGAGAAAACATGTAATGTGTGAAAATTGTATCAACAACTTTATGAAAAACTAATTTTCAAATCCTCTGCCGCATAGAAATGAAGATTGTTAAAAACAGTGTTGCATACCATTGAATAATAATATTTTAGTATTACTCATTAGTTTCCTCGTACCGTTAATTAGTTACAACAGAATGAGTAGTTTGAGTCAAAACAAATTTTCACTTCCAAAAGTTTGAACGTCTTATGTGAAAGTTTGAACGTCTTATGTGAAACCCTAACATAATAATTCTGTTAAACAATATTTAGTAAATTCATGCTTCTCTGGCATTTTTTGTTAATTGCAACTTCGATCTGCGTGAAATAGAAATTAGAAGCCCTTTTTTTGGTGCCAGGCTTTCAGCACAATCATGTGCTTAAATATAAAATCGAGAATTTATAGGCGACTCTAATAATATGATCACCCATTGAATATCCAAAAAAATCATAGAAATCAAAAATGTATTCAGTGATTCTTGAACGAGCTGCCGTGCGTGTGTTTTCTTTAGCCTGACATTTACAAATACGATCATAGATTCAGTTTTTCTCTAGATTAAAATTAGGATACAATTTAAATAAAGGTATGGGTCACTAACCATGGTGTATCTGCCTAGATCCGACAAAATTATCTGCATCATTGTAAGCTCTTCTTTATTAGGTGTTCCAATTGGCTCTTACTCGTAGGTGGGAGTGGCGTGAAGCTAGATCCTGTGCTACGGGCGCATGCTCGTAAATGATAGCATTTTTGCTCAGACCACATCATCTGGCTAACAGAGATAGGGCCACAGTCCTTTTAAATGCATAGAAAGCAACATGGCTTCTTTTTATTTCCCGTTTGCCACACACATTTCCTAGCCCCTCACAAAATACAGATAGTGGTACCACAATGCTTTAATTTCGAAACAAATAAAGCTAAATGATTTTTTATTGTAACTAAAATATAAAGTCTTCACGCGCCTCATCAAATTCAAAACTTTTCCAACACTACTCGTATACGTGCTTAAATTCCCCGAGACATTTTTTCGAAAAGTCTCTCAATATTTCACTCACAGCGTTTCTCTGGCTATGAGTGTATGTGTTCGACTTTTTTTTTAGTTTTGTCTGCGACAATGCAGACAATAAATCGTCAGTTTCTTGCTAACGATGACAGTTTTATTGCATTTCAACAATCGAACCACATTGCGTTCATACGCTTGCGGTACATACAAAATGGTAAAGATTCCGCAGACCATGATTAACAGCTTTGTTAGCCTGAAAAATTGCCAACTTTACACGAAAACAACACATCTCTGCCCCTTGAAAGCCCAAACTCCATACCTTGTTATTGCTGTTAGCCTTCAAAACAAAATAATTTATTATTTGTATTGGATTTGAATTTGTCTTAAAAAATTTGCACCGCAAACATTTTTGAGTGACAACAACTTTTTCATGATAAGCAACAGAGGGGGACCTGAACAACTGAGCCAATTTACATATTATACAGTTTTTAGGTACTCTAATTTCTGCCTACAAAGTGTTGAGATATTTCTCAAATCCTTGCCACCACTTACAATGGATATGCAAATTAAAACAAAGCGGAAAAAAAAAACCGGAAAACATTATCTTAAGCTGAAAAGAAATTGTCATGAAAAAACACCTAGCATCCTAAATTTCAAGGCATCTGTAAGTATGTACTTCCTTTGGAGACACTGTAGTGTAGGATGTGAATGTTAAACAGCAAAATGAAGCTGTATCATCGACTCATATTTCGAGTGCTTCACGCCGCCACTTGATAAGGCTCTTCCTGCGTATCCGTATTTCTTTCCCTTCAGTTTTGGTTGTGTTTTATTAAACATTCCGGAGCCGGAAGACTAAGTTCATAGACTTTTTGGCTCCAAGAAATTATTTAACAAGGCGGCACAGAAAATACGAGGAGAGGTGATGCTGGTTGCTAATAAAACATTCGAGTGGCGATGGGGTGGGAGGGGAATAACTTTAAAGTTAAGTGAAAAAGTTTCCATTGGAAAATTTTGCTGGAATCTTAAGTTTGTTCGGCAACTGTGACTTGTTAAGGGAAAAGTCTAAATTAAGCAAAAATTTTCATAGTTCTGTACTTTTTAGGTGAGTATTAGTTTGAACAAAGTTATACGCTACTCCGAAGAAGTTTGGTCGAAGGATTCTCAAGTAAGACATTCACAAGATGACGTTTGAAATTGCTGTCCTCAATGGAACTTGTAAAAGCACAGTGAAAATAATGAATTGCAACATTGAATTAAAGTTGTATTTCATTCACTGAACACTAGAATCTTATGCATTATTTAGAGTACTTATAGAGAACTAGAAAATTATAACTCCTATCACTACACCAGCGTTGCCACTCTACTACGATAGTAGTGGATCCACTTCGTTTTTCGCGTAATCCAAATCTACTGTGGTGTCGCCTTACAGAATATTCTCTGGTAAATTTCTATTAAAATGTAAGCTTACAGATATTTTAAAGAAATTTCTACAATAATTTAGTCTCTAATATATATTCTATTGAAACAAATAGTTAGGTTAGGTTAGGTTGAAGTGGCTGCCAGCTAAGAGGCCGTCACACTTAGACCAATGATAGGTCCATTGTTATACCACATGGATACCAATTGAATTAGGTCCAGGGTAAAACAGCTAAAAGAAAATATACTTTGAAATTGTAAATTTTGCTGTCTAAATTGATAAATTTGTATAGGTTTGGATCTACTTCTATGAAAATGTTACAGCAGTATTTACTGTAATTGTCGGCAAACAAGTGTCGAATGCTTTAAGCTGTACAAGTGGAGTACCCCAAGGTTCTCTTCTGGGACTTCTTCTCTTTAGCCTGTTTATTAATGTCATCCCCTGCTTCATAAGATAAATGAATTTTCATATGTGCGCTGGTGATGCCCAGTTGTATTCCTTCTTCTATCCTGATAAAGTTAAGCTGGAAATAAATCTAGTTAACAGAGATCTCCAAAGATTACAATTCGAGTAAAACCAAGTACAAGTGCTTTGTCCAATAAGTATAATGATTGGATCATTAGTTATTAACTATATGAACAATTGTAGCAACTTGGAAATTATCCTCAACTCTAACCTAACATATTGTGATCACGCTAAGACTATTCCACGAAAAGTACATGGAATGCTGCGACGACTTCGTTTATTTTCTATCGTTTCTCATTGGAATACCGTTGGAAACTGGTTAGGTTGTTAATATCGCCAAGCAGAGTTTCGAAAGGTAAAACGTTAGACGTGAAGGCCAAATTGCTTATTAAGACTTGCGACTCCTTTGATCTATGCCTATTAAAAGGCAGAAGTAAAAGTGACCCAGAAGGAGAGTTAACCTTTGCGCTGATAAATGGAAAGTGGCATAATATTGTGAAAGATTTGAAAGTCTCGGCATAAGAATTCTCAGACTAGTAATTGAGTGTTCACTGTCGACGAAAATTTCAGTTGTAAATGAGTTGAATCTGCTCCCAATGCTCATTTGGAATGACAGCTACATCTACTGCTACCGCAATAATTTAAATGAGTACATTTATTCCCGGTTGTTCTTACCACCCTTTTAAGATTGTCCGCGCAAGAAAAAAACACAGAGTTTCGAACGAAAACAACCCTGGTTTGAGGGCAAATGCTACAAAAGCTAGGAAAAAGACCCTTGCCACATTGAACCGCAGCGGCGAAAGCCCTATACATATACACAAACACATTCTACAAAGCCCTGTGTGAATGCAAAAAAATGCATTTCAATGAAATAGCTAGAAAGCTAGCTTAGTTGGCTTTACTTTTAAGGTTGGAAGCCGAATAGAAATATCCAGTTTAAGGACTCATTTCAAATCATTGCTTTCTATTATGCATTACCAATAATTTGCAACGAGACTCTAGATACACCTTTTGATGAGAATGAGCTCTTTGACGCATTGGGAAAAGCTAAACGGAATAAAGCTCCGGGAGAAGACGGAACACCATACGAATTCTTCCAATACTCTACAGAATCCTTCCTGCAAATATTACTGATATCTTTCAACCATATTTATGATGTAGGGAAAGTACCAGCAGAATTTCAAAGATTGATTGTCTTCCCAAACTGTAGGGGCATATCCTTTATGAATGCAATCACGGAAATCTTCATAAGCTTGTTGACTGCAGGGTTAGCTAAGTGGGTGAATGAGAACAAAAAACTTAACCAATTCGAGGCTGGTTTTAGAGCGGGTTACTCAATAGCTGATCAAATATTTAATTTAACATTAATAGCACAAACAAGGCAAGAAATTACATGCATTTTTCATCGACTTTAAAGCAGCTTTCGACACGGTCAATAGAAATTACTTCCTCTACAAACTATGGAATATAGGAATATCATCAAAATTTATAAATATTTTAAAGAACATGTAAAGGAACAATAAGTCGGCGATATGGAACGTTAAAGAACTGTCAGAATGGTTAACACACGTGCAAAAGAGAAAACAAATGAGATAGCAAAACAGCAACCCGGTGAGTCCTGGATTCTACCCACGATGCGTCTTTTTTGACGTTTCTCCTTCTCCTTGTTCGTTATTTTTCTATTTGCTATATTTCTTTTCATTTCCCATGGAGGGCATTCGACAAGCAATGACGGAAGAAATTTATTGGTCGTAGGAAATTGACTTTATAGGTTAAGAGAGCTCTAAACACTTCACAAGCGAAAGAAAGAATAAAAGAGATATGGAAAAGAGTCAACGTGTAATCGCACGAGCCTCACAGAATAAAAGTTCAAAAGAGAAAAGAGGAAAGAGTCATGACTCAAGAGTCACCGTGTAATAGCAGTCATACGAGTACTGTCAGGTAGCATATAATTATAGAAACAGAATTATGGAAAAAAACTTTTAATTTTAATCCAAATTTAACTAATTAACTAACTAACTAACAAATATTAGAAAACATTGGCAACAATCAAGGGCGCCCAGCGACAAAACAATACTGAATAATCTAAGCAGTAAGCTTCAAAGATCGATAAGAGAATTTAAAGATGAGTCTATAAAAAAAAAACCTTACCAATCTTAAGAATGATGCTAGTACCGAATACCCACTCTGAAAGGCAACAAAGAAAATAAAAACGCCAATTGCACTCATTCCACCAGTTAAAAACAGAAAAGGTAACTGGACAAGAAACAACCAAGAAAAAGCGAAATTATTTGCTGAGTATCTCGAAGGCGTCTTCCACCCATATAAAGATAAAGACTGTCAAGAAACGGAAGAATTGTGCGAAGAGAAGAGACACATTCAACCGGTAATGGCGAAAGAAATTGTCAATGAAATACAAGAAGGCACCAATACTAAAAAAGCTCCAGGATTTGACTTGATATCACGGGAAATCCTAAAGCAACTCCCAAAAAAGGCTTAAAGAAACTAGCACAGATTATAAATGCTACATTCAGGATAAGGTATGTATGTACCTAGCATGTGGAAAGCCGCAGGGGTAATTATGATATCAAAACCAGAGAAACCACCTAGTGAAGTCTTCTCCTACCGCCCCATATCGATTCTGATGTTGATTAAACGTCTGCATAAAATAATTGAAGGAAAATCGTTAATCCCAAACCAAAAATTAAGTTTTAGAAATAAGCACTCCACGATTGATCAGGTGCATAGAATAACTGATAAAATCGTAAAAACATTTGAAGAAAAAAACATATGCTCTACTATATTTCTTGATATAGCTCAAGCTTTCGATAAAGTATAGCACAAAGGACTGATACATAAATTGCAAAAGCATCTATCAAAGGAATACTCAGAAATCCTAGAGTCTTACATATATATTATATTACAACGATTTTTTAGAATCAAGCAAGGAGATGACTACTCCACATTGAGAAAAATAGAAGCTGGTGTACCATAAGGCAGTGTGCTAGGCCCTGCATTATATCTCTTATTTACCAGTGACTTGCCATTTAGTGATGAAACAACTGTGGTGATACTGCTATCCTTGCTATCGAAGCAGCGACGAAAAGCTACAGAAGGCATAATACAAAAATCTAAAACAGTATTTAATCTTCCACAGATAAATACTTATCATAAACACCTTAGGCAGATGTGGGGATAGTACGAGATCACCATCTTATGATAGCTACTCTTCAACTACGCACTGCTGCCGTTCGAAGATCCCACGACAATACAAGAATGCCCAGGTTCAACATCGATAGACTTAGTGATCCCTCAGTGCGCCAACAATTAAGGGAGCACATTTCGCAAGGTGTGGAAGCAATCAGCAGCTCACTGCCCACAACCATCCAAGAACATTGGTGTGCTGTGAAAAATGTTTTTACATCTGGTGCTGAAAGAATTGTCGGTCGATCACAGGAAAGGCATAGGGCGTGACTTTCCGAGGATACCTGGAGACGGATTGACGAACGGAAACAGCTGAAAGCTCGCATTGCAGCCGCTCCAGCAGCAGGGAGTAATGAGCTAGAGTCCCTATATCGCATGAAGATGAGAGAAGTTCAGCGTAGCGTGCGACGTGACAGGCGCAACTACATCAACGCGCTGGCTACAGAAGCAGAAGATGCTGCACGAAGGTGCGATAGTAGGACCGTCTACAGAATCACTAAAGAGCTGACAGGTGGTCGCAGCTCCAGCCAACACCCAGTGAAAAGCCTAGACGGTTCCTTGCTTATTTCGGATGAGGACCAGCTTAAGAGATGGAAGGAGCATTTTGCTACGGTTTTAAACCGTGTATTCGCTGGCGATATGTTCCCAAATCAAATCGCGCCTACCAGTAAAGATGAGATCACTACCGCAATCAAAGCACTTAAAACCAACAAGGCGGTCGGACTTGACGGTATTCCCGCAGAGCTCTTACGAGCAGCGCCAACAACATCGGCTGAGCTTCTGCTTCCACTTATAGAAAGAGCTTGGGAAGCCGAGAACTTTCCTGATGAGTGGAAAAAGGGAATGATCGTCAAGCTTCCTAAGAAAGGTAGTTTAATGGAGTACGGAAACTGGAGAGGTATCTGCGTGCTGCCTGCTGTAGCTAAGATAATAGCTGGAGCGAATCAAACAACATCTCGAAGACACACTCGATGCCGAACAAGCAGGTTTCCGCTCTAGATCCTCCTGTGTCGACCACATCAACACCCTGCGGATTATCATCGAACAGTGCGTTGAATATCGATCGCCACTTCACCTGCTGTTCATCGATTTTGAGAAGGCGTTCGATAGTGTTAACAGGGAGTTTATTTGGCGTGCCTTACGCAGGAGAGGTATTCCTGATAAATTAATTGCTATTGTCAAAGCTACTTACGAAGGGTCCAAATGTCACGTTCTGCACAGAGAAAGGTTGTCTGAGGAATTTGAGATCCAAAGTGGGGTAAGACAAGGCTGCATTCTTTCACCAATACTATTCCTATTGGTGATTAGCGATGTACTTCGTGCAGCTTTGTCGACAGGAAACGGAGGAATTCGATGGACTCTCACATCCCAACTTAAACATCTTGACTACGCTGATGACGTATGCTTACTCTCTCATAGAATTATGGACCTCCACCAAATGACAGCAGATGTGGAGAGGGAGGCTGGCGTCGTCGGGCTGAAAATGAATACCGCAAAAACTAAAATTATCAGTCTTGGAACGAACTCATCGGCTCAAATATGCATTGCTGGACAACCGGTAGAGACAGTAGAGGATTTCCAGTATCTTGGGAGTATTGTCTCGACCGATGGTGGAACCGAACTGGATATAGCCAACAGAATCGCCAAAGCAAAGTCCGCGTTCGGGATGTTGTCCAAAATATGGCGAAGCAATGCAATCAGTTTGAACACCAAGCTAGGACTGTTCCGCTCCAACGTTGAATCCGTGCTGTTATATGGATGCAGCACGTGGAGAGTGACCACCGCTATCACCAGAAAGCTGCAAACGTTCGTTAATAGGTGCCTGCGCAACATCTTAAGGATTTTCTGGCCCAATCGTATCTCTAACGAACATCTTTACGAGAGAACGGGTCAGGAACCAATAGGCACAACCATCCAACGACGGAAGTGGCAGTGGATTGGTCACACGCTCCGAAAGGGTGACAGCTCCATAGCGAAAAAAAAATTCTAGAGTTTGTATCTAAATTTATTAATGGCAACGCCTCTGGCTACGTCTCAGTGAGATCGAAACCTTATTGTTCCTCTTTATTGTACTTTGGTTATGCAGTGGTTTGTTTTCGTAAGCGTGATTGTTCCTTGGAATTGTCTCTCATCGAATTAGGTACAAGAGCATATCTGTATTAATTTTGTTAGTTCTAGAAATTACTTTTTTGGATTGTATTGTACTCCCAAAAGTTTTTCAAAACTTGTACACATTGAACATAAGTATACATATAGGTATATGAATAAACAAATAAACAAATGGATCACAGCAGTATTAGTTTCCTGCAAGCCTACGATAATTTGAATTTCAATGCAAAATTGGATTAGACTTGTTTTTTTTTTCAGAGTAATAATAGGATATTTAGAAATCGAAGTATTAGGAAACAAAGACGTAAAACAAAGACGACGCAGCAAGCGATTGTATTAAAGAACTATCCTAATGAAATTAGGATGGTTAGCAACTTTACTCTAAGCTCTAAAGACAAAACAAACAATGAAATATGCAAACACTTTTACGGTCTTTTAATAAACTTTCTCATTATTTATATTGATATCCTGTTAACAGAGTTATTGTAAAAAAAAGTACAGTCATAAAAACCAAAGAGAAAATTAAGTGCATATTCAACCAAAACAGTACCGGGATTACAAACTGCCACACCCTCGGTTTTTGATCTTCGAGAGAACACCGTTCCTTTAGCGATAGTGCTAATATTGAAGTCACTGCTATACATAATGTAAGTACTATCATATAGATAATAGCGCAAACACAAAAATCTGTATTGTATAAGAAATCACCAAAATCTACATCCATTGAATCGGAAATACTTTCTCAAAACTCCAAAGGTCACAAGTATTCTTCAGGCAAGGTATTCGCGATTAACTCAAGTCGAATAAATTATTTTTGAAAATAGCAGCTATGACAGCAGAATTCTGTAGTGACGTTAATAATTCTGAATGCCTACTGAGAAGTTCTGAAATATAAGTGTCCAGTTGGGAGAAAATTGTATAATTTTGGAGAATAAATAGTTATAAAGAGGACAAAACCCATCATGACGAAGGAGTTCTGATATTACTAAACGATACTTTTCTTCAGACTGTTGTACTATTATCAGTACATCAGTATAGAATCGAATGGGAGCATTTTTTTTTAATTTGAAGCAATAATTCGGAACAAAATTCTTGCTTTTCGATATATGTACTCGTATTGTTTTAAAATACTTTCGGTTCCGTAATATTGATATCTCAAAAAATTTTCTGCATTGCACCAGGGCACAAGTCGTCTTCCACTCTCTCATCACAATTACTCGTAGAATTGTTATCATAACTATCTTATCTAGGGTGACCAGCTTTTCATAGGCTCGGTCCGGGACAATTAATTATTTTGATATTGTGCGTAGAAGAAGCCATCCTAGCAATGAAAACAAGTAAAACAAGAGTTCCGACCTAATTGCACCAGAACTAATTAAACACGGAGGGAAAGATTTCAACAGGATTCACAGGAAATTATTCCAGTAAGTGTGGGAAGAAATCAAGATCCCAAAAGAGTGGAACGAAATCCTTATAATCCCAATTCATAAAAAAGGTAGCAACTAAGACTGTAATAATTATCCCGCCCCATTAGCCTATCATCAACTACATATATACAAATCCACTAGAAACGACTGAGGAAATCCATAGAACATAGTTTAGAAGAAGAGCAAGCGACGTTTACGCCAGGAAGGCAAACCCAGACCACGTATCCTCTTTAATAGTCCTCATCTACAGCAAAAACAAAGATTTATTGCCAGTATTCCTGGACTTAAAAGCCGCCTCCGACCTAGTGCCAAGGCGACACGAAAAATGTTTCAGAAAACCCAGCCAGCACCATCAGGTTGGAGACGCTTTAAATTGAACAAAGTACTAAGGTACATCGAACCAACAGAACATGAGTAGGTATGAGAAGATTAAGCCCCATTTACCTGCAGTTCCTACTCTACGCAGATGACATAATCGTTGTGGCCAACAATCAAACCAAACTACAACAAGCGCTTGACATCTGGAGTAGAAATGAAAGGAATTATACTCAATCCTGATAAAAGCATACTAATGTGGATATCCAAGGAAGACTACTCAAACACAAAATTAAATATCACTTGAAGTGGAAGGAACATCGAAACAGTACCAACCTTTGAATACCTAGGCGCCATTATTTCACACGATGGTAAATATGACCAGGAAGTGCTAAATAACACCAAAAAAGCAATGTCGGCCTACCGTCTAATCAGTGCAATAGTAAATAAAAGAGAAATTTGAGTAGAAGTAAGTGAGCCGTTTTCAAGCGGCAGAGGTGACATTTGTAAGAAGATTCAAGAGGAAAGATATTAGGGACTGGATAAGAAGCCAGAGACTGAGGGAGAAGTCGATTATAAGTCAAGTGAAAGAAAAACAAATAGAATGGTAAGGCCACATACAATGAATGGAAGGCTTAAGAATACCCAAGTAAGATAAGTAACCGGTTCAACCCCAAGAGGTAGACCACGTATCCAAATAATGGGACACAAAAGGGGGAATTCAATTATGGAAATGATTGCATCAGTATGAACAGAGAAGAGGGGAGATACTGGATACACGAAAGTCACATCCACCTCTAGCGGCAACCTGGGAAAACGAGAAAAAGAAGGAGGTATAGTACGTGTTAGGGGTAAGAAAATGGAATGCTTAAATCTTTTCAGTTTAAATCAGATTTCAAGAAAATCAAAACCAATGAAGCTTGCTTACAAACTTCGCTGGCATCTTTTATAAGTCAAAGGGGAATTTAGTAATTTCATCCAACTGCTCTAATTCTTCAACACCAACATAATTTTCACCGACTCACCTTTCGCTAAAGTCTGACAAACATCCGGGATACTGATATGGACTATTAGCGCCAAAATATTTGTTAAAGAATGATTTTGATGTCGCCCCACTTAAAAAGCGGGGCCACATCGAAAACAGAGCTATCAACCTTGAAGAATTAAAGTTGACACCAGCCATTCCTTTGTTCAACTGATAAAAATGAAAAAAAAAAAAAAACAATCAGAATATCTAAGTCCCGGCTTTCCAATATGCTTTTGATCACTGCAGTGCGAAAGAGCTCGCAGTAATGCTGCTTAGACCTCAAAACAAGATTTGGCTGGCATTAGGTTATCTCCCATATGAGGAACCATGTGCACAAATCTGTTTTATTGCAAGGCATACCATGATATATGACATGGGATACTACCAGCACCAGGGTGAGTCCATTTGCTAGGATCTTGAAATATATAGTAAACCTGTAGCTCGCAATAAAGGACCTAGTCGTAGCTTCATTAGTTAAAACCGACAGAAGGTGAAGACGTCATTTTCGTCCTTCAATCCTACGATTCCGCGTTGGATTATATTTTGCAGGCTCTCTTCTACGGACCACTACTATATGGAGCTCAATCTTAAAAGTGGTTTCAATAAATCCATATTGTAACAAGGGCTCGGTGAAGCAAAATTCCAAATTTTGTGTCTGCCACCACTTAGAACTGTGTCCTTTAAAGTTTGCAAAATTCAGTGATGGAGTGAAAGGAAAAGGTATATCGAAGAGCTAGAGATTGAACCAGAAAGGAAAGGGAGTCAAATCTTTGTTATAGTTATAGGCTTCTGAAAATACTGACGAGGACAAGTCTTTTCACATTCGTGTGAATGTCTACAAAACGATCACTGATGATCGGTGCGCGTGAAAGCTGGCTCTAAATACAGTCCTGTTTAACTTTATATTGGGACTATTTAGACATTTTGTTCGCACCTCAAACCGCCATTTTGCTCTCATCATAAAGACTTTGAATTACCTTCAGTATTTTTGTGGATATACTCAAGTTGCTCAGTTTGTAGAAGAGGGCATTTCTATCAATTGAGTCGAAAGCTGCCCTAAAATCGACAAAGAATGCATACAATTTTCTTCCACCGTCTAGATGTGTCTTTCCGGTGCTTGCAAGTTTAAAAATGTTGTCTGCCGTTATGTATCCCTTTCTAAAGCCAACATGGCATTCACTAATCAAATGGCTTAGGTTTATCCAGTTTGTTAATCGCTCTAAGATGACACCCGTGAAAATTTTCATCATCGAGTTCATGAGCGAAATACCTCGATAGTTTTTGGGTTGGAGGCATTTCCTTTCTTGAACAAAGGGAGAATTATGTTTTTTCTAAAGCTTGGTGGGACATCACCCGTGTTAAAAATAGAATTATAGGTCTCCACAAGTCTTGCTAAAAAAATTTCTGTAGCATATGTAAAAAATTCCAGCGCTTGCATCGATTTATAACCATACTGACTTCTTGAACTGAGATTGTATGATCTAGGTTATCATTTTCAACATACGGTAATGCATACTGGAATATTTCTGAATTCATACAAGGATTCAATAGATTTGCGAAGTGACTAGCCAGTAGTAAGAGTACATCACGTGCAAATACCGCCCCGTTAACAGTACGAGCAAGTTTCCCAAAGGAACGACAATCCCTAACTTCCTCCAGTGAACGCATTAGCCTCTGTGAGTATATTCTCTGTTTTTCAATGCATAAGTTCTTAAATACCTTATTCAAGTTTTGATACCATTTTGCAGTGTCTGACTGACTTTCCTGTATGTTTTGCTACCAAAAAATATACGGATAGTGTTTGCAAAAAATCTGTCTGCTTAAGTAAATATTTGTTCTTGAGTGCGAAAGTTATTTTTTGTACTCCCGACCTCACGCAAATCTAATTATATGTATCCGCGTTTGTATTTTTCAAAAATTACGAACTGTAGCTGCCTTACCTTCATTATTTTTAAATTATTGCTCAACAATGAAAATGCGTTGTTTTTTCGTGTAGGACTCCATTTTTAATAACCCTGAACTGTCAGCTGCCATAGAAATCTTCAAAATTCAAAACTTGCATGCATTTTGGGACACTCTTTATATAATATATAATAATATGAGCGATGGGTCCATATTGTATGAGTCTCATAATGAACTGGTCAAAATAGGAGACTCAATCGAAAGGTGAATGAAGAGACTACGTAAGCCTCTTTACCGCGACAAAGTATATACTCGTATATACGAAGGTGGTACTCCTATATTTTTACCGAATCAATTCCAAAAGGCGTAACTTATCGTAACTCTATACACGTCTTTGTATAATTGCAAACTAAAACAACTGGTTGGACATGATTATACAGTCGATCCCATTAGAAATTTGATTAAAATCTCAACCTTGTTTCCACATCAGTAGAAAACAATCTAAAAATAATTAAATTCAATGTCTACCTTTCCGTTTTATCCTGAAATTTTCTTGAAATCCTTTTAACCCTGCTCATTATGTAATGTGGTCCTGTCAACTCCGAAACGAAAACACTTTCTTCTGTACTGTTGCAACTTTGCCTTCCTGTTGGCTGAATGACTTCGTTACATGTACTCTTAAATAAATGCATGTGTGCTTTTCATAAATTCCTAAAAGGTCTCTAATAGCCAAGTCATTTGGCAAATTAATTAAAATGCTTATTTGGATTTCGATAATTCCTTTCCCTACCATTGACCCAAGAGTATCTCCAGTTCAATAGCTCTACAGCTCTCTAGCCAAATTCAAAGGTGCTTTCTCTTCTTCGTTGGCAGTTGATATTGGATACAGCAATATACCCTAAGCGCAGCCACTCAACTTGGCGAATACAACACCCTGCCGCCTGCCGCCTGCCCGTATGCCCCCAGAAATTGCCTTGCTCCGTCATCCGTCTGGTGTTAGAGAATGCCAAAAATAAAGTCATTAACTTTTCCGGTCGCATTGCACTCAAGTGTACAATCTATTCAGCCAGAGAAAATGGACTTAATCCTCTTGCAGCATGTTGTGAAGCCGAATGCAATTTAGCAGTATACGAAGGACCGACGATGGTCCTTACATAGTGCCATTTTTAATGGGAAAATTAAAAAGCAAGGGAGGCCAGCGTTTGGGGAGGTCCTCCTCAATTTAAATGTTTTCTCGATCCCGAGAACATGGACAGGCCACAGAGAAGCGAGCAGCTCTCTACGGTCTAAGCTGAAATTGCAATGAAAGCGCGCAGCTATTTGGATTTAATTGCATTCTGCAATTGTAGACGTATCTGTGGTGGAGTGGGAGGAGGTTCTATCAACTCCAAGCTCCCTCTGCCGCCCTCTACACACAACAATTCAATTTAGCGTGTCCATCCATGACAAACCGTCGCGTCGCGTCGCAGTCGGTCTCGCTGGGATAGCACAGGGATAACGAAATTACACTGCGATAGAGTTTAGGGGACAGCCATTAGCTGGGAACGAAGAGTTCATTGAAATGCATCCTGGAACTAAAATATTTGGCGAATGTGTGAACTCTGAGTGAAACAGAGGGGGTTATTTAGAAAATAGTTTTCTGCCATTGCCTGGCGCGCAAATATGGGAACATATTATATTTTACATCGAAAATTGTCCTCGTCGTCGACGTTGTCATTTTCGTCCTTGGCATGGGTGTAGTGCTGAGGGTGGGGTATATGAACATTTCAGTCAGACAAGTCACGGTTTGAGGTGCAGTAAATTTGATGCGGGAACTCTTGCGCTGTGTATTTTGGTTGGCGTTTCGTCCCAAGGCAATAATATATTCGGATAATTTTATCCTCGACACGGCTATATGGCTGCGTGTATGTGAGTTGGGGGCATCCAGGCGAACAACAAGTATCACTGAAATTGAAGAACACATAGAGACGAATATCGTGCCAAAGTGTAATGAAGGAATTTCATTATAATCCCATTGGCGGGATGCTGTAATGAAAATATTGTTTGTATGAATGAGGGGTTGCTGGAAAAATAATGAAACATTGAGGGGAGTTCAAAAAGTTTTATTTAATATTTACAACACATTCATTAAATGAATTAGATACACAGCAAATAGGTATGTGCTATAATATTAAGAAGATTAAAAAGTTGAACATTGACAGCTTGTTCCCTGGAATGGAGTGGTTCAGCATCACCCTTGTTTTAAAATAAAACGATTATTTAATTAGATACATACGAGGAGGCTGATAAAAGTTCGCTAAGTCAGTTGAAAAAAAAAAGAATTTTAGCTTAATATCTTTACTGTTCATTTTATTCATTTATTTCAATGCAATTTTTAAGTAGGTAGAGCCACCTCCATAGCATTGTTGTCCATTCTATCTAAAGCGGTCGAAAAACTCATCAAGGCTGAAATAATCAAATGCTTTCAAATGAAGACAGCACAGGGGGTCAAGAGTAGTTGGCTAGGATCAGCTCTTTTATAAAAAAGGTCCGAAAAATGAAATTTCTAATTATCGTCCTATAGCTAAACTCACTTGCATACCTAAGCTATTCGAAAGTATTGTTTACGATGCAATGTTTTTCCATTGTAAGTCTATATTTTCCTCTCACCAACGCGGTTTCCTTAAGGGAAGGTCAACAACCACAAACCGAACCGAATTCGTATCCAGCACCCTGTGCGCATTGGAGGATGGCAAGGAAGTCGATGTTGTTGCTATCGATTGCAGCAAAGCCTTTGATAAAATTTCGCATGCAATTGTATTTTTGAAACTCAAAGCTCTCGGTTTTCAGTCTGGGTTTATTGCTTGGATCAAATCCTACATTCCTGAAGACCAAGTATGAAGTAATTTTTAAATCCCTTGTATCTGATCCCTTTATGGCCCCCTCTAGTGTCCCCCTCTTGGTCCCCTGATTTTCATTTTGTCAATTAATGATGTTGACGGCATTATTAAATATTCCACTCTTTCAGTTCATGAACATTTCTGCACACACCTCCACTCCCACTGACTCCCGTGCACTTCAAACTGACTTGAACAGCTTTTCTACTTGGTGTAATAAAAACTTTCTTGAATGTTAACAAATGCCAAGTAATTAGTCATTCCCGGAAGCGTCTTCCGACAGCTCCTAGCACGTATGTGATTTGGGTGTTATATGCGACAGTGAGCTTAATTTCCGTAGTCATATTGACAACATTATTAGCAAAGGAAATTCTGTGCTAGGTTATGTGAAATGTTGGTCCAAGGAATTCTCAAATCTTTACGTCACGAAATCCTTGTACTTCACATTTGTAAGACCAATTCTAGAATATGCCAGCCAAGTTTGGTCTCCTTATCTCGATACACATTCGTATCGAATTGAGTGTGTCCAACAACATTGTAAATATCAATTTAAGTCCCTTACTGCTTGTATTAAGCTAAATAAATAAATAAATAAAATAAATAAACATCTCAAAGCTAGTTTCAAGCTACTCGATGGTGTGTCTTCCGATACATTCGCTGTAAACGCTGGAGTTCCTCAGGGTTCTGCACCTTCACCAACTCTGTTTTAAGTCTATATCAAGAACCTTCCAGAGTCAACAAACAACAAGATCTTCAGTTTTGCTGATGGCAGTACCCTAACAACATGTCCATGAATGCAAATACATCACATCAGAGATGCAACCAGATCAACTCATTATATGAAGACTTGCAGAAAACCTTACATTGAGAAAAGCAAACTTAGTCAACTTCAATGCAAAGAAAACCCAATTTACCGCCTTTTCTACTGTATCACAGCTTTAAATGAACGACCATCCATTTCAAGGAAACCATGCATCTTCTTAGCATCACTGTCAACTCTGGTGTAACATGGCACGCCCTCGTATCTAATATTGCAAAATCGACCTCCACGAAGTTAAACTATCTATTTAGAACAATGAGATACTTTACAGCGCAATAGCTCGTATCCAAAGCACAAATTAGACCAGGACTTGAGCATTGTTCTCCCGTTCTTTTTTATCTGATTCGTAGATTAGATTCTTTTACCAAAAACCTGGTATGTTATCTCAAAACATGTTTTGGGAATAAATTAAATATGAAATTTTATTAAACTGTTAAGAGCCTTTTTCGATAAAATCAGCTTCTACAAGGAGTTGTATGGAAGACCCAGACATGCTGCATGGTTACCTATCGAACAGTGTCTAGTAAATTTCAGAATTTCATTGCGACTTAGCTTTACTAGACTAGTAGATCTCTTCTTAATTAAGACTGGCCATAACGATCATGCAGTAGCATGTGGGTCTAATGAGTCTAACGTCTATTAGTCCTCTGGATGGATATTGTACTAAACGGCGTACTAGACTCGATCAGAGCCTGTGACAAATATTCCCCGGATACACACATGATCCGGCATCTAGCATAAGGTCACCGTGCTGATTGCTGATATCTTATTAAATTTTATTTTACAAAGTTTTAGGAGCTTTAACCTTACCGAAGTTGATTGCAACACCTTAATGGCTGCTTGACTATCAACTTAGATATTGACTATTTTTCCTGAAATATTTGTCTCTATAATCATTTCCACGGCATAAAACACTGCACACGGCTTCCCTGAGTCTTAATGTAGATTTAGCTGCCGAGCCTTCACATTAAAAGAGGAAAATTCAGCATAATTTCCAGAGCAGTTGTTGCTGTTGTGATCATCGATCCGATTACATCTAAGCAGCTTATCTGTTGAATCTTCGTGACATTCGTTAGATGGTATTTCTTCACAAGTGCTTTCCACCAGATAATCGATCATTTTGTTAAGATCGGTCTTACCACCGCTATGCATAGCCAATACACCACTTTTGATTTGAAGTCCTACATTTTTTCGAAAGCCTTCTTACATGTATAAAGAGCCACGTAGCCTTCTTGATTCGTTCGTCATTGTTTTCTTTCTTGGAAATTAGATCAACTGCGTTCACACGAGAATATTTGTATGTGGGTATTGATCTTCTTCTAAAGCATTAACTCAGTTTTCGATGGATTCACTCTCAGATCTCGCCCTTTGGCCCAATTATCCACTAATCGCATAATTAAGTCGTTCGGTAAGTATAGGAAGGACTCCACCTAGGAGAGTACCCCGATTGACTCTCTTCATGCTATCTGCATCTCCTAGAGTCGAGTTAATTATGCGAGCACTAAGTATCTATTAAAGCAACAAGACCATGGAACATAACTCAGTTTGAGACACCATTTGTACATATACTTGTGTCATTAAAGAATGCATCAGGCCAGATTTAATATACCTGCCTCTGCACAACCAGGGAAGTGACATTTTAGAAGAGTTTCCCGCGTACTTTCATAAAAGTCTGTCCAGCTTCCATTACAGTTCTTTATAGAAGACATCTGTAGAGGTGCTTTGGCAAGGATGACATTTCTCAAACCAGCCGCTTCTGTAGTAGTATCAATCTACTACTATAGCCACAAAGGCTTCTCCAGGAGTTCTTTTTAGAGAACCTTATTTATTTCTTAATCAGTTTAACGTTCTATCGGTGTAAAAACCATTCAATGGCTGCTTCTTTAGCTAGATTCCATTTATACCTTGATGTAAATAAACTCTCTGCTATTTTCGCATTTCATCATGGTAGACGATTTCATACGTTTGTACGTCTTACAGGGTAGGACCAACCAAAAGAGTTGAGTTGCGGTTGAGTTTACTAGTTCGATTATTCACTATCTTATCGTTCTCTGAAGTGGAATTGGGAGCTTCACTTGGAGAAAGTCCCATAGGGTTTCCCAACTTTTCGTTGAAGTTTTTCCGTTTGCTCTCCATAGGTTTCGAAAGGTCTTACTGTTAGGATTACAGAAATTTAGATCAAAGAGTATCCTGTAATGATCAGATAGTGATGCTGCTGCAATTCTTGATTTTACGAATTTATTTTCAGATGAGAGTATTGAACCTAGAACCGCCCTTCTATTGAATGTAATACAAGTTTGTGAATTGCCACGATTACATATAGTAAGCCAGGATAATACTTAAAATATAATTAGCAAAACCTCGCCTCTATTGTTAGTATCTGAGCCTAGGACTAAGTTTCTCTTACTTTGCTGCATTTATACCTTCCTCAAACAGTAGGTATGCGGACGCTAGTGTAATTTTTAATTTTCCTCCACCATTGTCGGATCACTCGATCTGTAATTTAATAGCGTTAGTATGTGGAGATTATTCGTGGCAACGATACAAGTTCTAACCTTGTCTTTGTTACTGTTATAGAAAATTCTACATTTCGACGACCTTAATCCTTTCACCTGATTATTAGGAATCCATAGTTCTTGAATTTGGGCCACGTCTAGCTGCACCTCATTAATCAGTAGCATTAAATTAACTAAGGCGGCCATACCGTGATAGAGATTTACTTGTACGACTTTCATCGTTTGCTACAGTCTCTTCCACAGTTTCAACTAGGCTGCAACTTCTTCATGAGTCCCAAGGAGAACTCACCAGCTCCGAAGAAAAATCGAATGTGTTATTCTTTTTTTAAATAATTCTGGAGGTTTTACTATCGCAATTATGATGCTCTTTGTGCCGTCTTTATAGGAATCGAAGGGTTTCTTGCTTTTACGAAGCCTAGAATTGTACTCTTTTCGACTCCAATAATAGTTGCGGTCAGTTAGACTTTAAGCCTCTCTGGTACATCGTCCAGAGGGATTGCCTTTAAAGCAGCTTTGATGAGTAATGGTGGACATATAATGGCGTACCTGGTTTTTGACAAAAAAGTTCGTATAACAGTATTTTACTCATTGGTTTCATTTTGGAAATTAACTATTTCTCGGCACTATAACGAAGTGATAGCACAACGCTTCTTTTTGCTTGTTTTTGGAACTAATCTATCTACGAGTAGGTACATCCGATTCTAATTCATTCATAGTTTTAAGTTAGACATGAGAGAGGTGATTTTTGAAGATTTTCGGAACCTCACTCCGCATATCTTACTACCACTACATACCTATATATCCAGACCAAACTAAAAATATATCGAGTGGTTTTTTAGTTAGCCACGTTACTAGAATTATTACAATTACATCTGTGGCCACAAGGAAAAACAGCATTAATACATCTTTACTATTTTTCAGGAGAAAATTTCTTGATTTTTTCTTTCAATTATCTGCCCATAACTAGGTAGCCGTTGAAGATAATGAACTAAAAAATTGAGGGAAATAAGTTTATATAATTTAGGGCCCTTGTAGTATTATAAACTGAATTTTGACATAAATCGACTTATGCTGTTTTTCCTTGTGGCCATAGACATAATTAATTCACAATTGAAATATTTGACGACTTTTATAACTCAACCTTCTATATTTTACCGCCACTTAGTCTAATTTAAATGGTTTTTAGGTAGAAAGGGATCGGCACACAGGCACCGGAAAATAAAGTGTTTGGCTGCATTCCGATACGTCAAATAATTGCGTATCATACTGCAAACTTGGTAAGTGATGCTTTCGCACACCAACACCTTTCATGTTGCTTTTGAATATTTGACCTTTTCGAATGTCATTAAGATGCAATTGCCTTTAGATACAAAAACTCAAAATAAAAGAAGCGGCAATAAATTCGAGATGTCTAAAAAGTTAATTTTCACAATTATTTTAAATAATCTGTTGGGTAACAATTTAAATTGTAATGAAATAAAGGAAGACCGCAATGGTCCATGAACACGGTTTGCACATAACGTTGTGGAAATTGGCCACCAATGTAGTTTTCGAGAGATATCTGATCGTTTCGGAATTGGTTTTCAGAATTTTTAAAAGAACCGTCGCAGCAATTTTAAAATTAAAGAAGAAGGTAATTAGATGGCCAGAACGGCGAGAGTCTTAAAACAAAATAATGAAAGAGTTTAAAGAAAAGCGAAACCATCCATTCCCTTTCGTAGTGGGCTGCATCGATGGCACACATTTTAAGATTCCAGCGCCAAAAGAAGATTCGGCAAGTTATTTTAATAGAAAAGGCGCGTATTCCATAATTACTCGTATGCAGGTATTGTACATGATAGTTTAATTTCTAATGGTTTAATGTTACTTATTCCACGGGAGTATGCGACAGTAATTTTAAATTTATAGATACTTTTGTTAATTACTCGTATGCCATGACGCATCTGTTTGGCGTGATAGCCTGTTTCGAAAAGCTTTAACAAATGAAGAAATCAGAATTCCAAAGGAGTACAATCTGCTTGGGGACTCAGCTTATCCGCTTGAGGTAAATCTCATACAGCCATACAGAGATAATAGGAATCTAACTCCAGAGCAGTAGCGTTTTAATTATTATCATAGCTTTACTCGCGTTTTTATAGAGCAGGCATTTGGTTCAAAGTATTGGAATGGCCAAGAAAATTGTTATGTGCTGCGTTATTTTGCACGCTTTTCATTATAAGCCATGAACTACAAGATTCTGGAAACTTCAATTTACCTAAGCCGTTTACAGATGCCACAGCCACACCTCCAGAAGAATTATTTGATGCCAGTAATGAGGCAGAAGCAAAACGAGAACGATTAACTTTTTCAGCCTAAATTAATTTTTTATTAAGAGAAATCAATAAATATAAATAAACATCACAATTCAGTGTTTTAAAAACATACAACTAAAAAAAAAAGAAGAAGCAGATTAATAGATCAATTAATCCAAAAGTGCTTGAAGAATGGATTTAACTCCCGCATTTGTTCTGCGTGTTTTTTGGACGTAGCTCAAGCCTTCGAGAAAGTCTGGCACGAAGGACTAGTGAAAAAACTGAAAAATATTCTACCAATTCAATATTACAAGTTACTTGAATCTTACTTGACACCTCGCTTCTTCAGAATTAAACAAAAAGATGCGTACTCTGAGCTAAGAGAAATAAAAGCGGGAGTTCCTCAGGGCAGCATCCTGGGTCCAACACTCTACCTTTTGTTCACCAATGATTTACCTACTCCACCAGACAGCATAATAGCTACATTCGCTGACGATACGGCGGTTTTGGCAATCGGCAAAACAGCGGAAGAAGCAGCGACAAAGCTACAGACAGCGATGAACGCCATTGAATTATGGACTAAAAAATGGTTCATAAAAATAAACGACGCAAAATCCGTGCATGTTGATTTTACAAACAAAAGAATAAGGGAAATTCCGATATTCATCAACAACACCCAAATTCCTTATGCCAACACCGCCAAATATCTAGGAATAACCCTAGATGCAAAACTTCGTTGGAAAGAGCACGTCAAGAAAAAAAGACACGAAATCAACCTAAAACTAAACAAAATGGACTGGCTCATTGGAAGGCGGTCAGACTTATCTATTCACAATAAACTCTTGCTCTACAAACAAATAATAAAACCAGTATGCACCTATGGCATCCAATTATGGGGGTGTGCTAAGGAAAGTACCATCAAAACCATTCAAAGGCTTCAAAACAAAGTACTGCGGCGCATTGTTAATGCACCATGGTACATTCGTAACGTAGACCTTCATCGTGACCTGAGGATGGAGACCGTATCTAGCGAGATTCAGAGGTATGCAACAGCTCACGCGAACAGACTGAGGCAGCACACAAATGAAGAGGCATCTAAACTCCTAAACTAAAGTGACCAAGTTAGAAGACTCCAACGTACGAAGCCGCACGACCTAGGATTGCAATAGACAAACTAGTGACTCCGATGAGCATCAACTAGTTTAATTATTTATTTACTTTTTAATTTTATTCATATGCAAGCTGCTTGTTAGTCTTATTGACTAGTTGTAGTGTCATGTAACAAAAAAATTGTTTAAAAAAAAAAAAAATTAGAGGGCATTATCTCTATTTTGTTTTTTTCAACTTTGAGTTTTTGCTTCTCAATATCTACTAGCTTTTCAAAACATGCTTTGTCTTTCTACGATTCTTCTTTTAAGTAGTCCAGTACATCGCTTCTTTTAGCTTTCTTCTTAGGTGGCTCTGGGTTATCTCTTTCGGAACTCCATTTCCCGAATTTGCACACTCAACGTTCTCAATCGAGGAGTCAATATTGCTTAGTGGCACAGAAATTGAATGATTTGCACCATACTGCACGTCAAGTGTTTCAAAAAATTCCCAGCATGTTGCAGCTTCTCCAGAAGACACATTTTTTTTTATTCTTTTATATGCTACCATCATGTTCACATAAATATTTCTGAATGGTGTCATCTAGGGAAAATGGAAACTCGGGATCGATTTTCAAAATTTCTGCGTGAACTTGCCTCCAGATTGTAACTTTTTTCCGCAAAAATGCTGCTTAAATTCCAGTCTTTTATTGATGAGAAGTTACATGCACCTCCGGTTCCATATTTTTCTGAAATAAAAATAATTGTTTAATGAAAAATTTTGATAAAAAAAACTAAAAATTACATACGATGAATAAGATCCTTCCATTTTCAAATGACATTTGCAACATGACAATTGATGATGCTCTGTTTGCTTTTATTTGCGCAGTGGATCTGTTCACAATGCGTTTTGGAACAGTTTGAATTGGCAGTACCTTTTTTGATGGCATTTTAGAATGGTTGCCATTGCAGTATTATGGCAATGATGCGTTTTGGAATGCAGCCTTTGTTTTAACCTGAAATGGAAAGATCAATTGGAATTTTTGAAATAGGAGACCAAGAATTGTTTGGCTTTTAGAAATGATCACATAGCTTCTCGTATCTCGCGGAAAAACAAAATTATAGAAAATATGATATTTCGTGGGAATATTAAGGATTATAAATATTATACCATTCCGTGCAGGTTTTAGTGATACCGGAATGCCTTTATTATTCTAACAACAATCACAACAATAGGGAATCCCTGACTGACTTTGCTTTCATTCGTTAAGCTGCCTCTTAATCGTTCGCCCGCCAATTTAAATTTTAATTTAAAACTCCAGCATCATTTGTCAATGATTGCTAAAATTTTTCCCATAATCATTATGTCAAAAATCATATGACATCCACTACAATTCCCAGAACACATCCATCCCGTCTACCCGATACTCCGCCATGATTTGCATACAACAACTCCCCTGGGTGTATTTACAGATACACACATTTTTCATGTATCCATTGACACTTTGGTTAAATTGCAACATATCGCAAAATGTTAAATGAACTTTTCCAAAGTCAGACATCGAAGCACCACAAACAAAAACATGTGCCATCCCCAGGGATGGCACTGAAAATAAATGAAATATCCATCACTGCCCCACCCATCAGGACTGTCATTTATTGGGAGGGTAAAATTTTAACAAAAACCGATTTGTGGCTTCCCAACCTAACCCTTTACCAGAGACAAGTTCTAACATGGACCTGCCAGTTGCAGACGAAATGGCTTTCGTGGTCAGTCATTCAATATTTATCTAATGAAATGCTTGAAGTTTGTTTTAACTACATTAAAGTGCACTAAATTTAGGTCGTAAAATATTATAACTCAGCAAGGACTTCTACAAGACATTCTGAGACAAGCAATGAACTACAAAGTAGCGTGTAGTGAGTCCCTTGTCAATGAATGCCATGAAAGTTGTAGTATTGTTAGAGATGATGTTTTGTTGTGCCTCCTTGTAGGCAGGTTAAGATTTTACAACCGCCATTAAATTCCTCTGCATAAGCCCAGAAGAAGTTTTCCGTTTATGAACTACGGCGTACGGGTTTAAGAGTCAGAGCGGCGGTAGTAGTTGTTATGGTGGAAAATCGTTATTGAATTAGCTTCTTTTAACTCAGATTACAGAAGCGTTAACTATAACAATCCCATAAAAGATCTAATTGAACAAGGCTAAAAAATAATTGCAGCATTAATGGCGGTAATAATAATCTCTAATCTGTGGGTAACTAGATAAAGGTGGTTCCTTGTTCTTGGTAGCAGGTGGAAAAGATTTTGACATTAACAACAAGTTGAGGAATGTATAGAGCTAGCAGTAATAAATTCTATACAGGGAATATGATTCACTGAGTGCAGGATACTACTTGGCTCAAGGATGGGCAATTAATTTTAGTTTCATAAGACAGCCTGCGTTTTATTACATTTTTACGTCCTGTAGGAAGGATCTGTATGGATTTTTGAGACAGATACTATTATTACTTATGCATAATAAGCAACGCCGTAAAATCAAATGTAGAATATAGTACGCAAACTCTGTGTAGATCCTTTGGGGTGAAATCGAAGACTCTTCTGGCCGGAATGTGTTTAGCCGCTCTATATGACCCTAACAAGCGATCAAGGCCGATGTAGTTATTATAATCTCCTACATATGTCGTGAACGCAAATCGTACGAAGAATTTTTCTTTTGATAAGTTAGCGTTTTCTTGATAAGCTCTAACTCGTTCTTTCTGCTTTACTCGTTCCCTTATTTCGAACTCCCAGAAAATTTGGTTGGGTAAATGCTTGTTGTTTGGCAGGCGCCTGTATCTTAACAGTACTTGGGTGGATCGCTTCGCGGGATGAAAGGATTTCATACTATGGGACATCTCTTCGACTCATACACCGGGCGGCCTTTGGCCTCACATGCAGATGCTCAGGGTGACGCTATGCGACGTGTAAACGAACACCAAGTTTTTCAATTCGAAACCACACTTTGAGACATGGCGCGCGGTGCTGTTGGCAAATGCGAAATTACGTCGTGGAGGGCATCCACGAGTGCCTGTTATTTGTTTCCTTACTTTATCACCTTTCAACTGTCTTGTTTGAAAATGGAAACATTTCTGGTGTTTTTCCCAAAATGAAATTTGGAAATTAGGCCAGAATATATGGAATTTCTGGTCTAATTTCCATTTTACTTTGTGTCTTGTACAATTTCCAAAATGTCTGCTTTTTTTTTCAAATTTGAGTAAAATCAATTTTCTGGCTTTTTTTCCTTAAACAATTCTGGCGTAATTTCCTCTGACCTAATTTCTGGGAGCCTTTTTAAATTAATTTACTAAACTGAATCACTTATATTTGAACTTTGCTTACAATGGATTTTTTCAAAATTATTTGTCACTCTTCTTAATTCTATTTAAGTGTGCAAGTTCGGTTGTTACGCAGTTTGGTAGTTAAAAAAAAAAAACGGTTTAGTAACTAAAGCTGGTGTTTTTCAAAGTAATGTTCCCTCTCCGACTCGGTTTCTTCTCAGCTTTCACTTGCAATCCAATCCATTCCTTCGTCGATGACAGCATTCTTGACTTTTCTTATTCTTTAAAAATTTTGTGTTTTGTTTTACTGTGGCAGTGAGGCTCAAATACCATACGCGAACGAAGAAAAGTATCTAGGAATGACTCTAGATGTTAAGCTTAAATGGAAAACGCACTTAACTTGAGCTCGAAATCAAATACCGATAAAAGTACTGGCTACTCCGAAAACATTCGAAAAAGAGCCTACATAACAAACTTCTTATCTATAAGCAAGTGCTAAAGCCAGTGTGGACGTATGGTCTACAACTATGGGGTTGTACCAGGAACAGCAATAGAAACATCCTACAAACTTTTGGAAATAAAGTTCTTAGAAAGATCGTTAGTGCACCGTGGTACGTACGTAACGAAGATATTCATCGGGATCTGGGAATTTCCAGCATCGTCGAAGAGATAACAAAATTTGCTCGTAAACACAAACATCGTGTCCACGGCTATTACAACCGTACCGTCATTCAACAGGACGCGAACAATTCAATTCGTCGTCTGCAAATGACAAAACCTTTTGACTTCGTGCCGGTTGTGAAAACCGTCTTTTAACTATCTTTTTCCAAAAATCACGAGTCTCGTAAGCGAATATAAAACTGCTGGATAAGCGTCGGCTTAGTTGTAGTATTAATCTTGGAGAGAGGTATTTTTTAGTGAGTAAAATCCTCATAAGCACGCGCGGTCAAGCCCTATGGTGTCAGTAGATGATTTTCACCCTCTCGGCAAAAAAAAAAAATATATATATATAAATCACAGGCAGACATTTCGAGCCACGTAAGACCACATGGTTTTCGTTTGTCCGAGAAGCAAGCTGTATCTTCTTTGGGACAATTTGCTACAATTTTGAACAGCAACAGTGCAGGGTTTTTTCGTTTTTTCATGTTCCAGACGGGTGTTTTTGATTAACAATGAAATGAAACATGATTTTTTAATTTTTTTTTATTGACCGATTATATGATTTATAACAATTATGTATGAAATATTATATCGGCAGCGATGCAGATGCATGCTCTTTCAACCATATTTTGCATAACATTTTGGGTGTTATTTAACCAATTTCTTGAATAATGTTATCCTTAAGTATTGGACTTATGGTTGGCTTGTTGCCGTATGCTTTCCCCTTCAAGAAGTCGGGGACGGTCAAAGGGTCCAATCAATGTCACCTCTGTTTGACGGAATGCGGCCGGGAAAAAAGCTGTGCGTGATGTGGCGCAGTCCTGTTGAAATCACATGAGTTGTAGGCCCAAACGATCTAATCCGGGCACCAGGAAGTTTATCAAAATGCAGTCGGCCCAAATGGTGCATCATACAGTAACTTTACGAGGGTGTGAACGTCGTTGGTGTATCGTTTGTTAGTGCCTCGATTGCTGACATTCCTTTACTGTTCTGTTCTTCACTGCTGCTGTTCGATAAGTCAGTGATTTTGAAATGAAATACTTGTTTTTTTTTCTCAAAATTAAGTTTATTTTTCAATATAGTCTCCTTTTAACGGGACACATTTTTCCCAACGATCTTTCAAATTTTTTAATCCTTCCAAAAAATATGATTTCTCAAACTCTGCGTTCTGGTCCGTTTTTCCATCAATACGGCATTAAATTTGTCTAATAAATTGACATAGTACTGCCCGGTGATCGTTTTCCCCTTTTCCAAATAGTCAATGAAGATTATGCTGTGGGAATCCCAGAAAACTGTTGCCATGACTTTTCCGGCCGACAGAACCGTTTTTCCCTTTTTTGGAGCACGTTAGCCTGCACAAGGCCACTGTTTTGATTGTTCCTTCATTTCTGGTATGCAACTGTAACGAAACGCCGTAAAAATTCACTTGAACTGCGCTTGAAGAGTTCCAAATTCTGTTTTAAAATCTTCACCCGCATACGTTTTTGGTCCACCGTCAGCAAACGCGGCACCCATCTTGCCGACAATTTTTTAATTCCCAAATGATCATGCAGGATTCGAATGACGGTATCATGAAATTGCTACAATATCAGCTTTTTCACGAACCTTGACCTGGCGATCGTCCAACACAATATCGTGGATTTTGTTGACCATCGCTTCCGTCCTGAGCGCTCAGCGTCTTTTGCGCTCGTACGACCGCAACGAAATTCAGTGAACCTCTTTGTACCCTTCCATACGAGGGAGCAAAGTCTCCATAATATTTTTTAAGTCTGCCTTCAGTCCCTTTAATGGTTTTACTGCGCAAAAAGTAGTGCCAAATCTCACAAACCAAAGTTCTTTCGATCACTTTAAAAAGCTAAATGGCTAACAGATCTATTTTATTTTTTTTTGTCTATGCAGAGAAAGAAATGTCTATGTCGTATTGCAAGACATCGTTCTTCAACTAAGTCGTCCGGAGTAACTTTCTGTTGTACAGGGTGGCGCATCAGTTGTGCTACAATAAGAAATTCAAATAACTTTTTTTTTTAATCAATGTATTTCATTTATTTATTTTTTTTTATTGTATAGAAAATTCAATTTTATTTTATATAACTAATTGTTTTTGAAGATGATAGACCGTAAATGACCTCCGCGCTCATCCACGCATATGCGACACCTGATCAGGAAATTATTCATCATAAAGGGTTGAAGTCGGGATCGCCTCAATTATTATTTCAATGGACTGCTTCAATTCAGTCAAATTCCTTGGTTTCGTTTTGTACACCTCTTGCTTGACATAACCTCATAAAAAAAAGTCTGGTGCAGTCAGGTCAGATGACCTTGGGGGCCAGCGGAAAGTGGAGTTTCTGGATATTAATTTGTTTGAGAATTTTCTATGGAACTCCGCGATAACTGGTCTGGCTATGTGTGCAGTTGCTCCGTCTTAGTGGAACCAAATGCCATTGAAACGGATACTTCTTCGGCGCAGTTCTGTGTAAAAAACTCCCTCAACATCTTTAAATGACAGTTACTGTTACACCGTTTTCTTCAAAGAAGTATGGCCCCACAATGCACCTGGATGAAACTGCGCAGGGTGCAGTTCCGTCTCATGGAGTATTTCTGGATTTGAATCACTCCATATACGGCAATTTTGCTTATTTACATTGCCGTTTAGATCAAAATGGGCCTCATCAGACATAAACAAGCAATTTATCAAGCTGTTGTCTTCTTCAGCCATTTCAATCATTTTTTGACAAAATTCCAGGCAAATAGGCAAATCCAGAGGGTTTAACTTGCTTGTAATTTGGACTTTGTACGGAAACAAGTTTAAGTCATCATGAATTATCTGTTGTAATAACCGTCTGCTAAGTCCAATTTGCGCCGATAAGTTTCGAGTCGAAACGCTTGGATTTGCCTGAATTGACGATGCTAGAGCCGCGATTGTGTCGTGAACCCGAACATAGGGATCTCGATGGTTCGGTCTTCGTGCGATGTTTTCAGATTCGGTAAACATGTTTACCAGCCTCATAATGGTCCATCTACTCGGGGGAGTGCCGCCAAACTCCCGCCTATATTCCCTTTGGAAGGAAATGAAGGACTGCAAAGCAAGGTACCGCTGCAATATCCAAATCCTCTTTTCGGTATCTCAAGCATTCATTTTAATAAATCTAAATAGTAACCTGCAAAATAAAAAAAAAATAAGCCGATTATTCACACAGAAAACAAGTTATTACGTTTTGTTTTTGTAGCACGATTCGTACACCACCCTGTATAACTATATTAAGTTTGTGGCCGTACATCAAGCGAAGACTATATGCAGAGTTCAGTCCTAGATGCATTTAGCTTGGGTACGAATCTACATTCATTCATATTAATCCCTTTCGTACCACTAACTTCAGGAACTCGTACAGCGTTCTATCTTGGAAGTTATTTAACAGCCTCCCTGCAGAAATACAATCCATTATGTGCTTTCTGTAAAAGAAAATGTAAAACTGTGGCTTTTTGATTTCGATCATAATGAAATTGAAATTTTGGTTCGCTATAGATTAAATATTTTTCCATTTTGGTTTAAATTTTGGTTTGTTTTGATATGTTCACCCCACAAAATAAATTACTATTTGAAGTGGCATTACCTTTTAAAATATCTAATGCCACTAACTATCTCCCCATTATTGTTAGCTTAATTCAAAAACTACAAAAGGCCAGTACCTTTGTTATAGAGATTAATGAATAAATGAAATGAAAAAATTAAAAATGAACAATTGCTTAGATCTACGATAACATATCGTGAAACCAAATCTATATTTAATTTTATGGATTTCAGAAAATGTGTCCTAACTTTATCCCTAAAATGAAAAGCACTAGCTAAATAAACCATTTTTCAAATGAAACTTCGCAACCATGAACAAAATGACATTAGTCCTGGGGGAACAATTTAATTACCCTTCCAGTATGAATTTAGTGCACACAAAGCCATGCACCATAACAATAGTCACACTGCGGCACTAAATAAATTGGATCCCCTAGAAACTGAAAACAGGCGCTAATTCTCAACATTTACATAAAATTATTGCAGCAAACATACACATTAACTGCCAGCAACAACAAAGATTATTATAATTATGCATTTTCATCACACACAACACGAAACCATACTTGCCCATCAATTCGTAATCGGATAACATTCGAATCGAATGGTGTTTTTTCATTGGAGCGGGCGGGGAGTTGCGGCGAACCATTAGAACCTTTGATAAAGGTCAGCACAAACTAGGACATATCCAGTGGTAAGGGAAAGCCTCAGAGCTACGCGAGTTCTTCCTTGCGGTATATTTGTTTAGAAACTAACCTATAAACATTCATTACCCGAACAGACAGTAATTTGTGATCCCCGAGCTGTCTATGTGCCAGCATGCCAGGAATGGTAGTAATTCGATAAACACACCGCGATGGCATTTATTAATTATATTTATTAGATACTTGTTTAGAGATATCTCCTACCTGTGTTTGCATGCCTGTCCATTGATGCTCTTTGGGAATGAGTTGTCAAGCAAAGTGGAACTGGGGTTAGTACGTGTCTTATTCAAATATTTGGTGGAATTCATTCGAAAATCACTTAAATGGCTGTGTATCTAACTATAACAACTGCAAAACAGTATTTTAATTAAAACGAAATCAATTTTTGACTTTGTCAGAAACGTGACCACACAGTGGGCATTAGTTAACATGTCAAAAGGTCGGAAATTGAATTCGCTAATATTTAGTAACTCTGCTATGGATATGGGTGGAGCACATTTGCGGAATTTCCGCAATGTAAAGGGTTATTAATTTCGAGGTTAGAATTTCAAATCTCTGTCATATGACATCTGTCAAGTCCATCTGTCATTCATAGTGACAGAAAGTTAGATCTTGCCTTGGCATTTTACAATATGGATCGTTTAACCACCGCTCAACGCATGTTGTATCTTACTATAAAAATAACCGTTCTGTAATATTTGTGTGTCACGTTTGGGTGCTGGGAAATCAACAAGTTGATCTATTCCTCGCTCGGCGTCTATGTACACAAACATAACTGAAGAATTTGGGGTTCTGAGAATCCAAATGTGATCGTTTAGAGGCTATTGCATCGACTACGGGTGACAGTTTGGTGAGCGCTGTAGACCGACGGCGTAATCGGGTTGCATTTTCTTGAAAACGACGAAGGCGCCAGTGTTATGATGAATTCTCCGCGCTATGGTCAAATGACAACCAACTTTCTTTGGCCTGTGATTGAAGATATTAATGTGGCCAACATGAGGTTCCAAAAAACGGGGTACGTGCCCAACACATGCAATTTTGCTCTATTGTACGAAAAGTTCTCCGGCAGTTTAATATCGAGATTCGGTGACATCAACTGGTCACCAAGATCGTGTAATCTGACCCCGTTGGATTTCATTTTGTGGGGTTATGCTAAAGACCGTATCTGGCAGACAATACCGAAACTTTGGAACACCTAAAAATCAACATCCATGAAGACCACAATACAGCCAGAAATATGCCGAAAAGTCATCGAAAATTACTCGTACATAACGAAAATCGAAGTTTGCTAAAACTTCCATGGTGGATATTTAACCGATATTGTATTCCATACATGATGGCATAGTCCAAAATTTAAAATAGTATAAAAACATATTCTAAATCTTTAATACTTTTTGATTTATTTAAACTAGAAATTGCAAAGCGCAAAATGAATAGCCCTGTACAATGCATTTTTCTGAAGGTAGTACTCCAGAGTAGATTGCAAACAGAATAAATCGGATTTGGATTTTACGTCACTTATTACGTGACAATTCTCGACCTGCTGCCATATAATTTTTTTTTTTTTCTATTTTCGAATGATGATTAGAAAATAAGAAGAAAAAAGGATTACATCATTTTCGTAATACTAATACTGCTTCCAGGCTATAGGAAGACAGACTATTGGGTCTCTAGACTTTATGATAATATGATGGGCTTTCTCAGCTTTGTGAACGAAAGCACACATCTTATACAGGGTCTTCCAATAGGGACTTCCGAACTTTGACAGTTGATAGCGGTCATATTGTTGAAGCTACATCTACCAAATTGACTGTCGTTTATTCAGTTTGTTTTGCCAAATCACCATGGATGGATATAGCGTTCAACAACGCGTGCAAATAATAAAATTGTTTTATCAAAATGAGTGTTCTGTTCGCGCGACGTTCCGCGCTCTTCGCCCATTGTACGGTCGCCATAATCGTCTTTCCGAGAGGACTATTCGCAGTATGGTGGATAAATTTGAGTCCACTGGTTCAGTAGACGATCAACCAACACCCGTACGTCAACGATACGCATGATCTGCCGAAAACATCGCCGCTGTCCGTGAGAGTGTGCAGGAGAATCCTAGGCAGTCGATTTCGCGTCGCTCACAAGAACTCGGCCTTTCGCAGACCACAACTTGACGAATTTTGCGTCGAGACTTGGGCCTGCACCCGTACAAAATTCAACTGATCCAGGAGCTGAAGGTAAACGACCATAGACAACGACGTGTGTTCGCTGAATGGGCTCTGGAGCAGTTGGAAACTGATCCTAATTTTCAACGAAAGATCATCTTCAGCGATGAGGCCCATTTCTGGATGAATGGGTACGTCAACTAATAAAATTGTTGAATTTGGGACGATACCAATCCACATGAGATCCAAGTGCGTCCAACGCATCCCGAAAAAGTTACTGTTTGGTGTGGATTTTGGGCTGGCGGCGTCATCGGTCCATATTCCTTTGAGAACGACGTTGGCCAGGCCATCACCGTCAACTTCTTTTGGCCTGAATTGGATCATATGGGCACCAACGACATGTGGTTTCAACAAGACGGCGCTACGTGCCACACAGCTCACGCCACATTGGAAATTCTGCACCAGCGATTCGAGGGCATGGTCATCTCACGTGGAGGTGATGTGAACTGGCCACCGAGATCGTGCGATTTGACCCAGTTAGACTTTTTCTTTTGGGGTTTTCTGAAGTCGCAGGTCTATGTGAATAAGCCACAAATCACAGCGGCCCTAACATAACCCATGCCATCGGTCAAATTCAGCCTGATTTATGCGCCAGAGTCATGGAAAATTGGACATTTTGGATGCGCGCTAGCCAGAGAAGCCGCGGCGGACATTTGAACGATGTTATATTCCATACATAATGGCATCGATAGGCCTTTCAAACGAATAAAAAATTTCGATGATATCTCACACATACTTTGTTTTATTTAAATTTAAAGATAGGGAGCGCTTAATGAAAGACCCTTTATAAGTCTCGTGTAAGTCTGTCTAAGCTACGGAAAAATGATTTCCTTTGATGCTTTTGGCAGACATTTTCGCCGGTAAGAAGATACGAGTACTATAGTGGACATGCTGAAATTTGTACATGAGTTAGTGGATAGGTCTGGTGTTTAGCATGTTATATGTGACAGCAAAAGGGATCTATGTAGATACTTTACTTGCTTTACCGGTGACAGAGTGATTGCGATTTATAGATACTTGCATGTATCTAGGGAAAAATCAAGCCTATTCCGAACTCACGTATGTGTCCAGATGATTTTTAGTGTTCCGTACCAGAATGGTATAAACGGAACACTACTGGATTCAACACTGTGTCTTTTTTTATTCCGTTGGGAGGGGTAATCTTCAAAGGACGAGACTCAGCACGTAGTGAGTAACAGTGTGAGACACTTACCCACTAAACCCCCCTCCCACGACCGTCCCATTCCCCTCGGTACTGCCATCGAGCATTTCATCGCAGGGGGGAACTTTTAGCCTAATGTATTTGGCTAGCACATGTTTGCATTTTCCTCCTCTGCATTTGTTAAATTTTGCGGGTTTAATTGTTTCCTTTCTCTTTCTAGGATTCTAATAATCTTCTTTATGGACATTGTGCTTCCAGCGACTGTGCCCTATGCATCCCAGCTTTTTAGCATTTCACCAACGATGTTTTCTGGCGTCAGTAGCTGGCCGAGTTCACTCCTTAATGCATTCCTTTCATCGAAGAATCTTGATCATTAAAAAGAACACGTGTTGTGCATTATCTATGCAGTCAGTGCAATGCGGACAGTAGGAGCTATTTGTCGTGTTTATAATTATATAAGTAGGTACGAATGAAAACATCCATAGCCGGTTAGGAACTGAGTTAAGTAAAAATCAAGTTCTCCATGCCGTCTATCAATCCATGGCTTTAATTTTGATTTGCCTTCCTCAGAAGCATTCCAGCGTTCTTGCCATTCTCTTAGGCTTTCTGTTCGGTATAGCCCGTTTTTGGTGGCCTCATTTCTAGGCGTCCTATTCATTTTTTTCTTGCGCAGTACTGACGTTGCTGTTCTACTGCCAGAATATCTATTGGGAGCATCTCACTACCACGCAGGCTGCATCGCTAGAAGTAGTGCGAAATGCATAGCTAACTTTTAATGCATATACTCAGTACACAGGTGTAATATACTCGTATATGTTTTAACTGCTATGCCCCGGCCCAAATCGGAGCGGCTAATAGGATTATCGATGTAACCACTCTGGCCAACAGTAACCTGTGGCTATATCTTATCCCACCTATGTTTGGCATGATACGCCCTAGTGCAGAACGCTCTATTTCTCATTTTCGGCTTAAATACCTAAGGTGATCTTTAAATGAGAGGCTCGTATCTATCATAATGCCTAGGTATTTTATATGCGGCTTAGATGTGATTTCATGGCCGCCGACTGTAATAGTGACAGTTTCTATCTGGTCTGGTTAGCCTTTTAGACTATGTTCTCTTCTACTACTTTTGTGTTCTTAGGCGATTGGTACTCCACTTTTCGGATTATTCGCGTTACGTTGGGGATTTATGCGCCTTACGTTACTTACGATGGTCCAGTTTTCGTCATTCTGAAGCATGTAATTTACGACATTCTCGGGAGTGGGTCACTCCCCAAATTGGTCCCGAAGGACCATCCTCTCGTTTTCATACCGTGGGCAATCAAAAAACACGTGTTCACAATATGAACAGTTTGTGATAGTTTCATGTCCACGTTTGAGAGGTATTCTCCGAAACAGCCATGTTCCGTCAGAAACTGAGTCAGATAAAAGTTCGTTTCGCCGTGCTTCCATTTCCGACACGATGCGTCCGTTCCCCCTTTACGGATAGGTTCCACTGTTATTGCCAGGTTGTGATACTGCAGATCCTTTCGTAATTTCTTCTTTCGTTGTCTACCCAGCCATTTGGAACTCGGTAGCTTTTTAGTCTTGCCTTTTCTTCAGCCAGTAAGTCGATGGGTAGCATTGAAGATACGACGAGTACGTACGTACGAGTATAGCATCGTTCGAGACAATTCGAAATGCCCTGGACATCCTTAGTGCGCTAACACGATGGACGGATTTAACTTTAGGCACGTACGACTTAACTTTCGCGGCACTTGACCATATTTCTGTTGCGTACATATATAAAGGACTGGCAGCTCCTGCAAATAGAAATATAGGCGGTGTGTTGATGTCCGTGTGTCCGTGTGTCTGTCACACGTTTGTAACTTTTGAACGATTTGATCGAGTGAGTTTAAATTTTGCACTAAAATAGTACTTAGTGGACCAAAAAATATTTTTCTCGGGCGGCTTTTGGAGGCAAAAGTATTATACGAGTACATCTGTCTATAATCATTTTGTTACAATGATTTGTACAGGAATTAATTCGACGTAATGACTATTCGTCCTTTGTTGTTTGGAAGTAAATTAAATTTGTTTAAATTTTTGATTTACATCGGTTAATCTTTTCTAATTAATGAAATCAGTAGGTCGGGTCCTTTTAAGTCGTCTTCTTCCAGATATCTCTTGTCCTGCTAGTGTGTTGACATGGTTATTGGTGTGTGTTAATATTTGTATGCGATGCCTTCTGCTTGTGTTAGATATTACGTCATTGATAGTCGGGATGTTTAGGTTATGGTAAATGTTAATATTGGGTATATACCATTCTGCATTGATTATTGAGCGTAGGATTTTTGATTGTTGCCTTTGAAATCGCTATGTTACATTTTTTGATGTCCCCTACAGTTGGATGCCGTAGGACGAAATGGGTTTTATTATGGAATTGTATAGTAGGATTTTATTATTCGTCGATAGTTTTGAGTCCTTTCGAAGCAGTCAGTATATACGTAGTTGTCCATATTTTTTCCTTTGTTGTATGTGATATTTCCATTCGAGTTTACTGTCTACTGTTTACTGCTTTGTCAATGGGAATTGATTTGTCATTGATTTTGGAGTGTAGTTTGACCTCTTAGTGCATATCACTTGCGATGTTTTGTCCTTGTTAATTTGTATACGCCAATCCCCAAACCATTTTGTTGTCGTCCTAAGCTTGAGTTGTAGCTGAGCGGTTGCTGTTGGTAGCTCATTGTGTGAGTTTAATAGAATTATGTTGTTCACAAAGGTTGCAATCATATTGAAATTTTGTTGAGAGCAGTATATAAAACATACAGCAATGGAACTAAAACGCTTCCTTGGGGAACTCCTGCTCTGGGTTGGAATATCGTTGAATATTCATCTTTGTACTTGACATAGAAACAGTGGTCGGTTAATTAGCTCTCGATTATTGAGTAGAAATCTGGTGGATGTAAGTTTTGTATTTTGAATAGGAGTCCTTTGTGCCAGACTCTGTCAAAGGCTTTAAGGAAGACCCGCATACAATATTTGGTCTTTTGAAATTTTATTTGTTACCTTATGGATATGTTGCACTGTAGAATGCAGTCTACAAAAGGCAAATTGATGGTCAGGAATGATGAGAGAATGGGTTCTAGTCCAGAAGTAGTTTTCAAAAATGTTCGATAAGAGTGGAAGTAAGCTGATTGGTTTGTAGGATGGTGCTTTCGTCAAATCTTTGCCAGGCTAAGGTATTGCTATTATTTCGCTACTTTCTATACTTTAGGAAAGTACTTAAGACTTATTATTGAGTTAAATGTATTTCTTAAACAATTTATTGTTTTGTTGGGCAGTTCTTTAAGTATAGTGCTAGTCAGTCGATCATATTCTGGAGCTTTATTATGGTTAATTCTCTTTTTGATGCAGAATTTATTGTTAATTTTCTGATTCTAGTATTGTCAGCTGATTTGTGAGAGAATGGTGGTAGAATATTAGCATTGCCCAGGTTGTTTGTGAAGGCCTATTCAAAGTATTTTGCCTAATAATCGCCTTGTCGTAATTAGTCCTAGCTTAAGAACTATCCGGTTATTTTTAGATGAGGTTGGTGCACAGTTTTTTTGTTATGTTATTTTTGTCTCGCCCACAATTTGTAAGGCTGTATTATTAACATGCCCGTTTAATTGAATTTTGTGCTTTTGTACAAAGTTTTTGGTTTCATCTTTGACTGTAGGAATTTCGAGATCTCTGTGTACTTATCTTATCGTCATTTCTAATGTAGCACGTTGCGTTGAGAATTTCTCTCAGCACTTTTCGAAAGATTGTAAAATATTGACATTAGTTTTCTTGGTACAAGCAGAGAGTTCTATACCATAGGTCTACACCGGCTTAAGCACTTTTATAAGAGCAGCTTATTCTCAATGTTAAGCTTGGAATATATTCCAAGCAACTAGTATATTTCTCTTTATGTTTCTTTTACGTGTGAATTCCACTTCAACTTTGCGTCAAATATCATCCCGTCTTATTTATCCTCGTTTCCGAATGGAATATGGACCTAGTTTAGCTGCTCGTTTTCTTATAAATTTAAATTTACATGAACAGATTTAATTTCGTTGACGGCGATCAATCAGGCCATTCAATTTGTCCATTCATTTAAATTATTCGGAGCTCCTTGCCGTCTTACGGTTGTTTCTTCGATCGTTTAACCTCTTGCTAGGATAGCAGATCGGCAAATGTAGCTAAGATAGTGCCTTCTTCTTGCGGTATATATAAGATACAGAAGCGGGCTAAGAACGCTTCCTTGTGGTACGCCAGCTATCATTTTATTTCTTTGAATTGTTCATTTTATAAATATTGTCTCTAGTTTTATTAACTAACTTTTAATCACGAGTGCTACCGTCGTAATGTTAACATACTTCAAGTAGCCTATTGTGTGGTACGCCATAAAGAGTCTCCAAATAGTTGAGTGAGATTTCTGACCAAGCTGTATTTGTGGCTTCAAAACTCGTCTTTATTTTCAAACTGCCTTCCTCCTTCGTAGACTTTCCATGACAGCCGTCTCCAAATATTTTCCGTTATATTTAGGTCATGACAATAATTCAAAATGTTGACTCTTAATTCAGGCTTTGGTTATCCTTGCGGTGTGCATCGAGGCATTATCCAAATTGTTCAGACAATTTTGGAATTTTTCATTCTCCGAAAATCCAGATATACTGTGCCGTAATAGGATATCGCTCCCTATACCATCGAGCCAAATCCCTATTCCATCAAGCCACCTCCTTCCTTAAATTATAAAAATTATTCGTTGGATCCATACAATTTTTTTCTTTCCTCAAAGAAAAAGACAATCGTGGTCCCGCTTAAGCTTTAATTCTCTTAGTATGGCAAGTCGGTCGAAACCAGGCTCACACGCCCTTTGCATTTTCTTTTATTGTTTCTGGTGTTTCAAAGGTAGTTGTGCACGATATTTTTTTTTTTTTTTTTTTATAATTTGCACGTGTTAAAGGGGATATGGATACCCTTATACTAATTTTTTTTAGAACACGTGCGTTTTGTGGAAAGGGGAAGAGACAGAGAGAAAGACAGAGTGGTGTAGTTTGAAACTCAGGTGGTATTAAGTTTCTGTAAACTCCAAGGGTGGCTGTCCAGATAACTGGGGAGTATTTTCATTGTTTTCGCTATTATTGTCGTTGCTTATGATTCACAGTATTTTTTTCCGTCCTCCTGATGTCATCATCACGATCAAGTTGCATTTTAGCCATATGACCACCCTACTGCCAGTGTTATGCCTTCACAGTAGAGTTGACTTAGCTTTTCGCAAGTGATCGACTTTTTTATTTATTTCATGTGAAATAAATAGATGATTCTTGACATCAGTTCTGATGTGGATCCTTTGACTCTGATCCTTGTAAGCTTGAATTTGGGCTATTTCTCTTGAATTAACAACTTTCCTTTCAGTATAGTCGCAAACATAATGAACAAACGTCTAGAATCAGTCGTAATCTAATCATCTTTATGTATCCCTCTACGATTTTCTAAGGTTATGCAAGAACAATTTGGAGATGTTTCATGATCTTTAAAGAAAAAAGAATCAAGTGTCCTGAAAGGTATGTCTAACAATTCAGCTGTCTGGAGTAGCTTGTTTATTAATATCCAGTTTTATGCCCCAGGACCAGACTAAATTACCATCTGAAAAGATAAGCTGATTGCATACAATTTTTGTGTAGGTAGGTAAATCGTTATTATGCTATAAAACTTTTTGAGTAGGTTCAAGAATAATATATACGAGTATACTTACATATGTATGTACCTATTACTCAGCAGAGTACACTTGTAGCGCTTTTTGCACCCTTTGTCCGCTTTCATCCACAACCTATACCCACCTGCAACATCGGTCCTTTTTTACCGTCACAATTCTTTAATATGAACACCACTGGTCCACAATGTTGAACCATCTGACGTGGTAATTCCTCACAAGCCAACCAAGAATGAGACAGGATGTAATCATTTTACTCTTCTGTATGCAAGACAGGACAAATCTGAATGATGTCCTTGTGTCCTTTATTCTTTCATTTTATTTGTTGGCAATATTTCTCTTGAATTTATTTTTCTTGCATTTTTTTTTTTACAAGGAACACAAATGCTTGACGATATCCAATGGAAATGTAAGCGTTTATTGTTGAACGCGATGAAAATGAGTGTAGTAAATACTTTACTTCAAGGATATACGAGAACATGGAATGAAAAGAATTTTCTTTATTTGGCTGATACGAGTATGTGTGTGTACTAAAAGTCGGATTATTACTGACTTGCACGAGTATGGAAAAAATTTGATTTCAATGACTGACAAAAGAGACTTATGAAGTAGACTTCTCCTCATTTTACTTTGAAGTGATGATATTGTGTAGCAAGGTATGTACATATACATATGTATATATGTGAGGCGATTCAATTACATCGGCAAAAGTCTATGCTGGGAGTGGCATGATTTTGCCTAGAAACTTTATTAGCAAAAATAGAAAATTGCCTAGGTACTTCAAATGGATATGGTGTTCAATAAACTTTGAGAGAAAAAATCGACCTTTCGATTTGGCGACATAAATCAATTCAATCATTTTGCTGGTATTTCAAAACGCGTCTTACAGAAATTTGAAACTGGAATGGTAAGCAACCAACATCTTATTATAATTCTCATGGGCCTTCGGAATGATATCTTTCGGAGCACTTGAGAAATCATGTTGTGCATCCCTAGATACAATACCGACAGGCTTGGGATCACATCCACAGATTTGGCTACAATCTATTCAACCGAGACTTGAATACAACTTCCATGTTTAAGGTAGAACACCCACAGCTCTCTTTCCTACACTTTAACTCGCCCCTTGAATACCATTTAAATGCGGGTGTCTCCCAGAGTTCAGTACTCCTTCCGACTGTTTTTCTGATTTGCATGAGTAACCTCCTCACTGTTACTGGTAATCGGATACATTGCTTCCCGGACGACGGCACTCTTAACTACTCCGCAGCAATGTCTACTAAACTCAACAAGAAAAATCGAGTTTCAAAACCAATCGGTTAAAATAGTTTGTTTCTTTTTTTTTCATACGATATACGCACTCAAAAACGATTTCGACCATTAGCCTCGGTTTAAAGTCGGACATTTTAGAGAAATTGTGTTCTTGGAATCTTTAAAAGTTTTAAAGATTTTGGCAACCATCTTGTGCATCCTATTTCTAAACCTAAAATCTCGGTGGTAATCATTTGTTTCGTACGAAGCATCGTTTTCGAGATACTTGCAATCAAAAATGATTTCCACAATTTGCTGTGAGGTAATGTGAGACATTTTGAAGGATTGTGTACCTACTCAACTCATTCAGCAAACTATCGGCTGAAATAAATTGAATGAGAGAAAAATTTACTTACTTACTTAATTAAGGTGGCGTTACAGTCCGGGGTAGACCTGGGCCTCAACCAGCAAGCGTCTTCAGACAGCTCGATCTTTAGCTAGCTGCCTCCAGTTTCGCTCGCTGAGTTGGTTGAGGTCGCCTTCCACTTGAGTCGCGGTCTTCCTCTATACTACGCCGTAGACTAGATTCGAAGATTTTCCGGGTCGGAGCATTGGTGTCTGTGCGCTCTTCATGACTCAGCCACCTCAGGCGTTGGACCTTCACTCTCCTGGCTAAGTCGATGTCGCTGAACAGCCCGTACAGTTCGTCGTTGTATCTCTTCCTCCACTTACCATCTATGCAGACGGGACCAAAAATCACCCAAAGAATTTTCCTCTCAAAATAGCCAAGAGCAACCTCATCCACTTTTGATAAAGTCCATGCCTCTCTGATTAGGGTTTTCTAAAGGGTCACTTTAGTTGTTCGAGAGAGGGCTTTGCTATTCAACTGCCTTCTTAGCCCAAAAAACCAGCGCTCGTGTCGTTGTCTGAATTTTAGTGACGTTCTGCCCGAGACATCGATGTTGGTTGCCCTTTCTTGTTGACAGCATACATACATAGCATAGTATACTTGATCTTGCCCTCATTGACCGCTAAACACATCTTCGCCGCTTCCGCCTCAATACTCACGAAAGCGCCACTGACATCAAGCTGCGTTGTTTCGATTATGTCAATATCGTCAGCGTATCTGAGTAATTGGACGGTACGCGTAAGTTTTGCACTATTCTTTCAAGAACGATGTTAAAGAAGTCGCATGACAGCGCATGACAGCGCCTTGTCTGAATCCTTTTTTGACGTCAAAGGTTTTGGTGAGGTCTTAGCTGACCTTGATGGAGTAGCGTGCATTCTCCATCGTCATTCTGCACAAACGGACGAGTTTGGCAGGGATGCCAAAACTAGACATTGCTCTATATAGCTCGTCTCTATAAATGCTGTCATACGTGGCCTTAAAGTCGATGAAAAGGTGGTGGGTATCAATTTGAAGCTCCTGGGTTTTTTTCTTTCCATGATCTGCCTTAGTGTGAATATTTGGTCGATGGTGGACTTTCCTGGTCTAAAGCCACACTGATATGGACCGATCAGGTTGTTGACGAACGGCTTCAGGCGTTCACACAACACGGCAGATAAGATCTTATAGGCCATATTAAGGAGACTGATGCCTCAGTAGTTGGCTCAGTTCAGAGGGTCTCCTTTTTGAGGATCGGGCAAAAAATGCTGAGGTTCCATTCATCGGGGTTACTTTCATTCGACAGATGAGTTGGTACATGCTCCTTACCAAATCATTTCCCGCCGCTTGGAACAGTTCGGCAGCTAGGCCGTCAACTCCAGCAGATTTATTGGACTTAAGTTTAGATATGGCCATCTTCACTTCGTCTAGATCGGGTGCACGGAATTGTTGATCTACATCGTCCAGGTTGAATGGTTCATTCTGCCTGAAAGCAATATTCGATTCGCCGTCGCTCTGCAGAAATAGTTCTTCCATATCCTCGACTGCGTTTCTACTACGATGTTCTCTTGATCGTTCTTGCTCTTTACTCGTTGGTAAAACTTCCAAACCTCATTCCTGCAGCAGCATCTCTCTTTCTCATGCTCTTTCTTTTCCTCCTGAGAAGCCGATGTTCGTGTCTCCTCTTCTGCTCGTACAGCTAGCGACCATCTCTAGTACTTCTATGCAGCGCCGGTTTGAATGCCTATTGTTTTGTTGCATGTGCTTGCCGGTACTTGTCGTCAAACCAGGGGTTTCGTTGTGATGGTCGAGTGAAACCCAGCACATCAGAGGCGACATCTCTGATGGCTTTTTCGCAAAGTTGTCACTGGTCTTTAATGTCATATCTAGGGCACTGCTCTTATATTCGTATTTTGTCCAAAAGCTCATAGAACCTGTCTTTGGTGTCGTCGATTTTCTTCACTTATTAGGCTTATGTTAGTGACTTTAGACTTGATGCGAAAGCTCTGCCATTGGCCTCTTTAAGGTTCATTCGGAACCATCTCTTTTCTAAGACCCCAACTAATTCTTAGAAATCCTTATCGGCCTAAGCTCCAAATATGCCGAAGAAGTCCGATTAAGGTGCTATCTCCGCTTCGGAGGTTTATCACACCACCGTTGGTTCCATCTGTGGAATTCGTCCGCTGTCATGTATATAGTCCTGCTATTTTTGTCTCCTGGTCAACACTCGTGCTTATAAGGTAAGCAAGTTGAGTCCAGGTAGACAACAACAAGTATCTAATGGCTACTGCGTGGAGGTAAAATAAGCACAATTAATATGTAGTAATAGTAACAAACGATCAGAGCCTACTCTATTTTTAAAACATCCAGCCATCGAAAGAAAAATAGTGTGAATCAATATTGTAACATAATGTAGCATAACAACTACGCCCCAAAAGTAAGCAACACAAAATTACATTCCGAAGTATCTTTTCGGAATACATTCAAGGTTCGTGTCCACGGATAGAGAAGGATTATGTTTAAGACGACGTCGCGCAATTAAGAGAGAATTATAACCACAAGAGATTATTGGCTGCAGCTATCATATTGGAATTATTACATCAGAATTTTCTCGTTCCAGTGGTCGAAGAATTTGCTAGAAGTTTCTGGCTATCAGAAATGCGACTATATAAGAACAGATGGCGATTGAGGCAGGGGCAGTTGGGTTTCAAACCGCACGAAGTTGTAATTTTGTGATACATTGAAAGTTGAGAGTTAACAAGAAGAAGTAATTAGTTTGGATTTGTGAATTAAGTAATTGAAATGAGATAAAGTCATTTGAGGAGAAAGAATTTGCGAAGAACAGTATAGTGTGAACTTGAGTTGTTCTATAGACTAGAAAATAAAGAAATAATCTCACAGAATAACGTTTTATCTACTCGAGCCGTAGCTCGCATATTAAAATATATATGAGTATATATATAATATAATGAACAAAAAAAAAAAATATGCACGATAGTTCGAACGAACGAACTCGTAAATCAATTATATTTTCTTCTTAAAACTAAAGGTTTATTTTTGGTCGATTTAAAGATATGTCTGACTTAAACTATAATTTAAACAAAATTTTGTCAACTTTTTAATCATAGAATTCAATAAAATAAATTTATAAATTTGTATGTGTACACTTGCTCCCGGCATTATAATCTCAACATTGCTCTTTGCGTCATTCTTAACTTATGACTAGAACTTAAAACTAAAACAAACTAAAACTATATAAGGGTTACCCTATCTAAAAGACATCAATGTAAAAGGTGTGAATAGAACTACGCACATAGGGAGCATAAGTCTTAAAAATTCTTAAAGATAAATATAAATCCAAAGAAAATTTACAACCTTATGCGTATTAAACAAAGGTTTTTACATTTTTTTGCTTTTTTTCTTTTTCAAATCAATATCATCCCCGAAAGTTTAAGGAGGATGCTTTTACATAAAATGGTACGGACAGTGTCCTACTTGCATCTGGTCTTAACAGAGACATAGAATGGTCATTTAGCAGATTTCAAGGAGATAAATAATAGTTGTCATTTAAACTTTGGCCAATATTAAAATCGATTAAAGATCTAACAAGTAGGTCGGGACGTGAACTGATTCGTTCCATCCTTTTGTAAGAGAAGTTCAATTTGGTATATCATTAAAGGTGTTACTTTTGTTGATTCATAGCTTTTTTACTTTATTGGAAAACCATTTTTTGTCCGGATTTCTGAAATTTCCGTAGCAGAATCTCAGCAATTTTCGTTCAAAAATTTCCATTTCCTTGGATACAATAGATATTGTAAACCAAATTGAAAAGCCGTATGTGAAAATGGGTCGAATTGGAGTATTATATAGGTACATTAGTGTTTTAGTTTTCCCCGACATTTGCTTAGAGTTAAGTAATGGTTTCAGCATCATAGATACTATTTTTGCCCTGTTTAGGACTTTTCTTGCATGCATATTAAATAGAAATCGGTTATGGAAATTTATACCTACATACGAGTACTTAGTTTCACAACGCAAAGCACTGAAAACTAATAAGGCGGTAGGACTTGACGACATACCCGCGGAGCTTTTCCAAGCTGCGCCAATAGCATCGGCAGAGCTACTGTTCCCACTTGTCGGGAGAACATGGGAAGCCGAGAGTTTTCCGGTTGATTGGAAAAAGGGAATGATTGTCAAGCTCCCTAAAAAAGGTAACCTAATGCAGTGCGAAAACTGGAGAGGTATCTGCGTGCTGCCTGCTGTGGCCAAGATAATAGCTAGAATCAACGTGGAGCGAATCAAAGAACACCTTGAAGACACACTCGACGCCGAACAAGCAGGTTTCCGCTCTGGATCCTCCTGTGTCGACCACATCAACACCCTGCGGATCATCATCACCTGTTGTTCATCGATTTTGAAAAGGCGTTTGATAGTGTCCATCGGGAATTTATTTGGCGTGCCTTGCGTAGGAGAGGCATTCCGGATAAATTAATAGCAATTATCAAGGCTACATATGATGGGTCCACATGTCACGTTCTGCACAGAGGAAGACTGTCTGAGGAATTCGAAGTCCAAAGTGGGGTTCGGCAAGGCTGCATACTTTCACCAATACTGTTTTTATTGGTGATTAGCGATGTGCTGAATGCGGCCTTATCAACAGGAAATGGAGGAATTCGATGGACTCTCACATCTGAACTCAAACACCTCGACTACGCCGACGATGTATGCTACTGTCTCACAGAATAATGCTACTGTCTCACAACCGATGGCGGAACTGAACTGGATATAGCCAGCTGAATAGGTAAAGCAAAATCTGCGTTTGGGATGCTATCCATAGTTTGGCGAAGTTATGCAATTAGCTTAAACGCCAAGCTACGACTGTTCCGTTCCAACGTTGAATCCGTGCTGTTATATAGATGTGGTACCTGGAGAGTGCCGTCACTATCACGAGGAAGCTGCAAAGGTTTGTCAATAGGTGTCTACGCTACATCTTAAGGATATTCTGGCCAAACCGTATCTCTAACGAACAGCTTTATCAGAGAACGGGCCATGAACCTATAGGCACAACAATACGACGACGAAAGTGGCAGTGGATCGGTCACACTCTCCGAAAGGGTGACAGGTCCATAGCTATGCAATTTTTAAAATAATTTTCAACATGTGGAAGTTTCAGCTTACTCGTAATTTTATTAAGAGCAACGCTTGGCTTAATATAGTGGTATCATCAGCATAGTGAATAGATCCAGGCTCCTCTGCAATGTGATCTGAAAAAGGAAAATCGTGGAGGTAAATGTTAAATAATGATGGACCAAGGATTGATCCTTGCGGAACACCTGAAGCCACAACGAAAGAGTCGCATTTCTCGGATCCAATAATAAAGGGTGGTTAAGTTTTAGGGGCCGATGTTGATTTTGAATAAAACACAAATTATTTAGGAAATTACTGTCATTTCTTTTTATTATGATAATATTGGTATGGTTCAATTATGTATGGAACAAAATATCGGCCAAATGGCCGCCGCGACCTCGGCGGCACACCTCCATCTGATGGTCCAAATTTTCGATGACGCTGAGGCATAATTGAGGTTCTATGCCGTTAATGTGCCGAATTATCTCATCCTTTAGCTCTTGAATTGTTGCTGGCTTATCGACGTACACCTTTTCTTTCAAATAACCCCAAAGAAAGAAGTCCAACGGTGTCAAATCACATGATCTTGGCGGCCAATTGACATCGCCACCACGTGAGATAACACGGCCATTGAATTTGTCGCGCAAAAGAGCCATCGTTTCGTTAGCTGTGTGGCAAGTGGCACCATCCTGTTGAAACCACATATCGTCCACATCCATATCTTCCAATTCGGGCCATAAAAAGTTCACGATAGAGAACACCATTCACAGTAACTGCCTGACCGGCCTCATTTTGGAAAAAATACGGCCCGATGATGCCGCCAGCCCATAAACCGCACCAAACAGTCACTCTTTGTGGGTGCATTGGTTTTTCGACAATCACTCTTGGATTATCATTCGCCCAAATGCGGCAATTCTGCTTATTGACGAATCCACTGAGGTGAAAATGTGCCTCATCACTGAAGATGATTTTCTTCGAAAATTGATCATCCACTGTTGCCATTTCTTGCCACCATTGTTACCATTGACGACGCTTGAAATGGTCAAGAGGCTTTAGTTCTTGAGTCAATTGCACCTTGTAAGCGCGTAAATGCAAGTCTTTATGCATAATGTTCATCAACGACGAGCGTGAGAGGTGCAATTGTTGGGCACGACGACGAGTTGAGGTGGACGGCTCTTCAGCCACACTATCGCGAACAGCAGCGTACGAGCTGTACGAGCATGCACTGGTGTTTTCACATCTCCTACAGACCCGGTTTGCACAAATTTGCAGGATTTTTCCGATTGTACGCACATTTGGACGATTAAATTGACCGAAAAAATCACGAAATGCACGATATGCATTTTGATTTGAACGCCCATTTTCATAATAAGCCTGAATAACTTTAACGCGTTGCTCGATTGTGTATCTTTCCATGGTTCAAATTGAGTTAGTCTGAAATTGAGAAATGTCAAATGAAATGCAGAAAAAAACTTGACGTTTAGGTGTGGTTCACATTCAACATCGGCCCTTAAAATTTAACCACCCTTTATATAAATATATCAATTTTATAAGCCAATCCAACCTTAATTTCATAAGCTTTAAAATAAGACCATTACGCCATATCGATTAAAAAGCTTTATCAAGGACATAATATACAAGCTCACAGTACATTTTTTATTCCTTAGGTTTTGGATCACTTTATTCTGAAAACAGTTCAGGTGATCTGCCAAGACTCTTTCAAAAAGTTTTCCAATATTGGATAGAAGTGAAATGGGAAGGACATTTTTAATATCCTTTGCTCCTCTCGGCTTTGCTTTCGGCAAGACTTTTGCCTGTTTCCAAACAACAGGAAAGTAAACGTTGTTTATGCAGTGATTAAATATTAAAGATAAAATTGTATCTAGCGAATTAGGGCATTTTCGTAATGTGAAATTGGGGATGTTATCAAGAGTAGTCAATTTTTTATTGTTTAATACGAGTCTGAGATTATTAACTTTTTCAGGTGAAGTAAATATCGATAAAGCGGGGCTTGACGCGACATTAGATGGAGAAAAGCTTGTAAGTGTATTGCCAAGCTGCGCTGATTTGTATTCATTCATGGCTAAGGGAACTTCACTTTCAAACTGAAGAATACAAATCCTTTGAATGCATCTAATTTGGTTTCAATTACGTTCAACTGTTGTCCATTATATGTTAGTATATCTTTCGAGATATCCGTTACAAAAAATATTCGTCCCATTGTCTTATCTATTTCATTAAACGTAGGTAATGGTTTGATTTTCTCTAATCTTGATTTAAATGCAAATTTAGCTTAGATACTGAATTTTTGAGTGAAGTTATTCGGGATTAATTCTGTTTAAAGAGCGATGATAAAGCCTTTTCAGCTGGTTGAGCCAGATACTTAGTAGATTAACAAGTTTCGTAGTTTTATCAGAGATAGAGTGAAACTTTCAGTCTTTGGAGGAAAGAATAATTGAATGAGAACCAAACGAAAATGTTCAAAGAATGATTATTTTTGGACAATTGCACAAAGAAGAAAATATTTGATGCAAGGGCAGGGAATGATCTTACGAGGTATGGTTTTAGCCACCAACGTTCTACCAACTGAGCTATTTAGCATTTAGTGGCTTTAAACTATGTCTGAGCCATCGCCCCGAGATGGTTGTAGATGCGTTGTAGTTGGTTCTGATCTTGAGTTGATTAAAGGTTACTGGCAATATGTCTCTTTGAAGTAAATTCAAAAGATTACCGTTGCTAGGTGGACATAGAGGTGATGGGCCTGGCTGAAATACCGCATTTCTAGGAATGATTCTACTGAGATCTTCGAAACATCTGCCATGATTAATAGTATCTATAGTATAGGTGTAGGTCTGCTACCAGTATTCGATTGGAGTAACATATCATATGCTTTGTTCTAGCAAAAGTTACTAGTTGCGTAATATGCATAGATTCCAAGAGTAAAGCAGTATGACATTTAAAGGCCTCTTTTCGTAATCAACGATTACGTTCACTACCAACACCTCATTTCTTTTAAATGAAAAATGTTTCCTCTGATTTCTTATCCTAGGTTCAAAAAATGGTGTCCATAAAACAATTCAATGGACTTTTTTAGACGTTTTTAATCAGATCTCGAGCAACAAGTACTATTATTACTCAGCTCAATTTCCCTGGTTAAGGCCACCTTCAGCAAAAGCAATAAACTTCATGATTAATCATCTTTCCATTGTTCGGTTTTAGAACAGTACCAGTATACCATCAAAAAAGACTCCCACTAACGAAGAGAAGTGCGAAATGCCAAGCAAATAACATAAAAAAAAGTACTCAACTCTGTTTGTGCAGCGGTGTGCACTTGGTAGTCCCCCTTAAACTTCATAACTGGTAGGAGCTTATTGTCTTTGATGGCGTAGTTCCTAAATAGCGTAGTGTTGTTGGTCTCGGTTGGGTTTTGTGGTGCAGACATACAAATGTATCTAAAAACTTTTTTTCTCTGTGTGCTTCTCCTTCCTACTACTCTATGGTTTATCAAGTTTTCTTGTATCTAGTTAGGGTGAATATTAAGTATTAAGCTGCATTAAAACTGCCAACAAAGATACCAGAATAATGCATGCTGAGCGATCATAAAGAGCAAAGTCTGGGTGTAGATGAGAGGGAGATTTCTTCTTTGTCGTCGCCGTCGTCATCCTGGCAACTAACTCTATTTCGTTGAGAAGCTACGATGAGCAGGAGTACGAAGTTGTTTCATCTTTGTCTTGAAAGCTAAAGTTTTTCGCAAGATAAACGGAAACATTTCAGCGGCAAAAACTTAGAAATTTGGTGACAAATAATGATGATACTTGGATGTTTTTTTTTTCCTAAATGTGTTTCCTTATATCTGATTTTAAGACGAAGAAAGTGTGGTTTTATGGTTTAGTAAGTGAAACTAATGCGGTTGTTTGCATGTTCTTTTTTTTTATTAATATTTTCTTTGGGAAAATGCAATCTCAGCTGGCGGCAGTCTTGCGTTGTTGTCACTGATAAGAGTATGTACATATTTTAGTTCGAAATCACATTGCTGTCACTGACGATGCAAATAAACGCAAGCATTAGTTATATTCCGAGTGCCGCAACTGAATGGTAGCTACTGATGCGCTGAATTTTATTAGACTACCAGCCTGTCAATGAAAAGCAAGTGTATCGGAGCCCTGTTGTACTCGATACAGTGCTCGACGATGATTCATAATTGAAAGTGCAAGAGTCCTTCCAAAAATCAGTCAAAGTTTTGGCGAAGGACTTAGGGCATGCTACCAGGGATTTGGCTTCGTTATTTCATTTAATTAAAAGATGTGCGCAAAATCCTATTCTCAAGTTGAAGGAATCGGGACCATTTTAGCTATACTATTGTTTGCCCAAACGTGAGTATGATAGATAAAAGTCGTATCATGAAGGAGACTAATACCACTGTAGTTGACGCAGTTAAGAGGGTCTTCTTTCTTGAGGATCAGGTAAACGAATTTGAGATTCCATTCGTCGGACATAATCGTATCTTACAGATGAGTTGATGTATGTTTCATGCCAAATCATCTCCAGCTGCTTATAGCTCGGCAGTTACATTGGCGGCTCTAGAAACCTTATTGGCTTTAAGCTTAGATATAACTACCTTCACTTCACTTTGATAGGTTGAACGGAATTGTTGATCGTCATCCGCCGAGTTGAATGGAACATTCTGCCAAACAGCGAAGTTTTGGTAGTCACCGCCGTTTGCAGAAGTGACCTTTCCGAATTCTCAACATGAACTGTGATCCTACTACTAGATTTCTTTCTTCATTCCTACAGGCTTATTTTCGGGCTTGCTCTTTTTTCTTTATGTTAAAACATTCCTGCTATAAATTCTCTCCATTGACTCGATCTCGCGTTTTTCATATTTTTTCCGTTTTTTTCTTAGAAGCTCTTGTGCTTCCTTTTCTGCTGGTAGATGCCGTAAGCTCCTCTCGTCTCGCTTTGCAGCATCGCTTTATAAACTTCTTGCTTTGCTGAGTGATCTTGACGGCACTCTTCATCAAACCAGGGGTGGATGCAAGAAACCCATCACATCAGAATCAATGTTCTTGATGGCTTGCTGACAATGATGCCATTGCTCATCTGCACTTAAAGATGGGTTCAGGGTCACTCGATCGGCGAAAGCTCTGGCAGTCTCTTGCGATTGTAGCCGTTGGGCGTTAAACTTTCTCACAGTACTAATTTCATCTACCTGGATCTAAATGTAAGGACCAAAAGTGATTACAATCCGGCTGATATACACACGGATAGACAGACATGTATAATTTGATATCTTTCGCTACTACACAATTTAGATTTTTAGTGCCATTATCTATTGATATAGAATGCTGCGGTACACTATTGCAAAACCACCATAATTATCATTTAATTTATAATCCTGCCCACAGACATCCCCGAAATTTCATGCGACACTGGTTCCAGTCTTCTGTAAACTATGTCGTAGTAATTATCTGTAAAGAAGAATCGATTCAATCTAAATAGTAAGGGATAGAATTTTTCAACATTTGGAGATTTATTTATTTATTTATTTAATCATCTATAGGGTGAGCAGATAAGAACGATAGGAAAATAAATTTAAATAAAACAACAATGGTGTTAGATATCAAATTGTTTCTGGCTTTATTTTGAAGCTACATTCATGGCATTATGTATGGAGTAGCACGTTATTTAAATGGCCGCCTCAGCTTCGCCAGCAGTATTTCAAGCAGTCGGTCCAATTTTTGATGACTTGGTCTAATATGTGAGCAATAGCGTCCCGAATGTTGGCCTCGAGCTCGTCCAAAGTGATTGGCTTGTTAGTGTAGTCTAAGGACTTGACGTAGCCCCAGAGAAAATAACCGAAGGGTGTCAAGTCGCATGATATGGTGGTTGACTCTTTGGCGATCCTCAATTCAACTGATCGGCGCCGAATCGATATTTATGAGTCTTCTTCGATACTGGCCGCTACGGCGGGTATGTTTTCTTCACTTCGCACCGATCTCTGCCTGGTTGGTAGCTTAAGGTCCAAAAGAGTGTACTCATGCTCAAACTTTTCCACGGTGCGACGAATTGCCTGCGCACTGAAGCCATAATGACGACGACCGACCTCACGACGAAATTCACGTTGCGTATTTACAACTGAGCCGGAATTTAACAGCTGGATGTTATTGGTAACTTTGGCAGCTGCTGAAACATGACAATTCGAAAAACTATCATTGCTATCTGGTCACTCTTTCTTTTTAAGGTTCCTGATTCTTTTTAAGGTGTCTTTAGTATTTGAGTAGCATTCGGGGTGCACTATCTACGTATATTCTGAGTACATACTCTCAAGTTTCATAAGAGTCTCATAGTTCCAATGTTTATTCGAAAGTCAAAGGTCATAGATAAAGTAATTATCCTATTAGGTGTGCCGCCATAGCTAAAGGAACATACAGTAGACCCGCGGTAACGTGAACTATTAAAAACCGAGCGTGTTCACGTTTACGAAGTTGTTCATGTTTACGAAGGTGCAATTCTTTAAATTTTCCAAATAAATTAGACATGTGTTTTAACACAAATTCATATATTTTTTCACTTTCATAACTGGTCAAAACCTCGTTCGTTTCGGTTGCGTTCGGAAGATCTTCAGTCCATTCATGGATATCAGCAAATGAAAAACTAACCTGCAAACACACAATTTGAATTAAATGAGTTGCTGGACGGAAAAAAAGGTTCAAACCTCTGGATTAATGGCATGAAATAGTTTTACTGTGCGTTCCTGTTGGGAGTTAATTGGTAAACAAATCCTTTCTCTCAAAATAGCTAATGGGATATCCTCTTCGCAGTCTTCTTCATCTCCTATAGAGCTTAAAATGTTCGTCCAGCATTTTGCTATTGTTTCCTTTTCAAGACGTTTCCAAACTGAATCTAAATAGCAAACACCTTCCCTTAACGTCAATTTCTTTAGGGCTTCAATAACATTAGTCCCTGTGGCTACAATTGATGCCAAAAGACTGTTTCTGTAGAAAAGTTTTGTAAGTCTTATGGCATTTTGATCCATTGGCTGTATGAGCGGCGTGACGTTTGGTGGCATAAACATTGCAGTTATTAACTCGTCGTCTGATCTCAATTCATTTTCGGGAGGATGAGATGGAGCATTATCAATCAGCAGTAGAGCTTTGTTGGGCAATCCTCGTTCTTTTAAAAATTGTCTGACCATAAGGAATACACGTGTTAACGATTGAAATCAATAAAACTGCAAATTATTTTTTACCTGTGGTACAAACGAATGGTGAAACCAATTTTTAAAAATAGCACCTGTCATCCATGACGATTTAAAGCAACTGTAGTCAACAGGAGATTAAAAATTTCTAAAAGAGCGAGGATTTTTTGCCTTTCCAATCATTAAAAGTTTAACTTTGTGCACCCCTGTTGCGTTTTTTACAAGCTAGAAAAGTGACGCTCTGTTTTTCCGTTTTTCTTCCAGGAGCATTTTTTTCTTGAGATGATATGTATGTTTTGTCGAGTAGCAGCTTCCAAAATAATCCCGATTCGTCTGCATTATAAATTTGATCGTGAGACAGACCTAGCTCTTTAATTTTGGCTTGCAGATTGTTCTTGAAAGGGTCCACAAGTTCAGCCCTAGAAGATAACTTTTCTCCACTAATTTTAATAAAACGCACACCATAACGCTTCTTAAATCGTTGCAACCATCCGTCACTCGCATTAAAATCGCTTTGAGTTTCTTTAATTTTTAAATGAAAAAATTTAGCTTTTTCTTTAACCATCAATCCATTGACAGGATAATTTGTTTGTCGCTGTTTGAGGAACCAACGGTACAGCGTTTTTTTCCATTTTAGGGAATTCAGAACACTTCAAAGTCTTCCGCATTCCAGGTCCAGAAAATGTATTGTTAACACATTTTTAAATTTCCTCAGTTTTTTTGTTGATAGCGCAAATTGTTGACTTTGCAACATTGTACTGCTTTGCTAGGCTAGTTACGCTTGTTCCTCCTTTTAATTTTTCAATCACATCCACCTTTTCCTTTAGAGACAAGAATTTTGGTACTTTTTGCGACATTTTTCACGAAAATTGTAAATTATGTAGATCATTCCAAATCAGCACCGCGCACTAAACTAACGAGCAATCATTCACGGGGGTTCCCCGTTTTATAAAAACGATTCAAGTAACCGACAAATGCAGAAAAGAAAACAACGTTTTCTATGTTAAATGCATTTTAAATTTGTTCACGTTATAGGGCTTTCTCACCGTTTTCACGCTACAGAGTAGCCAATGTAAAAAAAAAATTATGTTCACGTTAGCCGGTGTTCACGTATGGCGGTGTTTTTGTTAACGCGAGTCTACTGTATTTAAATTGCCTGCAATATTAATTTCTACAAAACAAAACAAAATTACTTGCTAGAGTAAATACAAACGAGTAACTGCGACGGCATAGAGTCTATTTTACTTAATTAAATTTAGAGTCTTAAATTACAAAAGTTCTCGAAGCTAAGCCATTCCATGTACCTACATCTATGTACTTAGCCCAATGTTCCGATAGCGTTCTCATGTTCTTTTTGCAACTCTAGTAGTAAGAGTGTCAGATTTCCATTGAAAAGGTCTTCCCACCAAATTTGATTGACGAATTTGTCCCAAAAGTTTTCTCCTGGTCAAGGACATCAATCTACTAATATTACCACTCAAATGTACGGTAAATGTAGGTATTCTCACAGCACGTGGTCGACCTTTTTGTCAGAAAAACTCTCCCAAATCGGCTATTAATTCAAGTTCTAGTTACAGGTTCTTATTTTGCAATGGTATACCATTTCAACGACAAAGACTTAAGGGACACTGTCTTCGTTTTGATTGATGATCTTGTGGAAAAACTGTTTTAATTTATTACGTTCCTCTCCAAAGAAAGACGACCCATTCTTTTTCGATTCCGAAAGGTCAAAACCCTTTGTTGTTCCTTCGTTATTACATCGGCTTTATTCCTTAAGTACACATTGTCCTCTACCGTTTTGTGTGTTGTATGTTTCTTGGCACATCTACTCTGCGTGACACTTGATTAATTGACGCACTGATAGAGGGTAAATTGTGATAACTAGTCCATACCCATCAGACGGTTGCGTGTAACGACGAAAAGAGCTACATACATATAGTGAAAATTTCAAAGGTAACATTTCTAAATTTAGATTCGTAACCTTCCTGCCTTATCGTGAGTCTCCTAGCCGCAACCGTGAAACTCCCATGTACATACAACAGCCGTCTCGAAAGCTACCGCAGCCCCCACCCCTCCCGGTATCTGATGGTTTATTTGCGTAACTTTAATTGACATCTGACACCGTTGACTCTCAAATTAAAGAGAAAGGAATCGTTGCTTTCCGCCGTCGAAACAGCAACAACGTGTAAGTACACTCAGTCAGTCAGTTAGCGTGTTTTGTCGCGTGTTGATTAATTATTAAATAATTGAAACGTATGCTATACCCTATATGCTCACGATATACACGGGTAAGTGCGGAGGAGTAATCCTCGAGTGTATTCCGCGCTCAAAGGCTGAATTATTCATAAGCAACGCAATTGTACTCGTATGTACGCGTTTCGAATAATTTCCAATTCCACGAAAGGCAAATTTCTGTTGACTTGCCGCCATATATGAAGAGAAATGTGATAGGACCGCCCTCAGTTGGTAGGGCCCGGCAGTGTTACCCGGAATCCGCTGCCATTCTGTGTTAATTAAGAAGAAATTTGTTAGCGATTTGTCACCAAACTTTTGACTAAACATTGTAGCTTTTAATTAAGTTAACACACTCATCTGGGAATGTTTTCGTTGGTTGCTATTGATTTTTTTTACATACGATGCGAGGGAGTAGAAATAAAGATATACCTACTCTGTCAACCGTAAAGTAGAAATGAATAAAATTATTCAAGTTATGAATGTGAAAAAAAAAAATGTCTCTATACGAGTAGTTAAGCGCACATGTTATCTACATAAAATTTATTTGGATGGCATTTTTGTAATCCATTTATTAGATATCTAATGTTCGAAAAAATGTAGATATATCGCAACTGCATTCGATATTTTAGTTAGTAATTTCTAATGGATAAATAAAGAAATAAAATGAAATTGAGACTTATGGGTTCATTCTAGGAAATCAACAGACTTCCCAGCGAATTATTGCGGTTAACCGAAATACCAATTTAGTCAGAGGTACTTACGAGTATTTAGTCCATGGTTTAATTTTTGAGAAGCCCAATCAATTAGAGCTTCTCAGAAATTCTATTTGAAAAGGAAACCAAAGAACGAAAAACAACGACTCCGATTTAGTGGGCGGTTTATTCAGGACTAAAAGAAGAAGCATTATAATTACAAGTTAATAATATAAAGGGTGACCAGATAGCAAAAAAAAAAAAAAATCAGAACAGTCAAATCGATATTATAAGCGTTTCTGAAACATAGTTTGACCCCAATGTAAATATCGACGTTTTCTCGCTAAAGGGATTTAAACTTTACCGTGCTGATCGTTATGCTAGAATTGGTAGAGGGGCCGCAATATACGTAAAAAATACCATCAAGTCAAAACATCTTTGTTGCTCTAATGATACACATTTAAGTCAATTTTATTTTGTTGAAATTCTGAACGGTGACGACAGATGTGCAATTGGTACGATTTACATGGCACCAGATGTGACACATCCCAGTATTGTGTGCGATATTATTGAGGGAATTTCTTACTTGGCACCAGAACTTATTCTATGTGGGGATTTCAACATGAATCTCCTTAGCACGTCATCTAACTCCTCATTAAAAAGCACCATAAAATCTCTCAATCTATTTTTTTCTAAATACAACAGACCCAACTCACTTTAAACCTAATTGTTCACCATCATTGTTAGATGTTATTTTGACAAGTGATCAAAGTATTGTGAAATGTTACAGTCAACTGTCTGTGCCTGTTTTCCTATATCACGATCTTGTATTCGCTACCTTCAGTGTAACTGTATGTAGAAATTATTCACAACCCGTTAAATATGGTGATTTCCGTAGTATTAATGTTCAAAACCATTGTAGAAATATTGAGTGGAGTAATATATATATGTCGTCTGACGTTAATACACAAGTAAAGTTCCTACATGTGAGTCTTGAGTATCTCTTTAACAAACATGTTCCATGTAAAACTCGTGTGCTGAAAAACAAAGCTTGTCCGTGGAAGTCCAATGAAATATTGAACTCTATTAAGCGAATGGACACTCTATACCGACTGTGGAAACGATTTCGCTGCACAGAAATGCATACGGAATATAAAGTTAATCGAAATCTTGATAAAAACTGCGAAATTTAATTATTGCAATGCTAAATTTAATTCCGATCGCTCGTCTAAATTTCTGTGGAACCAAGTACGAGAATTTGGACTGTGCAAAAAAAGTCGTGGGGCTAATGAAGAAGACATTAACCTAGAAGTATTAAACAATTGATTTGTCAGTACTCTTCCTACAGTAGCTATTGGCACTCCATTGTCATTGGCACAAAATGATAGTGAAGAAGCTTTCGCAGTTAATAGGTTTGATGTGTTTTCGGTAGGAATGGCGATACTTGCTGTCAAACGAAAATCTGTCGGCCTTGATAATATCCACACAGATTTTGTAAAAATTTTAACTTCCAATAATATTGCCTCAAATTATCCAAATTTTCAATACCATCCTTATGACATCTCTGGAAAAAAGCAAAAATTATTCCGATTCCAAAAAAAGCTAATACTCCGGAACAACCCCTTCGCTATTCTTCCATTTTTGTGTAAAGTCTTCGAATTTCTAGTAAGTCGTGAAATAAAGGAATATGTCGCAAACAAAAAGCTATTAACCCCTATGCAATCGGATTTTCGATTAGGGCACAGCAGCATAACAGCAGTATTAAAAGTGTCTGATAATATTCGTCAAGCTTTTGATGAAAATAAAACGACATTGTTGGCATTACTTGACTTCTCTAAGGCTTTCGACTGCGTAAATCCGTCAATTCTTTGTAATAAGCTGTTAACCCAATTTAATTTCTCTAGTCCCACTAACAAACTAATATTCTCGTATCTAATTTATGTCCAAGCTGTTTCGCATAATTCCAATCTGTCTACATTTCGTCCTGTCAATAGTGGTGTCCCGCAAGGGTCTATACTTGGCCCATTGCTCTTTTCTATGTTCATTAATGATCTCCCAACTGTATTATGCCATTGTAGTTTTCAAATATATACGCGGACGATGTTCAGCTCTATGTAAGCCTTCCAGTTGGAATGGTGGAAGATTCAGCCGCAAGATTGAATAAGGATCTCCGCTCTGTGATTAGGTGGTCGACTCAGAATGCACTTACGATTAATCCCGACAAAACCAAAGTTATCCCTTTCTCAAAAACCAAACCTAATCTTCTTGATTTTCCCAAAGTAGAACTTCTCTCTACGTATATTGAATACGTCATCCATGTAAAGAATCTTGGAATAATTTTTGATAGTGAGCTTACTTGGAGCGGCCACATAAACAGTATATTGTCTAAAATATATGCATCCCTCAGAGGTCTTTCTATTAGTATTACCTATTTTTTTTTTTTATAATTTGCACGTGTTAAAGGGGATATGAATACCCTTATACTAATTTTTAGAACACGTGCGCTTTGTGGAAAGAGGAAGAGACAGAGAGAAAGACAGAATGGTGTAATTTGAAACTCAGGTGGTATTAAGTTTCTGTAAACTCCAAGGGTGGCTGTCCAGATAACTGGGGAGTATTTTGTTTGTTTTCGCTATTATTGTCATTGCTTATGATTCACAGTATTTTTTTCCGTTCTCTTGATGTCATCATCACGATCAAGTTGCATTTTAGCCATATGACCACCCTACTGCCAGTGTTATGCCTTCACAGTAGAGTTGACTTAGCTTTCGCAAGTGATCGACTTTTTTATTTATTTCAGGCGAAATAAATAGATGATTCTTGACATCAGGATTCGAACCGTGACTCAACAGCGTGACAAGCGATGATGTTACCACTACACCACGGCCACCCTTAAGACACTAAGTTGAAACTTGTAAAGGCACTTATCATACCAATTATTACTTATGGCTGTGAGCTTTTTGCTGACTGTGAAAGCACTTCTTTACTAAAATTAAAAAAGGCGCTAAATTCAGCTGACATGTGTATAATCTTGGTAGGTACGATCATGTTCCAGCGGAACGCCGCAAACTTCTTGGTTGCGATTTGGAACCTTTTTTAAAATATCGATCCTGCGTCCTACTCTTCAAAGTTATTCACACTCATTTTAAGTGTATTCTCTTACATGTACAGCAATTATATAATATATAAATAAATAAATAAATAAAATAGCAATGATAGTTTTTCCAATTATTATGTTTCTGCAGCTGTCAAAGTTACCAACGATATCCAGCTTTCAAAATATTCAGTAAGGTTTGTAATTTTATCGTGCATCACTTGAGACTTCCCGAACGAGTGGAAATTATTAAAATATATTATCGAAATTCTGTTCAGGCTCAGTTGTAAACACGCAACGTGAATTTCGTCGTGAGGTCGGTCGTCATCATGACTCCAGTGCGCAGGCAATTCTTCGCACCGTGGAAAGTTTGAGCGTGAGTACACTCTTTTGGACCTTAAGCCACCAACCAGATAGAGATCGGTGCGAAGTGAAGAAAACATAGCCGCCGTAGCGGCCAGTATCGAAGAAGACCCAGAAATGTCAATTCGGGCCGATCAGCTAAATTGGGCATCTACAAAGAGTCAACCAGGCTTATTTTGCGGTTGGGTTTGGGCCTACATTCGTAGAAAAATGTGATGAAGCAAGAATTGAAGCCGGACGACAATAGACAACTCCTTGAGTTCGCTAATTGGGCGCTGGAAATGTTGAGGTTTTGGCCAAAAAATTATCTTCTCGAACGATGCCCATTTCTGTCTCAGCGGCTATGTCAACAAGCAAAATTGCCATTATTGGAGCAACCACAATCCACAAGTGTTCGACCGAGCATAAATGCATCCACAAAGATTGACTGTTTGGTGCGGTTTATGGCACGGCGGCATCAGCAGACCTCATTTCTTTCGAAATGAGGAATGAGACACCGTTACCGTCAATGGGTCAATGGTCCTCGGTATGGAGCGATGTTAACCAACTTTCTGTGGCCAGAGCTCGACAACATCGATATATCCGAGCTGTGGTTCCAATAAGATGGTGCTACATGCCAGACAAACGACACAACGCTCGAAGTGGTGAAAGGAAAATTGGCCGCCGTGATCATGCGACTTGACACCCCTCGATTATTTTCTCTGGGGCTACGTTAAATCCTTAGTCTACGCTAATAAACCAACTACTTTCAACGAGCTCGAGGCCAACATTCGAGACGCTATTGCCGCACATATTGGACCGAGTCAGCCATTTAAATGATGTGCTATTCCATACATGAATGTAGCTTCGAATCAATTTGCCAGAATCAATTTGATACCTCCCACCGTTGTTGTTTTATTTCAATTTCTTTCCTATCTTTCTTATCTGGTCACCCTATATAATCTGCGGTGCTCTTTATTGCTGCCGCAAAAGTCTGTACATGCTAGGATGTGGATAGGAAATAGACTGCGATGTGTACATGCCCTTACAGATGACGCAGAATACCCTACCAATGCGGAGATCTATGGCCTCTTGAATGGCGTTTTTTGTTAAGGAATTATAATTATTATATATATTTCGATTTAGGTATTACATCTTACATTACATCTTTGACGGATTGGTCGGAAGAAGTTCTTCCACTTCAGGACAACTTACAACTGATTTCGATTTACAGCAGCGAATGTCTCCAGATGGTCGAAGCATGAACCAAGTCGACCAGGTGCTAATCGATGTTAGACGATCATCAAAATATTGCATTTGCACACATTTAGGACGTCAATTTCTAATCTGACCATTTCTTAGTTACAGCCAAAGTTAGAGCTCAACTGTTCAACGAGAATTTCGCGCAGACTAATCTTTTTGTGCCGCGTAGCCCTAAAAACCACGTGTAACTGAGCAATTTGAAATTAATTCCCCCGTGTTCATGTCGTGTGATATATTCGTCAGAACAGATACAGATACAACACGGAAGGCAACATCTTTAACAAGTCTAATCAGCTACTGGTATACAGAGATGATATTGACATCAACGGCCCATCCCAGCGTTCAGTCTTAGGGGCTTCATTGACAATTAAAGTCCAAATTGACCCAGTTTGGTCAAACGACTGAGTTCCGAATTCAAAACCCTGTGAAAAAAATTTATACTCTACAGATCGTGAATCTTTTTTATAAATTATAAGCAGGCTAAGAAGATAGTTCTTTTGAGAAAAAAGATGATATTTATTAATTTATGGAAGTAGTGCAAATGGAGGAGAATGTTCGACGATTATTCGTATATTGGCTCAATCACATCGAAAGAATGAAAAACTACACCAGCTGGATCCCAACCACCAGGTTCAAAAGGACCAGGAAGACAGCCTTATTTTTAAAGACCAGGCGATAGCAGATGACAGATATCTTGAATATGTTGGAACCGACGATTAAGGAAGGTTGTCTCACACGGACACTTTTCATGATTATCAAGCAGAATCCTTCCAAATTGATTACGTCATGCAAAATAGTTCATCTGTGGTTAATTTGGCGATGAGTGGCACAATCGGCAAAGGACTGCGCTGTGTGTAGGCTTCTTTGCAGCTGAAGTGTTCAGACAAATCTCATTCTGTATTTTCCGCCATTTCATTCTATATTTCATGACTCACACTTTAGGGATATAGTCGACCAGGCTATAATGCCTAGCTCTGGTTTTGAAAGGATTTAAATGACTCTTAAGATACACGAGAACTAATATTTCTTAACTGACAAATGGGGCACACTGTCTTAATTAGGCACCCTCACAGGTTAAGTGCGGAAAGCCCCTTACCAAGAAACGATATTCAATTACATATATTACATTTCAGGCAAGCTCACATGAATATACAAAAGCCAAATTCATAAGACAGACATTGTTGTTAATTATATGTAGCTGTGCCTCGTCCACTAATCAACGATACATCTGCGGGTTGCAATGAAATTCCTTTTTTCCGTAAATTTACTGCTCACATAACCACTATCATCACAAAGTGTAATCTACCCACCCCAAAAAGACACAAAGCGAACACATTTGCAGCAAAATAAATTCTCATCCTAATCTTAATCCGCTGTAACGCCCCAAAATTGTGTCTCCTTACGATCCGGTCCATTGTCCATGACAGGCTCTCTAATTTGTTCACTTGCTAATTATAACCGGATTACATATTTATCCCAACGAAATGTAGACGCACAACAAAGATGACAACAGATACGGCAGATATCTAACTTTTTCTTTGGATTAAGGCACCGGGGCACCAGTAGTGACAGGTGCTTTCTTTGTCCTGAGATTACTATTCCCCACATCCGAGTACTAAAAACGGTACTTAAGGCGTATGCGAACGAAAATATTGCAACCCTCAGCTAATAAGAGGGCAAGTATTGTGGAAAAAAGTAAGCAATCTCATTTTCAAGATTTCTCCTCCTGCACACCGTCCCTTGTCTGCTGTGGCACCCTAAAGTCTCACTTTCCTGCACTGAAGCATGTGCCACTGAGGTTAACATTTCCAAAACGAGCAGAAATAATTAGCGCGATACATAAAAGGCACATCGCAGAACAAGAACCAGAAGAAGGAGAAGGAGAAGAAGAAAAATCCAAAACGTTTAACCCGGAAAAATTAAATTAGATGATTATGCGGAAATGGGCAAAACTGCGAATAAATTAAGGTCAAATTGGAATGCGAGAGGTGGCAGGGGGAGGATGTAAGCCGGCCAATACAGCAGTACCTACACAGCTTCCTTGCCTCAACGAGCGGACGACTTTATGTAATTAAAACTGCGGCGAACATCTCAAATGGGGCTATAAAATGTTATGATTAAAATTATATTCCTTAAAGTAAATCCGGTTAAGGTTTCTCAAGAGCCAGGATGACGGCTATTATCCTTCTGAGATCTTCGCCTTAGTACAACAGGCAAATTGGAGTCCGGAGAAGTTTCGTTGACTTTTAAGGCCATCGGGGAGAAACAAAAACATATCAATCTCGAATAACCTTTCAGGCAGTCATTAAATTTCAACACCTTAAAAAAAGGCCAACACAAGCGTTGTAAAATTAAGCATTTTTATTGATGGAGCCAAACAAACAATGCTTAACACACGACTTACAAATTCGAGTACTTACGGCAATATTTTCCGGTTGCCGTCACGGTAACCATTTGTCGGATGCGCAATCTACGGTCGTAATAGGTGCAAAGGAGCGTGTACACGTTCATCAATAAATTTACTCACAATTGCACTCTTAAATTGCTATGAAAATATTTAATTTTATTTTTAAACCAAAAATGTATAAACCACCAGCATAAACCATTTTATTCTTTATGCAGAGGAGTTTTTTCCGCTTGTATCCCATGCTCGACACAGAGCATACAATATGAAAGAAAAATACTTTTAAATGTCTCTTTGCATCCGGGAATAAATCAATTTCCATCATAAAAGCAAAGAATTTTGAGGACATTCGCTGTGTATCCGTACTGTGACTGCCACCGGTTGATGGAAAATTGAGCGAATATATGTATGCAAATATTAATAATGCACGATTGCAAAATGTCATCCGTAATTATGTCAGATGTGAGCTGGTTTAATTCGGGCCAACACTATAAATACAATATAAATCATAAGCTGTGTAGCAGCATGAAATTTAAAATTACTCCGGTGACATGTAACACAACAAAAATTAAAATAAAAACTTCCGCAATTTATTTACGTGATTATCAATCCTTTGACTGATTGGATTTCTTTGTACGATTTTGTTACAAAATCAAAAAAAAAAATAAAATAGTAATAATCCCTCCAAATGCGTGTCAACTTAAGCGGTATTTAACCTGCATTCATTTGTTGTGTAATCATAATACTAGTCAACAAAATTTTTACTTTTTAGTGCTAATAACTTTCCAGGGTCCCAGGGTATCCTCAACTCATGCAATTTTTTATTCACATCTAAAAGGGCAAGTAAAGGGTGTCCCGTATTGTCAAAAGAGTAATTTTGATAGAAAACACGGATTGTAAATGTTTTATTGGTTCATAAAGTATACAGTATAGGAATAGCATATCGGGTGAAAGACCTCCACGGCTTTACTGGCACACACGCACTCTTTTGTCGAAATTTTCCATGACCGTTTTGCATAAATGTGGCTGAATTTCATTGTGGGCTTGTTGGCCACTTAGACTTCAAAAATCCCCAATTCAAAAATCCCCAAATAAAAAATCCCGCATCTGGGCGGTCAATTTTGATCAACAAAACGAGAAATTACACGACGAAGAAATGCCTCATGCAGTAGTTGAATTGTTTCTCGGGCTGTGTTGGCATGTTGGACCGTCTTATTGAAACCACATGTTGTCTACATCGATGTCTTGCAATTTAGGCACAAAAAACTGGATTATCATGTCGCGATAGCGAGCACCATTAACTGTTTTTGCATGACCATCCGCATTTTCAAAGAAGAATAGTCCGATAATGCCTCCAGGTCAAAATCCGCACCGTACACAGTGACACATTTGTTTTTCAACAATCGCTCGTTGATTTTCTGAACCCCAAATTCGACAATTTTGACGATTAACAAAGCCATGAAGATGAAAATGAGCCTCATCGCTGAAGATGATTTTGTTTGAAAAATCAGCATCCACTTGTTCTTGTTCCATAATCCATTCAACGAACTCTCTTCGCTGTGCATGGTGAGTAGGCTTTAGTTCCTGAGTCAATTGCACTTACTCTATAGAGATCTTTTCGAAATGTCCAACTTCTGTACTCTCAACAACACTCTCACGAACTGCTTCAATGTTTTGTGTTGAACGACTTGTTGAAGATCACTAATTGACCCAGTCTCCCTCAAAAGTCTATCTAATTTTGCCTAAACAAATTCAGGGGTCGAATTACCGCATCAGTTATCGAGCAACACGTGACTGATAAATGTTGATTTGATATGACCGCTTAAGAGATCGAGTATCGAGTACCGATATTTGGCATTCTGTCATCAGTGATCGTGTATTTATTTATTCGATATAGTTTCTGCTGACGAACTGAGGTGCATTTGAGAGGAAATAGCTATGTAAAAATATCTTTGTTTATTGTTATTTTTGCGTTTTTTTAAATTTATTTCAGGTTAAGGGATCGCTTTTATCTTTTAAACGTCTTCGTTCAATACACTCATAGCGATCATCCTCTGAATCAAAAGATGTAAAATAAAGTAAATATTCAATTTTTAATTGAAGACGATAAATACAAAACTTCTCCTGACACAAAAATAAATAGTTTTGACATTTGTCAGCCATCTTAATTCAATGTAGTAGAGTTGTACTAGTACAATTTTCAAAGTGCACTCGATACGTGACCATTCTTATGTGGTCATCCCAATGTAGGTACTCGATCACTCGATAGCTTATGGATTTCATTCACTCATTAGGTAACTGATGTCGTAATTCGACCCCAGGATTTTCTTCAAACTTTTGCAGAGCCCAATCGGAGAAGTTTCGGCGCTTCAGATGATCAAGAGGCTTCAGTTCTTGAGTTAATTTGATCTTGTAAGTGTGTAGGCCAAGACCTTTATGCAAAATTCGCCACAATGTGGACTGAGAGATTCCGAATTCCTGTGAGCGGAGTCGATTGATTTGGCTCATTTTGAACTGAAGCACTTACGGCTGCGATATTTTCGGTACTTCGACTGGCGTGTTGTCTCACTGGTACAAGAACATTCAATATTGCATATGTTGACTCAAATTTATCTACTATAGCACGCACAGCCTGTCTGGTGGGACGATTATTACGACCGAAAATTAGTGTAAGCGCTCTTGAAGTTGCGACCACAGACTCAGAATTTCGGTAGTAATTTTTAATAATTTCCAAACTTTGCTCGTTCTTGAACTTCACCATAATAAAAACGTAAACCTTGACTGACATTTTGACATCGATAGATCATAAAAGAAGTTTAAGAGTGCGTTTGTATTAAATACAAAATTGTTATGTCCCTATTGAAAAACCCTTTATAAAGGGTGGTTAAATTTTAAGGGCCGATGTTGAATGTGAACCACACCTAAACGTCAAGTTTTTTTCTGCATTTCATTTGACATTTCTCAATTTCAGACTAACTCAATTTGAACCATGGAAAGATACACAATCGAGCAACGCGTTAAAGTTATTCAGGCTTATTATGAAAATGGGCGTTCAAATCAAAATGCATATCGTGCATTTCGTGATTCTTTCGGTCAATTTAATTGTCCAAATGTGCGTACAATCGGAAAATCGTGCAAAAATTTGTGCAAACCGGGTCTGTAGGAGATGTGAAAACACCAGTGCATGCTCGTACAGCTCGTACTCCAGAAAATATTGCTGCTGTTCGCGATAGTGTGGCTGAAGAGCCGTCCACCTCATCTCGTCGTCGTGCCCAACAATTGCACCTCTCACGCTCGTCGTTGATGCACATTATGCATAAAGACTTGCATTTACGCGCTTACAAGGTGCAATTGACTCAAGAACTAAAGCCTCTTGACCATTTCAAGCGTCGTCAATGGTCACAATGGTGGCAAGATATGGCAACAGTGGATGATCAATTTTCGAAGAAAATCATCTTCAGTGATGAGGCACATTTTCACCTCAGTGGATTCATCAATAAGCAGAATTGCCGCATTTGGGCGAATGATAATCCAAGAGTGATTGCCGAAAACCCAATGCACCCACAAAGAGTGACTGTTTGGTGCGGTTTATGGGCTGGCGGCATCATCGGGCCGTATTTATTCCAAAATGAGGCCGGTCAGGCAGTTACTGTGAATGGTGTTCGCTATCGTGAGATGATAACGAACTGTTTATGGCCCGAATTGGAAGATATGGATGTGGACGATATATGGTTTCAATAGGATGGTGCCACTTGCCACACAGCTAACGAAACAATGGCTCTTTTGCGCGACAAATTCAATGGCCGTGTTATCTCACGTGGTGGCGATGTCAATTGGCCGCCAAGATCATGTGATTTGACACCGTTGGACTTCTTTCTTTGGGGTTATTTGAAAGAAAAGGTGTACGTCGATAAGCCAGCAACAATTCAAGAGTTAAAGGATGCAATAATTCGGCACATTAACGGCATAGAACTTCAATTATGCCTCAGCGTCATCGAAAATTTGGGCCATCGGATGGAGGTGTGCCGCCGAGGTCGCGGCGGCCATTTGGCCGATATTTTGTTCCATACATAATTGAACCATACCAATATTATCATAATAAAAAGAAATGACAGTAATTTCCTAAATAATTTGTGTTTTATTCAAAATCAACATCGGCCCTTAAAACTTAACCACCCTTTATTAGCGCATTTCGATTTACCGTATCGTATGCTGCCTCGAAGGCTATGATGAATACGTAGACCTTTTTGCCTTTTATCAAAAATGACTCGGCAATACTTTTCAAAACAAATAAACGTTTAACAGTAGAGTAACCTGATGGAAAACCCGCTTGATATACTCGTAAGTCGGCTTTGCAAAAAAAAAGCGTTTACGGGGCTAAAGCCTTCCATAATCCAAATAGTAATTTTCACTGCTAACTTGCACCGATTGAATTTTCTACAAATGCAAAGCTAGTTAAGTTATCTTTTTTTTCCCAAAATACGGTATAAAGACACATTTCGAAGATCGAAATCGTGTGTATGCTTCTGAATATAATCATGCTTCTCTAAATAACTCTAAATTCTGTAGATTCTGACATTTATATTTTATACTGAGTGATGCGAAGGATTCTTTAGTATCGATAAATATGCACAACGCGAACGAGACGGTAAACTATTTGGCTAAATTTGATATGCCACCGCTGCATTTGTGTGTTTGTGGAAGTTTGTTTTATTCTGTAGAGCGAAGCGTAGTGGAGTGAGATGATTAATGAATTCTTTGGGATTTGCATAGAGTTTCCATTGGTTTATGGACATGATTCATATGAGTTTCATATGAGCACTGAAATTGAGTAGAAAATGAGTAATGAAAATTAAAGGAATGCAAAGCTACTGAAAGGAGTACTGTATTCCCGAAACCAAGATAAGATAAAGCAAGCACTTGAGAACCTTGTTTTCTAGTTTTCCCAGTCCCGCGTCTCGATAAAACCCATTTTTCCGAAGACGATCAGGTACTTGGTTCATACATTTGAGGACGGTTATTTCAATGTCTTGCCAATGTCACCGAGTATCTTGTAACCATTGACTGAAGGGTTGAAATTTGGTGCATCCGTTCAAATACACTTGTTTATTTCGGGGTAAAAAAAACTCCACAAGAGCACTCAGACTCGATAACTGTCCAATGTATCATACTACCAGGAAGCAACTCCTGTTAATGAAACTTTTTTGTCTTTCGTAAAAAGTAGAGTAAGATCTTCAGTGATAAGGAGCTAGATAGTAGAAGCAAGAACGATATAACTGTTGCCTGCAGTCTTTTCTGTTGAGGGACAGCAAGAACGCCGCGGATAGAACAAATGTTAGGGAGCATTCATTTAGTCTGTCCATATACTGGAGAGTCATGCCATCCACAATTATGTTCATTGGAAACCCAACCATCAATGGAAGCCCAGACGCATGTTTACTTATCGAGAAATGAAGCCCAATGTTGTCGTCTTCCACGAAGACACTAGCAGCAGACCCTTGATTGCTTTTGGAGCCATCCGTAAAAATTTGACTGCATATATGATATACAAACTAAAATGTTTCCTGGCTCAGATTGTGAAAAAAGGCAGTCCTGAGCGTGAGGAAAGTCGACTTTACATTTACGAAGCAGTTGGAGTTGTGGTATCATTACGTCAGATAGCATATGGATAAGACAAGATTCGAAAGGTAAGAGTCACGCAAGGTCACCAGTGTGGGTTATATCAAAAATCACTTTCGTTTGAAACAGAAGATAGCTTTTATTGTGCTACCTAAGATATAAATATCAAGCGGAGAGAGGTTCAACACTGCATCTAGAGCAGAACCAGGCATGTTAGGAAAACTGATCTTTGGAGTGTAGTGAGCGAAGCAGTGACATATAAAAAAAATGTGCTATCATTTCCGCGTCGATCCATTCAACTTTTTTGGTGACAGCACCTTGGCTGTCTTCGACTCAACAAGTTCTGACCAAAGAAGTTTACTATACAGTATTACTCCTAAAAATTTAGTTTCATTTGAGATTCGGATAGTGAAGCCTTTAAGAACCGGCTGAGTCAGACTGATCGACCTTTACCTTCCCGGAAAGAGGCTATTCCTAGTGCACCTTTCATCGATCACGTCTAGAGCTCTGCGCGTAGCTGCAGACAGTCTCTAGGCATGATAAGATAGAAAGTACTGTAACATCACCAGCGTATGCGTGGGCGTAGACGATAGACTTATTGAGAGTGTTTAGCACAGAGTCGACCACCATGAACTATTACAGTGGAGAAAGGATGCCACCTTGCGGGCAGCTCCTTTTAACCCCTGCCATTACATATCGGCCACAATCTGCATCCACAACCAAAACTCTTTTCATTAGCATTGCTTTAATTCACGACAATAATTCTCTGGCACATACTATCAAAAGACGAATTGTTAAAAGCTCCCTTAATGTTGACGAAAATACCTATCGAGTACTCAATTCTATCAAAAGCGCATTAAATTCTGCAAACTAAATTCTGAAGCGCAGTCTTGCATCTCAAACAAAAGGATATAATCTCAAAGCAACAACTTTGCACACATGCAGTTCACCCGGTCTTTCTATGCTTTTTAACAAGAATGAAGTCCCTTTACACCATAAACTAAAATTTTAAAAACTCCTTGTAAATATAACTAAAGGGTGTCCCAAAATTCCCGCAAGAAGTTATTTTCATAGAAAAGACAGGTTTTTAATTAAAACTGTACATGGTTATGTATGGAATAGCATGGCTTCCACGGCTTTGCTGTCACATACGCACTCTTTTGTCAAAATTTTCCTACGACCGCTTTGCATAAATGTGGCTGAATTTCATTAACACAGCAGTCAATTTGCTCCTTTGAGGCGTGGGTGATCGTGGGTTTGTTGGCATAAACCTTAGGCTTCAAAAAAACCCCAAAGAAAAAAGTTCAACGGCGATAAATCATATGATTTGGGCATTTGGGCGGCCAATTCTGATCACCAAAATGGAAACTACACGACCAGAAAATGACTCATGCTGTAATTGAATTGTCTTTCGGGCTGTGCTGGCATGTGCCACCGTCTTGTTGAAACCACTTGTCGTCATCCATATCTTGCAATTTAAACACAAAAAACTGGATCATCATGTCGCGATAGCGAGCACCATTAACTGCTATTGCCAGACCAGATTCATTTTTAACGAAGAAGATGATGCTTCAAGCCAAAAATCCGCACCAAACAGTGACACGATGTGGATGCATTTGTTTTTCAACAATCGCTCGTGGATTTTCTGAACCCCAAATTCGACAATTTTGACGATTAAGAAAGCCAAAAAGGTGAAAATGAGCCTCATCGCTGAAGATAATTCTGTTAGATAAATCAGCAGTTGTTGTTCCATAATGCATTCAACGAACTTTCTTCGCTGTTCGTGTTCAGTAGGCTTCAGTTTTTGAGTCAATTGCAAATCTTTCGTGGGAATACGCTGTAGAGAGCTTCTCAAAATGTGCAATTCTTGACCACGGTGCCGAATTGATGTTCCTTGACTTTCAACAACACTCTCACGAACTGCTTCGATGTTTTGTGTTGAATGACTTGTTGAAGGACGGCCAGAGTGTCTAAAATCACAACTTGATCCAGTCCCCCTGATTTTTGAATTTATCTCTTCACAATTGATGAAGTTAAATCACTATTCCGACCATATTTTCGAAAATTGCGAACTGTAGCTGCCAAACCTTCATTATTTTTAAAATGTTGCTCAACAATGAAAACGCTTTGTTCTTTCGTGTAGCACTACAATTTTAATAACCCTGAACTGTCAGCTGTCACGCTGTCTTTTTTGTTTTCGTTGGCAATACTTTACCGCATAATGGCGCAAAATTGAAATCTTCCATGAATTTTGGGTCACCCTTTATATGTAAAAGAAAAAGAAAATACCTTCACTTTAGTTTTACATTCTTTGTTAATCTCTTTTATTTGTATTTTATCAATTAAAAACAATTATTTAGATTAATCTTAATTCATTAAACGTTCAATTAGACTAAATTTCAATTGGTTGGGCTATGTTTCTTGTTCGAGCCAGCCAACGCAGTTGCCACGACATCAGCGAGCATAATTTCATTAGTGTTACTTTTATATCTATCTTATCAATAACATTAGATAATTCTCTTCTTTTTTTTTTCTAACATATATATTTTCTTTTTAAATAACTTTCAATTAGTTTTTTCTTAATAATAATTAAAAATTTTGATTTGCATATATGATATACAAACTAAAATGTTTCACAAAATTAAATTAAACAATTAAAACTACCCTTAGTATAGCAATGTTTTGTTTCGATTTAAATCGAATTACTAGTAAATACATATTTTAAATAAATAAATAAATTTACACACACTGTTATCCATTTTGCTAATTTACATCATCATTCTGTTTTATCCATAGGTACTGCCACACCTTCCAGCGACTTTACGCTGCACACCAACTAACATATTTAAATATACTTTTAATACACATTTTCAGAGAGGACATAGAGGAATTTTATTTTACATTTATTGTTATTATAATATCGGTCATCCTGACATGCACACAATATCCTTAGAGACTATTTAAATATAATATGTTTTTTAAAATTACATTTAATGTAAAAAAGTACTTACAACTTAAAGTTAAAAAAGATATACGACAAAATTGTGTTTTTTTTTTTTTGTTTTGTTTTTGGTTGTTGTTGCTCCATTTATTTTCTAAAACTATTTTAATGATAACAGGATAATAAATTTTACAGAGACAATTCCATTACGGGCTATGTACTTGTTGACATCGTTTTGGAATTTTTCCATCGGATCTTGTGGTGAAATCGCAATGTAATTGCCAGCGATAACAATAGGAGTAGTGCATCTGGTAGTCTGCACTTGGGGGAAACACCGCCATGATGCATTGCTGCTGGATGTTCGCCTGTAAGGATATACAAGAAAAGTACAGATACAGTGTTATGAGTGTTCGAGGTATAAAACATTATTTATATCTACAAATTGTGTAACACTCTGAGTGTGAGTGTGTGCACCAGTTATTTGCTGTTAACTAACAATAGAATCTAGCTTTAAATATTTTGCAATAACACAAAGAAAAACATACAATGCTCAGCGCAGCATAAGAATTGAATTGTGTTCAACGAGATAAATAAAATCGACATCGAGATGGTTTGCGAAGAGGTTGGTATTTCCAATTATGGGTAGACCCATGCGGGGTATTATTCCATAGCAGGACTCCTGTTGAAGAATTTCGAAAATTCACAAAAAAAGGGGGCAACGAAGCTAAGGGGCCGCAAAATTTTGTCCGATTAAGGGCTTAAAACCACTCTTTTACTAATAATTAATATGAATCAGCGTAACAATTATTTATTACACAACAACAACTTCTTCATCATCTGTTAACACGAAGCAACTTACTCGTATTCCAAGTTTACTGCCCTGTACTGAGTTCTAATTCAAGTTAAAAGACTCCTTCGATGAAATGAAAGAATCTAAAAGATTGGTCGAGGGGGGAAAAAAAATAAAGTGACAATGCACATTTTTTTGAGTACTGCAGATAACAGCTTTCAGAAAATACCGAAAGAAGTCTTAAAAACTAAAAATATGGAAAGGTGTGACATTATGCTTTATATTTCGTTCCAACATTTGTGGTAGAAGTTCCTACAGAGAAGTACATAGTAAGCATCCAAAGTTACGTCTATATTCAAACGGAGGAATGTGACAGTAATAGAATGTGGGTAACATCATCGTTATCACGCTGCAGGTTCACGCATGAAATAAATAAAAAAAGTCCATCAATTGCGAAAGTTCTAATCAACTCAACTGTGAAGGCATAACACTGGCAGTAGGATGGTTGAAAATGCATCTTGATCATGGTGATGACATCAGGAGGATGAAAAAAAAATACTGTAACGACAATAACAGCAAAATAAAAGTGCTCCCCAGTTATCTGGACGCTACCCTTGGAATTTGCTGAAAGTTGATACCACCTGAGTTTCAATCCACTACACCAATCTTTCTTTCTCTCTGTTTTTTCCCCCTTTCCACAAAAACGCCTGTGTCCTGAAATAGTAAAGGGTGACCAGATAGCAATGACAGTTTTTCCAATGGTTATGTTTCAGCAGCTGTCAAAGTTACCAGTGACATCCAACTGTCAGAATATTCACTAAGGCCTGCCATTTCATCGTGCATCGCTTGACGCTTCCCAAACGTGTGGAAATTATTATAACATATTATCGAATTTCCGGCTCAGTTGTAAATACGGAACGTGAATTTCGTCGTGAGGTAGGTCGTAATCATGGCTTCAGTGCGCAGGCAATTCATCGCACCGTGGAATAGTTTGAGCGTTTGTACACTCTTTTGGACTTTAAGCCACCAACCAGACAGAGATCGGTGCGAAGTGAAGAAAACATAGCCGCCGTAGCGTCCAGTATCGAAGAAGACCCTGAAATGTCAATTCGGCGCCTATCAGCTGAATTGGGCATCGCCAGAGAGTCAACCAGGCTTATTTTGCGGTAGGATTTGGGCCTATATCCGTATAAGATTGTGGTGACGCAAGAAATAAAGCCGGGCGATCATAGACAACGCCGTGAGTTCGGTAATTGGGCGCTGGAAATGTTGGCCGAATCCACAAGTGCTCGACCATTCATCAATGCATCCACAAAGACTGACTGTTTGGTGCAGTTTATGGGACGGCGGCATCATCGGACCTTATTTCTTTCGAAATGAGGAATGAGACACCGTTACCGTCAATGGTCCTCGGTATAGAGCGATGTTATCCGACTTTCTGTAGCCAGAGCTCGACAACATCGATATATCCGAGCTGTGGTTCCAACAAGACGGCGCTACTAAGTGGTGAAGGAGAAATTTGGCGACTGGGTCATCTCACGGCGAGCGTTCATCAATTGGCCGCCGTGATCATGCGACTTGACACCCTTCGATTATTTTCTCTGGGGCTACGTCAAGGCCTTAGTCTAAGATAACCACTTTGGACGAGCTCGAGGCCAACATATTGGACCGGGTCATCAAAAATTGGATCAACCTCTTGATGCACTTCCAGCGAAGTCGAGGCATGTATAATGGCATGAATGTGGCTTCAAAATAAAGCTAGAATTTTATATATCACACCGTTGTTATTTTATTTAAATTTCTTTTCCTATCTTTCTTATCTGGTCATCCGATACCACTATCTGGGTGGTTCTAACAGCTGACTTTACAGCGTTTCCAGGTTATATGATTGGGCACAATGGACCCGAACTGTTGGTCTAAGTGACCGGTGACTCTATTTGTCACAAGGCACCTATCTACCTAACCTAGCATAACCTACGCAAGTGTGTAAACAAGATTTACAAGAAGGGTAAAAAGTCACGAAGAACTAAGAAAAAGGAGAATATCTGGCAAATTTTAAAAAAAGTGGTCACATGTTAGGTTAGACAGCGAAAAAGTGTAAAATTGTGACCTTAGTCGCACAATGGTAGCATGTACCTATCCGTACATATCTTCAAATGGTTCTTCGACCAGGGAGAAATTTGTTGTGATATCATAGTGAACATAGGTACTTCTACGTCTAAGTGTATCTGTACTCATGGTGCAGATAGTAACTCAAATGTAATCCAACCAAAAAGCCGCACTAAAATACAATCCGCACAACAACCCACACACCGCGTGTGATGGAGATTTGTCGGGAAAGAAAATAAGCTACATACTCTAAATAAATTTACTAAAAACCGAGAAGGATTTACGTTTTGCTCATTACCATGCATTACTTTACTAACTTAATCTTGATATAAATAAAGCAAATCCCTCATATTTGTGAAATAGTAGATTTTTACTAAGCTCGTATGTAATGATGCTTGGAATAATTTCCCCGCATTCGACATTGTTCCTTCACAGCCACCGCCGCGCTAGCACCGTCAGCATTTTATACTTAAGGACTTTATTATTTTAATGCCAATGGGAATCCCTCATATTAACTATAAGGATAAGGGAATTTTAAATCTCACAGTTCTCTAATCGGATTACATTCGCAAGTGCATGCATAGAGATTCGGTGTCATGGTCCTTTCGCATGAGCGCGACAGCCTTCATGCTCCCCTTTTTCTTTTTATTTATTTTTTTTTTTTTTTTTTTGTTTGTTGTGATTTTACGAGCATATCCTTCTCTGAGGCGTTCCTTAGAATGAATCCATTAATTTTTCATAAAGAATTTTTCTTACCCACGTGATCATTCTAAAAAAAAAAAAAAAAACAGCGGCTCAGCTTATACTGTATGGGTAGGGTACACATGTGCATGTAAAGAGCAAACATTAAAAATAGCACACGAAAGTTTTCATGTTTTTTTATGCATATATGCCTTATAAGATATATTCCACATTCTGTCAGGTAACGTATATATCAAAAAAAAGAAGCAGCGAAATTGAAATCACCTTCTGTGCAGATATGTGTGAGATTAAATTTTTCAACACTGAACAACGCAATCTGGGAAGATATTGAATTTCAAAAATATACCCGCCATATATACGAATACGTACCTACCATACCGTTCTGGCTTCGGAAATCCATTATGCGAATTTTGAATTTTTTTTTCACAACTTTCGTACGACACCCCCTGGACTCCCGCCAATGTAACACGGGGTAACAGGTTGACAAAGGCAAAATGAGATGTTGTGACGTATTCTTGAGGAGGTTGAGATTTTTTCCGGTTTTTCCTCAATTATGCAGAAAATAAATAAAAAATATTCAACCTTCGAGTGGGAGAATTATTAGATCGAAAAAGGGCGGCAATTACTTCCAATTATTGAGATGAGAATCTAATCGAAATTTCAAGCACAATTCCCACTTGGGTGGCTCCAGCCAGCGCCGCTGCTCGCAGTTCGCAGTTCAATTCATTTCGATTGTTATTGTGAGTAACAGTGAGTGCTTATCAGTGAGTCCCACTACGGCCAGAGGAAGAGTAATCCTAGCGCAAAACTTCACCCCAGTTGTAGGCAGTCAGTTGGATCGGTTGATGAGTGTTTGATTTTTTTTTTCCGGTTTTCGTTTTCATTTATTGGAATCAAATTCTCCATTTTAGCGGAATGCCTTTAAGAGTACTTTATTGCATCAATTATGTTAATGGCTAATAAATCGGGGCTTTGGTTTTTTTTTTCTTCATTTAAATTCCCTCCTTTTCCTGTCTTTGATTAGAAATATGCATACGGCAGCGGGAGGAGGGAGCTGATTTTATTAACGAAATTTTTGGCCAATTCATGGCACGAAGAAGATGAATTTATTTGGTAAATAGAGCTGTTAGCATAAGAAGAAATGAACATAAATAAAAGTTTATGGCAAATGTACATAATAGAGAGAATTGTGGATAGAAAATTTGCTTTAAAGTGAGTAGGTAGGTATCCTTGAAATGCGCTACTCAAACATCCACTCTGCATTTTTTATAAAATCAGTATCGTTTCATATGAGCAAATCCTGTCGGTGAGTGCTTTGTTGATCACAGAACAATCTCAAAAATTCAGTGAATAGATTCGATTATTGTCGTTGCATGGGTTATACATAGTTGACGAGGTCTTCAATGCAGAAAGGGCTTACACTGGTATAAGCCATTTCTGAATTTTCTATGTTTCTATTTATATATCTGCCAAAGTTCGAAATGGTGAATAGAATTTATTGATGTCAACAACATTTGTTATGCACTCTTCACATTGAAGCTAAGGTAAATTCTTTGTTTTTAAAATAATCTTCTCTCAGGAGAAGCTCAACTCAAAACGCTGGGACAGCGTAGCGCCCATAGGTATCAACATATGTTTGTTGATCCTACTCTTGATATATATATCCTTGGAGTGGATTGTATAGTTAACTTGTTCTGTACAAATTATTTTTCTGGAGATATGTTCGCACGGTAGTCAAGGGGACACAGATGTGATGGGTTCTAGTGGCATGCCTAGTAGGACGCACATTGCTAGGGATCATTCATTTATTTTTTGCGTGACAACTGACAGTTCAGGGTTATTAAAAATGGAGTGCTATACGAAAAAAACAATACGTTTTCATTGTTGAGCAATATTTTTAAAAATAATGAAGGTTTGGCAGCTACAGTTCGCAATTTTTGTACAAAATATGGCAGGAATAGCGATTTAACTTCATCAACTGTGAAGAGATTAATTCAAAATTCAGGGTGACTGGATCAATTAGTGGCCGTCCTTTAACAAGCCGTTCAACACAAAACATCGAAGCAGTTCTTGAGAGTGTTGTTGGGAATCCAGGAACTTTAATTTGGAACTGTGGTCAAGAATTGGACATTTCGAGAAGCTCTCTACACAAGAACTGAAGCCTACTGACAATGCACAGCGAAGAGAGTTCTTTGAATTGATTATGGAACAACAACAAGTGGATGCTGATTTTTCAAACAAAATCATCTTCAGTGATGAGGCTCATTTCCATCTTGATGGCTTTGTTAATCATCAAAATTGTCGAATTTGGGGTTCAGAAAATCCACGAGTGATTATTGAGAAACAAATGCATCCACAACGTGTCACTGTTTGGTACGGATTTTGAGCTGGAAGCATCATCCTACCTTTCTTCTTTGAAAATGCAGCTAGTCAGGTAATATCAATTAATGGTGCTAGCTATCGCGACATGATAATCCAGTTTTTTGTGCCTAAATTTGCAAGATATGGATGTGGACGACATGTGCTTTTAACAAGACGGTGCAACATGCCATACAGCGCGAGAAACAATTCAATTACTGCAAAAGTCGTTTCCTGGTCATGTAGTTTCCAATTTTGAAGTCTGAGGTTTATGTCAACAAGCCGACGACCACCCACGCTTTGAAGGAGCAAATTGAGCGCTGTGTAAATTCAGCCAAATTTATGCAAAGCGGTTGTGGGAACATTTCGACAAAAGAGTGCGTATGTGCCAGCAAAGCCGTGGAGGCCATTTACCCGATATGCTATTCCATATATAACCCTATACTGTATACTGTATGAATCATCAAAATATTTACAATTTTTAATTACAAACATGTGTTTTCTATTGAAATAACTTCTTGAATTTTTATAATAGAAGCAACTGTTTGCTACCAGCCTTCGATGAGCCATCGATTGCGGCCTGAATATTGGTTAGGGATCTTCAATCCAAGCGTGAGAACAATTCTCAAGTGGAAGACTACCTTCTGCTTTTGCAGAGGGTGGGGGTTGACTGCTCCGATATGTAGTATCTGTTGGCTCTAAAAAGCTAGTAGTTCAATATCATGGACGCTTAGTTTGCAATGCTGGACTTGGCTGTGCAGCCAAAAGATTTGTTTTTTTTTTCGTCGCATGAAAGTCGATTAAGTTCGTTGTTCCCCACTGGAAGGTTCTCTGTCGCTCTCAATTTAATTAGTGGAAGGATGCATCTCTCACGACGTAAGGTATTTGTATTCGAGGGCATGTTGTTCGAAGAAGGAGTATTAGGGGTACAAGGATCTTGCTCTTTGTAAAGTTTATTTGTATAATAGTTTGTAGGTTTATGCCGTTTCCAAACGATTTTTTTTGGATGGGAGACAATTTTACTCTCAGATGTTTGTCAGGAGGTGGGAACTTGAAAAAATTCTTTGGTGTTTTCTGGGACTCAAACTTTGAATCTCCCACTCAGTAATCATACACTTAACCACTGAGCCGTGAGCATAAACCTCGTTCAGAAATTTTATAGGAAAGCACAGCATTTAATGAGAATGGCGAATGGTTTGTGGTCTTCTACAATCGCCGTCTCATTAACTGCACACTATTTGAGCATAAAAATGCCACAAAATTAAGTCATTAAGTAGGTATAAAATATCTACATACGAGTAGAAGTAGTCTCTTAAACGTTCGAAATAAGCGTGGAGCCTGTATTGCAATGTCAACAGCACGTGGTGATCAACGTGGTTTATTCGCCTTCGAACTGAGTCTGCCTGAACAGAGAGAAATAAGCGTTATTTATAAATCCACACTCAATACCAAGTTGGGATCCTTCATTGCTTTAAAATTTTAAGAATCATCTCACTGAAGAATCCGAAACTATTAGCAGCTAAGTGAAAACTAATTTGCCAATAGGGCGCAAAGATTTGTCGGTTTAAAATAGAAATACCATAGCACATGGCTGTATTGAAGATGGTTTTTCCTGATGTCCGAATCGCAGCTTTTTAAGGCTGAAAACTTTTCATATATATTTGTTAAGTGGAACATTTTAGAGAGCTTCTTTGCCTCTTCATTTCATTTTAAGCCAAATCGGTAGAGAGAGTTCAGCTGGACAAACAGTGACAGTGTTCATGGTCCCTAACCCGAATGATCTATCTGTAGATAAAGTCAGAATCAATATGATATTGTATTTGAATTTCTTTTCCTATCGTTCTTATCTGGTCACCCTATATATTGGCAGACTTTCTGCTTCCACCCATGAGAAATGCATTAAAATTGTCTGAAAGAAACGGGGACATTTGATGGAGTGGGAAAACTGGAAGATCTTTTCGATTTAACTCTCAGTATTCCAAAGCAAGTTGGAAATAGCTGACGATTAGTACCGCCAAGAAAAAAAAACCCCCCCAACCTCCAATAAGCATTTTCAGACAATAGCTATGTAAAATAATTGACACCTTTATTTCAAATCTATCTCGGACTGTACATCCATCCAAAGTATAGTAAGATCCAGCTACGTACCTAGTAACTTAAGAAGTTTTGAAATTTATACTCTTCTAGATTTCACTTCGAACCTTTTTAGCGACTATTAAACTCCACCTTCTTGGGAATACATTGACAGGTAAAGGTAATAATATATTATCCCTTATATAGCATAATTTCCTCTATAAATTACACTATTTGCATGTCATAAAGATTGACAAAAAAAAACATGCTACCAGTTAAGCGCAGTGTTTTTAGCTCCATCAGCAAATCTCTCTGATCCTTTGCAGTTCATTTTTCTTTTGTTTTTCATACGCTTCTCGAAGAGCAGGCTTGGAAATTAAATTATAAGGATACACCACCACCACCCAGAGCTCTATCCCATTTCAAGATATTACCAATATACTTGCTACCGAACACCGTATTCGGGAAATGCAATTTCTCTTATTTCCATGCATGGTTACCAAAGCGTAGAGTCGCTTTTTCGAAAAGCAAGGCGTCAGCAACAAGGACATACCCTACCAAAGAAACCAGATATTTTTTCCTTCTTTTCTCATCTAACGACATTGAACGGGTAAAAAACAAAAAAAAAAAAAAAAGGAAAAGGCAAACTCCTGTGTGCATTTTCAGCACTTCTTGAGGTAGTTGAAACTTTTAAGGATGCACGGTATTTTCCCATTTCCTTGGCTTTTATAAGATATCCTTGTTGAGCTGCATTTATATACTTTTTAGTTTCGTTTTCATCTATTTAACTGGGGAGGGAACTTTCATTTTTTGTGTCGCTTTTCCTGTTATTATTTTTGTACCATGATATTATTGTTCACAGAAGCATTCGATAACAGGAGCCTGGATAGCTCTTAAGATAATAATTTTGTTTGTATTATTTTTACTTTGTTGTCTCGGAGATCTTTTCACCGAAGGAAGTCTCTAGTGAAACGAAGACTTAAATTAACTTGCTGATGGATTCTTATTCTCTTTCGTGAAATGAAATTTAAGCTGTGTATAGAGAGCCCAAAAAGAATAAGTTAAAACTTATAAGTGTACAACGAAGGATAGCTGTTTTGCTCTTGCCTAATGGAGCTATATCTCTGAATATGTAGCTGTGTTTTTAAATATTTTATTCTGATAGTATGACAGGAGAAACATGTCAGGTTTCTTTCTTTATAGACATGTGACGACAGCCAGGATATTCACTACTGCTTACTGGCAGGGCAGAAGGAAACGCTCGGTACCTAAATTACTGTAATGTACTTATGGGTGTTGTCCATCATCATTAAGAGTTCCGGTAAGTTGCGAGGACAACCTACCCACTGAAATATTGACAAAACTTATTAGCGGACTGTATGGCTTTGAATGAGCCTTCTAAACTAAACAAGGTGCTCTAGTAAAGGGACGGTTTCCAAAACACACTGTGCTAACACAAAACTACAATAACTTCTAATTTTATCCAACAGAAAAACACGAGTGATCTTATAGTGATAAGACTCAAATATAGGGTGAATAAAATTGGTCAAGTGCTAATTGGGGCTCGCATGATTAGTGGTCTGTACTCGTATTCTAATTTGGCTTCTAAAAGAAAAGAAAAAGGGAAGGGATTAAGTATATAAACATAAAAATAAACACTTTCTATTCCATGCCTACATGTCTGTTTGCTCTTACATGGGTCGCTCGAACTGCAGATCAAAAGTTTGAGGCCTACTTAGACAACTGATTTCATTCATGTATGGAGATTGAATTTTATGAATTACATTGGGTTTTTTTTACTTAAATTTTCAACCTGAACAATACACAACACGCATATTACTCGTACACCCACATTTTTGAACAAAAGTGGAAAAAACCGCTTTTGTGGCTTATTGAGAATACGAGTAACTAATAACTTTTGGTTGTTGTTTCAGCACTTGTTTAAGACTCCTTACATCTCAAAACTCAAAATTTGTCGACCTGGATTGCAAGGGTCTTTATGTAAGATCCTTGCAAAGTCACACTTTGAAGTCAAAAGAATTTATTTGAGATTCTTCGGGTCTTGAGTAAACAACTCATTTAAAATGGGAAAAGTCTCGAAAACCACAATCGAGAAAGGATCTGCAATCATCACCTTTCTTAAAGAAGCCAAATCGCAGCGGGAAGTTGATTCGCAGTCGAAAGTATCAAGGTGCTGGATTCAACGTACCATTGAACGACATTTTCAAACCGAAAATCTTGAGACTAATCCACAGTCAGGACGGCCTAGAGCTACAAATAAACACGCGGATCGGCTAACGAAGTAGCCGTTTGCACAACAAGCAAACGAAGTAGATGAAAAACAGCACCCGAAATACGTGTCGAAATAAATGAAACACGGAACAAACCGCTGTCCTTGACAACTGAAGACATGCTGGACTATTTGGGCAAGTTGCTGTTCGAAAATCTCTGCTGGGACCACAAAACAAACAGAAGAGGGTAGAATGGGCCAAAAAGAATAAGGTCTGGACGGACGAAGATTTCAACAGACTTTTATGGAGCCATGAATTTAAGTTCGAGGTATTTGGCACAAAACGGAGAGTTTTCGTTCGACTCAGCGCTGAACAAAAGATGCTACCAGACTGTGTGGTTCCTACGGTCAAGAATGGAGGCGGATCTGTTATGGCTGGGGATGTTTCCCTTCAAGTGGAGTGGGAGATCTGGCTCGAGTGATTGAAGGAGGCATACAAAACAATATTGGAAGAAAATGATGTGACCTCTGGGTGAAGAACTTGTTTCATGCCCCCAAAATCCCACACAGAAATTTTTTTATTTTTTCCTTCATTATTTTCGATTCAGCGCATATTATTTTAATACAAAATTTCAGCTCTCTATGTCTAACGGTTCAGAAATTACAATCGCGTGACATACTGACAGATAGGTCGTGTCGTTAAAATTCAAAAAGTGCTTAATAGAATACCATTAAGTTGCTGCTCACTGAAACTGGTACCAAGATCAAACAAATCAGACTGAGAAACCTACAAACAAGGCGTAGGAAGCTCATTCAGAGTGAACAGAGTTGTGAAAAACAGACATAATGTGGTAATAAAGAGGCAGCCCCTATCAAAAAGGTTCTATCTATCAACAATTTGGCTACGCTATGTTCTTCTCCAACTTTTTAAGTAATCCGATAACTTCATGAAGGTTGCGGGAAATTACGCAAAATTAAATATAAATCGAAAAAAAAAAAATAAAAAATCTGTGCAACACCCTGCTTGAGATTTTTACATCGTTCGAGACCTAGTGTAGTTCTGGAAGACACATATGAATTGTACGCAATAAATAAATTGAATGATATGACTGACAGTGCTTCAAAAATCTAAAATTCGGCACAATTTTATTTTTTCTCCATAGTTCTTCTGTTTTTCATAGAGTCTTCTTCGACGTGCGGAAAAACCGCAGAAATATAACGAAGTTGTATATATGTACTCGTATGTAAGAAAAATGTTTACTGTAACAGCGTGTAGCTATGTCGATAATAAGAAATTCGGCTTTATTTTTTGTGGTCCCTAATAAGTATATACAAAGCTATAACTTTTTTTCTCATCCCTAGGCTTCGGGATATAGCGATTAGAAGTACGCATACTACGAAACTTTTTAGGAAAATATTATAAATATTTAAAAGCGAGATACAATTCTTATGAGAAATAGAGTAAATAATAGGTTAGGTTAGGTTAGGTTAGGTTGAGGTGGCTGTCAGCTAAAAGCCAACACACTTAGAACAATAATAGGACCATTGTGATAACACATGGGTTTGGGAAGCGGTCTCTAGCCTACTCAGTGAACCATTTTGAGCTTCTAATGAAGCATAGGAGGTCGCTAAGATGTATTTTTTTTAGATTATTTAGGTCGCTGAAACAGAAGGCTCCTAAGTGGAACATCCTTCTTTGAGAGGAAGCTAGGTAGATATCATTTGAGAAAACTCCAAGCCTTGTTGCATGTTGCCTACTAGACAGTGTCCAGTGATGACATGCAGTCTATTGAGAGAAATCAAATTCTTAGACCGTTTAATATCCAGCTTAGGCCAAATCTGTTTTGTCGCTAGACAAGTTGTACCACTTGTCCACCTAGAATTTGTCCTTTCAATAGCATCCAGCTTTAATTTAAGTTTGCACGTAGCGATCGGCATACCCAGTGAACTTTTGTCTGGAAGGATGGGTATTGTTGTTCCATGTCTGGACTTACAATTCGTTAACCTTACAATTTCCTGGAATGTCCCTATGCCCAAGCATCCAAATTAGGTGAATATTGAAGCTGAGCTAGCTGTCATTTGCCTACCAAAAATGTCGAGGGGTGTTAAATGAAAAAGAGTGTCCATAGCTGCGAAGGTGTAGTTCGCAGTGCTCCGCTAATACACAGACAGGCTGAATGATGGACCTTGCTTAATATCTGCTGGTTTATCACCTTATAGAAGGCAATCCACCAGACTCTTTCATATATAAAGGGTGGTTAAATTTTAAGGGCCGATGTTGAATGTGAACCACACCTAAACGTCAAGTTTTTTTCTGCATTTCATTTGACATTTCTCAATTTCAGACTAACTCAATTTGAACCATGGAAAGATACACAATCGAGCAACGCGTTAAAGTTATTCAGGCTTATTATGAAAATGGGCGTTCAAATCAAAATGCATATCGTGCATTTCGTGATTTTTTCGGTCAATTTAATCGTCCAAATGTGCGTACAATCGGAAAAATCCTGCAAATTTGTGCAAACCGGGTCTGTAGGAGATGTGAAAACACCAGTGCATGCTCGTACAGCTCGTACGCTGCTGTTCGCGATAGTGTGGCTGAAGAGCCGTCCACCTCAACTCGTCGTCGTGCCCAACAATTGCACCTCTCACGCTCGTCGTTGATGAACATTATGCATAAAGACTTGCATTTACGCGCTTACAAGGTGCAATTGACTCAAGAACTAAAGCCTCTTGACCATTTCAAGCGTCGTCAATGGTCACAATGGTGGCAAGAAATGGCAACAGTGGATGATCAATTTTCTTCAGTGATGAGGCACATTTTCACCTCAGTGGATTCGTCAATAAGCAGAATTGCCGCATTTGGGCGAATGATAATCCAAGAGTGATTGTCGAAAAACCAAAGCACACACAAAGAGTGACTGTTTGGTGCGGTTTATGGGCTGGCGGCATCATCGGGCCGTATTTTTTCCAAAATGAGGCCGGTCAGGCAGTTCCTGTGAATGGTGTTCGCTATCGTGAGATGATAACGAACTTTTTATGGCCCGAATTGGAAGATATGGATGTGGACGATATGTGGTTTCAACAGGATGGTGCCACTTGCCACACAGCTAACGAAACAATGGCTCTTTTGCGCGACAAATTCAATGGACGTGTTATCTCACGTGGTGGCGATGTCAATTGGCCGCCAAGATCATGTGATTTGACACCGTTGGACTTCTTTCTTTGGGGTTATTTGAAAGAAAAGGTGTACGTCGATAAGCCAGCAACAATTCAAGAGCTAAAGGATGAGATAATTCGGCACATTAACGGCATAGAACCTCAATTATGCCTCAGCGTCATCGAAAATTTGGACCATCAGATGAAGGTGTGCCGCCGAGGTCGCGGCGGCCATTTGGCCGATATTTTGTTCCATACATAATTGAACCATACCAATATTATCATAATAAAAAGAAATGACAGTAATTTCCTAAATAATTTGTGTTTTATTCAAAATCAACATCGGCCCTTAAAACTTAACCACCCTTTATTAGGTTTCCAGCTTAGTTTTCTGTTCAACATAAGACCCAGATAATTTGCTTCGTTGGAGAAGGTAAAGCTTATTCTATTAAGGGATGGAGGGTCAATGGGTGGGATTTTATATTTCGTTGAGAAGAGAACAAGTTCGGTTTTGTGGAGATAACAAGCCTTAGCTAAATATTAGCTCTTGTTGTACCGCCTTCTTATGCGATTTTAATAGTTTTAGGCGCACTTACCAAATTTCATCGAAATCCATTCAGTGGTTCTTGTGTTAGCTTTGTAACAGAGAGTTTCAGCCTCATTAAATTTGAATGAAATGATTTAAAACGCAGTTATCTATGTATGTACTGCAATACAATTTTTAATAGAAACTTCATCAAACTCCGTTCAGTGGTTCTTAAGTACGGGGTGTCACAAGTGAAAATACTAAAATCAAACCTAAAAAAAATTGTTCGACTTTGATATAATATATTTTCTTAATTTTTGGGAAAAACCACTAAACAATCATTTCTAGTGTTGCGAACCAGAATGATATAAACGAAACACTGATGAGCAGAATGTACCATAAGAAAAAAAAAAAAAAATTCTAGACCCCGTCATGCGATATATCAAATTAAAGCTGAACTTCCAAAGAGTCCAAAAGTACAAAATATATTTTGTGTGATAAATTTCGTTGAACACAAAAACTGGAAAACCCCGACATTTTTTTTTTTAATTTAACAAAGCCCAATGTACAGACGTGAAAATGTATTATTTATCCGAAAAATGTCAACAAGCCGATTCGCGCATTATTAAGTGATTTTCGCGGAAAAAACCAAGGAACCTTTAGCATGTGTTTCAGTACACTTAAATAAGACATATTTCAACATTTCCAGCCAAACGCTACTTATTCTGTGGTTTGACCTAAATTTCACTAAAAATTCCTGGGCTTAATCAACCTGTATGAATATAAACTGATATCTGAACTTCCAATAGATAATCATTTAAGGATTATGACATACATTCCTATAGACTTCATTGCAGGTAACATATTTTAATATGCTACTAGTCTCTGTATCCATTGCACCAAGAACTGCGTCAGGAAGTAATGTATTTAGTTCTTCGACTTGACCTAAATCTTACAGTGGCCTTTATTCAAGTACATAGAACAAAGTAATGCCATTCATGCAAGAGTAACAGGATAACACGAATCGTTGTATACTGTGGTACGTACCATCATGCACCAACTTTCATTCTGCACTTCAGCATTCTTTCCTTCGCAGCATTCGTTTTTAATTGGTTTTTAATTTACTAAGCTTTCAGGCTCATCCTTCTTTGCCCACTTAAATAAGTTTCCAAGTTAATTACGGTGAATTTACCCCAAGGACCCATCTAGCTAATTATGTAAACTACTAGCGTACAATTGGTACAAGACAAACTAAACTAATTAACGAAAGTAGTTCAGCGATAAATTGATATTTTGCATTGCATACATACATATGTAAGTATAAACATGTATGGATCCACAAGTACCTACATGATTAAGATAAATTTATATACGTAGTAATCAGAGAGTGTTTTAAATATTCATGGCATTCACTGTTTGGGGCCTTGAGGCCAGCAGATGAAAACTTTCGTCGTTCCTCATTTCTGGGATTCCTTCTTAATATATGCACATTACAATCAGAGCATCCCTCCATTCAGACATTCCACCAAAGGAAGGATCCTCGGCAGACAAACCCCGTGAGACTACATCGATGATAAAAACTTATTGCATAACATTTCCGATTGAAAGTTTACCACCCAACCGCTCCTTGCCTGTTTTACTCGTATTTGTGTTGTTTATATCTCTCCACCCACTACTGACTCCACCTCGCTAGTAAATAAAGTTCCAAAAACTTGTACAAACGAAACAATTAAACGAAACAAAGGAAAGTTTGCGCATCCCGAGCTGAATTGCAAATGTGATGAGCTACGAATAGAAGCTATTCTATCTGGTTACAGAGCAGACTAAGTGAAGTACGCTATACTGTGGTACCTAAATTAATCCAATCCACTTAGCCTATTCGATTCGCACTAATCGACTTTCAGATATTTTCCGCAGAAATGGACAATCTACTCTCGACTAAAGGATAAAAGTACGCGCGCACACACACACACTGGCACAAGTGCTGAGTCCTGAAATTTATTCTACAGACGCCTTTTTCACCCTGTCATCGTTTTTATCCCTTTTCAAGGCTAAGACAATTTTTATAACCGGACATGAAATCGTCATTAGGTATCGTACCCACACACACACAAACACACACACACTCGCCTATCAGCTTTAGGCGGGCTACCACTCCAAATCACCATTTCACTTACCATCGACGATATGTACTCGAACTGATGTTGGATTTGCATTTGATGGCGTACACGTATACAGTCCCGAATCCTGTTGGATGGCTTTCTGAACCAATAACCGGCTGGTTGTAAGGACACCTTTTTCTGTTACTAATGATATTCCACCTCGGGGTGAATCGAAATTTATGACCTAAAACGGCACAAAAAAAAAATAAGGAAAGTACAGTAAAAATACATAGCAGATAGTTAGTAGGGTAGTAAGATTTATCCTGCCTATCAGGGCTATCATCTGCATAGATGTGTGTCAAGTGATTTGGGCAATTCCATGCAGATGTGTGCCCCGTTAGTAACTCAATATGTACATACGTTCGGTAGGTGTATGAAGGAAATGGCTAATTGACTTACTTGACGGTTGTGCGACCATATAACTGTGGGCGGAGGTTCTGGGGCGAATTTAACTATACATGTTAGGTTTATTGTTGATCCCCTGTTGATGTGAAGCTCAGGTCCACCAATTACTTCGGTAATGGGTTCTGAAAAACAGAAGAAATAAAAATTAACGACACTAATTACAACAGTTGTTGTTGTTGTTGTTGTTGTTGTGAGTAGTTCAGTTTATTTTGATGTTCCAATTACTTTAATATTGTGAAGGACACTAAACATGGTGCTCTGAGTAGTTATGTCGTAAAAGTTAATAAATTCATGTTCATCATAAATTTATTTGTTGCTTAATTCAAGAAAGTTTACACGGAAACTAGGTATTGGTGTATAACGTATGTTAGTTTTTGCCAGCTTCATTGGTATGATGGTACTTACCTACTTCGGCTGAGAGAAGTAACTTCAATTCAATCCATTTTTATTGGGTATTAAATTCACATGGAATTATTTTTCAATAGAGGTGGGAACTAATCCGACTGTATTCAGGGAATTTTATTCACAATTTATAAACAGACTTGACTATCCACCATAGTACATGTCGAAATCAATTTTCAAACACCAGAGTTATCTGGAGCAACAATGAGATGTTATAGAATACGAGTAGAAGATATATTAATTCTGTGTTTGCATCGGATTTGTATTAACTCTAACATAGGAAAGTTGAGTAGTTCTTACTCGTAATGGCTTTTAAGCTGGATTTACACCTTCATTGTTCGTTGTTGGTAGTACGTGGTACAACAAAGATGTAAATGGAAAAACCAAACCCATTTGATACGAGTATCTTATCGAATGCTATATAGAATTGTTATAAATGCAGAATTGTTCGATGAACCTTTTTGTGCAGAGGTGTGTAATTTATTTCCAGTAAACTCGCATTTGATGGAGCGAAAATCCATATACCATTGCAACCAAAGTGTAGCGTTTGCATTATAATACCAGCACCGAGCTAAATAAAAAAAAAAAAAAAAAAACATACAGGAAAGTAACGATCCATCTGAAATGAATCGCATGATACCCTTCGTCCATCCTCTTAATAACGCTGGCGAGGCGTTGTGAAATTTCAATAATACATACAAAAATATAAAAAAAAAATACAGATAAGTTAAAATGTATCTGAAACGGATCGTGTGATACCCTATATATATATTTCCGCGTTTTTAAGAGATTTTATCAGAAAGACTGCTGCTATGTCTTTTCGTTATAAGAAAGTTTTTTTTTTTTTTGTAATTTCCGTACCCCAAAGGTTATATAAATACCCTTAAATTATTTCAGGGCACGGAAGTTTTTAGAAAGTGGGAGAGAAAGAAAGATTGGTGTAGTGGTTTTGGTCAGGTGATATTAAGTTTCAGTAAACTCCAAGGGTAGCGTCCAGATAACTGGGGAGAATTTTTGTTTTGCTGTTGCTTATTATTTACAGTATTTTTTTTGCCATCCTCCTGATGTCATCATCATGATCAAGTTGCATTTTCAGCCATATGTCCGCCCCACTGCTAGTGTTATGCCTTTGCAGTAGAGTTGACATGAGCTTCGCAATTGATCGACTTTTTTATTTATTGCATACAATGGATGATTCTTGACATCAGGATTTGAACCGTGAACCTGCAGCGTGACAAGCGATGATGTTACTACTACACCATGGTCACCCGTGGGATGTTTGTTGGCATTTGTAAAATAAGTTCATCGTAAATAACTTTGAGAAAGCAAAATGTGTTTTTTTGCGGAAAACGCCCCTTAAATGTGGGCGCGGTCAAGTGCGATATAATGTTTGTACGAAAAGTAGAAAAAAAATCAACGTTTACATATTTTATGAGGACAATATTTTTCAGTTTCGAGCTAAAATATTGGAAAAAGGACATTTTTTTAAGAATGGGCGTGTTTGTGGAAGGATTAAAAACTTTTTTGTACTTTTACTGCTTAGGGTTGTACAAAGATTATGTATATATGAAGTACCACCTCCCTAGCTCAGAATTTAAAGCCCAACAAGGGGCGATATATAGACAGATGGATGGACGGACGGAAATGGCTACAATACTTTTGGGGTCTAACGTTATTATTTGCATACATGTTGCAAACTATGAGCCAAAATTACACCCTACTCGTATACTAAGGGTACAATGATGTATGTAAATGATAGTGATTGCTAGTGTACGTTGCTCGGCGCTCGCAGAAGAAGGTTTGTCGAATAACGAAGGAACAACAAGGGTGTAAGTTCTGCTTTAAATCCTTCCTAGACCTGCACCACGGTTTGACTATTTGGAGAGCGGCAGTCCCATTCCCCAAATGGTGAGTGCTAATTTCTCCTCCCCTCTCACTTTCAGTTCTAAAAATACGGGGTGTTTCTGGGTGGATTGCACAAAGTTGTCCACTTGCTAAAAGGATTCTATGCATGTATGGTGTATAACATTTCATGTCCCTAGTTCAAAATTTAAGGTTCAACAACTGGTGACATGCAGGCAGATGGACAGATGGACGGACAGACGTGCACTCGTACGTACGCTGCTGATCAGAGATATAAAGGATCTAGAGGACACAGGTTTTTAATTAAAAATTGTAAATATTTTGATGATACATAAAGTATACAGTATAGGGTTATGTATGGAATAGCATATCGGGTAAATAGCTTCTACGACTTTGCTGCCAAAGAAAAAAGTCCAACGGCATTAAATCATATGATCTGGGCGGCCAATTCTGATCAACGAAACTGGAAATTACACGACCAGGAAATGACTCATACAGTAATTGAATTGTTTCTCAGGCTGTATGGCATGCGGCACCGTCTTGCTGAAACCACATGTCGTCCACATCCATATCTTGCAATTCAGGTACAAAATATAATGTCGCGATAGCAAGCACCATTAACTGTTATTGCCTGACCAGCCTCATTTTCAAAGAAGAATGGTCCGATGATGCCTGCAGCCCAAAATCCGCACCAAACAGTGACATGTTGTGGATGCATTTGTTTCTCAATAATCTCTCGTGGTTTTTCTGAACCCCAAATTTGACAATTTTGACGACTAACAAAGCCATTAAGATGAAAATGATCCTCATCCCTGAAGATAATTTTGTTTGAAAAATCAGCATCCACTTGTTGTTGTTCGATAATCCATTTAACGAACTCTCTTCGCTGTGCGTGGTCAGTAGGCTTCAGTTTTTGAGCCAATTGAACTTTGTATGCATGAATATGTAGAGAGCTTCTTGAAGTATCCAATTCTTGACCACGGTGCCGAATTTATGTTCCTAAACTCTCACAACACTCTCACGAACTGCTTCAATGTTTTGCATTGAACGACTTGTTGAAAGACGGGCAGAGTGTCTAAGATCACTAATTGATCCAGTCCCCCTGATTTTTGAATTTATCTCTTCACAGTTGATGAAGTTAAATCACTATTCCGAAAATTGCGAACTGTAGCTGTCAAACCTTCATTATTTTTAAAATATTGCTCAACAATGAAAACGCTTTGTTCTTTCGTGTAGCACTCCATTTTTAATTACCCTGAACTGTCAGCTGTCACGCTGTCTTTTTTTTTCGTTGGCAACACTTTATCGCACAAATGGCGCAAAATTCAAATCTTTCGTGAATTTTGGGACACCCTTTATATACTTTTGGGGGTCTGTCGTTATTATTTCTCTATGTTACAAACTATGTATTCAAATTAATATACCCCATGGATTAGGGTCTAAAAAGTGGTTTTGATATTTCAGGGGGTTGGAACTATCACTAAGTGTTTCGAAAATCTTCGCGGCATTTATAATACATTAGCAATTCAACACATTTCAAAATATTTCTGAAGTGGTCAAATTACTCGTACGAGCGATAAGACTACTCGAGTGGATATTGGAAAACACTGCTATGATATGGAAGTCGGAGTGATTTTGATAATTTGCAGATCTAAATGCTACTTTTGCTAAGTAAGCCTAGTATCCTGTTCAGGTGAAAGTTACGTTATTGAATTAATTAATGATTTCGGAAAATAGCCTTTTGAATAAATTGAGCACATCGGACTTGTCAGAAATATAAAGCTCTGAATATTGTTTAAGAAATATAATATTTATAATTTGTCTTTAAATTGTCCGTAATTAAGTATTATTTATTTTTTGGTATAATATACTCTAGCAAGTTCCCAAAAAAACGTTATAAAACCAATAAACTTCTATCTCGTATCGTTACCAAGAAAAATTAAAAAAAAATAAAGTTACAAAGACAAATTTGCCTGTGTTGTGTAGCACGCAGGTCTATCCTCTTGGAACCACATATCACTCACATCAAAGTTTTCAATGTTAGGCAAGAAAAAATTGGTTATCATTTGACCATAGGCTCTGTATTTCCCCATCACTACAACCTTCAAACATTTAAAGCCAACGTGCACAGGCTTCTCCTCTGTTCCTCTTCCCCCTGTTTCTAAATGGCGTGCGCAAATTATAAAAAAAAGGAATCTGAGTTGGTAACTATAGATACCTGCAACAGACATACCCGTAAAGTAAACAAATACTCAATCCCTAAACCTCTTTACGTTGTATTGGAGAAAAGCTAAATTGAAGTTGTTTCAAAATTAATGGAGCTTGTGAAAAAAATCTCTGGGGAAATTCGATAAGCTTCAACCTTAAAAGTAACATTTCTCATAGGAACAGTAAATACTTCTTATTTTGGGCTAGGTACGTAACAACTCAAAAATTTGTTAGCACAGGGTATATATAACACCATTAATTCGAACAATGGAATTATAAGGCTTAACCCAAACACCAAAGAGAAGACGATCATCCGAATAGAAAATCCCCCGTGAAATATGAACCTCAAAGAAATGTCCTTCAAAAGGCAATGAAATCTTTGACCAGTCACAATGGTGTGGCTTCTCTAGTAAATCACCGCTTCACCTGTTGACTATAACAATGTAGGCCCAGACAGTATTCGTTGGAAATCCTCTGTTGTGGTGATCGCATTTGTTTGGACATAACAAAGCAAATCCCTTTAACAGCGGTAATTCGCGAGAACAAAAAAAGTCCTCCTACTTTATCGTTTGCCTCGCTTTAAATTTTATTTCGTTTCAAAATTTCATAGTGATAAATAAGTGAGAGGCGAAAATTAAAAAAAGAAAAAAAGTGAAAAATCGTTCATCTTTGATACCGGTAAGCGTAAGCCCAGCGAAACATAATCCATTTGTCGTAAAAAGATGAAAACCCTGACCCGTATCAATATGCAGATTTCCAAAAAAGGATATGGGTCATCTGTCAGATAAACATACAGCCACGCAACCAAACTGATTGACTAGGGTGGTCCTGATACTGCCACAACAAACGGACACCGACAATTGTGCAACGGCAAGTGTATCGTTCCATTACGTGCGCAGATGCTGCTTGAGTGTGGGTGGTTAGGTTTGCTTTGCTGTGGTAATTCTGGATCATGACCATCTCTTGTTGATACGATAAATATATTTTATTCCACTCTTTGGTTAGGGGTAAATTCGAGTGCGTTTCGCACGCACAAATGTGCGAAAATGCGAGAAATTGTGGATATTTGAAAATACGAAAGTGTCTCCGCGCTTGACAGAACAGCTGAGGCTGAGCTATTTCAGAGTTTATTACTGGAGCGTACTAATGACATTGATGTGCGATTTTTTTTTTAGGGCACTCGGTTGGGTGTTGTGGTTTTAATTTCGCTCTGGATCGCGGTTGCGTTGGAAATGGTGTTCATTTTGCAAGGATTTTCTAGGCATGGTGGGGAATATTTGAGGCCTCTTTTTGTGACAGATGAAAATTTCTTTCAGAGAATTAATTTCAAATGGGTGAACTTAAGTGCTTTTAAGCTTTTTAATTAGGATGATGGTATCTAAATGTTGAAATAGGGTTTCGATTGTGAAAATTTATTTCTGTGAAAATAAATGGTCACGGAAAGTCAACTGCGAAATCTTTGACAAGTATATTAACTAGTCAAAGGGGGTGAACTATTAAGCCGCTGAATAACGTTCAAGCTTCGCAATGGCGATCTGCTTTTTAAAGAGAGTACCCCTATAGGAGCAAATATGTACCTATACATTGAATATACTGTAATGGTGATCAAATTTCTTGTAAACCATCCGCTTTAAGGCAATACTCAAACAGCAGAGGGCTAGTTAAATGAAACCGATGTAAGTTCATTCCCCATGTCGTGTCACCAAGGTTGACAGGACACACAGTCGATTTGACAATCCCTTATCTGTAGGTCCAGTGAGTGAAGTTTAAGAAAAATCGGCAACATTCTTTACCTAGGCTGTGAACATTTTGTAGATGACCAAGAAAAATGCATAACAAACATCCTTGCAAAACATCAGCGAGTAACCAAAATTAACAAGGAAGGCGAAATGTGTAATTTCAAAACTCCTATGAATAAAAAGTCTCCTCACAAAAACCTGGAGAAAGATGGACTAACTTCTCTTCATAGATCCCTAATATCCTTAAGCATTATTTCCCCATCGTCATCAGAGTCTCAGGCAAACATCTGCCAATCAGTAAGGATATGATGCAGTCGACTGTATGTAAACATACCCAAAATCAAACTGGTACTTTTCGAAAAACTTCTCGAGGCATGTACTATTCTAACATTTTCAAATCATGATAGGATAACTTCTAGACACCAAAGCCAGTTGGATGGTAAGCTAAGAAGAAAGACTCAAGGAGGACAGAATTATTCTCTTGTATAGGGTGACCGGATAAGAACGATAGGAAAAGAAATTTAAATAAAACAACAAATGTGTGAGATATTAAATTGATTCTCACTTTATTTTGAAGCTACGTTCATGCCATTATGTATGAAATAGCACATCATTTAAACGGCCGCCTCGGCTTCACTGGCAGTGCTTCAAGCGGTTGTCACAGTTTTTGATGACTCGGTCCAATATGTGCGGCGTTATTCCGGCAATAGCGTCTCGAATGTTGGCTTCGAGCTCGTCCAAAGTGATTGGCTTGTTAGCGCAGACTAAAGCCTTGACGTAGCCCCAGAGATAATCATCGAGGGATGTCAAGTCGCATGATCGCGGCGGCTAATTGATGAATGCTCACCGTGAGATAACCCAATCGTCAAATTTCTCCTTCATCACTTCGAGCGTTGCGCCGCTTGTATGGCATGAAGCGCCTCTTGATGGAACCACAGCACGGATATATCGATGTTGTCGAGCTCTGGTTACAGAAAGTCGGTTAACATTGCTCTATACCGAGGACCATTGACGGTAACGGTGTCTCCTTCCTCATTTCGAAAGAAATAAGGTCCGATGATGCCGCCGTGCCATAAACCGCACAAACGGCAATTTTGCTTGTTGACATAGTAGCTGAGCCAAAAATGGGCCTAGTCCGAGAAGATGATTTTTTGGCCAAAATCCGGATCTCCGGCCAACGTTTCCTGTGACCAATTAGTGAACTCACGGCGTTGTCTATGGTCGTCCGGCTTCAATTCTTGCATCAGCACATTCATATACGGATGTAGGCTCAAATCCAACCGCAAAATAAGCCTGACTCTCTGGCGATGCCCAATTCCGCTGATCGGCGCCGAATCGAAATTTCTGGGTCTTCTTCGATACTGGCCGCTACAGCGGCTAGGTTTTCTTCACTTCGCACCGATCTCTGTCTGGTTGGTGGCTTAAGGTCCAAAAGAGTGTACTCATGCTCAAACTTTTCCACGGTGCGACGAATTGCCTGCGCACTGAAGCCATGATGACGACCGGCCTCACTACGAAATTCACGTTGCATATTTATAACTGAGCCGGAATTTCGTTAATATTTTCTAATAATTTCCACACGGGAAGTGTCAAGCAATGCATGATAAAATGGCAAATCTTACTGAATATTTTGACAGCTGGATGTCATTAGTAACTTTGACAGCTGCTGAAAAATAACAATTGGAAAAACTATCATTGCTATCTGGTCAGCGTTTAGTTATGGTGATGGTGAGGAGGAAGAAATGGTTTCTCAATTCCTATGTTTCCATCTTTCTCGGTCTGCAAGAAAATACATATGTCTATTTGTATGTTCTCGCACATATATTTATATAGCTATATGATCGTTCTTCCTTGAGTTAAAAGCATCGATCGGCAACAGATATAATTTACTTTTTTACAAACTCTTTCTTGTATCCGCGATTCAACTGCAATTAAATGATTTTCCTTTGGTTTTCTAATTGCATGTAAAACCACAATGAACCCTACCTAACCAACTTATGAAGTACCAAAAAAGCTAGGAGTAACTAAAATTAGATTAAAAGTCTTCCTTTGTAATGATTCCTCCTAAGTTGCCATTAAGAAGTCTGCACAAGGTTACTGGCACTTACCAGCAAAGGTCCAACCATGAGTCTAAATGAAATCAGAATTAAACAGATTAAATTTCTAGAGGTCAAGCAATGAGGAAGATCCTAAAGGACACGATTGGGTCGCATTTAGTTACTCATATAGGTGCACAATTCAAATTGGAATACTCAACATTTTAGTTTTAATACATACGAGTACATTTGTCGACAATCAGTTAATCGTAACACCAACATTTTCACCAAACACCTGAGTTTTAGGTAAATAGGTAAAAATGAATACTGGAGGAAAGAAGTGCCAATCCTAAATATATTTTTGTAATTCTTGATTTTTTTATAATAAAATAGCTGCTGTTACAAGCTAGAGGTTTCAGTATCTTTTAAAGGTGTAACTACATAAGAAATGAAGCGGTTACTGAAGTCAACTTCAACGATAAACAAGGGGAAAATAATCCGAAAATTTCCAGAGTCCCAGAAGACGGAAATCACAAATTCTGTAACTGCTAAAGAAAATATTCATCAAAATCGGTTATCATTATCAGCAGTAAATATGTTGGCTTGACACGTTTCATAATTTCTTTTTCTTTTCAAATCTGAATATACATATATATTTACGTTTAAAAGATTCCAAATAAATCCGAGGAACAGACGCACCTGCGAACAGGCAGACAGACAGACTACGAAAATTACGAGATCCACATATCAAGTTCCTCTATTATAGTAATGGCAAGATTGATCACAATCTCGAGTTCGAAAATTTTCACCAAACTAATACTTGACCTTCATAGGTGCAATTAAAAACTGCCAATGCAAAAAGGCTATAACTCAAAACTGTTGTGAAGAAACTTTAAGTACGAGTATACCTCTGCTATTTTCTAAATCAGCTTTAGTTTATTTTTTAAAAAAAAATGTTCTCTCACAAATTAAAAAAAAAATAGAATTAAACTCCAAGTCAAAGAGTGAAGGAAAAAATATTGAAAAGTTTCTAAAAAGCACGGAGTGGAACTAGGAGAGATTTCAAAAAAGAACAGAAAAAGTGTGGTGGGATAAAAAACCCTGCATGTACTCTCTACAAAAATGAAGCAGCCTCGAGGGTATAATCATCTTGGTTTTATGTTTTTTCTGTTCTTTTTTATGACTCTCTCCTTCAAGACGACAATGATTTCTTTTACTCCGTTGGGTTGTTCCATTTAATTGTCCTTGAAAGTGCTGACAATATTTCAAGTTATAGGAAACGACGAACTTGTCGCTACCGATGTGCACGTTTTGACGAGAGATTATTATGAAAGGACCTCACCATTAATACGATAACTGGGTCGACTAAGAATTCAAGTAGGCAGAGAGAGGAGCTCTTGTGTTGTTCGTTAGTTAGGAGGAAGGGTAGCTCTTGCCTTCGTGAAGTGTCGACTGAATGACAACGGTAAAGGTGAAGATGGGTAATTAAGGTCTTGAATTTTGAAATTTGACATTGAATTTATTTTAGTAATTATCAAGGACTAATCCGGATTAAACGTGTTAGCGAAACAAAATGAATTGGCGGAGATGTTGTTTTTCTTAGAATATGGCAAGGATATACAGGTTGGTTGAACATACTAGTATTACGTTTAATTAAGGCGTGCTTCTTGGAATTGTCAAAATTACGAATTACTGTAGGAAATATGGAATTTATTGTTAGCCACAGTCAGAAATAAAACTGGTATTGGTTTATAAACAACAAAATTATTTTCGTCAGTCGTAGGAGTAACCATAGCATTTAAAAAGAACTCATCTTTCATAAGCGCAGTGGGAAATTATTAGCCCTTAGATTTGAATATGCGAGAGGATGTAGAGAAAATAGAAAAACCGCCATAACTACGCAGCTTAATTAGACTCCCTACCCGACCACAGAAGGATTTTCCAGCAAAGGCTCTAGCAGTGACATTCAGGCGGCTGAAAATAGCTATTTTTCCCATTGAAATAAAATCTAAACTTGTCATTGGTCTTGCGAAGAGCTTAAAGTTATTGGCTTGCATTACATATGGGAAATGGCTGCTTTAGATCGATGGAAAGTTGATCAAATAGCCCAACCACCACTTTGTAATCGAAGGAGAGTCTGGTGCAGAAAATATGAACTTGTTGGGTTCCCACAGGATCCAGTATTGTGATTTCAATGACATGGAAATTTTGTAAACTTAATCCTTCAAATAATTGTGATTCGCATAGAAATGTATAGACAATACTCGTATCTGTCATAGCTCGCGGCATTGGTTTCCGTATTGTAGCAATAAGAGTTGTGGCCATATCGGTAACTGGACCGCAACCAGACTGTTTTCAGTCTGTATGAGGTTTCACCCATGAAGAAAGCGAACAAGTCGATATAACGGACTACTTGGTCATTAAGGAAGCTTTGGCCAAAGTATAACGTAACCAGCAAACTTATATCAAAAGATAAAAAGTCGCTGTCAGTGCTGATAGGTTTACTCAGCGGTTTTAGCCTGCTTTTATGTTCAAGTGATACCTTGAAACTACATCTAAACGACGATCAGTCACAGAGACTGCAGTGACTAAAACTTCGAAGAGACTATAACCCATTGCCAAGGACCCAGCCTCTGTCACTTAAAAAATATGACCTCAGGAAAATACTATTTTTAGGTCATTAAAAAATAGTCTGATACTCGTAGTTTGTTGCATGAACTGCAAGGTGAACAATTTGAGTCGATACCCAAGTCTATGTTCTGCGGCAGTCAATTGGGATAAGGGTTGGACTCGGCAGCTTACTATGAAGAATGAGGCAGTTAAAGCAAACTAACTGTTAAAGCAAACTAACTGTTAAAGCAACCTAAAGCAATGCCGTGACTCGGAGATTGCAGAATTAAATGATGGTAGTTTGTTGTCAAACATTTGAAATTTTCCAGAGGCAACTAGATAGCTGATTAGACATTTATTGAATAGACCTTGATAACGATAATTTATAGTGGGTTAGTGGGTCGATATTTATTGATCTTTTCCAGAATTTTTCTGTGAAAATCGATCTTTGCGTAGTAGCGACGAGGTATTCCCAATATCTACATTCCACGTACCTGTAATCCGGATTACAGCTAAGCCGTCACTAATAGGCGTAAAGCTAAGAACTTATGATAGCAGCTGAAAGCCGACAAAGAATCCGGAACCTAAGAAAGACAGTTATACCTAACCTATGGCTAGTATTTCATTTCTAGCATTAGAGTGTCTTTCCATAGCAGTTTTATTATAGCGAGTACGAACATCGGACAGTCGGATATTAGGACAAAGTAAGATAGCAGGTGGTAGGTGCCATATTGTCTCTCACATTTGTGTAAATTTTTCGAAAACACATTTGTGTAAGTTTTTTGAAAGTTGATACATAAATGAATTAAAAAAAAAATTGATTCAGCACTTTCAGTGATCACATACTACTTTTTTCACAGTTTTCAGGGTTCTGTCGTATGCTGGTTCTCGATAGCTCGTCCGTCTATCACCCACCTTCTACTTCCTAAACTATAAAAGCTATATTAATGGTTTTCATACAAGTAATGCAAAACTATATCTCAAAAATAATCCCGGTGAAATTTTCAGAAAAAACTGTTATTTTGAACTCGTACTAGGTAGGCATGTGATATATCGCTGAAAAGAGCTTTTTGAGTAGAATCCAGAAATACTCTTAATGTCTGCGAAAAATTAGTGTCACCCAAACGATTACGTAGTAATACATAGTAATACAACATTTCTAGATTTATAACGACAAATAAGTTTGATTTCGATATTCTTATCAATTCCGAAAAGTGCAAATTTCTCGAAAACGGCTCTAACGATTTCGATCAACATTCATACCTTAGATAATGTGGGCATTTGCAATGAGACTGCGTACTCAGTTTGTCGCTAAAAATTCGAATAGCGGTACTGTATTTATTAGATTACAAGGAAACTGGCGATTTCTCAGATGCGGCTAAGATGATTTTGTTCAAAATTGATATCTAAGTCACTTTGAACGTATGTAATGGAAGGGCAAACACTGACGCGATCCTGGACAGCCTACACAGAGCTCATTTAAACATGGGTCTCTGCAATTGGATTGCACAAATGCTTCAATAGAGGGTTATATTTTCAATGCTAGGAGATGTAACCATCCGGAGAAGCGTCTGCAGAGGAACCCCCCAAGGCGGGGTTCTATCTCCTTTATTATGGCTCCTCGTAGTGAATGAGATCTTGGTGATACTGAAGGGAAACGGCTTTAACGCGACGGCCTATGCCGACGAGTTGGTCATCCTTGTTTCGGGAAAATTCCCTCCAGTTCTTAGCGATAGACTAAATCTTGCACAACAACTAGCGAATGATTGGGTCAGCACCAAAGGGCTGGGAGTGAACGCTTCAAAGACGGAGGTAGTATTTTTCACTAAGAAGAGATCAATTCCTACCTTCAGACCCCAAACATGGGTGGTACTGAACTAAGTATCTCAAGTTCAGCTCGATACCTGGTCGTAATTTTAGATGCCAAACTGAACTAGAAGGATAACACTGTCGAACGCATCAAAAAAGCTAGCGTAGCTTTCTATTCTTGCAAAAAGGCATTCAGCAACACGTGGGGCTTCAAACCAACTGTGGTGTACTGGATATACACAGCGGTCGTAAGACCAATTCTCACATATGGTTCACTAGTCTGGTGGATGGCTCTTGAGAAACAATATCAGCTTTCAAACCTCACCAAAATCCAGAGGACAACGTCGGAGTCATGGGGTCAATAAGAACAACACCTACAGCGGCAATGGTAACCATGCTTAGTTTCATTTCGCTTGATATATACTGTAGCAGTCTGGCGGCTAAAGCCGCTGTAAGACTGAGAGAAGGCCGATTGTGGTCATCGAGCCTTTACGGCCATGCCTCCATTTTATCCCGATGGGGAACTAACAGTAGATCGGCGGAAACTGATTTCATGACCTCTACGCTAGCTTTTGAAAGGAGATTCAACATAAGAATTCCTGACAGAACGCACTGGAGGAACCTGAGAACCATGAAAAAAAAGAAACTGCCGTTTTATACCGACGGTTCTAAGATGGACGTTGGCACGGGAGCCGGAGTTTATTGTGAGGCCGTAGGAATAAACAACTACTTTAGAATAAGCGACGGCAGTAGCGTCTTTCAGGCCGAAATCACAGCCATCATACAGGCTGCGGAAATTATACGCGAGAGTAACATCGTTGGTAAAACGATAACTGTCCTCCCTTTTATAGTAATCCCAATCAGTTCCCTACGAAAGAAAATAAAAGACGAAACCATCGATAGTCAAACAGCCGATGGATTCATCTGGAAACATGCGCAACGGCCAGGGCGCTATGGCCGGCCTTTAGCAAGAAGAGATCAACTTCTCTGGTGAAACTTAGTCGTTATAATACACGGGTCGCTTCTGGAATAATTACAGGTCATTGTGCCATTGGAGTTGACGCGAAGCGATTCGGTGTGCTACATAACGACTACTGTAGAAGCTGCAGGGACGAAGAAGAAATTGAATCAGTTCGTCACCTGCTGTGTGATTGTCCTGCCCTATCCGTTGCAAGAATGAGGACTCTCGGAAGTTACTTCTTCTCGGAATTGGAAGACTTAGGTAATATAGAGCTTATGGACCTCCTGAGATTTATATCATTATCTTGGAGGTTCTAACAGCGGACTTTTAACGTTTCCAGGGTTAAACGACTGGGCACAATGGACCCGAATTTGTTGGTCTAAGTGAGCAGTGACTCTTTATCACAAGGCACCCATCTACCTAACCTAACCTAAGGGAAGGGCAATAACATTTTGGACATATGGGCCAACAAATTATATTATTATTACCACTGAAACAAAATCCTATCTAGGAATTCACATATCAGAGTACATAATTGGGTTGAAAAGAAAATAAGTTTCAATGGTTTTACCCTTGATTGTGGATGTTTTAGCAAAGAAAATCAGTTGAATTTACAAATATATTATATTTTACATTTATGTACATACATTCTTGTCTTCAAGAATAAACAGCGAGGTACACGGGTTGTCTAGATTCCAGTAATTTCACCAGGCTCTGGATTTCACGGTTTTTATATTGGTGATGTTTTTTTTTTTTTTTTGAAAACATAGCTACTTCCTCAGACACTAGTTTATCAATAAAGTCCTTGTGGATGTTTCATTGCGTATGTACCATGGCGCATTTAAGATAGATCTTAGGATCTTGTTGTAAAACCTTTGTATGATATTTAAGTTCATTATCTTGGTACAGCCCAAAAGCTAGATTCCATATGCCCAAACTGATTTTAGAACTTGGAGGTAAAGAAGCAGCTTAATGCCAGTTTTTTTCCAATAAGCCAATACATTTTTTTGAATTTCGGGTTAAGCTCTTCTCTTTTTTTCTTAGTTTAGTGTTATATATAGAGTCATACCTATATACTCAGCGGTATTTGCATATTAGAGAGGCAAATTATTAATTATCATATTCGTGAAGTTAATGTGAGTCGATTTAGCTTCATTTAATTTTATGTGCCACTTCTTCGTCCACTCTACTACATCATTTGTGGCATTTTGCCACAAGGTGGACTCTGTGGAGTTCCTTCCAGTCGATAAGATAGCCATATCGTCAGCAAATGTTGCTATTTTTGCATCTGATGGAGTTGGGAGGTCTTTTGTGGACAATAGATAAAAGGCCAGGTCAAGGACGCTACCCTGGGGGATTCAGGCTCTTATTTTGTTTAGCTAAGAATATTTATTTTCATACTTCACACGAACATGTCTATCAGTGAAGTATGACCTAAGAATTAGGTAAAACTCTTTTGATAGAGACCTTTGTAGTTTGCTAAGAAGCCCTTAGTGCCAAACTCTATAGAAGGCTTAAACTTAATTTTGATAGGTTCTTATCGATTTCGCCTAAATATTAAATCTGAACAATTTACAAGCGAACAGCGTGTATTGAGCAAGTACGTACGACTCAACGGTGCTCTTTATTTTTACCTTAAATCTAACGTCAAAAACTTTTTTTCTTTTGCACTTTTACAAAATTTTACTTTAAAACTGCGCTTAGTAATCCTCAACTCTGGTCCAAATTTCAATATTCTATATCTAACGGTTCAGAAACTATAAGGCTGTGACAGACAGACGGACAAACAACTGACTCTTCTAAGTTTTGTTTCCTTTTAGATAACGGAACCCTGAAAACATGACTATAAGGATGCGGGTATGTTTAACTTTTTACTGTCACAGGCAACATACGCTATTTTTTGGGGGTGCACTCCCTTTGTCATCGAATTAGAAAAAAAAGGACAACCTCTCGATCACCAGTGATTAAGAAATTGGCTCTTCAATTGTTGGTCAGTAGAGCCAAATCTATCACAATCTTTCAACAAAAAAGGGGCTACCACCAGGAAGACAATGGGATGGTATCACCACTCGCCAACCTCACTATCCATCATTCATTTCATCATTTCGGATTCTTATCCTTCATCGGGATAAAAGTGCACTTGTATGTTATACGGACTTGTACGAGAAAGATTGATGGATTTCTTCGATAAAATTAAATGGAAAACTGTGCGAAAGGAGAGAGAAGAGGCGGAGATCGCGATACGAGAAAAAATAATCTAATCTAACGACGATGGATACGAGTATGTTTTAGGATATCATATACTTTTTCTCTGTCTCCTTGGTTTATTTTTTTTTTTCTTTTAATCAAAAAGTCGAAGTACTTTCATTTAAATGGGAACGTTTTTCTTCGTCCTTTTTTTTTTATACATAGCTAGCTAGTGTATATATTTTATGCTGTCGATGAGCAGTCTTCAGAGTTCTGAACAAAATTAAGTGTGAGACAAGAAGAAGAATTGAAAAGCAAATTATTTATGTGGTTTTCATTTTGTTTAAGTATGTGTGTATATGTGCGTATAAAAAAAAAAAAAGAAAAGGAAAATGGTAGGAGAAATGGAAAATTCAATTTAAAAATTCATCAGAAAGTTCTTGGTCAAGAGGACGAATTTAAATTTATCTCTGGTGTTCCGTTTATGTCCACTCTTACCACTGGATGTCTCGATCTATGGAAAAAATTAGTTACGAAATGGGGGCAAAAAAGGGTTAATGGATGTGTAGTATATGGATAGCAAAAAAAAAAAAAAGAAAAGAAGGATATCCCAGGAAGGAATATCATCTCGAGAAGCAAATCCTTATGGTTTTCTAAATTTACAGGGATTACGGTCAACACCTTATGGAGCCGTTGGTAAGCCTCGCGGCTGGTGTCCTTTTTTTGTTGAATGGTTTTTGAGAAGAAATAAACTTTTCGAAAGTTTTCTTTTTATTATTTCGTTGTGTGTATTCGGTTGGTTATATTTCTTTAACCCTTAAATGGGGAGAAATTCTTGTGGGCATTTTCTGTCACACGCTGATGAATTCTTTTCGGTCCCCTTCTGTGAAAGACCAACCGCCGCAGGAATGTAACCATAATACCGTTTGGAATGGAGTACCTAATGGGCATTAGGCAAATGGTAACATGTGCTATAAATTCCGGAAATATGACGTTTCTCCTCTCAGAAGTAATGGATATCATATAAATAAATATTGATTTAGTTCCTTTTTTATGGATGTCAATATTTAAATGTTCAACAGTGAGAGTTATGACCTGACCATGACATTTGCAATAAACTGGATAATGTGCTATCATAACAGTAGACTATAAAGTTTGTATTTTATTGTTTTCGTATTTAGGTCGGCAAGATTGTTATCACACACTGCAAACTTTTTGTGTAGTTACCTACATATGTCCGGATACTATAAAAGGCAAGGTACCTACGTGGTCTCGTTGACATACTTTTGTTTATGATCAAATGGGCTATATTAGAGTTATAAGATAGCAGAAGACCTTCCATAAAGCTAAAGTATGAGGCGGCTTAAAATTTCTTATGGAATTTAAGTAACAAAGGAACAATAAAAATAATTTCGCCATCATCCTCCACCCCCACGGGGGTAGATGGGGGTGGGAAATAACCTTACAATAAAAACATTTTTATTTAATGTATGTAAAATATTAAAGAATTGAAATCTAATGACGAGACGTTGTTGCTAAAGGTCCAAATCGTCAGTAATGATGATTTTTGTTACCGTACGGTTCAGCAGTTGCATGACAGGTGTCACTCAGGGCACGAACGTTGACATGTATTTGACAGAAAGTAACCTGATAGTGGGCGCGGTTGTTGGCAAACTTTCGATTTTTTATTTTTTTTTTGCTTCTATATCTACTTCACGGGAGGTCCCTATGTATTCCTGGAACTTTCAAGGTTTTTTTTTTTGAATGCAGGGACTTAATAGGCATATAAAGCTTATAAAGTTGGCTAATGACATCTACAAGCAGAAAAGAAGGGGAAAACACCTGCTTCTAAGAATGAACTTTTTTTTTTTTCTTTCGTGGGTAGATGAAAAATCTTCATAGACGCTATGAGCCCGGTGCTCATAGTAGTGTGAAACTTTTACTCACTAAACAACACCTCCCTTCTACTGGTTTACTACGACAAAGTTTCCTTGTAGTTTTAGTTTCAAAAATATTCGCATTGGGCAGGTAGCTTCCCAGCAAAAGCACCTGCTAAAACCCGCCATTAAAAACGGCTGGTCCTTATTGCGCAAGATCGAACGGTTTCGTGTTTTGTAGTCGACGCACAAGGTTTGTTTCGTCTAGAATTTGGAGCATAAGGTTCTTACAATGACCATGAAGACGAATACAGAGTTTTCGACCAAAGTTCGTTATTTCGTCATCGACGGTAGTTATTTTCGCATGGTGTGACTTGCTATGCAATCGGTGCCCTTTCGGAGAGTGTGACCACTTTCTCTTCTGAATAATCGCATCTATACATTCCCGACCCGTTCTCCCAAACAGCTGTTAATTTGAGATACAATTTGGCCAGAACACTCGCAATATGTTTCTGAGGCAACAATTGTTCACCTTCCAAGTACTTTACTGACTCCACATTTGAGCGGAAAAGACAGAGCTTGATATTTAAGCTGATTGGGCTACTCCTCCAGATTTTCGAGAGCATATCAAACGCAGCCTTGACTTTCCTGATTCGGTTGGATTCATGCAAATCAGTACCGTCGTTGTCCGAGAAGACAATACTACCCAGGTATTGGAAGTAGGTTACTCTCTCGGTTTGTTGATCAGCAATGCTTACTTGTGATGTTGAGGCATTATTAAGGCTGAGAATCTTAGTTTTGGCGGAATTGATCTTTAAACCCACCATATTTGCCTCTCTCACCAAACCGATGGTCATTTGGTGCAGGTCCAATATGCGATGCGATAGTATGCTAATATCGTCGGCGTAGTCAAGATGTTTAAGACAAATCACTGTGAAGCACGTCACTGATAACCACTAGAAATAGTAGTGGCGGACAGTATACAACCTTGTTGGACACCGCTCTAAATTTCAAATTCTTCTGACTACCTACTCCTATGCAGCACGTGGCATACTCGTATACGAGTAATAAAAGGTGACAGTAAAATATAAGGTATCAAAACCTGTAGGGTACTTCTAGTCAATATAGAACCTTGAAAATTGGTACAGAGATAGTGCTTGGGGTATAGGCAAAGGTAGAAATAGTAAAATCAACTTCTAGATATCGTGTCCAAAAATTTGTGGGACAGGGTGAATCAAACGTATGAGTATATCCAGTCAATGTGAAATCCTGAAGATTGGTATAGAGGTAGTACTTGGGGTATAGACAAATGGCAAAGGTTAACAAATTGACTTTTAGTAAAAAATAGGCGGAGGGCGTGGTTACATGTATAATTATGCGGTCTATCACTTTTGGTACGTTGATAGATTATAGAACTGTTTGTTTTATTTCAATTAGACACTTCATTAGTTATTATTAAAAAAGCAAAAAAAAAAAAATGGCTCAAGAGCCTGAAGTTCAACTTGTTCCAGAGCCTTTAAGTACACAAATCGACTCTTGGCAAGTGCCAAATTTTATTTTCCAAAAAAAAACTATTAGTAAAGACCGTTAATTTTCGAGTTAGAATGAAAATTCCGATTTCGCTTGGAATTGTGACCCTACTGATCCTGGTTATAAAGTTTGAAGAACATCCATCCAGGCGTTGAGTCTGTAATTGACTATACATACAGGCAAACAGATAGACAGACAGACAGAATTGGGAAACCCATTTTTTTGTGTTTTTCTATTATAGTAATATCAAGTTTGATCAAAATCTCGAGACGAACATTTTCAGGAAACCAATATTTGTCCTTATAGATGGAAGTAAAATTTCGGATACATTTTAAGTGAAGCCTGCGGTAAAGCTGTCATCGATTACAATATCTAACAGTTTGCATGTAGTGTCTTTCTTTACCCAACCCATATACAACATCTATATTAATCTCGAGCAAAACGATATATATTCAAATCTTTAAATATTAAAACATAAATACATTTCCCATAAATCTCCATCTTTAAATAACTCCACACCTAAAAGCACAGATAAAATCAGAACCGCAATCATAAATCAAAACTAACAAAACCGAATGTCAAATATCAAGAAAGTATTTCTGGCATCGACATTCAAAAGGCCATCATTATACAATACCCAAGGCAGTTATGAGTACAAAAAGACATCTGCATATCATTACACTTAAAAAAGGAAAAAAAAAAAAAAACCATAAATTATATTTACACATCAAATACACAAATTGTAATAAATAACACGGTTTTCGATTGGAATGTACACGCAATTCAAATTACTTATGTAAACACGGTAAGTGAATCTATGTACAACCTCAGATACGCATTTCAATAAAGGGAAAAACTGTCAGCGTGGTTTCAATAGTGAAACCCGACCGATGAAAAATGTCGAGCAAATTGGCAGGCGATACCAATGAATAAACTTGAGTATGTTGACCTTTTTTTCTTTTTGTAGAATGTCCTGGCACACCTTCCGGTCTGGCTATGCATTAAAATGACTGGCGCGATAAGCTGCAGCTCCCACTCCGGAAGTTAATACCTTCCTATTCATTCCTTCCGATTCAAAGGACTTTACCCCACATCCATACATAAACGGAAAAAAAAAAAACCAAATTGAACGTTCTTATCGATGATCCTTTATACGGAAGTAGAAAAAAAAAAAGAGAAGTAAATCCCACTTCAACACGTCACTTGAAAAGCAGCCTGCCATCGGATCAAGATAACCAAACGGATAAAGAACAAGTGATGCAGAAATAGAAAGGAGGAGGAACAGAAACCGCATTGAACCTCTTAAACAACATCATCGACAGCAATTCTAAAATACCATAAATAAGGCATTATCCTTAATACACTCTTGCGTTGGAAAATACGCACAGATACACATATCCGTGCGTGGATACACAGTCTGAAAAGCTCGCGAGTCACGACAACAGCAGCGGTGGTGATTAAGAATTTCTGACTCGGAAGAGTACAGTGGGGTTTTGATTTAGGAAGGGGTACTAACTGCGTTTTTCAGGTAATTAATTTAGAGACACGTACTCGTACGGATATGTTGTTAAGCAGGTAAGTAGGTCGGGTAGATGCCGCTGCGAATGAAGATTAAATACCCGTCGAAAGATTTTCTCTCTGGAACGAGTAGCATATATAAATATATACATCAATAAGTTCATATTGAACTTTTGACCAACAAAGGTTGAACATAACACCACAACTTGATTGTAGAGTCATGACCCTCTTAATAAAGTCATAAGTCTACATTTACATGAAGCAAGGGGAGCAGTGCTGTAGTGATCCTGTAGTGCATCTTTTAGTTGTGGACTTGTGACCTTGTAAACTTAATAAATTTATGAGTTAATAATAAATACATTTTTGTAGCTAAGAGTCCATGCAGGGCCTGGAGTAGCTTTTCGCAGCCATTCGTGCTTTGAAGCACATGAATTGTATTGCTGTATGAAAAGCTTTTCAAGAGAATTTTACTCGCGGATGTTTGTCAGTCGTTTGCGAGGGACTCGAACCTTCAGTGACTCGTTCAGTAATCACGCTCTTAACCACTGCCTAGAGTTGTGAAATTATGATCCGAAAAATCTTAAATAATACAATATAAAAGCCAAAACACACTGACTGATTCACTTATCACCGTATCTCCGAAACCCCTGGATCTAGAAACTGATATTTTACATTGCGACCTTTAGGCCCTAGGCGAGGAATATGGTGGGGTTTTGGAAAATTCCGATAAGGTGTGAAGAAGGGGGTTGAAAGCCCTAAAAAAAATACTTGACTTTCCTTTACCTTGGCCTAACATAGAAACAGCTTATCTAATTTGAATAAAATTTAATTCGTTTTTAGATCACTAATCTCCGATCACTTTGAGCTATAAATCATCTTTCTGCGTTATCCAGAAGCTGAGAAATATTACGAGTAAGCAGTGTGATTTTATTTTTTTCATTGGCTTTGGTTAGATTTTTTGTTTTGTTTTTCCTGTTTCTTTGGGGTTGAATTGAACACGACGGGAGAGAGACTGGGAGGAAGACGTGGCTATTAGAATCACATCTTGATGAACCTTTTTTTTAATTTCGTTCATTTAGGGAAATACATATGTATTTACGAGTTCATTATGTAGAAAGAAATTGGCCATATGTGAAGGTTTACAAATCGTCCGTCTGGAATAGGTAGATACATAATCTTCCGACAGGAACAATTCAATTTCAACGGGACGAGACGGGAAAAACTGGAAGGGAAATATGTTTATTTGCAAGGGACATGGGAAATTAAAGAAATAGTAACAAAAACATATGAATATACGAGTAATTAAATTATGCACTCGGGAGAAGTCGGGCGAGTTATATACATACGTAGGGGCATATCTTTTGGGTGGGATATAAGTCCACAATCAAATTGTGCCGATATGGCATACATAGGTATTTTGTAACTCTATTAAGGACGTATGGCCAGTGCCATGCTGCATGTGCAGCAAAAAATAAGAAAACAGACTGACGTACCTACTATCTCCGAATTTGATTGGTCTTTTCTAATATTTTATATATACAAATACTTTTCGTTCACATTTGGAAGCTGAGGAATAGTCTGTCTAATACTCGTACTATGATAAAAATATCATCAGAGTAGGTGGTCACGTTCAAGCCATTTTCTTATCAGCATTTTTAGGATTTCTTAAATAACAAGGGGCTAGAGGTATCTCTGTTGACCTTTCTTCTATTATTTACATCTCTTAGAGTTGAGTAGAATGCACGATTCATCTGAGCGCTGCGCTAACTGTTTGAACCATATAACACAAATTTCTGATTTTAGCAGCATCGCCAGTAGATGCCAACCATTCCACGGGGCTTATAAGATATCTCATAACTTAATCCTCTTTAAATTGTCTGCCCTGAGTTTCGAAACCATATTGTTAAAATGGATATCTTCTTCCCTGGAAAACCGGTGTTACAGAGTTGGCTTCAGATCCATCTTATCGACTCCCTTCTTGGCCAACTCTGGTGTTCCGCAAGGCAGCCATCTAGGTCCCCTTCTCTTCATTCTAGCCATAAACGATGTCGAGAGGGTTATTAAACACTCTTCCCTCACTCTTCCCTCTGCTAATGATACCAAATTTTTCAAATCCATCTCTTCACCACATGACTACCGTCTCCTTCAACAAGACCTTGATAGTTTTTCGAACTGGTGCCTACAAAATCGCTTAGAGCTCAATATCGCCAAATGTCAATCCATTACCTTATCACATAAGCACCACGTGTCCTCTGCTCGCCTTTACCTTCTCCATGGTCAACCTATATCCATCGTTCAATCTCTCTGCGATCTTGGAATATTGTGCGATAGGGAACTAAATTTCCGTTCACATATTGATGAGATAATTCGTAAAGTTAACTCATCACTTGGCTTTGTCAAACGATGGTCCAAAGAATTTTCTGACCCTAACGTGATCAGATCCCTCTACATTACCTTTATGCGCCCCCTCCTTGAATACGCCAGTCAAGCGTGGTCACCCTTTCAGCAAGTTCATGTGACCAGAATCGAGAATGTTCAAAGTCGATTTCTTCGATTTGCCCTTCAAGGTCTTCCTTGGAACGATCCATTTATCTTGCCTCCTTATCAAGACCACCTCAACCTCATCAAAATGAGTACTCTAGAGAAACGCAGAGATGTTGCAGACATTCTTTTCATTCATCGACTTCTTTCAGGCTCTGTCGAGTGCGCATCTCTTTATAATTCAATTTTCTTCAATACCAACCCACGAAATTTACGATGCCCTCGTCTTTTCTATCTACCGTCCCACCGCACTTCATAAGGATCTAATGAACCAATTTCCCTTGTGCTGCGAAAAGTGAACTCAAACCTCACCCAGTTTGATTTTAACCTCAGCACTCCCTGCCTCAAATCAGAAGTCCTTCACCATTATCCTTAGCTCTTAGTTTTAAGTTTTAGGTTTAAGTTTAAGCCTTAAGTTAATTGTAGCTTGTAATAAACCAAATAAATGGGGGCTTTCGCCTCCACCAAAACTAAATTATGCCATGCAGCAAATAATTAGATTATCCACAATGTACCGCGTTCGTTAATTATAGTGAATGTGCCAAAATGATCAGCATCATGTGAACCAGTACAGCTGCCATCGACTTCCCAAATAGAAGGCGTATCGAATCCTTTTTCATTTGTGTTTCTTGGTCTACTGTAAGTGAACAACTTGATAGCCCCGTCCCTGGTAAAATTAAAACTCATCGTAATCTGTGAATAATCTCTAGGTTCCACCATGGTGGATGGTTTCTTTCTTTCGAAACAGCAACCGGGCCCGGCAGTGTCTTTGGAATGACCTAGTTAGCATACTGGTGTGACCCTTGACAGTATCATCAGCTATTATAGAGGCAATATACCCACACTGCAGAGTATTGTCCAACGAAATCGCATTTGCTCTACGGGGGGGTTTCGAAGAGTCCTCTAACTCGCAGTGCTCAGTAGGAAACTAAATTGTATCCAGCTGTGTGCAGACGAAATGTCCGGTCAAATATATTAGCTGCCAGGGTAGAAAAATCTCCTGCTTTCATCTGATTCCTTTGGTACAAGATCACAAAGTCATTAGTCTGGCTCTGTAATTAGGGTCCAGTAATTCTACTGCTGTTTTGTGGCTTCCTGAGCACAAGCAGCTAGTACAGCTTGATGTTGGTGGTATTGAATAATCTCAAAAACTGTCCCATATTCACAGGCTTGACTTTAATGTCACAGCTGGACTTTAATGTCTTCGTTTGTTACAATATCATCTTCTTTTGCAGACTTTATCCCTGAATCCACCAAAATTCGCAATATAGGGTTTGAAAATTCGCAATATCTATATATCGATAACCTCTAAAACTCTTCCGTACGTTGTATAGGACTACGTCCTCTTTTGGGGGCGTTTCTTAAAAACAACTCTACCTAGCAGTTCTAAAGCTTTTATGGTGATGGAAGTCTTATTTTAAAAATCTCATCAGAATGCATGAATTTTAGTTACAAATATGTAGTGATAGACACGCCTACTTTTTCTTAAAAAAATTTTTTTATACACATTTTCCTGATAAATTCACTCAAAAATCGAAGAAATATTCCTCGAGTAGAAAGATATTGCATTTGAATCAAAAATTCCAAACCATCACGACTACTTTGTTAGGGGTGGGTTAGAACATGGGGTATCATATGATCCATTCCAAGTTAATTCTAACTTTTATGTTTGTTTTTATACTTTTTCTGATATAAAGTACGAGTAGGTATCTTAACCGACAATTTTGATGACAAAAGTACTCAGTATTGAAACGAAACTATGAATTATTTACTGTGTCTCTATTTGTAAGTTTGGAAGTCTTGTCAACTGTTTTAAAAGTTATCAGAATTTGACTGAGTGGCAGACAGACAGACAATCGACTCTCATCTGTTTATACCCTATCCCATAGGCTATATTAATTTTGATACAGAGTTTGTAATATAGAAAAATACTAAAGATGGACCCCCCAAAAACAGATGGATAGGCGGACGGACGGACATGACTAGATCCAAATATCTTTCGATGATGATCACAAATACGGGTCTACGAGTATCCTTATCATTTGTCTATGTTACAAACTATGTATCAAAATTAATATACCATATGGGATATGGTAATAGTCACAGTTTCCTTCCGGCAGAGAAACCTGATTAATGATACAGACAGGAGTACTTAGTCACATGAGGGGTACTACAAGGTTCAGTTTCTGGTCCTATCCTACGGAATATCATGTTCGATTAGAATAAGCTAAGGTGATAGATTTTGCGGACAATTCGCAATTGTCGTAGTTGAGAAACTGTGTTGTGTTGTGCAAATCAGCAATGAAAATATCCGAGAAGTCTTAAATTATATAGGCGCCAAATTGGGACAGTAAATCGGCTATGTGTTCTGAAAGTAAGCAGCGCTCTTCGCACAACTTCGGACGATGCATTCTGCGTAATTGCAGGAATGATACCTGTAGACATAATGGCTGAAGAACTATAGAGAACATTGTTCAAGGAGGAGCTTGCCGCACTCGGTCATCGGTCTAGGATCAGCTTCATCTGGGTGCCTGGTCATAGTAACATTGACGGAAACGAAAGGGCTGATGAATTGGTGAGGCAGGGATCTGCCTTTGACTGCTCCCGTGCGGAGGATATCATCATTCCGTTAGGGGCCCTTAAGGGTAGAATCTTTGCTCATTTCCTTGCAGATGTTGGTGGATCAAGTATAACTGGCGCAGAACACAAGAGCTATTAAACAGAAACCGGGCAGATATTGCTAGAGTTCTGGCAATTAGCACTGTTCATTGGCCCATAGGGGTCCACGCAGCCAGACTGGGCATTACTTTTAATGCACTTTGTCGTAGCTGCAATATGGCCAACGAGCTTGAAACAATCCTTCACTTCCTTTGTAAGTGTCCGGCCCTGAGTATGGTCAGACACCGTACACTTGGCAGACATCTTTTTGATAACATTAGTGAGTCAGCGGAGACAAGCATCGGGGACATCATCAGTTTCCTCAATGCCACGGGGTGGTTTTAAATAATCTTTTCTCTCCTTTCCCACAAGTTCAGCGTCAGTTTCTACAACAAATTAGGTCACTTGAGTTGTGGTATTAAAACGGCGCCTCTGCGCTAATTATGTTTCAGCGTAGCATGCTGTCACAACCACACCTACCTACCTACCTACCATAGAGAACATACCGGAGAAGTAGGCAGTAAAGAACCAGTCCGCGAAAAAGAGAGAGCGAGAAGTTTTATAGCAGTAATGATAGAATTTATCACCTTATCTTCACCATTGAGATGTGGACAAGAAGTAAACATGGAGAAGTAGAATACTAACGTGACACCAGTATTATCGGGACATGGTTGTTTCCTGTCGTACCTCCTTATTGTCTACACTGCGCAGACATCGTGAAACATGTGGAACACGTGTTCTTCCACTGCCCACGTTTTCAACAAAGGGAAGTATTGAAAGAAGAACTGAACTGAAAGAATCACCAATCAGAGATAAAGTGGAATGTAACTCTTCAAAAATAATGTACTTGGTGTTAATACGCCCAGGGAGAGGCAAAGGATCAACATGAGGAGCGGATAAATTTCAATTCCCTCCCCACGAAGAAGCGTGGGAAATAAGGAAAAGTTATGGGTGGTGGGTTTAGTCGGTGTAAATCTCACACTGTTACTAAGTACGGGCTTAGTTTCATTTTTAAAAGATTTCCACCTTCCAACACAAATAGGTAGCATACCATATCCCACTTAGGGATGGATTAGAAGATGAGAATCACATCATACGATCCGTTTCAGATGGATTGTAACAAGAGTACTTGATCACAGGAGGGGTACCACAAGGTGCAGTCTTGGGCCCTATTCTATGGAATATTATGTTCATTTGGAAGAAGTTAAGGTTTTGTATGGTTTTATTTTTCGGAACGCTAGAAATTGATAAATGACAATGTCCTCCCTTAACGAAACATTTTGACTTAACTACGTTCATAATGCTTCTTAAATTTAAGGTTGTTGTTTTTTTTATTTTTTGTCTCTGAATACTTATTTCATAGGTTGAGAGGCAGCTGCTTTGTGACCTATCGTCAATATATACTTACATACAATATATGTCCGTATGTACATATAAATAAAATAAACAAATAAAACCAAGCCCCCCCTAAGACAATACAGTGTACCAGGTGCCTGCCACAAACAAGCAAATAATTTGACATTATAAATCACATAAAGCTCAAATGTTATAGGTATTTTATTTACTCCTTGCTGACAGATCGGCACCACTGCGTTCCCCTAACCGGCGATAAGGATAACGATAAAAATAATATTGTACATAGATTGCCTTTATAAGAAGGATATTCATCAATGGAATCTATTCGCATTTATAAAAAGAATACGAACAACGACAGATTGATGTTGCTGCCACCGTCAAACGTTACTACTTGCTGTTGGGTCGAATTATCCTTGCCACACAACATAACCGACACACATTCGGAGCAGATGTGGGTTAAGTCATCTGTGTGCCTGTGAGTTATGTTGAATATTTCCATGCGATAATGGAAATATTGCTGCGAGTTATTCACATATCATGAGGAAAGTAGGAGGCATTCCTTATGTACATACGTTTATATGGAGCTTTCCCTTGGTTAGCATTGCTTCAAGGGTAACTGGAAAAATATGAGAGTATTCATTATAACCCTCAAATTTAGGTACCTCACCATGTGATATCTATCATCCCACATATGGGAAGTGAGAAAATTGTCTGTACATATACATCACACATCTGGGTACGTTTTGGATTCCCACATCTCCCCGAGGTCCTTTTATCGAAGGCCAAATATTCCAACTAATGTAATACAAAGGAATTTTATTCCTAAATTTATTTATACTCACATGCTAACATACATAACTACATACACATGTGATATACTTCATTCTTCAGGAAATGGGAAATTTATAACCAATTCATGGAGCCTGCAATAGGGTCACATTAATCATCTCCAATGCATACGTGCCGCATATGCCGAAAGTTTCCTTCTATGGAATACACACAGTAGTTCGTAACTTCAACAGGAAGACACAAGGAATACAAAGAGAAAAAAAAAAAAAACAGGAATCGAATAGTTATAATAATAAATTAATCTTTGACTGGGAGTGTATTTATGGATGCGGTTGAGTCCGTTACGGAATGTGTTTATATCCATCTAATCTGACTCTCTGGAGCTCATGCCCACTTCTGTACATGGTGCCGTTGGGCTTAAAAGACTTAATTGTCCTTTGGAGATTTACCCTAGAATAGAGATGAAGATGAAATATTCCCTTACTGCTCATATTCAAAAACGATTATGATTTATTAAAAGGACTTCAGAAACTGATGTTGAACCAGGATAATGGCAAATGGTGTTAGATGGATGTGAATTTAACAGAGGGATGCTTTTCGTTTATTCAGAGTGTGCTGACATTTGACATAAAATAAAGCCTTTAGGAGAAGTAATAAATGTATGACGGCAATTAGAATTTGATTAAGTTTCACCTAAATTAATTTTATGAATAAAATTTAATACGAGTATTCTAAGAACTGTTGTACTCGTACCATGCTAAATGACAATTTGAGTGAAATGAATTAAGAGTAGTTTGGAAAACATAAGGCGCCTTCTGTTGTTGTCATTTAATGTTATCTACGTAATTTTTGACCAATTAGGAACTTGTCACTGAAGATGAGCTCTAAAGATGTAGTTGGCCCAAACCGTTGGCACTATCCGAAATCCGGTAAGAGTCCGAAGGTTCCACAAGGTTTTAGATTAGATTTAGATGTGATTTTATTTAAACAAAAGAAAAACACACTAATGTGTAGTATACATTTGGTGACATTTATAATTTGGTGACGATATTTTAAAGCTGATTTTACGTAGCTAACCAGAGTTGACCAACTGTGACCATTTAAAATATTTGCAAGATCTTCATTCGTTAAACAAATTTTTCCCCAGTGCGAGCGTCTAGTAGAGTTAAAGATGGGACAGGTTCCAATAAAATGGATAACATCTTCTTTTTCATGCAGGCTGCACAGTGAACATTCGACATTACCATCAGTTCGGTGGGGCATATAATTCAGACATAGAAGCTCTCCTCTCGTTTTGAATACAGTCGCTTTGTTGTGCCCTTTCGTGAAAAGACTTAAATTTAGCTTCACTTATCTTATCCCATACTGTCTGTAAATAATATTTCCATGATGCGGAGTTATCACTGTCTAGGTTAATGTTGTTTTCCAGGCACAATCTTGACCACTTATTGCAGTATTGCTGCAATTTGTTGATTATGATTTGCATCATATTCGGTGTTTACGCTAGCAAAACAATATTGTCAGCATACATTAGGCTTTTGATGTTTATAGGTAAGCCATTGAAAGCAATTCCACCCGGACTACCTATAGGAAGTAATGTCATTCAAGAAAATTGAAAAGAGTAGGGGTTCAGTAAGCACCCTTGCTTGACTCCCATTTTGGTATCGAACCAATTAGATAATTGATTACCATCCCACACTGCTGCTTGATTTTTCTCATACAAGCTGTATACGAGTAATATATTCAGGCAGTTCGTTGATACCCCTATATTGCTTAGTTAGTCCACAAAGTTTTCTTTGATCTAATAACATGCAGAGCTGTCAAAACTTACGCTGTAGGCATCAAGAAATCATCCTCAAATACCATTCAATCAAACAAATATTTATACTTTTTAGTGAAACGGGCATTTGTGCATAACCCCAGTTCACAGAATTTGCATTTGCAGCCCGGTAGTGTATTTCCAAGTCTTAAAGCATCTACTACATACATATGTACACTACCATCTAATTTATATGACACAATGACAAATTATTTGGAAAGGTACAGAAATAAACTCACAAAATTCGGGCGGACAGGGGCAGAGACCCACTCCCTTGTAGCTCGGTAAGTTACAAACTTATCTTGCTATAGTCTCTGAGAAGTAGTTGTGATTACATTTCCCAGTTTGGATGGGCCGGTGCTACGGGCATCTCAGAGCGATGCCATAACTTTGTGCATTCGCTTTTCCTGAGAGAAGTTTATTTTTAAATCCAAAGAAATAATGTGCACGACTGGGTCATATGTACTTGACTATTTGCAAATCATTGAAATTGTTAAAATAATTTTTTTTTTCAAGGTTTTAAGAATCGAAATTATTTTTTTTTAGCAATTTTCAAATTTTTACATGCCATGACCGTGCATACTCGTATGTCAAATATTGTTCCTAAATCGATTGAGTCATAGCCAATAAATAAAATAAAGTTATACGGGTTTTTTGCCAAAAACTTGGTACGCCATCTGTTAGCATACTCGTATGTACGAATGTGTACCGTAACTCAAATACAAAATGTGATTCAAATCCTACGATTAGTTTTGAAGAGAATCAATATTTCGCCTCTTGGTATTAACTAACAGGAATCAGACATGAAGTTTAAAGTAAATCCGATCAACTGTTTAGTCTGCAATCGACTGTACATACACACAAACGGACAGATGGAAGGAATTGGGAGACCAACTTTTTTGAGATTTTCTTTAGAGTAAACCTAACCAATAAAGAACGTATGAGGCTGTTATTTTTACCGGGTTTGGCATAATGCCCTATAAAATAACCCAGTTTCCTATGGACTACCACAACAACTCTGTGGTTAGATGGAAAATTGTATTCATAGTAAATCAATTCAAGCTACCTTCAATTGTGTGTCTTCCGATACATTTGCTGTAAACGTTGGAGTGTCTCAGGGTTCTATGCTTCCATCAACTCTGTTTCTACTCCCTCAACCACCTTCTAGAGTCAATTCAAGCAGCCTTCAATTGTGTGTCTTCCGACACATTTGCTGTAAACGTTGGAGTGCCCAGGGTTCTATGCTTTCATCAACTCTGCTTCTACTTCCGCAAGCACCTTCTAGAGTCAGTTCAAGCTGCATTCAATTGTGTGCCTTCCGACACATTTGCTGTAACCGTTGGAGTGCCTCAGGGTTCTATGCTTTCATCAACTCTGTTTCTACTCAGTCAACCACCTTCTAGAGTCAACAAACAACAAGATCTTTAGTTTTGCAGATGACAGCTCCCTAATCCTCAGAGATGCAACCTAATCAAATGAAGACTTACAGAGAATCTTACAGTGAAGAAAGCACATTTAGTCGTCATCAATGTGAAGAAAACCTAATTACCACCTTTTCCAGAAAGAACCCATCTACTTGTACTACAGCTTCAAATGAACAACTAAAATATCTATCCCAAAGAAACCACGCATCTTCTTGGCGTCACAGTCAACTCTGGTGTAACGGGGCACGACCACTATTTGGAGCAGAGATACTTTACAGCACAACAGCTCCTTCTCAATAGGAAGCACAAGTTAGACCATTATTATCTGCTCAACAGCATACAGAGACGAGCAGTCCGCTTAATAACAGATCCCGCACTAACTTCCAATCTCCAACCTTTAGCTCAATCGAAGACTGGTAGGCAGACCTATGCCTGTACTATAGATGCTATCATTTCAGATATTCCGAAGCCCTCAATAGAATAATCCCTAGAAATGTTATATTTGAGCGCTCTATTGCCACTGATTTTAGTAATGCCTTCAACAAAATTTCGCATTCGACGGATGATTCCCTTCTCAAACTCAAAGCTTTTGATTTTCAAGAACGGCAATGCAAAGTTCTCTTTAGATCTCCCACATCTTATCCCATAAAAGCCACCTCCGGAGTCCCTCAAGGGGTAGCCACCTGGGTCCTCTAATATTCATCATGACAATTAATGACGTTGACATATCACGGAAGATACTTATCTATCAGTCTACGCAGCTGATATGATAATTTTCAGGCATGTATCAATTCCCGCTGACCTGACCACTACAAGATGACTTGAATTGGTTTTCAATTTGGTTCCAAAAAAATTTTCTTGAGCTCAATGTCAACAAATTGCAAGCTATCACATATTCACGAAAGCGTCTTCCACCAGCCCCTAAATCCCATTTTACCTGTATTGAACCGCAACACAGAAAACTCAATTTTCGGTGCCATATTGATAGCGTTATTAACAAAGCCAACTCGAGAATTCTCGAACTTTTATGTCATGAAATCCCTTTACTTTACCTTTGTTAGGTCAATCCTTGAATATGCTACCCAAGTCTGGTTGCCCTATTACGATACCCATTCCCTTCGACTTGTCCATTGCAGGTTAATCCATTTTTCTTTACTCGGTCTTCCTTGACTCGGTGGATTCAAAATAAATGAAGGAGTTTGGGAGTATATGGATAAAAGCAGCTCAGTATTTCAAGCTGAAATACATGCAATAGAGCTGTGTGTCCGGGAAACAGATCTATAACCAACAATAACATTTATATTCCCTCAGACAGCAAAGCCGCGCTGCTTGCAATTAAGGCATATGAAATTACCTCAAAAATAGTATGGGACTGCCTTCAAATTCTCATAACATTAACCAGCACAGAAAGAGTTCATCTCATTTGGGTACCTGGCCACAGCGGTTATGAAGGTAATGAAAACGCTAATTAGAAAAGGATCCGCATCAAACTTCATGATGCCAAGACCATTCTGTGCATCATTACTGGATGGAAACTGAAGGTAACAGACAGGCCAACAAATTCTTGCCAAATGCTTCCCACCTAAGAACGAAAGAACCTTTACGGTCCATTCACAGCTCAGCGAGCTGCGATTACGAATGAGCGAATATTCACAAATTTCGACATTTCATTCACAGCAATTTCATTACATCATTACATTACATTACATTACGTCATTCTTTACCACTAAGAATAAAACAAAAGAATTGTGAGGTTAAACTCTCGTGAATGTTTTAGTCACACGAATGTGGATTGCGTTCCACATCTGTGGAATGTGAATAAAATTTGACAGTTCGCAGGAAGTATTCGCCTAATCGCGGCAAAATCAGGGAATTGTTAATTTCTTCGCAGAAACTAATTAAAATTTAACTTTTTTCCTATTAATCGATAGATAAATTATGCTCTGTTCTTTTGGAATAGTAAAGTTGTCAATTGTGTGCCTTTAAATGTACTAAAAATGGTTTGTTCACAGTTCGCCAATTAGCCAATTCTCCGGTCGCTGAGCTGTGAATGGACCTTTACAACTAAGATAATGTGCAACGAAGGCAGATCAGCAGAACACATACTTTGCCACTGTGACTGTCCTATCAGAACACGTCATCATTTCCTAGGTAACTTCTACCTCAAAGCAGAAGAAATATCTGTCAGAGCACCAAAGCCGGATTCATCATTAAATCCGGTATCATGGATGAGCTTTAATTAGAGGAAATCACAATAGGCCCACCTGTGGCCGCAGTGATGAAGTACTAGCTCCCGCCTCGATCATCAATCTAATCTAATCTAATCCTTGGCTCGATAGATATAACTTATCCCCCTATGAGGATTACAGCGTACAGTCTCAGGAAAAACGTCGTACTCTTTGCGTCAGCAGCTTTAGCAAGAGATATCGATTGCCATGGGCTGCTCCAAATGATCTCTCTTAACATCAACCCACGTAACCTAATGTCTGTACCCCTCTTCCATCTTAGTTTTCACCACACCGGTTATGGCTGCAACGAACCAATGTCCAGAATGCTACGCTAAACGTTTTCGATATTCAATGTAGCAGATTTACTCTTTGAAACGCCTTTTATAATGATTTCACTTCCTCTCCCTCCCCCTTTTAGTTGTTGGTAAGCTTTGTAGTGCATTATTCAATTACTGCTTGAATTAAGTTTAAATAATAATAGAACAATCCAGCCTGGGTAGCCATAGCCCAGCGAACCTTATCTAACTTACCATGTCATGTGAATATCGCAATTATCCATGCAAACGTTCCTCGTCCTATGCTAAGAATTTACCGACATTTTAATTACCATATTGACCTGTCTACATTTGTCTATAACTATAGCTTCTAGAGTTCAGTATTACTCGTAACCATTTACCATTTGTCAACCTTGAACAGTAAGTCATTCAGAACCAAAGAATTTCGAGGCTCATCCCCGGTTGATGGTATAAGTCAGAGCCACTTCAAAAGAAATGTTAGCGGTAACCCTATTTTTAGCCCGCCCTCACGAAGAAAATGTTCATACCTATATTCCCATCCAATAAGGAAAACAATCACAAAGACAATTATGACCTTGGACAGCAGACTTGCCACAAAACCGAAACCAAGCAAACGTAATACCATTAAAAATGTATTCTTAAACAAAACAGACATAAGCCGGAAATCGTTTCTCTCTCGCAAAGCTAGTTTAACCATTAATTCGAAAAGACAATAAAAGCAGCCCCTGTCAACTAGAATAAATTATTTTACTCTGGAATTAATTGCGCAGAAAGCTTTTGGGAAATAAAAGGGCCTTTGTGTGAATATCCTAAATAACTCGTTTTTTTCTTCTTTTTTTTTTCTGGGTTAACGTACCATCATCGTGTCATTTCAATTCTATAGCATCAGGCTGAAGGTTTTTCTCTTTCGCTGCGAAAGGCTACACATTCCTTGTGACCGTCAACAGAGAGTACTCGTATTATCATAACTTTTTCTGTTCTCGTATTGTTTTTTGCAGTGAATCCTGTTGCTTTGACAATCTCTGTTATAACCACCTTTTTGTGGTCTACACTAATCGGTCCATAGCCACCCCAATCCTGGTTATACCTACCAACCCCTCCATACCATCACACTTTATGGTATCATCATGCAGAAGGCAAAAAAACATGCTGCTCAGGACGACACTAACGTGAGGTAAAACGCTTTCAGAGAACATGCCACTTGCCTGCCGGCATCTTCCGGTTAATAGATCATTGCCAGGCAAGCTCCAGTAGCAATAAGCGAACTTCTGTTGCTGCTAGAATTCGCTTCTTTTTTTTTCTCTGTGTGTTCTAGCCACCTTCCTATGGGGAAAGATAAATTGTCACTTCGCATATGAGACTAATGATATAGAGATACACATACTCGTACTCGTATAACCACAGCCATGGGCTTGTTATTCTGCCTGTCTTCATATATTTATATCCCTTGTTGCTAAGATTTTCATAGAATTATTGCATATAAGCAGAGATGTCAGCGGAAAGAAGCATAAGATATCAACAGCAGTAGCAGCACTACGAAAGAGAGACACGGCCACACACGGGATGGGATCGAAAAGAAAATGTTATTTTCCAAGATTTCCCCAGATTGACTGGGATTAATGATTGCGTTGTTACGTTGCGGATCACCCCCGAACAATGTGCCTACAATGTGATTATGGAATTCTGTGGTTTTATGAACCATAAAGGAGCCTAATGTGAATTTGTTTTTTGTTCCATCCGAGCGTTATTGCCTTAACGCTTTAAAGCCATAAAGTTAATTATGTTTATATATTTATTTTATTTTTTCACCGTTTTGCCTCCCGCGCCCCACTCTGCTCCGCATTCTGTGGCGTCTTTTTGAGCGCTCGTGTCCTTGTCGGAGGTGATGGTGATGGAGAAACGAAATGAGATTTTCTTTGCCTGTTTCGTTTCCTATACTTAAGTGCTGTTAACCGCCACTGGTGTCATGTAGAGCGCACACCATCAAATCAAAAGCACGAAAAAAGTAGCAAGGACGAATGGAAAAAAAAACTCAACTCCATCCTGCATCCGTTTCGGAAGCAACCGCAGAATTTTGCGCAGGAATACACACACCGAGAGCACGAGAGGAAAAACACTATAACTTAAACACACAAATCCTTTGGCAGTGGCCAAAGTGTTTTTCTTGCTTTAACTTTTTGTGTAGCTTTTTATTTTTTTTTTTGCAATGAAAAAGAGCAAAAGGATTCACACCATCTGTGATGTAGTAAATCTATCTAAGAACCACTGCTAGTGGATGGAGAAGAGCTCTTTTTTTTATTCTTCTACTGCAACTTGCTTTTATTTTTCCATTTGTCGGTGGTGGTGTTTGCTGGATGATGTTCATTGTGTCGCCGTTCGGTATTATTATCCTTTTGCTAGTTTTCCTGTATACAATTTTTTTTTCCAGCACCAGCGCCCCCTTATCCTTGGGAAGTACAACCACGGTTTTGAATTTACGACAACGAAAACAGCTTGTTTTTCTGGTGATAGTGTTTGTTGTAAGAATGGAAGGAAATGTCGGCCACTTCAAGTCCTTTGAGCGGATAAAAAAAGGTTAGAATTCCTTTTGAAAACTATTTCAATAGGGATATGACAATTTATTTATGTTCCCCTATTATCATACATACTATACAGGGAAGTGAAACAGCAAATGTGATACAAAAAGGATCTTTGTATTCATTGAAGAAAAGGGGAGAATTGTATCTGAGAACAAAACATAATCCCGCATTGGTTACACTGTTGGTCGGGGGGTTTAGAAGATTTGCAGAAAGCAGGTAATAAATTTAGACTGTTGCTTATGCTGTAGGATTTCTTTTGGGGGGTGGCAGTCCTTAACAATGTAATCGCGCTTAGAGGACTTATCACGGAAATTATGGAACATTCAAAGAATTCAATAAAAATAAAATACCACGATGACACCTTTGAAAATCTCGGATTTATGAAGTCAAGGCAATAAATTAGCAGGAATAAAGAGGAAAGAGGAAGGCCGTGCTCAGTGCGTTGTCGATAAGTGAAGTACCTATGAGACTCTGGTCTCTAAATAAATTTGTATTCTAGAGAATCCGATTCTCTAATTTTCCGAAAAATGAAGGTCTTAGGGTCAGGTGGGTGCTTTAATTTCATGAAAAAGCAAACAGTCAAATTCTAAGGAACATAACTCACTTTCCCCACCTCCTATTTCTTTTGAATTTAATATCAAATTTATAATTTTCTCCTGTATCCTTTCCTTTCTATCACGAAGTATCAAAAACTTTAAAACACATCCTCACTCCTTAGTGAGCTCAACGAAGAGTAATACATCGAAATTCTATCGACCAACTGGGGTATATTAGAGAAAGGATGCTTGTCTGACCGCTGAAGGACACTGTTCAGTTTGAAATTGAGTACGTACTGTTGTGGGCAAACGAAAACCGTAAACGAAAACCGCTCTCTTGTCGACCTTTTCTTTAACAAGAGGGCTTAAATTGGGTCACATGCAAGAAATGTGTCAGGTAGCTCCTACAACTACTGTGCCGTAACCTTGGAAAATAAGTTGCCACCATCAGAACTCTAAAGTTGTGAACGTCGAGACGGGCTGTGAAATGGAGTGGAAGTCGATGCTACTGTACTGCAGGGTCCAGACAAAGGCGGACCGCTAATGATGTCGCCGCAGGGGTAACTCACTCTCTTACTAAAATCTTGTTTAATGAGGTATGTAAGGAATCTCTGTTTACCTAGTGTGGAGTTCACACCGCAATTAAATAGACTTACGGCGTTGTCGCATCGACCGCATCGACATCGATCGTTGCCGCATCGACAATAATATTTAGTTAAGTCCTTTGTGAAAGATGAGATTACTTGAGCTTTGGATATCCGGAGAAATATCAAAGGACTACGAAAGAATGTGGCCATGTTTCATTATGTGAAATCTGAATTCTTGTGTTCTGTTGGTGCACAGAGTGCAGGCATTTGTTCTTCCGCATTTGAGTACACCAACATTTGTGACAGTACGGGTGCGACAAGTGTTATCACCTTTGTGCTGCATATCTTCAGTGTGACTTGTCGAAACCTTTAATACACAGGAGGTGTAACTTCTGTTGAAAGTCTACAAGAATTAGGCAGACGGCCAAATACTTAATTTTTTGCGATATAAATTCATAACACTCAAAGGTAGTACCGATGGTAACTAGGGAGGCAGGGAATTGCTAGAGTTTGTGGAGTCTAAAGATAAATCTATTGTAAATAGAGGAGCAGAACTGACCTCCGTAGATGACAGACGAAGTGGTCTTATTGATGTAACTCTATGTAGTAACACACTTCTAGGAGTAGTAAATCGGACGACAATGTCAGACACAGACTCATCCAATTCAATATGGATCTAAAACAAAGAAAAATCGAAAGATTGTCAGGATTCTAAGCAGGACAGATGGAAAAACCTGTACAGGATTTTACCAAGATACCGCAGATTACTGAAGATGTACATAGAATCACAGCTGAAATATTTACAGATGGCTTTTGAAAACGCTTAGTGAAAGGAGGGTGCTCTAACTTTAGTGGAAAATCAAGATCCTACACCTTGGGGGTGTAAAGAACTGAATGTTCTAAAGAAGGAGGTGAAGAAGCATGAGATAGTCACAAGGTCAAAAAGAAAGTGCTGACGTGGAGGGACTTCTGCTCGAGTATGAAGAGTATGTCTGAGTTCACCAGTTTTAAGAAGATAGCCTTCAGAAATTGAGTTTCTGAAGTTGGACTCTTTCGTGACAGGATGGGAAAGATGGCAAAAACATTGGATCATACAAACGAAATCTTGAAGTAAGCTCTCTTTTCTGGAAGCTACAATTCAGATCAGAAATGGACTCTTCAGAAATGAAGAGGTAATAGGTTGAATAGGGCAATAGTAGAAAGCGTAATAACACTAGAAGGGATGAAAAGTGGAAAAGCCACCTCTGCTTCTTACAATACCGCAGGCTCTGATGGTTTGGATGTATGCCTGGAGCAATGCAATGGGGTACAGAAATAATTTCACTTACACTTAGGGAGTATGTTACCTGACCTTCAATATGGTAATACTCGTATGGTGCGAAATATATGTTGTACTCCTACCAAAGCTGGGAAAAGTAACAACACAAAAGCAAGGTCCTTTAAACGGGTCAGCCTAACATAATTATTCTTAGTGGCAATGAAAAGGAGCATATAGAGAGAGTATAGCTAAAAAAGTACCCTCAGTAGATAACATGCTTATGTGACACGAATGTCTGGTTATATACATCTAGTTGTACAGCAATAACCGCAATAATGGACATTGGAGGTGCCTTCCATAATATATGCTCCGAAAGACCGAAATCTAGAAATTACTGGTGAACTGCTTAGATCCCTTGACACAAGTAGCATGGAGAAGTGTCAAACTACAATAAAAGGTCTGGACTTTACTCACTCAAGTCGCAAGGCATCTAGTTTGCCGAGAAAACTTTTAGGTGGAAATACAGCCAGTATGGAAATCTCCTCAATCAATTCCAATGATATTGCCAACCGCATACTTAAAATATTTCGGGCACCATCAGATAAATAGCACACCATCACTGTTAAGAAGGCTAAAATGATCATGCCCAGAAACACCTTCATATTGCAGCCCCGTCACATTAGAAGAAATAGTTGTCGACTTATCATTTGCAAAGATGGGCAAAGCAGCTAGTTTCGATAATATACTCGTATATCCAGAATTCTTGAGGTATACAGGACCCAGTACTCAGCGATTGTTGGCATCTTTCTTCTCGAAAATAATAAAGACGGAAGAACTTCCACGGTCATTTAAGGAAACGAAAATTATCACTCTTCTTAAACCAGGAAAATCAGCCGATATACCCAAGAATTACTACTCAACTCTTGTTACAAGCTGCTGTAACGTGTTATTTCTAACCGAATCAGTCCAACGATAAATGAGCATATTCCCATCGAGCAAGTTGGTTTTCGCCCTGATCACAGATGTACTGATCAGGTCCTGGCCCTAACGACACATCCTGAAGATGGATGTGAAAAAATGTTCAAAACGTATTTTGCGTTCATAGACCTCGATACAGTCAGGAGAGAAGGTTACAAGCTTTTGAAGATCTTGCTATGCAGTAAAATAGGTCACTCAATTAACAACACGCTGTTGTTGGCCGGATGTACCGAGTTTTCTTCAACGATGCTAGCAGCACCTTTAAAAAAAACTGAACAATGGTCTACCACAAGGGTCAGTACTTGCGCCAATTCTTTTTAACTTATACATTAACGTTATTCCGCCGACTACAATACAGGCTCACAGCGCTAAGTCACATAGCACCACCGAAGATTCGTCGCGCACAAGCTTTTATTCGAGAGCATACTGAAATAGTAAACAACTCTCAGCTTCCAATTCATAAGGACATCTCCATTCTATGTTCCTTAACGAGACTTAAATCAAGACGTCGTACTGTATGAACAGCCACGACATTAGGTTCAATTTCCTTCAAAGTGGACGAATGTTCACGATGACTGCATCGCGGAAATCTCCATAAATAGTGGGGAAAATTATCCTATTAGCAATGAATCGGAATGTGTTAATAAAACAGTGACAATAACTGGGGTAAACGAACTCCTATGGGTCGAAGGAAATGAAAAGGCGACATCCTGGTAAATCAGAAATCAGACTTGGAATCGAGGTCATTTGTACAAATTTTCAGGTTTGCAGACTTTTTCTTGGTTGAATCTTAGAACAGAAAATGTTTGGTAGTGTATTCATTGTTAATGTCTCGATTGAAACTCAACAAAAGGATACTCAATGACTTCAGTAATACTTTAATGTCGATTATAACCAATAGAATCACTTTCTTATAATCTCTATACAAACTTCAATAAATTACAAACTTAACTTGTATTTATATTTATCGACGGACTATATGTATAGTTCTTAGAACTCAGCAAGCATGCAATTATCTGAAAGTTTTTTCAACCACGTCAACTACAAACTAATTGGAAAGATTTTTTCCGCGACGTGGAAAAAAAAACGAATAAGGGATACAAATGGCAAAGTCAACCCTCAGTTAACTGCGAATAAAGGATATCATTTTAATTTTAATGAAAAGTTTAGTTCTCCTTATTTTTTCTTTCACACTTGCATAATGTGCGAGTATGAAAAGACGAGGAAATCTCCTAACTTAAGGACCGAGAAATACTCAAGATAAGAGCAAGAGAAACACTTTCATTTATTCGTTTTCAAATAGAAAGCGAGCTGGGGAGAGATAAGGACCTTGGAAGGGATCTCGGAAAAAAAAGATTTCGACTAAAGAAACAGTTCGAGTTCCATCAGGGAAAAGTCATTTTCCAAATGATTTCTACTATTTCTTCCTTTTCGTATCTTCTTCTTTGGACTGGGCGGAGACCGACTTACAAAAAAAAAACAAAAAAAGGATTTCCGATGCGTTGAGCTGACTTGGAAATTAGATCTGCAACTAATCGTTCCATTACGATTATTTAAATGGCAAATAAGCAATTCGGCCAACGACAAGTAGGGTACGATATGCAAATTTTATTTTCGTTTTCTCTTTTATACTTGAAGACATTTCTGAAGATGTGCAAATGAGTTGAAAAGGACATCGATGTTGTTTCAGCGAAATGAAATCGTTAATTAACAAAAATAAAAATATCTGAGTGGGAACTTAAATTTATTCGTTTTTTTTTTTTTTTTTGTATCATATTAGAGTGGTTTGTTCTTTTAATTTGACCCTTTCCTTGTGGTCTACGGCCTGTTATGAATCGAGTTTAAAAAGTAATAAAACGACAAAGACTGATTGTTAAATTGAAAACCCTGTGTAAACATAATACACTGCCAATGCAATATATCCAATTTGTATTGGCATATTGCTACGGACACAGGTCAAAGGAAATGCAATTTTCCACAGTCTGCTTTCCATCCTTCGTCCAACAATAAATCATTGTCCCTGTGCACTGTGATGATAATACGATGTCCAATGGATGGAACAAATTGATGACCCATTCGAATAGGTTTTAATTAATTTGCACTTGCAAGCACTGAACATCTAAGACATATAGGATATTAATTCTCCTTTGTTTACGGAAAGATTGATTTCTCTTCTTTTTTTTTTTTTTGTTGCCTAGCTCAACCAATTAATTCATTTGAAGTCATATTTCTTCTTAACGACTAAGGGTTGACGTCACTTGTATGGTGACAACAGCAGTTAGATTAAAATAATAGATGCCAATTTGGTTAATGTATTCCTGGGCGGAATCGAACACCGGGTTGACCCCTTTTATGTCTGGCATTCACAACCATTCAAATGAGAAATCGATGGATGAATTATAAGAAAAATGTCCTTTTTTGTAATGGATGACAATGTCATTACGAGTGAAATTTTGTCACGCTATCGAATTTACGATATCCGACGAAAAAGAAAGTAATTCGTTGTGAATGAATTCTTTTTCAGTTTGGCATGACATGTGATGTCATCAATTTTCAAATCCAATGACTCACTAGCATTTTAACAAATCATTTCCGGGAATGATGATGCTGGAAATGTTGGTGTTAAGGTTACTTTTCTCTCTTTTCGTTTGCAAAAAAAAAAGAATTGTTCTATTTCGTAATGAAGCAGTTCATGTATGTTTTTCAGGTACTCGTATGTACCATGCTACTATGTACTATGTACCATGCTACAATATCTGAGTAATAAAAAAAAGCGAATCAAAAAATCCATCTCCCGTATACTAATGTAGACTAATGGTGCAAAGGAGTTCTTAGAATCAAAACATAGATGAGATCAACACTGTCACCCATACTGGCTGCCAAAACTACATCGAAGTGGATGGTAATAAAGAGACTGATAAGCTGAGAAAAAAGAGCGTGTACGACAAAAAATTTTGAGCAGACACATCACTGGAGAAGGGCAGGAAAGGAGCCGAGCTCTGGAAAGTACTAAAGGAAGCAAAAGCACTCCTCGGGAACTTTAGTCGAAGAAGGTCTAAAGTTCGCACCACCTTAAATAGCTTCTATACTAACTGGTTTCCTCACGGACAGTTTAAACTCAAACAACACATCAGGAAGATAGGCATAAAAAGCGACAGGAAATGCAGAAGCAGAGCTGACTTCGGATCACATTCTAAGGAAATGCGTGACATAGTCAGTGGAAACACTGTCATCGATACTTTCATAATTTTCTCTTGTTTCCTGATTGTGACAGAAAATTACACAAGTAAAAAAAAACTTATGTATGTTAGTCAGTAAGTGTACAGTTGATCCAGGAGATGACTGATCTGGCTGGATCATTGGAAATACCTACTTTAGAACCCAGACTACCTGCGGGCTATGTTATAAAGACTACGGGTATCCTTTTTAATTCAGCTACATTGGTCAGGCTATGTATGTGCTGTTAGCGCCAAAATATTTATTTACGCACCTATATATATGGGGTCGTCTTTTCCATAATGTTTTTCGAGACAGTTTCCGCGGCGAGTTTTATGCTTTCCAAGACAACCTTGAGCAGTGACACTGTCGGCATGGCAGCATGCCGAGAACACTTATCACCACCTTCTTTTTAGAGTTGCTCAATTACACATTTTTCTCGTACCCCTTGGAGCATGCAAGAAATGGATTTACTCGCTACATGACTTATTGCTGCTAAAAACTTGTCGATAGAAAGAAATCTGGTTGCCTGTCAGATAAATCTAGTTCTTCATTGCCATATCGGTCAAAGAATTTGTGTCGTAGTTGGTCTCTCTTGAGAGTTTTTACAAAACCTCTTAGTATACGAAAGGCCACAGTCTTCGTAATGGACTGAATTTTGTAATCTTCATCACCTTAAGCTAGGCGCGCACTGCGGCACTTCGTTGCTCGAAAACAAGTGCAACTGGAGACATTTTCAGTGTGATACGATTGTCGCAAAAACAAAGATAATTTTGTTTTGAATGAATCTGTGGGCCTGTGTTAGCAATCAAAAATAGGACCCTGTCCTACACTCTGATAGTGCGGCTAAAAAGCAACAATCCAGGCACCAATTTTGTACTCTGTGATCGCTGCTTAAAAATCACATTGCGTATCCTGCACAAGATGGATGGGCTAATATCGTGTCATGTTTTCTGACAACATACAAACACATCCTGTTGATGGTGAATAAAGAGTGACGGCTCGTTCAAAGGAGCACATAAGAAAAGTGCCGATTTCTTCGAGATTTTCGAAAATTGTACCAGATCTTCCAAAATGTCGGCATTATCTCGATGTTAATAGAAATCGTTTTTGAGTGCTAATATCTCGAAATGTTCTTTTTTATTACTTGCTACATAAAAAGAGTAAGTATTGTTTTAGTGACTGAGTTTGTTGAGAAGGATGAAGTTAATCGGTCTGACTCATCCTGGATGGTAAACTTCTTTAATCGAAACAAGTTGAGTCGAATATAGCCCAGGCGCTCTCTGTTTTCTGGCAGTGTAAGGGTGCTTTCGCCAAGACATGATTCTTATTACAAAAAAGCTTATATGGATTTACACGGCAATGATAAGACCTTAGCATATGCGTCAGTTGTTTGGTGGAAGAAGCTTTCGCGAAAATATGTTTCTGTTTCTCCCCGCACGGTAGACTTTTCTAGCAGGCCTGGCTCTACTCTAAATGTATTTATATCATTCGCAGCTCAATAAAAGCAATCTTTCGTCTTAAACGAGGTGGCTTATGGTAATAACCCTCACTGGGATTTCGATGAACTTGGGCAATACCTATCTTTTGACTCTTGTCTTATGGATATGCCGTTTGACGCAATGATATGCAATGAGACTTTTCTCACACTCAGGACTGGATTTGGCCGGCATCTAAGCCAGAAAGGAATTTTATTCGAATTTTCGTGGATGGTTCCAAACCGAATCATTGTGGAGTACGACAACATTAAGCTCTCCTTCTCGTTAGGTAAACATGCATCTATCTTTTAAGCGGAGACTTATGTATGCAATTCTAATGGCTATGAGAGGACGGAGTATCTGTAGCGACAGCGAGGATCTGCTTGAGGCCTTACTCAGTCCTTTAGTCACATCTAAAATTATTCGAAAATGAGGGAGTTCTCTGAATTCTGTCGCAAGGCTGAACTCACTGAGTCTTGTTTCGCTCCTAGGGGTAGGGCTACCATTATCCGGTTTGGTTTCTTATGAACGTAATCGTTGTTGATATGACTCTCCAGGATGTAAACAGACTAAACGAATGCTCCCGAACATTTTTGCTATCCCTCAGTAGAAGAAACTCCAGACAAATTATTGGCATACTCATTGGCTACTTCATGATTGTCGAGAGGACAATGATACTACGGAACACTTCCTCTGCGATTGTCCTGCCTATCCTCATATTGGGTGGCAGATCTTTGGAGCCTATGTGATGAGTGTTGATACTATAAGCTCCTCATCACTGAAGTTCTTACTCCTCTTTCTACCGTTATCGAGTCTAAGTGTTTCAGTGGAGTTTTCCCTACCCCGAGAAAAAAAAAGAAATACGAGTATTGTTTTAGCGATCTCGAAATTTTATTGAATCTTTACATTAATACCATACCTATTCGATTATCTATCCGTCTGTCCGTCTGTCCATCTGTACCACTGACTACAGAACAGCTGGATGGATTTACTTCAAACTTCACATCTTGGGTCCGTGGATTCACAATTCGAGGAGTACGAGTATTGGAAGTTTTACTTTCTAATCTCAAAATTAACGGCTGCCACGATTCCGAAAAAAATTTATACCTAAGGCAACATGGATGCTTGCAATAAAATAATATATAAATAATAAGTTTTTCGTTAAAGGTTCTAATAACGGTGCTTTGCTTATTAGCGGACTTTGCGAAAATTGGCTATTTCTCCGACATGACTCGGCCGATTTTATTCAAAATTGATATCTTAATAATTTTTGACATATTGGAGGATATAGCATTACATTTTTTGACATATGGTCAAAGAAGTTTCTTAGCCTATTAACGCATTTTTAGTAAAATCAAATCGCCTCTTTTCGACTCTTTGAACAATATACGAAAGGACAACACATTTGGAGTAAGTACATGCAACCCAGTCGTGCCCTTTATTATTTTTTTTTTTTTGTATTGTGAACCTCAGGAGTTTCCACTGTGAATAAATCAGTGTGGTCGAAGTGGCCAACATATGGCAGCGTGTCTTGAGTTCGCTCATGCATGTTTGAATATAATTTAGCAAAATATATTTGCAGCAACGGCAACTGCCTCAATTCAAGGGTATCAGCATCCTGCCTCCGAACGTCATCTTTCAGATGAGTGATTTCAATATCTTATCCGATGATCATATGCTTAATGCTGATTCTCCCATGAAGAATAGGTGGACACCATGGTCTTTAGTAGAAAAATCTCTTACTTTTAACATTCAGAATTAATGAGAAACTTTTTTTTAATTTTGCTTCATTTTCGAAATTAAATTGTTTCGATGTATGTAGGCACAGGGTACAGACCTACAGATACTAAATAATTCCATACATTTTAATATTTTAACATCCATTGAGATATTTGAAAGCAAATATGTGTGCTTGTTGTATTAAAATTAGAATTTTGAGCTCACTGAACGACGAAGATAGTACACCACATACCTTCATTGTTATGCATGCAAAAGGCAAATAAATATTTGTTTCGACTATTTAATATCGTACAGATAAATATGTAATGAACATAGAAAAATGTGCAGAAGATATGGCACAGAAAATGCTGTCATTCGATTTATTGTATGAATAAATAAAAATGTTAAATAGCACTCTGCACACATCACTCGACATACATTTCAATAGTTGAGCAAAAACAACGCATACTCGTATGACCTACATACCTATAAGAAATTTTTATCTGGTTATCCTTTGGAGATTCTGTGATGTTATTGTGAAGAAAAAAAAATTTAAATTTATTCGTGATGCGTTTCCACTGTCTCTGCATAGCTCACATCGCAGAGTTGACATATTGTAGATTGTGGTTATGGAATCCTTGTCATATTCCAAAAGTCGAAGGAAATTCCATGCTACTGCAGAAATGGGGTTTATGGTTTTGATATCCTTTATGATACGAGTATTCTAAGTTTAATCTGAAATAGCATGTTCAAGTGCGCAGCAAAGCAATTATGTAGATTGTCATAGCCACGTGCCCTATATTCGTAAAACGGACGCCCCGACACAGAACAATTTGAAACGTTGAAGTTTTAAATTAAACAAAGTTTCCTGGTAGTATGAGTATGCATATGTCTTGCAATTGTCATTTCTTTTTTTGGTTATACTATAAAAATGTTACTGAATAGGTTAATTGGATTCAAGGGTGAATGCAAAATATTTCAAAATCAACATGGTATAGTACTGCTGGAGGGACGAACCATAACTGAAATATATTTGACTGAATGAAACAATTTTATATTCAAAGGACAGGTAAATATTTGTGTTTATCTAGCTCAGAGAAGCAAAGCAAAAAGGGTAGAACCATTGAGATGGTTTAGATTGTTTCCTAGGGTTAAGGGCAAATGCTTTTAAGTTGAATATAAAATAAAATGTTCTGTGCAATCTTTGTAGGTAGAATGTTGTCCCCTCGAATCTATATGAAGAGGTTTCATTTGTACCTTTTCGAATGAAATGTGTGGAGGCTTTTTATTACATACTATTATAGTACGGTATGTGATCTCCGTAGCTCACTGCAAAGAGTGCTGATTACTGAGCGGGACATCAAGGCGAAAACCCAACATATTTGTACACTGTAACACCTCATGTGCATGGCCGATAAAACTCCGAGAGCAAAATTGTCATGAGAAGTCCCCTTCACTCGTGGTTGAAAGAAGCCAGGCTCTAAGCTCTATATGGACTGTTTGCGTCAATAAGTGACATTAAAAAATTATAAAAATAGTCCTCGATGAGGTACACTTAAACCAACATAGGTCTTTGGGATTTCGATCCTCATCTAGTTTTGATGAGGTCATTGACTCCTTCTTTGAAGAAGTATTCTTAGAAAGGGACCTCAACTACGTGTGCAAAACTGGAGGCGGCGAGCACAAAATCGAGCTCACTGGAGACGCTTGTTGGTTGTCCCGGGTCCACACCGGACTGTAACGCCATTTAAAGCAAGTAAATAAGTATCGGCAAGAGAATGACACTTTACAGAGGAAGTGAATTATAATTGTCTCCTCGTCCCTGCTGCAGTTTATGAAGGTGTCATTACTTGCAAAGCCCAGACTCTGATCATGACTGTCAATAAAGTAGTGTCCGGTGATGAGGTTTGTGTGTTTGGAGATGTTGTCTCTAGATACGGTGTTTAAGCAATGCCTTTGATCTATTAGTATTGATCTATGCGTATGGGTCAGGTACCTATTTGACAATGCTGTTTGTGCCGAGTGAAACTTGTCTACCTTCGGCTGAGGAGCTGCACAGTTTCTTGGGATGTCGCAGAGTCAGGTACCCAGGAGAGAACGATATTAATCTACCCCTAATATTATTAGTACCAGCAAAATAAGCAAGCAAAAGATGAGAAGCTCAAAATATTTTGACAGCTGCTGGCTTCACGAAAACTGGGACTCCAACAAAGAAATCAAGTGGCGAAATGAAATGGCAAGTGCCTGTTGTTATTATCGTCTGTTAAAAATAACCTGGGCAGATCGAGTCACAGTACCGAAAGCTAATTCTCCTTAAAGAAAGATTCGATGGTTTTTTTTTGTAAAAGGAAATTTCCAAATTCTGGAGCTCTCAGACGCAACCGAAGTCCATTGCACTACCAGGCAGAACTCCTTTTGCTGTAGAGGTTGGAGAAACTTGGATTTTATTCGTTTCTCTTTTTATGCTCGGGTGGCTGTGGTTGTTGTTCCCCGTCCGGGCTCGAACCTGCACAGTTCGGGTCACAAGCGAACACACTACCCACTACACTGTGCTACACTGTGGCCACCCCTAAGAATCGACGGTAGACGAGGAATCGGAAGGACATAAATGTCCTCGTTGAGGAACATCAGAAATTGGACTGGAACAACTGAAGAGCTGCTACAATAAGCAACCAGAATTGTGCAGGCAGCGAGAGAAGAAGGTCAAAAAACCTTTAAACTATTTCGATATTTCGTTAAGAAATGAGCGTCAATGCCATTACTGAGTTGACAATACCATTTCACGACATTGGATTTATCGATAATTTGAGCATGATTAATAGCATTGACTATGGTTTATAAATCACTGCAGTGGTTCGACAGGTTGAGGGATAGGTATACGTCTAGCTCTGTGGAGGATACACCGATACCAACTGCCTCATATTTTTCGAGCTATCTGCAAATATGTATAAATATTGGATCATTGTAAAGGACGTTTCGGAATTTCCACGCTTTTCTGTTTGATAAATACTTGAAACCCATTTTAAAATCAACTCCAGTGGGCAGTAAATCTATGGATATGAATGCCGATTTGTTGCAAATGAAGTAAGGTTTGCAACTCTGCAGTGAAATTGGTTTACAACGCATTCGTAATGTTAACTCGTTGGGCTCTTTTCCAGGTCTAAGTGATAAGATGTACGCATTATTTTTACCTGCATCTTAAAGGGCAAGTATTGGTTTTCTGAATTTATTTTTCTTCATTAAAACCATTTAATTTAGACGTCGCCGTCAGTTGTTATTGCAAACATTTGTAACCAATACATCAACCTATTCGAGACCTTTGATTCGACACTGATTACTTTTCTTTCGATACCGTCCCAGTAAGTATCGAAACAAATATCGATGCCAAAAACAACTTGGTATCGAACTTAATTATCGATAATTTACTTAGAGCTTTACATCTCTAGTTAGATACTGGCAAAGAAACTAATGTCTTGCAGTGCTCGTTTACTTCACGTACCAAGGGGAATTTTGTAATCGTCAATACAGAGTGATGTCATTAGATGTTGGCGAAAGCCGAGATTAAATGAAGCGAGCATTGAAAACATGTGATAAGAAAAGGATTTTACTAACACACATACAGAATATGCTACATTGCAAATTATATCACAAAATGTTTCCTGGGCGATTTTAATGCTAAAATAAGGCACTTAAATCAAATAGAATGTATTTGCGCCACCATCAGTCGAAATTAAAACAACTTTATTCGACTATCCTGTGTTTAATTTTTAGCCAGTATCTTTTTGCTTTTATTCAACATTCCATACACACTGCCATAATCAAAGCAAGACCAATATACTACACAACTCTCAATGGTATATACTTCATAAAAATTTCAAAACATACGAGTAGCTAAAAAAAGGACCTAGGAAATCTAATAACGTTGAATGTCGGGATTATCATCAGAAACATCACAGTGTCCTTCACTTCCTATCTACATTCAATAAAACTTGATTGCATTTCTATTTTGACAAGTAACTCACCAACAACATTCAGATAGACCGAGTGTCCGATTGGAGGAGTCGTCGATATTTGGCATTCGTAGATGCCCGAGTCCTTTCTCTGTGCATATCGTATCCGGAGCGTCCAGTCCTCGGCATGTGGTGAGTGCATGGCTTCAAATCGTTGATCCGATGTGTATGTGTAACGACCAACTGTTAGCAGATGGATGTCACGGTGTCGTACCCAAGAGACCTGAAAGGAATGAAAAGCAACAGGCAATTTTTAGATTAGAAGTTATGGATTAGAACTTTAAAAAAAAAAAAAATAATAAAAGGAGTTCGGATGATATTTATATTGTGGAAGAATGATATACAGTTTTGATTTAATTTTATTTTATCCACAGATTTGCAATGAATTTTTTAAGAGTGAGGTAGAAAAAACTATTCACTTTGAAATTGTTCAGGTTATCCCCAAAGGGGATATGAATACCCTTAAATTATCTCAGGGCGTTTGTAGAAAGAGAAGGAAGGATTGGTGTAGTGGGTTTGAAACTACGAAACTCATAAATCTCGTGATAGACTCACTAGTACTACATATACGAGTATTTATGAAGGTCTTACATTATTTAGCCATAAGTACTGGGTTTTCACGTCTAGTTATGACACCTAAGGATTTTTCGATTTAGATTAGATTTCGATTTATTAAATTTTAATAATGCAAAGGGTGACCAGATAGCAATGATAGTTTTTCCAATTGTTATGTTTCAGCAGTTGTTAAAGATACTAATGACATCCACCTGTCAAAGTATTCAGTAAGGTTTGCTATTTCATCATGCGTCGTTTGACACTTCCCGAACGTGTGAAAATTATTAAAAAAATATCGAAATTGCGGCTCAGTTGAAAATACGCAACATGAATTTCGTCGTGAGGTCGGTCGTCATCATGTCTTCAGTACGCAGGCAATTCGTCGCACCGTGGAAAAGTTTGAGCTTGAGTACACTCTTTTAGACCTTAAGCCACCAACCAGACAGAGATCGGTGCGAAGTGAAGAAACCATAGACAACGCCGTGAGTTAGCTAATTGGGTGCTGGAAATGTTGGCCAGGGATCCGAATTTTGGCCAAAAAATCAACTTCTCAGACGAGGCCCATTTTTGGGTCAGCGGCTATGTTAACAAGCAAGATTGCCATTATAGGAGCTACCACAATCCACAAGTGTTCAACCAAGCATCAATGCATCCACAAAGATTGACTGTTTGGTGCGGTTTATGGTACGGCGGCATCATCGGACCTTATTTCTTTCGAAATGAGGAAGGAGACACCGTTACCGTCAATGGTCCTCGACATAGAGCGATGTTAACCGACTTTCTGTGGCCAGAGCTCGACAACATCAATATATCCAAGGTGTAGTTCCAACAAGACGGCGCTAAAGAAAAAACCAATAGCTTACATTCCGCCAATTAAAATCAGCAGTGGCAACTGGGCAAGAACAAATAAGCAAAAGGCAGACTTATTTGCTGACCATCTCGAAAACTTCTTTCAACCATGCGAAGATAATGACTGCCTCCAAGAAACAGAAGAAATATGTGAAGAGGATTGATTAATTCCACCAGTAATCTCTAATGAAATAGCCAAAGAAATAAAAAAAGCTAAAATCGAAAAAAGTTTTGGGATTTGAACGTATTACAGGAGAAATTCTGAAAAAAATTACCTAGAATGGGTATGAAAAAACTAGCACAAATAATAAATGCAGCATTCAGACTAAGGTATGCTTCACGAATGTAGAAAGTCGCGGAAGTAATTATGATACCAAAACTTGGCTAACTACCTAGCGAAGTTACCTCATATCGTCCTATTTCCTTGCTACCAAACTATCAATTTGGCTCTAGAAATAGGTATTCAACTATAGATCAAGAATTCACCGAATAACTGAGAAAAAAAAAAATATGCTCTACCATCTTGCTTAATATAACACAGGCTTTTGATAAGGCGTGGCATAAAGGACTAGTCCATACGCTGCAAAAATATCTACCAAAACAATACTCAGAAATCCTAAAGTCATATAAATGCAGAGATTATTTAGAATAAACCAAGAAGATGAGTACTAAACATTAAAATATATAAAAGCTGGTGTACCCTAAGGTAGTGTATTAGGACCTGTCTTGTTCCTATTATACACCAACGATATTTATGAATGGACCAAAAAATGGCAAATAAAATTAAATGAACTCAAGTCAGTTCATGTAAACTTTACAAATAAAAATGCACAACACATACCTGTGGACATAAATAACAATGCAGTTCTTTTTTCGAACTCAGCTAAGTAATCGTACTTAGGCATGACTCTTGACGCGAAATTCATGTAAAGAAAAAACATGCGGTATGAAATAATGTATTGGCACTTAGGGAGGTATTCCTGTCTCCCGATATACAATAAATTACTGCTCTACAAGAAAGTATTAAAGCCAATATGGACATGTGGTCTCTAGGTTCGGGGGTGCACAAGTAAGACAAACCTACAAAGCATACAATGCTTCCAGAATAAAGTACTACGCAATATAGTTAATGCATAACGATGATCCACATAGAAATCTAAAAATTGAAATGGTAGAGGACGAGGTCAGGAAAGTCGCAAGAAGATATGAAGTTAGACTTCGCCATCACACCAATTCAGAAGTAGTTGAACTACTTAATAATAACAATTTAGTCCGAAGATTAGGAAGAGTAAAATCCTTCGAACTAGTAAACCAGAAAAAAAATTTGATAAAATCAAATAAAAATGTTGAACATGATCACACTAAAGAGAAATACACATGTAGGTACTCCAAATTAAAAAGTAACTGACAACATACAATTACTGAATATACAAACTTTCAAGTATTAAAAACAAATTGTTAATTAGTTTGACGACTAGATGCGATAATTGGAAGGATGACATTAAATGCCTTCTCCGGATGGTTTTAGTGGATTAAAGTTCCACACTAATGCAAATCTCGCATGCGATGTCTTTTGATGATGAAAAAGAAAAAAAAAGTCAGCTAGCTCAGTAAAATCCCCTTAAAACATCTCGAGTTTGCTTCGAAGAATGACCTGGAGCGTTATCGTGGTGGAACAAGATACACTGGTAAAGTTTTACAGGTTCTTTGTTCTGAATTGCAGTTTCGTAAACCTGTAGCCATAACCATTTTAAGTAACAATTCTGTTTTGAATTTTTAAGTCCATATAATCACTTTGGCAACCACTCTTTTGACTGTATTTTGGACTCGGAATCATCACGGCTAGATACGTCTCATCCCCACTTACGATGTGAGCAAAAATGGTTTTCTGGTTCCGCCTGAAACTTGCTTAAAAGCAAAATGAGAGCATTAGCTCTTTGTACACCCATCATGACTGGAAGCTTGGAAAGTCCCAGGCTATCAGTTCAAATCGCGTGAACTGATCCATAATAAATGTCTGAGCTACTGGCTATGTCCGTGATAGAAACTCGTCAAGATTTCTTGAACTGTAGAACGCGCGCCACGTTGTTTGACGTTGATGATCTTCCTGAGTGTTGGGGTCCTCCCTGCCTTCTTTAAAATACTTGATGCACTCAAAAATTTTAGTATAACTTGATGATTGTTCCCCGTATTTTCTTAAGGCATCAATGCTTTCACCACTTCAATACTTAAACAACCAATCTACGCTAAATTTGGCAAATAAACTACAAATACGTTATATTTCCAAGAAATGTATTCACTTTTATCTTTAAGTTGGTGGTATACCTACACATATGACTTATGACATTAATGTAACTGTCGGGAGGATCGAATGTCTTCGTTTAATTAATACATCCACCTACTCTCTAACCTATGATTCTTTAACTTGAACTTTGATCAAATCAACAACCTCGAAATCTTACCTATTCCATCCCACTCACATTCTAAAATGGTAATGTGTTCCAATACGTCAACAAATTTTCAAAACCCACATCCTAAAGTGTAGATAATTTAATTTAAAATGCTGCTACACACCCTGGATTTCGGTTTTTTTTTTTTTTTTTTTCTTTGAAAACTAATTGAAAATCGTTCCGGTTTCTTTGCTCGTGTATTCGACGAATTCATTGAACCGCAACCAAACCCAAATCATCTCATACCCCTGTGACAAACCAAAGTACCGACAATATCCGAGCGAATCCTGTGCTACACTCCTGGCTGATTGATTTGATTGTTCGCAATAGAGATCCACTTGAAACCCAACAGCTCCATCTGTCACCCCAAATTGTGAGATCGCAAATTGGAAACCTTTTTGGAATACAATCCACCTAATGGCTCTCACCCACCCATCATCGTGTGTTTATTTTCCTCCGCTTGTGCTAGGAATGAATATCCAACCGTATTTGCTTTTGCATTCTCTGTTGGTTGGTCAACTCCTACTACCGATCCTTAAGTGCATGTACATACTCACAATGACTTTGTCAAAAGGACGAAAGATAATCCTTCATGTATGTTTACGAGTATCCCGAAATCTGACATTCTGCGTCTGAATACAAATTTCTCATTACCATCCTTGGGAACAAGGAATGCTTGAAAAAATGTCCGAAAAACACTCGTTCATGGTACACACGTGGGGAAGCGACAATGGAATCCGCTTTGTGGAATTTGCTGGAACGGATAACTGAAGGGAAATCTCATGGAGTAAATGATGCGCTATCAGATTGCCTCGTTGGTCTGGTTTACCTCCGTAGGCACACATGATGGGGGAATGCGTGTGAATTCGGTTCAGAATTTAAAGTACGTTTTTTTTTTTTTTTTTCTTACAGACATCTCCCCCAACTACCAACAATGCCGCGAGAACGTTTTGCAATCAAAGTGTTCCGTAAATCTAAATTTGACGAAGACATATGAGGCAACGTTTCGGTGTGGTGATGGGTAGGGTGGGTCTAAGCAAGACCTGACATTTCGTGAGGTAGGCAAAAACTCAAACAAAAACAATGGTGAAAAAAGAGGATAACAAACTTTAAGGAACAATACAAACTGTTTGTTATTCTTTCAGCCCGGAGGATCAGAGAAATACATATTTGTGTGCCAGCCAAAAGGCGTTGTACGACGTTTGTACATACGTAAAAAGAGTCTTTGATTTATGTGATGCCTCATACGTGGGACCGTCGCATATGTGAGGGCTGTAGGTGCCGGAGGAGGCTTTAGCAATGATCAATCAAAGATTTACAATTACCTTCAGGATGAAAAATGAACGCAACAATTTTAGGGAGACCCGGATGATGGTGCTGTACTTTTTTTTTTTTTTTTTTTCTGTTGTTCGAAAAGTATATTAGTAGATGGCAGATTCTTTTATCATGATTGGGTGAGTCTGCCTGCGGGATATGAAAGAAATCAAGAGAAATAAATAACGAATGGTTTCTATAAAGCAGTTATAAATAGTAAATTCGTGAAGATTAGAGGTCTTTCAAAATGTCAAAACCTTTTCTTATATATAAAGTTTTAAATAATAAATGAGGGAGAGACTTTCAAGTATTCTTATAAATTTTCAGGTAAGGTAAGGGCAAATAAATACTGTCATGATAAATACCAACGTTTTTGTTATTTTAATCCACAGTAAATGGTCTTTGTATCTACAGTTTTATGACATCCGATATTGAATTTACTGAGGGCATTTTCGCATTGATCAAAGCATGGTTTCTAGTGTAGGGGGAAGTTTATTCCTCCATCTTTCCGATGCTCAGCATCGGAGCTACTTTTAACTACTTATGGAAACTAGCTTACAACAGGAAGTTTTAGTTAAAATATCGAAAAATGTACAACCAAAGTAGGTACTTCTTTAGAATACGGACAGGACTCTTGAAGAGTAATTTTATTAACTCACAGAGAAAGTGACCTGTTCACAACTGGCTTTTTTGATGACAGGATGTATCCGTATGTGTTGGATCTTAAATTATACATGATAAATTCTTGTATTCTTCGTATCCATATTTAAAATGAATTTTATATTCCTTTTAGAGTAAATTGCTTGATGGTTCTGCAATTAAGCTTAAATTTAATCAAAGGGGAGTCGATACAGTATAGAATTTTTGCTAAATCAATGTCAATCATTGGTTCTGAATCAAGAGGAGTTTGCTGTTTTTGCTTAGCTTAACCCATTTTCGACCGGTGTTCGATTAATTGAACGTAATTGCGTGGGGTTTCTTGAAAAATACCTTAACCATAAGCCTTTCTAGTAAATTATATTAAAAATATATAATTACAGAAAAAAAAAAAGTAATGATGCAGTTTTATAGCCAAAAGGTAAAGCTATTTTTTGCAATCAAAAAATCAACACCAGACACCACCTGAAAAGCACATGTATGAGGCAAAATTAGTGTTCGATTAATCGAACGTTGGCGACTATCCCATATACCAAGATTCCATACAAATGAATGAATCGTAATATATGTGAATAGACAAGATTATGTAAGTAAAACGAATATTGTTTATTGATTTTTTGTATTTATTGATTATTAAGAGAAAAATAATGAAAAGAAAATAAAAAATAAAAAAATCATTTTGCATGGGAAAGCTTTGAAACAATGCGCGTGCATATGCTTGGCACATTTCTCGCATAACCAAATCGTAGGTTTGCCACACCCTTTCAACTGGCATCGACGATAGTTTTCTCCCGGCTGACGGACAATGAGGTGTTTACCAACCACGTTTGGTAAATTGCGCGGTTTCTGGAAATTAAGGTCATTATCCACCTCCATTCCTTCTTCATTATCGGTCAATAAAAGAGACTCAGTGACGGACAACTTGAATTATTTCTGACTCATTGGCTTCTCGTTTTTAAATTTCGCAAACCATGCAGTGAAGTTTCCAAGCGTTCGCAGATGAAGAATTAAGGGTGTTTACCCAAAGTGGCCAGTAACATTTCTTTCCACGGATGTTGACTTGATAATTTTGAATGACGATATCGTGAAGATCAACGCCACCCATCCCATTGTTATAGCTGCAAAGCACTGCAGGCTGATCGACGTTGACAAATTTTCCTTCTTCTGCCGTCCCTTTCTTAGAAGCTTTATTTGCTTTTTTCCAACTTCGAACAGGGTGGAGTGGCAGAATCTAATCGTAATTTGTAGCAATGGTAACTTCATTATTATCTTGCCAGCGACAAAGAGTGATCTGGTTCTTAGAATCATACATAAAATCATGAGCGCCGCGAGGTAAATTTTTTCCGGTCTTCATATTAGCAGCACCACCAGCTACAGGATTACAGCGAACAGTTCCAGTGGCACAGAATCCCTTTTCTGATAGCAAGCATAGAAGATGATAGGATGTGAAGAAATTGTGGAAAAATACTACGTGTCGCATGGGGGTTTCGACGTTGCTAAGTAAACGGAGAACGACATCACCTCCAAGACCAACCTATTTGTTCATCGGATTGTCCACAGTAAGGGATAAATGAGAATAAATAACCGGTTGAAGAACAGAGACACCAAAGTTTATATCCGAAACAAATCGGTTTTCCATGAATAAACATTTTGCAGCTATGAAGGCCGAAATAGGGCACCATCTGTTCGTCTATTGACAAAAATTCTGCCCAAATGCCAAACTGCCCAAACTTTTTGTTTATAATGTCGAAGAATGGACAAAGCTGAAATCAATAAAATACAAATAAGGAAACTTTAATCACAATAATTAAATAAAAATTGTCGTATGCACCTTGGCCATCTTGTCATTATGATCTAATTCAAAATTATTGGCGAAATGGATGAATTTCTTGATGTTCGTGAACGTGTTTCTCGACATTGCCTGCTTTACCATAGGAACTCCCATTGACTGCTTCGTCGAAGACCAATAATCCTCAACAGGAGGCAAAGTGTGGTAGCCCGATAGCAGTAAAATCCCCAAGAATCTCTTCAATAAGACTATATCCAAATGAAAATCGGTAAAACTTTGAAAACAACTGAATTGGCGAAAGATCCTTTTGTTTTTCGCACAACTCTTTTTGCTCAATGGAGCTGCATCAGGCGATAAATCGTAATGTCACTGATTCTATCCTTTGTTCCTGGACCATTTTGGAGTTCCAAATGAAGTCAATGGTTTGTAGCTGACTCTCGGTTTCTTTCGAGGTGGGGCAGTCGATTTAGCATCTGATTTAGAAGTTGACGGCCCAGCCTCCGGCTCAGTTTCAACAATCAGTTCATAACCAATATCCTCATGAATGTTTCGCTCAGTCTCAATTTCCACATAGCCGGCAACATCAGACAAAGCACTTGGGTTCGAATTGATTGCAATTATATCTTCGATTTTCGTCATCGCTCCAACTCGCTAAAATTTCTTCAACCTCCTTCATTGTTATTTTCCTTGAACGTGGCATTTTGCTATTCAGGAATCAAAGAATAATGCAGTTTTTCAAACACTCGGAATAACACATAAAATGACTAGTTTTTTACCACTTTCTTTATGAAATAAGTCAAAATGTAAAAATATTATAAACAAGCACAAAACAAATTCACTACTTTTGAAAACACAATAGAAATGGGAAGCACGTTGTTACTTGGTGGTAAAATTTGGTATTGTATGGGATAAGCTCCAACGTTCGATTAATCGAACATTTGATTTTTGGACATAACTGTGTAACGGGGGGAGTAAACATTTTTTTGATAACAGATTTGGAATCAAGGGCCACCAATTACTAAAAAAATATATTTTACACAAAAAAATTTAATAATGTTCGCAGCGCGTAAAAAATAGGTTAATACAATCATTGAAGTATCTAAAGCTTAGTATATAAACTAAACTAACCTAAACTAAACCTAGTGAAAAAGAGGGATGATTGAAGGTCAGGCATGATCACAGTGGAGTAGGGCATTGCGTAGTGTGCTTTTGTTGCTATTAAAGTCAAAAGTGTGCGTCATTTGATTGCATTCTTGACATTGGTTCGATGCAACCATGCGATGAGGAGATATACAGAATAGAGGAAAAGACCTAAGGTTGTGGGAACAATCAGTGTTACCAGATAATAGCTGACGAATGAAAAGCATGGAAAGAGGGAAAGGTGAAAAGTTCTCGGCCTGACGCAGAGATGACATTCCAATCAGCAAAAATTTATGTTTCCTGCCTGGGTGCACTTCTCATTAGTTCGCATGACAAGTTTCAACTTATTCTCTCAAGTAGTTTCTTTACACGAATTTTTGCAGTAGACGTCTTGCGTGTTTTTCGTTAAAATGGATAAACTTGAATATCGTGCGGTTATAAAATTCTTCGTTTTGCATGGGTTGTTACCTAAGGAAATTCATCCAAAGTTGACAAAAGTTTACGGGGACACTGCTCCTTCCATGTCAACCGTTAAAAAGTGGGCAGCTGAATTTAAATGTGGTCGCACGTCCCTCGAAGATGACCCACGTGAAGGACGGCCAAAAACCGCAACCACACCCGAAACCATCGAAAAAGTGCATGATATCGTGCTGGACTATAGGCGAGTGAAGATGAGTGAGATAGCTGAGGCTGTTTGTATATCGGAAGAGAGGGTGCGAAATATCTTGCACAAAAACTTAGGGATGCGAAAGCTCTGCGCAAGATGGGTGCCGCATTTGCTGAATGACGATCAAAAGCAAATGCGCAAACGATTTTCGCGACAATCTTTGGACCGATTCAATAGGGATCCGATCGATGTTGTGCGGCGATTTGTCACCATGGATGAGACATGGGTCCACCACTACACGCCAAAAACGAAACAGCAATCGAAGCAGTGGGTGGAAGCGGATGGTTCAGCGCCAAAGAAAGCGAAGTCGATCGCATCTGCCGGAAGCCTCATGGCCAGCGTGTTTTGGGATGCGAAAGGGATCCTGTTAATTGATTACCTTGAGAAAGGCAGAACAATTACAAGCGAATATTACTCCAACCTTCTTCACCAGCTGGATGCCAAAATTCGCGAGATGAGGCCTGGCTTGAAGAAGAAAAAAATCATCTTTCACCAGGACAATGCACCTGTTCACAAGTGTGCGTTGGCGATGGGAAAACTGCGGGATTTGGGGTACGATTTGCTCGGCCATCCCCCCTATTCACCTGATTTGGCACCCTCAGACTTCCATCTGTTCCCAAAATTGAAGAAATTTGTTTCTGGGAAGCGCTTCGCATTCAATGCAGAAGTTGAGAGGGCCGTAGATGAATATTTTCAAAGATTTCCAGACTCTCGCTTCCGAGAGGGAATACTGATGTTGGAGAAACGCTGGACCAAGTGTGTTGAAGTCAAGGCAAATTATGTAGAAAAATAAAATATTTTTTAACTGACTGCCGAAAACTTTTCACCTTGCCCTCGTACATAGTGACCTCATCCTAATATCCTTTATAGGAGTACCTATATTGGCTTCTTTTTTGTGGTGCATTGCAATTTGTAGAGTAGTGAAACAGACAAACAAAAAAAAGCTACGATAGACAGACAGACATTCAATCTTCCGCTCAAAAGAACATTTGAAATTCTTTGATTTAAACGAATTGAATTCATTATCGATTGAAAATATTGGATGAATCTCGATACTATTCTAAAAGAGTGAACAACCATAAAACATTTAGCAAATGCAATGACCTCGATAAATTTCTTTTAAAGCTTTTAGTGCTTTCACATCCCACATATTTTATCTAGCTCACAGGTTTTCGAGTAAGTGGCTGGTGGCGAGTGAACATTATTCGAATTGATTTTTTTTTTTGCAATAAACACAAATACTCTGACCTACCCGTAGACATTACTCGTATTTTTGCAATTATTCGTTCCGCCGCTGGGTAATTTACACTCAATCAATTATATCAAACGAACCATTCAAAGGCAAAATTGATGCTTACATTACCATTTGTAATTCAATTAACGCGCAGCAATTAACCATACAGAATCGACGCATTCATCGACTTTAGTGTCCTCGATTCATTTGCTCCTTTCAATTATGTATCCCAACTAACCACATTTAAACGTTAAATATCCCCATGCGATTTATTTATCCAGAGGAGTGTTATTTTTTTTTTTTGCCATACCATTTTTAAACCACACTTCACTGCACTTAAGCTCACATAAAAATCTCAGAACAAATCCAATTTGTAATGACGCAAGGACTCCGGAAACCTCTGCATCCAATAAAATTCACAACCGTTGAATCGAACGAGATTTTAGGTAACCAACAATTTATTGAATTCATTTGGAAATGTACTGTACACTCTTCCAATTAGGAGAGCTCGTGGCATGACAGTACGTGCCGTAATGATAATTAGCTTCGACAGCATCGATGATAGCGGCACTGATGCTGCTCCACAAATTCCACTTTCACGTATATTTTGACTGGCACGCATGATGCTCTGGTGGGTAACCACTCACTGTCGAAGATGCCAATTAAATTAACATAAGTCCCATAAGGATACGTATAAATAAATTAATGTGCCATGGCTAGAAAAGGACCTCAATATCAAATGGGAATACGAAGAGTAGACCGCCTTGGCTGTTCCTATCCATAAGACACATTTCCATTAGAGAGCAATCAATGTTGGTGAACCCATTACTTCCGGCGTATCTTTGATATCTCATCTCACAGATTGAGGTCCTTCTTGGGAAGGTGGCAATACAGGTGCGCATGTAGGTGGTTCCATGTGTATACATATATGCACGTAAAGCCATCTGAATTAATGTCGACATTATCACAGATTGGAAGCAGAGTTTATTACACAAAGGCCACTGAGATGGGTGAGTGGTGATGATGGTAAGTAGGTTGGTACTCTCTGTCGTCGTTTCTTTAATCAATGCTAATGTCAGCTCTGACAGATACTCTGACGTAAATGAACTAAAACTGGTATATGTACCATTGTATGGAAAGCACTGAAGATGTACGTAAAAATAATGCTGTCATGAAAGTTCTTCGAATATATCGGTATAGAGCGTTTTTGCACTTTCATTTCACGAATGTAAAATTATGTTATTCTTATGAGGCTTCTGGAGATTTTTGATGAACTGCTAAAAGGACATTATTATCTTCTTTTGAAAGCCTGTACTGCATTAAGCCTCCGAAGATTCCCTCCCTTGATATTTATATCATGGAGTGAATTCTCCGTTTAAAAAGAAGTAGTTTCTGCCACGATTCGCACTGGAGTTTTGATGACGTTGCGCGACGATTATCCTACGACCCGTGTCTCATTGAAATGCCGTCTGATGCAATGATACCTGAATTACGACTGCGGTGCAAATTTGAAGTCAACTTTCTCCATGTGCAGGATTGGCTTTTGCTGGAGTCTGAGCCAGAAAAGTAATATAGTCGCATTTTCACGGACGGTTTCACAACTGAACAGGGATCTAGTGCTGGTGTATTGTGGAGAGCGACAACATTAGGCATCATTTCTCATTGGGAAAACATACATCTGAATTCCAGGCAGAAATATGTATATGCTATCCTAATGGCTGCGGACTATATTGTGAAGAACATGTAGAAGGGGCGAAGTATCTGCGTCTGTAGTGAAAGTCAAGCTGCGCTTAAGGCCTTGCTCAATCCTTTAACCACTTCCAAAATAGCTCGAGAATGCAAAACATCCCTGAATTCGGTCGGAAGGCTGAACTCATTGAATCTTGCTTGGGTCCCAGGACACAACGGGATAACAGGAAATGCGATCTCTGACGAGTTTGCTAGACAAGGCTCAGAAGAGAATTTCTCAGGACTTAAAGTAGCTTGGTTTAGGAGAATCATTTTAAAATGTGAAGCCAGTTCTTGTTTACATTTAAGCAGGGCGTCCGGTTATATTCCTCGATAATTTTCCTGTCCCATTTCAGCTTGGAAATTTCATCCCAAAAGCTTAAATATTTTGTATTCATTTTGCTTCTTTAGCAGAATGGTTTCTGTCCAACAAAGGTACTCTCCGACCCTTTCCATGCTGGTTCATCAGCTGTTTCGTTTCAATCTACTCACCCCCAAGTGGCCTAAGTCCCACTTGAGGGGTGACTTTGTTGCATGGGTAAGCCTATTAATATGTTTATGTGCCGTCGTGGCTATCTGATAATATCGCGAAAATCTGTCCGAATATCGATAATTTTCCGATAGCATAGGCCTCTACTTAGTTCAGGATCTGTACACTACCGCCCAAGTACCTGTGGATGTTTTGAATCCATCCGTGGGTGTTTTGTTTGAGCTGGTACTAATCGGATTCCTTACTCCAGCGTCTTTTGTCGCTCAGTCTAGAGTTAAAGTTTCGCTCTTTCTGTGGTATGCATTTTCTTCTACTGAAGTCCCCTTTGATCACTCTTAATATGGTTCCCTTGGCGATTCTTTATAGAAAAGTTAGTCCCAAGTTCACCTCTACTGCTGCTGCGAGACAGGTTTATGCCGAAATTTGTCAGAAATCACAGGAGTTCGTTTACAACTAAGATCCACATTGGTGGTGAGAGGATCCCTCCTTGTGGACAGCCTCACGTTGGGCTTATTGTGATGGATTTTTGTCCCACCATTGTTTCAGCTGTCCTAGTTCTTAACATCTCACACATCTAGTTAGATATCGTTGGTTAACTTCTATTGTATTGTCGAAAGTTCCTTGAATGTGCAGAAAAGGACAACCATTACATGTTTGCACTTTAACGATTTTGGTAACCTGATACTTTTCTACCCCACTTTTGGAATTACTCCAAGGTTTCAGTATGTATCCGAGCGCCAAACTGTTGAGGTGCGGCGAAATCACTTCCCGTTATTTTTGTAGTAGAGCAGGGTATTTTGAACGTCTCCAAAGATTTCACTGTCTAGTCTAGCAGCTGTTCAGTCATCTCTACTGGGACATCTATACATTTCCGTTACATATTGGATGTTATGTTACCCGGAAAGTATGTTTCCTATTCCAGATAACATCTACAAAAATTAAAACAAGATACTCTCCCGAATTTTGTGAAACACAAGCTGAGTTCTTTTCAAAATGTTTTTTTCTCTTGAAATACAATCCTCAAAGGATATCATTATTCCAAAGAATACAATTGCGATAGGGAATAATTTAAAATAAAAAAAATATATCACCGCATGTGTTAAACTGTTTATTTTCCTGGAAAAATAAAATAATATTGTCCCTTTAGATGCTGAGAAAGAGTTCGGTATTTTATGCTTTTAAATTTTATCTTAAGATGAAAAGAGTGAAAATCGATTTGACCCATTTTCTTCGTGTCAAGATGTCTAGTATCTGATGTTTTCTTTTCTGAAGATAAAATTTAATGTGTCCAGAGTCTATTAAAATGGCTGTTCAAGGAAACGACTGTACGTGATACTAAAGATACGTGCATCGTTACACATACGAGTACGAGTATGACAATCCTTGTTTCCTTTCAGAGTTTAAGCATTTCGCCTGAGACTGTTTTCAGTACCTTCATGCGTTAATGATCAACACCACAATTCGCTGGGGTGGGGGGGGGAGGCAAAGAAGGGCACTTTCACTCAATCCCCATCCTTAATGACATAGATCTCCCCCCTGAGGTGGTAGAACGGTATTTCTGCTTCTTATGTTTTCCCTTATCGCAAAGTGGTGTTCTCGATAATTGACAGGATGAGGAAATACTTTAAAATAAACTTCCTGTTTGTGTTTACTTTACAGTGACCATAACCACAGCAGTCACCACAGAAAAACTGTATCACAACAAACAATATAGTTGTGCGTCCTTGGCTATTGTCCTTCACCGGCATCCGCGCCCGTGTTCGTTGTCGCCATTATTACTCACGGCCTATGAGTTGAAAGCCTAAATCGGATATTATGGAAATCTCAAGGAATTCTGTCGAGCATTCTTTGTGATTATGTTTCTTTCGCGTCGAGGCCAAGTGGTGATTTGTGTCGTGTTGGGTTTGGTTTTTCGGGATCCGTCAGATGCCGTCCTGATGAAGTTTACCTACTTTTCGTTTCGTCTTTGTTCTCTGAAAGGAGCAAACTTTTGTTTTTCCATTTGTCTGTGGCAAAAGTTATTTGAAGTTTCTTGAGGCTGAGCTGCGCTGGCGGTAGTGGAATTAATAAATATTTGCTGTGGGATTTGAATGTTGATTTTATGTCAGGAGACCATGGGCGGTGTGATGAGATTTTTTGCAATTTTCATTCTCGCTTATTTGGGGGAGTGATAGGCGAAATGGGAGGCGTAGGACGATTGTCAAAGACAGGAGGAGAAGTCAAGATTACGTGGCGCGAAAAAGATTGCGGAAATTTGCCCAGCTAAAGAGATTGTCATGTTGGATAATTTATTTATGTTTCATTTGTACTTTTGGTGGCATCTGGCACCTGGGGTAAACGTAATTGTAGACAAGAATTTTGTACTTTGCCTAAGGGGAGAATAGTGTCAAAATGAATTTTATGATAAGTCAGTGATAAAATGTATAAAACGTGGCACTGGAGAATTTTTTAGCATCTTCGCGTGATAGAGTTTGTGGAATATTTTATCTCAAGGCTGATGAGGATGGTCTGGTCGATCAGTCAATTATGTAAATTTGATCGTTTCTATTTAAATTCCATGATCGTATGCCAGCTCAACAGTTTGGGGCAATTTCATCTCAGTTCAGGCTATGTACCTATATAGTACATATTTATGTACTGCCTGGAGTTGTCCGAGTGCTTTGTTTTTTTTTTTTTAAGTTTGAATCTCCATATTAATAAACATACTGACACATTAGAAACGTGTGTGCATTATTATTGGTATGGTAAGGAAAATAAAGAAAATTATGTATCCATGGAATGTAGCATATGGTGAAATAATTTTAGAAACAAGTAAAAGCTTTTGACGAACATTCATCCTGACACGTTGACACTACACTTCTAAACAATTTTTTTCCAAATAGTATTTTGTAAAGCTATAGCTCTAGCAAAACAAAAGCCATGTTAATCCGTTATGGGGTTTGGAAGATATTGGAAAAAAGAGTCCCCACTCGTTCTTAGCCATGGGGAAGAAGTTTGTTTTGACTCATACTAGGATACTAGCAAGTATGCTTGTAAAGCTAATTAAATTATCTATGGGAGCCGTGGCTCAGTGGTTAAGTGCGCGATCACTGAGCGAGAGGTTTAAGGTTCGCATCTAAGAAAACACGAAAATAAAAAATAAATAAAAACTTTTCTTACGGTCCCACCTCTTTCGAACGTCTGACAAACATCCGAGAGTAAAATTGTCATGAAAAGCTTCTCTCAATCAAAAAAATTGCCCTTCGAAAACGGCATAAAACTGTAGGTCCCAACCATTCGTGAGGCGTACAGCACGGGAATGTAAAGCAACATTATTACTCCAGATTTTGCTTTCCCGGAGAGTCTTCGAATCCCAACCATAGGGACGATACTGTAAAGGCATACCTCAGCTAAGGTGATTTACATAAGTGGAAAGGGATACCAGTCAACTTTTTTTTTTAATTCAAGTATTTATTCAACACTTAATTAATATTACAATCTAGTCACCTGAACTAATAAGAAATTTTAATCTAGCCTAATTTGCTAAACAAAACATTTAGAGAGACAAGAAGTTCACCCAAAAGCGTCTCTTGGTATATGGTATACTGCAGGTTTTCATCTACACCAGCTGAAATGGTTTAATTCGTTTTAGTCTGCGTACAATGTCCATGTTATCTAGGAGCTGGGATGTTTCAATATTTACATTACTTTTAGGTCCCGATGGAAGTCCAATATTTCTGATGGACCAGGGTGCATTGACGATGTTCCTTAGTACCTTGTTTTGGAATCGTTGGACAATTTCCATGTTGGTCCTTTTGGTATAGCCCCAAAGCCAGATGCCATAGGCTTATACCGGTTTTAAAATTTGCTGATATAGCAAAATCTTGTTATGCGTTGAAATGACTGAATTTCTACCTATTAGCCGATATAACTTTCTGTATTTAATTCCTAATTCTTGATTTTTTCTTCTTTTCAACGAAGCTTAGCATCTAGGGTCATGCCAAGCTACTTCGCTGTGTTTGCATATGGTACTATTTGTCGGTTGACAGTGATTGGTAAATAGTTTAGCCTTTTGTTAGTGAAGTCAATATGGACCGACTTAACTTTATTTAGTTTAATGCGCCATTGTTTTGTCTAACTATGACTTATGTTGACAGGTAGTTATAGGTTTTGTGTTGATTCCTCGTTGTCTTTACCAACTGCCAGGATCGCAGTGTCGTCAGCGAAGGTAGCTACAGTGTTATTTTCTAGCGTTGGGAGATCACTGGTGTACAATAGGTATAGAACTGGTCCCAGTGCACTGCCTTGTGGTACTACCGCTTTGATTTCCTTTAGTTTAGAGTAGGAGTCTTCTTGTTTGATTCTGAAGTATCTATCTTTAAGTTATGATAATAGAATTGCGGCATATTGTTTTGAAATGAGAATTCTCAGCTTATGATTTAGTCCCTCATGCCAAACTTTGTCAAAAGCATGCGTCACATCCAAGAAGATCGCGGAGCAGACTCTTCTTTCTTCTAATGCCTTATCAATTTCTTGAGTTATCCTATGGATTTGATCGATCGTCGAGTTTCGGAAACCGAATTGGTGATTACGAATCAAGTTCTTTCTTTCTATGATTGCATTTAACCTTTTAACTAATAGTTTCTCGAAGACCTTAGACATAATAAGCATTAGCGAGATTGGTCTATAAGACGCTGTTTCATTACGTGGTTTACCTTACCTTAGGACCATTATACCAGTCAATTTGTATGCAAAACTAGCGGCGGCTAATTAAACATCGAGCTGGCTGAATAAGCCTGTTAGTTTAGATGAAGCTTAGGTGCATCCCAGACTGTAGGCGCAGCGCCATCTAGATATCTAGCAGATGAAGTAACATCGAAGGCTGTTTATCCGGACGATTCATTTGATAATTAAAAGTATTCTAGCGAGTCTACACATAAGTTTTTACAAATTAGTTTTAGATTCATATTGCAGCTAGATAGAAGATGGCAAAAGAATCGAATTTATTGAATTGTATAGGTAATCATCAAAATGCGATGGAAATACTGTTCAAAATATGGGGAAACTTCGACATTGATATGTGCAACATATTCGAAAACAGAAATATTTTTATTTAAACTTTCATTTCAATAAAATATATATACATATGTGTACGTATGTATGAATAGATATACTGTGGATTGAACGTCTTAGCTCCTCGCAGCCATTCATGATGCGCTTCTTATATTTTTTCGACCTACAGGATTTCACCCCTTTTAAAAAATATAAGTAAATAATAATAAACTAAGATTTTATGTTAAAATTATTCCCAACAAAGTAAAACATTTCATTCAGGAGATGCTTTTAGTTAATTACCTAGAAATAGTCTTGTTTAGCTATAAAGAATTCAAATCATAATGTAGAATCGTTCACGTTCCATGCTAAACAAAATGCTTTAATGACTAGCGAAATACTTAAAAAATAATGTCACGTACGTAATTGCGAATTTTGATTTAGGATTCGCTGTTTACGAAAGTTCCGCTAATTTGTGTAAGTTTCTTAATGGACCATTAAAATTCCAAACGAAAAGAAAACTAGCTACATAAAGAGTGTCCCAAAATTTTGCAAGAAGTAATTTTGATAGAAAACTTAGGCTTTAAATTGAAAATTGTAAATGTTTTCTTTATTCATATAGTATATGTAGGGTTATATATGGAATAGCATATCGGGTAAATGGCCTTCACGGCTTTGCTGGCACTTATTTGTATAAACATTTGTATAAATGTGGCTAAATTTCGTTGATACAGCGCTCAATTTGCTCCTTAAAGGCGTGTCTGGTCGTGGGCTTATTGGCATTAATCTCAGTCTTCAAAAAATCCCAAAGAAAATGTCCAAGGGCGTTAAATCACATGATCTGGGCGACCAATTCTGATAACCAAAACGGGAAATTACACGACCAGAAAATGGCTCATGCAGTTGGCTCATTGTTTATCATGTGGCACCGTCTTGTAGAAACCACACGTCGTCCATATCCATATCATGCAATTTAGGCACAAAAAACTGGATTACCATGTCCCGATAGCATTTTCAAAGAAAAATGGTCCGATGATGCCTCCAGCCCAAAATTCTCACCAAATAGTGACACGTTGTGGATGCATTTATTTCTCAGCAATTACTCATGGATTTTCTGAACTCCAAATTCAACAATTTTGTCGATTAAGATGAAAACGAGCCTCATCGCTGAAGATGATTTTGTTTGAAAAATAAGCATCCACTTGTTATTGTTCCATAATCCATTTAACGAACTCTCTTCGCTGTGCGTGGTCAGTAGGCTTGAGTTCTTGAGTCAATTACACTTTATATGCATGAAGATGTAAATCTTTCGTGAGAATACGCCTCAGAGAGCTTCTTGAAATATCTAATTCCTGACCACGGTGCTGAATTGATGTTCCTGAACTCTCAACAACACACTCACGAACTGCTTCGATGTTTTGTGTTGAACGATTTGTTGAAGGACGGCCAGAGTATCCAAGATCACTAATTGATCCAATTTCCCTGAATTTTTGAATTAATCTCTTCACAGTTGATGGAGTTAAATCACTATTCCGACCATATTTTGTACGAAAATTGCGAACTGTAGCTGCTAAACCTTCATTATTTTTAAAATATTGCTCAACAATGAAAACGTGTTGTTCTTTCGTGTAGCACTCCATTTTTAATAACCCTGATCTGTCAGCTGTCACGCTGTTTTTTTTTTTTTTTTTTTCGTTGGCAACACTTTACTGCACAAATGGCGCAAAATTCAAAACTTGCGTGTATTTTGAGACTCCCTTTAGGTGTAAGTAATAAAGGGAACGACAGGCTTGCAAGCACTTATTTTTGTATGCAGACTAAATATATTTAGGTAGAAAATTTAATTAACATTCGCTTTATTATGTTTTTCCCTAATAGTGAACTGATTAAGGAAAAAGTAATATCCCGTCCAGTAAAAAGGGTTGAGAACTTTTTGTACATTATTTGTTGGCACCAATCACAATCATTTCTCGTAAGGTCCCGCTTGGAATAAATATTTTCTACTAGATGCTATTTTTAGGTCTAATTTTACTGGATTTTATATTGTATTTCTTTTGTTTACATTTCATGGATTGCACTTCTTGACCATGGGTAGGGCTCCCGTAGATGTTCAGATGAATGGATGACCAAAAAACTACATACTGGCAAAAGCATACGAGTACAAATAAAAGAGATAGCAAAATAACCTGGATAAGTTCAACTAGCTCAAGTGGGGAATGTTTATATGCATATTGTTTTAAACAGAGTAGAAATTCATTTAAAAGGTAATTTGAATTTGAATTTTAACTTTTAAAATAAATTAATTCAATAAACATTTCACTCAATTATTCAACGTAACACAAATGTGGAGAATTTGAGCCTAGTAATTGCTATTACCTACTTTTATTTCTATATAATTTTTCCAAAATTGACCTACATATGTACATATACATATAGCTCCCTTTACCCATTTCAATTAGTTAAGTCATTCCATTCCAATTATCTGCACGTGATTAGTTTTACTATATTTTCCAATCGAATATTCAAATGGTATTCTACCCCTCCTTCCATACTGTCAATTGAAGGCTATCCACTCTTTACTACCCAGTTACCCCAAAATCAGTTGGGATACATTCAATTGTGTTCGGTGAATTTGGTTTTACTTTCTTTCTTTTTACTCGATTTGTTGGTCAAGCGTGCAGAGGTCTTAGGTAAATAGAATTGTGCAAGATTAAAAAAACAAAAAAAAAAAAAAAAAAAAACTATGTTTTCTGCTTTGATTGTTTTTCCGTCTGTTTATTTTCTTTCGGATCGTTTCAAACTTCTGTCTTGGCGGAAAGAATTAAATTCAAGGAAAATAGAAATATCTTTAGAAAAAGTTGATTGTCTGAGAACAAAACATTGACGGCATCTGTATGGGTTAAGCAGTGATGATGTGTATTTAGGTGGAAATTGAATTTCCAATTGAATTCCCGGAGTGTTGTTGATTTGAGAGCAATCCTTTATTTGAAATATTTGGGACTTTGGTCCGGCGTGTTCTGCCCGACAAGAAACTCTTTAAGCAGCCATTCAGTTTTAGGGAAAACATTTATCAAGCGAAACGCAATGGACATTTCTTATTCAAAACACGTAGTTTACTGTTCGTAATCAGGTCGAAGTTTAAGAAGGTATTTCCTTAGGTATTGAGGTATTTGTTTGGATAAGTTTACAGAAAGTCTGCAATTGAAGGGATTGCTTATATATTTGTGAAGGTATGATGGGTTTCTCTAAGGCAACACTGACAACCGTCTTCCCTTGAGACTCACGTATTTTTATTACTTCTTTTACTTTTATAATTAACGTGATGCTTAATGAATTTCATTTTGTAATGCAAATGTATGCCTAAGATGGAAAACAGAGACAAAGGTAGAGAATAAATTATTGCTCTTATTCCAGCGACTAGAAAAGACTATTGTTGAGAGTTCTTTAAAAACAACTCTCGTAGTTCTTTGCATTGTAGTGGGAATACATTTGTAACGAATTGGATAACTTAGTGCATTTTAACTTATCTGAGAATTTTAACATTTTTTTCTGTTAATCGAGAATTAGCTTGGGCACAGTTTCAAAGACCTATCGAAAGCGAGTTAGACGTTCGCGAGTCATTCAAGTTAATCTTAAGGTGCCTGCATTGGGCCCATCCCCTCATCTGGAATTATGTGTTGAGAGAGGATGTAGGTATTGGGATCATGGGGAATATCAAAAGGAGACTATGTCATATAGTGATCGGGAAATCGTTTTGTTCGTCTAGCGAATTCCAATATATTACAGATTCCTTTCTTACTGAGGTGGTATCCTTGGAGATCCCAGTATCCTCAGTCTTAACCTCGCTGTTGCAGGGAAGTGGCAGAGGAAGTCTTCTATACCTCCCTCCTCCTCTTTACAGTTAGCACAGATTGTTGTATCAGCTAGCCCGAGTCTAAACGAATGTTTGTTAAAATTGATGTGCCCTGTTAACAGTCCCACCATCAATCTCAACTGTGTTCTGCTTGAATTTAAAGCTATTTTTGCTGTGTTGCTACTCGGTTCTTTTACAACAGATCTAGCCACTTTACACGTGTCTAGATTCATCCAGGAGTTATTGAACTCCTGTCGTATCTTCTCATTGATTATCATTTTAATAGTTGTCAGAGGGACCCCTATAGTCTTTACAAGACTCAGTTCTATGTTACTCGCTCCTTTCCTTGCCAGTTCATCTGCCTTTCCGTTTCCCGGTACACCTTCATGCCCCGGTACCCATGTAAGACGAACTCTATTGCGTCTGGCAAGTAAGTTCAATTTAATTTTGCACTCCCTTACTAGTCGTGATTTCGACATGGGGTTTGTGATCGCTCTAATTGCTGCGGTGTCTTCTGTGAGTTTTCAGTTGCTTTCATAATTGTAAAGACTTCTGCTTTGAAAACCGTTTCAAAATGTTCTAGGTGAATAGCAAGTTCAATCGGAGAGTTAGCACAAAAGATGCCAGCTCCTGATTCCCCTGATATGTTAGAGCCATCTATATATGCCGATAACCCGTTGGAGTTTCTTGTCATCCTTTCATTCGTCCACGATTCTCTTGTGGGGAAAATTGTTTCGAAGTTGTTGAGGAACGTGTACGATTTTTTAACAACATCACTGGGACGATCTCTTATTATTTCGGTGATTTTTCGATGTCCCGTGTGCAAATTGCCTTCGTTGAAATGGCCGATGGTTCTAAGCCGTGAGGATGAAAAACTGACAATTTTCTTCGCTTCAAAGTACACTGGTAGGTTGTTTAAGATCGCTTCCATACCCGCCGTTGGTCTTGAGGATTGTGCTCCTGTGATACCCAAGCAGACCATACGTTGCATCTTTGTTAGCAAGTCTCTTGCATACTTTTTGTTTGTCACTGGCCACCAGTGTCCAGTAGACCTGTTTCGATTTGAAGTCCCATGACTTCCCGATGGCCCTCCTGCATATCCAAGACGCTCTTTTCGCTTTGGTAATTCTTTCTTTCAGGTTCTTTGTCCAGGTCAGTTTCCTGTCCAATATTATGCTCAGCTACTTGACGCTGTCGCGGAGTTGTAGTAATGCTCCTCCAAGTTGTGGAATGTGAAGTCACTAGTTTTGGTTTTCTTTGTAAAGCGAACCAGTTCCGTTTTATTTGGATTTATTTCTAATCCACTCTCCTCCGTCCATTTTGTTATGATTCGTGGGGTGTTTTGCATAAGCTCTCCTATGATGTTCAGGTGCTTTCCTCTTATCGAAGAGGACCAACTTTATCCAAGATACAGGAAGAATGAAAAAAGTGTGTTACTATGGCGTATACGTACCATTATTCTCCTGAAATATTGTGATGTTATTTATATAGTTAGTGCTTACACTAAATACACATCAGTTGATTATTACTCCTCGTAAATTCCGAATGATTAAACAGAATTCTGTTGCCTTTTTTTCTCCTGCCGAAGCTATTTGCCAGGTTACACATGAAAATATTTCAGGAACAAAATATTCCAGACCATTCTATACTGTCTTGTCTGTTGTTCAAATTTTGAAGGAAAAATTCAAGAGTAGTTGAAAACTAAAGAAGTTTTGGATTGACAAACTGCTTCTCTAGATTTTCCATAGCATTTGCTATTCGGTTCTGTTACACACATCGTTTGGTGGTACTATCGGTGCATAGAAAGTTTAATAGAAAAAAAAGTTATCAACCATTTCGACGTACGAGTATGCTTCTTTTTTTTATAATTTGCACGTGTCAAAGGGGATATGAATACCAAATACAAATTTTAGAATACGGAAGTTTTCTGGCAAGGGAAGAGACAGAGAGAAAGACAGATTGGTGTAGTTGGTTTGAAATTCAGATGGTATTAAGATTCAGTGAACTCCAAGGGTAGCGTCCAGATAACTGGGGAGTATTTTTATTTTGCTGTTATTGTCGTTGCTTATTATTCGCAGTATATTTTTTTTCCGCCCTCCCGATGTCATCACAATCAAGTTGCATTGTCAGCCATATGATCACCTTACTGCCAGCGTTATGCCTTCGCAGTAGAGTTAATATAAGTAATAATACATAAGCTTTCGCAATTGATCGACTTTTATGCGAAATAAATAGGTAATTCTTGACATCAGGATTCGAACCGTGAACCTGCAGCGTGATAAGCGATGATGTTACCACTACACCATGGCCACTCAAAGTTTCTTAAAAGTTTCTTAAGACATGACCATTTTGCATTATAAGAGTACCTAGTACACTCTTACGAAGGATTAATAAAAGCTCGGCCTACCATTGAGTTCTACTAATTTATCTTCCTTGAGTACTTTGAAAGTCATCTTTTCTTTTCCGTTCCTTAGTCTAAGGCTATGCTATGCATTCTACCAGAATGCGCTTCTGTGGGAGTTTTGAACTATTTTGAGGCGTTCTACAATACAATACAGAAATTCCCGCCCCACCCTCTCTATTGATAAATAAGCTATAATTTGTATGTACTTAGATTGAAACACCATGTTCGATCTGCTTCCAGTTATTTGTTGCTCCTGTTGTACAATAATTTGTTCACATTTCCTCAAAACTTAGCCCGATTTTACTGATACTGATTATTTTAGCTGACTCGGTGAGGTTGTAACTCAATTGTTTGTTACTTAAGATATCCCAAAGGAAATAATCTTATCCCTGACCAGGTGCATAGAATTACTGATGTAATCGAGGAAGCACTTGAAGAGAAAAAGATATGCTCAAGCGTATTTCTTGACGTTTCGCAAGCCTTTGATAAGGTGTGGCATGATGGCTTGAATTGCAAATTACGACAAGTTCTCCATGTATGCCTATACGGCATTCTAGAATCATATCTTGGGAATAGACTCTTCCATATTAGACATGGAAATGAATACTCGGAGCTCAAAGAAATTTCGGCCGGTGTGCCGCAAGGAAGCGTTCTTGGGTCACTTCTCTATCTGTTATATACTCGAGATATACCGAAAGAAGATTACACTATCCTGGCTACGTTTGCCGATGACACTGCTATCCTAGCCGTAGGTAAAACAGTCGAAGAAACGACTGCAAAACTGCAAAACGAACTGAATGGACGAGGGACTGGCGGATCGCCCTCAACCAATCTGAATCTGTTCACGTGAATTTCACTTATAAGAAAACTAATGTCTTGCCAATTTTCCTAAACTCGGCCCGAATACCTTTTGCAAACGAGGCCAAGTACCTTGGAGTGACACTCGACACAAAACTGAAATGGAATTCGCACGTGAAAATGAAACGTAAAGAACTCGAAATCAAATATAGAGAAATGAACTGGTTGCTCGGAGAACAATCCCAGCTCAGTACTGAGAACAAACTGCTTTTATACAAGCAATTGCTAAAGCCGGTGTGGACTTACGGTATACAGCTTTGGGGCTGTACCAAGAAAACAAATGCCAATATTTTACAAACTTTTCAAAATAACGTAAGAGAAATTGTCCATGCACCGTGGTATACTAGAAACGATAATATCCACAGGGATCTCGGAATTCCGTCAATCGAAGCTGAAATTAGAAGCTTCGCGAGACTAATCGGACATGTCAACAATACAATCCTACAAATTCTGGATTAAAGCAATTTATTGCGCCGACTACAAAGGACGAAACCTTTCGACTTGGCGAGATAAGAATCAACTGTGCCTAGATAGCGGAACATGCAGGATCTTTCAGTGGAAAGTAACCTGCCAAACGAGTTTTTTTCATGATAGAAAAATTACTTGATAAGGTCCTTCTTAGTTGCAATATATAACAAATTAAATCGCAGGGTGTTTTTTTTTTAGTCAGTAAGAATCTGACACTAATATGAGCACGCGCTTGCTATCCTCATAGTGTCTATGGAAGATTTTTTCACCAACCCTCGGAAAAAAAAAAAAAAAAAATTTGGTTTATAATTTGTTTGACAGTGTAGCAGGTCCTGTGACGCTAAAACTTTGCTTGATATATGTGTCCGTTTTTTGGCGCAAAATCTTTTGAGTGTACTGCTTTCATTAAGCTCCAAAATCATTAAATCTCGGGTGTAGAGCAGCTTGCTTGGTACTTAAGACTCCAATCTAGATTCATTCATAAGCTTCCTGTGCTGCTTGCCCAATCATTCCAGATCACAACTGGATTATTGAAAATGAAATCTCGTTAAGTCTTCCTGTCCATTGTTCCATTGACAGTAGAGATTCCTGTGAACACAACCATAGGTAGCTTCCCGATGTCTATAGAAAATCCTCAGCATTCTTCCTCTCTGAGTGAGCAGAAAAACTTATTGGCGTTATTTCAGGCAGCTGTACTTCTGTGAATTACCTTAATGTGCTATGTCTAAGCAGAACTGCTTTCCACAATGGTTGTGGGTAAGTTAATGACACTGGAGAATACTTCTTATCTCTGCTCGGTACAGCTCCACATCACTGAAATGATAACCTGTCTTTCCACGACGAAGATGTATCATCACCAAGGGATCTGATAATATAATGGAACAGTATTGCGTCTGAGCGCTGACCACTGTGATGTTTATTACTACCACAAAAAAAGTTAAATGAAAACACATAAACTCGCCTTGCAAATTTATTAACTACCCCCAATCGAAAGATACACCTTTTATGCAACCTTTGTGCAACTATAAGATAACATTTAGAATTGATCATCCTTCCTAGAAATGTAATCCATTTCAGGGATAAGTAAATAAAAAGAAAACTTTTCAAAAATAGTTTATTCCAGGAAATAAAGTAACAGGCAACATTTTCCATGTACTGAATTCACTTTGGCATCTTCAACAATTTTTTTTTCTTTTTTAATAGCTTATATATAGCACAGTGCTGTCAAAATGAAAACGAGCATGAACATCAAGGCAAGGCATGGTACAGTACCAAGATTTAGAAAATTGCCTTAGGTAAACTTAAGATTCCTTACAACCAAAAGCAGCAACCACACAAGTGTTCCATACGTACTCGTATCTGGCAGTGGGCTACACAGACATATCATACCCACTCTCCACCCCAATCTTGCAAATACCAATCCAAGAAACATTCTGTACTACGGACGAACTTATACTAAGGGAATAGTTTCTGGAGAATTTGTTTGACTTTTTCTAACAATATCCCTACTCGAATTTATCATAGGAAAAATTCTCATTTTTATCCTTCAGTTGTGCCAGAGAGGGAGGATTTCAATTTTTTTTTTTTTTCAAGATAATTCCATTCTCAAGATCCTCAGGGTATATGTTTATGTCTATTCCTCCTTCAATTGGATCATTTCTTGTTGAAATAAATTTATTTTTTCTCTGCATTTGTGTGCGCTTGGCCCCTGTTTTGCATAGAAAAATGTATTTCCCCTTGTCATGACCTTAAGGGGAGTTACAAGTACATTGCATTGAACTAAAGTCATCATCAACGTCGGAGATGTTTGTGCATGAATATTGCATAAATTCTGGCAAACAGAACTGCCTGATGGTAATCATTGCCGCTTTATCCCGCGAAGTTATGTATTTTGCGCTCCATTTAAGTTGGCAAATTTTCAAAATAATAATTATCTCATCGGCTAATTTGATTCCAAAAGCCGGTCAGGGGAGATGGGGCAGGCACAGAGTTCTAAATTCGATATGTTATAGGTAATTACGAGTGTAGGCCCCACCGCAACGATTCAACACGCCCACTCAATGCATTGACTATGATTGTATCCTGGAACGTTGTGGATCGAGAACCGTTTCAATTACTCATGCAGCCTGGAGCCGAATTAATTTTGGAATTTGCAAACTGCCCAAAACCCAAAAATTTATATTAATTTCGTTATATGGGCTTACATGGCGGGAGGAGTAGGTTAGTGGGTACGCATTGGGTTTGTGGTCTGAAGGGAGACCTGAAAATGTGTCGATCGTAATTGTTATCGTTTTGTTGGCTGACGGAAGTAGTCGTTGCGATTACTTTTTGCAACCATCATTAGCTCCGGTTGCTTTGTTTTTTGGGTGGGTGTTGGTGGACTCACTAGCTGGTTTGTTTGTTCTGTGGTAGGGTAATGAGGTCGACGTAACCAAAATATCAAGTGAGATGATTCTGGGTAAGTGATTAGAAACGCTCGTTGGGTTAGTATTTCGTGGATGGCTAACATGGCATATCTATGAAGTTCTGCTCTGCATTACTAATGATGGTATCGTCAAACACATCGGGCTGATAGTATTTGCCATATGCCGTATCATACTATTATTTGCCTTGTTCAAATTGTGAGATTGAAATATTGGGATTTGTTGTGTAGATCCATGTAATTAACGTAACGTATTTAATAATAACAATATTATAGTAATACGGGTGGGTCAATAAGTCCCTGAAAAATGAAATAAAGAACACTCTTTTCGGTATAAAAACATTTTTTTTTTTCAACATAGTCTCCTTTTAGCTCTATACACTTCATCCAACGTTACTCCAATTTGTTGATGCCCTCCAAATAATACGATTTATCGAGCCCCTCAAAATAGAAATTGTATTTGTTAGGTTTGGTGAGAATATTCGATTGTATCGAAAAACCTTATTATAGGGTGACCAGATAAGAACGACAGGAAAAGAAAATTAAATAAAATAACAACGGTGTGAGATATCAAATTGATTCTGGCTTTATTTTGAAGTTACATTCATGTAATCATATATGGAATAGCACATCACTTAAATGGCCGCCTCGGATTTGCTGGCAGTGCTTCAAGCGATCGGTCCAATTTTTGATGACTCGGTCCAATATGTGCGGCGTTATTCTGGCAATAGTTTCTCGAATGTTGGCTTCGAGCTCGTCTAAAGTGGTTGCCTTGTTAGCGAAGACTAACGACTTGACGTAGCTCCAGAGAAAATAATTGAGGGATGTCAAATCGCATGATCGCGGCGGCCAATTGATGAACGCTCGCCGTGAGATGACCCTGTCGACAAATTTCTCCTTCACCACTTCGAGCAATTCGTCGCTTGTATGACGCCGTCTTGTTGGAACCACAGCTCGGATATATTGATGTTAACCAGCTCTGGCTACAGAAAGCCGGTTAAAATCGCTCTATGCCGAGGACCATTGACGGTAACGGTGTCTTCTTCCTCATTTCAATAGAAATAAGGTCCAATTATGCCGCCGTACCATAAACCGCACCAAACAGTCAATCTTTGTGGATGCATTGTTGTTTGGTCGAACACTTGTGGATTGTGGTTGCTCCAGTAATCATAATTTTGCTTGTTGAAATAGCCGCTGAGCCAAAAATGGACCTCGTCCGAGAAGACGATTTTTTGGCCAAAATCCGTATCTCCGGCCAACATTTCCAGCGCCCAATTAGCTAACTCACGTCTATGGGTTTCGGCTTCTTACGTCAGTACAATCTTACACGGATGTAGGCCCAAATCCAACCGGAAAATAAGCCTGCTTTGACTCTCTGGCGATGCCCAATTCAGCTGATCGGCGCCGAATCGACATGTCTGAGTCTTCTTCGATACTGGCCGCTAGTTCGGCTATGTTTTCTTCACTTCGCACCGATTTCTATCTGGTTAGTGGCTTAAGGTCCAAATGAGTGTACTCATGCTCAAAATTTTCCACGGTGCGACGAATTGTCTGCGCACTGAAGCCATGATGATGACCGACCTCTCTACGAAATTCACGTTGCGTATTTACAACTGAGCCGGAAATTCGATAATAGTTTTTAATAATTTCCACATGTTCAGGAAGCGTCAAACGATGCATGATGAAATGGCAGACCTTGTTGAATATTTTGATAGCTAGATGTTATTGGTAACTTTGATAGCTGCTGAAGCATAACAATTGGAAAACTGTCTGGTCACCCTTTATTTATGGGTTGGCTTGAAGTTGACTAAAAATCCAATGTAATGTACCAGTGCTTCTTGCAAAAAGACATAAAGCTGAAAAATTATATAAGCGAGGACATTTTTAAACATGTTCACACTAGTCTTGTCATTAATATACTTTCCTCGAAAAAAGTTGCGCTCAAACCTTTAGTGACAAGATTTAAGACAGAGGCTGAAAAGGACACATTTTATAGCAAACTATGTGCAGTCTGCACTATAAGTAATGCAAATATTAATGCAAAGGTAGCCACCCCCAATACCAGCGGTCTTGGAGAAAATTATGCCAATGATGACTGGTTCGCAAACTCCTGCAATGAAAGTGCTTTGTTCCCTTTTTGAGGATAGGACTTGCCGTAAGGTAAGCTGGATTTTCACCGAGAGATACCGAATATCCAACTCTTTAGCGTTCAACCGTCAATTAATTTATTGGCTACAATGCTTTCAGCAGAAAATCTTAGCTGCCAATCCCCCTTGAGGGCGAAAATAGTCCCAGTGTAAAATACGCAAATGCAATTCGATAGATTAATAAGCCTCCCGGATACAAATTTGGCATTGGGTAGTTGATTAGTAATCAAGAAAATTGAGTATGAGCTGAAAAGGATTTAAAATACGTCGCAGATATATTTTACACTATTCAGAGTGAACCGATGTTAGTAAGCATTTCGTGCAAATATCCGTAGCTGCTCCACATGAATTTTGCAGAATTCTTGCATATTATTACGCTAGATGTTCGCCATGATGTTCTTAGAGTTTCCACAATTTCTATGAACATAATTACCAAAAACCAGGAACAGCAGTTTTCGGAATCCGAAAATATTGAGCTATTCTATGAGCCCTTGGAAATCCATTTAATCCTCTTTACAACTAAAGGGTAACTTTTTAGGAGATTTTTTTTTTAATATGGCAACCCTCAGGCTGTTGATAGCTAAGTTGTCAGCTGACACTATCTTTTTATTCAGTACTGTTTGGTAAATCATCTAGCAAAGACTTATGTACGTCAAAGCAACGTTTGCAAATTGTGGAAATTTATTTAAAAAATCAGGGTTCAGCCAATTTTACGGTCAACATAATTGACCAACTGAGCCGACTTTTCGCAAAACAATTGAAAAATTTCGCACAACATTTACTCTTTTGGACTCCAAACCACCAATAAGAATGCACAATGTGCGCACAGATGAAAATATCGACGACGTTGAAGCCAGCGTTGAGGAAGATCCTAATTCATCGATTCGGCATCGTGCACAAGAAGATGGCCTGTGTTCATCGATTTTGTGGAAGGTTTTGAGCAAGGATCTTGGTTTACACGCTTACAAGTTTCAATTGGTGTAAGAATTGAAGCCAAACGATCATCATTTGCATCGTGAGTTCTCAATGTGATTGGGCCCTTGAACAGTTGGAAGTCGATCCACTTTTTTTACGTCAAATTTTGTTCAGTGATGAGGCACACTTCTGTCTTAGTTGCTTTGTTAATAAGCAAAATTGTCGGATTTGAAGCCAGGAAAATCCACCTACCGATGTACCCCGAAATATGCACTGTTTGGTGCGGTTTATGGGCTGGCGGCATTATCGAGCCCCACTTCTTAAAAAATGAAAGAAATCGAAATGTCTATGAAAATGGCGCCCGGTACAGAGCCATGACCAACGATTTTTTATTTCCAAAAGTACCTGAATATGGTCTGCAGGATATTTGGTTTGAACAATATGGTGCCACATGCTATAATGCCGACGAAACCATCAAGCTATTGAAGGAAGTGTTCGATGACAACATTATCTTCCGAAATAGACCTGTGGCCTGACCTCCAAAATCATGTGATTTAATGCCACTGTACTATTTTCTGTGAGAGTATTTAAAGTCGTTGGTCTATGCGGACACGCCAACAACGATTCCAGCCTTGGAAGGCACCATCGAGTGCACCTTTCATGAGATATGTTCTCAAATGAGACGTCCGTGGTGGCCATATGCCCGAAATCATTTTTCGTCATTAAAGCACAGTTGATTATCACTCAGAACGAAGTTTATCAAAGAGTTTTCGCACTTCCTATAAATACTCCAAATATATGTACAGCTTATTTTTATTTACATAGATTCACTGTGTTCTTATACATTTTTAGGTAAATATAGGACCAAAACAAATATAGACTAACGTATTTAAAGTAAGGTTATTCGAAAATAATACACCTAAAAATAACATTTAGCAACAATCAGCGCCATGCCCTTATCTTGTTATAAAAATAACAATTCCCCTAATAAAAACTTCTCACCCTAAATAAAATAAATCATGTCATGCAAAAAAAGAAAAAAAAAACTCCCTTATCCATGGTCAAACCATCAACCCAACAACCACAAAAACCACAGTCATTGCCCAAAATTTATTCAATATTTCAGGAAGCAACAGAAATGCCTTTTAACTATATACTACCGCTTGTATGATTCCGACAATTTACTTCCGGTAAACGATGGAAATTTATTATTAAATGTATACGAGTAACAAATTTTTACTTTGAGAAATTTACCTCCTAAAAAATAAAAGTTTATTTTGTTGGAAAATATACAAGGAACAAAACATTGAACAGAAAAAATATCGGCATAAAGGCGAAACCATCCAAAATTTACGCCACAATTTTCTGCTTCGTTTAATACATTTGATGGTGAGTGGTAGGTAAGAGTGGAAGGGATATCATTCGGGTCCTGAAAATAATATGAAAAAAAAAGAACAGCTGAGTGGAATTAACTTTGCATTTGGAATCAGTGAGTTTGAAATGAAATTCACAAATTTAGCCACAACAGGTTTCGTTGCGGTAGCTTTATGGTTAACCCTCTCGAATGAACGGAGTACGAAATGTAACTGAAAGTTTGGGGGAAATTACTTTTTAAGCATTGTTCTGCTACAAGTTTGGAATTTTTATTATCCATACCCCATCGTCAGTCGAACAATTTGATTACCTATGTACTAGTATGTGTTTAATGCAGTTTTGCGGGTAAATATGCATAATTTTCATACACAAATTCTGGAGCACTATTTTGTTATTTCAGAATGTTTTGGCATAAAACATCAAATGTATACAATTTATTAGAAATCAAGATACACTAACATTAAAAAAAAACTCGAGTCAAATAGGAGATTTCGACTTTGACCTGCTCTGTTTCCGTTAAGGATTCTTAATAATTCTTTTTATCTAAGGTTTCATTGTTTTTGAAGTCACCTAGGTCACCTAAAGTGAAAAGTGCGCAATGAGCAGGAGGCAGTTAACAAAATTTGAAAAGGGTCAAATCTTCGCTTTAAAGGAGGAAGGTGAATCGATGAGAAATTTCGAGCCGACCATAAAAAGATTTTATAAAAAAAAAAAATCCTAGAAAGTGGTGTTTTAGATCGAACAATTGGAAGCGGTTATAAAAGGCTCTTAGAATCGACCATCATATAAAGAGGACAACGTTAAAGAACCAGTTTGTTACAGCGCCATAAGTAAGAAGAGATATTGCGCAAACCACCGGAATAGACACATCTCTGTAACAACAGTTTAGAGACGACTTAACGAAGCAAGTATGATTGCCTACCGTACGGCAAAAAAAAAACACACTTCGTGCGCCTAGGATATAAAAAAAGCCGTCTAAAATGGGTACGTGAAAGACAGAATTGGACCCGAGATGACTGGCTAAAGATCATATTCTCAGATAAGTCCAGAATCAACCTGGTATTGCTCTCTAGCTCCGAAAAAGCGAACGCCTTAGCTAACAATTTCTATATTAATCATTCAATTTCAATCGGCCATTGACATTGAATCATCCGTAGAGCAGTCTATGAATTTCCTTAATTCATCTGCTTTCAATGGCAGTGCCACCTTAATATCACTAAGCGAACTGAAAAATATCCTGCTTAATTTTAAAACTCGCAAGGCACCTGGGTTCGATGGGATAAAAAATGCGTGTCCGGATTCAGGCATCAGATATTTACGCTCTTTATTTAATGATTGCCTCCAGCTGGGATATTTCCCGAATGATTGGAAAGTTGCGAAAATCATTCCTATTTTGAAACCTGGTAAAGACGCAAATTTACCTATTAGCTACAGGCCAATAAGTCTCCTAAGTTCCCTTAGTAAGTGCCTAGAAAAGATAATTAAAAATAGAGTCGTGCCCTTCACTAACTCTAATAATATTTTACCGAGGGAACAATTGGGTTTCAGGGCTTATTATAGCACTATTCACCAAGTGCATCGTATAACAAACGATATCAAAAATAATCTTGCAGCGGGAAGAAGTACTGGGATGGTTCTTCTAAATGTTTAAAAAGCATTTGATACTGTCTGGCATCATGGGTTGCTGCATAAAATGATAAGGTTTAACTTTCCTTTGTACCTTATTAAAATTATCCAATCCTTCCTATCTTCTCGAAGTTTTAAGGTCTCAATCGGCAATTTCGTTTCAGGCAATAACTTTATTTATGCAGGGGTTCCTCAAGGTTTTGTACTTGGTCCAATTTTATTTAACATATATACTTCCGATTTCCCTAGCCTGAGTAACTGCAGTTCAGCTTTATTCGCAGATGATACCTGTATTTATACCTCGGATGCAATTAATTTCATTATTGAAACTAACCTGCAATCTGCATTTTTTTTTTTTTTTTTTTTTTTTTTATAATTTGCACGCGCCAAATGGGATATGAATACCATTAAATTATTTCAGGGCACGGGCGTCTGCAGAAATTGAGAGAGCGAGAAAGAAAGATTGGTGTAGTGGGTTTGAAACTTAGGTGGTATTAAGTTTCAGTAAACTCCAAGGGTGGCGTCCAGATAACTGGGGAGCTTGTTTGTTTTGCTTTTTGTCGTTGCTCATAATTCACAGTATTTTTTTCCCTCCACCTGATGTCATCATCACGATCAAGTTGCATTTAAGCCTTATGACAACTCTACTGCCAGTGTTATGCCTTCGCAGTAGAGTTCACTAAGCTTTCGCAATTGATCGACTTTTTTATTTATTTCAGACGAAATAAATAGATGATTGTTGAGATCAGGATTTGAACCATGAACCAAGAGCGTGACAAGCGTTGATGTTACCACTACACCACGGCCACCCATTAAATACAATCCAAGAGTATTACAACAACTGGAAGATCAAAATTAATGGTTCAAAGACTCAAGCTGTCTTTCCACTCGCAAAAGAAAAGCTTGTTTACTTCCAACCAACAATCTATTATTTAACAGTGTTCAGGTTGAGTGGAAATCGAGCGCGAAGTATCTGGGAATTCATTTGGACAAACACTTGACTTTTAATCTGCACATTCAAGAAGTCATAAGAAAGGTGGAAATTATAATAAGAACCGTTTACGTAGAAAGTCCAAACTGAGTAAGGAAAATAAGCTATTAATATTTAAGGCCATTTTCCAAACTATTATCTTCTCCTGTTTGGGGTAAGTGCGCTAAAAGCCATCTGCGCAGACTTCAGACTACCCAAAATAAATTACTTAAAATGATCCTGAATTTACCTTGGTTCTTTTCGACAGATGAACTTCACAACTTAGCAAACATAGAGATGGTGTCAATTAGAATTGCAAAACTTTGTGAAAAATATGCGACATGCATACATCATGCGTCAACGACTTGATCACAAACTTATCCTCATAATTATACTTATATTTCGTTCCTGGTTTACTTAATTGTTTATTTACTTACCTTTATTATTTATTTATTCATTTATTTAATTAATCGTTTACCTTCACACTTATTTATTTAATTATTTATCTTTGTTATTTATTTTTGATATTTATGTATTTGTTATTTATTTATTTATTTATATATTTATTTATTTATTAGCTTATTTGGTTATTTATGTATTTAATTATTTATTTATTTATTTATTTATTTATTTGTTTATTAATTTATTTAATTGTCTATTATTTATTTTTTTATTTAACCATTAATTTATTTATCTCTTACACGTAATTGAGATCAAGTCTGTTTGTTATTTTTTTTTTTCTCTTTTTTTTTGGCGAACCTACAAAACCTCTTCTCTCCTCCCAAACTAGGCAATTTAATGTAAAGAAGGTTTTTAAATAGTGGCTTTTTCCTTAAAATCTATACTTGCTCAGCTGTGATATAATTGTTTAAGTAATTTTTAGTAATATTTCAGTAGTAAGGTAATTATAACCATATCTCTGTAAACTGTGCAATATTGTTATAAAAATTGTATATTTTTGGCCGCAATAAAATATTTATCTATCTAAAACCTGGAATTTTCAAACGGAAAGGCCACAGCTCGATATCGACCTGGAGAAAGGTTGAAGGAAGAATGTGTAGCAGCTCGTCCGAAAAGGTTCAAAGGTGTCATGCGTTGAGGAATTATAACTGTCGGTGGAGTTGGCACTCTTTTGATAGTAGATGGATTCATAAATGCTGTTAAATACAAAGAGGTTATGTGGTTCGCATTATAGAGGAAGTGAGCCAGTACTACACGGGTGTTGGGTTTCAGGACGATTCCCGCACATTATCATCGTTCTAAGACTGTAAGTAAACCATTAATTCGCTGATATATTTTACGCTGGCCGAACTGCTCCCTCTATATAATCTAGCCAGCTGCTAGGTGTGTAGCGAGGCAATCAAATTTATTTAATCTTCAGGCATAAACAGAGACAAATTGTCAGTAAATTGTTGTTTTTTTTTTTTAAGGTGGTGCTGACAAATCCTCTACAGCTAGTTGTTTTTTTTTTTTTTTTGATTACAGATGCCTATATTACAGGCCCATCTGCCAAACTCCATAACTTAACCTCGACAGATGCACATGGAATATACCTTCACTTTTGCCTCGAAACTATGACCTTACTATTTTATGAAGAACTGTCAGCTGTCTCGGACAGCATTGTTCATAGCATAGTTAAGGTTACTTGTTCTAGTCACCTAGTACGACAGGCATACCTTCCCCTTTTTTTTATCAGTGAGAGTAAGATTTTCTTTACATTTGTATCTAGGTAGCAACTACCAACTACCCACCTGCACTGCGGCTTTAGGTTGAAAGATTATGCTCAGCCTATCACTGTAAATTTGTTTATATTATATTTTTTAAGATATTTGTCTTCAAAGATGAAATTTGTTTAGGAAGACTTGCATTGTAGAATGCTCAAATGTCGCATATGGTCCGATTTCCTTGCTGCCAATACTGTCAAAGCTATTCGAAAAAAATTCTTCTAATATGACTCCATCCGATCATAGAAGAATATATATTGATATCAAACCATCAATTTAGCTTTAGAAATAGGTATTCAACTATAGATTAAGTTCACCGAATAATTGATAAAATAGAAAATGTCAAAAAGGAGAAAAAAAAAATGCCAAGTATATAACACAGGCTTTTGATAAGGTGTGGCATAAAGGACTAGTCCATAAGCTGCAAAAATATCTACCAAAACAATACTCAGAAATCCTAGAGTCATATAAATGCAGAAATTATTTAGAATAAAGCAAGAAGATGACTACTCCACATTAAAATATATAAAAGCTGGTGTACCCTAAGGTAGTGTATTAGGACCTGTCTTGTTCCTATTATACACCAACGATATTTATGAATGGACCAAAAAATGGCAAATAAAATTAAATGAACTCAAGTCAGTTCATGTAAACTTTACAAATAAAAATGCACAACACATACCTGTGTACATAACATAACAATGCAGTTCTTTTTTCGAACTCAGCTAAGTATTCGTACTTAGGCATGACTCTTGACGCGAAATTGTACTGGAAAACTCTTGTAAAAAACATGCGGTATGAATAATGTATTGGCACTTAGGGAGGTATTCCTGTCTCCCGATATACAATAAATTACTGCTCTACAAGAAAGTATTAAAGCCAATATGGACATGTGGTCTCTAGGTTTGGGGGTGCACAAGTAAGACAAACCTACAAAGCATACAATGCTTCCAGAATAAAGTACTACGCAATATAGTTAATGCGTAACGATGATCTACATAGAAATCGAAAAATTTAAATGGGAGAGGACGAGCTCAGGAAAGTCGCAAGAAGACATGAAGTTAGACTTCGCAACCACACCAATTCAAAAGTAGTTGAACTACTTAATAATAACAATTTAGTCCGAAGATTAGGAAGAGTAAAACCCTTCGAACTAGTAAACTAGAAAAAAAAATTGATAAAATCACACTGAAGATCACACTGAAGAGAAGTACACATGTAGGTACTCCAAATTAAAAAGTAACTGACAACATACAATTACTGAATATACAAACTTTCAAGTATTAAAAAGAAATTGCTAATTAGATTGACGACTAGATGCGATAACTGGAAGGATGACATTAAATCAAGCTTTCTCCGGGTGTTTTTAGTGGATTAAAGTTCCACACTACCGCAAATCTCGCATGCGATGTCTTTTGATGATTTTCCCCTAGCTGCACGCAAAATATATATATATATATATATATATATATATATATATATGTGTGCATATCACAAAAGAATGTGGTAGTTCAAAAGGATTTATTTCAAAAATATTCCAATCCTTCAGTTATATTAACATCTCAATCTCTAAACTCCTACAGAACTTCAGTACAGTGTAATTACCAATACGATACCTAAAGAATATCAAATCTCTTAATGTCGTTGATATGTTTTTTTTTTATAAAAATATTTCTTTTGATCTTTAACAATTTATGAAACGGGAATTCTAATCCCTTAGAAACGATACCCTCTCTGTGCCTGCATTTGCCCAATTAGCAATGCAATCCAACCCACATAACTCATACCGGAAATTCATGTAATACACATACATATATTCACGTCACCAAGGAAGACTTCTACACATTTATTAGACTAATTCACAAAGGACAATGTACAGGAGCTTTGATCCTGTCGTGCTTCATCTCAACGAATACAGGAGCAACGCAAAAAAAGGGGAGCACAAATAACAAGTTTTCGCTTTACCATCAGGTAGCCATAGACTCGCTTATTGAAATTCGTATCTTTGGTATCTTTGAAGAGAAGACATTTTACATAATTTGTTTAGATACATAAATATTAAAAATTGTTCATACATATGTAAACGAAAAGCGAACTTATTATAGAATAATGTGTACCTACATCAAAGTAAGCACAAATCAATGTGAACTTTATAATTGGAATGTCTTACTTAGTATGTAACAAGATACAAGTCCTTTATAGTGAACTTGCAATCAGCGTATGCTGAATTTAGCTACACAATCATGGGGAGTTGCTAATTATGACATCAAAATCATCCTTGGCGATTTCAATGTTAAGATAGAAGAGGCGGGCAACTTTGGTATGTAGTACAGTAAAAAAGTTTAGCCTACGCAACATCCGGAAATGGACTCAGGCTAATAGACTTTATGACGGAGCGAAACACCATCGTAGCTATCGCAAAAAACATATGAAACTAGGAATCAGGAACGATGGAGCGCATCATGTAAAGGTCGATGGACCTATCACCTTATACCGCTTCTTGAGACATGGACAAGTCGGAAACATGGTGAAGTTGAATTCTATACAACGCAACTACTAAGTGGGCATGGATGTTTTCGAGCGTACAAGTATCTTTACAGATTTAAGAACGACAATTCCCCCTTCTGTCCGTACTGCATCCGAAATGCGGAGGATGCGGAACATGTGTTCTTCCACTGTCCACGATTCGAAACCGAGAGGCAAACTGTTGAACCGACTATTTCTACAGTATCTTTTGAGGATTCCCGCCTTCTATAAAAAAAAAACCATCGTAGCTATCACGCGATACTCTATCACTGATCGAATTTCCCTGGATTTTTCCAAGATTTTCCACTTTTCCACCCAGGAATCCAAATAGGATCGTGAACACGATGTGATATCTCTGTAGTTGGCGTAGTTAAAACGGTCTCTTTTCTTGAGGATCGGACGAACGAAGCTGAGATTCAATTCATCGAGCATACTTTAGTATGACCATATGTTACAGATCAGTTGGTGTACTATATGTCCCGCAGTCTATCGAAGAATCCAGTATCTCCAGCAACAAATAATTATAGAAGACCATTGGAAATATAGCCAGAAAGCTGTTTCAAGTATTGCCTTTGATGTGTTAGGCTTCTATAGACGACAACAGGAAACAAACACATATAGCAAAACAAGACGACTATAGAAAGACTTGAGCCGCTCTTGTAACCCATGAACAAGAATAAACACCAACATCTCCGAAATGAGGAAAGGGCGTGTGAAAAGCGCAATAGAGTCAATAGAGAGGTGTTACTGCAGGGATAATGTTCAAAAATGTCGGCTCTAACAGCCCACTTTACCTTTACTTTAGGTTGCGAACAGTGTCTGTTCCTTTAGGTTAAGAGTGCTGCCGGAATTATTATCTCGCTAACACGCACGTATAGTGTAGCGTTTTTAATCTACCAAATTCGAACCTTTCTTCTCTAATCTTAAATTCTCCTCTATACACTATCCTCTCTCTCCACCATTTGGTTAATAAACTTTAAAAGACATAGTGATGATGAAAACTAAAAGAACTACAAGACCCAAACAAAAGTCTGTTTAGACATACAAGAAAATACAGCAGCTGAGTCACAGTCCTTGTTGAGAATTTGGAAAGAATTCTTCTGCAGAACGGCGGTGATAATCAGCATCCTGCTGTCAAGCAGAAAGAACCATTCAATCTTGATGATAGCATCCGAGAATAGCGTCAGCTCGGCTGAGCTGCTGGAGCTGATAGTCTAGTTGTTAAGCTATTTAAAGCAACTCAAGATAACTTGGTACAGATATAACAACTCACCTGCAAAATATGGTCATATTAAAGTATGCTCGATATGATTGATTCTCAACAGAAGAAATACTCTACAGATACCTATTTGGAGTCCTGAGTGAACACCTGTGAAAGTGACAGATCTTGGAAAAAAACAGGGTACTCGATACCCACCATATTATCATCGAAAAAGACACACTTTTATGTCAAAAATAGTGTGATATGGATTTCTTTTTAGTATCATTCTTAAAAGGATTATGAAAAACTCGAATGCTAACGCCAGAGGTATAGTCTTTCAAAAGCCTGCAGAACTACTTGCATAATAAAGCTAAGGTAGACAACAAATTCGCTACCAATACTCTGCTGTTGACTCCTAAACTGACACATGCTCAAAGGTCAGGTGAATTACTACTTTCGCCAATCGCTTTTCCTTTTGAAAATGGAGGCAACTGAGTATCAAAGCAAGTACGCAATCTTCAAATATAAAAATAATTTTTAAGTGCGAACACTAGTATCTGAAAAGCGGTGAGTCATTTAAAAAAATGCTACAACCGAAACGTTTTTTAAAATTTTCGAAAATCGAAATCATAATCTTCCAAACTTTGCCCCGAAGTGAATGGTCGAAATCGTTTTTGAGTGCGAATATCTCGAAAATGGTGCAGCCTATGAAAAGGATCGTTGAAATAAAAATTTAGGCTTTGAAATTGTCTATAAAATTAATGCAGTTTTTTTCAAAAAATGTTCACCGCCTCAACATCAGCGGTCTACTCTTGAAATTCCACACCTAAGGTGGAGCGGTGTGAGTAGTAGTCTAAAAAAAATCTCAACCAACTTGATGAAATCGGCGGGAGCTAAGTATAGCTAAGAGGAAGCTGAAGAGGAATGTTGATTGAGACACTAGTCCACCCCGGGATTCAGCGCAACCTAAAGCAGTTGCATATAGAACAGTGTTTCAGTAAAGTTGATTTTAAAAGCTCACGTGACTTAACAAACTATCTCCATACAAGGAAACCAAAGTAAGGATCAAAATTGCAATTCACTTTTAGAAGTGCATTAAAGACGGAACAATACATTTCACAGAGTTTTAAAGAGACTCCCTTAGTAGGTACTCAAAAGCACTGTTCTCTCTTCATATTAAAACTCACACACAGGATATCTGTACAACTTGTTTCAATTTTATTTTCCTTTTTCAAATGTAATTAAAACGTCACCAGCATTAAACTGTGTTAACACTATTATAAACTGCTTCTATGCCAGTACACTTTGAAGCCCTATTATTCCTTCATTACCGAGTTTGTCACTTCAACAAGCTGTGCAATATTACGAATGCTATACATTCTGCATTGACCTTTACTATCAAGGATATTTCCATATAAATTTCCTGCAAGGAAAATGAGTAACTAAATGAAAAAAAAAATTATGCAACCATCAGTGGGCGAAGGGTAATGTATATGTATCTCTGTACCTATTCCTTTACATGCGAAACACTTATGCAAAATGCTGCCAAGAATTATTACCCCATGTGCTAACCTCCCCGACTTGGTTATGAGTGGAAATGAAAAGTGGTTCCAGAAGTCAGAATTTGTAGATTTTTCATTGTAATAAAAAAAAAATGTACTCCCGTGTATAATAAGGTTTTTTTTTTTTTTAGTTTTATGAGGTGTTAAAAATAAAATGAAAATTCGAGGTTATTGCGGTATGTGCAGCCCTTTTCAGACAACAATGTAGAGTAGGAGCTTGGTTGAGATAAATTTGTTCACTTTTAGCTGGGGAATTGATTCCGATGGGTCTAAAAAAAGAGACGGATTTGTTGGATGATTCTTTAGCTAACCAGTAAGGATATAGTCATAAAAGTGGCATAACTACTTTGCATATTGGCATAACTAATGCTTTATCAATACGCTTCGTAGAAGTCGGATTGAAGTAGAGTGAAGGAAATTCTTCGCATAGTATAAACTTTGGCGACACATTCAAAAGGAGATTCGAGTACGAGCATTCCGGCCAGTGCAACGACTTTGGCCTACTACAAGCGATACACATTGGACTTGGTGCAAGATCATAAAAGTGAACCGTGCAAGTAAGAGAGGACCTCAACTAACTTCGTATGTTGCGATGGAAATTGTCAAAACTTCTCCAGTGTTATCACCAGATTTATCTACCTTCTTGGGAAGATAAATGCAAAGCTATAAAAGAAGACTATTCCGATACTGTACCAACATAGAAATCACATCTTATGAGTTCACTGCAAGTAATCACATCTGTCTGTGAAAAATGTTTTAGATAAACTACGATTATGTAGATAGGTAGTAGAAACACGCGATTTCCAACTTCCAGCATATGTTACCTACAGTTCTGCTATAAACAACATAATATCCCAGTTCTCGTGGTATAACACGGAATGGTATGTTGTACTCGTAACTATTATTATAGGGTTACTAAATGAATTTTTCCGTACTCTGAAAATCACGGGATGTAAGAAGACGGATGACGACGCTATCTCACTTTCAGGAAAATACGCACAAGATACACATTGTTATATTACAATTTCCTTTGGCCAAGCTTGTCTCGTGAACTAAGAGCTGTTGAATACACGTCAATCCTATTATAACAGAATCAAGTCCTATTCACATATGAAATCAAATTCAAAGTATACCACGCCCAAACGTCAAGGGCTCTACCCTGAATGTATAGAAGAGCTCGAGCTATGTGGGATCTAAGTTAGACAGGAACCTACCATGGAAGGAACATTTTGCTGATCATTTTAGGAAAACGTTCAAAAACTAACGACGAAGTGGGTGGTGGTGTCTGATTGGCTTAATCTAAACCACTCTTTTTGTCTCCCAAAGCACTATAGCGTGTTCTAGGAGGAGATAATGACAATAAGGGAAGTCTTGTCTTGGCTAAAGAAAATCGTAATATCAACCGTTGATATCCGCATCTTTTCAGACAGCCAAGCAACAATCAAATCCTTAGAATCATCCTTCATAATTTCTCTAACAGCTCTAGACTGCCGATCGTCTCTTATAGAGATGGCGGAGCAGTTTAATATTCACCTAATTTGGGTGGCCGGGGCATAAGGATATTCCAGGGAATTGTAAGGCTAACGAACTTGCCAGGCATGGAACAAATATAATATATATACTTCACTGGGTATGTCGATCGCTACATGCAAACTTAAATTAAAACTGGATGTTATTGAAAGGACAAATTCTAGGTGGACTAGTGGTGCAAAACAGATTTGACCTAAGCTGGATCTGAAGCACTCTAAGAATTTAATTTCGTTCAGTAGACTGCATATCAGCGCTGCATATCACTGGACACTGTCTAATAGGCAAGTATACAACAAGGTTTGGCGTTTTCTCAAATGATTTCGAGGAGGAGGAGGAGACTATTCTACACCTTCTTTGCACCTGGGCAGCTCTCCCAAAGAAGGAAACTCCACATAGGAGCCTTCTGTTAAAAAAATAGACGTTAGGGACCTCCTACGCTTCATCAAAAGCTCCAAATGGTTCAATAGGCTGAAGATGGGTTCCCAAACCCATGTGGTATCACAATGGACCTATTATTGGTCTAAGTGTGTTAGCTTTTAGCTGACAGCCACCTTAACCTAACCTAACCTAACCTAGCGATTTTTTATTTACTCTATAATTATGCAAAAAAAGACCTTATTTTCCAGGTGAGGGCCACAGCCAACAATATTGCTACAATATTTCGGTAGTTAAACCGATACACATATACAGTATGCTACAATATCATAATCTCCTTGACACCACAGATTTATTGGCCACTGATGATAACTTCAACCTGGGCTTTAAGTGTCTGATATCGGACAGAGAAACGTAGAAACACAAAAACGTTCTTTAAAATGATTCAATATTTATCCTTAGGTATGGCTCAGAAACGAGCGTGGCCACGGTGCAGTGTGTAGTAAGTTTGCTTGTGACCCAAGCTAGACAGGTTAGAGGACGAACGGGGAATAAATGAAAAGCGAATAAAATCGAAGTTTCTTCAACTTCTGCGCGAAAAAGGGGTTTCTGGATCGAAAATCGAGTCGGAGTGCTCCGCGATTTTGAAATTTCCTTTGAAAAAAAAGGCTCATGAACAATTGAGGGAGTTGAGTCGGTGCTATTATTAAACAGCCATCTAGCTATCGATAACTACTGACATTACAATCTACATCGGTAGCCAGGCAATGAACAAATTCCTCAAAATTCGATTTTATGCGACCTTGAGCTTTGAGTTACAAGATAGCATTTTAATATTATTCTCTGCTGGCTGCTGAACTGATCATAGCGATATCCTGGAATTAGCTAGATAAGGTCCACTCGGTACAAACAGCAGGCGTCCCACTTAGGGATGGGTTAGAATATAAAGAATTATACGATCCGGGCCAGATGGATTGTAACCTCTATGGTTTTTACTAAAAATTAAGCATGGTGGCTTTTAATACGCATTTTAATTTCGAAATTGATGAAGTTGTTCCCAAATTTAGGAAGAAACCCTAAACCTTTTGAATGAGTTGAAGAGAGTTGCATAAGTCTAAACACAATGGCAAGCAGGCATTAATAGTGCCCTATGTTCCGGGAAGTGTGATGGAATGATAAAATCAAATATCTGTTTGACAATTCTGGCTATCATCGTTAAGATACGAGTACCCATCTAGGATCAGAAAAAATTCCAATATTTTTCTCATTTCTTAAAAGCTCATCGACTCCTTTTCCAATTTGAATACCCTCAGGCAAATTAAAATGTTATCCATATTCCATTAGTGAAGGGCAGATACATAACTTAAAGTGCTTGGAGCTGGAGGACATATTTCCAATAAATTTATAGGATACCTCTCTATGCAAGTTAAACATAAATGCCCCTGACGTGGAGTTGCCAGATTCAGAGCTATCGTTTCAAAATGTCTAGCGAGTAAAATTCTTGGTATTTAGAATACCAGTCGTCCTTTTGAATGAACTAAGCCGCAGTATCTTCTAATGGTGTCCTATCAGTTTAAGAGCTTTGCATGTCTTTTGAAAAAGTGGGATAATCTACGACTATTCTATTCTTACGTTTTTTGTAGTTTTTATATCTCATCCGAAAGTCAGAAAATGTCTTACTAAAATACAACTGGTAATAACATTTCAAATTTCTGATTTTTACACCATAAATCTTTTACAGAGTTTAAAATTTCGCAAATCAATGTTTATCTGGCAATAGTTGCCCTATTTTTTGATGTAAAATTTAATCTCTCACTAAAAATTCCTAAGCACACAAAAAGTTGGTATATCAAAAATGTTGAACGTATTCAACAGGCCCTACTCGTATCTGCTACACATGAAATGGAGAATTCCTTTTACTGTATCCTGTGCCTAGAAAAGAATCTATGCTAATAACATTACAAAAGCCTGGAGCCTCAAATTGGCCTAAAGGCATAATTGTATTTGGGGACAGAGGATGGATGTTGTGGAATTTAATTAACATATTGGACATTCATCAAAGGTTCCATGTTATTTCCTCTTGTTTATTTCGTTTTCCTCTTCTTTTTTTTATGTTTCAACTCGAGCGGCTGCTTTGCAAATATTTGGTAGTTCGAGAAAAAGGACAAAAAAAAAATAAAAAAAAATCGAAGCCAACAAGAGAATTGGATATTTTTTCCCTATGGCAAATTTGAATATCGATATTTTAAATGTGACTGTGTTTTGTAGCACAGCGATTCATTTTCCCGGACAGTGTGGCATGGTGACTGCAATGCCCTGGAAAGGAATTCATTCATTGTGCCAATAATATAGATTTTCTTTTTCTCATTTTGGCACCCTTCGCCGCGAGGAGTATCTGCTCTGGGTTCTGTTCGTGGAAAAATCTTGATGCATAAAAAGTAATTACTTGCGGTAGTAATAAAAGTAAGAGTAAAACGGTGGGGGAGAAACAGTAAAAGTTCGTCCTTCCTGACTGGTGTTCCCATTGAAGCGAAATAGTTTCTTTGTTATGCATTGTAGTAAAAAACTGTTGCTAAAATGCTACAGAATAGTTACATATTAACAAATTGTTGGAGAATTCATCAAAAGGAAAAGCTCCCCATTGGCAGACCGTAATGCGCACACACTTAAATATTCGTGTACTGAGTTGAAAGGTACAACGAGAATTTGAAGCGAGCAGTTATTTTGAAAGAGGTTTGTGCAAAAGGGATATTTCTTTGAAATCAATTATTTTTATTAACTTCTTCTTCCTCTCCTTTTCCTTACGGCGAGGTTATGATCGGGAGCAGAAGGATCACAACCCTTCCCACTTTACTGCATCCCTACTGATCCGCCTGTGGGGTTTGCCGGTTTGACCTCAGGGAATTCCGGCAGGCTTCCCGGTTTCGGAACACTTCGTCACTGAGGGCAATCAAATGCTGGGGTTTTTGCATTTGTGTGATCCAGTTGTTTTTTGGTCTGTGCGTTGACCCCCTTTCTGTGCGAGAACCCCTTTCTGACAGGGTTCGAAGGATCTCTCCTTTGAACATGACGATACCAACTAAGCTGGTAGTGCTCTATCTTGCTTGTGATGAGTTCTTTTATATGAAGGCTTCCTCGAATCTTCCTACTTCTTATTCTACTCGTATCAAGCTTTGTTACACCCGCTGTCATGCGAAGCATCTTCACCTCAGCTTCATCTTCACAAAATATACATTATTGGACAGCAACAAACCCACATGTGCTTCAAGAGACTCCACTGCATCTACAAAAAGTGACTGTGTGGTGTGAATGTAATACCGGAGGTATGATTGGACTGTATTTTGTCGTCATCGAAAATGATCGCCTTGTTACAGTCAATGGAGTTCGCTATCGTGCCATGTTGGAAGACTGACTATTTTTCGCCAGAATTGAATGGACTTGACATCAGGGATATGTGGTTCCAACAAGATGATGCCACATGCCACACAGCTGGTCAAACAATTGATCTATTTAAGGGGAAGTTCGGTAATCGTGTAATTTCGAGAAATGGTCCGGTCGAATGGCCAGCTCGCTCATGCGATTTAACGCCGATGGATTTATTTTTATGGGGTTACGTTAATTCGTTAGTTTATGCCAATAAGCCAACAACGTTAGAAGAGCTCAGGAACAATATCAAACGCGAAATTGCTAACGTTCCGGCCAATATGTGTGGAAGAGTGTTGGAAAATTGGCTCCAAGGAATCGATCGCTGCAAACATGATTGCGGTGGTTATATGAACGAGACCGAATTCCATACTTAAAAATAACATGTGTACTACACCTGGAATAAATTACAGCCCGATATCTTAATTATTCTGTGTTTTATTTAAATACAAAATTGTTATGTTCTTATTAAAAAACCCTTTAGTTAAATATTTTTGAAAAACTAACGGAACTAGCATGATACCATTGTTTAAGGTTATGATTATAGAAAAAGAGCATCTAGACGTAATTGATTTCAGGTACCTATTAAGTACCGATTTTTGTCAGCTTTTACCAGAGTTGCATACCGTTAACGATAACAGGACTACAAAATTGAATCTACTACATTTTACGATTACTTCTTGTAATCTGTAATCATCGTACCGAAATTACAATTAGGAAGTAATCGGTGATTATGACTACAATTGATATTAAACCAGAATATCACAAAAAAAAAAAAAACAATTATGTCCCAAATATTTCAAGTAGTAATTAGTGAGACTAAATTACAGGACCCTATTGTAGTAAATGAATTGTGAAAAGTATAATAATTGATTACTGAGTACCTGTAATCAAAATTTGCAATTACTTGGTAATTGCGATTACAATGCAAACAAAATCAATTACTTTTCAATTTTAACAATGCAATGTTTGAGTAATTGATTACATTAATGATTGAAAGTAATAGTGAAATCTGAGGGAGACTGAGAAGGACTTACATATAAGTAAGAGAATAAATTATCAAATTGACAATAGTTCAACACATAACAAAATCCATTATTTAAGTGAAAGTGGTAGCAAGTGGGTTTATTTATTTAAAAATGTAGCTATGACTGACTACATTTTTGAAAAGGCACGTAATAGGTTGTAAGCAGTATCATACAAGAAAGATAAACAAAAATTAAAATTAAGAGAGAAACCTTATAAACTTGCAACGAATTTTGCAAAGTTTATACAGAACGAAGATGATTAGGTTTGGTAACCTCTAATAAAAGCATACAACGTCGTATCAGGGACAAGCTGTTTTATAATGCAAAAAAAAACTATTAAAAATTATCATAGCAGTGTGTACACGAAAATGTTTGTGTACAAAGGGCTAAGACATCCATCCTCATTAGATGCTTATTTTATTCATATTTTCTTTTCATAATATCATATTGATCCCTTTATGTTAGAAGAGTCGGCCCAAACTACAGTAAAGGATAGTGGGTTGTGTTTTTATATGGAATTAACCCGCATTAAGTCAGCTTGCTGAACAACAAATTGCCCTCGTCAATATTTTTTAACCACATTATGACACCAATAAAGACTGCTTACTCATTGCCATTCTGTCGGGACTTACTTCAGCAAGTCTAGATGCCATCAAATAAATTCGTTCCTAAGTCCTCCAAACAAAAAGATATCAGCTCATGTATGGCATTGTGACGAAGCGAAAGCCTACGACTATCTTATTCAAATAACAAATGCAAGCAATGACTGTTATAAGATTCTAATAAGCTTACACGCTTCTCGAAAACCTTTTTCTCAAAAATGATTTATAATTCCAGAATCAATAAGGCTTACCTCATCCGACAACCAAAATGAAAATAGGACCCCCACGTTCATTTTGCCAGAGCAAAACACTTATCATAGAGAATGATGATATAATTCTACGGCATTGTGGTTTGTACCTACTCGTATATCGTATGTATATCCTTGCCAACGAATTAAATACACTGAATGATTTAAATTAGATCCTTGAAAAAATCCTCCACCTACACTATAAAATCTATTGATGTGCATAGCATACCTACACCTTCAAGTTGTTTCATTGTTTGGCTAGAAATTCACCTCACTAGTTCCGTGCCAACGAAGAAGATCCCACTAAGAATTTGCTCATTTGTTTCAATATGAAAGCTAAACATAATCCTGGCGAATCTTTTAGTACGTATTATCTGAAATAGACTAAGAAGAGGAGATTCACTGAACTACTCTGAACAATAACATATAAAGTTAGTCCATGCAGGTTTTCGTTTTCTGCTTGGAAACGTGGCAATGACAGCGAAGGGATTTTGAAATGCATTTAAAGCCATTGGGATAAATTCATCATGAAGTTGCCAAGAAGTTGCTATTTGCTTTGTTGGGTATTGCATTCGTGATATGTGCAGTCGATTTTTTTCTTCTTGTTGTGAGAAAAAGTTGAATTGCAAGCAGTTGCAAGAGAAGGAACTGAACGAAAGGGCCTGATTAGAAATTGTAACTTTATTGATAACGTAGTCAACGTTGCTTTTTAAAAGATACTTTAACTAGTTTAACTAGTTATAATGACTCTGATGTCATATAATGACTCGTACGTTAGGAGTTCAAAGTAATCAGTGGTCTCAGACACGCACAGATACCGTCACAGAAAACGTCACTGTTTTCATCAATTACTGAACAATGTAACATAATTATTCTTCAACAATTTTTATAATTAGATTTTGGTATAGCCATCAGAGCCGTCTTCGATTTTTCTATTATCTCGTCTCGTCTGCTAAAACGCATTCCCCGGAGCGGTTTCTTGAGTCGATCGAACAAGAAGAAATCGCAGGGAGCCAAATCAGGCGAATTCGGTGGCTGTTGGATGGTATTCGTACTCGTACTGTTCTTGGTCAAAAACTCACGAATAAGAACGGGATTGTGAGACGGTGCGTTATCGTAGTGCAAAACTCACGAGTTGTTTGATCACAAATAAGCTCTTTATTGGAGAATTGCTTCAAGCAAACGTCTCATAACGCTCAAATAATAAAACTTGTTGACTATCTGATCTTGTGGCATGAATTCATGATGCACAACACCATTGTAATCCATGAAAACCGTGAGCATCGCCTTCTTTTTCGACTGAAAACGACGTGGTTTTTCGGTCTTGGCTCATTCAGTGTACGCCATTCACTCGCCTGATGCTTGGATTGCATTTCGTACTCATAAACCCACATCTCGTCGCCAGTAATTATGCGTTTGATGCATGTTGGGTCGGATTCAGCCGCTAAAATCATGTCTTTTGCGATGTAAAATTCAGGTCTTATGGCACCAGCTTTGCAGCGACACATCTGATGGACAATTTTCGGCCAACATTTCTTTGATTTTATTGATGTTTTTTGATGTCGACAGCCTACCACTGTGTTCGTCATCCTTGACGGACTCACGACCGCTTTTGAAGCATTTGTGCCACGCATAAACGTTTGTTTTCGATAGAGTATCGTCGCCGAAACACTTCTCCAACATTTCCAAAGTCTTCCCATCGTTGAATTCATTTTTAACACAAAATCTAATGCGAACTCGTTGTTGCAAAGTTAATTCCATTTTTAAAATCATAAAGATTCGAAAAGACACATGGAGGCAGATGTACGAGTACTCTCGACAGCGTAGCTTTTACAAATGTCAAGCTACGGCGCTAAAATTTGGAGGGAATGTTAATGACAGATGTGTTAACCTAAAAAAAAAGTTTTCAATCAGATGACTGAAAGCGCCATCAAGGTAGTACGAAGAGTTGTTTTCTTCTTATTCCACCATAGAGTCGTTTGAGAAGAAGCCAAGCATGTCATCGATACTGTGAAATTTTTACAGAAAGATCAAACTATTCAGTCAGTATAATGGTCCGTAATGTCGTCTACCCATCTGCGATTTTGTTGATTGAATTTAACAATTTTCATGCAGTGAGAGACATGCATAGATTCGCAAAGTTGAGTCTTTTCTAGTGAGTTTATATGCCATCACTGGAATATACCCATTCTCTGGCACTCAGAATAGGTAAATATAGAATTACTGATCCATCTCGCAGAGTTGATCAACAGTCTATCCTAAACATCCTTAATGGTAAAAACAATGCTCGAGATCTAATTCAGCAACTAGCAGCAAAAAAAAAACTCGATGCCATGGTACCATCGGCGTCCTCAAAAAAATAAGAGCCAACCACTTTTTCACTGCAAATGGGGCACCAAACAGTGACTTTGACCCTTCGTGCATTTCATGTGGATTCTCCGTGCCCCAGAAACGCAAATTTTGTTTATTCACATAATGGGCTTCGTCGCTCATTATGATTTTAGATACAAAATCATCCTCTTCTTGCACCAGATTTAACAGAGCATGGGAGTAAGTTAAACTCACTTGACGGTCAGCAGGCAGCAAATGGTGAACGGTTTGCACTTTGTAAGGGAACATCTTCAGGTCTTTCACCAAAATTCGACACAACGAACGTCTGCTGATGCCAAATTGTGTGCATCGTTGTCTCGTCGATGTTTGTGGACTCTTTCGGACGTTGTCAGCCACAGCAGTAATACTCTCGGCCGAACAAGCAATACGCGGCCGGCCAATTCTTGCGATATCTCTAGTGAACCCAGTTTGCACGAGACGCTTAATTGTTCGCTCACATAATGCAGGACGACGAGGAAAACGACGACGAAATTCACGTTGCATTAAAACAACAGACCGGAAATTGGTCAAATAAGCAGTAACAATAATTTCGCGTTATTCAGGTGTGTAGCGCTTCATTACTTGTTGTCAACTAATTCTTTATCTGTCTACAACATAAATGTCAAAGCACAATGACATTTGACGCCATTTGCAAAAATTATGGCACATTCACACTATGACATTACTTTTACCCCACCTAGTGTTATAGAGAACCACATAGAGTTGTGGTGTGCTAACCAGAGAGTTCAAGTTACCTCGTTATTTAAAGTTACATAAGCACCAAGAAGGCAACCATGGTATATTCCATTAACTTGATTACACATTGATGGGTACCAATAAGTGCGGAGCTGTTTCTACAGATTTTCACTTGCATCACAAATCTAATGACATTGACACAATTGTTGGCTCAATACTGCAATGAAAAGGGATGGATTTTAATCTTTCCATAAAATCTTTGCAAAAGGGGGAGATAAAACAAAATTTAATTGGGTTGTCTTGCTAGTTCATGTTGCTTTATTTTTTATCTAAAGCTGGCAGGTCTACCCCTGGATAATCCGACAAGGTGAGAGTTACTGAAAAATATTATCAAATTCACATTGAGAATGGTTCAATTCAAGATAAACAAATTTTCATAGTCGGTATGTGGCATTAAGGAATGGTATTGGACCTTCATGTCCACATGAATTAATACCGTTTCTTATCTCCACTTACTGACTACGAAAGTGGTTTTATCTAGAATTCAACCATCGTCCATTGAGTATTGTGATACACTTTAAATTTAAGTTGTATGAATAATTGGTAACCAATTCTATTGGGCATTTTGCCAGCGAATAAAAACTACAAATACTCACAACATGAGATCAAATCAAATTCCACAATTAATTTCATTCCAACATTGCGATATATATATCTCGATTCCCTAAACTCAAAAAGAAAACCTACATGACACTTGTTAAATTCCCGAAACCAATATAACACAGGCAGTCATCTACTTACTCGTATATCAGTAGGCGTATAATAAATAAGCACGTGCAGTGCAGCGACAACTCGACACAACCAAATGTCAAAAGGAAGCCAAATTTCCAAAGCCCCGATGTTATATCCTACTGCATATGCCCAACCATTGATTTTATGAATGCTCAAACGTATATATAGATTTTTTATTATTATTATTTTTCGATTGACTTTCCTGCCATATCCCTCTCCGTACTCCCTATGCAAAGATACACACATTTACTTGTTTGTGATTGCACAGCAATGTTTGAGGTTGATACTCACATCTGATCCAAAAGTGAAAGGATCATTGCATCGTAAATGGAAATTCAAACTGAGGTTACAGACTTGACAGGACCTGCGAGAGATATCCTCAGAATAGTACCATTTTAAATAGTTGTTCGTCGTGAAATGATTTGCCACACCATTGCATGTGCCCCAATCTCGTATTATTTTTGCACACTTGCAGAGTGGAGGCCACTGCCATTTGCATTATCTGGCAGGATAATGTTACAGCATACACCCCCACATACAATCACTTTCGTGTTTGGGGTAAGATTTTGTTGCCATTGATATCAGAACTAAGGGGTGTATTGCTAGAATGGACAGGGGGTGAAATGGAAATCAAATTTCTCGGTTGTGAAGCATTGAATTCGATATGATTACCGAAACCAGATTCAAAGTATTCTCCCATTCCCCATCCATTGTAGAGTTGCGTCCATCTGTGGCATAAAGTAGAATAGTTTTTCTTTCGTATCGATTCCCATCACACAAGCAAACTTAAATTCAACATTCGTCTGGGAATGGTAGAAGGTGGCAGGACATCGATTGTAGCAAGCACTTCATCCGTATACAATTACGCTTTCGGTTAGAAATTTTTTCTAAAACCAATTTTGGATCCTTTTTCTTCGTCGTTATTTGGTTTCATTTTACTTTATTCTTTTTTTTTTGTTCCTCGTCCTGCTTATATCTTCTCCGGGGTACTCTCAAATATTTATACACTTAAAATTGTCGTCTAGCTAATGGGCGCCATCTGTTTTCATTTGATTTTGTTCCTTGGCGAAAATCACGACATCCATTCGCATTTCATTAAGTTTGAGTGCTTAATTTGTGGCCCCAATCAATTGATTCTGAAATGAGAGTAAATAAGTGCTTTTGCGGAATGACCCATTGAAAAGAACGGTGTGAGCAGGGTGTGTCTCTGTTATGGAGGGTTCTTATTGTATTTGGTTACTCTTACCTAAAAGAAGTTAACAAGGTGTGACCAATGCCCTGAGAGGGCAAAAGCTATACAAAAGGGGACTATGTCACACCCAACCTACTTTGGATTGTTATCATTAACAGGTTACTTACGGGTTATGCCGTTGAAGGACTGTACAATAAATAACATACGTGGAGGACATCATTATTAAATTGACACCAGTATGCATGGGAAACCAATTATGTAATTTCTATGAGGGACCAACTAGTGTACTTATGCAATTTTCACTAGAAACTGTTTGGATATTTGTGATAGAAACGAAATTTGAGGGTTAAAACTACCCTCCTATCGATACTCAACTTGCACTGTGGCTAAGGGTCGAGATTTACCTAAGCACTCCTCAATTGTATGTTACATCTGCTTGAAAGATATATACCATGTATCCAAGAGATATATAGTTTGTAACATAGGAAAACGATTATGATAAACCCCGAAAAGCATATATGTGAACAGCATCGAAAGTTATGTGGATTTGGCAAGGTCCTCTACGTCACCAGTTTTTGTGCCTTTAATTTTGAGCTAGAAAGATAAAATTATATATACGACTAAGCTTTCTGGGATCAAAAAGCAATAAAATGTCAAAATTTTTGAAAATAAAAGAGCTGTTGCGCCATCTGGAATTAAAATTATCTGTACCTATCGAATTGTGTAGCACCGATCAAGCTCTGTTACACGACCCCGCAAAGGCTTGTGCCAACCCTTGCAAGACCTCACTGCTTGCACAGATAACCATGGGATTCTAGAATGGCTACACATTAGAAAATTAAATTAATACAAACAACAACAACAAAAACATTGATGAAAATAACAAGCAGAATACGGATAACCCCTTTCTGATGCTGAGGGATGTTGAGGTCACAAGTTGACCAAGTGGCAGAGCAACAGAGGAGCTCTGAGGGACGCGATTCGCTCGCAAGAAACGAGGTGACGTTTGAACCGGCCCCCAGTCATTGATTTTTCATAAGCTAGGCTAGCAAATAAAAAATCTGGTGGATATGTTGGAGGATGGCAAAAGGTGTTCCATCCATCAGCCTATAAGGGATGCCATTGAAAATTTCAAGGGGCTCTACGAGTTGGCTGTAATATAGGCTCACAACGATAGAGCTAAAGAAGTTATTAGGCAGAATAATGGTTCCCAAACTTCACCATGGCTAAAAGCAGTAATTGACTCAAAGAGAACACCGGAGTCCAACCTCCAACCATAAAAAAAACTTTAATTTTGAAACAAATTTTTGTTTACTTTTTCAAAATTGTATCCGCGGGTTAGTAAAACCCATATCTGGTCCAAATTTAAACGTTTCAAAAGCGATAAATCTGTGATTGACTAAAGAACATACAAACAGACAGACAATTAACTCTCATTATAATGATTCGACATCTGCTTTCTCTGTGTTCCGTCACGCTGAAAGCAGTTACCCATACAAAATGTATTCGATTTATCTGTGTCTACCTGGAAAATACTGTTCGTCTTCACAATACCGCTTGTTCTATAGTCAATTGAATTACAACCTATAGGATAAGACTTATTTATTTAACCCATAATTCAATTGACAAAATAAGCACTATTTCTAAAATGAGAGGGGAGGCAATAAAACTAAACTTTATAACTCACCAACCCGAACATCCAATTTTGTGCAGTCTCTTGCAGACTCTTGCAGACGTATTTCACTTCCTAGGGAAATATCCAACTTTAAAGGATTTCCGCTTAAGACACTTCAGATCAGAGGTCCTCGTTGTAGACGAAGCAGTTAATATCTTGAGCGGACAACAAGGGTGGGATCATTTAAGGCGTATTATCGAGGAAGACTTAAAGGTCCACTTAATTATAATACCTTACCTTAAATTAGTATAAAGTCAAACAGTTGTTAATCTGGTAGATGGCATTACGAGTATGCCAAACAAAACTTTAGAAAATTCATTTTTATGTATAAATATTTTAAACGAATAAGAGTCATTAATAAATTAAAAAACTACTGTTCATGTAAGAGAATTAAAAAACTCGTCCACGTGAAGGTTAATGGAATTATCCCAAGAAATATTCATTTTTATACAAAACTTGTCACATAGACCTCCAAAAATATACACATATATTTGCGGTCAATATCAAAGTTTAAATCGATCCAGACATGTCCGTCCGTCCATGTGTATGTCACCAGCTTTTGGGCCTTTAATTTTGAGCTAAGAAGATGAAAACTCATTTACTCGAATAAGCTTTCTAGTATCCAAAGCAGTGCATGTGTAAACATTGCCCACAGACGCGCCCACTTTGAAAAAAAGAAAATGTCACCAGAATCTGTGAACTTCGGTTACAAATTGTGTCAATCACGCCCACTTTCTGCTAGAAAAAAGTCATAAGAATAGTTTTTATGATAAAATCTTTCAAAAATCGGGGAAATATCTTCTGAATAGAGAGGTATCATTGCATCTTTTTTCAAAAATTTCTAACGTCACGCCCACTTAATTAAGGGTGACCTAGAAGACGGATAGTAACTTTTCGTACCTTTTTCTGCATATTTTAAAGGTAAATACACTGGATGTCAAGTTTTCTGATGAAGGCTGTTTCATCACTATAATTTCGGTCTTTTAGTATACACTAATCTTGTGTCAATAACCATGTTTGTCCATTAAAACTTGCCGACTTTAAGTGGAAAACTTGCTGTAGCTACAGTTTCAAAATCTGTTATATTTACAGTGCTCAAACACTTTCCGTATCGGAACGAATAATTTTAGTTACAATCCCTGTAGATTATTGCACCTCTTTTGCTTCTTTGTCACATTTCCGTACTATACCTACCTTATAGTTCGGTGTTGTACCTTCTCCTTTATTCCCCGTCGATATAAATGGGGCCAAAAATCACTCGCAGCATTTTTCTTTCAAAACAACCAAGGGAGTTTTCATCCGCTTTTGATAACGTCCATGTTTCTGCACCATATAACAAGACTGGGATAATGAGGGTCTTATATAAAGTCATCATTGTCCGTGAAATGACTTTCCTACTCAATTGGCTTCTTAGCTTAAATAAAAAGCGTTTGGCAAAAGTGATTCTTCCCTAGATCTCTGCGCTGGTGTCATTGTTTGAATTTACAGCCCAGCCTAGATAGACAAAGTCCTTAACTACCTCAGAGTTGTTGGTGTCTATTGTGACTTTCTGCCCAAGTCGCCGATGTTGAATGAATGTTTTTGATGATAGCATATTTGTTTACCCTTAAATCAATTTTTGCCGCTTTTGTTTCAATACTCCCGAAAGCACCACTGATAGCCTGCAGCGTTCTTCCAATTATGATATATCAATGTCGTCGACGTACGCAAGTAGTTGTAAAAACTTTTGAAAGATTGTACCACTGATGTTAGCCTAAGAATTTTGTATAATCCTTTCAAATATGAAGTTAAAGAAATCACATGGCAGCGCGTTACCTTTTTCTAGTCCTTTTCTGATAATAAAAGCTTCGGTGATGTTGTTACCGACCTTGATGGACCAGCGAGTTTGGGAAGAATGCCAATACTAAACATGGTTCTGTAGCTCGTCTATATAGATGCTATGGTAGGCGACTTTAATACGGATGAATAGGTTGTGAGTATAGATTTGGAGTTCTGGGGTTTTTTCTAGGATCCGCTGCAAAGTGAATATCTCTGATCTATGATGGACTTTCCTGGCCTAAAATCATCCTAATAATATCGTTGAGAAAAGTTTTAAGGCATTTAAATCATATAACAGATGATATTTCCAAATTTTTTATATTTTGCACATTTTGCTTTCGAATCTTCAAAATCACATATGAAACTTCATCTTCAAAGCTGATGACATTCAAACTAGCAAATAAAGGTCTGGATGGACATTGTTAAATCGACATAACATTTGATTCTGATAGCTGAACATATGTACCCGTAAGTACAAGTATATTCATATTGGCGTCCATCAGCATCATTTCTATATATTACATACGATAGATATGTATGAACTCGTATATCATACCTCTGGAATAGTGTATAAAAGTCTTCTTTTACAGCAGTACTAGTGTAATTTCATTAGAGAACTTAAAAAACATTCCGACTACCAAAGCCTTGTCGATGCCATGGATCAATAACAAAAAATCAACAGTGAACAATCGCAATAAACAAACAAATATTTCCAGTATTGAAACATTTATTAGTACCCCCATTCAAAGAGCCATTGAATCTGAATTTTTTTTAATGCTATCTCTGAAATCTAGATATTATTGATTTGTCGAAAATCCTGTTGCCATCAAAGTATCCGTGCCAAATCACTTTTGTGCAGAACCATATTTGACTACTATGCAGCTCCTCTCGTCGTCGTTGGAAAATCCTTTTTTCAATAATATTTATCTTCACTCAAATCATCGGGGCGTAGCTACTTCCCTATTGACATGATTGCGTTTCATTGCTAAATACCGCCACCAGTGTTACCAGATGATAATTTTGTTTTGTAAGTCTTAATAGGCACACAAATTTCATTCAGCTTCAAAATATGTCCGTGTTACAGGAGGCAACGGAATCAGTCCAGGTTCCGCTTGGAGCAGTCAAGGCAGAAATCTCCTGAATATTCCTTATAAAAGCCAACCTCAGATGGACTAGGCCAACAAACTCATATTCAAAAGGATGTGGCCAAACTACAACAAAATTAAAACAACCGACTTCGTGAATAGAATGCGTAAACACATCGCTGATTAACAGCTATCAATACGTGTCATTGGCCTATAGGAGACCAATGGTATACAACACATACTGCCGCAGTTGTAATGTCACAACTGAAAGAAAAACAATTATCCACTATTTATGTGCCTGTCCGGCAGTAGCTAGGGCCAGACAACGAATATTAGGAAAACCGCTCTTCAATTCTGTAGAGGAAGTCTCAGAGAAAAACATCAAACAACTTAGAACTGTCTTGAATTCCATAAGTAGGATCTAAAGACTACTCACCAACATACCGTAATACCCAGGTTACATGAGTTGTGGGAACAAAACGGCACCTAGTGCTAATTGGGTTCTTCCTAACAGAACTGCCACATATACCTACCCTACAGGAGGCAAATGTACAAACCTTTGCGTAAAATGCACAAAATTTGATAAAAAAAAAAGGTTAAAATAAAATATAAGCATTTTCAAATTTTGCGTTTATAAATTTGAATTAAACGTGAACCTAGTATGAACAATAGACCTCTTACACACATTTATTGCTATAAAACAAACACCTCAATAGATAATTTAATAAAATTTCCAGGATTTATACAGATATATATTCTGAATATAAAAATAGAAACTTTATTTAAAAGGACTTCTCTTGGCCTTAATGCAAGTCTTTAGTCGTTTTGGCCACTCATCAATCACAATACGCACCTCATTAATTGGGAAATTGACCACAGTTTCCGTCAGAGCTCGCTTTAAGAGTTCCGTGATAGGGTACCTTTTGTGACATATAATGTCCTTTAAGACAGTCCACAACTTGTGATCAAGTGGATTAAGGTCTAGGGTGGTGGAAGGCTAGTCTTTGTACCAATAAAATGGGGTACACCTATCTGGAGCCAGGTATGGGTAGTTTTCGCCTTATGACCTGGCGCACGATGTTGCTGGAATGTTTCTTCCTTTTTTTGGAATAGGGTATGATTGAGAGATTTCACAAAGGGTCGTTAAATGGTTTGCTGGTATGCTTTGGCCTATGTTTTGATGAAAAATGAAGGCAAGTGACCCTGTCATAAGAGACTACCCAGCACACTATGGCTAACTTTGGGGGGTGTCCTTTGCGGACCCTTGAACTGGCTCGAACACTTCCTTAGATGACCGTGTATATACCCTATCACTTTATTTGTTTAATTTCTTCTGTACCATGATAATTTTCTCATCGATAAACAGAATTTTTCTGTAGAGAACAGCAGCGTATTTTACCAAGAGTCCCTTTGATTTTGCTCCCAATTTTTGTAAAAGCCACAGTCAGCAATTTTCCAGTATGGCGGTTGAAGGCCCCAAGCTTCGAGCCTATCTTGATCATTGACTTTTGTGTTACATTCATCTCACGTACCAGTGTTTTCCGCTTTTAGGGACTTTTTGTGCCTCAAAGGTTTTGATGACTTGTGGCATTCTTACCGTACGAGGAGGTCCAGATAGCAGGCGGCCTTTAATGTCGCCCGTAGAATTTTATACATCGATAAACAAACATTAGGCTAATACCTAGCTGCTGCAGTGTCTTGAAAATCTTACCTTTGTTCACACTGCACTTATGAAGCACTACGACAGAGATGCGATTCACTTTCTCAATTTATTCCAGAGCGAAAGTGTAAGCAAATTTGAAATATTGTAAAGGGTCTTTCATTAAGCGCTTCCTATCTTTACATTTAAATAAAGCAAAGTGTGTATGAGATATCATCGAAATTGTTTATTTGTTTGAAAGGCCTATCGATGCCATTATGTATGGAATATAACATAGTTCAAATATCCGCCGCGGCTTCTCTGGGTGACGCGCATCCAAAATGTCCAATTTGCCATGACTCTATGCACCAGATCAGGCTGAATTTGACCGATGGCATGGGTTATGTTGGCTTTGAGGGTCGCAGTGGTTTGTGGCTTATTCGCATAGACCTGCGACTTCAGAAAACCCCAAAAGAAAAAGTCTAACGGGATTAAAACGCACGATCTCGGTGGCCAGTTCACATCGCCTCCACGTGAGATGACCATGCCCTCGAATCGCTCGTGCAGAATTTTCAATGTGGCGTGAGCTGTGTGGAACGTAGCGCCGTCCTGTTGAAACCACATGTCGTTGGTGTCCATATGATCCAATTCAGGTCAAAAGAAGTTGGTAATCATCGACCTATAGCGCTCACCGTTGACAGTGATGGCCTGGCCAACGCCGTTTTCAAAAAAATATGGACCGATGACGCCGCTAGCCCAAAATCCACACCAAATAGTAACATTTTCGGGATGCATTGGACGCTCTTGGATCTTATGTGGATTGGTATCGTCCCAAATTCGACAATTTTTTTTGCTGACGTACTCATTCATATAGAAATGGGCGTCATCGCTGAAGATGATTTTTCGATGAAAAGTAGGGTCAGTTAGCATCTGCTCCAGAGCCCATTCAGTGAACACACGTCGTTGTCTATGGTCGTTTACCTTCAGCCCCTGGGTCAGATGAATTTTGTACGGGTGCAGGCCCAAGTTACGACGCAAAATTCGCCAAGTTGTGGTCTGCGAAAGACCGAGTTCTTGTGAGCGACGCGAAATCGACTACCTCGAATTCTCCTGCACACTCTCATGGACAGCGGCGATGTTTTCGGCAGATCTTGCGTTTCGTCAACGTACGGGTGTTGGTTGATCGTCTATCGAACCAGTGAACTCAAATTTATCCATCACACTGCGAATAGTCCTCTCGGAAGGACGATTATGGCGACCGTAAAATAGGCGAAGCACGCGGAACGTTCCCCGAACAGAACACCCATTTTAATAAAACGTATTTGCACGTGTTGTTGAACACTATATCCATGCATGGTGATTTGGCAAAACAGACTGAATAAACGACAGCCAATTTGACAGATGTAGCTGCAACAGTATGGCCGCTATCAGCTGTCAAAGTTCGGAAGTCCCTATTGGAAGACCCTGTATAAAGAAACAATTGTGCTGTCTTTGGATACGCCTAACTCTTGGCCGCGCAATAGATGCAACAAATATAATAATAGTAGGTAGAACTTGAAGTTCAAGGTGAATAGAAATAATTTAAAGACGTATTTACATAAAAGTTAAAGAACAACAAATTATGTTAAATATTCCATTTGTTATTATTATTATTATTTTTTAATATATTCCAGTTTAATATTACTCTCCATTCTGGCCACACTGATAGAGGCACCCACTTGCACTCGGCAGACTAATAGTAGTTCCCTAAATTTAAAATGCAAAAAGTTGATCTTCTCCTCTTTTACTCGAACAGTATACGAGTACCGACTGGGATACTCTTCAAAAATCCATTACTAGTGTCGAACATTCATACCTCGTGTGTATTTGCTCACAGAAATGCATCTACTATTGCTATAGGTACCCCAGTTTTATCGCAGAGTGTGCGACCCCCAAATGGCAGCCGTAAAGAGTAAGATTCTGCTTCCATTACAGAATATTTTATGTCGAACAGGAGGGTGCGATTGGGATACTTTGCATCGGAAAATTAGCATCTCCAGTAGTCCTTCTCAAAACTATTAACGAGAAGGCAGTGAGTTGTGATACCATTCAAACAGGATAAATGAAATGGAAATGTAAATTTACAGAAGATATAAAAAAACGATTTACGAACGCGAGATAGTCGTTGAGTTTTAACCCTTTCTATAGCGGAAAGCATTGTGATTAACTTTGCTTTTGCCATTTGTTTGGATCATCGTTGTGGAAGGGATTTTTTTTTACGCGAATTCCATTATAGATGATAATTGAAAAATTATAAATTCTAACAGAGCATCTAACATCACTTACCGTTCGATTTCCCAAGTTTTTTACCCGGCACACCAGTTTTACGGTTTTCCCCACTAACCCGGTTATGTTTGCGGGCACTGTGGTATCGAAAGTTGGTCCACCAGTACCGGGTGTTGGCAGTTCTTGCAGGAAATCGGTGAAGAATCGTTTTGATGCGCCTTCAAGTGCTCCTGTAAAAGAAAAGTGAAGGGTATAAAGTTAGTAGGGGAGATATGTACGCGTAACATGTACAAGGTCGCTATTCATTAAAATACGAGTAAGCTAAAGGTTGAGAAAATTGTTTTCACTAATTTAATAATTTCATGGTGCAAACAGAGAATTTTCCTTAACCGATGGTACAACACATTAATCACTTCATGATAACCATCCCCTAAGTAAAAAACAAAAAACAATATCATTCGTTAAATTCATTAAATTGATAGAAACATATTTTCGCAACCGTAAAAGGAAAAATTTGCTTATAACACCAAAAGGTATCATGTATTGTTTATTTGTGCGGTGTTTCTCATATGATTGATGTATTTGCGGAAATAAATTATGTTACCATTGATTATGAAATAATAACCAGAACATGTGTGGCTTAGCACGCAAAGTAGTCGTTTGGAATAGAGAATGAGCGCCAGAGTATTATTCAATTACCACTGTCCATCTCCCTTCAAATTAAACTCTAGGGATACATAAATAAAGTTAGTCATAAGGGCTTAGACTCATATTTGTACCATTAGGCGTCAATGTAGAAAAAAAGAAAAATTCCGAATAATTAGACATTTTGTTTATTTACATTGTATGTTTGAATACCATCAACTTTTGCTCTTTTTTTTAGTTGCTACGAGTATTTTCTTTTATGTATTTTTTGTGTAATAATAAAAAAATGTTAATGCTGGTACGTGCCGGCAGATAGTTCATTTGGATATGTTATTAAAACCTAATCAAAGGATAGTTTAGTGTCTCTCAGAGAGAGTTACAGCGACCTTGGACTAATTAACTGCGTGATAAAAGGGGTAATATAAACATTCAGAAATTTATGCAAAGAAACGACTAAAGTAATATATTCTTTTTTATTTTCTTCCGGATAAAGATGCCTAATTAACATTTTCATCAAACTTTATGGTAAGTGCGTAAAAAAAATATATTTTTGGGTTATAGCGGTGCAATTAGGATTAAAATAATTATATTAATCTTTAATGTTTTTTTTTTCTGTTCTACATAAATGTTGTTTTAAATTATTAAAGAACTGTGGTGCTTATCGACCGATAAGTCTTTCTCAAGACGATGAAGAAAATTCTGGATAGACATACCAGAGATGGGGCCCTTCGCATGAACCCCCTTCATAAAAATGAATAGGCCTATCAACCCATGCTCTTCAGAAGCTCACATCAAGAATCGATAAATCGCTTGGAGACAAAAAGATAACGGTAGGTTGTTTTCCCGATATCGAGGGTACCTTTGACAACACCGAACGCGCCTAGATACGAGTGTACAGATGTATCCAAAACATATGATTTTTTTTTTTATAATTTGCACGTGTGAAAGGGGTTATGAATACCCTTATACTAATTTTAGGACACGGGCGTTTTTTTTTGAGAAAAGAGGAAGAGAGAAAGACAGATTGGTGTAGTTGGTTTGAAACTCAGCTGGTATTAAGTTTCAGAGAACTCCGAGGGTGGCTGTCCAGATAGCTGGGGAGCTTGTTAGTTTTGCTTTTGTCGTTGCTCATGATTCACAGTATTTTTTTTACGTCCTTCTGATGTCATCATCACGATCAAGTTGCATTTTCGCCATATGACCGCCCTACTGCCAGTGTTATGCCTTCGCAGTAGAGTTGCCATAAGCTTTCGCAATTGATCGTGATGATGTTACCACTACACCACGGCCACCCTCATTACATAATTCGTGACATTTTGATAGAAAAATATATTTTGGCATAGTACAAGCGGTTGTTAAATTTTATATCAATGGCAGCAAGCAAAACTACAAGGCACAATTTTGATATAAAATTTGATGTACATAAATACGAGAGGCGGATGATAAGTTCGCGGCCTGAGATGCTCAACAAAGAGTCATTTTCTCACTAGTGATAGCACTAACTGCGACACTCTTTAGTAGTATAAACATCGCCTCGTTTCAATAATAATCTCATTTTGTTATTATCTGTGGTAGGATAAACATCACCATGTCAACCGAAATCGGAATTTTCAACACCGCGCCATGATAAAGGACCTCGTGAAAAAAAGGAAAATCGCCTAAAGAAATTTTCGGAGACATAACATCGACTCTTCAGGATTCTGGGTCTTCGTATACCATGGTCGAAAAATAGGCTCGCTTATTTCAACAAGGGCGAGAAAGCTGTTAAGACGACCCCCGCGCAGGTCGTCCTGTGTCTGTGGAAAATGTCGGAAAAGTTGAAGAATTAATCCCGGCCGACCGAAGAATCAAAATGTGGCAGATAGCGGACAAGTTCCTCATTAGCAAAGAATAGATTGGAAAAATTTTGCACGAACATTTAAACATGAAAAAATATGTGCACGCTGGGTACCGGAAATGCTCACGCGCGCCGTGCGACAAGCAATGACGACTCGACTGCTGAAACGATTTTTTGGAGTTAGCCGGGGAGAATCTTGATGAAATCTGCATCTGAATCATAACTGTAGACTTGGGTTCGCCAATACGATCCGAAGTCCAAACAAGAGCATATGCAGTGAATTGGAAAAGGGGAGATGCCGCTGAAGAAATTCAAGGTGGAAAGGTCGGCTTCGAAGCTTATGGCAACTGTTTTTAGGGACAGCGAAGGTATTTTGCTGATTGATTACGCAAATTTATTGACTGAGGCACATGAAGTGGTCACACGGCGCGGGTTTTGAGACAGGCTTTAAAAGACACAGGTTTTTCAACGATAGGCCACCCACCCTACAGCCCAGACTTGGCCCCGAGCGACTTTTTCCTTTGTTCCAATTTGAAAAGAAATTTCGAGGCCGGAAATTTGCAGATGAGAACCAGATCAAGGCGGCCGTAGAAACGCAAAGAAAAAGAATATTTTTTCGGTGGTATTAAGGCACTGTAGAGAAATGTGAGAAATGCATTTCACTCGAGGGAGATCTCTTCTTTCAGTTTATGTCTTAGGCCGCGAAATTATCAGCCGCCACTCGTATATACTATTGACAATGATACAAGAACACCTTTAATATTTTGTACCTAACCGCAATTGCTTTATAGAAATGATAATGCTTTATTTGTTGCCTCTCATTTGGACCTCATGTATGACTGTATTATCTTGCAGTAACTTTCTGGTAGATTCTTCAGCAATTTTGCATATTAAACATAACGCGAAAGACCGAAAATTGAAAATGCTATCTTTAGGAAAATAAATTGTTTTACTAACGTGGAAGTTTTACTTAAAATTTCGATTTATAAAAACGTCATACGCTTTGATACTTTTTTTGTTATCTGTTTAATACTTTGCCCCCACCCGTATGGCAACACTGCCCCTGAGTACAATCTTTGTGTTTTTTTAAATTAATCAAAAATAACTAATATTTGGAGGTATCGAAAGAGATTCTCTTGATGTTCATTCGCATCTTACCCATTCGACTGAGCGAGTACAAAGAGAGAAACAAATTGTATCTAGGGCAGGAAATAGTGAAGTTATGCGGTACAGAATGAGAGCATTTTTAAGTGAACTTTATGAGCAGAAACTTCATCAAATTAACTGAATTATGAAATACAAATCTGTTCGAAACGGAAATTTTTTCAAATGACTGTTAAACTTTTTTTTTTTTTAAATAAAAAATGCGTTCCAAATTCTGTTGAATGCCGGATTCCGCGAAGTTCAAGCCATTAAAACGTCAAAACCTCAGATTTGTCACTAGATGCAAAGAGGTGTGCTAAGCCTCCTACCATCCATACAATTTATTTCTACAATCCTTCGACCGTTTTCGTCGATCTTTTTTTTCAGAGCCATCAGTTTCCACAACATTTGCTGTATTACGCGATCGCCCAGAAATTCCACCATCGAGCAAATATTCACAATACTCCCGATTGTGGAGAAACCCCAGTAGCTCGAAATCTATACTAACCATATATTTTAATATTTAAATGAGTTAAGGTGCAGAGCCATGTCTGTCGTGTGCTGGAAGTCGATGCAAAATAAACGCTGCTCTCTCAATGTCGGTTCCAAAGATTTTTGATGTCACAAGACATAGGCTTTCCAAAGTCTGTCTACAACTAATCGTATTCGTCAATGACAGTGAAAGTTGGAGGACTAAACCTGAATTTCAAAATTAGCACCCCCGCTTGGTGAATTTACTATTCCAAGCAGGAGGGATGTAAAGAAAAGTGAACATATCAAACAGATTGGCGTACAATCGAGCTGATTGAAGATACCTGTTGGTTTGTAGTGTCATCTAGGTTATTGGCAAATCATATAAACTCGAATGGTTAGTTGATAATTTTTTATTTATTATCTATTTTTTCAAATTGTTAAGTTTATACAAAATTGACATGCAGCACGTATTGCGTGGTTTATAGTTGCAATTAAGGCAAATTGAGTACACCTCACAAAATGTCATCAATTGCGGGGCTCAAGACCTAGCCCACAACGTTACTCCTAACACCAATAGAGTTGATTACATATACTCGTATCGAATACATACTACATACTGTATCAAATACATCCTATTTACATATGTATACCCACTGTAAGACTTTATTAAACAGATAGTCATTAGTACAACTTATTGTTTGAATGACAATGCAGTTGCAAGCTAAACTACAACTCAAAAGTTCTTATTGTGCTATACCATTAAATGAGAATAAAAGTCTGTAGGCCATAAGTTCAAAAACCCAATAGCCCATATTGCACAATGTAAGCAACAATAAGTATCTCATAATCTATCTATCAACTCCATGAATCGATAAGGATTGCATTTAAAGGACAGATATCACAGACACAAATAATAACGCACCAGGTTCATTGCAGATGACAATTTCTTTCTAAGGGCCTTTCATAAACCCTGTACGTTGCCATTTTTACTCGCTTCAAATTGCTTTTAATATGAGCTCTCCATCGAGCTTAAAACTGTTTGGCGAAGAGCATATCTCATGGGTATGAGGGCATTGATGATTGAAAAATATTTCAATAGGCTTAAAGAGGCAGCACTGATTATGATTGTAGTCTTTATAACGTTGACGTCACTTATTGTTTCCGTCTGGCTTTTCAATTCAGTCTCTCTGCCAGCCCCACTCATCCGTCAACAATTCTACGGAAGATAATTTTGCAAAGGTAAATATAATCTGCTTCTCTCACTCTGTAGCTATTGTAACTAAAGAAATAAATGTGTTTTTAATTGTGGCTGCTAACCCAAAGGGTGAATTCTGAAATCTCCTTGCGCTATAAAGAGACTACCTTTACGACGACTTAATGTCGATCCTTGAAAGAAAGCTGAATATACATACGTATATATATGCGGTGGCTTTATGTGTTTGCTTTTTGTCTATCAGGATGGTGGAAGTATGGTTCATAAGCATCTGCAATGAATGAGTCATTTGAGGTTTTTTATCAATGCCAAGTCTGGGCGGATGATTTTTTTTAGTTGTCATCCAGACAAAGCAGAAGTGAGAAACTGACAATTCACACATAGTGTGAATATGGATGGAATTATGAAGATGTGCATTGCCAAACAAATGGACTCTGTGGTGCGAGAGATAACAAAACCAAAATTCATAGCCAGATTGATTGTAGGTACCTGTGTTTACACTTAGACCAAATGTGTGTCCTAACATATATAGCGTTTGTATCACAAAGAGTGTTTAAAAGTAGATACAAAGGATCACGGTCACATTCTAAATGTTTAGGTATTAATACTATTTTGAGTATCACAGCTCCAGCTGGTTTGTTAAACACAAGCTTTAATATTTTTGTTTACTGGGGAAGGGGTACAGAAGAAAAGCCTGTGCACGTTGGCTTTAAATGTTTGAAGGTTTTAGTGATGTGGAAATACAGAGCCTGGTAGATCATTCTACATTCATGTCATTCGGCTTATAAACGAATCCCTATATTTGACAGTATGACCGAAGTTGGGCTTAAGGGTGAACTGATGTACATTCGAAGCATGGTGCGTATTGCGGGTGAAATTTTGAAGGGGAGGAATGCAACTGGCTATTTCGCTGGGGTATTTTTAATAAAAAAAAAAGAGAGGAATTAGGGGAAGACACCAGACATTTCGACGGTGTTCAAGTGGATGTATGGAGTTCATAATGTCTCTAGACCTATAAATTTTAACGCGCGATTCTGTACCCCGTCTAGTATGTGCAAAACGATCTTGCGTGCAGATAAGACATGGGTATTATATCCCAGCTTTGGGCGGATGAATACCTTATAAATTGAGGACAGATCAGACGGGGTAAAGTATTTCTTGCACCTTTTAAGGAATCCTAGACATTTTGCAGCACTTTTGGCGACCTCGAATATGTGATCTTTCCATCGAAGATGGTTATTAATAAAAATATGGAGAATGGCAAGTCTTTAAGTTTCAACGGTGCAAGTGCCGTCCATGGATAATGGTTGAGGGTTTTGGTTTCGCTTGAGAGACAGAAGACAGCATTAAATTCCACTCTGTTGGTAGAACCCCATTTGATTATGGTGTCCAAGTCGTAATTTAATGTGTTTAACATACGTTGCCGTAAGTTACACACATCTTCTATGGCCGAAGAGTAAGGACGTGAGTTAGGGAATGAATATGAAAAACTGAGGGTACTGTCATCAGCGGAGGAATGGATTGGATTAGAAGTTGCAGAAAATTTATAAAAATAAGAAAGAGAGTTGTAGACAATACAGAGCCTTGGGGAACACCCGCATTTATTTGGTGAATTGCAGACGTGAAGTCGTCCAAGACAACTTGTACTGAAAGGTAATTTCTAATTTATTAAAGAAAAGACTCATCGACGCCGAGCATAAGGCGACTAAAGAGCCTGATGCCAAACTCTGTCAAATGCCTTTGAAATATCAAGCGCAACCATCTTAATTTCGCCTAAGTGATGGAGAGATTGATTCCACTTCTCGGTGAGATAAGCCATCTATCAAATCACCAGTGGACCTGTTGCTACGAAAACTATACTGCCAGTCATTGAGGAGTTTTCGTGAATGGAAATATTTCATAAGCTGAAGATTTATCAGCGTTTCCATGACCTTGCAAAGAAGGGACGGGAGTGCAATGGGTCGGTAGTTGGACAGGGAAGACGATTCGCCTTTTTTAGGGACAGGCTCGACAAATGCTATTTTCCATCTAGTCGAAAAGAGCCCTGAAGAATAAGATAAACAGGAAAGCTTACGCAGAGGTTTTGCCAGCATGGAAGGACACCTCTTCAAAACTATGGGAGGGATACCATCTGGACCAGCGGATTTGTGTATGTTAAGACCTTTGTGTACTCCTGCAACTGTACGAGGGCGAAAGTGGACTTGTTCTATGGAGATTTTGCTATCTTGACTTTGTTTCGAACATCACTCCTGTAACAACATCTCTCCTCCCGTAGAAGTCAGGAGTAAATCTATTCCTTCATTCCAGGCCGGGTTGGTATTCTCCGCAAGCTCTATCTACATTCTATTTTTTAGATCAACAGATTTATGCATTTTATATATCATACTTCTTATTACAAACATATTCTCAAAAAATCTTAAAATGCAGTTACCTTAGGTAACTCGTAAGGGTAGCTATATTGGTAGTAACTTGTTTAAATGGGTATCGATAGGCTGCTAGGAATCAAGTCATATACAATTACGCAACGAAAATTATGGCAATAAGTTCAAAAATCATCATATAAATTTGTTTCCCCATGAAAAATCGGAAAATTTCTTGCTTTTGTTCTTTTTCGCTACAAGGAAAGGTAAAAACGAAAATGAGAATGAAGGTCAGAAAAGTTATTTTAGTAAAACATAACAAAATAACCTAATGTGGTTGTTGCTAAAAATTCACAAAATATTGACTTTTTGAATGTTTCGTACTAAGCAGGTGAAAAGAAACACTTCTGGCTTAAACAGGATGTCTGCCCATCCGTTCATTAGATTGTCATACGCTTCTAACATGTGACAAACCAAAAATAATCTGAAAAAATCTATTATTAAATATTTGTTGTAGGCTTACTTTAGGTGTATTATAATCGATGTATCTATAAGAAGTATATTCCAAGAAACAAGGAATATTGTTTTTCCCACCATGTTACATATCAAGTGAATTTGTTTCGATCATTTTTGTTGAACAAAAAAAAGCTCAAAAGTAGTGTGTCGAAATGCCTCCCACCAACTCACCAAATCTTGTCCCGTTTCCATCTGATTCTGTTGGTTTCTATATTCGACTTAAGCCTCAAATTTGTTCAAAATCAATTAAGTGATTCTTGAGATTTACATATGGGAAAAATGATTCTACTATGATATTTTTGAAACAACCCAAAACCATATCTTACCTCCACCCAATTTGATTTCAATGATATTCAACTTCAAACATGTCGCTCTAAGCCCAGAAACCCAATATCATTACAATCCGTTTAGATAATCATGTATTAGGAGGCTACAAAGACCATTTAAACATTTTTTAAGCCCACTCTCCCAAAACACTCATTCGGAAGATCGTCTCATTTTGTAGACAAACCATGGATTGCTACACTCTTCAAGAACGCGGAATTACTGTGTTAATGTTTCTGACAAATAATTGGTTCGTGGTTTTGGCTCAATGTGAATTTCGTCGTCGATTCCTTGGTCTTGTGGCACTAACCAGACAAACACTGCGGCATTTAGCCGCTCTCCTCGAGAAGACTGCGGCTCAACACAAGTCAGTTCAGACATAGCCGACTCTGGAGCAGCCCTTCGATCGAGAATATCACTGCTGTGGCTGCAGATGTCCAAGAGGAGCCTCAAAAATCAACCAAACGCGACATGCAATAGACGGTCTTTATAGCGAATTTTAGTGAAAGACTTAAAGATGTACCCATATAAAGTGCAAACAGTACATCAGCTATTGCCTGCAGACCATCAATCGCGTGTAAATTACAGCCAAGCCCTCCTAAACCTCGACCGCGATGAGGATGATTTTCCATTGGAAATAATCATGAAATAAGCAAAATTATCACTTCTGGGGCATTGAAAATCTGCGTGTAATACATGAAGAACCATTACATTCTCTCAAAGTCACTGTTTGGAACGGCGTTTACGGAGGAAAGATGATTTTTCCAAGGACGGCGTCAGCAATAATGTTTCTGTGACTACCGCAAATTGCCGAATTGGGTTTGGAGAACATGTGGTTGCAGAAGAATGGTGCTACTGCATACACAGCACGAGTGAATGTGGTCGTTCTGCAGCAAGCATTTCCCGGCCACTTAATCTCTCCTTTTGCAGATTTACACTAGCCCGTAAGACCACCCAATTTACGTTCCAGACTTCTTACTTTCGGGTTTTTTTTAAAATCACTGGTCTATATGAACAATCCATAGACCTTGGCGGTCCTAAAGGAGAACATCCGACAAGAAATGGACAATTTATCGTCAGAAATTTTGGAAAAAGTCATGGGAAATGCTGTGGAACCAGAACGAATGTGCATCAACTCTGGTGGCGGCCACTTAAACGATATTATCTTCTCAACTTAATAGAAAACAATTTAGACGTCTAAATAAACATAACCAATAAACAGAGTGAATTCTTTTTATTTACAAGCAAAGTTTGCTGCCTTAGAAAATCGAGTGAGAACTTTTACATTACCTTCTACATGGGTACTAATTTTAGTTCGGTATTTCTACAAAGCAGGGAAATTTATTCAAAATCAATATCTAAACAATATTTGGCCATATACAGAGATATAAATTGACAAGTTTTTTGGACGTGAAAATTCATTTTTTAACGAATTTGCAGATTATCCAAATGCTATAAAGTCGTGCAATTTATTCATTGTTTTACTGACGTACTGTTTGCAACAAATTAGGCTACAAATGAACAGGATGTTGCTATAATGGCGCTCAGACCTACTGAACCAAATATTCTGGAATGACAATTGAGATATTATTATCACCTTTGGCCACCTTTGATGAATCGATATATGATTATCTTCGCTACAGGCGAATGGAATCATATACCAGTGAATGGTAGGTGGTCCGTTAATACGCTCAGATGCATTCGTCATTTGTCCGAAAATCCTTTTGCTCATTTCAGGACATTATAGTTCATCGATGCAATCGAATCGACTTGATGTACATGTGTAGTAGGTATTTGTCTTCATTTTGGTCGCTAATGCGTAAAATAATCCGAACTGGAAATATTTACATTCACTTATACGTTGCACAACATTGAAACCCTTTCACACCGCGGCTGATTGTTCGAGCTCATATCGGTATTTGTCTGCTTTTCAAACAACCATCAATGGATGGACACAAGAATACTGGATTACACCAACACTATAACTGATTCATGTTTAATATGCTTCGCCACTTGGCAAATATATGCCACCATTTCAAAGGAGATAAAAGCGGTAGTTTTTTGCGATGTTGAAGATACTAGTGTACTATGAAAATTAATCTCTGAGTTCATCGTATATTTTATGAATTATGGATGCATTGCAAGCTTTTAAAATCTCCAATTAAAGTGCCAAATTCACTTCTGTCGGTTACCTAACTAACAAAGAAATCCTTTTAAAATCAATCCTTCAACCCCACGAAAAAAAAAAGAAGTGAAACTCCCTAATGGAGGATTCACACCTCATTGACCAAAAAAAGGTACAAAAATTGAAATTCCACCCTTGAACAGTTTAAATTCCCCAACGAAATCCTCTCGTATCATTGTATCTACCGAAAAAAAAAGAAGCAAGTTCACGCCACCGAATGCATAATCACACGAAAATTGCTGAAAGCATTAAAAACAGCCATTATCTTTGGTTATCTAGAAATGGTATAAATTATGGTGCTTGGCCGCAATCCTTCCGCTGCATCCTACTCGGTTTCGGAAAAAAAGCTGAAAGATTTAAAAATTTCCCATTCGTTTTTGTTTCGGAACCGCACTAGCTCGAACTAATGGACGAACAATTTGTAGAGCGTTAAAGAGAACATATTTATGGGTTTGCAATTTTGTTTTTTGTTGTTCTATGCCATGCCACCACCTGAAAGGATTTAATAGCTTAAAAATAAATGCGAAAAAATATAACAGTGAACCTGAAAATAACGTAAATGGCTAGTAACACCCTAATGACTCTCATAAATCGAAAATTCAGTTGGGTGGAGGGAAATACAAAAAAAGAACACGGAACGCAGGCACACATATCCTTGCTTGCCTGCCCACCTTACTTCACAATGTGTTGAATTATACATCATTAGTCATGTGTCTCCGTGATCGCGGGCTGTGGCCCACGCTTGTGTATACTTCCGTGGGCAGTTTTTTTTTTTTTATGTAATCCTATCCTTTTGACGAAAGAATTTCCTCTTCCGGATGTTGTTTGACCAGTTTCAGTTTCCACCGATGCACTGGCCTCCATAGCGCAGCTTGAGTTAGCAGCAAAAAAAAAACTCCTGCCGTTTCTTGCAATGGTCGCCGCCGCCGGTGGTGGTGGACAAGCTGACCATTTATCACTTGATGTTTTCGCTTCCTCTTATCCATGGTCCACACATGCAGTGTATGGTCCAGGGTGCCATGAATTTTTTTCCTTACGATGTTTCCCATGGAATCGTACTCTTTTTTCTCAGAGGAAAGCTTATGATAACAGTAGCCCGAGAAGTGTATATAGGGGATGGTAAAAAAATAAACCTGTGGTCATACGTTATATTGTCAAAGGACTCCTGGAATACCACTGCATGGCGGATTATCATGGTTGGTATGTGCAAATTTTGAATTCGGGAGCGGATGTGTTTGACTTTGCTGGATAGCTTTACCATTAAGGGCGATACAGAATCTGTTGGTTAAACCAAAAAAATGGACAAACTGTGGGATAGAGAAATATTTAAAATTCAAAACGAGACTTCAGCTAGAGTCGGGTGCTCACAAGAGAAACAATTATTGTGCTAATGAGTTTTTCACTGTTGTGCCATTCTAACACAGGTTTTGTTGGACAAAGCAGGATGTGTATCCATGAGAAACTCTAAATATCTCCAACTATGCCTTCATATTTGGCAGGGATTTTTGCCTTGCGAACGCATTCCCCTCAGCGTTTTTTTATCACAATCTTTCATTTAAGTTTGACCGATTTGGTATGTGAATATCTTAACATTGACCTGATTGACCCGCATTGTTGTGGTTTTGAAACAGGAAAAGCCACCATAGTCATAGGCAACAAAAGGAGTTCCAAATTGATACTCACCACATTTTGGTTGATTTTAAAATCACCTGCCATTATTATAGAGACAATCTATACCTATACCTTGAACAAATGTTGTTTAGTTTTGGTTCCCACGCCCACGTCCATTTGTGCAGAATGGTAAGAAAAGAACAAGTTGGTTAAAATCATCACCGAGACCATCAAGGTCTAGAACAGCTATGACGAGCTCTTTCGGGAGGCGGATAAAAATGGATTTCAAATTTTTGTAGCTACAAATGGTGGATCAAATAATTGATTAGAAAAAAATAAAGTACATGACTGGGTCGCACGCATTTGCGCTTTTTATTTACAAATCAATCAGATGGGAAATTTAAGTGAAATTGTTGAAATGTAAAGAAAATTTCAAAAAGTGCATTAAAATGCAAACAACTTTCTTCGAAAATTTGTAATAACTTGGTATGCCAAGTCTATTTGAAACAAAATCTCTTGAGTCACACCCGAGAAATAACCCATTTTCAAAAATTCAAAATTGGTACGCCATTTAGTTACATACGCGGGGACTAATTTAGTAGTCTTTGAAAAAAAAAAAAGATGCATTTCTATAGCTTATAATCTAACAATATTTATTTCCAAATTTCACAACAATAGGTAAAAATGCAGACGAGAAAGAAAAAAATTAGTGGCGTAAGATCAGTTGAAGTTCCACTGCTATCACAGGAAGAAATTCGTTTTACCATTCTCTTCGGATTTCGACGTCAACTCACGCCAGTCAAAATTCTGCACGAATGCTAAAATGCATACGAAATAAATGCATCATCTCTTGTTACTATTTCAAAGTGATTTCCTCCATTTTTCTGTGGAGGACGACTCTCGTGAAGGTTGGCCCAAATGCTCCACCGACGGTACAATTGTTTCCCCGGGTGAAGGCTAAAATTGACGAAGATGCCAGTATGACACAGGAGATGATAGCGGTGGAACTGGGCTTGAATGCCATGGCTGTGTCACGAATTTTAAATTATCACCTGAAATATTCGAAGAAGTCAGCTCGATGCCTTCCAAAAATTTTGAAAAAGGCTCGTGTTCGTTTTGCTCAATATTTCCTGGATAAGTTTGAAAATGGAGAGTCAAGCTGCTTCAATAAGATCGTTACAGGTGATGAATCTTGGTTTTACAAGTACGACCCGAAACCAAATAGCAGTCCATGGTATGGAGCCCAGAAGGTGCAAATCCTCCAGTAAAGGCCAAACAACAAAAGTCAGCGACAAAAGTTATGATGTCGATGTACTTCACCAGGGCGAAAACTGTAGCCGTCATTCTGCTTAAAACTGGTCAGACAGTCACTGCTAATTAGTATACGGAAACTTGCTCTCCATAATTTACTAGGACACCGACAAAAAGAGGAGCTGCGCCGCTACTTTTTGCACCACGACTGCGCACACTGCTGAAAAAACCAACAAATTTCTCACGCTCTCGGGAATCAATGAAATTCGCCCAGCACTCTATTCTCCGGATCTAGCGCCGTGTGACTTTTGGCTGTTTCCGAAAATAAAAAAAATAAAAATTGGGGGGAAAAAATCTTCACATCTAATGAGGAGATTATTAATGCAGTCAATGTCGAAATCGAAAAGCTCCAAAAAGAGGATTTTGAAAGCTATTTTGAAAAATGGATCTATCGGCTGAAGAAATGTATTAAAATAAATGGGAATTATGTCGAGAAATTAAAAAAATTTGCAGAACAAAATTTGATTTCCAAAGGTTTCTGAAACCCTATCTCATCTGATTTGTATGTATTTTAAATGGAACCGACGGGATGTCTTATTAGTTGCCTACTGAGCTTGAGGATTCCGATATGGTCACCCTAGTCCTAATGTTTAATTAAATTTTGTTCAAAATGAATACCATTACAAATGGAGAAATCCTATATGTAAGACCTCAGCTGATCATAACACTCACAAAAGATCGTAGGTAAACGTAAATTCTCGGAACTTTATACGACGGGTTGGTTGATCCGAGTTCAACAATTATCATAAATAGTAAATTGACTGCTGTTGCACATCAGATCATGTAAAACTCGTTTAAATTAGGCTCCGACTTCCAAGTTATCATTTAATAAAAATTCCACCCGGAATCGAAATTTTATCAAAATTAAATGATTCTTAAGTTAGGCAAGTGATCTTGGTGCGACTTGAAAGGGAGGGGGTTAAGGTGGTTGCATACGCGGATTATGTGGTTTTACTAGTATCAGGAAAGTTCCCCTCCACGATAAGTCAAATCATGGAAAGTGCTCTGGATAAGGTACACTCTTGGGCTACGAGATGTGGACTTGAAGTAAATCCAGACAAGACCGAAATGATGCTATTCACCACTAAAACCAAGCTACAGGAGTTCACTCCCCCCAAATTGGATGGTCAACCAACGGCCCAGTGCAAATACTTAGGCACGATTCTAGATCCGAAACTTAGTTAGAAACTTAACATAGAGCAGCGGGTTAAGAAAGCAAGTGTGGCTTTCTATGCCTGCAGCAGGACATTCGGCAAAAAATGGGGTCTCCACTGAGTCTTTTTACAAAAAGAATCCATGGCTGATTGTCAGTTGCAAATTAAATAGAATGTTTTGTTTTCCTTGTCTTCTTTTTTCTAATTCTTCTAGTGTTTGGAGTCACACAGGTTTCTTCTTCCAAAAAACATATTCAAACGGAAAAGCATACACGCAGCTGCTTGGATTTGCATGAATTTGGCGAATATCGCATAGAGACTTCTTTAGGGAATTCTTTCGAGGCTCATAATAGAAAAGTTGATCGTAATCGCGATTTAATGAAGCATTTCATTCTTCTAGGAAAACAAGAGCTGGCATTCCGGGGTATCAGAGACTCGATGGCAATATCATTCGCGTATAGTGAACGTCTTATTCAATTGCAGAGAAGACATAGAGCTTGCGAAGCAAGAGATCGAGGGTTTTGAGTCATGGATTCATTCTGTATTTTTAAACTCATTTGACTCAATCTATGAGAGCGTAAATGACTTCTCAGAACCTCCACGCAAACGCCGACTACTTAATATTGATTCAAAAACAAATTATAGCCGAATTTTCTTAGCAATTATAGATAATGTTACAAGTCAGATTAAGAATAGGTATAGTTCATTTAGTTCACATATTTTCATTGATTTATTAAACAAATCATAATATGAATATTTTTCTAATTCAATGCCGGATTACAAAATATCTTCTTTAATTAGCCTATTTCATGGAATTTTTAATTTTACTACTTCAAAAAAAGGAACTCAAAGTTTTATACAATACCCCTTCACTTAAAAAGCTTGAGGTTTTTCAACTTTATAAGCATTTTAATACGGAAATGCTTAGAGATACTTTTTCTCAAGCTCTAACATTGTGTGAAATCTTTTTAACCATGCCTTTGACTATGGCCTCTGTCGAAAGATCATTTTCGACTTTAAAAATAGTCCACACTTAAGAAATTCCCACAAAGAAGAAAGACTCTCAGACCTGGCACTTTTATCTATCGAAAAGCACCTTCTTTTAAAAATTAAAAATAACTCAAATTTGTATGAAAGAGTTTTAGCAGAATTCGTAAAAAAGAATCGTAGGATAGCTTTAGAGTACAAATAAGTACTACATAATTGTAATTGCTAAATTTTTTACATTTAACAACGCTCCGAGTTATCAATAACTAATATAGATTACTTTGCCCAGAACGAAGAACTTTTTTTATGCGATGAGCTCATTGTCTACGTAAATTCCAATGACTTAAAGTATAACAAAGGTGGCTTAGATGGCATATCTTAAGTCTGTGTTTCAAATAAGCACCAAAATGGTAAGTCTTGAATAAAGTATTTTACTTAAATTTTTTCGGCTTCCCTCTCTTGAAATTTCACCCCACGCCACTGGTCTCCAGCCAAAGATGACCCTATGGATGTACACAGCCGTTGTGCTTCCAATTCGTACCTATGGCGCAATAGTATGGTGGTCCGTCTTACATAAGAAATATAATATCAACAGGCAGTTCACCCTATGTGATAGGGTATAATAAACAGAAACTACATATGATGTGCAGCATAGTCGTTTTTATTTCTTTCTTTTAACTTTCACAGGTTCACCATCACCGGTCTAGAATATGGCGATGGGCTGTCACGCGATGTCTTCAACATCGTTCTTGCAATAATTGTGTAAAACTCGCAAACCAAAATCAGACCTTCCTAAAGAAGAACTCGACGCGACGAAATGACAAAAATGCGTTTTGTCAATTGTGTACGGGAACAAAACAAAATATTTGCAGTCATGAAGAAATGACTCCGTACTCAAGCTTCACAATAGTTACATACACGTAGCTGTAATTTTAAGGCAAAGCATATTTTTTGAAGAAAGGATTTCGTATAGCTATATTCATCTATTAAATTGTTTGCAAGGAATAACCCCACTACCCATTTATGGCCATCAAGTTGAAAATATAATTGTAACTACAGAGGTCAAATGCGCTTAAACCAAAATTAGTTATGTATGTATAATATATTGCATCTTGTTATTTTTCAGACAAACTCACAGAGCTAGATGGACCTACATACATATGCAGCATTGGAGACACTTGACGTATGTACATACATATCAGCCATGTCAATAAAGTTTTCGAAGAGAAATATTGCCAAACAATGCTTTCTTCGAAAACGGAGGTCTGGGCAAAGGAAATAAAATAAAGAACTTCTTTTCCTCTTCCTTGTAAATGCAGCTTATGTAGAAATCTTTTGAAAAGTGGTTAAACCCTTTTATAGTGCCGTTTCAGTGTACTTCACTGACACCAATTTTTGTGCTGACGTGCAGTTTTTTTTTTTTTTGCGAGATCAAACTGCTAGGGAGCCCATTTGACATCTGCGGTCAATTCACGTGTTGCATTCAGCTTGAATAAAAATACTTCAGCAGCCATAGAGTACATGTACGTAGGAGGTACCCAAATTAGGTTAATTTTGAATAGCTCGGTCATATCATTAAGACACAAGCAACAGGTATTGTATTTTACATTTTAATAAAAATGCTAATATCGCGAGTTGATATTACACTCTATTTCAACTACGACAAGAAATTCTTGATTAACATAGTCTCTGCCTCCTCTTCATATCCTACCTTTGATTTGGACATGATTCCTCTTTAGTCTTGGAAGGGGCAGTAGCATCAATTAATAGCGGGTGTCCCATCAATCTCGCAAGAAGTAATTTTCATAGAAAACACAGGTTTTTAATTAAAAATTGTAAATGTTTTATTGATTCATAAAGTATACAGTATAGGGTTATGTATGGAATAGCATATCGGGTAAATGGCTTCCATGGCTTTGCTGGCACATACGCACTCTTTTGTCGAAATTTCCAATGACCGCTTTGAATAAATGTGGCTGAATTTTATTGGCTCCTTCAAGGCATGGGTGGTCGTGGGCTTAATGACATAAACCTTAGACTACATAAAACTCCAAAGAAAAAAAACCAACGGCGTTAAATCGCATGATATGGACGGTCAATTTTGATCATCAAAACGGGAAAATACACGACCAGGAAATGACTCATGCAGTAATCGAATTATTTCTCGGGCTTTATGGCATGTGGCACCGTCTTGTTGAAACCACATGTCGTCCACATCTTGCAATTTAGGAACAAAAAACTGAATTATCATGTCGCGATAGCTAGCACAATTAACTGTTATTGCCTGACCAGCAGCATTTTCAAAGAAGAATGGTCCAATGATGCCTCCAGCCCAAAATCCGCACCAAACAGTAACACGTTCTGAATGCATTTGTTTCTCAACAATCACTCGTGGATTTTATGAACTCCAAATTCGACAATTTTGACGATTAACAAAGCCATCAAGATGAAAATTACCCTCATCCCATGTACAAAATTGCAAACTGTAGCAAACCTTCATTATTTTTGAAATATTGCTCAACAATGAAAACGCGTTGTTATTTCGTGTAGCACTCCATTTTTAATAACCCTGAACTGTCAGCTATCACGCTGTCTCTTTTTTTTTTTTTGTTGGCAACACTTTACCCGCACAAATGGCGCAAAATTCAAATCTTGCGTTAATTTTGAGGCACCCTTTAGTAAAACTCAACCCCAATCTCAAAAGGTATTCCTTATTTGCCGCTCGTGTTAGCTTTTGAACGTATGTACATTCTTCTTACCAAATAGTATCATATAGAGAATGGTACTAATCTACAGTTTTATGCCGTTTCCGAAGAGCAATTCGCGAGAGGTAAGTAAACTTGCTATTGTTCTCTGAGACCCAAACCTCCAGTCAACAGCACAGTGATTATGCATTAAACTACTGATCCACAATCTACTTATCGATTAAATGCACATCTATGGGATATGCAGTACAAGTACCTCCTATGCCCATAAAAGTAGTACGAAACAAATGTTGGCATAAAATGGGCCAAAGGGGAATTTTAACTTGAATTATTTCACAGTTTCACACCAATATGATGAATTTCATTCCCATTTAAATTATGTATGTGATATATGAAAGATCTACGTATCTGTCTCTTCCTATCCACTAAAAACTGAACCAAAACAACTTTGCTTTCAAATATTGTGATACCACGAAGATACCTATGTAGCTATCGCTTTCAAGTCTACATACAGTTTTGTTTTTGTGCGGGACGACATTTTCATCCTGCCCATCAAGAGTGAAGTCACTATGACAAAATTCAAAAAGGAAGTCACATCCGTTGGGAATTTTCCTTCGCCTGTTGAGTGTTTGCTATGCCAACCACTTCCTTATTTTAATCCCACTGTCATTCATGGAGCTTATGCTCATCCATAAAATAAACTTAGTTTGCCACTTATAACACTCACATTTATACTAGGATTATATGCTAGGAAACCCTTCCTAGTCAAACATTCAAAGTTTCAAAATACCCATTGAATTGTTGGTATACTAAAGAACTAGCTTTAAACTCACAGGTCCGCTCTGGAAATTAAGGAAACTGAATATTGTTGAGCATTTTAAATTACACAGATTGTAACTCGTACACAAACGATGACTCTTCTTCATCAAAACGTACATCACATCACCGGAAGCGAAAAATATTTTCCTGCAAAAAAAAAAAAAAAAAAACATGGCGGGAATATATTTACGGCACTCGTCACCGATTTAAAGTGGGTCGAATTCTTGGCAACAATCCTATCTCCTGTGCTGTAGTTCAGTCGACGACGAGGACGAACGACTTATACACAGCCCAGGGGAAAACAAAAAAACAGAAGAGAAAAACTAAATTAAACTTAAGTGTAGCACTGTCACTTCCAACATTTTGAAATTGCCACTTATGTAAAATTTGCTTGGCGCCATTCATGCTCGCTTTTATTGCGTCCCTATGCAAATGTCCTCTGCTTGTGGTCTTGGAAGTACACAGACTATGGTTATGGTATGCCTTGATATGTATGTTATTTAAGTTCACTTTAAGTTTTCATAATTTCAAGCGAGGACCACTCAATCAAACTGCAACTGTACTGAGATTGTGTGTATGGACATACTACTCGTACATGCAACGAACATACTCGATTACAAAGGCATTCAAATACTCGTACCTATTCCTTGACCAATGAATTTCTGTTTGGATGCATAATTTCAGCTTCCGAATATTAAACATTATTTTGGGTGAACTCATGCAGGAACATGTACTCGTACCAGAAATGTGTATCTGATGTGCTATTGTGTTATGTTTCTACCATTTCAACAGCGGATATTACATTGGAAATCAATTTCAAATAGGATGTGTGCTCCGAATTGTACCAGTAATATCGGTTTCGGAGGCTATTGGCATTTGTCTTAAATATTTGTTAAATTACGCACACGAATGCATAACTGCTTAATTTATTTTGTGAAATTTGATAAAACGCTCAGGGGCCACATTCATTGATTGTTCATTTTATTTCTGGACCATAGCTACCCGATGCATCAGTTTCAGTTTGTAGTTTGCACCATTCAAATATAATATTAAGTGGATGTGGTCATTGAACTACGGATTGGTTTGTATGAATAACGAAAAATCAATTTAAAAACTTTTAACACTAGTAGTCATGTTAAAGGTAGAAGGAAGGCTTAGATAACTAAACGGTACGACTGGGGAGCAAGTACACGATCCATATACAAGGTGGGGGAAAAGTAATGTCATAATGTGACATTTTGTTAGAAATAAAAAAAATTGGACTCTGTCTCCACGAAAAGTTTATTTGAAGGCGTAAAACTGATGACATTAAGTGTACATTTGTGCTCGTTTTGCGGTATTTTGAATTGTTGCTCGCAAAACATTTGACTCGAAATTGGTGATTTCTTTTTCAACGTTGGGTTTCAAGACTTGCAAGGTGTGTGGTTTACTGTGGTAAACGCGAGATTTCAAAAAGCCTCAAAGGAAGAAGTCTGGCGCCGGTTTAAATCGAAAAAACGGGAGATCACATGGCCCGGAAATTGGTGATTCAAAATCTCCATCGTTGCCTGATCTGTGTGAGCGGTTGCTCTGTCCTACCAGAACCAACAATGCTCGAGACCCAATTCAGCAACTTGCGGCGAAAAAGAAACTCGTTTAATATCTGTCTGTAGTGCTCACCAGTTACGGTGGTGCCGTCGTCGTCCTCAAAAAAATAAGGGCCAATCATTTTTTCACAAACAGTCACTTTGAGGGGATGCAATGGCTCTTCGTGCATTTCATGTGGATTTTCCTTGCCCAGAAACGCAAATTTTGTTTATTCAGATAACCACTTAAGTGGAAATGGGCTTCGTCGCTCATTATGATTTTGGATACGAACTCATCCTCTTCTTGCACCAGCTTTAACAGAGCATGGGAGTAAGTTAAACTCACTTGACGGTCAGCAGGCAGCAATTGGTGAACGGTTTGCACTTTGTAAGGGAACATCTTGAGGTCTTTCACCAAAATTCGACGCAACGAACGTCTGCTGATGCCAAATTGTGTGCATCGTTGTCTCGTCGATATTTGTGGACTCTTTCGGACGTCCTCGGCCACAGCACCAATACTCTCGGCCGAACAAGCAATACGCGGCCGGCCAATTCTTGCGACATCTCTAGTGAACCCAGTTTGCACGAGACGCTTAATTGTTCACTCACATGATGCAGGACGACAAGGAAAACGACGACGAAATTCACGTTGCATTAAAACAACAGACCGGAAATTGGTCAAATAAGAAGTAACAATAATTTCGCGTTCTTCAGGTGTGTATCGCTCCATTGCTTGTTGTCGCAAATTCGGATCGAGGAGAAAAAATTTTAATTTTCGAAAAATGCGTTAAGCCTTTTCGCTTAACAGTCTAAAATTTTAATGCCATGTCCTCATGTATACCTAAAATGATGTATAGGTATTCATTTTGAATAAAATCGTTTAAGCCTTAACCGAGATATGGCTAATTTACGTAGGTCCGTTAAACAGTAAAGTACTGGATACGCAATCTTATTACAAAGGTTCATGTTACTTTTGAGATGGATTTTTATCGAAATCGTTTTTAGTTGTTTTCGAGAGAATACCACTCTTCCAAATTGGATTTAAGTAAATTAAAAACTCGGTAAATTTAAAGTTAAAATTGAAATTCCTCTGGACATAATCCCACAAACCTTAGATATGAAGTGTGAAGTGAATCCATTGAGCCGTTTGGACAGACTGACGAGCTTCCTTGCTTGAGAAATGGGCTTTCACGGCGACTTGATTTTAAGGAGACGTAGTAGTCGCTTGGCTAAATTCCGTCTATAGGGTGGGTAACCATTGATTTCTTGGAAATGCACAGCATCCATTGCAACTAAAGCTGTGTGGACGCGTGCGTTTTCTAAGAGAAGGCGGCCATTCCAAGACTATTTTCCTCCCCTTTTCTGCTTAATGACGTTTCGTAAATGATAAAGTAAGGCGGCGTAGTACTCTAACTTCACTGAAATGTTCTTTTCTTTATAATCAATCAGAAGGATTCCCTGGAAATCCCAGAAGATTTTTTTTTTTTTTTTTATAATTTGCGCGCACCAAATCGGATATGAATACCATTAAATTATTTCAGGGCACGGGCGTTTGTGAAAATTGAGAGACAGAGAAAGAAAGATTGGTGTAGTGGGTTTGAAACTTATGTGGAATTAAGTTTCAGTAAACTCCAAGGGTGGCGTCCAGATAACTGGGGAGCTTGTTTGTTTTGCTTTTTGTCGTTGCTCATGATTCACAGTATTTTCTTCCCTCCACCTGATGTCATCATCACGATCAAGTTGCATTTAAGCCATATGACCACCCTACTGCCAGTGTTATGCCTTCGCAGTAGAGTTGACTAAGCTTTCGCAATTGATCGACTTTTTTATTTATTTCAGATGAAATAAATAGATGATTGTTGATATCAGGATTTGAACCGTGAACCAAGAGCGTGACAAGCGTTGATGTTACCACTACTCCACGGCCACCATTGTTGGCATAATATGTTTCTTTCATTGTGTGTTACTTTTTACATTCTTTACCTAGTGCCTCCTTTGGTTTTCCATTTATTCTCTTTCTCATCTCCAATGTCAATCGATTGTAAAACTGCTTTTAGATTGGGACTGTATTTATTCAAAAATGTTCTGCTCATCACCACAGAATATTCAATTTTAAACAATTTACAAAACTTCTGACCGCGTCCACTTTAATTTAAATTACTTTAGACAGAGAGTTGAATGTGTGCACACAATAACAACAAATGTCAAATAGTATGACCTATAAAGGCGTACCCAACTGCAAGTTGGTGAGAAAAAGAGCAATAGGATGATATACTCAGCAGTTACAACCTAAATATCAAGAGCCTCCAGTGTTACCAACAAAAGTTACAGTAAAACTTTTCATAGCGGCTTAAAGGTATTACAAATAAGTTTTTCACAAATATAGCTTTATTGAATTATCTCGAGACAAAAGTGGATATGTTCGGAGGATGAGCCCGAACGTAACCTGAACATTTTTTTTAAATCCCCAATGGAATAACATCGCCATCTACGATTTTACCGTAAAAATCGATTATGTGTTTTGTAACCCTTTTCAAAGGGAACTAGAGCAGTCTTAATTTAAAATTTGTCATTTTATTCTTTTTATGTGTGTGTCCTGACCCTCACCAAATGCTAGCATTTTTCTATTAACTTTAGAAACGTTCATCTTGTGCTACTTCCTTCTAAAGTTTAAATTTGTAATAAAACAAATTGCTTTTGATACACTACTGATATTTTTATGTCAATATAATGTTGAGACATTGACATAAAACACAAAAATGTGTGAAATGGGCGTCACGACTGGCTTACAGACTTCTGTCATTTTGATGAAATTTTCCATTACATTTCGGCATAAATCCTGCGGTAGTTCATAAATAATCTAAATGGAATCGTTTGGGAGTCATTATAGCCCCAAAGAGAAAAGTCCAACGGCATGATATCGCACAATCTTGGTGGCCAATTTTGGTCACCGAAACGATAGATGACTCGGCTGTGTAACTTTTGTGCAATAACTTCTCGTGTTGTGTGACAGGTGACACTGTCTTATTGAAACTGCATGTCTTCTACATCAATATCATCTAATTGGTGCCAAAAATGATTTGATGTCATGTTCCGATAACGTTTACCATTGACTGCTACGGCAGCACCAAGAGAATTTTCGAAAAAGTACGGCTTAAACAGTGACTTTTTGTGGAAGCTTAGTTGTTCGTGAATGGTATATTTTCATGACCCCAAATGTTACAATTTTCTTTGTTTACGGAGCCATTCAGTTGAAAGTGAGTGAATGTAACCTCCAATTGAATCCCCCTTTACTTTGCAGTTCTTTTATGAAATTCTTCCATTTTTGAAAAGCATGACCTTGGATCGTATGCAAAAAGATAAGTCCAAGCTGTTTAGTCACTTTTCGGAGATCTTTCTTAATATGGTACACAAAAAAAACACACTGGCCGAATTAGATCTAATATTGTGAGCTCGATCTCTATGTGTTGAGATCGATCACAAATTGAAAGCTCGATGTGAGACAGAGCTTGTTTTGATATGAAAAAGATGAGAAAACAATTGATTGCATGAGATCGATCTCATAAATAGTTAAGCACGGTATTTCCCTTACTCAGTTCATATATGTACAACTGTCAAGATGGCCGAATTTCAGCTAAATTTCGTTACAAATCGAATTTATAAAAATAGAAGGTGTTCAGTTGGTGAAGATTTTCTTCAGCTGTATCAATTTAGTTAGGAGGGTGTGAAATTATTGGCTGAAGAAGCTTATAAGCAGCTATATATTTTAGCACTAAGTCCCATTTCCTCGCCTTAAATATTGGCAATAGTGATTTTTCGAGCAAAATGTTATTTTCCTTCAGTTCTTTAACCAAAAGTTTATTAAAATGATCTAATTTACTGCTGAAAACCACACTCTCTTTTTCACTCTCAGATGACATTTTTTCTTTTTTTTATTTAACTTGCCGCTAAGAAATTCTAATGACAACTAAATAAGACAGAGAGCTTTGAGATCTGACTCAAATCCATCAAGTCAGAGCCGTTGAGAACGTTCTGCTTTTTTTGCATATGTAACTGAGTCCAAGTTCCGCTTTGCACAATCGATCTCATATGTGAGTTCAAGCTTGTCAGCACTGACTCTGAGATCGTGCTCATTTCTTTACATACGACCCCTTATTTGTACTAATTTTTTATGAATTGTAATATTGGCAGAAAAAAAATCCATTCGTCATAATTAGAGGCTTCCTTGCAGGTGTGTTTTGGGCCGGTTTTTTTGGTTTATGGAGAAAAAACACTGACATTATGGACAGAGTTTGTTGATCATAGAACTACAATTTTAATAAATTTCTTCTCTCAGAAAGGGTCCTTATTTACTGCACTTATTTGCATATTGTCCAGCTTATTCTAAGTTGTGCTTGATACAGGGAACTTTACTGTTTAGTAGGATCAACTTTGTCTCCATCGGTTTTTAGACTTTTTGACTTCCTTAGACCCGCTGAAACATAACTTTACCGATAATATTCTAACTTGGGTTTATAATTAGAATATATTGTCAGTTTTCAAGTAAGGTTAGGTGACCGCCCTTGATTGTAATGGCTTTACTCACTTAAAACAAGGTGAGGTATTTCGTGTTGTATCAGCAGTATCCGTCAGTCGTGAAACTATTTTCAGCTCGGATGATATCCAACCATGTGATATCTACAAATACCCCGAAAAGAATTCCTGCCTGGATTCTAACGATTTTAACCAAAAAATTGGCTATTTTTCAGATACGGCTGAAACGATTTTGCTCAAAAATGATATCTAAGTCTCTTTCGTAACCGAATAGCTTTCAAATTTAGGACATATGGTCAAATCAGTTTTGTAGAGATTTTGCAATCTGAACAATTTGCGAATGAACAGCACACGTGGAGAAAGTACATGGGGACGCATGTCCCCATTTATTTGCCCCTCCATGTGGCATTATTATAACGTGATTTAACCACGTTAAAATTATCATTTTTTTTACAATTCTTAGAAAAAAAAAGGCTTCTTGATGCACTAAAATTTGCTCCTTCACACCAGTGATAGAAGAGATCAAGATAAACACATCCAATCCAATCCATTTCTTCGCTGATGACAGTACCCTCAGTTTTTCATATTCATTCCTTAACTCACGTCCTTGCTCTTCGGCAACTTATGTTAAACACATTAAATTCCGACCTGGACCGCATAATCAAATGGGGTTCAACCAACAGATTGGAATTAGTACTTCCAAAACACAATACTGTATTCTTTGTCTCAAGCAGAACCAAAACCCTCAACAATTTTCCATGGATGGCACTTGCATCATTCAAACCGAAAGACTTGCCATTCCATCCATCTACGATGGTACGATCACATATTCGAGGTCGCCAAAACCGCTGCAAAATGTCTAGGATTCCTTAAACGGTGCAAGAAATATTTTACCCCGTCTGAACTGGCCTCAATATATAAGGCATTCATCTGCCCAAAGCTGGAATATAACACATTCCCATAGGGTACAAAATCGCGCTTTTAAACTTATAGGTGATAGAGACATTGTGAATTCCATACATCCACTTGAACATCGGTGAAATGTCTCGTGTCTCTCCCTATGTTATCGCTTTTTTTTATAAAAAATGCTCCAGCGAAATAGCCAGTTGCATTCCTCCCCTTCAAAATTTCACCCACAATACGAGTCATGCTTCGAATGCACATCAGTTCACCCTTAAGGCCAACTTCGGTCGTACTGTCAAATATAGAGATTCGTTTATAAGCCGAACGCCAAGAATGTGGCATGATCTACCAGGCTCAACGTGCACAGGCTCCTCCTCTTACCCCTTTTCTTAAACGCCCGTGCAATGAAACAGTTTAAGGGTATTCATATCCCATTCGGCGCGCGCAGATTATAAAAAAAAGTCGACGTTCATTTGCCGTTTAAATGGGTGACAATGCAGCACTAAACTTACTGATCTTAGAAACATTTTAGAGTTACTCGTTACTTTCGTCCGGGGTTTCGGCATCAGATGTAAAAATGACCCTAAGAAAACTCGATCCATTGGTAATTGAATTTCATCCTTGGAACGTAGTTCTGGTACAATTTATTTCTCAACGAAACCTATCAGCCCTTAGGAATTACTACGAAGGTATTGAAAAATACTAGAATATTCTTAATTCAATTGCGAAACGTTTAATAAAATTGCAAACAAAATTTATGCAGTGACAATACTATATGGAGAGGAAAACCGCTCAAGCACACATTTTGAGTTTTTCTTGGCTACAGTACATTTTCCAGTTACGATTATTTGCACTTAGTTCCGCTATGCAGTTGTGTTAATAGTGACTCACGGCTGCCTTAGATTGTTATAAGCCGAGCAGCAAAAGATCAAATATAAGCATTGAGTTGCAAACGGTTAGCACACCCTTCTGATCAGATTAGTCCATACTAGTGGACTAATCTGATCAGAAGTGTGTGCCGTTAAAGACACCCCATTATAAGTGGTGTTGCAATTTTCATCTTCTACCGGGGTGAGATTATAATGCTGACAATCAATCGAAGATCTTAAGTTGAAATACATAAAATATCCTGAAATTCCAGGCGTAACGAAACTATACCAGCCCTTTTCATTTTTCAAATTTCCAAAAAAGATACTGTCCTTGTTTTTACCACACCAAATGAAGGATGCAGATATGGTTGGTATGAAATTCGAATTATACATAACTCTGTTTACTGCACCTCATTGAACTGAAGTCCCTTTTTGGCTTCAGCATTCGGGGAGAGTTTTACTTCAAATGTCTATCAGTTGGGGGCCACATTATACAGTCCACTTTGAAGTGTCTTTCCATGTCGGGCTGACTCTTCTTCTTATAGTTTCGAGCACTTTTCAATTTCGTTTTCAGTTCATATTTTTTTTTTCCCAGCTGGGAAATGTGGTTTATGATAAATTTAGCTATGAAGAGGCTTTTATAGTCAAGTATGGATGGTAGGACAATGTCCTCTTGTGGATAATTAAACATTCTCCATATGATCTTCTATCTGTAGTACAAATTATCGACCAAGATGGAAATTTATTGGAACTTGGAAAGTCTTAAATCAACACTTCGTGTAGACAGGCACTTTATATTTGAAACATAATTTAAAGAATCCTCAAAAAAAATGTCGTGAATTACTCGTCTTAACAACAACTGGACTGGAACTGTGTATAGTTTTCCTGTGGTAAAGGAAATCATAAAATACCATTCCATCCTATGGCAGTGTAATTATCATTTCACAAATATATTCCTGCATTTGCACTCCTTTCGTACAAACTTTACCATACGAGTGAATAGTGAAATATTCCTTCCTTCCATTTTCAGTCTTATGCCACATTAACATGCACAAATAATGAACTCGGTCAATGACACACGGAATCCGCTACCTATCGCATTTATCATTTACCATGGAGCTATTAAAATTAATATGTCACCCATTGCCTGCGCAAAAAGAGATTCGGCCTGATTCGCCTCCTCCGCAGAGCACACACACATACCTACACACATTCGGAATGTTCTTAAAATCCAATAACCTAAATTCCGTTGTAAAGCAGTTGTGTGCGGTTGCATAGGTCCTCGATCCCTTTCCCTCTTTAATCACATATACGTAGACAAAGCACACAAACACACACAAGAAGTAAGCTATTCAGGTACACACGTGCGAATGAACAGTTTCCATACAACTACCCAGCCACCTACTCAGGACGACGACGACGACGACGACGACGATGATGATAGAGATACCCCAGAGAATGACAATGGAAATTGTCGCAGGGAGTTTTATCCCTTATGCGAACTCATATCCTTTTCCTGGTCTACAATTTAGCTGGCGGTTGGCATTTTCAAAAACGGCACAGCGACCGGCTTACATACTCATACCTACCGAGTGCAGGAGTAGTAACAGTCACTTGGGAGTCCTTCCAATACCAGGCTATGGACATACATAATGTTCGGCTTGGGCCATTTGCACAAATAGTTGTCAGCCGTTATTTGCGTTGCTGAGGGTGGTGGTGATGGGTTGATGTGGATTAACGGTAAAACGATGTAACGGCATTTGAAACCCGATAAGAATTGAAACAATCGAGAACGCGTTTTGGCATGTGGGTGGAACGGCATGATTGTGGACATAGTTGCGGACATAGTGGGCGTTGCTTTTCTCTTTTGGAAATTGGATTTAGGTCCCATATTTTGTTTTTTGTCGCCTTTCAGTTCTGGGAGTAATTCCATTCTACGCTTGAAGGGATTCTGTTCTACAACAGTTGAGAAGGCAACGCCTGAGTCTGAGAGAATGGTGTGAATGAAAAGATAAAAGCAGAGAAAACGGAAGATATTACATGCGGCCACGTCGTTTGCACTAATGTACCATCCTTGGTGTGTTGGTCATTTGAAACGAATTGGACATTGAATGTCTCTTAGAAGAGACTAAGTCCCAGAGATTTTATTCTCTCATTTTTGCCATCACAGCATGAAACTACTATCACATCTTACAGCATTACAGTGCTGAAGTCATGTAATGAGCAAATACGCACATCATCCCCGAAGGATATTTCGCTTGGATAATCTACCATTTAGTTGAATAATAAAAGGCGCTCATCCTCTTTAAAGATAAACGTGTATATACCATGAACATGACTATGAGATGAAAGTCGCAGTGACTTTAATCTCAGCATATCCATCATTGGCTTCACCTTGAAGTAAAGAATGGTAATGACAGCGCGTGTATTTTTTGTATTTTTGTTCGTAAAAAAAGGATATTGGAAAATTAATGAGGTTTTTGCCATTGCAGTAGTGAAATTGCATTTTTTTTTCGTTTCTTTTACATTGGAGACAGTGGAAAGAATATCTACGGAAATGCGGGCGTAGTAATAGAAAGTTTATTAGAATGACTTTCTTGCTTTGGAAGTCAGAAACTTACTTGGCTGGGCAAATTGGATGGCAGGTAGTACATACGTATTATAGTATTATGTATCAAACTATATTTTCGTAGATTTGGCACACGGATGGTAGAAACAGCGACATAGTTGCCCTAATTTACACAGATGGTTCGTAGATTTTATCTACACAATATGCTAGTGGTAGTTATCTTGACATTTGGTGAAGATGGTCAGCATGAAATAGCGAATTGAGAAAGCGATTAGCACAGAGCCAGCCAGGCTATAGGAAGTTCCAAGCTCAATAGTGATTAACCTAAATATAGTGGTGCAGTATATGAATCGATGTTTCTTTAGGCTACGATCTAATTTGATTATTAAGACCCTATAGAAAAAACTAAGAAGACGCTGTATTAAATAACCAACATTCAAGGTACAGAAGTATGAACCTCGAAGCACTCAAGGACTCAACCACAAATTACACGGGCAGCTGCTTGGTGAAGTCTGCGCCTTACGATGGCTCGATCCTAGGAGAGAGATGACAGACCTCATAATCGGTGAAGTGCGCAAGCGAAGGGTGTCCTCAAGCAACATAGCGTTCGCAACAAGATGCCAGTGGATCATGTTAGCTGAAGAAGCTTATTACTTGGAGCGCATGTCCACTTCGGTATCTAAATTAAGTATTCAGCTCTTTCAAAGAGATGGTGTGGAATCACATGGTTTTTCGGATCATTGACGAAAGTACCGACTGCGGCTAAAGGCTAAAGTAATTCGTACTGTCTGTCAAGTTCGAAGGAAGCTTCAATAACTTTAATGAGTGGACAGAAATATTTTCACCGAGAGATATTCAGCTAAATTCATTCGGCTAGATTTACATAAATTTATCGAATTTTGCCCAGATTCTAAACTAAATGGTACACACAAAGAGAAAATAATATGTCAGCTCAGAACCCAAGTTTAAATCGACCAGATCCAAGCATCTATTGGATCCAAGTGAAGCCATCAATGGAAACTTGAACAAAATGTTCTTGTTTTATTCATGTATTTTAGTAAGGCATTTGATACGCTGAACCATGAAAAACTAATAACAGCGTTAAATCGATTAGGCATCCGAGGAATACTGGCTGACTGGTACAAGATTACCTAAGTGAAAGATTATTCTGAGTGAATGTGGGAGACAATTATAGCAACGATACACCGGTTATTTTTGGAGTACCGCAGGGATCGAAACTGGGACCAATATTGTTCATCGTTCTTGAAAACAAGCGTCTTCAAAAATAGAATCTCCTTTGCATTCGCAGATGACACGATATTAGTCGTCCAATACAAATGTCTTGATACTGCTACGAGAATAATGCAAGATGAGTTTGATAAAACTGTTGAGTAGTGCCACGACAACGGACTTATATTGAACCCCTCCAAAACCAAGATGATACATATTCGCGGACCACATCATAAGCTAAGTCAACAAAGGGTCAGTTTTCGTAGCAATATCTGCCAAAGTGCACTTCCGAATCAGACCCTAGAAATTGTTGAAAGCTACAGATACCTGTGAGTCACCATCGACAGCCATTTCATTTGGAACAAGCAAGGTGCTGTTCTCTCTGTATCATCAGGAAAATTATTCGACGCTTCGGGTCAAGTCTATTATGCTTTAGTCGAATTCAAGTTGAGGTACGGGATACTTGCTTGGGGCAATGCATCAAATACGCATATAAACAAGCTACAAAAACTTCAAGATACCATTCTAAAGAAAACTCTTGGAAGGTACTAACAGTTAAACAGATTTTCAAGCTGACGCTATGCTTAGAAAACTATGATGACATCCACTTCAAAAGACCCATTGACCATCAACACAGCACGAGAAGACGAGTTCTAGGTATTCTCCAAACACCACTATGCAACAACAACTATGGCAGTAGTTGCCTTCTGCCCCAGCGTTCGAACTGTGTTTAATGAGCTTCCCCCAAGTTTAAAAAATATAATAAATTTCAAAACCTGGTAGCACTTCATCTTAAGGTCAACGTCGGAGCTTCCTGGAAAACTTGACTAAAGGCCCCGACTCATAGAATCCGTTGATCCGTTGCTGCGTCGGTTTTTGACTAACACATAGATAGAATACACGTATTCTTATGGAAGGTGGCCCATAGCCAACGCATGTATTAACTTTGACGGATAAAGTAGGTTTACTTTCTACTTTTTTAGTCCGTTGATCCGTTGGCAGTCGGCAAATTGAGAGTAAGCACTTTCATTCGTGGAAGCATTGAGATAGAAAAGAAACTGTCATCGTCGTTGACAATCGGTTGACATTTCAATCTGTCAACGAATGTATGCGACGAATTGTATGGGACTGTACTTTCCGGCAATACGTGAACGTCACCGTCAACCTTAAACGGAACTATCTATGTCGATGGATTCTATGAGTCGGGGCCTTAACCGTAGGAACACTTAATAGGTAGAACCATTTGAATCAATTACTGCTTAAATTCAGACAAAGTAGTAGGTACAGATTTATCTACGGCTCGAAAACAACTTAAGGTACCGAAAGCAGGAGAGTACGACTTCCAAATCCCTGCAGCTGCTGTAGTAACTTGAAAACACCCGTCTGTATTGAAGCATACAATGATGAATTGCACGAGATGTCACACCATCATTGTTATTGTTAATTTTAAATAAGTGACTCTAAATACCAAACTGGGAATGAAAGCTTGAAAAGCACGCTGTAAAGTGAAAACGACAAGATGAAAACGGAAACAGATACGAGTATCACATAACGTTGAGATGTATATTTCCATAGATACAAAAGGACTAAATAAGCAGTGACACAAGAAACTACGTAATCATGATTTGAAAAGAAAAATAATGGAAAATAAAATACATTTTTGAGAGATCTTAAGACATATATACCAACTTACAAAAAAAAAACAGTTCTTCGGTTCAGTTGGCAATCCATTCAAAGGGCTGCGAATCAAGTTCCAATGAAAGATACAACGCTATTTCCTTAGGTGTTTGTAAATCAAATTTCCTTATTGGTGTGGAATTTCCAAAAGGAATTTGAAGTTAAAGTGTTTGTATTTGAATACGAGTAGTGGTTTTGAATTTCATAAAAATAAAAGGAGGAGAAATACGAGTACACAATGAACCATGAATTCCAAGAATTCAATGAAATATCGATCTCAAAGAAAGGGATTAGCAAAGACAATTTCGATAACGTTTTATTAATTTCTGAAGTAGATACGATTGAATGAAATAGGAGAAGCCATTTTTGAAAACAAATGCAGCGACAGATTCAATTACTTTGAGTGGGTATTCAGTTGTATAGAATATTACCTTCAAATAGAATATAATACTCCTTATACATATGAGTACATCTATATGGACGAGAGTGAAGACAATGTTTCGCTAAGGAGGTCCTGCCTACTTTGAGTAAACAACACAGCATTGGATCGAAAAAAAACTGCCCTTTTCTGAACTGAAGGAGCAGCAGGAAAAGGCTCACAAAATCCCTGTAAATGTTCTGAATCCCTTCCCCGCTATCAGGTGAAAATATTAGTCTTTAACCCAAATTAAAAAAAAAAAACACCAGACACATTTTCCGCGAATAAATATTTGTACATTATGTTACCCTACATAATTACCGTTGGCCAAAATTGTATCTCCCAAAAGGAAAAAAAAAAAAGACGAAACCTCCACCCCAGGTCTTTCACATATTAAACCCATTAATTAATGCCACCAATTCTAGCTAGCACTCACCTGAATACATAAAAAGGACGAACAGAATCAGGTAGCATTGCGCCATGTTGTGGTATTTCTCTCTGAGGTTCAATTATCGTCGTAATCCCATTTCTAACTGAAGTTCCAACGAATCCATTCAACATCTGCACATGTTGTTGTTTGGTCCTTCCTTCCTTTTTCTGTCCTCAGATTTTCCTCTTTTACACTCTTTTTTTCGTCTTTACTCCTTAGTTCTGTACGAATTTGCTTCGAATGTGAAATCTCTGTTTTAGGTGATCCTTGGATTTCAGTCGTGACGATAACATAATTACAGGACTGTGTTTCTTCCCACACGAAATTCTAGGAGAAAAATCTGTGCGGTTGCTTTGAGTTCTGGAGTGTAAGTGATCCTTCCGAAATCAGCTTAATTATTAACAATTACTTAGCAAAAGCCAGACCTTTATCCTATTTGACGCTGAAGGCGATGTTCGATGTGGACTAGTTGAGTACCTAATCTGACGAAGAAGTTACACAGCTAATTGCAGACATTTTGAGTAGCTTCTGTCGTTCGGCTGTGTATCCTGGAATTAAAAAAAAAATAGTGTCATTATAAAATAAATAGAAACGTCATAAAATTAATAATTTTTAAAAAGATGTGTATTTTTTTTTTTTTTTTTATTTCAGACAAATATAACATCTTTAAACCAACAAGGACACTAAAGAGCAACAACGAAAGAGAGAGAGAGAAAAAAAGATATTACAAAAACTTGACTGAGGATTGCAGCAATAATTTCTCACCAACACGTAGTATTTGTACGCTTCGGCCTGTGTTGCAGGGAGGACTGTTTACGAGAACTGAGTTATGAGGTTGGAGGGGGCCATTAATTCGGATGTAACATGGCTTTTAGGAAGTTTTATTTATTTTTTCCGAGAAAGGTTTCGAATATTCTGTGTTTACGCTTTTTTGGAAGTGCTACTCGTACTTTAATTTAATCTTTCCATTTTTTTTTTCGCAACTGAATTTTTGTCAATGCAGTTGTGCGCAGATGGGGTTACTTGGCATTGTAGGGAAGTGTGAGTATACATTTTTGCACAAGGCTGCCTGAGAACGTGTGGTTATATGAATCTGGTGGAGTTTGGACTAATGGATTAATTGGATGATACCGAAGTGAAAAATGTTTACTAAATTTTAAATAAAATGAATCTAGTAACGAATTTAAATTAATATAATAATAATAATCCTTACCAAGTTTATAAAACTTTGTTGAGATGGGGGTAGGTAGGTAGGTAAAGTGGTGGTTCGAAAAAGAACCCAATTAGCGCTAAGTGCGCCGTTTTGATACCACAAAAACTCGTGTACCCTGTTTAAGTGTATTATTGGAGATAGGAGGATATATTTAAACCCAGCCCGTGGAGTTCAGAAACAGGATTAGTTCTCCAATCCGTTTAAAAGCTATCTCTCCGAAATCGTCAAAGAAAGGTTTACCTAACGTGCGTTGTCTGGTCCTTGCTAGGGCAGGATAACTGCAAGAAAGTGAAAAAGAATTTTCTTTTCGTTGCTGTCTTTGCAGCTGTGGCAGAAAGTGACCATTGCTACAATTCTGGCAACATCAGGCCTTAATGTGCCTAGTAGATCGTTTGATTTAGGTCTGTTGAAGATGGGCCATGTCTTTCTTGATTTGGCACAACTGGTAAGGTTGTTCCACCCGAGATTGGCTAACTGGAGGAAGTAAAGATGTAAATTGCCCTTAACGACTCCTATCGGAATGGGACCCAAATGAGGGTAATTCCAGAATGGACACTTTGTTCATTTATTTCATACCGGTATTGCTCTACCAGTTTTGAGGATATGGTAACCAAATCAATGGCCTTGATTGCTTGATTTCTTGGCTATCAGAAAGATAGCTATATTTAGGTTGGATGTTGGGACATTTTTTAGCATACGGAAAGCCTCCCGAATCGCGAGAAGCTCCGCTTGAAAGACACTGGCAGAGTCAGGGAGACGGAAGGATTTCGATATATTCAGTTAGTCCGAGAAAATGCCTGTGCCAACTCTGCAGTCCATTTTCAAATCATCCGTATATATGCAGATATCAAAGTCATTGATTACCATTCCGTTCTTCCATTCTGCCCTGGTAGGGAACTTTACTGAAAAGGGTCAGCTAAAGTCCAGCGTGGGACTCCTGTAATCGGTCGAAGATGTCACAAGTTCACTTGGTATCGTCTCCAGGATCTTACAGTGGCCGTATGACTTTGCTGTCCAGCACCCAGTATCCCTGAACCGGACGGCGCTGCATATACATAGCTGAAAATTTCATATGGAGTTCAAGGGAGATCAGATGCAGGATCACACTTATAGCATCTCTTGGGCAAGATCTCAATGCTCCTGTGATGCTTACACACGCCGATCTTTTTCCTTTTTTGATTCTGTTGATGTTATATTTCTTATGTAAGGCGGGCCATCATACTATGGCGCCATAAGTAAGAATTGGATGTACAACGGCTGAGTACATCCATAGAGTCAATGGCTGGATACCCCATTTTTTACCGAATGTTCTGCTGCAGCCACTTACTTTCTTAACCCGTTACTCTATGTTAAGTTTCCAACTAAGTTTCGGAGATGGGGGCAGACCTTAACTGTTTTTGTTGCATACTAGTATGTAGCTACCTATTCCGCGTGGTATTATTATTCAATTGGTTGGGGATTTTATGCCGGTTGGGGCGTAAATATGTACTAAACACGTATCTACTGAGATTCGGACCTGCACTGCATTTCCAGTTAGGTATTCTTATGAGATTCGTGTGCAGTTGAAATATCAGTGTGTAGTGCAGTACTTGTATAATATGATTTTTTAGTTCCTAAGAATTCTTGCGCGGATTGTCAAAGAGTTTACCACCAGATCTACGTATGCCCTTTAGAAACTCAAGTCGCAGGACATACATAAGGCTATTTTAGTAAGTTTGGTATGCTGATAGATCAATTGGGTGCTTCTGTGTTCAGACTAGTGCTTCAAAGTATCCGGATATTTCGGATAATCAGATAGTCGTAGTGTCAGATACTCGGATCCAGGATCTGATATCCGGATAGAGTCAGATAGTTTCGAATCTTCGTAAAGTATTATATATAGACAGAATGGAGGAAGAAAAAAGTGTTTCAGTAATATGTGTGTGTGTGTGTGTGTGGGGGGGGGGGGGGGGGGGGGGGGTAGGTGCCTGAGTGTGAGGGAGATATTAGATGCTGTGTTGATTGAATTTAATAATGAGTAATTGGTGATAGCGTTGTGTGGGTTAATGGTTTGTGGTTTGCAAATTCGGCGGCGGGGGAGTCGAGGTAAGTATTGTGTGTATTGTGAGTGGTGGATGTGAATGTGGAGTCTGTGACTGAGAGTGGACCGACGATGAGAGGTGGATGGTTTATGTGTAGTATGACGTGTATTTTTTTCTTGGGGTTCATAGGTGTGAGAGTATAAATTGAAAATTGTTTGCAGAGTCCCTTTAGACTGGAAAATATGGCTTTGGAATGACTGCTGCTAGGTGGGGTTCTAGTGCCGCGGGCATAAGTGTAGTGTCATCTTTGTATCTGGGTTAATTGATTATAAGAAGGGGAAGCAGCAAAGAAAAGTGTTAGTTGATCAATATGTTTCGGATACAAATGATAAAAACCGGTGACAAGTATTCCGCTTGCCACTCGTCGTAGAAGTATTTTCTAATTGCAAACTTGGACGTAATTGATAAGAATTTGATGGTAGATTTGACGTCAGACGATGGACATAAATGGTTGTTGTTAAGTATGCGTAGAGGTGCCAGAATTTTTGACATCAATACCGTTTGAATTTAATGCCGGGGAGCATGTTAAAATAGAAATAATTTGTGGTTCAGTAACATTAGTTGGTGTTACGAGTGTATATGAAGGTGCAAGAAGAATAAAGTCTACTATCCGACACTATCCGAATCCACATGGATCTCTACTGTCTCATACTAATGTATTCGGATATCTGGATAATTTGCAGATTCGGATAAGATTGGATGCACTTGATCAAACTATTACATGGTGCCGTAAGTGAAATTTGTTTCTACAAGAGTAAAAGGAATGCCGAGTTCTGCTACTATCCAACTCAAGGAATTTGTTCCTCGATATGAAGGTCGTATCGAAATGCTTATTGATGGAAAAAAGGAAATGTCCATCAAATTGGAGAATAAACATCCCCTGTGTAATGGACATTGTAGGAAGGACATGGGATCTACTGGCTATACAAAACAAAATAGCAGTAACGAAACTGAAATATGTTGCTTGCAAAAATAGTATGGTCTGCATATTCCAGGAAATTTTAAAACGAGTACGAGAAAAGTTTAAATAAAACAACATTTTTCCGATAAATTGGTGATGTTTATAAGCGCTCAAAACAAGTGTTACAAGCCTTTAGTTAAATCGGTTTTTAAGCAGTTATACTATCTGCAAAAATGATTCACTGCACAAACTTACGTTAATAATCCTAGGCACGATTAGAAGTTCTGTAGACATTACTTGAATAAGTTATCAGCTGAAGGAATGCTCAAAAAGTTAAGCGTTAACAACCACAGTCTGCTGATCTCAACCCAATTGACCTCTTATAGGAAGAGCTAGATAGGAACATAAGACAATTTTGCCTTACTTAGGGAGAAAACTTATGAAATATTTTTTAGACATACCAGTATATATATATATATATATGTATATATATATAGAATAGAAATGGGACTAATATCAGCTGATAATATTGCTTACGGAAAACTTAATGCATACCTACACCAATTTTTTGTAGATCATGTGAGAGAGGGTCCTTTTATCTTTTCCAAAAATTCTATTTCCGGCTTGAAGGTACCATCACTTATTCACTATAACTGTTGAATCATTGAGGATCATTCTATACCAAAAAATAAAAAAATATTTTGGCGCTAACAGCCCAATACAGGACTTGGCCTAGCTCCTCGCAGCCACTCGTGCAGTGCGCCTCACCAATGGTTGGGACCTACAGTTTTATACCGTTTCCGAAGGGCAATTTGTTCGATTGAGAAAAGCTTCTCATGACAGTTTTACTCTCGGATGTTTGTCAGGCGTTCGCGAGAGCTGGGACCATGAGAAAACGTTTTTCCTTTTTTTGGATTCGAACCTTGAACCTCCACTGATCCACGGCGCCTACAAAAATATAACAAATAATTTAAAAAAAGAAATAAAAATAATAATAATAATTTAAAAGCCGTTATCTGAAAGAGTATAGCATCATTTTTATCTTTAATAATGCAGTTGTAATTCCCGAAGAATATATTTAAACGAACAGAAGTCAAGGCTCGTTGCTTGTTACCGCGCAGAAGATTAACAGAATCCCTGCGTATACATTGTGCTCCAAATTCCAATATTATTTCACTGGATAAGGATTTCTTGGGTCTAGAAAAGAAAAAAAATGGTACTGGGAGAGGGGATTTCATTCGAAGTTATAACCAAAAGAATACATTTTTGGTTAAATCAGGTTAGTTGCTACGAATATATCTCTTAACGACATCACCTATCGCAGTATATTTTCTATTTTTGATTGTAAATTGTGTACTTTATAACGGGTGTCCCAAAATTACGCAAGATGTAAATTTGACAGAAAACATAGGTTTTCAACAAATTGTAAATGTTTCATTGATTCATAAAGTATACAGTATAAGGTTATGTATGGAATAGCATATCGGGTAAATAGCTTCCACGGCTTTGCTGGCACATACGAACTCTTTTGTCGAAATTTTCCATAACCGCTTCGCATAAATTTGACTGAATTTCGTTGATACAGCGCTCAATTTGCTCCTTGTGGTCTTGTTGTTATAAACCTTAGACTTCAAAAAACCCAAACGAACAAAGTTAAACGGCATTAAATCGCATGATCTGGGCGGCTAATTCTGATCACCAAAACGGGATATTACACGACCAGGAAATGACTCATACAGTAATTGAATTCTTTCTCTGGCTGTATGGCATGTGGCACCATTTTGTTGAAACCACATTTCGTCCACATCCATATCTTGCAATTTAGGCACAAAAAACTGGATTATCATGTCGCGATAGGGAGCACCATTAACTGTTATTGCCTGACCAGTCGCATTTCAAAAATACCTCCAGTCCAAAATTCGCACCAAACAGTGACACTTTGTGGATGCATTTGTTTCTCAACAATCACTCGTAGATTTTCTGAATCCCAAATTCGACAATTTTGGTGATTAGCAAAGCCATCAAAATGAAAATGAGCCTCATCGCTAAAGATGAGACTTATTCCATAATCCATTCAACGAATTCTCTTCGCTGTGCGTGGTCAGTAGGCTTCAGTTCTTGAGTCAATGCATGAAAATGTAAATCTTTCGTGAGAATACGCTGTAGAGAGCTTCTCAAAATGTCCAATTCTTGACCACGGTGCCGAGTTGATGTTCCTGGACTCTCAACAACACTCTCACGAACTGCTTCGATGTTTTGTGTTGAACGACTTGTTGAAGGACGGCCAGAGTGTAAAAGATCACTAATTCATACAGTCTCCCTGAATTTTTGAATTAATCTCTTCACAGTTGATGAAGTTAAATCCCTATTCCTACCATATTTTGTACAAAAATTGCGAACTGTAGTTGCCAAACCTTCATTATTTTTAAAATATTGCTCAACAATGAAAACGCGTTGTTTTTTCGTGTAGCACTCCATTTTTAATAATCCTGAACTGTCAGCTGTCACGCTGTCTTTTTTTTTTTCGCTGGCAACACTTTACCGCACAAATGGCTCAAAATTTAAAGCTTGCGTGCAGTTTGGGACATCATTGGTTTTTAGAAATTCAATAAAATGTAGGAACATTACTAAAGAATTTTTAAAAATATTGATTTTGAAAAATTATATAATACAGACCGTTAAGTCGTTGGAACAGTTTAATGACGATTTCTAATAAATATGTGCCCAGGTTTGCAATAGCACTAATGGATTTCACTCGAACAGCCATTAAAATTAGCACCTAAAAATGCTAAGAAAATAAATGGAACCCAATTCGTGATAAATCGATAAAAAAATCAATTTTTGAGGCAGATGGAGACTCTGCTTACACTCAGTCAAATCGAGACGAATAGAATGGAAGTAAGGAAAATCTATTTCGATAGCCAAAATATGTATTTAAAAAAAAAACTGTACTTGGTAGAAAAAAATGGAGTCAAGAAAAGTATCGCTTTTGTTTAGAAAAGGCTTAACTAAGATTTAAAATTTCACCGCAGTGTGTAAGCTGTTTTTTTGGATAGAGTTATAGAGAGATAGGCTGAGACACATCTAAATTCGATTTTTGCAGCATCGACTAATGATACAGTTATTTTTCTTATATGTAGTTAAACTTGAAATGGGCCCTTTTCAACAGACAATCCTCAATTACAATGAATATACATATGTATACGCTTCGCAGTCGCCGCAGTCTGTTAACAAGAGAATCATTTTAACAAAGTAATATATTCGACAACAATGACCCAAATAATGAGTATCTGTAGTACAAAGTGTATATATTAATGTTATTATAAAAAAAGCTTAACATTACTTCTTTCATAAGAACATACTAATGTAATAATAATAATTAGTACAAAAACCTTGGCGCATAAAGCACATTCATACGTACATATGTATATGTGCTTGACCTTATTTTTTGTATGTGTGCTTTCTTGCCTTCTTGGGAACTCTCCACGTGTGCTGTGCCGTGTGTAGGTGTAAATAAGATAGTCACACAGGTATATCGCAATTATTCTGGTTATTTCTGGCGGTTTTTATTGAGGCAAGGAGCCGATGGCCCAATTCATCCACAATTCGTTTGGTCTTAATTTAGTTGTCATTAAGAAAAGGTGTAGGTGAGCATTATTTTTGTGTTCGAAGAAAAGGGCAATTTCCATAATTATCTGGAAATGTCAATATTTATATAGCTTAAGCTTTCTATTATACGCAGAAACTTTATGCCAAATCCCTGTATCCGGCGATTCACTTCCGCTGTTTTTGAATTAATTTTGTCAAGATTATTCCAATACGAATCACTTTATTCATCTCTTTGGACTCTGCAATGGCTTCAATTGCGAAACTCGTAATTAAATTTTATTCAGAACTCACTACAACACATTCTCCGACTCAAACATTCTCAACTTGTCGTCATATATTCATTAACCGCATAACATAAGCACTTTTTCTCAAAGTTTTTCAATTAAATGATGCCCTAGATAACGCAACAAAAAAAAAATAAATTGAATTCGCAAAGAAGAGACGAAAAAAAAAAAAAAAAAATACGTAAAATACCAGAGAAAAGGATGTGGAAAATTCCAGAGAAAAACATGACTTTTATTTCCATTCAAACTTATATTCATTATGTCAAGATATTATCGGCACACTCCGTCTCGTCATTATCAGCATTTCACTCGTGTTTTGCCTTTTGTATCTAGCTAGGTGGTTGCATCAACATCAACAACTTTCCTGACAGGCAACTAACAGAAATATGCTGTTCACCAACAAAACAAAACTTTAGCATTCGCCTAAAAGGCTAAACTTTCGACGTAGCGTGCTCATATCCTGTTTTTTGCTGGTAGTTTTGAAATCGGTAATTAAAAGCTCCCTCCAGAAAAAAAAAGTAGGTACCGGTATCCTGACCTGACTGTAACTATTCCGTACTAGGACATTCGACAAAATGATTATCATTATCATTGCCAGGCTGAGGTGTGAATCACTGCTGACGATGGCGACGCGACGATGGCGAACGATGTTCTTACCTTAGGCTGGGAATATCGTCAGGTGCCCATCGAAGTCGAGGTCGTATTTGAAGAGAAGCCCCTTTTTTGTAATTTCATAAAATCCCCACGGATCTATTTTGAGAGTGGTTTTGTGCTACCAACCCCCCAGAGTAAGCAGTACTAGTATACAATTTTGGCATGCTATAGGTACGAGTATACTCGTATGAGTATCTATAGTGTAATGTATCTATGTACGTGTATTTACACATAGTATTTTTCTAAGTAGGATAAAACTAGGAAAGTGGAAAATTAGTTGGTTGGAAAACTCTAATTTTTTCCTCCTTTATAAGTGTAATTATAGTATTTGCCTTCATTGTTGGGTGTGCTGTATCTTGCCTCGTTTTAAAATTCATTGGGTAGAATTGCCCCTAGTTGCACCCCGACAATGATTACACGAAAAGAAAGAGGTTGGTCCTGGCACTCATAGAGTACTTTGTTGTAGCGAAAAACAAAGGGATACCGTTGTGAAATTACATTGTTGAAGTTGAATAAAATACGAAAAATGGAATAAGCGCACGCCTTCTAGCCTGAACTCCTCGACACCGTTAAACTACGAGTATATGCTACGTCTGGTAAACTAATTTCAGAATGCATATATGAGGTTTTTTTTTTTTACTCATTTTTGTTGTTTTAAGGGAATGTTTTAATTTCTTTTTCTGTATCTTAAAGGGTGTACAGTACACCGTTTCCAACTAACATTCTTTTCTCTATCTGTGCAACTGCAGTACGAGTATGTATGAAAGAATCTTTGTTATTCTGCAGCAGATATCTGCAAATGGCTGGCAGTGAATACCGAGGAATTCTTTCTTTTTTTTCCGGTTATTTCAACAGAATTACTTCTTTCCAGTAGTGTACCCACATAGATACGTATAGTTGGACGAAGTAAAGGTAATTGCTCAGAGCGTTGGCTGCTCCCTTTGAGGAAAGGATGTGTACTCGCAGCCGTACTGTTATTTTTAATGGTCCACTTGTACGTCCAATATCTAAAAGTCATAAATTAGACTTGTGGTCGACGTTATGTTGTACCGTTACTGCGATTTTACCAACTCCAACATCGGCTAGATACACAACACATAATAGTTGGTGAGGTTGCCGTTCCCGAATGCAGTGTTAAGCTGCGCTGTAATTTAGGACTTACGATAAAGTAAGCCGATTTCAACCACTACCGAAATGGTGGATGTTCCGTGGAAAATTTAATATCGTATTGATTTCAATTAAAACGATATAAGAGTGTAGGCCATTTGGTTGAGTATGAATGGCTGTATGCTGGATGGTTCCGCGATAACGAGAAACACACAGCATTGGCTGATGGTAATAAATTTGTGAGGCGAATAAGTCGATTTATTGTTATGTTAGAGGAGATAGCTAATGGAAAAAGTTTCTCATTAATGTGTTGCCTTCGACATGGGGAGAATAGCAATTAAAAGTGAGACAGTAAGATGTGTTTATACGGGGGGAGGAATGATTGGAGAATTTCGACGAAATTAACAAGTATAGTACGAGTAGGTATCTTAATTTTCGTAGATTCATTGTTTCACGTTTTTCGCATGAATGGGCGTTAATTTCCAGAATAACCAAAAGGTACCCTGCCAAATAAAAGAAGCCTGTTGTTTCTTTAGTTACTCTACTTGTTTGTTTCCAGGGTTAATGAGTGTTCGATGGATTCGAATTCAAAAGAAACGTGAAGAAGTAATTCTAGAATAAAATATTGATCATTCACTGTGTAGGCAAACAACTACTACAATAGTGGTTCCTTAATTCGGCATGCGTAAGATAGAAAGAGGTAACACCGAGCGTAGGGTATGACATATCCGAAAATGTTAAACGGTTTTATTCCTTTTACAATTTTTTTTTAATTGATGTAACATACTTAAGAGCCAATTTGTAGAAAATAGCAGTGGACGTTGTTTTGTAACCTAGAATGTCCTTGATTTTAAGGATACAGAACAAACTTACTTATTTTAAATGATAATAGGTAGTTTTGAGTTTTACCAGTTGAAAAACAATTGCTTTTACTACAAATATTTTTTTCGTAAACTTAATACTTATCACGGATATGTCCAGGAAAGAAAGTTTGATTTTTTTAAGAAGTTCACCTCATTTGTCTCGGAAATGGTTTGAGATAGAAAGAAAATGCGTGTGACATATTGTGGGGAGAAAAGAAGTTGAAGTTAAGAGCAGTGATGATCTGTCACCGGATCATACACCTGTAATCCTAACACTCAAAGGTTTATCAATAGAACAGATAAAAAATCCACGACTAACAAACAAAAGAACGAACTGGTGTAAATTCAGAGAATATCTCGAAGGTTTCATTAACCTTAGATCTCCACTTATCACAACAAAACATATTGACATTGAAACAGAACAGTTCATTGCCGATGTAGAACAGGCAACAGAAGATAGTACACCGACTTATCAACAAATAAAAACAGGCTTCGTTGAAATACCCCACGGAAATCAAGCAACTGATACTTGAAAAGAGAAGAGCTCGTAGAAAATGGCAAACAACAAGATATCCCGGCAATAAAATCATATTTAATAGACTTAATAACAGACTTAAAAAAAGTATCACTGAATTTAAAAATGTTTCTCTAGCTAAATAGCTTTGTAATCTCACAGCTGACAAAGTCACGGGCTACTCCCTTTGGAAGGCGTTTAAAGAGACCTCAAGCACAAGATCCCCCGTTGAAAACAGTTGATGGGAAATGGATCGGCGATCCAAAAGAAAAGGTTAAACTCTTTTGCCAGCACCTTTCAAATGTTTTCAAAGGTATTCGATCGGGTTTGGCATGGTACCCTATTAAACAGACTTTCCTTATGTGGATCACCACAACAGATCTGCGGTTGAATGGAACATTTTGTTCATAAAAGATCAATTCAAGTTGTGATCGATGGTGTGTCTTTCGATACATTTTCTGTAAACACTGGAGTACCTCAGTGTTCTATAATTTCACCAACTCTGTTTTTACTCCATATCTACGACCTTCCAGAGTCAACAAACAACGAGATCTTCAGTTTTTCAGATGCATGCCCCTGAATGCAAATAAATTAGATCGTCAGAGATGCGACCAGATCAACTCATTATAAGAAGACCTTGCGGCAAACTTAGTCGACTTTAATTAGAAGAAAACCCAATCTACCGCCTTTTCTACTATACCACAGCCTCAAATGGACAATCAAATTATCTGTCCCAGGAAATTCATGCATCGAATTATAACCCCATAAACTCCACATCAGCCATTTTTGCGGTCAGTTAAAGAAGGTTAGCTTAAAGGTCTTTCATATGCATGTGTAAACATTTGAATCCAATACAGTCTTTTAAAGATAGGCTAGCTAACCAGGGTACCTTTACACCCATGTATCTTTCAACGGGTCATATCTCCGAAATTAAGTCCTAACTAGGAAATACTCGTACCATTATCATATTTTCATTTTAGAATTACCTCTAGATTCACTGCTGAAGCTTGTAGTTTCGTTGTTTCGGATATTTTCAACGTTTCGGCAATTTCTTTTAGTTTGAGTCGACTATCTACCATGAGGGCATATTCGACTTTTAGAACCATTTCATGTGTTCTGACGTCACTTGGTCCCCCAGCGCGGTCATCGGCTTCTATCTTGTTTAAATAAGCCCGTTCACTTGTAAACCATAGGTTTAACGGGACAAAAAGTTCTGTAAATTGTTTAGTCAACAAAAAGAAGGGAGGAGTCTTTAGTGAGCAAAGATCTCACACTACTATGAGCACGCGCTGCCGGTCCTCATAGTGTTTATGAAGACTTTCACGTACGTTACTTTTGAAATTGCTTTTATGTAGAACAAGAAAAAAACAATAATACGAGTATTTGTTGTTCTTTATTCTTTAGGATAGAACTTTCTACAAAATAATTCCTAACTATATCAAAGCGGAGAGGGGCATAAATATGATTAAAGCGCAGAAAGACCACCAACATCGGTCAACCAATGTGAACATAGTATTCTACCGTTCAAGAAATAATAGAGACGAGTTTCTAACATTGAAAGATCACGTAGCTTACACATTCACCATAACTTTGATTGATTATTTGGGACTATCCAAGTTTGGTTCCTAAAGCATTGCGCGCTTAACACATAGTGCAAAGAGCTGAAGCTGTTAAACAAGATTCAGGTGGATCCAGACAATTTGTTTACTCGGTCAGTAACTGGAGATGAAACTTGGATCAACCATTACTCGTATGATCCCGAGTCCAAAATAGAATCAAAAGAGTCGTTGCGACTTGGAAAGCTGCACGAGACAGATTTCAATGGAATCTATTGCAACGGTGTGGTACTCGAAAGTAAAATACATAAACATAAAAATTAATTAAATCGCTCACGAAGAACTTTCTTTGATTTTTGACTTGATAGTTTGATCGTACGTGCAGATAGTCCTGCAAGAAAATCATCAACATTTAACAAAGTGGTGGTAAGGTACTCGTATGAGTGATGGATGGATTCTCAAAAATCGTCAAAAATGTTCCTTTTAATGCGGCTAACTCAAGAACCACTTACTCGTAGTAGATTTTTACAAAATTTGGTTCGTTGGTTCGTAAACTAGTCCCATGTGAAAATCACCGAAATCGGCATAGCGTTGTGAGTCTGAACAAATTCCGTCTCCATTGTACATCTTAAAAAACATTGCACACATTTTTATGAAATTTGATTTGTTAGTTTGAAATGGTATGAAAATGGTTTAAATTGGATTTAGTGGGGATAAGATATGAGGGACGGGGTACTGAAAATCTTTAATAAAAGCCTAAATTAAGAAATACTGGTTACCAAAAATAGTACGATGAAACGCTGCGCCATCACTTAGCATAGAAGCTAAGGAATGACATCTTACAGGACTACAATGAGTGATGGTGTTTCTGTTTACACTTGGGTAGGTGGGCCTTTCGGAGGCTTTTCAGATAGCTGAAGAGGGATACTACACAGACTAATTAAGAGATTGCTTATGTCGATGGTATCAGGAGCTATGAATATTGAGATGTTAGAGTTTTATTCTGAAAATACAACCAACAAGACTGCACCGTCTAAGAATTTTATTAAAGCATAAGTGAGTGGAGACCCACTGGAATGTGGGCAAAGGGGCCCACTCTGGGAGTGTGACGGTAGAGTATGCAGATATGTGATTTTGAGAAATGTAAGCTTGTTACTAAAATGAAGAGCTAAGTAAATCTCGTATAATAAGTTCGATCATTCTACGATCATTTTACTTCTTTAAATTCATGTCAATCATTGTTTGTGTCATTTGAATTGGAACATTGAAAAAAGGAACATCTTGAAGGTACACTCGATGATAAATAAGCTGGGCTCCGCAGTGGATACTCTTGTGTCAATCACATCAATACTCTGCGTATTATAATTGAGCATTGTGTTGAATATCGGTCGTCAAATTCACCTGCTATTCATCTACCTATTTCGAGAAAGCTTTCGATAGCGTTAACAGAGAATTTATTTGACTTGCCTTGTGTAAGAGAGGCATTCCAGATATAATCAAATTACCAAAGCGACTTAAGATGACTCAAAGTGACACCTACTGCGCAGAGAAAAGTTGTCAGAAGAATTCGAAATACAGAGTGGAGTCAGGCAAGGTAACATGCTTTCGCCAATATTGTTTTTACTGCTGATTAGCGATGTGCTTAGCTATGCTCTGTCATCGGGAACTGGTGGAATTCGATGGACACTTTCATCTCAATTAAAACACATTGACTACGCCGATGACGTTTGTTTACTCTCCCACAGGATTATGGACCTCCATCAAATGGCAACAAAAGTGAAGAGTGAAGCTAACGTCGTAGGGCTGGAAATTAACTCGGCAAAAACAAAGTTACTCAGCTGTGGTAGAAATTCTCTCGCTCAAATAGACATTGCTGGACAACCGGTTGAGAGAGTAGAGATTTTCCAATACCTTGGAAGCAATATCTCAGCCAATAGAGGACAAAATCGCAATCGCAAAAGCGAAGTTTGCATTTGGAATGTTGTCCAAAATATGCAGAAGCAATTTTCAGCTTAAACACCAAGCTAGGACTGTTCTGCTCCAATATTGAGTTCGTTCTGTTATATGGGTGTAGCACGTGGAAAGTGACAAAAAAGCTGCAAACGTTTGTGAACCGGTGCCTACGAATCATTCCAAAGATACGAGTATTCTGCCCGAAGCGTATCTCTAACGAACAGCTAGATCAGAGAACGGGTCAGGAACCTATAGGCACCACAATTTCAACGTCGTAAGTGGCAGTAGATCGGTCACACCCTTCAAAAAAGTGACAGTTCCATAACAAAGCGCACAATGCAATGGAACCCTCTAACCCAAGACAGCAGAATAGTAGGTCGACCGAGAAGTACATGGCGCAGAACAATAGAGAAGGAGTTCCGATAGCTGGAGAGAACTGAAACTCATTGCCAGATATCGTACTTGACGGCTCTTAAGTGTAGTAGAGGCCCTAAGACCCGCAAGGGGATACAAGATATAAGTAAGTAAGTAGTAGCAGCTTTGCACAATCTCCCTTGAAAGTTCTTGTATGGCTCGCGTTGGATGGCCACGGGGGAGTGGGTAGTCTGTATGCTTGTGACCCGATGTATACAGATTCGAAATCGAACGATGAACAGCAAACACAGATACTCGACCGCATACAAGAGAAGCGAATAGAAAAATTTGGCGAAAAACAAATTCTCGAGTCACCTTAATCTGATTCTTTTGACTCTGTCTCAATTTCAATGTTCCTTTATTTGGAGCTTGCCAGACAGATTAAGGAAAGCCTTCACTTAATTCTTCTGTTCATACGAGTATATTTAGATTCATATTTCAGAATTGAAATACTAGATTTCTTCGAGTGGAAATAATTCTCAGAGAATATGGACTTAAAGTGTTTATGTCAATGGAAAATAATACAATGATCCAGACATTCATTTATTGTCCGACTATAAGTATTAGACTCCCCCAGTTCTTCAGTCGCATCATTTAAGTATTTCAATTTCAATGCTTAAACAGTGCATAGCAAGTGTCTCTCGCATATATTGCCTCGTTTCTTCTTCTGTTCTCAAAAATACTGCAGCATTTGACAGGAATAGCTTCAAAGCAATCTTTCCCATAACTCAGGAGGACATTGCCTCTATGTGAACTATTGTATCTGTAAATCCCTAAAGGCACATGAAAATGTAATAAAAAAAAATCTTCAGCAGAAAACAAAATCTCAAGACACAACTCGTTGGAACGATAAGGAGAAGGCTTACTGTGCCCAGAACGGAGTGTTATTACAACGACCTACAAAGAGACAGCCATTTCATAGCATTTGCACGTTCGCTATGCAGTTGTCGACCAGTTATGTTTCTTCCATTTTTTTTTACGTTTTTCCCTTTTATGGCCCAACAATTGACTTAACAAGACGTATCCCTGCAAAGTACGTGGTTGTTAGCTGAGTTCCTGATCAAAGGACTCGAGAAAAAGCCGGAATTCCTGTGAATGGCATACATAACAATACCCAGTTGAATGGTCTTATCACACTGTCAGGCAGGAGAGGAAGTTCCAGTGCCACCATTTCTTGTTGATATGTAATAAAAAACACACGCACATAAATGAAAGCAAGGATCAGAGGAGGACTTCCTTAAAATTTATTATTTCTTTCACCTTTTTTATTATAGTTGCTTTCCCTGGTGTGTTTGTATTCAGGTTTATTTGTTTTCTTTTGCCTGCTTTTGACTCTTTCATCCGATTCTGAAACTCCTTTTGTATTCATCAAATGTTCGACTATAATCCTGGAGCAATCACATGGGGGTGTACAAGTTGTTTTCTGTGGAAAAAACAGCATCAATCCACCTACACATGGTGACACTGGTGATGGTTTTTATACTTTCAGTGAATTTTACTGATTTAACACGCCTAACATGGGTATGTGCAATAATATTTTCCAAAAGAAATCCTTGAGTCCTTGTTGTTTTGACTAGTTTGAAGTTTTCTCTGTTTTAGAAAGCAAACAAAAATGATGATGTCCTTTCGTGCTGTTTCTGTCTGTTAGTTTTTGTGTATTTTTTTTCTCTTCAGTCTCTCGGTGTCTTCTTCACACGGAGACTACGTAAAATTGCGTCAGTTTTATGAAAGACTTTGGTATGAGAGCCATCAGAAAATTCTTAGCTTTTATTAAAAATCATAAAGAAGACGCCTTTTTCGGCTGACTGCTATGGGGGGCACTTACTTCCTTTTTGTATCTCAGGGAGTTTCTTTTCGTTTTTCCTTTCACTTAAAGTTACCAAGTTTTTGTGTTTGTTTTTGCTTCTTATACAACAAGAGAGTAACATGATGTTTATAGCCTTTTTAATGAATATCAAAACAAATAATGTGTCTGTAGTTTTATTTCGTTTTTCTGTCGTACGATGTTTAACGAAAACTAAGCACTGGCCATAAAAAAAAATATTTAACGTTCTAGTAACGTGTGTCAGAGGTGAATGAAAATATATATACATATATCTCTACATCTGTTATGCTCTATTTATAGCGTCTATTGACGCAAAATTTAAATTTTGGTTTTTTAGTGCCGGTATGATATCACGCGAAAAAAGGGACAACCTTTACTCATAAAACTAGAAAATTGGATAAAGGCATTGTGTCACATAAGTTGTAGGCTAAAGATATTATCTTAGCACTTATAGGATGAAGCTGCTCACATAAGGATTCAAACTCATTTGCTTCACAAAAGGATTCAAAGTAGGTACTCAAAAATACTAATCAGAAAATAAGATACTGTCCACGAGGAGTTAGTTAGAGTGTTCACGACCATAGGAAATATATGAAGGACAACAATTTACGGATTTGTATGTGAAAAGTTCGTACCCTGAAAACAAGCAAAAAGTTTTGAACTTTCACAATGTAAGCTTACGAGGCAGATAAATTTTACAACAATAGCTTCATTTGCGCCCAGGTCCTTATAGATAAGAAAGTTGATACTATTGACCATTTCTATGATCTCGTCAAAAAAAAAACTTTACGGCCAATGCCCATGATACCAGATCGAAATTCTTCTGGGCGATTTCATCTCCAAAATCGAAAAGAAGATAATTTGGTACTTTCTCAGACACCACTTGAGCAAACAAACTCAGTGCAAAGCTCTTAACATCCTGATCAAACTACCACCCAATAAATTAATCCTTTTGCGGCTGATGCAAGACTCTTCTTTAGTATGTCCGAGTTGCCAAAATTAACTTGGATCATCTAAATTTTAAAAGTACTACTACAGCATTAGCCAATTGCGTGCTGTGTGTTCCAGAAGTCCAACTACAACAACAGCAAGTGCGCAAGACCAGTCACATCACGAACTGCTCTGCGGCTTCACCAATACTCGTAAGAAAGGAGGGACGAGAAACACTTTTTGTGGAAGAAGAAGAAGATGGTCTAAATTAGAAGGATCTGCATCACCACCATCCGATTGAAATGATGTGAAAGCACTTATAGCAAGGCTCAAGTTAAACGTAGTCGATAGGTCAGATGTCAAAGTATTTAAGGCTGCAGGAGATGATCTTGTAGGGAACATACACCATCTGCCTGATTCATAAGAAATGAGATCGTCTCAATTGCAACAACTACTGTGGTATAAGTCACTTGAACATAATGTGATATCTAAACACCTAAAATCATGTCCATGAGCTGATTAATCTATATCAGCGTAGTTTTAGTCCCGGTAGGATGATGCCTTCGCTAGAATCGAATCATAAAAATTCGCGATGAGTCGTGTTAAAAACGAGGATAAGAGAACTTTTACACGCGGAGATTCGAAATGAAAGACACCAAATTTTTGGGAAAGGGAGTGAGAAATGGTGGAGGTAGTCCGTGTCGCCCGGGTAGAAGAATCTGAAAGACTTTCGTGTTTTTTCTTTTGCCTCGTTCGTAATTGTTTTCATTTGCTTCATTCATTTTTTCTCAGCGTCGAGTGCGTATCGTGCGGAAGAGACCACGTAGATGGATTTTTGATATTTCTGTTTCTCGCTTCATTCGTATTTTACTATGTTCAGTGGTGGTGCTAGCTGTGGTAGTATAGAAAGTACACGATACGCACTCGACGCTGAGAAAAAAAAAGAATGAAGCAGAGACACAGTAAAATACGAATGAAGCGAGAAACAGAAATATGAAAAATCCTAATCGATGGAACCTCGACGTTACACACGAACACGACACCAAAAGAGAATAGAGAAGTGTCTTTCATTTCAAGTCTCCGCGTGTAAAAGTGCTCTAAGGCGAATTATGTGCTGCCAGTAAATAACGACGGTCACCACCCAAATATGTGTTGGCTTAACTGCCTACATAGGTCCTATCGTTAAATACGCCTAAGTAGAAGGGGATCCCAATCAAGCTGAAGTACGCAATCGAAGGCAGCTGCAGCTGACAAAGGGTTGTGCCCACTGGAGAGGATTGTTCCCCAATGTAGCGCTAGCCAAGGTACGAGTAAAGTTATTATATATTTATGCACCTTCAATTCTCTAAAAAGTTGCGAAGTTGGTGGTACATAGGGAAGAATGGACTGATAAAATTTCACTAGAAACTATCTGCATCATTACCTAATTTCGATGGTATTACTCTAGCAAGCATGACAGGTACTAGTAGTGCAGCCATATCATATGGCGTCAAATTCATATAACATCTTCCATATTCGTACACTTCAGCAACCAACACATCCCAAATCTCAGGTGTTGAAGCAAATGTTTCATTAATTTTGCTATGAATAGAATTCAGCGTGTTACGTGAAATACATCACGAATTATCAAAGTGCACGGCATTCCACTACAAAGCTCTCCAGAAATTTTTGAACTATCACCCTTATACTCAAATCACAATACTGCGTAAGTGCTACCATCATCTCGTTACGTGGGAAGAACTTCCGAGGCTCTTTGGCAATGCGTTCGTATTTATGTCACCGTAGTAATCAGCTCTTCATATTTGTTCTCATATTCCATTTTAAGGAGCCCATAAACGAACAAGCACGTGTCACAAACATGTCCTCCTGCACCTTTATTTTGCATATTCCGCAAGTGTTAATGAACAGTAATATGAATGTTTGTCGAGAAATACGCATTACAAGTAATTTTTAATGTAATTAATTCATTTAATTTCATTTTGTTCAACATGTTCATGTTTCACCGAAATGGTGACTTCACAATACAAATTTGTATCTTTACCAATTATTTCTGCTTACAGTTTACAAAAGAACGAAAATTCTGCAAATACATAAATTGCTATTTAAGCCGAACAATTCCGAATGCCCAATAAGGTTTAACTACAGAGTAGGTATCTTCATATACTCGTACGGATCCTTTGGTAACTGACTATTAATTCCTTTGTTTTACCTTTCGCCAAAAAAAAAATTTATAAAAATTTTATTCATGACCTGTCTGTGGATTAGTAAAAATAAAAATTGGGTTAAAATTTAAACTCTTTATGAGACTGTGACAAGCAGACGGGAAGACAACTAACGGGTTCCGTTTTTGCTTTTTGTTACATTGTAAGTACGGCAACCCTGAAAACGGACGGACCGGGCACACTCCCTGTCCGTCAGTACGTCGTAAGGTTATCAGAACCTATTGGGATGCAGACAACGGATAAAAGCGGATAATTAAATTTTTCTAGAAATAAGCAGGCCATAACCAGGGACAGGGCAGGGACTGGGTTAACCATTGCGACGATATCGTGCTGCACATAATTTTAAAGGCATTGATCAGATAATTTCAAATCCTTTTTTTTCATTTCAAATTAATCTACGGTTCAATAGTTAATATAAAAAAAAAATGTAATGGAAACAGGTCTATAGTAAAAAGTCTTACCTGGTGATTGCCGATCAATGGTATGCCCTTGTCACTAAATTATTGCATAAATTATGTATGTATCCATTCCTAGTCTTTTCAAAAAGTAGTATCTTTCCCATATTCAGGATTGGCTTTGGCAGGAGTTTGAGCCAGGAAAGGAATGTAGTCGCATTTTCACGGACAGCTCTAAAACTGGACAGGGGTCTGGTGCTGGTGTTTTCGTGGAATGCGACAACATGAGGCTTCACTTGTCATTGGGAAAACGCACATCTGTCTTCCAGGCAGAAATATATGCTATCCTAATGGCTGCGGACTATATTGGTAAGAACAGGTGGAAGGGGCGAAGTATCTGCGTCTGTAGTGACAATCAGGCTGTGCTTAAGGACTTGCTCAATCCTTTAACCACTTTCAAAATAGTTCGAGAATGCAAAACATCCTTGAATTCGGTCGGAAGGCTGAACTCACTGAATCTTGTTTGGGTCCCAGGACACAAAGGGATAACAGGAAATGAGATCTCTGACGAGCTTTCTAGACAAGGCTCAGTAGATAATTTCTCTTTATCTGAACCCACGTTGGGTTTGCCAGCGTCCTCGGTTAGAGATTCCATTGATGACTGGGTTTTCAGTGAACACAATCGAAGGTGGCATGACTCTCCAGGATGCAGGCAGATTAAACGAATGGTCCCCATCGTCTGTAAGAAATCCACGGCTTTCTTGTTGTCTCTTAGCAGAAAAGACTGCAGACAACTTACTGGCGCTCTTACGGGCCATTTCGCCTTTGCCAAGCACAAAATAAATGTTTGCTCTGAAACAGGAAATACTCAAAAGACTTAACTCATTTTAATGGAAATGATTCAATGAGTCCTGAATCGACTTTTTGTCGATTTTTTTTTAATTTCTCATTTCAAATTGGTTCAAAATACATATGCTTATGTATTATACATATATGCATATAGTTTCGTTCGTTCTTTAAAACTAATTGCCACCGTTCCGGCAGCTTATCCAAACCTTTGGAGGAGAAGGTCTCGTTTTTGGTGGCGAAAAACTTTAAATATCCATTTCCATCAAAAAAGTTTTGTAGCGATAGTTCAATATCATGGAAATATTGTGGCTTGAGTAAAATTTCCCAACCCCGGTCTTGCGTTGTTGTAATGAAAGATTAGACTCTTTTGTTAGCCAAAGATGGACGTTTGTGCGGAATTTCCAGGACTCATACGGTCTGGCCCTTTTTCTTACAACATTGTTTAAACTATTCACTTTTCATCTGCAGTAACGAGGCGATCCAAAAACGCCTAAATTTTTTAAAAAGGTTTGAGGCACATTAGAAACTCTGTCCATTAAATTTGTCTAGTTTAATTCGTGTGAAACCCAAAGAGAAAGATTTGCAACAATCCTTGATGTAGTATTCAAAGGGATACGAAACACTTCACCGATAAAAGCTTTTATTTACAGTGTGTTTGGCAAAAGCGTGTGGCTCGTAAAATTATTATTATAATTTTTGATTTCCGTTAGAATTATTCCACCTCTAATGCACAGTAAAATTTTGATTCAGTTTCATCTCATTTTTGCAAGTTACAAGACGTATTCTGTAATGAGTGCTCTACGAGTATACTATAAAGTTCGGTTTGAAGCGGGCTCATCCACGGGGACCGAAATTATCCTTTACAACTGCAGCGGAGATACTCTCTCCAAGTCAGAGAGTTTTGAGATGAAGTGGGTGAAATGATTTAACGAACATGAAAATGTTGACAATATGCCTGAACGGTGAAAAACAAAGACCATTTCAAAAGCCGTTGAAAATAAAGTGCTAACATTTTTGAAAAAATTAAAAGGTCAGCCTCAGAAAAGCAAGACAAATATTATTAGAAAAATGTCATGAGGTTTCTATCTTTAGTATTCGCAAAATTATCTCAGAAAAAGATTTGAATTACAAAAAGGTTGCGGCAAAGCCTTTGTTAACCGAAAAACACTTTCAAAAAAGATTTGAGTGCGCTCACCGTTTCAACGATACGAGTATGGACTGGGCTAGCATTATTTTCACTGACGAAGCTTAATTTTTTTTTTAAACTGAGACGTGTGTGGACTGCACATGGTAAAATTGTCGTCTAACGAATAGTGAAACATGCGGGAAAAGTACATGGTTAGGGTTGTTTCTGTGCGGCGAGATTCAGAAAATTTGTGACCTTTACCGGGAATCTCGATGTTGAAAGAATGATCCAACTGTACAAAAAAGGATTGTTGGCATCTGCTGAGAAGCTATTCGGACGTGGAAACCGGGATTGGCTCCTACAAGATGACAACGACCCGAAACATCGTAGTCGTATCTGTCAGGGTTACAAAGAGAACTGAGGACATCTCAGTCTCCAAATGTCAATCCGATTGAAAATCGCTGGGGACTTATGAAGCAGAGGATCAAAAGAAAAGATAAACAGCTAATACTGCTTTTACAAAAAAATTAGCGACAATTATAGCAGTACTATGCAGAACAATTGGCTCTAAGTTGTCGACAAAGGTGTTAGGCGATAATTGAGAATGTAGGAGACTCTACAACATACTAAGTACTTTGCGCATTAAAAGAATGTTAAAAGCATTTAAAATAAATATTTTGTTCCCCTTTTAAACCACGGGCTTATGTGAAATTCACTGTAGTAATCAAAGCGATACGAAACACTACAACAATAAAATCTTTAATCTAAGTAGTTTGTACAGGGTGTTCTTTATGTTCCGGGCCGATGTTTTTTTTTTTTTTTTGACTAATTATGAAACACAATTTTTTGATATTTTTTTATTGATCAAATGACCTCCTCTGGCTGCGGTACAGATGCGTGATCTTTCAGCTATATGCTGCAAATCATTTTGGCACATTTCGGCGTGTTGTTCTTTACCAGCGGACTTGTGGTTGGCTTGTTGCCGTATGCCTTTACTTTTATGTACCCACAAGGGAAGAAGTCGAGGGTGGTCAAATCAAGCTTCGTCAGTAATGAGCAAAAACCTTTCACTCTCCTCTCGCCGGAGCATATTATCATTTTTTATTTAGTTGTTGAGTCTATTAAATTGTATATGGTATAAGCAAATCTTTTTTGATTATTTCAAACAAATTGACCGTAGACATTCTAAATTCTTGTGCACGGAAGTGCCCGCACTCTCTATTGTCTCTCATTGCAACAATATTTTGTGCCGTACGTACACTACGAACTCGACTGGACTATTAAACAAATTACGCAAATTTCTTCGTGTTTTCACAATTGAACGATTATTTAGATAAAATGTTGTAATAACTTCAACACGTTGTTGAGCCGTTAGTTGCTCCATAAAATATTGTTATCGATTGCTATTCATTACTGTCAAATGCGAACTGACAAATGCCAACTAAACTAAAATGGCGGTCAAACAACATCGACGTGGAACATAAAAAACATCTGTATATTTGTAAGCTTCCCATAATACGAGTAAGTAAGCGACATCATAAAATACTTTGAATTTTACTTTTCTATTCCTCTGCTGCAGAAAGAAAATTTGCTAATTAGTTGAAGTTTCTTTCAGTATAAATAATTGGATACACTTTGATGAAACCTCCTTCCAAAATATGCTTTTACTGAGTGAGTTGTTTGGAAATATTTTCCTCCAGGATTAACTGAAGCTGAACTATTCTAATATAGAAAGTTTGCTTTAGGAAATGTTTTTCCTTATTTATAGAACATAGCGCAAAACACTTTGCGATTACATAACAAGTCATCCCTGGAGATTAGTGGAAAATACTCCATTTCTCGCCGGAAGGACTCATTTTTGATCTTTCAATGAATTCACAGTAAGAAATCTTTTGATGAAGCATGATGCTAAGACTCAATTAATTACTCTAAATGATTCGCAATAGAATATCGTTTTTCTTGAAGGTACAACCATCGTCAGAAATAGTCTTCGCCAGTCTCAGAATAATATTTTAATCCTTCTTAATCAGATTGCGAGAAACGTAGCTAATTGGAATAGAAAGAAAGAAAAAAATTACCTTAAAAGGAATCACACAGCTGGATAATCATCTGTAGAACTGCAGAACGGCGATAAATCCTTGAGATGCATACCAATGACAGCAACAAAATAATGTTTGCACACAAATTGCACAAGAAAATGAATGGTGACACCACCTATAGCAAGTGATAACTTCAGTAACAATTAAGGTAGAGAGGTTTACTGAAACCAAGCCCCTTTCAATGTAGAATTGCAGCAACAAAAAATTTCCGGCAGAAAAGATTAACACATCCCAGTCCTCTGTTCTATCGGTCACCCGTTTGTCTATCTCTGTGACGGCTGACAGTGTAAAGGGGTGAGTGTTTTATCTTTTCTATCCGATTTCATGACAGCAGTGCTTCTTGCTTATAAAGTCCTGCCACATGCATCGTTGACTATTAATGAAACCATGTGACTTCCAAGGGTTATAGAGGCTTTTGGTCTTTTTTGGTCCCTTTTGCTCAAACCTTTGCTATCCCCTCCTCGTTTTGTTGCCATGATTTCTTTGAAAAAATATTATTTGATCAACAGCTTTGTTTGTGGAACATGTGCGGCCAAATATTCAAGGATGCTACAAAAAGCCTCCCATGTCTGTCAAAAAAGATGTGAACCAAATAAAAATGTTCAAATTGGAGAGATGAAAATTTGCGGCTGGATTTTCTGCGTTGACAGTTGAGTCCAGTGCGGGGATTTTTCCGGAATCGGATTTTTTTGTGAATCCTTTGTAATTCAGTTGTCGTACGACTTGAAGGATTTATTTCGTACAGGGTTTTAGCATTTTAATACTTCGTGTTGTACATGCTAGTCAAAGATATATAATCTGAGTTGAGAATGAGTTATGGCTTACTAAAGAGTAGGCTGTTTCATGGCAACATATGAGCTCTTCTTATTCTGTCAGTAGCATACACGTGCTATTCATTAAGTACACATAAATATGTACCTAATTGACACAGGAAGTCTTAACAAAGGGTGAATAAAGAAATATGCATTCATTATGATTACTGAAATTAGTCGCAATTTAGATCGGGTATCTCACGGCATATGGAATAGTTACTATGTACAAAGGAGGTGAACATTGTTGCTACTAAAAACGCACATTCCACGTAACTTGCCGACCAACAACAGAGAGACTACTATAACGTTCTACAAAGAAAGCAATAACACCTGGAGAATGTCTATAAATAACTTCCAATTTTGATAATTGTTTGCATCAGCTAATGAATGCCACAGGGAGAGTGCGAAAGATCAAAGAAATTACCATCTGGGTAGGTTTTAATTAGACTACAAACGCTAATGGGCTTCCGTCAATGACATTCCAATCTCAACAAACACATTAGGGAACTAAAAATATATAAGTATCTAAAAGGTCTTTAGCATTTTGAGAGGTCTGAGAACTGACAATTATACATAGGCCATTAAATTCAGGTAGAAACGGAAAGAAAAACCAACCTCCAACGACATTGTATCTCCGATCTACACTTCACTGACGAGTACTGCTGGAACACTGGTGGGGCAAAACACCTCTAGAGCCTGAATTAAAAGAGTGGTAGTACCAACGTTAATGTAAAACATAGTAGTACTTAGTAGACGAACTCATCGATATGCTAATAAGTTGTAGATTGAGCTTTGTTCGTTATGCTGACGACATGTTACTTAAATCCAAAGGCAAGTCAGAGACGCATTATAATCTTCTTGGACCTTAGGCTCGATCTTCGTGCATTTCATGTGGATTTTGTTTATTCATATAACCACTTAAATGGAAATGGGCTTCGTCGCTCATTATGATTTTGGATACGAAATCATCCTCTTCTTGCACCAGGTTTAACAGAGCATGGGAATATGTTAACCTCACTTGATGGTCAGCAGGCAGCAATTGGTGAACGGTTTGCACTATATAAGGAAACATCTTCACGTCTTTTACAAAAATTCGATGCAACAAAGGTCTGCTGATGCCAAATTGGGAGCATTGTTGTCTCGTCGATGTTTGTAGACTCTCTCGGACGTCCTCGGTCACAGCAGTGATATTCTCGGCCGAACGAGCAATACGGCACCGGCCACTTCTCGCGACATCTCTAGTGGACCCAGTTTGCACGAGACGCTCAGCTAAATGCTTAATTGTTCGTGCACATAGTGCAGGACGACGAGGAAAACGAGGACGAAATTCACGCTGCATTAAAACAACAGACCGGAAATTGGTCAAATAAGCAGTAACAATAATTCCGCGTTCTTCAGGTGTGTATCGCTCCATTGCTTGTTGTCAACTAATTCTTTATATGTCTACAACATAAATGACAAAGCACAATGACATTTGACGCCATTTGTAAAAATTATGGCACATTCACATTATGACATTACTTTCGCTCCACCTTGTACAATGAAAAGAACAAATCGATAATTTGTTGTTCAAAATACAATGTTCTACTACAATAGATTACGAGGTAACAGACCATATTTATGAAACACCTTGTATACTGGTATACCTTGCATCTTCCTATTTTCGAAATGTTCGTATACCCAGTGTAAATCGGAAGATTGAAACAACCAACTCAACCTCTAATCGCCGGGTCAAGTTGAATTTGTTGGTAGCACACAATTTGTTCACTTAATTGCGGTTTTCATTTGATACCCTACATGACAAATTTTTAGCGTCTTTGAAAATTCCTACCACCATTCACCCGCGGGATTAAGATCAATAAGTCCTTTAAAGCTGCCTTCACCACAATACGTTTAGCTATTTAGGTTCTATGTATTGCAGGCCTTTCATCTGATACTCGTACCTACGTTTGTTGTCTGCATTCAAGAAAGGAATCAAATCCAAAAAAAATCGATCGTAGAATATTGGGGATTCTGCAAAAGCAGAGCTGTAGAGTACTAGATTGTGGATGGTGAAATGGCCTTTAAATACAAAGGTTAGCTGTGAATAAGTATTTATTTACTAATAAACAGCCCCGAACAAGCAGCGGCTATTGAATACGCTCTGTGATTTCATAAGAAAAACAACAAAAACCTGGTGCCACAATCGACAAGATGAGCAGATGTACTCGTAGCCTTCAAATAAGCGTCAAGCCATCATTCCCTTCACAGCGTTTGACACTAAATAGGCGGCTTTGAACAGCGTCTGTTTCTCCAGGTTAAAACGAACTTCTGCCACCCTTGAGATCTATCCAGATTGCAGAAATTTGTTTGAGCATAAGCGAGGTAGGGTGCGAAAAAATAATATAAAATGCAAATGACGAATGTTTCCGAGAATCGAGGAGGAAATAGATACTCGTACAATGTGGTTTGAACCATTTTTCAAGGTTAAATATTTTAGAATTATACTGGACTTAGATTGCTATCTATTGTACTTCTCTGAAATAATTAAGAGAAGGAAGTGAAGGAGCGCTAGTAGTATACAAGGACTGATCCTCTATCCTTCACATCACACCTCGCAATTGAGAGAGTTGTTAAAGGAGCCATCGTGAGAATTGCAAAAGAAAGAATAGGAAATCAAATTCGTCGAGTGCGAGTCGGGCCTCGCGTTATTTTTTTTTTTTATATACAATTTGCGATCGGGCGTTTGTAGATAGACATAGAGTTTTGGTGTAGTGCTTTGAAAGTCAAGTGGTCCAGATAAATTGGGAGCATTTTGTTTTGCTGTTATTATCGCAACTTATGATTCATTATTCTTCTCCATCCTCCTAATATCATTACGATCAAGTTGCATTTTCAGCCGTATAACCACCCTACTGCCAGTAGAGTTGACATAAGCTCTTTATTTATTTCATACGAAATAAATAGATGATTCTTAACATCAGGATTCGAATCGTGAACCTGCAGGATGCTTGTCATGACAAGCAATGACGTTATCACTATACCACTGCCGCCCCTAGTGTTCTGTACTATTATTTTAATTGTATCATAATTTTTCATTCTCGTTAATTCACAGAAAAAGAAAAAGCTATGGTCATACTTGAAAGGGTCAGGTCAAGCTGATATGCAAGTCTTTTCTTCTAAAACCTGTCAAAATCGACCAAGGGAGGTGTGGGGAATGGGATTTCAAAAATCTTTAAATCATCTTTATTAGCCGACTAGCTCAAAAACTCGTAAACGGATTTTTATGAAATTTGGTACGCGCATTTAGACTGATACATTAGTATTTAGTTCGACTTGAAATTGTTGTTGGAAATCAAATAGAATGGAGCTACGAGTAAGATATGGGGTGGGGTTTAAAACATTTTCGAATCATATGCCTAACTCTAGAACAACGGAACGGATTTTGGTGAAATGTAGGTGAGGTATTTATATACTTCTGTTTGAAAATCATTGAAATCGGATGAAGATAGGGTAATATATGGTGGGGTGACTTTTCACCGCTATACTCCCATAAATATTTTTTTTTTTGTTTGACTCTTTGGAGGTTCAGGTGTAAAAATGTTATCTTGGGATACATTTTGCTCCCGAAAGCCACGTCACAAAAATATTTTTTTGAACCAATTTTGGACGACCACATACTATTCTTCGGCAAAATTTCACCACTCTAGTTCAAACGAGTTAAAAGCTACAAGTGTGTGACAGACACATGGACAGGCGGGCAGGCAGACAGAGAAACACCTCGTTGAATATATTAGTGTTACGTTTATTCCAACCTGATATGCTAACACTAATAAATACTTTGGGCTCAGAAACTAAGGCTCCCTCTCTTAAGAAACATGTTGATATTATGTGAGTTTGCCTTAAGTGTTAAACTTAAAACTTATATGAAACCTGCCTAGCTAGGGTGGGAATCTACCCAAAAATTGCTTGTCAAACCTGTACACTCCATGTAATAACAAATCTCACGTTTATTTCAAAGACCATAAAATATTTTTATCCGACCAGGATTATTCTTGAAAAATAATCCCCATTTGTCATATTATGTTTCTTAGTTTACTTTACATTTTCCCAACTTCTACTACAACCATAGACTACCCCCACAATCCATGTCATTGCCACTTCATACAGATCAGGTTACACTCACAATTGTCACCTGCATAGTACTGGCACTTTATCCTTTAGAAAATCTAGACTATTATTGTTTGTTACAATAGTACGAGTAGCTCTCGGCAAATTGACAGTATTTCCCCATGTTTGCACATGCTTTGTTGCCAGGAAACTTGCAGTTAGCTACTACAGGAGTAGTACCGGCATAATAGGCAAAACGAAGTCCATTCTCTATTTATTCGCAGTTTTATTATTGTTTCTTTTTCCTCATCCTGTTGATACTTCAATAATTGAAAATGAAAAGAGAAGGCTGTATGTTGTGTTCCTCACAGGTATTTTACGGAACAAGCTAAAGTAATTGCACACAAACAGGCATATTACACTATGTGTACCAAATTGATTTCATTGTTGTCTGCTTGTTTGAATTACCTATGTTAATTCTCTACATTAGAACGCGGAGCAACAATTGTTATTAATATTAAATTAAATCCTATACTCGTACACATGTTAATCAAATCTGAATTTATATTTGAGTTAAATGAAAAAAAAAATCCCTACGGTTAATATGATTTTTAGAGCATAGCTGATCGCTTTTTGGTACACAGTTCGGCTTGTACGAGTATCTAATTTCAAAAGCCCGCAATTTGGGAGGTGGATATTAAGAACGCATTAAAATCCCATTTTCCCGCGAATCAGGCTTATCACGTGAATGGAAATGGGTTTTTAATACAAATCAACAATGATGGTTGTAGGTGGGGAAGGGGTCTTTCAAAATCTCATAAAGTTTCATGTGATTATGTATTCCGTGATATGCATGCCAACTGGATTATCTCTCAGTGTCCCATCTGTGTAGGGGAGGAAATTATTAAAAAAAAGTTTCATTAAAAGTTAACAATCGAGATTGAACATTTCCTAAACCAAATCCTTAAAAAATCTTTGGCAGCAGTAATGGATTTCGTTACTGTTTTTTGGTAACCACCATGTTCGGTATTCAGAAATTAAAAATCGAAATGTACGTACTTGTTATAAACGAGAAGGAAAAAAGATGGAAAAAAGTACTCATTCATCAAGGAATTTGCAAATAAAGCCCTAAATGAACACTTTTATGTTATAAATGCTTCCATGAGAGACTATTACATGATCCAAGACAATGGTAATTCGTCGTTCCGAAACCAGGGAAATCCTTCAAACGAAAAAAAATCGTACAGACCGATATTGCGCCTGTCGATAATATCAAAGGTATTTGAAAAACTCCCATTGATTCGTTTAATCAAATCAACTTCAGAATTAAGCATTCCAGGTTTATAGAATGACCAATGAAATTGAAAAGACCATAGAAGGAAGAAAGATATGTTGTAGTATTCGGCAAGGCATGGTTCGAAAGATTTAAGTATAAGCTAGTACAGGTTCTTCTGGAATAATTATACAAGATTTGAGAATCATACCTTGCGAACAGACTTCTTCTTGTTAAACACGGAACCGAATACTCAGAATTTAAGAAAACCGCTGTCGGAATTCCGCAGGGAAGAGTTCTGGGTCCTGTTTTATTCTTACTCTACACATACCTCAAGAAGAAGGCACATTGTAGACACATTCGGCACGGACAATACGGCTATACTGACAACGAAAAGTTCAGTAAAGTCACTGAAAGGCTCCAACGAACTTTGGATAAAATTTGCGAATGGACAAAGACTTTGAGAATTGTTCTTAACGAGACCAAATCAACTCATGTTAACTTTACGTACACAAAAATAACCAACCTAAATATTTTCATTAAATTATAACAAATACCGTATGCAAAGGAGGCAAAATATCTTAAGTGGAAGCCACACGCTAGAAAGAAACGCAGCGAGCCCGAAAATAGATTGAGGCAAATGTTTGGCTACTTCGAAGATATTTCAAGTTAAGCATATAAACTGCTTTTACAAAGGGTTTTTCAATAAGGACATAACAATTTTGCATTTAAATAAAACAGAATAATTGAGATATCGGGCTGAAATTTATGCCAGGTGTAGTATACACGTCCACAAGAAAGGAGACCCTCTAAACTGCGCCAACTATAGAGGTATCAGTCTCCTGAATATTGCGTATAAGACCATGTCTGCTGATCTGATAGGTCCCTATCAGTGCGGTTTTAGGCCCGGTAAGTCCACGACCGATCAAATATTCACACTACAGCAGATCCTGGAGAAAACCCAAGAAGTCCAGATCGATACTCATCATCTTTTTATCGATTTTAAGGCCGCATATGACAGTATTGCCGCATATGAGACGAGCTATACAGAGCCATGTCTAGTTTTGGCATCCATACCAAACTTGACGATGACGATGGAGAACGCTCGCTGCTCCATAAGGGTTGGAAACAATCTCACCGAGACCTTTGATGTCAAAAAATGATTCAGACAAGGGGTGACGCGCTGTCATGTGACTTCTTCAACATCATTCTTGAGAAAATTGTGCGAAACTCGCAAGCCAACACCAGGGGCATAATTTTCCAAAAGTCTGTGCAACTTCTTGCATACGCTGATGACATTGACATTATTGGCACTGGTGCGTTTGCAAGTATTAATACAGAAGCGGCAAAAATGGGTTTAGTGGTGAATGAGGGTAAAGCAAAATATATGCTGTCAACAAGAAGGGACACACAACATCGAAGAATCGGACAGAACGTCACGATAGACAGCTACAATTTTGAGGTAGTTAGGGACTTTGTCTACTCGGCTCCGCTGTAAACTCTGCTAATAACACCTCAGCAGAAATCAAGCGAAGAATTACACTTGCCAACCGCTGCTTCTTTGCCCTAAGACGGCAATTGATTAGTAAGGCCTTGTCAAGAAATACTAAGGAGACTCTATATAAGACCCTTATCATCCCAGTCCTGCTCTATGGCGCAGAAGCATGGACGCAAGCAAAAGCGGATGAAGATCTTCTTGGTCGTTTCGAACGCAAAATTCTTCGAGTGATTTTTGGTCCCGTTTGCGTTGACGGGCTTTGGAGGAGATGATTTAACAGCGAACTCTACGAACTGTACAGCGACATCGACCTGGTCAGAAAAGTGCGCATCAGTCGTCCAAGATGGCTAGGACACGTAGAGCGAATGGACACCAACGCTCCGGCCCGAAGAGTCTTCGATTCCAACCCGGAGGGACAACGCAGTAGAGCAAGACCTCGCCTTAGGTGGCGCGTACAAGTGGAAGGGGACCTCAACCAACTTGGAGTGCGCAACTGGAGGCAGTTAGCCAAAGATCGCGCTAACTGGAGAGGCGTATTAGTTGAGGCCCAGGTCCACCCCGGACTGTAGCGCCACCTAAAGTAAAGTAAGTAAGTAAGTATACACGTCAAACTTTATTTAAATTTCCGGAGCTCGTCTAACGTTGTTGGTTTGTTGGTATAAACCAACGACTTAACGAAATCGCATGAGCGAGCTGGCCATTCGACCGGACCATTTCTCGATATTGCACGATTACCGAACTTCCCCTTCAATAGATCAATTGTTTGACCAACTCTGTGGCATGTGGCACCATCTTTTTAGAACCGCATATCACTGATGTCAAGTCCATCCAATTCTGGCCAAAAATAGTCAGTCTTCCAACATGGCACGATAGCGAACTCCATTGAACGCATCATGGCAATCATTTTCATCGACGAAAAAATACGGTCCAATCACACCTCCGGTATGAAATCTACACCACACGGTAACTTTTTCTGGATGCAATGGAGTCTCTTGAAGCACATGTGGGTTTGTTGCTGTCCAATAAGGCATATTTTGCTTATTAACAAAGCCATTCAGCCAAAAATGAACTTCATGGCTGAAGATGATTCTTCGATGAAATTCAGAATTTTCTTCAAACATTTGCAGAGCCAAATCGGAGAAGTTTCGGCGCTTCAAATGGTCACGAGGCTTCAGTTCTTGAGTTAATTTGATCTTGTAAGGGTGTAGGCCAAGATCTTTATTCAAAATTCGCCACAATGTGGATTGAGAGATTCCCAATTCCTGTGAACGGCGTGGAATCGACTGATTTGGCTCATTTTGAACTGAATTTAATAATTTATTGGATGATGTTTGATGATGATGTTTGCTTTTTGATTTTTCATAAACTGAGCGAGATGATGTGTAGATACTCAAAATAACAAGACAGAATATAGCGAAAAATTGTCAGCATTCACATTAGAAAAGCGTAAATTAATCTCTCTCACAGCACTCGTTCGAGGTGTTATCGGACCTGGTTACGCGTGCACAGTGAAATTCTTAAAGTCGTTTTTTAGCCACTCGTAAATGGTTGCTTTTTTCAAATATTCAAAATTCATGCGCATCGTCATCTAACTCTCTTTCGAACTTCTAAACTAATACCTATTCCATTTTCCTTTTACGTAATTACTGCGTTTATAGAAATCAAGGACATTGTGTGCTTGTGTGGGACAGATCATTTCTTTACGTTACAGTCAATCTGCCTCAGCCGCCTCATATCATTTGCGTTAAACAGCTCTTCCAGCATAAATACATTTACATAAGCAAATAATACTACAGTCTAAAATCCCACTTATGGAAATAATCAGACGCCTCATTAATACCTTATCTCTCAAGCTGTGGTTAAGTTGATAATAGTTTGCGTGTGACACTTACAAATAAACCACCACACCCATCAATTATGAGAGAATTATCCTTCATGCGTTGTCAGTTCGAAACGCACTGTGTCTGACTTCCAGACACTTAGTACATGGCCAACGCCCTATTACTGTGACCGGCTGTGTAATAAACATATCATCACCCTTAAAAACCACGCACCCCCACAAGGCCAACTACAAATGCATGTCTAATTGATGTTGGTCATCCGTCCCGCATTCCTCCCTTAGTTTATGTTGAAATAAGACTCTTTTAGACAGCCAACCCCAAAGTAGACCCCAGACAAAACATGTATGGGCGTATATCTTGACACCCATCCACTCTTAGGATAATTGCTTGTCATTTCTGTACGACCATTTTGAATTAGACTTTAGATTGCTTTGAACTCCGGACCAGATCTGTCCTTACATGTCCAATTCATTTAGTTTGTTGAATTGATTTGTTAAATTTTAATATCCATATCTGTCACAATAAATAATCGACATTTCCTTCGGAATACTCGTACATTCACAGTCCAGGTACTTTATCTTCAACGCAAATTGTAATACTCATATTAATTTCGCTATACCAGATTGCGACACTCGTCATCCTGGGTGGTATACAGGACCGAAAACACATAAAATCGTTTATTCTTGACATTTTGACAGGTTTTCTCTTTTCATGGATTTTTCGTCCTTCACCTGTAAAGCGAGGACTCTTTTTTTTTTATGTATTCAGGAGAAGTGAGCAGAGATTTAAATAAATAAATAAAGAAAAAAGCGAATGCCTATTGTGATTTCAAAGGCGGATACTTTTATCGATTACACGATTATGTAGATGAGGTTATTTAAATTTGTAAGTAAGACATTTTTGTAGGCGTTATTTCGTAAAAGCAGCAGGACACTCTTAAAATGAATAAATTGAAAGTAATGTTAGGCTACATGATTCGAATGTCAATGTGCGTTAATTTTTTTTGGAATAGTATAAGATCGGGTCTGTTGCCTTGTCAGCCTAAGAAAATGCATGAAATTGGTTGCTGCACAGTGGATCCTAATCGATTGGTATTTCGATTCTTTAGAGACATCGGAGCTACTAATGTAATCCTTCATGGTCTTTGTAGCTTGCAATAGTGAGAGTCTAAGACACAAATTCTTAACAGATTTGCAAGTATTGGGGGAAATATTGGTTTTATGAAAATTTTCGATCTCGTCTGTATCCCAAGTAACAAATGCAGGTCAATGTATTTTTACAGCTGTTTTATAAAGCTATTATCTTTAACTGGAGATCCCGAAGTGCTTTTAGAACTATTATGCCGCTGATGATGATGATTTTTTTTAGTTTAAGAGTACTTTTTTAATTTAACAATTTTATAGCTCCTTTTAGAATACCTCTTTTTTTCGTGGGTAGGTGAAAAATCTTCATAGACACGGTGCTCATAATAGTGTGAGATTTTTACTCATTAAACAACACCTCCCTTCTACTGGTTTAGTACGACAAAGTTTCCTTACCAAGTAATTTTAGTTTCAAAAATATTCGCATTGGGCAGGTAGCTTTCCAGCAAAAGCATCTGCTAAAACTCGCTATTAAATGCGGCTGGTCCTTATTGCGCTAGATCGAACGGTTTCGTTCTTTGTAGTCGGCGCACAAGGTTTGTCTCGTCCAGAATTTGGAGTATAACGTTGTTGCAATGACAATGAAGACAAATACGGAGTTTTCGAGCAAAGTTCGATATTTCGTCATCGACGGTAGTTACTCCTAAGTAACTGTGGATATCATTGATTCTGATATACCATGGGGCATTTACTATGACTCTTAGCACTTTGTTTTGAAAAGATTGTAGGATATCTCTATTGCTTCGATTGGTACAACCCCAAAGTTGTATACCATACGTCCAAAAGGGTTTAAGCACTTGCTTGTACAAAAGCAGTTTGTTATATATGCTTAATTTGGAATGTCTTCCAAGTAGTCAATACTGAAACTATTTTCAAGTTCGTCGTGTTTCGTTTTAACGTACGACTTCTATTTAAGTTTCGCATCTAGTGTTGATACCTTGCCTCGTTTGCATACGGTATTTGTACCGAGTTAATGAAAATGGGTAGGTTCAGGTTGTTAATTTTTTTTGTAATTAAAGTTAACATGAGTTGTTTTGGTCTCGTTGAGAGCAATGTGCCAAATCATTGTCCACTGGCAAATTTTGTCCAAAGCACGTTGGAGCTTTATAGTTGTTGACTCGACTGATTTATCTATTGTTAGTATAACCGAATTGTCCGCGAACGTAGGTACGAGAATGCTTTCTCCTTGCGGTATATTTCGAGTGCACAGTAAGAACAAGACCGGACCAAGAACACTTCCTTGCGGTACTCCGGCAACGATTTCTTTAAATTGGGAGTATTCCGATCCGTGTTTAACAAGGAATTGTCTGTTCGCAAGGTAGGATTCTAAGATCTCATGTAATTGTTGCGGAAGAACCTGTCTTATCTTAAACTTCAAGCCTTCATGCCATACCTTGTCAAAGGCTCCAGAAAAGTGTTAGAACATATTTTTTTCTATTTTAAGGTTTTCTCTATTTCATTTGTTATTCTATAAATCTAATCAATTGTGGAATGCTTTGTTCTGAAGCCGAATTGATAGTCAGTCGGTTGTAGGCACTTTAACAAAAGCTTTTCAAATACCTTAGATACTATCGGCAGGAACGATATCGGTCTGTGCGATTTTTTGTCGTTTGGAAGCTTTCCCGTTTTTGAAACTATTATAACCTCGACGACTTTCCATTGCCTTGGAACGTCTGATAATCTTAGCGAGGCATTTATAATATGAAGAAGCCTCATCAGGGCTTTCTTTGGCAATTGTTTGAGGATCTGTCCGCTTATTAAGGAAACTGAACCTTAATAATTAGGTAAAGAATAACAGGTAATATAAAAATAAAATAAAATAAAATATCTGTTACCAAGTGGGAACATCGGTACAAACATATTTTTCTACACAGCACATCTTTTTTTAACAACAAAAATTTCTTTCAATAGATGAGATGGTCTCCCGGTAAGTTTCGAATGCGGCAGTTCACCCTGTCAGCTCGAGTTGTTTTTTGCTTTGCCACAATTGGCGGGGTTGACTGGGACTAATTTAGCCAGAGTAACCTTTGTAAAGCAGATGATGAACAGATTTAATTTCATTCCAATACCTTTATTTTCTGCAATATTTATTGTGAACTACCCGCGACACTTTGTCTCTGCATTATTTTGACTAAGCCGAATATGAGAAAGGGATCTCTCCTATCGAAAGCTTCGCGATGACCTTGTGGTGGTTGCGCATGTATCTAGTAGATTTAGCGTATATTGGCTCTTTTTATAGCACTGAACTGATTTGAATTCTTTTTCGTTAATTTTTTGAGATTTTTCTCGAAAGCTGATGAATTAAAAATATCGGATTAATATGTACTTGTAACTAGATTCGTGGAATCAGGTCATCAGCACCTTTTATTTGGTGTTCGAATATAAACCCGACGTTCACTCTAACCTGGAAAACTTTATTGTTTTTCTATTTTTTTCAAAATTTCTGGTTAACTTTCTATGTCAAATGATTTAAAACTTATAAGGCTATGCACAAGAGACAAACAGACAACTCATAATAATTGTTCTTTTTTTTACTTTTTTTTGTAAGGGTTTAAGAAAAGTGGTGACTTAGAGCGAAAACTACTCTTAGAATAGACCACCTCGTTAAGGAAACGTTTCACTACTGCACCACACGTAAGAAGAGATATTATGAAAACTACCGGTACAGACATCTCCGTGACAATAGTTCAAAGACGGCTTAACGAAGCAGTTTTGTTCGCCTACCGGACGATGAAAGAACCACTTCTTAAACCTATTATAAAAAAAGGAGTCTAAAATCGGCACGTGAAAGACTAGAACCCGAGATGACTGGTTCAAGGTCATATTCTCAGATAAGTTCAAATTCAACCTAGAATTTTCAGACGGTAAGTTCACAGTTCGACGTCGAACGGTTGAAGGAAGAATGTGTAACAGCTCGTCCGAAAAAAGTCCAGAGCTTTCATGGTTTGGGAAATCATAACTGCCGGTGGAGTTGGCACTCTTCTGATAGCGGATGGGTCCATAAATGCTGTTAAATACAAAGAGGTTGTAGAAAATGGAGTGGTTCCCAATCTAGAGGAAGTGGTCCAGTTCTACACGGGTGTTGTGTGCTAAGACCGTAAGTAAACCATTTATGGCATTTTTAATCTATTTTATCCAATTATTTTTCTCGGTTCAAAGTTACAAAGAAGATTTGGGTATAAATTCACTCCATTGGCCCGGAAACAGTCCAGACATGAATCTCATTGAGCACGTGTGATATCGAATGGATGTAAAATTAAAAAACAAAATCCAAGAAAATTGCAGAAATAGACACATCCACATCCAAAGAGGGTTGGAGATTTTATAAAAGCCAAATGCGGCCAAATACCATATTAAAAAGGGATTTATTTCAATTCTTACAAAACCAACAAAATTAGTGTTAAATTTACATATTTTGTACGTTAAAAAACAATAAAACACACGGACTATAAATTAATTTTTAAAGGCTTAAAATTCCTAACGATTTTTTTCTGGAAAAATACGATCCTAGTGTTGGTTTTTCAACGGCGTTAAATCGGATGATCTGGGCGGCCAATTCTGATCACCAGAAAGGGAAATTACTCGACCGGGAAATAACTCATGCAGTAATTTAATTGTTTCTCGGGCTGTATGACATGTCTTGTTGAAATCACATGTCATCCACATCCATATCTTGCAATTTGGGCACAAAAACTGGATTATAATGTCGCGATAGTGAGCACTATTAACTGTTATTGCCTGGCCAGCCGCATTTTCAAAGAAGAATGGAACGGATGCCTCCAGGCAAAAATCCGCATTAAACAGTAACACGTTGTCGATGCATTTGTTTCTCAACAATCACTCGTGGATTTCTGAACCCCAAATTTGACAATTTTGACGATTAACAGCAGGCTTCAGTTCTTGAGTCAATTGCACTTTGTATGCATAAAGATGTAAGTCTTTGGTGAGAATACGCTGTAGAGAGCTTCTCGAAATCCCCAATTCTTGACCACGGTACCGAATTGATATTTTCCTGTTCTCAACAACACTCTCACGAACTGCTTCGATGTTTTGTGTTGAACGACTTGTTGAAGTGTCTAAGATCACTAATTGATCCAGTCTCCCTGAATTTTTGAATTAATCTCTTCACAGTTGATGAAGTTAAATCGCTATTTCGACCATATTTTGTACGAAAATTGCGAACTGTATCTGGTAAATTCTCATTATTTTTAAAATATTGCTCAACAATAAAAACGCGTTGTTCTTACTCCAATTTTAATCACCCTGAACTGTCAGCTGTCACGCTGTCTTGTTTTTCCGTTGGCACCGTTGGGACACCCTTTATAACATTTACATTCTTTTCACATACTTTCGAATCACGGGATTTTCCCGGGATAGTTCTGATTTTTTCCCGAAATCGCGGGATTGTGAAAACCCTTGAAAATGAGAAACCTTAATGCCCACATCATAATTTGTCAACCATTTTTTTTTACTTTTAAACCTTACCGTAACTATAGATCTATAAAATTCAATAAGGGAAAATCGATAATACTTCAAATTTGAGCTTTAAAATAAATTCAGCAACACCTGTAATAATACCTCATCCATCATTATTTGTTTTGACATTTCCATCCTTCCCTTTTCTTTCATCGGAAAAGCAGAATGTAAAGAAACATCAGCAGCAATATTTGACAGGATGTCTGATGATGTTAGCAAATAGCTTTACCTTATGTGCTTGTGATGAAATGCTGAAGGACAGAGTGGAACCATTTTCCCAAATAACTTTTTCGTGTTCTGCTAACGTTTTATTAAAACACAATTAAGTCTCTCACACCTACAAACAAATAATTGAAAACATTGAGCCAACAAAACCTATAAAATGAGAGAGCAGTTAAACGGACTAACAACGGTTCACAAAAAATAAATACCCACAGGCTACATGACACGTGGAAAAAGTGGATAACCCACGCATATCAGTGGTAATGTGTTATTTTTTCGGTAAAGGATATTCCGGAAAAAAACAAAATTAAAACTAAGAGAAACCCTACAAAAAAAAAAAAAAAAAACAAAGGTCCAATGTAAATCGACAGCAGTATGTGCCATGTACACAACACCCTCTCCCATCTCCTCTTGAATTCAGGACGTGAAATATTTTGGAAAACAGGAAAACGCTCAGCTTTTCCCAATTTTTTTTTTTTTTGTACTCTGCTCTCCTCTCTGTAATTTTCCTTTATAATTTGATATCCTTGCAAAATATGAAATAAAAGGCAGCAAAAAGCAAAAAAAGCAACGAGCTCACAATACCATTACTGTGCTCAACGTGACAATCATAAGGTAACTCTCAACCGCTTCCACAATTTGGGTTGACTGTGCACATTCTACGAGTGTAAGAGTATGTACTATAGCCTCATAGATGCACGTACGGCGTATTTGGTTAGTCTGAGAGCGAAAAAAAAAAAAAAAAAAACGAATCAAATGGAATGGAATACATTTAGGGATACGCATCGGTATATGAATATTGAGTTCTCACATCTTCTGCAAAAAAAAAAAAAAAAAATAGAGATCTTCAAACGTCGCTGAACGTGATATCATATTCGCATTGTTATCTTATACATTGAGAAAATTAGTTTCATAAAATAAAAATGTGCAAATATGTACTCGTACATATTATTTTTCATGCGCTAAAGTGCATGCATGTGCATAATGGGCTGCACGTGTATCACCGATCAGTCTACAAGGATGTCGCTGAAAACTATCAACACCAAGCCTGTGACGGGTGTTTTGAGTTATATTCAAGTTTTAGACGAACGTAAGCTTTATAGATTGTAGCCAAGTGCGCAGGAGTGAAGAACCGTTTGCTAGGCATTTTGCACCATCTTTTGCAGCGTCAGTAATCTGCTGGTTCCATGCCAAGCCATTAAATTTCTCAACATCAAATATAATGTACCCCATCTATTATGTTCAAAACGGTCTTGGGTGCACCAGACCAGATTCTGGGCGAATGAATGGGTTATAAATTAAGGCCAAATCAGACGGAGTAAAATATTTCTTGCACCGTTTAAGAAATCCTAGACATTTTGCAGCATTTTTGGCGACTTCGATAGAAAAACTGAGGGTACTGTCGTCAGCGAAGAAATGGATTGGATTAGAAGTTGCAGACAAGAGATCATTTACAAAAATAAGAAAGAGAGTTGGAAACAAACCAGAACCTTGAGGAACACCAGCATTTAGTTGGTGAATTGCAGACTTGACGATAACTTATATTGAACGCCCTGAAAGGTAATTTCTAATCCTTTGAAGAAAAGACTCATCGACGCCATATGCACGTATTTTCGACAAAGAGAGCCCGATGCCAAACTTTGTCAAATGCCTTTGAAATATCAAGCACAAGGATCTTAGTTTCGCCGAAATGGTCGAGAGATTGGCTCGGTGAGATATGCCATCAAACCACCAGTGGACCTGTTGCTACGAAAACCAGTTTTCGTGAATCGAGATATTTCATAAGCTGACGATTTAGTAGCGTTTCCATGACCTTGGAAAGAAAGGACGTAAGTGCAATGGGTCGGTAATTGGACAGGGAGGAAGATTCGCCTTTTTTAGGGACGGGCTGGACAAATGCTGTTTTCCATCTACTCGGAAAGAGCCCTAAAGAATAGGATAGACAGAAAAGATTACGCAGAGGTTTTGCCAGCGTAGAAGAACACCTCTTCAAAACTATTGGGGGGGGGGGGGGGGGGGGGATACCTATGGACCAGCGGATTTGTGTATGTTAAGACCTTTGAGTACTCCTGCAACTGTACGAGTGCGAAAGTGGACTTGTCCCATGGAAAATTTGACGCTCTCAAATACAGGTGGAGACAAAGCATTATCTGGAAGCGTGGAGTTCGCTGCAAAGTGCAGCAAGCAGACTGGGTTTGTCTAAGGAGCTGACAGCTGGAATGTCATTGTAAATGAACAGGGATGACAGACGAGGAAGAATTTTCAATATTTTTGACGAATGACCAACAAAATTTTACTACCTTTGGTCCTTTGTAGGATTTTTTGCCTCAATTTTTGGTCATGTAAAAAATTTGCACGTCGAATATGGGAATTGCAGTCTTTTCTGGCTTGTTTAACCTTCTTTCAGTTTTCCTCAGATTCGTTGGCTTTATAAGATCGAAAACTTACTTCTCTCAACCTGATAACCTCCTTACAGCTCTGGTCAATGATGTTATTGACGCGTTGAACATAACTCGATTGCTTGCACTCCAATTAATGATTGTATCAATGTCACAGTTGAGTTCGGTGGACATTTGCTGCCGCTGAGACTCGGCGGTTTGGGGCCGTAACCGTTGTGTCTTTAGGCAATAGGCGAAGTCAAGAGTACTGTCATCCGCAAGGGAATAAATCGGAAAGGAGGTCATTGATGTCATGTAGAAGTTTCTTCGTAAACTTAATCGTTTCGGAGATATCCAAGAAATAAAGTTTGAGTGTTATTTAAAAAGTTCACCTTCATTTATCTCGAAAATGGTTGGAGATAGTAGACAAACGCTCAGAAGCAAATTTGTAGGAAGTTTAAAGACAAATTTTTATGGTGACATTGAATGTTCATGCTTTTGAGGATATGGAACAAACTTACTTTATCTTGTATATGAAGTTGTTAATTTTTAAACATGTCGACGTTTTGAATGGAAAACTGCTAATGGAAAGTAGGTCGATTTTGTAGAACGTAAAGACGATACAAAGCATGCCAAAGTGCGTGGGCTTTTTTTTCTTTTAATATGCACAACTTCGTAACATTGTTCCGCCAGAAATCACGGCGTAGAAGAATCACTAGTGTTGCAGATTAAAGCAGTGCTGGTGAACAGAACATTGATTATAGATTCAGATTATGGCCAGGAATAAACAGGGGCTGCCCGCAAAGCGGTGTTCTGTCTTGACCCTCTATTGAACACACTCAATAGTTCTAACGTCTACGCTCAAGTATATGCAGATGATGTCGCCGTTCTGTCTGTCAGATCATGCCTAGCGACTGACTGCTCTAAGGTGCAGATGGTCCTAGACGCAATCGACCATGGGCTATCAGTTAATCCTCTCAAAACCGAGGTGGTTCTCTATACGAAAAGGAGGAAATTGACTGGACTGACTCAACCAGTGCTAATAGGCGTCACTATCCAACTCTCCAAGTAAGCTAAATATTTAGGAGTAATTTTAGACAGTAAACTTCTATGAACGAAACATGTCGAGCTGAAGACTTCTAAAGCGCTGTCAGTCCTCTGGCAATGCAAAGGTGTTTTCGGCAAGACTTGGGGCTTGTCGCCAAGGAAAGTGAATCCACGTAGGTTTTGTCAGTGTCCTCGGTTAGGACTTCCATTGACGATTGGGTTTTCAATAAATACAATCGAAGGTGGTATGACTCTCCAGGATGCAGGTAGACTAAACAAATGGTCCCCGTCGTCTATAAAAAATTCCCGGCATTCTTGCTATCTCTTAGCAGAAAAGACTGCAGACGACTTACTGGCTACTTTGCATTTGCCAAGCACCTCCATGTGCTAGGTTTGAGTCTACGACTCCTGTGGAGAGGGCGATGACAATGCGGGGAACACTTCCTATGTGATTGTCCTGCCCTTGCGCGGATCTTCGGTGCTGATGTGGTGAGTGCTGATGACCTAAGCTCTTCACCACTGAAGACGAAAAAAAAACATTAAAATGGAGTTCTCTGAATAGTAGTACAATGGTTCTGTTTTGAATTTGAGTGCTCCAGTAGGGTGTGCCCGCCCAGACAAAAAGGAACATCGTTGGTTCAAATTTTACACAGGTACTGATGTATGTCACATATGTAACAGGCGACTTTCTGGTAACAAAACATTAAAAAATGGTTTTGCCATATGGAAGTCATGTATGGTTCTCCTTACCTATATTTTATGCAAGACAATCACTCTGTACTGCTATATAATCGAAGTTTAAAAATCGATATCTTATCGATTCTAAGCCACTGCTGAGTTGTTTTGGCTTCATATGCTGGAGCGGAGTTTTGTTGAAAAAGGGTATTCGTTAAGCCTCAGATTTGACTCGTTTTCACAAAATGGAGAGCAGAAACTCCCTGATTTAATACCTCCACCAAACCATTACCGATGCAGAATGGTGGCCGCGCTGAACCCTAGGAACTGTATTTTTTGCTTCTTTAGATGTCCTGCATAAATTTGATCGTAACTTAAAAACTTACTCGACGGTGAAAATCTTTTCGCCCGTAAAAGGATATTTTGCTGGCCATTATCCGCGTGCCAGTGCAAGAGTCACTTGAATCTTTCAAGGCTAATTTGCTTTAAATTAGGTGTCAATAGATGTTCAGTTGACCGACGAAAGTCTTTCATGTTTAGACTATACCGAGCCTTGACATGGATCTGGTGGATATGTCCAGCTCACGCGACATAGTTTTCTGTTTTCGAAGGGATTTGTTCGAATTCACTCGCGTACTGCTTTAACAACCGCACTCGTACGGGCAAAGCGCAGACTACTAACTCTTGGTCTGTCTTTTAATCGAGACGGTTTAAAAAATCGACTTATAGCACGGTACACCAGCATTATGCAATGCTATGACAGCAATACGATTTTCTTTCATACCCCACTCTGCGATAACCAATCTGAAACTAAACTGAGTTATATTTGTGTCGTTTTATAGTATGTGTTATAAAACAAAGTTAACTCTATTATTCCTAATGTAATCTGGTCTAAGAGCTTGCGCTGGAAGTTTTGTAACAGAATTTACGGTAGGACTAGGTATATTAAACGCAATTTTGGTGAATGATATATTTATTATGAGCAAACAATAGAGTACCAATGACAGAAGGAAGGAGGGAGAATAATAGTTTTCTTTACCACACCCTGTCTTTTTACAATTCAAATCGGGTTTCGGTGTTTATTCCCGAAGTCTCTTCAATAAATGTGCAAGCTTCAGTTTTCAAGCTGAGTGCGTTGAAAGACGCGAAAAGATGCACTCACATTGGGAAACAGTACAAAAAGGAAAAATATATTATTTTTTCGAACACCCTGTACACAGTTTTACCTCATTTTCCAACGGAATTAATTAATCGAAGAGGTTTATTAGAGCCCAATTAATACACTCACAGTCTTTAAAGCCTTGCGCACACCGATGTCGATTTTGGAGGAAGCGATTAGTGACATTCACATCAACGCTTACAAAGAAATGCGGTACGCGGTAAATCGTAACCAGCGACATCTACCAAATTGAACACCTAAACGCGACGGTGATTGCGTACCGCTGAGGAATATCGTGTTCAAGACTACTACGCTATAACGCTGAAGCTAATCATCCGACAAACAATAATTATGGGGATTTTTTTCTTCTACAATACTCATCATAACTACACCCCGCCCAACAAAAAAAGCCGCATACGGGTTTTCCATTTTTTTGCGCTAATTACCTTCAAAGGGATTCGCCGAATTATATTTTATTGCTTCCGGGTTAGGTAATGCACATTTTGGAATGTGTCGGAATTCATTCTGGCAATATTTAACAGTGCGTGCAGTTGTATTTCTTAAATAAAAGTGAAAAGAGTATATCGCGATGTCTAAAAGGGTACAATTGAGTAAAGAAAATAAGGCAGTTATCGTCGCCTTATCCAAACAGAATCAGTCATTTCGTGAAATTGCTCGACAAATTGGATCCAATGAGAGTTCTGTAAGAAGATTCTGTAACAAATATCGTCGGGATCACAATCTGGACAGAAAAATTGGCACAGGATTGAAGAGATGTACCACTGTTCGGGAGGACCGGGAAATGAAGAGGCTAAGCTTGAGAAACAGATTTAAAAATGCATCAGAGTTAAGAGCTGACCTGCGAGAAGCTACTGGGGCTGAAGTTAGCGTCAGAACTATCCAGAATCGTCTCAACGAGATGGGTTTGCTAGCAAGGAGACCAGCGAAAAAGCCACTTCTGACCAGCAAAATGAAGAAAACGCGCCTTAGCTGGGCTAAGGAAAGGCAAAACTGGAGTGTTCAAGATTGGTCAAATGTGGTGTTCTCTGATGAGTCCAAGTTTAACCTAATCGGACCGGATGGGAAGCAGATAGTTCGTCGTAGAAAAGGGGAACGCTACAGCGACGAATGCATAGCTCACACCGTAAAACATTCTCCTTATGTTATGGTGTGGGGATGCATCACCGCAATCGGAGTTGGATCTCTAATTATGCTCGAGGGCACTGTTAACGCCATGCAGTACAAACAAATTATCTTAGATGGTGTTGTACCGAGTATGGAAATGATAACAGCAGAAACATCAAAACCAATTTTTCAAGATGATTCAGCACCTTGCCACCGGGCAAAATCTGTGAGTAATTCAAGGATTTTTTTTTTCATATTTATGGGTGTTTTGAAAATCTTATGATTTTAATTTTTAAATTTCCTCCACAGATTAAAACTTTGAAAGAAGAATTAGGAATAGAATCCCTAATTTGGCCGGGAAACAGTCCAGATCTCAACCCCATCGAAAATGTCTGGGCTCTTATGGGAAAGAAGATCCAAGATAAAAAACCAAAAACCATGCGGCATCTAAAGAGCATCATTGAAGAAGTGTGGTTCAATGAAATTAATAACAATTACCTCGGTAATCTCTATGCCTCCATGCCAAACAGGGTTCATGACGTTGTTAGGGCGAAGGGTGGTGCTACGAAATACTAGAATCATTTTTTTAGAATTATGAAAGTCTTAAATTATGTAAAAAGGTTTCTTAGTTAATAAATATATGAAAAAAGAAATTTGCTTTTCAAATTGTTGCTCTTTTTTTAAGTTATGTATATTGATAGTACTTGGGTAATATCTGATATTTTGTAGTCTGATCTTCACGATCATTACTTTTTTTCAATTAGGCTACGAAATGTTTGTCAAATTAGGGAATGTGTTAACTTAAATGTTAAACATCAAAAATACAAAGTGACTACGCAGTGATTAGTCATCATTTATTGAATTTCTTCCATTTAGTTAAAAATTACCATGTGCGGCTTTTTTTATTGCGGGGGGTGTATCTTTGCCCTAGGACGTACCATAGAGAAAATACATATGACGAAAAAAGCGAAGAAGAAATATTGCGTTAGGAGCCATTTTTTTCAATATGACAGCGCTAGTGAGACGAAAAAAGCGAAGAAGAAATATTGCGTTAGGAGCCATTTTTTTCAATATCAGCAAGATTATGACCTCGACGGTGTATAAACAACTTTTTGATGTAAGGGAATCAGTAAAGACGTACCACTGAACACAGACCACAGAAGAACTGTGAAATATGTTTTGTATATAGTATGCATGTAGTTTTTCAAGGAGTTGAGAGAACTATTGGGATAACGCAGAAGGGCGATAGCACTTGGTTGTCAGCCGATAACTTCACACGGACCGGAGAACTTAAGCAACAAAGAAACGAGATTGAATTACAGTACCGCTTGAACGAAAAACTTTATTAATGCTCTGGCTGAATACTCGTAACTTATGAAGTCACAAATATATACGTGCAACTAAAACGTGTACAGAATCACAAAAGCTGATAGGTGAACTGCGTCAACTGCTTCAGTACCCAGACAAAATTTGTCTGCCAATTTTTAAATGAAGGACATATTTTCCACCATTAACGACATTTATTCGATACAGTGGTATCGATATCTTTTCTTTCGGGTGAAGTAAGGAAATAATTGCCAGGCCTCCAAATAAATGCAACTCGACACCAGAGTCTTATTCATTGATAACTTGTTCGATAATATCTTTGCTTAATGCCAATTTAATGAATAGAAATGTTTTACAGGACGAAATCTCTCAGTAGATAGTTATACACTTTTTTATTATCTGGTTTTAGAGCAAGGTATTGCTACTCGTAAATTAAAATTAAAAAAAGAAAATTGCTAAGTTGTAGGAACCCCGCCAGGCTATTAGAAATAATATTAAAATCAAGGCGGATATTCATTATAAATATATACGTAGAAGTTGTTGTACATGTATGTCCTATGAGCAAAACGTTATTGCATCGTTTAAAAAGTTACGTCGCTTTCGACAGGTATGTGCCGGAATACATTACCTTTCAAATACCTGCCCACACCCAGCATTCTGAATAATGTAGTCTAACTACATTGGAAAAAAGATCCAATTTTGTACACAAAACAGGTCGTAAACCTCATGAAAGTAGCTCGTAATTGAAAGTCATAAAAGGTACCCGCCAAACCGTGACCGTGTTTGGAGTTACGCTCGATTGTGCCCACCTTCCGACCAATGACACTGTTACAGCTCCTTTAATCTGCCATCCATTTTACGATAACACATCGCTCAAACAACCACCATACCCGGCCAGGCCCTTTCTAAACAATTTCCATTCAGTAATTTTATTTCATCGATACAGTAATTTTTTTCCTCCTCGTATCCGCTTTCCAGGACTTTAAACGAGCGCCTCATAAACGAATCAAGCACCTCCGACGAACTTTATTACCTCCGGGAGTTCAGCGTAAAAAAAGGTACAATCTCAAAACAAATGTGTGCATCCAGCCGCCCTTTACCATCATGCCATCCTGAAGGGTATCCCCCCCCCCCCCCCATCACGCATTCACTGCTCACCTTTGCCTTATCTTTACGTTTGACTCTGATGCTCTAAACAGCTTTCAAAGAGCACAAACAAATTATAACAAACACGGAGAAAAGAAAAACTCATTTGAGATTCAATTTATTTCCATCGTAAGTTCGCTTTTAAGGAAATTTTTTTTTTTTTTTTGTTCTTCTTGTATCCGAAACCGCCTACAATTTGTTCGACTCTAGATATTGAAATTTTGTGCCAAAGGACTCTCACCTTCTTGAATGTGTCTGAAAAATGTTAGGTATAAGGGAAATAAATCCCTCCTCGCGTAGCTGGTGTGTAGGAGAATTTAAGGATCCCGTATTCAGGAATCAGACTGATTTGTGGATGACATGATTTTTTAAGGTTTGATGGAATCACTGGAGCGACTGCGTTTATGCAAAAAGCCATAGCTATCTTTCTTTCATTTTCAAATATTTTCCGCTAACAGCTTTGGCTTTTAAATCATCGATGAAGCCCTGTGGGGATGTAGAATGAGGCATCTACACCGATAGGATGTCGAAAGTATATATCACGTTGATATGGTTTCCTTTTAGTGCTATAAGCGGAAACGCGCAGACGGGAAATTCATGTAACATTGATACTCTATCTGTGGTTGATTCCGTTCTGAGTTGGAGGAAACTCATGAGTGAAATATGTGATGAAGTACAACTTCGGAGCCATAGTCAAGTCGAGGACCTGAGAGACTATAATTTCTCGGGCAAAACTCATCGGAGTGAGAGGAAGAATTTCCTTTAATCTTTTTCCTTTAGACTTTTTTTTTTTTGTCATCCCTGGCATCAATCCAAAACTAAACGAGATCTTTGAACTTGTAACGCTCTGCTGGAATGAATAACTGGTACACGCTACATACATACTCTTATGTACGTATATTTTTACCTATAGAGATACCATTGCAAATGGTCTCCGAGCGGAAAAGAATATCTTTATGTGGGTATTATATTCAGGTGCTGGATGCTATTTCTTTTTCCATCTTGTGCTAGATAAATAGTTTCACAATTTTTTGACATTTTGATAGGTATGGCGGTGGAGTTCGAAAAAAAAAATGAAAATTAAGTCCTCCGGTCAAGAGGTTATTATGTGCCAAGCCAGTCGACCATAGAAGCCCACATAAACGTGTGGAATTTCTCTGACACTCATTTTGTGCTGAGGTTACACGTGACAAAGTCAAACTTGCAAACTGAAAACACCAAAAATTCTATGAATGTACGTAGGTGACATGAGGTGTTATAAATAGAGTTTTTAGAAATATTAAGGATAGGATTTGTCATTAAATTGGAATAGGTGACCTCATAAGGAATTTTTAGATGAAAGATACAAAATGTCACTGGCACTCTTTTAGTAAATTTGTTGTATGTACTTATGTACGAGTATAGTGGAAAAAAAAGTGATTTTTAATAAATACGAGTATGATGGGAAAAGCAATTATTTGATTAAAATGTCCTCCAGAATTTTGGAACAGCTGCGAAGAAGTAGCTAGCAATATGTATTAAGATGAGAGGAGATACTTATTTAAAAGTGAAGTGGCCAGAAGAGAACTCTTATGTTCCTAAAGTTCTTGAGAAGATGAGCAATGTCAAAACAAACACAGATGAGTAGGTAAATAGAAGTGGAGTTTCAAGACATTTCACTCGTTCTAAGCACTATTAGCGGTTTGGTTATGGGAAAGTAACGCACAAATATTAAAGCTCTGAAGCGACAAACAGTGCCTCGGAAATGTAAAGATAATGAGTTGACGAGTGTCGACTTCTCTCGATTCACAGACTCACTTTTGAGCAGAAATTCATGTGGTATAAAATCGACACTCTGGAACTAATTGAAAATATTGTACTATTCTTGAGAGTATCTCTTACCGGAAAGAAGCAAACTGATAATGAAGAAGAAGAAGTACAACTTATATAGTAAAGTAGTTGCTGCACATAATTCAGTACATTACAGCGACATTATCATTATAACTGGGGATCTAAATACCTATTAGTCTATCATCATTCCTTCTAAAAAGAACTACTAGAACGACTGATAGTATTGACACACAACTACTGTCCGCAGCTCAACATGCATACTGTAAGGGTAAATCAGTAGAAACAGCATTGCATACTTTAGTCAATAAGATCGAGTACACTTCTAGATATTGAAGGCGCTTTTAAAAACGTCTACTCATCTGCGATAATCAAAGCACTGTCAAATCTGAAGATAGATAGCTCACTTGGCGAGCTGATTAATTTACTGCTTACTAGTCGGATTATCAACTCAAAGATGGGTGGGACATCTGTCAGCAGGAGTACGGCTCAAGGGGGCATCCTATTATCAGATCTTTGGAATTTGGTGGTCAATGAACTACTGATAATCCTGGAAGCTGAGGGTTGCGAAGTTATCGCCTATGCGGACGATGTTGATATAGCAGTCTCTTAAAATCTTACAAGAGCTCCTACAAAATGCTTTAAATAAGCTATATAGATGGATAGCTCGGTGTGGTCTAGGAGTGAATCCCCACAAAACTGAACTAGTCCTCTTCTCAAGGAAATATAAAATCCCAACTACTGACCCTCCATCCCTTAATGGAACAAGCTTAACTTTCCGAAACGAAGCAAAATATCTGGGTCTTATTGTGGATAGGAAACTAAGCTGGAAACCTAATATACAGGAAAGAGTTGAGAAGCCACTATCGCACCTTTCTCTTGCAAACAAGCCATTGGGAGCAAATGGGGATTACATCCCAGATTATCTCACTGGCTCTATATCTCGGTCATTAGACCGATCCTTATGTACGGAGTAGTTGTCTAGTGGATTGCCTTGGATAAGGCGATAAACCAGAAGTCATTAAGCAAAGTCCAACGTTCAGCTTCTCTGTGCATTAGCGGAGCACTGCGGACGACACCTTAAGCAGCAATGGGCATTCTTTTTAATTTAACACCCCTCGACATTTATGATAGGCAAATGGCAGCTAACTCAGCTATTCGCCTTAAAGCTATTTAACAGTGGCCCAAAAAAGTATATGGCCACGCCTCCATCTTAAACAAGTTTAATATCTTCCCTGAAGACATTGATTACACCATGCCCAAGTTAAATTTTGACAAAAACTTCCAAGTTACCATCCCTTCCTGGGCATTCTGGGAAGAAGCTGGTTTTACGGAATATAAGTCGGTACATTTTTATACCGACGGTTCAAAAACTAACGATGGGGTGTCTTCTCTGATAGGCTTAATTTAAACGTCTCTTTTCGTCTCCCAAAAAACTGCAGCGTGTTCTAGGCGGAGATAATGGCAATAAGGGAAGTCTTGTCTTGGCCAAAGAAAAACGTGATATCAACCGCTGATATCCGCATCTTTTCAAACAGCCAAGCAGCAATCAAATCCTTGGAATCATCCTCAATAAATTCTTTAACAGCTCTAGACTGCCGGTTGTCTCTTATAGAGATGGCGGAGCAGTTTAAGGGCATAGGGATATTTCAGGGAATTGTAAGACTGACGAACTTGTCGGACATGGAACATAAATAAGCCTCCTTCCGGGCAAAGGTTCACTGGATATGATGATCGCTACATGCAAACTTAAATTAAAGCTGGATGCTATTGAAATGACAAATTCTAGGCGGACTAATGGTATAAAACAGATTTGGCATAAGCTGGATCTGAAACGCTCCAAGAATTTGAATTCTCCCAATTGATTGCATATCCGCGCGGTAATTGGTATCATCACTGAATACTGTCTAATAGGCAAACATGCAACAAGGCCTAGAGTATTCTCAAATTATTTCTGCAGAAGCTGCATAGGCGAGGAGGAGGAGGAGCCTATTCTTTACCTTCTTTGCACCTGCCCAGCTCTGTCCCAAAGAAGGAAGCTTCACTTAGGAGCCCTCTCTTTAAACGACCTAAATAATCTGAGAAAAATAGACATTAGGGACCTCCTATACTTCATCAGAAGCTCCAAATGGTTCAATGAGTAGGCTAGAGGCCACTTCCCAAACCATGGAAAAATTATTGGTCTAACTGTGTTGGCTTTTAGCTGACAACCACCTCAGCCTAACCTAACCTAATACTCAATGCACCATAGCATCCCTTTCAGAAGTAAAAATTATTAAAATGATGCCAACCAAGCACTCAAGGGCAAAAAGGTGTTGAAGTATATATACACGCAAGTTGGGGGAAGGCTGAGACAATTCTAGCCAACTAAATCAGCGATTGAACGTAATACCTTGAAAGTGAAAAGAAATGCACGCAAAGAAATCTCCAGACTGTACTTATTCGAACCGAAAGACGGAGTGGATTAGTCGCACCCTTCAGAATGGCAACAACTGCAAATAAAGGTAGAAGCTACCATAAAATAAAAAGAGTGGACCCCCTTCTAAAAAGTAGACCGTAGAGAATTTTACTCAATTCAGAAGGAGCTGAGAAGGGATCTACGTAAGACACGCAAGTGGGTTGATGATATTAAATATTTTTTCGTTCATTTAACGAATTGCTTCAAAAGTCAGTTCGTGACTTTTTTTTTTTGTTGTTTGTCATTCTGTAGAGACTTGCTTCACATCAATTTATTCATTTCTTCCAACCCATTTACCAGTTATTTTTTGTAGCTACTTGTGAAGGTAATAGATATCATAACAAGAAGGTAGACAAAAGGTATGGGAAACTCTTGTCTGACATCTGAGTGAATCCCTAAAAGTATTCACCCTTGCAAGGTCAATTCAATCCAAAAGACTTTAATTTATTCAAAACCTATAAAACTAATGCACTTTATATGATTTCCCTAAAGTATCTCATATTCGATATGCATCGGTCCCAAAAAACAGTTTCAATATTCATTCAGCATACACAGAGATAAAAGAAGCCAATGACTGCCAACATTTTTGTCATTGCCATTCAGGAGGCAGCAAGCAAAGCCTACAAGGATAATTGTCTGCTTGCTACTGGTTTTCGATCCATGACCATTTATGCATAAACACATATTGTTCATGCGACTTAGAGCGCGTAACTCACGTCATAAACATTTGGATTAAAGTTCATAAATTGTTGCTACAACTGGCTACACATAAAAATGAATTATTTCATGAAGTTTCTGCTGCTATACTACAGTAAGCTGAATGTACGGGAACACCAGTAGCGAAGAAGCCAAAGAAATAACAGCAGCGTACAATTCATTTAAATATGTATGCTGTTAGCGCTATGATATTAATTACACCTGCATTACCTCTTGTATAGAGCAAGGTTTTATGTTCTTTCTATAGTCGCATTTAGAAGGTCATTGAAGGATGAAACACAGGATCTACTAACTTTATGAGTTAAGGTAAGAGTTTATGGTTAACAGAAAAGTTTGTGTAGATAATAATAATTGTACATACATATTAATATAGATGGTAATTACTAGACAACCCTTAGAAGGAAGCATACACATTGGTACGGTAAAAGAAAAGGTAACCCAAGTAAGTTTTAATTTACTCGTAAGATATTACCATGAATCCTCTGAAACTTCTTGCTGCCATCTAACGTCGCTGAAGGAAGTGTGAAATAACATGTGCCTATGTAGGTTAAGATACAGTCGAAGTGGTACCTGGAAAAGTGGGTCCAATTTTGTTCCATCGTCATTTTTTATTCAAGAATTCTATAGGTGATACTATACAAACCATAGGTCAGGGTTTGTAAAAGGAAAATAAAACCAGTAGACCCTTATAAATACGAGTATGAACCGTCCATCTGTCTGAATGTCAATTCTTTTTGGGGCCTTTAATTTTGAGCTAGGAAGGTGAAACTTCACATCACGTCTTGTACAAGTGTAAATAATTTTTAAATCCTCTTACACACACGCCCACTTTTCAAGCAATGTCCTTTTTCAATATTTTTGCTAACTTTTCTGTACATTTTTTCTAGTAATCAGTTCTTCCTTTTTTATGGTCCCGTATACAGACTACGGAACCGTATTGTTTAGCTATCGATACTATTTTGGCATATGCCCGCTCCAACTCTAATATGATATTAATTTTGATACATACATAGTTTTAAACATAGAGAAATAGTAACGTTAGTCCCCCAAAAAGAATATACGTTTCATTTTTAATGCATTTTCATTTTTTTAAATTCATTGTAACTTAATTGCTAGACAAAACGCTTAAAACTAGCTTAACTAACTTAACTATCTTATTCTAACTTACTGGCCCTAAGCGGGCGCTCTAAGTTAAACCTAATACTTAAAACTATGTCTTTCGACGTAACGTACTTGAAAAGTCTTTATTTATTTCATTTATTTAATTTTAATTATAACTAAGAAAATTACATAAAAACTTAGTGACTGAACTTTTTTTTGTATTCTTATAAATAAAACTTATAAACTATTTTATTCTACCTTACGTATTTTCTAAGTAAATTTTTTTCGTTTTTTTTTTAATTTTTTTTTTTTTTATCGAGTGCTGTTTTTGTTTTGTTTTTTTTTTTTTTTTTTGTGTTTTTTTTTTTTTTCATCCAAGTGCTGTGGATATTTTTTTTTTTTTTTAAATTATTACCTACACCTACCTAAACCTAAAAAACTACCTAAACCTAAACTATGTAAGTCGGCCATGGGCAAGAACAGCCAACTTTTATCATCAAACAGGCTACCCTGGATTAGGAGGAAACGACGAAGGAGTCTCCTCTCTTTAGGCTAGCCACCAGAAATGACCGTACTGACGTTGTACGTTAAAAATATCGCGACCCGATACCGCCCTACTGAACCGGAGACGTTCCACACTGCCGTGTGCAACGTCTCTGTCGTAGTTGAGTCGCCTATCCACAGCTGTCCGAGCAATGTGGAAGATTAGCGGCACCGCCAATCTATCCTGGATCAGACCTTTCTTATCAAAATAGAGGAACGCCTCTGGGGGAACAAAGCCGTTAAGGCGCACTCTCTCATGATACTCGTAATTGGGGTAATAAGCCCCGGAGATCAGGTTGTTCGTCGAGCTCATTGCTCTTGCAATGTGCCTTCGAATCAGCTTGATAACGAAATTATCCACCCTTATTAGGTTAACCCTGTTGTATAGGACCTCATTGGGATAGAATTTTATGTACTGGGACTCTGGTGTTCTGTACAAATGAAGGCAAGCCCGAAGGCAAGCCCTCTCAAACACCCGAATCTTTTCCAACCAGCTTGCTCCCACGTTGAACCACACGGGGCATCCATATACGAGCATGGGCCGGATGAGGGCCATGTAGCAGATTACCTTTACCCTTGCATCTAGTTGCTTGCTATAAAAAAGTCTCTTTGTAAGGGCAAAAGCACCTTTGGCTCTGGCCAGAGCAGCATCTATATGTTTGTTGAAATATAGATATTGGTCTAACCAAAGCCCCAGGTATTTGACTACACTTCGACTCGCAAGTGGCTGTCCGTGCGGTCCCACGATTGAGAACTTTCGCCAATTCCTTCTGGTATCCCTAGAGGCACCAGACAACTGCGTCCTAAAAAGAATGGTTTCCGATTTCTGGAAGTTGATCTTCAACTTCCAGTCATCGCAATATCGCTGAATCTTATCGACGTCACGTTGCAAGAGAGTTGCAATGACCTCGATTTTTGGTCCTGATCTGTACGCGATCAAGTCGTCTGCGTACGCTATGGTATGGTGAAGTGATCCTATGAGATCGCTCGTGTAAATGTTGGAAAGGATCGGTGAATTAACCGCACCTTGTTGCAGACTGTTTTTAATTAGAAATGTTCCAGCAGAAGTCACCTTGCCATTTTTGACAATGAACTGTCTACTGGTGAGCATGTTATGAAGTATGTACAGCAGTGGTTTGCTTATGCCCAGCCTGCTTAGCTTGTAGAAGAGTCCCTCTAACCATACGGTGTCGAAGGCCTTCTCCAAGTCAATCAGGCAGGCACCCGTGCATTGGTTCTTGCATTTGTTCCATTGGATATCCGATACCAGTTTAGACGCGGCATGTATCATGCCCCGCCTTAAAACCGAATTGGTTATCCGGAATTATATTACTGTTCTCAGTCCACTTAAGCAGGGCCCTATTGATCACTTTCTCGAATACCTTGCTGATGTTCGGAAGGAGACTTATCGACCGGAGATTTGCCGGATTGGAAGTGTCCTTACCCCTTTTGGGGATGGGTTGTATCAGTGCTGTTTTCCAATGCGTTGGATAATGTGCATTATTCAGTGCATTGTTAAACAGAGTAGTGTAAATGTCCACCGCTTCTAGAGGGAGATGTCGAAGCACAATGTTCGATACTCCGTCGATTCCCGCAGATTTCTTCCTCCTCAAAGAGTCGAAGATCGCTTGGAGCTCCACCTTGGATATGAACGGGGGATGTACCCTTCATCGGCGATGACATTATTTGCCATGTTATCGTCATTGAACTCGGTAAAACCTATGTTCTCGGATCGCCAGTGCTCTATATCATTTCGAAGGTAGAAGTTGTGCACAAGGACGCGATTTTCCAGGTCGTGGTTCGGGTAAATGGTATCATTCACCTTGTACACTTCCTGGAAAGTCGCTCCTATAGCCTCTACCTTCTCCTGCGGATCTTCGATCACAAAGAAGTTGTCATCCTCTACTGCGTTATCTGGATCTATACCTGCTGTTATAAGTATTCGTCCATTGTTCGGCGTTCGGGGGATCTTAAGATCTAAATCCTCGTTTTGATTATTCCTCCGAAATATTTTATTTATTTGCGGGAACATACTCGGGTTGTTGGATTTTACAGCCCGAATTTTGTTGTTCCAAACCTCCGAGTTTTGTCTGTCAGTAAACTGTCTGTACAAGGTTTTTAGTCTCGACAGCAGTCTACTTTTGTGTTGGTGTAGTGCGTCAATTGTTGCATTGCGGAATATGTCTGCGTTGTCAGTATGTTGATACCGAGGTATCGTATTGTCCATAGTTCGTTTAATTGTCTCGTCCATTTGTTTTAGGTACCAGTCAATCTCCTCGTTTGACAGATTCCTATTGGACGGTGGGTAGAGCGAATTCGAGGAGAGTGCTCTTGTCAAAGTTCTTGAGAAGCGAGTCCAACGCGTCCTTCTATAATTGTAGGAGTACGTTTTTACAAACTCTTCTAACTCTGCAATTTCGTTGGGAATCGTTATTACGGCACTGAGTCCGCAATGGTCACTGTCATACACAAAAGTGTGCAGACAGTTTATAGTTTGTCGGTCCATGTCGGTCAGTTGTAACCGTACGTCGAACAGCATAAGATCCAGATAGGAGCCGCTTCTAGGAAACGACGGACTATCTGTAGCTTTCAAATCGTGTTTATACTCGACACTGTGCCGACCCCACCAATTGAATAGTAGGTTCCCTCTAGGATTAGGTGTGTTGTTTCCCCAATCTCGTTGGGTCGGTCTCTTCTGACAATATTGTATTTATTGTGCCCCAATTTGTGCTTCTGGGATAGCTTTGTTTCGCTAACCATAAGCACATCAGGGGTTTGGTCTTCAAGCAACTTAAACAATACGGCTCTTCGCTCGATCCTAATCAGTGAATTCACATTCACCGCAAGGATCTTTAAGGATTGCTCCTCCATGTTCGTACCCATTACGACTGAAGGTGCGTTAAGCCCGGCAGAAGTACGTAGATCTGGTCCACCCGCTTCGCCTGCTCCTGTACCTGACGTTGAAGCTGCTCCATCTGCCCTTGGATAGAGAACAAGATGGCCAGCAGGTCAGTTTGAGCCTCCGGTGCTCTAGGCGCTGGGGCCTGAGAAGCAACCTTCGGTCTTTTCTGTTCCGCTTTTCCCCGACCTGCCGCCATTTGGGCGTAGGTCACTTGGGGAGTGACGGATTGTGTTTGAATTGGAGTAGGTGGACGTTTCACTACGACCTTCTCCTGACGAACCAGATTTACTTTCTTAATATACTGGAACTTAGGACAACCCCGATAATTTGCGGTGTGTCCCGAGTTCCTGCATAAAGCACACGAGAGCTGGCTCTTATCCGCCACTCCATCCTTACCCAGAGTGCATTCCTCTGCTTTGTGGTTCTTTCCACACTTGACACATCGAGGCTGCATTTCGCAGTTCGACGCGACGTGACCGAACCTTTGGCAGCGAACACATTGTAAAATGTTTTCGCTCCTTCTTAATTTTTCCCAGGCGACAACCTGGTAGTCTAGGACTTTAATACTCCTTAGACCATCCAGCTTGCTATTGGGTGAAAGCTGAACTAGGAAGAACGGCAGTTTCCGCTTCTCCCTTTTTGCCTTAGCTGTGGTGAATGGCTTGACCCCTACAAATTCGAGCTCGTTGCACTCTTTCTCTTTAAGCAGCGCAAGGAGCGTCTCCGGATCAGTAAACGGGTCGATCCCCCTCAGCAGCATTGTTTGCCGCTTTTCCCCCTTCGAGGTGAAGGAGAAGAACTCCGTCGTCGTATCCCTAAGTAATTCTTTAATTTTTTTATATTCTTCCACACTATTACAGTGGATAGAATGTCTATTTTCATTTAATCTTTTAATAGAAAAATTACTGCCTATGGCCGACTTACATAGTTCGATGGTATCCTTCAGCTCAATTTTGTAAGTATTAATTGGAGGCACCTTTGTCTTTGCAGTCATCTTCTGTTGCGGTTGTTGCTGCGGTTACTGTTGCTGTTGTTTCGGCTGCTGCTGGGTCTGCTGCTGCTGTGTCTGCTGCTGCTGTTTTTGCTGCTTCTGCAGTTGCTGCTTTTTCTGCTGCTGCTGCGGTTGTTGCTGCGTTGTTTGCTGCTGTAGTTGTTGCTGCGTTTTCTGCTGCTGTTGTTGTTGCTGCTGTTTTTGCTGCTGTATTTGCGGGTGCCTTTGTTGTTGTTGCAGCTGGCCTTCTGGCTGCTTCTGTTGTTGTTGTGAAGCGCCCTGGAGCTCCAGCTGCCGCTCCCTCTCTCTTCTGGCCATTTGTTTGGCCTTTATAGCACGCACCCTTTGTTCCAGCTGTTTAATGCTGGAAGTCAGGCTCTCGACTTCTTCATCTTCGTCCTCTGATTCGGAGGACGCCAAAACGGCGAAGCTATTGTTTTTGTCGTCTCCAATGTAGCGGCCTTCCCCACCGTCGGAGATATATGGATATTCGGCCGAGTCATCTGACCTCTGCCGCTTCTTTTCTGCTGCTGCTGTTATTGCTGTACTCGGCGCCCCTACCCTCACTCCACCTGGCAGCTGTTCAGCTGAAGCTGATGTGGAGGGACGCTTTACGAGGTTAGGAGTAGGCTTAATTTTCCTTCTCCTTTTGCCCTTACTTTCGGTCACCACTGTTACTGGGTGGCCTGACTGAACTGCGTCATCGACTGATGCAGTCACTCCACCCGCTGGTCCCGCTTCCTGGTCACTTTCCATCACGTGTTTTGTTTTTATTTTAATTTCACTTTTTTTTTTTAAATGAAAAAAAAAAAAAAAGAAAAAAATCTATAATTTTATTTTCCCTGGCCGGGAATAGAACCAGGGTCTCTGGCTTGATAGACCAGCACCACTACCACTAGGCTAACTGGCCACTTAAATTCACACTGTCTAATTATTTGCTTGAAATTACTGCCAATTTCACTCAAAGCCGAAACACACCTGCGCACTGTGAAAGTCTGTGAACGACTGAAAAAAGAATATACGTACATCCGTATTTGTGATCAGCATCAAAAGTTATGCCGATCGAGCCATGTCTGTCCGTATTTTTGCTAAAAACTGAAAAATATGTAATGGTTGACTTTCTGCACATTTTATCCTTATATTATATATTGCCTCGCCCACTTTTTGGGGACGTTTTGTTAAAAAAACAAAACATACGTATATTGCTTTTCCAAAACTATTTACGGTGATGATTAAGTGTTATTCTGAATACCTCATCAGAATCCATGAAGTTCGGTTAAAAATGTTGGAAGTCACGCCTACTTTCTGCTAAGAAAAAGTTTAAAAAACAGTTTTATGATACAATTCCTGAAAATCGTGGAAATATCCCCTGTATAGAAAGATGTCACTGCATCTGTTTTAACATTTCGCAACGCCACTTTATTCGGAGTGAGTTAGAAAATGGGCGATAGGGTATCATATGATCAATTCTAGATGAATTGTAACTTTCCTGTATGTTTTTTTTTTTTCAAAATCGATACAGTTAGGTTTGGGGTTAGTATAAAAATTCCAAAAATTCGTCCAACAGTCTATATTACAATTAGCCATAAATGCCGACAGACATACAAACAGAAAAACATACAAATATACAGACATATAGACAGACAGAATTGAGACGCCGACTTTTTTGAGACTTTATTATAGTAATAGCAAAATTTATCGAAATCTCGAGATCGAACATTTTCAGGAAGCTCTTAGAATGAGGGGTGTTCCCACTACAGGTTCATATTTAATTATGACAATTTGTTATAGATTTATGACATCTGTCATCTATAGCATTTGCCATTTCCTGTTATGGAGCGCATTTTAATTATGATAACCCATAACAAGTATACAGAAAGATATGATATCCTATTCCTCATCATCTATCCCATCCCTAATAAAGTAGGCGTTGCATTATGATTTTTCGGTTCAAATGCAATGAAATCTTTCTAATTTATAAATTAGATGAAAGTAGGCGTGGCAGCCGCCATTTGTAGCTGAAGGTCAAGCATTTTGGTGAAATGTTTATAATGAAAATTAATCATCACCGTAAGTAATTCTGAGAAAGTAAAATAAGTTTCTTTTTTTTTTTGTTAAGAAAACGCCTCTCAAAAGTGGGCGTAGTATTATATAATGTATGCACATTGTAGAGAATATGAGCATCTATGTTTTACGTTAAAGCATTATTCTTCAATATTTACTCTTGTACACCAAATTTCATCTTTTTAGCTCAAAATTTAAGGCCCAAAAAGTGGTGACGTATGGACAGACGGACAGACTAATAAAGCTTTGATAGATCAATAGAACTTTGACGCTGATCACTTTTGGGGGTCTACTATTATTGTTTCTACGAATACGTATCAAAATTAGTATACCTTGGAAAGGGTATAAATACGGCGAAAATTTAACCATCTCATTTCGAAAAGCATGCACAAAGAGTTACTGTTGGGTGCGGATTTTGGGTTGGTGTCATAATTGGTACATTTTGTTCGGAAATCTTAATAGTGCTGTTATCGAGACACGATAACAAATTATGTTGGACGATGTTGATGTGGAAAATATGTGGTTTCAACAAGACGGTGCAACTTGCCAATCATACAGTTATTACGTACCAAATTTCTTGGTGGGCTCATTATACGTCATGGTGATCAAAATTGGCAACCCAGATATAGCTTTCTTTGGGGCTATGTGATAGAAAAGGTGTACGCCAACAACTCTCAAATGATTCCAAAACTAAAGTTTGAGATTCATAGGGTCAATTTTGAAATTAGGCGCAGTCATTCATTTATGTGTTTTATTTAAAATTTATCATGACCGATATTATATTTCAGGTTTAATGGCAACATGAAGACTTTAAATTGAAATGAAAATATGAGTACTTTCTCAATAATTTATGTTTTGTTTAAATTTTTATTTTACACCTCTAGTCGGGACACCCTGTGCAGGTATAATATATACAATTTTATGTAGATATGTACCTTGCTCTTGCAATAATTTAATGTGCAGTATTAGTGACTGTATTGCTAGTAACTGGGAATGTCACCGGATCAGATTAAGTATCAACAGACTGAATTATCAGTCTTGTACATATATTTCAATGCGTAACATTAATTCCACAAAGCTAGTTAAACTAAGATGAAGGAAACAAAGTAGTTCTGTTTAGACTTTTCTGATGAGTACGTAATCTACTTTCTATGTTAGTAGAGCCCCCAAACGATTTTTCTTTGATGCAAGTAAATACCATGGACCCCAGGAGATAAAGTTCTAAAATACCTCAAAACCTTAGCTAAAAATATAGACAAAAACTTTAACTTTAAGACGACAAAATTCTCCACAAATGGCGACAGTATTGTGAAAAACTTCTGAACTAACAGTTTTCCCGGGTATACTTTCCAAAAGGCGCTCCTAACCATGACGAAGTATCCGACATTACTGTCGAAGAAGTTAGGAATGCGGTTAAATACTCAAAAAAGAAAAAAGAAAAGCGGTTGGGCCAGACGAGATACCCTCTGAGTTCTGGAAAAAGATGGGAGACATCGGGTCCAAATGACTCATAATTCTTATCTCCAAACTTATAAGCGGTGATCCAATGCCTAATCAGTGGAGGGAAAGTTATCTTCTTCCTTTGCACAAAGGAAAGGGCGATACGCGAAACTGCGATAAATACCGTTCTGTCAAGCTGATGTCACACACCATGAAGGTCGTTGAGCGGGTATTAGATGGCCGATTGCGGAAAATAATATGGCTCATGACTAGGGAGGGTTTGGTAAATCAAAAACAGATGCAATCCAAAGTATAAGGATCATAATGGAAAAACATGGTGATTGCTTAAAGGACTTGCATATGGTATTGGTTGATTTTGAAAAAGCCTTTGATAGACAACCAAGAGATCTCTTATGGGTGGCGCTATGACAACAAGGAGTTCCAGAAACCTACCTAACAAGGACAAGAGTAAGAGTTCCCAATCAAAGTCGGTGTACATCATCATCCTTCATGTAAATGAACCCATCAGAAGCAACATAGAGCACGACCGACTCAGTTCGCATTGTCATGTTGAAAGGAGAGATCCTTCGAACCCCGTCAAAAAGGCAATATCAATCAACGTTCCTACACAATGACCGAAAAAGGCAGACCAAAAAACAACTGGATCACACAAATCCGAAAACACCAGCAGACCTCAGTGACGAAGTGATCCGAAACCGGAAAGCCTGCCGGTACTTCCTGAGGTCAAACCGGCAAACCTCACAGGCGGACTAGTATAAAGTGGGATGGTTGTGATCCTTCTGCTCCGGAGCAAAACCTCGCCGTAAGGAAAAGTATGTAAGTAAGTACATATAATTATAACCAGGTCATCGAATTAGTGAGTTCTAAGAAATTCTACGGACATTTTAAATACAAAACAGAACACAGTGTAGTGGAAGTAGGTTCGAGCGCGAGCGAGGAACAGTAAATAAGAGCCATTCAAACAAAAGAGAAACTAATAAAATCTCAGTTTCCCTAACTACTACACTTCTAGTACGATAGCGAAAAAACGGTGAGTGTATGAACATAGGTAAAAGCAATTTTTTGGATTTAAAAATGAAAATAAAAAAAAATGTTTCCTATTTAGCACGATCTTTACGTTATGCAAGGATTATTGCTCTTAAGTCGTATCGAGGAGTTCATGGAATAAATTTTTTGTAACGTCGTCTTTACCCTCTATACACGAGGACTTCAGCACGAGCTTATTCCGTACTTTGAAACGCCAGTGGACCTTCTGCTATGAAAATAGTTCTTTCGGTTAAGGAACTGTCTTTGACTTAATATATTCCATAAACTGACGATGTATTACAGGTAGTATAGGACTTTAATACAATGCTTGGTAGTTCGATGGAGAAGAAAATTTACTGCATTTCTTCATTTCAATCGTCCCGTCTGAGCCAGCATATCTATGCGAAATTGTTTTTTATACAAGTAAGTCCTGGACGATCGTGCACACGATATTGTTAGTATTGTACAGATCACATTATTTCATTGTAGATACATATTAGTAACTTCACTTCTTTAAGACACTATTCCTCACTGACGTGTATGTATTATTCTTAATAGTAAATATTTCATTAAACATTTTCAACGTCTTTATTCAACCAATTTCCCAAATCGAATGTCATCAAAAGTCATGACACGTAAAATGTTAAGCATCCACCCGCACACCCTCATTCGTTTGCCAAGAAGAAATCCAACTAAATGAGAAGAGTTGCAAAACAAAGGGACGCCCAAACTTTATTTTTTTGCCCTAATCCCCCATTCAACTTGTGTCTCACAGGTCACTTCCAAAAAGCAAACGTTACACTTGATTTGATTATGCCATTGTTTAAATACAAAACAAATACCCGAAAAGGCAATCTCCATAATGATGATTTCCTTTTATATTCAATCGGCTCATTTGTGCTTAGGAAACATTATCGACCGTGGGTACTGTTGGCAGACTCCGACTGACACAACCAACCCCCTAGCTCCATTCAATACGATGTTATTCAATTATTTGCTACTTAGGGTAAGGTACGGCTGCCTTTTTCCCATTGTCACTTTTGCTTCGGGATATAGGCGCGCTACACTGTGAACTAATTAAGAGTTAAGATGTTGAACTCCACAGGCTACATAGTATAAGGGAGAGGTTTATCCTGGGTAAAAGTAGAAAGAATATGAAAATAACCATTTACCTCAGGTATACCGCGCACAATCAGCATCCAAAGTACACCGAACAACACGAGGCGTTCTTGCTGAAACACCAAAGAAAAGAAACGAATTAAAAGAGAAGAATTTGCCTTGTGCAAAATCGAATTAAGATGTTATTCAACAAATCGAATCGTTATTTCCCACAGGAATCGTTTCAGCTACAAGTCGGAGTTCATCACTGCGGCCGGGACTCATGGCATTTGGTACAAACTCATTTCTACTGATGCTAGTGCTTTTCTTTGTAATTTATATTCAAGACAGCTACTTACTGGTGGGTACACGTCGACGGTTAGAATGAAGGAAAGGCCATTACAAGTGGAGAGGCTCTGAGGCAGGAGTGGCGTCCATCCAACCAAGGACACGAGTAAAACATTTTAATTTCCACTTCATTCGAATTAAATGAGCGAAATCTATACTATGTACTTCGTTCGTCCCGTGAATAGAGATATTGTTCGAATCCAATTCGCTTCTAGTGTCCTTCTTCTCCATCCGTCGTCGTTGGTCGTGTACACGCACACAGCACAGCGTACATACGTAAATCCACCAAGGGCACAAAACGATTTTCGAGTCATTACAGGATTTGTACGGTGTACGGTGTAGCGTACCTACTCTCATTGGGCGTGTATCTGGTGTGTTTGTCGTATTTTACGTTCTCTCATTTTCACAAGGATGAGCAAGCATCCTTGGTAGGTACGTGTGTAGGTGCTTAAAACAGAAAGTAGTGCTTAAGTTTGCAGTGGGTGAGGTTGGACCGAGGGCGCGCTTTGAACGCAAATGACTAGATAGAAGTGTACGAGTACAGTACACCGCGTGCCATAACGGAGGGCACCATCAGTATAGCCATCACCATCTACATCAGGATAATGCAGAACTCATTATCGAGTTTATTCCAGTTTGGTGAGTGGAAATATTTGCTTTTATTCCTTCGCTTTTAGCAAGAACAATGACGATGTTAGTCCTGACTGCTGATGGTATTCAAGCTGATTGAGAGCAGGGTAGATTTTTTTATGCCTCTTTGTGGTCAAAGGAGCATTAAAACTTAAATTGTGTTTCCGGTCATAAAAATATTGTACGCACAATAAAAAAATGATGAGCACGTTTTATTGTTTCCGTAAATGTCCTTGTTTTACGACGAAGGGTGGTTCGAGGAAAGTTGGCCAATCAAAGAGAATTAAACGACAGAGTTGTCAATTTTTTTTTTTTTTTCTTTTCAAGTTTCGGTATACGGTCCCCTTTGCAGAGCATATTTTACATTGACAGGACCTTTGTTCATTGTACATTGACAGCAAAAGCATATTTACACCGATCTTACATGATTGATGTTAAAATGAGAATACATTTGATGAAAGAATTTTTTCAACATCGTACAGATAAAAAAGTACACAATAAACTTTATGGAAACTGGAACAAAGGAAACACACTAAATTTGATGGAACTTCGCGCGGAAGACGTTAGGAGGTAATCAATCAACTTTCCCTACAGCTATATACACATTTTAATGTGCGGTACTCCTTAGGGAACAACTTTTAAACTGTGTAGGTCTGTTTTAATGAGCTTTTCAAGATTTTGATCGTCAGATATTTTTATTTGAGGTAACTTGTGGGAATTGTTCTGTCGGAAATAACACATTTAATATTTGTTTAACATGTGCCTATACCCACCTACTTACTTATAGTCGACGATATGAGAGTTTTTTTTTTAGATCGTTTTTATTTGGTGATTTCAACTTAGAAATAGAACACCTACAGTTCCTAGACGAGTTTGTATTATCGCCACGAGGAAGTTGTAACAAATTCTAGGTTATTGTCAAAATAATTCATATCCTGATTAGTTTTGTTTTTATATACCAAAGTATTTTATTTTTAGTGCGGCAATATAATTAGATTAAATTTGATTTTATAAACACTGAAATGATGTAATTGTGAAGCGGAGATTAGAGTAGAAATGGACCAAATAACGCTAATTTGAGGGAAAAAACGCAGTTTATGTTCATAATTTGAGGGCTTTATTACTACTTAACATTTTCTGGACAAGTTTTTGAACTACAATGAGGATAAAGATACAGTTGCAATAGGCAAAAGCGGCATTTATGTCTCTCAAATGGATTTTTTTCTCCAACTATATTTGATCCGATGTGAAGGTCATATGCTACCAAGCTTTCATTCGTCCAATTGTGACTTATGCGAGTCCAATATGGCAGAACATAAGCCCGTCCTATATGGACTATTTGAAAGAAAATATCTTCGAGCCTTCATTCGTATGTATAGAAGTGCATATTCCGATTTTCGGTATGAAGTTTCTAATAAGAGACTATTGGATGCTTCCGGAGTATCCAGAATTGACAATGTCATTCTAGATCTTGTGAGGAACCATTTCGCGCAGTCAACGAGCGTTATGGAGAACGAACTTGTGTCAGGCTTATTTTATCATAATCCTTGGTATTTCCGAAGTACTATGGTGAGTGGTTACATCTTTGTATCTGGATGCACATACAGGGTGGCTGACATGAACTGTTACCAACTTCACGTCCCTGTGTCTGCCAAACTACGAATGACAGCGCGCTGAAAATTTGACAGTTATTAACTCACTTCATTGTTGACAAGTGTGTGTAAGGTTTTTTTTTATCGCGTGTTTAGTTCCTGTTCTATTGACAATGGAATTCAAACTTAATTGCGTTATTGCCCTTTTTTGGTTACAAAGTCACAACCAGCTATTGTTCGTGAGCTGAAATATTTGTTTGTGTATCGCTCTATATCGCATTACAACGAAACCGGCGGCAGTGCAAAACGCTATGGAGGTGGTCCGAAAAAGACAGCACCATCGTCAACAGTGATTCGGAGTGTGAAGGCCAGAATCGAATGAAATCCTCGGCGCAGTGGAAAAAAAATGGCTTCTGAGCTAAACATATCCAGAGAACGAATGCAACACATTTTGAAAAATTACCTCGGACTCAAGGCCTTAAGTGGCCAATTGCCAAACATTGTCTTCTCTGATGAAACACCCTTTCCAATTGAACAACTTGTCAACAAGCAAAATTATCGAGTTTACCTGCCAGATAATTTCATTTCATTTAACGATAATTTCGACCAAAGAATGGCCACCAGGAAGCAAGCACCACCATTTATGATGGTTTGAGCCGCAGTGATGCCGATGGTCGATCTTCGCTCGTTTTTTTGTACCTTGACGTTAAGATAAATGCGATGGTTTATCGTGAAACTGTCTTGAAAGCTGTTTTGAAACCATGGGCATGCAAACATTTCGGCCAAAGACCATGGACATGCCAACAGGACTCTGCACCTTCCCACAAAGCACCTTCAGGCCAAAGGTGGCCATATTGGAAATATTAATTAAATCCTTGAATTTGAATAAATTTCCAACATTTTTTTCTTTGGATTCAATAAAAAATATTCGCAATTAAAAAAAATACAGCTACTCGTATTTGAATTAGTAACAGTTCATGTCAGCCACCCTGTATTGTTAAAATCCGCCCACAGGCATGACCATTTTAAAAAAAATATTGTTTTTCTCAGTAATTAAGGCTAGCCTTTTACCAATAAAATCTGACGGCTGTAAAATATATAAAACAACTGCATTTTTAAACATTTTAGGCACAGTTACTTAGCTACTCGTATCACTGCAAATTTTATCGAATATTCCACCATCCTTGTGGAAAATTGTTGACTTCATATCGAACGGCTCTAAATACTAAAAATGTGCAGGTATAAGTGGACTTAAGTGGACTCTTTACCTAAGTCAATTAAATCTTCATACTAAATACCCAAAAACTCTAACTCTTTCGATCTCTCTTACCCTCGAAAATATTTTCAAATTGAAGTGGTATCCAGCTATCCTTACTACCTTGTACATCTATCACACATATTTTTCAGCTACGATAGCTAATACAAACCATCTAGAAAGCTTGGTATTATTATACTACATACTACCACTCAGTGAATGTCAAGATGAAATGCTGCACCTTTCAGAAGTCCTAACGTAAATACACCAACGATCCTCCCCTTGAATATGAATAACACTGATGGCCATAAAAGTGCTAGAAATATTAGAAAAACCCTCTGTGGAAGACCACAGCGGGCACCACATTTTCACGTACTAAAAGCACACATTGCACGAGTACCACATTCATTCAAAAGTAATGATGAAAATCGTATAACTTAACCTCCATTATTCCACTCGCAAACAGACAACCCATTTACGGAAAGGATAAAATTTATTAGTTTCCTGAAAATTGGAAGGTGGAAAAGGGCCAAATGCATGCAAGAGAAAGCGAACATTATACAGCCACCCCGCGTACATCTTTTCATTCGAATAAATTACAGGAGGAAATCTCAATGCCTTGACTTGTCCCAGTGAGCAGAATGAGAAAAGAAATTGCAAGAAATGGAGATAGATATTGCACCACCATGGTATCGCCCATCGTCATTTCTCATGGTGTACTGTGGGACGAGAATCCTTCGCTGATAGTTTACTTTATCCAAGTATCTATGTGTGTATCCTCCCCAAGAGAATAGGATGACGGTGACCTGAGGCACATTAAAGAGCAATTAAAATCCTGTCATAAAAGCTTTTGCACATGAAATATGGAGAGCCATCATGGGATCTAAGTCTATTTTTTCAAAAAAAAAAAGAACCGACTCGCATGTGTGTGTTTCACATTTACATACATTCCCCCGAGTGAAACACTGGTATCTTAGCTGGAAGTTGAATGCATCTGCTTTGCATTTTGCACGCTCGGAAGAAGGACGAACAAAAAAGTGTAATTTTCCTGTGGGAATTTCACTATTTTTAAAGCACTCTTGCCTCTCCGCTGCTGCCCTTCTTGCCACAGGATTTATTTAGGTTATGATGCTCCAATAATAACAAGAGCCGTTCGCCGTTGCCTGGTGTGCAAATTTTCGCAGGTGAATATTTCTCTCATTTGCATGCCATGCTCTCTATAGTAAAATGCAGAAAATTCCAGGATTCAGGAATGAACAGGACTATCACATTCATATGCACATTCGCAGATAGTATCGCGTGTTGGATGAATACGATGCAAACATCTTCAATGTGACATGAGCCCGAGGTGGGTGGTTTGAAAACCATTTCAGGTGGAAGATGTTACTTTCTAAATTGCAAGCTGCGTCGTGGTGCACCTATCTACAATCCTCTGGGTAAAGCAAGCACTTGAAGTTGTGCACAGCAACCTTATGCCATCAGTTTGTTGGCGTTGAACGATGAAAGAATGAAAAATTCTCATACATACTTATATGTGCGCACACAGCAGAGAGTGGTATTCGTTACATATTCTGCAATCCATGTCACCAAGAGCAGTCAGCAAATTATTGCGAACTCACCGAAGTCTATAAAACAAGCGCGCTTGGTGTTAATGTATTACAAATCGTGCAGCGATTTTGCATTAAAAATGTTGTGCGGTGCTTTTAGGAATATTGTTTTTCCGTAATGTGGTGTAAAGTGGTTGCTAACGAGAAATGTCCTGACGGGATATTAGGTGACTATGCGGTTTGTGATTTTATTTGCCCTTGTATTTCATGCTGTGCGTAGCAATTGCATTTGTATTGATACAAAATCCGTTGAGTTAGACTAATGATATACCTAACAACTTAATGGATACGTGACAAATGTAGTTTGCTAGCACTTTTTACGTTTCTTTAGAATGAAAAAGATCAACACCAAGACCAGGGACCTATGGTTAAAGCTAAAGTTCAAATGAATTTGTACAAGTGTAGGAAATTTTGATACTAAAACTGCATAAAAATGTGGAAATTCACTTGTACTACAGGAACCTGCAGTTTTTTGTAATAGTTCCAAGAATTAAGTACGCAACTACCTACAGTTAGACCAAGACGATGTGAAACCAAAGTGTTACAAGATGGAAATGGATGTAGTAGCTTCTTTGCCCCTTACAAAAGGGAACGATAGCTGCAATGGGGTGCGTAAATAATTGCATTAGGCTAAAACCTACCGGTAATATGAAAGGAAAATAAGAGGTCTGTGCAAAAGGGAGAGATTATTTCTATTAACTAACATAATTCTGATTCTTAGAGGTAAAGAGTTTTTGCGTTTGATCCAAATGGTGCAAGTTCAAGCCCCATCGGATAACGGCAAACCACAGCCAAATGTGGATGTAGTTCTTGAAGCCAGGCACGACAACATTAACTTGGTCATATTGAGCGAATGGGTAACGATGGTCAAGGTTCAATCCCAGACCTAAGGTTGAAGATGACTGAACCTCTATTCTAAAAATCAAATGATTGTGGAAGCCAAGAAGCTTGACCTAGCGAACTGAAAGCAACGTATCCGGGGTCGGCGAGGTTAAACAGATACAGTGTCTCAAGCAGAATCTCTTCGTAGGCCAGTAACTCGATAAATAAGTAAACTTAGGGCCTAATTGCTTTGACGGTATATGGAGGATAAGATGTAATCCGGAATAGTATGTCCGGTACAACCATCTATACATTGAGAATCATACGTACGAGGTGCTCTACGGAAAGGTATACTACTTTGGCAGGCCGCCATTTTGGTATAGGTCAGTTCTGACACTTTACATTTTTCTATTTGGTGTGGTCTGGAGGAGTCATTGGACCATACATTTTCGAAGATGGATATAGAGTATTGCAACTGTTACTGGAGATCGATACCGCTACATGATTGAAATTTGTTGACACCTAAAGTAGAACTTTATAGACTGCTTAGCATATGGTTTCAACATGACGGTGCCAAATACAGCCAACGTATCAATGCAATTATTACTCTATCCATTGTTTCCTTACAGAACTATCGCCAGAAATGGTAGTTTCGAGTGGCCGCCACGGTCGCCAGATTCAAAAGTACAAGACAAGCAGAGTGTATGCTAATAAACCAAAAATACCGTAGCAACTCAAATAAAGTATTCGAGATAAAATAAGTAGCATAGCGGCCGACATGTGTGAAAATATTATGAAGAACTTGCGTTTGTGGTGCTAATAAAGGCGGACATCTGTCCGACATTTTATTAAACACATAACTAATAATGCATGCGTTATATCTATTTCTGTATTCTTGAGATATTTTAAATACATACATTTTTAGCTAGTGCTCATGGTAAACAGAGATGCATTATATTATTCAATGTTTAATACTTACGGTTGTTGTGGTTAAGTGCTTTCCTTTTACCACACTTCTTTAAAGACTATTTTGTAAAATATAGTCTAATCTCTTCAGGAGTTTGCAATGCTGTACATTGTTTATAGCCCTAGCTGCAGAGACTCTGTACGGTCTTGGACATTCCTTGGGGTGATATAAAGGGTTTTTTTTTTCAATAGCGGCATAACAATTTTGTATTTTAATACAATCACATCCTTAAACTTCCTTTATGATCCGTCAATGTCAAAACGTCAGCCAAGGTTTACATTATTATTATGGTGAAGTACACGAACGAGCAACGTTTGGAAATTATTAAAAATTACTACAGAAATTCTGAGTCGGAGGTCGCAACTTTAAGAGCACTTACTCCAATTTTCGGTCGCAATAATCGTCCCACCAGACAGGCTGTGCGTCCAATATGGTGGATAAATTCTAGTTAACATATTCACTATTAATATTTCTGTGCCAGTGAGATAACGCACCGGTCGAAGTACCAAAAATATCGCAGCCGTAAGTGCTTCAATTCAAAATGAGCCAAATCAATCAATTCCACACCGTTCACAGGAATTGGGAATCTCTCAGTCAACATTGTGACGAATTTGGCGCAAAGATCTTGGCCTACACAAGATCCGATCCGATTGGTCTCTGCAAAAGTTTGAAGAAAATCCTGAATTTCACCGAAAAATAATCTTCAGCGACGAAGCTCATTTTTGGCTTAATGGCTTTGTCAGTCAGCAAAATATGCAGTATTGGATAGCAATGAACCCACATGTAGTTCAAAAGACTCCATTGCATCTACAAAAAGTGACTGTGTGGTGTGGATGTCATGCCGAAGGTGTGATGTTCGCTATCGTGCCAAGTTGGAAGACTATTTTTGGCCAGAATTGGATGGACTTGACATCAGTGGTATGTGGTTCCAACAAGATGGTGCCACATGCTACGAGTACACAGCCGATGGATTTATTTTTATGGGGTCTTGCGGAAAGCTTTTTCATGTTCAAATATTTATGTAAAATCGAAATCACTGAGTCATGTGATAAGCCTGTGGGCTCTTCAAGCTCGCGCACTTTCACTCGCCGATCGTTCATGGATTTTGTCGACCATTTCTGGTGTGGTGACCTCAATTGGGCAACCAGAACGTTCGGCGTCACTTGTGCTTGAATGACCGCACCGAAATTGAGTAAACCAGTGGTGAATGGTTCCAATCGATGGTGAAGAGTCCCTATAATATTTGTCAAGCTTTTGTTTTGGTTTGCGTGATAGGTTTTTCTCGGAGAAAATATTGTTTAATGAGCACTCGAAATTCACTTTTTTTCCATTTTAACGAAAATGCTAGTAGGTGTCTCTATAAAATGGCTGCCACAACAAAACTATTTGACAGATCTGTCTCAAAATTTAGGTGCGTCCTTTTGAAAGACGATTCATGACAAAACAAAATTAAATTTAAGGTGACGACACAATTTGTGTTAATTTTCAGGGACTTATTGACCCACCCTCGTACATTAAGACATTGGTTTATGCCAAATAAGTCAACAACGTTAGAGGAGCTCAGGAACAATATCAAACTCGAAATTGCCAACGTTCCGGCCGCTATATGTGGAGGAGTGGTGGAAAATTGACTCCAAAGAATAGATCGCTGCAAACGTACTCGCGGTGGTCATATGAACGAGATGGAATTCCATGCTTAAATTTAACATGTGTGCTATACCTGGAATAAATTTCAGCCCGATATCTTAATTATTCTGTGTTTTATTTGAATACAAAATTGTTATGTCCTTATTGAGAAATCCTTTGTTTAAATATTTTTGAAAGACTAACGAAACTAGCAAAATGCCATTGTTTAAGGTGCTGACTATAAAAAAAAGCATCTAGATGCTGGTACCAATCAAGTACCGATTTTTGTTAGCTCATACCAGAGTTGCGTACCATTACCGATTACATGATTACAAAATTGAATCTACTACATTTCATAAATTACGTTTACTTCTTTTAATCTGTAATCATCTTAAGAATTAAATCCTTTTAAATTAAAATTAGATATGAACAGAAAAATTAGAATATCAATATGAGTTGCAGATGTTTCAACCAATGGTGGTGGAAAAAGTGCCACATCCATGGGAACACGTCGCACGTCGGTTTCTCGATTTGTCAGTATGAACAAAATAATGAAACCAAATTTATTGAATCCTTATGGAGGCAGGCAATTGAATTTTGCTCTCAAGGCACGAGTTTGGTACTTAAGAAACATCACTTTTCGCGAATCCGAATGTCGTACTAACTTAAAACTGACATTATTTGAGTTGTGACGTTAATGTAGCCGACGTGCGACATGATCAAGTGAACCTTCAATCTCTCTTCAAAAAATCGCACATACAAATTGAATCTCTAAATTATAAATATTTTTACCAACATTGTTGCCGAATAGATATTAAGAAAGAATGAAATAAAATCGTGAAAAATCACTCCATTAATTGTAGAATATATAGAATGGCACGTGCTCATCTCAGCCTAAGGTTAACATGGAATGTGCGTGCGTCTGCCAACACGTACATAAATGTATGTGGAAAGGAATTGTGAACAAAAAAGTGCAAAAATATAGCAAAATTCCCATATAATTCGCTTGAGAAATTAAAAATTGCGCATTTTTTCAAGTTTTGCTACGTAGACGGTTTTTTTCGCTGTCGTAGTGAAATTCCGCGGGTGATAAGTATGACTTTGACCGAAAGATTTGTGCGTTGGTATAATATAAATACTGATGCATATCTTCCTGCCTGAATGTTGTCCAGCAGTTTTTAAACCCTTCAATAGATTTCGATAATTTGTTGCCCACATGTAGAAAACGTTTACTTTAGAAGTACCACTCTTTATATTGGACTCCTTCTACTTTTGGCCATAGCTCTCATAGATGTTCCTGTGGATCATAGACATTTTAATTGAATTGGGTAGTATTTTGAAGAGCTCCTGATTCCAAATAAACTTGTTTACTCGTACATAGCTCAACCTATCAATTTCAAAAATATATTCCTAAAATCTTTGCATAGTGGTTAACTCACCTATATCAAACAAATCTGTTAAAAATTGATCTGTCTATTTGTTTTTTCCATAACAAATTCAGATTCTGGTATAACTCCTATGTAGGTCCCTGGGGAGCACACAATTTCCTAACATTACACGCAACCTTATGGAGTTGGACATTGTTTCAAAGTTCATGATTTTGTGATTTCAGATACAACCTCAATTCTGCTGATTCTATTATATGCCATGGGGTTCATATGTACGAGTATCATAGACTTTTTAAGGTTAAGTGGCGAGCATGATGTCTCAATACTGGAACAGAACACTTTACGCGCTCTACAGGTTTTTTTTTTGTTAGGATTAGTGATTCCATTCATAGTAAATATATACAATAGAAAAAGAGCAACAAAGTGAAATCAGAAGTACTTATAGAATACTTTAATGTGACCTCGGAGAAAATAATTATTTTAGTGATCTCAACAGTCTTGATACAATCTAGACTATATTTGTTGTGTAGGGTTATCTTGCACTGCGACCTAATGGTCTATTGTGCCCCCTGCTAATATCTAGGAGAGCTTTATTCAATTATTAGTGTTTCCCTCAGAATATAATTCCTTCAGAATTGTTATTGAGGGTGAAACACTCTTTCTTTGCCTTGGCAAGGATAGTTCACCCTAGAGCACCCTCTCTAATCCGTTTTCTCTTAGGAATCTGAGAATGAGAAGTGGGTCCATGGTTGGCATATCCTCATCTGATAGTTGGTTCCTTCCCAAGTATTTCAATATTTTATGAATATGTTCCGGAGTCTCACTGGGCTCATTTCAGAAACTGCAAAGACCTTCGTTTGTTATACCTAGTTTCCTTAAATGCTCCCCGAGTTTGCAGTGCCCCGTTAGGAAGCCTGTTAGGATACGTAGGTTGCTCTTGTTAAGGCGGATGCACGCTTCGAATCTCTTCTAGTTGTAGTGTTCCAGAAGTTTCTTACCTTGTCTCAGACCTAGAGTATTGACCCAGGTTCTCGCCCCGCTTTCTTTCTCCATCTTCCTGAATTCTTCGCATATAGTGTAGTTTAGGTTTTAGAATGGTTCAGGTCCAATAAAGGATTCTTGCCCTCTACTCCAGCGTGGCCAGGAACTCAATGGATGGTTACCTTCTTACTGCAAATAATTAAGTTTGTATAGGCATTCCCACACAAGTTTTGATTTGATGGCAGGGAGCTTTGATAGCTGTTTGACTTGAATATTGCTATGCCGCAGTTTTTGTATCTCCCATCGAGTTTGAATTGAACACATCTATGTATAGCGTATATTTCAGCTTGAAAGTACTTTTCCCATAGGTTCTGAGTACTTTGTTCTTAGCCCAAATACACCTGCCCCTGTTAATTCTTCAGTTCTCGAGCCATCTGTATACCATTTTACTGTGTGGTTACTCAATCCGTATATTATGGATTCATTGCTCCAGGCCTTCTTATTACTCAACTTCGTACGGAATTTGTTATCAAAGTTAAATTTCCTGATATATCGTCCCTAGGAATTTCTAGAACGGGGAGTTTCTTGAGAAGTACAACATATTTATCCGAACTGATGCATTTCTCCCTCCCGGTGACCTCAAATGCCATCCTTAGAATCGTCCGCTTTGCGTTTTGCTCAACTACAATGCAAAGCAAAGTTCTTTCCAGGAATACTTCTATAGCAGAGGCAAGCAAGTCTTTTCACTTTAGTGAGTGTCTCCCTCGTTGTGGATAGACTAGTTCGGTTTGCCCACGCTATCGCTCCATATGTGATCATTGGTCTCACAAATGCTCGGGTTAAGTCCCCAAGACTTACCCGCTAGGCTCCTACATATCATATTAGCACGTTTTTGTGCATCTCTTCTATGTGCTTTTTCCACATGAGTTTACTATCTAGGTGTAATCCAAGATATTTCACTTCTTTTACTGGTGTCAGTTCCAAGCCCGACAGCCGGATTGGCTTCAGTTCAAGCTTCATTTTTCTCGTAAATTGTAGTTTTTGCCGGGTTAATGTTGAGCCCAGTCGTGTAGCACCATTCTTGAGTTGCTTATAGACCTCTCGGTATGTTTGTATTTGTGATACAAACGGTTCAAACTTTCCTCTGACAATCAGCACCATATGTCATCAGCCTAGGCTTGACAGTTGATTCTAATGTTAGTTAACTTCTCAAGTAATTTATCCACAACCAGACTGCACATTAGAGGAGATAGTACTCCTTCTTGTGGGCATCCTCTTGTTGTGTTGACCTCAATGATTTTACGCGACTTCTGAGTTTCTGCTGACCTTATTCTCAGCAACTCGTATATCCACTTAGATACTGTTCTGCTGACTTCTTTTCTGTCCAGGGCTCGTTTAATGGCTTCATGCGAAGTATTAACAAATGCCCCCTCGATGTCTAGGAAGGCGCAGACAACAATCTTATTCGTTTCGAGAGCTCTCTGTATGGTTTTCGTCAACTGGAATAGAGCCGCCAAAATAGATCTGCCTGCTCCGTGTGCCTGTTGACGGTAATGAAGTGGGGTCGTCTTTAGTACGTCCTTTCTTATGTAGTTGTTGTCCACAGCTTTTTCCATTGTTTTGAGAAGAAACGATGTTAGGCTGATGGGTGTGTAGCGTCCTTTTCCCCCACTTTTGGTATGAACACAATTTTCGCCCGTTTCCACTGCGTTGGAATATACCCCAGTGCAAATGGCGATTTGATTGTGACCCCATGAAAAAATGAAATTTGAAGAAAATGTTTCTATTCATTTAGGCTGCAGTCGCCCATATAAATATACGGGTATTGACCAATGTTGATCAAAATCTCGAGATCGGACTTTTCACGGAACCCATATCTACTGCACTGTAGCAATAGCAATGAGCTTAAGAATTTTCTAAGATTATTCCAATTCATAGAAACCCATTACCACAACCACTGCACTGCTAGTCTTTCCAGTCATTAAAATCGAAGAAAAAAAAAATTCATTCAATACGTCGCTAGTGCTGCCTAGTAGCAGAAATTACCAGAAACACGTAAGCTTTTCCAACCGCACAGTTAAAAATAACATTCATACGAAATAATAACGAAATTTGCCATCACTCCGCAGCGACTGTCCCACGTGTATTTAATTTTCCATTCAGTTTTTGATTACGGTCCCAACCAAAGGAAGTAATTTGTATTCAACCAAAAATACCACAGAATCGGTACTCACGCCATTGCTTATTGTTCCAATTTAACTTTGTGTTACGACAATGGAATATTCAAACCGTTACCTGTATCTTTCACAAATTAGCATATACATACACTCCCACAAAACACCGCAACAACTGGAACATTTGAAAAATAACCAAAAACATTCGTATTCGGGGGTTTCGTCCAACAGCCGCAGGGTCATCTCATTGGATTTCGCCACAACCAACCACATTCACATAATTGTGGTCAAAAGGCCAAATTGCGCAACCCCTTGCTGTCGATTGCCGTTGTGGTTCTTACCGAGAACAAGACCGCACATACAGAGCAGGACCCAACCGTACCGAAAATAGCCCCCAGGATGTTTAATATCCTCTTTATCTCCTGCGCGTATGTAACGTGGAAAAATCATGACAAAAAAACAAAATAAAAAGAAACCAAAAGAACCGAAAGTTTTATTTCGGAGGAAGAGATAAGCCGCATGTTACGATTCCCATCGCGACAACCAAAGGAGGTTAGTACAAGTATACCGTGCCCTTTAGTGCTTGTTTGTTGTGTAAACTTTAGATTTTGTGTATCTAATAGCACAAACGTGCATTTATTTATGTACTTTAAGCAACAGCATTTGCATTTTTTTTTTTTTTTACTTCTTGCCGGCGTGCCTCAGTAAGGACCAAGTAAATATTTGATATCGTTAAAATATGTAGTCTCAAAGTCGCTGGCATTTGTGAAATTTCTATGACTTGCAAAACCATGTAAAGCACCTGAATCCCCACATGGTACAACCAGCGTCGAGTAGGTACCTCAAGTAAGCTAAAACTCCTCTGAGGTGGCGCCGCTGCCTTCTCTCATGTTGTTTGGCCGATAATTGGAAAAATTTCCGTTTGATAGTTGTTGCGGCTAAGGAGGAGAAGTTTTTTTTTTTTTTTTGCGTGTTTGTGCCACGATTTTCGAATGTTTTTTTTTTTTTTTTTCATTAATTTGAAAACAAACAACCCACTCGCGGGAATTAAACTTTTCGTCGAATTTAATAGAATTATTTAGTGCGATACCACCGAAGGGAGGCATTCGCCATGCGGAAAAATTTCATTAGTAAGTAACTTTCGGAAGTTCTAGTAATTTCCATTAACTTCCGTTCTTTAGCTAAGGGATTATCGATATAACATTGCGACGAAAAGTGTGTTGTGTATAGCTATTGCCGCCGATTGTAATTTAAAAGAATTAAGGATACAATTGGGAAATAGAAACTAATTGCGTATGCAGGTACCTAGTTGTTTATAGAGAAGGCGCGGTTAGAAAGTAAAAACTTGCCCGTACTTGAGTGTTTTTGTACATATATACCTATGCTACCCCAGAAGGCAGGCTCCCCAAGAGTAGGTGTAAAAACATACCCATGCCCGTCCGCTGAATGTTTGTATACAAGCAACATATTATAACTTTATATAATTTGATACAGAACCCCTGCAGTATCCCAGGATTGACAAATGTAAATTTTTTTAAAAATTGCCTATAAACAAGCTTAAAATATTTTACTATACAAAAAAAAAAGTATCACTGAATTAAAAAATTCTCTAACTAAATACCTTTGTAATCTAACGGCTGAAAAAGTCACAGGCTACTCCCTCTAAATATTTAAAGAGACCTCAAGCGCAAGATCCCCCGTTGAAAACGCTTAATGGGAAATGGATTGGCGATCCAAAAGAAAAGGTTAAACTCTTTTGCCAGCACCTTCAAATGTTTTCAAACCTTTTCAAAACAAAAATCTTGATTTCTATAACAGAGTAGATGAAAAGAAAATTCCTTATGTTTCGTTAAGAGAGATCAAGACATGTATTCATAAATTAAGAACTGGCCCTTCACTGCATTGTTGAAACTTGAGCCTATAATTAATACTTGCTTCAAACAAGGGTATAGCCCACATCACTGGAAGATAGCAGAAATTATTGTTATACCTTAACAAGGTAAGCCTATATCAGAAGTTACCTCATATAGGCCAATCTCACTTTTACCGGTATTATTGAAACTTTTCGAGAAACTCCTTCTTAAAACAATAGACCAAATTATAGAGCAAAGAAAGCCTATCCCCACCCACCAATTCGGGTATAGAAATAGACACTCAAATGCATCGTATAACTAATGTTATAGAAAAGGCACTTGAAGGAAAACAAATTTGTTCTGCAATATTCTTAGACATTGCACAGGCTTTTGATAAAGTTTGGCATAAGGGTTTAGAGTATAAACTTCATAGGGACCTACCTAGACAGTACTATGAGATACTTAAATCTTATATAGTAGATAGATTCCTCGCTATGTTTGAGCGTACTCCGAATTTAAAGAAATATAAGCAAGTGTTCCACAGGGAAGTGTTCTAGGACCCACCCTATACTTTTTACACATGAGTGATACGAGGGTGGGTCAATAAGTCCCTGAAATTAACACAAATTGTGTCGTCACCTTAAATTTATTTATTTTTTGTCAAGAATCATCTTTTAAAAGAACGCACCCAAATTTTCAGACAGATCTGTTAAATAGTTATGTTGTGGCAGCCATTTTATATAGACGCCTACTAGAATTTTCGTTAAAATGGAAAAAAGTGAATTTCGAGTGCTCATTAAATACTATTTTTTGCGAGAAAAAACCATCACGCAAACCAAACAAAAGCTTGACAAATATTATGGGAACTCTTCACCATCGACTGGAACCATTCACCACTGGTTTACTCAATTTCGGTGCGGTCGTTCAAGTACAAGTGACGAGGTCACCACATCAGAAATGGTCGACAAAATCTATAGTTTGATAATGGACGATCGGCGAGTGAAAGTGCGCGAGCTTGAAGAGGCCACAGGCTTATCACATGGCTCAGTGATTCCGATTTTACATAAATATTTGGACATGAAAAAGCTTTCCGCAAGATGGGTGCCGCGTTTGCTCACAATCGACAACAAACGCATTCGTTTGACAACTTCAAAGGTGTGTTTGGCGATGTTCGAGAAAAATTTGGCTGAGTTTTTGCTCCGTTTCGTAACCGTGGATGATACCTGGATTCACCACAACACACCAGAAACCAAGGAACAGTCAAAACAATGGACTTCTCCTGGTGAATCGAAGCCGAAGAAGGCCAAGGCGGGTTTGTCAGCAAACAAGGTCATGGTGACAGTTTTTTGGGATGCGCGCGGTGTTATTCACATCGACTACCTTAAAAAGGGTAAAACGATCACCGGCGCATATTACACAGAGCTGCTGGATCGATTCCAAGCCGATTTGAAGCAAAAACGGCTGCATTTGGCGAAGAAAAAAGTTCTTTTTCACCAGGACAACGCACCGGCGCACAAGTCCGCAGTCGCAATGACAAAATTTCATGAGTTAGGCTACGAACTACTCCCTCATCCAGCATATTCCCCAGATTTAGCCCCCTGCGACTATTTCTTGTTTCCAAACATGAAGAAATGGCTCGGAGGTAAGAGATTTGAAGAGGTCATCGCTAAAACAAACGCTTATTTTGAGGGGCTCGAGAAATCGTATTATTTGGAGGGCATCAAAAAATTGGAGAAACGTTGGATGAAGTGTACTCGTATAGGAGACTATGTTGAAAAATAAAATGTTTTTATACCGAAAAGAGTGTTCCTTATTTCATTTTTCAGGGACTTATTGACCCACCCTCGTAAACCATGATAGCCACATTTGCAGATGACACTGCTCTTCTATTAACAGATAGATGTGAGGCTAAAGCAACAGAAAAGCTACAAAATTCAGTTGACGAGCTATGTGATTGGACGCATCGATGGCGAATTAAACTTAATGAGTCAAAGTCAACCCATATCAATTTTACAAATAAAAAAATAACTATAGTAATGTTCCCGTAGTTACTAATAACCAAGTAGTTACTTACTCTAACATAGCTAAGTATCTGGGTATGAATCTGGATGCTAAACTGAAATGAAAGGAACATGTGACAAAGGAAGTAGAAGACCTAAATATTAGATATAGAAAACTTAATTGGTTGTTAGGTTGTAACTCAGAACTGTCCATTGAGAATAAAATCCTATTATATAATCAGATACTAAAACCCGTTTAGACATATGATATCCAATTATGGGGTTGTACAAAGAAACCGAATGTACAAATAATACAAACATTTCAAAATAAGGTCCTTCGGGGAATAGTGAATGCCCCATTGTACTCGTATATTAGAAATAGTGACTTGCATCGAGGTTTGTAGATTGACCTATTGGAATGTTACTTATTTTGACACAACTAATATCTTTTTATACTCTATTCTATAGGGTTCTATAAGGTATCTTTTTATGATCTCATCAGAATCCATGAACTTCATTAACAAATAGTTTTAGCCACACCCACTATCTTACCATGGGGAACCGCGTACAGGATGGTTATGACTTAACTTAAAAACCAAAGAGACTTACCACCCAAGTGTCCAACGTTATTGCAGAAAATAGTCTCTGTCTTTTTTGCCAAACAAACGAAACGAATGCAAACGTCGGGAACAAGCCTTAGCCTACTAATCCTCAGCGAATTACTGGCATTAGAGCTAGGCTAATCACTTGAGCCTACTATGTGTACATACCCCAATGGAAGATAAAGCTTAAGATTCTGCTAACAGCTTAATGACATCTGCAACTGCTTTTCAAAGCATGACGCCAAAATCAATCTTGGCGATTTATATGCCAAGATCGGAAAATAAAGCGCTCTCTCGGGTATTGGAATGCGACGGGTAAATATCGTTGCACTACGGGAAATGTTAGCTTTAGTAGCACCAGATTCCTCTACTTCCCCATTCACAAGTATTATAGCTGATGAAAGGTATGCGCATATAATTTTTATTTCATCATTGCAGCAAAGTTTAGGCCTGACAAATACAAATGCTCCTTCACCCACAAAGGAGGATTAATGTCAAAGTAATTGCGAGAAATTACCATTGGTCCAGTTATGTTATCTACAAATCCACCCGAACTTCGAAACAAGGACATTGCAAAGAACATACCATCATGACGACACCAATTGGGAATACTATTGCCATCGGCGATTATACAGTTTTATTTAATGAATTGGACGAATCTACTCCAGTCCATAAGACTAACAAAATCAGACGAAGAATATATACGCACTTGACAGAGTTTGGCATCAGGCTCTTTTTGTCGAAAATGCGTGCATATGACGTCGATAAGTCTCTTCTTCAATGGATTAGAAATAACCTTTTGGTGTAATTCACCAAATAAATGTTAATCTCTTGTCAGCAACTTCAAATCCAATCCATTCCTACGCTGATGACCGTACCCTCAGTTTTTCATATTCGTTCCCTAACTCACGTCCTTGCTCTTCGGCCGTAGAAGAGGAACGGCAAAGTACGTTAAACACATAAAATTCCGACCTGGATAGCATAAACAAATGGGGTTCAACCAACAGAGTGGAATTTAATGCTTCCAAAACACAATACTGTCTTCTGTCTCTCAAGTGAAACCAAAACCCTCAACCATTATCCGTGAATGGTGCTTGCATCACTTAAACCGAAAGACTTACTATTCTCCGTATGTGTATTAATAACCATCTTCGATGGAATGATCACATATTCGAGGTCGCTAAAATCGCTGCAAAATATCTAGGATTCCTTAAGCGCTGCAAGAAATATTTTACCCCGTCTGATCTGGCCTCAATTTACGTAGTAATTATTCTATAAGACGGTTAGCTTGTACTTCGATGGTAATTTTGCAAAGAAAATACAAATTGATCGAGTTGGAAGGCTAGCAGAATGTATTGCGAACGAAAGAAAATGACACAGACAGGCAGACAGACACATTGACAGCTGATATGCGGAAAACCGTTTACGTTACTTTTTGAATCTTTAGAATCTGACCTCATTTCGAACACAATTTGCGGGCCCCATTTCGACCACTATCGTGTTGAAATAAAGTTTATTTTCACACAACTCCACCTTTCGTAACAAGCAATACATCTATGTATATCCAACTTACATATAATCGACTGTAATGTCTTCAGTTTCGTCATATAACCCTTTTTAGAGTAACTATTACCAGTGGAGACATCAATACTTTTTTCGGTTGATATTCGTTGCTACTACCTGAGGAATAATAACTTCTATCTGCCCCTTTATTTCGCTTTCCAAAATGTCTGAGACCATCTCATCATCTCAGCATTGTTTTCTGTAAAAATAAGCAAGAATAACTGGCCCACAAGGTTTATATTTAAGGAGAGTCTGCGTTTATTCATAGCAGTATGCAAACTGTGGAATAGGTCGTATTCAAACTACGCCGGTAATAAAAAAAATGCCATACAATATAATAAATACGATTAATCTATTTTCCTTTCAAATAAGCATTTGTCTATACATACGAGTAGCTACAGACAGATTCGTGTAAAAAGGTTAAACTTCAATCAACAGAAATATTATTGGCAATAAATATTAGCTTAACACTTGACCGAGATTAATAAGCATATTTGACTTGACGAGCAATACAATAAAGCTCTTCAGAATCGAACAACAATCTGATTTTATAACACGTTTAAGCCCACAATCGGTACATAAACAAACAACCTGATTTGAATGCAAATCATTGGTCAAAGCATACATATCTTGGATTGTATCTGATTGCGGCTAATCGCGCACCCCATCAATGCGACCAAACACAAATCCCATAATCAATATAATTAAATAATCCATCAGCAAACATTACGAGTACGTACACAATTAGAAGTTTTCGCATTAGCGGACCCAAGTTTAACATTGCCAAAATATCCTTTAGGAGGGTGTGTCACCGATACCATTCTACTTTCCATCTGATAACCATGACGATGATAAAATGCCAATGTACTGCGATGCTGTTGCATTATTCGATGAGTTGATAGTTACGTAATGTCACTTGAATCTGTTTAATTAGTTTTCCGAATTTCAATGAATTTCATCAGAATAATCACGATAAAGTTGGAAAATATCCTGAAAGGATTTAATCAGCACCAAAGCCTAATTAGCCGATGACATTGTCAAACACAGAACTTAGTCGTCAAATAGTCATGCAATAGTTGGGAAAATATTAACAACAACGGATTGCTGTATATGAATCTAGGGGTAGTTGAAAAAAAAAGTATTTATCGGAAACTTATTCGTTTTCCATTCCAAATGGTTGACTCCTAGAAGAAGCAAAATTCAGCAAACATTCTATGGAATTCGCAAAAAAGTAAATCAGCTATCGGTGTTAAACTTTTAGCTCTACCATTGAATTGGGTACAAAGTTTCAAGTGGTGTTCTTTTGGAAATTGAATACCTAGCTTCCATTTCACTGTGTTGAACTTTTGAACAAATCCTCCATTAGGGATGGAGTCCTTTGCTGTGCAAAATGAACGGTCCTACGCAATGAATTTAGAATTTTCTTGTGGACAATACTTGAGCGAATGCAAAAACACATTTTCGGAAACTTAAACAGCCGTTGATGAAAACCATATGAGGGGTAAATGCTGTTATGAGTAAACTAAATAATTTTTAAGCATTTTCTCAACCAACTTTTATGAATTACCATAAATGGTTTGGTTGTATGGAGTTTTTCGAATTAAAATAGTTTTTCAAATTAACATTGAATTTAAAGCTAACCTGGTGACATTTTATGACTCAAACTTTCGGTATTTAACATAACGCTTAATAAAAGATGCATTCGACAACATATGCATCTATTTTAGGAAAGTGAAATTTTTTTTTTTTATACTCAAAACTTGGAGACGATATTTAAATAGCACTAAAAGTTTGTTCTACGGTCTTTCTCGATGTAGCACAAGCATTTGATAAAGTTTGGTATGAGGGATTAGTCTACAAACTTAAAAAAGATACTACCCAATCAACACGCTGAAATTCTAAGATCGTACATTTCGGATAGATACTTCCGCATAAAAGAGAAAGACACATATTCGGAGCTTAAAGAAATAAAAGCGGGTGTACCCCAAGGGAGCGGTCTTGGTCCAATAATATATCACGATATACCGACACTAGAATACAACACGATTGCTATATTTGCTGACGATATAGCTCAAATTCCAGTTGCGGAAAGAAATGAGGACTCAACTCGTAAACTACAAGAGGTGATCTCGCTTATTTAAAAATGGACAAGAAAATGGCGAATACGATTAAACGAATCAAAATCAGTACATGTTGACTTCACTATGGTATGACTTTGGATGTGAAACTTCGCTGGAAAGTTCAGGTCAAGAAAAAAAGAGAGGAGATTGGTATTCGCTACAGAAAAATGTACTGGATGATAGGAAGAAAATCTTGCCTATCAACATACAACAAAGTTATGAAACCCATATGGACTTATGGGATACAACTTTGGGGTTGTACCAAAAAAAAAACATTCAAATCGTACAACTAAAAAGCATGAGGATCGACTTCACCACTACACGAACCCTGAGACTACCCCGCTCGTGGACCAGACAAATCTCCTGAGAAGACTAAAAAGAATCAAACCTTTTGAACTAGTGCAGCATATAACTATGTTAGTATAAGTTAGCGTCAATGCTTTAAACTTTTAACCTAGTATCCTTTTATTAATTTAAGTCAAAACAAGATTACTAACACTGTCATGTGTTTTTCAATACAAATAAAAAAAAAACTAAGAGTGTTCGAAATGGGAGAGATAAGGTAGTGAGATTTTACAATTCCGCTGGTTTGGAAAAAAATTTAAAAGTTATATCAAATTCTAAATCGACAAGTATTTTTATTTTTTTAACATTTGAAAGGTTCACAAATATGTCGTAAAACATAAAGAAGAAGAGATTTTTTTTTTTTTTTTAAAGCCAATAGCTACAGCAGCTATTTTTGTCTATTTTCCTTTTTTTCAGTGCGCGTGCACTTACATATCCCATAGGCCAGACTTCTACTATAGATAGATGACAACTCAAAGTAGGCAGCAATATGGACCTGTGGAAACCACGCTCTGCTGGAAAAAATTGGTGCTCCGGCGAACTACTTCGTAACTGTTAGAATAAATGTCATCCGCTTCTACAGCTACTATACACACCCTAGTCTGACACTCAGGGACTACCTGAAGCTGATGGACGATATTGTAGCTGAAACTCATGGAAGCACCCAGTGATTATTGCTGGCGATTTTAATGCATGGACTATAGAATGGAGCAGTATGACTACAGATACAAGTGGGCGAGCTCTCCTCGATGCATTCGCATCACTCGATATAAGTCTAGCGAATAATGGTGCAAACAATACGTTCCACAAAATACGCAAGGATTATTCATAGATATTTGTGAGTAACTTGCTTCTGCGCAAAACAAAATGGCAGGCCAGCGAGGAATATACGCACAGCGACCACCAGGTGGCCGTAGAATTCTTGTCGTATCGGCCAATATGCCTGCCAGATACTATGGAAAAGATCCTAGAACGTATCATATATGGCAGACTGATCGCGGTCACAGATAGAAGGAGCTCTATCCGATGACCAGTGGGGTTTCAGAAAATGGCAAGGGGCACGTAAAACTACTGCACAGTAGTAACGCTCGACGTTAAAAATGCTTTCAACTCGGCGAACTGGTCATGCATTAGAAGAATAGATGCACCATATTACGAGTACCTGCTAAAGATAGTCATGAACTACTTCACCAACAGAAAGTTGAGGCACCATACCAACGATGGCGTTAAGCTTACGGCGATTTCGAATGAGTTACATGATATGACGGAGTCCTGTGAGTAACACTGTAAGGTGATAGGCTTTGCTGACGATATCTCTGTGGTTTCTGTTGCCAAACGAGATAAAGTCTGCCATGGACGAAGCAGTCGCCAAGATCAAAAATTGGCTAAAGTCTGCCACCTAGAGCTAGCTGACCACAAGAATGAGGCTGTCCTAATTACTAGCCAAAAGACTGTGGAATACGCAAATTGGGAACCAGACAATCAGGTCTAAAGAGGCATTAAAATACTTAGAAATAATGCTCGACAACAGGCTGAACTTCAAAACGCACGTCGAGTATTCAAGTAAAAAGGCGTCACAGATGCAGCGCTTTTCCGCTGATCCCCACCATCGAGGTCTGGACAAAGAGAGCACCCGGGGACTGCAACTACCACCTTACGCAGTTCCTGTCCGGGCAAGGCGGCTATCGAAAATATTTCCACAGCTTTCGACACATCCAGAATGCCCAGATGCAGAGGACGACGCAAAGCACGCAGTGTTCCACTTCGCAGAGGAAAGGATGAACCTGTCAAGCCCACAGATTCTAATAAGTCATATGACGAGGTCATGAGACTACTGGCTGGAGACCTGTTCTGCGTACAGAATGAGCTGATAGCATAATTTGCTAACCAGCCTCGAGACGTGATACTTAACAGAAGTCCCACGGGAAGAGTGGTGGAAGTATGCATGGTGCGGATTAGTACGTAGGCACTCGTGTCATCGATTATTCGGATTTGCGAATCGTGGATGCTGGTGTCTGGGCTATTAGTATCCATAAATGTTTTAACCCGGTACGCCACCTGGCAGCATGCGTAACCTAACTCATGCATTACATGCCCAACCAACAAAACAAATTTCACCAAAATCCATTTAGTGGATTAATTACTTAAGTTAGCCCTGAGACAAGGATGAATTTTGAAGATAATTAACTTGATTGATTTCCAGGTGAGACTAGCTTTATACTAAACTAAGCTAAAGGAACTCTAAAGGAAATTTGATCAAAATTGGGTCATCATTTCTTGAAAATCCTATCCCTATCCTAACCTGACAAACATCCAAGAGTAAAAATTGTCATGTGAAGCTTCTCTCAATCAAATAATTGCCCTTCGGAAACGGCATAAAACTGTAGGTCCCAACCATTCGTGCGGTGCACAGTCCGAGTGGCTGCAAGAAGCTAGGCCAGGCCATGTATTGGACTATTGGCGCCAAAATATTTATTTATTTATCGTCAAAACTCAACAATTGAATCTTGAGTTAGACGTGAAAAACAGACTTTGTTGGCAATATACATTTTTTATTACTTCTAGCACTCAACCCGTGTTTCTCAATTATGCCCTTCGGAAAAGGTAATAAACTTGATCTTTCCATGAGTTTCATTCTTGGGGGAAAAAAAAAAAGATATTATGTACAGTAAGTGCGGCTGTGAGAATCTAGGCCATACCTTGAAGAGGTTGCTATAGCGACAACATTTTTATTTGTTTATATCTGGCATTTAAACCATGTCAACCCCCAATCTCTGCAATTTTTATGGTTTTTATGTAGAACTGTCTAGATCGGACATGATAGTTAAATAATATTGAAATCCATTCAGCTGTTCTTGATTTGGAGATGTGAGAAGAATAGATAGACAGATTGACAGGAGGACACACACGTAACAAAAGGCGATTGATGAGGCATGGAAAGATCAAATGAAAATATTGAAATAGAAAACCACTTCGAATAACGAGGGGACAATGAATTACAACAAAATAATAGAAGAAGATATATTTATTACATTCAATACATAGGTATTCAAATATTTAAATGTTCAAGTACTAACCTTACTCGTATAAAGTAACCGCTATACTGTTTCCTGAAACGAAAGGGAAATAAAAATAAATTTAATTATCTACTAAGTGAAGCCACATATTTAATTTCTAAATATATAATACCATCTAATTAAAAACTCATTTACTCCAATCACAAACAAGGCACTGAAGTGCACTATTAATCACAATAATGCCACACTTAACTTCCACACGCCCTAGCCAGGAAGAACAAAAAAGCAATACAACTTTGACCACATGCCTGATAATATACCATTCCCTAAGCAAAATGACACAAAGTCCTGCTTATCCTTATTTCCCCCCAAAAAATAAACAAATTATCATGCTAGCCTTCCCTCCCTTCGCGGGTGGAATCATTCACGTTAAAGTCGTAAATTAAAATTCCACATGGGCCGTGGTACATGTAATTAAACACATCACAGCCCACGCCTCCAATTCCAGACACTTTAATTACGTATCCTGCTGATTTAACGCAAAAAGAAAAAAAAAAGAAAACAACCAAGGCCTAAGAGCCTTTACGACATCATAATAACATAAAACCGAGAATACGAATACAAAAATCACCGACGCTAGCTAATTACAATTTGGCGCAAGGACTCGACTGATAAATTGGAAGAACGACAGGAGAGAAACGCAGAAATCATCATCTCACTCGGTCGATGCCGAACTCTATCATAATTCCAGATCATTAATTATTTTGTGGTACTTTTTCGTCGGTAATATTGTCATCTCATCACCAGCGCTTTAATCACGGCACGCAGTCGTGTATTTAGCAGGATTCTGAGTGTGCGACGTCTATTACCCAATTCATCATCACTTACAAGGGTAGGGATTAATTAATTAATTCTCTTCATATTCAGATAATACGAGGGGCAAGGTGAAAAGTTTTCGGCTTGACAATGAAAGACTTCGATTTTCAGTTAAAAAATGATTTTATTTTTCTACTTAATCTCCCTTGACTTCAACACACTTGGTCCAGCGTTTCTCCAACATCAGTATTCCTTCTTGGAAGGGAGAGTCTGGAAGGCTGTGAACATCTCCATCTACGGCCCTCTCAAGTTCTGCATTTGATGCGAAGCGCTTCCCAGAAACAAATTTCGGGAACAGATGGAAGTCTGAGGGTGCCAAATCAGGTGAATAGGGGGGATGGTCGAGCAAATCGTACCCCAAATCCCGCAGTTTTTCCATCGCCAACGCACACTTGTGTACAGGTGCATTGTCCTTGGAGAAAGATGATTTTTTTCTTCTTCAAGCCAGGCCTCTCCTCGCGAATTTTGGCATCCAGCTGATCAAGAAGGTTGGAGTAATATTCGCCTGTAATTGTTCTGCCTTTCTTAAGGTAATCAATTAACAAGATCCCTTTCGTATCCCAAAACACACTGGCCATGACCTTTCCGGCAGATGCGATCGACTTCGCTTTCTTTGGCGCTGAACCACCGGCTTCCACCCACTGCTTCGACTGCTGTTTTGTTTTTGGCGTGTAGTGGTGGACCCATGTCTTATCCATGGTGACAAATCACCGCACAAAATCGGTCGGATCCCTATTGAATCGGTCCAAAGATTGTCGCGAAAATCGTTTGCGCATTTGCTTTTGATCGGTATTCAGCAAATGCGGCACCCATCTTGCTCAGAGCTTTCGCATCCCTAAGTTTTTGTGCAAGATATTTCGCACCCTCTCTCCCGATATACACACATCCTCAGCTATCTCACTCATCTTCACTCGCCTATAGTCCAGCACGATATCATGCACTTTTTCGATGGTTTCGGGTGTGGTTGCGGTTTTTGGTCGTCCTTCACGTGGGTCATCTTCGAGGGACGTGCGACCACATTTAAATTCAGCTGCCCACTTTTTAACGGTTGACATGGAAGGAGCAGTGTCCCCGTAAACTTTTGTCAACTTTGGATGAATTTCCTTAGGTAACAACCCATGCAAAACGAAGAATTTTATAACCGCACGATATTCAAGTTTATCCATTTTAACGAAAAACACGCAAGACGTTTACTGCAAAAATTCGTGTAAAGAAACTACTTGAGAGAACAAGTTGAAATTTGTCATACGAACTAATGAGAAGTACATCCAGGCAGGAAACATAAATTTTTGCTGATTGGAACGCCATCTCTGCGTCTGGCCGAGAACTTTTCACCTTGCCCTCGTAGGTTTGAAAATTATTTGCAACAGCCAGAGAGCATCAATGTTTGATTGTTACGGCGAATCGTAAAGCTCTAAATTTATTATATCGTGTCGACATACTATCACTATTCAAATTTATATGGTAATGTGCTGACCATTGGTCGTCGTGGAAATAATTCACGCACTTATTCGGGTGCATTGGATCAAAATTTAATTACTACAACCACCGAAGCACACAGTTTCGACCGTAACACCATTCATCGCCGATGCGAGCCGTTGAGTGCATTAAATCGCATGTGGCATGGTTTCGTGCTATTGTCGACCGATAACCGCGTAGAATATCGAGAATTACTGAATCTATTATTGTTATCCTGACGCGCTGATGTGGACTTTTTGTTTTGCTGCCAAACAAATCTCCTTTGCGTGCTTGCATTTTGTCGGGTGGCTAATGTTGAAATTTATTGTTTCGTCGGGCGAAAAAGGTGAAAGTTTATTAACCTCAAGTTGATTATTTTACCATAATTTGGTAAAGGAAATTGTGAACACAGTGAGGCCTTTAAAGCCGAGCTTGCACATTTTATGCGCAAGGTAGGTAGGCAGGAATAATATTTTTTTTTTTTTGTTGCAGCGACGTCAAAGCACAAAAACTGGGTCGGCCGGTCGACTGCCTATGCAATCTATAATATGCGTATTGTTTTTTTGTTGAAGAATAAAATATCTGTAAGAGCATCGAAGACGTCAACAAACAATGAGCTGCTTCAGTTGGTCTAAGTAGTCGCTTAGTGACCAACTGAACGGGTCTAGCAATGATTTTTATATTCCACTACGTGCTCCAAGTTTTCAAGGATATTCATCAATTATGTGCCACACTATTTGATGGTCGATGGAAAATATTTACCACTTCCGCTTCAATAAAGAACACTTTTGCTTCGCTTCAACATTCATGAAACGATTCAAACAAGTGATGAATAGAAAATTGTATACAGTGAGTTACGAGTACCGCTTAAAGCGCATTAATTAACTAAACCGACCCAATACAACGAGTTTCAGTCGACTGGTGGCCGCCGGACCATACCCTACTGGAGCAGCCAGACTCAAAACAGGTCCATTATGCGAGTACTACTAGGCAGTAGTCGTGTTTTGTAAAATTACGAGTAGATGCTTCAATGATGAAGAGCTTAGGTCATCAGCACTCACCACATCAGCACAGAAAATCCGCCACCTGATCCGAGCAAAGGCGGGACATAAGACACACATAAGAAATGTTCCGCAGTGTCATCGCCCTCTCCACAGGAGTCTGCTAAGAGATAGCAAGAATGCCGCGGATTTCTTACAGATGACGGGGACCATTCATCTAGTCTGCCTGTGTTCATTGAAAACGCAATCGTGAATGGAAGTCCTAACCGAGGACCCTGGCAAACCCAACGTGGGTTCAGGCCTAGAGAAATTCTCTTCTGTCCAATTTTGGAGCCGCCCGTCAAAAACTACATTCCTCTCCTAGATGAGACTCTAGCCAAAGCCAATTCTGAACACGAGGAAAGTCGACTTCAAATTTGCACCACAGCCGTAATTCAGGTATCATTGCATCAGCCGGCATATCCATGAGGCAGGGGTAGTAGGATAATCGTCGCGCAACGTCATCGAAACTCCAGTGCGAGTCGTGCCAGAAACCACTTCTTTTTTAAACGGAAGATGGCTCTGAGTGTACACCCCCTGATATAAATATCAAGGGGGGCGGTTTATCAAGGTGTCCAGAGCAGATCCAAGCGTACTGGGGAAAGCTCCCAAGCAGCCGAAACAGACCTTTCTTTGGAGTTTGCCGAAGCAGCAGTAACGTATTTACGTGAAAGCTTATTACACCAAACCACTGACGCATATGAGAGGAAGGGTCTTATCATTGCCGTGTATATCCAAAGGGCTTTCCTAGGTGACAAGCTTCATGTCTTGTCGAAAACACCTTTGCATTGTTGGAAGACTATCGACTCAAATATCAAGATCGGGCAGATTTGTGTCCCTTCGTAGAACATATAGTAGCATTGTGGTGGAGGGAGTTTCGTAGTAATGAGCGCTAATCTTGTAGTGGTCGTATTGATTAATCTACATAAGATCATAATCAACACGAAAACAACTATAGGGTGACCAGAAAGAACGATAGGAAAAGAAATTTAAATAAAATAACAATGGTGTGAGATATCAAATTGATTCTATTTTTGTTTTAAAGCTACATTCATGCCATTATGTATAGAAAAGCACATCATTGAAGTGGTCGGTCCAATTTTTGATGACTCGGTCCAATATGTGCGGCGTTATTCCGGCAGTAGCGTCTCGAATGTTGGCTTCGAGCTCGTCCGAAGTAATTGGCTTGAGACAGAAATGAGCATGATTTTTTGGCCAAAATCCGGATCTCCGGCCAACATTTCCATCGCCCAATTAGCGAACTCACGTCTATGGGTTTCGGCTTCTTGCGTCAGCACAATCATATACGGATGTAGGCCCAAATCAAACCGCAAAATAAGCCTGGTTGACTCTCTGGCGATGCCCAATTCAGCTGATCGGCGCCGAATCGACATTTCTGGGTCTTCTTCGATATTGGCCGCTACGGCAACTATGTTTTCTTCACTTCGCACCGATCTCTGTCTGGTTGGTGGTTTAAAGTCCAAAAGAGTGTACTCAAGCTCAAACTTTTCCACGGTGCGACGAATTGCCTGCGCACTGAAACCATGATGACGACCTACCTCACGACGAAATTCACGTTGCGTATTTACAATTGAGCTAGAATTTCGAAAATATTTTTTAATAATTTCCACATGTTCGGGAAGCGTCAAACGATGCATGAGGAAATTGCAAAGCTTACTGAATATTTCGACAGCTGGATGTCATTGGTAACTTTGACAGCTGCTGAAACAAAACAATTGGACAAATTACCATCACCCTTTATATACTCGTAAAGACTAGCGATATCAACAACTTACATGCATAGCTGCAACATGTACGACAGATAAGCCGCTAGAAAATCGCGCCAACAACTGATTTGAAATCGTAATTGTAACTAGTTATTGTAGCTGAGTAGCTTTGCAGAGAAAGAACAAACGCATAAAATCAAAAAACAACTAGCTACACGGAATAATTCCATGTCCTTACAAGAACTAGGTAAAGAGGTCAAATTATCATATCAATTTATGTAAACCACTTCATTGTGGTGTAGCCTAAGGACACTCATTTGCCAAGTCAGTTTTCTTCTCCTTATTCGTTTTCTTTTGTAATGTAATGTAATGCTATTTGTGGCCAATATAGAGCAGCCATTGAGATCTACAAGTGCCATTGTCATTAAAAGTAATTTTTGAAAAGATCTAATTTGACCTAACAAGCTAATATTAAAATCATAGCATTAGACACCTATAACGATAAAAGTAATCGTAAAAATCAGTACACCCAAGCTGTAGGAAGAACCAAATGAGGCACCAAAGACCTGAACATTAAAATTGCATGTCGAGGGCTCCAACCAAGAAAAGGTTAATAAAATCAAAATCCTACCCCGCTGCGGTTTTCATCATCACCATCGTCGTTGCTGACATCAGCAACAACATTATCATCATTATCCTGATTGTTGGCCAAGCGCCTGCCTGGCACTTTGTTACGGTGCGCTGCGCTTGCATGCACAGCCAAACGAGCAGGATAATGCTGCTTTCCAATTATTACATTTCTATTTTCCTTACATACATATGTAACTACGAGTACATACTAGATTATGTACTTCTTTTGCTTTCAGTTGGCGTCTCCTTCCCACAGAAGGGTTACCTCCTGACGACATCGCTAATAAAACGTAGCGTGTCGCGCTGTACCATCGCATTTACGGTGCGGCACAGTGTTGGTGCAACTAACTGTTATTTAGTTAGTAATTACATAATTTTATTGCGAATGACATGCAAATATCCTTTTATAGTTTAATAAATAGGCGACAGTTTTACACCATTTGGTTTGGGGGGAGTTCATATCGGCAAAGAAGTATCTGGTGCAAAACGCTTATAGATGCGGCAAAACAGGGAGGTTGCAGCCCCTCATATTTTACACGTATGTGGGCTGCAAAAAGTACCTCGGGTGTCATTAAGATGTAATTTAGTTTTGTTCCCATCGTCCTGCATTTATGATAAGTATCTTAAATGATATAAATTATATCTTTATTGGCAAATTGCTACAACCGCCGGCAGCGGTAGTAGTCGTGGCATAAACTTTTCAGAGTTTTCTCAAATACTGCCTCGGTCACGTTGTGAAGCCACTACATATACATATGTAGATATGGGGTAATAGTTTCATGATAATCATTGAGCGGAGCAGGGAAGACTATTGCTGTAAATTGTCGGTCGATAGAATCCGGGATTTAGTTTTGAATACAGAATGGCAAGAGTTGAACACTTTGAAAGTTTTTGTGCAGGTACACTGGGGCTGAAGGTGAATCCCTGAACGGGAAAAGGTTACAACAATAGTTTAGGGGCTACAATTTGGTTATCTTTCTGGCCAATTGGTTTCTGTGTAGAGTGTGTTGTTTACGAACGATGCATTGTGCATAATTAATTTCCATTGTGGTTTCCAGCGTTCTGTGTGGTTTCTAGTTTAAATTAGAAATGTGTATAAATTTTAGTTTATAGATTTGTGTGCGTTGAATGTTTTTTTGCTTTATGAGCAATTAGTATTGATACAAAATAAAATAATTATAACATTTGTTTGGAATAATATCATCAAAGTCGTTTATAATAGTTTAAGGTTCCAATCTGTAGGGTATGGGATATAATCTTTGGAATATTTCACACCGTATTCAGTGAGACTCATCAACGTTAGTAGAGTCAATCAAGTTCAGTAAATGAAAGTAGTTGGCCATGTAGTTCCAGCGGTAATGTGAGTATCTATGAGGCAGACCATGCAAAAAGACGAAAGACAGAGTTCTTGTACAAGATATTATTCCATTAATGCTCATGGAAAACCTACCATTAAAGTAGAGCAAAATCATCTATCATGAAATTGCTTCTACTTTAAATCAGGCTTTCGTATAGGAACAACAATGAACTGTATGTTTCTTTCATTCATGAGAGGCATACAGCACAAATAACTTAAATGGCTTGAAGAAGCTATACCTATCTTAGGCCCTATAGGGGACGCTTTTGGTAGCGTAATGTACCACAAGTAGAAATATATTTGTGTATCCCATCATGCGACATATCAATATATTAAAGCTAAAGTTCCAAAGGGTTCAAACATAATAAAATATTTTTGTTTGGATAAAGTTTCTTGAATAAAAAAGCTGAAAAACTATGCAGAAGCGATGCCCCCCTCATCACCTTTCTATCGACGAAGCTATGAAAAATATTGCGAGTATACGTAAGTCATAGGATGTAAAAAAAAAAATCATTCACAACACTACTCGTATTTGTCTCTATCCGATTTTGATGATTTGCAAGAAAATTCATCTTCACGTTCGATATAACTCGAATCGCAGATTTCATCAGAATCTATTTAGTGGTTCTTGAGTTAGTTGTATGATAAAATGATTCGAATGTGCTTCAAACCCTTCCCGACAACATACCCATACATCATTCGACATCGATAATTTTCAAGTGGGACTACTAGCGTTATTCTAAGCCTAAAAGTTTAATTTCATTAAAATCGGTTCAGACGTAATGAACTATTGACAGATTTTTGAAACTCCCCACCCACCACCACATCCTACCTGCACTTCATTCGATTTGACAGCCCTGCCTATACAAATACACGAATAAAATGTCATCAATCTCTCGATTGAGACGTGTATTTTTTTTATAATTTTTAGGACACGGGCGTTTTTGAGGAAAGGGGAAGAGACAGAGAGAAAGCCAGATTGGTGTAGTTGGTTTGAAACTCAGCTGGTATTAAGTTTCAGTGAACTCCAAGGGTGGCTGTCCAGATAACTGGGGAGAATTTTTTTTGTTTCGCTGTTATTGTCATTGCTTACGATTCACAGTATTTTTTTCCATCCTCCTGATGTCATCATCACGATCAAGTTGCATTTTGGCCATATGATCACTGCCAGTGTTATGCCTTCGCAGTAGAGTTCGCATAAGCTTTCGCAATTGATCGATTTTTTTATTTATTTCATGTGAAATAAATAGATGATTATTGATTTGTCTCCTTTGAAATTAGGACCACAGTTAAAGCAATGGTACGGATAGCGTTGTTTTATCTCCCGATTTATCGGATTTTCACAATTTTCCGAAATTTAGCCTTTCTGTCGATATTTCTTCTATTGTTAACTTCATTTCTGCTTTTTATAACAATTCCCATTAGCATATGTATGTACATGAAGCAGAAAACTGCTCTAAATAATTTGTACTGCACCTGCGGCTGCAAAGCTTTTAGAATTTCAATACATTTACAGTAAGTCTGAAATCGAAATGATAATAAATTTGAATGTATATTTGGGAGTGATGTTCTCAATAGTAGATACTTCAATCATTAAAATCGCAACTGTCATGCAAACCTTGATTGATATGCTCGTTTTTTACTATCCTGTTCTAAGGGAAGGGAGTTATGATGATCGTGTTAAAAATCGTGTCCCAGATAAAGTTGGATTCTAACTAAATTGTACTCAAAATGTAGTGAGAAGTGGTTTAACTTATGGCGGGTATGCATCTGTATGTATGCCAAGGTATCTGTGAATGTCATCTTCTTTCGCTTCTTTCATTCACGATAAACTCTAAAAAAAATATACGTATTTGAATGATTCGCATCGTCTTTCGCAGAATGTTCACCTGAACTAGGATTAGGAACTTACGTATTTATATCTTAGTATCAATTGGATTAGCAGTTTCGAAAATGCATGGAATTTGAATTATGTTTTTTTTTTAGACTCCTTTTCTGACTTAGAACTCGAGAGTAATGGTAAAATTGGTAATTTTCTGCAATTTTTTTTGTTTCCCAAAATATGTATGCGGAAAAATGCATCAAGCGACGTACTGATTTTAGTGTTAACCAGATCAATGGTTTTCAAAAATACGCGATTCCGTTTTCCGTGTAAAGAAAGAAACGTTATTGAAAAATTTCACGAAGGGGAATAGCAGGGAAAGATCCTGCGATAAACATGACTTTAGCCAGCTATCTCTGGATGTTTTCTTTTATGATCAAAATAATTTTTTAAAAGAAAGTGGGCTCAGTTGGCACCATTTGTAAATCAAATAAAAGATGTTTCCATTAAATTTTTCATCACTGCAAATAGCTTTCGAAAAAGCAAAATCTTTTTTTTGTTGAAAAACCCCGAAAAAAATGTTATGGTTCTACACAATGTACGGACGAATTGTAGAGAAAGTCAATGTGTAGATACTTCGAAAGGCTGTCGGTCCAGGTAACCGTACACGACAGTGACTTCAGTACTTAACAAGTTTCGTAGTAGACTGTCGGAAATGCAAGTGATTCCATTAAATTTGATTTTCTCAGCTCACCGGCGTACAACAGAACCTCTAATGGGGCTTCAAAAAGAAGTGAGTGTGAATTGGCGAAAATAACAAAACAAACAATATACATATGTATATTGCATACTCTTAGGCCGACAGAAAGACTTATAATTGAATGCATATGTGTCTGATGGACTTATGTATATACTCGTACCATTTTATTACAAATTTATATGTATTTGGTAAAACAATTATTCTTCAATTTCTAGTAAAAATATTGAGAAATAACATTTTCTGAAAACCACTACGCTATAAAGCGGTTTCTACCTGCTAGTACAATGGACCGGAAATCGAGTATAAGTGCTCTGGGAGTTGAAAATTTATTTTAAACAATAAAATAAAAATATAGTAATGTTAAAAAAAGGCGGAGGCAAAATTGCGGCCCAAATATTTCGATAAGTATATAATATTTAAGATAAATCGCAAGTTATTTTCACCTGCTTGTAGAGCAAGCTAACTATAAGCCTAGTTTTGAACTAAGCTGAGGACATTATAAGAAAATTCTTTTTAATGTTGAGTTCTTGTTTTAAACTTTGCTAGGTATTACTATGAAAGAGTAAATCGAAAATCATTTTTCACAAATTTTGTTGCTCTTACCAAAGACTGCAGCTATATAACCTTGATAAAACTACATCAGTTAACAAATATTCGAACAATAACAATCTTATGGGGTAGTAAAAATTATAAATTTACCTGTTTGTACTCGTAATTCGAACTGAATCGTCTATAATTGGCGCCTCTAGAAGTGAGGATGCAAGGAAGTATGTATATATATCCTGTAAACAAACAACGTTTCCTATTCCTGACATCTTGGCGACGACATCATGAGGCCAAATGACCTCCCTTATCATAGTTATTACCTGAATATTGGTTACAAATAGTGATAGCCACGCAACTTTCTCATAGGAAAAGGTCTTCACAAAATTGTTTATGATAAAATCTTTTAAAAATCTAGGAAATACGAGTATCCTCCGAGATGCAAGATATCATTGCTATTGAATCAGAAATTTCACGCTGCAATACCTACTTTATTAGGGATGGATTAGAATACTGAAACCTTTCTGTATGTCTTCTTTTTTGATGCGTTAAAAAAAAAAAGAAATGATTCATATTCCATATACCTTGCATCGGATTTCGAATAAAAATAACTGAGCCGTAGCCGAGAAATAGTCAATGTCCAATGTATCCGTACCTTCATACCAATTTCTTAGTATGACATTTTTAGTACACTATAGACATTTTCGCGAAAACCGATTTTTTTCAATATCGGCGAGTAGTAAAGTATAGGGTGACCAGATAAGAACGACAGAAAAATAAATTTAAATAAAATAACAACGTTGTGAGATATTCATGCCATTATGTATAGAATAGCACATCATTGAAATGGACGCCTCGGCTTCGCTGGCAGTGCTTCAAGTGGTCGGTCCAATTTTTGATGACTAGGTCAAATATGCGCGGCGTTTTTTCCGACAGTAGCGTCTCGAATGTTGGTCTCGAGCTCGTCCAAAATGGTTGGTTTGTTAGCGTAGACTAAGGACTTGACGTAGCCCCAGAGAAAATAATCGAGGGATGTCAAGTCGCATGATCGCCACGGCCAATTGATGAACACTCGCCGTGAGATGACCCAGTCGTCAAATTTCTCCTTCACCACTTCGAGTGATGCAAAGCTTGTAGGGTATGTAGCGCTGTCTTGTTGGAACCACAGAAAGTCGGTTAACATTGACGGTAACGGTGTCTCCTTCCTTATTTCGAAAGAAATAAGGTTCGATGATGCTGGCGTGCCATAAACCGCACCAAACAGTCAATCTTTGTGGATGCGTTGATGGTTGGTCGAACACTTGTAGATTGTGGTCGCTCCAATAATGGCACTTTTGCTTGTTGACATAGCCGCTGAGCCAAAAATTGGCATCGTCCCAGAAGATGATTTTTTGGCCAAAATCCGGATCTCCGGTCAACATTTCCAGCGCTCAATTCGCGAACTCACGGCGTTGTCTATGGGTTTTCGGCTTCAATTCTTGCGTCAGCACAATCTTGTGCCCAAATCCAACCGCAAAATAACCCTGGTTGACTCTCTGGCGATGCCCAATTCAGCTGATCGGCGCCGAATCGACATTTCTTGTTTTTTTTCGATATTGGCCGCTACGGCAGTTACGTTTTCTTCACTTCGCACCGATCTCTGTCTGGTTGGTGGCTTAAGGTCTAAAAGAGTGTACTCAAGCTCACACTTTTTCACGGTGCGACGAATTGCCTGCGCACTGAAGCCATGATGACGACCGACATCACGACAAAATTCACGTTGCATATTTACAACTTAGCCGGGATTTCGAAAATATTTTTTAATAATTTCCATACGTTCGGGAAGCGTCGAACGACGCACAAAGAAATGGCGAAGCTTACTGAATATTTCGGCAGCTGGGTGTCATTGGTATGAAACATAACAATTGGAAAGACTATCATTGCTATCTGTTCACGGATACCATTTATTTCGTTTTCGATACCAAGTTCGAAATGCATGCAGTAGGCTGTACAGCTACAACGACTGACAGACGGTGCAGGTAGCAAATGCAGTGTAGTGTCCTCTTGTTTACCATTCAATTACTGCGAATCTTTGCAAGACGCGAGGCTTTACTTTATATCTAACAGAACACACATAATGCTTTAAATCAACATCCAGATTGGTGAAGCTAAGCAGCGATATCGACGCTTCGACTCTGGCAAGTTTAATGAGATAATTTATGAGATATGTTTATAAAAACAAATTTCAAGGCCTTGTATACAATTTCCATCTGCCTTCTTTTCATGTCATGACCTTATCCGTTCATCTCCCAGTATAGGCCAGCTTACTAACTCCTAAAGACGTATTTAGTTATACCTTCCTTTATACTTACTCGTATGTATATAACATTTAAAATCACCCTACTGGGACATGTAGTGGAGTAGACAATGTCCTAGTAATTGGATCGAAATGTGCTAATGTCTTATCAGAATTCTCTGGGATATAAGTTCTGCATTTCCTGCCACAACTCCAGGCACTGCCTTCGGAATTATTTCTCCTGATGATGTAGCATCCATTGTCCCTTTGAGATCAATTTCTATTCAATTCACTTCTGTATTTGAAATTTTCCATTTTTGGGTGGGTGATGGTGGAGAATCCGATTACATCTTCGGTATTAACTTGAGAAACATGCAATGTGGACGAGGTAGGAAGATGTGTAGAAATCCCGACTGATGTCTTATTGAGAGAAATAGGTTGAAATGACAATATTTTGAGATGTTCGATTGGAAGATATCGTTTTTCTTCCCTATTTTACTCTGAGAAGCAGCATCATGTTTAACATGATTGCAGCAGATGGTTGAAGTTATCTTATTTCTACACACTAGGTGCAGGAAGAGAGTCATGTTTAATGAAAGCATACTTATTTCTAGGTATACACATCTATCAAGGAATTTTGAATTTATTTCTGAGAAGTGCGGTGGGTCGGTGAGGGGGCATGTTACATGCACGTGTACGCTGTGCCACGTGTTTAAGTATTTTATCGCAAGGCTAACATGATGTACAAGCGTTTGCGGTTACCCTGGTATGGGATGAGTGCAGTGCATCGTATATACCTTACATATCATATTTGAATTTGCAGTTCACTAGATTGCATATATGGTCTTTGTGGGTTTAATAATTTATTTATATATGGACCAAAGGATATAATGTACACAGGCACAACATGTGCATGAGGTATACATCAAATTTTACCTAAGAATTGATTTGCATAACTTTGGTGATTAAACAATTAATGTTGTCGTCAGCTCAATAAGTACTCGTATCATGGAAATATTTAAACTCAATGTGAATTGCATCTGGGGTAGGGGTCATGTTACCGTCTTATTTAATATGTATCTAACGTATCAGGAGTCAAGAATAGTGTAAGGCTTATCACTTATTAAGCAATACTGAAGTGTTAATTTCTGTTTCTTACATAGAACATGCTCATAAATAGTAGTATGGTTCGAAAACTTCTTCATTTAGCTTCCTTATGGACTTCACAGCAGCTTACCGGAGTATACCATTTCTTATGAAGTTAAGGTAGAATATGAAAGCACTTGAAATTGATATACTACTCGTATATATACCATATAAGAGTAACTGCTGTGGTTGTATCTAATCAAGAAACTAAAGAATTCGTTATCCTACTCAACCAGAAGTTTTTTTTATTGCAATGTCCTTCTGTGATTTCTCTGAATTTTTACTTGCTTTTGGTAAATTTAAATTTACCGCCGTTGGTGAGGTTCATTGTTAATATAAAGAATGGTATTTGAATGGCTGCCTTTCTAACACTCTACGGTGTGACACTAATTCGCACAATGACTTATGAGGTATCCATTATGAACAATTACCCTCGAGATCAGTTGCAATAAAGTGGGAGAGTCGCATAAATTACCCAGCCGCAAGCAGGACGAAATAATCCATTCTATCACTGTCCGCATTTCCAGGGTAGGCAAAATTGCATTATACGAGTACACTGCCAGTGACAAAGGCTGGGTAGTGAACTAAGAGTGAATCCGACTAACATACAAACGCTAAGCTGGACACTCAGTGCTGCTATCACAAGAGACGAGGTATAAGTTTTCTAAGAGTATGTATGGTTACCGTGTCTGAGTGATTAAGTGCGGGATCGCGGAGTGTGAAGATTCAAGGTTCGAATCCAAGAAAAAAAAAGAATTTGTTTTCACTGTCCCTCTCGCGAACGTCTGACAAACATCCGAGAGTAAAAATTTTCATGAGAAGCTTTTCTTTTTTTCCGAAATGGCATAAAACTGTAGGTCTCAACTATTGGCTTCGTGAAGCTAGGCCATGCCCTGTATTGGGCTGTTAGTGCCAAAATATTTATTTTAATTTATTTCTGTAGATACATGGCAGTAAATAGCAAAACTCGTAAAGGTATACAGATGTTCTTTGTTAATCTGATTGGTTGAAATATATCCTAGAAGATTTAACAAGAATTCCTCTAAAGGAGAGCGTGTCCGAGAAACTTTACAAATATGACAGCATGATCTGATTTTTTGTGTTGCCACAGAACCTCCCTTCAATCCTTTAGGAAAAATGAAATTTCAATGAACATTAACAAAATGCAGGTCCAAATAATATTACAGTTGACGGCCCTCAAACAAAATGGCGACCATGACCTTTGAATCTGCACGTGGGAGTTAATACTCCAAGGGAGGCGGTGACGCTAGACCTACTATATACATAGATGGCGATTGGTCGAGTAACAACTGACTATCTATTGGTTTGAGCCAGAAAAGCAAAAGCGATATTTATAACTTAATGGTTGCTTTAAAACTACGTGCATACACACCCACATCCATATATGTAGGCTCAACGTACAAGAGTAGTGCTGTAATTAGTGGCACAAGTTTATGAATAAATGTTGGCATCTCTCGTCACTGAAAAATGGAGGTACCTTCGACACTGAAGCAACGCCTCGGATAAGAAATGATTACACGCTGGCGGCGATACTAGATTCCTGGAATCTTCAATTCTGGAAAGAAGTCTGGAAGTTCACATGTATTCAAAGATACACTGCTTCAAAATCTAGTGACCTCACGGCGGCCTGATTCCGGACTGGAGTAAGAAGTATTGCCTTCATCCAGTGTCAAGCCCTGACCAAACATTCGTCTTGGTTACTGTTTAGCACACACTTAACAAATATTTAACTGCCAGCATAAGTACGGTTTTCAGCAGAAGTATACCAATGCGACCTCGAATTCGGTCTGGTACCTAGAATTTCAACTATAATTATATAGATACATGTGTACAGTTTGAATACTACCTGCAAAAATTATGTACCTTTAAATAGTTATTTGAATTGATGGAAATACTATTTGACTTTTGAGTATCTCGAAGACGGTACTCCCTGTAATCTCAAAGAGGGTTCCCATAATATATCCTAATTCTTCAAAATTGAAAAAGTACTGTTATCATGGTAAGATTGCATCTGCACAACACATTTTGAAATAAACACATGATACAGAGTTGCACTTATATGTAGTTTACCTGTAAACACGTACATATATCATAGGTATAGCAGATAATTGCATTCCCTTTTAAACAGCGTAATTAACAAAATTATTAATCCATTTGGAAGTGAATATAATCACAAAGCACATATGCAATTGGTTGCACAATTTTATTCATCACACAATTACAGTCTGTCCGCATTTGTAATGTGTATGGTCATGAATCAGATCGTATTACCATAATTTAACCAATTTACTTTGTTGCTTCGTTATTTCGAATAAATCCATAAATCGTTGGTATACATTTTCCTGCCCCCACATGATTATTCCATTGAAAATTAATACGAACAAATTTCGAATAAATTTGTACTGTATTAAGATACATACAATAATTGCGTAAGTTGCTTAAGATACCTTTGTATATAAAGGGTTTTTCAATAAGGACATAACAATTTTGTATTTAAATAAACCACAGAATAATTGAGATATCGGGCTGAAATTTATTCCAGGTATAGCACACATGTCTAATTTTAAGCATGGATTTCGTTTTCGTTCATATGACCACCGCGAGCATGTTTGCAGCGATCGATTCTTTGGAGCCAATTCTCTACCACTCCTCCACACATATCGGTCGGAACGTTAGCAATTTCGAGTTTGATATTGTTCCTGAGCTCCTTTGACGTTGTTAGCTTGTTGACATAAACCAATGACTTAACGTGACTCCATATAAAGAAATCCATCGGCGTTAAATCGCAAGAGCGAGCTGGCCATTCGACTGGACCATTTCTCGAGATTTCACGATTACCGAACTTCCCCTTCAATAGATCAATTGTTTGACGAGCTGTGTGGCATGTGGTACCATCTTGTTGGAACCACATATCACTGATGTCAAGTCCATCCCATTCTGGTCAAAAACAGGCTTCCAACATGGCACAATCACACCTTTGACATGAAATCCACATCACTATCACTTTTTGTGAATGCAACGGAGTCTCTTGAAGCACATGTGGGTTTGTTGCTGTCCAATAATGCATATTTTGCTTATTGACAAAGCCAATATGAGCCAAAAATGAGCTTCATCGCCGAAGATGGTTTTTCGATGAAATTTAGGATTTTCTTCAAACATTTGCAGAGCTCGATCGGAGAAGTTTCGGCGCTTCAAATGATCAAGAGTCTTTAGTTCTTGAGTTAGTTTGATCCTGTAAGGGTGTAGGCCACAATCTTTGCGCAAATTTTGCCACAATGTGGACTGAGAGATTCCCAATTCTTGTGAACGGCGTGGAATCGAATAATTTGGACATTCTGAACTAAAGCACTTACGGCTGCGATATTTTTGGTACTTCGACCGGTGCTTTGTCTCACTGGCACAGAAACATTCAATAGTGATTATATTGTCTCGAATTTATCCACTATAGCACGCACAGTCTGTCTGGTGGGACGATTATTGCGGCTGAAAATTGGAGTAAGCGCTGTTAAAGATGCGACCACCGACTCAGAATTTCGGTAGTAATTTTTAATAACTTTCGAACGTTGCTCGTTCGTAAACTTCACCATGATAAAAATGTAACCCTGGGCTAACGTTTTGACATTAACAGATCATGAAAGAAGTTTAAGGGTGCGTTTGCATTAAAATACAAAATCATAAGTTAACGAAGTTAAGGAAGCAACTCAAGCAACTCTAGGGCGGCAGATTCTTCTTGGATATCGAATGCAGGTATATAATATCAGAGCCGAAAGGCAGCATAGCAAAGATGTTCAGACAAATAGTCCCTCTTTCATTTATCGGAAATGGTAAGGTTTCACACTTATTAGATCGATGGTAAGTAACAGAATTAATAGGTCCTTATCAGAGCATGAAAGCTAGTCACGGCTCTGGATTGTTATAGACAATCATTTTTTAATACAACAAGCTAAGCCGAGGCTGATTAATAATGAATTCTTGTTTTTACATTCCTCAGAATCGTCTTTTTCATTAATACTCGAGAGGGCGAAAGTTGTTAGTTCCCGGTGCAGAAAGTAGTGACAAAGTTAGCCTTTTTCTTCTGGTTTCTCAACCATTTATTGAAAACTTGTGTTAAACAAGTTTTTCAGTATACGAGTACCAATTAGCAATTACTTTCTGACCAGTTTCCAGCGAAATAATAGCCATTTCCATTTTCCATTTTCACCCTGGTGGACCTAAACCGAACAGATTTCTCCGACTAGTCGGGACACAGTCATGGTCGTTCATGGATCTCCATCAATTTTTACCTTCACAAAGTTCGTCTCCACAGAAAATACCCAGTGTGGAACGCTTGGAAACAATTACAGGAGATGGGGAATTCACTCCGTATGTTTTTTGGCATTCGTGGAAAATTAACGCTGGTTTGATTTGAAATTCAAAGAGAATGGCAAAGGGAATTTCTTGCTATGGTAGTGGTGGAATTTCTACTGACCTTACATCACTAATTTTAAGTTTTCTCGTCTTCATTCTACTATATAGAAGGTACTGTACCTAATAGAACAACTTCAAAAAGTGGGCCTCTCAATTCTGTCCGTCTGTCTGTCTGCCTGTGTGTATGTACAGCTGACTGCAGAGAGGCGAAACCCAAAATTAACTTAACTTTGTTAAAAGGACATCGGCTATAACAATTTCGTTTAAATTTAAATAATAGTAGACATGTTATTATATATGCTAACAAATAGCGAACCAGATTTTTGGCATAATATTCTTACGTACTTATTCGCTAGTTTTTGAAAATTGGCTAACTCTCCCCTATGACTCCACCGATTTTCTCCGAAATCAATATTTGACAAGATCATGGCATACCAAGTTTTGGAATAGAGCCAAAATTGTTTTTATATTATTAAGTGAATTTAAAAAATTTCATTTACTCGTAAATTTTGAAATCTGAGTGAATTGACAATAAACAACATATTCATATGTAGATGCAAGACGTATTTCTTATTCCTTCTTTTGCAATTTTATCCGCTCTTTCGAGTGGTCTGCGACAGTGCTGTCGTTTTTAGTGTTCCGAACCAAAATGGTACAAATGGAACAGTAATGGATTCAAAACGGTGTCTCCCTGTTCGTGTGTCTGTCACACACTTGAAACTTTTGAACCGTTTAAACTAGAGTACTCAAATTTTTGCACAAAAATAGTCCAAAAATAGTTAAGAACATTTTATAAAATATTCTTTTGAGGGCTTTTGGGGGCATAAAAAAAAATATTTTTACACCCCACCATGCGACATATCGGGTGGCCGTGGTGTAGTGGTTACATCATCACTTGTCACGCTATTGGTTCACGGTTCGAATCCTGATGTCAAGAATTATCTATTTTATAAATAAAAAGTCGATCACTTGCGAAAGCTAAGTGAAGGCATAACACTGGCAGTAGGGTGGTATATGGCTAAAATGCAACTTGATTGTGATGATGATATCAGGAGGACGGAAAAAAATACTGTGAATCATAAGCAACGACAATAATAGCGAAAACAAACAAAATACGCTCCAGTTATCTGGACAGCCACCCTTGGAGTTCACTGAAACTTAACTACCACCTGAGTTTCAAACCAACTACACCAATCTGTATTTCTCTTTGTGTCTTCCCCTTTCCACAAAAAAAAAAACGCCCGTGTCCTGAAAATTAGCATAAGGGTATTCATATCCCCTTTAACACGTGCAAGTTATAAAAAAAAAATTAAAGCTAAACTTCCAGAGTCTAAAAATAAAAAAAAATATTTAAATTAAAATTTCTTGAACAAAAAAACTCAAAAACCAGGTCATTGACATTGACCTCCAGCTCTTGCCACGCCGAAAAAATTAAAAAAAAAAAATTCTGGATATGTAAATTTATGAGGAGGTAAGACAAAAATGATGATAAATTCCCGGGCATAAACAGTTCTTAAAGAATATTGGAATAGCTGCGGTGAAATATCACCCTCCCCATATCTTACAACGTCTTCATCCAGTTTTTATGATTTTCAAAAAAAAGGTACATATTTACATATCTGATGTAAAAATTTCAAGTGCAACTACCAACGTATTAATTTAAGTCTACTTGTCAAATTTCACCTGAATCCGTTTATGAGTTTTTGAGTTAGTCGGCTAACAAGGATGATTTAAAGATTTTTGAAGCCCCTCACACTGGGCCGATTTTGACAGTTTTTAGACGAAATGACCTACCTATCTTATATACGTATCAGAATATGTACATCACTTGGCACAACATGCTAGGAATTCTCAATGCGAAATAATCGAGTTTCTGCATCACTGCTCAAGCCTTAAGACACAGGACTTAAGAAAATAGTGTTTCTAAACCATTAAACTTTCTGATAGTTTGACTTCAAATATTTGCATAATTAAAAGCTCCAAGTCAAAACCTTAAACCATAATGAATAGTTTGTGGTCCACAATTCCAAAATTTTGGAAGTTTCTCCCAATAAAAAGCATAGACTTCCAATAAGTTGAATGAAAAGGGCGTCCAAAAACTAAAGAACAGTTTTATTACTTAAAATTGATGATTTGATTTGGCCTTGTAATTATAATCGTTTTGGACGCTCTCTTGTTCTTTTGACAAACTTACCATAAGTAAATCTTTATCTTGTTAAAATCAGTCTTAACCTTAGTCCATTCGAACTCAAATTTTTGTATCTTTTCCATGCTACCAAAATCTTTGAAAGAAGGTAGCATAATTGATGTTTGGGTAGCACAGAATCAAAATGTTACTATAGTAAAAACTTCGGCTTCCGACTAGATCGTAGAGCCATACCTGAGTTCCTTGTCTGTACTCGGTTTGATGTGTTTTCTTTTGTGCCCCCCTACGGCCCCGACTGCAACTGCGTGGTATGATTTTTTCAACTGCTTCTCATAGCATTTAGATAGAATCCTGTTGGTAGATCTTTTATACGACTGTGGGTCAATAAGTCCCTGAAAAATGAAATAAGGAACACTCTTTTCGGTATAAAAACATTTTATTTTTCAACATAGTCTCCTTTTAGCTCTACACGAGTACACTTCATCCAACGTTTCTCCAATTTGTTGATGCCCTCCAAATATACAACGATACAATCGAGCCCCTCAAAATAAGCGTTTGTTTCAGCGATGACCTCTTCATTCGATCCAAATCTCTTACTCACGAGCCATTTCTTCATGTTTGGAAACAAGAAATAGTCGCAGGGGGCTAAATCTGGGGAATATACTGGATGAGGGAGGAGTTCGTAGCCTAACTCATGCAATTTTGCCATTGCGACTGCGGACTTGTGCGCCGGTGCGTTGTCCTGGTGAAAAAGAACTTTTTTTCTTCGCCAAATGCCGCCGTTTTTGCTTCAAATCGGCTTGGAATCGATCCAGCAGCTCTGCGTAATGCGCCGGTGATCGTTTTACCCTTTTCAAGGTAATTGATGTGAATAACACCGCGTGCATCCCAAAAAACTGTCGCCATGACCTTGTTTGCTGACAAACCCGCCTTGGCCTTCTTCGGCTTCGATTCACCAGGAGAAGTCCATTGTTTTGACTGTTCCTTGGTTTCTGGTCTGCTGTGTGAATCCAGGTTTCAGCCACGGTTACGAAACGTCGCAAAAACTCAACCGAATTTTTCTGGAACATCACCGAACACATGCTTTTTCATGTCCAAATATTTATGTAAGATCGAAATCACTGAGCCATGTGATAAGCAGCCTGTGGCCTCTTCAAGCTCGGGCACCTTCACTCGCCGATCGTCCTTTATCAAATCATGGATTTTGTCGACCATTTCTGGTGTGGTGACATCAATTGGGCGACCAGAACGTTCGGCGTCACTTGTGCTTGAACGACCGCACCGAAATTGAGTAAACCAGTGGTGAATGGTTCCAATCGATGGTGAAGAGTCCCATTAATATTTGTCAAGCTTTTGTTTGGTTTCCGTAATAGTTTTTTCTCGCAAAAAATAGTGTTTAATGAGCAGTAAAAACTCACTTTTTTTCCATTTTAACGAAAATGCAAGTAGGCGTCTATATAAAATGGCTGCCACAACGAAACTATTTGACAGATCTGTCTGAAAATTTGGGTGTGTTCTTTTGAAAGATGATTCTTGACAAAAAAAGAATTAAATTTAAGGTGATGAAACAATTTGTGTTAATTTTCAGGGACTTATTGACCCACCTCGTATGCGCATGCTATTTACATCCTGGTAAAGAGCACAATAGTGCAACCACTATCAAAGTCGTTCAGAGAAAATAATTAGTAACAGAATTCATCGACATGTCACTAGGTCCCGTATAATATCATAATTGATGCCAAGTTGTTCCTTTCTCATTTATGTGGTCCAAGAGTTTATATTCCTGTCTCTTCTTTGAATATTCCTTAGGAATGATAATCCCTTTATTATCGGTTTTGCCTGTAATCGCCTTTGCACGAGGCAATACCAACTGATCCTATCTGCTTGTAGCTCTTCAGCGATAAACCTTTTAACGTGGTAGATCTTACAGACATGTAATAATGACCATAATTATGATAAAAATAGCTACACACTGACTGATTTCCTAAATGGAGTTCTTTCTCCTGCCATTTACCTTACAATGTCATAATTCACTGTCACGTTTTTTCTTTTTTTCTTTTTTTTGGAAATTCGGGCATGTGTCGCATCCATTTGTGGCACAATAGCAAATATTGATATTTTCTTCAAAGTTGTCACATTTTGACAAGAATAGAATGCTTCTGCACCAACCAAACACATTGAGTTTTCAGTCCAGTCGTAAAATATATAGCTCCTTCGGTCTACGAGTATGTTTACACAGAATCTCTCTTTGGATGTCATTCTTTCTTTCACTTATTGACTTTGCTTTTGGCTCATTAATACTTTTTTGGAAGGACGACCATCACGATGACGACGATGATGATGATGATGGTGATGCTCTTGGTCATTCCCTTAGCCCTTAGTGTGTGCACAAAAATGCCATGTCACCAGCGTTAATAAAAGCATAGAAAAAAAAAAACCAAGAACTCGCTGCCCAAACTAAAAGAGTAGAAAAAGTAAAAATGGGTTGTGACGAAAGCAGTTATATGTTCCACTCAGTTCGCATCCCCTCTCCTTTATAAGTACATATGTAAGAGTGTATATACTAAATTCATGACTTTCTCCCTACGTCGATATAACAACAGTACTATTATCCTATCTCTTGGTTAATGACTTAGTTTGTGTATGTAACTATAACATTTATCCGTTGTTATGTGTTTGCCCTTTTTTCGTTCGAGGGGTAACATTTGCCGAGTAAGGACATTTTTCAGGATGTGCAGAGAAATACACACAAAAGATGTGAAAGCAAAAACGATGGTGCTCCATCACATGTGGCTCAATCTGTGAGAGGAAGAGTAATTTACTCGGTTTCTTATCTAATTTATAGATCCTTAGGTGACCTGAAATTTGCGCCATTAAGCAAACCCTTCCCGCGTGTGATGAACTCAGCTTTGGCACTCTTCAGAGCTCTTGATTTATGGGACATCACCCGGTAGTTGGCCGTTGGTTGTGTTGCACAATGATGTGACGTACATAAGAGTAGTCGTTGTTGTCATCTTCGTAAAGAAAGAATGAATTTAAAAGGTGATAGCGGTAACTTCCGGGATTTTTTCGTCGTTGCTCTCGTTCTTGTCTGCCTTTGGGCCGAACATTTTAGCTCTTGATGAGCAGCGCTAGTGGTGCACATTTAAGATATGCATCTGGGTTTAATGGCGTGATTGACATGATTTTTTTTTTACATTATTCATGGATATCCCTTAACTGATTTTATATTTATTTAAAATCCATAATAGTGTCCTCATGGCAGTCTGTTCTGATTTGAATGTGCGTGTGTGTGGAAAAAGATGGAAAGCTTCCGCTTGTTGATGGAGTGCTTCGTTTAAAACCTACAGCGAGGATACTGACATCCTTAAAAGATTATGGTAATGTGTAATAATTTTTCATCAAAGCGGCATATAAATTCAAAGAGGTCAAGTCTCAAGTTTACGAAAAATCGATACTCCATATATTGGAACATGGGTGATGAGCTGGTGATTGGACGGAAGTTGGATTACGTTTGCTTTTAGGCTCTCTTTGCTCAGGCAAGGACACACATAGACCAAATGATACAGTCCATTGTGATTACCAGCACCATAAAACTTGACATGATGAATTCTCCTTTAAAGGAGGAATATTTTTGGTAACTACTACGGTATTGACGTTCGCTAATTCCTCGTTTAGGTGCGGAACGACTTTGACCCAAACACAAAACTCATAAACAAGCGGGCTTTCTTTCCCAACGTTAATAGAGCAGGATATGTGCACAAAAGGTGAGGTATCATATCTTCGTTCTCCTCGTCTATACAGCTGGAGAAATCGTTGGTGGAAATACCTATTCTTCTGAAATGTTTTCCTATCAGTCGTCCCTAACCAATATAAGAGCTTCCACTTCCACTTAAATTTTTATATTTATAGTCCGTTGGTGCATCGACGAAAGACAAGTGCTAGCATTGAAATGTTATTAATTTTATGGGAGCAGATAGTTCATCCCTATTTTCAGAGAAATTCTGAAGTGCACCCTCTCTAGCCAGATCGTCGTTCTCAAGCTTGATATTGTGCAAAAAAAGATAACTGGTCATTTCGTTTTCTTGTTGTCTTGTCAGCTTGTGCAGTTAGTAGGATAACCCTATCTTTTGACTTGTGTATCTATTATTCAGTGCATGCAATCTGATCCTCTATTCTTCCTTCCTCCAATCCATCTCCAGCCAGACCGAATCAAAGACGGCATTCTTCAGCCTGGTGAATTGTTAGTCCAGGACGGTTTAAAGTTCTAAGGCTTGCCAAAGAGGTTACTATATCAGGGCGAAATGCTGTCCAAAGGGAACTGCTGTTGAGTTGAGCTAAAGACTCACTAACGCGCTACTATTTGTAAATAAATGGATTAGCAGATAAGTTCTGGGAATCAATCCTTCAAAGAACAAAATCGTGATTTTTCAATTAAAAAAAAAAATCACTCTCTCTCTAAGATTCGGTGATGCTGATCTAATAATTTAGGGCTTGGCAATATATTTTGGCCTAATTTTAGATTCCTGGAGGAAGATCAAAGACGATCACATCAAAAGGCATGTATGGACTTCTACGCAGGTAAGGGAGCTCGGTATCATTCGAGGACTCACAACTAGTCGATCCTAACCAAGATCCAAATGTCAAGATTAAGTAAGCTCTGTAAGATTAATCTAACCGTGATGTAAGAACCTGTACGGTTATGGATACGCCTGACGGTCATGGATATGCCTGACAACGAAAGAACAAATAAACATGCAGTTTGAAAAGGTACCTTATTACGGTTAGACTTAGTATTAGGGATGCGAGATCCATCTCTGGAACACTGTTTTGCACTCCGGCATCGATATTAACACGGAGAGTCACGGCAGGACCAAGGATTAAATTGAAACAGTTCGTCATCTGGTGATGACTCTTGGGAACTGCTTTCTTGATTAGCTGGGAGACTTCCGTTAACTTGAAAGACATTCTTATATTTATCTGAGTGGTTACTACTCCTTTAAAGTTTATAAAACCAAGTGACGAGAGGTAAAGATTAAATATTTTTGCAGGTTGTAGCTTGCAGGAAGAACTGAGGACGTGCACGTGCATTACGATTGAACAAATGGACTGAACTGAACACTGGGGTACACCTGTGATTGAGATCTTTAAGAACTGCTGAATGGGTTCGGATAATATAGGTCCCTAGAAATATTCAGTCTAAGTGGAGAAAGAGAGAGAGAGATATCAGGTAAAGTGGAATTTGGTGCAAACAATGCAGCTAGCAGATTAGCTTTCTCTTGGGAGACGGTGATATTCTCATCACTGTAAACAACAGCCGGGAAGCCTTTTATTCTTTTAATGAAAGACCTACAAAATTTACTGCCTTCTGCAGTGTCCTGCAGAATATTTTGTCTCAATATTTCAATTTTGGAAGACTTCCGCATGTTTGAAGACGATATTGCTTCTAACCCATTTGTCGAGATTTCTGTTTTCCTTAGAGGGTTCTTGAGCCATAATGTAAAAGCCTTATTCTACTCCTCTATCAGGAGAAGTAGGATAAAATTTGTGTGCATCGCTGAGAGCTGAGATTTTAGTCATCTCTCTCAGACCAGTACAGTCATCTAATAACCAGGAGACTTTTCATTTAAAAAAATTATTTTAATAACTATTTCCCTCGATTGGTATTCAAACAATCATACGAACTATTACCAAATAGGTACACAATGGCCACAGCCACCAGAGAATATTTCAAGTTTGTTCTGTAAGTTTTTTTTTTAAAAATGCTTAAAGGTTGTAGTGTTGGGGAAATACAGAGCCTGGTAGATCATTCCACATTCGTGTCGTTCGGCTTATAAACAAAGGGTGAACTAATGTGCATTCGAAGCATGACGCGTATTACGGGTGAAATTTTGAAGGGGAGGAATGCAACTGGCTATTTCGCTGGAACATTTTTTTTTATAAAAAAAAGGGAGACACACGAGACTTTCCGTCGATGGTTCTGAGGGTATTGTCATCAGCGAAGGAATGGATTGCATTAAAGGTTGCAGACACGAGATCATTTATAAAAATAAGAAAGACAGTCGGAGACAAAACAGAGTCTTGGAGAACAACAGTTCACGTGAGACAAGCCATACATTGTCAAGGAAGTCCAGCATTAGCAAAATAACATTTTAATCACTCATTATAACTATCTCTGCCTTCACAGTATACTCTAGGTCGTGTTGTCAGTCAGACTGAAATACGACACAACTGTATGTCTGTACTTAAGACTCTCAACTGTAAAACAAACAGTTTTTCTTCGCAAGGACATCATAATTGCAATATTATACCATTTCCCTTCAGTTTCTACTTTTCATTAGAACTTCCATCTTAAAATTAGTTGCACGCATTAATTTTCATTCTCAAATGTAAACTGAACAACTTAATTACAAAGACTTTCCTAGACTCGTGTATCTTTTCCTCTTCATTTCATCCTGACTGCCATATTTCTTCCTCATCATTTACAAGTGGCAATCTCGTTGTCAAAAATTATTACTTCAAAGAACCAAAACAGAAAGATGAAGAATAAAATTGAGGTGTAGATGGGGCGAAGGAAAAATAAAAAAAGGAAAAGAAAAACTGCTGAAGCCAACATCACATTTATCGTAAAATTTTACCCGCGCATCATTCAAAAGCTCATTTCGTCGAAAGTGTGGTGTTTGGTGTCGGAAAGTTGTTTTTACGCCACAATATTGTGGTAACTGCTAAATACAAATGTATGTGTGTGGGATAATATAAAGTATCAGAAAGTTTCAAAAATTTCTTACGCATAAATTTAATTTTATTTCGAGTGGGGGGTTGAGCGAAATGGATGGTTGTGTACCGCTTTTATAGGTCATGTTCCTTGGTCGTCATAAATTGTTGCCGAAGCGATGTTCTCGCTGTTGGTGATATCCGTAGTGGGCCCCGGTCGGGTGGTTCAAAAGCGAGTTGGGAAAATAATCCCCAACAGGTTCTCTGTGACCAGGTGAATTTTATTCAATTCGATTTATAATTCTGTCGACAAAGATTTTCGATTTAAAGGAGTAGAGAGGTTGGTACTCATGGCTAAGTTGTTGCAGCAACAACTAAACAAAGGAAGAGAGAAAAGGTCGGTTAGCTGAAGTTTCGCCGTATCGAAGGACTTGGACAAATATTTCAAAAAATATGAGTTATTAGCTATAATAGGATTATTATTTGAGCGGAAGACGTGTTTTAGCTTGGGTACCTATCCTTGGTACACAGATTGTATTCTCAAAGGAGAAAATCGATGCTTGGAAAGAATGCATTGTTGAAATGATTCTCGAGTATCTATGGTATTATTTTAGCATTTTGTACAGGCTATGATGTCTGTTAAGAATACTGAAGAGAAATTCAAAGGGTCTATTGATATAAATTACACAAAAGAAGTAATTGGAGCCAGTAGGCCAGTGGAAACTCAAGTGGATTTAGGTGATATAAATTGCAACTATTTTATTGTTGAACACTGACCAACCTACCTCTTGAATGAAGTTATGCTAACTATAACTGAATTATAAGTATGTAGGTAAGGTATATCAAATCATCGTCAATGTTGGCATTCACCTTCTGGTTTTATGAACTTTCTCTGAGCAATAGGGCTTTGATAGGATTTGCCGATTTGAAATGGTACTCATTTTGAAACAAAGTGCACAATTTTCTGGAAAATGATTCCTTGTTGAAACCGGTTAGTAAGGTATATGCTTAATTTTGGGGTCAGAATGAAAATTCTGAATTATATTCGAATTGTTACGCCACAGACATCGTATATGAGTTTTGAAGGAAATCCACTCAGCCGGTTTGGCGTTCGAACAGACAGATATGTTAGTAATACTAGAATTGACCAAAATTTTGAGATCACAAATTTCGGCGAAACCAATAAGGGAACAAGAAAAATGATCAATGACTCGACCCACGAACTACGAAATCCTCAAACTCAGTACTTTACTTATGAGCCATAAAAACCCCGGTATAAATTAAAATGATAGTTTTTTTTTTTTATAATTTGCGTGCGCCAAAGAGGATATTAATACTCTTATACTATTACAGGATATGGGCGTTGTAAAGAAGAGTATGTTTCAGCAGCTGTCAAAGTTACCAATGACATCCAGCTGTCAAAACATTCAGTAAGGTTTGCCATTTCATCATAAATCGTTTGACACTTCCCGAACGTGTGGAAATTATTAAAAAATATTATCGAAATTCCGGCTCAGTTGTAAATACGCAACGTTAATTTCGTCGTGAGGTCGGTCGTCATCATGGCTTCAGTGCGCAGGCAATTCGTCGCATCGTGGAAAGTTTGAGCGTGAGTTCACTCTTTTGGACTTTAAGGGTAGCCGTGGTGTAGTGGTAACATCATCGCTTGTCATGCTGTTGATTCACGGTTCGAATCCTGATGTCAAGAATCATCTATTTATTTCGTATGAAATAAATAAAAAAGTCGATCACTTGCGAAAGCTAAGTCAACTCTACTGTGAAGGCATAACACCGGCAGTAGGGTGCAACTTGATCGTGATGATGACATTAGGTGGACGGAAAAAAAATACTGTGAATCATAAGCAACGACAATAATAGCGAAAACAAACAAAATACTCCCCAGTTATCTGGACAGCCACCCTTGGAGTTTACAGAAACTTAATACCACCTGAGTTTCTAACTACACCACTCTGTCTTTCTCTCTATATCTTCCCCTTTCCACAAAAATGCACGTGTTCTAAAAAAAAAAATTAGTATAAGGGTCAAAAAAAAATTAGTTCATATCCCCTTTAACACGTGCAAATTTAAAAAAAAAAAAAAAAAAAACGCTACCAATCAGACAGAGATCAGAGATCGATGCGAAGTGAAGAAAATATAGCCGTCGTAGCGTCCAGTATCGAAGAAGACCCAGAAATGTCGATTAGGCGCCGATCAGCTGAATTGAGAATCGCCAGAGAGTCAACCAGGGTTATTTTGCGGTTGGATTTGGGCCTACATCCGTATAAGGTTGTGTTGACGCAAGAATTGAAGCCGGACGGCCATAGACAACGCCGTGAGTTCGCTAATTGGGTGCTGGTATTGGTATTAGCGCTGGAAATGTTGGCCGGAGATCCGGATTTTGGCCAAAAAATCATCTTCTCGGACGAGGCTCATTTTTGGCTCAGCGGCTATGTCAACAAGCTACCACAATCCACAAGTGTTCGACCAAACATCAATACCTCCACAAAGATTGACCGTTTGGTGCGGTTTATGGCACGGTGGCATCATTTGATATTATTTCTTTCGAAATGAGGAAGGAGACACCGTACCGTCAATGGTCCTCGGTATAGGGCGATGTTAACCGACTTTCTGTGGCCAGAGCGCGACAACATCGATGTATTCGAGCTGTGGTTCCAACAAGACGGCGCTCGAGGCCAACATTCGAGACGCTATTGCCGGAATAATGCCGCACTTATTGGATCGAATCATCAAAAATTCGACCGACTGCTTGAAGCACTGCCAGCGATGGCGAGGCGGTCATTTAAACGATGTTCTATTCCATACATAATGGCATGAATGGCAAGCTTTAAAATAAAGCCAGAAACAATTTGATATCTCACATCACACCGTTGTTGTTTTATTTAAATTTCTTTTCCTATCTTTCTTATTTGGTCACCCTAGACATGACCATACATACATATATTTAAATACCATGTGCGTATCTAAAGTATTACTCGAGGCATACACTTAGGAGCATCGGGGATCATTAACCATTTCTGCAGATTCTTTTCAGTGTAATGCTTCATTTTGGATTTCGAAGTGATTCAAAATAATTTCACCCGATAGTATTTATTACAACACAGCACGATTAACGCTTAAAGTTACCAGGAAATTTTCGATTTAGAGATTTTAATCAAACTTTTCATTATACTATGATAGAAAATTTCAATAAAATGGGTCTCTTAATTTTCTATGCCTGTCCGTCTTATCTTTACGAGTACGTATGACCGACTGCAGCCTAAACGACTTATGGTAATCATAAGGTTTTCGCCAAAAAATATATATAACGGTACTTTACTTGGTTGGTTGGATTTAGAGGGTGAGCTTATGCTATTCACTTAGGGCTCTACTGAGCCCGTTGTGTTCCTCTCGTCTGTCGAGCTGTAGGAAAAGTATTGCAGTATGGGAATTATGTGTTGAGAGAGAATGTAGATATTGGGATCATTGGGAGTATCAAAATGGAGACTATGTCATATAGTGATCGGAAAATCATCTAGCAAACTCCACTATATAACCGATTCCTTTCTTACTGAGGTGTGTTAGATCCCGTATCATTCGGGATCGTACTATCTTCAGTCTTAACCTCGCTGTTGCAGGGCAGTGGCAGAAAAAATGTTCTATATCTTCCTACTCCTCCTCCTCCTCACAGTTCTCACAGATTGTTGTATCAGCTAGCCCTAGTCTGAACGAGTGTTTATTGAGATTGATGTGCCCTGTTAAAAGTCCCACCATCACTCTTAAGTGTGTTCTGCTTTGGTTGAAAGCTCTTTTTGCTATTTCGTTGCTCGGTTCTGTTACCACGGATCTGGCCACTTTACACGTGTCTAGATTCGTGCAGTAGTTATTGAACTCCTGCCTTATCTTCTCATTGATTATTGTTTTAATAGTTGTCAGGGGGACCCCTATAGTCTTTACAGGATTCAGTTCTGTGTCACTCGCTCCTTTCCTTGCCAGTTTATCTGCCTTTTCGTTACCCGGTACACATTTACGCACCGGTACCCATGTAAGGCGGACTCTATTGCGCCTGGCAAGTAAGTTCAATTTGGTGATTTTTCGATGTCCCGTATTAAAGCCTTCGTTCAAAAGGCCGATGATTCTAAGCCTTGAGGCTGAAAGCTCGGCAATCTTCTTCGCTTCAAGGTGCACTGGTAGGATGTTTAAGATCGCTTATATGGCCGGTAACTCTTTCTTCCAGGTTCTTTCTTCAGATCAGTTTCGTGTCCAATATTATGCCCAGGTAATTGACACTGTCACAAAACATTCAACACTCGCTACTATGGGTATATGGAATAAATCAATAACAAGACTACTAAAATGCTCTTTATGTTGAAGTTTTGGATATAAAGTTAATGCTTCTATAATTTTCTATAGCAAGTAATCAAAGTATGTTTAATATGATTACTTGTAACAATATGGACATCACACGATTTCAAGCGTCATGATTTTATAAAAGTCGGATACTCGTATAAGGCTTTAGCCGTAAATCGTGTAAGTCATGCTCAACACAGAGCAACACAGAGGACTTATTAGCTATTTTGGCGGAGATTGCTTCGAAAAAAGAAAAGACTGAATTATAAATAATAAACCGTGGCATTCCGTCAAAATCGTGAGATTTTACAATACAAGCTTCAGAACAGAGGACATACCTAAAGTTTCTTATAAACACTCACTTAAACTTAAAATAGGCTATTTTAGTTGTCAACAACAACAACAATTGTCATGCCTCTAATGAAGTCTTGTAAGTAGACCTTTATCTTTCTAGGTTTAACAACGAGACTCCGCGCTGCCAACTAACTTGGAACGCGGTATCAAAAAACAATTACGTACCTTCAAGATCCATATTATTTTTTTGTGCGAGAGGACAGACAATTTACCCACCACTTCTAGTTCTAGTATTCAAAAGTCTAGAACGTTTATGAGCAAAACTGTAGGATGTACGGATAAGTTAGTTTTATAGATACGAGTATGGACCCGCAGAATATACAAGTACGACTTTTGATATTGCCAGAGTAACACCGCCGTAACCGATATAACTAAGACGTTGTGTAAACTGTTCTTACACTTGGGGTCTACCTTTTTCGATGTTATTTTTTTTTTATTAAAAAGTTATATAATCAGCCATACCAAACATTCTTCAATGAGTGCACTAACCAAACTAAACAATATTTGATCCAAGAACTGGGAACGATCCTGCAATAAATATTGTTTCACCACAGTAGGAGTAGGAGATCCACCTACAAACGGATTTTAAAAACTCTCTCTGTTCCTGGTCCCATCTCTCGCGAAATTCTGACAAACATTCGGGAGTAAAAATGTCACGAGAAACTAATCTCTGTCGAAAAAATTGTCCAACGGGAATGGTATAAAAACGTAGGTCCCTGCCACTCATGTACCTCACATCACAAATGGTAGCAAGAAGCTAAACTAGACCGCTTATATAGATTGTTAGCATCAAAATGTTTATTTATTCACACTTGTACTGCTTCAGATTCTAAGGAACTAAAGCTTATTATATGAAATTCAATTTTCCAAATTAATTTAAATATCTTGACTCACAAGGTTAAGACCGCAAAGTGAGGTTATGTATGTCCTATGTCCTAAAAATTCCAGTCAAAATAAAGTATACAAGACATTTATAAGTTCATTGACAAAAACTGAACACAAACGAAATGGAAATTCTGAGTTGGGCGAGTGGTGGTAACAAGAATAGATAAAATAAGAAACCTTAGACGCTAAAGGCAGTCTTAAAATAGCACCAATGGAGGAAAAACTAAAGGAAATCCAACACAGGCCACATCATGAGGAGACCATAGGAATATATCTATTGTTCAAAAAGTACTATAAAAAGTAAGGTATAGGTACCCCCAAGCGACATCATCACAAATGAATTGCGAAAGGAACCAAATCGAGCAATCGACAGCCCTTAACAGTTAAAGGGAAAAGATAAAAAGCAGAAGAACATTTAGGACCCAAAAACTGGTCACGGTGACGGACGGATATGGCTCAATCGACTTGTCTAGTCAAATACGAGCAATCCGCATTAAATTCTAATCTCCAACCGTTAACTCATCGAAGGCTGGTAGCAAACATATCCATTTATAATAGATACTATCAAGGTAGATGTTCCAAAAACCTCAATAGAATGATCCCCAGATATTTGATATTTGACGTTCTATCAGTCAAGCCAAGTTCCATCATCTCTAAGTCCACCTAGTTACGGCGCGGACATTCCTTTATCAAAACTCGTTCTGCTACAGAACAAGTAAACTTTGAAATTTACTCCCTGGAGACATATGTATTTTCAGAAACCTTTCATCTCCAATAATTCATAAGCAGAATCAACAGGCATCTACAAACATCTCGAGGAGCTGGATCAACATTATAGGTTCGCCTCCTCTGAGAGGCTATTATTAAAAAAAAAAGATATATACCTATATACGAGAGTATAAGGTGTATCTTCATTATTTTTCTACGTTACAAACTTAGGTAACAAAATGAATAAAAAAAGTTGAATGGGTTAAGAAGACAATACGAATATTTAGAGGAAAATTAATTAAAGAACAAGCACCTTAGATAGGTTATTGCAAGCATGTTTGCCAAAAGAATATAAGATGAAACTATTTTATAGTAAAGACCCCATTTCTTTAAACAAGGGTTAAGCTATATTCAGTTAAATGACGCAGCACCATAACAATTTAATTCGATTTTGCAACGTTTGCTTAGTTTTAGATTTATATCTTACGATTCCATTTAGACCACAAACACATCGCCATCGTACACTTAAAACCACTTCAGTTTAATTTAAAAATATACGTTGCGAAAACTAATTTTATTAGACTCTATGTGACAATATCAGAGACGTAAATATTTAGTGTTTCAGTCAAGGATCTGCTTTATACACCTATTTAGCTCTACGAGTAAGTTTAATTTAATCTGTGAGAAATTTTAACTCCAATGACATTTTTGTTGATTGCATACTTATCCAATTGATTGCGTCCACAAGCAACTTTATACCGAAACCACCACAATCCCTGCATCAGTGCCAATCTAATTCCATAGCAGTTTTATTTTGTAGAATTTTCTTTTTTTAATAAAAACCAGAACCAATGACTTTTAAAGTGTATTTGACACGCTTTGCCAACGATGAAGAAAATCGTTTTTTCTTTTTTTTTTTTCTCCAATTTTTAAATTATATACATATGTAACTAAAAAGGACAACGTCCAAGCAAACTATGCAGAGAGTTTACAAAATAAAATGTAAAACCAACGCAATCTTGCCAATGGGGTACCATTTTAATGCTCAACTTAGTGTGGTAACTTTTGGAAAAAATGTAAACGAAAATGTCAACGATTTAGAGATGGCTTTTCGTCCGTAATGTCTAGGGCAGTATTAAAATTCTATTAGAGCAGAATAGAGTAAATGGAGTGGAATTGTAAGCACATTTCTTTGCTTAAATTATTCCTCAATTTCGTCTTTTATGCGTCTTCCTTATTGAAGAAACAGAAAATAATATAATAATGTGAACAAAATTTGCATACGCCCACCTCGGGAACTTTTATGTGTTTTTTTTTTTTTTTTTTTTTTTTGCCATAGAGAACCCAGCTCGAGTTCGTGTATCGATTGAGTTACAAAGATATTCGAATTTATTGCACTTGTGATAGAGGACTCGAGTGGAAGATGTTCTTCTGAAATTGAATACTCTCTTTCCCTTTCTGACGTGAATTGATTTCGCATATAAATTGATACCCAATTGATGTTTAAATTCCACAAATCATTGAGATAAATATAATTTGATTTGAATTTTAGTTTTTTTTTTTTGTCAATAATTTACATTAGGTATGCCATTACGAAAGTGTGTTGCTGCATAATTAGTATTATCTCTACGACTATACTGACGTAACAGACAGTAAAGGGTGGTGGTCTTTGGCGAAGACTTTCAAACCGGGAAGGATATTACAGCCCAAGATTTCAGAAGCTATTTTGAATTGCTTCTAAACCCGCCAGATGCTCCGGTCGACGTACTGTACACTGCAAGGTGGAACTTCGATGATGATCGGCCCATTTCACCAGCAGAAATTAAAAAAACGAGTAAGGTAAAACTCAACAAAGCAGCGGGAGTTGACAGAATCCCTTATGAGTTTTTTATCAATGCTTCGGATGAGTTATATAAGCTGGCACTAAATAAAGGTAAGAGCAGATAAGTCCTTTGGTATGAGCATTGTGTTCCCAATATTTAAGAAGGGAGGTGCGAATCAACCATGTAACTATAGAGGCATTTTATTTATGAACTGTACGAGTATAGCTAAAATTGTAATGGGCATAATAAATGATCAGAATTTTTTTTTTTGTTTTTCCTTTATCACCCAGACCCAAAAACAAGTCCATTGTACAACCAGGCAGAGAACCCCATTTTAAAGGATTGAGCAAGACCTTAAGCGCAGCCTGACTGTCACTACAGACACAGATACTTCGCCCCTTCCATCTGTTCTTACCAAGCAGCCATTAAGATAGCATATATTTCTGCCTGAAAGACAGATGTGTGTTTTCCCAATGAGAAGTGAAGCCTCATGTTGTCGCATTTCACGAAAACATCAGCACCAGACCCCTGTCCAGTTTTAGAGCTGTCCGTGAAAATGCGACTACATTCCCTTCCTGGCTCAGACTCCTGCCAAAGCCAATCCTGAACATGGGGAAAGTTGACTTCAAATTTGCACCGCAGCCGTAATTCAGGTGTCATTGCATCAGATGGCATATCCATGAGACAGGAGTCGTAGGACAATCGTCGCGCAACGTCAACAAAACTCCATTGCGAATCGTGCCAGAAACCACTTTTTTTTAAACGGAAGATGGCTCTGAGTGTACACCCCATGATATAAATATTAAGGGGGGAGGTTCATCAAGACGTCTAGAGAGCCAGGCATATTGGGGAAAGCTCCCAAGCAGCCGAGATAGACCGAGTTTGGCGAAAGCAGCAGTAATGTATTTACGTGAGATCTTATTCCACAAAACAACTGACGCATATGAGAGGAAGGGTCTTATAATTGCCGTGTAGATCCAAAGGACTTTCCTTGGCGACAAGCCCCATGTCTTGCCGAAAACACAATTGCATTGCAGCTCGACATGTTTCGTCCAAAGAAGCTTGCTATCTAAGATTACTCCTAAATATTTGGCTTCCTTGGAGAGTTCGATAGTGATGCCTTTTAGCACTGGCTGAGTCAGACCAATTAATTTCCTCCTTCTCGTAAAGAGAACCACCTCGGTTTTGAGAGGATTAATTGAAAGCCCAGTCCTAGCACACCAATCGTCGATTGCGTCTAGGGCCATCTGTACCTTAGAGCAAACAGTCGCTAGGCACGATCCGGACAGACAGAACGGCGACATCATCTGCATATGCTTAACCGTAGACGTTAGAACTATTGAGTGTGTTCAACAGGGAGTCAACCAGCATGCACCAAAGCAGTTGAGACAGAACACCGCCTTGTGGGTAGCACCTGCCATGATACGCAGGCCACAATCTGCAACTACAGTCAATGTTCTGTTCACCAGCATTGCTTTGATCCACAACACTAGTGATTCTTCTACGCCGTGACTTCTGGCGGAGCTACACATGCTGTCAAAAGTCGCATAGTCAAAGGCACCCTCAATATTTATGAAAACGCCTATCGTGTATTCTTTCCTGTCAAGCGCACATTCTATTCTGCTGACCAGATTTTGAAGAGCAGTCTCGCAGGATTTTCCTTGTTGATAGGCATGTTGCATCTCTGACAGAAGATGTACCCTCAAAGCAACTTTGCGCACATGTAGCTCAACCAGTCTTTCCATGCTTTTCACCAGGAAGGACGTCAAACTAATAGGTCTGAAGCTCTTGGCGAGAGAGTAGTCATCTCTGCCGATTTTCGGTATGAAAGCTATTCTAACTGTTCGCTAGGGGGTTGGTATATATGCCAGTGCCAAGCCAGCAGTGAAAATTCTCTTCAGAGTTGGAAGCAACTGACTAATACCTTGTTTCAGCATAGTTGGGTATATTCCGTCAGTGCTAGGTGACTTGAAACTGTCAAAAGATACGACAGCATATTTGATAGCTTCATCCGTCGCCACGCCCGATTCAGTATACCAGCTGCGCCGAGTTTCAGCTTCACTAGTTGCAACCGGTTGCGAACCAATGGTGACCAGATTTCCTGGGAAGTGAGTCTCCAGCAGAAGACTGAAAGCATCCGCTTTCGACTCAGTGAAAGTACCATCAGGTTTCCTGAGTGAGTGATTCCGGCTCTATACGAGGTACTTTTCGAGGTTCGAATTAACCTCTAACATTCTCTTTGCTTCGATCGGTAAAGATTCCAGTCCACTTCCGAATTTGTCTTGAGTAACCTATTTAGAAGTTTTCTGGTTTCCTTACGAATTCGTTGCAGATCTGAGTTCCACCACGGAACTGACCTTCTGCAGGGGTTTTTGTCAGCGGACACGTTAGTTCAAAACATTTGGTAAGGGTGCTGTTCAGGTCTTGAACGGCTTCCTCTACCTTTTGCCTCGTTCTAAGTTTAGGTAGATCTTTGATAGATTTGCCTAACTCTTCCTTAAACCGTATCCAGTTGGTTTTCCTTGGATTCCTCTTCTCCTGCAAAGGTGTAGCTTCGCATTCGATTTCGAATTTAATGTGTCTATGGTCCGCGATTGAAATTTCTGGCGAAACTCTTCAGTTGGTAATAAGCTGTTGGACAGGGTTTAGTCAATCACTTCCTGTCTTTGTGCCGTAACAAATGTTGGTTGTGAGCCAACATTGTTGATGGTAAGATCATGAAGTCCAGAAGATGATCTCCCCGTGCATTGCATTTGCTGCTGCCCCAAACAGAGTTTTAAGCATTAGCATCGCAACAGATGACAAGACCTATCTTTCTGGTATCACAATATTCTATGGAGGGGGCAGTATCGAGTCATATGGGAAGTAAGCAGATGCAACGACGTAGGTTTCGCATTTACCGTTCGTCTTGTAGCTTATAGCTGCAGCGACTAAGTCCTGGCCACAAAACTGTCCAAACTTAGTTGCTGAGAGGGAATTTGGTACATTTTGGATCAGAATGGGTTGAAAAACAACAAAAAACTTAATGAATACCAAGCTGGATTCCGTAAGCATTACTCGACAGTAGATAATTTATACAATTTAACTGCCATAATTCAACTCAAATTCGCTGAATACAAAGACGTTTATGCGTTTTTTTTGTTGACTTTAAGGCCGCGAGCGACAGAATGCCAAGAAATCACCTAACGTACAATCTGAATAATTAGATTTCACCTCGAATAGTGAACCCAGGACCTAAGATGTGATAAGAAAATATGTCCAGCCGTCTAGATTGCAGTTATGTGTATAAATAGACAGAGAGACAGACAGCCAGACAGAATTGCGAGACCCACTTTCTTAGGTTCTACATTATAGAAATGCTACTATTAATCAAAATCTTTAGATCGAATTTATTCATGGAACCATGTATGTACATATATACCCAGTATGGACAGTAGTACACATTCATTGCTATAAAACAAAGACCTCAAAAGAAAATTTAATAAAACTTTCAGGATTTATACAGATATGTATTCTGAAAAGTTGAAACTTTATTTAAAAAAAACTTCTAATCGAAACTTTATTTAAAAGGGCTTCTCTTGGCCTTAATGCAAGTCTTTAGTCGTTTTGGCCACTTATCAATCACAATACGCACCTCATTGGGATATTGGCCACAGCTGCGGTCAGAGCTCACTTTAAGAGTTCCATGTTAGGGTATGTTTTGTGGCACATAATGTCCTTTAAGACAGTCCACAATTTGTGATCAAGTGGATTAAGGTCTAGGGTGATGGAATGCTAGTCTTTGTACCAATAAAACGGGGTACATTTCTCTGCAGCCAGGTATGGGTAGTGTTCGCCTTATGAGCTGGCGGTCGATCTTGCTGGAATGTTCCTCCCCCTTTTTGGAAAGGGTATGGTTTACAGGTTTCACAAATGGTCCTTAAATGGTTTGCTAGTACACTTTGGCCTATGTTTCGGTGCTATTTTCGCAAAAATGCAGGCCTCCCCCGTCATAAGAGACTACCCAGCACACCATGTCTAACTCTGGAGGTGTCCTTTACGGGCTCTTGAGACTAGCTCGAACATTTCCATAGATGACCATGCATATACCCTATCACTTTATTTGTTTAATTTCTTCTGCACCGTGAAGATTAGTATTCCACCAAGAGTCGCTTTGATTTTTGGACCCAATTATGTACAAGCCACAGTCCGCATTTTCCCAGTATGACGTTTGAAGTCCCCCAGCCTCAAGCCTAGCATGTGTACCATTGACTTTTATGTTACATTCATCTCACGTACCAGTGTTTTCTGCTTTTAGGGACTTTTTGTGCCTTAAAGCTTTTGATGACTTGTGGCGTTCTTACCGTGCGATCGAAGACGGCCTATAATGTCGCCCATTTATATACCGATAAGCAAACATTAGGCTAATACCTAGTTGCTGCAGTGTTTTAAAAATCGAACCTTTGTTCATACCGCACTTATGAAGTGCTACGACAGAGATACGCTTCACTTTCGCAATTCATTCCAGAGCGAAAGTGTAAGCAAATGTGAAATATTTTTATAAAGAAACAATTGCTACGTTAACTGCTACAAATATTATGTTAATCATTGGGTACGCCTAACTCTTGGCCGGGCAATGGGTGCAACAAATGTAATAACAGTATTTTTGACCCTACTAGGTACATACATATGTGGAAGAAAAAAAGGTCAGAATTTACCCCAAAGTTAATAGAAATCTATTACACCGAAGGCATTTTTTGTAGTATGAACTCGCAAATTTATATGTCGCTAGATGGCGTACCAAGTTTTTGGAAAAAAGTTATATAACGGAACTTGATTTACTACCGAATTTTTGAAAATTATTTCCCGACATCTAAGCAATATTGAACATATACAAGGACATGGCATACAATTTTTTTATTTACGTGCTACCCAGTCGTGTAATTGCTTTTTATTCAACTGTGTTGAGAGTCTTTAATTTTACTTTGTTTGTTTTTGGCAGTTCATATGTATGTACAAACATCACAATCTCAGATACCTTTGTAGAATAAAATAAAATTATCCATTAAAACTCCTCTTAAATAATTGAGGAATTTCTCTGTCATTATGAGGCCTTTACCTTGGAAGATTTTCCTCTTAATGGTAAAGCCCATAAATTACTAAAAACCCTCTCAAAATGTCAATGAAAATTATACCTTCATAAAATAAATCAGAAAATCGGGCTACGAATTCAGAACGGATAAGGTGCGACGTATGTATACACAGCGAACGCATCAATTAAACGATTTTCATTACACCTTCGGCAATGTAGGCCATCGGTGACGTGTACATTTGCTTTTATCGGAATAAATTACAAGAAGGTTGGCACTTTGTACAAGGCTAGTGAATTGCAATCCCTATCAATTTAAGCTGATCGTCCTTCTTACTCACTCTTGGTGTGCACACACAACGGTGTTATCACTGGATCTTTTGTTGAAATTTGTTGTTTTAAAATACAAAAGGGACAACTACTCGTATGCTTTTTTATTCCTTCTTTTCAATTGTCAACACATATTCGACAGGGAAAAAATTGCTGAATTTCCAGCGCCATTGGTACGACCACAATCGATACTGCAAATGCTACCCCACCGAACAGGAGTAGGTACCCATAATTCATATATCCCTTTGCCCGATCTCCATGTACGGCAATCCTAGAAGTCCTTGGATGTAAAAAAAAAAACTCCCTCCCAAGTAACAGTTGCATCCTGGTGTGGCAGTAGCAGCCACAACCGATATCCTTCACAGTGCATGGTGTGAAAAAAATGTAATATGTCAGCTTTATCCAGGATACTTTGTAACATTTTATACGTGTATATCTACTCCTTCTGTGCATGTGCAAATGAGAATAAAAACACAGCGAGATAAAAAAAAAGTCTTACACACTGTATAGGTTGGCCATTTACTGAGAACAATTCGTTGAAATTGAATGCTATGGCTACGAACACCCGGTGCCTTTCTGCCACCTAAAAGGATAATATATGGGAATACAATTTTTTATTCATCCTTGCAACAGTTGCAGCATCCTTTCCGTTCCCGGTAATTCACCACCACCGATACCAACACCAATGCGCACATGCGTACTGTCAATGGACATGATATGGCCGCGTAAAACATCCGGTATCGTTTTCCCATCCTGGCTCCTTGAATCGTTTGTTCTTTGCTGCAATTTAATTAAATTGCAAAATATGAATCACGAAATCAAATGCTCTTAATCAAGATAAATGAGAGACACAGGCACAATTCGCCGAATGTCGCGAAAAATGTAACAAGGACGATCACAGCTGGTACTCAAACAAACACACGCATCGATAATCAGACAAATTTATATTGGTTTGGTCGTCAGATTAATCCAATTCTTCCTGGTAACTTAATTAAATCAGATATTAATTTTGTGTAATTGAAATTCATTTGGGTGCGTAGTTGCGATAGTAAACTTTCAGTGGGTGGTAGTGGTTGGTATGGCACAGAAATAATTTTAATAAATAATTTAATAACCATTGTGTCATGATGACAGACAGCTTTAATGGACGAGCAGAAGTTTGGAACTAAAACATTACGAGGCCCTGCTGATAGTTTTACGACGATAATAAAATACTGTTCACTGCATCAATGATGCGAATACTTGTATGTGGGAACCGCCATTGCCACACGAGATATTCTAGAACTATATGTGTGGGCGAAATATATTATCACATTGGAAATAAACTTCTGATGGCCATTTGAAGGAGAACATGTCAAATAATAGCTTCAGTCAACTAAATCAGATATTTCTGCTGACACGTTGGTAACATTTGTTTTCCTTTGTCCTTGATAAGTTTTATGACTGATACTACCTACGTACGAGTACATCCGCGCAGACAGTCTCTAACAAATGATGGGAATAGCTGCTATGAAAATATTTCAAATATATTAAAATACGAATAATGCTCTGCTGTTAGTCAAAAGGAATGGGATCCGGATCAAGGTTTCAAAGAACATCGGATATCCGCTGATGTCGATGGTCGAAGTGGACGCTGATTGCATGGAAAATCATAAGCCCGAAGGATAGTCCATCGATACTCGTAGTTATGCTTCCTCAGCCTAATACCATATCGATTATCAATACCATCAACACTTTTCGTGCTAAAGTGATGAAAATTTACAGGGTGGGGTGAAAAATAAATCGGGAGTTAAAGGTTCTTGGCAATTTGGTATTTGGAATTTTCTTAAGTCAACTAATTATTTGGTTCAAAGATTTTTTTCTGGCTTTTGACAAGAAGTGGGAAGAATAGATGAGAATTTCGGTCATCAAAGAGATGAATAAATAGGTTGAATGTCTTAAAAAATATTGTACTACTATGTTCAAAACTTAAGAAGAACTTATTCAGTTTGAATTATATATCTTTTGCTATCCTGAAAATGGGAATTATTTTTCAAGACAGCAAAAAAACGAACAAATTTCTTTTTGAAAAAAACTGTTGAGTGGTAAGCCTACTCCTATTTTCAAATTAGATTTTTGAGTCGACTTAAGATAAGGCCGACCATCCGTCCCGGGGTCTTGGTTTTAAAGAGTAGAATGGATGTCGGACGTCCTCGAGAATTATGTGCAAAAATGATATAAACGCTATCCAAGACATGAGCCTAATTGGAGAAGAAATTCGCAAACAAAACAAATACTGCCATACAGTGGGATACACATTCGGCTGTGGATAGTGGATTCATAAATAAAAAAAAGAAACCACAGGAACAAGCCATAACCTACTAACCCTGATGGTAATGATGCAGTTCAAATGTGTTTTCGTACCTCAATAAAACATAGGATGATATCGCTGTTTTTAATTTTATTATTAAATAGAGTAATATAGTTTTGTATAGAAAGTACAACACAGTATTTTTGTCGGATCAGGAAACACTACACTGGAGCACTCAGATGCAACTGGTCCATTATACTACCAAGAAGCAGACCCTGTTTTACCGATTTTTATGGAATTTCCTTGTCTTCCGGAGAAAGTCAAGTAAACGCTTCAGTGATAAGGAGCTTATGGTTCAGCACCAACCACATCAAAAGCAGGACAATCACAGAGGAAGTGTTCCACAGTGTCGTCGCTCACTACATAGGCATTGCAAACTGTTGTAACACTTAACCCTACCACACTGATGTGTTTAGCAAGCATAATACCCCATGAGAAGGACGATAAGTTGTCTGTGATCTTTTCTGCTGAGGAGCATTACAGAAGTAAGGAAGCATTCCTTTAGGCTGCCCGCATCCTGGAGAATCGTGCCACACACAATTATGTTCATAAGAAACTCAATCGTTTATGGAGGTCCTGAGAAAATCTTTTCTCAGCCTTGCTTTGCAATCTCCCCATAATTCTAGTTAGAGAGTTCTTGCGTTCGAGAACTACCTTGGAAGTAGTTAAAGAGTTGAGCTAGACTTAAGCGCAGTCTGACTATCACTACAGATGCAAATACTCTTACCCCTCCACCAATTCCTTATTAGATAGTTTATGGCCATTAGGATTGCATAAGTCTCCGTTTGGAAAACAGACGAATATTTGCCTAACGCAAAATGCAGCCTGTCGTCCTTCAAGAAGACACTAGCACCGGACCTCTGACTGGTTTTGGAGCCATCCGGACCCCTGACTGGTTTTGGAGATTCGGCTACAATTCCTTCATGATTCATATTCTGACCGAAGCCAGTCTTGAACACAAGGAAAATCGACTTTAAATATGCGTAACAATCGGAGTTCTGGTGTCATTGCGTCAGACAGCATATCCAGATAGGGGTCGTAGGGTAAGTGTCGCACAAGGCCATCAAAACTTCAGTGTGAGTTGTATCAAAAGACACCCCGCCTAAGACGATAGATTGCTTTTATAGAACTGCCTATGATATAAGTATAAAGAGGATTTAGATTGGGCAATGCATCTAGAATAGAGCCAAACATACTCGGAAAAGTTCCCGTGCAGCCGAGACAAGCTGTTCTTTGGAGTTTAGTGTAAAAGGCAGTACAATTTTTTACACGGAAGCTCCTTCCACCAAACAACCGACGCATATGCTATGAAAGATCTTATCATAGCTGTATTGATCCAGAGAACCTTTTCCGGTGATAAGCCCCATGTCACTGCCAGAAAACTGAGAGCGCCTTAGCCGTCTTCGACTCGACATTGGCCATTGACCAAAGCAGCCACAATGACACTTTTGTATCAAAAGTGATACATTTTCTTCCTAATTTTGCTGTAAAATTTAATTTTGTAAATATTTCAACTTTAAAACCTTTCACTTTTCGCAAAATAAAAAAAAAAATCTATTTTGGTTTATCTTGTCTCGGTGGCCAGTTCACATCGCCTCCACGTGAGATGACCATGCCCTCGAATCGCTCGTGCAGAATTTCCTATGTGGTGTGAGCTGTGTGGCACGTAGCGCCGTCCTGTTGAAACCACATGTCGTTGGTGTCATTATAATCCAATTCATGCCAAAAGAAGTTGGTAATCATCGACCTATAGCGCTCGCCGTTAACGATGATGGCCTGGCCAACGTCGTTCTCAAAGAAATATGGACCGATGACGACGCCAGCCCAAAATTCACACCAAACAGTGACTTTTTCGGGATGCATTGGACGCTCTTGGATCTCATGTAGATTGGTATCGTCTCAAATTCGACAATCTTGTTTGTTGACGTAGTCATTCATCCAGAAATGGGCCTCATCGATGAAGATGATTTTTCGATGAAAATTTGGGTCAGTTTCCAACTGCTCCAGTTCCCCATTCAGCGAACACACGTCCTGGTCTATGGTCATTTACCTTCAGCTCCTGGGTCAGTTGAATTTTGTACCGGAGCGGGCCCAGGTCACGACGCAAAATTCGCCAAGTTGCGGTCTGCGAAAAGCCGAGTTCTTGTGAGCGACGCGAAATCGACTGACTCGGATTCTCCTGCGCACTCTCACGGACAGCGGCGACGTACGGGTGTTGGTTGATCGTTTATTGAACCAGTGGACTCAAATTTATCCACCACAGTGCGAATAGTCCTCTCGGAAGGACGATTAGGGCGACCGTAAAATGGGCGAAGCGCGCGGGACGTTGCCCGAACAGACCACCCATTTTGATAAAACAATTTTATTATTTGCACGTGTTGTTGAATGCTATGTCCATACGTGGTGATTTGGCAAAACAGATTGAATAAATGACAGCCAATTTGACAGATGTAGCTTCAACAATATAGCCGCTATCAACTGTCAAAGTTCGGAAGTCTCTATTGGAAGTTCATGTATCTAACTGTGTATATGCTGCAGCATCCTCTTTATTTCCCTTTTGTCCTCTATAAATTCTGCAAAAAATGAAACTACATATTTGAATGAGTCTCTTGTAAAAAGTTTACCCGAAATAGTACTCAAGATCTGTTATATTTTGGTCTAACAGATCAGTGGTTTTGAAAATATAATTAATTTTGTACGGCTTTTGTATGTTTTTCATTCATGATATTCACATTCATGCAGCTAATGCAAAATTGTCTGAGTTCAGATCATTCTCCGATCATCCTAACCCTGAGCGATGACATCATCCTAAAAGAAAAAAACACACAATCTTGGCAAACAACCGCCCTGATTGGTCTCTTTTTAAACAGTTTCTGGATCAAGAGATCAACTTATCTACCCCCTTAAAACTACTGCAGAACTTGAAGTTGATGTTCTAAAATTCACCCAACAAATTCAACAAGCGGTCTGGAAATCAACTCCAGTCCTAAAAAGGAAAGCAGTTGGCCAAAACTTTCCCAAAGGAATATTAGAATTAGTAGCCAAAAAACGAAAACTTCGAGCTAAATGGCAGCAAACTCGGGCTCCAATAGATAAAAGAAATCTCAAAAGAATCTCCCAGCATCTTCGCCGTGTTATAAAAAAAATAAAAAATGAGTCTATAAATAAGTATCTTAGAGAACTTACGCACGATAAAAGTACTGACTATTCACTTTGGAAGACCACCTGAACAGACCAATGGGGCAAGTCATCCCATGAGAAAAAATGATAGACAGTGGGCGAAAACGAATGCAGAGAAAGCTACCTTATTCGCCGAGCATCTAACCACCACTTTTAAACCACATGCAAGCCAATGTAATATAGCGTACTATACGCGCAGCCAAGAAATCGAAGATATTCCATCAGTCTCTGTGTCTGAAGTTAAAAAAGAAATTGAGACAAGACTCAAGACGAAGGAAGCCCCAGGGTATGACCTTATTACAGGTGAAATTCTAAAACAACTTCCACACAAAGGTATGGTGAAGCTTACCAACTTAATTCAAGCTGCAATCAGAGTTTATCACGTTCCTTGTCACTGAAATGTTGCTGAAGTGATCATGGTACCTAAACCTGGTAAATCACCGTATGACGCAGCGTCCTATAGGCCCATATCCGTACTCCCATTCATGTTAAAATTGTTTGAGAGCTTGCTTCTCAAACGCCTAAACCCAATTATTGAGCTTAAAAAACTAGTACCAAGTCACCAGTTTGGCTTCAGAGAAAGTCATTCAACTATAGACCAAGTTCATATAATTACTGATGTCATTGAAAAGTCGCTGGAAGAGAAAAAGGTTTGTTCTACGTATTTATTGGACATAGCTCAAGCCTTCGACAAAGTCTGACACGAAGGACTAGTGAAAAAACTGAAAAATATTCTACCAATTCAGTATTCCAAGTTACTTGAATCTTACTTGGCACCTCGTTTTTTCAGAACTAAACAAAAAGATGCGTACTCTGAGCTAAGGGAAATAAAAGCGGGAGTTCCTCAGGGCAGCATCTTGGGTCCAATACTCTACTTTTTGTTCACCAATGATTTACCTACTCCACCAAACAGCATAATAGCTACATTCGCTGATGATACAGCGGTTTTGGCAGTCGGCAAAACATCAGAAGAAGCAGCGAGAAAGCTACAGACAGCGATGAACGCCATTGAATTATGGACTAAAAAATGGCTCATAAAAATAAACGACGCAAAGTTCGTGCATGTTGATTTTACAAACAAAAGAGTAAGGGAAATTCCGATATTCATCAACAACACCCAAATTTCTTATGCCAACACCGCCAAATATCTAGGAATAACCCTAGATGCAAAACTTCGTTGGAAATAGCACGTCAAGAAAAAAATACACGAAATCAACCTAAAACTAAACAAAATGGACTGGCTCATTGGAAGACGGTCAGTCTTATCTATTCACAATAAACTCTTGCTCTACAAACAAATAATAAAACCAATATGGACCTATGCCATCCAATTATGGGGTGTGCTAAGGAAATTATGGTACATTCGCAACGTAGACCTTCACCGTGACCTAAGGATGGAGACCGTATCTAGCGAGATTCAGAGGTATGCAACAGCTCACGCGAACAGACTGAGGCAGCACACAAATGAAGAAACCAAAAACCAAAGTGAACAATTTAGAAGACTCCAACATACGAAGCCGCACGACCTAGTAGTGCAATAGACAAACTAGTGACTCCGATGGGCATCAACTAGTTTGATTATTTATTTACTTTTTAATTTTATTCATATGCAAGCTGCTTGTTAGTCTTATTGACTAGTTGTAGTATCATGTAACAAAGAAATAAAAAAAAAAAAATGTAGCCGAGATTGTAAAATGTACGAGTATATGGTATTTCGTCTTACAAAGGTAGCAAGATTCTACGTGTACACTCCTAATGTAAATTCAATGTTGTAGTCGTGTATCTTTGCACTAATCTGGTTTCAGAATGTCATTAACATTTAGGAGAAGGACAAATTTGAACTCATTACACGCTGTTGTCAAATTTCTCATTTCTTACTGCAATATTTGTATTATCAATTACTGTGTAAAGATTATAATGCCTTCATATGACAAAATTACGCCTCTATAATTGTATTATCTAGCAGTGACTTATTTGTCGATTCTACATATTAAACATAAATAAAAGTCATGTATGGTTCACCACATACCATTTTTTTCTTAAAATTCATGAAGCTATTTTTGTTTTATAATTTGCACGTGTTAAAGGGGATGTGAATACCCTTATACTAATTTTTTTAGAACACGTGCGTTTTGTGGAAAGGAGAAGAGACAGAGAGAAAGACAGAGTGGTGTAGTTTGAAACTCAGGTGGTATTAAGTTCCTGTAAACTCCAAGGGTGACTGTCCAGATAACTGGGGAGTACTTTGTTTGTTTTCGCTTTATTATCGTTGCTTATGATTCGTCCTCCGGATATCATCACGATCAAGTTGCATTTTAGCCATATGACCACCCCTACTGCCAGTGTTATGCCTTCACAGTAGAGTTGACTTAGCTTTCGCAAGTGATCGATTAATTTAATGCGAAATAAATAGATGATTCTTGACATCAGGTTTCGAACCGCGAATCAACAGCGTGACAAGCGATGATGTTACCACTACACCACGGCCACCCTCCCTTTTAACAAAATAAATTGTTTTATTGACTACAATTGAAGTTTTACTTTAAACTTAGATTTTTAAAGACGTGATATTTTTTTTCTATTTCTTTCTTACGGCAACATTATTTGGTAGTACAAAATAATTATAATGGATATAAAAAATACTTTATAAGGACTTTTGATCTGGTTCAGATTCATCAAGTAGATCATAATGACTGATGTTCATCTGGCAAATTTTGATAAAAATGGTGCTAGCGAGAATCCATTATTTTTATCATTTTCTAACCGAAGATCGCTAATTTTTAGTTCGTCAATATCCTTAGCTTTGTCAAACTCTGCAAAAATGCTTTCTTTCTGTTGCGGCGATAAGCTCTTCACTTGATCTGAATCTCTTACCTATAAGCTATTTCCTCATGTTTGGTAACAGAAAATGTTTACAAGCGGCTTAATCTGGAGAATGGGATGGATGCGGAAGCAATTTGTTCAATTTCACTGTTGCTATGGAGGAGATGTGAACCGGGGCATTGTCGTGGTTTTTGGTCCAGAGAGAGCAATCGTAGCACCCATCGCCATTTCTCATATCCAAATAATTTTTCAAAATATTGTGCACCCGATAATTTGAGATGCCTACAGCCTTAGCAATCTCACGCACTTTAATTCTCCGATCGTTCATCATCATACCATGAATTTTGTCTACCATTTCTCGTGTGGTGACCTCAATTGGACGAGCAGGACGTTTGGCGTTCTTTATGCTGAAATCACCGAATCGGAAATTTCAGAACCATTTGTAAATCATTTCAAGCAACTGTGCAAAGTATCCGTAATATTTATCCAACTTTGCTTTGGTTTGTGCAGCTGTTTTCTTCATTACACCATGTTTGCAAAAATATTATAAGTTGTCTGTTCCAATGACTGTCAAACACAAACTAAAATATCGATGTCATCGGCAGTTTGGTTAATACATAAACTTTTTAAAATTGGTTTCTCTGAATTTGGCTTATGAGTTCCTTCCAATACGTCCAAGAATTCTTCTGACATTTAATATTTTGGGAATGTTTTTACTGACCTTAGGGTAGTACACACGTTTCATGCACTGAATATCTTCTCTCTATAGGTACAAACGCTATCATAGGCGGCTTTTAGGCAGTATTGAAAGAATTTCGAGAATAGCATACTTGCTATGGTAACCTTGAGTCTGTTTTCGTGGGTGATATTGTGTAGACTCTGTTTTCCGACTGTGTCGACCAAGATGCCCTACTTTCCTATCATTGTGTTGAAATGAAGAGCATCTGATCATCATATTTTGGAGGTTGACTTTATAATCTGTGTGGGCGTGAGTGCACATTTGATTGATATTGGTGAGTTCAATATGAATTGTTAATAGGCATTCACACGCCTAAAGCAAGCCTTTTTGCCAATTAAATATGCTCCCTTAATAAATATTTATTTTTGCTTATTCGCAACGACCTTGAATTTTCAAGAACAAATAGCAGGATAGGACTCTTAACATTCTGTTTGTTTCAATTCCATTAACTTAATTAACATAATTATTCTAATGAGAAATTAAATTAACAGGGTTTGTTAACAAAAAAAAAAAAAAAAATTGCGCAACATCTTAATTTACTGTGTTCCAGTACAATCAAAACACACTCAATTTATATCTACTTAAAATGTTTAATTTATTGAAATGATGGCATAGATACTGAGTGAGAAAAAAAAAAGTAAAACCTGTTGGTGGATCGTCGGAAGACTTATTTAAATTTGTTTTTGCACCAAGAGGGCAGGGTCTTTTTCGGCTAGTACTCCTGCTGTTTGCTAATTTTGTTTTTCCCAGGAGAAAGATATATGCAGGAACCTTTTTTCCAGGAGCCCTAATATATAAATACTCGCCTTTTTCGTATCTTTGTATTTTTTAATTAGACGCCATCTCAAAACAAAGATTGCTATTCTCCAGAGTACTCGTCGCCCATTCGATGAAATATTCATGATGACGAAAAGTTATTTAATTCGCAATTTTTATCTCCTTTCAGAAAGTAGAAAGGAGATACTCTCCACTAACATAATCTACTAAGAAAGAATAGAAGCGAATGTATAATTTAAAATTAAAAAAAATGTAATGTAGATATTTAAACGATGGTACTGCGGGGGAGGACTACAATACGAGCTTGTTTTTCCATCGAAAAAAAAAAAAAAAAAATGAAAATAAAACGCCAACAATATTCCAAGTAGATTTTCCGCACAATTTAGAAAGGGTAGGAAGGAAATGAAAGTACCCGTGCAACCTTATTTAACCCTCTTGCATGCTACTCGTATCTATGTAGACCCAAGAGGGTCATCGTTTTCAATTTCAACTCTCATCGAAGGAAGTCAAGAGTTACTCGTCGTCGTTGATTGTTGGTTTTCATTTTCTCAGTTTTGCAATAATCATTGCGGGCGCTGCTGTTGGTTCTTTCAAAAGGTCCTGTTACGGTGCTCCTTCGCCATGCTGCTGCGAGTATTTTATTTGTTTTCATTAGATTTTCAAATTTTATAGGACAACAAATGAGTAGAATAAAGGAAGTTGGATAGAAACGGTCGTCATTAAATTGTTTTTTGTTTTTTCGCCGGTCTCCTGTTTTAATTAAATAGGTACCTGATATATACTGCACTCTATTGTGCAACCATCGGCTTAAGCGAAATTGAATTTAATTTCGAATAAAATATCATGAGGCAAGACTCACTTGGGTGAGAGCAGGACATCAACTACGAAGTAGTAACTGCGCACATACTTCAACGATAAATCCTTTTTGAATGACGACTGTGGGGCTGACATTTATGAGAAGACCACCACCGCTCCGAAACATGTTTAATGCATTAATGAGTTCTTGTTGAAAGACGGTGGTTGAGGAGGAGAAGAGGAAAAGCTTTGCTGGGTGTATACAGAATAATGGGAAGGACATTGCTCTTTCCATAGTAAACTGCGGTGAAGAAAATGATGAGTAACGTCTGGTCTTTTACAAACCGTGGCGGTACATAGAAATTCTATGTGTAAAGACTCACCGGTGTAAAATACAGATTTAATCTCTATACTAAGTTTTAGTTCAGAGTTGAATAAACCATTTGTAAAAGCAAGACTTACATGTCAGACAGTATTAATAATTTACGTACAGCGAAATCTTACTTACCTTGCACTGTACTGGTGCTTCTACGCCAGAGAAAGTGGCTGCAAGGAAGGAAGGAAGATCCTATTTATTTCGAACTGTATATTCTGCCATATTACACTTTGTTTAGTAATTTGTTTTTCGAAATAGTGAACGTTTAGCATATGTACGTACTTCTGTGGATGACAAGTCTGAAATATCCAATTTCCAAAAATTCGGTGGCAGGTTTGTCTCCTAGTGACTAACATGGTTTGAATTTTTTATAACGCATAAGATAAACGAGATGAAATTGCACGTTTTCAGATAAGACACTGACTTCTGCAGTGGCTGTATCATGGCCGTTACAGTCGACTCAAAATATTTGGCACTTGAAATTCCTTTTTTGCTTTTCACTGCATGAATATGACAATTTTTGAAGCTTAAACCTAGGCCGTGCAGTGAACGAAGAGAGCCTTCACAGTTCGCAATTAAGAGGTTACGCTCTAGCGGCTTTCATTTTAAGGTGTTTTAAGGAAACTTCACCGCGAGCACGTTTGCAGCGATCGATACTTTGGAGCCAATTTTCCACCACTCTTCCACACATATCGGCCGGAACATTGGCAATTTCGCGTTCGATATTGTTCCTGAGCTCCTCTAACGTTGTTGGCTTGTTGGCAGAAACCAACGACTTAACGTAACTCCATAACGACTTAACGTAACTCCTTCCATTAAATCGCATGAACGAGCTGGCCATTCGACCTGACCATTTCTCGAGATTTCACGATTACCCGAACTTCCCCTTCAATAGATAAATTGTTTGACCAGCTGAGTGGCATGTGGCACCATCTTGTTGAAACCACATATCACTGATGTCAAATCCACCCAATTCTGGCCAAAAATAGTCTTTCAACATGGTACGATAGCGACCATCATTTTCATCGACGAAAAAATACGGTTCAATCACACCTTCGACATGAATGCAACTTTTTGTGAATGCAATGGAGTCCCTTGAAGCACATATAGGTTTGTTGCTATCCAATAACGCATTGACAAAGTCATTAAACCAAAAATGAGCTTCATCGCTGAAGATGATTTTTCGATGAAATTCAGGATTTTCTTCAAACTTTTGCAGAGCCCAATCGGAGAAGTTTCGGCGCTTCAAATGATCAAGAGCCTTCAGTTCTTGAGTTAATTTGATCTTGTAAGGGTGTAGGCCAGGTCTTTATGCAAAATTCGCCACAATGTGGACGGCGTGGAATCGACTGATTTGGCTCATTTTGAACTGAAGCACTTACGGTTGCGATATTTTCGGTACTTCGACCGGTGCGTTGTCTCACTGGCACAGGAAAATTCAATAGTGAATATATTGCCTCGAATTTATCGACTATAGCACGCACAACCTGTCTGGGGGGGGGGCGATTATTACGACCAAAAATTGGAGTAAGTAACCGACTCAGAATTAAGGTAGCAATTTTTAATAATTTCCAAACGTTGCTCTTTCATGAACTTCATCATGATAAAAACGTAAGCCCTAACTGACGTTTTGACATTGACAGATTATAAAAAAAGTTTGTGTTAAAATATAAAATTATTATGTCCCTGTTGAAAAACCCTATATATATTTTCGATACCCATCATCCAATTGCATGGAATTTTACATACTTTAGGTTCTCTTTATCTTCCATAACTTAGAAAAGGATTCTTTGAAATATTGTATGTTAACTCCGATACTCGTAGATCGTTATCGTGAATGAATGCAGCGCTTAATTGACCAAGTAATAGTGTCATACGAAATCGCACATTTTTTCAAATCCAATAATTGGATTACCAAGAGAATCCACATATTTTGAGTTCTAGTTCAACTTAACAAATAGTTTGGGGGAATAATCATTCGATTCGGTTCAGTTTTGCACAAGTTATCACGAATATTAAAAGATGGATGAATAATCCCATCAATAAAGTTATATTTCAGATAAGCATACTTCAAAAAGAATCATTCAAATCGATACATTTGCGTAGGCCAGCATGAAAGAAAAAATTGAAAAATTTGTTAAAATTGACAGACAAAATTGACTCTAAAATCAACGAATCTATAGTACTACTCGTACTTTACATTAGCAGCCACAAAAAAAAAAAAAAACAATCAAGTCCGTGCAGTTTTGCATAAGTTGTAGTTAATGCAAAAACATACTGAAATTTCAGGAATTTAACGATATTTTCAAAACCGATAATCCGATGGACACCAAGTTAAACAAATAATCATTCAAATCGGTCCGCAGAAGTTATCGTGATCGAAAGAGGTGGAAGGCAGTGCCACAAATAGATACACAGACAGAGAGACACACACACAGAAACTTTGCGGAAAACGATAGTTTAAGTATAACTCCGTTAAAATCGGATAAGATCACCATACTTTCACTTCCTTAGAAAATTTAAGTAAAATCGATTCTACAAAATGCACTAAAAAGTGGAAATTAAATAAGCATGCCCAAACATTTAAATGGAATATAGACTTTCGAAGGTACCAAATCTTACTTTGCTTTACTTTAGATAGCGCTACAGAGGGTAAACCTGAGCTTCAACCAACAAACGTGTCCAGAATCTGGCTGAGGTCTCTTTTCACTTGTATACGCCACCTTAGGCGAGGTCTTCTTTTATTGCGTCGTCCGTCTGGGATGGACTCGAAGACTTTCCGGGCCGGAGTGTTGATATACTACATATACATTCGCTCTACATGTATTAGCCATTTCAGGTGATGAATCCGAACAAGTCTGTCTAGTTCGATGTCGTTGCACAACCGGTGTAGTTTATTGTTGTATATTCTCCTCCATTCCCCGTCGATACAAAAGGGACCAAAGATCACTCGAAGAATTTGTTTCTCTTTCACAACAACGAAGAGTGTTTTCATCCACCTTTGATAACGTTTATACTTATATGCCATATATGTACATATGTAGCAGGACCGAAATGATAAGGGACTTATAGAAAGTCCCTTTAGTTGGCCGTGAGAGAGAGAGACAGGGATTTGCTACTCAATTGGCTTCTCAGCCCAAAGAAACAGCGTTTGGCAATAGTGATTCTTTGCTTGGTCTCGGCCCTGGTATCATTATTTGAATTTACAGCAGAATCCAGATAAATAAAGTCCTTAACTACCCAAAAATTGTAGCTGTCCAAGTCGCCGAAGTTGGTTATCCTTTTTTAATGACAGCACACATTTTATTTTGCCCATTTTCCCAGATTCTGTTACAATACTCACGAAAGCACCACTGACAGCCAGCTGTGTTATGCCAATGTCGTCGGCATACATGCATAGTTATACAGACTTCTGAAAGATCGTATCCCTGATGTGAGCTTGAAAATTTTGTACAATCCTTTCAAGATCACTTTACAGCGAGTCACTCTCTCGTATTCCTTCCTGACATCAAAAGTTTCGGTGATGTTGTTCCCCGACCTTGATAGAACAGCGTGCATTCTCCATCATCAGACCGACAAGTTTGGAAGGGTTGACAAAACTAGACATGAGACTAGGTGACTTTAAAATCAGTGGAAATGTGATGAGTGTCGATTTGGAGCTCTTGGGTTTTTTCCCAGTTCTACCGCATTGTGAATATTTGATCTATGGTGGACTTCCTGGCCTAACACCACACTGATATGGATAAGTCAGGTTGTTGACAGAAGGCTTTCACATAATATGACAGATAGGATCTTATACGCAATGTTGAACGGACTAATACCTCTTTGTTGTTGGCGCAGTTCAAACTATATCTTACAAATGAGTTTATGTGTGCTCCATATCAAATCATTCATATGTAGCTCAGCATTTAGGCTATCGGCTCTAGTATCGTTCTTCACTTCACTTACACTTCTATTGTCTCAATCTCTCGTATTTCATATACTTTCTTCTTCTGTCTTAGAAGCTGGTGTTATTCTCTTCTCTTCTGCTAGTAGATATCGTAAGTTCCTCTTTCTACCCTATTCAACGGCGCACAATGGAATATGCTAGTACAAGTGCTGATCAAAAATACCTTTTGCCAATGCTGCAAATTGCATATTTTTTTGGTCTTATTTTTTAGCTACGAAATCAAACTTTAGTATTCACTTATTTTTGTATGTACTTAGTACACAAACTAGAGAGTAAATAACGTTGGAAACCGACATTATGCAAATTCTGTATATTTTGGGTGGAAATTTCTTTACGTTCAGAGTAAGATTTCGGACATTAGTTCCAAGAAAAGTCATATTGTTTGATAGTTATATAGAAAAAATATGGTTTTCAGATTGAGAAACCGTTATTGGCATTATATTTCGAGAAAAAATATTGCTGCCATAGTTTTTCTCATACAACGACCAAGAAAAATAATTTCTTTCAACTTCGACAAGACTTTTGACAGTTAGCTAAGTTTGCCTACGTTGTAAATTTTGTTTCATTTCGTGCACAAGGTGTCTGCCTATTACATATGTAAAAAAGAATGAGCAGTTATTTGCGGTTTTGAAAATTATAGCATATCTTGTACATAAAACGACCCACAGTGCATTATCACATTAAGTCAAATAAAATAATTTGCAATAGTGCGTCACAATCGTTAGTGTACAATAATAGATTTTATTAGTTTTCAATATATACTCAAGATATTTATAGTGTTAACAATGAGTTTTTTTAACTGTTCAAGACGTGAAATGTTACTTTTCTATATTGAGAACGGAAAAAAAGTTTCGGCGCTGTTTAAATTTTTACGTGAAAATTATCAAATTTCGGAAGACAATTTAAAATTCATAATTTGTGATTTTTAGAATATATTGTTACCACAATTCAATAAACGTTGGGCTCAAGCCTCACGTAAAAAGGATCAATTTCTTAGAACCAATAGCAGTTGGCTTGATTTTGAATATAATGTAGCTCTGCCTACTGATGGCTCAATTCTCTGCATGCCTTCAACGACTCTTCGGAGTCAAGTAAAAGGCTCAAAAATTCTACGCTTCTCAGAGAATATGGGTTTGAGCACATCTACGAAGCATATTTGCAAGGATTACGATCGATGGGTGAAGGAATTGAGGCAAATCTTGTGAAAGTTATAAGGACTGCGGACACAGAAAAAAAGAAAACAATGTTAGACTTAATTGGTTCAGATAAAACTGAAATGTTGTCCGACGAAGAAGCTTTAAGTGTTTACATTGACTTAGATCTAACCAAAGCACAGTATTTGTACCTGAAAAATCTAACAAATGAAAGAAACTGTTTTTTGCTGCCACCTTATTACAAAATACAGAACTGCACACAAAGCTGTTACCCATCTGTCTCATTGATGGAAATTACCAACACGTATGCAAAAATTATTTCATTACACAGCAGCTACAACTCAGTGCATACAAATGGGATTAAACATTTGATTTTATATAGCAAGTGGGGGTGTGACGGCTCATCTGGCCAAAGTGAATTCAAACAAAAACTTCCAGAGGAGTCTGAACATATTTCCGATTCAAATTTGTTCATAACGTCTGTTGTTCCCATAAGATTGGTTGATGAAGCAGCTGGTGCTATAATCTGGCAAAATCCCGTGCGTTCATCTATAAGGTTTTGTCGCCCTATTTCGATCGAGTTTTCCAAAGAAACTCCTGAGAAAACTAGAGCTGTTGTGGGTAACATTGAAAACTAAATTGAAAATTTATATCCATTATTGACCAAGAAATATGGTGAAGAAATGCATGTCAAACATAAACTCTTCTTAACAATGATAGACGGAAAAGTGGCTCAGGTATTAACTGACACTCCTTCAAGTTCCACATGTACTATTTGTAATGCTACCCCGCGTCTAATGAATGATTTAGTAAAAGTCACTGCCAGGCCAGAAGACGAAAATAGTTTCCGGTATGGATTATCCACACTACATGCCTGGATTAGATGTTTGGAGATGATTTTACATACATATGTATATCATATAATCTTTCCTTTGAAAAATGGTCAGCTACCAGTGATGAAAACAAACGATCAAAATAAGAAAAGAAAAAGATAGTTCAAAGACGTTTTCGCGAAGAGTTGGGTTTAATTATCGATAAACCGCGACAAGTAAGCGGCAACTCTAATGACGGTAATACAGCAAGAAGATTTTTTAGTAATGCCAGTTGTTCTGCAGAAATAACAGGTGTCGATGAAGTACTGATACGCAGATTGCATATAATTCTACAAGCTTTGTCATCAGGCATTATGATTGATGCTCAAAAGTTAGGCGAGTATGCTCTAGAGACGGCAAGAATATATGTAAATAAATACAACTGGTACTATATGCCATCATCAGTACACAAAATATTAATTCATAGACAGCCACAAGCAAGGGTTAATTTTTGTTAAATATGTACTTGATTGAATTCATATACAAGTACTATGTCTATGCAAAATTTCAAATCTGTATCTTTAAAATCAAAAAAGTTATAGATTTTTGATCAGAAACTGACCCATATATTCCACAGTGCGGCGCTTTAAAGGTAAAAAATCAGCGAATCTATACCTTTATTTCTAGTAGAAACAACCTTCCCAGGACTAGATGGGGTAGATAAAGTAGCAGCTATACAAGTGGCGAACGGCGCCACTTTTCTAACTGAACACCTTTCTAAATAATTTACACAATTAAAAAGTATATGCATACTTTGTGCAAACATCCCGTATAGACCAACTTTCCGGATCGCTATATTCTGGACGAATACGATGGATTGTGGACATCAAACGCTTCAAAACATCAAGATAATATGCGGCAGTAACTGTTTGACTAGTTGGAATGAATTCTTTGTGGATAATTCCTTTGCTATCGAAGAATGTTATGAGCATTGCCTTCACTTTTGAAGGAACTTTTCATGATTTTTTAGCTTGTGGTGAATTTTTTTACTTCCATTTCGCACTTTGACGCTTAGTTTGTGCATCGTATTAGAAACACCATGTTTCGTCACTCATAACAATTGTTTTCGTGAGGTTTGGATCATTTCTTGAGGCCGCAATGATGTCTCTGGAATGCCAGACTCTTATCAATTTTTAATCATCATTCAATGTATGTGGAACAAATTTTGTACAGTAAATCACGTACTTTTTGGATCATTTCAGGCGTTCGAACTGAAATTGGCCTTCCTGTGTGTTTGTCATCCTCCAACAAATGTTCTACTCAAACAATCATCATGGTACACTTGTTGCATCAATCGGAATGTTTTTGATGCATTTTTACCAAGTTTTTCGTTTAATTTAATGACCGCTCTTTGTTTATAACTGTTAAATGTCAACGAAATGTCATGAAATTTCGACAGATAGTAGAGAAAGATTCAAACATTTAAACGCATCGAACAAATAAAGGGTGGTTAAATTTTAAGGGCCGATGTTGAATGTGAACCACACCCGAACGTCAAGTTTTTTTCTGCATTTCATTTGACATTTCTCAATTTCAGACTAACTCAATTTGAACCATGAAAAGATACACAATCGAGCAACGCGTTAAAGTTATTCAGGCTTATTATGAAAATGGGCGTTCAAATCAAAATGCATATCGTGCATTTCGTGATTCTTTCGGTCAATTTAATCGTCCAAATGTGCGTACAATCGGAAAAATCGTGCAAAAATTTGTGCAAATCGGGTGTGTAGGAGATGTGAAAACACCAGTGCATGCTCGTACAGCTCGTACTGCAGAAAATATTGTTGCTGTTCGCGATAGTGTGGCTGAAGAGCCGTCCACCTCAACTCGTCGTCGTGCCCAACAATTGCACCTCTCACGCTCGTCGTTGATGAACATTATGCATAAAGACTTGCATTTACGCGCTTACAAGGTGCAATTGACTTAAGAACTAAAGCCTCTTGACCATTTCAAGCGTCGTCAATGGTCACAATGGTGGCAAGAAATGGCAACAGTGGATGATCAATTTTCGAAGAAAATCATCTTCAGTGATGAGGATAAAGGATGAGATAAATCGGCACATTAACGGCATAGAACCTCAATTATGCCTCAGCGTCATCGAAAATTTGGACCATCGGATGGAGGTGTGCCGCCGAAGTTGCGGCGGCCATTTGGCCGATATTTTGTTCCATACATAATTGAACCATACCAATATTATCATAATTAAAAGAAATGACAGTAATTTCCTAAATAATTTGTGTTTTATTCAAAATCAACATCGGCCCTTAAAACTTAACCACCCTTTACATGGCGCCCATGGTTGCTGAGATATGGTTCGTGTCCGGGATATTATTTGCCACACTGTGTAGTACCATTGAACTTTGAAGTTTACGAGTACATCTCGAAAACTACTCAAATTGGATTAAAGCCTATATAGCAGTGTCCTCTAGATCAACTCTTGTATTGTTGATTTGCCTATTCAGAAAATACACAGCTCCAATGTGTCACCTTTTCTATTTGAATTTTAAAGTTTTCCTTCAGAACTTTATATCATCCAGCATACGTGTGCATATTGATATAATCATGTTCATTTCTCTCTTGTTATTATTTATTTGGTTTTTACCTTTCAACTCAAATAAATTAAAGTAGTTTTTGCACTTTTCCAATTTATGTTCCATTGTTTATTAAACGCTAGACTTAACAGAATTAACAATTTCAATTTAACAATGATAAATTTGATAAATTGTATTTACCACTAGTACATGGCAATTCATTTTTTCCGCCAGAATTCTTTTGGTTAATTAAAAACAAATAATGAAGAGAAAATAGCGAATGAAAAATACAAGTGCACCCCATTACAAGCGCTATACATTGGGTTCACCCGCATCCAAACCTTCCACATTCGGCTGCTGGAGTGCAAAAAAAACGAAATATTTTTTTTCTGGACCATTTCCAGATATCAAAACGAACTAGAGCAACAGCAACAATAAAAAAAAAAAAGGGGAAATCAGTCCTTTGATGCAACTAGCAGCTCCTATGGGTGAATGCAACCGCAAAAATGTGACCATAAATTTTCATTTTCAGCTGAAGTAGAACACAGAGAAAGAAGGCCATAGCTGTAGAGAAAAAAAGGGGTTCTACTGCCAGCCACAGTCAAAGGAGAGTTAGACTTTTTCCTATTTTTTTTCTCAGGCATTTATAAACAAAGCGAATAAAGTCGAGATTATTAACCCAAACTTCATAACACTAACCCCTTTATTGGGATTTTTCATTTTTTGTTTAGGTCTTTAAGGCACTTACGGTTAATAAATAGAGGGAGGTTATATCAGCATTTTTTATGCGCCAATTGTAAATAAATTTTTGCTGGCTTTTTGGATAATAATTACTTTAGTCCAGCTCCTGTCGTTGATATTAGACTTTATGCAAGGCTAGGGGAAACTTTTTGAATACAATTTTATTTAAGCTCTTTACTATGTGGGGGTATAAAGGACTATGAGGAGGTTTTCACTTAGCTGGGCTATGGAAAAATATACGAATTTCCTTGGAGTTACACATGAATGAACTTGCATATGACTTTTCGATGAAGGGAATAGGATAGATCCCTGCTATGGTGACCGTTTCAGAAAAGTATCGTAGTTGAATAAAAAACATTTTGATCACACCGACTTCCTAAGTAGAAAAAAAAGCTCGTATAGCATGGTTTTGACACTGTATCCATGAAGTTTTCTAGAATTTAAAGACTCTATTTGACTTGGAAGAGAAAGGTGCCCTGAATTATATTGTGAACTATGTGGGGTATGAATGAAATTGTTATAATTCTTAATAAAATCCAATCCACTTAAAGTATAATCCATCACACCGAGTGGATTATATCTCCACAGAGAAGAAGGATTGTTGCAGAGATAGTTATCACAAACTCATCGAAGTTGGTAATAAAATGTAAAGTTCAAGGTATGCTTGCAGATTGTAGCTTCAATATGAAAATGGATCGCAGATTGATATACGCTCTGATTAATTTTGCAGACCGAAAAAGGCGGTAGTGTACACCAAAAGTCTCCGCATAAAGTGGAAAGGACATTCGGACATTGCAGCGAGACTATTGATAAAAGTTACCACTTATTTAGCATCCAGAAGCTATGAAGTTATTCTTAATGTTTTCTGCTGTTTAACTCTATTACCACTTTACTTAAGCATTACTTTGGTAAGATCTTACAAATTTGTTTGAAAAAATATTTACTTATGCTAGAAGTTTGTTCACATTTTAGCACTCAATCGGATGTGAAATTCAAAACATAAGAAGAACATACCTTCTGCGACTGTACTGCAGTAGAAAAATTAAAAAAAAGTGCTCTTTTAAATACTAATATTTTATTTTATGTCTGTTAACCAAATCAGTACAAGATAGAACAAGACCTTTTAATGCTTAAGTTGTGTGGGTATAATTCGAATTCTCTCGATCTTCATTCATTTTGTATGAATCATCTCTTTAACCGATTTTTATCATCATTTAAAGAAAAATTCTTCAAGTGAACTATACGAGTACGGGTAGAATTTATCACCTAAGAGACTGAATGGACATCAACGCTCCAGCCCGGAAGGCTTCCGACTTCATCCCGGAGGAACGACGCGGTAAAGAAAGACCTCACCTAGTGTGACGCACACAACTAGAAAGTGGGACCTCAACCAGCTTCGTGTGCAAAACTGGAGGCGGCTAGAACAAGATCTGGCTGGAGACGCTTTTTTGGTTGAGACCCAGGTCCACACGGACTGTAATGTAAGTAAAGTGTAAAGTAAATAGCTGACTTCATTGTGATTAATATGAAAAGAAAATTTGTCACCCCATTCGGCCAACCAATAATCAGTATTATCAGTGCGATCATATGCCCGGTATTTTATACGAACAACCTGTATTTTTACAAGCGGTATTAACTATCTAAGAAAAGATCTGAAATCAAGCAAAAGATCTGACGTCACGCAACCCTCGTTCCTAAATAGGAAATTGGATGGTATGTACACTTCATATTATTATTATTATTTTTGTGGGGTTATCTTCACTGTGACTTAATGGGTCTATTGTGCCCCCTGCTAATACCTAGGAGAGGTTTATTAGAGTTCCCCTCAGAATATAATTCCTTCAGAATTGTTATCGAGGGTCAAATACTTTTTCTTTGCTTTGGCATGCATAATTCGCCCTAGAGCACCCTCTCCAATTCGGTTCATCTTAGGAATCTGAGAATGAGATGGGTCCATAGTTGTCATATCCTCATCTGATAGTCGGTACTTGCCCAAGTATTACAATCTTTTGAAGATCAGTGCCCCACAAGACTCCAGAAGATGATCTGCAAAGGCCATCGTTTGTTATAACTAGTTTCCTTCAATGCTCCCCGAGTTTACAGTGCCCCGTTAGGATGCCTGTTAGGATACGTAGGTTATTATTGTTAAGGCAGATGCATGCTTTGAATCCCTTCTAGTTGTAGTGTCCCATTGACCCCGGTTCTCACCCTATTTTCTTTTTTAATCTTCAGAATGGTTCAGGTTCAATAAAGGATTCTACTGCTCCTTGTCTTGCCAAGGTGTCTGCTTCTTCGTTGCCCTCTATTCCAGCGTGGTCAGGAATCCAATAAAGGGTTACCCTGTTACTGCTATCCAATTCATTATGTTTGTATAGGCATTCCCACACAAGTTTTGATTTAGCTGCTTAACTATCTGAAAATATTGGTATGTCGCATTTTTGTATCTTCTATCGAGATTAAATTGAACACATCTATCTATAACATATATTTCAACTTTGAAAGATGCTGGTACTCTTGTCCATAGGTTCTGAGTACTTTGTTATTAGCCCAAATACACCTGCCCCTGTTCCTTCTTCAGTTTTCGAGCCGTCCGTATACCACTTTATTATGTGGTTACAGAATCCTTATATTATGGATTCATTGCTCCAGACTTCATATTAGTAGTTTGAGGATGTTGAGTAGAATTCAATAATAATTTTCTGAATGAAGTATGTATCAACACAGAGTGTTGTGTAATAGGTATGTATATACAGGAAATCATACCAAAATCAGCTGCAATGTAGCATTTTTATTGTCGCTTCAAAATTATGTATTGATCGTGAATTGGAATTTCTAGGCTGCTGAATATTTAATTATCTAAATCCATATTCGTAAAACGTTTAGGTTACAGATCTGTCATTTTGGTTTTCTGAGTACTAGGGGGAATTGGCTGGAATAGATGCAAACATTTCACGTCCAAGGCTGCCTTGGACTGGGTGTTAAGAACAATAAATGATTGCTATATGTCGTTATGTTCCTCTCATCAAAGCAAACAAAATAAGTCTTTGAAAACATTCATCCTTCCAGACCAATCTTCTCACTTCTTTGTTAACAATAGCTAACAATGGCATTCGAGCTTTAGTTAATTTGTAAAATAGATATAAACACTTCTCTTTTTTCTATTCCTAAAAATGGTTTTCATTTCTAGTTTACAACGATTTAAAATGTGCGATTCAAAGAGTTCGAGTCTTTTAATACATTTCAGCAAATAAACACTGCAGTATATTTTTTTTTAATACAGAGTAAGGGTTTTTAGAGAACATATTCTGATGCGATGGCGTATACGTAACATTTTCTTCGATAAGTTATTTCAATTGATTTCTTGAGAGACATGCTGATAATCAATATACTGCAAATCGGCCAGTTGATTGTAATCCATATCAAGGAATTCCCTTTTCCGCGTTCTACGTTTTTAATTCTCATAAATCTCAACTCCGACGTTGATGCAATCATCAAATGGGGTATGGGAAATGCGTCAAAAACCTAGTACTGCTCCTGTCTACGAATCGGAATCCTAACGTGGTCAAACTGTGAATGATTTTGAGGAATCGAATAGCTTGTCAATGTTTGACATATATGTTAGCCTAGACCTGAACGTGCTGACGGGACATTGTGCGATTGACACTATGGCCAAAAGGCTGGGCATAATCTCCCCGGACTACTGCAGGAGCTGTCAAGATGAGGAAGAAATAGAAACTGTCAAACACCTTCTCTGCGATTGCCCAAATCTCCACAACTGTCGCATCCGCCATATGGGAAACGGACTCTTCAGAGAACTGGGTGAGTTGGCACATGTATCGCTGATGGACTTAACGAGATTCATAAGGAGCACACGCTGGTTCGAGCAAAAACCAGACAACTAGAAACAATGCTAGATGCGATAATATAACCCAAGGGGAACCACAATGCACAAATAGACTCCCGCGAAAGCCCCCACCAAAATTAATTTGGTTACAACAAACTTAAGGCTAAAACTTAAAACTAAGACTTAAAGCTAAGGCGAATGGTGAAGGAGTTCCGCTTAGAGACAGCGAGTGCTGTGGTTAAAATCAAAATGGATGAGGGTGGAGTTAACTTTTCACAGCATGCGGGAAATTGTTTCATTAGATCCATATGAAGTGCGGTGGGACGGTAAATAGACAACTTAAAGGGCATCTTAAATTTCGTGGATTAGTATTGAAGAAAGGGATGCGCAATCGACAGAGCCTGAAAGATGTCGACGAATGAAAAGAATGTTTGCAACATCTCTGCGTTTCTCTAGGGTACTCAGGTTGGTAAGGTTGAGGAGGTCTTGATAGGAAGGCAAGATAAATGGATCGTTCCAAGGAAGACCTCGAAGGACAAATTGAAGAAATCGACTTTGAATATTTTCGATTCTGAAAGGGTGACTACGCTTGACTAGCGTATTCAAGGAGGGGGCGAACAAAGGTAATCTGGTCACGTAAGGGTCGGAGAATGCTTTGGACCATCGTTTGAAAAAGCCAAGTGATGAGTTAGCTTTACGAATTATCTATGAATGGAAATTTAGTTCTCTATCGTACAATACTCCAAGATCGCGGAAGGATTGAACGATGGATGTAGGTTGACCATGGAGAAGGTAAAGGCGAGCGGAGGACACGTGGTGCTTACGTGATAAGGTAATGGATTGGCATTTGGCGATATCGAGCTCTAAGCGATTTTGTAGACACCAGTTGGAAAAACTATTAAAGTCTTGTTGAAAGTGCCAGTAGGCATGTGGTGAAGAAATGGCTTTGAAAAATTTGGTATCATCAGCGAAGAGTGTTTGATAACCCTCTCAACATCATTTATGGTTAGAATGAAGAGAAGGGGTCCTAGATAGAAAGGAGTCGATAGGACGAATCTGAAGCGATCTTTGTAAGATCGGTTTTCCAGGTAAGAAGATATCCATTTTAATAATATGAGTTCGAAACCGAGGGCAGACCGAGGGCCTTACTAAAATCAGTTGCAATAACGTCGACTTCTTTGCCATTCTCTAAGGCAGACAGGGCGAAGGACACGAATTCCACTAAGTTAGTGGTAGTTGATCTACCCTTCAGAAAACCGTGTTAGGTGGGATAGATAAGAGACTTGGACGGAAAGTTTAAGGCTTCTTATAAAATACTTTTCTAAAGTTTGAATAGATGAGAAAGTTTAGCAATGGGGCGATAGTTTGTTACTTCGTTCTTTGATCCCTTTTTGTGTATGGGGGTTATTAAAGAGGTCTTCCAAATCTGAGGGAATTCTCTTAGTGATAGAGATAAACGGAAGAGATGAGAGAGGGGGAGGGAGGAATGGAGGAGCATTTTTTTTAAGAAAAATGGCAGGGAGACCATCTGGGCCGGGTGAGAATTCATCATTAAGATTTTGTAGTTTATTTTCAATTACAGTAGGATCAAAAAGCAGGGTCAGAAAGGAGCCAACGGAGAAGTTAAGTAGGTGACTGCAGTAAAAGGGGTCTGGTTCAAAAGAGTTGTCGGCGAAAGATTGTTTCAAATAGGTGACAAAAAAGTTGGCAATGGTATGTGCATTAGTTGATGATATGTTTTCAAAAGAGAGGGATGGAGGGTAACCGTCAGATTTTTTTTATAGTTGACGAATTGAAGCACAGTGTAGCACCTTTCGAGATACACATCCCCCCAATCTAACCCAACCTAGACCAGCAGATTACTGATGGTGAAATTAGTGTTAGTAGGTATCCAGCACCAACGAAGATTCCTCAAGAGCTGTCAATTTTTTAGAAATCTGTAAAGCTGATGACCATCCGAAACTCGAATATAACTAGCATGTTTGGCGGGAACTCCCGTCATAGGCTTGTTTACTTGATCGTGTTTAACGAGAAGGTAGTAGACTGATCGGTTTATATGCTTCTTAGAAATCTAGAATTTGAAAAGATTTAAAATCAATACGCATCGCTACCCCCTCCTTATATGAGTTTTACCAATTTCAAAGAACACAGTTCACACAGATTCTTACTAACCTAGCAATTCATGAAGAATCTTCGAATGAGATACGTCAGTTGATCATTACCATCGATCCCTTTCACATTCCAATTCCAATTCTCTAAACTAAGCTTTTTAACATCTGCCATTTCTTGGCCTATAAAAGTGAGATTCCGTCTTCATTGTTTTCGGGATGCTTTAAAAGCTTTTTGGCCAACAAATTTTGTCAGAAAAAATGTTGGAATTCCTAAAGCATTTAACTTTTATTTGGTATGTCAAACATAAAGATCTAGCAAATGCCTCACAGTCATATTTCCTTTCCGTGTAGGTACTGTATGTGTCCAACGACACGAATCTTATTTTCATCTGAGATATCACATACTTCATAACGCTATTTCACTAAACTGTAAACGTACTCACCTGTTTGTCACAACTGGAATCCAAAACAAAAAGTAAACTCAATTCCATCTCGTTAAACACATGAAACTCATACTTAAAGGATCTCATATATCTACATTATGTCTAATGTTTTTGCGTGTTGCATGTTTCTCGTCTTCTTTTTGCTTCTCTGCCGACACATCACCGAAGACGCGTTACATTTTCATATTAAACGACACATTTTTCCTGCGGCAAAAATTGCGCCTTCTCTAGTCAAAGTGAAATGAAAGTGATATGAGCAAGCGACTTTAGGAACCCTCTCTCATTAAGCCATAGTGATACACGAGCATCCCTAATTAGTGGGTGTTTGAACAAATGTGTTAGAAAAATAGTTTTCAACCCCGCAGCGGGTAAAAGGTAAAAGCGGGAAAAAGGAAAAAAAAAACCTAGTGAAGGACATGGGACAGATACATCCTGAGACGATTCCCCATGTGGAAACAAAATATGATGCTCTGAAGATACTCGTACACAAAATAATGTTTCGGTTCCATAGAAAAGGAGAGCAAGCATGTACCTAATGGAAGCACACATTCGCTGTGAATTAATTAAAATTGCCCTGCATTCCCGTGCTTCGGGCTTTATAGCAATGATGACGATATAATGATGATTATACGATTGCGATGATGATGACGATGATGATGGCAAAGAGGGTGACCTTAAAAATTATAGTTGGTTCATTCGAATAAAGTGTAGTGTTAAGAGTTATGCCTTTAGCGGTTTCATATTTTTTTATGTTCGACTTCACTTTTATAAATGTGTGAGCAACGTGCATTTATATTATTATTTGTTTGTGCAGTAGCAGCAGCTTGTTTTGACAAAACAAAATCATGAATAGCTGGTAATGAGGATCATCTTGCATGAATAAACTCTAGACACATCGGCTGGCAAAATTGTTAATTGTTGTTGTGAGGAATTAATAAATAGAAAAAAAAGTACACTGATTTAGGTTGTAAGAGGATATCATAAACTTTACACTACAGTTGCGATCGATATACTTAAAACTATAGTCATAGCTAATTTCTATATACAGAAGCTCAAAGAAGAAATATTGTTGGCCATCATTTGATTTTGTTTAATTATTTCTCAGCAAAGGCGAACTTATAACGATGGAAACTAAAAGCTGCAGGAAATGTGCGTCCTTTGAGTGAACTACATGTCCTGTAACAGAAAGAATTTTGATATACATATGTACATATATACTTAGGGTGTCATTTTAAATCAATAGAAAATCTCAACATTTTTATGAAAAGCGGTGTTATTTTTATTTTAATCTAAAGTACAAACTCTGAGGTTAGTAATGGAATGCAATACCTGCCAAATATCAGCCTCGGCTTTGTCTATAATTAGTCTTTCTTTTGATGAAATTTGTCATCACGTTTTCGCATAATTACAGCTGTATTTCGCGAATAACAGCTCTGATATTTTATTTTAGTGCATGAATCGTTGGTGAAACATTAGCATAGACTTTATTTTTAACACAGCCCCAAAGAAAAAAGTCTAATGGTCTTAAATCGCACAATCTCGGCTGCCAATTGAAGTCTCCCTTTCGAGAAATCACACAGGAAATTTGTAACGCAATAGAGCCATTGTTTCACTAACTGTGTGCCATGTTGCGCCGAACTGCTGAAAATAAACGTCGGCCACGTCCATAGCATCAATTTCAGGCAAAAACAAAGTCAATCAGCATAGTTCGGTAACGTCATCAGCAATGAAAACCGCAGAAGCAGAACCCACGCGACGTGTGAAATCTTCAGCAGTTAGAGATATCTTTGCGGGATCTCCTCAGCCAGCAATTTCCAGTCGAGAGAAAACCACTTCAATAGCTGATCGACCTTCAGCCATTCCAGAAGATGGAGGAGGCAGATCTACAGCCGAAGGCCAGTCTCCTTAAGGTAGATTTGCAGTAATGTAAAGACATCATGAAAAAGTTGAAGAGTGCTTGTGGGAGTGAGATCAAAAACGGCCTGGCAGAGCTCGAGAAGTCCCTCGATTAGATTTCATGGCGATATCCGCAGACCGAGAAACCAAACCTGAAAAGTTGACAGCCAGTGCAGCGTACCACATTTCGACAGGGAATCCCAGGCGAAAGAAGCAAGACACCAAAAGCGAACCGTGCTTCGAAGAAGAGACCACCATTAAGCCCCCTAATAAAGGAGGCGGACAAGAAGACCAAGAAAACTCCAAAGACTATGACACCACGTAGTAAAACATTAAGCGCAAAAAGGATAGGTTCGCCTCAAACGAAAATTGTGTAGCCAACGGCTGATTTAGATCAGGAAAACAGTGCCAAAACCACAAGAAAAAACATTAAAGAAGCTGTGGCAGCCTCGCCGCCGAAAGAGCGAGACCGACCAAAACGAAAAGAAGCAGCAGAAAGAGATTTGCCATCAGACAAAAAGAAGAAGAAAAGCCAGCTTAAGTCCCGACCTGAAGCAATCTTCATAAGACCTAGAGGAAAGGAAACGTATGCGGAGATACTAAGAGAGGTACGCAGGGAGGCGAACCGTTATGACATGGAAACAGTCATAAAAACCGTAGGTCAAACGAAAGCAGGTGACATCCTCCTGGAATTCGGGTCGAAGACAAAGTACAAGGAAGTTTTCGGGAAATCATTAAAAGGCAACCTAGGAGAAAAGGCAACGATCTGAAATCTCGAACCCAAAACAACAATTAAAATAAGGGACATGGACGAGCTGACTACAGTGAAGGAAGTCTAAGACCCTATTAAAAAGAGAGTCAGCGATCCTGCAGTGGATATTCAAGTCTCCGTCACCAAAACTAATAGCAGTGCGCTAAGATGGTTGAGGTGAATGCTAGAGTAGTAAACGAAATGCTGAAGTTCTCTCGGATCAAAATGGAATTGGTCCAGGGCCTAGGACTGTGCAAAAACCGCACCAAACTGTAACTCGTTGTGAATGGAGAGGTTGTTTCACTATTTCTCTTGAACTTTCGGAGCCCCAGATGCGACAGTTTTGTTTGTTTACGTACCCAGACACTCAGAATAATTTTTTGTACAAAATTATGATTTTGTTCATTCATTTCCAGCACCCAATCAGCGAAAGTACGGCTTCAATTCTTGTGTCAACTGGACCTCATAATCATGTAGACCAAAGTCTTTATGCAAAATGCGGTGCAAAGTAGTTGTGGATAGGCCAATTCCTGTGATCGTCTCGAAATGGACACACCTGGGTTTTCAGTCACACTCTCAGCCACGGCGGCAATATTTTCAGCTCACTACGAGTTGGAGTCTTCACGAGTTGGAGTCTTCACATCACTAACCTGTCCAAGACGTGCGAGAAGGGGCTCGATGGTGACCAAAAGCAGTACGAACTTTACGAAACGTTTCCGCTATATTTTCTCCGTTTTTGTAGCGAATTTTCACTATTTCAACACATTGTGCGAGTGATGCACACTCCATCTATATTTAATAACCTCCTAGTTTAACTGTTGTGAAAAATGCTTTTGCGAGCGGGGCACACACCTATGTCGGTAAAAGGCAGGCACACCATCGCACATGGCTTTCGGCAGACACCTGGAGACGGATCGAGGAGCGTACAACAATAAAGGCTCGGATTGCAGCGGCCTCAGCAGTAGAGAGAACCGAGTTAAAAAACCAGTACCGTACGAAGAAGAAAGAAGTGCAGCGTAGTGTGAGACGTGACAAACGTCAATATATCGACACACTGACTTCTAGGGCTGAAGAAGCAGCGAGCAGGTGCGATAGCAAATATAATTCTGGACCGAATTAAAGAGCATTTAGATTCTACTCTCGACGTCGAACAGGCAGGCTTTCGCGCTGGATCCTCCTGCATCGACCACATAAACACCTTACGGATCATAATCGAATAAAGCGTTGAGTACAGGTCTCCGCTACATCTGTTGTTTATCGACTTCGAGAAGGCTTTCGACAGCTTGAATCGAGATGCTATTTGGCTGGCCTTGCGCAGGAGAGGCATCCCGGAAAAACTTATTGCTATTATCAAGGCTACATACGAAGGCGGTAAGTGTCACGTCTTACACAATGGTAAGGTGTCAGAGGAATTTGGTGTCCAAAGTGGAGTACGTCAAGGATGCATTCTGTCACCACTATTGTTCTTGGTGGTTATCAGCGATGTACTCCGTGCAGCATTGACGGAAGGAAACAATGTAATTCGTTGGACTATGACATCTTACCTTAAACACCTAGACTACGCTGACGATGTTTGTCTACTTTTACATCGGATAATGGACCTTCATCTAATGGCCCATAATCTAGAAACTGAGGCAAACAAAGTGGGGCTCAAAATAAACACGGCCAAAACAAAAGCCCTCAGCACTTCCAACACTAACGCTCAACTTAACATTGCCGGACAGGAAGTCCAAAAAGTTGACAACTTTCTAGATTTAGGAAGTGTGGTCTCGGCTAACCGCGGTGGCACCCAACTGGACGTATGCAGTAGAATCGGGAAGGCTAAAGCTGCGTTCGGTATGCTATCCACAATCTGGAAAAGTGATGTTATCAGCTTAAGAACCAATCTGCGACTGTTCCACTCTAATGTAGAATCGGTACTGCTGTATGGGTGCAGTATCTGGAAGGTGGACACCATTAACACACACAGGCTGCAAGTCTTCGTAAATAAATGTTTAGAATCATCTTGAGGATTTTTTGGCCGAACCGGATCTCCAACGAACAGCTTTATATGAGAACGGGCAAAGAACCTACAAACATTACTATACGAAGGAGAAAGTGGCAGTGGATTGGACACACCCTACGGCGCGAAGACAACTCCATTGCGAAATACGCCATGCAGTGGAATCCGCTCACCCAAGCAGGCAGAATAGCGCGACGCCATAGGCAAACATGGAGCAGAACAGTTGAGGACGAATCGAGCTCTATAGGAATGAGTTGGAGGCAGCTCAAACGCGTTGCACAAGTACGAACAAGATGGCGCGCAGGAGTGGTTGACGCCCTATGCCCCCCGAGGGGTTAAAGGACCTAAGTAAAGTAAGTAGTTTTTACTTATCAAAAGTCATCGCAATGATAGTTGAATGTTGACAGTTCAACAATGGCACAAAATTTAAAATGTTCATGGCTCTACTAAGTGGTCATAAGAGTGATAGGCACTGGCGGCTTGCAAACATCCACGTTTAAATTTCTTTTCTTATCCGTTAGTCGATTTCGTTAAAACACCTTAAAATGTACATGCAACCCGGCATTTTTGGGGTGTCTGAGATCGTTTCGCCTGCGGCTGATTATTGGTTTCGAAATTCATAATTTTCTTTCAGTGCAACCGAAAATTCTTAAAAAAAATGTCGATCATGACTCTAAGTAGATCAGAAATTTTTTGAATTAAAAAGAAAAACCGCAAAGCATCCTTACCACTCGCCGAAAATGACACACTTTAGTTTTTAAAACCCTTTGCGCGAGCGAAGCAAGCTCACCCACTCAGAAAGCAATGGGCTACGCTTAAAGTTATGCATTTTATGGTGTTCTAAAGAAGTAAGATGTTTTAAATACTCGTAACCATAACTTGAAAATGCGTCGCGAACGCCAAATAATTCTTTCGGATTTGTAATCAGCATCGAAAGGTACGTCGTAAAATTAAGCATGGCCGCTGAAGTCAACTTATTCCCCCACCTTCAAGCGTGAGAGCAATGCTCAAGTATATCGTTGCTTTAAACAGGTAGTTCGCCTTTATGGACGAAGATTTTGCTATGTTGAATATGAGGCCATGCCACGTTATATCAGAATGGACTGTAACGCAAAGGACATGAATGGTTTCCCTTTGGTTGAATAATTTGGTGCCATCCTGCTACACCACTCGTATCAACAAAATAATTCATGAAGTCTCTAAGGCAAATAGATCTTAAAATTGAAAGTAGTTAAATAAAAACATACAATAGTTATACTGACATATATTCTGCTAAATTGATCACAGAAAATGGTTAGGCTGTATGGGTTACCATACAGCCTAAAACACATTACTCGTAATTCTACGAAAGCAGGTAATTGAATTTGTTTGACAATACCCTTTATGATAGATAGTCTTCGCGATATTAGTGCATATGATCATTAGTTTCATAATTAAATTTGACATTTTATGTTATGTTAACTTGGATACGAATAATTGTAATGAATGGCATAAAGATAGAAACGCTGACTGCCCTGGGGACTTGAGTTCTCGTTTGGATTAATTTATATAAGATACTCGTAAGATAATTAATTGCTTAGTGCTACAGTCATAGGAATAGTTGATAATGGTGATGGTAAGAAGAATTGCACTGACATATGAACTTTTTGTTCGAATAAGTCAAGAAGACGGAAAAAGCAGAGTCAGCACTGGCTTGAGTTAAAATATTCGACTTTTGAGGTGTACAAGTTTCATAACCCGGAACCTGTAAGATATGCTTTTTCTAGAGGAACAATCAAAGTGAAACAATGAGCTATTTGGAAAAATTAGCAACCAAATAAAGATACGAGGGCAAGGTGAAAAGTTTTCGGCCTGACAATGAAAGACTGCGATTTTCAGTTAAAAAATTATTTTATTTTTCCACATAATCTCCTTTGACTTCAACACACTTGGTCCTGCGTTTCTCCAACATCAGTATTCCTTCTCGGAAGTGAGGGTCTGGAAAGCTGTGAAAATATTCATCTACGGCCCTCTCAACTTCTGCATTGGATGCGAAGCGCTTCTCAGAAATAAATTTCTTCAAGTTTGGAAGTCTAAGGGTGCCAAATCAGGTGAATAGAGGGGATGGCCGAGCAAATCGTACCCCAAATCCCGCAGTTTTCCCATCGCCAACGCACACTTGTGTACAGCTGCATTGTCCTGGTGAAAGATGATTTTTTCTTCTTCAAGCCAGGCCTCTTCTCGCGAATTTTGACATCCAGCTGGTCAAGAAGGTTGGAGTAATATTCGCCTGTAATTGTTCTGCCTTTCTCAAGGTAATCAATTAAGAGGATCCCTTTCGCATCCCAAAACACACTGGCTATGACCTTTCTGGCAGATGCGATCGACTTCGCTTTCTTTGGCGCTGAACCACCGGCTTTCACCCACTGCTTCGACTGCTGTTTCATTTTTGGCGTGTAGTGGTGGACCCATGTCTCATCCGAGGTGACAAATCGTGCACAAATTCGGTCGGTGCACAAATCGTTTGCGCATTTGCTTTTGATCGTCATTCAGCAAATGCGGCACCCATCTTGCTCAGAGCTTTCGCATCCCTAAGTTTTTGTGCAAGATGTTTCGCATTCTCTCTTCCGATATACACACAGCCTCAGCTATCTCACTCATCTTCACTCGCCTATAGTCCAGCACGATATCATGCACTTTTTCGATGGTTTCGGGTGTGGTTGCGGTTTTTGGCCGTCCTTCACGTGGGTCATCTTCGAGGGACGTGCGACCACATTTAAATTCAGCTGCCCACTTTTTAACGGTTGACATGGAAGGAGCAGTGTCCCCGTAAACTTTTGTCAACTTTGGATGAATTTCCTTAGGTAACAACCCATGCAAAACGAAGAATTTTATCACCGCACGATATTCAAGTTTATCCATTTTAACGAAAAACACGCAAGACGTCTACTGCAAAAATTCGTGTAAAGAAACTACTTGAGAGAACAAGTTGAAATTTGTCATACGAACTAATGAGAAGTACATCCAGGCAGGAAACATAAATTTTTGCTGATTGGAACGCCATCTCTGCGTCTGGCCGAGAACTTTTCACCTTGCCCTCGTACATACCCATATCGAATACACGGTGGAGGACAGTATCGGTTTGGTGTAGTGTCCAAAAATGTTACCCCGTACGAGTATGTGTAACTTTATAACATAGAACAAAATCACGAAGTACAAGGCTCTCACTGGAGAGATTTTCATGACATTTGTTGTGAATGTTTGACCTGGTTCTGATAGGATAGTTTCGTTTAAAGATTGTTAAAATAAGACGAGAGCGGCGTCTGTTTATATATGATTATATCATCCTTGTTAAGTGTCAAACTCCAGAATATCTAAACGGATTTTGGCTTGTAAACTTAGAATAGTTTGTCCGCAATCTCAGTTGAAAACTATCAAAATCAGATGGTGTGAAGATAAGATAGGATAGGGTTTCAAACAACTTCGAATCATACTTCTTGCATGCTTCATTCAACAAATATTGGCGGTATTTTATTTTATTGGGTGATTTAAGGTCTTAAGCCAGGCTGCACCTGAAATATCTGCCTGAATGGCTCTGATACATTTTATATGGAGCACGCCACACTGTGCAGGAATGCAGTTGCTATCTACTAAATTACTGATACGAGTATGCCCTTAAGTTGATTTGCGACGTTCAGAGTTAGGGAAGCGCCTTCAGACCACACCGTCAGGCGTTTAGACCAAAAATGTATCGCCGCCGGTAATCTTGGTAATGCCAGTCATTAAGGTCCACGTCGTCCGAGGCAGTCTGATGGGAACATTGAATCATTGGACCGATTTTCTTCGAAAACGATGCCGTAACAGTCAATGGAGAGCGTTTTTGGGCCTTGATAATGTATTTTTTGACATCAATTCTAACTGATAACGCCATGAACAACTTTTGGTTCCAAAAGTATGGCGCCACAGCTCATACAGCCCGAGCCACGATATCTTTATTGCGTCCTTTGTTCCTCGGATGCCTAATTTCGAAAAATTGTGATTTTGACTGGCCTCCGTGATCACCCGACTTAACGCCTCCAGACTACTTCCTGTCGGGGTATTTAAAGTCCAAAGTTTATGTCTACAAGCCACGGACCATAGAAGCCTTGAAAGATAATATACGATATCCCGAAACAGTTCGGGAAAAACGAGCACATTGCGCCATTCGCTCTGGCGATGACCATTTACGAGATATTATATTCAAAAAGTGATAAGAACAAATATTTAACATTATATGCAATAGAACATTATTGCCAAAAACATCCCGAAGGTTTACATGGTCCACCCTGTATTTTGGTTGTCAGGTCACAAGGAATGTAAATATGTTTTTCAGTGCGAAAATATGAAAAGAAATTCTTGTATTTGCCTGTACTTGTCATTTAATTAGTAAGTTAGGTGTAAATATTTCATTTTTGAATTGCATCCTGCTTAATTGAAAATTATATTTTAACTTACCAACTACCTGTATGGAGATATGAGACACTAGCTTTTAATTCAAGAACAACCCAACAAATTTCAATCAAATTTGGTTTGCAGATGGCATTGCACACTTTCAAGTATTAAAAGTCATCAGATATTGTGATTGTTGTTGTCTACCCACTCTAGATCACGAACTACTTAATGAACGTTATTGACATAATTATTTAATATTATTGACATTTATAAATAAAGGGTTTTTCAATAGGGGCATAACATTTTTGTATTTTAATACAAACGCACCCTTAAACTTTTTTTATGATCTGTCAATGTCAAAACGTCAGTCAAGGTTCGCATTCTTAGTATGGTGAAGTTCACGAACGAGCAACGTTTTGAAATTATTCAAAATTACTACCGAAATTCTGAGTCGGTGGTCGCAACTTTAACAGCGAAGAAAATCCTGAATTTCATCGAAAAATCATCTTCAGCGATAAAGCTCATTTTTAGCTTAATGGCTTTGTGAATAAGCAAAGTATGCGTATGCCAAAAACGTTAGAAGACCTCAGGAACAATATCGAACGCGAAATTGCCAACGTTCCGGCCGATATGTGTGGAAGAGTGGTGGAAAATTGGCTCCAAAGAATCGATAGCTGCAGACATGCTCGCGGTGGTCATATGAACGAGATCAAATTCAATACTTAAATATGACATATGTGCTATACCTGGAATTAATTTCAGCCCGATATCACAATTATTCTGTACTTTATGTAAATACGAAATTGTTATGTCCTTATTGAAAAACCTTTTACCAATATCTTTTCTCACAAAATAAGTTATAATAATTGTACTGCATTAACTAGGGTTTTGAACGATAGGAAAAGAAGAGATAAGAAAAGTTCGATTGTGTCCCACACATGAATTTATACAGGAATTTCAAGAAAATGTGGTTCAACTCTCCCGCGCTGCCCCTAGACTCTACTCATTATACGAAAAAGAAAGGGGGTTTTCCAAAAACAATTCGTTCAAGCACGAAAATTTCTGCACAAATTCTCCCTAACATTGTCATTGAAACTGAGAATAAACTGCTCAAAGATAAACTGGTTTTATTCACCAGAAAATACAAAATTCCAAACTATTCAAAGGACATTTTGATGATCATATTATATATATATTGAAAAACCTTGCCGAATACGAGGGGCGTTTCAATAATAATTTCACTTTGTTATTATCTGTGGTAGGATAAACATCTCCACGTCAGCTGAAATTGGATATTCTCGCAATTTTGAGCACAGTGCCGTGATAAAATACCTCGTGAAAAATTAAAAATCTTCTAAAGTAATTTTCGAATACATGTCATCGACTCTTCAGGATTCTGGACCTTCGTATACTATGGTCAGAAACTGGGCTCGCTTATATCAACAAGGGCGAGACAACTGTGAAAGCGACCCCCGCCCAGGGCGTTCTGTGTCAGTGGTCACTAAAGAAAACGTCGAAAAAGTTGAAGAATTGGTTCTGGCCGATCGAAAAATAAAATTGTGACAGAAAGCGGACGAGTTGCAAAGAATGGATTGGAAGAATTTTACACGAGCGTTTAAACATGAAAAAAATGTGTGCGCGCTGGGTACCGAAAATGTTCACGCCGTTCGACAAGCAACGACTACTCGAGTGCTACAAAGATTTTTGGAGTTTGCCGAGGACATTCTCGACGATATTTGCAACCGAGTCGTAACTGTAGATGAGACTTGGATCCGGAGTCCATGAAGTGGTTTGAAAAACGGGAGAGGCCGCCGAAGAAATTCAAAGCTTATGGCGACTGTTTTTTGGGACAGCGAAGGTGGTTTGCTGATTGATTACCTACCAAAGGGGACTACGATGACTGGTCAATATTACGCAAATTTATTAACTCAGGCACGTGAAGCGGGCGTACGGAAGCGACGTGGGAAACTCAGACACGGAGTGTTGTTTTAGTAGGATAACGCGCCTGTTTACACGGCGCGTGTTTCTAGACAGGACCTAAAAGTCAACGATAGACCCACCCTACAGCCCAGACTTGGCCCCAGCAACTTTTTTCCTTTTTTGAAAATGGAATTACGAGGTGATTTGCAAATGAGACGAGTCGTTTTGAAGGCAGAGAAAAAAATATACTTTTCTTCTCTCGAGGGAGATTATATTGAAAAATTAAATTGTTTAATCTGATCTCTTCTTCCACTTAATGCCTTAGGCCGCGAAATTATCAGCCGGCTCTCGTATTTCTAAAAAACCTTGTAGTTTATATGGTTATCCTTTTAAAAAGACATAAGCATAAGTCAATACCAATTGCATACATATTTGCAGATTTCGTGTGTCGCCTGTATTCTGGGGCCATACTCAAATATTTTTTTTTGTTTTTCTTATGGCATAATATGACGCTATAAGATTTACTGCACCGCTTTGGAGGTTTCCTTACCCCATGTAAATTACCACAAACATCATAGCTTAGACATAAGCTTCCCTTTGTTTTATTATTGAGATTATGGACTCGTGCACTTTGCAAGTTCACCAACATCTTTAAATTGATCACAATTATTTAAAAAAAATATCTGAAAGTTTGAGTTGCTATCGATACACTCGTATCAAGGCATATCTAATTTCTTTCATTCGAATTCTTGCAAAATTCAATCTTAGATCCAATCCAATGACGTAACAAATAATATCAGTACCTCACCCTGTGGATGCTTTTTATTGGGAATTGTGCTAGAACGCAATTGGAAAATTAAGTCTCAGTTTCGACATCCGTTCCGAAGAATTCTATATATAATAGTTATAAGGAATTTTTTTTTTTTTTAAGTTGAAAAATAAAATTACTGGTAAACAACCCAATGTCTGAGAATTTGATTTTTGTGTGTTTGCGCTCACATATTCTACGTATTTTACTACGTGCTTACATAAAAGAATAAGTTCTTTCAATTTACGTAAAACTTTTCCGGAACGTATCCCGGAGATATTTGTGTACCACATAAAATAGTAGCTAGGTACATACTAGCCACAACAAAAAGTGTTGTTCAATGGTCTGCCTTAACCCGTTATCATAGAGAAACATTTTTTCTCAACTTTTATCTACCCTAACATCACTTTCAGAAATAGTTTTTCCATTACCATAAAAAAAAAAAAAAAAAAAAAAACTTTTCAAACTTTCCAACTCATGTTTGTATGCTCAAAATTGATTTCCAAAAGGTATTTTTCCCCCCCAAAACAGACATCACACTGTTCCCTCTGTGGAGCTCTACATAGCCAGTAATTGTTATTTGTCAAGAAATCACCACCTCTATCCATGAAGATAGTGAGTGGGTAGTGTAGAAATGTGCGTGAATGGCACTCCTAAAAAAATATATATATATATTAGATGGGGGAAATACCCTTGGGAAAGTTTTCATTTAAACAAATTTGTTGCTTCCAGTTTTCTGTTCTTAATTAAAGGGACAAGAGCTTGGGTCTATTAATTACAATACTCGTAGTAATCGATGCACAACCCACCGATTGTCCCGTTCTCATACAAGAGGTTTACTTTGGCCTTGTAAACTGTTCAACTGGTGCGTGAGGTGCTTGGGGATACAATCTATTATTAGTCAATAAGTTCCCTAATGAATTTAGATTTTTCTTTGGTATTATATAAACTTAATCAATTAAATTTTGCTCCTGATATTTAAGTTGGATAACCATGAAGTTTATCTTCCACAAAACAGCCACCCGAGATAAATTGAATTTGTGAATTTTTGAATCTTTTATACTCGGAAAGTTTTTTTGAGGTTACGTTTCAATTTAAAAAAAAGATATGATAATATTGATGAAGAAAACAATATGAAAAGTCAATATACCTGCATAGATATGTATAATATTTATTAATAGGATGAATTTGATGAAATCTTTTGGTTAAGTGATTATTATTCACTTGCGTTCATGCCCACACAGACAAGAAAGACTATAAAATCATCAGCATTTTTTCTGTGAGCAATTGCCTGAGATACTCGTACCCACGCTGTGAAATTGGTTTTGGAAATTTCAGCGCTAGGCTCTTTTAAAATACTTTGCAAGTTGGCGATGAATGTGTAGCACAGGTTCCATTTTAATATCCTTGTCTCCTGATTAACACCTACTAAGGTGCCAATAGTTGCAACCAAGATACCATTAAGAATATCCAACAATGTATCGCATATAAACATCATACTTGTGGAATTCAACGGTGAAGGATTGCAATAACAAAGCCCTTTCAGATTATCTCTAGAGATCTAGATAAATCCAGTCTACAACAGCCAGCGTGAGAGACAGGAATACAATTTAAGTGCTCCAGCTGATGCTCTATTCTTATTCGGCCGCCTGCTCCAAAGACCTCCTTTAATACCAATTAACCACAATCAAACATTGAAGACATCATAGTTTAGAGATCGACGTGCGCTGAGAAACAAAAATACGTATTTCAAACCATGAAATACAATTTCTAGGTTAACTGAACCCTTCTATCAGTTTATGCAAAAAGAATAAAAAACGAAAGCTAATAAGGACCCCAGGTATATGAAATTCTTCGGGGAGAAATAGAGGAAACCGCAACCACCTGGGCCCCATATTCGAGATAGACAATTTTCGCAAGTACTCTGACAAGTAAAGTGCTATTATTCAACATTTTTAGCTAAAAACTGAAAATAGAGTCTTATCGCAAATATCCACATTACCCCAGGTATGATTTTTTTTTAAATTCGCCTTAAGTAAAGTACCGTTAGGTTAGAATGAAAATTCCGAATTTGACTTGGAGTATAGGCACACAGACATTAGATATGGAGTGTGACGTAAATCAGTGTAGGATGCAGTCCGAGGTACAAATGGATGTTTGTCAAAAGCTGGCAACGTGAACAAATTTTATTCGTATTTTTCAGGACTCGAACCTTGAGTCTCCCGCTCAGTGATCGCGCACTTTAACCACTTAGCCAAGGCGCCCACCATTATTTTTATGGGTGGGTAAAATATGAGAGATACTTACAGATAGGGTATCATACGTAGGGTCTTCGCTTAGTTGTTGTCAATTTAGTAGTTTTTGAAAAAAAAAGAAGATGCATTTCTGTAGCTTATAATCCAACAATATTTATTTCTAAATTTCAGAAGAATAGGTAAAAATGCAGAAAAGAAAGAAAAAAATTAGTGACGTAAGCTCGGTTGAAGTTCTACCGCCAATACAGGAAGAAATTCGTTTTGCCATTTTCTTCGGATTTCGACGTCAACTCACGCCAGTCAAAATTCTGCACGAATGCCAAAATGCATACGGAATAAATGCACCATCTCTTGTTACTATTTCAAAGTGGTTTCGAAGATTCCAGACAGACCAATTTTCTGTGGAGAACGAATCTCGTGTAGGTCGGCCCAAGTGCTCGACCGACGATACAAATGTGGCCCTGGTGAATGCTAAAATTGACGAAGATGCCAGAATGATACTTGAGATGATAGTGAATGAACTGGGCTTGAATGCCATGGCTGTGTCACGAATTTTAAATTATCACCTGAAATATTCGAAGACGTCAGCTCGATGAGTTCCAAAAATTTTGAATGGAGAGCAAAAAGAGGCTCGTGTTCGTTTTGCTCAATATTTCCTGGATAAGTTTGAAAATGGAGAGTGGAGCTACTTCAATAAGACCGTTACAGTTGATGAATCTTAGTTTTACAAGTACGACCCGGAAACCAAACAGCAGTCCATGGTATGGAGCCCACAAGGTGCAAATCCTCCAGTAAAAGCCAAATAACAAAAGTCAGCGACAAAAGTTATGATGTCGATGTACTTCACCAGGGCGAAAATAGTAGCCGTCATCCCGCTTAAAATTGGTCAGACAGTCACCACGAATATGCGCCTGCGCACACTGCTGAAAAAACCAACAACTTTCTCGCGCTCTCGGGCATCAATGAAATTCGCCCAGCACCTTATTCTTCAGATCTAGCGCTGAGTGACTTTTGGCTATTTTCGAAAATAAAAAAAGAGATTTGAGTAATCTGGGACTACTGCCTCAGCCAACAAACGTCTACAGCCAGCTCTATCTTTCATTAGCTTTATTTAATTGTGCAGTCCAAGTTGGCTAAAGTCTCTTTCCAACTGTGTACTCCACCTAAGATGAGGTCTTCCTCTGCTGCGTTGTCCCACCGGGATGAACTTATAGACTCTTCAGACTGGTACGCTGGTGTCTACATGTCCTAGCTATCTTAGGCGATGAATTTTTACCTTCTTAACCAGGCCGTTGTCGCTGTAAAGCTTGTATAGTTCATCATTGGATTTTCTCCTCAAAACCCGATCAATACACATTGGACACGAAGAATCTTCCTAAATAACCAAGAGTACTTTCATCAGCTGGGTTCTGTTCATTCTAGAGAGAATTTCATATCCAAATCGCCTTCTTAGGCCCAAAGAAACAACGATTGGCAAGGGTAATTCTTTGTTTGATCTCAGCATTAGTATCCTTTTCAGAATTCACCAAGAAGCCTAAGTAAGCGAAATCTTTAACCACCTCGAAGTTAAAGTTTTCTATAGTGACTATGTTATATGACCTTCCTTGTTGACAGTGTATACTTCGTTTTGTATTCGTTCAGAGCCAGGATGGGTTTGGCTTCTGTTTCAATATTTATAAAAGTCTCACTGACAGCCCGCTGCATTATTCTAATAATGTCAATATCGTCGGTGTATGCAAGCAGACTTTTGAAAAATTATACCTCTGGTGTTAGCTTGCGAGTTCCCCATAATCCTATCAAGTACAATTTTGAAGAAGTCGCAAGATGCCTTAATATGGGACCATTATACAGCTCATTTTCTGCAAGATCTGAGGTAGTGTGAATATGTGGTCGATGGTAGACTTTTCTCAGCTAATCAGAACCAATCAAGTTGTTGATGATATGTTTTAGGCAGTCACATAGCATAGTAGACTGGATCTTGATGGCGATGTTTAGGAGGCTGATGAGTATACCCTTTTTTTTGATCGAGGATACTATAATTGGCAGAGATTCTCATCTGACAAGTTGGTGCATGGTCGGCAGGGAGGCCATCAACTCCGGAAGCCTTGTTTAATTTAAGCTAGTATATGCTATCCTCACCTATTGCTGGTCGGGTGAACGGTAGTGTTAGTTGACATCACCCAAATTGAATAGTCCATTCTGCCTGACAGCGGACTGTTGGTTATCCGCACCGTTTAACAATCTGCAGAAATGATATTTCCAATACCAACTGCGGGTCTACTATGAGGTTTTCTTGTTCGTGTCTTATGGCCTTGGCAAAGTCCTTATACTATTTGGTAAAACTTTCGAACATTGTCTTTGCAGTAGCACTTATCTATTAACTTGACCACATGCTTATCATGTTTCTTTTTTCTTCTTTCGAAGAAGTTTATACTCCTCCCTTCCTAGATCTTGTGAATGCTGCTTTGTACGCCTATTGTTCTGTTGCATGTACCTACCGGCACTCGTCATCAAACCAGAGGTTTCGTTGTAGTCCCCGAGTGAAATGTAGTACATCAGAGACAGCTGATTACTTGTTAGCAGTATTGCCACTGTTCTTCTGTAACAGTAAGGTTTTTGCAGTCTCTTGCGATAGTAACCGTTCGACGTTGAATTTGAAAATCAATCGGTAGAATCTCATAGCTTATTTATTCTGTATATCTTCTATTTTATCGCCTTCCGAGGGTACTCCTCATTTAGTAGAATTTCTCAATTTATCTATAATTGAGGTAAATGATGAAGTTTCAGAAACTCTTTCTTTTGTTGTGCTATTTCTAGTAAACCTTCTCTCTATACAGCTCCTCTTGATTGCCACTTTTCGAATACTTCCACAAGTTATTTATAGTCCTACAATACGAAGATATTACACGATTTTGTTTTCCTAAATTATAAACGATATTAATCTATGAGTTTTGTTCCCGCATGATTATCCTTAAATAGCTCCAATTAGAAACCATAAAACTGTTTAAGACCGCTCATTTGGAATAACATCCCAGACATTGTACTACTGTCAGTGAATATTATGTTGTCAACAACCTATTTGTGTAGCCTTGTCTGGTGAAAATAAACGAAATTAAATGTATCTTATTCTATTCACAGTTTAAGAGGAAACACTCAAAAAAAAAAAAAAAAAAGTGAGATACAAATACATGTATTTCCTGTCTTTTGTGTAGACTCACAGTAAAAACAATCTACCTATCCCATTGGCTAATAGACAAAACATTTTAGCCATTTAAATAGATTTCCTCTGTTCGAGATAGCTATATTCTTGTATTTTTACAGTTGGTAATATTCTACATCCTCCTGGTGTCTATCGTACCTATCTGCCACGTTTATTCCCTTCGCTTGCTAATGGAATTTCGCATTTCATTATCTGTGTTTACCTTGTGTCTTCGAGCCCAACAACACTGCCTAAGGGGGTGCGCCAAGGAGTACAGGAGGCCCGCAAAAAAATTACGTAGGTTTTCTGTACAATTTTAAGATTAAATTTGCATTTTAGGTATTCTCATACTTTGCTCTATTCAAGTGTACGATTGAAGCTCGGATTCCAGTTGGGAATTCTATCAAATAAATTTCCACACACTCACATAAATAAAATAGATTCTCTGTTTTCCATTCCAGCCATCCCAATAATGTGTATGCCTTAAAGGATCTACTAGGCTTCCACTCGCATTAAATTTAAGGATACACCCGAAACTTGCCGTTGCTTTATCCTGCGGTTCAGTATAACGAATAAAACACGTATTGAGATATGTTCAACGTACGCACTCAGTGGGGGCGAAACTAGAGTTGGGGTAATTCAATTCATGTGGGAACTATAGGAACCCGCCCAACCCCCAATCGTAGTGCTAACAAGAGAAAAAGGATCTCTGAATGAAATTCTTGAAATTTAATTCCCTCCATCTCTCTGTGTATTTATTTGGGACCTATGTAGTTTCCCAGCCAACGAAGGAACCAGCGTAAAAACCATATACTCATATGGGAATTGGCCTTTACGGTCGGGGGCATTTGAATGGGTAGGTACTCTATAATATCTACTATTCAGTAGTTCACCTAAATGGGTATATACTATATTTTTTTATAATTGACTTTTGGAGACAACACAAAAATGTACAGAAGTTTTGTTTTCTTGTTTGTGACTGTGAGCCCTGAGGAAAACGAAAAAACTTTGAGGCACCACAATTATTCCGCACGAGGAACGCAATATAAATTAAAATGAATATAATTAGCATAAAATTATTTCGAACTATAGAAAAATTTAAAATTACCCCAAGGACCAACATAAATACAAAATGAAAGGCGATATTTCAACAGCCTACGAAGCCAATTAAAAACGCACAAGGGAACGCAGAAAAAAAAAAACATAAAAGCATGCCAGTATCCTTTGCACAGAACTAAATTTATAAAATCCTAATCAAAGGAGCCACCAGCTCATTAGGTCTCCAGTGCGATGATGAGAATAATCCCGAAAAAAAATAATACTTTAAATTGAAAGCAAAATAAAGATTCATGCGCTGCTGTTGCTGCAGTGTGCAAATCAATTTAATTAATTACTTAAACAAATTAGAATTTTATTCTTTCTATACCATAATTCCAGGAAGGCCTCTGAAAAAAGTTTTTAGAACCCACCACGGCTTGGGTTAGCACAACATTTGTTTTAACAAATGCCGCGTTATGGCACTGAAAAGGCATCATTTCATTTGGCCAATTACAAACAGGGGTTAAGGGATAATGAATAGAAATTGGACTATCGCACTTGCAGAAGAGCGGCCCTGCAGTGGGATATAATTAATTATATCCTTTTGAAAAATTTTCTCGTTTTAAAAAATGTAAATAAATTTTGCGAATTTCCTTTTTCAAATCAAATTATATCATGTTTCGTAGAATGGATACTTTTTCATAAAACAAAATAATGCCGTGCAAGATTTTGTGCTCTTTTTTTTCTAATTTAAACTAACTTTTGTAGGAGACGCAGAAGGGCGCTGCACTGTCTGATTAGTACTCTGATTCTTAAGAATCTTTTATACAAAACACTGTGAAGGATTTAGCGCAGGAGAAATAAAAAAGAAACTCAACACAAATTCCTCAGTTTATTTTTTGTAGTTTTTTTCTTATAGCTACAAATGAGAGAGGAGGAAAAATATGTCCACTTAGATACTATTGTTTGATGCAGACGGCAATGGATGAACTTTGCAAATACTAAACAAAAAAATATCAGAAAAGTTCTTATACTGGCTTCTGTTCTCTCAAAACATTTAAAACTTAAACCTGTAAGGTATAACCAAGACTGAATCAGAATTCTGATGAAGGATACAGTAGGTATGTAGTTGGGAACCAATTTGCCTGATTTGTTCACTTAAAGTTTAATTTTTACTTAACCAGATATTTTTCTAATAAAGAGCGTCTCAAAATTCACGCAAGATTTGAATTGTGCGCCATTTGTGCGGAAAAGTGTTGCCAACGAAAAAAAACAAAAAAAGACAGCGTGACAGCTGACAGTTATTAAAAATGGAGTGCTACACGAAACAACAACGCGTTTTCATTGTTGAGCAATATTTCAAAAATAATGAAGGTTTACCAGCTACAGTTCGCAATTTTCGTACAAAATATGGTCGAAATAGTGATTTAACTTCATCAACTGTGAAGAGATTAATTCAAAAATTCAGGGAGATTGAATCAATTAATGATCTTAGACACTCTGACCGCCCTTCAACAATTCGTTCAACACAAAACATCGAAACAGTTCGTGAGAGTGTTGTTGAGAGTTCAGGAACATCAATTCGGCACCGTGGTCAAGAACTGGACATTTAGAAGCTCTCTGCGACGTATTCTCATGAAAGATTTGCATCTTCATGCATACAAAGTGCAAATGAGTCAAGAACTAAAGCCTACTGACCTCGCACATCGAAGAGAGTTCGTTGAATGGATTATGGTACAACAACAAGTGGATGCTAATTTTTCAAATAAAATCATCTTCAGCGACGAGTCTCATTTTCAGATACTAATAAATAACTAAATTTTGTTTGCATACGATTATCGTAATCGCCTTCTTCAACAACATATCAAAAGTCCTCAATGTACAGACTTGTGCAACGCCCGCTATCTTTGAAAAATTATGGACCAGGTACATCTGATTTTTCGTATTTGTCTCTGAAACTGAAACATTATATCCTTGATGTCCTTCTATTGTCAAGAAAGGGAAAAATTAATTCAAAAAACCTGGTACGCATCTATTAGCATATATCCAGCATAGGAACATAGGCGGTACATTAGGTTTTTTTCGCATTGAAGTCTACTAAGTTTGCTTTTCTCCACTGCCAGGTTTTCTGCACTTCATTTAATGAGTTTATCAGGTATAAAACCCTGAGACACTCAAGCATTTACAGCAAATGTGTCGGAAGATACACCATCGACCACAACTTGAATTGGTCTGCAATGAAGAAAATTGTCCACCCATCCGCAGAGCTGTTGTCCATAGGCAGCTAGCTTCTTTAATAGGGCACCATGCCAACCCCGATCAAATGCTTTTCAGATGTGCAGGACTCTGTTGTTCGGTGGCTTAGGTACGTAGGTGGGTTACATACGAATAGCTCAGTAGGGCCCTATTTCACCAACCATGTTTCACTTTGCACTTTGCTACTTTTCAATTTATCTTTGCAAATTTCATTTCACCAAAATCAAATTTGCAAAGAGGAAATTATTCTTTGAAAAGTTGAAAGCTTTCCCTCTTTGCAAAATTCGTTTCACCAAATAAAAATTTGCAAAGTGACAAGTATATTTTTGCAAAATGCAAAGTCTTGTCAGTTTGCAAAAAACATTTCGTTTCACCAAACAAATAAGCTTTACACTTCACATTTAAAAGTGTGCAAAGGTTGTCAATAGTATGCAAAGAAAACATTTAATTTGCAGCTGAGCAATTTTTGAGAAATGTTGGTTGAAATAATTGAAAAATTAAAACAAACCGTTTCGAAGCACGTTTTAAGAACCAAGAGGATGCTAATAGTGTACAAAGAGTTATAAAATTAAGAACAAATTTGGAAATTGGACAAAAACTAAGGTTTAAAAGCCAAAGAAATAATTGTTTTAGTCCTTTGCATTATCTTTTATGTACACTACGTGATTGAAAATGGAGCTGAATATCATGGAGTCGCAACTATGTACTCGTATGTATGCACTGAATAAATAAAACTACAGTCTGCAGAGAAGTACACCGAGTTTCGGACGCTATAATTGATGAATTTGTTACAAACACCATTTGTTGGCCAGAAAATTCTTCGGAAATAGCTACCCAATTTTTTGCTCAAGGAGAATTCCCTTGTGTAGCTGGATGGGTTGACGGTACGATAATCAATATCGATGCACCCAAGGAAAATGAAGAGCAGTTTGTTAATAGACATGGAAGCATGCGTTGAATGCAACGAAGATTTTGTGGGCCGGACCGATTTTTCTATGCTGTAGAGAAAAGAAATATACAATACGCTACTCGATAAAAGCAACAGTTACAAATTCGGGCAGATGCGTTAATTGAGGTTGTTGCAATAACCGAGTCAAAAAACAAATAAAGAAATAAAAGAAATGCATTTTAAGATATACTTGCTACAGAAATATATTTTTTATTTATTTGATTTAAAAAATTGCAAAATGTTCGATTGCATTTTCTTGTTAGCTAAATTCTTTTCGACGGCCGAATCTCTCAGTTTTGAAGAATCAAGGTGTCTTCTAATGAGGCCGCATTTTCTTCAGCCCATTGAAGACTGTACTGTGCATACACACATATGTTTTACTTTGCAAAACACGGCTATAAATGCAAAGTTATCTTTTTAATTAGTGAAACACTTATACTTTTCATTTTTCAAAAAAGTCTGACAAATTGCAAAGTGCAAAGTCCTGAGAACTTTGCATTTTTAGTAAAACACATCGCACGTACGTACTTTGCAGGAATTATTTTTTTTTAAAAGTTGCAAAGTACAAAATGAAAAGTTGTTGGTGAAATAGGACCAGTCTCCAGTTTATGGTATCGGTTGAACGCGGGTAGTCTCTCAGCAAGAAGGAAGCAGTTTTTGCGCATTAGATATAGAAAAGAATCTACAAAGAAAAAACATTAGTTCTTGTGCACAGTTGTTGAGGACTATATCTGGTATTCTGTCAGGTCCTATTGCCTTTCTGCAATCCAGATTTTTATGGATGGGCCAGATTACACGATTCACATTTGGCATCGATAACCTTCGTGATAGTTGGTGGCTGCCGGATTTAGCGTAGAAATTCCTGAGAACTTACTCATATGTAATAGAGAAAAGATCGGCTTTCTCCTTTGGTGTTGTTGCTAGGGACCATTCACCAGAGGTGGGAATGAGGAGGGAATGAAGTTGTTTTTTTATCAATTTTGACATTGACCAGAAAGGTGGTTGCAGGAAGTCGATTTTTTAGTAGAATGGCAAATCTACGGTTTCATTCCTAAAAGAATTACTTCAGTAACAGAAACAATATACACCCCATGGAAAAGAAGTGTTAAATAATTTGTAATTCGAAATCAAGCGATTGTCATCCTATTACCCTATCTTTGGTATTAGTCCTTATAATAGGACATAGCCTGGATTTCCCAAATGGTCAGAATCTTTGATGGTGTAGTTATCAGGTTCTATTGAGAGAAATAGATAAAGAGTATTTTCGAAACTACCTGGATTATCTGGAAACTATGTGGGCTCTTCGATAAGCTGGTGAGATTTTAACCGTTAGCAAAGGATTCAGCTTGTTTTCCTGCATCAACAGTTCTATTCGAGTATCGTAGTCTGTTTGAGTTGTGTATGTTGAAGTCTAAAAGGACAATGATTTCGATCGCCGTGTAATTAATTTGTATCCAGTCGATCTTGTCTGATAGATGTTGAAATAGCCTGACTGATTGGTCGTCATTCGGTGTACGGTAAATGGAGCACACAAATTTGGTGGATCCGTGGAGGACGAGTTTTAGATATATAACATCGAGTGCATCCGAGAAAATATACAGATGTTTCCTTTAAGGCGAAATCGGGTATTCAGCTCCTAGCCGGGGCAACGAAGATAGGCAGAATCGATTGCTGAATTGACTTGGGTTTCAGTTAGGGCTAGAATGTGTAGTTCCTTTCCTTTCAGATGTTGATGGACGCAATTTACATTCATATTGTTAAATCCCAGGCCTCTGATGTTGCAAAATTGTATTACGAGTTTCTGTTGTTGGCTTCCACAACAGTTGAGCATGTAAATGTGTATTTTATGTGTGATTGGTGTAAGTTGCTATTTGCATATTGTATCCCCTGAGTCATTACATAGCAAGTTTTTGAAAAATATCAAAATAATAATTTTTTTTAATTCAAAATTTTGTTTAATTTCTAATTGAAATGATTTGCAAATGAACTGCACAATTTGTAGGTGCAAGTACATGCCACACAGTGGTGCACTTTATTTTGTTTTTTCCAAAAACAAAGTATCGGTGGGGGTACGGTAAAGGTATACTATCGCTATGGAGGACCATATCTACATGACTCCCAATTTTACAAAGTTGAGTTTATATTATCAAAACCCCCCATCTGATTGGCACGAAATTTACTTTCGAATACTTTATTTATTTCCTTTTTACGTTAACTAAGCCTCCTGCAAGAAGTGATCTGATTTAAAACCACCAATTGACCCCAAAAAAGATAGGTCTCGAGTACTAGTTCAAGTAAACTTTCAAAAATAGTCATTCTAATCGGCTAATTTTTGTAGAATTTATCATTAATGAAAGACGTGAAAGACTATTTCTACAGACAGACACAAAGGACAGATGGGCGAACAGGCAGAGAGACAGATGCTCAACGTACTGTTTAGGAATCAACTTTCATAATTTCCAGCAGGTCTCTACTTCGATATAATATACACTAGTATATTTAATTATACACTGTCCCGAGGGTATATTAATATTGATACATAGTTTCTAACATACGAGTAGAGAAATAATAATGATACAACCCCGAAACTATATACATTTGTGATCAACCACGAAAGCCAAGACGATCTAACTGTGTTCGCCCGTTTGACTGTCTGTATGTTCATTCTTATGTAATCTATTCCTAGGCCTTAAATTTTGCGCTAGGAAGATGAAATTTTATATATAACCTTTTTAGAACCCGAACCTCTCACTGACACACCCACTTTTAATAAAATGTCCTTTTCCAATATTTTATACTATAAACTGGAAAATATAGCTATAATAAAATATAAGGACATTTATATTTCCAACAATTTTTCTATACATTTTACAGTGCCCCGCCTATTTTTTGGGGGAGTGTTCTTTAAAAAAAAAAACTGATATTACTTTTAAAGTTAAAGAGAATGGATAAGGCTTATGTTCAAGATCTCATCAGAGTCCACAAACCTTGGCCACGCCCATTTTCCTATAAGAAGCAGTCATAAAATCATTTTTCTGATAATATCGCTTAAAAGTCGCGGAAGTATACTCTGACTAGAAAGCTACGCATTTCATTGAATTTGAATTGAAAATTTCACAACGCCACGCCCATATTATTAGGGATGGGATGGAGAATGATGGATAAGGGTATCATACAAGGTGCGTTCCAAAATAAACAGGACTTTTTAAAAATTACATGCGTCGGTAGTCAAAATTTCATGACATTTGGACGAATATCTAGAAGCGAAGTTATTGCATCTGAAGTGACAGTATGTTTGTGTCAACGGTTCAAAAATTAGAATCGAACAAAGAGCTAATGTTAAGTTTTGTTTTAAACTTGGTAAAACTTTTACCGAAACGTTTCAATTGATAAACCAAGTTTATGGTGATAATTGTTTATCCGTGGCAGAGTTCATGAGTGTACTCGTACGCGGTTTAAAAACGGTCGTGAGGACATAAATGATGAGCAACATATTGGCCAACCGAAATTCGTGATCACCGCGGATATCAGCCAAAATTTTCATTGTAATTCATGGAATTGGAATTAAGCATCTCAAAAACATCAATTTATCGCATTTTGGCCGAACATTTGGGCTACCGAAAAGTGTGTGCACAGTTTGTTTTGCGCAGAAGGAAGTTGGCCATCTTATCGATCAACACTTGTGACCGATTTGTTGACTAAAAATCGCATTTTAACTGTCAATCACTCCCCGTATTCGCCTGATTTGACACCGTGCGACTTTCACCTTTTCGGAAAAATGCATTTGCCGATGAAACGAGAGCATTTTGTGGACGTAGAAGCCTTTCAAAAGGCCTGTACCGACATTCTAATGGACATCATTCGACATGCTTTTACACCATGCAAATTGCTGTATTCAGTCGGAAGGGAACTATTCTGAATAAAATAAATGGTTTTTGCCAAAAAAAACTTTTCATTGTTCTTATTTTTAAAAAGTCATGTTTACTTTGGAATGCACCTTGTACAATCCGTCCCAGGTAGACTGTAACTTCCCCATATTTATTTATTTTTTTTAACTAACTTGTAAAATATGTGTATGTGCGATATGTCTATGTACATCTTTATGAATAGCTACATAATAATTTCTATTCACTATTAAATAGTACATATTACTTCTAAAAAAAAAAAAAAAATCCTTGATTCAATTGTATGTGCATGCATCCTTTTTTACTGAGTATAAAGCTGCTATAAAGTGAACCGACATAAATGAATTCCTTTACAAAAAAAAAAAATGTCAAGTAGCTCTACTATCTGCCGTCAAAATCTATGAATTTATTAGCTGCTGACAGGGAATTTGGTTAAAAGCCGCGACATGAATGCAAATCGCCGGTACTAGTTCCGCTTTTGTTACTTTTTTTTATTATTATTATCAGCTGCTCCTTGTTCCAGAGAACATGCTATATAGAGCCCCTAATGGGGGATGAGATGACCGGTTTAGTTTGCCCATAGCGGAAGTAATTTGTCATTTTGCCAGTCATAGGAGTGGTGATAAACCAACGACGCGGCGCGGCATGGCAATCGTAGAAGAATTTTTAAAGCCAGTTAGGATGTAAATATATTCAGTCAGCGAACGAAAAGCTTTTAAGTAATTTTCCATACGATGTGACGTATATTTTGATCAATGGCAGAATGGGTATGGCATTTGAATAAAAATAAAATAACAGAGTAATGAAGATGTCGTAGGAAAATAAAATAAATAGGAAAAATGTGGATTCCACTTGATTAGGAATAAATATTTTGCAGTTGAAACATTGAAAGGATATTATGGAATGGATCTGAATTTTATATGTTTATGTATTAGCAAACATTATCGTTTAAACGATTTATGTTTCAAAATAACTCTCTGTAAAAAAAAAAGTATTAAGGAATATATTAGGGCCAAGGGAAATAAGCAGTATCGATAAGGCGATACATTGGAAAACTACCTACTATATACTGGCCATTTTTGGAACGATTTTGAAAGACAAAGCAGCGCCCACGTTTCAAACTAGATACTTATATTGCTCTGTGTATAGAAGTGAGGATTGCGTCAACTGTGGACAGAAAGGCCATGTATCCAAGAACTGCAGCAATGATGAAAGGTGCGCCCTTTGCGAAGAAAAGGGAATTAGCATCATCAAACACGCGGCAGGAAGCGCAGTGTTCCCTGTGTACCAAGAAGTTACCAAAGCCGCACGAAAAATATGAAAGTGCTGCAACTTAACTTAAACCACTGCGAAGCGGCCCAGGACATCCTGACACAGGATAAATGTTGTCGTATGTATAATACCCTTGATGAACAAGTTTGGGCAGAGGATAACTCAAAAAGAGCCGCTATTTGGGCTTGTGGAAGAAAAAGTAATGACACCCGGAATAGGGTTCGTGCGCACAAAGGTCAAAGGAGTGCATGTCTACAGCTGTTGTGAATCTCAAAATACCACTTTCGACGAGTTCCAGGCTAGTGAAAGAAAAAAAAAATACTAAACACTGCCTCATGCTCTTCATTCGAATTTTTCTGTTGAAATATCTGTGAACTATCATTTTTGCTGGAGCACTTTGTGGAAGAGAGCTTGAAATGTTTGAAATGAAATATAAATCACAATAGCATTGTAGGTAAATGCGCCCACCGTATTATAAAGTAACGCCTGTGTCCACCTGTTAGTTCGACGCTTACGGGTGTATGTGCGATTCAAATTCAATATTTGAATCCGTAAAAATCTTTTATTTTTACCCACTGTTCCAACTAGTGTTAACTTCTTTTTCACTAATTCAATACCCAAATCATGAGATGTAAAAAAAAATCTGTCGCAGGTTACATTACGGCTTTTCAGGTATCTTATTAAATCCAAAACAACACTGAACTATCTTTACCTGTATGTCCTTACAAAGACCAGGCAAAACTTCTTTCACTCTTGCACAGAGTCCAAACTTTGGTATTTGGAGGGAATGAACTACTTGAATGAATATCACCCGCGATATGTTACTAACTGGGTTGAACATTTTCCGTAGATTATATTCAAATTTATCCCAAACATATCTTATTGGAGCGAGTTTATCCCGAGCCCGTCGTTCATTCCTGTCACTTTTCATATTAAAACGCAATACTCGAGATATATTCTGGAATCTTCGCAGACTCATTGTTGCCTTGACCTTCCTTTTCGGTCATCCCATAAACTTTCCAAGGCTTCTTCAGCCCCAAATACGCTTCAATAGAAGTGTTCTCAACATTAACCCAATTTTTGCCAATTTCTTAGGGAATTAAATTTTGAACAAACGAAATAAAAAATAACTTGCCTTCTACGAGTATGTTGGTAAAAATAAACCAAAAGCCGATGATATGTCAGCAACTCTAGAGACTGCATACTGAGTCGGGTCTGACGTAGAATTCATAACATTTTCTATACCACGACAACCACCATTAGAACCCCCTACTGGCCATTTAGACCTCAAATAATTTCTTCAAGAAATGTTTTTGGAGCTTTCCAGCTTCGTCATCCGAACTGTTGGTGTACTCAATAGACCTTCTCCGTCTGAAGGGTCAATTTATTGGACTGAATCATTATCCAAGATGTTGTCCACCTCGCCCTCACACGCAGTATCAAGTGACTTATTGTCACTAACATCAGCTTCATGTAGCATTGCCAAAATATCACTTTGATACAACCGCGCCATAATGATCTTAGAAAAGCCAACATTAGATGTATCAATACCTGTCCATCGCGTAATAATTATCACTACTGTTGCTTTTTCTTATGTGTAATTAGAAATAATACTTCGTTTATATATATTTTATACTTTTATTACTTCTTTACTACCGTTTCATAAATCTGACAATTTCTCCCAAACTTTGTAAAGCATGTTCTACGTATATACGAGCATGTGTAAAACATTATTCAGATACCGACTCTAGACTGTATTCGAACAAAATGGCTTTTTTAAGCGTTTACTACTTACCATTCTATACTTCTCTTTTTGAATTGTTCGTACTTGACTCCATTCTAGAGAAAATCGAAAAACAGGATCTCGTAATTTCACTTTGTCAATGGCAACACTGCTTGAAGTGCAGCCCTCTACTCCTTCCTACTATTTGCAAATTCACAGCGGCAACAACCAATGCATTTCTTTCAGAAAATTTTTGTGTCGTCTGTTTGAATAATGTACGAGTATATTTATGCTAAAATAAGAAAAGGCAACCATCGTTGCCACCCTACTCCTAAAGCAGGAGTTCGTCTGCTCTTTTATAGAAATGCAAATCTCCTCTAATGCACTAAACAAAATTAACTCTGCTTTTGATATTCTCAATTTGCAACTTACTTCCACAGAATTTCAATTTTCTTTTGTGCAATAGTTAATTAATTTACCTATAGAGGAAAGTAATATTTAAAAATCATGATTTATTATTATCCATTTATTATAGTTGGGATGGCAAACGACTAGTATGAGCCTTGGAGAAGCAGCTTTGGAAGATGAATGCTGGTTAGCTAAAAAACGAGATGATGCCTCTGCAGACGAACACCTACAACACTACTAGTAAGTCCTACTTCAACGCCTCCTCGTGGCGCCTCCTGGGTATTTCTTCGGAAATTGCAAGGTTTGAAGAGGGCGAATGGCGAGTCTCCTGCGCGATTATAAACAGGAAAACTATTGGCTGGTCTGTGGCCTAGCAAGCCGCAACCGTAAAACATTCATTGCTCCGAAACGGCAACACGCGCCTCGGATACGGACGGATACTTTGTTGACGACCATTGGCTATCGACAACGGACAAAGATTGAATTCTGGAACGTTAAGACCTTCCTTAACAACGGAAAAGAAGATCGCCAAAACTCTATATTCCTCCAATTAGAGCAAGAATTCATACGGTACAAATTAGACATCCTAACAGTACGAGTAAGTGAAATGACGAGTAGATGGTGGGAACACGGCATACAACCCTCCGAAAGTGGCAAAAGCTTCCTGGTCTACTCTGCGAAATCAACGAACACTATTCGTGAATATGAAGTAGGGCTCTTGTTTACCCCTAAAGCTAGAGACTGCCTTATGTCCTATTCACGTTAAGGTCTAGACTATAACATCTAGTGCTAAGCTACGCTAAACTATGCGGATGTGGATGACAAGAATGATTTCTACAGCAAACTAAACGCAGCCTGGTGGCTGTGAGTTAGTACTCAACGCCTAACGGAGATATCGTGATAGTGAAGGGAGATTTTAACGCGATTTTAACCAAACGGCCTCGGGAACACAAAGAACGACAACGGCAAAAGACTTGTTGACTATGATGAACTATGACATAATACCTCAAACACCTTGACTACGCTGATGACGTTTGCCTGTTCTCACATAAGATACGAGTAATGGACCTGCATCAGACGGCCCATAATTTGGAGTCAAACGCGAACAAAGAAGGGCTCAAAAGAAATACAGCGAAAACAACGGCCTTAACCACTTCAATTTCCCAACAAAACACCAGCGCCACTCAACTCAACATTGCCAGACAGGAAGTCGAGAGTCTATATTTAGGAAGTATGGTCTCAGAATATGGTTTTACCGAACTGGATGTGGACAGCAGAATTCGTAAAGCAGAGACTGCATTCGGTATGCTGTCTAAAATCTGGAAAAGCAATGTTTTCAGCACAAAAACCAAGCTGAGACTGTTCCGATCGAACGTGAAAACAGTGCTACTTTATGGATGTAGTACTCGTACTTGGAAAGTGTCCAACCAAACACTTCATAAATAGATGTCTTCGCAACATCCTAAGGATCTTCTGGCCGAATCGTATATTGAATGACCAACTACACGCGATAACGGGTCAGGAGCCAATAGACATCAAAATACAGCGCGAAGACAGTTCCATTGCGAAGTACGTCATGCACGTCCACATACTCAATCAGGCAGATGAGTGGGCCCTAGACAGACATGGAGAAGGACAGTTGAGGAGGAATCCAGATCATTGGAGATGACTTGAAGGGAGCTCAAGAGCAGTACAGAACTCCGAACATGATGGCACGCAAGCATTGTTGACGCCCTATGCCCCACGAGGGGTCAGAGGATATAAGAAAAAGAAGAATAGTTTAAATTTAGGTATGTTCCTAGTTCCTACTGCGCTTTTGCATGTAATCTAATGACTGCCCACAGATGGGTTGGAACATCAGCCATCATCCAAGTTCAAAATGAAATATTTAGTTTACCTTTTCGTAGTGGTTCATGGTTACTGTAGATATAGATCTTTATACAAGTAGGCTTAAATTCCAAGTACGTGCTCTGACCAATACAAGTTTGAGACATGATACGTTTCTAAAATAAATTATGCCCCTGAAATAACTTCCATAATTGGAACAAGTAATGATGACATGTTAAAGACTTTGGCCTTTTGTGAGGACATTCATTGACTTCAGCATACGAGTAAAAGTCCTTTAAACTGTTTTATAAAAATATTGAAAATGCTTTAAGATAGCCAACAGATTCCAGTCTTCACCATTTAATTTCGTGATGACTTAATTTTCGGATAGTGTACCTTTACACAAGTAAACTCGCCTAATCGCCTTTAATTCTGATAACATGGAGAACGCTTTCTTTCGTCTAATGTTTGGCCAAAGAAGTTCGCCTCTGGCCTTGAAGATGGTGGACATTGTATCTAAGCTGTTGATATAAAACTCGTGGAAATAGTTTCTGTTCCCTAGTTTCGCAAGGTAGTGCTTTCACTTTGAATGCAGCTCGGTTGGAATCTTCTATATTCATTAATATGTAGTTTCTGCACTGTACCTGGGGAGCTTCATAACTTTCAAGATCTAAAGGAGATGCAACTTCATGGTCAAGATATACAAAGGAGGTAAGCCTCTTTCCAAATGTAGTATGTAGTTCGGCGTGTTTTCGGGGTAAGCATTGATTTCGTAAAAATGTGCAGTCTCGAGATTTTCATCAATCTTGGTATTACTATTATATCATAGAGAAACTAAAAAAAAGTGAGTCTCTCAATTCTGTCTGTCTGTCCATTTGTCCGTCTTTCGTATTAATACAATGCTGCAGCCTAAGCGGTAGGACGGATTTTCTTCAAACTTCATTTTTGAGGTCTGTGGGGTCACAATTCAAATCGAAATTTTCACTCCAACCTTAAAATTAACTGTAGTCAGGTGTTTTGCTACTATAGAGGGCGGTGGGGGGAGCTTTATAACTTTTAAGGTGTAAAGGAGATGCTTAATATATTTGGTTTTCTAAAAATGTTCATGTAGCATTTTCTCGAAAACGGCTCTAAGATTTTGTTTAAATTTATCATTTCGGTTGAATTTTTATTTTTAAATGCAATTTTCATTGCATTTCACATTTTCTCAATTTCAAATTTGAGTGATTTTGCAAATTTCAAGTACGTGCGGCCCAGTTATTTAGAAAGTATTTTAGCAATTCTTCTATTTAATAACTTCCAAGGTGTAAAGGAGATGCTGAATATTTTTAGTTTTCTAAAAATGTTCATGTAGCATTTTCTCGAGATATCACAAAACTTGAGCAGCGTAGTACTTACTTGTTTTTTTAAAAACTTGAATTTAGGCCCTGTTATTTTTTTGGATTTTATCTCTCAGGTGGATTTTGAACTACATTTGGAGAGTAATAGTTACCATAAGTTACTTTGATATGCTTTGACAACTTCAGGGATTTTATTTTACCAGTTACATTTTTCTAGCCTTGAATTCCGTTCAGCTGCATTTCAAAACACCATTATTTTGGACTTATTGTACAAAACAATTTTTAGATGAAACGAATCAAACACTATTGCTCCCGGTAGAAACGCTGTAAGGTCATTCTCGATTTAGGAAAACAACCAGGAAATGGTCGTAAGTCTGCTGTAGGTTTCATTTTAACTCCAAGGAAACCCGCACATAGGAACAAAAGCCTTTCAACGATCGTTAAGGTAAAAGTAAGGAAAGACAATTTTCATCATCAAGTATTCATTTATTTCATTAGTCACTAACGGCTGAAGAAGAAAAAAGTTATTTTTATCAGCTCAGCACCCAATCTAGAACTCAATTATAAAAATACAGCCTGAGCAATAGGAATAATAACGAAGGTTTGCGGATTTTTGCAATATCGGCCGCCTTCTTCTTGTACGTATTATGTATGACCAAAATGCATGTTCAAATTAAGGTATGAAAACTGTTTTATGGATGTCTGAAACAGGGGAGGAACTAATATTAGAATGGAAAGAGGTTACCATTATTCCGTCTTCATACTGCATATAACCTAGGCAATTGAACACAACGATTCAGGTAAGCAGACAAATGTCTTAGTTTGTTTGGGGACTATCAAGAAATAGGAAACATCTGGAGTTTGAACTTTTGACACTTTTTAAAACGAAAAATAAGGTGTCCAGGAAACAAAGGTATATAGGAAGTATTTCTGTCTACTTTTTAATACTGTTACGGTCATCTCTACTATTCCTTTCGATTTTGTGAAAATTATCCATTCTTAAAGAGCAAACACTTTTTCTCCTTTCGTAATCTGAACATTGAAACTGAAAGGCATCCTTCGTACTCACGTAAGTATATCTTCTTAACGCACCCCTGTGTATCGAAGTAGGTACGAGTACACACTATTATGGAACGGCTCCGCTTTTGAAATCAGGGCCTTCACTATTCTTTCATTGAAAACAATATTATTCTATCAGTCATACTACATCCGAAATTACACAAATGACAGCACTGATCTAGGGAGTATACCCGCTTACCAGACTGACTTGGAATTATGAACATCATGCTGAAAAGCAGCACCCTGGAAATACAGTAAGAAAACTCAAAGAATGTACAACTCAAAATTAATTAGCTTGCATGAATGACAACTTAGGAATTAACCTCGAAGATGCTTCGCATGACAGCAGGAATAACAAAGCTTTATAGAATAAGTTCAAAGATTCTAGGAAGCCTTCATGTAAAAGAACCTATCGCAAGCAAGATAGTGCACGACCGGCTCAGTTGATATTGTCATGTTCAAAGGAGAGATCCTTCGAACCCCGTCAAAGAGGCAGTAAACTGATTCATATCGCCTGGATGGGTGTAGCGTGTACGACTCCGCGTAGAAGTCGGCACGTGTCTATCTAATTATTTTTGCCAAAAATTCCTTCTCATAAAACATGCAAGAATCATAATAATCTGCATACATTTATTCGCAACAAATAAAATACCATTTCATTTCTCTTAATCACTCCAATGAAATTCCCTTTAGGGGACTGGCTTTAATTTACTAATTAATTTATGATTATTTCATCACATGACATAATGTGGTTGATTATTGTGTGGACTGTATTCGCGTGTCCTTACATATGATTTACCTTTACTTTATTTTCCCATTAACATTTCGTTAATATTTTTGTTATCATTTTTGGTTTTACTTATTACTTTTCAATTAATATGGTTGATGCGTTCAGGTGCGTACATATACGATACTGAAAACACCAATCAAATGTGCTTCACGAATACGAGTCCAAGTGCATAATTAACTGAGAATTAAAAATAAATAAATGTTCGTACATTTATATGGAAATAGGTACACTACTTATCGACAGATGAACTGATTATGGTCAATTATAATGTTGTATACTACGAATATAACTTAATTTAAGTTTTAAATTAAATTCAATTTAAGCGATTAACGGAAATTGTTCATTCATGATTGCAGTTGAATCACGTTATGTATATGATAATTAAATATTACATTGGTTTCAATATAATTTATCAATGTTTGTGCATTTAATGGAGATTTTAGCTTGCAGTAATGGTGTAATATAAATTTTAAATAGTAATCGCAGAAGTACTCGTAGTTTAGCTCAGGCAGAGGTTCTGGCAGTGACAATAGCCGCTGGGGGATCTACAATGAAGGCAATACAATGTGATGATTTAACCTTTTTCATTGAGAGTCAGGCAGCAATAAAAGTGTTTTCTTCTATAGAAATAAAATCAAAGCTGTCGCCGAGCTACGGATTCTTGGTACGCAGCATAAAGTAATATTCTTCTGGGTTCTCGGTCACAAGGGTGTATCGGGTAGTGAAAAGGCTACGAGTAGAGGAAAGGCTCGGCACTTGACCCGGATTATGCGGAAATTTCAATCAAAGTTCCATAAAGTAGACAGTAAATCGGTCGAAATAGAGAATAATAGGTGACGTCCTATGTAATAATAAGGAAGCTGTGGCCGCTCTATAATATAAGCCGTTCAGAGAGATTCACACAGGACAGGTTAACAAACCTTAGTAGGAACAATAACCCGACACAACTCACTACAATAGCATACAAAGAAATCGAAACTCAATGAAGATGATATATATAGGGGCTGCGCTAACGAAGGAGCCTGAAACACTTTGCATCCTATCACTTTAGATTTATTATCCTAGGACATCATTTCTTCTAGGGAGCTTTCCGATTAGCCAGTCAAGAAACAATATATTTCAATGAGTATGGGAGTCACACTCCATTAGCATCACAGCGGATCAGAAGCTTTAAAAATTCCAAAATTAGTCAAACAGAAGAGTTGAACAGTTTCGTTAAAATGGTAGAAAAAAATGAAAGTGTTTAAGTATAAGACGACGTTATTGTGGTTTAGTGAAACTATGAGATAATTCTAACTTCAAATAGGTGGTACTGAATGTCAATTAAGTCCTACAAAGATAGAATTTTAAAACCAAATATCAAATTTGTTCTATGAAGCTTAGTAGCTTTTATTCTTCCCAAACTTACCGTCAGAAGAACTTCAATAACATCATGAATTTGAAATCGTTTTATATTCTAGAATCGTCTTTTTGTACAAACCTGAAAGAAAGATAAAAAACAATTTATTAATTTATTTTCAAATAGTTTAGTGAATGAGATAATGGTGCACAAATAGACTGACTATCCGTCCCGGATTGGCCCAGATTAAAGATTTTATTCCGACGTTCCGACCGCTTTTCGACTTGTGCCAGTTTTAAGAATTATGTGCAGATACGAGTATGATATAAACGCCATTCAAGAAAGTCGACTTGGAGATAAAATTCGCAAACAAAATGAACGCTGCATCCAAGGGCTACAAATTCAGTTGTGGATAATGGATTCATAAACGAAAAGACTACGGAACAAGCCAACGACCGGTGTCAAATGTAGGTTCTTCAACTGAGCCTGTGCGCATATACCAAACATTAATGCTACCCATGTTTCACCTTACATGAAAGGCGGATCTTCTGGTTGACATGTAGATTACATCGCTATGATAAATTGATTGGTTTTCTGAGTTCGACAACCAACGTGGACTAAGCTATATTCGTTGTTTTACAGACCTGCTTAGGTATAAGTTCTTAGCCTGCACTAGTAAATCTAGAACTATCTTCATAAAATGAATATCAAATAAGAGCTAAGAAAGTGATTCAATGATTGGTGAACAAGGACTATGCAAATAACATTATTCCCAGGAACATGCCATCCCAATGACACCGAACACCGCCATCGCCCTTTATAGTTCTACTTAAGGAAGTGAGTGGATATACTATGGGACTGGGTACTGGAGTCAATTAGGGTAATGAAATCAGATGAAGAATATTTTTGTTCCAACAGACGGTGAGTTTGTATAGCAAAAAATGTATCGGCTTCGAAGTTTAGACTACAAGCAATCAAAATATTCTGATAACCAACAATCACTCGAAGAGAAAAAGCTATGGAAGATCTACAGAAGCTTGGTATTTGTTATATTTTATTAAAGCTACAAGGCACTTGTTGAAAGTGCCAATGAAATTGCTTGGTTAAATCTGAACTAAATCTTTTTTAACTAAAAAAAATCCTCATTTAAATCGAATAGAACAGAGCATTATCTTTACTCAATTTGTTCCTTATAGTGAGTAAAAATCTGGTCACACAAGGTATAACTGATCCTAGAGAATTAATGCCTGCTTACAAACTTTTAACGATGTATGACATGACGTTTCATTCACCACCTTATTATCATTTTAATGAGTGCAACCCTTTTAGCGCATGCGTGTACTTTAGTGTACTTAGAACACAAATACCTCTCCAGTTTCAAATTACCAACATCTTTCACCTTTCCATGCATTCTTTATGGGTGGATGCAGAAATTCTGCCCATGTATGCATTTGGCGCAGCTTAAGAAAGCCCCATCTCTTTATTCCTCTTGAGTGCTCTGTTTAAGGTTAAAATCTCTGAATTATTTGAAGTTCCGGCGAAAATTTAAGTACTTGCGGCTTTGAGATTGGGGAGATGACCCGCCGCTTAAATAGTTTAGTACCGCAGAGAAAAATATTCCTTCCACCGTCTCAGTTGATTTTCTTTCGATACCAATGGAAATCCGTCGAGACACTTTACCGGGTGCTGTCTGATTTATCAACTCATATTCCTTCGTGAATCTATTCATAGTCCTAATGTCACACCTCTAATGCTACTTTAGCTTGTGAATCAAGAGCGTTGATGCGTTTTCGTTCAACACTTGTTAGATATGTTGTACCTCGTTCCAATTTGTGCGATTCTGAGGCTCAAGCTTGACATTCTATACTAAGCTTCTCATGACAATTTTACTGTCGGATGTCTGTCAGACGTCCGTTTTCGGACTCGATATACCGAATACATATACTTTACTGTAGTCTAGAGTGGACCTAGGCCGCAACCATCAATCGTCTCCAGCTAGCTCGACGTGTGCATGCCCCTCCAGTTTTGCACATGAAGTTGGTCCACTTGTGTGCGCCACGTTTACCGCGTTTGTCCCTCCAGGGTGGATTTGATCACTTTCAGAGCCGGAGTGTTGATATCCATTCGCTCTACATATCCTAGCCATGTCAAGCAATGAATTATAACTCCACTGTTGATGACGCTGCACAATCAGTATAGTTCGTTGTTGTATCTTCTACCCATTCAATGTCAAATGGGATCAAAAATTACTTGAAGAATTTTTCTTTAAACACAACCAAGAGAGAGCCTCGACTGGGATGATGAGGGTCACCGTAGTTGTCCGTGGCAGGGATTTACTGCTCAATTGATTTCTTAGCCCAAAGAAGCAGTGGTTGGCAAGAGGTGGCAAGCTTGATTTTTGGGCTGGTGTCAATGTTTGAACTTGCAGTGAAGCCTAGGTAGACAAATTCCTTAACTACCTCAAAATTCTAGCTGTCTATTGCGAAGTTCTGCCTAATCCTCTAATGTTGACTGTCCTGTTTTGATGACAGCATATATTCCATTTTGTCCTCGTTAACTATTAAACATTTTTGCCGCGTCTGTTTCCATACTCATGAAAGTACCCAATTCCAATTCCATCCTCCCAATTATGCCAATATCGCCGACATACGCGAGTAGTTATACAAACTTTTGAAACATCGTACACCTGATGTTCGCTTCAGAATTATTTACGAGTACAATCCTTTCTAGTATGATGGTAAAGAAATCACATAACAGAGCATTACCTTGTCCTAGTCCTTTTCTGATATCGAAAACCTCGGTGATATTGTTACCGACCTTGATGGAACAGCATGATGTGATTGGCAAGGATGCCAAAACTAGACATGGCCCTGTATAGCTCTCCTCTATTGATGCTGTCTTAGGTGACTTTTTTTTCAAGATCTGCTGCAATCTGAATATCTGATATATAGGTATGGTGGACTTTTCTGGCCTAAGGCCACACTGATACGGACCAATAAAGTTGTTGTTGACAAAAGGTTTAAGACGTTCAAATAATATGTCCGTTCTTGTCGTAATAGTAGGAAGCTACGAGGGTCGGCTGACAAGTTCTAGGCCTAAGGCATTAAGTAAAAGAAGAGATCCACGTCAAAAATTGTATTTCTCAATATAATCTCCCTCGAGTGAAATGCATTTCTCACATATAGTACAGTGTATTAATACCACCGATAAAATATTATTTTTTTTGCCTTTAAAATGACTTTCTATGGCCGCCTAGATCTGTTTGCAAATCTCCGACCTCGTAACCCCTTTTTTTCAAATTGGAGAAAAGAAAAAAGTCACTCGGGGCCAAGTCTGGAAGGTCGGTGGTTTATCACCTGTCTCGAAACCCGCGCCATATGAACAGACGCGTTATCCTGCGAAAACAATACTCCGTGCCTGAGTTTCCCATGTCGCTTCCGTACGACCACTTCACGTGCCAGAGTCAATAAATTTGCGTATTATTGACCATTCATCGTAGTCTCCTTTGGCAGGTAATCAGTCAGCAAAACACTATCGCTGTCCCAAAAAACAGTCGCCATAAGCTTCGAAGCCGACTTTTCCACCTTGAATTTCTTTTGCGGCCTCTCCCCTCTGCCAATCTACTGCATAGACTCTTGTTTGGACTCCGGATGGTATTGGCGAACCCAAATCCCATCTACAGTACGGTTTCCGAAGGTCACGCTCGACTATAGATGCAATCCGAGTGGTCGTAAACACAGCGAAAAATGCCATAGAAGGCAGAAGAGAGGATGTCCAAAATACATTTAACTCCGCAAACTGGAACCACATACTGGAAGCCCTTCGAAATAGGAGGGTACCATCATACATCATGAAGGTAGTGATCCTGATATATGACACAGATAATGCTCCCAAGGAGTATGCTGTGACAGGAGGGGTACCGCAGGGATCTGTGTTGGGCCCACTCCTCTGGAATGTTATGTATGCTGAGATACTCAACATACCTTCACCAGAAGAAGCTACGATTGTGGGTTTCGCCGATGATGTTGCGATAGTCGTGGTCGCCAAGCTACTGGAAGAAGTGATTCAACTAAGCAATGACACAATCGGGATAGTTCAACGCTGGCTGCAATCTGTGGGTTTAGAGCTGGCAGAATATAAAACAGAAGCGGTACTAATCAGTAGCAGAAAGAAGAAGGAAACAATCACTCTTACGATAGGAGGACACCAGATTACATCGAAGCACGCACGATACAAGGCTTTCCTTTAATGAACACCTGGAATATGTTAGTGGCAGGGCCTCAAGAGTGAATAATGCACTAATGCGTATCATGCCAAACAATGGGGGAACAAGATACAGTCGACGCCGGCTCTTAGCCAGAGTAGTGACATCTACGGGGCACCAATGTGGGCTGAAGCCATGAAAGTTAAATCATATAGGCGTAAAATTGAAACGACATATCGACTCTGCGCAATTAGAGTACGCAGTGCATTTCGCACAATATCGGAAAAGGCAGCCTATGCTATCGCAGGATTACTCCCAATTGACATGCTGGCTGTGGAATCGCAAAAAACATATGAAACTAGGAATCAGGCGCCTGTATTAATCAACAACGAAGCAAACCCATCAGAGAGAGCAATCAGCATGGCAAAATGGTAAAAATGATGAAGCGTATCAAATAAAGGTCGATGGACCTATCGTCTTATACAGCTTCTTGAGACATGGACAAGTCGGAAACATGGTGAAGTTAATTTCTATACAACGCAACTACTAAGTGGGCATGGATGTTTTCGAGCGTAACTTTACAGATTTAAGCACGACAATTCCCCTTTTTATCCGTACTGCATCCGAGATGCGGAAGATGCGGAGCTTATATTCTTCCACTGTCCGCGATTCTTAACCGAGAGGCAAACATTGAGGAATAAACTGGAAGAAATACCAACCCCCGAGAATATAGTGCAATACATGACACAATCACAGGAGATGTGGAGTGCTGTAAGTGACAAAAAGAAATCATGATACAACTAAGAAACATTGAACGAGAAAGGAGCCAGAGTGAAGAGAACTCTACAAGAATGTGAGCACACAGCCACAGGAAAGCCGAAATCCTCCCCTGTGAAGAAATGCTTAATGGCGGTACCGCACGGAACAGGGGAGAGGGGGGAGTTGGTTTTAGTCGATAGAAATTCGGTTACAATTCGGTTGCAAATTTCGTCGAGAATGTCCCTGGTTAACTCCAAAAAATCTTTGCAGCACTCGAGTCGTCGTTGCTTGTCGAAAGGCGTCAGCATTTTCGGAACCCAGTGCACACAAATTTTTTTCATGTTTAACTGCTTTCTCCAATCCATTCTTTGCTGATGTGCAACTCGTCCGCTATCTGCCGCATTTTTATTCATCGGTCGGCCAGAACTAATTTTTCAACTACTGACACATGACGCCCTGGGCAGGGTAATCCTCACAGCTCTCTCACCCTTGTTGAAATAAGCAAGCCAATTTTTTGACCATGGCATACGAAGGCCTAAAATCCTAAAGAGTCGATGACATGTCTTCGGATGACTCGTTGTTGAGTACTCGTATCTCAGGCCGCGAACTTATCAGCCGCTCCTCGTATATACGCTCAACTAAATCGGCAAACGAATTGTGATGTAATTTGTTTTTTTTTATTCTTCTCCCTGGTTAAGAGACATTAAAATCAAATGTATGTATCATACATTGGATATAAGATTTAAGCCAGAATGTTTATACTTAAGGACGCATGCAGAGATAATCCCGCCCTACCTACTCGTACTACGCACATTTCATAAATATCTTTTTACGTGCCTCCATTATAAAATTGAAGTTTAGTTTTAATGGAAACAAAAATCCCAGATAATTGGGTTCTTTAAGTTTACCCAATCTACCTTCGTTATAAACATTTCAATGACCATAACTCATAAAGATTATAAGTATATCTCCTTAAGCCGCATAAAACCAACGTCGGCCACTCCAATGGATAAAAATTGATGTCCCCTAAAAACAATACCATCCACTCGAAGTCTTCTTCAAAAATAATTAATCTTATTTAATGAGTTATTAGCAGATATCACTGTGCGACAGCTGGCCAATAAAATTTTCACAATGCCGTCATTATCGACATCCAGTCGTACGCTTCGGCATAGCTACAAGGATGTTTTTTTTTTTTTTTTTTTTTTTTTTTTTTTATTTTGCTTCACGTCCATCAGATCCAGCATTCATCATAACTTGCGGGTTTTCGTTCTTGACGGTATGGGTGGCTATGGTGTAGGTTGATTTTAATGCGGCAATGAACAAATTAAATTCCAGTAATGGACGATAGCGTTATTAATATTGAATTTCTCTTACAGCCATTAATAACTCATTACATCGTTTTCTTCAATATTTCACTATTAATAGCTGAATATTTAATGATTCTGAGAGAAAGTTTTAAAAACGTTATTCAATTTTTTGTTATAAATTGCGAGTAGGTAGATACTTCCATCAGTTTTACGAGTATATATGTATCTGCATAATATATTCTGAATGCCACTGCACCTTTAATAAAAGTTCTGGATTGGAGTAGTTCCATTGCCATGCAAGACTAATGCAATAACATACTTGGATTGAACAATGTTCTCTCATTCACGAATGAGTTTTCATTGAGCTAAATTTAATTTTATTTTCAAAATAAAAAGCGACATTCTTTCTCCTCACATCCTAGATAAAAGGAATTGTGTCAACTTTAGGATTTCCAGGAACTCTCTATGCAGCTTTCAATCGGTAACGAAATTTTATGCGCACTGTGGTTTTACATGAAACTGCTTTCAAAATGATTGAGATTTTAGTAATGTGCTTTACAGTTCTTTAGCGGATGGCAACATTTTAGAATCTGCTACACTTTAAAATCCTACGCTTTATGTTGATGATGATTTCTATCGGTTCCTCAATTTATATACACCAAATTTGGTTAACTGAGGGAAGTGAACCCATCTAGATATTGCTTATTTCACATTTTATGACACCTCAGTCTGAGTTGAGTTCACAAACTTCTCCAGTCAACACAATGCTTTTAGTGACGTACTGTGAGTTGGTACAAGTTCTTTTCCACTTCGAACTACAACGAATATATACATAGTGTTTATGTTCATCCGCTTTACATGACCTAGCTTCCTCAAACGCTAGATGCGTATCTTCGATGGAGCTGTTCAGAACTTACAATTCATGGTTGAATAGGATGTGGCAACTTTTTTTTTTTTTAGGACTACAAGGGTTTTTTCATTCGACTTTAATGAAGTTCTATCTTCGACACCATTTGGCATAATTGGGATGATGAACGTTATATCAGCGTCAATTCTGATCAGATCTACTGGCAGCGGTTACCCTCTATAAATCGAAAACATAAATTGAAAATTGAAAAGAGTACATGAGTAAGGAGAACAGACATTATGCCATAGAGCTTCTTGAGGTCCGTGTATAGAATCAATAAGGAGTTGATACGTGACCAGAACTAAAAACAACACACAGTAAAGAGCCTAGGTAATCGCCTGTTCTCTGACTAAGGTCAACTTAGAAGGACATTCCAAGTAATGGAATATTTTGCTGCGATACTTAACGACCTCAAACCCAAATCAGCAATCTGAAGCCGCAGAAACATCCGAATTTACACCGGGTCCCCCAATAACAGCGATGGAGCTTGGTATTATGGCTTCCGAACTACACCCTGCTGATCATAATAGATCAACCCATCGAGTTCAGGTATCCAACTCGTTTAATAATTATCGACTTGTAGAAATCTTTTGGCAAGAACTAGGGACTTTCGGAGGTATCCCCGATAAACTTAGAGCCTACAATGGTGGTAATTGTCATGTATTGTACAATGATTAAGTTGGCTTTTGAAGCCAAAAACGGGGTAAGACTAAAAGTCGCACAGGAGTGGTGCTTAACGCGCGGGGCAATAAAGTCACCATCTACTCTGTTACAGATACATGTGAAATGATGCAGATGATAAACAGTAACAATGCAAAGACAAAGAAGTTTGAGAATAAATCTCTAAGCTGAAAAAGCCTGACGAACTTTTCAAGAAATGTAACCGAACAATGTGTAAGACTTGCATAAATAGGAACAGAAATCGTATTCATATTTCGAGAAACTCTTTAGGTACTCGTATAGATGAAAATTGTGACCACAGATATTGTAGGGATTTTGAGGAGACGTGTGTGGGAATTCTGCACATATGCTAAAAGTATTTTCCATATCCGTTAGGCTTATGTTCCTTTATACTGAACTTGCGTAGGCCAAAATTGGACAAACGAAGAAGCAGCAATAGACATCAATGTCCCTGTTATTTTTCCTATGACAACACCGTTCGAATACTATGCCTATGAATGCAAATACCTCGGCAAAGATGAGACCAAATCCGCTCATTGAAAGAAAATCTGTAGAAAATCATGGAGTGAATACTCCGCCTTTTCCAAAAAATCACGTCTACTACACTACAGCTTCAAATAGTCGACCAAAATATCTAAGAAGAACCTTAATAGATGTAAAACTGACATAAAGAGTGCACAGCGGACGTTGTGGCATCTTTCCTGTGAAAATATAGAGACGACCAGCGACTGTTGTCCAAATCCCCACCTAACTAGATCATGATGATTGAGCAGATACTAGAACTTCTTCTATAAACTCACTATCCGTGAGAACTAACGTCCATTCCTTAGCAGCAAAATAATTAGTAACTCCACGAAGGCAGGACTCGATATCATTATACCGGTGGGCAGGACTCAATATCATTATTCCGGTGGAACTGCAATAAGGCTTTGGTATATACATAGTACTTTGCCCGTGACTTCACTCGATCTTTAGTGGCTATTTACTTTTAAGACACACTGCAAGATATTGGAGAGAAGTCAAGGTGATCTTTATATAGAAATGTAGCAGGACTACTCACTCTTCCCCTAAAGACACCCGATCTATCAGCCTTTCCTCTTTTCTGTAAAAACCCTGGAAAGACTGGTCGACATATACACGTACGTATAAAGCTGGACAGTAATCTAATTTCGAAATCCCCGTATGAAACTGCCCTTCATTTACTGGTGGGAAGCATTCAAAAATCTTTGAAAACGAAAAATTCACTATGGGTGCTTGCAATTATGTCAAAACTGAAATCTTTAAAGAATGCGCTCATCAACCTAAGGATTTACAATTGCTTCTGCTACTAGATTGAGCAAATGCTAAAAAGCAGGCTTAGTGGTTTGATCAGAAGATCTGTGTGCAAAGGTACCCCCAGGGGGAGTACTACCAACACTGCTATAGATTCTGGTTGTGAATGAGGTACTTCACAGCCTGACAAAAATGGGATACAATGTTATAACCTATGCGGACGCCATTGCAAAAGCCATATCGGAGAAGTTTCTCCCAACAATAAGGGAGATGATGAAATCAGCTCTCAATAAGCTTGTCAAATGGACATCCAAAGTTGGACTCGGAGTCAATTCCTCCAAGACTAAGCCAGTAATATTCACAAGAAGCTAGAAAGTACAAGCATTGCTCCACCAAATTTTAAAAGCACGTTGTTGCAGTTCGTGAACCATATCAAATATCTAGGGATAATCCTACATAACAAACTCAGTTTAAAAGCAAATATGCAGGACCATGCCAGGGAAGCCTCGGTTGCCCTATACACCTGCAAAAAGGCTTTTAGCCCAAGGAAAACAGACCAATATTGTGACTTTGAAGTCAAATACAAAACTTAAATTCCTAGTAGAATCGATTGAGAATCAAAATTATAAACTGCTCTACGATAGAAATATACACGGACGGTTCTAAAACAGCTTATGATACGGAAGCAGGAGTCTTCTTCAATTTGCCTGATATACAAATTAACACTAGACTGCCGGATCAGTATAGTACATACAATTAGGTGCAAAATTAAACCAATGTTTGGATTTTGCCTTAGAAATGCTGATGCGTGAAACTCAATCAAAGTTAGAAATGTGTTCAGTCAAATAAAACATGCTACGTAACAAACGACTACCGTTACCGCGAATACCGTTACTTTTCATTGGTTCATTTTTGCACCAGATAGTTTCATATGCGCATCCGTAGTCATTGTTTCGATTTCAAGGGCTTCGTTTGCGTGCTACTGTTGAAATTGGTATTCCTTGTATACTGCGTGCTGAATATTTTAAGGTGAAATGTGAAAAAAATTTGCTCAAATATAATATCAAGAGAATTTTCTTGCAGGGAAATAAAATGAAGCTTCTCCCAAAATATGTGCTAAATGAAGTGAAAAAACTTCTAATGGAGGGTAAGTCTACTCGATATGTGGCGACGAAATGTAGCATAAGTCAGACCAGTGTTATCCAGTTGAAGAAAAAGTGTCAGCTCCACTGCGAAGAACCTCCACGTGGGAGGCCGAAGAAACTCTCTAACCAGGATGAAAGATCTCTTGCGAGGTATGTCTTATCTGGCACGGTTTCCACAGGTGCAGAGGCTGCGAAAAAGCTGGAAAATTCTACCGGTAAGAGAATTAGCCGATGGACAGCAAATCGCATCAGAAATAACCTTTCAACATGATAGGGACCCCAAGCACATGGCCAAATCAGTGAAAGCATGGCTTCAAACTCAACCATTTTAAATTCTTGACTGGCCGGCCCAAAGCCCCGACTTAAACCCTATCGAAAATCTGTGGGCATATTTAAAAACGGCGCTTCACAAAGAGTACGACTCCCCACCATCTTCTATGGCTGTTTTATGGTACAGAGTTCAAGAACAATGGGCTAAAATTCCAATAAGCTACTGCTTAACCCTTGCAGAGAGTGAGATACGCCGCATCCAAGCCGTAAAAAAAGCCAAGGGCCTTTGGACCAAATAATGATAGATTTCATCCTTATTATCTATTGGTTCTATTTTGTCTTGGTGCAAAATTGAACCAATGTAAAGTTAACAAATCGCATGCAATATGTACAGAAATTATGTTGTTTTTAAATTAATCTTATTAACTGAAGTCCATTGAAATAATAAATTATGTTTTTAGAAAAAAAAAAACTGTTTTAATTTTCGAGTAATATTCAATGAAACAGGTAACTAGGCACTATTGGTTCAATTTTGCACCTAACTGTATATTTCAGGCGATAATCACAGCAATCGGAAAAGTAACAACTTGGCTTTCAATGTACACAGTAGAAGGCCTCGCTATCGTGGTATACATAGATAGTCACACAGCAATAAAGGACTTGGCATTGCCAACGATAAGATCCAAGTTGGCCATAGGGATATTCCACGCAACTGACAGATGGATAAGCTTGCAAAAGAGGGTACTAGTCAGGGCGTCACTGATAATAGCCGGGTCCCCTCAGTCCCACTCGTCACGATAAACTCTAATGGCAGGTGGAGTAATAGTAACACTTGTCTCTCTTCTAGATAGATCTAGCTACGTATAAATCTAAGAAAGACAAAGGGACTTACCTCGATAGATAAGACAAGCTAAAGATATACAATTGGAGCCCTCACTAGCCACTGATTGATAAGTAGCCATGCAAGAAGAATGTGTGTGCAATCCAAGTATTTCTGCAGAAAATGTAGAAACATAACTCACCTTCTGTGCACCTGTCCTGCTATATCCTCCTTAAAAAGGAAAACTTTAGGCGAGTACTTCTTCAACGACCTAAACTGTCCTTGACGTATGCAGGATTCGCAAATTTGCCTCCCGTAAGGCTAACTGCAATGAGCAAGCAAGAGGATATCAAATACCTAGTCATCGCTTTTATATAGTAAGAGAATGCAAGGGTCATAAGTTATCCTGTCCAATTTCTCTCTAGAAGAGAAATGTTTGCATGACGAGTGCCGGTGGATAAACTTTTATATAAATAGATCACAATGAACCTATCCCTTTAATTTAAGTAGCTTGGCAACCAACTCTGGTGTAACATGGCGCGACTAGTGCTTATCCAAAAATCAGCATCTATGAAGTTGAGCTACAAGTCTAGAGCAGACACAAGTTATATATATCATTCCCTTCATCTGTCTTCATCTGCACGACTCATCGAAGACTGTGAGAGGACTTATGTCTACACTACATAGCTCATGTTCTAGAGACCTCAATAGAATGATCCCTAGAGAAGATTGAATTGAGCTTGCTACTAAGCAAGAGGATATCAAATTTCCTTTTGATACAGGACTAGAATATACCTAACTCTTTACAATTCAGACATATTTCAATATCCGGCTATTCAAAAGCATATTAAACAGCCATCTACAAGCCTCTCCTGAGAGAATATTATCAAAATTGTTCACATAACTCCTCTCTTCAGGTTTTCTGTTTTACAATAAATCTTCTCTTGCAATGTGTCCGCCCTACATACGCATACAAGCCCAGTAATGGAAAGAACTTTATCGTAAATTGCATGCAAAAATATTTAATTATCACAGATTGCTGATTTACCTGATGATAAATTATAACCCACTTGTACCGGCAGTAACAAATAAAACCAATTTAAACATTTTAAATCACTGTAACAGAAACCGAATCATTTTTCATTAAGCAGCAAATAAATTTGTTTATTGTTCCGTACTCAAATTTATTGTCCCCGAAGCTGATATTCAGCAATAAAATAATTAAAATTACATAATGCTACCAAGTTAAATTTCCACACCTTACGCAAAAATAAAAAAATAAAATATCGCGAAAATTGTACACAATTGGCAATTAATTAAAAGAACAAAGAATACGAACAGCCCCTATTTAATACAATTTAAAAATTTGCAATTCTCACATGAAGTCCTTTCACCGACACCGAATCGAATATCGCTATTAATAATAACAGGCTGTAATATCACGTCGGGCATTTTTGAAGCCGACTAAGTATAAACGATATGCTGTGATAATTATTTTTAATTTTTATACAAATTTCCGTCATTCACAATTGCAGGCCAACACCATGGTCAAAAGAATTAAAGTTTACACTTAAATGTGTGAAACCTCATGCCGGAGAGTGTTCATATGTGTCATGTCCTCAAAATAGACCTCCGCGCCACAACCCTATGTACTCGTATTATATAATTTGTCTCATTTTATTTGCATCGTTGTCCATGGCACAAAGCCGCAAGCTATTGCACACGCTCATTGAACGGATATGAACTCAGTGTCTATTGTTTATCATTATATACCGACGCTCCAGAGGGCAGTGAAAATTTTCCATGAACTCCCTGGATGAGAGTGTACGGCATCAACAACACCATTGCCACCATTACCACCACTAACATAGCCAACACCATAACCATCCATAATGGTTCAATTATTTTTCCACCCTATTAAACTGGACAATTTTCCGCTTCTCATAATTTTCCTAGCATTACCAATACACCCATTGTAGGATGACTCAAAATTCGATACCAAAGTCAGAGGATTTTTGGAACCACCACCCTTCTAAGCTCTTGGGTACATAGAAATAGTAGTAGTAGCATTTTGGAAGTACATTTAGCGGTTCCTTCGTTCTAAATTGCCGGAAAATAAAAAAAAAAAAAAAAGGAAGCAAAATTAAATAAATAATAATAAAAGAAGGATCCCAACGTATATAGCTTGGTTCGTGTAATTTGAGGAAACTTGAAGCAATCTAAAACAATGAGGGAACTTTTGGAGAAGATCCACCCGAAAGTACTTTTTTTTTTTTTTATTATTACGTCCGGTGTATAGGCTTACATCATGAGTTAAGGCAAACATTTACTCACTCCTTTTAATACGAAAACAATTTGGACTCAAAAAGAAATATTACGGGAATAATTTTTGGAAAAGTCCTTAGCTAAGCTACCCAGCTACCCTCTTAGAAGGGACGTTGCAAGTTATGAGTCGTATGACTTTTAACATGAAGAACTATTTAAGTTTTGAATGGAATTTACCAAGTTCATCTGTAAGCGTTTTTGTTTCAGGGAGTTAATATTCCGAAATTATTTCAGAATCGTTCAGAAGTACATACTCGTATAAGCTTGTTCACAATGCGTAAAATCAGATTTATTTTAGGCAGATTTTGGTTTCTTTGTGGGTCTTGTGATTCAATTTCTGTTTTTTACCCCACACATATAAAAAATTTAGGTTTAAGCTTTATAGAGCAGTCATTTTAGAAAAAGGAAAATGTCTACACATATTCTCCCTAGTCTTGCCATTGAAATTTTATAAATTTATACATTTCGCATTAATATGTAGGTTCGGAGATAGAGGAGAGGAACATCGCCTATGCCATGCTTTCGAGTAATTTTCTTCAAGAAACTTTATCCAAATAAAATATTGTTGGACTCCTTTCAAGTTTGGGTTTAATTTGATATGTCGCATGAGGGATGTACAATTTCTTTTTTTAGGGTTCATTATGCCCCAAAAGGATCGCATAAAAATATTTGTTACCATGTTCTTTTTTTTGACATATGTTTGATCGCCGAAACCCATCTAACAAGGGAATCGCAAATAATAATAAGAGGCTGCGATGGTTATCGCGCCTATCATGCTTCTGATAGAGCGCGGGCGGTTCATTAAAACTAACATCGAACACTCGGTCGATATAAACATAGAGCTGGCAAAACTTCAGTTGTGCGCGGTAAGGATTAACAATAAACACTTGAGCTACAATACTCGTATTGCGTCTGTTTACTGTCCGCCGCGATGCTCGCTCGAAAAAGACGACTACTTTCGTGTCTTCAATGCCCTTAGTTATAATTTCCTTATTGGTGGAGATTTCAAAGCGAAGCACACCTTCTGGGGTTCAAGATGTACATTTTCTAAAGGAAAAATTCTCTACGAAGTGGCAAATGAATTCGGTTGTTGTTTTTATTCGAAAGAAAAACCCACCTATGGGACAAAACACCTTGTGAACTGGAGAACGAAGTTGATCGTTTCGTGGAAGCAATCCAAAGAGCGGCATAGGCACTCCTTCTAGAAGCTATAAGATTAACAGCAACGAAAAGTATACCAGAGAATCATTGAACTGGTTGAGCGAGAAAAGGGCCAAGAGCGACAAAGAAAAGGCAGAACTTTTTGCTTCGCACTTGGAAGAAATGTTTAAGCCATTTGACGTCCCTTTGATAACGCCCGACTCCCCAGTCACGACATCTGACAACTTTAAAGTAAAAAAAGTTGCATTCATTGAACTGAGGGAAGTGATTAAAAATCTAAAGACGAAAAAAGCAAGGGGTGACGACTTGATAACGGCGCAGATGGTAAAGGAATTGCCGAATAAAGCTCCTATCAAACTGCTATATTTGATTAACGCTACGTTCAGATTGCTCTACGTTCCAAGACAATGGAAAGTCGCCGAAATTATAATGGTCCCGAAACCAGGCAAACCTCTGAATGAGAAGAAATCATATCGGCCTATTTCCCCCAAACATTCTACAATCGACCAAGTCCACAAAATTACGGACGTGATTTAGAAAACTCTCGAATTAAAAAAGTTTTGTTGTGGTGTATTTCTTGACGTCTCACAAGCTTTCGATAAGGTTTGGCTTGAAGGTTTGGAGTATAAATTGCAACGACTACTGCCATGGCAACTCTTTCTAATTTTACGATGGTACCCCACCGAAAGACTATTTCGTGTTAAGCACGGAAATGATTACTCTGAGTTCAAGGAGATTGCGGCCGGAGTCCCACAAGGAAGTATCCTCGGCCCACTTCTATATGTACTCTACACGCGTGATATCCCGCAGGAAAGAAATTGCGTCGTCGCCACGTTTGCGGACGATACGGCGATATTGACAACAGGCGATACAATTGAAGCAGCAACTGAAAAGCTGCAACATGCTGTTAACAAAGTCCACGCTTGGACGAATTCTTGGCGTATTGTGCTGAACGAAAGCAAATCTACTCACATCAACTTTACCTACAAAAAAGTGAACTCGGCTCAAATACCATACGCGAACGAAGCAAAATATCTAGGAATGACTCTAGATGTTAAGCTTAAATGGAAATCGCACGTAAAAAAGAAACGCGACGAGCTCGAAATCAAATACCGACAAATGTACTGGCTACACGGAAGACATTCGAAGTTGAGCCTACAAAACAAACTGCTTATCTATAAGCAAGTGCTAAAGCCAGTGTGGAAGTATGGTCTACAACTATGGGGTTGTACCAAGAAAAGCAATAGAAACATTCTACAAACTTTTGAAAATAAAGTTCTTAGAACGGTCGTTAGCGCACCATGGTACGTACGTAACAAAGATATTCATCGGGACCTGAGAATTCCCAGCGTCGTCGAAGAGACAACAAAATTTGCTCGTAAACACGAAGATCGTGTTCACGGCCATTGTAACCGTACCGTCATTCAACTACTTGACGCGAACAATTCAATTCGTGGTCTGCAAAGAACAAAACCTTTTGACCTCGCGTCATAGTATATGCCGGTCGTGAAACCCGCAGAAACTTTCACTGGAATTTAGCCTACCTAAAGTGCTACATTCTTTTTAATTACATACGAGCACCTTTTTCCAAAAAATCACAAGTCCCGTAAGCGAAAATAAAACTGCTGGATAAGCGTCGGCTTAGTTGTAGTACTAATCTTGAAGAGAGCTGTTTTTAGTGAGTAAAAATCTCACACTACCATAAACACGCGCGGTCGGCAAAAAGAAAAACATGTTTTTTTTTCCACAATTATTTTTGGTCTACCACGTACTATTTGTATGCAAAAATTTTGTTCTCAAGGTGTGAACGGTTCAAATTTTATGAGCGTGCAACAGACACATGAACAAACGGACAGACACCATGTCAAATCCATTAGTGTTCCGGAGGTTACCCTCCGTCCCTCTCTTTTGAAAACATATCTTCAACTAATCCGCAAACCATTGCCAACTTGTTTGCCACCTATTTTAAACAATCCTTCGCCGACAACTCTTTTGAACCAGACCCCTCTTACTTCACTCACCTTCTTAACTTCTCCGTTGGCTCCTTTCTGTCCCTGCTTTTTGATCCTGCTGTAATTGAAAATAAACTACAAAATCTTAATGATGAATTCTCACCCGGCCCAGATGGTCTCCCTGCCATTTTTCTTAAAAAATGCTCTTCCATTCTCTCCCTCCCCCTCTCGCACCTCTTCCGTTTATCTCTATCACTAGGAGAATTCCCTCAGATTTGGAAGACCTCTTTCATAACCCCCATTCACAAAAAGGGATCAAAGAACGAGATAACAAACTATCGCCCCATTGCTAAACTTTCTCATCTACCCAAACTTTTCGAAAGTATGTTATACGAAGCCTTAAGCTTTCAGTGCAAGTCTCTTATCTCTCCCACCCAACACGGCTTTCTGAAAGGTAGATCAACTACCACTAACTTAGTCGAATTCGTGTCCTTCGCCCTGTCTGCCTTAGAGAATGGCAAAGAAGTCGACGTTATTGCAACTGATTTTAGTAAGGCTTTTGATAAGATATCTCATAACTTAATCATCTTCAAATTGTCTGCCCTCGGTTTCGAACCCATATTGTTAAAATGGATATCTTCTTACCTGGAAAACCGTTCTTACAGAGTTCGCTTCAGATCCATCTTATCGACTTCCTTCTTGGCCACCTCTGGTGTTCCGCAAGGCAGCCATCTAGGTCCCCTTCTCTTCATTCTAACCATAAACGATGTCGAGAGGGTTATTAAACATTCTTCCCTCTCTCTGTACGCTGATGATACCAAATTTTTCAAAGCCATCTCTTCACCACATGACTACTGCCTCCTTCAACAAGACCTTGATAGTTTTTCGAACTGGTGCCTACAAAATCGCTTAGAGCTCAATATCGCCAAATGTCAATCCATTACCTTATCACGTAAGCACCACGTGTCCTTCACCCGCCTTTACCTTCTCCATGGTCAACCTACATCCATCGTTCAATCCTTCCGCGATCTTGGAGTATTGTACGATAGAGAACTAAATTTCCATTCATAGATAATTCGTAAAGCTAACTCATCACTTGGCTTTGTCAAACGATGGTCCAAAGAATTCTCCGACCCTTACGTGACCAGATCCCTCTACATTACCTTTGTGCGCCCCCTCCTTGAATATGCCAGTCAAGCGTGGTCACCCTTTCAGCAAGTTCATGTGACCAAAATCGAGAATGTTCAACGTCGATTTCTTCGATTTGCCCTTCGAGGTCTTCCTTGGAACGATCCATTTATCTTGCCTCCCTATCAAGACCCCCTCAACCTCATCAACCTGAGTACCCTAGAGAAACGCAGAGATGTTGCAAACATTCTTTTCATTCATCGACTTCTTTCAGGCTCTGTCGATTGCGCATCTCTTTATAATTGAATTTTTTTCAATACCAACCCACGAAATTTACGATGCCCTCGTCTTTTCTATTTACCGTCCCACCGCACTTCATATGGATCTAATGAACCAATTTCCCGTATGCTGCGAAAAGTGAACTCAAACCTCACCCAGTTTGATTTTAACCTCAGCACCCCCTGCCTCAAAACCGAACTCCTTCACCATTCTCCTTAACTTTAAGTCTTATTTTTAAGTTTTAGTTTTAAGTTTTAGTTTTAAGTTTTAGGTTTAAGTTTTAGCCTTAAGTTATTTGTAGCTTGTAATAAGCCAAATAAATGGGGGCTTTCGCCCCCACCAAAATTACACCATTCTGGTACGGAATCATAAAAAGAATTTATGTGATTTTCGAAATACAGCGAGTTTCAGAGAATATTTTTTTAAAAATCTTTTAAAAACGGTTTCCCATTGTGAATTTCCATATTTCCACTCAGAAAGACACAACTATGCACACTTGCAGACTCTGGAGTATAGCCCACCGAAGACGGATTTTCGATTTTCAGTGAACTTTAAAATTCACTTTAATAAGAATTTCCAGTGTATGTGTGCTTGTTCACACTTTCAGGATCACCCAATTTGTTTGTGTAACTTTCTACAATTTCCAGGACCTTCTGGATTACCTAGAAAGATAAAACTGAACGAGACGAGTTTTTTAGGATTTCTATAACAAGATTAGGTAATATTTGTCCTTCCACGATACCTTTGAATACCTAGAAAAGTAAAACTTTTCACACTTACAGCACAGAACTCTACGTAGCCAGATTTTCATTTTCAGAATACATTGTGTAACAAAGAACATTTGTTTGTACTTCTTAAATATAATTTCTTAATGTGTGACTTTTAGGACTAGGTAGTCCGGAACCTAGAAAGATTACACACTTATAGAACATACCGTGGATCAGAAGCTTACTTAGACGGATATTTGGTACTCAAAACACGAGAAGCTGCAAAGCTCATTTCTAGAATTTTTTTAATACATCTTTCTAATGCTGATTTCATTCAGTTGTACAGGGTGGCGCAGAACTAATGTAAACAATTTATAATTTATTAATTAGGTTAATTTTTAATATTTCCTTTTCAGAGTAATTTAAAGTGAACCCTTTCAATTACGAGTAATTATAGAGAGTTTCACTAAGGAGCAACGTGCGAAAGTGATCGAATTCTTTTTTACAAATCAGCAGTCAATTGTTGGAACTGAATGTGCATATCGATATCATTTTAATACTGCAAACTGTCCACCGCGATTAATTCAATATTTTCAAATACAAGGATCAGTTACGGACTTGTTTCGAAGCGAAAGACAGCGAATAATTCAAATTGCAACCACGATTGAACGGATGAAGGATAGTGTTGCTGAAAATTCTACAACATCCACCAGGAGATGTTCATCACAGCTTGGGTTGTCCAGAAAATCACTGTAAAGAATTATAAAAGATCTGCACCTTTTTTTCCATATAAAATTCAATTGGTTCAAGAATTGAATCCATTGGATCCACAAAAGAGCCTTAAATATTCCCGTAGACTCCAAGATATTGTCAGACAGAACAATAATTTTACTCACATATGTACACATCATAAGCAATATAGGCTATTAAGTAAACAGCTTATTTTTTGCGTAGGCGACGGGTTGTTTCAAGAGTCTTGAGTCTCTAAGATTGAGGAAAAGTCAATTTGGTGAAATTGATAAATTAATACAAAAAAAAAACTAATTTTTAACACACAAACATGTTGCTTTCAAAATGTTTCTGAGATCAAAACGAGATACACAGAGATCACCAATGAGCTCGGTAAGAGATCATCCGTAAACACGCCAATAAAACACGGATTTGTTCAAGGGCAGAAGCGAACAGCCTTATGAGCTGCAGATGTTCAAGAGGAGTATAAAAAAGACGTGAGGAACGAAGTCTACCCATCGTCAACCCACCAAACAGTCATTTCTTAAGGCGGGTCCGTTTTGGTGGGTAAACAGATATGTTTGGAAGCTCACACGGAGGTTGTCATGATCGATGGATCCCTGACTGTTGTGATTTACGTTGAAAACATCTTTCACCATAACTTTGTACCCTCGTTAGTTTGGTCTGTGGTGAGAATTCTTTGTTATTGTAAGATAATGTTCAACGCTAGACAGTTGATGGTCGCAGTCTAGACATGAATCCTATAGAACATGTTTGGAATGTGCTGAACAGGTAACTCAGAGCTAATTTAAACCATGCAGAGACGAATCGAAAACTGTAATAATGTCTGCTTGAGTGAAAATTCCTTAGCAGGAGACCAAAAATCCCACTCAGAGCACGCCAAACTACAACAAACTTTTCGAAAATTGCAATTTTTCATGTCAGAAATGATTTTTTTTTTCTTAATTTCTAAATTTTACCAAAGTTACCAGCTGCTTTACCCTGTTTTTGAAACGTTTAATCCCCTGAAACAAAATTTGTTTGGATCAGCTGTCATTCAAACTTCTCAGAAGGAACATGCTGCCTAATTATAAATAGGCCTAAAACTAACACTTCTTTCGACACTTTCGTTGCCGGGGAGTATAGGAATGTTATATACAGGGTGTGTCAGTAACTATAGTCCAAACAATTTACGTATCTAGTTCAGGAAGCTAAATAAATTTCATGAAACTGAGAGTATACACTTGTGTATCTAATACAAAAAATACCTCTAACTCCAGTGATTCTTGTCAGAAATTGATATGTGGAGTCTCATTTGAAAGGTCATAAGTAACCCTTTCTTGGAAACTTTAATTCATTTTTATCATCATGTTTTCTTTATAGTTTATTAAAAAAATTTAAATTTAAAATTATTGAAAAAAAAAGAAAAGTCAATTTTAGTCCAAAATTATTGCTCTATCTGAGAGAGAGAGAAAGAAAGATTGGTGTAGTGGGTTTGAAACTCAGGTGGTATTAAGTTTCAATAAACTCCAAGGGTGGTGTCCAGATAATTGGGGAGCATTTTTTGTTTTGTTGTTATTGTCGTTACTTATGATTCACAGAATTTTTTTTTTTTTTTTGAGTCAAGTTGCATTTTCAGCCATATGACTGACAGTGTTATGCCTTCACAGTAGAGTTGACATGAGCTTCGCGATTGGTCGACTTTTTCATTTATTTCATGTGAAATAAATAGATGATTCTTTACATCAGGATTTGAACCGTGAGCCTGCAGCGTAACAAGCGATTATGTTACCACTACACCACGGCCACATAAAAAAAAAAAAATGCTGCCAGTAGTGTAGTCAGAAGCATTCTCAGGAAGATCTCAAGTCGAACTCAGTGATAGTGATATGATCGTAGATAGTTTCGTCTAAAAATTCGCAAAAATCCGAAGGCGGGTGGGTAAGATATGAAGCTCGTAGTTCCAAAAATATTTAAATCATCGTTGTTAGCCGTCTAACTCAAGAACGTAGAAGTTTGTACTGAGACGATAGCTAGTTACCCCACATAAAAATTATCAAAATCGTATAAAGTGGGGTTTAGATAAGAAATTTTCGATTTCTTCCTCCCACACACCTAAGAGTAACTTGAAAAGAATTTTGACGAAATTTGGGTTTTGAATTCGACTGAAAACAATGAAATCGGATATTGTGGGGCGATTTTCAAATCACATGTCATTCATTTTATTCAAAAACTGCTGCCCTGGAAGAGCTTTTATACTTTTCCGGTAACCTTCTGATAATTTCACATACCTACACTCAATTTTTCCAGATTTTTCGCATTCAAAAATAGAGCGGAGGAGGCATGTATTGAGCAATGAAAATAGTTTTCAAAACTCTCTGTTCAACAAACTTTATCCGAAGAAAATATTTTTTACGAAAATAATAAAATCAAAACATCAACCCAAAGGAAGTCTAAAACTAAAGCAGAAAGATTACTGAAATTGTCGATACTTCTATTTATTACCTTCCCCCAGAATAGGATACTTTCTATACCCTATCCAGGGTATATTAGTTTTGATATTTTGTTCATAACATAGAGAAATAATAACAGTTGACCCCCAAAAGTGTATATATTTGCGATCGGCATCAAAAGTTATGTCAATCTAACAATGTCCGCCCGCCCGTATTTTTTTTTTTTTTTTTTTATAATTTGCACGTGTGAAAGGGGTTATGAATACCCTTATACTAATTTTTTAGGACACGGGCGTTTTGAGGAAAAGGGAAGAGACAGAGAGAAGGACAGATTGGTGTAGTTGGTTTGAAACTCAGCTGGTATTAAGTTTCAGTGGACTCCGAGAGTGGCTGTCCAGATAACTGGGGAGCTTATTTGTTTTTGCTTTTGTCGTTGCTCATGATTCACAGTATTTTTTTCCGTCCTCCTGATGTCATCATCACGATCAAGTTGCATTTTAGCCATATGACCGCCCTACTCCAGTGTTATGCCTTAGCAGTAGAGTTGACCTAAGCTCTCGCAATTGATCGACTTTTAATTTCTTTCATGCGAAATAAATAGATGATTATTGACATCACGATTCGAACCGTAAACCTGTAGCGTGACAAGCGATGATGTTACCACTACACCACGGCCACCCTCATACTATGTATGTCACCACTTTTTGGGTCTTAGATTTTGAGCTAGGAGCATTCAATTTGGCATATAATCTTTCTACAACCCGAAGTAGTACAAGTCTAAGAAATTTGGAGATACGCTACAGCCACGCCAATTTTTAAAAAAATTTCGTCTTTCTCAATATTTTTGCTAAAAACTTAAAAACATTTTCGCCGTAAAATATGTAGACGATGACTTTCTTTACATATATTCCATACATTGTACATAGTCACGCCCACTTTTGCGAACGTGTTCTTAGAAAAAAAAAAAAAAAGCCTATGAGATGCTGGTTAAGTTTTATGGTGAATATTTTATCAGAACCCGTGAACTTTGGTTACAAATTTTGTCAGCCACGCCCAAGTTGTAACAATAGTTTTGTAATAAAATTTCCTAAAAATCGCTGAAATATCCTCTGTGCAGAAAGATATCATTACATCTGTTTAAGAAAAAATTGCAACGCCACGCTCACTATATTAGGGGTGAGTAAGAAGATGGAGGATAGGGTATCATACCATCCGCTCTATACGAATTGTAACTTTCCTGTATTGCTTGTAAATTTAAATAATAAATTTACATAAGCCATACATAACAAATTAACTGATGACCATTGACAGCAAAGCATAGGTGGCACTGTTTGAAATTATTTTCTGTATATTTTCATTTTAATTGAAGTAGTTCGTTACTTTAACCGCGACGGTTTTAGTACGTGGACGAAACCAGGAGTAATAGCTAGTATTTACATATATCTAAAAGTCTTTGACTGGTGTAAGGGTAAAATTAAAAGAAATTATTTTTAAAGACCTCATTTCACAACCAATTCGTCATACTCAGTAGAAAATTTAATTTTAGAAATGCCCTTTTGTGGGATAACCAAGCTATAATTAACTCCATTAATATCTCCACTCGTATCTAATGGTTGGGTCATTCATCATTTACATTCAAGATTTCTATTTTCATTTCTCCATATTTCAATTCCCACAATTACTCACCAAGTTACTGGAACTATTCACTTGAAACCCCATATAAATATTTCGATTTGTTGTCGCAACCTGAATGTACGAGTACGAGTAGGACTTGGTGACTCCCCAAACCCAAACCATATACAGACATTCTCCCACTCATACACATTGAATAGATATATTTTAATGATAACATCAACAGTGGGTTTGCCAGAGACAAATGATTACACGAAATAGAATAACATCAGAATATCACTATCAATCTTCGTTAAATTGGGCACTATTACTTCAAGGCAAGTATTGTAGGTAGTTATCACAATTTTAGCTGTAGCTTAGTTTTGTTTTATAGAAGAATAGATACATTTGATCCTCTTAAGCAAAACGATTTATAACGATTTGTAATGGATGCATAAAGGGGAGAGAAAATCACCTTGTGTAAGTAATCATTTCAAAAGTATCCTTTAGAGGAGTAAAATCGATACACATTTTCAAAACTGATGAATTATTTATTCATCATACACAGGACTATTTGTCAGCTGTTTGTGAACCGGGCTCATTGTGCTGCAGAACACACATGGCATTTGAATAATTGAGATGGAGTAGAAACTTTTCATTGTACTCGTAACTATAAGTTACAAAGTAATTACTAGCTTTTGATGTGAGAATTCATGTCAGAGCAAAAATCAATGTAAGTATTGGAGCTTAAAGTTTCTTCTTTTTTTTTTAATGTTAATTAATAATGAAGATAATTTAGCATAAAGAGGCATGTTTGTGGTATTTTTGGTTTTCGTAAGCACAGTGCTGGTGCTTGGCAACATTTTGCGGTGGAATATCTTACATTCGATTGCTAGCCTTCTGGCAGGTTTGTTGTGGTTAGATATTTATACTGAAAGACCATAGAAAAGAAAGAATATCTGCATACACTTATTAACAGTATTATGTGAAAATTTACGATTTTTTTTTTCTAAAACAGGGGCTCTAGCTTCATTGTCTGATAAAGCAGGGGTCCAACATTAACCTGTAGTTATACGAGATTTCATGTTTATTTAACTTGGAACTATTTTCATAAAATCAGCACAAATTTCAACAATTCTACTTGTACATTTAATCGAACGCAAAGTATTCTATGCACACATTGAAAACATGTGTTCTACAGTGTCCAACAGTTTTCTTGTAAGCTAGAAATAACCTCGAAAGAGTAAAACTTTCAAAGTGACTTTTCCAATCAAATAACCACATAGAAAAATTATTCTAGCCTTGTGATAATTTTACTTGTTATCTACCTATGTTCCAAAGAGTAAAACGCTTCGACATTTAATTGAATGAACTGATCTGCATTCGAAGCATGTCGCTTATTGCGGGTGAAATTTTGAAGGGGAGGAATGCAACTGGCTATTTCGCTGAAGCATTTTTTACAAAAAAAAAGATAAAACAGGGAGAGACAGGAGACATTTCTCCGATGTTCACGTGAATGAATGAAATTCACAATATCTCTATCGCCTATAAGCTTTAAAGTGCTATTCTGTACGATGCTTAGAATGCGCAGAATGGTCTTGGGTGCACCAGACTAGATATGGGCGTTGTATTCCAGCTTCGAGCGGATGAATGCCTTATAAATTGAGGCCAGATCAGACTGGGTAAAATATTTCTTGAACCGTTTAAGAAATCCTAGACATTTTGCAGCATTTTTGGCGACCTCGAATATGTGATCATTCCATCGAAGACATACCGAGTCTTTTGGTATGCAATTACCATTCATGGATAATGGTTGAGGGTTTTAGTTTCGCTTAAGAGACATTGTGTTTTGGAAGCATTAAATTCCACTCTGTTGGTTGAATTCCATTTGATTATGCTGTCCAAGTCGGAACTCAATGTGTTTAACATACGTTGCCGTTCCTCTTCTACGGCCGAAGAGCAAGGACGTGAGTTACGGAACGAATATGAAAAACTGAGAGTACTGACATCAGCGAAGGAATGGATTGGATTAGAAGTTGCAGACAAGAGATCATTTATAAAAATAAGAAAGAGAGTCGGAGACAAAACAGAGCCTTGGGGAACACCAGCATTTATTTGGTGAATTGAAGACTTGAAGCCGTCCAAAAAACTTTCATGTTTTTATAAGTTTTTCGAAAACCTACACACTGTAGGGTGACCAGATAAGAACGATAGGAAAAGAAATTTATATAAAATAACAACGGTGTGAGATATCAAATTGACCCTGGCTTTATTTTGAAGCTACATTTATGCCATTATATATGGAATAGTACATCATTTAAATGGCCACCTCGGTCCAATATGTGCGGCATTATTCCGGCAATAGCATCTTGGCTTGTTAGCGTAGACTAAGGACTTAACGTAGCCCCAGCGAAAATAATTATTGGGGGGTGTTAAGTCGAATGATCGCAACTGCCAATTGATGAACGCTCGCCGTGAGATGACCAGTCGCCTAATTTCTCCTTCACCACTTCGAGCGTTCCGTCGCTTGTATAGCATGTAGCGCCATCTTGTTGGAACCACCACAGCTCGGATATATCGATGTTGTCGAGCTCTGGCCACAGAAAGTCAGTTAACATTGCTCTATACCGAGGACCGGAGTCTCCTTCCTCATTTCGAAAGATGATACCGCCGTGCCATAAACAGCACCAAAAACTCAATCTTGATGATTTTTTGACCAAAATCCGGATCTCCGGCCAACATTTCCAGCGCTCAGTCAGCGAACTCATGGCGTCGTTTATGGTCGCCCGGTTTCAATTCTTGCATCAGCACAATCTTTTACGAATGTAGGTCCAAATCCAACCGCAAAATAAGCCTGGTTGACTCTCTGGCGATGCCCAATTCAGCTGATCGGCGCCGAATCGAAATTTCTGGGTCTTCTTTGATACTGGCCGCTACGGCTGCTATGTTTTCTTCAGGTCGCACCGATCTCTGTCTGGTTGGTGGCTTAAAGTCCAAAAGAGTGTACTCACGCTCAAACTTTTCCACGGTGCGACGAATTGACCTGACTACGAAATTCACGTTACGTATTTACAAATGAGCCGGAATTTCCATAATAATATTTTTTAATAATTTTCGTACGTTTAGCAAACCTTATTGAATATTTTGACAGCTGGATGTCATTTGTAACTTTGACAGCTGCTAAAACATAACAAATGTTTTCAGTTTTTCATATACCTTCCCTAACTCACGTCCTTGCTCTTTGGCCGTAGAAGAGGAACGGTAACGTATGTTAAACACATTAAATTCCAACCTGGACAGCATAATCAAATGGGGTTCAACCATCAGAGTCGAATTTGATGCTTCCAAAACACAATGCTGTCTTCTGTCTCTTAAGCGAAACCAAAACCCTCAACCATTATCCATGGATGGTACTTGCATCATTGAAACCAAAAGACTCAGAATGTGTATTAATAACCATCTACGATGGAATGATCACATATTCGAGGTCGCCAAAAGTGCTGCAAAAAGTCTAGGATTCCTTAAACGGTGCAAGAAATATTTTACCCCGTCTGATCTGGCCTCAATTTATAAGGCATTCATCTGCCCAAAGCTGAAATATAACGCCCATATCTGGTCCGGGGCACCCAAGACCGTTTTGCACATACCAGACAGGGTACAAAGTCGCGCGATAAAATGCCTTAAAACTTATAGGTGATAGAGACATTGTGAATTCTATACATTCACTTGAACATCGGAGACTCATGTCTCTCCCTGTTTTATCGTTTTTTTCTATAAAAAATGCTCCACCGGCAATACGCGACATGCTTTCGAATGCGCATCAGTTCACCCTTAAGCCCAACTTCAGTCACACTGTCAAATATAGGGATTCATTTCAGGCTCTGTATTTCCCCATTACTACAACCTTCAAATATTCAAAGCCAACGTGCACAGGCTCCTCCTCTTCCTAACACCCGTGCCTTGAAACAGTTTAAGGGTATTCATATCCCCTTCGGCGTGCGCAGATTATAAAAAAAAAAAAAAAAAAATAAAGCTCAACATAGAAGTATAAAATCCAACTTGCTAGCTGCATCCATTTCGATTTTAATTACTACAAATCGTAACATTTAAATTTAGCACTCAGCTCTAAATTTGAGATTTGTATACAAGTTGTATCTATTTTTTGGTATAATTGTTGTCAACACATTTTGTATTCATACTGTGGAATAATTTTGTACGATTAGTTTGAATACATGTTTTGTTAAAAAGAAAAATACAACAGCACCCAGGCATGATTGCAAGTCCTAAAAAAATAAAATGAACAAGAAATATATGCTCAACTGAAACCTATGCCATTGTACTTTGAAATGACACTAAATGGGACCGTAGGGAAATACATTTAATTGAAATTGTTTGCATTGGATATGTTAGTAATTTTACATTAATTTGATGTAGAACAAGTACTTATTCAAGAGTCGGTCGTTTTTCATATGTTAATGGTTTACGTAAAAGGGATAGTGAAAGTGCTCTTCTGTTATTAATAAGTGGTGTGTAATGGTCCTTGGAATTCAAATTTACTTCCATAGATTAAATCGAGCTCATAGGCTGCCAAAATAAATTGAACTGATTTGAATTGTCATGGTGATAAATTTCAAATTGATAACTATCTATTGCTCTTCACCGTCGTTTTATAGTGTACTTAAGCATGCATTCACCTGGCTGTCCCTTCAAAATTTAGTCAATTAATATTGTGATGTTTACTCTGTAAAATACTTGATTTGAAATTTTCATAAAACTAAGTTTCTTCCTATAAAATTCACCCATACTCGTATATCCGTACAATTTTATAGCGTGATAATATCTCTTCTAAACCATTGAAATCCAAAATAGCGTAACTAACAAGCCTCTATAAATAGAAAAGGTTTAACTCATTAATTTTAGACTCATTCGAATCGACACGAGGCCAAATTCGAAGAAAATTGTGGTGGATGGTTCTGAATTATTTCAGTTTGTTGCTTTGGGTAATTTCACGTTATGCCGGTGAGGGTAATTTCGTTAAGTTTCTGCAGTTAACATTTATTATATATTTTCTTAAGTATGTGTATACATACATATGTATGTCTACATTAAATTTTTGTGGAAATACATGGTAGAAATATTAAATATCTATTCCTGGATGTTAAATGATTCCAGGATATGACATTCGCTGTGGGATTAAATTAGCTTTCAAACAGAGCTGAATTCTTGAAAGCGAAATGAACGTGCACAACTAATTCAGTTAGAGATACTCGTACATATGTACAAAAATAAATTCTTTTTCACTTTTTTGTGAAGATGCGGTATTTTGAACTATACTTAGGTTAACGTAGATACCCGTAAATTATGCTACTTTCATGAAAATTGTCTCTGCCACCTTAATAACTTATCCGTTACTAATTAAGGTTATGTTTTCAAATTTACACATTTTTGACAATATACTATCAGATAGTTCTTCATTGTCCTATTAATAGTATTTTCCTTAGGTTATATTACAAAGGCTGTGCAGTGACACAGAAAATCGTTTATATTCTCATGAAATATTTCGCCACCGCATGCTCTGCATAGACAATCGTCGTATAATCGAACATGATTGACCAGTGAAGTGGGTATTCGTTACGGCTTTGACAGCCATTTCCTGTAAGATTTTGCCTGTTTTGGCTTCCTTTATGTTTAACAGGTTGTCAATCAAATTTATCTGGTATTTACTTCCGTCGTTATCTGCAGTAATTTCTACAGAGTGGAGGCTTGTTCTGGCAGAGTTTAAACTTGTACTGAGTTTGAGTATTTCGCCATTGCACTTGACAAGCTTTGATTTGCAGAAATAGTTTTTTTTTTATAAATGCGTGACTGTAAATAGAAATCATAATCAAAGGATTTCTTAGCTAAATTGGGGATAAGTTAACGGCTTTAATCCCTGTTAGAACTTCTCGAAAAATGATCCGGTGGTGAGAAAATATAACTGAGCTACGTAGTTCTTGAATCAGAGGACATTTTTTTTTTTTTTAATTTGAACGTGTGAAAGGGGTTATGAATACCCTTATACTAATTTTAGGACACGGGCGTTTTTTTTTTGGTGTAGTTGGTTTGAAACTCAGCTGGTATTAAGTTTCAGTGAACTCCAAGGGTGGCTGTCCAGATAACTGGGGAGTATTTTTTTTTTTTATTGTCGTTGCTTATGATTCACAGTATATTTTCCGACCTCCTCCGATCAAGTTGCATTTTAGCCATATGACCAACCTACTGCCAGTTTTATGCCTTCGCAGTAGATTTGACATAAGCTTTCACAATTGATCGACTTTTTTATTTATTTCATGCGAAATAAATAGATGATTATTGACATCAGGATTCGAACCGTGAACCTGCAGCGTGACAAGCGATGATGTTACCACTACACCACATCAATGATGCTTCTGAAAACTACTCTATTTGGAGCTTCCCTATAAATGTCGCTCTATGAATGCGATCTTTGTAATTCGCCGTCTATAATTCTGCGCCAAGATTTAGCATTCACGCCCGATCTTTGACTCCTTTCTGGATTAAAACGAATGGCTTGTCTTACGGTGTTGTTTCTTGGATGACGAAGGGTATGACCAATCTAACTCCACTTCAGATTTTTAAATTCTACAACCGCATTACTTTGCTCCGTACACCTAAAGATCTCTCATATACTCGTACGAACATGTTCCCGCCACCAAATTCTATTCGATTATATCATTTATTGGTGGATACATGATCATCTAACTGAATGCCCCACGTAGAAATTTGCATTACCACAGAAGCATGCAGCAACAATTATATGACTTTTTATCATCTTTTATAGTTTCAGACTTGTCGCCTACGAGTAATAGCCCTTGGGAGCCTTTTACCCCAGTTGTACATTTATTTATTCATTTATTCATTTACTCATTCAAATTATAAAAATTGTACATGACACTCGAAGATATGATTATCTTATAATTAAGAATGTAAATTATAACCAACATTGTTAATGAATTTTAAATAAAGCATTTCTGTTAAGTACTCAGAACACCCATTGTGAATTATATCATGGAGTTGTAAAATATTCCTAAATTTACAATAATCATCTATATTCATTCCCAATAGTGAAACTTTAAGATGAGCAACACTGGTATGTCTTGAAATATTATAAATGAATCTTATCTATTAAAATCTACGTTTATTTTACGATTGCGTTTGTAATCCAGGCGAGGATATACAGAACAATTAAACCTGAAAAGTGGCATAATTAGACTCTTTCTTAAGTGTTTTTTTTTCATATTGGGGTAGCAGATGAGATGATTATCTCAAAACTATCGGGGAGAATTCTAGAGGATTAACATTAATTCTAGAACATATCATGGCTAGAGTCTTTGATGGGTTAATTTTTAGTGTATTTAAGTCAGACCATAGTTGTATACTTTGTAAACCTCCATTAAACCAATTCGACGAGAGATATAAACTAAAACATGGTCAGCGTATTGTGGACGTTTTTCGCGCAGTTGACGTCAATAACGTTCCCCAGTGATGGTTTCGTTGGTTCATAATAATGATACCAACCTGGTCCCACCAAATACACAGCATAATCTTCGCAGCGTAAATATTCGGCCAAGCCGACGACTTAGAAGCATGACCGAGCAGTCCCCATGACTTTCTTGTCTTTGGGTTGCTATAATGAATTCATTTTTCATCACCCGTAACGATGCGATGGAGAAAACCCTTCCATTTTTGCCTGTGGAGCAGTTGTTCACAGGCGAAAAAACGACGCTCAACGTCCCTTGGCTTCAAATCATAAGGAACCCAAGTTCCTTGTTTTTGAATCATTCCAAACGCATGCAATCGCTTGGAAATGGCTTGACGGGTAACTCCTAATGCTGAAGCAAGCTGTTCTTGCATTTGGCACCGATCCTCATCGAGCAATGCCTCCAATTCAGCGTATTCGAAGAATTTTGACCTTCCTTCACGCGGACGGTCGTCAACATCGAAATCACCGTCTTTGAAGCGACGGAACCAATCACGGCACGTTGTTTTACTTAGAGCAGCATCTCCGTAAACTTTTTAGAACCCTCGATGCACTTCAGACGCCGTTTTCTTCGAATGAAAGAAGAAAATCAACACTTCCCGCAAATGACGATTATTTGGCACAAAATCAGACATTTTCACACCACCAAAAGTATATGACGCCAAAACAAAATCACTAATGTGTCAAAACAGTTTGTTTACCATATGTCTAAGCTCGGTTCATGACGTTTTGGATATGTCTAAATCAACCAGCACTTACGACTGGAGTCATCTATTGACGAACAGCGAGAACCTAGTTGCACATCTAATACATAGAGAATAACAGGAGTCCCAGTACAGAACCCTGTGGAACACCAGAGTTAACAACGGATGGATTGTTGTAAATAAAGTTGTAGTGCAGAGGTTGCTGGAGTGCTTGGTGGTGCCCTACTGTTCACCTTGATTATCAAATCCGATGAAACAGACCAGTTTTTTTCAGTCTTTTCAAAACTACAACCCCCCCTATGAACATGAAAATCAAATCTGTCCCGTGGTAAACCCTCTTTCAAATTCTTAAAGAAAAAAAATTTAAATAACTTATCATACAATGGATGTTATTCCTCACATCCCTAACATTGCTGTGGGTTTGCAAAATTTTAACGATTAGCTGTTGAGTTAATGGTTGGCGTAGTGTTTAGGTATTTGCGTACTGAGTGAGCTTGAGGATCTCAAAGTCCATGATTAGAATTCGACATGTGCTAGACTGTCATCTTGATATACAATTAGTATTTTTCCGAAATTAGTACTTCAGTCAAAGTCACTATGAAAACTTTAGGATTGTATGACTTCCGGTATACAAGAAAAAATTGTCAAGTCGATAACGCATTAGTGCTCTAGACCGCGACAAAGAGTTTTGGGAACAGTTACTCGTTAGGATTTTTAAGATGGTTTTGTGCAAAGCATATAGAGCACGTATTCTCGCTCTTCGTGGAGAACATTTTTTAAATAGGCGAATTGCAGACGTTGTGGGATGCCACGAAAGCACTGTGAGATGGCTTTTGAAGAAATTAAGCTCAACGGGCAGTACGGAGAAGCGGAAGACAAGATCGAATTTTGGAGCGCATGTTTCTCAAAAACCGATTCGCAACTGCCAAGGAATTAAGAAAAGACTTGAACGAGAGATAATCAGCACGCGGAGTATTTAACGCCGGCTAAATAAAGTGAGTCTTAAAGCCCGTAGACCTGCAAAAAAGCCGCTTCTCTCTGCAGTAATGAAGAAAAAAATATTGATCTGGGCCAAACAGCACCGGGGGAAATGTTAGGTATATGTTATGGTTTGGGGATACATGACAAATTGGGGTCTTGGTCGTATTTTGCTTTTGGACGGTTCCGTAAATGCAGCGAAAGACATCATTGCTGGTGGTGTTATTCCTATAATAGAGGAGTTATGCTGCTACATCTCAAATCCCATACTTCAGGATGATTCTGCTCTCCGTATTTTGAATGGGCAAATCACATCGCTGAGTGCTCTGCTGATCACAGAATACTCAATGATTTATATTTTTTGACAAGTGTTGCTCGGCAGCTGAAATATACTGAACTGAACTAAACTAAAATTGCTGAGCGAGGTAGAATGTAGCTTTGCATTTTAGTGTAACACTGCGTCTGATAAAACAGAGAAAAAGTGTGTTATGGCTTTGTTATTCTGTTACTGTTATAGCCTGCTATATATTTCTATCCCTTATTAGCCGAAAAGGTTTATCTTGTATTCTATTTAATAAATACAGTGTGTTCTTATGAGTAACAGACTACATAGATATGCGGCCTAGGACGAATGAGAACTTTGTATATTGCAGCCTGAACACTATGCGTAAAGTATTTGTTCGGCGTTTTAGCGACATCGAATGTACGAGTATCTTCATTAAAACGAAGGTGTTTACTAATAAACATGCCGAGCGGAGAATGAAAAATCGTTTGGCTTCGGAAATAAATCTGCTAAATGGAGAATTCAACATAGGTAGAGTTACAGCTCAATTTATAAATCTGCAAAAATAGAGAGCTATCAAGAAAAAAACGTACAGAAAAGTTACAATTCGTGTAGAACGGATCGTATGATACCCTATCTTCCATCTTTTCCCTCTTTGAACGTGACGTTGCAAAATTTGTAAAACAGATGTAATGATATACAGAGGATATTTCCTCGATTTTTAACAAATTTTATCTCAAAATTAGCAGAAAGTAGGCGTGTCTCATAAAGTTTGTAATCGAAGTTCACGGACTCTGATGAGATATTCACAATAAGACTTAACCATTACCGTAAATAGCTTTGAAACAAATGTACTCGTATGTTCTGTTTTTAAAAAATTCTCCAAAATATGGGCGTAACCAAGTACAATGCATGGACAACATGTAGAAAAAGTCGCGTCTATATATTTTACGTCGACAACATTTTTCAGTTTCCAGCAAAAATATCGAGAAAATTTTTTTTTTCTTTTTGAAAAGTGGGCTTGTCCACTGGCGGATTTAAAAAATGTTTACAATTGTACTGCTTTGGTTGAAGACCTAAGAAGTGGTGACAGACGGATGGACAGACATGGCTGATGCTGATCACAAATATACATTACTGTAACATAATGTAGCATAATGCAACAAATTCCGAAGTCTCTTTTCATTCTGGCATAATTTCGTTCCGAAGTGTCTTTTCAATCGAGGTTCGTGTCTGCAGTTCGTGTCCACGATAAGAGACGGATAATATCTAAGACAACGTCACGGAATTAAGAGAGAATTATAACCGCAAGAAATTATTGTCATCTTGGAATTATTACATCAGAATTTTCTTGTTCCAGTGGTCGAAGAATTTGCTAGAAGTTTCTGGCTATCAGAAATGCTGCTATATAAGGACAGATGGCGATCGAGGCAAGGCAGTTGGTTTTGAACCGCACGAGGAGATTGGAAAAGTGATAACAGCCGAAGTGGTAATTTTGTGATAAATTGAAAGTTGAGAGTTAACAAGAAGAAGTAATTAGTTTGGATTTGTGAATTAAGTAATTGAAAGGAGATAAAGTGATTTGAGAAGAAAGAGACCTTGTAAGGAAGGAGTTTGCGAAGAATAGTATAGTGTGAACTTGAATTGTTCTATAGACTAGAAAATAAAGAAATAATTTCACAGAATATCGTTTTATCTACTCGAGCCGTAGCTCGCATATTACATTACATTTATTTTGTTGGGGTCAATTGTTATTATTTCTCTATGTTACAATTTTTGTAGCAATAAACAGGCTCCACTCATTATTAAAAATTGTATCTGTGTTTGTACTAAATTTATAATGTCTGTATAAAAATTAATGATTGGTTGTTTTTCTGCTCGCAGCCCTCTAGGAATTGTTTCGAAATCTCCCCGGGACTAGGTACTTTGAAAACACTACAGCTACGTAAATTACTAAAATTAATAAATTAATTTTCTCAAAAGTAGCTACCTAAGTGTTTATCTTTCCGCCTAGAACTTGAATTTTCCTCTCACTTGTCTGCAGCTTACTGTATCCTAATCCTACTCATGAGTACCTAGGTCCGCGAAGAAATGCCCTAAGAAAGAAATAAATTATGAGATAATTTTAAAGACGACTGCTCTTAACAAATTGAACGCAATAAAGCTGCCCATACCAATCCCTATGGTAAATAATATAATAACTAAGCCAGAGCGGTGTACTCGTACGTAGGCAAATCAGGCAAATCAAGTGGGAGTAAACATACATTTAAGACTGTACTGGTTGTTAAAAGGTTGTCATGGAAGATAACTTCCGTAAATATGCTTGATTACTTCCCTTCAAAAAAAAAATAAAAAAAAAATAAAAGAAATCAATTCTTCCCTACGGAAATACCACTGAAGACAAAAAAGAAAATAAACCTATGATTTGAGGGACTGTTAGTATCTTTGAAATTCACAGATCATGGGATATCTTAACGCTACTAAGTTTCCTCAAGCGTTCTGTTTGTATTCGGTTGTATTCAAAAGCGAAAAAAGAAAACTTAATATAAACATTTGAGGGTTGTCGTCGCACCATGCTTATTCCTATTCCCTAACAAACAAAAATGTATACAAACCTCTCCTCAATGGTGGGAAAGAAGTCAAAAAGATAAAATTGTCGTAACTTTCTACCCCACGTACCTACTTAAGTTTTCCAAAAAAAAAAAAAAAAAAAACCATAGAAGGAGCGGAAGGTAGGAAGAGAAAAAAAAAACTTGAATATACATTTATCTATCTAACATACAGACACTCATGCATACAGCACATCCTGATGATATCCTTATTCAACAATTACAACGAATGGCAATGTTTATTTTTGCTATTCTTTTTTTTCTTCTTCTGTTACTGGAATAACTAGGATTGTACACACATGTATGTAAGAGTATATGTGTGTATACGACTTCCTTCAATTATCCTTAATTTGGCTTTCTAATGACTTTGCCGTTTCTGACTGACTAGAGTGCGAGGTAAATGTGTATGTACTGTATGCGGTGGATGATGTGGGAATGCTTAAGGATATATCTGCCTATTTTATCTGTGTGAAAATTTTGAAGAGATATCACAGTTAAGTTGACGTTTACCCTAGGGAAAAATTCTCTCTTACAAAAAGAGATATGTTTCTCGTTTTCGTTATTTCACTTTTATTACACGACATTATTTCTCTGCATAAATAGCTTTTGTATTTTGTTTGGAGTTTTGCGTCCTTTGTTGCATTTTGCTCTTGAGGGGTTTACGAGTACGAATAACTTGTCATGTAACTTGTTGACAAATTTTAGCAATTTAAATGCAGTAGAAATAACTGAAATTTTATATTTTCATTACTCGTATATTATATGTAGAAACAGTAGCATATCACATTAGGTAGGTCACCACGGCAAAAGGAGTCTTTCTTAAGGTTAGCACCGATGCTAAGGCTCAACTCAATAAAAGACAGCTGATGAACACTTTAGGGACACGTCTTTTCGCTATTCACATACGGTAGACAGTTTTGGTAAACTGTTCTTTTTACTTTTGATGGTTTAAACATACTTGCCTGAAATCAATCCAACTGAAGTTGGGTTTTTAAAACTTTGATTACCTAAATTTAAAACTAAATGGTCTCTTAAATTTAAACTTTTATTAACACAAACGAAAGGTGGCCACAGTGTAGTGGCCGAACTGTGCAGGTTCGAGCCCGAACGGGGGACAGCAATCATAGCCGCCCGAACATAAAAATGAAACGAATAAAATTCAAGTTTCTCCAACCACTACACCAAGAAGGAGTTGCCGCCTGGTAGTATAATGGACACAACAAAATGGAGTCTGAGTGCTCCGGGATATGGAAATTTCCTTTTTAAACTTTTTAGTTTAGAAATGCTAAGCAAGGATGGTAGCACAATAATTCCTCTATATATCCGACACGCATTCCCTTTTTTTAGTATTTTGACTGTGGTGTAGTTACAACTTTTTTGCCTGTGAACTGGGAGGTTATTTGTTCATGTCCCAACCACACACGCATGTTATACTACACACACATGTTATACTATCAATGAAATACAGAAAATAAAACTAGATTACATATGCCAATGCAAATAAAATGCACGACTGGGTCGCACGTACTTGCACCTATTTGGTGTTCAATTTGAAATCACGTAAATGTGAAATTTAGACGAAATTGTTAAAAAGTTTTTTTTTTTTTTAAATGCACACATATTTTACACATTTTCAAAACTTGAAATCCATGTCCTTGCGTACATATATTTAAACATTTGTGTCGTATCCGAATAATAACCGATTTTCAAAGTTTGTTTGCCATTTAGTAATACATTTCCACCCTAGGTTAGGTTAGGTTGAGGTGGCTATCGGCTAAAAGCCAATACACATAGACCAATACACTAGGTCCATTGTAATATCAATGGGTGGGATTTTATATTTCGTTGAGAAGAGGACAAGTTCGGTTCGGTTCTTCCATTGTAAGTCAATCTCTTCCCCTAACCAGCACGGATTTCTTAAGGGAAGGTCAACAACTACTAACTTACCGGAATTCGTATCTACGACTCTGTGTGCATTAGAGGAGGGCAAAGAAGTTGATGTAATTGCCACAGATTTTAATAAGACCTTCGATAAAATCTCGCACAGAATCATTCTTTTTAAACTGAGTTTCATTGGGTGGATTAAATCCTACCTTGAGGAACGCCAATACGAAATACTATTTAGATCGGCTGTATCCGACCCCATTAAAGCCACTTCCGGGGTCCCTCAAGGTAGCCATCTTGGTCCCCTGATTTTCATTTTGTCAATTAACTACGTTGACTTCATCATCAAAGACTCTTATCTATCCATCTACGCTGATGTCATGAAAATCTTCAGGCACATATTAAACCCCGCCGACTCTTGCCCACTTCAAGCTGACTTGAACAACTTTTCAACCTGGTGTCAAACAAATTTTCTTGAGCTCAACGTCAACAAATGTCAAGCTATTACATATTCCCGAAAGCGTCTTCCAGCCCCTAGATCCTATTTCGTCTCTGACGAGCTCGTCCCTTCTGTAACTTTATTACGCGATTTGGGTGTTATCTGCGGCAGAGAACTAAATGTCCGTTGCCATATTGACAACATTATTAGCAGAGCCAACTCTGCGCTCGGTTTCGTAAAACGTTGGTCTAAAGAATTCTCGAACCCCTACGTCACGAAATCTCTCTACTTCACATTTGTTCGGCCAATCCTCGAATATGCTAGCCAAGTATGGTCCCCCTATCATGATACCCATTCCCTTCGAATAGAGGCTGTTCAACGCAGGTTCATCCGTTTTGCTCTTCGCGGTCTTCCTTGGTCTGACAGGCATAACTTACCCCCCTATGAGAATCGTTTGAAATTAATTAACGTACAGCCATTTGAAATACGTCGAGAAATTGCTGACATACTCTTTGTACATCAGCTGTTAGCAGGAAACATCGACTGCCCTAATCTGCTCCAAATGATCTCCCTTAACACTAACCCACGCCTCCTGAGGTCTGTACCCATCTTCCGTCTCAATTTCATCGCACCAATTATGGTTGTAACGAGCCAATGTCTAGAATGCTACGTTTGACCAACGGCGCGCACAGCTCTTTTGATTTTCACTGCAGCAGATTTGCACTTAGAAACGCCCTCCAGAATTCCACTTACACTCCTCCGCCCTAATAACTTTAGTTTTAGTTTTAAGTTTAGTTTTTAAGTACTTAGCCTTAGTCTTAAGTTATGTTTAGTAATAGTCTAGTTTTAGTGTAGTTATTAAGTTCTGCTTGAATTAAGCTAAATATATAAATAAATAAATAAATAAATAAATAAATTAGACCACACCGAGCTGTCCACATAGATAGCTTACTTAAAGCGTTTTGTAGGAGCTCTTTTAAGGTAATGAGGTGTTTATCAGAGACTGCTATAGCAACGTCGTCCGTATAGGCAATAACATCACAACCCTCAGCCTTCAGGATTATCAATAGTTCATTGACCACCAAATTCCAAATAAGTGGGAATAGGACGCCCCCTTTGATGGGTACCCCTGCTGACATATCTTCTAAAAGATGTCGCACCCAGTTCGAAGTTAATAATCCGACTATTAAGCAGTAAATTAATCAGCTCGCCAAGTGTGCTATCTATCTTCAGATTTGACAGTGCTTTGATTATAGTAGATGAGTAGACGTTCTTAAAAGAGCCTTCAATATCTAGAAAAGCTACCATGGTGTACTCCTTATGATACATTGAATATTTGATCTTATTGACTAACGCTGTTTCGACTGATTTACCCTTACAGTATGCACGTTAGGCCGCGGACAGTAGTTGTGTGTCAATACTGTCACGTAAATGGATATCAATAAGTCGTGCTAGTATTTTTAGAAGGAAAGATGATAGACTAATAGGTCTGAGGTCTCTTGCACTGGCGTGTGAATATTTACCAGCTTTGGGTATGAAAACCACATTGACTTCTCTTCATGCGGAATATGGACCAGATCCAGACAGCTCTGAAATTTTTTTAAGAACTGGCAGGATAATGTCGGATGTTATGCCATCTTGTCCAGAGGATTTGTATGGTTTGAAGCTATGTAGCACCCAATGGAGTTTGTCTTGCGCCATCAGACTTGAGAGTTTGGTTTTTTGAGTATTTGACTTTATAGGGTCAATATTGTTGGCAGTTAGGGAATTATTTGGGAAGTGTGTATCAATAAGTAAATTTAACGTATCAACACTAGAAGTTGTCCAAGACCCATCTATTTGAAGGATTTGTCGAGAGGATTTATCGCAGCCTAGACGCATCAGAAGATTCTTCTATTTTACAACAAAACGGTCTCGAAGAATTACATTTGGCTTTCCTCAATTTTTTTTTTAAATGTTTTTAGGGATTCTTTGTACGAGTCCCAGTCTTGTGCTTTTGCCTTTGTTGAAAAGTTTCCTGAAAGTATTTCTAAGTGGTCCTAGATCAGAGATCCACCAGTGTGGTTTTTTCTTCCCCCTAACCTTAACCAAAGGACAAGAGGAATACAATATTTTATTGGGGGCCAAGGTAAGATCCGGGGACTTTAGAGTATCCGAGATAACCAATTTCTTTAAAATTTCCCTATATTTGAGCCAGTTAGTTTTACGGATGTTTCTGTAAATCAATGCGACTAGAGGATCGTCGTTAAGACTAAATTGAAGGTATCGGTGGTCAGAAAAAGAGTGTTCACCAGATACCTTCCAGTTCTTGATCATTTGATTAATATTGTCGGAGGCAAGGGTTATATCTAGAATCTCCTTAAATCACCCTAACTTAAATAAAATCGATCGTAAGCAAAGTGCTGCTAATATTGATGTCAGAATGAAAATTTCGATTTCGCCTTAATCCCTATTTTGACAGTATGACAAGAAAAACATCCCCAAACCATTATGCTTCCGCCCCCATGCTTGATGGTTTTGCTTCTATGCAGAGACTTGTAGGCTGCATTTTATGGACTCCTGACCCGTTTTTTACCATCTGATCCTACCAAATATAGTTTGGATTTATCCAACCAAAGAATATTTCGCCATTTTTTTGTCATTTTCCGCCCCTATCCATTCCAGATGTTCTTTGGGGAATTGCATCGAATTGCACTTGTCTGAGACTTTTTCTCAAGAGATATTGGTATTCAAGTCTTTTTCGCACGATTCGGGAGCAGACTGGCAGGTCCAACTCACATTTTATGTCTGCAGCTGCCTTAAACGGATCCTTCTTGGACAGACGTGTGATTTGGGCACCATCTTTTCGCCATGTTTTTCTTGGCCAACCCGATAGCATGTGGGGATTTGGTGGCTGCAAGACATTAAAGACACAGGTTTTTTGATCTTCCAATCAGCCTGGACACCACCCGATGCAACTTTCCTTCCTAAGTGAGCTTTTGTATTAAAATTCTCTCAGTTTTTAAGCAGTGCACTCCGCGACCCATTCTACCTATGTTTAAATAAACTATCATTGTACTATACGCAGATTTTACTAACAAAGCACCACAGAACGGCAAGATAAGATGAATGTCGAGCAGAATCCCACACTGAAGCTGGGGCAAGTCAGAAAGCAACTCTCGGTACGAGATATCAATGCATCCCTATACGCGATTAGGCAGCGATTAAAAGAAAATAGTGTCTCTTTTGAGAGCACAGTAAAGAAGCTCTTTCTTAGTGAAAAACTCATTCAAAAACGACTTCGGTTTGTTCAGGAGTATGTCGATCTTGATTGAAGCAAAATTATCTTCACAGACGAGTCTTCTTTCTGGTTCTTTAGTCAAATTCAACGTGTTTGCTCAAAAAAGGATGTTAAATTTGTTCAACGCACTGTTACACATTCTGCAAAGGTGCACGTTTACGGGTGCTTCTCGAAACTAGGATTTGGACGTTTGGTCTGATTTACGGAAATTCTAAATGCAAATCGGATGTTGAAATTGTACAAGTTTGGTGTGTTGAAGTCTGTAGAAGAACTTTAAGCGACAAACAATTGGAATTGGGAGCTCCAATAGGATAATAAAAGAGGGAAAAACATCGCAGTAGACTCTATACGCAGTGGAAAGCATCATTACCATATATTGGCCATCACAGTCACCGGATGCCAATCCAATAGTGTGGGCTCTAATGCAGCTTAAGATAGCCGGGAAAAAATTAACAATGAAAATTCAATGTTAAAGGTTTCCAAAAATATTCATATGCATAGGTAAACCTTTTCATAAAATCTTAATAGTTTTCGTTTCATAAAAATACGCATTTTATTTCATGGTCACTTACTTGTATTGAAAACTGCATATGTATGACATTTTAAAATAAAATTGAGCTACTAGAGGTCTGCAGGCACTCATCACGTTTGTAAATGGGAAAACTTAATAATAGTATTTGATATTTATAACAGAGCAACGTAACTATTGCTGACAAACGCTATAGAAGGTTCCTATATATGTGGGTAATTCTGAATAATCCGCTCAACTGTGAAAAATCAAATTAGCTAGATCGACTCTTTCTTTGTTGGAGGAATTATTGGTACATAATAAAATCGTTGGCTTCCAAGCCAAGCTCTCATTCAACTCCTTTTTTTAACACCCATCCCATTCCATCCCACTTATAACATACGCTTCAATTGTATTTATTTGTATCATAAATTTAACCATCGCATTCAACCTACTCGTATACCTACACATTTCCCGGCATTGTTATTAAAATCCATCACGGAAACTCGCTAATCTTAGCCATTCCGTTCAATTGCTACCCTAATTCATCTTTTGTTGGTTGCAAATCTCTAATACACCGTAAGCACTTCGATAACATCCTTAACCTACCTCAGCGCACACATGACCTATCGAATGATTTATTTGCCAAAGCATTCGCCCTCATTCCTCCCATTCGAACGAGGCCGAAATTCACCTCCCCTCTCGAATGCGAATTATTTGTACGCGCGCATAGAATTATTGGGGTGTGTGTAATTCCTCTTGTTCTCGACTTTGATTATGGTGCGTGATGTATTCACACTCATTTTATGATTTCATTCAAACACTCGTTTTGTTGCAAAAATACACTCATCATTTTAAGGACGAAATAAAAAAAAAAACGCGAAAATATATCCGCTTTTATGTTCGTCATCGCACACATAGCGACAGGATGCGGATGAGTGACTACAAATAAAATGCGAATATTGAATTATGAGTTTACTGTTTTCACGATGTGATATAGAGATGGTGGTTATGCAAAATTTCCCGAGTAACAAAACAAAAAAAAAAAAAAAAAAGGATGTATTTATCCGAAGATTCATGGCAAAAAAAGAGTGATGCGCTGTTTGTATTTTGTAGTAAATAAAAAAATTTATTACGATACACATACGAGTATAGTCAGAGTTTCATTTGGGAAAATTTATTTACTTTTGGGTGTACTTATACATGTATGCATTTGGGCCCATACTTTCCACCCATTTATGGTGTATGGCTTAATTAAGTCATATACGGAAGTGTGCCGTGAGAACTTTATTAAGTGTGTTTTATGAGTGTTGGGTGTGAAACTCTTATTTCTGATGGGTTCTAAACTTTTGGGTACTTTTTGTTGACAATTTCGTCGAAATGGCTCTAGGAAACTCATTTTATTGAGATCTTTGGTTGGTATTACGTATATTTAAAGAAGGCGCTTACTAGATTTAAAATTCCAATTACTTAAATCATTGACCTTTTCGAGCACTTATGCGGTCGGATTTCAATAGTCGATAAAATGAGAACAAATGAGAGTGTATAAGTAAAGAGTGTGTTTTTTTAGAGTTTTGTTTTTCCAATTGGCAGTACTTTTTCCAGCGACAGCCATTTTGACAGCTGACAGCTGACAGCTGATTTGTACTCAGTTTGGGTTGCAATTTCACCATGAATAGACTTACTCCAGAACAACGCTTGCAAATTATGTAAATTTATTTCGAAAATCGTGGTTATGTTCGCGAAACTTACCGTGCGCTATGTCCATTTTACGGTCGACATACTCGTAATCATCCATACGAGTAGGTAATTCAAATAACTATGAATTGAGTTTGCTCTTGATCCTCATTTTTATCACAGAATTTTTTTCAGCGATGAGGCTCATTTTTGGTTGAATGGCTACGTCAACAAGCAAAATTGCCGCCATTTGAAGTAAAGAAAATCCACAAGCTATTATTTAGACGTCGTTACATCCACAAAAAGTCACTGTTTAGTGTACTTTATGGGCTGGTGGAATCATTGGCGCATATTTCTTGAAAAGTGATACCGGCCAGAACGTTACAGTCAATGGAGAGCGCTATAGATCTATGATTACTAACTTTTTTTGTTTCTTAATTGAATGGCATTAATATGGAAGAACTGTGGTTTCAATAAGACATCACAACATGCCACACAGTGCGCCACAATCAATGTATTGAAGGAAACATTCGATGAGTGCATAACGTCGATCGTGTGATTTAACACCTTTGGATTATTTTCTGTAGGGATATGTGAAGTCGCTAGTCTACGCCGATAAACCAGAGACGATAGACGACTTGGAAGCCAACATTCGCTGCTTTGTTGCTGATGTACGGCCCCAGCTGCTCGAAAATTGGACTTCCAGATTATGACTTCATTCGAGCCAGCAGCGGCGCCCATTTGTCCGAAATAGTATGACACAAAATTATCTTTCCAATAAAGCCAATACCATTATCAAGAGTTTTCTGTGACGTTATAAACATCATATTTAATTTAACCCCAGGCATAGTGCGACAACAAATCTCTTTCATCTTTCTCGGTCTGCAGCTAGATATTTCAGCTACGGCCACATTTTCCTCTGAGTCACTACCTCTACCAAGACTTTTCATCCCCACGTTGCTCCAACTAGCCGTCCACCCTGAGAATTCCATTCGAAGGACTGCTTCGCGATGTTGTCATTTAGTTTCCTCAGTGTGTGACCAATTCAGCTCTATTTTCGCTGCCATATCTCGACACCCAACACATTCTGACTGGTTTTACGCCACAATTCCTGGTTGGATATAATTTGCGGCCAGCGAATTTTTAGGATGTATCGCACACAACGATTAACGGAAGCCTGTAACTTGCTCGTGATGTTTGCCAAGACATACAAATCACAGATTTAATGTTAGATTCGAAAAGTCTGAACTTAGTACGTAATGAGATTTGACTGGATTTTCAAACTGGAGACAGGATACCAAAGGCAACGCGAGCTTTATTTAGTTTGCTTTTAACGTCTAGGTCCGTTCCGCCATCAGGCAATACAAAACTTCCCAGGTAGTTAAATTATTGGACCTCAATTGGCATCTGCTTCAGAATAATTGGCTGATCTGTGGACCGGTCTGTGAGCCTTATTTTTGTCTTTTTGCCGTTGATCTTTAGACCAACTGAATCTTCATTCGCCTGCAGTGATTGACACATCTCGTAAAGCCTGCTGATGGTACTTGCCAGGAAACAGATATCATCGGAATAATCCAAATGACCTAACCTTTCAAACGGCCTCCATTAGATACCATGTCTCTCAGGTACAACTCGATGGCAGTCAGTACATCGTCTATTGCCCGTAGAAAGAGGATTGGTGACAGAATACCCCAATGCACTCCTAACGAAAGAATCGGAGTGCTCTCCATTGTGCAGAACGAAACTCTGCATTATACTTTAAAATAGAAACTATTCTACAGGACATGCAATTTTCAGACCGCCTACTAAATCAAACCAAAATTGGAGACCACAATTTTGTTTTATATATACAAACTATAATGGAACTATGCATCTCAATATCTTTCAATTTTCTTACTGAATATCTTTCCTTGAAAACAAACAATGACTCAATATAACAATATTAATTAATTGTCTCCTTTTTTCCAGTACTTCACATATGTACATTATGTTAATACTTCACACGGTCAACAGACTAGATATCAAATTTCCTTTTGTGTTTGTGTTACACTCGACTTATCCGAAACAATTAAGAATAGAGTAAACTATTGCTTGATAAACAAAGCAAAAATCGAATGAAATAGCTACGAAAATAGTAGTATTGGAAAAATTCGATACACACTTATATTAATTACTATCAACGGTCCTTAAAGACGGATAAATCTAAGATAAAGCATTTTATTTGTATTTATTTACTATTCTTTTGATATTGAATACGGATTAAATTTGAGATGTTTTGATATCAGAAATACCTGTAGGTTGCAGACACTGAATGCTCTGAAATGCACATGGTTTTTAAAATAAAATTGGCCAAAAAGGCCAGAGAGTTTTATAACATCGCCTACTCCGAACTGTACGGGGTTCATCGACAGATAATGAAAATAATGTTGTTCTTAAAACCTGTGGGACACAGACATACGTTACATACATATCACACATTTATGGGCCAGCAAAGAAGTTCAAATTTGTTATTGTAAAGATAAGGAGTACCTACATACACTTAGCGAAATACTTATAAAAACACTACAAGTTTTTACCATATTTTTTCTCCAACTTTTATTTTTTTCTATCAATTGGAAAAAGTCTTTTTTCTTAATATTTTCTATTTCTATAATATTAACTATCTTACATTATTGACCCAAAAATTCCTCGCAAAAGTAAAAAAACAATTCAGTTTTACATTTTGGTACTGAAAATTAAGCAAAATAACAAAGAAATTCTTATAAATACACCTATCCCTGAATGCCTTATAAGGGATTGTAGAAAACCACATTCACAAAATCAATAACTTCAATAATGGGTAGATCCTCCCTTCTTCGTTATTGTCTCAAATATTCTATTTGGCATGGTATTGATCAAATTTTGGAGGGTAGTATTTGATATTGAGTTCCAAGGCAATTTAATGGCTTCTTTGAGTTCTCCAACGGTGTTGTATTTTCGTCCATTTGGGTATACCAGGCGAGATAATATTTCCCACAAGTTTTCTATTGGATTGAGATCGAGACTTCTTGCCGGCCAATCCAAAACCTCAATATTCTTAATAGAAAACCACTTTTTAACTATTTTTGCGGAGTGAACGGCAGCATTAACTTGCTGAAACACAAAGTTAACACCACATAACTCTTCAGCTTTTTCCACCATTAAGTCCTCTAGAAGCTCAATGTATTTCTGCGAGTTCATTTTGGTTGGCACGAAACCAATCTGTGTCTTACCAGCAGCACAAAAACCAGCCCAAATCATGACACTACCTACCCCGAAATTTCGGCTAAACTTTACCACCTCCTTCATTCGTTGATCATGCCAATACATTGAAAAACCATCGGGTCCATAAAGATAGAATTTCTTTTCATCACTAAACAAAACATTTTTCCATTGTTCAGTCCATGACATGTATTTTTTTTGTGAAATCCAATCTTGCCAATTTATGTCTTGTAGAAAGTTGAGGCTTTTTCGCAGGTTTCTTATAGACAACATTCTTATCAGATCTGAGTATTTGTTGAACCCGACGTTTTCCAATCGGGAGATAATATTTTCTCACAATTTATGAAGCTAAAGGTTTGTTTGTTGTTGGATCTCGTCGAATTTCTCGATATATTAGGGATTTTTGGCGGGCGGTTAGTTTCGTATTAAAATCATATCGACGTATGGTCCCATATTTGACACCCAAATTCAGAATTTCTAACAACTGTATGCGACCGATTAATTTTTTCTGCAATTTCTCGCAAAGAGAGTCAAGATTTCCTATACGCAATTATTTGGCCCTTTTCCTTATCGGTTAAAACCTTTCCCCGTGGCATTTCTGAATATTTTCCTAAAAATTGGAAATTTGCAAAGGCAAAACGTATTAAAAATTTTACATTGCTCGTCTTATGTTTACTTTTTACCGTATTTCTGCAGAAAATGTGAAGTTACAAATCCAATTACACGAATTACTTGATTGTTTTATAAGAACTTCGCACACGATCTGCCCTATTTGCGAAACCACTTCGAAATAACTCGTTGCATTGCAATGATGGTTCATTTAGAACAAAAAATGGAAATATTTTTAACTGAAAGTAACGAAATTAGGGGCTAACATGCTTAATGCAGATGTTTTTATAAGAATTTCGCTAAGTGTAGGTTAGGCACTGAACTTTTTGATTTACGAACGATTCAGACTCTGTAGACTTCATTGGAGCGTCAAAGATACTACCAAATTCACTAATTTTACGAAGATCTGCAAACAATTTTACGAGTAGCTTCAGATATATGTTGAACCAAATTATTCAACTGAAGGAAACCATACATATTTTTGGCGTTACAGTCAACTGTTTCGTAATATGGTAAGACCACATACGAGTATAAAACATCGCGAAATCAGTGTCCATGAAGTACAAATATCTCCTTCCAAGTTAATAAACTTTGGAATTCAAAAACCAGCAGGCGTATTTCTAGAAGATTTTAAACGCCAGCTATTCAAGAATAAAATCAACAGGCTTTATAAGCATCTCGAGGCGCTTTCCCAGCGTAATGGATATACATATACATATGCTGCTCATCTGTAAATCACTCCGATTTGAAATTTAAACAAAATTATTAAAATTATATTTTTTTAAAAATAGGTGTAGGTACCTACGTATATTTTGTACATATGTACATTGAAAGCAAACAACTTTTATTTCGGCAGTTTGCAAAAACTTACGAGTAGTATGTCATGCCCTTGCATATGTCAAATAGTGCCTAGATGGTGATTTTCAACAAAATCATCACAGGCATAGCCGACAGGTATGGTACCGTTGTATTTAGTTTCCGTTTCATTTCCAAACACTTGGAACGCCACCTAGTGACATATGTTTTCGTTTTTCGATTTTCAGGAAAATCTTTCGAATCAGTAGACGTATAATGCTGAAATTTGTTTTTTTATAAAAAAGGAAAAAATCAAAAGTATTGGAAGTAAAAAAAAAATAGATTTTTGTATAAATACAATATGGATGTCAAATGAAAAGTGACTGATTCACAAATACAGAGGTTTCGAAAAAATTAATGAGAGATAGACGAAATCTACAACATCTACCGTCAGGCATTTGAACTTGTCCGAACAGTCGAATAATTATCAAATTATTAAACTTGTTGCCACTAGGGAAAACAATTATAACAAGAAAGTAAAATTTCTCAAAATTACGGGACATAAAGCAACTGGCTTTGAAACTAATAGACATCAAGTCCTTAGAAATGATATGCAAAACCAATCATTGAAAGCGGTGGAGTCTTGCGTGAACGGAGGAATAATAAATTCATTTCAAAATTGCTACTCAAATTAAAATCAATATTTCATTTAGAAAAATAAATCCATTGAAATCGATGCGAAAGTTATTTTGAATGAAAAGAAAGAAATCAGATGCCAAAGATAGACAGACAGACAGACAGACAGACAGACCTACTGCCACCATTAGGGAAAACATTTTTCTTTGCGTTTTGCTTATAGCACAGTAAGCATCTGACCTCACCTCGGATAAGATTTTTCGATTGCATCGCCATACCTTCCATGAAGTTTATATTTTAATTTGAATTTATTATAATTTACGTCAAATTTATTCCGGTTATTATGCACTTTCGTAAGCCTAAGCGTTTCATTACAACCGTAATTCGTTCGATCGTAATTTACGCGAAAAAAATTAGCGTTTCTAGAGCTGTGGTGCCTCACGTTTAAGCTGATTTCGTTTAGAAGAGCCATCGAGTCAATAAAACCATTTCCAAGTTGGTAATACGTACGTACCTACTTCCCGACGTTTTTCAAGCGCATAATGATTTAAGAGACGACGACAGTCACTGTCACAGCGCTTTATGAAGCCAAGCATTGAATTGGTCTTATTCACAATTTGGTCGATATGAGATGTGAAATCTATATCCTGCGAGAAATGCACTCCTAAATCTTGAGCTAATTTGGGTGCCGGGGCATAGGGACATTCCAGGAAATTATAAGACTGGACAAGTGGTACAACTTGTCTAGCGACAAAACAGATTTGGCCTAAGCTGGATCCTCTCAATAGACTGCATATCAGTGCTGTTATAAATCTCATCACTGGACACTGTCTAATAGGCAAGCATGCAACAAGGTTTGGCATTTTATCAAATGATTTCTGCAGAAGCTGCATGGACGAGGAGGAGGAGGAGACTATACTTCACCTTTGCACCTGCCCAGCAAAGAAGGAAACTCCACTTAGGAGCCTATTGTTTCAACGACCTAAATGATCTGGTAAAAATAGACGTACGCTTCATCAGAAGCTCCAAATGGTTCAATGAGTAGGCTAGAGACCGCATTCCAAACCCATGTGGTGTCACAACGGACCTATTATTGGTCTAAGTGTGTTGGCTTTTAGCTGACAGCCACGTCAACCTAACCTAATGTTCTTGAGCACAAATTAGTTGCGGCTGCAATTATAGATAATAAAACCACGATTTTTGAAAGACATCGACAGACATTTAGACACGTTCAAAAATAAATTATTGTTCGAGCACCATTCGAAATGCATTTAAGTCATTCTGCATATTAGTACAATCGGACGGACATCGGACAAGTTTAAAGATTTTAATTTTATGAACGTATATCAGTACGCGGGAGTTTTAAGTTTTGCCATCACATCATAAATGGTAATTCTGAATAGAAGGGAACCTAAGTGGGTTCGTTGGGGCACACCGAATATGGAAGAAATAATATGAAAAGCTATTCCCCTAAGCATTTTGTGCGCACGTCCTTTAAGGTACTAATCCATCGAACGAAATGATAAATTTTTGAGAAAGCTTATCAAAGACTGTATTAAAGTCAGTATAGACACAGTCAACCTTATTCAAGAGCTTTATCGTGTAAAGGAGGTGAATTGCAATAAATTAGTAACAGTGGATCTATTATTCTTGAATGCATGCTGCTTGGCTGTTAAAAAAGTCTTACTAGTAAAATCTTTTAACAACTATAGACTCAAATAGTTTTTACTTTGTTTCATAAAGGTCTGAAATAAGTGTGCTAAAGTTGCTGCTAGGATATTGCAACAATATTTTAACACAATTGGAAGAATTTCATCCGAATCACTGATAGAGTCCCTGATAAGTAAAGTTAAAAACTGCTGCAAAAACCATCAAAGTGAGCAAAATTACTGTGCCAAGGTGATTGGAGCAAAAAGGTAAACTGAAGAATGAAGAGAACTTAATGAATTTCCAAAACAGTTTCGAAATCGAAAAGAAGTTTAGAATATTTAAATAGAAAAATAAAACGGTTTCAACAAAAATCTAAAACTAGGTGTTGAAACCCTTTCCAACTTGCAATGCTTTTTGTTTTTATCTGTTATTGTCCGGTATAATGACTAGTTACATATGTAAATACCTACATACTTATAAGTGAATTAGATTTGCTTGAGTTTCACAAAAAAAAAAGATCTACTCAGATCATAGCAAAGTAACATTGCCGTATACTACGAGTGAAACATAGTGAAACGAAAAACCGGCGATATTGCCATTTCTGAAGCTATTCACTTAGGAAATACTCGTATGTATGTACATTTAAAAGCACTTGCACCGCTGCTTAAAGGCTGCAATAATTTGTGACATGGTAATAAATGGGGCTGTTCAGTACAGTGCAGCGAAGTGATTTCAGCTGTGCCCACGCCAGTACCCCGCATCGCTGTCACAGCTGCCCATTGTAACACTGTACTGAAAAGCCCCAATTTCCTACTACTATTCGGTGTCCCTATTTGTCCAGACTTACCTCAATCAAACTTCATACATTGTGTCTGTAGGGTCATTTTAATTCCGGCCCCAACATTTACGGACCTAAGTACATACTTTACTAAAGTCCGATGTAGAAAATAAAAAAATCTTTTCTTGAAAACGCCTCTAAAGATTTTGTTCAAATTTTATATGTCCGTCAGGTTATATATGTATATACGAGTATGTGTATGTAAGTATGCCATCATTATGCTTTTAGCAAAATAAAATCCTGGTTTACTTATTAACTGGTTTTTAGTGTTCCGTTAAAGACTGGTTAAACGGAGCGCTAATGGATTCACCAAGGTGACTGTCTGTCCTACAGAGGTGAAATTAAAAAAAAAAATTAGTATTGACCAAAAATATTCAGTTGCAACAATTTAAAAAAAAAATATTTTATAACATGAGAGCATACCTCAAGAAAAAAAAATAGTATTTATCCTCCCGTGACATATCAAATGGAAACTACAGAACATCAAGTACCTACACACTTCAACACCCTAAAAATCTGTAGCATCGCGTATGCCATCATCGTAAGTGTGTTGTGTTTCTACCTACCCATATCCAATACATACTCATGTACGAGTACCTACCTAAAAAGATACAATTTGTACAAAAATTTCAGGCCAAAAAAAAACAATGTTATCCTTTTCCTTGTGTTGTTCGTTGCATTCAAAACAGTTTTTATTTCAAAGCAATGGAAATCTATCTAGAAAAAAAAAAATCTTGTTTTAGTGAAATTCCAGTTGGAATTCGAAAATCAGTTGATTCTAGGCAGTTCAACAGAGCTAATGCAGTTATTCTGTGCAAGTTGGTAGTAAGATCAATTAAAAAAATTGTAAGTTACATGTCACAGAATTTTTTTTATTGCAAAGTGTGGTCAAAAGTTTTGTTTATTTAAAATGTATTGTTTTTAGCTTTAAGGCAATAAGGCGTTGAGTTGGAACAGAAGATTTAAACAACAATAAGCAAAACTTTTAAGGGATTACATCATCAGATTGGCAGGTAGGTGATTGTATTCTATATGTGAGGGAGCATCTATTTTTTTTACAAATGAATACGTAGAAAATTGAAAACATTAGATCTTGGCACGAAGATTCGCCTAATTGAAGAAATTGAGAAGGGACTTAAAAACAAAACCAAAATTTGCTGAAGATTTTGATATTCCTCGTAGTACACTTTCATCGATATGGGGTGCTAATACAAGCGGAACAAAGTCTGTGAGTATGGAAGTGTTGACAAAGCCGTTTTCAAGTGGTTTGCGAGTTTGCGTGCCAATAATTTACCACTAAGTGGTCCAATCATAAAAAAACAAGCTCTGGAATTTGCAAGCAGCTTATGTTTTCGTGATTTCAAGACAAGTGAAGGTTGGCTGAGTAAATTTAAAACCAGGCACAACATTCTTGGCAAAGTTTTATCAGGTGAAAACGCTTCTGTTCACAAAACAAAAGCTGATGAATGGTAGCAACAGTTATCAGAGGATTCAAACTGGAAGACATTTTTAATGTCGATGAAACTGGAATTTTGTTCAAATGTTTACCGACACGTACCTTGGCTTTTAAGGGCGAAAAATGTTTTGGAGGCAAACACAGCAAAGAAAGAGTGACATGTCTTGTAGGATCCAACATGACAGGATCAGAAAAACTAAAACTATCGGCAAGAGCAAAAATCGACGCTGTTTTCAAAAAATAAAATCTTTGCCGGTGGATTATGTAGCCAACCAACGGTCTTGGATGACGGCAGATCTTTTTACGAGCTAGCTTTTGAAGCTCGACGCAAAATTTGCAAGATCAAAGCGAAAGGTCTTATTTATCATCGGTAGCTTCCCAGCTCACCCTAAACAACTTCAATAGTTCTGCCAATGGACATGGGAATAATACAAAATTTGAAAGTACTCTATAAGCGCCATATACTAACAAAAACCTTAAGGATTTGGGAAACCAAAAAAGAAGATTACAAAATATCGCTTCTAGACTGTGTACGGGAAATTTCAAGAGCATGGGTAGAAGATGTAACTCCGTTAACTATTGAAAATTGTTTTAAAAAGGCCAGGTTTAGAGATGAGACATGAGACGAAGAAGATGAAATTCCGCTCAATTTATTTAGATGTGGAACAAGTTAACAGAAGCGAATTATAATGTTGCAGATGTTACTTGGAAAGACTTTATGGAAGTCGATGACGGTATCGAGGCTACCGAAGTACCTGACAATCAGTCTGCTTTGGAAGAATGAAAATTAATGCTGAAAATAACGCAAACGAAAGTGAAGATGAAGAAGAACCCGAGTTAATTAACATAGAAATGCCAGGAAAACCCAAAATTGAGAACGCGATTGAAATTTTGCAATCTGCAATAGAATTGACTGACCAATTACCGGATGAAGTTCAAAACTGTCTTTTTAAACTAATCATTTAAAAAAAAAAAAAAAACAGTACACCTGTGATGACCCAATCAAAAATAACAAATTTGTTAACTTTTTTTAAATTATGTTAACCTTTTTTTTATTAAATAAACGCTTTAAATCAAAAAAAATGTTTCTCTCTCTAACCCGAATTTTTCCAAAACTCCCTCTAACTCGAACAAATTATGGTATCCCGTGAAAATTCGATTTAGGGGTAGTCCACTGTATAGCAGTGGCGTGGCGTCTATACAAGCCGATATCTTCCGTCTTCCCTTTTCAAATATCAACAATTTTTATTTTACCACTTGCCAACCATCACATTCAATTATTTGTTCATCAAACCATTTTTCATAACTTTATACACGCTCGAAGATGATATGCTGCGACCACTTCGGTTGTTTATTCATTTTTACTAATGCACAAACTCGCGAGACAAGTACGAACTCCTCTAACGAGAGAGCGTGCAATGAATTTTTTTGAGAAGCCGTTCATTTTCCGGCTTATGCATTCATTTCTTCACAGTACGAACTTTCAACTCTATTCCTTTCTGGCATATACTAGAAATTTATTTGCGATTTCTTTGTCTAACATGCATTCGCTTATGAGGAAAATAACCCGAAATTTCTCGGCTTTTGTGGATGAACATTTTTTTTTTTTTTATAATTTGCGCGCGCCAAATGGGATATGAATACCATTATATTATTTCAGGGAACGGGCGTTTGTAGAAATTGAGAGAGAGAGAGGAAGAAAGATTGGTGTAGTGGGTTTAAAACTTAGGTGGTATTAAGTTTCAGTAAACTCCAAGGGTGGCGTCCAGATAACTGGGGAGCTTGTTTGTTTTGCTTTTTGTCGTTGCTCATGATTCACAGTATTTTTTTCCTCCACCTGATGTCATCATCACGATCAAGTTGCATTTAAGCCATATGACTACCCTACTGCCAGTGTTATGCCTTCGCAGTAGAGTTGACTAAGCTTTCGCAATTGATCGACTTTTTTTTTTATTTATTTCAGAAGAAATAAATAGATGATTGTTGAGATCAGGATTTGAACCGTGAACCAAGAGCGTGACAAGCGTTGATGTTACCACTACACCACGGCCACCCTCCACATTGGTGGAGAAGAAATGTTTTAGTTCGAGGGAGTTTTTTTTTTATTGTAGGCAACAAAATAAGCCGATGAAAATCGAGTTATTGGGTGATGTAGTGGTTCGAACGGCGTTTGAGGTTTGAGGTTTGAGGTTATTGAAAATTTGGATGCAAATTTTTGTGATTTTTGTGACTGCTAATTATTAGAAAATTTTAAAAATTTAACAATTACATATTGGTAGTTAAGTTAGTGTTTTAAAATATTAAATTATTATAAAATAGTGAGTGAGCTAAGTGAATAGTTATTAGCTATATACCAAGTAAGTAATTATAAATCTACTCAAGAGGTGCCTCATTGAACATTCTTATTATTCTTAGACAAGATGTCTCTAGTTAATTTTGAGTGTTGTTTAACTGATTTTCTTCTAAAAGAAACCCACGAGTTCAGTAAGCTTTCTTTTTTGTAAAAAAAAAAAGTTGTAGAACTAGGTCGCTCGACACCATCAATGAAAATTGATTATTTGCATGAATTTGGCGAATATCGCATAGAGACTTCTTTAGGGAATTCTTACGAGACTCATAATAGAAAAGTTGATCGCAATCGCGATTTAATGAAGCGTTTCATAGACACTGTAGTTCTTCTAGGAAAACAAGAGCTGGCATTCCGGGGTATCAGAGACTCGATGGCAATGTCATTCGCGTATATGAACGTCTTATTCAATTGAAGAGAAGACATAGAGATCGAGGGTTTTGAGTCATGGATTCATTCTGAATTTTTAAACTCATTTGACTCAATCTATGAGAGCGTAAGTAACTGCTCAATACCTCCAAGCAAACGCAGACTACTTAGAATTGATTCAAATACAAATTATAGCCGAATTTTTGTAGCAATTATAGATAATGTTACAAGTCAAATTAAGAATAGGTATAGTTCATTTAGTTCTTATATTTTCTTTGATTTATTAAACAAATCAAAATTAGAATATTTTTCTAATTCAATGCCGGATTACAAAATATCTTCTTTAATTAGCCTATTTCATGGAATTTTTAATTTTACTACTTCAAAAAAAGGAACTCAAAGTTTTATACACTACCCCTTCACTTAAAAAGCTTGAGGTTTTTCAACTTTATAAGCATTTTAATACGGAAATGCTTAGAGATACTTTTTCTCAAGCTCTAACATTGTGTGAAATCTTTCTAACCCTGCCTTTGACTGTGGCCTCTGTCGAAAGATCTTTTTCGACTTTAAAAATAGTCCACACTTAAGAAATTTCCACAAAAAAAAGCCTCTCAGACCTGGCACTTTTATCTATCGAAAAGCACCTTCTTCTAGAAATTAAAAATAACTCAAATTTTTATGAAAGAGTTTTAGCAGAATTCGTAAAAAAGAATCGTAGGATAGCTTTAGAGTACAAATAGGTAGTACATAATTGTAATTGCTAATTTTTTTATATTTAACTGTTTTTATGCGATGAGCTCATTGTCTACGCAAATTCCAATGACTTAAAGTATAACAAAGGTGGCTTAGATTGCATATCTTAAGTCTGTGAATAAACACCAAAATGGTAAGTCTTGAATAAAACATTTTACTTAAAATTTTTTCGGCTTCCCTCTTGAAATTTCACCCCCCGCCACTGCTGTATAGTATGTATATTTTTTTTCACACATAAAGTTTGTCCAAAAAAAGAAGCTGAAGAACAACCCCAAGTTCCCCATCTATCACTGAAAACAATATTCGCACAAAAACTGAAAAATATTGAGAGTATGTAAAATCATGAGAAGGTTACGGAAAAATATAAAAAAATTGTTGGCGCAAGAAGTTTTTGAATAAAAATAAAAATTGAAAGACATGGAGTTAACCACACCACCTTATCCTATTATATCTTTATCCGATGTTGATGGCTTTTACAAACGAATCTATTTTAGTGGCGTTTGAGTTAAATTTGTGAGAAGGTTGATAAAATGTTAATATTTTTCAGATGATGCAAGTAACGTGTCAAATTTCATCAAAATCCGTTCAGATTTTCTTTACTTAGGTGGATAGCAAAGCTGATTTAATGATTTTTGCAACCGCGGCCCCACATGGCGACACTTTTTGGACGAAACAACCTACATATCAGGATAAACATATGTGCATAAGTGCGTACAATTAAATCCAATTCTATCAAAATCTCTTTAGTGATCCTCCAAGGTACCATCTGAAAAGGAACTCAAGAAAGTGTTCCTTTTGCCTGACCCTTTCAAACAATCATATCTTTCTCTTTTCTCCATGTTAACGAAGAAATAACACAGCACTAAAGGCGCGAGACTCTAGTCACTCTCGACGAATTTTTGCTTTGAAGTACAGCTGTTAAAAATACTCGTAACGATTTTTGATGGCGCTGCGAAAATATGCACAACTTCCTTCAATAATCATACATCCTGTGTATAACTGTTTACTTTATGAATCACTCAATTGCTCGGTCGACAGAATCTTTTTTATAGGTTTATCAATTTGGTAAGTGTACTTGAAGATGTTTTATAAAGTGCTTTCCAGTTTAGCTTTGAGTGCTTATAAGCAGCGCTAAGGTACCAATATCCTAATTTCTTATTCTTCCGAGAACTGCACACAACAGTCTCTTCAAATCTAATTAAGTGTATTCAATTACTCTTAACCGGTCACGAACAATCAATCCGAATAGCCCCCCTATATAGAATTCCATTCAAAAGAGAGCAACTATCTTTGACGGTGATAACGCCCTTCAAATACATAATTAAGCCTCTTTTCACGATGATTACATTCGCAACTCACTTACCTGTCAAAACAGCACTGAATGATTGGCGTCTGATGAAAGGTGCCAAGAAATATACGATATGTGTTAATATTGTATCCAAGATAACGTATTATTTCTCCATATGAAAGAATAAATATATTTCTACACTTTTTTTTTTTTTTTATTTTTCTTCTGCTTTAGCACAAAAAAACACAGACAAGCACACGCATATACACAATTTATGACATACAAAACATTACAGCACCCAAAAACTTGATATCCTTCAATTTGGATCCTTGTACTCGTATATAATCCTTAGAGGAGGGACACCACACACAGAGACATAGAAAACAAGACGCGGCAGCCCTAATAAAATACACAACCCATTCCGGTTTCACTCGAGTACCAATGCCATCATTCACATCAACAGCAGTGTTATCATCCTAGCAACAACTACCGGACGGTTCTCTGCGAACCTAGGACGAGCTTTCGCACCACGGTATACGTGAATGTAACCCAAAACGTGACTATAGTGCAGCTAAGTGAATCGAATGACAACGTGTGTGTGGGTGGTCATGTTAATATGACACAATCATTTATTTACTTTTTTTTCGCACTCTCAACACGAAATTCACTTCGAAAAGGACTACGTATCAAATGGCTAACGAATTCAGACTTCCTTTTATCCGACACGACGAAAAACGAAATGACGATTACAACACGTTGTCAATTTTCCACACACCTACTGAATGACACACTATTTCACATGCGGACTGTCCTTTGTCCTAAAATATTGCGACACACCTTACGAGTAGAAGAACACCCTGGGGTGATAGATCCCTCTTAAGATTAACATTTAATTAAGGGGATCATTAAAGCAGGTCCTTGTTCTAACGAATCATAGGTGCACCATGTGTTTTAATCCTGCATCAAATGCACACCTCTAAACAAAGCCGAAACTCCCTACTTTAGGAGATCAAAAAGGACACAGGATGTTTCTTGTTATCAGTCCTCTTTTGGAGATGTCTCCATTGCAGGATTATCATCCATAAACACCTCGCGATTTAGACGGTTTACCCTCACCCATGTAAACGAAAACCACGATGGGTTTAGGGTGGTGGTGGTGGGTATGAAAAACCACGCGCACACACACTGTTGATACGCGTGAAGATTGTAGGAAGAGCAAACGTCAAAAAAAAAAATGGTTTGTTGCGGACTAGGATACGCGAACGACCGTTACGCAATTAACCGTGGCTAAGCTTTGCCCAAAAGTAAACTGCCTGCAACGGAATCTTTAACTGAACTAAACGAAGGCGAAGCGAATGTACCCGATTGAGCTTGTTCCTAATTTTTCCCAACCCTGTTAAGTTTTTTCTCTCTCTCTCATTGACTGATACCAGCGGAGAGTTGCGCAACCAAACGGTGTCACCCTGTGGTATAAAGGATGTGTAAATGGAACAAAGTGAAAGTGAACTTTTGGGACATTTCCAGGGAAAGCTCTTCCTCTATAACTTGGGGTTAGAAATACTCGGAGGGGATGATAATATTTTTTTGAATGAGTTGGATTGCGGTGCACATGGAACATTCATTCCTGTTTCAAACTTTTATTTCATCATATGGCCGAATTTTTTTTACGGATACAGTACGTATGTAGGTATGTATACATCTCCTATAGCTTGCGGCTCGACTGGGTGGTCGGTGGAATGAGAGATTGCAAAGGAGTTCACAATACCGGAAGTTGGTTCAAGTGGCATTAAAGTACCAGTTTGCGAAGAACATCTTGGGAAATTATTCGGGTCGTTGGTGAAGATTTTGTTAGAAATTTCAAAGTATCTAGATGCAGTACATCGGTAGATACATACATACATACGAGTACAAGAATTATATTTGCCTGGTGTTCTTTTCTTGGATAAGAAGAACAAATTGCACATTGAAATCTGAAATCTTCTTTAAACCACCAGCTGATGTTGTTGATGTAGGTCTGCTTCCGGTAATAGAGTTGATGTGGTTGCATCCTCGCCATAGTGCTGGCATTGGGTTAGTTCTTTTGATGGTAAAGTACGACCGAGTGAGTCAATGAAAATTGCATGATGGTGTTGGTTGTGATGGTTATGTTGGTAGAGTTCATTTAATTTTAAGCGATAAGGATCACCATTTTGCTCAATTTAGCTGGGCAAATAAATCTCAAGACGGATGTGAGTGGTTGGTTACGAAAATAAATTGCGCGAGTGATGTAGTAACATTAAAGCATTAACGAGAGAATAGGGATTTTTGTTTATTTTGGAATTGAAAAATGTGTTTACGGCGGAAATAGCTACGTAATTATTTACTTTTACAACGAAGAGGGGTAATAGACTGAAATGTTTGCTTTAAAAAGATGATGATGTAAAAACACAAATAAACTTACTCGTACCGAAAGAGAAAAACATTTTTTTTATATTCAATTGAGCTCTTTGCCCCTCTGATCAGACTGCTAAGAATAGTGTTGGTGCTTGCATTGTTGAAATGCTCCTTAAATATCATGAAATGCTTAGTAATGCTGTAGAACCCATTATACCTATATACTCAAGGGAAAGACAGAACGATCTGCCTTCCATTTATGCAGGCTCTAATGCAGATAAATAGTTGCCTCCATTCACTTTAAAGACGTACATACTAGTACATACATGTCTAAAAGGAAGACATTGGCTTGTGCCAGAGCGATTAAAGGAAATTTGACTAGCTTTTGCCAGCCGTTGCTAGACAAAAAACGCCAGCCGTTGCTAACACACCGTTAGCAAATTTCTAGGAATCTGGCCCATTGTAAGGCAGCGGGTCAAAATTTATTTGAGAACTTTTTTTGACTCCTGCAGAATCACCGTATAAATTTCATCCATTTCAAGGCTCTAATACGGAGCAATAGGGCCCACAATATCTAGCAGTGGATTATTATTTGGCTGATGATACTATCCACATTTACTCACGACGTAGGATACGTGAAAGGTGTACTATCCTTCTTGCAATCCTCCCCTGACTAATCTTACTTAATCAACGACCATGCGACGATAACAGTATCGGTTCTCGTAGGCCTTCGACACCGTATGGTTGGAGGGACTCTTCTACAAGCTAAGCAGGCTGGGCATAAGCAAACCACTGCTGTACATACTTCATAACATGCTCACCAGTAGACAGTTCATTGTCAGAAATGGCAATGTGACTTCTGCTGGAACATTTCTAATTAAAAACGGTCTGCAACAAGGTGCGGTTAATTCACCGATCCTTTTCAACATTTACACAAGCGATCTGATAGGATCACTTCACCATGCCATAGCGTACGCAGACGACTTGATCGCGTACAGATCAGGACCAAAAATCGAGGTCATTCCAATACTCTTGCAACGTGACTTCGATAAGATTCAGCGATATTGCGATGACTGGAAGTTGAAGATCAACTTCCAGAAATCGGAATCGATTCCTTTTAGGAAGCCGTTGCCTGGGGCCTCTGCGGATACCAGAAAGAATTGGCGAAAGTTCTCAATCGTGGGACCACACGGACAGCCACTTGCATGTCGAAGTGTAGTCAGATACCTGGGGCTTTGGTTAGAGCAATATCTATATTTTAACAAACATATAGATGCTGCTCTGGCCAGAGCCAAAGGTGCTTCTGCCCTTACAAAGAGACTTTTTTATAGCAAGCAACTCGAAACAAGGGTAAAGGTAATCTGCTACATGGCCCTCATCCGGCCCATGCTCGTATATGGATGTCCCGTGTGGTTCAACGTGGGAGCAAGCTTGTTGGAAAAGGTGTTTGAGAGGTCTTGCCTTCATTTGTACAGAACACCAGAGTCCCAGTACATAAAATCCTATCCCAATGAGGTCCTATACAACAGGGGTAACCTAATAAGAGTGGATAATTTCGTTATCAAGCTGATTCGAAGGCATATTGCAAGAGCAATGAGCTCGACGAACAACCTGATCTCCGGGGCTTATTACCCCAATTACGAGTATCACGAGAAAGTGCGCATTAACGACTTTGTTCCCCCAGCGGCGTTTCTCTATTTTGATAAGAAAGGTCTGATCCAGGACAGATTGGAGGTGCCGCTAATCTTCCACGTTGCTCGGACAGCTGTGGATAGGCGACTCAACTACGACAGAGACGTTGCACACGGCAGTGTGGTGCGTCTCCGGTTTAGTAGGGCGGTATCGGGTCGCGATATTGATGAAGTACAACGTCAGTACTCAGTACGGTCCTTTATGGTGGCTAGCCTAAAGAGAGGAAACTCCTTCGTCGTTTCCTCCTAATCCGTAGCGTAGCCTGTTGGATGTTTGAGGTTGGCTGTTCATGACCATGGCCGACTTACATAGTTTAAGTGTATGTAGTTACAGTTACAGTTAAAATTATATGAATAAAATTAATCGAAAATGTTCAAGTACGTTACGTCGAAAGACATAGTTTTAAGTATTAGGTTTAACTTAGAGCACAGGGCCAGTAAGTTAGAATAAGAATAGTTAAGTTAGATAAGCTAGTTTTAAGCGCTTTTTGTCTAACTACAATGAATTTAATAAAAATGCATTAAAAATGAATGAAAAATGTATCGGTTCTCGTCGGATCACCGAAATCAAGCATCGTCGGGCGCGGTTAGTACTTAGATGGGTCACAGCTTAGAACACCGCGTGTTGTTGGCAATGGGCATCACAATGGATCTACATTGATCTAAGTGTGGCGTAATAGGTCTTTCAAACTCTACGTCAACCCATCAAACCCTAACCTAATTTGTTTGTCCTGATGCGAAGAATTTGAGTACATATGGCCATTCATAGAATTTGAATTTTGGACTCTTGCCCATTTTTGCTTTCTAATGCTAAACTTTATTTTAAGAAATATATCGTGAACCACAAATTTGACTACTAAATCGTGACAACAAATATATGGGATCTGTGGGGTCATAGTTCGAGGATATGCGAACGAATTTCCCATTTGAAGATTCTTGTTGAGAGAAAGCAATTCAGATCACTTTTTTGTATTGAATTTCTGAACTTATTCCACCCACTCTAAAGTTAGACCAGTCTAAGTCACTTTGCTGTCTAAGCAACGTTTTTTTGAAACAAAACTACCACAGGAAAGTACACTTTCTTTTTGACTTGGACTTAGTTCGATCTTACTCGCGATTTTCTTGACTTTCAACTAAAAATAAGAAATATTCAAATAATTTATTCGGTTTGACAGAACTGCGATTTCGTTTATTTTCTAAATAAAAGTAGAACTAATCTTAGCCAGTAGTACTTAGTACTAGTAGCTGAGTAGTGGCCACCGTGTATTGGGTAGTGTGCTCGCTTGTGACCCGAACTGTGCAGGTTAGAGCCCGGATAGAGAACAGTAACCACAGCCATCCGAGTATAAAAGAGAAACGAATAGAATTTAAGTTTCTCCAAACACTACACCAAAAGGAGTTTTCAGTCGGAATGCTCCGGGATTTGAAAATCTCCTTCAAAAACACAAAAAAGAAAATATATATATCTTAGATAGCTGAATACTTGAACTCAAACTTGGTAGCGACTATCAATCTCGCCCTTAGAATTATGGAGCTGGTGTGATAGGGTAAATTGTAGGAAGGTATTAAAGACTGCATAGATGAGGAGTTATATTCAAGTTCTTACGAGTATACCTAGACCGTTTGAGGAATCCTAGGCACATAGCACCACCTTTTACAGCATCAGTGATTTGCTGGTTCGAGTGAAGGTCTGGGCTTAGATATATGCCAAGAACCATTACAACGTTGGGTTAAATAGACATCCAGTAGAAATTCGTTGACTCAGAGATTCAATGATTTGTGGCCCCTGAAGAAACAGAAAAAATGTCATCGATGTAGATCAGAAAAATGATCAGAGGGAATACTGAGTGCTACGCAATCAACTTGCAATGATCGACCTAAGATCGATCTCGCAATTCACTTCATGAAAACATTATTGACATCATGAGCTTTAAGCTTGTTAACGAGAGCACTACGAGTATGCCACACTCTATCGAAAGCTTTGGAGATATCAAGAGTAACAGTTCTACATTCACTATGATCATGCATGCACTGGTTCCATTTTTCGGATAGGTAGCTCATTAAGTCTTCGGTGGAATGCTATATTCGGAAGCCATACCGGCGGTCATTAATGAGACGGGTTTCTATCAAGATAACTCATAATAAGGGGTTAACAATACTTCATCAGAGTAGACGATGTTTGGAAATTGGCCACTTGCGTGCGAGCGGATCAAATCCTTTGCTCTTTCCACACGCGATTGGCGGTCTGCAGGCAATAGCTGTCTCTTACCAAAATACCGTCTATTGATGCCCAATTGCGTAACCCGTCATTTGGTTGATGTTTTAGGGGGGAGGACATCTGCAGCTACAACAGCTATATTCTCGACCAAATGGCATCTCAGAGGTCGGCCACATCTGATACTATCCCATGTTGAGCCGCAGTGTTTGCACAGTTGGTGCCATGCCACCACAAAATAGACGACGAAATTCATGTTGACACAATTATTCCGCGTCTTGAAGAGTATAGCAATCCATGATTTGTCTACGTGTATTCTGCTTCTGTTTACTTCACAAATGTCAAAGTCGCGATAACATAGGACGTCATCTGCAAATATGAGAACATCTACCGATAGGGTGATGGCTTTTACGCTTTTTTAGAGGATTGCGACAATACATTTTCCAGCGACAGCTAATTTGACAGCTGATAGCTGATTTGTGCTCAGTTTAGTTTGCTATTTCACTGTGAATATACTTTCTCCAGAACAACGTTAATTGTGCAAATTTATTTCGAAAATTGTGGTTAAGTTCGAAAACCTTACTACTGCCCTACTTCCATTTTACGGTCGACATAATCGTCCATCCGCGCAAGTACATAATTCGAATAATCACGAATCGTTTTCAGACCATGTATACTCTAATTGATAATAAGCAGAGATGTCGTACGAGGAGCACTGAAGAAGCTTTGCTGCAGTGGAGCGTAGTATTGAGGAAGACCTGAATGAGTTAATTCGACATAGTGCACAGCAATTGGAGCTGTGTCCATCCACTTTATGAAAGATTTTATGGAAAGATCTTGATTTAAGGGCTTACAAAATCCATCTCTTGCAAGAATTAAAGCCGCTTGACCATTGTGTCCATCGTACGTTCGGTGAATGGGCCGAAAACGAGATTGCTCTTGATATTCATTTTCACCACAAAATTTTGTTCAGCGATGAGGATCATTTTTTGCTTGAATGACTACGTCAACAAGCAAAATTGCTGCATCTGGAGTGAAGACAACCATTATTGAGACGCCGTTATATCCACAAAAAGTCACTGTTTGTGTTTGGTGTGCTTTATGGGCTGGTGGAATTATAGGTTCATATTCCTTCAAAAGTGATGCCGGCCAGAACGTTACAGTCAATGGAGAGCGCTATAGATCCATGATTACTGACTTTCGTTCCCCAATTGAATGGAATTATGCGGAAGAGCTGTGGTTTCAACAAAATGGTGCAACAAGCCACACATCGTACGCCACAATAAATTTATTGAAGGAAACATTCGATAAGCGCACAATTTCGCGTAATTGACCTGTGAATTAGCTTCCAAGATTGTGAGATTCAACACCTTTGGATTATTTTCTGTGGGGAGTCTACACCGCTAGTCTACACCGATAAACCAGAAACGATGGACAATTTGGAGGCCATCATTCGCCTAGTTGTTGCCGATATACGGCCCTCTCTGCTCGGAAAAGTGGTCGAAAATTGGATTTCCAGATTGCGCTTTATTTGAATACTAATAGCATAAAATTAACTTTCCAATTAAGCTAATATCATGGCCATTACCACAGTTTGTTTGTACTTTATTTCATTTTAAAGTTCTATACCTCTAAAAAAAAAAGCACCCATTACTATGGACTGATGTAGTGATGATAAATTCACCAAACACCACCCACAATGTCATAAGAACCAGTACCATTAATCTCTGTTAAAATAGCCAATCAATGTCTTTGCTCAATGACCTGCAATGCTAATGGTGATTCTAAGTCCATTTGACTTTACACAATGCTGACACTGTCGATGCCAGATCCAATTGAAGTTCATAAGCCATTACGTATATACGAACAGTATTACGCATACGGCCGTAGGACGAATACATGTGCGCCTTCAGTTGCCATCAAACAAAAGTATTAAATTCAATTAAAACGTCAACTCATCTCGTAACTCGTTACGTAACCGCACACACAAGGACACAAGGACGCATAAGTCCTATTAGTTTCACTTGGTATTAATTAAAATTTCATATAAAGGATTTATTAAACGTTACCGCACGTGCCCCTCTACCAACAGTACTCGATGATGTTCCAAATGGGACTCCCAAAAATTAATGGAATATTCTCTTCCAACCATGTAGTAGGGTGTCATCAAATAGTTATTAAAAAATACTTTTAGTGTGTTCTTCATATAAATTATTCAAAATATTTACTATCGTCATTTTGGGTAAATGTTTTACAAGGGTTGATGCTTCGGAGATGCAGAGTGACATGGTTTAGGTACATTATTTTGGATTTTGGTTGCTTCACTAGTACTCGTAGAGTGAACTTTTTGTCTCTGCTCTGCTGTATTGTAATGCTTGAATCGGATAAGTGTGTTTTAATGGGTTTGATAATTGCTTTTGGTAATTTACTTTGAGTAATTCTATAGGTGTTTTCATTGAGATTTTAATATCTTGGCTCTATCAGTGGTTTGAAATCCAAATAAATTCATTTATCTGGAGGCACTGCTACTGGTAATAAAATATGAGTTTTCTTCATTATGATTAAAAATATAACAGAAAAGAGACCAAATTAAGAGCCTTCGAATAATGACGATAGAGAATGGACAAATAGCTCCAAAGAATAAATCAAAGCCATACTAGTTTTGTTTCAAACCACTGCTGACTCCTTAAATGGAATGTGATGGTAAGCTGAAAACTTTATAATCTTTAAAATCTACCCATTAATTTTTCCATAACTTTACAGAAGATAATGCATATTGAAAAGAATGAAGTTCAATCATCGGAATTGCTGCATACTATGAACAACAGTAAACAATTTGACATCTTCTTCGCTTTACCCTATTTTGGACGTTCACAGATTTCTGACTACTCCTCCTACTTTGATTTCATAGCTCTTTGCCTTGCGATTAAGAAAGCAAACGAAGCGCTAAACAGTCGAGGAACAAACAAACCGAACAAGATGGCGCCCTGGCAAACCGTTGTTGACGCCCTACGCCCCTCGAGGGGAAGAAGAATCTAATGCATGGCCCCGCCGCCGTCCTCCGTCCATGGTCTCATCTCTATAACTACCAACCGGGCGCCATTTAAGCAGCCTACCATGATTGAAGCTTTGTGGTATATTTGCGATCAGCATCAAAAGTTATACCGATCTAGCCATGTCTGTCCGTCAGTATATAACCACTTTTCAGGACCAGAAACAATACAAATTTAAAGATTTTTTTTAAAATCTGGCCACACGCACGCCCATTTTTATTTTTATTTTTTTTAAATCCCCTTCTACAAATATTTTTACTAGAAACTGCAAAATATCGCCTTAACAAAATATATAAACGTACACATTCTCTACAATTCGTCCACAAATAATATAATGCCACGCCTACTTTTGCTGGTCATTTTCTTCAAAAATACGTATTTTGCTTTCTCAGAGCTATTTCCAGTAATTATTTAGACTTATTATAAAAACTTCACCGGAATCCTTAACTTTCAGTTACAAATTGCGACCGCAACGCCCACTTTCTTCTAAGAAAAATCTTAGCCGCAAATTGTGTGGTAAAGGTTCACAACTCTACGCACCATTTTATTAGAGATGGGTTAGAAGATGACGGATATGGTATCATACCATCTGGACTCTGTTGTTAGCTTAATGATATTAGTGTGAAAAGAAAGGGGAAAATCATTTTTACCAACTACTGTTTGTTTGGGTAAAGAAGGCTGTTGAGTGTTAAATCCATATCAAAAAAAGATAAGGAAACCCTAAACAATGCGTGGACTTTATCAAAGATTGTTAAAAGCAGCCTTAAAGTCTTCCAGAAAATAATTTTCCTTAAGATTTATGCCTGCATTGAAGGCATATGAGGCAAAAAGTTCAGCGTTCAATTGAACAAACTGTATGTCCGGAAAACTGACCTGGTCAATGCTTTTAGTGCTTAGGATTGATAGGGTGAATTAACATCAATATTCCAAACCGAAGAGTCCCCGAAGGACTAAGTACACAGAAGATACAAACCTTATGTTCGATTAAGTGTGCTGAAAATTCAACCAATTTGGAAGCAGCCGGCAAGAGATCGTTCTGACTGGAGAAGCTTGTTAGCTGAAGGCCAACTCTACAAAGGAGAATAGAGTCATCAAAAGCAAAAATCAAATATATTATCAGGCAGTGGACTTTTAATCGTTGCTGCCAATTATTTAACAACCACTGAATGCTCGACCATAATGCTTCAATTTGTTTTGATCATTTATTATCGAAATAAAATTAATTGAAATGCACCTGCTCTAAAGTGTGTGAAAGTACGAAATATGCAAAATGAGTACGAATACTCCGTTAGTACTCAGTTAGCCAGCCCTGATTTGGAGCCTCTTCAAAAGTAATAAACACAGTAGACATAAGCAACCCATAAAAATACAAGCGTTGGTATAAATATTCTCTGTCAACCAACTCCTCCTCTTTCTTCCACTCAAATTACGATGAGTTCCTAGTATTTCAACTGGGCATTGAGCTTCAAACTCTTTTGAATGGTCGTTGGAAGCAGAAATGAAAAAAATAATGTTTCCACTAACGCACACTTCCTTGGAGCCAGATAGACCAATTTCCCAGATAGAATATTTGTACTCATAAGATAGCATAGGTTGAACTTTATAATCAAATTCGATACATTCGTAACTTGAATCTTTTCAAGATTAACTCAGGACTTGAAATGAGACCCTGAATATACCAAAGGCAAAGCTCATATATGGATACTAGCATCGGCACTACCGGCCCTTTATCTTACGCACTTCAGCTAATAATCTAACTATAATGCAGATATTACTGTAGTTGGAGAGAGGGGATAGGAATGCAAACAATTTCACAATTTTAATTTCGGGAATTTAAGAAGGTCGGTGGATGAACCCTAAATAGGACAACGGCAGCGCTCATATCCCATAGTGGGTTACTGGCATCAGAATACACGACCCCATGCCCAAGTGATTTTAACGAAGGATCTGGCCATCCAGGTTGGGGGTTGTGAGTCGGGGCAACTGTCCTACTATGGTAAAATAAACTAGTTACGACATAACCTGCGATAAGGATGACTTTACTGTTGATAACGAAATAAGGATAACGACCTTCAGATATGCACGTGGAATGTTCGGGACCTTAACAGGCCACGTACAGACAAGCAATTTGCTGAGGCCCTAGATTGCTATAAAGCAGATACTCGTATGACTGCCATCCAAGAAATATGGTGGGATGGGCCGAACAAAAGCGTATGAAAAAATGTGACATCTACTACGCTGAATGCTACAGCGTTTATTCGTATTTGTCATGTCAACCGGATTGATCACATCGTGATTAATGCAAGATACTCGATTAGTATTTTCAATGCAAGCACCTTCCGAGCTGTTAACATTGAGTTAGATCACAATCTTGTTGCTGCCAAAGTTACTTATGCGTTCTGTGAGAAAATTTAACACCCAACGACTGCAATCTTTGAACCTCTCAAGAAGTCCAATGCCACCAAAGTTAAGCTCAGGTGAGCAATGGCATCATTGTCAGCACGCCATCAAGAACGCCGCCTCTGATCTGCTAGCTTTTCGCATCCAATACAAATTAACAACTGGTTTGATGAAGATTGCTGTCATGTGCACTCTGCAAAGCAAGTGGCCTATAAAGCATAGAGTGACGAAAGGAGCGTGTACAAACAAACTTAAACCCAACAAGGCTGCTGGAGCCGATGGTGTAACTGCCGAGCTATTTAAAGCAACTGGGGATGATTTGGTACGGAGCATACATCAACTCATCTGTAAGATATGATCGGATGAAAGTATGCTCAACGAATGGAAACTCAGTATCCCTCTGATCCCTCAGAGACCCTCTGAATTATGCCAACTACAGAGGTATCAGTCTCCTCAACATCTGCACATCTAATTAGTGCATACCAGTGAGGTTTTAGGCCTGGAAACAGCACCAAGATATCGGATATTCATATTACGGCAGATCTAGCATCTATAGAGACGAACTATGTATATAAAACCATGTTTAGTTTTGACATCCCTGCCAAACTTGTCCATCTGTAAAAGATGACGACTGAGAATGCAAGCTGTTCCATCAAGGTCAGTACAATATCACCGAAGTTATTGATGTCAGAAAAGGACTACGACAAAGCAAAGCGTTGGTATGTGATTTCATTAACATCACACTTAAAAGGATTGTTCAAAATTTTCAAGCTAACATCAAGGGTATGATCTTTCAAAAGTCTGTACGACATTAACATGGAATTGGAATGTTACAGTGGAGTGTCAGTCTTGCTTTCGTGAGTATTAAAATAGAGGCGGCGAAAATGTGTTTAGCGGTTAACAAGAGCAAAACAAAATATATGTTCTCATGAAAAAAACGATATTCAACATCGGCGACTTAGACAGAATGTCGCAATATACAGCTACAATTTTGAGGTAATTAAGGACTCTGTCTACCTACCAGCGCAGAAGTCAAGCGAAGAATCACTCTTGCCAAATAATAATTCTTCGAGTCCCATTTGTTCGACAAGGATTGGAGGAGAAGATACAACAATGAACTATACCGGTTGTACAGCCACATCGACCTAGTGAGAGAGTTCGAATTTAACGCCTGAGATGGTTAAGATATGTAGAGCGAATGGGCATAACGCACTGTCCCAGAAAGTATTCGAATCCATCCCAGAGGGATGACGCGGTAAAAGAAATCTTTACCAAAGGTGGCTCACACAAGTGGGAAGGGACTTTAACCTTTGTGTGGGAAACTGAAGGCAGCTAGCCCAAGATCAAACTGGCCCAGATCCGCCCCGGACTGTACCGCCATCTAAGTAAGTAAAGTAAAGTACCTATTAGAAATTTTCGGAAATTGTGTGAAGGTATTATTTTTGAATACCCATTCGAAAACAATTTTTCTAAGGGTAACGATATTTAATAGACCCTGCACATACGAGTATTATTCATTAAAAATTGAAAACCATGAATAGCAGTGGTTGCCTTTAAATTCTTTTAGGTTGAAATTATTTCAACGGAAAAGATACAGAATAATCCTTCATTGATCGATATGTTTTTATTTCTCCTTTTTTTTCTCCTGAAGAGTTACAGTCTCATTTTTAGCTTTATTTCATTTTTCGTATATTTTTCTTTGAAAACCCACCCATAAAGGAGGGTTATAAACCTTTGTATTGTTCCACAAGAATAACATTTGGAAGGCTTAACACATTCGATTAAACAGAAATTTAAACTCTTGACCGAGGAAAAGAAAATAAACATAAAGGAAATACACATTTTCCTGACAGCCCATCTACCTACCATGCGATTGTTTATTTATCCGGGCCAGGTCAAGCCACAGGAGAGTGCCCCGAAACTCTTGCATGCCATTCAACAAAAGAAAAGGCAATTTCCACATGAGAAGTATAAATACACATACTCGTACCCACATATTTTTTTATTATAAAATCACGCAGTCGAGTTGTTGGAAAAGGAGCTTCCTTGGATGGCTAAACTCAATCTTGTTGAACTCAACTCAACATACGGTGTGAAACAAAGCATGCATTGGTACTCACATCCTTACCTCTACCTCTGCATACATCTCCAATCCACAATCCACATCCTCCGTGAGAAGAGGCGCGTTCAACATTATCAAATAGAATTGTTTATCAAATTTATTTGTACTGTTGCTTTGGGAATTTTAAGTACAACAACGCCTGCCTACCAATCGATGAGGACGACGGATAAGCCATCAATTACACCACCATAGCCTGGAAGGACGATGTGCTAAAGCTAAACGCAGCATGTCGGTGAATCCTTTTCTGCTTCCTGCTTTACGAAAGTACATACGTATGTACAAGCAACTGTTCCACGAAGAACGGAGAAACTCAACATAAGGATCTGTGAATAAAATTAATGGATACCAGGAGGGACCAAAATCGAAGAGATCGATCAAATTTGATAAGAAACTTGTTAGAATGTTTTCATACGCTAAAGGGGCGGGAAGGATCCTGCAGCAAAATTGCGGTTTCGAACTGTTTTGATATGTGAAGGCAGGTCGGAACGGCCACAATGATAGAAGTGAATTTAATCTAAACCGGTGGAGGTAAATGGAAGCACACTTCATGTGTTCAAGGGTGTTTCCCTTCTCGTTCCTTTATAGTGCACATAAAATAAATTTGTTTGCCTCTTCCAGATCTGATATTGAAATGGTTTAAATCGCTTTTTTTTCTTCGTTTTGTTTTAAATTGGAAGATAAATTCTGCAATCGGAGGTGTTTCTAATACCACCACTCGATTACCGGCAGCACCACCCTATCGCTACCAGTTCGCTGAGCAGAATCTTGAAGGAGTTGGCTTTCGAGTTGCTGTTTAGATTTTCCCTTTTCCAAACCTATTTGGGAATCAGGGATTTTCTGTTGTTTATTATGGTGTGTGCTTTGTAGTCCTTTGGGAATCTTTGCCAAAAGAAAAATAAACTTTTTTTTCCCCATGTGCATGGAGAGTTTTGTTCTTGGAAAAGTTTTGCGTGAACTATGCTACGCATAATAGACTCTTGACACCTATGCTTCTTTTGTGTTTTCCATTATTTATGTATGATTTTCCAAAGAAGTCACGCACATAAGAGAAAGGTGTTGCAAAGTTTTCATGGATCTTATGTAATGCGAAGATATTATGTGAGAAAAGAATTCACCATACTAGTATGTCCTCCACAGTGGTCAACTAAAGGAGATTCGTTTTAATTATAATCGTGACTATGGCGCAAGGTAACTGGTTATTGATGTAAAAGCATTGTTAAAGACTGAACTATGTATACGTGTGATCATGTGGTTATGGTTAGGTGTAGGGAATTGACAACACCTATGTATGGTATATCGGATTACAGCGGGACGAAACATGGAAGTAGATGGCCAATTAAATTTGTTTCCTATACAATCATCACCTTTACGGTGCTCCCCTACATGGCAAAGAACAACTTCAAGATTCTGAGCCTCGGCCAGCATTCTAGTGAATCATTCCAGCACCACTGAATCGTACTTGCCCCTTATATACTACTCTCAATCCAACTCTGACTTTCCAAATTCTTTTCCGAACTTTGCACATATCTCTACCTGGAACATCTAGACCGAATGCAATGTTATCTAATCTATGCCTCTACTCTAAAACTGCCTAATATATCCTCTGACAATCCTAAAATAATCGTAAATCTATTTGTTCATTTCTTCAACCAATCGTTTGGCAGCCACGTCCTATGATTACTACTCTTATATGAGTTACTGTCCCCAAACACTCACTGCCCTCTTCCGACTTTCTACGAGTAACTCACGACATTTTAAATTTTGAAAATACTCGTATGTCTTCAGATTTGGATTCAGAGACGTCGAAAATCCTTTTACTCCCTTAATGCTAGTAACAGATAGCAAAAGTTTTTTGGAATTTCATTAAACAAAAACGTAACACGTATGGAATTTCGGAAGTGATGAAATACGAAAACACGGAATCGAACAATGTTGGATCTTCCTGTGAATTGTTTGCTCAATTTCTCGAATCTGTTTATGTGAAAAGTGCCCATGCCCAGTTCACACGCATTAATTTGGACTTGCAGGACGTTACTCTTTCTCTTGGCGGTCTAAAATCATTACCTAATGCAGGAGTGGATGGAATTCCTGCACTTGTTTTAAGTAGATGTAAGGATAGCATTTGTTACCCACTGGCTTAAACATGGCATTTTTTTTAGATGGATTGAAGGTATCGTTTTTAGTTCCAATTTTTAAAGCTGGCTCTAAAAATGACGTTAAGTACTATAGGGGAATCTGTAAGTTATCAGCCATTCATTCAATCAGTATTGTAAAAAGCAAACTAGAATTTTTCGTCAAAGAGCGTATTTCAGTATCTCAGCATGGATTTGTTTCAGGGCGATCAACAGCCTCCAATCTCGTATATTTTACATCGTCTGTACTAAACTCGTTCGAAAGGGGTTGTTAGGTGGACACGGTCTATACTGACTTTAGCAAGGCATTCGATTCTGTGAGTCTGTTAATATATAAGTTGAAGTGCTTTGGTTTCCACTCATTCATATTGAGGTGGATCTCTTCTTTTTTAATGAATAGAGTGCAGTTGGTTAAGCTTGATTCTGTTCATTCAAACCCATTTCACTGTTGCTCAGGCGTACCCAAAGGCAGTCACCTAGGGCCTTTACTTTTCATCGTATTTATCAATGGTAAGACATCTGTTCTTTGTTCCTAAGTATTTCAAGCATAAACGACTGCATAAGGCTTCAATCCGATATTGATGCACTTTCAAATTGGTGTAAAGTTAATTATATCCATCTTAACATAGAGAAATGTAATGTCACAAACATTCAGCAGATCCTCCAACTCAATTCACCGATAATCAATCGATGCTTTTGATCGAAAGATCTCGGTGTTGTTTTTGATCAAGTATTGACGTTTTGCATTACCGGCTTCATCAAAAGAAATGCAGTTGAATTCTCTAATCCCCACTCCCTAATAACTCTATTCACTGCTCTTGCTCGATCCCTCTTGGAATTCTGTGACATCGTGTGTGTCCTTTTTATCAGGTGCATAGTCATAGGGTGGAACGAGTAAATTTGTTTTCTTCAAAATGCGCTGGAAATTTTCACCGGAATATAAAACTAGATGCCAACTACTTGATCTAGCTAAGCTTGCGACTAGGACGAAGAGCCATGATGTAATGTTTGTGAGAGATGTTCTCTGTTCTCATGTAAAAAACCCATGATTTTCCAACATATGCACCTAAGTGACCAATTTCTTTTTCGTGCTTTGCATAGAACTAAGTATGGATTGAACGAGCCTATGTCTTGCGCTATTTCAAACTTCAACTCAGTTTGGTCTGTAGTAGACTTAAGTTTATCTAGATCTATTTTTAAAACTACCATTATCTAATTTTTACTGTTTAATTAAGTGAATTCTTGTAAATGTTTTTATTTTATTCTTTCATCATTGTAATTTATTTCTTGTAATCTGTTAAGTTATATTACTTGTAGATGAATAAATAAATAAATAAATAATGTCCCTTAATTTACGTCAATGGTTTACGAATCAACTGACATTATTTAGTTACTCTAATACGTAATGAAGTGCCACTTTAATTCTATTTCTTTTAATTTTCTATAATTCCGGAGTCAGCACACTTTTTACGCAGTTTTACTATGCTATTTTGTTGAAAACGAAATATCTGACTCATCAGCATCAATCATCGGCCCTGAAATATTCTACGGTGTCAGCAAATGCCACTAGAAAAACAATGAAGGGTTTACACACTAGGACATGACTGTGTTGAGCTACTATTCCAGCTTCTTAGTGAATCGTGTTCCTATCAGTATTCTATTTTGGACTCCTAACTGCCTGCAATATTTTGTGGTTACTATATTCTCTAAAGAATTTACTTTACCCCGCACGAATCTCATCAATTCATTCTGTTGCATTGGATGAGATTGACAAAACCTTTCTCTGTATTTTAAAGAAACACTCGCCTTAGAAACCGAATATTTGGCAACGAAATTATCTTTTGAAATCATCACCGCCATTGCCATCATTTCAGGGAAAGTACTTTACTCCTTGATAGCCTTTGAACAGAAATAAAATTGTTTCAGATTTCACCAGAGGACGACACAATAGGCTTCCGGAGCTACTCAAAAGTTCTCTCATGTTACGAGTACGTATACTCGTACACCAATCTAATCTTGCTTAATTATCTTGCAATCGACCAATAATACTATTTGTCTTCAAACATTTCGAAGTGCTAACAGCGACTCAAACGATTATCATCAAGATACGTATGCGAACAGTTAATGCATTCGCAAAGCACTACCAGAAACTTGGTGTATTCGGATGGCTTTTGAGCATAAGCTGCAGGGGTGTCTGCCTTTCCTACAGATAAGTAAAAGGAGAAACCCAAATTTGCTATACGCAAAACCAAAGCAATGCAAAGGTAAAGACGTGAAACGCATTCGAAAATTTAGAGGATTTGCCCTTCACATTTTCACGCTTTCACAATCCCGAAAATAACTATGTTCAAAAAAATCCTTAAAAAAGGTTTAAATTGGTCCGCTATAATTTTTAATTGAGCCGGCAATGTCATAAAACACAAATCGTGATAGGCTGGATAAAAGGGAATACGCATATTTTGGGACGAAACTGTGGAAAATTGACTCGCACCAAAGTGAAACATTCTATCTGGAAGCCTACCAGAGAAAGGAGAACGACCTACTAACTTTAGATCCAATACAGATTCATATTACAGATTCTTCGGTTTCTAAGGAAAGGTGTCTTTATCCCGAGTACAATCTCAGCTGGCACCAGAAGGGGACAGTGCATCTAACTCCACCGTAATTTATTCATTCATTCAAACTCAGCAAACGCCTCAGTGAGCTAAGACTTGAATAAAAAGGCGGTAACTTGCATAATCTGTAACGAAAGGACTCCTGATTTGCAGGAAGAGCTGGCTGATGCCCTACCAAATATACCATATTATGTATGTATACTCGTATAGATATATACGGCAAACCCCACAGGCGGACCAGTAGGGATGCAGTAAAGTGGGAGGGTTGTGATCCTTCTACTTCGGATCATAACTTCGCCGTAAGAAGAAGAAGAAGACTCGTATAGATATATCCTGACTGGACTTAAGAAAACAGAGAAGTTTCTAACGGATGGACGGATTTTCGTCAAACTTCACATCTGGCGTTTGTAGGAACTTAATTTGAGGCAAAATTAACAGTATTTTACCAATGACAGATTTAAAAAAAAAAAAAATTTCTCCAAATTGTTTTTACCATTATAGCGTACCAAGATTTTAGAAAAATTTCATGTAACGGTAATTTACTTATTGTCGATTTTTTGATAGGCGACATTTTTTAGTTTTTATTAAAAATATTGAAAAAGTGTTGAGAAGTTGACCGATGTTTAACATTATTGCGGGCGTGACAGTTGACTTTTTTGTCATAAAATTAAACACGTTTGATTAGTCAAACTTGAATCAGTACGGACGAACTGACTACATTCAAATCACCAGTATACCACTATCTGGATGTATAAAAACATAGTTTTGACACTTGAAGCCAAATTAACGTTAAGAATAAATCGTATAGTGAAGAATAATAATTATATATATAATAATTCGTGAATTTAAATGTTTCTGAGAAAATCTCCTAAATTTGACGAAATAATCCTGTAGTAGAAAAATTTCAAGGCATTTGAATCAAACATGTTTGAAACATGAGAGTCAGAATATCCTCCGTACCAGATGGATCGCAACTTTTCTGCATGTTGTTTTTTTCAAATATTTAGTGTTCCGTACCAAAATATTAGAACGGATAACTAATGGATTCAACACTGTCTGTTTGTTTGTCCAAGTGTCTATCACGCGCTTGCATCTTTTGAACACTTCTACAGTCAGGCAGCCATCAAACTCTCTAACATTCAGCACTATAAAATCTAAAGCAGTGAAAGTCTGCCGCGTATCAGTGTCAGATCACTGTGACACTCTGGGGAATTTCGGAGATGATAAACTATCCTGACAAGATTCTTCCGATAAGATCAGCACAAACATAACTCATATCTAAGCGTCAGCGTCTTTTGCTAAGTACCATATGCACACCGATGTGTTCTATAAGGCGAGTGGTGTAAACTATCCGTCCTTACTCAGTGGCAAAACAATGGACCTACTTTTGGTCTAGGCATACACTTCAATTTAGAGAGATGAAATTTTCCAAAATATAGTAGGTACGAGGGTGGGTCAATAAGTCCCTGAAAAATGAAATAAGGAACACTCTTTTCGGTATAAAAACATTTTATTTTTCAACATAGTCTCCTTTTAGCTCTAAACACTTCATCCAATGTTTCTCCAATTTGTTGATGCCCTCCAAATAATACAATTTCTCGAGCCCCTCAAAATAAGCTTTTCTTTCAGCGATGATCTCTTCATTCGGCCCAAATCTCTTACCTTCGAGCCATTTCTTTATGTTTGGAAACAAGAAATAGTTGCAGGGGGCTAAATCTGGAGAATATGCTGGATTAGGGAGGAGTTCGTAGCCTAACTCATACAATTTTGCCATTGCGACTGCGGACTTGTGCGCCGGTGCGTTGTCCTGGTGAAAAATAACTTTTTTCTTCGCCAAATGCCGCCGTTTTTGCTTCAAATCGGCTTGGAATCGATCCAGCAGCTCTGTGTAATATGCGCCGGTGATCGTTTTACCCTTTTTAAGGTAATCGATGTGGATAACACCGCGCTGACAAACCCGCCTTGGCCTTCTTCGGCTTCGATTCACCAAGAGAAGTCCATTGTTTTGACTGTTCCTTGGTTTCTGGTGTGTTGTGGTGAATGCAGGTTTCATCCACGGTTACGAAACGGCGCAAAAACTCAGCCGAATTTTTCTGGAACATCGCCAAACACGCCTTTGAAGTTGTAAAACGAATGCGTTTGTTGTCGATTGTGAGTAAACACGGCACCCATCTTGCGGAAAGCTTTTTCATTTCCAAATATTTATGTAAAATCGAAATCACTGAGCCATGTGATAAGCCTGTGGCCTCTTCAAGCTCGCGCAGTTTCACTCGCCGATCGTCCATTATCAAACCATGGACTTTGTCGACCATTTCTGGTGTGGTGACCTCAAGTGGGCGACCAGAACGTTCGGCGTCACTTGTGCTTGAACGAACGCACCGAAATTGAGTAAACCAGTGATGAATGGTTCCAATCGATGGTGAAGAGTCTCCATAATATTTGTTAAGCTTTTGTTTGGTTTGCGTGATGGTTTTTTCTCGCAAAAAATAGTGTTTAATGAGCACTCGAAATTCACTTTTTCCATTTTAACGAAAATGCTCGTAGGCGTCTATATAAAATGGCTGCCACAACAAAACTATTTGACAGATCTGTCTGAAAATGTGGGTGTGTTCTTTTGAAAGACAATTCTTGACAAAAAAAAATTAAGTTTAAGGTGACGACACAATTTGTGTTAATTTTCAGGGAATTATTCACCCACCCTCGTACGTGATGAATTGAAAACAATCGGGAAAAATGTAAGAATCATTTGTTTGAGTGATGTGTTTGGGCTATAATCTACGGTAAGAAGAAACAATATATTTCCACCGCATTTTGTGGCTTAGCAAATCAAAACATGTAAAAAAAATATTTTTTCTAAAAGTACACTACGAAACTGTAAAGGCGCGAGGCTCGACTCACACTTGACGATTTTATTTACTTTATCCTCAGTTCATATTTGCTCATCCAAGAATGGTCATAAGGGTGTATTGCTAACAGTACATCACTTTTCCTCAAATTATGAAAAACAAATGTTCCCCATTTTAATTCAAATTATGCTTTTGAATTACGCACAGGTCATTACCCACTGATAGTGTGATGGGCAGCACATGCGTTGCCTCCTCGATAAACAATAAACATATTTGGCCTTTGATCAAAGAAATTAATTCGGTCTATTGCTTTGACCTCGAATCCAGTAAATTGATAAGTCACTTATTTACATATATCGAAAAGAAAGAAACTGAACTGGAGGGAGATAGGGAGCGGAGAAGTTTGGAAAAAATACAAAATTGTTGAACGTCTGTAGCTGTAGGGGGAACGTGGTACTGAATGCCACCAGAATACCAACAATGTCCACACTCGCTTATCCACATTATAAAATGTTTTCCCTTCAGCTTTCATATTAGATTAAATTTATTTACTCTATATCGTCCAACATATGGTCCGACTAGGTCTTGCGAATACGAGTAGCTGGTGTTTATCAACACAGAACACGTCCACTGGTGAGCGCTGCTTCAAGCACAGCAGTCATCCCTCGCAAACCACAAAGAGTCCCTACAAATTACATTCGAGATTGACGTGGCACAAACATAGAGTCAATTCTCCAGCTTATGGCACTTTGTCGATGATTCTTTCACCATCCTTCAGCTGGGAAGGAAAAAAGTATCGTAAGCTCTGATTTCACGATTAGATGGGCATCAACAATCAATGGGACTCACCATACTGTATCTCATCATACCCTCGCCCATGAACATTGACACTTCATGAGTAAACAACATAAATCTTTCATTTATTGAAATCAAAAGGAAAACAGAAATATAAAAAGGACACGATGCCGAACATATGTACGTTTCTGTTTTCTCAATAAGTCGAACATGCCATGCCAACCCCGGAGTGGAGGGACCCTTATCCAAGTGACCAACCGATTTGGTGAAATTTTCCTCTTCTTTTCTCCATTTCATCTCCTGGCAGCTTGACACAAGGAGCATACTCGAATTGTCGGTTGTGTCACGTCCCGTGAGTCGGGTTGTTGTGTACATCGTTGTACACAGTGCCCGTCCTCCGTCTGTGTTGTCGTTGGAATAAAGTCCACAATTTACGAAAAGTAGTAGAAAATAAATAAAATGCGAATTCCCAGGATGCCAGTTTTATTTGGTGCTAAACAGTAAACGTGTCAGGCTTTACAATTCCAATACGTCCACCTATTATACCCACTGTATCTATGCGACCACAGCCGTAGCAGCAAAATAAGTACAAGTTTCCTTCTCCTCCGTCAGCCACCGCCGCCGTCGCCCCCGCCGAGCTAATGCCATTGGATGGCCCACAGTTGTGTGGTCAGTTTGAGCGCAGCAGACAGTCGAAGGCTAAAACGTCAATTGTACGGATGACAATGGTGAAGACCGCAACCGGGGGGCTTTGAGGCAAAGCCCTAATGGGAGTCCACTCGTAACTATATATGGATGATGGGGGTGCGGCAGTAGTTTCTGCCATATCGCTACTGATATTGGAAGTCCATTTGTTTCAGGACATTTTACGATCGCATTAACACTTACTTGTGGTGTGGCATCCAAGTATTCCATATCCTTGGACTAAAGTTCAACTTAGTAAAAAGTTATCATCATCATCATCATTATCATCGGCCATGATGGTCGGTGCTCTCGTCATAAGGAGTAGTTGTGGCAGCAGTGCAGCATAACAACTGTTGTGTGAGTCAGTTGCACGGAAGAGGAAAAACTTTCAAAAGGAGTGATTAACGTTTTATTAACAGCAGCAGAGGGCGAGGTAGAGTCAGGAAATTTTTCATTCTTATCACAACATTTTCGAATCTCTCGAGGGCCATAATAAAGTTGCCAGTTTGGTCTTTTGCACTATCCAGGGTAATGAATTTCACGTTGATGTATGACTCCTTTATACCTATACACACTTATTCTGATTGTTTTTTGCGAATACCTCTAGCAATGTTGTTGAGGACTCATTGCAGGGGCGGTGTCTGCCCTCTCATGGGACAAGGTAGGGCGCAGAAACGACTTTTCGATGTCACTAACGCTGATCACAATTTTTTATTTCGCTGATGTAGAAAAGTTGAGTGAGGTTTTTAAATAGATCGAAATTTTTATACTCAAGTTTATGTGAATTGGATTAATTGTGAATCCAAACGATTTTGCTTTTTTTTAGGCTTTAATCTGAAGGTGAGTACTTTATATATTAATGGATGGAACCTTGCAATTTGTGATATAGATTGCTCACCTCGACAAATAAATACACCATGCGTTTTCTTCAGTGACCTGGGCGGGAGTCAACTTCACAGCTCTCTCGTCCTTGTTGAAATAAGCGAGCCCATTCTTTGACCATGGTATACGAAGGCCAAGAATCCTGAAGAGTCGACTTCCTTTTTTGATCTCGGCTGACATGATGATGTTTATCCTACCACAGGTAATAACAAAATGAGATTATTTTTGAAACGAGATGATATTTATACTGCTAAAGAGTGCCGCAGTTAGTGCTACCACTAATGAGAAGATTACTCGTTGTTGAGTATCTCAGGCCCCGAACTTATCAGACGCCAATCGTACGACACGTTTATGAGAGAATAAATGGTAGCTGTCAGGGTTTTTGAAGCTGATTTTCCATGTATTGGTGGACACTTTCAGTGTTGTCGGACTTCTTCTTCCGCACGTAGTTGTTTGCGATCGCGGTGATGGAGTTCTCTATACCCTTGAGCTTTTACAAAATGGTTGTTTAAGCGCAATAAATGGCTCTTTCCAGAATCCAAACCTCCTCCAGCGGGACATGCAGACGATATTGACACCATAGGTCATTCTTGGCAAGCTATAATGGAGATTTTCACCTTTCGCGACAATTAAAGACAAGGTGAAAACAGTTTTTCTTGAGGTTAGTGAAGACAAAAGTAAATATATATGTATAGGTGCATGTTGTCGACAAATAAAGAAGCATCTACCCACCCTTTAGAACAAAATGCCACTAACTAAGGAATTTATCTAGCTACCTCAGAATAAACATAAACTAAACAAATCACAGGTAGGGGATCTGATGAATCATGTTGCGATAGCGAGAACCATTAAATATTATTGCCTGACCAGACGACCTTTCAAAGAAGAATAGTCCGATGATGCCTCCAGCCAATAATCCCCACCAAACAGGTACAATTTGTGGATGCATTCAAATTCGACAATTTTGACTATTAACAAAGGCCTCATCGCTGAAGATGATTTTGTTTGAAAAATCAGCATCCAATTGTTGTTGTTCCATAATCCATTCAAGGAATTTTCTTCGCTGTGCGTGCTCAGTAGGCTTCAGTTGTTGAGTCAATTGCATTTTGTATGCATAAAGATGCACATTTTTTGTGAGAATACGTACGCTGTAGATAGCTTTTCGAAATGTCCAATGTTCCTGCACTCTCAACAACACTCTCATGAACTGCTTCGATGTTTTGTGTTTAACGACTTGTTGAAGTGTCTAAGATCACTAATTGATCCAGTCTCCCTGAATTTTTTAATTAATCTCTTCACAGTTGATGAAGTCAAATCACTATTCCGACCATATTTTGTACCAACTGTAGCTGGTAAACCCTTATTATTTTTAAAATATCGCTCAACAATGAAAACGCGTTGTTCTTTCGTGTAGCACTCCATTTTTAATAACCCTGAACTGTCAGATGTCACGCTGTCTTTTTTCTTTTTATCGTTGCCAACACTTTATATTACAAATGGCGCAAAATTCAAATCTTACATCAATTTTGGGACACCCTTTAGAGTTAAATATTTTTTTGACTTGAAATAACCAGAAATGTCTGTTGTTATACACTACACAGCTTAACAATATTTATGAAAAAATTTAACTTTTTTTCGTTTCCTGTAAAAAAAAAAAAAAACATGAACCCTTGCAGAAATAATCGTTTTAATTGAGGCTCTACAGATCGATTGTGCTTCCCATTCTATTATACGGTTTCAAATGTTGAACTATTAGTAGAAAAGCAGCGTGGATAATTTTTAAAAGAAGATGGTGAGTGGAAGAGAAGACATAACCGCGAACTCCATTAGCTGTACCAAAGTCGATGTAATCCAAAACGTCAATACGAAGAGGATCTTCGAATAGCAGCCTCCAGGTTCGAGAAGACTAGGAAAACCGAGTCTCCCTCACTAAGCGGTCGTGCATGCCAGGCAGCTTGGTCTATAAAGAGTTGTGAACAATTTACACTGAAAGGGAAATTATGGAAAGTTGCGATATTTCGGTGGAGACTCGATGGTAAGGGAGCCTGCAATAATACTTTCTTTTCTTTTCTTGAGGTAGCATCAACCAGGTAATGACTATGGGTATGGAAGTTTATTACAGTATCTGAGCGGCTCGGATGTTATTTATATGTTCACGAGAACTGTGTTTTTTTTTTTTTTTTTTGTTTCTTTCTGGTATTTTTAACTGAACCTCCCTCTCAGTAGTCCAACGCACTAATACTGAACCATGACCAATCCAATTTGGCTGTTAGTAAACAAAGTTACTATTGCGCACTGGACCAAGAATCCACAATTGATCCAAGCACGACCAATTCAGCTATGTGACAATGCAGTGTCACACATATCGCACTTAAGCACAAATTTGGCTAGAAATATCTACAAGTGAAAAAAAGTCCCCGATGTCATGGCATTTAAGAATTCTACGCCAATAACGCTAAAGTTAGTTAAGGACACTAAAAATATGGAAAAATGTAAGGGGAATTACCCTCGAAGGACCCAATATTTGCACCGGGACTATAAGTAGATAATGCCACCATGTCACATTCAGATATATTTTTTTTGCAAAACATATTCATCCCATTTTTGCAGTACAACAAATTCCAAATGGTTGTTGGAGGCCAAGAAGGACGTACACAAGTTTAACATCTCACTACCCTACCTGTTTCTATTTACGTAAGATAGCCAAGCATAATTTTTAGTCATATAGAGTCATTTCTCCTTTGCGAAGGTCTTCTAAATTACTCAAATTTTAAGAAGTTTCTTCCATCTTCTAGAACAAAGTCTAATGGAAGGCCTTAAAAAAAAAAAAATTAAATAACTTTTCGCCCAATTCCATTCACTCCCCTCACACCGCCGCTGGTATCTTGAACTACTTGAACTACACAATGTCATCCCCTAAAAGATGTTACAACTGAGTAAGTTTTCCTTCATACGAATAGAGCTTCATTTGGTTGTCTCTGCACTTCTCCACATTTCCATGATGATGCTGCTGGAGGTTAGCAAAACAGAATAAATGCATAATACTTATGTGGCAACTGGCACTTGCCATTTCCTTAAAGTGCACAACACAGATGCATCCCTATACAAAACCACAAATCAGAAGATAAAAGGATGGGATCATTATCATCACCAGGGTATAGTCATGACTATGAGAGCGTGAGCCTAAAACCGAAAGTTACACCGCACAGACACACAGCAGGTGAACGATGGGTTCCCCTTCGTCATCGTCTTCTAGCTTCCGGTTGCATATACGAGTATGTACGTTCACATATGAATAAGGAATTTATGAGGCCGGCTAAAATCTTTGATTCTGTTTGAAAAGTTAGGAGAACTTTATAAATCATATAGAACTTGTGGGTGGACCGAAATGGTAAAACGGCAATAGTAGGATTTGTGCCAGCAATGCAGTAGGTTCTTGGTGTCATGAAAGGTGTATTTCCTGCTTGATTCTTGGATCCGGAATGAATGAATCATTTGTGAAGTGGCTATCGGGTAGCCACAGACCTCTTCTCTTATAATTATTTTATTCTTTATCGGTTGAGGTACTTTTTTGTTGTCAGTGGATTGCATTAGTTGTTACAGTTGGTTGCAGACAATTTAAAGCCATCAAAAGCGAAGACCAGGCCATTTGAGAATTCAATCAAATTGACATGATATTTCTGAAAATTTGAATAAATTTTTTTCAACAATTGAACTGTCAATTATAAGATTTAAGGGCAAGAACTACATTGAAATCAATTTAAATCGAATCCTAGTCATCGTCGTTTCTTGGATTCCTCCTGTTCGCATCCTTAATAGGCTTCCCTTAATGACTTCCATTTGTGAGGACTATGGCTCAATGAATAAGTGCGCGATAGCTGAGTGGGAAACTCAAGGTTTAAGTCCCTGAAAAATCGGAAACAAAAGAAACGTTTTTTCACTGTCCCACCTCTCGCGAACGTTTGACAAACATCCGAGAGTAAAATCGTCATGAAAAGCTTCACTCAATCAAAAAGATTACCCTTTGAAAACAGCAAAAAACTATAGGTCTCTACCAATAATGTGTCATACAGCACAAATGGCTGAAAAAAGCTACGACAGGCCCTGTATGGGCCTGGGTAATTTATTGACTTAAAATTAATTCCTGAAGCGGTTTCAATTGTCCGGTTTGTTCCTGCTTCTCCTTTTGATCCTGACCTTCCCATATTATTGCCGTCGTCCTCGGTCTTGTTGATTGAGTAAAAAAGTTATCAGTAACTCAAGAGAAATAAATTGTCGCATGCGTAAATTTCTTAACTTAAACCAGTTAAACACGCTCCTTGTTATGCAGTTCGTTGTTCGATGAACCTTCTTCTAGGCGCGTATCAGTGAAATTCCAATACATTTTATATTGGTTGCAGTGCAGTGGCAGCGATTTCTACTTTACTTACCCTCACTTTGGGGGGTAACTTTAGCAGTATTAAGTCCTTCTCTTCGTATCGAACTAATGAGCTCAAATGAAGACTTTATCGCTACTTTGAATTCGAAAAGCTATAGTAATAATTACTCGTAGTGTTGTATTTTGTTCGTATCCTATCACGTTTTCTTTCGTACGTACTTATAGAATATGAAATAAATACTACCTTATTGCTTCAACTGATCCGTCTTTTATTTTTTCTATGCAATATTTTCTTTCCCTGCAATCTCTTCCTCAGTACTCTTCCATTTTTGCCTGGCTTTGTCTTGCAACGAATGTATGTATGCACCCTCCTCTTTTATGCTAACTTTTTCGGATACAAGGCCTGTTTTTTACGAAATTTGAAATTGTCAAAAGTATGTAGAAAGGAATGCAAAAACAAAAATACGCACTACAATCAAAATTGGAATCCTCTCTAATTTTACAGCAGCAAAAAGTACACGTCAGCAATTAGTACTCTCTCTCATGTATTCGAACAATGTATCCAAAGCAGCATTTACTACGGATGAAACGATGCTGATGCTGATTATCCAGCAAATTGTTGTTTTATTATGCATGTAAATTTCTGCTTTACTGTATATAAAGTCACTAAAAAAACACACCTATAGTTGGGTTTCAGAACATTGGCAATGCCCCACCACTACGAGTATTAACGAAGTGTCATAGCAAAGTTCTCAGTTTGTCTCTGTAGTTTCTATGATGTTAAAGGCAATTCAATTTCTTTATTTCTTATGTACAAGTAAGACCGAGTCTTTTATAGTACTACTATTATTTCAATACAATGAAATATCTTAAATACAAAAATAGAGGAAATAGAGAAAAGTTTAAAAGATAATAGAACTAGATAGAAGATAGTAAGGAAGAGGGAGATGGAGTGATACAAAATATATTATTCATTAACGCTGTTCAGATACAAGCTTTAGTAATTTATTTTTAATGAATTTAGAACCATTTATTCGCTTAAAATCAGCTGGCAGAGCATTCCAAAGCTTAGTGGTGCAGACAAAGAATAGCCGTGATGAGTTCAGATATTGCCAGGTTGGAACAATAAGGTTTAAAATTCTTTGGGATTGCGCAAACTCCAATTTATCAAATAGATATGCAGGTTTTTTGTACTAATTAGATTTGGCAGAAAAATTAATTTCCTTGTGTTTAAAAACTGTGATAATGAGCAGCCTAAGGAGAGTCATATCTACGAAGGCCATATACATATCGAACTGAATTATTAAATGCAAGGTGGCCATGGTGTAGTGGTAATATCATTGCTTGTCACGCTATAGGTTCATGGTTCAAATCCTGATGTCAAGAATCATCAATTTATTTCGCATGAAATAAATAAAAAAGTCGATCAATTGCGACAGCTTGTATCAACTCTACTGCGAAGGCATAACACTGGCAGTAGGGTGCTCATATGGCTAAAATGCAACTTGATCGTGATGATATCAGGAGGATGGAAAAAATACTGTGAATCATAAGCAAAGACAATAACAGCAAATCAAAAATACTCCCCAGTTATCTGGACGCCACCCTTGGAGTTTACTGAGACTTAATATGACCTGAGTTTCAAACCAACTACACCAATCTGTCGTTCTCTCTGTCTGTTGCCATTTCCACAAATAGAAACGCCCGTGTCCTAAAATTAGAATGAGGGTATTCATATCCCCCTTTGATAAGTGCAAATTATAAAAAAAAAAAAAAACTTGGAGTTCATTTTGCGACACCGAATCCAGCTTACAATATACATTTTCAGCATAACATATGAGTGGAATGGGTCTATTAGCAATGGACCAGTCATATATATATAGCCCATAGATCCTCGTTGATTCTGCACACTAGATCCTCAATAAGCCCAGGTAGCCGCGACAAATAAAACTATACATCATCAGCTGTACAAAATTAATGACGTATGTAAGGGAGGTCAGAAAATATGGAATTATTATTTTTAAGAAACGAAGTGACAAACCGTCCTCACCAATAGCATTTGACTTTAAAGTACAAATAATTCTCGCAATGTCACTATCAATAACTATTTTAAAGTCAAAACCAACAACATTAAAAAGTTCAGGGTTAGGATCAAAATTTATGTTAGTCCCACCATCTGGAGTGAAACAGTCATTCAGAACATTGCGTAATTTTGGGTAAATTATTCCACAAGCGCTTGGAACCAAGTCGCGGATTAAGCTTTGACGAATAATAGTCCTTCTTAGCTTTTCTCGTTGCCCAAGTGGCAAAATTACGGGCCTGACAATATACGAGTATTTCTCAATTTATGTCACTCCATATTAAATACTTTTTCCTTCGAGATTTAATTGCATCCGTGACTTTCGTTGTATACCAGGGGCATTTCTCATTACGCACTTGAACAGTTTTCAGAGGAATATTTTATAAAAAAGTTCAAGCATTAGCGATTGTACAAAATTTAAAATTTTCATTGGCAGTGGATAAGTACCTACAATGGTCCCAACCAGCCATACTTGCTTCAAGAGCAGGGACAGGAATATTAATTGAATTGTAAACTCTGTATTGAAAACTCAACGTTTTGGAAATATGAGGAAATTCAACATTGTACGAGTACGTATACAAAAAATCAAATCATGATCTGAGAAGCCATCCAGCGAAAGCTGATCAAAAACGAGAACGTTATTAAAAGATCGAGTAGACTTGGGATGCAGTTAGGAGCGTACCGAGTAGGAAAGAGTTGGTTACGCATAATCCAGATAGAGATACTAGACATGCTGATAAATGTGTAAAAGTACGTTAGACAGGATCAAGTATGCAAAATTTGGAACAGATCCACTTTAGGGCCCAGACCTGAATTTCTAGACTTTAGGAGTAACGATCGAAATTTTCTATTATGCCCGAAAATGAAAAGCTTCGTGGGCGAAACGGGCTCATGTACCTCGAAATTTACGGGTTATATGTGCAATTTTAAGTGTTTTAAGGAAATTTAAATGGCTATAACTTAATCGCCAAATAATCTTTCAGTTTCGTACAACAGCATCAAAAATGCACTGATTAATACCACTTGCACTTTCATATAACAATACGTAACATCACCTCCAGATACAAAGGCACTAATGAGAGGGTGCCGGAACTGGTAGCATTATTAATTATCAATTCTACGAGTAATAGCAGTTGTGGACTTTTATTTTCTGATTGAAGAGGATGCTTCTTCATGGATTAGATTCACACTGTTGTAAGTGAGAATATTTAGCATACATATACATACCTATATACATATGTATATGAATATATAAAGGGTCTTTCATTAAGCGCTTCCTATCTTTAAAGTTAAATAAAACAAAGTGTGTGTGATATATCGTCAACATTTTTTATTCGTTTGAAAGGCCTATCGATGCCATTATATATAGAATATAACATCGTTCAAATGTCCGCCGCGGCTTCTCTGGGTGGCACGCATCCGAAATGTCCAATTTTCCATGACTCTGGGGCATAAATCAGTCTGAATTTGACCGTTGACATGGGTTATGTTGGCTTTGAGGGCCGCTGTAGTTTGTGGCTTATTCGCATAGACCTGCGACTTCAGAAAACCCCACAAGAAAAAAAAAAAACGCGGTCAAGTCGCACGATCTCGGTGGCCCGTTCGCATCACCTCCACGTGAGATGAACATGCCCTCAAATGGCTCGTGCAGAATTTCCAATGTGGCGTGAGTTGTGTGGCACGTAGCGCCATCCTGTTGAAACCACATGTCGTTGGTGTTCATATGATCCAATTCAGGCCAAAAGAAGTTGGTAATCATCGACCTATAGCGCTTCCCGATGACGGTGATGGCCTGGCCAACGTCGTTCTCAAAGAAATATGGACCGATGACGCCGCCAGCCCAAAATCCACACCAAACAGTGACTTTTTCGGGATGCATTGAACGCTCTTGGATCTCATGTGGATTGGTATCGTCCCAAATTCGACAATTTTGTTTGTTGACGTACCCACTCATCCAGAAATGGGCCTCATCGCTGAAGATGATTTCTCGATGAAAATTAAGGTCAGTTTCCAACTGCTCCAGAGCCCATTCAGCGAACTCATGTCGATGTCTATGGTCGTTTACCTTCAGCTCCTGGGTCAGTTGAATTTAGTACGGGTGCAGGCCCAAGTCACGACGCAAAATTCGCCAAGTTGTGGTCTGCAAAAGGCCGAGTTCTTGTGGGCGACATGAAATCGACTGCCTCGGATTCTCCTGCACACTCTCACGAACAGCGGCGATGTTTTCGGCAGATCTTGCGTTTCGTTGACGTACGGGTATTTGTTGATCGTTTACTGAACCAGTGGACTCAAATTTATCCACCACACTGCGAATAGTCCTTTCGGAAAGACGATTATGGCGACCGTAAAATTGGCGTTGCTCGAACAGAACACCCATTTTATTATTTGCACGTGTTGTTGAACGCTATATCCGTCCATGGTGATTTGGCAAAATAGACTGAATAAATGACAGCCAATTTAATAGATGTAGCTTCAACAATATGGCCGCTATCAACAAGTCAAATTTCGGAAGTCCCTATTGGAAGACCTTGTATAAAGAAAAAAAGATTTTTTTGTTTTTTTTTGATTTGCGGATGTTGTTTGTACTCGTAGTATGTATTATACGCGCTCTTCAGTCTAAGCAGTAGTTGCTTCTTTTTTCCTCAGCACTCGTCTTATTTGTCATGATTTCATAATAATTTCTCGGTGATGGTGACTTCATATTACTTTGTAAAAATGTAAGTAGTACTGACGTGGTAACTGGTACTGTCCGGAAGGACGACGCATATTTTCATTAAACAGTCGAACTCTAAGCCACACTACATCCTAGGGGTGGTCAGAAGTGGCGTATGCACACCGGGAATGTTCACAAATCTAATCTATTGGATGTGTGTTTTACATTAATAGCACTTGTTTAGTTAACACTTTGATCACCTGAAGGCAGTTATTTTGCTAATTGGATTCAATTACGGGAAAACTTTGTGTTATCATTTATCCCACCAAAAATGTATCCCTAACCAATTTTGTAGATAAGATATAATAAATATAATAGGCAATTAGATAAATATAATAAGCAATAAAATAAATGTAATAAATGAATAGATAAATAATATAATTAAATAATGTAATTAATTTTAATAATTAAATAATGAATTAACACACAAGTAATAAATTGAAAATGAAGGAAAAAAATATTTAAAAAACAATAAAAATTATAACAAATCTATTGTTGTGTTAAATTTACAATCACTTTGACACTTTTGTCCAGAATGTCCCCGAGGTATTTTATTGAATTATTCCATTCAACAAGAAGTCCATCTATTATTAGGTTACGCCTGTACCTTAACTACTTACCTCGAGCGGAACAACATAAACAACCTGAACCTGAACTGCTAGGATCTTTTCTTTGCACAACCGTATTTGTGCCTTTAGGTAGGTCATGTACGTAGCCCATGTACGTTTTGTGTAGCCCATGTACGTTTTGTGTTTTTTTGGGTACCTGATCGTTTGGCGAGTTGTCGGTTTACCTATTTCTTTTGTTGTCGCTTTCATGAGTTGCCCTTGAAGCTTTCACATGTGCGTATCTGGCGCACTTTTTGTTTTTTGCCTCTTAGGGTTCTATGCCGGCTCTAAACATAGCTGCGATTCGTCTTTTCTGAGCCCCAGTGAAATGTTCATGTTTCTACTGAGCTGCGCGTTGCCTTGTACGTTCTGTGCCTAGACAATTTGTTTGTCCATTGTCAGGACTTTATGATCTCAAATTCGAATGAGTATTCCGAAGCAACAAATTCCCAAATACGCACGGCACGTCCCAGCAAAACAGAAATTATGACAGCAATCAAGTCCCTTAAGAAAAACAAAGCGGTGGGTATTGATGGCATCCCTGCCGAATTGTTTCAATCGGCGCCAAACACATCAGCAGATCTGCTGCATCCGCTAATACAGAAAGCTTGGGATAGCGAACAATTTCCACAGGAGTGGAAAAGGGGGATGATCATTAAGCTTCCTAAAAAGAGAAACTTGGTGGAGTGCGGAAACTGGATATGTATATGTGTTCTTCCAGCTGTAGCAAATAGCAAAAATAATTCTGGACCGAATTAAAGAGCATTTAGATTCTACTCTCGACGTCGAACAGACAGGCTTTCGCGCTGGATCCTCCTACATCAACCACATAAACTCCTTACGGATCATAATCGAACAATGCGTTGAGTACAGGTCTCCGCTACATCTGTTGTTTATCGACTTCGAGAAGGCTTTCGACAGCTTGAATCGAGATGTTATTTGGCTGGCCTTGCGCAAGAGAGACATCCCGGTAAAACTTATTGCTATTATCAAGGCTACATACGAAGGCGGTAAGTGTCACGTCTTACACAATGGTAAGGTGTCAGAGGAATTTGGTGTCCAAAGTGGAGTACGTCAAGGATGCATTCTGTCACCACTATTGTTCTTGGTGGTTATCAGCGATGTACTCCGTGCAGCATTGACGGAAGGAAACAATGTAATTCGTTGGACTATGACATCTTACCTTAAACACCTAGACTACGCTGACGATGTTTGTCTACTTTTACATCTGATAATGGACCTTCATCTAATGGCCCATAATCTAGAAACTGAGGCAAACAAAGTGGCCAAAATAAATACGGCCAAAATAAACACGGCCAAAACAAAAGCCCTCAGCACTTCCAACACTAACGCTCAACTTAACATTGCCGGACAGGAAGTCCAAAAAGTTGACAACTTTCTATATTTAGGAAGTATGGTCTCGGCTAACCGCGGTGGCACCCAACTGGACGTATGCAGTAGAATCGGGAAGACTAAAGCTGCGTTCGGTATGCTATCCACAATCTGGAAAAGTGATGTTATCAGCTTAAGAACCAATCTGCGACTGTTCCACTCTAATGTAGAATCGGTACTGCTGTATGGGTGCAGTATCTGGAAGGTGGACACCATTAACACACGCAGGCTGCAAGTCTTCGTAAATAAATGTTTGGAATCATCTTGAGGATTTTTTGGCCGAACCGGATCTCCAACGAACAGCTTTATATGAGAACGGGCAAAGAACCTACAAACATTACTATACGAAGGAGAAAGTGGCAGTGGATTGGACACACCCTACGGCGCGAAGACAACTCCATTGCAAAATACGCCATGCAGTGGAATCCGCTCACCCAAGCAGGCAGAATAGCGGGACGCCCTAGGCAAAAATGGCGCAGAACAGTTGAGGAGGAATCGAGCCCTCTAGGAATGAGTTGGAGGCAGCTCAAACGCGTTGCGGAAGTGCGAACAAGATGGCGCGCAGGCGTGGTTGACGCCCTATGCCCCCCGAGGTGTTAAAGGACCTAAGTAAGTAAGCAAGTATTGTCAGGACTGGCGCGGTTCGGCAGTTTTTGGAGATGAGCGGCTGTGCTCATATGTCTCCATCTCACATTGAGATACAGGAGAACGGAGTAGAAGTTTTTCTTCTGACTCCGTTGTGTGGTGTTATTTTTCATATTTTTTGTATTCGTATTTTTCCACGAGTATGGCGAGAAATATGAGTCCGCCTCTACAGAGCTCCCATGCCGGTGTAAAGCTGGATTACTACGAGAGGCCGACTGATATCTCATAGAGACGATACGCTTGCGATGCACGATTTTAATTCCCTGCATCATTCAGTCCTAGGCACATAGTCCAATACTCCTTAACTTGAGAAATTTACTCTTGGTCTGCGGAGGTATCGCGTCTCTAGCACACTACGTGGCCTTTCCCTATCCGCTACCTGAAGCTCGAATTTCCCCGGTCTAGTAGGTACTACTAACCCGATACATAGTTTCATAGATAATAGCAACCCCGACTTCAGCTATAGGCTCGTCTACAGAAGCTGTCAAGAGATAGTGTAAATAATAATGATCAGGTCCTTAAATAACGATATAATGCAATTTCTAGCTTGTGGCAAGCGAACCGAGTTGAGGTGAATATTGGCGCCCAACAAACCAGTTCTCAACATCCTTGGCATGAAAATTACACATAAATTATCCTTGAATTTTATTCCAGACTTTATGGACAAAACGGATTTTTATTCAATCAATGCAATTGACTTCCGAGTACAACATTTGTCTCTTTAAGATAAATGATTTCTGTTTAATATTATAATAGTTATCCTTGGATATGAAATACTTATACTTGGAGCCCTTTTTCGTGGTACTCCACCGTAACAGAAAGCTCTGTCTACCTACAAACCACAAAAGTCCCCTAACAAGTTGCAAATTTGGCATTATAGAACTTTTCATTTTTCTTGTTGTGATGGTCGAATTCTGCTTTTCCTCATTTCATCGAAAGATGTAGTTATGGCTTTTATGCAAGCTACAGCGGTATACCTAGGTAGCAACCTATCTACATACATTACACCACATCTACCTACAGGAATTCATTCACCATAATGAGAGCCTTGACGTGAGACAATAAATGCTGATTCAAATAAGTTACATAAAAATAAAAGAGACCTGAACTATGTCGTCGAAATCCATAAATGAAGACACGTGTTTTTGTTGTCTGTATACAAATGCCATGGCACCCATTACAGCAGCTATTTTCAGCCAAAAATAACTTTACAACATTGAGATGCTTAACTGAAATGCTTTTACATCAAGTATTCTGACGTTCTTGCTCTTTTTTCTTAAACAACAGATGAACGTGCTGAGTTATGCAGTTCTTCATCCTCCTGTGATCAAATATTAAGCTGGTATTGATTAAAAGGTAAAACGCAAGTAAAAGCACAATTCCTACTTCGAAGAAACATCATCATCCACCGCTTATCCAAAGAATACTCGTAAATGGTCTTCCATTTGCACACAATACCTCTAGAATACCGATGAGGAAGAAAGTCAACAAAAAAGTTAAAAAGAAAAAGCTGAACAAAATGTAAATCTTTGGCAATAAAACGCTACTCGGAAGGACATTCGTAATGAACTGCGGCAAAAGTTAATTGTCATCGAATTTCCCCATCGAATTAATGGAAACCAAACTTCTTCCTTCCACCCTTTCGATAGTTGTTCCATTTCTATTTCTGATAGATAGACTGGACACAGATAAATTCAATGCCGAACATGTGCACGTTCAAAGTAGGTACATCACATGCTATTTGTACAAGAGTCCTTGAACACCTACCTATCGAAGCTACCACCACCACGCTTTCGATCACGGAAATTAACATAAACCAATAAAATCAGTCAACTCAATGTTGCCGGGTTCTGGCTACAGTTCGAATCTTTTATCGTACTTCACACCATAATCCTTGATGACCTAGGCACAGGTCTCCGAAATATGCAATATGCTCTGCAGGTCCAGCATTCGTCGAGGAGACGACACTCTCACACGATGCGACATTGAGGGATGGTCTCGGTTGTTACGTCCCGGTGGTAGAGTGTCCACAATGTGGGCAGATGCCCATTTGTGTGTTTTTCATCAGTGTGCACAATTTGCCCTACATTAAATGAACTTCGATTGAACGAACTACGACAATGTTTGAACAGTTCAAACTGCTAACAAATGTACGAGCTGTACTCTGCTCTGCCGTGTATATCCATTGGCGTCATCGGTCTGATAGTATTTTTTACGGTTCACACTGGTAAATCCCTTAGATCCGATTAAGTTGATTGGATACAGTCCACTTTTCTGCAGCAAAAAAAAAAAAAGGTATCTTTTGCTGACGGTTTTTGATTTCGTTATCTCAGGTTCTCGAGACCTACACCATCACTGGGTCTAAAACCTGATCTACGCTCCAGGAATATTCAATGGAATTAATTGGACAGTAAATTGACCGAACATGAAATTATGCAAATATACAGATTTTTGCCAAACCCAAAGGGTTCGGCCTCTAAGACCAATGACAATTATTGTGTGACTACTCGTAGCTGATAGAAAAGTGATTGCATAATATCTATCTATCCTAGTATTTGCTTGAACACTTCCACTTAGATTTCATTCATTTCATGTGTCTGGCGTAAGGGTTACTGCAAAGTCTTGTAATTGCATCCCCAAATTAAGTGTTATTGTATCACCGGCAGGTGGAGGGTTTTTCGCAATCTAACGAATATGGACAAGTGTCTGTCGGTGGTTTCCACAGTGTGGACACACTTTGCACACCGCTTGGAGTTTAATTTGCATAAAACATGCAAATCGATATGCCTACCCTTAAACTGGAGTCAGGTGCATTATTGCAGCGAAAGTTTATGGCGACTATTTAAATGATATTGATTGCATTACAGGCCACTCAGGATATACAAGTGACTCCAACGACAGGGGCGGTTTCGTAATCAAATTCGCTGTTCGTTTTTAATTAAACTATTGTCTGCCTCGTTAGCTGTGTATGCATAGATACAATTATTTTATTTTATTCTTCCTGATTGTCGGGCGCTCCACGCTGGTGTGGAATTACTAATAAAATACCTTTCAATCTTCATTAAGTGATTTGTTAAGTTGGCTATATGGGCAGCTGTGTTCTTGCTTTAGAGGGCATAAGTGATATTAATGGTTCGGAATGATTATCCGCAAGCAAAAGGTAATGAAGAACTTGATTATGCCTGGATTGTTGGTAGGTAAAATTACCATGGATATCTCCTACCGAATCTATTTGGTTTTAAACTGATAGTCGCACTAAAAGGAAATTATTTTTTAACTTATGCTCTACCAAAAGATTCCTATACTTATGTAATGAAATAATGAATATATGTATGAGTTCCCCTAAATGTGTATACAGTATAGAATGCCCGCGTTAAGGTGTGTAAAATCTTTAGTACTTTCTTCCGTCTCCATATATGTATGCCTTCTCAGCGATCTTCCCATCAAAGCTTCTGTTCCAGAGGTAAACATCTTTTACAGCTTTCTAATGACCCTAGATGGTCCCTTAATACATTCGTGTTAGTCCTAGGCTTTCGAGTGATGGCATGGTATTTTCAAACGGATTCAGTACGAAGTTGTATACAGGCTAGTCTAGCATTAGATAGTCAACACACACCATTGGTTGGTTACTCGCCTATTTCGGTCTTCTAAAACGTCAATTTGTGGCAGGTGTTATGCTCAAATTTTGATTAGCTGCCCACCGATGTTAATGGGTAGTCATTACTGCTAAAGTGAATCAAAATATTTAGTGAGCGTATATTGAATATTGTAATTTGCGAGCTACGGCTCGAGTAGATAAAACAATATTCTGTGAAATTTATTTCTTTATTTTCTAGTCTATAGAACAATTCAAGTTCACACAATACAATATTCTTCGCAAATTCTTTTCTTACAAGGTCTCTTTACTCTCAAATCACTTTATCTCCTTTCAATTACTTAATTCACAAATCCAAACTAATTACTTCTTCTTGTCATCACAACTTCGCCCATTATCACTTTTCCAATCTCTTCGTGCGGTTCAGAACCGATTGCCTGCTCTCGATCGCCATCTGTCCTTAAATAGCCGCATTTCTAATAGCCAGAAACTTCTAGCAAATTCTTCGACCACTGGAACAAGAGAAATTCTGATGTACTTATTTCAAGATGACAGCTGCAGCCAATAATCTCTTGTGGTTATAATTCTCTTGCGGTTATATTCTCTTATCCATGACGTCGTCTTAGACATCATCCATCTCTTATCGTGTACATGAACTGTGGAGACTAACCGCAGACACGAACCCCGAATGAAAAGACACTTTGGAATGGGCTGTAGGAGCGTAGTTATCATTATGTTACAATATTATGTACATATGTCTACTATGCGAATTGTTGCGCATTAGTGAGTATTAATAGAGCATCTGATCAAATTTTATCCCTACGTCTAATTGTGACACCGTCGATTGGCGTTGTAGAAATCCACAAACGTTGTCATATGTCACAAATGTTGCCCATTACAGGGCGATGTCTCTGTTTAACTTTGAATTGTGTGCGGCGCCTAGTAGATTTTTTATCCTCAAACAAAGGCTAACTGGGGCGTAACACTGAATGACGGTGACATTTTTACTCTAGTCTGAAATCTGGCCGTCAATATCCTATCATCGTGATGTTTTTTTAGAATATAAGGATTTCGCAAGTTGATGGTATTTATAAGAGACCCACCCCGAATTCATGCATACTTACGAGCGGCTGCCTTCGCACCTAACCATCCTAATTCGCTTAGCCTTAATATGACCTATCTGTGTTGCATGCTCAAGTTGAGTCTTTTGCAGAGTAAAGGAGAATTGTCATACTTCACAATCAAATCATAGTTCTGGTATGATAACCAAAGGCTTCAACGCGTTATCATTCCTTTTTCGAGGCGAGGCACATTATTTTTCGAAGACATAATCAACCAATATGGTATTGTGATACTCAGAGCACGCACTCGCAATTTTGGCCCAGATGTTTAGAGTCTTATAGGGACATTGTATGGTTTTTACAAAATGGGTCGAGGAATGGACATCACTCCAAGAAAAAAATTGGAAATAAGAACTTTATTAGTTCATTCGAGTCATTCCCAAAGACAAATAGCGGGTATTTCGGGTGTTTCAAAATCTGTTCTTAACAGATTAAAATTAAATTTGGACCAAAATATTCCAAATACTTCCAATAAAACCGGTAAATGTGGAAGAAAGCGAGTAACAACACCCCGCACGGATGGGAAAATCAGAGACATCTGGGTTCAGAATCGAAAGAAAAGTGCATCACTTCTTACGAACATGATCCAAGACTCGGGAATAATGGTTTCCAAAAGAACTTTACAGCGACGGTTGGCAGAGGAAGGACTATCGGGTCGTCGTCCTGTTAAGAAACCACGTCTCACAGAGGCATTGATAAAAAAACGTTTGTCTTGGGCTCAGGATCATCGTCACATGACTGTTGATGACTGGAGTAAGGTATGTTACAAATGCAATTGTATTCTAAAGATATTAACAGTTATTGAAAATGTATTTTTTTTATTTTTAATGTTATTTCCTTTTATTACAGGTGTGCTTCTCCGATGAGTCGTCATTTGAAATTTTGGCTGACAAGTGCAGTTTCGTGCGGCGGCGTCCCAATGAGAAGTACCATCCTGACTGCATCGTAGAAAGGGTAAAACATCCTGTAAAAGTAATAGTGTGGTCGGTCATCAGCACAAGAGGAGTTGGACGTCTCCAAATTGTCCAGGGAACCATGAGACAGGATCAATATAAGGACATTCTGCAAACTCGTCTCGTACCCCAGCTAAGAGAATGGTTCCCTAACAATGAACCATATCATTTCATGCATGACTCAGCCCCTTGCCATAAAGCTAAGAGTGTGACGAAGTACCTGGACGACCAAAACATACCAGTTTTAACCTGGCCAGGCAATTCCCCTGACATGAACCCCATAGAAAACCTATGGGAGATCACTAAAAGGGAAATTGCCAAAGAAGTTAGCACAACGAAAGTAAGACTTATAGAAAAGCTAATAGAGATCTGGCACCACTGCCCTGCAATTAAAGAATGCGCTAAAAAGTGCATTGAAAGCATGCCGAGACGTATTCAAGCAGTTATTGAGGCAAAAGGAAACGTAACAAAATACTGATTTTTTGTATTTTTTTTAGGTCCTTTTGATTAAGAGCTTTTTTGAAAGATTATTAGTTTAAAAAATATTATTTCACTACTTATTTTGAGGTATTAATAACCAATCTTAATAAAAAATACCTATTTATCAATATACACATAAGATTTTCATTAATTTGATACGGAAACATACAATTTTCTCAAAATCCATGACTGTCCCTATTAATTTGGCAACCCATGTAGTTATGGAGAACTCCCACATGGAGGTAAAGCAGACACTGGGTTATGAACATGGTTGTAACCCACTACTGGTCAAATTCAGGTTTTGTACATTCATTAGTACACTGAATTTCTGAATAGACATTATGTAAATTATGAACGCCAATCGATTTTCACTTCAGATGTTGACGGTAAGGTCGTCTGAAAGACTTACATATAGGTATATCCAATGGTCTGAACATATTTGAAGCATTATTACTCCATAGCTGGGAGTTCATGTCTCTGAGTCGGTCTAAGATCAGTGAAAAATGTAGCTGAATAAGAAATTTGCAAGCTAACTTTGCAATTTGTACCGAATATGACTTCTGAACTATTGAGCCGATACGGACGGATGGACGAACGCTCTAGCGAGAGCAATAGGGTTCCGTGGCGTGTATACGGAACCCTGAAAATGTCTAGATTTGAGTTTGCCCGGGCCAGAGGGCTAGAAATATGATTCTTTAGTTTTTCTGGGCTAGATTTTCCCGAAAGGCTTAAAAGTCCGAGCCCTGCATTACTTACGCGAAAGTCTTTATTTTTTAATTGACACTTTTACTGCCAAACATTGATATCCTCATTTTTGAAGTTCCACCCTTCGTGTCAGCCTCCAAAATGTTTAAGAAAAATCAGTTGCGTTAACATTTATAACCAAATCGCCTTCTGAGATTGAGACCTTGGCCACCAAAGGGTTTATTTTTTTTTTCGATTTATGTATACAAAGAAAGCCCAAGGACGATATATTAACTGAATACCAGCGCTCCAGTCCGGAAAGACATCGCTGTAAAACAGATCTCACCTAAAAAAGATTTACAAGTGGAAAGTAACCTCAACTGTTCAAGGATTGAGCCAGCTAAAGGAGATTGTTCGTCAATGATCAAGATTATGCCATCTAGGTAAATAAAAAAGTATAAATTTTCAATGAGTTCTTCTACCTCTGGGTCTCTAAACCCAAAAACTATTCCAGTACGAAAGTTATATTATCTAGCACCAGGATAATTTAAACAGAACCAAGCGTTCATTGCTGAAAAGTTAAACCATTTTCGATTTTTCTGTTACCTCAGGCCGTGGCAGCCTTTTTTTTCTTTTTTTTTTTAAAGGAAATTTTCAAATCCCGGAGCACTCAGACTCGATTTTCGGTCCATTGTACTACCAAGCAGAATCCTCTTTTTAGTGATTGGAAAAACTTTTTTTTTATTCGTTTCTCTTATATGCTCGATTGGCTCTTGGTTGCTGTTCCCCGGTCTGAACGTGCTGAACCTGCACGGTCGCTCGGGTCACAAGCAAACACAATACCCACTACACTGTGACCATGTCCTTGACACTACTTAGTGGGATAATAAAAATATAATATATACTCGTAAGCCTAAAAATACAGCCTTTGTGACTGATTTTAAAATGTTTAGAAGTTACAGTTATGTACAGGGTGGGCCATTTAAACCCTCGGCATCTGGCAATCGTATAACTTTGACATCTGTTTCCAGATTGGCTTATGACAGTCCGCTTTCGAAGCGGCAATCCAAGCGAATTTATGCCACGGAACAGTACTCGCCACCACAACACGCTATTATCGTGCAGTTTTACATTTAAAACATGTTCTCAATTGTGAAAACGCAACGTGCGTATCGTGCAAAATATCGAGTAAGGGAAGCGCCACACCAACAATTTATCGCCACCCGCAATCTTGGTAATGCCAGTCCTCAACGCCGATGTCATCCGAGGTGGTCTGATGAGAACACTGATGCTGTAGAGACCAGTTGGGCATCCCTCGGACGACTCTGCGACGCATAATTCGTGCTGATTTGAAGTTATTCCCGTTCAAAATTTAATTAACGCAACGACTTTTAACGATCGACAAGCCACGTTGCTTGGATTATTATTTTTTTTTTTTTAATAATTTGCACGTGTTAAAGGGGATATGAATACCCTTATACTAATTTTTAGGACACGGGCGTTTTATGGAAAGGGGAAGAGACAGAGAGAAAGACAGATTGGTGTAGTTGGTTTGAAACTCAGGTAGTAGTTAAGTTTCAGTGAACTCCAAAGGTGGCTGTCCAGATAACTGGGGAGTATTTTTTTTTTGTTTTCGTTGCTTATGATTCACAGTATTATGCGAATGAAAGTGGTGAAAATGGGTCCATATTTTTATTAAAAATTAATATGTGAAAAGTTATTCATATCCATACACTAAACACAAAATAATAGCACCTACGTAACACTACTAGTTAGGATTATTCACCGCATAGATGTGTAGAACTCAAAGTTTATAATATTTTGCATAATTAACGTATAAAACATTTTAAATCACTTGCTTGCATCTCACACTCCCAAACGACAAATAGTTCGCTTTACATGTAAATTCTCCCAAAAACATGTTACCAACCAGCTTAATATGAACTTTTAACTATGCGCTACATAATGTATAGAGGTAAGTGCATGATTATTGCATTTAATGCGAAAAAGCTTCATCAATAATTCATTAATTAATGTCGATTAAAATGCAAATTAGTTATTGTCACTCAGTTTGTGGAAAACGTTTTATGGGATTATAAAATGTTTAATTACTTGACGCTAATTATTAAAGATAATTAGAATTTATTTAAAGAGAATATTTTAGCATGATTTCTATTAAAAATAATAAGGCAGGGTTCGATTTGTTGTTTTAGGCCTCCAGCTGACAGACGATTTTTAGTTTCGCAATTGTTTGGTTGTGATTGCTACTGCCATGGGTTCATACGAAAGGCCGTGGAAAGGCAACTGAAAAGTTTGTATACAAATCTTGGCTGTGGTAGTTGAACCAGAACAATTGCGAAACTAAAAATGGCCTCTCAGCTGGAGACCTTTTAACAAACTAAATAAGTTTAAGGAAGATTGACCACACTCCGATCGCTTGTTAACGTGCGATCATCGCAAACAATGAACGGATATCGCTTGGCATTTGCTAACACAAGCGTTAATACAAATGCATATATAAAATAATTGCTATAATCTGATCACATTCGGCAGCAGTCCTACCAAGATGTGTTACTGCGTGGGAAGGAGTTTTCTCGACGCAAATAATTTGGTTAAGTTAGGTATGTGGGTTGATAAAGAAAAGTCTCCAGGCACTCAGGTCTATTTAGATCCATTATGATGCCCATTGAAGGTAATTCCTGAAATTTGGAATTAACGTCTTTCGAACATTTGTGGATCTCTACCCGGATTAGAGGAATTAAGTCAGCCCGATGTCCTTGAGAATCTATACAGATCAGTGAGTTATGTATATGCATATCACATAGCTATTAAATGATATGGGGGTAGTAGCTTTTAGAAGTTCAGTTTCATGGTGGCAAAGGCTTGGACAGTACCAAAGGAAATGGGACGTTTCCTCATGAACCTTCTCGTCACTGCATCTCTTGCGTAGGTCGTCATCGTTAAGATATAGTTTCATTATGTAGTTTCTTAGTAGCTAGGGTTTTCTCAATCTCTGGATTCCCAACAAAAATAAGATCTATTCCGGAATTTAAAATAAAGGGTGGGCATCTGTTGTAACTTTTCGAAAAGTTGTTTGCTTTATTGAAAGGAGCATGCTTTCCGATTATTCGTGGAAAATAATTTCATTTGAATGGCTGACGCGGCTGGCTTCACAGTAGCCCAATTAAGCAGTATATTTTCGATAGATTAGTGTGCTACTTCACGAATAGCCCGATCAATATTGTGCTATTGTATCTAGATCTCTACGGATCTACGCTGAACGACTTCAGTTTTCTGAAAATGTATCTTTTGAACATGTTGGCGTTTCATTGGCATCCGTAATTAAATGTGATTTTGAAAGATGTTCCCTTTTTTATAATCTTCTCTTAGAAAAGGAGAACCTCTTAACTAGCTGGACATAAAAAATGTGTCTATTGGGAGTAAATTTCAAAGTTTACTTGCCCTGTTTTTTTAATATAAAGATGTTCATAGGTAATGAAGTTTTGCATTTCTTGGTTTCATTCCATTGAGGTCTCCGGAACATCTACCGCAGTAGTATCTATAGGCTACCAGTCTTCGATGAGCCAACAGTTTAATGTTAGTGAGGGGCTCGGCTCGTGAATAATACTTAAGCGACGGCCTAACTTGTGCTTTCTACAGAAGAAGAAGCTATTGCGCTGTAAGGTATCTCTTTGCTCTAAACAGATAGCTGAAATTCATGGACGCCGATTTTGCCATGTTGAATATGTGGTCGTGCCTTGTTACACCAAAGTTGATGAATGCATAGGTGATGCATTGTTTCCTTTGTTCTTTCATTTGAAGGACTGGTATAGTAGCTAGATTTCTTCCACTACAAGGTCTTCTGCAGGTCTTCGTTTAATGTGTTGATTTGGTAGCATCATTGACGATGTAAGTTAATTAATATATCGGCATATTGTTCGAACAAGAAGGATACTGTCATAGGCAAAACTAAAGCACGTTTGCAGCGATCGATTCTTTGGAGCCAATTTTCCTTCTTCCACACATATCGGCCGGATTGGCAATATCGCGTTCGATATTATTCCTGAGCTCCTCTAACGTTATTGACTTGTTGGCATAAACTAACGACTTAACGTAATCCCATAAAAAAGAAATCCATCGGCGTTAAATCGCATGAGCGAGCTAGCCATTCGACAGGACCATTTCTCGAGATTACACGATTACCCGAACTTCCTCTTCAATAGAAGAATTGTTTGACCAGCTGTGTGACATTTGGCATCATATTGTTGGAACCACATATCACTGATGTCAAGTCCATCCAATTCTGGCCAAAAATAACATGGCGATCATTTTCATCAACGAAAAAATACAGTTCAATCACACCTCCGGCATGAAATCCACACCACTCTCACATTTTGTTGATGCAATGTATTCTCTTGAAGCACATGTGGATTTGTTGCTGTCCAATAACGCATATTTTACTTATTGACAAAGCCATTAAGCCAAAAATGAGCTTCATCACTGAAGATGATTTTTCGATGAAATTTAGGATTTTCTTCAAACTATTGCAGGGCCCGGAGAAGTTTCGACGCTTCAAATGATCAAGAGGCTTCAGTTCTTGAGTTAATTTGATCTTGTAAGGGTGTAGGCTAGGATCTTTATGCTAAAATTGCTATAATGTGGACTGAGAGATTCCCAGTTCCTGTGAACGGCGTGGAATCGACTGCTTTGGCTCATTTTGAACTGAAGCTGCGATATTTTCGGTATTTCGACCGGTGCGTTGTCTCACTGGCACAGGAACATTCAACAGTGAATATGTTGACCCATATTTATTCACTATAGCACGCACAGCCTGTCTGGTGCGATGATTATTGTGACCGAAAATTGGAGTAAGAGCTCTTAAAGTTGCGACCACCGACTGGGAATTGCGGTGGTAATTTTTAATAATCTCCAAACGTTGCTCTTACGTAAACTTCACCATGATAAAAGTGTAAGCCCTGACTGACGTTTTGAAATTGACGGTTCATAAAAAGAGTTTAAGGGTGGGTTTGTATTAAAATACAAAATTGTTATGTACCTATTGAAAAACCGTTTAGTAGAAACAGAGTTGGAGAAAGTATAGATTCACACATTCACACCTCAACTTGAATAGATCAGTCCTGAGGAAAATTTTCCACCAACCTACAGAGATTATTTGTTAGTTGCATTATTATTAGCATATAGTTAGTTTGATTTATGCTCTATGTCTGCGCATTGTCTGGTCCAAATATATAGTATTTTCAATGATTTTTCTAATAGTCCAATAATACCTAGTAGGAAGGAATTTATCTATTGCCACTGATACCACTTGCCAGTCACTCTTACCCCACTATAATCAAGTTTCTTAAGTAAGTAAGGGATAACCTCTCCATGCGGCGTGCTTCAAGAGGCATTGACTGTAAGCTGAATGTTACCATGTTTGCAATTTATATTTCTACAGCTTAGCATAGCACTTATAACCTCATTGATAAGAGTATGTTCGACATTAATATTTTCTACTGATTAAACAATAAAGGCTTTCACTATTCAAAATCAGGTAAATTTAGTGCAGTTGTTCCTTACATTTGCATCTCAGCTCAAGGAAGCAGTTCCAATTTATAAATTCAAATATGTATGTATGTCTGCGAAAAACATTTTTTAAAACACTTTTCAACAACCAAACACTGGAATAGCCAACTCTAAACTTGAACTTAGCTCTATTGCTCTCCTCTACTATCGCTTGCAAATAAAATAAACCCTTAAGTACAGCAATGCAAGTGAAATCCTTTTAAGTGATTTTTAAAATGTCAAGACATGTACAAAATTTATTCATAGAACTTTTCGATTTCTAAATATTTCGCAACTGAACCAAAATCGAATTGCAACTTTGAATTTTCCATCGACTCGATCAGATAAACATAAAAAAATGCCTTAAATTCAAGTCAATAGAAAAGGATAAACTTTTCCACTTTACCAATGTTTCACTCCTTTCTTTGTGCTGTTATGCTAAAGTTTCTGGAAAATGTGTGCACTACAACAACAACAAAAAAACATTAACAAAATATGCAGAGCAGCAGCGTTAGGTAAACTTTTTTGCAGAAAAAAAGCACAAACACACTGACATACTCGTACGAGTACATACCAACTATTCGGCATATGTTTTCAAACAGAAAACTGAGGAAAATCTTTTATTTTATTTCCACTCTGTCTTGAGAATGTCAGATGAGTTTTGGTCTGGAATAGTGCACCGTAGCTCTTTGCTTTGATAGTGAAGTTTCTACATTTCACCGGGTTATCTCCACGGCGGCGATAGTCTCTCCTGAAGTGGAAAAGTTCATTTTTTTCCAGCTCAAAAACCATTTGGGAAACAGAAATGAATATGGGTTTGGGTATTCAAAAGAAAACATCAACTAGGGAATTTTTTCCACGGTTTTCATTCTACTTTTGGTGGAGTTTTTCCTGAATTTTGAACTAATTACCTCCAGCGGTATACATAGCTGGTTGGTCACAAAAACGTACACAAAGCAATGCATGGGATTTTTTTTTTTTTAATTTATTTCAATTGCAGTGAGCATCCGCCTCCAACGCTGCTGTCAACGACGTCGACTCGAGTACCTTAATTAAGGGTGTTCTCACAGAATATAGTCCATGTGAATTGAGATTATTGCAATGGTACATACCATTGTGAACCGGTGTCCTTTGCATTCACTACCATTTATAATTAGCAAAATACTCTGCACTCCTGACTTCAAGTTAATTACAGCCATTAATTTTTAATTAACAGACAGACAGAAAAAGAAAAGTGTCACAGCAACAATGAATAAAAATCCTCGTAAAGAATACACTTGCGACGAGTTGAGGACATGACAAATACGAGTAGCGGGAGTCGTTGACATTCTCGTTTGTTTTAAAAATAGCTACATTGTTTCTATATCCGGTCTCTTACAGTGATGATTGTGGGCCCAATGACTTTTTGAATGATGTTTAAGCTTTAAAGTGACGTAAATTGTCGAGCTTCCTGTATATTTAAGATTTAGGATTCTTTGAATTTTTCATGGCATACGTTTTTATGTGTGCAATTGTAGATACGAGTATGTGCATACATACTAGCATTTATGACCAATAACGCAATATATGTGGTCACCCGAACTGTACAGGATCAAGTCCCATCTAGGAATAGCAAAAAAGACACGAATAAAATATAATTTTTTTCAGCCAAAACACCAAAAACAGGCACCGAATTACAACAATTGATAACGAGTAACTCGTCATCAATATGTGAGGGTTTGGCATTACCGCTCTTGTCATCGAGCATTCACTATCTATGTCAGCACACGTGCATCATTTCATTCGAACACTATTGTGATGTCGAGTCGTCGAGCGAAACAACAAAGACGTGAATATTTTTGTTTTAAATTTTTTTTTTAAAGAAATTTACTAATTCAATGTCGGTTTTTTTAGTTGAGGTCCAATCTGAATAAAATTAATTTGTTACAGAAAAATGTTCGGGCTGATTTGGGGAAGAGATATAATTTCCCGAATTGACGACAAGGAAAGGCAACATCGCTACGACTATGTCAACATTTGGCAATGAGAACGGATTGCTCCTATCCTTTAAGAGCTGGCGCTCAAAACGTTCGCGATATTTATCGTCGGAATTCGAGGGCAAATAGAAAAATAGATCCATTATTTACTTTAATTTCACTGCAAATTATATTTGTCTCTCTTTTATATGAACCGGAGAAACGTCACTTTGTGAGTTGTAGTAGAATTTCGTTAGTACAATTTTATTTTTATTCGACACGCAAGCTTTCGAGTGCCATCATCGCAATTAGATTAATCGATCATTCGATCACGAGTCTTACTCACTCACTCGTTATCGATTTCGGTAATTCGGCCCCATATCGTAGACAGGGATCCTCGATTATATGAAGGAACTTAAAAAAATGGGTCGCGCAATTCTATCAATCTGCCCGTCCGGCTGTACCTCGGACTGCAGCCTAAAAGGCTCAAATCTGGCATTTGTGGGGCAATACCTAGAGGCGAAATTTGTACTTTACAAAAAATGCTCAGCTTTTATTTATTTTACGTAAAGCTTTTTATTCTTTATTCATTGTCTTCTCTTATTTTACTTTATTATTTATGAATTTTTGTTTTCCGAGAATGTATTATTTAGTTATGAAGGAATGCAAGTAATTGTAGCTGCTGTATTTTTTGTTGACTTCAAAACAAAACAATACTAATTTTATAAATTTGAAATGAATTGATTAAAAAGTTTTCTTTTTCTATTGTCTTGCATTAATACATACCGTCCATAACTTAATTTTTTGTTTTTATTGGAAATAAAGCGAACATTTTCAATAAATGAGTTTTTTTTTCCAACAAAAAAGTGTGAATTAAAGCCCAAACTGCACTTCCTAAAACTCATATTTGGAAAATTCGAAAATTAAATTTTTTTTTCAGAAAATGTTTATTTACATTAATTTTAGTCAAGTTTACTAAAAATTATCACATTTCGATCGCCGGATTAGCGCCGGACCTGAAGAGGTTAAGGCCGAATTTGAAAAGTTATAATTTTCTGGAAAACGACTCACCGATTTCAATAAAAAGTCATATCTAGGGTAATACGAGCATTAGCAATCAAACTGCATCCTAGGTACTTTGATTATTAGTGGGATTGCGAGAATTGGCCGAAGCGGTTTTATTCAAAACCGATATCTGCTTCATTTTTGACATACGTTAGGATATTGCATTCTAATTTTTGATGTATGCTCAAAAAAGTTGTTCAGCTTTTTAACGTATTTTACGAAAAAAGCGAATTTTTGTTGATTCCAGCACATTTGGAGCAAGAATATGCGACCCAGTCGTACCCTTTATTTTTTTTTAATTGGAAGAGGAAAATTACACGAATATCCCTTGTTGAAACCATTTCTGTGAGAGTGAAATCGATAACAATAGGAATGGAAAAATGAAAATCTCTTACCCGTATTTTCTAATATTAAAGTCTTGATCATACAAAATCACGTCTTTTCAAAACAATCGCACATTAAAGACAGACCGAAAATCTGATATTTTCTATGAAAACACCTGATTAAAACATCATTAAAACCCATCCCCATCTCTTATAGTAGCATCATACGAGTAGTGGACTTTTCTCACCTCACCTATGTGAGGGCCACCTCTAACCTGCCAACGATGGAAGCAGGTTAATTTTGTTGATAATGTTGTTAAATAGTTTTTTTTTTTTTAGAAAACGGAAATTAAAAAATTCAATTAATTTCTCTTCACATTTTCATCCACCTCAACTCCTTCCTTATAATAGGTAAACGATTGAATTTTTTTTTCTGTCTTTTAATCATTCAACAGCTCAGCATGATTGCGGAATTTCCAACTGTGGTAGCGGTGCATTCTTAGTGACAATTTCTGAATGTCACCACGATGTTAAAATTACAAAATTCCTTGCGATCCAGGATGGTGTTGGTTGGCATAACCTGGGTAGTTTTTGTGGGTGCTATAAAAAATGTCTGCACGTACTGTGGAGTGCATTTTGTTCACTGGACATATGTGTGATTAAACGTGTGAAAAATCCCACGTTCAATGTTAAGCGGAAATTTCTGTGGATATCAGATACTCGTATACATACGAGTATGTATATGATTATGTTTAAAGCTGTTTTTGTTTTAAATGATTTATGTCACGGAGTAGTGGATATTGCTTTTTTTTGGCAAATGTCAGTTAATATATTGGAGTCAGTTGGTAATGAAAGCACAAAAAAAGCTGATTTACAGCCGAGTGAAGACAAAATAAACCACAGATGGAAAAAAGGTACACCTTAGTAGTTTAGATCCAGTAAGCATACCTAGTACTAGCCAGGGGCGAGCACCTCCGATGGTGTTGATAAGGAAAATAAAGGCAAACCCAGCTCCCTGCAAACCAGTCTCGAAACAGAGTATTCCATATCCAGTAGCCATAAACAAACCCCGTCTAAATGGTTTTTTTGGGGCTGGTGTAAATTGAAAGATGCAATTCCCCGAATTTGACCTTAAACCGAAAAAAATTTGAAAGAGCGCAGAAGATAGTAGAGTATAGGTAGATAAGATCACCTCTCAAAACCTTTCCAGCGGAAAGACGGGAGCAAACTTGTCCCCCTTGACAAAAAGCACAGTTGAAGAGAAAAGAGAAAGGCAATGTTTGGGGAAGTGATTACTAGCATTGCCATTGTAGTATATGTGGTACTTGTTTCTAGGTCGAAATATACGAGTAGAGCAGCCATGACCGTCGGAGTGACAGTTTTATCCAAGCAATTCCTACAAATTAAACTCGTTGCGAAAGAACTGTTGGCACTCGAAGATGCCATTGTTGGAAAATCTAGAGTTGGTTAAAAGACTAGTCAACAGATTGTCCAGTGGTTTGAAATTTGAGCGCACAAGTTGAGTGATTGGGAAGAGGTAGATGTGATCGTATACTTGGGAGGTGGCAAAGCTTATACCAATATCATTGAGGTTGGTTGATGCACGAAAAGTTCAATATCTTAAAATATACCTAATGAGTGGCTCGGAGAATAATAAAGGACAAGTGGAATCAATCGACTTTCATTACCGGAGATCATTTTACATTCAAATGTGCTTCAACCCGCCCATCCTATTCATTCATTCAAGGGTGGATATGGGTGTCAAAAACAGACTTTTTACGCAGCTAACTACTGCAGTTCCCCAATCATTTTGGTTGAAATTTAAATTTTGGTGTGTTACTTGTGATGTTCTTCACTGTGTTGTCTTTGCGGCAAGGATTCGAAGACTGGCCGGGATTAATTGTGATACACGCTTCCTCAACTTGTCTTTCCGGTCAGATCGGTATTGCTGCTGGTATTGTCTTTGCGAGAGGTACATTAAAAACATTTATAAAAAAACATTTTTCAGTTCGACGAGTCTGTAAAACAGCGGTTCTCAAACTATTTTGTTTGCGACCTAAAAGCAAAATAATTTGTCTGCCTTACTGACATGCTTCTGAATAGAAAAGGGTCTACCGGAAATTGCTGAAAAATGGGAAAAAAAAATTCTGCGAAAACTCATCCTGTTTTTTTATTTTTTTATTTTTGTTGTACAGAAGGTGGGAATCTTCGAAAAATACTGTAGAAGTAATCGGTTCAATAGCATAACAGATTTATACCGTCTAAAACCCCGGTTGGGTTCTCTCTATACGTGCTGTGTTTTTAAGAGTTAGCTGTTCACCACATTGTTTTCGATTGCCTAATTTTCTTCTTTCATCTGCTTTTTAATGTCACGCAGTTTCTTCATTATGTGGGTCATATTTTCAATGACCACATTCCAGTAGGGACAAAACTACTGTTACTACATTTGTTGCACCTATTGGGCGGCCAAGAGTTAGGCGTACCAAAAGATTGACATAACATTTGTAGCAGTTAACGTCACAATTGTTTCTTTATACAAATATTTCAAATTTGCTTACACTTTCGCTCTGGAATGAATTGAGAAAGTGAGTCGCATCTCTGTCATAAGTGCGGTGTGAACAAAGGTTCGATTTTCAAGACACTGCAGCAGCTAGGTATTAGCCTAATGTTTGCTTATCGGTGTATAAAATTCTTCGAAGATACGGGCGACATTAAAGGCCACCTGAGATCTGGTCCTCCTCGCACGGTAAGAATGCCAGAAGACATCAAAACCTTTGAGGCTCAAAGAGGTCCCTAAAAGCAGAAAAATCTGGTACGCGAGATGAATGTAACTCAAAAGTCAATAATTCACATATCAAGATAGGCTTGAGGATGGGGGCCTTCAAACGCCATTCTGGAAAAATGCTGACTGTGGCTTTTACAGAGCGACTCTTGGTGGAATACGCTGCATTTCTGTACAGAAAAATTCTGTTTACCGATGAGAAAATCTTCTCGGTGCAGAAGAAATTAAATAAATAAAGTGATAGGGTATATGCATGGTCATCTAGGGAAGTGTTCGAGCCAGTCTCAAGGGTCCGTAAAGGACAACTCCCAGTGTTAGCCATGGTGTGCTGGGTAGTCTCTTATGACGCGGTCACTAACGTTCTTTTTTGCGAAAAAAGCATTGAAACATAGGCCAAAGTGTACCAGCAATCCATAGGACCTTTTGTGAAACCTATAAACCATACTTTATACCAAAAAAAAAAGGAAGAAACATTCCAGCTAGATTGTGCGCCAGCTGATAAGGCGAAAACAACCCTTACCTGGCTCCAGAGAATTGTACCCCTTTTTATTGGTTCAAAGTCTAGCCTTCCACCACAGTAGACCTTAATCTACTTGATCACAAGTTTTGGGCTGTCTTATGTGCCTCAAAAGATACCCTAACATGGAACTCTTAAAGCGAGCTCTGACCGAAGCTGTGGCCAATTTCCCAATTAATGAGGCGCATATTCTAATTGATGAGTGACCAAAAGGACTAAAGACTTGCATTAAGGCCAAGGGAAGTCCTGTTAATTATAGTTTCTATTATTATATTCAGAATATATATCTGAACAAATCCTGAAAGTTTCATTAAATTATCTTTCGAGGTCTTTGTTTTATAGCAATAAATGTGTGTAACAGTGCTATTGTCCTTATTGTATATACAAACGTGTATAAGTGACCGAAAGCACTAACTGAGAAAAGATTACGACCAGAGTCGTAATTTGTGTTGTCTCTTCTATACACGTTTTGATGTTGAGAGCTCTACACCATAAGTCACTAATTTCGTAATGCTTGTGCAAAGTTTTTCTACATAATACTTAGGATAGCATCTTCAGGAAGACCTGCATCTGTGGTTGGGGAATGTGTCCCTATCAAAACTTGTATCACAGGTGTTAATGAAGTACATACAAATAGTCGGGATTGAGTTATTCTTGCCTGAGGTTCCTTCTTCGGGTTACCAGCTTCCGTTCTTCATTTTATTATTTTGTATCAAATTATTATTACAACTGGATCACATAAAAGCGAAAACACCAGCATTTGATTGGCCTCAGTGACGAAGTGATCCTTCCTGAGATCAAACCGGCAAACCCCACAGGCGGATCAGTAGGGATGCAATAAAGTGGGAGGGTTGGTGGTGGTGATCCTTCTACTCCGGATCATAACTTTGCCGTAAAGGAAAAAAGAAGAAGTAACAAATTATTATTACTATACTACATACTATTATTATTATTATTATTATAATGTTTTTTGTTACCTCTCCTAAGATGTGGCACTCTACATGACTAGTATATCTGATAGATACCATTTCAACCAAAGTGACAAAAGAACCTTGCAAAATTTAAAACAAATGTCTTACTCGTATGTGTACCTTTAATTTATTTGAGAATTTTTAACGCGAAGTCCATCAGTCAGTAAGCAAAATGGAATGCTAAATACGTTCGTAAACTACGAGTAACCTCAGCTGTACACTTCCGATTCGTATAAGAATTTCTATGCTCCTATAATGTTTTAAAAAAAAAATAAAAAAAGAATATAAATAATTTTCCTCGAGGGTTAGCTCCTTTAATATTCATGACATCGAAAGGTTCCTGCACTATTGAAACCGACAAGCGGACAAACAAACGCCGGTTACTGTCGTCGTCGCTGAACGCTAAACACTTTGACCATTTGCATAAGTTGGTTAGCAGTATGGACGCATTCTGGTCGTTGCTATCTATTTCCACTGCATCTATTTGCACATTTAATTAAAATTATTATCAGACTGCTCCCATGGCGGGGAGCAGGCAAAGTTGTGAGCAATTTTAATTATATCTAGAATACTCATAAAATATTCAGGATTCAATGTGCATTGGGGGGAAACTTTGTTATTCTCTGGTACAAACAAAAAGAAAAAGAAACGAAAAGCAAGAAAGTATTCCGACATTTACCCATGATGATTTGAGAAGGCGCCACGATATTTAGCGTAGTCCTCCCTGGTAAAGTTAACGTCTTAGGAGACTCAGAGTTCGCTATCGTCTTTAGCCTTATTGCTTTTGTTGCTTTTTGATGCCACCATGGTAGTTGCAGCAGCACGACCTGGGGAAAGTGCAAACTTTTAATTTTAGGTGGGGTATGCAAAATAAGCTATTAACGTTAATGAATGAATGAATTTTTATTATTAGTAACCGGGGAGCGTTCTGGTTCGGAAAGACTCGTTGGATTGAAAAAGAGGTCGACTACGAAGTGGATAACATGATTCCATTCGAAGGGTAATTGGCTTGTTTAACTCGGATGGATGAAGTCAAATTCTAAACATTGCCACTTTACGTTTTCAGTTAATTAGTTGTGGAGGTACTTTTGTCTTATGGATTCCTAGATGTCGGCAATAAGGAGATGAACATTACGAGTATCGTAAAAGCGATGCCTTTACATAGAAAGGCTTGAGAAATGGTTGATTTTTCTCAACATTTTCCTTTAATTTATAAAAAATGAGAACGGTGATGGCTCGTCTAGTTGTAATTTAGCTTAAATGCTATCCTATTTGCCTTTTTTTTGAGTTTAAACGTAGGCCAAAGCGTTATTCTTACATTACCAGAGCTGTATGGATTTTTTTTACTGGAGCAAGTTGATACACACTTTGTACTTTGAAATTGTTACAATTCGACTACAGTGGTGTAATTGGTCAAAGTTTTATTACCGCCTCCATCGTCTACTAAATGTCGCTTTGTCGAGCTGTGGTGGTTTCAACAAGACGGCGCTGCATGCCATACAAGCGACGCAACGCTCGAAGTGTTGAAGGAGAAATTAGGGCGACTGGGTCATCTCACGGCGAGCGTTCATCAATTGGCCGCCACGATCATGCGACCTGACACTCCTCGATTATTTGCTCTGGGGGGCTACGTCAAGTTCTTAGTCTACGCTAACAAGCCAGCCTCTGGAGTTTGGATGAGCTCGAGACCAACATTCGAGACGCTATTGCCGGAATAACGCCGCACATATTGGACCGAGTTGTCAAAAATTGGACCGACGGCATTTAGATGATGTGCTTCAAAATAAAGCCAGAATCAATTTGATATCTCATACTGTTGTTATTTTATTTAAATTTCTTTTCCTATCGTTCTTATCTAGTCAAGTCACCCTATATATAAAATTGCATGTTCCTAATTTAAGGCCAGAAACTGATGACATACAGACAGAAGAACGAACGGACGTGGCGTAATCGGCATAACTTTCGATGCTGATCACAAATATATGTGAATATTTACTTGTGGGTACCCTCGTTATAATTTCTCTTTGATATGAACTACGATTTAAAATTAATACACCCCAACATAACACATTTGTTTTGTATACAAATGTATGTACAAGTACTCGTTGTAAACCTGCTGTAAATACATGGTCTTCCAATAGAGACTTCCGAACTTTGACAGTTGATAGCGGCCATATTGTTGAAGCTATTGTACATCTGTCAAATTGGCTGTCATTTAATCAGTCTGTTTTGCCAAATCACCATGGACAGATATAGCGTTCAACAACACGTGGAAATAATAAAATTGTTTTATCAAAATGGGTGTTCTGTTCGAGCAACGTTCCGCGCGCTTCGCCCATTTTGCGGTCGCCATAATCGTACTTCCGAGAGGATTATTCGCAGTGTGGTGGATAAATTTGAGTCCACTGATTCAGTAAACGATCAACCAACACACGTACGTTGATGAAACGCAAGATCTGTTGAAAACATCTCCGCTGTCCGTGGGAGTGTGCAGGAGAATCTGAGGCAGTCGATTTCATGTCGCTCACAAGAACTCGGCCTTTCGCAGACCACAATTTGGCGAATTTATGTCGTGACTTGGGCCTGCACCCGTACAAAATTCAACTGACCCAGGAGCTGAAGGTAAACGACCATAGACAACGACGTGTGTTCGCTGACCCTAATTTTCATCGAAAAATCATTTTCAGCCATGAGGCCCATTTCTGGATGAATGGGTACGTCAGTAAACAAAATTGTCAAATTTGGGACGATACCAATCCACATGAGATCCAAGAGCGTCCAATGCATCCCAAAAAAGTCACTGTTTGGTGTGGATTTTGAGCTGGCGGCGTGCGATTTGACCCCGTTAGACATTTTCTTGTGGGGTTTTCTGAGGTCGCAGGTCTATGCGAATAAGCCACAAACCACAGCGGCCCTCAAAGCCAACATAAAACATGCTATCGGTCAAATTGGATATTTCGGATTCGCGCCACCCAGAGAAGCCGCGGCGGACATTTGAACGGTATTACGAGTATATTCCATACATAATGGCATCGATAGACCTTTCAAACGAATAAAAAGTGTCGATGATGTCTCGCACACACTTTATTTTATTTAAATTTAAAGATAGGAAGCGCTTAATGAAAGACCCTTTACAATCTACTCACCTCACCTCCTTTGAGCATGAAATCTTATCAACGTGCAACAGTTTGAGTTTTCGGAGTTGAAGGAAATTATTACTTATCCACTCAAAAGGGGACATTTTTCCCATAATATGGTGTTTGTCTAAGATTTTGTCACAATCATGTTTTCGAACCGTTTGAAGGAAATATCGAATTGCGAACTTTTCTTTGTTCATAGAAAACGCGATGTTTCGGAATTCGTCAAGTTTTTAAACCAAATTATTGCACAAACTTCACATGTTTAGCAGTTCGTGATGATTTCGAATATTATTACAAATTGTGTTATATTTTGAAAAGTCACAATGAAAAATTTGTATGTATTCGATCTCGAAAAATTTATTTTGTTAATATAATTTTGGTGAATTTATTTTCGCCGTTTCTACATACATAGTTATAATTCGCCTTAATATACTTGTTGCAGAAAATGAATGATTTTTCCCTAAAAGTTGTTGCTATAATAAGCAATTTTCCCACAGCTAGCCTTATGGACACTGGCTTCAAGCTAATTAAGTTATTTTTTTCCAGGACGATTCCGAAGTTGAAATGTTTTCATTTGTGTTCAATTGACAGCAGTGATTTCTTGGACTAATCCATTTAAACAATGTATCGAAAGCAGTAATCCAGTGGCGAAAAAATCATCAGTGAATGCCAGCAGTTTTATATAGAAGAACACACTTTTTATTTGAACGTGGAATCTGAAATAGTTACCCAACATTTTTGTTTGGAATCCTTGACGTAGCAAGGTTGGTGTATAAAATAAAATGTTATTAAATTTGAATTATTCAATTACATAGCTTTTATTATGATTCACAACTAGCAACTTTAAACACTGTTAATGGAAATTATTTATGACAATCATGGAGTGTTTCAATGGGCTTACACTCATCGGCAATCGTATTAATATTAGAGTTAGATGAATGCATTTGCAATGCCGCTAAAATATATTTAGAAGGGAATACCCCATACAGGGCCCCGGCTGGCTATTCGCAACCTTCCAATTATTGCCTTTTCCGAAGTTCTTTTTTGAGGAACTTTTTCATGACGGTTTTACTCTCTGGTTTTCGTCAAACTTTCACGAGAAGTAGGACTGTGAAAAAATTTATTGGTGTTTCTGGGATTCGAACCAAAGTTTCCCGCTCAGTGGTCCACCACATAATCAGCTAACTACGCCGCATCGCTAATGCGAATAGTGTGGAAAAGTAGCATTCAAATAAATATTCACAAAAGTTTGAATCCCAGAAAAAATAAAGTATTGTTTGATTGCAAAGCACTCTGATTTCAAATTTAAACAAAATCCTTCCTTTTTTTAAATCCTTTAGAATATGCCATAATCTTGTATACGAGTAAATATGGTTCAAATATTGATTTTGAGTCCGGTTAATAAGCAAAGCACCGTTAAACGTAATTTCTGGAAAAAAAAAACCTGTTACGCCATCTGATAGGATATATCCACCGTAACTCAAATATCAAATTTGTTCAAAATTGTTGAAACCATTTTCGAGAAAAAAAAAATAAAAATTTCTTCAAAATCGACCCTACTGATCCTAGATATGAAGTTTGAAGAACATTCATTCAGTCGTTAGTCAACACATACATACAGACAGACAGACAGAATTGAGAGAACCACTTTATTGAATTTTATCTTTAAATCGAACATTTTCAGGAAAGTAATACTTGACCCGCTCGATTAGTGTTCCCTACATTTTTTTACCAGCATCCTTGTTTAACTTCTAAAGTAGTACAAAACAAATGACTATATATGCATGTAATTTGTAAGGGAGGGTCAGATCAAAATAAACACTTTTTGTTTCATTTCTATATGTCAGTTTGTTCTTACATACGAGCACATAGCTTAATCATGAACCCCTGTAGAACTTTTCATGAAATTTGATTTGTGTTTGTCCCGATAGGTATTCATTATAGATTCTTCAAAAAATTGTCAAAATGTGACGTAATGTAGGTAAGATGTGGGGGCGGGATATAAATTTTTAAATCATATTTATTGGGCGCCTAGCTTATGAATTTTTGAATAGATTCTGATAAAATTCGGCTTGAAAGAAAAGACTGATATGGTAGTTGTCTCATCTGAATATAATCTCAGTCGGATTAAGTGGGGATAATATATGGGGAGGTGTTCTTCGAATAATCCTTCCAACACACCTAACTCAAGAACCATTTAATGAATTTTGATTAAATTTGAGCTTTGACCTAAGCTTGACATGTGGATATGCCCTAAAATAGTGGTAGGATATAGTGGGGTGATTTTTAAACCCACGTTTTCCAACATTTTTCAAAAACTGTTTGTGCCATTTGACCTTGTATATTTTTCGCATAGCCTTCTTATGACTTTAAAAAAAATTTCCAGATTTTTCGCATTCATTCGAAGATAGAGGGAGAGGGGGTGAGGGTGGACATAACCTTGCTTATTGAGGTTTTTTATTAATATTAAATTATTAATAAATTTTGACATATTCTCATTTCCAAAAAATCCAGCTTTACTATATGATAGTATGTCGCATGTCGGGATGAAGAATGAAAAAAAAACCCCAAAAAATATGTTTTATAATTTTTCTTCCTAATTTTTTCGGTCCACCACATGCTATATTTGGGGAAAATTTCAGCTCTCTAAGTGTAAATTACAAGCATAACAAACAGACAGGTACCGTGTTCAATTTATTAGTGCTCCTTCCGAAATGGCTTAATCTCTTCCATCTCTGCCATTCTTTTGTCGCACAGCACGAATAGCTGCTAGAAGCTATTTGCTACTCGCTCTATAAAGGCTGTTTGCTCCAAATATATTTATTGTTTCCTAGATAACATTCACTTAAGTACCTGCTGGAAATGAAACGGCTGATGAGCAAGCACTTCAGTGACTGCTACAAAAGGCCGCTATAAAAAAAAATAAAAAATTAAGAAGCATATCCCGAACTAAATAAAGTTTGGCTAAACTTCCTAAGCCTTCCTCAAATTCTCAGTAACGAAGTCTAAGTTTTTCGTAAAAATAAATAGACAGAAATAGCCTGTTGTTAACTGGAGTAATCATTGACCTCTGTGTTCTAAAAGTTTGTGCATCACGTTCCACATTCTCCCAGAGTGTCTAGCTCTCCTTCTTGTCAAAATGCGTGAATTCTGCAGTGGGGTTTAGTACCATAAACATAAAGCACAATTCGCAGCTATTTATAAATACGAGGGTGGGTCAATAAGTCCCTGAAAAATGAAATAAGGAACACTCTTTTCGGTATAAAAACATTTTATTTTTCAACATAGTCCAATCGATGGTGAAAAGTCACCATAATATTTGTCAAGCTTTTGTTTGGTTTGCGTGATAGTTTTTTCTCGCAAAAAATCGTGTTTAATGAGCACTCGAAATTCACTTTTTCCCATTTTAACGAAAATGCTAGTAGGCGTCTATATAAAATAACTGCCACAACAAAACTATTTGACAGATTTGGCTGAAAGTTTGAGTTCGTTCTTTTGAGAGATGATTCTTGACAAAAAAAAAATTAAATTTAAGGTGACGACACAATTTGTGTTAATTTTTAGGGACTTATTGACCCACCCTCGTATAATTATAGTTCGCTTACTTTCCGGACAGACAATAAAACTGGTTAGTTGGAATAGTTGTGAGAGATACAGTCCTAGACTCACCACAGTGCAACGCCATATCCACCACCTAGAAAATTTGGTTATTGTATTCACTATACTCGTATTATTGCAAAGTGCGGGTGGGTGTCCATTCTCAGCCCATCCAGCTAACTGAAGAAAATATTTAATATCAAAGACACCCACCCACAAGTTGTTGTTGTGCCACTTCTAAAGATTGTTGTCATAGACAATGCCTTCAATCCTTAAAAAGGGCAGAGGATTGATACCTTAAAGGTGAAAAAGTTCGCACTGTTGGTATGGGGATTGTGTGAAAAAATCCTCTCTGTAAACCCAGACAGATAGAAAAGCATTGCTCCTTTGATAAAACGGGCAAATTTCCTCTCTGCAGAGCCAGATGTACACACTTATCCTCAGACTGATAATAGCCTACTCGTATGCTGCCGTTAGCTCGTGGACAAAGACTAACAAAGTCACTACAAACATGAAGCAAGAACGAATATAAATCTCGGCTGGGGCCTTATGGTTGGTGGCTTAGCGCATCACTCAAATCACTGGGTCTACCGCCCATCCATATTCACATTCAAATGGAAGCGCAATATCGACCTAAATCTTAACATTGAGGTCATTTGTCATTTTAATGTCAATGGAGTAACAAAATATAAGTCCGAACGTGTTTAGATGACAAGAAAGATAGTAGGTACTAGAAATGGGACGTATGAGACTCTGGATTAGACTGATGCTACACGCCTTCCCCAAATTCTAACAAACGTAGTACAATTTCTGGCGAACCTGGACAGAAAAAACCTCTCGCTCTGACTGGAATAATCAGTTGCCACTATGACCTAAAAACCTCCTATACCGCATTTCACATTCTTCCAAAAAATCTGCTCCGAAATTAATCCAAAGAAGATTCGTGGCTTTCTGACAACTGTTATATAATAAATAAAATCTTCTTTAAGACGTATTTGATTTTCGTACACTTTTATGCGTAACAAAATAATTTTCCGTAAAGCTGTTGAAATTTTATAGATGTGACTTTCAACTATAGTCGTTCCACAAAACTACTTTTAATACAACTATTCCTTGAAAAGATAATCGGTTTCGATTAAGGGGACACCATATGCTTGTTCCGTGGAAACTATTAACCCCACTTATCTACTTTACAAACAACTTTAAATATTCGTATCTCCATTTAAGGCAAACTACACTTATCCTTCGACTTCCACCTACCTGCACTTTTATGGGAGGAACAACAACTTGTGCCAGACACAAAGTCCAAATTTAAAAGTTTTACTTAAGAAAACTTTTCCATTGTAAAGCCAGCCAGATTTATTAGACTGTGAAACATTCCTGAAAATAACAATTCTCGGGCTAACAACTTGCAGGCGATATTTAGACAAATCAAATTTGCCACGCGAGTAACCCGGTACAAGAGGTCTGCATAAGATGTGGGCGAATGTCTATTTCTTTTACGGGCAGAAACTTTTTATGATTAAAATTGAAATGCACTGTCAAGCCCATAGTTCAAAAAGTTATGTAAAAAGTTTTTCCGCATAGAATCCATTTAGCGGTCCAATTGCACTTAATGCTGAATGTGTAATGGTGTGAGAATTTTTTTTTTCTATGCTAAAAACTAAACTAAACTAAAAAAATTGTCTGCCGAATGAACTTATAATGGAGATATAACGTTGATGGAACCAACTGCTGAAACTTTAAATGTGGATAACATGTCCTCTAAATAGGAAATAGATAAATTGATTTCAATACGAAGCGAACACAAAGATTTTGAATGGAAATGAGTGTGAGATACTCATAACTTTCTAAAGTTAAAAGGATCTCTCCAAAGACAAGAATGTAAAAGATGCGCCAAGTTTGCACAACAATTCTGAAAATATTTAGCCACGAAAAAGAGTTAAATTTAAAAGCGTGTCAAGTTCAACTTGTTGCAATGCTTGAACCTCGAAGATATTAACAATCGGTGTAGTTTGGGTGACAAATCCTTGATCCTCTGCTCCTCTCCATTGAATTTGTTTTTTATTTTAAATGAAGTACGAAGGGAGTTCAAAATAAGGGAAAAATACATTTGTTTTGCCCCTCGTAATGCAGAAGCCTGTGAGCCGACATGTAAAATAAGTTATAGTCATCACAAGAGGATATTGTTCAGGTTTCTATATTTTCTATAAGTATAACTAACACAACCCGAGATTTGCTATTTCACTTGTACCACTCTCTTCCAAAAGGGTTGCCTTTGGTTGGTTGAAAAAATCACAATATTTTTGAACGTAAACCGGAACACGTCACAGAAACACATTCAATACTTAACTCTACCTGGATTAACTTGTGAAAGAACAGGAATGAGAAAGGCATCTTAAGTCATCTTAAGTCCACTCATGCATGTTTCAAGTTCCCTTAATAATCAATAATCAATGGCGTCAAAGTCAACATTCTGCCTCCTAAGGTGGCTTTTAGGTTTACTCGTATGTAGCTTTTCACAAGGGATGGACATAAATAGCCGGTCTTTTTAATAACAACCTTTTTTTCCCCGGTCATTTATAGAAAAATAGTCGGTTATTTTAAACACATTCTTCTAAAGGGTGTTTTTTTTTAAAGGTTTATTTTTCAAATTGGCAATACTTTTTCCAGTGACAGCCAATTTGACAGCTGACAGCTGATTTGTGCTCAGTTTGGTTTGCCGTTTCACTATGCATAGACTTACGCCAGAACAACGCTTGTAAATTGTGCAAATTTACATATTCCGAAAAGCTTGGTTCAGTTAGCGAAATTTACTGTGTGCTAAGTCTATAGTATTTAACGGTCGACATAATCGTCCATCCGACATAGTAATTCGAATAACCATGGATCGTTTTCGCACCACCTATACTCTTGATATTGTAGTATTGAGGGGGACCCGAATGAGTCGATTCGCCATCATGCACAGCAATTAGAGCTGTGTTCATCCATTTTATGGAATATTTTGCGGAAAGATCTTTGTTTACGAGCTTACAAGATGCAAGAATTGAAGAAGCTTGACCATGGTGTGCGTCGTACGTTCGGTGAATGGGCCAAAATAGAGATTGCTCTTGATCCTCATTTTCACCACAACATTTTGTTCAGAGATGAGGACAATTTTTGGTTGAATGCATAGCAAAATTGCCGCATTTGGAGTGAAGAAAATCTACAAGCCATTATTGACATGCCGTTACATCCACTGTTTGAGGTGCTTTATGGGCTGGTGGAATTATTGGTGCATATTTCTTCAAAAGTGATATCAGCCAGAACGTTACAGTCAATGGAGAGCGCTATAGATCTATGATTACTGACTTTTTTGTTCCCCAATTGAATGGCATTAATGTGGAAGAGCTGTGGTTTCAACAAAACGAAGCAACATAGCTTTTATTTCTACCATTTTTAACCAAAGTCTGAACTTTTCGCCTGAGGAATTATCGTAGAAGAATTCCGAAAAGTCGTTGAAAAAGGGGGAACGAGGATAAATACTTTTCCGTTTAAAGTCTCAAAAACTCCTTTTTACTAGTTGGGTAAGGTTCCTTTCCATTTGTGCATACCATCTTACGCGAGGTCTTCGTTTACCGCATTATCTCTCCGGAATGGACTTCCGTGCCGGAGCTAAGTGTTCGAACCTTTCTGATTAGGTCGATATCGCTGTACCACCAGTTGCTATTTCTCCTCCTCCATTCCCCGTCGATACAAACCGGGACCAAAAATCACTCGGAAAAATTGTCTTTCAAGACAAGGGTGCTTTCATCTGCCTCGACTGGGATGATGAGGATCTTACATAAAGTCACCTTAGTTATCCGTGAGAGGGCTTTGCTACACAATTGCTTTAGCCCAAAGAAAAAGCGGTTTGCAAGAGTTATTCTTCGTTTGCAAATCCCGGAGCACTCAGACTAATTTTTCTATCCACTGTACTACCAGGCAGAACTCCTTTTGGTTTAGTGGTTGGAGAAACTTAGATTTTATTCATCTTCTCTTTTATGCTCGGGTTGGTGTGGTTGTTGTTCCCCGTCCGGGCTCGAATCTGCACAGTTCGGGTTACAAGCGAAGACACTGTGGCCACCTCTAGGTAGACTTAGACCTCTTGTGATGTTTTGCCCAAGTCGCCGATGTTAACCGTCTTTTTTTTTGAAGGTTACTTTGTCGTAGTCCTTTTCTGACATCAAATGCTTCGGTGAACTTATTACCGACCTTGAAGGAGTAGCGTGCATTCTCCATCGTCTTCCAGTACAGGTGGGCGAGTTTGGCAGGGCTGCCAAAACTAGACATGACATGTATAGCTCGTCTCTATAAACGAAATCATAGGCGACTTTAAACTGCTGAAATGGTGGTGAGTATCGATTTGGAGTTCCTGGGTTTTTTCCAAGGTCATCACAATATGAATATCTTATGGTGGACTTCTCTGGCCTCAAATCACACTGATATGGAATAATCAGATTGTTGATAAAAGTTTGAATGCCTTCCTTAATATGGCAGATAGGATCTTATACGCTATATTGAGGAGACTAATACCTCTGTAATTGGCGCAGTTCAGATAGTCTACTTTCTTGAGAATCAGGCGAACGATGTTAAGGTTCTATTCGTCGAGCATACTTTCATCCGACCATATTTTATAAATAAGTTGATGTATGCTCCGAACCAAATCATCCCCAGATGCTTTAAATAGCTCGGTAATAAGACTGTCGGCTCAAATAGCTTAGATGTTGCTATCTTCAAATTACTTTGGTCGGGTAGACGGAATTATTGGTTGTCATCGTCCGGATTGAATGGAGCATTCTGCCTGATAGCGAAGAAGGTGGTCTTCATTTTAGGGCTGTGCTGTGGTATGAAAATAGATTACATATCTTCATTCTATTAGAACAGAACAGACACATGTTACATGTTATCTTCCAGTTCTAATTTGTCATCGTATTTCTACAGCATCATACTGAAGTTCCGCAGCCGGCACCACCTCGTTTGCTGTAGGATTGTTAAAGAGAGTTAACAACCATTAATCCGCATATATCCGAAATACATATCAAATGCTGTAGTTTCTCCCAAATTAGGTCAAATTGCTTTCCATTGGAGGATTGGCATGTACGTAAAGGGTTTGTCAATAAGGACATAATTAAAAGAAGAAAGTATGGAATTCGATCTCGTTCACATGACCACCGTGAGCACGTTTGTAGCGATCTATTCTTCGGAGCCAATTTTCCATCACTCTTCCACACATATCCGTCGGAACGTTGACAATTTCGCGTTCGATATGTTCCTGAGCTCCTCTAACGTTGTTAGCTTGTTGGCATAAACCAACGACTTAACGTAACCCCATAAAAAGAAATCCATCGGCGTTAAATCGCATGAGCGAGCAGGCCATTCGACCGGACCATTTCTCGAGATTACACGATTACCGAACTTCCCCTTCAATAGATCAACTGTTTGACCAGCTGTGTGGCATGTGGCACCATCTTGTTATCTTGTTGGAACCGCATATCACTGATGTCAAGTTCATTCAATTCTGGCCAAAAATAGTCTTCCAACATGGCACGATAGCGAACTTCATTGACCGTATGGCGATCATTTTCATCAACGAAAAAATACGCCACATGGTCACTTTTTGTGGATGCAATGGAGTCTCTTGAAGCACATGTGGGTTTGTTGTCGTCCTCATATTTTGCTTATTGACAAAGCCATTAAGCCAAAAATTAGCTTCATCGTTGAATATGATTTTTCGATGAAATTCAGGATTTTCTTCAAACTTTTGCAGAGCCCAGTCGGAGAAGTTTCGGCACTTCAAATGATCAAGAGGCTTCAGTTCTTGAGTTAATTTGATCTTGTAAGGGTGTAGGCCAAGATCTTTACGCAAAATTAGCCACGATGTGGACTAAGAGATTCCCAATTCCTGTGAACGGCGTGGAATCGACTGATTTGGCTCATTTTGAACTGAAGCACTTACGGCTGCGATATTTTCGGAACAGGAACATTCAATAGGGAATACTCGTATGTTGACTCGAATTTATCCACTTTGGCTATGATAAGAGTAATGACACCACTAATCTGTTGCCCCAGTGATGTTGTTGGACGTATACGTTCCCCAACAACTTCGAAACAATTTCCCCCGCAAGAGAATATTGGACGTATGAAAGAACGACAAGAAACTCCAATGGGATATCGGTATATACAGACGGCTCTAACATATCAGGGGAATCAGGGTCTGGCATCTTCAGTGCTAACCCACCGATTGAACTTTCTATTCACCGAGAACCATTTGTATCCGTGTTCCAAGCAGAAGTCTACGCAATTATGAAGGCAACTGAAATACTCGCAGAAGACACCAGCGAAGGGAGGCAAATCGACATCTGCTCGGATAGCAAAGCAGCATTAAGAGCGATTACAAACCCCATGTCGAAATCAGGACTAGTAAGGGAGTGCAAAACTAAATTGAATTTACTTGCCAGACGCAATAGAGTCCGTCTCACATGGGTACCGGGGCACGAAGGTATACCGGGTAACGAAAAGGCAGACGAACTAGCAAGGAAAGGAGCGGGCAAAACAGAACTGAACCCGGATAATACAATAGGGGTCCCTCTGACAACTATTGAAACAATAATCAATGAAAAGATACGGCAGGAGTTCAATAACTACTAAACGAATCTAGACACGTGCAAAGTGGCTAGATCTGTAATAACTAAACCGAGTAACAACACAGCAAAAAGAACTCTTAACTCAAGCAGAACACAATTGAGATTGATGGTGGGACTTTTAACAGGGCACATCAATCCAACAAACATTCGTTCAGACTCGGGAGGAAGATATAGAACACTTCCTCTGCCACTGCCCTGCTACAGCGAGGCTAAGACTGAAAATGTTGGGATCTCCAAGGATTCCGGATATTACATACCTCAGTAAGAAAGGAATCGGGGATATATTGGAGTTCGCCAGACGAACACTACGATACTACCCATGATCCCTAGACCCAAATCCTCCCAACACATAATTCCCAAAGCACAGCACTATTCCCTACAGTTACATAGATGAGGGGAACACAACGGGCCCAATGGATGCCTAAGTGAAGAGCATAAGCTCACCCTCTTAAACCAACCAACCAACCATGGCTATTTTCAAACGTTGCTCGTTCGTGACCTTCACAATGATAAAAAACGTAAAACTTGATTGACGTTTTGACGTTAACAGATCATAAAAAAGTTTAAGGGTGCGTTTGTATTAAAATACAAAATTGTTATGGTCCTATTGAAAAACCCTTTATATTTCCATGTAACCTACTCAAGTTGTTTCGTGTAAATATGGTGGTAACAAGTCACTGGGTTGTGGTACATTGATACCAATGTATGTACGAATTTGATCTATAAAATCCGACCGGGATTGATCAAAAAGATAATTTTCCTTTTTCCACAATAGTTTGACCATTTAAATCAATTACTTTACCGCGAATTTCAAACTCCTCCCTCCACTATTTTCCAAAGTGAAGTTATAGCCTTTATCTAAGTATTTATAAATATATATTTTCTTATGAACATCATACCAAATGCTCACTTTCTCCTCAAATCCACTATGAAAAATTGCGAAAACTTCAAACCAAAATCATTGAATCTGTACCTGAAATGTGCACAAAGTACGGTTTAGATGCAAAAATTTCATTTCATAGAAGAGAAATCCTATAAATCCTGGTTTGATGACTTTACCATAGAAGAAATCAACTTTACATATAATGGTCTGTGTACTACAACAGAAGAGCATCTGCGTATAAAGGACATACAGAAGAATCTTTTGAATCATTTTTCTCGCAAAAAAAAAGATTTTTCTTCGACGCTCTTCCAAATGACATATTCTAGGATTATTGCATACACATATGTGCATACATATATAGTGTCCTTCAGATTTCAATGGTATTTTTCAGGACCATATGCCATTTGAATAAACTTATTCTAGTCTTTGCTTCACATGTGAGGGAATAGGAAAAGCAAAGCCAATATTAAGATGAACCTTCTGAAGGTAGTCCATTGGAAATAATTCAATGAAGCTCCAATAATTCGATTAGATGCATTTCAATTTATACTCGTTTCAGACGATTACGTCAGGATTATGTGAAGCATCAATAAATATGCATGCTAGATACTCGTAACTTATCTTTCTCAACATAATTTAAAAGAAACTGCAATTTGTCTCTACGAATGCCATACTTTTTCAGTTGGCTAATTGTCATTAACTACATAGTTATTAGCATTTAAATTTAATTAGCTTTTCAACAAATATTGTCACATTAACAACCATTGATAATAAATCAATTTTTCGCATCAGCTTAATTGAAATAATATTATGAAGCACATTGCAAACGCAAATATTTAAACTACAGCAAAGGATTTCAAACAATAATGCAAATTAAATAATTTACGTTTTTGTTTTCCGATAAACATGAAAATCCTTTCAGTATCCTTCATTATCTTAGCTATAATAGAAATAAAATCAAATATCGAGTTCAGGGTGAATATTTAAATTTTTAAACAAATTAATTTGTCGTTATGGTTCGATTGGGAATTATTGTATATTGATTTTGTTTACGAAAACATTTGTCTCTGTATTAGGAAATGTAGCATGAGTAGCTAGGTACTGTGCTAGAGCCGAAAAATTATGTCCGAGATAGGGTCTGATTTTGATTGGACTATCCACAAAACGTAAAGAAAAACGATAACTTAACACCCTTCGATTTTTGTCCGAATAGGATAGGGTTTTTTTTTTGCGGGGGTAGGAAGAACTCCACTGGAAAAATCAGACTCGATATCAGTCCATTATAATACCAGGAAGCAACCCCCTGTTAATGGCATTTCTTCTTCGTTCTTTCTTTAGAAAGAGGAGTAAGAGCTTCAGTGGTAAGGAGCTTATGGTATCAGCACTCACCACATCGGCTCCACGAAAAAAGGCAGAACAATCGCAGATGAAGTGTTTCGCAGTATCGTTGCCCTTTCCACAGGTATCGCAGATGGTGGTGTCGCTTAAGCCTAGCACATTAAGATGCTTGACAAAAGTAAAAGGGGCTTTAAGAACGCCAGAAAGTTGTTTGCAGTCCTTTTTACTGAGGGACAGCCAGGGGTACCAGGGCCTATGGATATCGAAGGAAATAAAAGGGCTGACGAGCGTGCTAGGAAAGGGTCGACTCTGTACTTATCGCCGGCCCTCCCTTTTGTGGTAACCCCAATCAGTTCCCTACGAAAGAAAATAGAAGATGAAACCACTGATCGAGAAAACAGACGATGGATTCATCTGGAAACATTCGCAACGGCCAGGGCGCTATGGTCGGCCTTTACCAAGATGAGATCAACTTCTCTGGTGTGATTGTCCTGCCCTATCCGTAACAAGAATGATGACTCTCGGAAGTTATTTTTTCTCGGAATTGGAGGATTTGGTAATTTAGAGCTTATGGACCTCCTGAGATTTGTATCACTATCTGGGTGGTTCTAACAGCGGACTTTATAACGTTTCCAGGGTTAAATGATTGGGCATATTGGACCCGAATTGTTGGTCTAAGTAAGCAGTGACTCTATTTGTCACAAGGCACCCATCTACCTAACCTAACCTAACATACTGAGGGACAGCAAGAATACCGAGGATTTCTTAAAGGCATTCGGGAGTATTCGTTTCTGTCTACATCACAGAGAATCATACGCCACTCACGGTTATGTTCATAGAACAACCCAACCGCCAATGGAAACCATGACCGAGGACACAGGAAGACCAGGTCCTGAGAAGTCCTTCTCCGAACCTTGTCTAGCCAGTTCATCGGAGATCTCATTTCCAGTAAACCCATTTCCAGTAAAACCTGGGAACCAAACAAGAATCACTGAGTTCAGCATTGCGACCGAGTTCAGAGAGCTCTTGCATTCTTGAACTATTCTGGAACTGTTTAGAGAGTTGAGCAATGCCTTAAGCACTACAGACGCAGTCCCCTTCACCTATTCATAGCCATTAGGATTGCATAAGTCTCCGCTTGAAAGACAGACGCATGTTTATCTAACGAAAAGTGAAGCCTAATGTTATCATCCTTCACTCCATGACGACACCAGTACCAGACTACAATTCCTTCGTGGCTCAGATTCCGGAAAAATCCAGTCCTGAGCATGAGGGTCGACTTTAAATTTATGAAGTAGTTAGAGTTCTCGAGTCATTGCGTTGGATGGTATATCGATAGGACAGGAGTTGATAGATAAGTGCTGCGCAAATTCATCGAAGCTCCTGTCATAATAAAAACGATTTCGTTTAAGATGGAAGATAGCTTTTATTGTACTGCTCATGAGGATCAAGAAGAGAGATTTTCAACAAACTTTTCTTTTATTTTCAGTTAGCTTAATACAAGCGGTAAGGGGACTTATAAATTTTTAATTACAATGTTTACTTAATAGCTAGTATACATAAATTTAAATCAAGACCAAGAGTGAGGAGGAGAATAAAGGGAGTTTCTAAGTGAGTTTTTGCTGCACTTTAAATCAAAAAGGTTATGGCAGTCATTACCCATGCGTAGCATTCGAGACATAGGCTCATTACACCCGTAATTCGTATGTTGAAACTTGTGGCGGAAGAGAGGTACTGACCTCAGAATACGTTGAGTGGTGCTGAGTGAGATGGTTTGGAGCAGCATAGGACAATCAATGTCGCCTGCTAATAGCTGATGTACAAATCAGCAACTCTTCTACGATTTTCAAGCGATTGCATATTCAGCAAGTTCAAACGATGCTCATAAGGAGCAAAACGGATGAACCTCTGTTGGACATACTCAGTTCGATACGAATATGTTTCGAGATAGGGAGACCAAACTTGGCAGGCATGTTGTAGAATTGATCTTACAAATGTGAAGTACAGGAATTTCGTAGCTCAGAATTTGCTCTGCTAATAATATTGTCAATATGACTACGAAAATTAAGCTCACTGTGGCAAATGACACCCAAATCACGCAAAAAGTTGACAGTGGGAACAGGCTCGTCGCAAATCACGTACGTTCTAGGAGCTGTCGGAAGACGCTTCCGGGAATAAGTAATAGCGTGGCATTTATTGACATTCAACTCAAGAAAATTTTTATTACACCAAGTAGAAAAGCTGTTCAAGTCAGATTGAAGTGCGCGGGAGTCAGTGGGAGTGGAGATGTGTGCAAAAATGTTCATGTCATCCGCATAAACTGATAGACGGGAATATTTATCATAATAATGCCATCAACATCATTAATTGACAAAATGGAAATCAGGGAACCAAGATGACTACCTTGAGGGACACCAGAGGGGGCCATAAAGGGATCAGATACAAAGGATCTAAAAATGACTTCATTTTGACGTTCATGAAGGTAGGAATTGATTCACGTAATAAACCCAGCCTGAAAACCGACAGCTTTGAGTATTGCGTGCGAAATTTTATCGAAGGCTTTGCTGAAATCAGTAGCAGCAACATCGACTTTCTTGCCATCCTCCAATGCGCACAGGGTGCTGGATAAGAATTCGGTTAGGTTTGTGGTTGTTGACCTTCCCTTTAAGAAACCGTGTTCGTGAGGGGAAAATATAGACTTACAATGGAAAAACATTGCATCGTAAACAATACTTTCGAATAGCTTAGGTAGGCAAGAGAGTTTAGCTAAAGGACGATAATTAAAAATTTCATTTTTCGGGCCTTTTTTATGAAGGAGAATAATAGAAGAGCTTTTCCAAAGCCTAGGGAAAATGGACTGTGAAAGTGACAGTCGGAACAGAGCTCTAAGAGGTTGAGCTAAAGAGTCTACACATTTTTTTTAAAACTAAGGCAAGTATACCGTCCGGGCCAGTGGAGTATTCGATCATTTCTTTCACGAGAGCCACTGTTATATCGATTGAAGTAAAAGTATCTAAAGCAGAGGACAGGGCTTAGTAGCGTAGAGTCCCATCACTTGAAACTTGTCTCGAATTCTTCTGAGAGCTAAAAAAATATTTGAATGAAGAATTTCCAATTCCAATTTTCATTAATGGACACGAATCTATGATAGTGAAAATAAGCGACATATGCACATACAAAAATATACTGTTTCGCACTCATTATGGGCAGAAGGAGTCATTGGATCGAACTTTTTGTTGACAAAGCTGCTTATGATATTGCAATCGATGGTGTGTGCTATGATGAGATGCTGAACGATTTCCCAGAGCTGGACATTTTTGAAATACAGATAATGTCATGGACAACTTCATTACGGCTTCGGGTTTAGTTGGTGCTCCTCATTGAATCAGGAAAACGAAACACTTATGGATTCGTGCCTATTTGCCACAAATTTGTAATTTTTTAACCGTTTTATTTAGAGAGCTGAAATTTTTCAACTATACATACGTATGTAGTGAAAAAAATATATTTCCTTGAGGCAGTTTTCCAAAAAGAAGAAGATTTACGGTTTCAACTCTGCCATCATTTAGATCCGATTTTGATTATTTCCAGACAACGACTCAACATACCGATACAACATATCAAATCGAGCCTTTCGACAGCTTATATCTAATTTGATACCACTATCAATCCAGACAACACTTAACTTAGTACATTCAATTCTGTACCCTCTAGAGGTTAAAGGTTTGTGAGCAAGGCTGAGAAATTTAATTCGGCCGTTGTTTTTCGTCAACCTCCCAGTTTTGCCGGTGGACATTTGGTCTAATTCTGTTAGATACATTGAAAAACTCTATTGGTGTGACCAGATGCTTCCTTTAAAAAATTTCAATTTGCTAAAAAAAAATATTTTTTTTTATTTTCCACTTTTACAATCCACTTTAGCTTCTCGCACTTGTAATAAGGTACTTATAAAATAATTGAAATATACTGCTGGGTTGCCAAAAACCTTATTTTATAAGAACACACTCCGTTCGTGTCCACTTTTAAAGAACTAAGAAACCCTTTTATATATTACATAAGCTATAATCTGGACGCTGGCTTGGCACTTACTAACCTCAAGAAATAATAAAATTTTACTTAAGATTGTACCTACTATTTCTACAAAAATTAAAAAAAGCTTACGTAAAAAGTTCCTCGAGGGGGTCGAAACAATGTAAGAAATTTGTAACCACCTCCTCCAAATATAACTGAAAAAAGCTATGATGATAGGCTGCACCCATTCTTTGTAGACTTTTAAAGATAAAATAAGAAAACCTAATCAGGGTCCCTCAAAACTAATGTATTTTTCTGAAACTAAACTCTAACTGGAACAATTGCCTTGTATATTTCTGTGGTTAGATTTAGGCATTACGTGTCAACCCAAAGAAACAAAAATTGTCTCCATCTTGTGACGCATCAAGCAAAAGCTGAATACAAAAGGAATTAAAAAAAGTAAATAAGTTTTAATAGATGTTCCAATCCTACGGAATTCCAAATGTTAATGTATACATACTCGTACATACTTCTCCAGTTTTAGGTTAAATTCCTTTTGTAGCTTGACAATCATTTTCTTCCTACATCAGGGAAGCTCTCATTATAAGTGGATGCGGAAAGTCTACGTGGGAATGCTGTCAGCCCCTTATTTATTTTGACTGCTATGATCGCTGTAGTGATCTCCTAGACCAATTCTAGAGTCTTGGGCATCTGATAGCTCATCCCGTCTTTGGGGCATACCTCCATCTGGCGTTAAAAATAGACCCCTACCAGACTGGCGTGCTGGACGATTTCCCGATTAAAATAAGACAGTGTTAAGCGATGAAGATTAGAACTCACCTGCCTCTAATGACATTATCTGACACAAACTCTTTTTCTAGTTGGAGAAAACTGGAATTTTGGGGACCTTCTCTAGTTGCCTATTTTGATGTGTTGTCCTTTGTTGATGGCAACATGCATATATTTTGTTTATAACTTGTTAACTACTAGATGCATTTACTTCGCTTCTGTTTTAAAACTCACGAACGAACAACTGCGAACTTGCTGCCTTCGTTCTATTACAAGTATCTCAATGTTGTCGACGTACGCGAGTAGTGTACAGACTTTCGAAAGAACGTAAATCTATTTTATTTTGTACAAGCCTTTCAAAAATGATGTATTTATAAAGATCTCATGACAGCGAGGCGCCTTGCTTTAGATCTTTTCTAACATCGACCTTGATAAAGCATGGTGAATTCCCCGTCGTCATCCTCCACAGACGAACGAATTTGGAAGGGATGCCAAAACTAAAAATCGATTAAAAGATAGTGTATATATATTTGAAGAACCTGTGAAGACTGATATGGAGCTTTAAGATTAATGACAAGGAGTTTAAGATGTTCGTATTTTACCGCAGATTGTAGACGCTAAGTTGAGTAGACTGATGCTAAAATCTCATTCATCGGGCACACTTTTATCCAACCATCACAAATGCTTTAGTGTATGAGTATGCTCCATACCAAATCAAATTAATAGCAAATTGTAGCAATTTACGAGTACCTGACGACATTTTATTGTCCAAAGTCCTTTGTTGAACTACATTTACGTACACCATCATGCAATCCCTTTTCTATTTCTCTTTTATTGATTGCCTAACAATGTGGGTAATTTTCTAAAAATTCAGGTCAAGTGAAATAAAAAGTTTGAAATTAAGTTATAAAATGTTAGCATGCATGCTGTTAGATTCAAAATAGATTGTGTCATAGTGAGATGACGAAATTGTTACTAAGCCAATTGTATCCGGTTGTATATACATTTAATATGCTAGAACTGCCAGTCAATCATGTGTTACCTTCGTCACTTTTCCATTCAAAGGAATTGGATTTTATTATTTTATTACTTCTATTAGACTGCGACACAACAATAGTTCCATGTGAACTATGAGGCGGAATGAGCCATCATCGCAGCTAGTACTCGTACATGGATTGATTCCTGCATCTAAATACTCGTGCATATGAAAGGTTATTCATGTTGTGTTTTAGAATTTTAATTTTAAATAAAATAAAAAGTATTAAAGAATTTAATAACATTTTACTGGTTTAAATTTTGGTCTATGAAATACAACATCGATTAAATGACCACCACAGGAGTTTTTGCAAACCTCGTGAGGAAATTTTCGATAATTTTTCCGCATATTCCTGGCTACGTTGCGGCCTTAAATTGGTTTTTAAGTGCTCCAATTGTCTGCATAAATACAATTTTTAGCATAGCCCCACAAAGAGAAATCCATCGGGGTCAGACCACACGATCTTAGTGGCCAACTGATGTCACCAAATCTCGAAACTTGGTTTGCCAAATTTGTCAGTGTTATTTGACATGTAGCCCCGTCCTGTTGGAACCACATGGCGCTCACATCAATACCATCAATCTCAAGCAAAACAAAAGTTGGTTATCATTTGACCATAGCGCAGAGAATTCACCGTAAAAGTGGCGCCTTCGTCGTTTTTAAAAAAATACCGGTTCACAGGGCGCATGCATGCTGGCCACCCTTGGTGGATGCAACGATCACATTTGGATTCTCAGAGAAATGGGCCTCATCGCTGAAGAAAATTCTGTTTGAAAAATCGACGTCAACTTGTTGATTTTCCAGCATTCAATCGGCGTATATTCTGTAAGATGCAACAATTTTAACGTCGTTGAGCGGTGGTTGTAAAGTGGCAAGGCATGGACTACCTACCTGCCACTATGGAATGAATCCCAACCTCGAAATGATTAACCCTCTATAAAAGAGAATTTGTTTGTTTTCTAATCAATAATGGGTCAACTAGATTGATTACAAAGCGATCAGTATTAGTCACCCGATATCGAAAGGGAACCAATATCGTGTCGTACCAAAAATGATATCAGAAATAACGACAAACTCCTATGTCGATTTTTTTTTTACGACCCTTGGAGACAGTGTCTGCTTGAACACCGATCCCATACTCGATGCTTCTGGTTCTCTAGCCAAAGCTTCATGAGTTTCCAAGCTCAACCCTGTGCCTAGTATTCGAAAATTCGACAGTAGTGTTTTTGAGTATTTACTCGATGTGTTCTAGGGGCGGATCCCTAACAATGTAATTATTCTGAGCTAAGGCATTAAAATTAAAAATAAACTCAAATGTAATAAATAAATTTTGTCTTATACAGAGAGCCACATACGTGACACGTAATTTGTATTATGAATCATTCGTTCACGGATGCCGCGGTTTAACCCCTGTTCTAACAAATGACTTAATCTGATTGAAAGCAGCTAACGAAGATAGTTTAAAATTTACGAGTACAGGATTGGGAGCAGTGCGAGATATCAAAATTCGCACGAGAGTGTATGGCCAAAATTGTTTAGCTGTGAAGATGCTGCATCTTTTAGTCTTATAACAGAGCAGTGAACACTCTTTAGGATCATGACATGTATTTGCGCTAGCTTTTTATATATTCTAAGCAAAGACACTGTGCGAAGCCTTTTAACCTACATATGCATAAGAACACTGTCATTCGTAGACTTATAGTTAATAATTAAGTGGTGAGACTCATGAGTCTTCTTCAAAATTTGGCGTTGTATGAATAGCCTTTTCCCAGTTCTAAGTAATTATATGTATCTAGATACACCCAAAAATACATTTACTAATCCGTAAAGGATTGGTGTGATTTTTTTTTTTTTTTTTTACATTTTCAGACGTACAAGTATAGACGTTTTCACCAAGTTGTGGCACCGTGGCTCAGTGGTTAAGTGCGCGTGCGAAGCTCAAAGTTCGAGTCCCGAAAATTCAAAAAAGTTTTCCCACGATCCCACCTCTCGCGAACGTCTAACAAACATCCGAGAGTAAAATTGTCATATGAAGCTTTTGTCCATCGAAAAAATAACCCTCCGGAAACGGGTACCTGTAGAAACTGTAGGTCCCTAATGGTAGTTTCTTGAGATTGCTTCGATACTAAATCTCATCGATGGCTGAAGGAGTTTTGTAGATGTATTTGGTCGATCTAATTAAAAGGACACGTGCCTATCGTTGACCGGAAAGGTCATCAGCTAGTATGTTTAGTGAATGATGGAGTGGAGGAATCTGGTGCTACTGATTAACATTTTCCGTAGCGCAAGTCAATGAATCAGTCAGTTCAGACAGTCTTTGATTCGGAGTTGGCAGGCTGTGTTGTTCTCGTAGTTTTTTTCCTCAATTTATGAATCCACTATTAATACCCGAATACGAGTATGTGTTCCTCTGTATAGCAGCATTCTGTTCTTTTCTGAATTTCCTCTCTAAGTTATCGAATTTTCTGGATGACAGTTATATCATCTTTGTACATACCATCTTTGTACATAATTCAATTCTTAAGAATCTAATTCGGGATGGATGGTCAGCCATACGTAGAGCAAACACGAGTTGAATCCACTTTGACTTCAACCTATGCACAACTGCCTGATCACATTGGCCAATTAAGGTACCGCGTCGTCCGTAGATGTCACAGGCCCGCGATGGTTTTCCCTTAAGAATCTAATTAGCAATTTGGGTAGGCAGGTACTAAGCTACGAAAAAAATAAAAAAAAAATCCATCACGCAAATTTAAAAAAAAATAATTTTTTTTCATTTTTCTTATTATTACCGCGTATTACTAACGTTAACTTCCAATTTCTTTGATAACATAAATATTCATCTATCCTCATTAGTCATTGTTTGTTGTGATTAAACTGTGGTACGATATTTTTATGATTTTTGGGTGGTAATAAGTACGACAAATGGCTTCTCGCAAATGTGTTAATTCTCGAGATAACTTCTGTTACATATGTGGAAGTTATGTTATACGGAAACAACTACAAAATATTTCTAAGTCTATCGAAGAATTGTATGAAAGTTATTTTAAAATGAAGATAAAAAACCAAGACAAGAAATGGGTGCCGCATAAAATGTGTTCAACTTCTGTTTGTGAACTACACGAGGAGAAAAACATTCTTTTATTTTGAAAACACGAGTGGTTTGGATGGAACCGCAAAATCATACAAGCGATTGTTACTTTTGCTGTACAAACACAAAAGGCTTTAATGCTAAAAATAAAAAAAAGAGATTACGTATCCTAGTATCCGTTCTGTGATTTTACCTACACATCAATATCTTGATGAGCAAGAGTTATGTAGTGCTGCCGGGACGTCATCATCACTATCTCAAGAGGTTGTAGAAGATACTTCAGATTCTAATGAAGAATATGACGAAGGTAACGGAACGCCTCAACCATTTTCTCAATGTGAATTAAATGATTTGGTGAGAGATCTCAATCTTCCAAAAGATGCAGCGGAATTACTCGGTTCACGATGAAAAGAAAAAAATTTGCTGGACTCTACAACAAGCTTTTATTGGTATATTGGGTTTATAACTTAATTCGTGCGGTTTTTTGTCAAAATTTGAACGTTTTTTTAAGAAAAACATGTACAATTGTATTATTTAAAGTATTGCCCATCTGAAGCTATGCCTTTTTTCCATCTTTCTGGCAATTTGTGGATCCCATCCCAAAAGAACTGCGCCGGCTTGGCAGCCAAGAATGAATCAAGCCAATTTTTGATATTCTGCTCTGATGTGAACCGTATTTCAATGAGGGCGTTCTGCATCGACCGGAACAAATGGTAGTCAGAAGGGGCAAGGTCTGGGCTATAAGGCGGGTGGGGTAAAACTTCCCATCCACTGTTTTCCAAATAGTTCTTAACCGGAATAGCAACGTGGGGCCGAGCGTTGTCATGATGGAAAATTATTGCCTCGTGTCTGGTCGCATATTCCGGGCATTTTTCGGCTACTGCTCTATTCAAATGGATTAATTGTGTTCGGTAGCGTTGTCCATTGATGGTTTCACCCGGTTTTAGCAGCTCATAATACAGCACACCCTTCTGATCCCACCAAATACAGAGCATTACCTTCGCGCCATGGATATTCGGCTTTGCCGTAGATTTGGCTGGTTGGCCGGGTTTCACATATGATTTTTTGCTCTTGGGGTTGTCGTAATGGATCCATTTTTCATCACCAGTAACAATCCGATGCAAAAATGACTTCCTTTTGTGGCGTTCCAGCAGCATTTCGGACATGCAAAACCGCCTTTCTACGTCTCTCGGCTTGAGTTCATGTGGAACCCAATTTCCTTGCTTTTGAATATATCCAGCTGCTTTTAAACGTTTTGGAATGGCTGCTTGAGTGACACCCAAAGATTCTGCGAGCTCTTCTTGTGTTTGGCAACAATCTTCATAGAGTAATGCTTCCAGTTCTTCATCTTCAAGCCAAAATCACCACTTTTAAATCGTGCAAACCACTTTTGGCACGTTCGCTCAGCTAGCGCATGTTCACCATAAACTTCCACCAAAATACGATGACTTTCGGCAGCAGTTTTCTTCATATTAATGTAATGAAGAAGAACTCCCCGCAAAAACACTTTTTCAGGCACAAAGTTCGACATATTTGAGTGAAAAAAAATTATTGTTGTTTACCCTTCAAATGAATGACATATACTGAAATGACGTACAATGACAGTAGCTTTCAAACGCATGTTCCAATGGAATAATAACAATGGAATAATACAAGTTACGCCATCTCTTAGCAAACCGCACGAATTAAGTTATTAACCCAATATAAATAGAGAAAAAGATTTTCTTCCATATTTTGCACAAGAAGAAAATTTAGTTTATGCTTGTGATATACCGGGCTTATTCAAGATGTTTAATGCAGAACACAATCCAAATCATTGGAGACTTTTTATAGATTCTTCGAAACGAAGTCTAAAAGCTGCATTGCTGCATAATGGTAACAAATATGCTTCTTTGCCGGTCGGTCATTTCATTCATTTGAAAGAATGCTATGAAAATCTAAAATTTGTATTAACGTACTCGGATCATGGTTGGACTATATGCGGCGATCTAAAGATATTAAATATGTTTCTGGGTCAACAAGGAGGGTATACAAAATATCCCTGCTTCCTTTGTGAATGGGATAGTAGAAATAGAGCACAATATTGGATCAAAAAAGATTGGCCACAAAGAGCATCATTAACAGCTGGAACGAAAAATGTTGTAAAAGAGGCGCTCTAAAATTCTGCTACCTCCACTTCACATTAAGTTAGGTATTATGTAAAGGCATTTCCTAAAGACGGTCCCTGTTCCAAGTACTTACGAGTATGTGAAAAATTTAAGCATTTATCGGATGCAAAGATCAAAGAAGGCATTTTTGTTGGCCCTGACATAAAGAAGTTAATGCAAGACGCTAACTTTCAAAAAATCATGAATAAAACCGAAGAGAACGCTTGAAATTCATTTAAAGAAGTAATGAAAGATTTTTTAGGAAACAGAAAAAGCCCAGATTATGAAAATATAGTAAATAATATGCTCAACAATTTCCATAAACTGGGTTGCAATATGAGTGTAAAGCTACATTTTCTGCATTCTCATATTGACTTCTTTCCCGAGAATCTTGGTGCCGTAAGTGAAGAACAAGGTGAGCGCTTCCACCAAGATATTAAAGTTATGGAGAACAGATACCAAATGCCTCAAATTTATTTATTTATTTATCTACGGAGTTGATCTCTTACAGATTTTACAAAATTTTACATATCTGGTATAATATATTTATAAATAAAGTACATAATGTATGTATTACAGATAAGACTTTATTAAATTACAGCAATTCAAATTGAAGCAAATTTCTAATTGTAGTTCTACTTTGATTAAAGTAAACTATGTTGCTAACTAGATTATATAAGCGTGTAGATCTAGCAATACACTCCCTTAGGGTTCTTATCGGAGCATACATATGCAGCAATTCTAATATCTCCGTACATTTCACTTTATAGACAAAAACATCCTGTACAAACATTACTGCATGAATCTTACGTCTTCTTTCTACTGAAGTTAGCCCTAATAGAGCACATCTGCTATTATATGAGGGCATAAAATCCCATCCAAGTTTGGATATTATGAATCTAGTGAAGCATTTCTGTATTCTCTCAACTCTGTTTATAGAAACTCCATAGTAGGGATTCCATATTATAGAGTGGTCGAACTATAGAAACAAAAAGGGTTTTTAATGTGTATGGATCACTAAATTCTTTGATAAAACCCACCATTGCGTTCGATTTGGCTATGACATAATCGAAATGGGCATTAAAGGTAAGTTTAGTGTCGAAAATTACACCGAGATCATTTATTTCACATACAGCTTCTAATCGGCTACCCTTGATAAAATAAGACATATTCACAGGGAAAAAACGCCGATATGCCGAAAAGACCGTACATTTAGAAATGTTGCACACCAGCTGACGATTTTATCCAAATCGCTTTGTAGCCTAAAACAGTCATTTACACTATTTATTTTCAAAAACAATTTTAGGTCATCTGCATAAAGCAAGCACCTAGAATGCTTAATGACTTTAGATACATCATTTATAAAAAGAATACAAAATATTGGCTCAAGATGGTTACCTTGTGGTACACCTGAGTAAGCATTGATAGGATTGGAAGTGCAACTGTCAATTTTAACAATTTGTTTCCTATTTAATAGGTAATTGGAAACCCATTTTAAAAAAACTTGAATGAAAGCCGATCTTATTAAGTTTAAACAGCAATAGCTTATGATCAACAGTATCGAAGGCTTTTGCAATGCCTGTATATATAATATCAACTTGCAAACCTTCTTCAAATGACTGAGAAATATAATTTAAAAACACTATTAAATTTGTTGATGTAGATCGCCCGCTAACAAAGCCGTGCTGAGCAGGACAAATGTATTCTAGAACATCAAAAATAATTTTATCTTTCACCAGACTTTCGAATAATTTGGGTATGACTGAAATTTTGGATATTCCTCTGTAATTATTTACTAATTGCTTCCTACCAGACTTATGGATAGGAATTATGTAAGACCATTTTCACATTTCAATAAAATCTCCTGTAGCCAACGATAAGTTAAATAAAATCGTTAGTGGTTTACAAAGGGAATTTTTACAGAACTTTAAGACAATAGGGGGAATGCCGTCAGGACCAGAACTAGTGCCTGCCTTTAGTTTATTAAGGCCATTTTGGACATCAAGTTCAGAAAGCTGTAAAAATCCAATGTTTATGGAGGATTCACTTACGGAATGTTCAATGTATTTAGAACAATTATCAGGTCTTCTATAAACAGTTTGGAAAAATTCCGCAAACAGATTACATATTCCTTGTGAATCTTTGGCGGTAAGGCCATTTAATTCCATATTTAGAGGAAAACCATTGGTTTTTCTTTTTATATTCACAAACTGCCAGAAATGTTTTGAGTTATTTTTTGAATAAGACTCAGAATTCAATACATATTGTTTGTACAGGAATGCATTTAAGAATTCGTATTCCTTACGCAATCTCCGGAAATATTCACGGTCGCATTCATTATTAGTTAAATTATATAAGTTAAATGCTTTATTTTTATCATTCTTAAGATTGGAAAGGCGTTTATTATGCCACGGTAGCTTCCTAGCAACCTTCTTGCTAGATCTAGGAACATGTAAGGAAAATGCTTCGAATAATTTATCAACAAAATTTTTATAAATACTTTCAAAACTATACCGAGGAAGATGGAATACAAACATGAGGGCCGACCAATGCTGGATGTTGAAGAAAGATGGACCGGATGGAAGGCATAAAAGAAAAAGATTAAACAATAATTTTGAAGAAAATAGAAAAAGATATAATAAGCCGCTTTAATTTACTTAGTTTCTTTAGCATTATTTTTGACTAATACTGTTATTTTTTTTTATAAAAATTTAATTATAAATTCATTAAACTTTGCTTTTTCATAAAAATTGTTGGAAAGTTCCAAAATATGCATATCATTAATAAAAATAAATCTCGGTGTGGTAGAAAAAAAACAAAGCTGTGTTTTAATTTAACATACCTATTTATTTAAAAATATAACATAATTATTGGAAGGGAAGAAAAAAATGAATTTCGCAGGCCTGTGTGTTTTACTAAATAAGTGCTTCCGATTTTCTCTTCTCTTCATATACAATACAATCCTATCAGTCCTAGATGGCAATATGAATTCTACAACTTCACTCCTGACACTTCCTTGAAGAATATGTAGAAAAATGACTTTTGTGATGCCAATTACAATATATAAACAATTTAATAGTAAAATAATATAAGTAGCTTTGTCCGATTTCCGTAATTTAATCGTCTCAACTTAAAAAAAAAAAAAAAAGTTTTTCTCAACAGCTTTGCTTGGGTTAAAAGGAACAATAATACAAAAAAAAGAACTGCAAACAATCCAAAGATGTACATCTTTTCATATCTTTACGAACAAGTACTTCCAAAGATTTTCGTGGTTTCCTTGCAGGCAAAATGTACCTTTAGGCATTTAGGTGATTTTATTACTTTTTCAAGTTAAAATTCTTTCAAAAAGAATCATTAAAAAAAATGACGACAAAAACAACAGCAATAAAAAGTATCAACATTAAAAAATACTATGCTGGTACATACTTTTGTAACAAATTTAGGAATTTATGCCCAAGTTTGTTGATGCCTTTGTAGTGAATCCAGCTCTTACCATAATTTGCTGTCATCCCGGAGGATATCTAAAGAAGTGGTGTGTAAGGGGACACTCACCGTGACGTGACAGTTTTTCAAAGCCATAACAATTACATTGTTTGTGATGCAACAAAAATATCGTACGAGTATCTAGCAGTTAAAACTTGGTGGATAACAAATAGAAATTATCACTAAAAAGCTATAAAATGGATGTGATTTAGATATTAAGTGCAATTTGATGTGTTTGTTTCAATAGCAAATACTACTCCCCCTGAGATTTTATTGGCGGACTTTACATCCCTTCAGGATCTTAGGCGTGACAGTTTTCAAGGTAGTGCTTTGTGGATATTATTCTTTATTTATTTTTTTATTTTTTTTTATAAAAGGATTATGAATACCCTTAAATTGTTTCAAGGCACGGGCGTTTAGGAAAATGGGTTAGAGGAACAGAGGAGAAGCCTGGGCACGTTGGCTTTAAATGTTTGAAGGTTGTAGAGATGCGAAAATACAGAGCCTTATAAACGAATCCCTATATTTGACAGTGCGACCGAAGTTGGGCTTAAGGGTGAACTGATGTGCAAGACGCGTATTGCGGGTGAAGTTTTGAAGGGAAGGAATGCAACTGGCTATTTCGATGGAGCATTTTTTATAAAATACAAAACGAGACATTTCGGCGATGTTCAAGTGAATGTATTGAGTTCACAATGTCTCTATCACCTATAAGTTTTAACGCGCGGTTCTGTACAATGTCTACTATATTCAGAACGGTCTTTGGTGCACCAGAACAGATATAGGCTTTATATTCCAGCTTTGGATGGATGAATGCCTTATAAATTGAGATCAGATCTTCCACCGTTTAAGGAATCCTAGACATTTTGCAGCATTTTTGGCGACCTCGAATATGTAATAGTTCCATTGAAGATGGTTATTAATACCCATACCGAGAATAGCAAGTCTTTCGGTTTCAACGATGCAATTACCTTTCATGGATAATGGTTGAGGTTTATGGAGGCTATATTCCACTCTTTTGTTTAACATAAGTTGCCGTTCCTTTTCTAAGCGCGAAGAGCAAGGACGTGAGTTAGGGAACGATTATGAAAAACTGAGGGTACTATCATCAGCGAAGGAATGGATTAGATTAGAAGTTGCACACAAGATATCATTTATAAAAATAAGAAAGAGAGTCGGAGACAAAACAGAGCCTTGGGGAACAACAGCATTTATTTGGTAAATTGCAGACTTCAAGCCGTCGAAGACAACTTGTATTGAATGCCCCGAAAGGTAATTTCTAATCCATTGAAGAAGAGACTCATCGATGCCACATGCACGCATTTTGATGCCAAACTCTGTCAAATGCCTTTGAAATATCAAGCGCAACTATTCCACTTCTCGGTGAGATATGCTATCAAATCACCAGTGGACCTGTTGCTATGAAAACCATACTGACGGTCATTAAGGAGTTTTCGTGAATCGAGATATTTCACAAGCAGACGATTTCTCAGCGTTTCCATGACCTTGGAAAGAAGCAACGTAAGTACAATGGGTCGGTAATTGGACAGGGATGAAGATTAGCCTTTTTTAGGAACGGGCTGGATAAATGCTGTTTTCCATCTACTCGGAAAGAGCCCTGAAAAGCAGTATATACAGAAAACCTTACGCAGAGGTTTTGTCGGAGCGGAAGAACATCTCTTTAAAACTATGGGGGGGATACCATCTGAACAATTTTGATTCGCATAATTATATTTAAAATATCTATATAATTCGAACTCACCGATGTGTAAGTCCTTTTATACTTTCAAATGATATAAATCCGTTTATATGTATACTATGTAGTATATAAACGGTCCATATAGTTTTAATTTTATTCTAAAACTAACTACATTCGAGTATGTTACGAGTATAACATTTTCTTTAAATACAACGTTCATTCATTAAAAGTAAACTATAGACGTGTCGGATTATATCTATAGCTCTTTTTCCATTCAATTCTTCAATTCGTCATCCAATTAGGGAATTAAGCGGACCGTATGCGATAAGCTTTTATATTTTTTATTTTTATTTTTTAAAAAACTGAATATGCAAACTGTTTCCTGCACCAAATATTGTTTTTAAAGTGCAAATTGGCTTGCTACGCTCATCATCCGGTTAGAAGAAGGTTTTTGCCAACACGTGAGTTGCACTTCTACGTTTTGTTTATTCCACCAGCAGTGCTACCGAACGAACCAGTCACCACACCACAATTCTGAATTTAATTTCCACAAATTGTTTTAGATTTCCACGGCTTTTGTTTTTTTTTTTTACTAGAGATATGTTTTCAGTATTTATAGTGTTGAGTGCGAAAGCAAAATGGTTATATAAATATTTTGAGTCCAAATGCACCAAATGTACCGAATTTGCCTGCGAGAGGGAATTTGAAAACAATTGTAACCAATTAACGTACGGTTTTGTACGAGTATATGCAATTTCCGTATTTTAAATAGAATTAATTTGCGTAGCTACATATACTCGTATATTTGAAGAAATAATTATTAATAATTGTCTGAAGATTAAAGGTATTTAATGTGTTACAAAAAAAGCTAACTAGCTATCTACTCATAATAACAAAATTACCAAAAATAGAGAACAAAATAAAGTGCACGACTGGGTTGCACGTACCTACGCGTATATGCTGTTAATCTGCAAAAACTCAGATTTGAATTTTTTTTGAATCATTAAATTAAAATTGCTTTTTTTTTAATTTTCCAAAACTTGGTATACTATGACCTTGCATATATTAAATATTGTTTAGATATTAGTATTATATAGGCGAATACCCACTTTTTAAGAATAACTTTGCATCTATAGGGTTGAACTATGATAAAAGTATGTATACGAGTATATATTTTAAATCGAAATATTAAATTTATTTTTTTGGGCATCATATACAGGTAGAGAAACACATCTGACTAAGAACCGTTTCACACGTATCCGACGCCGGATATCCATGTCGAAGTATATAAATAGAACGTTCATACTTTCCGGCACTAAAACGCCGGATATATGTACATGTGGGGGCGATTGGGGGTTAATAACAGGGTAAAAAGTGTTTAAATCAAAACACAATCCTTTAAAATGATGATTAATTCTTTAATTCACTTTGATTAAACCAAAGGCAGTTAAAGATAAGAAATCAAGATTTTAGTTTTAAGTTAAGCAAGAATATTTAGCACATAGATTGGGGAAACAATAATTTAGAATATGAAGAGTTGACGTTCGATGGTATCGTCTCGTAGCGTTCGTAGCGATCAAAACCTTCCGTTTGCTCTCCGTGGCTGCTGCTCAACTATGTAGTTGTCTCTCTTCCTTTTGCCAAGCAAATCGAACGATGATGACGATGACCAAATATGGTAATAAAGAAGTTTAGAATTTGGGAACGGTGTGGGACTTAAGGATGGGCTGTTGATAGGCACATTATGCCTACAAAACCCCACAAGAAAAAGTCTAACGGGGTCGAATCGCACGATATCGGTGGCCAGTTCACATCACCTCCACGTGAGGTGACCATGCCCTCGAATCGCTCGTGCAGAATTTCGTTGGTATCCATATGATTCAATTCAGGCCAAAAGAAGTTGATAATCATCGACCTATAGCGCTCGCCGTTGACGATGATGGCCTGGCCAACGTCGTTCTCAAAGAAATATGGACCGATGACGACGCCAGCCAAAAATTCACACCAAACAGTGACTTTTTCGGGATGCATTGGACGCTCTTGGATCTCATGTGGATTGGTATTGTTTCAAATTCGACAATTTTGTTTGTTGACGTACCCATTCATCCAGAAATGGGCCTCACCGCTGAAGATTTTTCGATGAAAATTAGGGTCAGTTTCCAACTGCTCCAGAGCCCATTCAGCGAACACACGTCGTTGTCTATGGTCGTTTACCTTCAGCTTATTGGTCAGTTGAATTTTGTACGGATGCAGGCCCAAGTCACGACGCAAAATTCGCCAAGTTGTGGTCTGCGAAAGACCGAGTTCTTGTGAGAGACACGAAATCGACTGCCTCGGATTTTCCTGCACACTCTCACGGACAGCGGCGATGTTTTCGGCAGATCTTGCATTTCGTTGACGTACGGATGTTGGTTGATTTTTTACTGAACCAGTGGACTCAAATTTATCCACCATACTGCGAATAGTCCTCTCGGAAGGATTATGGCGACCGTAAAATGGGCGAAGCGCGCGGAAAGTTGCCCGAACAGAACACCCATTTTGATAAAACAATTTTATTATTCGCACGTGTTGTTGAACGATATCCATCCATGGTGATTTGGCAAAACAGATTGAATAAATGACAGCCAATTTGACAGATATAGCTTCAACAATATGGCCGCTATTAACTATCAAAGTTCGGAAGTCCCTATTGGAAGACCCTGTAGAATTAATTTGGGTAGTTATATATTTGGAAACATAATTATTAATAATTGTGTCTGAAGATTAAAGGTGTTTAATCTGAACTTAAAGGATTATTTCCAAGATAGCTAGCTAGCTACCTACTAATAATAACAAAATTAACAGTAAGGAACAAAATAAAGTGCACGACTGGGTTGCGCGTGTGTGCACCTTATGCTGTCTATCTGCAAAAACTCAGATTTAAATCCGTTAAATTTAAAATTATTCTTTTTTAAATTTATAAAATACTATGACCTTGCATATATCAAATATTGTTTAGATATTAGTATTATATAGACGAATACCCACTTTTTAAGAATAACTTTGCATCTAAAGGGTTGAACTATGATATAGTATATAAAGGGTGGTTAAGTTTTAAGGGCCGATGTTGATTTTGAATAAAATTTATTTAGGAAATTACTGTCATTTCTTTTTATTATGATAATATTGGTATGGTTCAATTATGTATGGAACAAAATATAGGCCAAATGGCCGCCGCGACCTCGGCGGCACACCTCCATCCGATGGTCCAAATTTTCGATGACGCTGAGGCATAATTGAGGTTCTATGCCGTTAATGTGCCGATTTATCTCATCCTTTATCCTCATCACTGAAGATGATTTTCTTCGAAAATTGATCATCCACTGTTGCCATTTCTTGCCACCATTGTGACCATTGACGACGCTTGAAATGGTCAAGAGGCTTTAGTTCTTAAGTCAATTGCACCTTGTAAGCGCGTAAATGCAAGTCTTTATGCATAATGTTCATCAACGACGAGCGTGAGAGGTGCAATTGTTGGGCACGACGACGAGTTGAGGTCGACGGCTCTTCAGCCACACTATCGCGAACAGCAGCAATATTTTCTGCAGTACGAGCTGTACGAGCATGCACTGGTGTTTTCACATCTCCTACACACCCGGTTTGCACAAATTTTTGCACGATTTTTCCGATTGTACGCACATTTGGACGATTAAATTGACCGAAAGAATCACGAAATGCACGATATGCATTTTGATTTGAACGCCCATTTTCATAATAAGCCTGAATAACTTTAACGCGTTGCTCGATTGTGCATCTTTTCATGGTTCAAATTGAGTTAGTCTGAAATTGAGAAATGTCAAATGAAATGCAGAAAAAAACTTGACGTTCGGGTGTGGTTCACATTCAACATCGGCCCTTAAAATTTAACCACCCTTTATAAGTATTTGGAATCGAAATATTTAATTTATTTTTTTGGGCGTCGCATATATGTAGAAGAACACCATAACAAAAACACCGTACATTCGAGTCAAATTATACAGAATATTCACACTTTTCGGTACTGCACAGACCGCCGGATATACATACTCGTATATACTATTGTCCGACAAATCTTAATTTCAATTAAAATTCTTAACAATCACGGATTTTAAAAGCTTTTGGGATTCAACTACCTATTCTAACCTTCACTCCAACAAATTTTAGTGATCTGTAGATGAAACCATTTACACACTTGTTCAGTCCTAGAAACAAAAATTATTCAAAATCTGTTTGGTAATTCATCAGGTGTTTCTTGACAATATTTTTTTTTAGACCTTTTGACACTAACCCTTCAATATTTTACCCCCTATCCAACCAATGTTAAAGATCTTAGGTGCGACCATCTGCACACTATACCAGACCTAGAACTATTATTTGAAATTTGTTCGCTGGTTAGGCAAATACAGGGTGCGGGATCTATGCCTCCCACAACTGAGTTTTTCCCACAAGGCCATCCTCATGTTTCCGGTTACGAATTGAGATTGTTATCGATGCTACAGAGGATGTATTTATGTTCCAAATTATATTATGTTAACCATAAGTTATGATCACCCTGTATTTTGATCAACAATATTAAATCCGGTGCCGAATATGTGTGAATACTATACGAAGTTGTTTTTCCGACGACGTGTATTTGGCTAACGATTGAATCGTTTAATTTAACAACTTCGATGTATCTGCCGGATTGAACTGAGGTTTGTCCGACAGACAAATAGACGTATGTACATACTATAATCTCATTTAATTCTATACACTTCGATGTATCCGGCAGACAAATAGACGTATATCCGTCGTCTGTTTTATATATACTGCACTAGAAATGTGTGAACGCTCTTATTGAGTTCTATACACCTCGAGCCGGATATTCCCTGGTATGTATCTGGTGCCGGATATGTGTCAAACGGGGCTTATGGTTTCAGAAAATTTTGTTATTATGCTTCTAAAAATGTTGCCTAATTAAGTATTATTTATCATGCACAGACCTGGGGCCTTATTAGTGTTACGAGACAAAAGACATGAGAAACGATTTCTAGATGACGATACCCACTACATGATATGATTATGTGTGATGAGAACGGTGACAAAAAATTTTGTTAGAAATATGTTGATGGAAGGCAAAAATCAACTCACCTACCTTCACTTCTATTCACACTGTGTAAAAAAAATAAAATAAAATTGGGTGGATTTAGGGATAGCGATACTGATACCGGTATCGTATCAAAATAAAAGTATCTATGTATATACATTGAAATATCGGTAGAAAAATAAAGGCAGTACATAGAAAAAGAAAAATTGTTATGTTTAATTTCCTGAGGCAACTCTAGCAGACATTGTATTTTCGTCTGTTGTTTTTAAGTTCATTCATAAAAGAAATAAAAAAATATAACAAATTATTAGTTTATTTTTATTTGTAAGTAGTTATACGAGTATTAAAAATAAAAGCAGTACACACACAAGCTCACATAAATGTTTTTATTCGTCATAAACAAAAACAACTCACATGCTCTCTCAAACGACAGCTAAGATGTGGTACTCGTATAATACAAACTATTATCGTTGCTATAACGATATTAGCCACGGAAATTGTAACACATTACGCAATTTTGCATTTACGATACCCAGATACTTACTGATAATGAGGTCCCTTAATTTTATAATTTGCGCGCCCCAAAGAGGTTATGAATACTCTTATACTATTACAAGACACGGGCGTTGTGAAGAAGAAAGAGAGAGAAAACGAAAGATTTAGTGCAGTGGTTTGAAACTCAGATGGTATTAAGTTTCTGTAAACTCCAAGGGTAGCGTCCAGATAACTGGGGAGCTTGTTTTGCTTTTGTCGTTGCTCATGATTCACAGTATTTTTTCCGTCCTCCTGATGTCATCATCACGATCAAATTGCATTTTCAGCCATATGCTACTGCCAGTGTTATGCCTTAGCAGTAGAGTTGGCTTAGCTTTCGCAATTGATCGATTTTTTTATTTATTTCATGTGAAATAAATAGATGATTCTTCATATCAGGATTTGAACCGGGAACCAACAGCGTGACAAGCGATAATGTTACCACTATATCACGGCCACCCTCTTGTCTTCAAAGTTTTCAAAACCATAGCCTTCTATCTTTTACCGGATAAACTTGAAAAATCCAGTATATTAGGCTTTTGTTCGAAAATTTCAACATCCGATTCAGATTCAGAGACTCGGAAAACTCTTTTGCTTCTTCACCATCTCTCAATTTAGGCAATATGAATGCATGTGCACATGATTTTACCTTCGACAAGATAAGAGTAGTTGTGTCGCATCATGAGAGTTTTACGATTTCCCAGATTTTTATCGTACTACCTAAGAATTTGTTACCCAAATATTTCGTAATCCATACATATGTACTCGTAACATCAAAATTCTATTGCCATTTCTCTAACCAGCAGCAACAAATTAACTGGAAAAAATATTGTTGAGTAGTATAATTGTTTGTTTGTTTCCAATGGTAGGGTTGGGTTTTACTCCATTTTCCTTCGGACTTCGCAGTATAGCGCTGTTAGGTTGTTTTCTTGTTGGTGTTGCTGGTTGAGGTTCGGGCAGGTGAGGAGGTGTTGTTGGTCCGCATTGGTGTTGTTACAGACTGGGCAGTTGGCATTCGGTTTTATCCCGATTCTGAATAGGTGGTGGGGTAGACAATCATGTTTAGTAGCCATGCTCAACTCTTTAATGTTCTTTCAGCATTTGGTGTCAGCTATTTGTTTGTGTTATTCTACGTCTATTGTGTTATGTTGGTTTTTATTCTGGCGAAAGGTTTTTCCTTTGTGTTAATTGTGTTGAGTCCGGTTGCTTTTTTTAGCTAGGTCGTCGGCAGCTTCGTTTCCGCTCAGTCCTACACGGGACGGTATCCACTGAAGAACTATATATTTATTTTGTTTCGAGATGAATTTGAGTTTCTGTTTTATGTCTGTTATGGTTCTGTTAGCAGGTTGATCGTAAGATATTATCGAATGAATGGAGGCTTTCGAATCGATCAGAAGGACTATATTTTTTTTATTTTGTGAATTCGCGTTATTAGTCCTTGCAGGGCTGTATTAACTGCGTCTACTTCTCAAAGGAGGATGCAGTGGCTGAAGAGAGTGCAGTGAATGCCCGCTAATATAATTGGCGCAGCGCAAAGTCCCTCATGGAAACCATGACCAAAATTCATAATTCAGGACTCGAATTAGATTGACCAACCCTTTGGCTTAACAAAGCTTGATAGAATAAGAAATTCGAAGATTCGAGGAAGCCTTCATGTAAAAGAAAAGATAGAGCACGACCGGCTTAGTTGGTATTGTCATGTTCAGATGAGAGATCATTCGAACCCGGTCAAAAAGGCAATATCAATCAACATTCCTACACAATCGCGCAAAAAAGGCAGACCAAAAAACAACTGGATTACACAAATGCAAAAACACCAGCATTTGATTGGTCTCAGTAACGAAGTGATCCGAAACCGGGAAGTCTGCCGGTACTTCTTGAGGTTAAACCGGCAAACCCCACAGGGGGACCAGTAGGGATGCTGTAAAGTGGGGGAGGGTTGTGATCCTTCTATTCCGGATCATAACTTCGCCGTAAGCAAAATAAGAAGAACCCTTTGGCTTAAGTCACTACCTAAATTAATTATTTCACTTACCAGGTTTTTGAGAACGCTCGACTGTAGAACAAAAGTAGCAGCCTTGTCAACCAAACTTCACCGATGCTAAAATATTAACACCCCTTCAAAGTCTTCTTCGAAAATGAAACACATGCTTAAATTTTGATGCAGTTTTTATTAAGTATATTTTAATACTTTTTTCGCATTTCTTTCGCTAATAGTATAATTTATTACTTACTGACAAACTTAAACACTATTATATTATAGTTCTTATAAATTATTAATTGCTATTGTTTTCTCTCAGAAAGAAAAAAAAAAAAGTCCTAAAAATGCATTGCTGTTTTATGTAGTTGCAGTAGATTGATAAGTTTAACGTTTTTATTTTATTTTTGAGCAACAATTTGTAGGGATGAAATACTTACTACCATTTTTATTTTATTTTTTCATTCCAATGTACAACGACAGAAATTTTTATCTCGTTTTTTACAATTTTATTTGCTAAAATATGATAGAAACAGTAGAAAAAACTGGAAACATGAATATCTCTTACATACATTTACAAATATAGTTTTAAGGCGTGTCAAGATATATGAAATTATTAAAATTTTCACTTTATTTTTTGTTATAAACAATAATCAGTCGTTTGTTTGTAGATTAAGCAATAATTAACTATGTAATTGTATATAGTTAAATATATTATTATTATTATTTTTATTTTTACTTAAGATTGCATTATATGGCCTAATAGTTCTTTGCTTAAATATTAATGCTTATTCAACTAACAAATTTTTGAAAATCGTATAGAATTTTCATAGAACTTTTTTTTTTTTTTTTTTTGTTACATTCTATCTAAATAGTTGTGTGTGAGTTTCAGTGCGAAGAAATGGAATCACACGCACGAGTTTAGTTAAAATTTATTGAGCATTGATGGATAGAAATAAGTTAAGAAAATTTTGGTGGAATAAGTAGAAAAATAATGGTTTAACAGAAATACAACTTATGGTATTCATAAGACAAGGCCATGCGTTATGTTTAATTTATAAACCAATCGATGAATAACATGTTGATGGAAGTAGCTGCACTTTGGCGAAGACTTTAGAAAAATGCCAATAAAAATAGTTCATGGAATGGCCTGGAATCTTAAGTCATACATCTATTTACAATACTGATAATAAGCACAACTACACAATTTGAAGGTTGACTACGTTTCGATCAATAAGAAAAAACACAAAAACAATAAAGGATTTTTGGACACACAGTACTCGTACATAGTCACTGACTCATCCATCGTTACAACTCCGAAATCTTGGAAATTTTGCATTGTGGTTCATTTTATGCCTTAAAATTAAGGTAAGGTGATGTTTTGCAAAATTCTAACTCTAAGAGCCTGCAAAATACACCAAAGATACACTGCATGCCAACAATTTTGTTGTTCTTATGGCAACTAGGAATTTGAATCCTGAAGGAATTTGAAAACAGAGCATAGAATATTAAATTTCTTCTTCATACCATCATAATCAATATTTGTACTCAGCGGATACTATCGCCAACAGTCGTGCAGCAGTAGATAGGTTTGTGCGGGGACGTGACATTTTTTTCTTTTGTTCGCTTTGATTAAATTTTTTGTTATCTTTCTTCTTTTTTTTTCTATAGGATTGAATCTGAATGTTATAGCACATATGACAATTTTTGGGTTATAATTTTTAATTTTTGCTTCAGCAGTTGCTACTACTAGGATTTTTCCGAGCACTTGGACAATATGTCCCAAGAGCTCGGGACTACACGACTTATTTGTACGAAACGGGTGAAGACGAGGATACTTTTAATTGTACAAGATAGGCGATCTACGTAAGCGATACAGGATAAGACTAAGTTGCAGACCAAAGTACAAAGAACCACTTTCTTGTAAATTTTGTGCTGCAAATATGGTGAACTACCACCTGTTGAACTATAGCTAAATCTACAGCTTTGTGATGATTTTACTTTTTGTCTACACACGAATTTCGGTTTCGAATTTGCAAATTGTATGTTGCCATATGACTAAAACTGTGAAATAAAGAGTGCTGTTCGACAAGGGGCCACACTGATTTGTTTCTTCTAAAAATATTACCACACATCAGATACCATACCAGACGCAGACAATTGTAAGCAAAATCACCCCTATCCTCATAGTCAGCCCAAATATTAAATGACAAATCTCACTTTTGGTAATACTATTTCTACTAGATGGAATAGTGATATGATAATAGGTGTGTGCTATGGAAACATCACTATTCAGCAGTAAAGTCAAATTTTACCTGTAAACACCTTGCTTTTACCCTAAGCCAAGTAATACTTTGGATACATAGTTCGTAAACAAGCACTTAATCATTAGAAATGCAATTTTTCTACTACAAATTGATGAGAGGCTATTTCCTTATAATTTGTTGTTGCTGCTTTCTTATAATAAAGGCCTTTGTCCAGAAACGACGCCAACCTAGAGGACAAACGAGACATTACTCTTACACCGCTGTCAATTCGGTGGCTTTGCAGAATACAGATTGTTACCCTGGTCGACTTGATTTATCGTCGTTTTGCGCTACGACTCGACTTATGTATAAAATTGATGTGTGTATATCAGACCCTCATCATCCTAACCCTGCCCTATAGTGCAGTACGTAGTAAACAAAACTTTCGGAGACCGACAGATCGAGCACATAAACAATATGTAGGACCATATTCAACGTGACCTGCGACTCCCATGTTCCTGTAGAATAAAGCAGAGAGGCATATTCGTTGATTTAACAGAGCTAAATGTATTATTTTAAATCCAAGTAATCAGGAATGGATCTAAACAGAGTTTTTACTTGCAACTACAGGGCAAGTCGTCTGTACGAACGTCTGCAGCATAAACGGCTGGATGGATGGTGTCTATAAAATCGGCAGGCTTGTAATCGATCTTATTGTCGTAGACAATTTGACAGAACTATTAATGATTATGTGAGGTGACACGCATTTTCGCAGTGTAAAAGCTCAATTCAACTATCACATTTGCAAATCAGTCTTATTTCTAAAATCATGCGACACCTGGAAAATTAAGTGAGAGTAATAAATTGCCGTTTGATAATCGATTCATGTGACAAATTTCACTTATAATGTCACGATCTTTATAGGATTGAATAGCTCGTCACCTTGAGTTGATGAGAATTGACAAAATAAAGTACGTAATGTGACAGTTCTATTGCGAAGTAATGATAATCGTGGCATCCGCTTTTCTTTTTGATGATGTGTGATTACGGGGATATGAAAATATCACTGACAATCTCACACGTAACTATAGGAATGTCGCTGTCACATGGGCAATTAGAATAGAAGGGAACATTCAAAATGAACAATAACCTCCATAGATTGCTTACATAGGTATGTAGTTAGTTTTAATTGTATGGCTTAAAGCTACAAAATACTAAATATAATGTTAGTAATTGACATACCTAGTTTATTATTTCTGAGCAGCCTTCGAAATGTAATTGAAAACCATAATCCTCTCGACTTCGATATATCCATCAACACTCTATTTACCTTACTGAAATTAATATTTACATCCGATTGTATATAATTGAGATTTATCTTGCTTCACATATAATTTAATTCTACCATGAAAAACAATTTACTTAATGAAAGCACTTTAAACTTAAAAGGTATGATATGAACTCTTACACGTTTTTTTTTTTTTTTTAGATACAATTAAACAAATTTTAAATGAGAGAAATAATTTCAAAAAAAAAAGACGCGCCTAGTTAAATCTTTTATCACAAGTAAAAAAAGATGGACAATTGCTTAAAAAAAATATATCGCAATTGAATTATTTTCTTTAAGTCTAAAACAAACGTTACGTTTGTAATTACAATTAAAATACATGCTCAACATTCATACACAACGTAAAAAAATGATAAATGAAAATATAGACGCACACATTCTTTGTGTGTATTTTCTGATGAAATAAAAATAATAAACGCAACTTAAAACTCCGTTGATTGTCAAACAAATGAGGAGAAACCTGGCAGTGGGGCTCTCGACCGCGCCATATTGTTCACAATGATTTGTCCCCCATTGAGGCTCATCACGGCACTACCTTCTGGCTCCGAGTCTGTGTAGCTAGAGTAGTTGCGCACTGGTTTTTGTTTCTTCCACGATTGCCGCAGTGTATCATTCACATTGGCGTAGTGATTCACAAATGAGTGAGGATCAGAGCGGACGCTCTCATTTTCGCTTTCAGAATGCTAAAGTTAAAACAATCCATTAGAATTATTCATGCAAAACCATTGGAGGATGTATTTTATACCTGCGAGTCGGAAGAACTAACTTCTGATGGTTTCTCCGTTACACTGCTGTCATCGGGGTTCTCATCGTAGCACTTGAGGCTCTCTTCATCGCTATGATACGCTACTGAGGCGGGCGATGGTCGTGGTGGGCTTTTGCCCAATGTCACAGCTGGCGGCGGACGGTGATTGGATTTTCGGCCTAAAGTACCAAGGGTACCACGACCCAGAGTGCCGGCACTGTTTAATGTTCCAGTGCCGACACCATGTCTCGAACGGTATAGCTCCAATGCGAGCTCTTGACGTTCATCGATAGACATTGCCATCGATTCTTCGAGGGTTTTTTGTGCTTCTTCTGTTCGGGTGAAAGGACATTTTCACAAAGAATCCCCAATTTTAACATTTTAAGTTTTACTTACGTTTGTATTTGTAACTTTTGCTTTTTACACACAGCACAGCGATGACCATTATTATAATTATAATTGAAGTTGCTGCCAGGGCAACCATGAACCATGTCTGTCGATAGAAGGGCTTGTGCTGCAAGTATCCATATTCCAGGTGCAATTTGGATGGAGTTAAAATTGAGTCTTTTGAGTAAACTGGGAATGATATGCCGTAGCGATTGTATGCAATCACACGGAATGTATAAGCAGTCGATGGCAGTAGACTCTGGTAGCTGACAGTGAAGTCTTGCATTGGACCTGTTGTTGTGCGAGCTATTGTCTCCCAACGTGAATCGTCTATAAGTGTAATTATTGGTTAACGTAAGTTTAAAACAAAAATGATAACAGTAAGGAAAACTAAACTAAACAGGTGTTAGGCACTTTAAAAGGTTATCTGTTAGAAAATAAACACATAAAAATAATATAACACGTATCTTTGCAGTCATTAAATACGTAGATGCAGAGGAAAACCCAATTTGAAAACACTGATGAAGCAATCTTACATATATTCTGTAATTCATTTATTAAATGCAACTTCCGCCATGTTTTAGAGAAATGGACGTCCAATACTGTATTATTGGTGGCCGTCAGTCGGTTTACAATCAATCCCTTGAACTCCTATAAATCCGTCCTAATATAGACTACACCTTCCTTTAACTCTGTTATACTTTCAAGGACATTGTAAGAATTTAGTTTTCAAACGATTTTTGCACAAAAAAATGGCGCCCGACACCAAATTATGTCAGGCTTCCGTGGCCTGTACAAGGAAGACTGAAAAAGCCTGGCTAGCGCACCCATCCGTCTGTCACCACCTTCTCGCTTCTAAAAGCTCTGTAAAAGGTATATCCGCGGTTTTCACACAAGTCGCACAGAACAGTGACCCAAACAAATTTTTTGAAAAAAAAAAAAAAAAAAAAATATTATTTTGGAAGTGGTATACAGACATGTGACATATCGCCGAAAAGAGCTCTTTGAGTAGAATCCAACAGTTTTAAATTTGCGCTTCCAGTGGAGGAATGTTTGCAAAAACTAGTGTCCGGCCAAAGACTTTAAGGCGTCTGCTTTTCGTATAGAGTAATAGTTACAGTTGTAAACCACCTTCGTTCTAACGGAACCGATACCTACTCGACAGTGGGTCTTAAGATTAACAAAGCTATTTTCAATCACAATTTGCAAAAACTTTTTTTTTTTAAACTGGCTATTTTAATTCAGTAGATGACCGTGTTGTAGGGCAGTAGAAACGCTTACTCATTTGCTGGTACGCACCATTAAAACCGACTTTTTAATCACACGACTTTTAAACTTTTAAGGAGCAAAGAGTACACCATGTTGACTTTCCTTGACAGGTCGGGTTTGATGTCAAAAATAGGTCTGAGTTAAGGGTATGTCTATCGTACAAGGCGACTCAAATTTATCCAGAGGAAGTCACTGCCTGACACCAGAGAAGCGGCTGCCAACTCTTAAGAACATATATACTCCAAATACTTCACAGAGGCCGAAGCAAGCCAAGTTACAGCATCGTAGTTGCCAGACGAAGTGGAGTGTTTGCTTTAACTCTGTGTAGTAGAAGGAGAGTGAATATCGCTTGATATTCAGTTAGATTTAAAAACAAAGGTCAGGAATTTATTACGTGCTATCAAAAGGGAACAAAACCAAAGAAGCTGCACAATGACGGAAATAGCTGATGTGCAGGGACTTCTCAGAATATATCTGAAGCCAGCGGACTTTCAAAGATCGTCTACAAAGTTTTCGATGGATTTGACAAGATGGAGATGATACTCGTAACTGAAGCTTTGAAACCTATACAACATTCTGATGGAAGCGCGTTTCTGAAGGTCACAGTCAACGATGGATGTAAAAAAACGACATGGATGGCATGCTTTGCGGACGACATTGCGATAGTTGTGGTCGACAAGCTACAGGAAGATTGTTCAACGCTGCCTTGAGTCTATGAGTTTAAAACTAGCAGGGCATAAAACGGTTTCGAATTTGCAAATTGTATGTTGCCATATGACTAAAACTGTGAAATAAAGAGTGCTGTTCGACAAGGGGCCACACTGATTTGTTTCTTCTAAAAATATTACCACACATCAGATACCATACCAGACGCAGACAATTGTAAGCAAAATCACCCCTATCCTCATAGTCAGCCCAAATATTAAATGACAAATCTCACTTTTGGTAATACTATTTCTACTAGATGGAATAGTGATATGATAATAGGTGTGTGCTATGGAAACATCACTATTCAGCAGTAAAGTCAAATTTTACCTGTAAACACCTTGCTTTTACCCTAAGCCAAGTAATACTTTGGATACATAGTTCGTAAACAAGCACTTGCACTCATTAGAAATGCAATTTTTCTACTACAAATTGATGAGAGGCTATTTCCTTATAATTTGTTGTTGCTGCTTTCTTATAATAAAGGCCTTTGTCCAGAAACGACGCCAACCTAGAGGACAAACGAGACATTACTCTTACACCGCTGTCAATTCAGTGGCTTTGCAGAATACAGATTGTTACCCTGGTCGACTTGATTTATCGTCGTTTTGCGCTACGACTCGACTTATGTATAAAATTGATGTGTGTATATCAGACCCTCATCATCCTAACCCTGCCCTATAGTGCAGTACGTAGTAAACAAAACTTTCGGAGACCGACAGATCGAGCACATAAACAATATGTAGGACCATATTCAACGTGACCTGCGACTCCCATGTTCCTGTAGAATAAAGCAGAGAGGCATATTCGTTGATTTAACAGAGCTAAATGTATTATTTTAAATCCAAGTAATCAGGAATGGATCTAAACAGAGTTTTTACTTGCAACTACAGGGCAAGTCGTCTGTACGAACGTCTGCAGCATAAACGGCTGGATGGATGGTGTCTATAAAATCGGCAGGCTTGTAATCGATCTTATTGTCGTAGACAAATTGACAGAACTATTAATGATTATGTGAGGTGACACGCATTTTCGCAGTGTAAAAGCTCAATTCAACTATCACATTTGCAAATCAGTCTTATTTCTAAAATCATGCGACACCTGGAAAATTAAGTGAGAGTAATAAATTGCCGTTTAATAATCGATTCATGTATTACGTGCTATCAAAAGGGAACAAAACCAAAGAAGCTGCACAATGACGGAAATAGCTGATGTGCAGGGACTTCTCAGAATATATCTGAAGCCAGCGGACTTTCAAAGATCGTCTACAAAGTTTTCGATGGATTTGACAAGATGGAGATGATACTCGTAACTGAAGCTTTGAAACCTATACAACATTCTGATGGAAGCGCGTTTCTGAAGGTCACAGTCAACGATGGATGTAAAAAAACGACATGGATGGCATGCTTTGCGGACGACATTGCGATAGTTGTGGTCGACAAGCTACAGGAAGATTGTTCAACGCTGCCTTGAGTCTATGAGTTTAAAACTAGCAGGGCATAAAACGGAAGCGGTACTAATTAAATAGTAGCAGAAAGAAGAGGGAAACAATCACTCTTACGATAGCGGGCACAAGATTACATCTGAGGTATGTTAATGCCAAAGCCTCACGAGTGAATAATGCATCTATACGTAAAATGCCAAATCACGGACGACCGGGATACAGTCGAAGTCGGCTTTTGGTCAGAGTGGTTTTATCTGTAGTGCTCTACGGGTCACCAATATGGGCTGGAGCGATGGAAATTGAGTCCCAGAGACGTAAAATTGAATCGACATAACTACTCTGCTCGTATGGAGTGAATTTCACACAATATCAGGAGATGCAGTCAGTGTAATTGCAGGATTACTCTCAATTGACTTATTGGCCGAGGAGTTTCAAAAATTATATGAACCAGTAACATGTGTCTACCGACTGCAAACTCAGCAAATAGAGTAAACAGCAAGGCGAAATGGGAACGTGTCAAGTAAAGGCCAATTGACATAGATATGGATGCTTTCGCGCGTATTTTTATAGATTTAAGCATGACAACTCTCTCTACTGCCCGTATTGCATCCAGGTTCAGGAAGATGTGGAGTGTTTTTTCCCTATCCGCATTTCGAAACCGAGATGCAAACACTGAAGAATGAGCTTGGGGAATTACCAACCCCGGAGAACATAGTATTTAGCTATGAGTAATTGTGCAAAACAGCTAAGCCACCTAGAACGAGAAAAGCAACAGACTGAATAAATCTCTATATGGCGGTACCGTGGGAAAAAGAAGGTACAAAATTAGAGGTGTGTTTTGTGGGTGAAAATCCCAGACTGTTAGTGGGTAAAGGCTCAGTTTCGCCTTTGAAAGATTCCCACCTCTCAGCGCAAAAGAAAGAAAGAAATAAAGCGCACATTCTGGGAATATAAAATCCAGACCAGCCCTGAGTTCCTAGAAAATAAGGAGCCAACAGAACGGATAGGGTAAAAAAAAAGCAGCATTCCATTATCTTTCCGAGAAAAATGTGAAATTTCAATCACTAACAGAAATCAAGAAGACTTGAGTACATAGGAGTATACTGGATTGCAAACAATGATAGTGAGACTCCTTATGCCTGGAAAAACACACGACCAAAAAAATGTTTGTAAGGGTATATGGATTGGCATGTGTAGGCAAGTCAAAGTGACAATTGAAACGTCGGTAGGTTTTAACGCTCAAATGGATATCCATCACAGGACACAATAACTTAAAGTATCATCTAAGGATGATGGGCATTCTATAAGCTATTACCTACAGACCTACATATGGAGGTTGTGGAGATGGACCAAGGAACGGACAAATGGATAGTAGCAATATCTACAGAACATAATAAGGATTTTCTAGTCTGATACCAACAGACAATACTTTCATTCTTTTCTCGGGGGGCTTTTATTTCCTAACAAAGAACATCCACTGTAGTCTGTTAGTTACTTAAACTAAGCTGATTTTAGTGTTAGGTTTAGTAAGTACCAGACGTATTATGACAAAATTTAGATTTGTTAAAAGAAAAAATGAAAACTATTAACTTTGGTTAGTAAGCATGTAGATCCAATAACATAGGAAATACGTAGTTCAAATAAAGCATTTGCAGTTGTTAGCACAATTAAAAGCATTTTGTTTGCGGTACTTACAAATATAGGATGGTTCACCTCTCTCTACTCAGGGTAAGCATGGTTGGGGAAGAAAAAAAGATGACACGAAATAGAAATAAAGAAACTACTGTTACTAAAAGCCCCTTTAAGCCAGTAAATCGCAAAAAAAACCGTTTTATGCATGACAGAGTTTAATATATTTCTTTTTTTTGTATAGCACCGAAATGTTAAAACCCACTTCTGCCATGCACACTCCCTTAAACCATTATTGTAATTACATTTTTATAACTTACCCCTCTTTTTGCATTCTATGTAATAACCCAGGACTGGTCCACGTCCCGATGGTCCATTCAACCAATGCATTTCAACACTGGACAGAGTCTTCGAAAGTATTAGATCTCTTGGTGCTACAGGAGATCCATCTTGTGGTCCAGTGGTTACATTTTCACTTACCGCCGGACCATAGTCTATCGTTTGAGCACGCACCGTAAACGTATACGTGACTTCTTCTTCGAGATTTTGTACGAGCAAACTTGTTCCAGTGACTTTTTGTTTCACCTGTTTGCTGAATTCTGAAAAATAAAGAAATTTCGCTTTAGCAATGACAGCAGGGACATAAGGGAGCCTGAACTTACTTTCGTTTTCCTCGGTAGTTTCATAGGTCACGAGATAGCCTAGAATTTCTCCGTTGCGCATTTTCGGCGAATCCCAGGAGACTTTCAAACTTTGCATTGTAATGTCTTCAAATCGAAGTGATACCGGCGGTCCTGGAAGCCCTTGTAAGGTTTTAACCGTAATTGGAGTTGACCGCGGTCCATCACCGGCTGGATTAAAAGCCAGGATTTGTATTTTATATTCAGTGAATTTATCTAGAAAGACCAGGCTATGTGACGTCGCCGATGCAGCTACCACTTCAATTTCTTCTTCATGTTTTCGACCTTCTTCTAGCTCTTGTGGTGAGTCTGTGACTAGGTAGAAGATCTTATAACCCAAGAGATCACCATTTTGCATGCTTTGCTTTGGAGGTTTCCATCGAAGTCTGACCTCTGTGCTAGATAGCGGAGCTGCATCCACTGCTCGTGGCTCGCCTGTAGGAACTGCTTCACCAACGTATACGGCCACCGGTGGAGTCGCTGGACCGGCTCCTTGAGAATTGAAAGGCAGCACAACAATTTCGTAGTTGCGATCCTGCTGGAGATCACTGAGAACAATAGAGGCTTGGTTGATGCCCATCACATCCTGCTTTGGGGTGGCTTGTAGAGCGGCGGGGAAGTCTGAAAGCTGCTGGAATAGAATCCGATAGCCGCCGGTAGCTGAATCTCCATTCCAGAGCGATGTTTCAAGTGCATTCCATTGTACACGCACACTGGTTGTAGTTATAGGTACGACCTTTAGCCTACTTACACCTTTCGCAGGAGCTGCTGGTAGGGTACGAACAGTGATACTCTCTCGACTAAAGGCCGAGGGTCCGAGATCATTTGTAGCTTGAATCCTAAATTGATACGTTGTGTGCGGCTTAAGACTAGTGGCAGTGTACGAGGCTAAGCTTGGATCTACTCGTTCTGGAAGCGATGTCCATGGTCCTTCATTCTCACGCATCTGGACGGTGTAGTACCGCAATGGTGCGAAGCCATCCCTACCTGGAGTCCAACTGAAAGTGATCTGATGTGCCTGGATCTGACTGCGGGAGATTTGAGGTGAAGATGGCGCCTGTGGACGTTCTCGGTTGTTGGTTGTGTACACCAGAACCGAGGCGGTCTTACCCCATCCTAAACGCGTTTGAGCTGTTACACTAAAAATGTAATATCGTTCAGCCAAGAGCTGAGTTGCTTGGAATGTGCGGTCCGATGGAGGGAATTCACGGCTATAATTGAGATTCACACTTCCATTCAGCGAGTATGTGACCTGATAAGCTAAAATCTCTCCATTCGGATCTTCTGGTACGTCCCAAATGATTCTGGCTGTCGAGAAGAATACATCGGGAAAAGAAACATTTGAAGGGGCTCCCGGTGTGTCTTCAAAAGTTTGTACGCGGATCGGAGGTGTACTTAGAGCACCGTCTCCGAGTCTGGTAAATGCAAGCACCTGGATGTGGTACACGACGTATTTTTTTAGTTCAGTCAGGGTAGTTGTAAATGATGCATTATTTGATATCGTTTTGTGTAGAACTTGCCCTCCGCGATTAGTAGCCGCATAATACACTTTAAAACCGTCGATTTGACCGTTTCGGTGCTCTTTTGGTACTTCACCCCATCGCACTACGATTGTGGTGGATGATGTGGCATTGGCTTGAACCTCTAGAGGGCCAAACGAGGGCACTGCTTCACGTGTGCGTTCGATTGCCTTGGCGCTGGCCCTGAAAAATTATTCCAAAAATGGCTTCTAATTGTAAACAAAAATGGGATTGTAATTAAAACTTACCTTGAAGCTCCTACATCGTTACAAGCATTCATGACGATCTCGTACACTGCCCACTCCTCAAGGGCATCCAAAACATGCGAATTTGCAGTATGATCTTCGATTATTACACTCATTGCAGTCTTTTTCTCACTACCACTGCTGTCCACCTGTCGATAGGTGATGTTGTAGCCTCTTGGATTGCCAAACCACTCTGTCTGCTGAAGGGGTATCCACCGAACTCTAAGTTCTGTGGAGCTCATAGCTCGTACTGTCACATTGAACGGTGGATGCATAGGTCTGGCTTGAATTGTCTGGAAGTCTTTTGTTGGTTCTGATGCTTCAGATGGTCCCACTACATTTGTTGCTATCAGTCTTAGCCTGTATTGGGTGAAAGGCATTAAGCCGGTCACTGTTAGTGTCGAAGCATCCGGATCAGACACCTCGTACACGGTGAACCAAGTTATATTTCGTGCGGTTTGTGCCTCCACTCTCCATTTGGTTATGGAAGAGTTTCCATCAAACCCAGGAGTGAACTGGAGCACCACCGAAAAAGCCTCAATGTTTGACAAAGCCAACTGTGTTGGTGCATGGGGTAGTACAGGCTCTACACCTGACTGAATTGTAGCAGTCTTAGTCGGACCAGAACCAACCTGCGTCCATGCTTTGATCTCAAACCAGTAATGTGTGGTCGCTTGCAGTTGCGTGACTCTCAGACTTGTCTCAGTGGCTGTTAGGTTGATGGACTTTAAAGTTTCCGATCGATCTTTGACTTGATAACGCACTGTGTACCCTGTGAGCACACCATTGATATTCTTCGGTGGGGTCCACATCACTTTAACTGCACGATCAGAGATCTCATCAAAGTGCAGCGATGCTACTTCATCTGGAACATCTTCCTTTGTTTTGACTGCCACCATTCCACTGCGAATACCATCACCGGGATCAGTGAAACACAGGACAGTGATATTGTAGGCGGTAAATTTCTCAAGACCGGTCATTATAGCCGATTGCTCGGCTAAGGGATCAAGCAAACTCGGCGGAACTGTAATCATCTTTGCTTCAGTTTCGCGTTCCTCTCCATCATCAATCTCGTACTGCCAAGCTTGTATCTTGTAGCCCTGATTGATTCCATTGATTTGCTGAGGATTTGGAGGTTTCCATGAAACCTTAACTGCCGTCGAATTGACCGGCACAACTTTCACATTGGTTGGTGGAGCTTCTGGAACACCTTCCTTGGTTTTAATCTTTGCTCCTTCTGTGTACACACCAATACCCATATTATTGTACGCGGCTATTTGTATAACATAATCCTTCCAAGTTATCAACTCCTGAATAAGATAATTCCTCTGAGCTTCATTTGTAATATTCTGATACGTCCACGGACTGTTATTATATCCAAACAGTCGATATCGAATGATGTATCCTAGAATTTGTCCATTGCGATGTTCCTCCATTGGCGGCTGCCATTGTGTGATAATCTCAGACATTGATCGAGCTGATCCCACAAATCCAACTGGTGGTCCTGAAGGAGCTGTAAAGTCAAATGGAATTGATTTTGCACGGTTATTAGATGAACTAGGCGCATTAATAGATTATTCGATATCAATATACCTCGGTTAAGCGGTAATGCTACAATTAAGCCATTTTTTTTATTTGTTTCGATATTCATACATTCAAATGAGAGATACATAGAAATGACATTTAGATGTAATTAGTTTATGAGTTAATATAGTTTATATATCCTGTTGGTGGAGGAGGTCGAAATAAACGTTGCTGCTTTGTGGAGATGGAAATCAAAATAAACGAACGAATCACACACTGATCGCGTAACGAAAACCAAATTAAAGTTGTAACTTAACGAAGAAGACAAATTAAGTGGTTGAAAATAGGATGACTGAACGGAAAACAAGAAGTATTTTATGAGGCGCAATAAAAACCGAAGACAATGCCACATCGAACATGCAACGGAGCACATGAAGAAGGAACTCAAGAAAACTATTAAAAAAAATAATAATTAAACCAAGCAGTTGTAAGAGTTTAGTTTAACTATTGGCACTTCTTTCGTTTAGTAGTGGTTTAAGTGTTATACACTGGGGAAGTGTTACATCATCTTGCTTTAACCAATATGTATGCCCTACATTATACCACTCCGCAGACAATTGTATTTTTAACATACATACTCGTACATGTCCGTAGATACATTATTGTAAAAGAAAATAAATATAGCGCCGTAATAATATTGAACGTCAAAAATGCGTTCAACTCTGCAAACTGGGGACTTATGTACACTCCCTTAGGTTAATCATGGTGCCATGGTTCTTAATTAAAATGATACTAAGCTATTTCGAGACACGGTTCCTGCTCTTCGATACAGATGATGGAGTAAGGCAGTACCACATATCTGACGGAGTTCCACAAGGGTCGGTACTAGGACCTATTCTATGGAACATTATGTATGATAGGGTTCTAAGGCGTGGCATCCCAAATGAGGCAAAAATCATAGGCTTTGACGATGATATTGCAATAGTTGAGGCGACGAAATACCTGGAAGAAATGGCAGCAGTTGGGTTAGAACTCGCAGAACACTACTGTACTAGTAAGTAGTCGCATGAAAAGAGAAACAATCATCATCAGGGTAGGCGATCATAATATAACGTCAAAACCGGTGATGATCGACGCTAGGGTCGTTTACAAGGAACACCTTCAAAAAACGTGGGAGACAAAGCTTGCAGCACCAATATGGCCCAAAGAAGTGACAATTAAGTCTTACGCCAGAAGAATTAGTTCCGTCAACCGAATGTGTGCACTGAGGGTGTGCTGTGCATTTCGGACGGTGTCAGATGATGCTATATTTGTCTTCGAGGGAATGCAACCAGTAGATATCCTGGCTAGCGAACTACAAAGTACCTACGATGCCAAAATTCAGGACCCCCAATCTTCAGTCAAAGATATCAAGCTGAAAGAAAGACAGCGTAGTATGGCAGCATGGCACGAGAGAAGGAAACAGTCTTCGAAGGGAAGATGGACATATACACTTATACCGAATATCCAAAAATGGATGGACTAGCAGCATGGAGAAGTAGATTTCTAGCTCCTAACCGGACATGGCTGCTTTCGAGCGTATCTGAACCGGTTCGGGTTCAATGAATCTCCCACCTGTTTAAATTGCGGAGAGGCCAGAGAAGTTGCGCAGCACGTATTTTTTCAGTGTCCACGTTTTGATATAGATCGCAGAGAACTAGAGGAAAGAATTGGAGAAACACCAATTCCAGAGAATATTGTAAACCTCATGATAGCATTGAGCACAATATGAGATGCGGCGAAATATGTTATAGCAATAATCATGAAAGAACTTCGGCGGTTGGAAAGAGTCAGGAAAAGCAACAGTGAAAATGAAGCCCAGGCGACATCACTCATGTAGCAAAAAACGGCAAACGCTGAACCCATTCAAACCATCCAAACTAGGAAAGAAGAGTATAAATTGCTAACTAGCCCCGCGAAGAAAAAAAAAAAAAGGAAAATCATTGTATATCAGCATTCCTGGAATTTATTCGAACTACGTATGAAGCAAATCTATAGAATGAACAACAAATAATCCCCAATTTATAGTTGCACATGCATGTGATCACCAAGATTGATGAGATGGAGAAGTCCAGCGAAAGAACTGAATGTATGATTTCTCCTCCTAGATACATCAGATCTTGAAGGAGGAATTTAAAGGATTTCAAGCATTCCTCGTATTGTAGGTGGAGTTAATTAAAAAATCAAGCGGATGGATCTCTAGGTGCAATTATATCGTTCACATCAGTTGCTCCTGGTCTTGAGTAAGTGTTCAGCACAAGCATAGGAGACCACCGTCAGGTTAGAAGCTTCGTCTCGTCCAGTGTTAGCACAGAGCTAGACAATCATTTAACTGATGACTCGTTGTGGTATAGCCGCTCAAGAAAGGCTCCACTTTGAACATAGATAACTTTGTTATTCGAATCTGCATTTGAAACGTTCTTAGGTGTCAACACTGACTCGAACCTTTATAAAACGCGGGGAAGTTGAGAGCATTTGTCAATTGCGCGTCTCGATTTAAAAGTCGAACGGCAGTTAGGGCAAACGAGGAAGACCAGTGGAAAGTTTGCTAGTAAACCATTAGAAATACTGCAATTGATATGCTAGGTTATATTGAAGCACCTGATCTACACTCTTAACTACTGCGCGCCAGCAAACGCTGAAAATATAATATGCAGAGATGAGAATGAAACTCTTAATTAGCTCTGCAAGGAAGAAAAATAAATAAGTAGTCAAGCGAAAGAAAAAGAAGCCTCAATTTTGATGACGACCGAAATAAAAGCATAGAACCCACGCCAAATGATCTGATATTTATAGCCGCCGGCGGTGTTGAGTTGGTATTAAAAGATTAAATCTGGTATGCAAGAGTAAACAACGTTCTACCACAAGCCCCGACGGATTGTATCCGGAGTTTCTAATTAGCTGTTGTGTGAACATTTGAACACAAGGCACTGGCTTTTTCTTTTATTCAATAGAATTCTAGAAACTGGAACTGTTTTCAAGAGCCCAAAAGTGATAGCGTTGCTGAAGTCTGGAAAGCCAAGTGACAGAGTTGAAAACTATCGTCTTATCGCTCTTCTAAGCGTGTGTTATAAACTTTTAGAAAGATTGCTATACAACGGGATCGAGCCGATCATCAACACTCACATCCCAGTTCCTTGCTTACTTTCACTGAATCGCCAGAGTGGGCTAAAAACTTCGGCAGTTTTCGGTCGACTTGACAGCTACATACGATACGGTATGGAGGTATAGCTAGGCATAGAAATTGCTCAGTGATAAGAAAGTTTCAACTCTTACAAACAATATGCTTTCTAACCGCATATTCCAAGTTTTCCTGACCGAATCTTCCAGTAGACATAGGAAACTCAGCAACGGCCTCAAACATGGATCAGTGTTGGTCCCCTTACTATTCAATCTATACATATCCGACCTGTCACACACCAAAATGCTCGGAGAATACCTTCCGAAGTGCCCCAGTAGGAACAAAACCGAATCATCTAGCATTCACCTGAGCACCCACCTGGTCAGTAACTGCCTTCAAGTGAATTTCAATGGAGTAGAGCTTTATTACAGCATTCATCCTAAATATTTTGGGGTAACACTTCATCGCACCTTGTCCTTTAACAAACATCTCACAAACATGGCTGAAAAACTGAAAACAAGGAACAATAACATCCATGAGCTGGTACATCATCGAAGTGTTGCACTCGGAATAGTATATTCGGTAGCTGAATACGCTGCTCCTGTATGGCTAAACAGCGTCCATGTCACAAAAGTCGACCGTCAATTGAACACAACAATAAGAACACTTACTGGCGCCGTCACATCAACACCCACGGAGTGGCTTCCTACACTCAGCAACATAGCACCTCCTGAATTGCGACGCAATAAATCTTTGATCCGAGAGTACTAATGTAAACCTCCCGATTCGTAACGAAATACCCACGAGTCAATCGGCCAGACTAAGGTCAAGGAAGAAAGCCGAACACCTAACAGCCTTCAACTTCGATGTCATCACAGCTTGGCAAAATGTCTAGAATACGTCACGTCTCTACAACCAAGCTCCTATCAAAAACACAAAACAAATGAGATGCCCGGCTTTAGTCTCCCCAGAAATCTATGGGAAATGCTTAACTATATACGAACCAACCACGGTCGCACTGGTAATAACCTGTGTAAATGGGGAATTGTATCGTCGCCAGAATGTGATTGCATTTTATCTGAATGTCCCTTTCAAGCTTACACAAGGGATTATGTAGACATTTACAAGGCCACAGCTGAAGCAATTGAATGGTTCAATAATTTAGATCTGGGTCTTACTCATACGCGAATAATAAGGAAGTTTAATGCAGAGCGAAAAAAAAAAGAATAAATTGATGGTTGAATGACAAATGTAGTCTGGTGAATGTAGCCGGCGTTCAAAGAGTAGACTTGAGCTATTTATGAAAACACAAGCATAGTCACTTTATCAACTGTTTAATCTCAACTCCACGCGGTGAACCTCGGCTCCAATATGTATATCGACCAGAGTTTGGGTTTCAACACCTTTGTAAGGTCATTGGCGGCAGTCATCAAGATAGTATGGAAAAGAGTTTCCACTAAGGCACTCTTCCTTAGTTACAGACAGATCCAGAGGGATCCAAAAGTGGCGTCTTTAGTTCCAGTCAGGTCAAACTACATGCTTAGTGAACATCTTATATGGGCTAATTTGACATATGTATGCACCTCTATATGGAATTCAGGTATACAATAATGTAAAAGACTGCCGAACTATTCAAAACAGCGGGAGATAACTCGGTACAAAATCATCTTCTTAACATTGCGTGTAAGATCTTGTCTGCGATATTGTGCATTAAAACTTTTGTGAACATTGGTATGCATATGAAATAATGTAAAATAAATATTCACATTGTGCCAGAGCAAAGCTAAATATTATGCTGTCATCAAAAAAAAAGGACACTCAACACCTGCGACTTGGATAGAACATAACAATAGACAGCTAAACTTTTGAGTAAAGTAATTAAGGACTTTGTCCACTAAAGCAACAGCGCCGATATAAAACGATTAATCACTCTTGCTAACCGCTCTTTTTCAGGGCTAAGAAGGCAATTGAATAGCAAGGCCTTCCTGGTATTATACGGCGCAGAAGCATGGTCATTTGAGTCCGAAAACAACGGTAAATTTAAGCAACGAAATCAGTATGAGAACAAATGCTGTTTGGCACTCTACCCGATGCTACTCAAAATTCTCATAGGTGCGGTGATAGGAATTGTTTACTGACCAGAATGCTGGACGCTTAAAATTCCTTAACTAATCCACATTAATGAACTGTCGAGTGCATATTGGAGGATACTTCAACCAGGTGACTATTTATATCCAACTAGGAGGGTCAGCCATAATAAGTCACTGCCTTCTTACATAGGGTATCTGTCTGTAATTAGCATCAGCAACCTTAAGAGCGACCTACTATATATATGGCAAAGGCTTTTGAAAGAGGCAACGAACGATCACTGATTGGAAGTACAGCCTTATGATGATAATGATGTGTGCTAGCGTGAATATACATAAATGGGTAGAAAAAAATATAAAGCGATAGTTTTAATAACATTAGATGCTTTACTCGTAAGCGAGTCGACCTGCTGTGATTCAGTTTTTCCAATATTGTACTCGAAATAGTGTGCTAAATTCTCAGACAAAAATGTTCAGTCATTAAAATCATAGGCGAAGCGAGCAGTCACTGGCGCTAGTATCTATCGAATAGGAGGCGATTCAAAACAGTGCGAGGATCAGATCGAGTGATTCATTTTCATTGGGCTATGAAGTAAATTAACAAAACCCTCATCTTCTCAGTTTAGGTATATGGTGCCAAAAGTCGTCGGATGCAATAAACTACCCTTGGTGTCTGTAGATATGGCTTTATGTACAAATCGATAAACTGCAGAGGCTCAAAGCGAAGACTATTTTAAGTCTAAAAAATAGTTTACATCCTAACATTGTCATTTCTGCTTCTAATATTTACAATTAATTAACCAATAATAGCCTCAACATAAACTAAAACACCTCTACTGCATTGGCTGTTGTTTTTAACTTAAAGCAAAATAAATATACGAGTAATAAAATTATAAAAATAATAATAATTTCGCCTCTAAACTAATAATAACAACAAACATAAGAACACAGGGCAAACTAAACAACAACAAGGAAATTTAGGACAAAACTTACCCTCCTGCGGCAGCTCAATGATGTTACTCGCATTTGATGGTGAACCTTCTCCTACACGATTTACAGCACTGACTCGAAACTGATAAACTGTGGCAGCCTTCAAATTTGTTAGCAGCACCCATCGTTGGCTGGCAGATACATTGCTAAGCTCTGTTATCCAATTGAGCAGTGGATCTGGTACTGGACCTACGAATTGTTCTATGAGGTTAATGATTTAAAGAAGTGGTCCAACGGAGTTTTTCATGTATAATTGGACATTAAGTCAATTTGTTTTTAATGGGATTATAGGTTAGAAGTAAGAAGATGATATGAATGGTGGGAATGGCAGGGGAAAAGAAAACAAACAAAAACAATTAAAAGAAATTGTTTGCATATTTCTTTAGAATCTACAACTTACCCAGTTCGGAGACTTCCCTCTTTTGCACGATAAACTTTAGAACTGGACTATTTCCATCGAATCCTGGTGTCCATGATACGTTAATCGCTCGCTGACTTGGTGAGTCTAAGCGGGTAACTTTCACGTTTGTTGGTACGTATGGTAATTCAATAACACTCAACCTAGCTGACCTGGTTTCATTGCCACCGGGTGAGGTGACAACGCATAAGTAGGTACCAACATCAGAGGCACGAACACCTTGAATTTCTAATGTTCCATCAGATTGTACACCGATTCGTTGGGAATTGCTGATTGGTACTACACGTCCTTCACGATACCAATCGATGTTGAATGGAACTGTTGGATCACTTGAGACTTTGCACTGTAAGGAGGCTTGCAGGCCAAGCAGTACAGTTGTATCCACCGGTGGTTGAATGATTTGCGTCCGAACTGAAAAGGGAGATAAATTAATTATTTAAGTAAATTATTGTCTTAAAATCATTGTGGGAGATTGTAGGTACTTTATATTTGTACAAGAACAGTGTAAAAAAAAAAGACGAAGTTTCCCAGGACACAGGTAATTCATTAAGGACTGTTGTGATATTTTTTTTATTTCTTTGCAAAGTTTGCAGAGGATCGAGTGTTTGACCAAGAAAGATAAACATCAAAATATTAAACCATCCATTGAATGTGCAAACACTTGTGTGTAATATCTGTACACAATAGTTTCTTCTGAACGTTTATGAGTTAATTTTGTCGGCATTAATAGACATTAACATGACAAGAGAGCAGAGAAAACTTAATTAACAAGGGAACTAAAATAACGTTGGTCAGTGACACGATAATAGTAGGGTAATTTTAATTGAATGAACTTCACCCCTGTATTAAGCTTAAGTACTGTGGAACTTAATGTATTATAATGCTCTTAAAATTTTACATATGTATTCTCATTTGATTCAGTTACGATTTGAGTGGTCTTTCACTCAAAGTAGTAGCAGTAGATACTCTGTTGATTTAAGCCATCTTCGTCACTTGTGTAAACATTACTAAGAACATACAGGAAAATTACAATCCGTCTAGAACGGATCGTATGATACACTATTCCTCAAGCTTACTCCTAATAAAATGAGTGACGTTGCGAAATTTTTTAAACATATGCAGTGATATCTTTCTATACAGAGGATATTTCCGCGATATTTTATCACAAAACTCTTGTTACAACATTTTCTTAGCAGAAGTAGGCATGTCTTACAACATTTTTAACCGAAATTCACTTTTAACCATCACCGTAAATAGCTTTGAAAAGCGAAACGCCTCCAAAAAGTGGGCGTGACAATGTATAGGTATAATGTATGGAAGAAATGTAGAGAAAATCAACATTTAGATATTTTACCTGGACAATATTTTTCAGTTTCTAACAAAAATATTGAGAAAAACGACACTTTTTAACAGTGGATGTATCTTATACTCCTTCGGATTCTTGAAAGTTTAGATACAAAATTTCATTTTCTTAGTTAAAAACTTAAGGCTCAAAAAGTGGTGACATACAGACGGACGGACAGTCCATCAGTCCAGAATATTTTTAAATAAGCTCTACTTAAAAATGCATCGAAATGTGTATCCAGTAGTTTCGTAGACTGACCTATGAAGCTTTTTCTACTACACTCATTGGCAACGAATGTGGCCCAAGTATTAAGCTATAAGTTATGGGTGTTTGTAGCCAAACAAGGGAGGAATATGTTTAAAAGTTCACAGCATCGATCGATCCCTGTACATTGAAGACATTTCTTAAGGCAAAATCCTATAGACATAGGGGATATGATGGGAGAGATCGAAAATCGCCACTCGTTAACAATTTTAATAATGAAAATTATTTTATATATGAGGGGCGGCTGATAAGTTCGCGGCCTGAGATATTCAATAACGAGTCATCTTCTCATTAATGATAGCACTAACTGCGGCACTCTTTAGTAGTATAAATATCACCTCGTTTCAATAATAATCTCATTTTGTTATTATCTGTGGTAGGATAAACATCACCATGTCAGCCGAAATCGGAAATTCTCGCAATTTTGAGCACCACGCCGTGATAAAGTACCTCAACTCTTCAGGATTCTGGGCCTTCGTATACCATGGTCAAAAAATGGGCTCGCTAATTTCAACAAGGCGGAGAGAGCTGTGAAGACGACCCCCGCCCAGTGTGTCCTGTGTCAGTGTTCACTGAAGAAAACGTTGGAAAAGTTGAAAAATTAGTTCTGGGCGACCGAAGAATAAAAATGTGGCAGAAGCGGACGAGTTGCACATCAGCAAAGAACGGATTGAAAAAGAAAATAAAAAAAAAAAAATTGTGCGTGCTGAATACCGAAAATGCTCAAGGCGCGTTCAACAAGCAACGACGAGTCGAATGCTGCTGAGTTACGAGGCCGGCGATTTGCAGATGAGAACGAGATGAAGGCGGCCGTAGAAAGTCATTTTGAAGGCAAAGAAAAAAATATTTTTCCGGTGGTATTAAGGTATGCCCGATGTGAGAAATGCATTTCACTAGAGGGAGATTATATTGAGAAATATATTTTTTTAATCGGATCACTTCTTTCACTTAACGCCTTAAGGCCCCGACCCATAGAATCCGTTGATCCGTTGCTGCGCCGTCTTTAACTGACACATAGAGACATATTCTTACACATAGAGGCATATTCTTATTGAAGTTGGCCAATAACCGACGCATGTATGAACTTCGACGGATAAAGTAGATTTAGTTTCTACTTTTTTAGTCCGTTGATCCATTGGCAGCCGGCAAATTGAGAGTAAGCACTTTCATTGGTGGAAGAATTGAGAGAGAAGAGAAACTGTCATTGCCGTTGATGAATCGGTTGACATTTCAATCTGTCAATGAAGGTATGCGAAGGATTGTATTGGACTGTTCTTTCCAGCAATACGTGAACGTAACCGTCAACCTTCAACGGAACGACGTCGACGATTTCTATGGGTCGGGGCCTTTAGGCCGCGAACTTATTAGCCGTCCGTTGTATATATTTTTTTTAAAGCAAAATATTTTTGCGTTAAATTTTTTTTTTTGATGTCATATAGGGGGATAAGTTTGAAAAATCCTCAAAAGTGTTTCATGTAATGAGCAATGCTGAATGGTATTTAAAAAAATTATCAAAACTTGTACGGTTTGTTGACCTGTGACTTAGGTGGTTTCTTTTGAAAATCATCAAAATCGGATGGAGCGGGGGTAAGATAGTTGGGCTGAGTTTTAATTTGTACGTCGTCATGCCTAACTTAAGACTGATAGAATTTTAAGTAAATTCGATTTCTAAGTGTGTCCTGTCATGTAAAAAGTTCTCTAATAAAAATTCTTCAAAATCTGAGGAAGCAGAGGTAGGATTTTGTAATTCGATTTAGCACGGGGAAACACTGTACCATCACCTGGCACATGTTTTTTTTTGCCTTTGATTCCTGTAAAAAACCGATATGAACGGTTTTTTTTTTCTAAAAATTAAGAAAGGTGATATTTTGATTGTAGTTGTCACGATTATAAAAAGCGCTCTTCCAAAATCCGTGCATAGCCAATTACTGGTGGTACATTTTGCATAGAATAGATATACAAAAATCGAAGTCTCTACCTGTCCTATCACCTGAAATAATGGTGCGATAAAATTTCACCCGTCCGGTAACAGATGTTCCGAAAATACTTAAAATCATGTTTAAAGCAAGAGAAAAATTGCTCAAAAATATATGTTTCTGATTAAAATTCTATAATTCTTTAGAAAAAAAAAACAGCATATTGAACGGTTGCAATCCGTTCGCATCGTATTGTGTGATACCCTATCCTTTTTACTTGCTTCTTTACATAGCAGCAAGTATTGTTTTCTGGCGCATATGAATGTAAACTGTTATAAAGAGAGCGGCATACCATTGAATAGGAAATTGGCTTTTGAAGGATATCTCACACATTAATTTGTGCTAAATTGTTAAAGAACTAAATTAGTACAGTATAAGTGATTTGAGTTAAAAAAAAAAACTTCTAACTACCGTAGTTGGGAACGGGGTGAAAATACCCTTATCAACCATATTCGAGTCCGAAATTTGTTTTTTTGACTTTCAGAAGTCGGCAACTACATGATAGAAAAGCTACACTGGTGTGCAATATAATTGCAGTGCTTTAAGCAAATTTATAGACCACTCAAAAAATATAATTTTTTTTTAATTCCAATGAGCGCCATCTGCATGCCAGGAGAAATTGCTACTTCTACTCTAATTTGGCGCTGAATGTACGATCTTCTGATCAGCAAATTTGATACAGTTAACCGTTATGTGTCAGAAACCTGATTTTTGTGTGTGCAAAATAATAGCAGTTCTGTTGATTCATCGTTTTCCTAACTATAAATTCATATCCACTTTAGTAAAAGCAAAGTTAATTGTTAATTTGGGACTTATTCCTCATATTCTAGATAAAATATTTCAATATTTTATTATAATTTGCACGCAGATAATGGGCAGAGCAGCGCATTGCACAAAGAAGAAGCGAGACCTTATTAAAAGACTGAATGGAGAAGGGAAACCGTACAAATTTGTGCAAGATCTTTTGCAATGTTCAGCTAAGATGAAATCGAATGCAATAAAATACGTAGAAAAGGCTGAAACCCGGGGCAAAAAGCGTAAGACAACCCCAAGAGATGATCAACGTATTGCAAGAATGGCAAAGAAAAACGCATTCGTTACATCTAAAGCTGTCAAAGATTACCTACAGCTGGACATTAGTACATCAACCATTAGAAGACGCTTAATGGAAGCGAATTTGCATGGAAAAATACTTCGAAAAGTGCCATACCTCAGCAAAAATAATGTTGCAAAGTGAATAAAATTTGCATCAGGGCACGCTGATTGGCCATCTTCTAAATGGCGGAACATATTGTGGAACTACGAAACTCAAATCGTTTTATTCGGTTCTAGTGGACGTCGTCAGTATGTTCGAAGACCTCCATCATCCGAATTGAACCCAAAATTTACTGTGAAAACAGTTACAACATGGAGGAGCCAAAATCATGGTCTGGGGGATCTTTCTCTTATTACGGTGTCGGTCCTATACATAGGATTAATAGCATCATGGATCTCCATGTTTATGTAAAAATACTCGAGAAGGTTATGTTACCTTATGCAGAAGAGAGTATGCCGCTTAAATGGGTCTTTATGCAAGATAATGACCCAAAGCATACTAGTAAATGCGTGAAAGAGTGATTTAGTTCGAAATGGGTTGAGGTCATGGAGTGGCCAGCACAGTCCCCTGACCTCAACCCGATTGAAAACTTATGGACGGATATAAAATTAGCTGTTTCAAAAGCAAATGGTAAATTCAACTTGGCAATCGATTCCTATAGAGCGTTGTCAAAATGTAGTCAACTTAATGCCAAGACGATGCAATGCTGTTTTAAAAAATAAGGGTTACTCAACCAAGTACTAACCAATTACATTGTTTTTATTAATAATCCTTTGAATAAGTTCTTGAAATTTGGGTTTTATTCGATTTTATTGAGTACACTGCTATTATTTTGCACACCCAAAAATTGGACCTTTGACACATAACGGTTAACTGTATCCTATTTGCTAAAAGAAAAGATCACGTATCTTGTGCAAAATGAAAGAAGAAATACCAATTTGCACTATAACTGCAGCTGGTGCCCATCGGATTGAGAAAAATAAATGAATTTTAAGTAATTCATAAATATGTGTAAGGCACTGCTATTATATTGCACACCACTGTATATACAAGAGGATTCAGTACCTACAAACATACTTTATTACAAGACTAAACCTGCAGAAGACCAAGCCTGTAGGAGCCGCGGCTCAGTGATTACGAGTAAGTGCGCGATCGAGAGGTTCATGATTCGAATCCAAGAAAACACAAATGCATTGGGCTGTTAGCGCCAAAATATTTATTTATCCTTCATATTACCTTCACGCTGAAATAATATAATTTAAAAAATATATACATACTCGTAAATAAATAGATAAATAAAAATCTGAGTTCCCATTCTACGTGCAGTAGAAAGCAGTTCCCTTTTATGGATTTTAAATTTTAAAAAAACTAACACTAATTATTTAATTAACAAAATTACTTTAGCGGAAACTGTATTTTTTGTTTCACGCCCAAAAGTTAAACCAAGTGCAAACAAAAAATAAACAAATATTTAACAACAACCATACAAATTAATAAATGTAAGTTCACTGGAAATCAAAACACTTACCTAGCACTCCCAGGTACGCTTCACCGTTCACAGTTCCAGCTTCGTTTGAACGGACACATGTGTAAAGTCCAGCATCCGATTCGCGGATATTCGATATAAGTAAATCCCCTGACTCCAGGATCTGTACCCTACTCGACACTTCGACGAGTTGTGTTTCTGTGGTGTGTATTTTGGTTTTTCGTGTATGAGTTGCGGGTTTTTTTTTTTTTTTTTTACGAGTGCCAAGTGCGATTTTGTGTGGGGTTGAAGTGGTAGTACATTTTGTTCATACATTTTGAGTAAACAGCGGGAGCAAAAACATAAAGAATAGTTGTTAGTACAAAGTAAAAACAAAAATCACCGTTAGCAACTCTTAGTATCACGAGTTAATTAAAAGATAAAAAGAGAACACCAACAAAATATTAAAAACTGCAATCCACACAGTGCTCAGGCAGGCACTCGGGTTTGGGGTTCTTTTTTTACCCGATTTTTCTTGTTCTTTTTTTTTTTTTCTTTAGACCTATCACTTACCGTTGTATACCCATGTGATATTCGGATTTGGAGCACCAACAGCCCGGCACGAAATAGTTGCATCCTTGCCATCCAATGCGGTCACATTCTGCGGTGGTTGTTCCATAATCGGAGCTGAGGCTGTAGAGATAGAAATATAAAAAAAAAATATTTTTCATGAGCGACTTGAATCGTGGAATGAGTTCTAGGGTTTTTAGTGTAGAAATGGTGGATGTTTTGTAAAGGACATGCGATGGTGATGTGGTTTAGTGGAAAAAAAAATATTTTGGATTGTGATGATATTTAGCACGCCAATTTGCGTTTTTTTTTTAAATAAATGTGCTAAAAATACAACAAATAAAAGAAAGGATCTACAAAAAAGTGCAGTGCACTGATACTGCGTTTGCAGAGCTATTAATATACAAACAACATTTTTGCAGTAGAAAACCAAAAAAAGGAAACGAATAGAGTTGGTAATTGGACAAAAAAAAGTTCCAAATAAAAACTGGAAGTAAATAATTGGTACGGATTTGTCTGAAGTCTGTTTTTTTTTTTTTTTTTTTTTCAAACTTGTAAATGAGTTTCCTAGATCTTAAATTGCACTGTGCTTCCAAAAGCAGTTTTAAAATGCATGTTCAGAAGGAACAACACGGGTATGTGAATGTGAATAAACATACTGACAGGCGGGACATTATACTTTATACTTATTATTTAGTTCCAATATTAGTGATGGAAGTTTCGATAAAGCAGTAAGTACTAAGCACCTAAAGTCTGTGGTGAAACGAAGGAATTTGACTGTAACTAAAGTGATCACAGATTAACTATGATACAATCTTGTCGCTTAATACGCTCAAATAAATTCAAACAGAGAGTTTCCATCCTGTAATATTCAAGTTTTGGACGAATATAAGCTTAGCTTTTAAATAAAGTGCACGACTGGGTGGCACGTATTTGCACCTATATATACGTATGTATGTACTAACATGAACTGTTACTAATTCAAATAGCTGTATTTTTTTTAATTGTGAATATTTTTTTTATTGAATCCAAAGAAAAAAAATGTTGGAAATTTATTCAAATTCAAGGACTTAATTAATATTTTCGATATGGCCACCTTTGGCACGAACAATTTCCTTGAGACGGTCAATAAATTTATCGTACGCTGTAAGCAAGTGCGTCTGTGGAATGCGCTTCCATTCCCGGCGAAGCGCTAACTTGAGCACGTCCATTGTTTGGTATTTTTTTAGTGCCAACCTTGGCCTTCAAAATGCCTCGGAAAAAAAAGTCTAATGGACTCGCATCAGGAGAATTCGATAGCCATAGTGTCGAGGAAATGAAGTGCGAAACAATGAAATGAATTAACAACTGTCAAATTTTCAACGTGCTGTCATTCGTAGTTTGGCAGACCCAGCGATGTGACGTTGGTAACAGTTCATGTCAGCCACCCTGTATATATGTATGAATTGCAAATCACTCAGATTTAAACACAGGACGATTTTTGAAACAAAAGCCCCATATTGTAACCTCAATAATGAAGAAGGGCCTCAAATCAACAGGATGTTCTGGTCGACTGCAGAGCGGACGAGCTTAAACTAATTCTTCGTGAGTAGAACCCTTAAGGGACACTATCTGATAAGCAGTATGTTGAGTGGTTGTTCTATATAAATACTGAAATTTTGAAGAAGATTTCAAAACGAGGAGAAAAAAGAGGAAACGATAACTTATTTTCTATCGCTAGTACTTCTTCGAAGACACACTTGATCAGACTTGATATTTGTGTAAAATCCATGTAAAGTTACAAATTAATAGGTCTAAATGAAATCGAACAATAAAGTGCTGGAGAACAACCCTGCCTTTGATATGGCGATCAAATCGTTGATGACCACAAGTAACATCGGCTGGCGATAGACTGAAGTGGATGGTGAGGGTTTCTAGATGCTGATGATGACGTTTTTTCCTAAATTGTTTAATAGACTTCTCGAGAAATTATAATCCATATTGTGGTATGGTGTAATAGGAAGTGTGTTCCTTAGTTGAAGTACCATAACCAGAAACAACAGTTATTCTTTCACAGAAATAAGCTTGGCTACATGGTTTCATTAAATAAGTTGAGTTTCAACGAGTCATCCTTGCATTTGTTCCCAAATTATCTGCAAATTTGTTCGAGATTGTAAGCCATTTTGCAAATTTTAAACTCAGCCACTGCCAAATGATTAAATACTTGCTAGTCCCCACTTTATTTCTGTAAAATGAGCTCAATGCACCGAACTTAAATTATGAATTATTTAAATTAAGTCGTATTCATGAATATCTCACTAAATCTACATAAATATCCTTTGCCTAAAACTCCCAAACTACTGCACAGTGTATTTTTCATTTCCGGAATTAACTTTATAGTGCCTAAAACCTTCGTGACTCCATTAAGCCTGATCACGATAACCATAAATCACCAGCGATTTGGTGACATTACATAAAAAATGTGACTATGCGTGTCGCCACACTGTGCGGTGTCCCCCGTACATTCCCTTATACTTTCATCAGTAAAAAGGTTTAAATTTTATTTTTCATTCCGATCAACTCCTCCGGCATCATCTGAATAAAACCTGATCAATCGATAAGAGAGCAAATTTACGGAAAGCCAACGGCAAACAACACACCCGACAACAGCCGCCACAAATAAATGCACGCAATTGAGCTACTGCCTCATAATTACCCCCTAGGAAATGTGCGGCAGGCTAGTGAATTACCTGGTCATGCAATTTCGTGTAATTCAGGTCAACGAAGTTAAATCACATTGCTCGACCAGCCAGCACTGAACGATGCATCGTTGACGGAGAGGAAATGCACTTCACATGCATGTATTCCATTTCGACCTCATTATACGTCAAGTAAATTAGCCTTTTCGCAGGACGAAAATATTATTCGCCACTGGATGATGAAGTGCGAAGATTAAAAGGCACATTTTGTGTGAAAACCCAAACATATTACCAACCAAGCCGAGTAGACTGAAGTTGGCCAATTTGCCTCAATTTGCACTCACTTGCATTCCTGAAACATAATTTCGTTCGTTTTGATTGACATTTGATGGTTTATTTGGCCGGAAAAAAATCCTGCCAAAAAAAAAACAGATATCCTACTTGATTGCCTACGAGTATGAACTGGAGAAATTTATTTGGCACCAACCACGAGCTAGTTATTTATTCATTATTGCCAACGGATGTGGATATTTCAATGGAATTAATTATTTTTGTGTCAGGAGCAGGACATGAGTGCAATTCCAAAATCGAACAAACATTTATGAAAGTCTGCATTGAATCTGATATTCCCGCGGAAACAAATAGTGCAGATATAAATGTCATTAGCATAACCAACCCAATTTGCAACAAGTTGAAAGTTTCAGTCACTTTGTATCGGCTTTGGCGGCAGTATACTTAAACATTTTCCCATTTGCTGCAGACTTTTTGCGCTCAAAGTTTGTCTCATGCCGTGGGATCGTCATGGGAAAATGCGTCGGCGGCGATGGTGGCGGCAAGCGAATGAATTTAATGAGAGATATTCGCATCAAAGTTGAACGGTTTGAATGTCTGGGAAATCTCATCAACTACTAGACCCTTCTTAGAGATGACTATCTATGGCAGAAGTTGTTTCAACAAAATGCAGTCCACTCTAGTTGTCTGAGTTTCTGGGAAGATTTAAGTTGTGCGAATAATTTTATGCATTAGTAAGCAAAATTATTGCAGGGCTTTGCGTTCATGACCTGTTTTCACTAGTTCGGCGTAGTTCATTGTGTTTTCTTAAACTGATGAGAAGCGCGTGTGATAGGTGCTCCAGGAATGTGTTGAAAAAAAGTTTCACATAAATAAGAAAATTGCAGGAAACCAGACTACTGGAAAACAGTTCGTTTTTAATTTGAGGGTACTTATAGTACGAGAGGTTCTTTGAGTTTGTACTTTTTGCATACCTACTCATATCAACGCATACCTACAGAAGTATCTACGTAACTAATAAAAACTATTCAACTTTGTGAATATTGCTGGATTTACAGTCTTCACCTTGGACAATGGAATACATTTAGTCTTCAAATAAAACACATAAAAGATACCTCAAATGTACGAGTACGAGAATGTTGGCTGTAAGAGAATTCCACGGCTGGCGAAAAAGTATGATCGGAGTATCTTTCTGAATAAAATTTATCGAACTTGAAATGAAGAGTTATTGGCACGTTTTCGTAGCTTTTGACGTTTGGCAGTAACTTTTGGACTATTCACGCTCTGACCAGATAGATACAGAATATTGAAGGGAACCCGAAATCCATATGCCAATAATTTGAGCAAATGTAGTGTCTACGAAAAATGATTGATAACTGCAACCATACCCAATGTTTCAGTGCTCAACATCAAATATGATAGTAAAGATGGTAAAATTAGTTAGTTGCTAGCTGCAATGCAACCAACATTAGTTTTTTCGGCTAGTATCAACATTTTCGCACAAGAAAAGTCTATAAAAACTATTGGCAAACAAATTTGTAAAAAGCAATTGAATGCGTCAAGCTAGGTTTACAAATTACAATGCCAGCCTTCTAACACCGTGGAAGGGGATTTCGCAAATGACTCAGGAGTTTCTTTCAGCTTCAACCTCATACAAGTGATGGCAAATATAAAGCAGGCTTAGCAGCTCCGAAGCTGAAATTGGACAAAATCGAAAGCTTTTCGATGACTTCTGACATACTCCCGCCGACTCCCATTATATCGTTTCGTAGGAGCTGGGACTCACTATCTAGACTTACTGCTGAAGAACCGATTACTTTTGCAGTATCTTTCGAAGATTCCACCTTCTGCACAAAAAAATAAAAAAAAAATAACAAGAATTAGCGTAATTCCTCTTCCTCCGAAAAACAGTGGAACCCATATCTAGAAAGTATATTTGCCTCTATCTGTCAGACCTGGTATCCTGGTGAAAACAGCCGGCTTTAAAACTATATCAATTCTTCTTCTTCTTCTTACGGCGAAGTTATGAGCCGGAGTAGAAGGATCACAACCCTCCCACTTTACGGCATCCCTACTGGTCCGCCTGTGGGGTTTGCCGATACATATGTATATATCTTTCGGAATCTACTTCTGAAGCCACCATTAGATTAGAAGTTCTTCGTTCCATAGAATTTATAATAAAGGATTGGAAAACGTTCTGCCATCTTAATAGTAAACTCGATTACAAAATAGTTGATTACACCTACACCGACCAAAGCTTTTAAGCTAGACAACGAAGGTAGCTGACAAAACCTTGGTACAGTGGAACAAGTATTATAAAGAGTGACCAGATAGCAATGATAGTTTTTCCAATTGTAATGTTTCAGCAAATGTCAAAGTTATCAATGACATCCAGCTGTCAAAATATTTAGTAAGGTTTCCTATTTCATCATGCATCGTTTGACGCTTCTCGAACGTGTGGAAATTATTAAAAAATATTATCGAAATTCCGGTTCAGTTGTAAATACGCAACGTGAATTTCGTCGTGAGGTCGGTCGTAATCATGGCTTCAGTGCGCAGGTAATTTGTCGCACCGTGGAAAAGTTTGAGCATGAGTACACTCTTTTGGAACTTAAGCCACCAACCAGATAGAGATCGGTGCGAAGTGAAGAAAACATGGCCGCCATAGCGGCCAGTATCGAAGAAGACCCAGAAACGTTGATTCGGCGCCGATCAGCTGAATTGGGCATCGCCAGATTTGAGATTTGGGCCTACATCCGTATAAGATTGTGCTGACGCAAGAATTCGAGCCGGACGACCATAGACAACGCCGTGAGTTCGCTAATTGGGCGCTGGAAATGTTGGCCGGAGATCCGGATTTTGGCATCTTCTCGGACGAGGTCCATTTTTGGCTCAGCTATGTCAACAAGCAAAATTGTCGTTATTTTAGCGACCACAATCCACAAGTGTTCGACCAAGCATCAATGCATCCACAAAGATTGACTGTTTGGTGCGGTTTATGGCACGGCGGCATCATCGGACCTTATTTCTTTCGAAATGAGGAAGGAGACACCGTTGCCGTCAATGGTCGACGTTAACCGACTTTCTGTGGCCAGAGCTCGACAACATCGATATATCCGAGCTGTGGTTGTTCCAACAAGTCGGCGCTACATGCCATACAAGCGACGCAACGCTCGAAGTGTTGAAGGAGAAATTTGGCGACAATTTTTTTTCGATTGAGAGAAGCTTTTCATGACAATTTTACTCTCGGATGTTTGTCAAACGTTCGCAAAAGGTGGGACCCTGAGAAAACTTTTTTCTCTATTTTTATGTTTTCTTGGATTCGAACCTTGAACCTCTCGCTCAGTGATCGCGCGCTTAACCACTGAGCCACGGCTCAGACACCGGGACAATATAAAATAAAAAAAGATAGTCAAGAAAAGAAAAAGATAGTCAAGAAAAGAAAAAGATAGTCAAGAAAAGAAAATGATCGCCATGTTACAGTCAATGGAGTTCGCTATCGTGCCATGTTGGAAGACTATTTTTGGCCAGAATTGGATGAACTTGACATCAGTGCCACATGTTACACAGCTGGTCAAACAATTGATTTATTGAAGGGGAAGTTCGGTAATCGTGTAATCTCGAGAAATGGTCCGGTCGAATGGCCAGCTCGCTCATGCGATTTAATTATAGGTTTATGTTAAGTCTTTGCTTTATGCCAACAACGTTTGAGGAGCTCAGGAATAATATCAAACGCGAAATTGCCAACGTTCCGGCCGATATGTGTAGCAAAGTGGTGGAAAATTGGCTCCAAAGAATCGATCGCTGCAAACGTGCTCGCGGTGGTCATATGAACGAGATCGAATTCCATACTTAAATGTGTACTACACCTGGAATAAATTTCAGCCCGATATCTCAATTATTCTGTTTTATTTAAATTCAAAATTGTTATGTCCTTATTGAAAAATCCTTTACTTCTAAACCTAGAAGAATACGGTTCAAAGTGATCGCGTATACACATGGTGAGGCTATAGGTAAATTTATCTGAAAGCCACCTAATAACTCTTAGAGAGCTAATGCACAATGCTTTATTAGTACTCTTCATCAGGGTTGGTTAGATCTATGCACCGTAACAATGCATGCACTCACGACCTACATGGGACATTTTTTTTTCATATAACACCTTGACGCTCGCAGACAGATGGCAACCAGTGCATCCATTCGATTTCACAGTGGTCAAACATTCAAAGAGGCCGTTCTACAGTTCGAGAAGATCGAGTACATACTCCATTGTAAAGATGTCAATGCCATTATCTCAACCTAAAAAGACTGGCAAGGAAATATGACAGTGCACAAGTTTCACTCCTGCACATGCGGCTTCAAAAACAATGGTGGGGTGATATAGCTAATAGTAAGGTACTATGTCACCCCACCAGCCATAAATTACTTAAAAAAAAAAACAAATCAAAACTGAACTATTTAAAAAAAAATCATTTCTCAAATCGTTTGCAAACTGTTTAAATGAAAACTATTAGAAGATGACTCGCATGGCATTATCCCTTTGCACTTTAGGGCGTTGAAATCGTAAAAAAAAAGTAATCCATAGAAAAGTTGGGCTGCAGAGAAGAAACTTTAACTGCAGCTTTTATCCAGAATCAAGAACAATGTATGGAACATAACTTCTTAAGTATGACCGGGTCAGCTGGTAAAAAAATAATCCAACTGTTTTCGACAACTTTGACTTCAACTTACTTCGACATAAAATTATTTGGTACGCACCCCAAAAAAAGTTTAAAAGTCTTCCCTTACTTGGAAAGAGGAAAAACTTTCTGCAAAATGTAGAACGATGTTTGTTCCAATAACATTTTTGTTTTCTTTGAAAATAAATTTACAAAAATATGACTGCTTTATTTAAAGGTAAGTTTTAGAAACTTTTTGAAAGTTGTAATGCCACAAGTTTAGAGAGAAAAAAAAAAAAAAACATTGATATAAGTTTAATTTGATTTAACATTGTTTTTCAACAAAAATTCACAAGCGGACATTTTACGTCCTGCCCAAAGGTCAAGTTCAATATACACTTTAGCCGATTGTAAGGCAATACTTCTCCTTTATGATTTATATTTGCATACACATTGTTGGCAATACTGACACAAGTAATTAGGTCAGCTAAATGTAGCAGCAGCCTTTGATAGCTATCGGCTAAAGGCTTGTTGCTGGATGGCTGTACAGCCAGACAAAGAGACACAGGAATAGCCACAGTTAAGAAGGAAGCAACCAGAAGCGACACGGATATTAACAATAAAGTCAAAGAATTTGTAGTACGTAATATTTATTAAATAAATAAAGCTACTACAAGATCTAAAGAAAAAGAAAAAAAGGAAAACGTGTGAATTTTATTTGATATTGCGCCGAATGCAATACACATACTGCAATGGGGCAGGTATTAGCAGAATGGATTCAAAATAAAGTGTATCACTGGGGCACACGTACTTGCACCTACATAAACTCCGGGACAAGATAAAAAAAGCGTGCGTAACATTTGTCAAATCTGACTGGTAACAGAATGTATCTGGACCGCACTGCCATCAAACAAACCCTTAATTTTCTTGTTTTGGGAGAAAAATCGAAAACTGAGTGGAACAAAGAGATAGGGTAGGTGGATTTTAAAATTAAATGACAAGAAAAGGTCTTTTACAGGAAATTTAAAACGGATACAGTACCCTAATTATTTTATAATAATTGCTATTTTCATGAGCTGCGGAAGGAGTAACGAATTTTAAGTTGTCAGATGGGAGGAGGTTCTATATTAGTATGGGCTACAACGCACGGGAGGACAGAAATAAAATTTGAGAGATTGGCATCAGATAACAAATTAAGAGGTTTGCTTCAATTATTGCCAAGGAAAACTTAATTTTTCAAAATGATAATGCAGCAATCCATTCTTCCCGCCAAGTCAAGGAGAACTTTAACTCAAAAAACATATCCCTACTTGACTGGTCAGCAAGACTTGAATATATTTGAGAACATGTGGGAAGAGCTTGCCCGAGCAATTTATGAAGGTAGAAAGCAGTACAACAATTTATTTAAAAGTATGCCTAAGCGAATGTTAGAAGTTGTAAAAAAAAAAATAAAGGAGCTAGCACATACAGTACCTTCCAAAAGTATAACCGCACCATAGAAAAAGTCTTTTACAGGAATCTCAAAACGGATAGATTACTCTAATTATTTTATTATCTGTATCTGTTTTGAGTTTCATATTCCATTAGGGTTGATTATTTGTGTAAGACAGTGGTATATACTCGTAAATACTTCGATCTGCTTGGTGTTTGCCTCCTTTATTTGTGATGTTGAGTGAGTATGTTCTACGAATATAGAAATACTTGATGAATCGCTACGGATATGAACTACGAGTAACATAATAGAATTTGAGGAGGCACTGACACAATTTCCCAGCTCTAGATATTAAACCGTTATGATGAGCGAATAACATCAAATAGATTGGAGCGGCTACGAAGTGACACTGAATGACCAACTGACACAATCTCTCCTGAGGATCCACAGTAGTGTTGCTTTCGAGGGAGCAATTGACGCGTTGCATAGCGACGTTCTAACAGTGACTACAATGCTTTTTTCAGAAAAGAAGGTTGGGTCGCCTAGTTGTACGAGTATCGTTGGTGGAAAACGAAGACATCTCTGAAAGAGTAGACTATTTAATTGCGATTTTGTGTTGCTGATAGTTCACTGTACTCTTATCAAGGCTAAGCTTGATGTTCTTCGGAGACTTGATGAAACTTTTGCAAACTTGAAAGAGAAAGTACTGCAACTGTCAATAGGAACCCATTTTCCCAAATGCTGAAAAGCTACATAGGAATTCGTTAACAATCCATTTATACACAAAAATATATATTTGGCGCTAATATTCGATCTGTGCGACACTCGAATCAAAGGAACCTACAGTTTCCTGTCGTTCGTAATAGGTGGGATCGTGAAAATATTTTTTGATGTTTTCTGAGACTTGAAACTGAGCTCTCCGCTCAATCCACACACTCAATCACGGTGCCCAGTATTATTTGAATACATTTTATTGAATCTAACAAAAAAGGGATAAACCACGAGCACGATTCACTTGAATATGATCGACAACGGTCGATGATCATCATCAAGTCCGATTGTACTCAGCTGATTTATCAGCTTCCTTTGACAATCTTTAAAGGGCTCCCAATGGACGTGGATCAGTAGCGTGTAATCCATGGTATTCAGCACATGATTTCGCTCTTTTTTTAGGCCTTAAAGGAGATTTTAACAACTCTAACTTTGAAAGGATCTGTCAACCGAGAAATGCAGGTTAAAAAGGATTACTTTTGGTAGATGCATCAAGACTATCTAGTGGAACTTATTAGTTGACTCATTGTTGAGAAAGCTAAATCAGAAAAAGGTACATTGGTTACTGGTATTGGATTAGCCAAAGACGAATGTAATATGATATTATCTGTGTAAGGAACTTATCGTCGTATTGCGTATTGTCGCCACTTGGAGTCTCTCAATCTTTCTAAGACTGGCAGGATATATAATGTTCGACACTATGAGTTCAAAATTAGTATTTTTTAAAGAACTGCAATTGATAACTTAGGTTAGATGGCGGTGCCCGGTCAGGCAGGGTCATGTGCAGGACACATAGACTAAAAAGGTAGGCCGATTGTGATACTACAAACAAATACCAAATACCTATCATCAACCTAGCACCAGAAAACCTTGCATGAAGTATTTCTTCCTATGGGACAGTATTTTTGTGTAATGGTAACGGTATTAACCCCTTTCTGGTCCGCTTTCATGTGCGCAACTACAACTAAGACCCTGAGATCTTCATAGAAGTACTCCCCGTGGTTTTCTTTGTCAACATTGAAGGCCCAAAATAAGTGCACAGAAGGTGAGTTTCTTCTTTCTTTGGAGACAACACCCATTCTAATAGCATGCCCTCCCTTCAAGCAGTATCCTGCAAGGCTTTTCCTGTTTATAGAGAGAAGTGTTTTTTGTTCTCTTCAAGTCTAGCTTAGGCCGAAAGACAAATACTGGTATTATTCCCACCTACTGTTTGCCATTTTTCTGGCTTCAATGTCAAGGCGATTCCATAGGAGGATGGTCCCTTAAAATTTTCAAAGAGATTCCGACCTGCACCTTCCGTTGCCAGATCGTCAGCCCTGAAACTGCCGGATTGTTCCTGTGTCTTGGAACCCAGCATAGGAAAACGTCACATCTGTCAACAATCTCAGTCAGAGATCATCCATGATTTCAAGGCATCGTTTCCTGACTATCTATCTAGCGCTACCCTGTACTGCGTTAACTGAAATCCAAACCGCAGCTTCTTGGACTAATGAATTTCTGATTGAAATACATTTCAGTGATCCGGCAGTCGCCTAGTATTGTTTACAACAGGTGCTCTGGCGAAAACTTCTGCCCCGTACCATATGCTGTCTTAATCCATCTGTATATATCCATATTGCAGATTTATTCATAACTGGCTGCAAATTTTGAAGGCTTCCAGAGCCATGGTCAACCTAGGCAGACAACATTTGAAAATTATATTCGCTCGTACACTGACCTCAGCAATTTGAAAAAGTTTGCTTGCAAACGGGACCAGTGAGCTTCTGCATTTGCCCGGCTTGTGTAAAAAGGCGGATTAGTCAATTGATAATTTGTTCCTGGACTGCAATAGTGGCGCCAAATATCAAGTACCTTTCACCTACGCAATCCACCGCATTTTTTCCACCATAAAGTTTCTTTTACTACGGTAGCTCAACTGACCAGAATATTGCAGTCTACATGGAGAGAATATTTTGCTTCCTCAACTGCGCACACCAACCAAATTATAAGTTCTTATAAAAACATATAGAAAAGTTACAATCCGTATGCAACGGTTCGTATGATACCCTACTTCAAATCCTCTAACCCATCCCTAATAAAGTGGGCGTGACGTTGAGAAGTTTTTGGTTCAAATGGAATGAAATCTTCCTACTCAGAGGATATTAAAATTAAAAATAATTAAATAAAATTTTTTCTTAGTAGAAAGTGGGCGTGGTGGTTGCCATTTTTTAATTATCACTGCAAGCTAAATAGCTTTGAGAAAGCAAAATACGTTTTTTTTTTTTAAAAAACGCGCCCCAAAAATGGCTGTGGCATTATATAATTTATGGACCAATTGTAGAGATTGTGAACGGAATTTCTCAGTACCTAGTAAAAATATTTATAAAAGGGAATTTTTTTTTTAAATTGGGCGTGTCTTTGGGTATATTTTACAAATTGTTACACTTGTACTGTTACGGGCCCTAAAAAGGTTGTTGAAGGTCGAGGATTGATGGTGATAACAAATATATATACTTTTGGAGGTCAACCGTTATTATTTCTCTATGTTACAAACTGATATACCCTATGGAATAGGGTATCGACCATATTATTTACCATGTATACATACATTGTATTGATCTTCTTACAACACCAACTTAGCCGTAACGTAAAGCTACATGGCTTAAAAATAAATATAAATATTACAATATTTAGGTGCAACAAAAAAAAAAAAAAAAAAACGTGCACATAAAAAACAAATTAAACTGTGCAGTGTACTAACAATATAAAAAAAAACGATCAAGTCCATAAGGTGACTGTGTATTTACATATTAATTAAAATTATCACCCATACCAAAGCGAAATTCCTTGCGTCTACCAGGCGATCCAGAATGTGACGCTCTCACACGTATTATGCGCGGCTGTGCAAAGCGTTTAACGCGTTTCAAAAAATCTCTATAATAGTTAGTAGGTAGATGTTTCTTATGCACATTTGTATTATTAGTTTCAGCATAAGCATATTTAGTTTCATTATGTATAGCATTGCCACCAACAACAAGAGCATCCTTTTCAGATGAACAATTTTCTATGGAATGAGTTTAGTAAGTTTTTTTTTTTTTTTTTTGGTCAAATGAATTTGTAGCGGTTAGCAGGAAAGACAATTAAAAGTTATCCATGAATGTATTAGAACAATTAAATGCAAATGCCATGTGTAATACTCACTTTTAACTCTTAGCCAAGTGTAAGAGGACTTTTCGCCAGCCTCATTCGATGCTAGACATTGAAACATCGAAGAATCATCAATTGTCAGCTTCTTTAATACCAACGAATTATCTTCCTTCAGAGAATATCTATAGAACGAAAATGTTATTCAAACAGATAAGATGGCAGACTATCTTAAAACTCACCTCACGTCGGCTACATCAATTGGTTCGGCATTCCGAAACCATACCACAGCTGGCATTGGATCGCCAACAACGTCACAAGGTAACGTTACAACGGCTCCATATTCGCCGTATGTCTCCGATCGCATCGGAGTGAAGAATGTCGGCGGTTCTTGCACTTCGACTTTGGCTGTCGATGTCATTGTCGGAAATCCTCCTGATCGTAATCGCACTTGACATGTATACTCGCCAGAATGTGTCAAGTTAGCCGAGAGCAAGACCAACGTTCGATTCCATGGATCATCCAGCGTATGCGGAACTCCAGAGTTTTCGATCAAGATGCCATCTTTCATCCATAACGTTTCAATCTCATGCAGCGATCTGGCATTGGCTATGCACTGTAAATGGGCTACTTGTTCGCCTCGCTTTAGTTTCATATCTTTTGGGTGGATTACAATTTCGGGTGCCACTTCGGTGTACGGATCTCCGGTCACATTCAAATGAATGAATGCACTGTTCTCCTCTTTGCCCAGTTGGGTGTTGATGGCACGGGCTCTGTACGCCTTGCGATCGCTTTCATCCGCACTGAGGATGATTAACTGATCTGTCTTGGTGAAGGCATATTTAATGTCGTAATCAAGTTGTCCCTCTCCGATTTGCCATATCATTGATGGCACTGGTACTGATTCGATTGGTGGTATATTAAAAATGGCCGGATGCCCAGATTGCACTCCGATTCGACTCTCTTGTAGATCCTCAAATATGCCCATGTCTGAAAGTATAACAGTGTTAGGAGATTATCGTTCGAGTGTGTATTTCTTTTTTGAATTAAGAAACATCAAGCATCTTTTGCAAATTAAGAGATCGATGGCATGCAGTGCGCGAATTTAATTGGGGGCAATTAATACTGATATGATTCGTTATGGACACAGTTATGTTCAGGCCAAAAGCAATTGAACGTCTTTTTCTTTTGGGTCATGAGAAAGACTTCTAAGGGAATTAAAAATGAGTTGACTTCTGCAAATGCAAATGAGGTTAATTGAAGGAAATTGAATGGCATCTTGAGAGAAATGTGCATATTTCTTTGTGCTAAAGTGAAAACTGCAGAAGATCTATTTCTATGTAACCCGTATAGAGGGTAATTGTGTGTTAACTATCTGTAATTCTTACGTGATCTTGCTTAAAACTTCGAACTCGAAAGATGAATCATGGTAGCAGAGTTCTTGATTCAATCATGAATTTGAATTCTGCCTTCGTCAGAATATGCTTCGAAAGTCCGAAATTTTATTTGAAAATCAGGGTGTTTTTTTTTTTTTAAACCCTATTCTAAACATCATTGTGGGCCCTTGACAAACTTAAAGAGGTGGGTATCTATGCAAGACCCAAATTCATCGACTCCACAACAAATATTATTAGGAATATATCACATACATATGTATATCAGTGTATGGATAGGGGTAGAGATATCACAAAAAAAAGGATCCTAGATAGGTTACAGACTGTGAAGTGATCCATCCAAGGCAATTCGATTGCCCCGATCTGGACATAGGAAGATCCGGGAACTCGTAAAAAAGGGACTGAATTATCTAATCATCCAATTGACGTTGGATCCCTTCCGGACAAGAAGACGGAATAAATAACTACGAGTATCTTCTGGGATGGAGCCATGATGAATGGGAGAGCCGGAGCATATATGTTCTCGGAGGAATTTAATCTAGCATGTTATTTTAGTCTCTGGATAAAGGCTTCAGCGTATCAAGTCGAGAAGGTGGCACTGTTGTACGTGCTGGATCATTTACAGGAGGGTCAGGTGGTCGCGATAATCTTGATAGCATAAGGCAATCAACCAGTGATGAGGGATATGGAGCGGATGCAAATTAATACGGCACTGATAATTGAATGTATCCAGAAACTCAACAAATGTGCAACTCAAAAAGCATTGCCACTAGTTTGAGTGAAAGAAGACTTAAGGATCGAATAGGCGGACGCTTTGGCAAAGTAGGTTTCAACTTCTGAATTTGCGGGTCATGTCTGAACTATTAAGTCAGAGGAACGGTGAGGGGAATGATCGATAATAAGAACACTAATGAGAACACCGGTAATGATGTCTTAATGAGAAGTTTTAATCTAAGCATGCGCCGAGGAATGCTGAAATGGTAGCAGCGATGTGCATAATACATGATAACTTTAGGTATTATCGAAAGAACGTGGGGGAAAGACGATACCTGCAGGTTTTGCCTAAAGGATGTGGAGACGGTGGCACATATAAAAACTAATTGTCCTCGTCCATTCGGTATAAAATCACACTCCTCAGAAAATGCCTTAATTAATTCCTGTTTGGTGGAAAAGTAACAGCTTTTCAGGTGCATTTGAACGTAGGGGGATAAACTAAAGTCACAAGGAGCTGTACGGTGTATGATCGAAAAGAATTATGCCAGTGCTCCTCAAACAGTATACAGTGAGCCGTGCTCTGTGTGCTTATGCATTATCGTGATCTAGATGCCATTAGCGTGTGCACTGTCTGAACTCAGATTTGTCAGGATTTCCATCAACTGAGGAAGACCACTAGTACTAACCATGTCCTAAGAAATTCGACCATCATTCGTTTGTGAAAGGAACGGGGTTTCTCGTCTTCAAAGATCTATACCATGCTCTGGGAATTTGTTAGAACGACAGGTCGCGTCTATAAAATGGTCTCCTTGGATTTTCCATTCGTTGTACATAAACTGGATACATTAATTCAGAAGGCCTCCTTCATCTGCCGATATGTCACTCGTCTATCTTTGAGCATTAGTTTCTGAATTCTGGCCACCGTCCAACAAGATCAAACCACCTATCTACGAGTATGAGCAGTCCTTAGGGGTGGTAAGGTATCTCTTCAAACCGAAGTCTTTTAACCGAAACACCCAATCTGAAATCGTGTTGTTTTAATTCCCCCATATACTACCTTGATCAAAATGCTTTCAGTCACATCTTGTTATGTTGACACACCTGTCATTAACATTCCCTCCAAATTTTAGCGCCGTAGCTTGACATTTGTAAAAGCTACGTTATCGAGACTACATATGCCTCCGTGTGTGTTTTCGATTTTTTTTACGATTTTAAAAATGGGATCAACTTTGCAACAACGAGTTTGCATCAAATTTTGTGTTAAAAATGGATTCAACGATGCGAAGACTTTGGAAATGTTGGAGAAGTGTTTCGACAGCGATATTCTATCGAAAATAAACGTTTACGCGTGGCACACACGCTTCAAAAGTGGTCGTGAGTCAGTCGAAGATGACGAACGCAGAGGTAGGCCGTCGACATCGAAAACCGACGAAACCATCAATAAAATCAAAGAAATGTTGACCGAAAACCGCAGAAGACTTGAACATTGCTTATGGATCCGTTTAAGACATTTTGGTTAAAGATTTGGGCTTCAGATGTGTCGCTGCAAAGCTGGTGCCGAAAGACCTGAACTTCATGCAAAAAAGGGACCGCATTGACATCGCGCAAGATATGATTTTACGGGCTGAATCTGTCCCAACATTCATCAGCTGTAGACAAGACGTGGGTTTATGAGTACGAAACGCAATCCAGGCATCAGGCGAGTGAATGGCGTACACCGAATGAGCAAAGACCGAAAAAACCACGTCGTTTTCAGTCGAAAAAGAGGGCTATGCTCACGGTTTTCATGGATTACAACGGTGCTGTGGAGTTCATCACGAATTCTTGGCACAAGATCAGTCAACAAGGTTTATTATTTGGGCTTTGAGACGTTTGCGTGAAGCAATTCGCCAAAAAAAGACCGCAAACAACTCGTGAATTTTGCACAAAGATAACGCAACGTCGCACACTGCCATCCTTATTAGTGAGTACTCGTACGAATATCATCCAACAGCCATCAAATTCGCCTGATTTGGCTCCCTGCTATTTCTTCCTGTTCGATCGATTTCGGGAACGCGTTTTAGCAGACGCAAGGAGATAATAGAAAAATCAAAGACGGCTCTTATGGCTATACCAAAATCCGATTATAAAAAATTGTTTCGAGGATTGGATCAATCGCTGGCATAAGTGCGCTTCAGTCAATGAAGAGTACTTTGAATAGGACAATATCGATTATCAAGAATAAACTTGAATTTTCAATATTCTGAATAAATTCCTAAAACTTATTGATCAAGGAGTACTACTCAAGAGCTCTCATTCAAATGCCCATGTCTGAGTGATAGTTCTCAGTGCCAATAGAACCCGAGATCATTAAGGAACTTGTCCAGTCCGCCATGAGTGATTGACTTTCTCCTAAAGTTCATTACTCGATTTCTTAGTCATGCAGATTGTACATAAAGTTCTTCTATACAAAACGATACATGCATAGCAAATCACGTACAAAACTCGAAAGTTCAAGAAAGCATTATTAATTATAATACGAAAGCGTATTTCTTTACTTCTTGGATATCAACTCAAATAGTTTGTTTTACATAAACATTGTAGTTACACAAATATTGTTTAGTGTGTACGTAGAAACAATTTCTATATTATGTAGCTTCCATCTTCTGGTACGTACAACATGTTTAATTTGCAATCACCCTCAAATTGTGAGAAATGGTTGTTTCCTACTTCAATTTATGATGCATGAGAGGACATTGTTTACATTTGCATCGACATAGTTAAACCTGCAAGGAAATTGTAAACAAACCGACAATATGTAATTAATGATGTACGAGTGTGAAGTGCTGTTTATGGTATTTTAAATGCATTTTAAATACACATTAAAATAATAGAGTACGTTGTATTCCTTTTGACAATCACGTTTTCAATTACTCTTGACACACTTGGTTTCGCATTAACTTCTTCTAGGTGTTGCTCAAATAAGCGTACTCGAATATTTTTAAGTATTGTTAACAACTATGCTGCTGTAAAAGAAATGCTGCTCTTTCATGGCGTCGAATATCTTGAAAGTCACTTGGTCTTGATCCATCGATTACATCGAATCTACGACAATTACCAACAATCTGTTTCAATTTGCCCCCCCCACAAAGCTCTCCGCAAAAAAAAAAGCCAGTAATTAAGAGTTTTATCTCTAGTCTTATAGTTGTTCACTACTATACTCACATGCAACAACGACGTCAATTTTTTCACTAAATATCGATCCAGCATCATTCTTGGCGATGCATTGATAGCTTCCCGCATCCTCTCTTCTGGTATTGTATATCCGATAGTATTGACTCGATGAATAGTCTCCAACTGGTATACCATCCTTTAACCAACGATACATGGGCGGTGGATATCCTGCAATGGACAAAGAGAGTTCATTACTTCTTTCTATACAAGAAATAATTAAATCTTGCAACTGAATAAAAACTAATTGAAATGGGAAATAGTTGAAGAAAAGATAGAAGGTGAATACATGATGTTGAATAAAAATTTTCATAATAGAGCAACAGATTGCAAATCAGTTCGAGGAGATTGGCTTATATTGTTCGAATAACTTCTAGAGAGTCTTAACACAATTTTATGATTATTTATTTACGATTGCATCAAAAGTTATTCTAAAATCTTTGTTTATCAATATTTATATAAGATATCAGTTCGATACATAAAACTAATGAATCACTATGTTGCAAAGTGCGTCCGCCAAACGTCGGAATACTTTAGAAACAATTCTATCATACGCTGTACAGAGCAACCGTTCATAAGATCAATATACACGGTAGTGCACCGCTCCCCAAGAAAATGTGCACTACCACCTTATTTACACGAAACAACAAGATGACACATATTAGTAAACCTACCAAATTTGAAGTTTCTAACGCTTATTTTGGGACTGACTGACTCAATGATAATCAAAGCCTATAGGGTACTTCCTGTGAGCACTGAATCTTGAAATTTGGTACAGACCAGTGTCTTTCTGTCACACGCCCGTGTGTCTGTCACACGCTTGTAACTTTTGGACTGTTTGAACTAGTGGTTAAATTTTACACACAAATTTTGTAAAAAATATTTTCGTGACGGGGACTTGCCAAAATGCCGCACTATAAAAATTTTACGATTTTATGACTTACGGGTGAGTTCCTCCCTTACTTTTAACACATATGTAGGTACGATTGCAGTTTTTATGTGATATGCTTATTCTTATTGATGTAAAACACTCAAGTCGATAACGCATTAGTCCTCTAGACCGCGACAGAGTGTTTTGTGAACAGTTAAGGAATTTTACGATGGTTTTGTGCGGACATATTCTCGCTCTGCATGGCGAACATTTTTCAAATAGGCAAATCGCAGACGTTTTGGGATGCCACGAAAGCACTGTGAGACGGTTTTTGAAGAAATTAAGCTTGATGGGCAGTACGGAGAGGCAACCAGGGAGCGGAAGACCAAAAAAAAACGACAACACGACAAGGTCGGATTTTGGGGCGCATGCCAAAAGACTGGAACAAGAAATGTTCTATTAATATCAGCACGCGGAGTGTTCAACGCCGGCTGAATGAAGTGGGTCTTCAAGCCAGTAGACCTGCAAAAAAGCAGCTTCTCTCTGCAGTAATGAAGAAAAAAAGATTGATCTGCGCCAAACAGCATCGGGAATGGAACGCCAACGACAGAAAGCAAACAGTGCGAAGGAGAGCTAAGGAGCGATATTTAGACGAATGTCTGGTTCCTACCGTTTGGGGATGCATGACAAATTGGGGTCTCGTATTTTGCTTTTGGACGGTTCCGTAAATGTAGTGACATACAAATAAATCATTTCTGATGGTGTTGTTCCTACAATAGAGGAGTTATGCTGCTACATCTCAAATCCCACATTTCAGCACGATTCTTCTCCCTGACATCGCGCTCCGTAAGTACAAAGGAATACACTTTTGTCGCATCAGTGGTAAATTTAGCCACAAATAGGTAGTTAGTGTTAGGAAGTACAATGGCTCATAAACAAATTATAGATATATTAAAATTTCAGTGAAATACAATAAGTTTTAGAAAAGATGCATGGGGTTTTTGACACATAGTGTATTTTTAAACCCCATCATGCGACATATCAAATTAAAACTGATCTTTCAAGGAGTCCAAAAATATATTATTTTTTATGAGATAAAACGAAAATTATTACAAATCCCCCATCCCAAACAGATGTTGAAAAATATTGGAATAGTCGCACGTGGCGTGAGACGTCACCCCATCATATCTTACCTCATCTTCATCCGATTTCAATGATTTTCAGATAAACGTGTCTACATATCTGACGTAAGTCAAAACCCATCATTTCATCAAAATCAGTTCAGTGGTTCTTGAAGTAGGAAAAATGTTTTGAAAATGATTTGAACACCTCCCCCTATCTCATTCCCACTTTATATTTGATTTCGATCAATTTCAAGTGGAACTACAAACGTATCAAACTAAACCTACGTGTCAAATTTCATCAAAATCCGTTTAGGAGTTTTTGAGTTAGCCGGTTAACAAAGATAACCAATCATTGCCGTATTGGTCTCTCGGGTGTATATATTTGAATTCAAGCCAACAAGCATGGGCTTTTTACATGATAACAGAGGACGTCTGTCACAAACATTACATCATGGATCTTCCTCCTAGTCGTAAGTTTAGCTAAACCAAGTAGTTTTATATTCCGGTGAAAAATTCCAGCGCATTTTGAAGAAAACAAATTTAGAAAATTTCCTCTGAGCTCGATCCACCCTATCAATATGCACCTGATAAAAAGGACATCACACGATGTCACTGTATTCCAAGAGGGATCGAGCAAGAGCAGTGAATAGAGTTATTAGGGAGTGGGGATTAGAGAATTCAACTGTATTTCTTTTGATGAAGCCGACCATGGAATTCGCTTTGGATGTTATGTAATCAACGTGATCGCCAAAAAACCACACCGAGATCTTTAACCTTATTTACCCGATTTGGCTATGTTAAGATGGAGGCAATTAACTGTACACCAATTTGCATGCGCATTAATATAAGATTGAAGCTTTATACAATCGTTTGTGCTTGAAATACTTAAGAAAAAATTTAAATCGTATGCATACAGAAGGCATTGGCAGTAGCTAAGAACAGATGTTATATCGTTGATAAATATGATGAAAAGTAAAGGTCCTAAGTGACTGCCTTGGGGTACGCCTGAGCAACAGTGAAATGGATTTGAATGAACAGAATCAAGCTTAACCAACTTGCACTCTATTCATTAAAAAAGAAGAGATTCACCTCAATATGAATGAGTGGAAACCAAAGCACTTCAACTTAATATATTAAGACATTGTGACTCACAGAATCGAATGCCTTGCTAAAGTCAGTATAGACCGTGTCCACCTGACAACCCCTTTCGAACGAATTTAGTACAGACGATGTAAAATGTACGAGATTGGAGGCTGTAGATTTCCCCGAAATAAATTCATGCTGATATACTGAAATATGCTCTTTGACGAGAAATTTCAGTTTGCTTTTCATTGACCTTACCCTTTCAAGTATGACCATAGTTTTCTCTTCTTTTTTTTGCAAATTAACGAGAAAGAAAGATACAGTTGAAATAACGGTACGGAACACTAACTACACGAGTCCGAATTTTTTATAAGTGATTTTAAAAAAAATAACTGTTTGACAATTTTCCAAAACTTGGTATGCCATGCCCTTTCATGTAACAAATATTGCTTAGATGTCGATTTTCAACAGAAGCGTAATGTCATATCCGACAAGTGACCAATTTGCAGAAATTCAGTAATATTTAAAGTACCGTTTTACAACTCTTTTTCTAGAAACTCAGTACGCCATCTAGTGGGATACGTCTAACTCAAACCAAATATAAAATTTAAATAGAATCGTTGGAGCCATTTTCGAGAAAATTGGCCATAAGCAAAGTACCGTTAATTTTAGGGTTAGAATGAAAATTCTGATTTCGCCTCAAATTGTGACTTCACAGATATGAAGTATGAAGTAAATCCGTCCAACCATTTAGGCTGCTGTTCAGCGCAGATACATACAGTCAGGCAGATACAGACAGAATAGAGAGACCCACCTTTTTGAGATTCTCTATTATATACGTACATAGTAATGCCAGGTTTGATCAATATCTCAAGTTCGAAAGCAGCAAGTAACAATGAGAAAGTTGGACACCCTTGTGTGACAGTATAACAGAATGAATAAAAACCTGTATGGTACTTTTAGTTAACATAGAACTTTGAAAATTAGTACAGATGTAGTGCTTGTAGGAAGAGTCTATTTATGTGCGTAAATATTGGAACGCGTTGGACTTGGCATTTCGGCACTAGACATTGCAATATTCTTCCTTGGAAAAATTTAGCTGGTAGGTAATAAACAAGTTTGATTTTGAACAACTATTTTCAGGGTTCCGGTACTCACAAGGAAACAAAGAGTAAGAACAGAACCCTTATATCCGTAGTTTTGAGAGTCAGTTGTTTGTCCATCTGTCTGTCACAGCCTCATAACCTTTGAATTGGAATTTGGACCAAAATTGAGTTTCACTAACTCGCAGCTCTAAAGTGAAATTTTAGGAAAGTGGAAAATATTCTTTGAATAAATACAATATGGGCATTGAATGAAAAATGATGATGCGTTGAAATGTATACCTCCATTATTATCAAATCATCAGGTTTCAAGAAAACTCCAAATTACTATTTTGCTGACTTTTCTTTGTAGTGTAGTGACAAATGTTTTTTTTTTTTTTTTTTGTAACCATACTACAGATGCATACGCAACCCTTAACGTGGGAAGCATCCATCCCCTTTTCTCTTGCGAATAAACAACACCAAAGGACGCTAAGCAAGCATTTGGCAGTTTGCCCCAAAAGATGTCTTGGACAATCAGTAGTTTCATCACCAATTTAATACTTTGTGGTTTAAATAATATAAACAAAGTCAAAGCCATTAAATAAAACGACTGTCAGCTGAAACTCTTAAATGTCCATTAGCTTCAAGTTAGCTGCCTTTAAATGAATGACGATGACATTACATTTGCGATAGCATAGAAAGTTGATGAATGATTCAATACCCTAATCCTAGCCCACACAATTTCGAAGACCATTATAGTCTTTTTTTATTAAGATATGATAGTTCTTTAAAACATTCATTTGTCAATTTACACCTTTCCCATGACCATGTCCATTAATTGTTTAAAGCTCTTCTCTTCACCTTAATAAAAAAAAAAAAATGTGATAAAATCTAAAGTTGACGTTTCTTCTGCCACATTTCGTTCCTCCAAAGACTGACATAGCTATCAAGTCATTTTGTTATAATAGATTCAGCAAAAAAGAAAAAAAAAGAAAACTATACATCGCCAGTCCTTTTGATTGCTGAAGCAATAGGCGGCTATAGGTCACGGAGTACAACTCCTTGCTCACAAAAGAATCCTTTCAGTTACATTGCGCGTTTCACCTGCACAGCAAGGCAAAGTTCATTCAAAGTGAGGTGAACCTTCAGACCCTGTAGGCTGTTAGACATTATGAGAACCACTTTTGTCTGCATTCTCCATTTCTGAAGGCAAAAAAGAAGTCGCTTCCTGAAAGAGAAGTATAACAAAAAAAAAAGACGAAGGAGAGTACCTACATCTACTTCTTTCAAATTGCAACAGCAGGCTATTATGGCCACTTATTTACCAAAAGCCAAACAAGAAAAAAAAATACCTTTGAACTCCTCCCATCAGACATCAACTGAGATACGAGTACTTTATCTCGAATCGAGATGTTCCAATGCCAGACAGCATTTCGTTGTAACAGTTGGCCAGGACTTAATAAAAGGAAAAACAAAAAAAAAAAAAAACCTATGACCGCATGTCACCTCGGTCACCTTTCACTGTGCACACAAGGTCCTTTCCACTTGTTAATGATACCATAAATAATAAATGGGCTTCCAATTTAGCTTTTTCTGGTATCCGGTTCTTTTTTTTTTATGCAGAAACCCAGTTTCTCATTCCATTGGTCCTGTGTTGAAAGTTTGCAAAAGTCTTGTTTTTTTTTCTTTTCAAACTGGCGGTTAAATCAACTTCCTCTAATGTTTCAGGACTTCACAGGCAATGGTTTTTTTAACTAGACTCTTGCATTAAAAGAACAATCACGGATACATTGCGGTGTTGACTACACTTCCGTAGTTACAGGGACAGGGATGTATCCTAACTTATGACCTGTGATTGTTGTACTACTAGTTAGTTAGGTCCCCCTAATAGTTTAATTTGAAAAACAAAAGCTTTGCAAAGATTGAGAATTGAAGAAATGCTTATTATCAGTATAATGTACTTTCACTTGTAATTCTATACGCGCACAGCTTCCTTTTTGGATGACTGGATTCCTTTGACGATATCTGTTTTTGTACGTATGTGATATTTGATATTGTAGAAGAAAGATTCCTTCTACAATCAGGGGTGGATCTGAGCCTCGACTACCAAGCGTCTTCGACTCCAGTTTTGCACACGCATTTGGTTGACGTCCATTTACACTTTTGTGCGCCACCTTAGGTGAGGTCTTCCTTTATCGCGTCGTCCTCTGGGATGGATTCGAAGCCTTTCCGGACCGGAGCGTTAATGTCCATTCGCTCTTCATGTCCTAGGAATATCATACGGTGCATTCGAACGCTTCTCACTAAGTCTATGTCGCTGTACAATAGGTATAGTACATTCTTCTGTCTTCTCCATTCCCTGTCACTCGAAGAATATTTCTTTCAAAATAATCATCCGCCTTTGATAACGTCCATACTTTTGGGCCGTATAGCAGGACTGGGATGATGAGGGTTTTATGAAAAGTCACCTTAGTTGTCTGTAAGAAGGCTTTGCTACTCAATTGTTTTCTCAGACCAAAATAACACAAGTTGGCAAGAGTGATTCTTCGCTTGATATCTGCGCTGGTGTCATTGTTTGAATTTACAGCGGAGTCTAGGTAGACAAAGCCCTTAAGTACCTCGAAATTGGAGCTGTCTATTGTGACGTTCTGTCCGAGTTGTCGATATTGAATGTCCTTTTTTGATGACATCATATATTTCGCTTTTACGCTTATTAAGTGCTAAACCCATTGTCGCCACTTCTGTTTCAATACTCACGAAAGCATCACTGCCAGCCCGCTGTGATCATTCATTGTACAGACTTTCGAAAGAACGTATCCCTGTTGTTAGCTTGAGAATTTTGTACAATCTTTGCAAGTATGATATTAACGAAATCACATTATAGCGTGTCACCTTATCGTAGTTCTTTATCGACCTTGATCGAGTAGCGTGCATTCTCCATCGTCATCCTGCACAGATAGACGATTTTTGGAGTAATACCAAAACTAGACATGGCTCTGTATAGCTCGTCTCTAACGACACTATCATAGGCGACTTTAAAATCGATGATAAGATGGGAGTATTGATTTGGAGTTCCTGGGGTTTTTTCCAAGATCTGCCGCAATGTGAATATCTGACCTATGGTAGACTTTTCTGACTTAAAAACAACAGATCAGCCAACTAAAATTCGGTCTCCCCACTTCTTTGTTTTCTAACAAGATCCAGACTCCTTCACGAAATGCTTGAAAATTCAGCAGGGTCGGAATAATGACAATAACGCCCAAATAAATTAGAAATAAAGTTCACGACTGGGTCGTACGTATCTGCACCTGTGTGCTGTTCATTCTCAAATCAATCAGATCTTAAATTGTTTAAATGTATTTGAGTTGTTAAAGTTTAGGGCAAGTATTGTTTTCGTCAAAATTGTCTATCTCGAAATTTTAATCAATTCTTATGTTACTGTTATAGAGGAACACGAAACAGTAGGTCTCGCAGTTCTGTCGTTGTGTCTGCTGTCTGTCTGTACCTCGGAGTACAGTCAAAACGTCTGGATGGATTTTCTTCAAACTTCATATCTGGGGACTGTGAGATCAAAATTCGAGACAAAATCAGAATTCTAACCCTAAAATGAACGGTACTATACTATTAGTCGATTTTGAAAAAAATCCATTTTCTCGAAAGCGTCTTCAATGATTTTATTCAAATTTGATACTTAAGTTATTGTGCACATATGCCGATAGATGGCGTACCAAACTTTTGCCACAAAATACGTATAATAGTACTTTAGACCGGTTTTGGAAAATTGGATCGTTTTCAAAAACGAAAGGTCCCGTGAAGAAGTGCGCCCAATTTCAAGCAAAAAGTATGGAAGGCCTCTATCGGAAGTTGAAGGAAATATCGTCTACGGCGTCTGATAGAAACCAGGCTATCCAGGAGCTTCGACAAAACAACTTGAATAACGGAACAACTATCTTCAAAATAGCAACAACAGTTGCTATCCGAAATATAAGGAATATAATGGAAAAACATCGTGATTCCTTAAAGGACTTGCATATGGTGTTGGTTGATTTTGTAAAAGCCTTTGATAGACAACCAATAGATCTCTTATGGGTGGCGCTAAGACAACGATGAGTTCCAGAAACCTACGTGCGCATGATCATGGACATGTATGAGGGAGCAAGGACAAGGAGTCACCGAAGAGTTCCAAATCAAAGTCGGTGTACACCAGGGAAGCGTCCTCAGTCCTTTGCTATTTATTGCACTTGATTATCTGCTTGAAGGAAAAGTGACGGACCCCAAAGTGCATCAGTTATTGATGATGACATCAATCATCGCGTAAGCGTAGGGTGGATGAAGTGGCGGGAAAACTCCGCAATTTTCTGTGATAGAAAAATGTCCCCTAAGCTGAAAGGAAAGTTCTACACCGCAGTTGTACGTCCGGCGCTTACATACGGTACACAATGTACAAAATTAACGGCAGCTGAGGTGAAGATGCTTCGCATGACAGCAGGAGTAACAAAGCTTGGTAGAATAAGAAGTTCGTCAGTTGGTATTTCAAAGGAGAGATATTTAGACACCGTCAAAAAGGCAATATCAATCAACGTTCCTACACAATCGCGCAAAAAAGGCAGACCAAAAAACAACTGGATCACACAAATGCAAAAACACCAGCATTCGATTGGCCTCAGTGACGAAGTGATCTGAATCCGGGAAGCCTGCCGATACTTCCTGAGGTCAAACCCGCAAATTCCACAGGCGGACCAGTAGGGATGCAGTAAAGTGGGAGGGCTATAATCTTTCTACTCCGGATCATAACTTCGCCGTAAGCAAAAGAAGAAAAAGAAACCAGATAATGCATCAATCCACACAGCCCGGAAGGTAAAAGAGTACTTCGAGTGTAACAACGTTTTTGTTCTTGACTGGCCAGCATTGTCTCCAGACTTCAACATAATTAAGAATGCATGCGGACATCACTCCAGAGCTGTCTACCAAGGCGGACAACAATTCAATAACGTAGGAGATCTTAAAGACGTCATTTCTGAATGGGACAAAATCCCACGAAAATTATTTCAAACAACTGTTTAAATCTCCTCCATCAAGAATGTTAGAGGTTATAAGTAATGAGGGAGGAAGTACACATTACTAAAAAAAAAATACCATTGTATTCTACTAAAACTCCAAATTTGTATTTTAAAAAACCCAATTCTGTCTCAACCACTTGTCCCCGGTAATTAGGGACAAATTGCAAATTCCAAGAAAATTAAGAGAAAAAAAAGGATTAGAATCTTCTTAAAAATTGCTAATTATTACTTAACAGCGATATTTACACCACATACAGAACAAAATTATCTAGAAACGACGAAATCAAGGAGGTGTCTCAACCAGTTGTCGAAATCGTTTGAGTCATATCAGAGAAAAAATCAATTTTGAAAAATTCGGTAATAAGTAAAGTACCGTTATACAACTTTAAAAAAAAGAAATGCTACGCCATCTAGTGGGATATGCATGTATTTTTTTTAAAACCAAATCGTGTATTTCAAGATCGGCTACAAGGAAAATTCCGATTTCGCCTCGAATTGTGGCTCTACAGACACATTAAGCCGTTTAGGCTGCAGTCGGACATATGAACAGCCAGAATTGAGAGACCCACTACTTTGAGATGCTTTTTTGTTGTAATATCAAGATTGATAAAAAATCTCGAGACCAAAAATGTTCACGAAACCGCTTACTGGTGCAAGTAAAAATGCCAAAAATTGGGATGGTGGAAATTAAAACAGGACAATTTGATTCTTTTGGTTAAATTTTCTTTTCGTTCCTTGTGGGCTGCTGTTAGACATGGAGCAGGCACTATTTTGCTTCGGACGATTAATCTGCTGCGTCTTATAGTACGCGAAACAGTCGAAACCGAAACATCGAAATCTAATTCACTCCGAATTTCTGACAATGAGCGCACCGAATTGGACGAAGCCTTTGTTATTCGCCTTTGATTGCGACATGTAAACTTCTGTGGACGGCCAGGTCGGATTGCTGTGCCATAAGACCCCGGGTCTAGTAAAAAATTTCGAGTGACACGATCCGATCTTGATATTTACTTCGCGATTGCTCTAAAGCCCAAACCATCCTCGCGAAAAGCCAGAATTTTTCCATTTTCTACTTCCGTTAAATGCATACCACGCGGCATTCTTATTTTCCAAAATCGCAATAAAAACTGAATGGAAATTGCAGTTTTTATATCGTGCGGCTATACTTCAAGCCGCAAGCTGGACAAAACAGTTTTTTATTGCTGCAAATTCCAAAAAAAAATATCGGGGATTTTTTTTTTTTTGTTTGTTTTAATTACTTGTTAATTGATGCCATATGCATGATGCAAGAGCTAAAAACGATTATTTAATATTATTATTTAGTGTTTTTAGTTTTCTTTTTTAATTCTAGAAAATTTTTCGCGAAATTTTTACTTTTTTTTATCTTAAATTTTGTAAAACTAAATACGTTAATTAATGCATATGAATTTTAAACTATTATTTTCTCAAATTTGCAAAATCTAAAGGCATACATCAATTTCTAAAAAAAAAAAATGTAATACTTTTTTTTTCAATTAAAATTAATTTACGCTTTAAACTTTTAAAAATAAGAGAAAGTTCGAGCATTAATTAAAAATTCGCTCACACTTTTTTCTGACGTTTCTTCCAAAGCACTTTCCTGGCTTTTTTGATTTTTGATAAAGATGGTAAAAACACCATAAAAAAATGTCCTGGCCATTTTCCCAAACAAACTTTTGCGGCTTTTGTTCCTTCTATCCAAAATGGTTAAACCTCCAGAAATTTGTGTTTTCCAATTTTTTGTTGCGTAATTTCGTATGACGTAATTTCCGGGAGCCCAAAAACATTAGCTACAGTCGACTGTTCACCGCACAGTGGTCACCTATACCTCTTTAAATTTAACTCCTAATAAAATGGAAGCGTAATCTTCCCGGAAATTGCTTTTTTTTTTCATTTATTTATTGCAAATGGTTAAAGGGATTTTTATTTGATTTTATTCTTTTGGGGATTATTAAAGTGCACTTTGTCCTTTGTGCAGTGCATACAAGACCAAAAAGACATTGTGCCTTAGAGACAAAGAATTGAAGAAAATTAAATCTTTTTCTTTTTAATACAAAGACATTTGGATAGTCTTGTGCATCTTGAGAGGAAATGCATTTCACTATTACACAGTTGTTTGTGAACATAAGCGCTCGTTTGCTAAAGTAGGTAGTCTTGGCGTCATCAAATCAAATATCACTTTCAACTTCTATACATCACCTTTAAAGGAGAAATTTGCAATTCTGTCGGTGAACTTTGGTTTTCGGTTTTTTTTTTTTTTTTTTTTCCAATTTAATGGTTTTCGTCAACAGTTGGCAATACTCGTACTTACAATACCAGAGATAAAACGAAAGAATCGATTTATCTTTTTTAACTCGAATAACATATTGCCGATGAAACCAATGGAGGAAGTTCAATGAAATACTAAGTGCACAGATTCCATGGGTTTCATTGAAGTGGTTCTTGTTTGAGGTAATGACATACATTTCACAGCAAAGATGTGCATTCGAGGACTTCGTGTATAAAGGTAACAAGTATAAAAGCTGTCACAAATATTTACTTTACCCTTTGAATACGGTGGCGGCTAAAGTTAGTTTTTTTTTTCGATTGTAAGAGTGTGAAAATCTTGAAACTTTAAATGAAAGGTATGGTATTTTCTACATTTAAGAATGTGTGTATAAACGTCTCTGGATCTGGCGATATCTCAGAAGAGAATTAGTAAAAGCCGCTCTTGTCCGTTGAAGCCGATCCGTAGATAGCAAAATCAGTTCGTGCGCGATAAGACTGTGACCCGGGGTTGTCTCTGCGGAGATTTGGTGGAAGTAAAGGAGAACTCGAGGCCCTTTATTTAAGGTCTCTCAAAAAGCCAATACATTTACCTATGTTGGATAAGTTCGACATTTGCTACACAAATTCCATGCACGAGCTCTATGACATACCGCTTGCGATACGCTTTCCAGGATGCAAAGCAGTGTCTCTGTAGCGGGGAAACTTGACTGTATCCTTTGGTTCTAGGATCACAAGATTTTACTGGAATGCGACCAAATTAGGCTCTTATTTTCAATCGATCCCGAAGGTGACATTCTGAAGGTTTTTAGTAGCTCATCTCCGTCGTGTAAAATCAAATTTGTTTTTGAAACTAAGTTTTAGAGCTAACAGTATCTTATGGTTTTTTTCTAAGAAGTTTGAAAATAGAGAAATACATCAGATGAGATTAGTGGTATTAAAAATAAATCCTTTTACTAGGCATGATACCTTTAAGAAAAATTGATCCTGCAAGTCTGTTTTTCACAATCTTGTCTTTAACATCAGGAACGGGCTGCACCTATCGCACGCTCTGCGATTTCCTAGGAAAAATCACAGAGCGAGCATAAGTCGCCTTTAAAAAAAGCATCAAGCCATTATACTCTCCGCAGCGTCAGACCCAGAACTCGTCAACACGCGCAGAATGATGACCGCGTTTTTAATTTGGCAAAATCTATCCTTTCCTCTCCAATCGCTACATCACTTAATTAATAAAGAAAATTAAGAGAAATAAAGTGCACGACTAGATCGAACTTTGTGGTTTATCTGTAAAAACTCAGGTTCGATTTTTTTTTTAAAATCCGGGAGACGTCTTGAGATTTCGCCATGTAAGCGAACGAATGATGACAGTCCACATTTGGGCACTGCACAACGTTTACGCTCACAACCCCATTGAGGCTAAAAATCTTTGTTCGACAGCCAAGTCTTAAACTTATGCCACTACGTGGAAAATCCCTAAAATATGTACTGACGGCAGACGGCGATAGAGCTAGTTGCTCCATCTTCTTCCGACGATCGATGGTTCTATCTGCGAGACAATATGTAATTGTTTGGTGAGCCTGAAATGACTCACATGTAAAGGGTGTTCTAAAATTCACGAAAGATTTGAATTTTGCGCCATTTGTGCCGTAGTGTTGCCAACGAAAAAAAAAAAAAAAAGACAGCGTGACAGCTTCAGGGTGACAGCTCACGGCTTCGGAGTGCTACACGAAAGAACAACGCGTTCTCATTGTTGAGCAATATTTTAAAAATAATGAAGGTTTGACAGCTACAGTTCGCAATTTTTGTACAAAATATGGTCGGAATGGTGATTTAACTTCATCAACTGTCAAGAGATTAATTAAAAATATTCAGGGAGATTGGATGAATTAGTAAACCTAGACACTCTGGCCGTCCTTCAACAAGTCGTTGAACACAAAACAACGAAACAGTTCGTGAGCGTGTTGTTGAGAGTCCAGGAGCATCAATTCGACACCGTTGTCAAGAATTGGACATTTCGAGAAGCTCTCTATAGCGTATTCTCTCCAAGTGCAATTGACTCAAGTACTGAAGCCTACAGACCACGCACAGCGAGGATTATGGAACAACAAGTGAATGCTGATTTTTAAAACAAAATCATCTTCAGCGATGAGGCTCATTTTCATCTTGATGGCTTTGTTAATTGTCAAAATTGTCGAATTTGGGGTTCAGAAAATCCACGAGTGATAGTTGAGAAAGAAATGCATCCGCAACGTGTCACTGTTTGGTGCGGATTTTGAGCTGGAGACATTATCGGACCATTCTTCTTTGAAAATGCGGCTGATCAGGCAATAACAGTTAATGGTGCTCGCTATCGCGACATGATAATCTAGTTATTTGCGCCTAAATTGCAAGATATGGATGTGAACGACATGTGGTTTCATCAAGACGATGCCACATGCCATACAACCCGAGTAACAATTCAATCACTGCATGCATCAGTTCCTAGTTGTGTAATTTCCCATTTTGGTGATCAGAATTGGCCTCCCAGTTTTTTGAAGTCGAAGGAGAAGCAAAATGAACGCTGTATCAACGAAATTCAGTAACATTTATGCAAAACGGTCATGGAAAATTTCGACAAAAGAGTGCGTATGTGCCAGCAAAGCATCGAAGGCCATTTACCCGATATGCTATTCCATACATAACCCTATAACTTTATGAATCAATAAAACATTTATAATTTTTAATTAAAAACAGGTGTTTTCTATCAAAATTACTTCTTGGTGAATTTAGGGACACCCTTTACAAAGCAAGACAGTAGAACGGCGAACATGTGTCTCGGCATAGAAATCCAATGTGTTGTTGAAGTGTACGAGTACATACTTGTGCAATATTCATCCAAACTGAATACTCTTCATGGTAAACACAATGATTGCACTCACATTGTACATTTTATAGTCAGTATTCCTTGGAGGACAAAATATAGGTTACACTATTATTTTTCACTTAAACATCCTAAAATATTAGCACCGGGCAGCCTTCTATCTATTTCAAAAATTTCCACTTTCTGTTTTACTTGCTTGCGGAATTTCCCTTAACCACAGCTTTTAAGTACAAAGAAGGCATTCCACACGTTTCAACACCGATTAAGTGCAAGAAAATGAAAGTACCTATCTGCTACATGTATCTGCAAATAAGTGATAGTAATCAATGAATTCCTTTCAGTTGAAGCGATATGTATCTGCCCAACTAATTGGTCTCCACTGCAGCGAATAAGGTGGGTGTTAAGCATGAAAAAAAAAACTTAAAATTTATTACTATAGCGTGTACAGAAAAAACTATTTTCCTCCAACAGAAGAAATAAAAAGAAAAACTAAGGAAACATGCACGAGATGCATGCCACCTGTCACCCACTTTAAAGACATCCTTAGTGAAGGAGTGAAAATTTCCTACTTCTACTGCAATGGTTTAGATTAAGAGGACAACAACTGTAAATGGCATATGTCACGAGCATTTTTCACTAAGCACAATCTGACGTGTAAGAAACATTCTAAGGACTTAGTAGTTCCTAACAGCACATGTATAACAGTATTACGTATATGTATACACATTTTTCTTAAGCATAGAGGTGTGTAGGAAGAAAAATAAAAAGAAGGAAGCTAAAACAGATTAGAAGTGTTAATGTCCTCTTTTATGGCATAAAAGACATTGTTTCGTTTTCTTTCCGGGATAGCACTTGTTCGCCAATATTACCCAAATTAATGATAGGAAAAAGGTTTTTTTTTTTCCCCTGAAAAAGTGATATTAATACGAGTATCTGAGATAGAAATCTTATAATCCGAAGGCAAACAGCTTTTGTTTGTTATGCCCGCATTTACATTGTCCTTCTACTAAACTCTTTTATAAATTATTCTCTCAGAAAACTTTTTAATTAAATGCCCTACCATATATAAATGTAAAAAAAAAGAATAAATAATTAAGCAATGTATCATATCATTAGTAATTAGATTCACCCTACGCATTCGCCTACACTAGAAACTGTATTTATTAAAAAATTAACATAAATGAAAATCACTACACATTTTGTTGGGAAATACTAAAAAAAGAAAAATTTGTTTTGTCATGCCTCATAAAATATTTGCAACCGACGACTAATGAATTTAGAATGAAAATTACCATTTACGGGCATCTACCACTGATGTGGCGATTGGTTTAGAATTTGTTATTTTCGCTTAATAAATTGCATTGTTTCGGAAAATTATTTTAAACATTTATATAAATTAGCATATTTTATATAACGAATAGCAAAATCGATAATATAAACATGATACGTATGGACTAACCAAAGTTCGTTTAGTTGGTGTCAGTTTAGTAGTTTTTTGAAAAAAAGAAGATGCATTTCTAACAATATTTATTTCTAAATTTCAGAGCAATAGGTAAAAATGCAGACGAGAAAGAGAAGAATTATTGACGTAAAGCTCGGTTGAAGTTCTACCGCCAACACAGGAAGCAATTCGTTTTGCCATTCTTTTCGGATTTCTACGTCAACTCACGCCAGTCAAAATTCAGCACGAATGCCAAAATGCATACCGAATAAATGCACCATCTCTTGTTATTATTTCAAAGTGGTTTCGAAGATTCCAGACTGGCCATTTTTCTGTGGAGGACGAATCTCGTGAAGGTCGGCCCAAGTCCTCGACCGACGATACAAATGTGGCCCTGGTGAAGGCTAAAATTGACGAAGATGCCAGGATGACACAGGAGATGATAGTGGATGAACTGGGCTTGAATGCCATGGCTGGGTCACGAATTTTAAATTATCACTTGAAATATTCGAAGAAGTCAGCTCGATGGATTCCAAAAATTTTGAATGGAGAATAAAAAGAAGCTCGTGTTCGTTTTGCTCAATATTTCCTGGATAAGTTTGAAAATGGAGAGTCAGCAGCTTCAATAAGATTGTTACAGGTGATGAATCTTGGGTTTACAAGTACAACCTGGAAACCAAACAGCAGTCCATGGTATGGGAGCCCAGAAATTGCAAATCCTCCAGTAAAGGCCAAAAAACAAAAGTCAGCGAGAAAAGTTATGATGTCGATGTACCTCACCAGGGCGAAAATAGTCGCCGTCATCCCGCTTAAAACTGGTCAGGCAGTCACTGCTAATTGGTATACTGAAACTTGCTTACTACAAGTTTTCCAAAATTTATTAGGACAGCGAGAAAAAGAGGAGCTATGCAGCTACTTTTTGCACCACGACAATGCGTGCACTTTTTGGAACTTTAAGGACTCATTTTCAAAATGTGTTGCATCCGTTCTCTGGATATGTTTAGCTCAGAAGAAATTTTTCTTCCGCTATGCCGAGGATTTCGTTCGATTCTGGCCTTCACACTACGAATCACTGATGACGATGTTGCTGTCTTTTTCGAACCACCTAGCCGGTTTCGTTGTAACGCTATATGGTGCGATATACAAACATTTTGTTCACTTTAAAATGTTTAAGCTCACGAACAATAGCTGTCTTTTTCGAACCACCTAGCCGGTTTCGTTGTAACGCTATATGGTGCGATATACAAACATTTTGTTCACTTTAAAATGTTTAAGCTCACGAACAATAGCTACAATAGCTGGTTGTGATTTTCCAAACAAAAAAAAAGGGCAATAACACTATTACGTTTGAATTCCATTGTCGATAGAACAAAACCTAAACATGCGATAAAAAAACGCTTGTCAACAATGAAATGAATTAACAACTGTCAAATTTTCAGTGCGCTGTCATTCGTAGGTTGGCAGACACAGCGACGTGAAGTGGGTAACAGTTCATGTCAGCCACCCTGTATATATCCACTCCACTAACTCAAATATCAAATTTGATCAAAATCGTTAGAACCGTTTTCGAGAAAATATCATTTTTTAAAAAAAAAAAAAATCAGCCATTAGTAAAGTACAGTTCATTTTGGGGTTAGAATGAAAATTCATATTTCTCCTCGAATTGCGACCCTACTGATCCAAGATATGAAGTCTGAAAAAAATCCGTCTAACCGAAGGTACAGTCGACCATATATACGTACAGACAGACAGACGACAGCATTGAGGGACCCACTTTATTGGAATTTTTATTTAATGTTTGGATATTTAGTTACAAGTAAACATGTCCAACTAACACTTATAATTTCATTGTCCTCGTAGGGGCCATTCAACTAAAATATATTATACCTTAAGTGACGAACATAAGTATACAATAAATTTTAATTATCACTTAAAACGTTCAACATTTAACTCACCTAACGCATGGCATTGTAAAATTTTCGTTCTTCCTTCATTCACAATTGAGCCAGAAGCTGATGGCTGTGTTGTAAATCTTGGCGCTTGTAACTGTGGACCATCTGCAAATAAAAATATAAAAAAAAAATTAAGTCTACAGCAAAATATTTTAAAATATCTAATCTATATATCATTTTTTTGTTGCTTTAAAATCCATTTTCTTTACATGTAATACCCACAATGTACTCGTATCTGTCCAAATGCAAAACTCCCTTTAATTTGCAATTGGAAGAGGACCAAAGATACAAAATTTATTACTTATTCCCTTGGTAACATCAGACCATGATTCACTTAACACAAAAAATATTTCTTTGAAATCCACATTCATTTAGCCTTTGGTCAGATATATGAAAAAAAAGGACAAAATAAATTGTATAGGTACGGCTGACCACAAAAAAACAAAAAAAAAAAAAAAAAAATAAACAATGAGGCCATCGACAACTCATACAAAAAGTAAAGCTATTAAAATGTCCGTGTGCACCGGGGGAAGCCTAAGTCCGCTCGTATAAAATTCATTGCACTCGAATTCGATTGGACACTTAGTTTTGCATTTATTTATTCAGGCCAAATGACCGCAATGGCATTCCTGTGTAGGTGAAATGAAATAAATAAATAATGCTGAGAGTATTAGAGGTGTCCGTTTACCTTTGTGGAATGGGGAAGTATTCAAACCACTTTTGATTTAAGCACACCACTTGGGAATGTTTTTTTTTTTTTTTTCGCTCTTTTATTTAAGACGGTGGTGGTGGTATTTTGAAGTACGAGTAGAGTGTTTTAGAGGAGGAAAGGATGTCATCCTTTTTTCAGATCAATGTTCTGGTATCGAGATGTAATGTAGTGCTAGCTAAGTATATTTTTTTTTTTTACATAAGAGTAGTAGTCAGCAAACCATAACTGAGTAGAACTTAACCCAATTAGAGCTAAGAAAATACAGAAATTCAGGACATACCATACCGACAACGTGGCAAACACAAAACAAAAGTTAGTACAGAATAGGAATAGTAAATTCGCTGCACAATAATAGAGGCGTGAATAAACAAACTCCTTCATTTCCATATTAAATTGATTAATGGTAAAATGTATCTGGGGAAACACCTCTTCACTAGCGAACAAGTGCACTCACGAATTTGTTGTTTTATTTATTTCACAAAATTACTTAGGTTGAGGCGTTTAGTACAATGACTTGAGCATTATACCAGCAGCGCCCTACTTCCAGTTAAGACAGATAAATGCAACATACTCGTATAGGAATGTGCACCTTGGAATACGGCCAAAAGATGTATTTCGTAATTTGTTTGGTTTTAGTCTGCACTGCAAGAATTATGGATACAAGAAAATCAGATGGGGAGATTATGCACAGGTTATTATGTCAGGAATTTGCTACGTACTTCTAATAAAATCAAGTATATTTAAATAGGCTAAGAGGAATTTAATTCTAAGTTTAGCTTCTCGCTCCCATTCGTGCTGTGGGCTACATGAATGGAAAGGAATGTCCGCCGTTCCCGTAGGTCAATTTTTCGATCGAGAGAAACTTTTCTTAACGATTTTACTCTCGCGCACTTACCCATTGATATTCTTGTGAAATAAGCAATATGTATTGGTATATTGTTAAAAAAAATGGATTAACTGCCCGAACACAATGCGAAGCTGCAGCTGAAGTACGAAAAGTAGCTGCAGCACAAGTTAAGTCAACTTCAACTTCCGAACGAGATGCACTACTTTTTGACAGTTAAAAACAAAAGAACAAAAAGAAAAAAAAAAAACCAAAATGGCAGAGCCATCTAAGGAGAAATTCATACACGCGATTTCTTCTTCCTCAGTCATAATTATAAAATAAATCCACAACAAAAAACATTTACATGAAACACAGAGCGATTATCTTTCCGTTTTGACAGCTTGAGCAATAGAGCAGCGCTTCACCATTGTGTACGTTCATTGCTACTTCAGCGAGCGATTTATTTGACAGTTTGTATTACAGCGACTTCATCTGCTGCAGCGCTTCTCCATTGTGATTGGGCAGTAATAATACAAAGTATCTCAGGCTAAGAGGTCAACCAGACGGGAATCGTTTCCTTAGGTCAAGACAAGGAAACCGTTTGTGCAAAGCCACTACGGCCATTCGAAGGACAAAAAATCGGATTTAAAGCTGTCCTCACTTTTCATGCTATAATTGTTTAACTACGAGTATGACAGCTAAAAAGAGGTTGAAAAGAGATATTCTGCACTTGATCTCTGCGCTTGGTCATTATTTAAATTGATATAAACTTTGTCTTAATTCAAAATAGGGAACTTTATTTCATTAAGTTAAGGTTTGCGCGGGATAAGATCTCAATTTCGCGCCGAAAATATTCGACATTTTTCTAAGGTGGTATTGACCGACGTTGACATCTTATGTTAAACTGCATTTGTATGTGCATTTAATCGATGCTAGCGATACAGGGTGCATCATAAATGTATGTATTTATTTAATTAAATGTCTTTAACTGCCTCAAAATTGTAACAGTCAAACATTGACTTTTATTTCGAGTCACAGGTATTAATTGTCCTCTTTTGATGATAGCATACGAGTATGTATTTGGTTTGCCTCGACAACCACTAAGCCCAACCCAACTACATCAGTGTAATGAGTTACAACGCTCACACCGACGAGGTCTTTTATGGTGTCATGGACGATGCCGAAGTATCATAAGGCAAATCCTCTACTTGGGGACTTCAACGTCAAAATCTGTACAAAATGTGCCTTAGGCGGATTGGCCGAACAGCACAGCCTCCACGACATGATAACTGACTTACTCATCGACTTTGCAACAACACGTAATAATCTAATAAGTAATTAGGTTTTCTATCTCCAAATGGTCGGACCAAGAACCAATTCGACTGTATGTGCTAATCGATTCTAGACAGACATCAATATGCTGGATGTGCAGGCTTTAAGAGGAGCCAACGTGGACTCGGACCATTTTTCAGTTGCAACTTAATTCAAAGATAGACTATATAAAGGGAAGATGCTACCAGCGGTCCAGAAGATGGAGAGTGAACACATCTTAGAAGAATAACTGAAGATTCACACTTACAAAGGCTATGGCCAAGACAGGAGCCCCTATAACTAAGACAGGAAGGAGAATCAAAACAAGGGTACCGAGAGAGGAGAAAATACAATTTTGAAAACGCACTGGGTGCAGCACGGGCTAGTTACTTAAATGCCAACTTTTAACAAAAAATTTTCAAGACATAGCCTTTTCATTTTGATTATTTCCAAAACCGGTCATTAGAAATAAAATATCTACAATATGGACAGACAGACAGAGACAGAATTGAGAGGACCCACATTTCGAGATTCAAAAGTGGATGATCAAAATTTCGAGATCGACAATTTTCACGAATCCAATACTTGCCTTTTGTAAGAGTCTGTAACAAACCAATGTATTGTTTTAATCTCTAGCTTTCATTTGACACCGCGCATGATGGGATGGAAAAATATATTCTTTCCTTAGCCCCCAAAGCCGTACCCAAAAAAAATAAATGTTCTTACAACTACATAGTATATTTGCAAAATTTCAGCTATCCAGGTCAAACGGTTTAAAAGTTACTAGCGTATGACAGACGCACGGACATAATTTTGATACGGAATACTAAAAAAGCAATTTTCGATCAAAAATTCAGAAATGTCACGATGAAATCTAAGAGTACCAAAGTGAATTTTTCTAGCGTTTTTGGAACCTAATTTCCAAATATTACTTTCTCACCATCATATTTTGAAGTTTTTGAATAAAAACAAATTTCATCAAAAACTGTTTGGTGGTTTTTGAGTAAGATGTATGAGAAGGCCTTGCGCGACTTAAGGCAAGCAGACATGAAACAAAATATATTAATTTTGACCCGAAACGGCAAGATCAAATGAAAATTTTGAAATCGGTACGAGGTAGATGCAGTATTTTTTTAAAAATTTTGGAAAATTGTGCCTTTAGTCTGAAGTAAATGGAAATAGTTCTTCACAATATCGAATATCTCACAATTCCGGGTTTTTAATGCTCAACAATGTGAACAATGTGAACAATGATGAACTTTTCAAAATTTTTGAAAATTGTTGAAATCTTCGAAAATGTCAGACTTTTTTGTTTCCATCACAGAGCATACAGAATACTACGTTCTCTCAATGTATACTCTCAGTATTTACACAAATGTTTTTTGTTGCGCGACTAAGGATCATCTACCGATTTTAAATCTCATAGACTACTTTAAATAAACAATAATGTTATTAATCTAAAATCAACGAATAAAAGCGATTCTTAAATTCAACTCGAGATAAGCTAAAATCAATTTCGCTGCAAAGATCATTAAATGTGCAAATTTTATTACCCGCAGAGATCTCTGAGGAACATATATATTGTAACATAATGTAGCATAATAACTACGCCCCAAAAAGATGCAACAAATTCCGAAGTGTCTTTTCATTCGCGGTTCGTGTCCACGGTAAGAGACGGATTATGTCTAAGACGTCGTCGCGGAATTAAGAGAGAATTATAACCACAAGAGACCATTGGCTGCAGCTGTCATCTTGGAATTATCACATCAGAATTTTCTTGTTCCAGTGGTCGAAGAATTTGCTAGAAGTTTCTGGCTATCAGAAATGCGACTATATAAGGACAGATGGCGATCGAGGCAGGGCAGTTGGGTTTCAAACCGCACGAAGAGATTGGAAAAGTGATAATAGGCGAAGTTGTAATTTTGTGATAAATTGAAAGTTGAGAATTAACAAGAAGAAGTAATTAGTTTGGATTTGTGAATTAAGTAATTGAAATGAGATAAAGTGATTTGAGAAGAAAGAGACCTTGTAAGGAAAGAATTTGCGAAGAACAGTATAGTGTGAACTTGAGTTGTTCTATAGACTAGAAAATAAAGAAATAATCTCACAGAATAGCGTTATATCTACTCGCATATAGTAGCTCGCATATTACAATATTTATAAAAAAAAAATAATTCCGGTGAATTAACATAATAATTAATTAAATCGCGGATAAAAATGACAGCAGTTGCCTTACCAATAAATTTGCATCTTTCGTCATAATTAGGAAGTTCAAATGAATAGCAACGAGCCCAGATGACTACCTTGTGGGACGCCAGAAGTTACTTTTATTACCCGAGATTTAAAACTATCAATTTTTACTAATTGCCTTCTATCGCTTAAATAAATGGAAAACCACCTTAGCATTGAAGAGTGAAAACCCAATTATTTAAGCTTAGCTAAAAGTAAAGTGTGATGTACTCTAGCAAAAGCTTTTGTAAAATCTGTGTAGAGTACATCAAACTTTCAAAACTATCAAATATATAATTAGTTAATAACGTTAAATTAGTAGTACATGACCTACCTCGAACAAAGCCATGTTGATTATTGGAAATAAATTCTTTAGCCGCGTAAAAAAGTTTATTCTTAAAAATGCTTTCAAACAATTTTGGAATTGCAGAAAGCCCGAAGTTAATGAGGATTGTTTCTGAGGTCGAAAATGTAAATGTCTCGAATCATCAATGAAGTAAATACGTATAAGAAATGGATTGGAAATCCTTTCTGATTACAGACATTCTAATTGATAGCCAATCCCTCAATCGACTTGACACGGGAGTTGGACAGAACCCCGAAAAACATAATTCCGAAAACCCAAAATTCCGAAAATCCACAATCCCGAAAACCCACAACCCCGAAAGGCCAAATTCCCGAAAATGAAAGTAAACACCTCGCACCCACTCCAAATCCTACAGTGACCCCAAGCAAGGGGGGTTGCAGGCGGGCAGCATGCCCCCCATACATATTCTACTGTTTATGCATTATGGATATAATATATATATATTTGAAAATTTGACAAATTTTTAATTTTATATAATTTTTTGGGATTTTTTTTCGGGATTTTGGCCTTTCAGGATTTTGGTTTTTCAGGGTTTAGAATTTCCGGGATTTCAGTTTTCGGGATTTTGACCCCAACCTACTTGACACACTACAAGAATCAGGACTTCAAACAAATCTGTAAACTGTAAGTATCATAAGTTGATGAAAAAACTAGTTGATAAATTCTACCAGTTTGTATGAACGTTTTAAATTTTGAGCCTTAAACGACAAAGCTAAGAACAAAAGTTGAACATTTACATGCATATAACAATCTACAAATCCTTTGAGGCGTAAACAGAAAATAAGTACTCGATATTGAATTATATGACACAACGTGTTACCGTAATCGAATTACGCAGGGATGGATAATGCGGGGACTAAAATGACTTAAATCGTAAAAGAAGGGGCGTAAAAGTTATGTAAATTCTTTGATTTACGATGTCACTGTATCTATTTTGTATTTCACCCCAATTGCGTTACATTAGCGCGGGTGAGTGCTTTGTTATAAGGACGAAAATAAGATCGTGTTGTACTGGGGGGGAAATCCAATTGAATTTCCTTTTCGTATATCCGTGAAATGCAACATTTGTCTTAGAATACAATATGCAACAGATGTTCTTAATGTGAATTCACAATAACTACAATTTTTTTTTTAGAGAATGCAGAAAATGCTTATACATACAGTAAAAAGAATAATCTCTTAAAGGAGGCGACAACTATTATTTTTACACAAGAGACACATTTTTGAGGGTTTAAATTTTCATAAATTGAAAAATCACACGATAACTAATCTCTCAGTCATAAATGTCAAAAACTTACAAATATACTTTTAATGGCGATGTTTAATATTTATTCTTTTTTTTTATACAAAAATATGTAGTGCGATAAATTTTGAGGTTTTGTAAGACAAACATTTATATATCATATTGTTATTTCAATCTATGGCCCTCTTTTCGGAAATCATCTTAAACTGAAGGCAAAAAGTCATAAAAAAAAAAAGAAGAAAAACAAAGAAACGTGCCACATGGCAATGACACCCTAAAACATCATCATCTCTTGGATGTGTGTCTAAATTTCCGGCAAAAGTAGCGCCAGTGAGGTGTATTTCCCTGCATTCTATTTGACTCCCCACAAAAAAGAAAAAAAAATCTGTTAATTATTAGGTACGTGTGAGAGGTAGATTAAGGAACAATCTGCAGTCTGCCATACTGCCAGCTGGTATTTAAGTAAAACGAAAGTATAAGTACTTAAGGAAGGGCATGTTTCTGGTCCTAATGACAGATGAAGATGCTTAAGAGAGCTGTAAATGACACTAAAATTGTGTAACATCTACTCTAACAGAGTAATAATAAATTCCAAGTAATGTTTTTTCTGTAAGTTAACACATGTTTTTCGCTTTATCATCTTAATGCCAACATAAATCAATAAAGACATGCCAGTACAGTCAAATTTAAATTCTTGAATTACATGGAGATGAACTATGAATTTATACAAATTTTTATCTGCCAGCGAGTGATGAAAAATCGTTTCACTCTTTTATGCAAATCATCGATTTCAAAATCGAAAACAATTAATTTCATTTAAAAAATATAACCATGATACAATTAGACAATGTAGGTCGAACGCTTATACCAGCTGATTGATTGACTCGACTTACGCTGTCTCCGCAATCCATTAGCGGACATTTGAGCTAATCGATGACAGGAAAAATTATTACATTTGTCTATATCTGTATTTGATTCGCCCCAAGCGAGTCATTAGCGATAGTTTCGATTTTGTGTCATTTATTTTTTAAACTGTGGTGTTACTAAATTGTTTAGTTGATTAAAATGACGCAATACAGGCGGGTGTTTATTTTATATTTACAACTAAAATTTATCTATTGGAGATTAAAAGTAATTATACGTACAGTGAGTCACAGTAAAAAAAATCATACGCCTGCAATGTTTGATTTTAATTATAAATAAAAAAACGGTTGAAACTTTTTTCAATGATAAACTTGTAAACAAACAATTCCAGTAATTTATGCTCACAATGATCGATTTTTGCTGGTGATGTTATTTTCCAAAATATGCCATCAATTTTCATATAAATTCGGTGACTTCGGCGGTATTTTGATGACTCTTAGGTAGTTTTCCAACAGCCGTTGTCTAAGTCATTATCCTGGTAGAAGTGGTATAACGTCCTCGAAGTCCAATTTTCTGGTGATTCATTTCATATTACTTCTAGAACGGTTCGGATACTTCCACTGCTAATCCATAATTCTTTCTATAAAGTGCATTTTTTGTAAAACTAATGCAAAAATGCACTGTTCGCAATTGGTCGTGGATTTCAATTTGTTCTGTTTAAACTCTTCGGCAAGGTTTTTTCACCTGTTAGCACATCAAGTATGGAATTCGATCTCGTTCATATGACCACCGCGAGCACGTTTGCATCGATCGATTCTTTGGAGCGAATTTTCTACCACTCTTCCACACATATCAGCCGGAACGTTGACTATTTCGCGTTCGATATTTTTCCTGAGCTAACGTTGTTGGCATAAACCAACGACTTAACCTAATCCCATAAAAATAAATCCATCGACTTTAAATCGCATGAGCGAGTTGGACTTAAATACCATTGGACTGGACCATTTCTCGAGATTACACCATTACTGAATTTACCCTTCAATAGATCAATTGTTTGACCAGCTGTGCGGCATGTGGCACTATCTTGTTGGAACCACAAATCACTGATGCCAAGTCCATCCAATTCTGGCCAAAAATAGTTTCTAACATGACACAATAGCGAGCTCCATTGACCGTAACATGGCGATCATCACCGACGAAAAAATACTGCCATCAAACCTCTGGTATGAAATACACACCACACGGTCACTTTTTGTGGATGCAATGGAGTCGCCTGAAGCACATGTGGGTTTGTTGCGTCCAATAACGCATATTTGCTTTTGCCATTAAGCCAAAAATGAACTTCATCGCTGAAAATGATTTTTCGATGAAATTCAGGGATTTCTTCAAACTTTTGCAGAGCCCAATCGGAGAAGTTTCGGCGGATTAAATGATCAAGTGGCTTCACTTCTTGAGTTAGTTTAATTTTGTAAGGGTGTAGGCCAATATCTTTACGCTAAATTCGCCACAATGTGAACTGAGAGATTCCCAATTCCTGTAAACGGCGTGGAATCGACTGATTTGGCTCATTTTGAACTGAAGCTGCGATATTTTCGGTACTTCGACAGGTGCGTTGTCTCACTGGCACAAGAACATTCAATAGTGAATATGTTGACACGAATTTATCCACTATAACACTCACAGCCTGTCTGGTGGGACGATTATTACGACCGAAAATTGGAGTAAGCGCTCTTAAAATTGCGACCACCGACTCAACATTTCGGTAGTAATTTTTAATAATTTCCAAACGTCGCTGGTTCGTGAACTCCACCATGATAAAAACGTAAACCTAGACTGACGTTTTGACATTGAAAGATCATAAAAAAATGAAAAGTACATTTGTATTAAAATACAAAACTGTTATGTCCCTATTGAAAAACCCTTTATATTCCTTCTTCATTGTGGAAATTACGATTTTGTGCTCTTTGGCGCTGATTTTCTATGTTGAAGCTAACACACGTCAGTGACTGAGCTAAATAATAAAAACAAAATTGCGAAAATAAGCGACTCTTATTTGGGATGTATAATTTTGATTTGCGGGGCAATTTCCTTAACCACATCAAACACTTGGGTCTTGTTTTAAAAATGGCTTAATGTAAACAGTTAATTTATTTTTTATAAACAAATTGTAAGAAATTTGCATTTTTATATGATTTAGTCTGAAAGATACATTTTTTGGGTGTATGATTTTCGCTGTGACCTACTGTATATAACTACTATCGTGGATAGGATTGGAAAGATTGAAAGCTTACTACCCAGATTTTTTATGTAAACTCAAAATTATGATTCTTGTTTATCCGAAATTTGAATTTATGAGCTACACACCGATGATGCACCTGTTCGATGCGAGAAGGGGCCACTGTTGGCAGTAGATGGGTTTAAACAGAAAAATTCGTCAAGTTCGAGTCGTGTTTTGCGTCATTATAGTTTTTTACCACTATTTTAACCGTATGCTGATTGTATTTCGTTAATCGGAGGCTATGATCGTTGATGAAATGTGATTTGTATGATATCCTAATTAGTAGTAAAGTTTCGAAGACTAAGCGGCCAGCTAAGCGGCGGACACATTTCGATTTATAAGTCCATTGCGATACTACATGGATCTTGGGAGAACAATTTTCCTTACCTACTCGTTGAACCAATTGGAACTTCTGATGAGGCGGTAGGAGGTTTCTAATATCTGCATTTATCAGATCGCTAAGGTCACTGAAGCAGGAGCCTTCTAAGTGAAGTTTCCTTCTTTGGGGGAGAGCTGCGCAGCACAAAGAAGGTGAAGAATAGTTTCCTCCTTTCTATAGCTTCTACAGAAATCGTTTGAATATAGTATATGCCAACCCTTGTTGTATGCTTGTGATGGCACCAATTACAGCGCTGATATGCAATGTATTGAGAGAAATAAAATTCTTAGAGCGTCTCAGATTCAGCTTAGGGCAAATCTGTTTTGTCTCTAGACATGTTGTACCATTTGTCCGCCTAAGATTTATTCTCTCATAGCACCCAGCTTTAATTTAAGTTTATATGTAGCGATCGGTATACCCAAGGTATAATATCTTTATCTGGTGGAATTGATTTCGTTGTTCTTCCTATCCCCTGGCATCCAATGAAGGTGAATTTGTAACTGCTCCACCATCTCTATAAAAGACAATCGGCAAACTAGAACTGTTGTTGAGTTTAGAGAAAACGATTTCAAGGACTTGATTGCTCCACGTTTTTCTTCAGCCAGGATACGACTTATTTTATTGTTATTATTTTCGCCTGGAACACGCTACAATGATTTGGGAGACGGAAGGAAAGACTTATATTAAGCCTATCAGAGAAGACGCCTCCACCTCGTCGGTGTAGAAATGTATCAATTGTCGTCTAGAAATACATCTTTCTCCCAGAATGACCTGCAAGAGATGATTTTTGTCAAAATTTAACCTGGGTATGGTGCAGTCGATGTTTCCAGGAAAGATTTTGAAGTTATTCGAAATGGAGGATTGGCCAAATGTTTTATGAGAGCACTGGGAAGTTGTTTTAAGGCGAATAGCTGCACACGTTGCCATTTGCCTACCAAAGATGTTGAGGGGTGTTAAATGAAACAGAGTGTCCAGTGCTTCAGAGGGTGTCGTGCAGAGTGTTCCGCTTATGCACAAACAAGCTGTTCGTTGGACTTTGCTTAGTTTTTTTTTTTATGGTTTATGATTTTATCAAAGGCACACCAGATAATCACGCCGTATGTGATGATCGCTCTATTTATTTATTTTATTTATTTTCATCAATGGATTAAATCTGTTGATTACAAAAAGAAAAATTCTTACTTAAGATGGCTATAGCTTGCTCAACTTAAGAACTAAATAAATTTTGTACAATGTTTTTAAAGCTATCCCTTCTCATTGGTCGACTTCACTACAAATAGAATTATACAACGATAAAGAACTAGCTAATGGATTATTAAGACCATAATTAGTTCTATGAGTGGGAACATAGAAAATATCATTTCTATTTCTAAGATTTCTTTCGGGAACGTAAAAAGAAACTAGCGCGAGTAGCTCCTCAGATTTGATATTATTATTTAAAATATCTTTTATAAAAATAACGCATTGGGCTTGTCTGCGACTTTCTAGAGTTTTTAAATCTATTAGCGCACATCTTGAAAAATAATCAGGCATTTCGTCAGACCATCTCAGATGTCTTAATGCGAAACCCGTGAATCTTTTTTGTATTTTTTCAATTCTGATAATAACATTTTCATAAAATGGAAACCAAATGACACAGCAATATTCTAGGATAGGCAGTATCAAGGACAGAAAGATTTTCTTTAATGTATACACGTCCTTAAAAACCCCTGAAGTTCGTTTAAGGAAACCCAACAAAGAATTTGCTTTCGATATAATAAAATCGATATGCGCCGAAAAAGTTAGTTTGATGTCAAATATAACCCCTAAATCCTTAACCACACTTACTTTAGAAAGTGCTAGATTTCCAAACTTTTAAACAAAAGCCACGGGCGACAACGTTCTGTAGGCACTGAAGATTTTACATTTCGAAACGTTTAGTTCGAGATGGTTGTATTCACACCAATTTAAAAATAAATCAATATCGTTTTGAAATTTGAGACCGTCGCTGTATGAAGATATTGAGCTAAATAATTTAACATCGTCCGCGAACATCAGACAATCCGAAAATTTTAAAACGTCAGGAATATCATTCACGAACAATATGAACAAAAGTGGTCCCAAGTGACTACCTTGTGGGAGGCCTGACTCCACCTCAATGAAAAAAGATTGAAAACCATCAATCTGAACAATTTGTTTTCGGTTAGATAAGTAAGACCAACCATTCCAAAAAATTTAAATTAAGTCCTAACTTATGAAGTTTTTGTAATAAGAGGCCATGGTGTACTCTGTCAAAGGCCTTAACAAAATCTGCGTAAAGGACATCGACTTGCATTGAGAGGCACAAATTTGTGGCAGTTGAACGGCCGCTAACAAATCCATGTTGTTTTGGGGTTATGGATTCTTTGACTGAGAAATATAGTCTCTGAGTTACTAATTTTTCAAATAGCTTTGGTACTGCAGAGAGTTCCGATATTGGACTCTAATTTTTAACTAGGTGCTTTAGACCACTTTTATAAATTGGATTCACAAAGGATATTTTCCAATCATCGATAAAATCATCAGTTAATAAAGATTTATTGAAAATGATTTCTAATGCGCTACAAAGTGACGAGGTACACTTCGAAAATAAGAGCGGGGGAATTTGATCCACTCCAGCCTTTTTAGTTGAGGCGAGTTCAATTAGACCCTCATAAACATCTTGGTCCGAAAAGCAATTTAAATTAAAATCTATATTGGGGACTATGTTTGAATACCAATCATTTATATTAGAAATAACATCTCAATTATAATTCGATTCAAAGTGCTTTGCAAAGAGATTGCAGGACGATTTGATGTCATTCGATTTTTCACCGTCGAGTTCCATTGCGATTGGAAAAAAATAACTTTGTCGTTTAGAATTTAAGAACACCCAAAAAGATTTGCTGTTCTTTTTAATATTTCTTTCGGCAAGACTTATGTACTGATGATAAAGAAATTTGTTTAAAAAATCAAATTCTCTCTGGAGTTGAAGAAAACGAGTTCGATCCTCTGATTTGCCTGATTTTTTTTTCGATTTTTTCAATGCCTTATTTTTAACGTTTTCTAAATTTTTTAATCTTTTATTAAACCATGGGAGCTTAAAAGAAGATCGTTTGTTAAAAACGGGGACAAACTGATCAACGCCGTTTAAATTAATTTTTTAAAAGTGGTGTACATGTCACTAAGAGGTTTATTGCAAAATCTACGTTCCCAGTCAATTGAAATAAAGAAATTGTTTAAAGCTATGAAGTAAGCAAAGTTAAAACAATTTTCAGTTAGGCATTCAGAACTAAATTCATAAAATTCAAAAATTACATAAACTGCTTTATGATGTAGTTGATTATTGACTAAAGGAAAATCAGATTCATATAAATAGTATTTCATATCATTATTACAAAATATAAGATCTAATGTTCGACCTAAACATTTTTTAGAATAATTTATTTGAAATAAACTTAACGAGGCTAGAGAGTCGACAACTTCAGTCTCTATGTCCGTCGTGACATTAAATGGGACAAGAATTTGTTCTTCATTCAAGAAACACCAGTCTACGTCACCAATGTTGAAGTCATCTAACACACATGGAAACTGATCAATTGTCAAATCTTTCACCACTTCTATTATATTAGATATAAGTTGAGCATATAAATGAAAACTACTATGCGGCCTAATATAACTCACAATAAAATAAATTTAATTTTTACTAGAGCTGACGTGCACACAGAGTTGATCAAAAAATGAAGAATATGTTGGTAAATCGCACTGCTGACTGGTAAAATTAGAGCGTACTAATGACCGAGATGTAGATCCAGTGAGTTATTCTGGGTTGTAAACCCAATTTTTTCCCAATAGTTTTTTGGAAGAGAAAAGTGCTACCGTGGAGACCAAGATACTTGAATTTTCCATTTCCTGGAGTTCAGTTTAGTGGGGACTCACACCGAATTGGCCATCTAGATAGCTTATTTAAAGCCTTTTGTGGGAGTTATTTTAATGTAATAAAGTGCATCCCAGAGACTACTTTAACAACGATACCTGCATAAGTGATCACCTCCGCATCGCTCAGCTTTCAGAAATATCACAAATTAGTTAACCACCAAATTCCAAAGAAGGGTGGATATGACGCCGTGAAGTGAACTTGTGATTTGTTATCGCTGATATACTGACTTTCTTAAAAGCGCCTTTTATGAATAGGCATGATACCATCGTGAAATTCTTATCTATACTCTTTCCAATGATTTACCTTTACAGTATGCATTTCGAGCCGCAGTAGTTGTGTGTAGATATTGCCACGTAAGTGGATATCAATCAGTCGTATTAGTTAGTTTTTGGATAAAATGATGACGACTACATGAGAACATTTGCTAGCTTTGGATATGAAAACCACATAAAGGCGTAGAAAATAATATTTTTTCTTTTGCATTATGCCCGCAACAGCCCATCCGAAGAAATATTTTTAATAATTTGTTTTTGATACGAGTAGATCCATCAGTTAATTTACAAAAATTTGAATTTTAGAAGTCCGAAATTACAGGTCTCCAAAAAAAAATGAAAAACACTAGGATCTCTTTCAGCCATGATTGTTGCTGGCTTTAAATTTTATCCGTAAAAGATGATGAGTTCATAAGACCATTGATTACAGAAAGCTAAATAGCATCCACAACCAATATTTTTTGCCACTATTCCGGTGTCATGAAATAACACGCCGAGCGAAATAAGGCCGAATTTCAAAATTTGACTTTGTTTTGCGAAATAAACCCGAAATCCCGAAAATCCAAAATCCCGGGGAATTTGGTTGGATACAATTGTAAATGCTTCTTGTCTGGCAGGCGCCTGTATCTGAGCAGTACTTGGGTGGCCCGCTTCGCGGGATAAATGAATTTCATACTATGGGACATCCAGGCGCGAACGCTAGGAGGGTTTTGGGGGGTTGTTGCTGCAGGAAAACTAATTACGATGAATATTGTGCAACGAATCAACAAATCTGGATAGTTTTCTGTTATTACTGACGAAAGTACGGGTGTTAGTGGCATTGAACAGTTTTCAATATGCGTTCGTTATGTTGATACAATTGACAACGGATGTACGATTCGGGAAGGCTTTTTGTGTTTTGTTCCTGTTGATGACATTACTGGAAAAGGGCATGCAAATACGCTGCTGACCACGATGAAGGATATTGGCATAAATTTTTTTAAATAAATAATTCACACTATCTAAGTAAATAAAACTGTCAGTTAGGCCGATTGGTAATAAATTACATTACATGTTTAGGGTATGATGGGGCCCGGTCAATGAGCGGAAAATTCAACGGCTGTCCTGCCAAAGTTAGACCATTGTATCCAGAAGCTATTTACGTCCACTGTGCTAATCATAATTTGAATTTGGCCATTACACACCCTTGTAACATATCGTCCATACGAAATTGCATAGGAACCATTAAAGAGGTTGTTAATTTATTCCGATTAGCTAATAAAGCAGCTCTAGTTTTAAAAGACAAAATTCAGGCATCTTGCCTAAAAGCAAAACAAACGCGTCTTTTAAAATTTTGCGAAACGCGTTGGATTAAACATTTGAATTCATTCAATTTGTTCTATGATGTCTATGAATATGTCTGTTGCTCATTAGAATATCTGGATGGACAAAATTTGAAAACCGAAGGAGTCAAACTTCATGTCCTACTTGCTGCTATACCAGTGATTAAGCCAATTTTCAGCCTAATGAAAAATGTAAGTGAATTTTTACAAAAAAAAAAAGAATATGCGAACCATTTACATGAGGAAGTAAATGAAATGCGTCAAAATTCCGAAGTTAAATTCAGTCACATATTTGCTGGAGCTAAAGAAATGGCAGACAAAATGGATATTCAGTTAGTAGTCCCGCGGCAAGTTGTAAAACAAAAGAACCGTGACAACTATGAAGGAGGTCTTGAAGAATATTTCCATCGGTAAATCTTTGTTCCTTTTTTGGATCATCTATCGGTGCAACTAACGACAAGATTTCTTGACCATCGAGAACTCCTTTCTACCGGAAAAGTGTTCTAAGCTGGAAACAGAAGAAATACATAGCACTATCAACGTATTTGCAAAAGAATGGCCAAATGACATCAAAATATATGCTGATGATTTTATAGGCGAAATGAGGATGTGGCGCAGGTAAAAATTTCTTTCTTTCATTTTCTTGATATTTGTTTGAATGTGGAGAGTGGAGAGTGATCGTCACTATCACGAGGAAGCTGCAAACGTTTGTCAATAGGTGTCTACGCTACATCTTAAGGATATTCTGGCCAAACCGTATCTCTAACGAACAGCTTTATCAGAGAACGGGCCATGAACATATAGGCACAACCATACGACGACGAAAGTGGTAGTGGATCACACTCTCCGAAAGGGTGACAAGTCCATAGCTAACCAAGCGATGCAATGGAACCCGTTTACCCAGGATGGGAGGATACGCGGCGGTCCTAGGAGTACGTGGCGCAGAACACTTGAGAAGGAAGCACGACAACTGGGAAAGAGTTGGGGAGAGCTGAGGCACATTTCCAGAAATCGCACACGATGGCGCGTAGGCGTTGTAGAGGCCCTAGGACCCACAAGGGAATACGCTTAAATATTCCAATTGATAAACGGCCAAACAAATTTTATAGACGCTCTCAATTGCTGCGATTCAATGTTGTACCAAACAATACATCGCTTTATGCAGATCGGTGCAACACTTCCCATATCTGTGGCGTCAAGTGAACGGTCTTTTTCTTGTCTTCGCAGATTGAAAACTTATCTGCGTAGCAAGACTGGTGAGGAGCGGTTAAATGGCTTGATGTTGCTTAACATACATAGAGATATTGACGTGAAATACGAAGAAGTTTTAGATATGATGGCCAAAGTACCAAGACGTATGGATATTATTTTGTAAAATATTCCAACTATGAATTATCATATATTTATTATAGTATATAATAATAAAATAGGACATTATTTATGAAACATTTTTCAAACACCCCCATTATGTACCTGAGCAATTTAGCTTTTGTAGTTCCGGAAGGGGGTAAATGAGAAACTTTTCATGACGTGGAGCAAAATACTCATACACACCTGCCAAACGTGCGGAGTTATCCGTTCAGGGATGAGACAATCTGAGCATTTTAGCTTTTGTAAATTGAAGTGATTTATGCGTTGTGCTGACAAAAAATGTGTCCTAGTTGCAAGATCATTTTCATGGCTTTTCAGTGAACGAACGCTGGTCAAAACTGTAAGGTCAAAGCAAGGAAACATAAAAGTATTTCCATTCATTACCTCTAAACGACAGTAGACATTATAATAATCTTCGTTTCACTGGTAACGGGTGAACATTTACTAAATTACACATTCAAAAAGCAATTTTAAGTCTTTACAGGAAACGAAAATCGTATTTTATAATCGATTTTGGAGAACATTTTCTTCTACCACCAGCAAAACATGAAACATTTCTTTAGCAATTTACCAACTAACTATTAATTTCTCTGAGATCATTACATTTTCTCACCACAATCTATTTTAGTGTGCGTGCTTTAAATTTTCCAAAGCACATTCTACACGCAATCTGAGCAGTGAACACTGACCGCTACCTCCAACTTTGACCACTTTTGCAGTCCTAAAATCTAGGAATCGTTCAAGCGCGAGTCTGTGCAGTGTTAATAAGAAAAGTAAAAGTAATCGTTTCCCCTTTGCCACTTTCAAAGTTTCTTTTTGTTGTTGACTATGTTCAACTGACGGTGGTGGTGCTTTTAATGGATCACATACTCAAAAGTACGTACATACAAAATATTTTTTCGTTTTGCCGCGTGTTAATTATTGCATGAGAAGGACCCGTGCATCACGCAGACCTTGTGACGGCTAAATATACGTAAAATGGGAGAAATGAAATTTTCAGATAAGGTGCGTATGAACAATTTATTAATAGCCCACTGCAACGATAAATTATAGCAGCTGAGAATTGTTTTAATTTTGTTGAGGCACTTCTATAATGAAAATTATAATTTTTTTTTTTTTTTTTCGTTTTAAGTTGACCGTAGGGTTGAGTCAGGCACAATTTGTGAAAATAAGGAAAGTAAACCAGTTTCCTTTGGGATATTATGGAAAAGGTAGAAAACAATATTCGACATAATACTGGGTGGGGCTAAGTTAGCCCTAAGGAATATTTTATTATTCCAGGTTGTGACAAGCGGCCAACCTAAAGGAGTGGTTTAAGAAAGAAACAAAAGAAAATATATTTTCTTTGTGCGTGTATCTTTCGTCTGACTTCCTGCTTGGAGCAAAACAACATTTGGGGAAAATGCGTTTTTAAAAATCACCTTTAACTTAGACACTGATTTGAATGTTGTCATTAATGTTCGTGGCTAACGCGATAGTGAGTAGAAGGATTATATTTATCCACGTTTATATGTTTTATAGGAAGGGTGTTGGCCTTATGCACATTCATACACTAGGATGCAATTTTTCCTATACAGTCGAAAAGCACCTGAAAGAAACGTTTAAGCCATTTGACGGACAGGCGCTAACAAAAGACCTTGGTGGTACGATTACGACACCTGACAACTTTAAAATAAAGAGCGTGTCGTTGGTCGAATTTTGCCAGACAATACAAATTCTTAAAAATAACAAGGCCCCTGGATATGATTTAATAACCGGACAGATCCTCAAGAAATTGCCAAAGAAATCCCTGATCAAGCTTCTGCATATTATAAATGCCGCACTAAGATTATTATACGTTCCAAGGCAAAAGAAAGTCGCCGAGGTTATAATGGTTCCAAAACCGGGAAAGCCTCCAAACGACAAAAAATCATACATTCCGGCATCGCACCTGCCGATAGTATCTAAGGTATTTGAAAAGCTTTTGTTAAAGCGCCTACAACTGGTCATAGAAGAAAGACGTTTGATTCCTGACCATCAATTCGGCTTCAGAACAAGGCATTCCACAATTGATCAGGCTTACAGAAGAAAAAATTCTAGAGGAGAAAAAGGTATGTTCTAGCACTTTTCTGGACGTCTCTCAAGCCTTCGGTATGCCATGAAAGCTTGAAATTTGAGTTAAGACAGGTTCTTAGAATCCTACCTTGCGAACAGACTATTCCGTGTTAAACACGGATCGGAATACTCCCAATTTAAGGAAATCGTTGCCGGAGTACCGCAAGGAAGTGTTCTTGGTCCGGTTTTGTTCTTACTGTACATTCGAGTTATACCGCAAGAAGAAGGCACTGTCGTAGCTACGTTCGCGAAATAACAAAAACTCCATATTCGTTTTCATGATCAAAGAACGAAACCATTCGATCTAGCGCAATAAGGACCAGCCGCAATTTAATGGCGGGTTTTAGCAGGTGCTTTTGCTCGAAAGCTACTTACCCAATGCGAATATTTTTGAAACTAAAACTACTTGATAAAGTCGTAGTAAACCAGTAGAAGGGATGTGTTGGTTAGTGAGTAAAAATCTCACACTACTGTAAGCACCGGGCTCATAGTGTCTATGAAGATTTTTCACCTACCCACAAATATTCTTTCAAAAATGTAACAGTTTTGGAGATATCTAAGGAAGGTTTTAGTTTTTACGAGTATTAAAGACTTAACTTCATTTATTTGAAATTATATGAAATTTTTATCTGAAATATGAGAAAAATACTTGTGAACAACATTTTTGGTCAGTTGTTCGGTGACCTTTAATATATGTCGACTTTTCAATCTGCAATTAATAACAGTTTTCAAATATTGATCTTCCCCAATTTAAATGTTTTAACTTTTATATAAATAATCAATACCAACAATTATCATATATCCTCAAGAAATAAGACCATCTAAACTGCGCCAAATACAGAAGTATCATCAGCCTTCTCAACATCGCCCATAATATTCTATTTGCTACTTTTGTCAACAATCTGATTAGTCCGTATCAGTCTTCCAAATCGATACTCATGACCTTTTCATAGATTTTTAAGTCGCCTATGGCAGCGTTTATAGAATCGTGCTATACAGGACAATGTTTAGTTTTGGCATCCATGACAAATTCGTCCGTCTGTACAGGCTACTCCGTCAAGGTCGGTAAAAATATCACCGATGCCTTTAATGTCATATAAAGACTGTGACAAAGTGACTTCAAAATTGTACAAAATTCTCAAGCTAACATTAGGGGTATGATCTTTCAATAGTGTGTACCATTACTTGTGTATCACGACGACATTGATTGAGTGAACACAATGGGCTGTCAGTGGTGCGTGAATATTGAAACAGAAGCCCCAAAAATGAGTTTAGCGGTTAATGCGGGCAAAACAAACTATAGATCTGCTTAGACTCCGCTGTAAACTCAAACTATGACATCAGCGCAGAGATCAAGCGAAGAATCACTCTTGCCAACCGCTATTTCTTTGGGCTAAGTAGGCAATTGAGTACCGAAGCTCTCTCACGGACAACTAAGCTTTACATAATAATATTTACATAATACCCTTATCATTCCAGTCCTGCTGTACGACGCAGAAGTTGGGCATACACAAGAGGAAAGGGACCTCAACCATCTTTGTGTTGTAAACTGCAGGCTACTGGCAGAAGACGCTTGTTGACTAGAGACGCTTGTTGGTTCAGGCCCAGGTCAACCCCGGACTGAAGTCCCATCTAAAGTAAGTGAAGTAAGTACCAACAGCCGAATCAAGTGGTCCCTGGGAAATACGATTTCATACATCTCGATACTTTTTTTTTTATAATTTGCACGTGTTATACTAATTTTTGGAACACGTGCGTTTTGTGGAAAGGGGAAGAGACAGAGAGAAAGACAGAGTGGTGTAATTTGAAACTCAGGTGGTATTAAGTTTCTTAAACTCCAAGGGTGGCTGTCCAGATAACTGGGGAGTATTTTTGTTTTGTTTTCGCTATTATTGTCGTTGCTTATGATTCACAGTATTTTTTGCCGTCCTTCTGATGCCATCATCAGGATCAAGTTGCATTTTAACCATATGACCACCATACTGCCAGTGTTATGCCTTCACAGTAGAGTTGTCTTAGCTTTCGCAAGTGATCGACTTTTTAATTATAATTAATTAATAGATAATTCTTGACATCAGGATTCGAACCGTGAATCAACAGCGTGACAAGCGATGATGTTACCACTACACCACGGCCACCCTTCCATAGTAGGACTTTTTGAAGTCCGAAGAAGTACATGCATACTAAGGCGGCTAAAATATAAAATGCCACTTTTTCTTTGAAACTTATATAAATCGCATTCAAAAAATATGTAGAAGTTGACTTTCTTCTTTAGAATCCGTGAATTTGTTACAAATGGTAAGAAATCTTAGCAATAGCTTTTTTTTTTTAATTGTCTTAAAGATTGGGGAAAAAACTTACAAGTAGAGTAGCAGGATGCACAAAATTATATAGGTATGTATATGAATAAAACATTTTACATTTAAATTTTCGTGTGTTTATTGAAACTTGTTCGTGGTTAGTGGTTAATCTACCTCATCTGCTCATTGTCATTCAAAAAACGTACTCTGTAACGACTGAATGGTAATATCTTGACTCTTGGGAGTCGTTGGTCTCTGGGACCTATTTGTGGTTACTACTCAGTAACAAAACTTTTCACTTCGAATAAGGAATAAGGAAACAAGAACTAAATGGTTAAAGAAAGTTACCGTGGGCGACGAAATCGAGGACGACTAAAAAAACTAGACTTATGATTCCGCTTTAAGTATAAATTGAGGAGCGTCAGGAACAACTAAAAGAACAGCTGCCTTCAAACCATTTGTCCATGACTTCGATTGGTCTGTAGATGAAAGAAAAGGCGGTGAGAAGTGACATACATCTTCAGAAGTTTATCTGTTAGAAGAAATGACTACTATGCCAATTATCATGAATTTTATGAAAAGAAAATGAGTTTAAAACTTCAAAACGGGAAAAGTGACTCGAGAGCGAGGTTTCAAAGACAGTGTATTTCTGTTTTCACTGATGATAGTGCGCAAAATAATGTAGGTGTATGGTCTGAAATATTTTCAGATGATATCGTTCATATATGGTCCACAAAACTTCCAAACCATGGAAGTGTGTTCCATTTGTAAAAGCCACGCTGTCGAAAGTATATCTGCCTCCGTGTGTTTTCAATTTTGTACGATTTTAAAAATAGTCAACTTTGCAATAACGAGTTTGTATCAAATTTTGTGTTAAAAACGGATTCAATGGTGCGAAGACCTTGGAAATGTTGGAGAAGTGTTTCGGCAACGATACTCTATCGAAAACAAACGTTTATACGTGACACAAACGCTTCAAAAGTGGTCGTGAGTCCGTCGAGGATGACGAACACAGTGGTAGGCCATCGACCCGACGAAAACATTAATAAAATCTGAAAAAATGTTGGCCGAAAACCGCAAATTGACAATCAGAGAACTGGCAGAGGATTTGAAAATTGCTTATGAATCTTTTCAAGACATTTTGGGCTTCAGACGTGTCGCTGCAAAGCTGGTGCCGAAAGATCTGAATTTCATGCAAAAAGGGGACATTCATCAAGCGCATAATTACTGGCGTCGAGACGTGGATTTATGAGTACGAAATGCAATCCAGGCATCAGGCGAGTGAATGGCGTGCAGCGAATGAGCCAAGACCGAAAAAACCACGTCGTTTTCAGTCGAAAAAAGAAGGCGATGCTCACGGTTTCCATGGATTAAAACGGTTTGTGGAGTGGATCATGAATTCTTGCCACAAGATCAGACAGTCAACAAAGTTTATTATTTCGGCGAGATGAAACGTTTGCTTGAAGCAATTTGCCAAAAAAGACCGGATTTGTGGACAGAGAACTCGTGGGTTTTGCACCACGACGCACCGTCGCACAATGCAATCCTTATTCCTGAGTTTTTGATCGAGAACAGAATTCGCCTGATTTGGCTCCCTGCGATTTCTTCTTATTCGATCGACTCAAGAAACGGCGAATAAATACATACACGTTTTAGCAGCCGAGAGGAGATAATAGAGAAATCGAAAATTTTTCGAATAAATTCCTGAAAGTTTTTGATCAAGGTAGTATAGCTGAGACGAAAGGCTATATAAAAATACAAGGTGCGGAGACTATTTGTGGACAAATTTGAAAACTAAGCAACTTATGCAAAAAGAAAAACGTTTATTAGAATATAATTTTAGCGAATAAATACATATACGTCTGTAGCCCATATATATTGTAGCATAATAATAACCACGCTCCTATGTCTATGCAGCAAATTCCGAAGTGACTTTCCATTCTGGCAGAATTTTGGTTCAAACTGTCCTTTCATTCGAGGTTCGTGTCTGGGACGAAGTCTCCACAGCTCATGTCAACGAAAGAGACGAATAATATTAGGGATAAAAGGGAATTATAACTGCAAGAATTATTTCTCTTGTTCCAGTGGTCGAAGAATTTGCTAGAAGTTTCTGGCTATCAGAAACTTCTGCTATATAAGGACAGATGGCGATCAAAAAAGACACAGTTGGTTTAGAACCGTGGCGAAGAGATTGGAAAAGTGATAATGGGCGAAGTTGTAATTTGGTGATAAATTGAAAGTTGAGAGTGAACAAGAAAAAGTAATTAGTTTGGATTTGTGAATTAAGTAATTGAAAGGAGATAAAGTGATTTGAGAGGAAAGAGACCTTGTAAGAAAAGAATTTGCGAAGAATAGTATAGTGTGAACTTGAATTGTTCTATAGAGTAGAAAATAAAGAAATAATTTCACAGAATAATTGTTTTATCTACTCGAGCCGTAGCTCGCATATTACATTGGTGTCAGAAGCTGGGATAAAACTTATTCTGTGAATAACTATTTCCGTGGTGTGAAATTGCACAAGGAAAAAAAAAAAAAAAAAAAAAAAAAAAACCATTTCTGTGTTGAGTTAATTAGTTGCGCAAAATGGGTCGCAAATTGGGAAAACTAACTATAAGTCAACTAAAGGCAGAACTCAGTAAGCGGAATCTCGACACAACTGGGGGAAAAGATGCCCTACTGATTCGTCTGGAAGAAGCAGTAACGCAGGAAGGTGAAAATCCGCATGACATAGAGTTTGACGTGGAAGAGGAACCAGCAAGTACAGTAGCCGACCCGGGTATAACAAGTCTGCTCCTGCAACTTAAGTTAGTCATGGACGAACAAAAGAAAGCAATAGAAGATCAAAGTCATAAGCTCGATGACCAAAAGAATTCTATAGAACTTAAGCTGGACGAACAAAAGAAAGCAATGGACGACCAAAAGAATTCTATAGAACTTAAGCTGGACGAACAAAAGAAAGCAATGGACGACCAGAAGAATTCTCTAGAACTTAAGCTGGATGAACAAAAGAAAGCAATGGATGAACAAAAGAAAGCTATGGTCGAACAAAAGAAAGCAATGGACGAACAAAAGAATTCTCTAGATGCTCTGGAAAGTAAACTTGATGAGCAAAACAAGAACTTGGAATCCAAATTCGAAGTGATCGAAGAGAAAATCGAGAAGGTCGAGACGCAACTCGAAAAAGTCGAAACCAGATTCGATGAAAATTTTGAGAAACATGAAACTCAGTTCGGGAAGATAGAGACTCAGTTTGAAAAAGTGGATACGCAATTCGAGATAGTAGGAAAGCAAGTCGAAAATCTTGCTAAGGAGCTCAGCAACGTGAAGAGACAGAAAGCACGGGAATATTCCACTGACGGTCTGAGAAGAAAGGAGATGCAGCCTCCTATCTTCGATGGTCAAACATCATGGCCAATTTATAAAAGGCAATTCGAAGCGGCCGCAATGACCAATAGCTGGGACGATGAAGAGAAGTCCATTGCACTCACACTTGCACTGAGGGGTCCAGCTGCGGAGCTCTTGCAGACCATCCCGGAAGATAAACAGCAGAACTACGACTCTCTGGTTCAGGCTATCGAGATGCGGTTTGGGGATGAACACATGCAGCAGGTGTACAGGGTTCAGCTGCGTAGTCGAGTCCAGAAAAGGGGGGAAACGCTCCAACAGTTGCAAGCGGATATAGAGCGACTAGCCCATCTTTCATACCCTAAAGCCGGTGAGGAGCTTATCAACGAAATGGCGGTGGAAGCTTTTATTCAGGCCATAGAGGACAGACAACTGCAAATGGCTGTAAGGATGGCTGAAAAGCGAACACTCCCCGAGGCATTGGCATTCGCTTTGTCAATGAAGGCTGCGGACCAAGCATACCAGGGAATACACCGTGTCAGGGAAATGTCCGTCGTGGAATGCTCATGCCAGAGAACAGCCGTCAAAGCTCGCGGAAGTCAAATCCGTTGCTGGAATTGCAACCAAACCGGACACCTACAACGGCAGTGCAGAAGTGCACCTAGACGAGGAAATTGTCCACATTGCGGAAGTAGGAGAAGCAGAGAGGAAGCATCCTGTCGGTCAGACTTCCCAAAACCAGCAGTCGGGAGATGCGTAAGGACCAACTTCGCGGGGCAGAAGTTGGTTACTGGAATCGAGGCCCCCAGGACCACCATTCAAGTTTCGCAAACCAAACGGGGTAACAAGAGCCTGACAGTGGAGGCACTAATCAACGAGAAGAAGTGCGTAGCCACCATCGACACAGGTGCCACTGCCTCCATTGTAAGAAGAGATATCGTCAAAAGCTCCTGGCTGCACAACACCAACAGCTACTGCCTGAAGACTGCAACAGGGGAAATGGCGAAGGTATTTGGAGAAGTTCGTCTTACGATTACTCTGGCAGGACTGACGTTCTCCCATGCGTTTCTGGTGGCAGATATATGCGACGAGTGCATCATCGGAGTAGACTTCATGAAAGCAAATGAAGTAATCTTGGACATCGGGATGCAAGTACTGAGGTATCGAAATGTGGAGATTCCGATGGTGTACGGAAATGAGAATGCCGCAACTCTCAGGACAGTCATCAGCAAAGACGAAGTTTTGCCGCCGTCTTCAGAGACAATCATTTGGACAAAGCTGGAAGGTGATCTTGGGAGCCACCGATTCTACATAGTAGAACCAGACCCAGAGAAGAATTCTCAAGACTACATCGTGGGAAAGACGTTAGTCGAACCAAAGAACACCATGGTTCCAGTGAGGGTTTTGAACGCAAGACCACACACTGTCAAACTAAGGCGAGGGGAGGTGACTGGAAAATGCACGCCGATTACCGCCGTCGCAACAATATCTGAACGTGATGCTCCAAAACCTCTCCCATCACCTTGGACAGCGGAAACGAGAGAGACGATTCTCCAGTCCAGTGAGCTGAATCAGGAGCAGCGAACTATGGCAGAGAATCTTATCAATGAGTACGCTGATGTATTTGCTTCACAGGACGGAGAATACGGCCGAACACACCTGGTACAACATCGAATAGACACTGGTGATACTAGACCAATTCGGCAGCCTGCTAGGCGCCTTCCATTGGCAAAGCAGACAGAAGTTGCAGAGATGGTGTCGGCAATGGAGAAAGAAGGTCTGATTGAAAGTTCCAAAAGTCCGTGGGCATCACCGGTTGTACTGGTTAAGAAGAAAGATGGCAGCACGCGGTTCTGCGTGGACTATCGGCAGCTCAATTACGTCACCAAGAAAGACAGCTACCCTCTGCCACGGATTGACGACACGCTAGACACACTATCAGGAGCCCGATGGTTTTCCACTCTCGACTTGAAGAGTGGCTACTGGCAGGTACAGATCCATCCAGAAGACCGGGAGAAAACCGCCTTCACCGCAGGAAATGGGCTATGGCAATTCACGGTAATGCCATTCGGGCTGTGCAATGCTCCGGCGACTTTCGAGCGATTGATGGAATGTGTCCTGCAAGGGTTAACATGGAAAACCTGTTTGGTATACTTGGATGATGTCATCGTCGTAGGAAAAACGTTTGCGCAACACCGAGACAATCTAAGGGATGTGTTTCAAAGGCTTCGAAGTGCCTACCTGAAGCTCAACCCCAAGAAGTGCGCCCTGTTTAGAGCGGAAGTCAAGTACCTGGGACACATAATTTCAGCGAAAGGAGTGAGAACCGATCCGGAGAAGGTCGAAGCGGTGAAAAACTGGCCAGTCCCCAAAGACAAACACCAACTAAGGAGCTTCCTGGGCCTAGCCACCTACTACAGACGGTTCGTGAAGGATTTTGCCGGGATCGCAAAGAACCTGCACCAGTTGATGGAAAAGGGAAAACAATTCAAATGGTCAATTGAGTGCGAGAAGAGCTTCAAGGCACTTAAACAACGGCTATGCGATGCCCCGATACTGGCTTACCCCACTCCCGGGGAAACGTTCGTTGTGGATGCAGATGCTAGTAATGTCGGGGTAGGAGCCGTACTCTCCCAGGTGCATGACGGCCAAGAGAAGGTGGTTGCGTACTTCAGCAAGGTGCTCTCTAAGCCAGAAAGGAACTACTGCGTGACAAGGCGGGAACTTCTAGCTTTGATCTTGGCTACGAAGCATTTTCACAAATACCTTTACGGGAGGAAGTTCGTTCTTCGCACAGACCATGCAGCCTTAAAATGGCTATTACAGTTCAAGAGTCCTGAGGGTCAGGTCGCAAGATGGATCGAAAGGCTGCAAATCTACGACTACGAAATACAGCATCGTAAAGGAAAACTCCACTCTAATGCGGATGCACTGTCCCGGAGACCATGCAGAACGGATTGTAAACATTGTGCGCGTCAGGAAGAACGGGAGCTGGTTTCCATCCAAAGAATGAGAGCCGAACCTATCGCCGGCTGGAGCGTAGATGAGATCCGGAACGCTCAGAAGGAAGACCCGGATATCGAGCCGATTCTGGCCTGGAAGGAGAACATGGAGAAACCGGATCATCAGGACATCTCTCACAGAAGCCCGACCTTAAAGGCATATTTTGCTCAGTGGGACTCCCTCCATGTCCAAGAAGGTGTTCTGAGAAGAAAATGGGAATCCTCCGACGGAAAGTCGTTTGTAATGCAGCTTGTCCTACCGCGGACGAGGGTCAAGGAGGTGTTACAGGAAATGCATGGCGGGGCGACCGGAGGCCACTTGGGAGTGAATAAGACGCTAGAAAAGGTACGAGAACGTTTTTATTGGTTAAAAGCGAAGGAAGATATCGAAGACTGGTGCAGAAAATGCGACGTGTGTGCAGCTAGCAAGGGTCCGAGAATCAAAACTCGAGGTAAGATGCACCAATACAACGTGGGAGCACCTTTCGAACGAATCGCCATTGACATCGCAGGGCCCTTTCCGGAAACCGACAATGGTAATCGGTATATACTCGTAGTGATGGACTACTTCAGTAAGTGGCCGGAAGCGTTTCCGATCCCTAACCAGGAAGCCAGAACCGTGGCGGAGCAGATCGTCTACAATTGGGTTAGTAGATTCGGTGTGCCCTTGGAATTGCATTCTGACCAAGGGCGGAACTTCGAGTCAAGAATCTTCCAAGAGATGTGTCAACTACTCGGAATCAAAAAGACAAGGACAACCCCGCTTCATCCACAGTCGGACGGTATGGTGGAGCGTTTCAATAGGACTTTGGACGAACATCTCTCGAAGGTCGTAGGTGACTACCAACGGGATTGGGACCGGCAGATTCCCTTGTTTTTGATGGCCTATAGAAGTGCCGTGCATAGCACTACTCGACATACGCCGTTCGAAATCTTATTTGGTGGAATAGCTCGTTTACCCAGTGAGGTGAAATTTGGATCTCCTACCAATGAGCCCAGAAATGAAGAAGAGTACGTGGCGGACCTTAGGGAAAGGCTTAGGGACATACACCAAAGGACCAGAAGCCAGATTAAGATGACGAGCGACCGCATGAAGACCAGGTATGATGCCAAGGCAACAACGTCAGGATTCCAGGAAGGAGATCTGGTGTGGCTGTATAATCCCCATCGCCAAAAGGGGAAATCACCTAAATTACAGCGGAACTGGGAAGGTCCCTACAGAATAGTAACCCGCATTAACGATGTTGTCTACCGCATCCAGCGAGGACCAAGGGCCAAAATGAAAGTGGTTCATGTGGACCGACTGAGTCGATACAATGGCCGAAATGAGGATGCACTTGTTCGGGACGAACACGTCTAAGAGGGGGGCAGTGTAGCATAATAATAACCACGCTCCTATGTCTATGCAGCAAATTCCGAAGTGACTTTCCATTCTGGCAGAATTTTGGTTCAAACTGTCCTTTCATTCGAGGTTCGTGTCTGGGACGAAGTCTCCACAGCTCATGTCAACGAAAGAGACGAATAATATTAGGGATAAAAGGGAATTATAACTGCAAGAATTATTTCTCTTGTTCCAGTGGTCGAAGAATTTGCTAGAAGTTTCTGGCTATCAGAAACTTCTGCTATATAAGGACAGATGGCGATCAAAAAAGACACAGTTGGTTTAGAACCGTGGCGAAGAGATTGGAAAAGTGATAATGGGCGAAGTTGTAATTTGGTGATAAATTGAAAGTTGAGAGTGAACAAGAAAAAGTAATTAGTTTGGATTTGTGAATTAAGTAATTGAAAGGAGATAAAGTGATTTGAGAGGAAAGAGACCTTGTAAGAAAAGAATTTGCGAAGAATAGTATAGTGTGAACTTGAATTGTTCTATAGAGTAGAAAATAAAGAAATAATTTCACAGAATAATTGTTTTATCTACTCGAGCCGTAGCTCGCATATTACAATATATAATAAATCAATAATTCAATTCGTTACCTGATACGTAAGCATACCAGAATTAAATGGCCCTTGTTGATGTTGGCCATCACTTGGACAGGGCATCCTTTAGAGCTTGGGTGGGATTATGAGGACGTTTGATCGTTTTATATTATGTGATCTTGGAAATTAATCGCCATCCATTCCTGAGTCGTCGCGGCTTTGTGTGCTGGCGCAGAATCCTGCTGCAACAAGTATGGTTTTCCTTCACTCACATTATCTATTCAGGGCTTAACAACTGACTCTAGCAACTCGATGTATCCGGCAGCCATCACACTGTCAGGAAACTTGGTGTACATCACACGAGGGACATCCGAAGGCTCTGCTTACAGTCATCTTTCGTTCCTTCTATTCTGGCCCTGGTAGAAATGTTATTCATCGGAAAAATAAAAAAATCTAAGAAGGGTTAGATGATCCGGATGCTTTAACTTGTGAGGAGCCGCCACCCTGGAAGCACACGATGGTTTTTCTTTTCCTCCGACATAAACTGGCCACTTCTCATGGCATAAGACTTATATCAGAGGTTTTCATGAACCACACCGCGAATTAGTCACTCATACATACATTTGAAGGTTCAAAGCCTCCGCAACCAACTCTTAGTTATAGTCATAGACTGCCAATTCTTAAGCAAAATTTATAAAAAAACGAAGAAATTTGAATTTTCGAAAAAAAAAAAACTTACTACTCCCATATGTCGAAGGTGACTAAAATATCAATTTTGAACAAAATCGTATTAGCCATATTTGAGAAATAGGTGACTGTCGTATTTTCTCTAATAAATAAAATACCGTTCTTCGGTAGGAATATATACCGTCCGTAGGAAAGCATATTTGATTTTGAGGTTTGAATGAAAATTATGATTCGGCCCACAACCCCATACCCTCTTCAGACCGTATTTTTACACATATGTGCACGTTTGTTAAAGCACCTCTTTGTTACACTACATCCATTTGTTAGCAATCAGCTGCAGTTGAGTATCAAGTGTACATAATCCTACTGCCGAATTAATTTTTAGATGGCGCTAGGGGTTCGGTAAGTGTCATTACTTGAATTTTAGTTGACCAGTTCAAATTGTTTTCAGATTTCCGCAGAGTGAAAAAGTAAATATTCAGGTAAAAATATTAAATTGTTGTTTCACTGTATTATTTGTATTGAAGTGACGTTGTACTGAGTTGAATTTAAGTTTGTGAGTTCAAAAGTATATTTTTTCATGTTTTTTCTACCGTAAACTGAGCTATACTTTTTTTACACATATGTGTACTTCAGGACTATATCATTTCTTTTGCTCCGTATATGGCTAAGTTATGGTTTTGAAATTTCTAGGATTAAAAATGAATGATACGGAAATTGAAGAAATGCTGAATGCTACCGATGGAGATTTCTCTGTCTATGATGATGAAGAAGAGTACTTGCCGCAGGCCGAATCTGAACTCTCATCTCAAGAATCGGAAGATGAAGAATGCTGGGCAATAGAACGCGGCGATCATACGCCAAGAATGTTTTGGCTAACCAAGGAAATGGTTTCTAGAGGTTGAAGAGGATAGATTGTCAACACAGGAAAATGCAAGAGTCTTATACTCCTTTTTTCAATATCTTGATATTGAATTTTGGAAATTGGTGGCGGAGCAAACAAACCTGTACTCTGCACAGAAGCGAGACCTCAGATCTATTAACACAGATTACAAGGAGGTAATTAGATTCGCAGGAATCCAAATAATGATGGGAACCCTTAAATATCGTCAAGCCAGACTCTACTGGAATAGGGACTTGTGTATACCCCTCATTAGGGACACAATCTCCAGAGATCGCTTTTTCGAAATAAGAAATTAACTTCATTTTGTTGACAACACTGCCGATCGTCCAGACACTAATGATAAGCTTTGGAAGTTGAGGCCAGTTATAGATTGTGTTCTTAAAAAATATCATAGCCTTCCAAGATCAAAGCACATGTCCATTGACGAGCAGATGATTCCGTTTCCATGTCGCTGTGAGTACCGACAGCACGTACCTTCAAAACTAAACCCATTGGGATTGAAAAACTTTGTTTTGGCGGCCAGAGATGGCTTGGTACTAGACTTTGAAGTTTTTGTTGGCTCCAATACCATACGAAGAGAAGTCATGACCGAACTGGGACTGGGCGCAGGAATTGTATAACTGTTGTGCAAAACAATCACTGATACCTGTGTTTTGTTTCTTACAAGTTTAAAACTCGCAGAGTATCTTAACAACAACAAAAAAGGAATATTCCTAACTGGAACTGTGATGACCAATCGAATTGGACAATTTCTAAGAAAATGAAGACGGACAAGGAACTCGCAAGATGTGCATGGGATGAAAAGGTACGAAGTGATGGACAAGTATGTGTTATAAAATGGAAGGACACGAAGGCGGCGACAATGTTGCCCACGTGTTTAGGAAGTGCCACAGTTGGAACATGTAAGCGTTGGTGCAAAGTTGAAAAAAGAAAAATTGATGTCAACCAGCCAGCAGTGGTCAGAAATTATAATGCATGTATGGATGGTATTGATCTCTGCGATAGGTTGATAACCTACTATCGAAGTGCCATGCGGACTAATAAGTGGACTGTGAGAGCTTTCAATCATTTTGTAGACCTCTGCATTGTCCATTCCTGGGTCATGTATGTCCGGTGTTGTAAAGAGGAAGATGTTGCACCTAAGGAGAGATTGGGACTGATGTAGTACCGCCTGAATATATGTAGGTACGGCCATGGCCAAGTTCAATGGCGGCAGGGTTGATCCGCTATTTTTGCAGCCTAGCCCAAGTCCGAGGGGTATCAGAAAGATCAATGACGATGAGGATACCGAAGTAGATTCAACACCAAGAAAAAAACACAGGCCCGTTGTAGCTGTGTGAGTAGGACATCTTCCACGTTATTTGGACGATAAATTTGCATCGAAATGCAGGTTTCCTGGATGCAAATCTCGCTGCCGTACCATCTGCACAAAGTACCAGGTTTATTATCTGTTCATTTTAAAAAAACAACTGTTTTGAACAGTACAATGTCTAATACAGTTTAAATAAAGTTAACTTAAAATGTTTTATCCCATGATAGACATACATATGTGCACCAGGATTTTTCACATGCATTTAATAAAAATAATTTTTTTTTAAATGCAAATCTCTTATTTGATCTTACATAAGATTAAAAATAAACTAAAATCTATCATTTCGCTTTTTTTATTAGGCTGGGTCTGAAGAGGATACATGAAGTTTGGAAAAAAAATTTGTTCAGCCGTTTAGGCTGTAGCCTGAGACAGATGTAGATTCGGTTATAAGCGGTGACACTTATCACCACAGACGACGATCAAATCTTGGCTTGAATTAGGATGAACAGGCATAGAACGAGACGGGAGATCGCTCACACCACACACAATTTTTGTGACAAAACAAAAACTGAATTCATTTGGCTGGGAAGTTGTGCAGCATCCACCGACCACTATCCAGACCTTGTGCCAAAACAATTTGGACGGGAAGCAATTTAATTCCTAAGATGACATTAAATTTTTTACCAAAAAGTCGGGTAACTTCTACAAAAGAGTCATGTCTCTTCCAGAACGTTGGAAAAAAGTAATAGCCCATGATGGACAATATTAAATAAAAGTTTTTATACAAAGAAAGAAGTATTTAACTTTAATCCTAAAAAAAAACACAGAACTTATGCACAACCCAATAAATACAGATGGGTTGGCTTTCCTTCCTCTTGCACTTCTTCTTTTTATCATACTGGTGATATTTTTTTTGTGCCTTTCCGACTTTTTTTGCGGCTTTTCCACCGGTTTTTGGTGGCATTTTTAATTTCACAGCACTTCACTGTAATAAAATAAGTAATACCAAAATCGATGCAAATTTAGGAATCGGCAATTTTCACGAAAACAAACTGCTGACAGTGCGTTTAGATGTAAGAGATCTTTTTTTTTTTTTTTTTATAATTTCCACGTGTTAAAGGGGATATGAATACCCTTATACTAATTTTTTAAGAATACATGCGTTTTTGTGGAAAGAGGAACAGACAGATAGAAAGACAGAGTGGTGTAGTTTGAAACTCAGGTGGTATTAAGTTTCTGTAAACTCCAAGGGTGGCTGTCCAGATAACTGGGGAGTATTTTGTTTGTTTTCGCTATTATTGTCGTTGCTTATGATTCACAGTATTTTTTTTCCGTCCTCCTGATGTCATCATCACGATCAAGTTACATTTTAGCCATATGACCACCCTACTGCCACTGTTATGCCTTCACAGTAGAGTTGACTTAGCTTTCGCAAGTGATCGACTTTTTTCCAAAAGATACGGCACCCTTTATCTGCGAATGTCCAAGACGTAGCAAAGCAGACCTTATGGAGAATATTTCTTCAATAATCTGATCGAATATTCAGTAAAGTCACCGAACGCCATTCTGAAATTAATTCTAAATACAAGATGGCCCACAGAACGCCTTTAACTACCATTTATATTTTTCATGGGAAACTCTTTCACCTATACTTAGCACCCGCCGGCTGTTTAAATATATACACAACTAGGTCCCAGCTGTTGTTGGCATAGTTCAACTGGCTCCAGTTGATTTAATTTTCTATGAAATATCTAGACATTCTCTTTGACATCCAATTGTAGTTCTAAAATACGTCTCGACTCTGTACTTGGCCATTACGTTAATCAATGGATTTACTGTTTACGAAACAAATAAGCCTATAGCGTTCCACTTGCACAGTTAATGACTTTTGCATATAATTTCAAAGGTAAACATCCTTAGGCAGACAGCTTTCATACAAGTCACCCACCACAACAATGCTAATTAATGGTCATTGCCGTAAACTTTGCAAAATAAGCCCAATGCCAGTTGGCACAATCAATAAATTATACCCTCTTATGAAAAAGCTTAAAGTTCGAAAAGTTTCAAACAAAACAACAGCAACTTAGACACTTTTTGAATGGCAGAAACGTGAAGGTCTTATAAACTCTATAAAACAATAAGCCACCCAACATCGTTATCGACATTGGCGACTAATTAAAATTAATTCACCCAGTACCTATATAAGGGTTAAGAGTAACTCGTTAATTTCAAATGAGGCCATTCAAAGTCATGAGTTCCAGGGAATAATGCTTTTTTACAGTCCTTTTACTGACAGAAAAAAATCTAACTATACATATTCCCGGGGATTTTACTTTAGGTACCCTTTTTACCACCCCGCTGACAACTTTCACATTTCTAAAAAGAAAAACATTTGGGTAGTCATTGAATTTTGTGAGCAACAATTGCGACAAGTCCGGAGGGATTTTCACTTTTACTTCTCCTCTTCTGTTTCTGCTTTATTCTTGCAAATGTGTAATGGGAAACAGCTTCCCTCAATCTAAGAAAAAAAAAGAGCAATCAGCGATAATTCCTGATTACTTTGGGACCAAAAAATTCACTTAAGAAGGGTTGAAATTTCCTCAACTTTGGGGTTTTAATCCTTTAAATAATCGACAATAATTGCGACAAAGTGAAATCATTTTACCTCTGCACTGCGAACGCAAACGTGCGCGATATTCGTGCAGAGACAATATACAAAAGAAAAATAAAACGGAAAAGCAACCTTAGAACACACAAGAAGCCACATGTGTGTAGTAAATGACAGTTATCCCATCAACCCTGTCAACAACCTTCCCCTGAGACTGTGGGCTTTCACTTTCAACTAGAAACATGAGAACGTCTTTGCAAAAAAAAAAAAATGTAAGGTCCGTTGAACAAGTTTAATTAGTTAATCAACCACGACGATCAATGGGACTGACATACTCCTCGTACTTCGTGGATGAACAGTGTCACTCATATCCTTTGCAACCATTTCTTTTTTTTTTTAATTTCTTATAAGAATATGTGTATTAATAATTTATGGACAATTTACACGTGTAAAAATCTGATTGATGGACTTTTTCTTTACAAGTTGACAGATTGAAAGCACTCCTCAAAATTAAAAACAAAAAACGGGTACAGTTACATAGATTACACTAGAGATGAGGACTGCGACTATGGATTTGAAGACTATCAGGCCCATAGATCGAATAAACAAAATGTCTGTACTCCAGAGGTTAACTGTCATCAGACCTTCGATGTAGGAGGGTGGCCATGGTGGAGTGGTAACATCATCGCTTGTCACGCTGCATGTTCGCGGTTCGAATCCTGATGTCAAGAATCATCTATTTATTTCGCATGAAATAAATAAAAAAGTCGACCAATTGCGAAAGCTTAGTCAACTCTACTGCGAAGGCATAACACTGGCAGTAGGGTGATGACATCAGGAGGACGAAAAAAAATACTGTGAATCATAAGCAACGACAATACAAGAATACTCCCCAGTTATCTGGACGGCCACCCTTGGAGTTCACTGAAACTTAATAATACCTGAGTTTCAAACCAATTACACCAATCTGTCTTCTCTCTGTCTCTTTCCCTCTCCACAAAACACCCGTGTCCTAAAATTAGTATAAGGGTATTCATATCCCCTTTCACACGTGCAAATTATAAAAAAAAAAAGTCTGCACCATGCAGCAGAATTTGGAAAGGGTATCCCAAAATTCACGCAAGAAGTAATTTTAATAGAAAACACAGGTTTTTAATAAAAAATTGTAAATGTTTTATTTATTCATAAAGTATACAGTATGGGTTATGTATATCGGGTAAATGGCCTCCACGGCTTTGCTGGTACATATGCACTCTTTTGTTGAAATTTTCCATGACCGTTTTGCATGAATTTCGTTGATACAGCGCTCAATTTGCTCCTTCAAGGCGTGGGTGGTCGTTGGCTTGTTGGCTTAAACCTTAGACTTTAAAAAACACCAAAGAAAAAAATCCAACGGCGTTAAATCGCATGATCTGGGCGGCCAATTCTGAACACCAATATGGGAAATTATACGACCAAGAATTGACACATGCACTAATTGAATTGTTTCTCGGGCTCTATGGCATGTGTCTTGTTGAAACTACATGCCGTCCAGATCCATATCTTGCAATTTACTCGTAGACACAAAAAATAGCCGCATTTTCAAAGAAGAATGGTCCGATGTTGTGGATGAATTTGTTTCTCAACAATCATTCGTGGATTTTCTGAACCCAAATTCGACAATTTTCACCATTAACAAAGCCCTCAAGATGAAAATGAGCTTCACCCTTTTTTTTTTTAATAATCTGCGCACGCCAAAGGGATTATGACTACCCTTATATTTTTACAGGGCACGGGCGTTTAGGAAAATGGGGAAGAGGAGCAGAGGAGAAGCCTGTGCACGTTGGCTTTAAATGTTTGAAGGTTGTAGTGATGGGGAAATACAGAGCCTGGTAGATCTTTCCACATTCCTGTCGTTCGGTTTATAAACGAATCCCTATATTTGACAGTACGACCGAAGTTGGGCTTTAGGGTGAACTGATGTGCATTCGAAGCATGTCACGTATTGCGGGTGAAATTTTGAAGGGGAGGAGGAGGAATGCAACAGGCTATTTCGATGGAGCATTTTTTATGAAAAAAAACGATAAAGTAGGGAGAGACAGGAGACATTTCTCCGATGTTCAAGTGAATGTAAGTTTTAACGCGCGATTCTGTACCCTGTCTAGAATGCGCAGAACGGTCGGGGATGGAAGATGATTTTATCAGATGATGCTGCCAAACCTTCATTATTTTTAAAATATTGCTCAACAATGAAAACGCGTTGTTTTTTCGTCTAGCACTTCATTTTTAATAATCCTGAACTGTCAGCTGTCACGCAGATTAGTGTCGACAGTAAACAATAAGTAAGGAAACTTTTCTGATTAGATTGGGCTTATGCTTTGTCACACAAAATAAATATGGCGGGAACCTTAAGAGAAAGCTCTTAGTAATGGCTTCCACGTAAAAGCATTTCCTTCTAAAATAATGTGTACTACCGGGTCTACGAAACTTTCTCATTATTTGTGAGTCACACCAATTTGAACTTATTTTTTTTCAAATTTCCCGAAAGTGATGATCTGTTTTAGGTTTCTAGATCATGTTTAACACTAGGTTTACGGGACGCGTCATTTTGACGCACTTCGAATTTTATAAAGAAAATTACAAATCCGTTCGCATTTTTATTTTATCTCTTTTTATCCGTTGAACGAGATAAATATATATTGAAGTCTATTTCCTTCAAAAGTGTTGAAATATTGATGTTGTTTTTTCTTTAGATATATGTATTCGTTCAAGCGTCAAATTAACGCGTATTCGTAGAGATAGGTACATATATAAGAAATGTTCAATTCAATATTTATTTTAGAAAAGATTAACATTAAGAATTATTTTATATAACTTACTAGCGGGTACCCGGCGTGCGTTGCTGCGCCAAACAAAAAGAAATACATGTACATACACTGAAATTTACATAGAGCGAAAAACTTGTCTCACTCAAAATGCAGTTTGGACAAACAAATGTTGGACTGTTTTTTTCACAGAAACACTCTCGGGTCAATACCGAAGATTGCCTGACTTTTTTTTTTTTTTTTTGAATTTTAACTCAATCGGTTAGGTGGTTTCGGAGTCCATAGCATAGATACATAGGTACATAGGTACATTTATTTTTGTATATACATCATAGATAAGTTTGGTATATTAAAAAAGCAAACCCTTTCACAAATCTCTATTCTTTCCTACTTCTGCTGAATACGAATTGACACGGTTTTCAGCGCCCTGTTTGTTCGGGTTGTTGTGGCTGGTGTACAGAGTATTATAGCATTTGTAGTCCATATTGGTATTTTCAATGCGGAATGTAATGTTTAAAGTATAAATGCTGTAACGGCTGTATTTCGCGAATAACAGCTCTGATATTTTATTTTAGTGCATGAATCGCTGGTGGAGCAATGGCGTAGACTTTATCTTTAACATAGCGCCAAGAGAAAAAGTCAAATGGTGTTAAATCGGACGATCTTGGCGGACAATTGAAGTCTCCATTTCGAGAAATCACACGTCAAGGAAATTTGTCACGTAATAGAGCCATTATTTCACCAGCAGTGTGACATGTGGTGCCGTCTTGCTGAAAGTAAACGTCGTCCACGTCAGTAGCATCAATTTCAAGCAAAAAAAAAGTCAATCAACATCGTTCTGTAACGCAATTCATTTACTGAAACGGTCGCACCAGCAGCAAAAACCGCACCAAACTGTCACTCTTTGTGGATGAAGAGGTTGTTCCATTATTTCTCTTGGGTTTTCGGAGCTAGACAAATAGAAATGAGCCTCATCACTCAGAATAATTTTGTGTAAAAAACCATGATCTTGTTCATTCATTTCCAGCACCCAATCAAGGAAAGACCTTACATTATAAGCATGTAGGCCAAGATCTTTATACAAAATGCGGTGCAAAGTGGTTGCGGATAGGCCCAACTCCTGTGATCGTCTTGAAATGGACACACCTGGATTTTCAGTCACACTCTTAGCTACGGCGACAATATTTCCAGCTGACATTGCCGGACGAACACGATTTGGTGTCTTCACATCACTAACCTGTCCGAGGCGTTCAAATTTATTGATTAAATTCACTATAGTTGTGCGAGAAGGCGCTTGATGATGACCAAAATCTGTGCGAACTAGAACGCTATTTCAAATTAAACCACTTTCCTTAAGTTCTTAACGGTATAACAGAAATTAATCAGTTGGATATGATTGCAAAGTCAATTGAAATTCCTATCCAACTACTAACAAAAGTTTAGCTTAGTTGTTGTCAATTTAGTAGTTTTCGAAAAAAAAAGATGTAATTCTGTAGCTTATAATCTAGCAATATTTATTTCCAAATTTCAGAAAAATAGGTAAAAATGCAGACGAGAAAGATAAGAATTAGTGACGTAAGCTCGGTTGAAGTTCTACCGCCAACACAGGAAGCAATTCGTTTTGCCATTCTCTTCGGATTTCGACGTCAACTCACGTCAGTCAAAATTCAGCACGAATGCCAAAATGCATACCGAATAAATGCACCATCTCTTGTTACTATTTCAAAGTGGTTTCGAAGATTCCAGACTGGCCATTTTTCTGTGGAGGACGAATCTCGTGAAGGTCGGTCCAAATCCTCAACCGACGATACAAATGTGGCCCTGGTGAAGGCTGAAATTGACGAAGATGCCAGGATGACACAGGAGATGATAGCGGATGAACTGGGCTTGAATGCCATGGCTGTGTCACGAATTTGAAATTATCACCTGAAATATTCGAAGTCAGCTCGATGGGTTCCAAAAATTTTTAATGGAGAGCAAAAAAAAGGCTCGTGTTCGTTTTGCTCAATATTTTCTGGATAAGTTTGAAAATGGAGAGTCAGCAGCTTCAATAAGATTGTTACAGGTGATGAATCTTGGTTTTACAAGTACAACCTGGAAACCAAACAGCAGTCCATGGTATGGGAGCCCAGAAGTTGCAAATCCTCCAGTAAAGGCCAAACAACAAAAGTCAGCGAGAAAAGTAATGATGTCGATGTACTTCACCAGGGCGAAAGTGGTCGCCGTCATCCCGCTTAAAACTGGTCAGACAGTCACTGCTAATTGGTATACTGAAACTTGCTTACCACAAGTTCTCCAAAATTTACTAGGGCACCACAACAATGCGCCTGCGCACACTGCTGAAAAACCAACAAACTTTCTTGCGCTCTCGAGTATCAATGAAATTCGCACAGCACCTTATTCTCCGCAACTAGCGCCGTGGCTTGACCTTTCGATTTGATATTCTAAAAACATTTACTGGAGTGGATTTGACAGTTTTTAACGTTGGGCCGCAACAAAAACATTGGATTTGAAGTTTTATAATATTTTGAACTTAAAATTGGCCCTCAACTTTCAGAATGTGCACATGACATATTAATCCCTCCATTTCTAATATTCGACGAAGGGCCGTACGGACAAAAGTCCAAATACTCTATGCATTACAACACACAATCATAATGCTTAATCCCAATTCATTTTTGAAAAAAGTTCTATAATTGTTACGGTCCCTGCTTATAACTTTTGGACTTTTTTTGGTTATGTTGTAGAATTTCTTACATACAATTAATTTTATTGTTCCAATAGAATGTCACTAATATTTTAGATACGAGGTGGTTGTCAAGAATCATCTCTCAAAAGAAAGCACCCAAAATTTCAGACAGATCTGTCAAATAGTTTTGTTGTGGCAGTCATTTTATATAGACAGCATTTTCGTTAAAATGGAAAAAAGTGAATTTCGAGTGCTCATTAGACACTATTTTTTGGGAGAAAAAACTATTACGCAAATCAAACAAAAGCTTGTCAAATATTATGGGGACTCTTCATCATCGATGGAACCATTCATCACTGGTTTACTCAATTTCGGTGCGGTCGTTCAAGCACAAGTGACGCCGAACGTTCTGGTCGCCCAATTGAGGTCACCACACCAGAAATGGTCGACAAAATCCATGGTTTGATAATGGACGATCGGCGTGTGAAAGTGCGCGAGCTTGAAGAGGCCACAGGCTTATCACATGGCTCAGTGATTTCGATTTTACATAAATATTTGGACATGAAAAAGCTTTCTGCAAGATGGGTGCCGCGTTTGCTCACAATCGACAACAAACGCATGTTTAGCGATGTTCCAGAAAAATTCGGCTGAGTTTGTGCGCCGTTTCGTAACCGTGAATGAAACTTGGATTCACCACAATACACCAGAAACCAAGGAACAGTAAATAAATGGACTTCTCCTAGTGAATCGAAGCCGAAGAAGGCCAAGGCGGGTTTGTCAGCAAACAAGGTCATGGCGACAGTTTTTTGGGATGCGCGCGGTGTTATTCACATCGATTACCTTGAAAAGGGTAAAACGATCACCAGCGCCTATTACGCAGAGCTGCTGGATCGATTCCAAGCCGATTTGAAGCAAAAACGGCCGCATTTGGCGAAGAGAAAAGTTCTTTTTCACCAGAACAACGCACTGGCGCACAAGTCATGAGTTAGGCTACGAACTCCTCCCTCATCCAGCATATTCCCCAGATTTAGCCCCCTGCGACTATTTCTTGTTTCCAGGCATGACGAAATGACTCGGAGGTAAGAGATTTGGATCGAATGAAGAGGTCATCGCTGAAACAAACGCTTATTTTGAGGGGCTCGAGAAATCGTATTATTTGGATGAAGTGTGTAGATCTAGAAGGAGACTATGTTGAAAAATAAAATGGTTTTATACCGAAAAGAGTGTTCCTTATTTCATTTTTCAGGGACTTATTGACCCACCCTCGTATGTACATATATTTAATTGAAATGTGCCCACTCTATGTGGTTTTCAATCAGTCATATCTACGAAACTTAGAACCAACTCGAAAATCACCATTATCATATTTTCGTCTTAGAAATATTCATAAACTCACCACTGACATTTTGGCACGTCTTAACGTGGATACCCGTGTACATACTTATAACAAAATCTCAATGATGCTATGCATCGAAGTATACTATGCCCTTAGATAGGGAATTTACAGGACGTATTGAATTTCATGACAATACCCAAATTCGTGTACATGCCCACATCCGTAATTCATCGGACATTTCTGCCGAAGAAAGAGATACATATTCTCATTTAGGTAAGTATAAATAAAAATATGTATCATCTTGCCAATTTACGAGTACCCCACTGTTATGAAATTGGATAGACATTTTCTCTAAACAATAACATCTTCAAAATCCCTTCGGTTTGCCATCATCAAAGACATCTGTGTTGAGGATGCATTGAATCGAAAAATTGCTACCCACTTGACACCTGAAACCAATCATTCCCGCGTAGAAACTGCAAACATCTGTTGTCATAGTATAACTTACTTCACAAACCCACTGATACGCTTTCGTAGGCAAATATCATTCAAATCGATCAGGTTACACAACAACAAACTGCAGTAAATATGATACCAAGGAGATACAGAAGATGAAGCCTCCTTTTTTTACTTCAGAGTGCTGATGAATTATCTTTTGACCGCAAGTAGCAGGCATTCATCTGCAGTACCAAACAAAGGAGCTCAACACGAGCTGAACGTTTATTCCTATAGAATGTCACTTAACCCCCTGACTGAGAGCGTCATACATTTTTTATTAGTTACAGTTCTATGCACTCAACATTACGAGACGTTAGTGTCTTTACAAGTAAGCACTGAGGTTAATTAATTCATGACTCATTTTTTAAGCTTTACCATGATACTGTAAAAAGAGTGCTAGTGGAGGACTGGATACCTTTACCACTAATGTTGATTTTATGGTTTATAAACGCGATTTCCTTAGGTTCTGCTGATGCCTTTGGAACATATGGGACTTGGCAGACACGTGGTACCTCATTAGACATTAAACAACTTTTATGCTACCGGAAATGCAATAAAGTTGTATTGTTGCTTCGAAAATGAATTCATAAATAGACCCGGTGCCGGTAATTAAATCCAAATTGAGCAACATTCGATTCTAGAAACTAACGCATATGTATAAATAAAACAAATAAATAAGACTATTCCAACAGTTCACAAAACGTTAGAGTCGATTATCCCCACATGCTCTATTTGAATAGATGTTTTGTTGTAGCTCATAAAACACGAGACAGACAAGCACGTTTATTCGAATATCGGTCAAAATAACGAAGAAAATGAAAGTTTGGTTTATATTAGTTCCGCTAGTGAGGATGCACTGTCTGAGACAGTCTACTAATACCAATGGTTGGGGGAAGAATACAATAAAGGAATGCGTTCATGTGCGTACAGTGCCTGCAAAAAGTTTTCCATCACTTTCAAATGAATTAAAATGAAAAAAAGTTTTGTGTCTTCTGCTGAGCAAATAGGAACATTCGATCATAGGCGCAGCTTCTAAAATTTCTGCCTTTAATTTTGTGGATTTTACGAGGCATCAGATGCCCGTAGCATTACTGAAGAATTCACTTAAAGAAAGAAATCTTTTTAGGGTCAAAATTTATAAGAAGCCGAGGGAAAGCGTCCTAAAATTTAGATTTATTTTTAAATCGTTACTTTCCTTCCTTTAGTTTATGAATCACTGAAGCAGGGAATTGAGGAGGAAAATCGAAGGCAAGGTAGCTATAAACTTTCATCCTAACAACTTAAGAACAGTCGACAAAGCAGTACAGACTTCATTTAATACCACAATGTTTGTTGACATGTAAGGCAAGATAACAACCATGACACTGGACAGGGAAACTAACAAATTAAGGATTATTTTACACTACTGACAAACGCTGAAAAAAATATTGGACATTCTAGAGGTCAACCTCTGCGGGGTTCCCGGACATAGTAATATATTCGTACCTAGTAAGAACAAAAATACTGTTATTACATTTGTTGCACCCCTTGCGCGGCCAAGAGTTAGATGTACCCAAACATTTGTAGCAGTTAACGTCACAATTGTTTCTTTATAAAAATATTTTAAATTTGCTTACACTTTGGCTTTGGAATAAATTGAGAAAGTGAATCGCATCTTTGTCATAGCGTTTCATAAGAGCGGTGTGAACAAAGGTTCGCTTATTTCCAAATATAAAATTATTTGGAAATACGGGCGATATTAAAGGCTGCCTGCGATCTGGTTCTCCTCGCACGGTCAAAACGCCACAAGTCATCAAAACTTTTAGGGCACAAAAAAGTCCATAAAAGCAGTACGAGTAAACACTGGTACGTGAGATGAATGTAACACAAAAGTCAATGATTCACATATCAAGATATGCTGGAGGCATTCAAACGCCATACTGGAAAAATGCTGACTGTGACTTTTACAAAAATTGGGTCCACAAATCAAAGCGACTCTTGGTGGAATACGCTGCTGTTCTGTAAAGACAAATTCTGTTTACCGATTAGGAAATCTTCACGGTGTAGAAGAAATTAAACAAATAAAGTGATAGGGTATATGCACGGTCATCTAGGGAAGAGTTCGAGTCAGTCTCAAGGATCAAACATACAACATAGGCCAAAGTGTACCAGCAAACCATTTAAGGACCTTTTGTGAAACCTCTAAACTATACCCTATTCCAAAAAAAAAGAAGAAACATTCCACCAAGATTGTGCGCCAGCTCATAAGGCGAAAACTAGCCATACCTGGCACCAGAGAAATGTACCCCGTACAAAGAATAGCCTTCCACCATCATCCATTGACTTAAAGGACATTATGTGCCACAAAAGATATCCTAACATGGAACTCTTAAAGCGAGCTCTGATCGAAGCTGTGACCAATTTTCCAATTAATCAGGTTCATATTGTGATTGATGAGTGGCCAAAACGACTAAAGACTTATATTAAGGCCAAGAGAAGTCATTTTAAACATCGTTTGACGCTTCCCGAACGTGTGGAAATTATTAAAAGATATTATCGAAATTGCGGCTCAGTTGTAAATACGCAACGTGAATTTCGTCGTGAGGTCGGTCGTAATCATGGCTTCAGTGCGCAGGCAATTTAGTATAAGGGTATTCATAACCCCTTTCACACGTGCAAATTATAAAAAAAAAAAAAAAAAATTCGTCGCACCGTGAAAATGTTTGAGCATGAGTACACACTTTTGGACCTTAAGCCACTAACCAGACAGAGATCGGTGCGAAGTGAAATGAAACATAGCCACCGTAGCGGACAGTATCGATGGAGACCTAACAATTTCGATTCGGCGTCGATCTGAATTGGGCATCGCCAGAGAGTCAACCAGGCTTATTTTGCGGTTGGATTTGGGTCTACATCCGTATAAGATTGTGCTGACGCAAGAATTGAAGCTGGACGACCATGGACAACGCCGTGAGTTTGCTAATTGGGCGCTGGAAATGTTGGCCGGAGATCCGAATGTTGGCCAAAAAATCATCTTCATTTTTTGGCTCAGCGGCTATGTCAACAAGCAAAATTGTCCTTATTAGAGCGACCACAATGCACAAGTGTTCGACCACGCATCAATGCATCCACAAAGATTGACTGTTTATGGCACGACGACATCATCGGACCTTATTTCTTTCAAAATGAGGAAGGAGACACCGTTACCGTCAATGGTCCTCGGTATAGAGCGATGTAAACCGACTTTCTGTGGTCGAAGCTCGACAACATCGATATATCCGAGCTGTGGTTCCAACAAGACGGCGCTACAAGCGACGCAACGCTCGAAGTGGTGAAGGAGAAATTTGGCGACTGGGTCATCTCACGGCGAGCGTTCATCAATTGGCCACCGCGATCATGTGACTTGACACCCCTCGATTATTTTCTCTGGGGTTACGTCAAGTCCTTAGTCTACGCTAATACGCCAACCACTTTGGACGAGCTCGAGGCCAACATTCGAGACGCTATTGCCGGAATAACGCCGCACATATTGGACCGATCACTTGAAGCACTGCCAGCGAAGCTGAGGCGGCCATTTAAATGATGTGCTATTCCATACATAATGGCATGAATGTAGCTTCAAAATAAAGCCAGAATCAACTTGATATCTCACACCGTTGTTGTTTTATTTAAATTTCTTTTCCTATCGTTCTTATCTGGTCATCCTATAATAGAAACTGGAAAATTGAGTTTGTATCATTAACATCAAAGTTATAGCATAACCTGGGCGGATTCGTTTATAAAGAGTTACACTCAGTTATGGAACAAACAAATAAATTCACTACTAAAAAAAATACTTAAGAACAAAGTGTAAAAAGTGTATGATAGATGCACTCCATAGCATAGCATGGAATCTGAAGAATTGAATTTGTATCTGAAAGAAGAAAATCATGAAATTTTAAACGATATCAACGGTCTACTTCGCTTTTTTCTAAATTGTTTGCATCGCTTAAAACTATGTCTTTTAAAGGAGATAAAATTTAGGGAGGAAAGGATATATTTTGCATTTCAACTGTCTAATCAACTCTCTTAGGCAACTCCTACTTTGGAGCCGAAGAAACACATGCTTGTCTACTCCCACTCTGATATTTTTTTTTGCAAAAGCCAAGATGTTACTTTAAGACTTTATAAGCTTTAATGCCGACATTTTTATAATAAATAGTGACAGCCATGTTCTCCGCAATTCAAGGAAAAATTTCATAAACACAACTTCTTACGAAAACCCCAATGGTTTTTATTTTTAATGATTTTGCTTAACGAACAGCACAAGCGGAGCAAGTACGTGCGATCCAATCTTGCCCTTTATTTTAGGTATTTAGATAGATCCGCAACATTTTTAATTTTATTTATTTATATTTTTCTTGATATCTTCTGATGTACGAGTAATACGATTTCTCAAAAGCTTTTTCATGTCCAAATATTTATGTAAAATCGAAATCACTGAGCCATGTGATAAGCCTGTGGCCTCTTCAAGCTCGCGCACTTTCACACGCCGATCGTCCATTATCAAACCATGGATTTTGTCGACCATTTCTGGTGTGGTGACCTCAATTGGGCGACCAGAACGTTCGGCGTCACTTGTGCTTGAACGACCGCACCGAAATTGAATAAACCAGTGATGAATGGTTCCAATCGATGGTGAAGAGTCCCCATAATATTTGTCAAGCTTTTGTTTGGTTTGCGTGATAGTTTTTTCTCACAAAAAATAGTGTTCAATGAGCACTCGAAATTCACTTTTTTCAATTTTAACGAAAATGCTAGTAGGCGTCTATATAAAATGGCTGCCACAACAAAACTATTTGACAGATCTGTCTGAAAATTTGGGTGCGTTCTTTTGAAAGATGATTCTTGACAAAAAAAAATTAAATTTAAGGTGAGAATTCGATTCAAGACTATAGTTTACGTAACTACCGATATAATTTTTAATAAAGGATTGATACTTTTGTAGGCCACTGTTCCATCAGCTGAATTCACGCGTACTTCCTACTTTTCAAAAATTCGACTCAACGTTGCGGTTGATAACCACAGAAACAAATTTAATTAAAAATAAAAGACAGCCCAACGTGTTGGTCAGTTTGACGTTCTGTTCCAAAAAAAAACTCACTTTTGCCTTTTATGACATCCATACATTCGCCCGGCCATGAAATGTAAACATTTTTTGATAAAATGAAATGAGATCATCATCAAACAACGGCAAGAAGATATACTACACCGAAAATGTTTCAGCAACCTGGTGAGCATGAATTTCATAAGTTGAACCGACCATAGAGTATATTTATTCTATTTTATGAACTTAAAACGCTTCGAGACGTAAATGTTTATGCTAAAGTTTCTCATTATTACAATAGTCGCCAGAGTGAATTTGTTTATACAGTCTTCCGTCCTTTGATAGACTATGACGGCAAGCAAACAAATACGACCTCATAAACTTTTTTTTTTACAAATTTTTTTTTTTTTTTTGCTACTCTTTCATGGTAAATCTAACCTGACGCGACGGAGGAAATAAGGGAAAATTAATGATTGCCACGTTGCCATTAGCCATGTAGCCAGAGGAGTTTTCTTTTATTTTGTGTCAGATGCAGTCTTCTGTCTATGGTTTTGTTTTTTTTTCTCGAAAAATATAAATGGAAGAGAAAGAATCATGAAATATGCGGAGAATGCGGTGTAGCTATTCATTATTTTAGATGCAATGAGTATAAACCTTGTGCATCGTGCATTAAAATGATTTTATATATATAGTGTTTAAAGATAAACATAACAATGGTTTTTTTTTTAACGTTTTATTTATAATTTGTTTCATAATTATGTTAACCTTGCGCCATCTGCATTCTGACGCATATGACAACCTTGTGGATTAAATTGCAAATAAGTAGATACTTATTCTATTATTTTTATTGGATTAGTTAACAAACTCTCTCAATGTCAAAAAGAATTTAAAATTCTAACCAATAACGTCACTTGACATAGAGAAAAAGTTAGCGCCAAAGATAGACATTGTGACGAAAGCCCCTCACTCATTCGAAACCCGGTTTCTGTGACATAAATGACAATGACAACGGCTTCTTGCAATATGTGGTGTCACGTTTGCCCACAAAACCTATCACAGAGTCGACGGAGAACGTCCAACCACTTGGCGATCGTCGATTTTGGCATACCTAGTATTCGTGGGGAAACCCACAAGGGGGCGTCCTATCCCCCCTATCTGGTGGAAAATGAACTATTGATAATCTTGGAGGCTGAGGGTTGTGAAGTTATCGCCTATGCGGACGACGTTGCTATAGCAATCTCTGGTAAACACCTTATTACCTTAAAAGAGCTCTTACAAAACGCTTTGAGTATCTAGCTGGATAGCTCGATGCGGTCTAGGAGTTAATCCCCACAAAACCGAACTAGTCCCCTTCTCAAGGAAATATAAAATTTCACCCATTGACTCTCCATCCCTTAATGGAATAAGCCTAACTTTGTTCAACGAAGCAAAATATTTGGGTCGTATTTTGGATAGAAAATCAAGCTGGAAACCTAACATACAAGAAAGAGTAAAGAAAGCCGCTGTCGCATTCTTCTCTTGCAAAAAAGCCATTGGAAACAAATGGGGCTTGCAACCCAGATTAACTCACTGGCTCTGTACCTCAGTCATCAGACCTACCCTTATGTACGGGGTAGTTGTCTGGTGGATTGCCTTGGACAAGGCGATAAACCAGAAGAAATTAAGTAAAGTCCAACGTTCAGCTTGTCTGGGTATTAGCGGAGCACTACGAATGACACCTCTATTTCATTTAACATCACTCGACATTTTTGGTAGGTTAACACCCCTACGCCATTACCAAGCTAAATTTTGACAAAAACTTCCGAGTTACCATCCCTTCCAGAGCATTCTGGGAAGAAGGTGGCTTTATGGAAGATAAGTTGTTACATTTTTACACCTACGGTTCAAGAACTAGCAACGGGGTGGGTGGTGGTGTCTTCTCTGATATGCTTAATCTAAACCTCTCTTTTCGTCTCCCAAACCACTGTAGCGTGTTCCAGGTGGAGATAATGGCAATAAGGGAAGTCTTGTCTTGGCTAAAGAAAAACGTGACATCAACCGCTAACATTCGTATCTTTTCAGACAGCCAAGCAACAACCAAATCCTTGGAATCATCCTTCATAAATTCTGTAATAGCTCTAGACTGCCGATCGTTCGATGGCTGAGCAGTTCAATATTCACCTAATTTGAGTGCCGGGGCATAGGGATATTCCTGGAAAATGGTAAGGCTGACGAACTTGCCAGACAGGGAACAAAAATACCCATCCTCCCAGACAAAAGTTCACTGGGTATGCCGGTCGCTACATGCAAACTTAAATTAAAACTGGATGTCTCTGTCACTGTCTAATATTTTTTTTTTTTTTTATAATTTGCACGTGTGAAAGGGGTTATGAATACCCTTATACTAATTTTAGGACACGAGCGTGTTTGAGGAAAGGGGAAGAGACAGAGAGAAAGACAGATTGGTGTAGTTGGTTTGAAACTCAGCTGGTATTAAGTTTCAGTGAACTCTAAGGGTGGCTGTCCAGATAACTGGGGAGTATTTTGTTTGTTTTCGCTATTATTGTCGTTGCTTATGATTCACAGTATTTGTTTCCGTCCTCCTGATGTCATCATCACGATCAAGTTACATTTTAGCCATATACCACCCTACTGCCAGTGTTATGCTTTCGCAGTAGAGTTGACATAAGCTTTCGCAATTGATCGACTTTTTATTTATTTCATGCGAAATAAATAGATGATTATTGACATCAGGATTCGAACCGTGAACCTGAAGCGTGACAAGCGATGATGTTACCACTACACCACGGCTTCCCACACTGTCTAATATGAAAACATGCAACAAGACTTGGCGTATTCTGAAATAATTTCTGCAGAAGCTGCATGGACGAGGAGGAGGAGCACCTTCTTTGCACCTGTCCAGCTCTCTTCCAAATAAGGAAACTCCACTTAGGAGCCTTCTGTTTCAACGACCTAAATGATATGAATAATATAGACGTTAGGAACCTTCAACTCTTCATCAAAAGCTCCAAATGGTTCAACGAGTAGGCTAGAGGCCGCTTCCCAAACCCACGTGGTATCACAATAGATCTATTATTGGTCTAAGTGTGTTGGCTTTTAGCTGACAGACACCGCAACTCAACCTAACCTGACCTAGTATTCATTCGATAAAGTGCCGATATCATCCTAACCCCAAAGCTCAGACATGAAACTTGTGGAAAATATTTTTAACCGAAAGTATATTCGGTATGTTGAAAGGGTATGGCCTTTTGAAAATGCGAAGATAAGAGGAAAAAAACTGAGAGTTATCGACCGCGAGAAGCGCAATTATAGGAATTCTCAGGCAACGAAAGAATTAAGTAGTTAAATCTGACTACTAAACCATTGACAAAAACCACAAACGATCAGAAGGCTGGTGCAGCTCAAAATGGAGACTATGCCATATCGTGATCGGGAAATCTTTTTGTTAGTTTAGCGAACTCCATTATATCACCGATTCCTTTCTTACTAAAGATGTGTTAGATTCGGTATCCTTGGGGATCCTAGTATCTTTAGTCTTAACCTCGCTGTTGCAAGGCAGTGGTAGAGGAAGTGTTCTATATCTTCATCCTCCTCCTCACAGTTGGCACAGATTGCTGTATCAGTTAGCCCGTGTCTGAACGAGTGTTGATTGAGATTGATGTGCAGTGTTAAAAGTCCCACAATCAGTAACTGTGCTCTGCTTGAGTTGGAACCTCTTTTGCTCGGTTCTGTTACCACGGATCTGGCCACTTTACACGTGTCTAGATTCGTCGAGTAGTTATTACATAGAGGGTACTGTGTAGCTAGGTCGCAGTCAACCTCTTCATCCTATCTAGTCAAATTACACCGTACAGTTTGGACGGAGTACATCCACCCTCCACACGCTAACGTTTACCCTCCAAATATCTATCCAACTGCATTGCGATCTTAGATTATGAAAAAGTGTAGCGTACAATTTGGGAATAAATCATCCCAACTATTTAAAACGTTTATCCGGTTTCGGCAAGGAGATGCACTGTCATGTGATTTCATAAGTTCTATTCTACAGCCATAACTAGGAAGGATGAGCAGACATAATGCTCTTTCAATAGAAAAATATGTGAGAGCAGCGAATGGAAGAGAAAAAACAACCACGATCTCTGTCTGTACCAAGATGTGGATGCAGTCTAAAAAGCCAAAAAAAAATTACTAAATTGGCTCGGTCAAATGGAGAGTAGTACTCCAGCCAAGATACTTCTTATTACACGTCCACCATTGACTGTCGTAGTAATTAGCTGACCCACCCACATTCGGAGTAATATTTATAGCTATCAGGTCATAAAAAAAACAATCTGACACCTCATCAGCATACTGTTCAGCCGTATAAGTGAGAAGCCTGATATTGCGGTGAGGGAACATCAAGCAGAATTTCGTTCTAACCGATCCTTTGTTGACCGAATAAAAGCATTAATAATATAGCATTAAATCTGCTCCATTGTCTATGCAACAACTTTCAACAATGTCTCCCAGTTGTACATATGAAACACATTGAATCGCAGAGGAATTTTTCCTCCAGTAATCCAGCTAATAACTACAATTTTTTTTTATATAATATGGACGTGTTAAAGTGGATATGAATACCCTTATACTAATTTTTAGGACATGGGCGTTTTTTGTGGAAAGGGGAAGACACAGAGAGAAAGACAGATTGGTTTAGTTGGTTTGAAACTCAGGTGGTAGTTAAGTTTCAGTGAACTCCAAAGGTGGCTGTCCAGATAACTGGGGAGTATTTTGTTTGTTTTCGCTATTATTGTCGTTGCTTATGATTCACAGTATTTGTTTCCGTCCTCCTGATGTCATCATCACGATCAAGTTGCATTTTAGCCATATACCACCCTACTGCCAGTGTTATGCCTTCACAGTAGAGTTGACATAAGCTTTCGCAAGTGATCGACTTTTTTATTTATTTCATGCGAAATAAAATAGATGATTCTTGACATCAGGATTCGAACCGTGAACCAACAGCGTGACAAGCGATGATGTCACCACTACACCACGGCCACCCACAAGCGCAGTAAAAGGCTCGCTGTCTTCAATAGTAACTTTGTCTCTGGCATACGTCAAGGTTACTTAATCTCTCTGATTTTCTTTGTAATTGGATCATCCTTGGATTCTCATCTACGAAGAAATATTTTTCTACAAACATTCTGACCTGCAAAACAAACAGAGTGAGTTCGTAAAAGAGCAAAAGAGAAAATGCGGTTCTAAAAGTCAACCCATCAATGACCAAAATCATGAAGCTAGACCCGAGAGACAGCTACATCAAGTCGGCAACTTTACTCATCTAGAGTTTCTAGGGAAGTCATTCTGAGCAGAATTTTAAAGGCACATTTAATAAGATATGTCATCCATTATATATCAACTGGAACACCTACCCTTTTGTATGGCCGCAAAACTTTAAGTGTTTGTTAACAGATGGTGACCGAAACGGACTATCATGCTATTCGTGACGTTGATGCAGGCCGAAAACTTCATGGAGGAGGACACTTAAGATGAAGGTCCAAGAATTCAAGTTTCATTGAGACTTTGCTCCTTTAGAAGCAACAGCAAGACCGACAAGATGCCCCACTCAAAGAAATCACAACAAAGAGCAGTCAAAATTAAAACGAATGCATTTGATGCTGACCCAAATTGACATTTTTAGTACTGGTATGTATTGCTCACATTCAGTCATTTCTAATTTCTTACAGATACTATGAGTCTTCATTTCCACGAAAGTCAAAGATGATAAATTCAATTTCAACATAACACTGCTCAAACCATCCATCCATTTCATGATGTCACTTTCCAACATCAATCAAAATGTACCTACTTAAAATTACAAGGTCATTGGCATGGCCACATAATTCCAGTTTCTAGATAATTTTCTCACTCGCATTTTATCCAGTCAAACAGCCAATTAAACACGTTCATGGCTCTTCTCTCGGGGTTTGTACCGAACATTTAAATCCCATTCCACTTGTCGGCTTTCAATCAGAACACTCAATGTACAAACCGAATATCTACCGCCTGAGTTACGCCCCAACCAGTATTGTAATAGAAAATGTCACGCGTACCAAACAATCTGTTGAATTGTTTAATTAGGCCACTTTCGAACCGAAAAAGAGATACAGAGAGAGAGCAAAATGCACAACTGATGTCAAGCACACGCATGACGCCTACACACTCCACAGAGTGACATAATGTTCACGCTGTTAATCTTAATTGAACAAAATTATGCCGAAGAATATGCGTATTCGTCTGCTAATTGAAGGGAATTGGTCCTGACCCTTAATTAAAACGATCTTTCGAGTATTTAAAAATATTCACCACCAACCGGAATGTGCGGTTTGAATCAACCGTATTCGTACATCGTACATGGATCTGTGCCATTTCCTTTCCTGTCAATTGGTTTACCCAATTTATTCTGTCATTTTCATTTCATCTGAAATTTATTAGGGACCACGGGCAAATGGGCCGGAAATAAATATATCTTACCAATTCGCACAAGGGGCGCGCGTTCAAAACCATGTACGAGTATACGTACCTTCGTTAATTCAATTTAACATGGGTTACCTGTACCTGGTGTATTGTTACATGGCCCATTAATAGTTTTCCTAATTGGGTTGAAAATAAGGAGAAAATAAAATTGCAAAGTTTCTTATTTTATTTTTGAACTAAATTAGGATGGCATCTCCTGGGAGGAGCAAGGATCTGGGGTCGAAAGGGTATAACGAGTCGGTTTACAGATGGTTGCCTGTGAACAATATTTGCTGGAAGTTGCCCCCCATGGATTTGGGTTTAATTTAAGTTTACCAAAACTTTCATTGGGAAGTTTATGTTTAGTTATTCATTCGTGCATACTTAAATTATTAGTCGATGTGAGGTAACTTAAGCAGAGGTGATTATGCGTAGTTAATGTGCTCGAAAAGATATGTATGAGGAAGACGAGAATAGAATAATTTACACTTGTTACTGGGTTGACTTAAAAGACAATGTAGGTACCCACAATCAAGGAGTAGATAGTGGAAATATAACAAGTAGGTGATGTAATACATGGCAACACAGACCCAGGTGGAATTAATGACATCAGTGGCGCTACTATACTAAATTTTCATGATGGCAGTAGCAGTGACTTTTACTGCATAGAAATTTAACTTTGTTTTTGTGTAAGAGAATAGGAAATTGTTAAATTCAAGAATGAATGAATTAACCCAACTATAGCACCAACACCGATTGCATGGTTTCATCAATGAGTATGGAGAACGTAACACACACCCTCTCGAAGTCGTTATGGATACACTAAATTTGATATAATTTTTTAACAGGACGGCGATATTTAGCTGTCATAAAGTAAATACATTTAACAAAAATATCCACTAGCAAAACCTACCCTGACCAGATCGCAGATTTTTGCAAGGCACTGTGCCTTAAGGCCGAACTATAATAGAAGAATGATTTCGTACGACCTCTTCCGAAACAGTGCGAATACAATACAAATTTGTATTGTGTGACCAGAATAGCTTTTTGCTTCGATTCGTTAAGTTTTCGTTCACTTCTGCTCACTTTCGTACGAAAATTTGACACAACAGCTCAAATGACAGGAAAAGCTATTTGACAGTTGCTTCCGAACACATACGCCTATTATGGGCTACTTGAGCAATTGGCAGTACTGAAGGAAACTTAACGTACAATGATGACATTAGCTTCCGACTGCTTACGACTGTTCAGCCTTTGGTCTATACCAGCAGACATATGTACAGCATCATAATCATAACATTTAACTGTCAAATATCGACACGAAATAACAAATTAAAGCACAAGGATCACTGAAATTGTCAATAATAACTCTTTATTACCTTTCGCTTATATATATTTTCATTTACATTATTAAAAAAAAAAAAAAAAGAAGAACTTTATCATGAATTAGACACTTTCTAGGTTTGACAGTTCTAATCAGTTGGTTTTTCGAGACTCGATTGGAAGTTGACAACTGTGCATAAAGAAAGGTATAGATGAGTGTTGAAAACTTTATGGTGGTCGAGGTAAAACACTAACTAATTTAGAAATTGGGAAAATTCTTGTATTCAAGCAAGAAAATTATTCCAAACGAGAACGGTCAACAATATTTTAAAAGATCCAGAAAATTATGAGAAAAACCGAAGAAGCCACTCAGAAAGTGTGACAACAGAACGAGAACGTAGGTTCATTTTACACGAAGCTTCAAATTCTGTTGCGTCCGCTCGCAAAATTAAGGGGAAAATTGGAACTTCAGAAAGTGTCCGGAAAGTTGGTAGAATGATTGAACAGAGTCCACTGTTGAAAATGTTTGGAGATGGCTGTCGCGAAAAGTTTGCGCAGAAGGAAGACAATTCGAAAATAGAGAAAGTCTTATTAAAGCCATTGAAGACACTTTTAAGGAAATTAAATTAAATTATTTAAACAATTTATTCCATTATTCCAGAGTTTCACGCAAAATTATTCGACTGTAGATCATTTACTTACTCTTGTGAACGTTGATGACATACCTATACAAAAATAAAAATAGAAAGTGATACAAGCTATTTGTAGACTTTCGTGCCGCGTTTGACTCCATAGCAAAGGAACAACTCTTCGAACGAAAACAGCTAAGAGCTCGAATTGCAGCAACTCCAGCAGCAGGGAGGATCGAGCTTGAGTCCCTATATCACATGAAGATGAGAGAAGTACAGCGTAGCGTGAGACGTGACAAGCGCAATTACATTAATGTGCTGGCTACGGAAGCAGGAGAAGCAGCAGCGAGGTGCGACAGCAGAACCGTTTATAGAATCACTAAAGAGCTTATAGATGGCCGAAGCTCTACTCAACACCCAGTGAAAGGCTTAGACGGTTCGTTGCTAATATCGGATGAGGATCAATTGAAGAGATGGAAAAAGCATTTTGCTTCGGTTCTAAACCGAGTATTCGCCAGCAATATGCACCCAAGTCAGACTGAAGTGTCCGTAGAAAGAAATTCCCGAATTCGAACGACAACTCCCAGTAAGGAGGAGATTATTACCGCGATCAAAGCACTGAAAACTAATAAGGCGGTAGGACTTGACGGCATACCCGCGGAGCTTTTTCAAGCTGCGCCAACAGCATCGGCAGAGCTACTGTTCCCACTTGTCGGGAGAACATGGGAAGTCGAGAGTTTTCCGGATGAGTGGAAAAACGGAATGATCGTCAAGCTCCCTAAAAAAGGCAACCTAATGCAGTGCGAAAACTGGAGAGGTATCTGCGTGCTGCCTGCTGTGGCCAAGACAATAGCTAGAATCATCCTGGAGCAAATCAAAGAACACATTGAAGACACACTTTACGCCGAACAAGCAGGTTTCCGCTCTGGATCCTCCTGCCTCGACCACATCAAGACCTTGCGGATGATGATCCGCAATGTGTTGAATATCGATCACTACTTCACCTGTTGTTCATCGATTTTGAAAAGGCGTTTGACAGTGTCAATCGGGAATTTATTTGGCGTGCATTGCGCAGGAGAGGCATTCCTTATAAATTAATAGCAATTATCAAGGCTACATATGATGGGTCCACATGTCACGTTTTGCACAGAGGAAGGCTGTCTGAGGAATTCGAAGTCCAAAGCGGGGTTCGGCAAGGCTGCATACTTTCACCAATACTGTTTTTATTGGTGATTAGCGATGTGCTGAATGCGGCCTTATCAACAGGAAATGGAGGAATTCGATGGACTCTCACATCTGAACTCAAACACCTCGACTACGCCGACTATGTATGCCTACTGTCTCACAGAATAATGGACCTTCACCAAATGACAGCAAATGTGGAGAGGGAAGCAGACGTCGTTGGGCTGAAAATTAACTCGGCAAAAACAAAAATGATCAGCCTAGGACCAAACTCATCAACTCATATATGCATTGCTGGACAAACGGTTGAGAGAGTAGAGAGTTTCCAATACCTTGGGAGTATTGTCTCAACCGATACCGGAACCGAACTGGATATAGCCAGCCGAATAGGTGAAGCAAAATCTGCGTTTGGGATGCTATCCATAGTTTAGCGAAGTAATGCAAATAGCTTAAACACCAAGTTACGACTGTTCCGTTCCAACGTTGAATCCGTGCTGCTATATGGATGTGGTACCTGGAGAGTGACCGTCACTATCACGAGGAAGCTGCAAACATTTGTCAATAGGTGTCTACGTTACATCTTAAGGATATTCTGGCCAAATCGTATCTCTAACGAACAGCTTTATCAGAGAACGGGCCATGAACCTATAGGCGCAACCATACGACGACGAAAGTGGCAGTGGATCGGTCACACTCTCCGAAAGGGTGACAGGTCCATAGCTAACCAAGCGATGCAATGGAACCCGCTTACGCAGGATGGCAGGATACGCGGCTGTCCTAGGAGTATGTGGCGCAGAACAGTTGAGAAGGAAGCACGACAACTGGGAAAGAATTGGGGAGAGCTGAGGCACATTTCCAGAAATCGCACACGATGGCGCGTAGGCGTTGTAGAGGCCCTAGGACCCACAAGGGAATACAGGACATAAGTAAAGTAAAGGAACAACTCTTCTACAACCTTCACCAAATGGGAATCACCAGTAGTCATAAATACTTGAAGAGCGCTGTATGATAACAATACTGTTCCTGTCTTTGATGGAAACTGTGTATCCCAATAATTTCCAACAACTATGGGTGTGAAACAGGGCTGCATCCTAAATGCACTGTTCTTCATTTTATTTATTAATGATATAACTGACAGTATTGAAGGTACCATTGAAATCAATCAGCTGAAAATACCTGCAATAATGGACTATATACCGATGATATTGTTGTTTTAGCCAACATAGTCAATAACATGCAACTTCAGATTAACAGACTTGAAAGGTGTTGCAGTAAATGGAATCTATCAGTCAATATGCAGAAGACAAAGATCATGATTTTCCGAAATGATGGCGGAGGAGACTCGAGGAACGCAACCTGGTTTACTGTGGATTGAATTTCTATTGTGGGATGAGCATAGTAGATGGCTGCCCTGACTGTAGCTAGATATTCATGAATCAGAACAGTATTAAAAAAAGGCGGTTGATTTTACTTCGGTTCTAGGAGATTACTACTTCGCTTCTTCTCTTCAAAATAAATTGATTGATATACTCTCGTAATATGTTAGGGTGTCGCCTATCAACTTACTTTCTATAGCGGACAACCATAAAATAGGCTTAAGAAGATAGACGATCCGTTCTCATAAGTAACAAAATGTGACACTATCAAATCAACATCACAATGAAAACTTCAAAACACTCACAGTCACAATATGTGGGAGCCAACCCATGTCACTATTGACGTAGAGCATGGCAATTTCATTAAAGGCATTTTAGGCAATTGTTTGAAAAACAGCTATCGTAATATTTGCATCATTTTAAAGGATACCGCACAGTACACTTTTTGGTTAAAGAAACAAACATGATTGTGATTATTTTTGGACTTCTATTTCATTGAAATTGACATTTTGATTTTGTTATCTTCTTATTGGTATATTTTCCCTTTTTTGCTACTTACGGTCTAAGGTTACCAGCTATCCATGGCAGATAAGAAATTACACTCGAAAACACATTGTAGTAAGGATTTCCGTAAAACACACCATACGATATAATACCATACTCGACATACCGCTCTTGCCCGTTATAGTTTGTGGAAATAAATAAGGGCCCACCAGAAGTCCCAGAAGTGATCACATTCCTGCCACCTAAAGCGCACAATTGCTTATCAGTGATTGGGATGAGTTTAAATGTTCTCTGACAATAATCATTATCCACCACTTCTACCACTGCCTTTTGAAGAACATTTGATCTCAGACTTATGTCTATGTCATCCTCGTACATATCCCACCCCGCAACTGTCGCTCGGTCTAAAGTGGTTGCTTGTAACTCTGGTGTTATTGGCAAGCAGATTGGTCGAATGTAGTCTATTTAATTGAACAAATTAGAAATTTTAAGTTGTCATTAAAATAGTTCCATTATTGTGTCCTTACTATTGAAGATTGCCTTTTTAATCAAGCGAACGAGTGCTATATCATTGATACGCTGATTTTGGTGATGGTCTTTGTGATATATCGCTTCTTCGACGTCAACTTCCAGTACAGGTGGGGCACACTTCTTTAATCTGCCACTTCCAGTGCAGTCGATGGTCTCGTTAATATTATGCTCGCCCAATAGTACGCTCACTCTGTTTTTAATAAGAAAACATTATTTGTAAGTCTTATACAAAAAAAATTACTCACAGCAACAAATCCGAATTGCGCAAACAATGAGCGACAGTTAAAACATATCGATCTGTGATCAATGATCCAGTGCATTTCGCTTCTTTTGCCTTACCATCGTAGTACACCAATAAAGCCATCCATGGATATTCTGAGAGAATGGCATCATTGCCATTGGCCACACCGACAGCATCACTTTTTCCACACTCTGTCGCTTGCAGAATAGCCATTCCTGACTGGACATCTGCATCTGATTTCTCAACACTGGGACGAACATCGGGTTCAAAATTCAAAACCCACTCTGTTGTGCTGGTTGTTTTCGGGGTCGTCGGTGTTAGTTGCACTTGCGTTTGGGATCCTTGTGCTGAAGTGACACGGTTTCGCTCACAGCATACATAGATCTAAAATTTAGAAAATTCATTCTGACCTATTCCGTCTTCAAGCTTAACTTTCAGCTTACAACATCGTTGAAGGTGCCACATTGCGAAAGTTCTATAAATTGGATAACTTGAGGCGGTAGAGTGTTTTTCCAAAGATATAATAGCTCTGTTATTGTCCCACACGCCAATTTCGGTACACAGAGTCCCGCCTTTTTGCGTATTGTCGTACATGAACTTTCTGCAAAAGAATTTCGACTAAACTTGTACTTCACAAAGTTTTTTTTCAAAATCTACTAAGCCTTACGTGCATTGACATGTGTCACTACGGCCACTGCAATCAAAAAGACGGCCGTTAATTTAAGCTTACATTTTTCCACTAACATCTTTTAATACGAACGAAACTATGAACTAGAACGATCACTACTCGTACTTCAACTGTCCGAGGTTTTAAATGAGACTGTACGCTCTGGAGTATTCCAATTGGAGGCAAAACAAACTACCACATTTCTGAATCGAATGAGTAACTCTAGTGGGAATTCTACTAAAGCAGCCGATATTTATATCTGGAGCTGAAAAATGATGTCAACTTACTTTATTTTTTGAAATCAATAGACTTGGCTTATCTCCGTCTGACCGGACTGCTTTGTTATCTCTGCAGTACTCATCCAATACTCTAAATGTTAACTTATTGGATGTGTAGTCCAAGTAAAAATAAAAATAAATATATATTTCTGTAATAATCACTTGTGATAGCTTCTATACAGAGCGCTGACAAAGAATTTAATGTCAATGTAAAAGGTACATACACTATCGGTCATTTGATTACCCTCATTTATAATTTTTTTTTGTGTTTTTGTTGTATTCTAAAGGAGATGGATCGAGGTAAAACTCTAACTAATTTAAAAATTGGGAAAATTCTTGCATTAAAGCAAGAAAATTATACCAACCGAGAAATTGTTAACAAAATTGGTCGAGATCCTTGGACAGTCAACAATTTTCTAAAAGAAAATCGGAAGAAGCCACTCAGCAAGTGTGACAACAGAACGAGAACGAGAACCTGCGTCCGCTCGGAAAATTAAGGGGAAGATTGGAACTTCAGTAGTATCCGGACAGTGATTAACCAGTGTCCAGATCTCCGATGGCAAAAAAACTGTAGAAAAAGCCACATTTACTTCAGCGCCATAGAGATCATAGATTAGAATGTTCTCAGGCTCATTGAAGCTGGAAGGATGCCGTGATTTTTTCCGACGAGAAGAAATTTAATTTGGATAGCCCTGATTTCAATATTACTTTCACGATTTAAGTAAATCGGAGTTATGCCTGTCACATCGTCACACTGTTGTTGGCTTTAATTTCATGACGCAATAGATCTGATTGTCTAAGAAAGTCAGCAGAATTCAGTAGATTACATCGAGCTTCTTGAAACGCAGACAATCAATTTTCACGAAATATTCGAGGGCCAACAGTGAATTTTCCAGCAGGATAACGAAGCCATCCACACAGCAGCACGTGTAAAACAGTGGTTTTCAAGCAAGAATGTGTTTCTTTTATATTGGCTACCTCTATCTCCAGATCTAAATCTAATTGAAAATGTTTGGAGAAAGCTGTCGCAAAAGGTTTACGCAGCCGGAAGACAATTCTCAAATAGAGAAGCCATTGAAGACACTTTTAAGGAAATTCCATTAAATTATTTAAACAATTTATATCGATCCTTGAAGTTGTACGCAATAACTGAGGACCTTCAAAATGTTAACAATAAAAAAAATATTAAAAACAATTGTTTTTTCTCTAATTTTTACTGGTGAGAGTAAGTAAGTTTCCCTGTTAAAGTAGCCAGAAACCGAAAATGAGGATTTCCCTTTTTACTTCATTAATTATTTTTCAAATTTGTCTTCAAGTAGCAGAGAACAAGTTTTAAACGAGAGTAATCAAATGACCGGTAGTGTATGTACTCGTATGTCTACACCAACTGAAATATGAAATTTGACAAAATCGTTAAAGCCGTTTGCCATCAAATCGATATCTTTCAAAATGGGCCATTAAATTTGAGGTTAGAATGAAAATTCGGTTTTTTTTCTCGAATTGTGACCCTAAAGGTCCCAGATGTCAAGTTTGAAAAAAATCCACCCAGTCGATTAGGATGCAGTCGGCCATAGATGCAAAGAGACAACAGCATACATATGTACATACAGACAGAATTGAGAGACTCACTTTTTAAGTTTCCATATTATAGTTCAAGTAATGTCAAGTTTAATCAAAATCACAAGGTCGAATATTTCCAAGAAACCAATACTTGCCTTTATAGGTGTAAGTAAAATGACGAAGAAGCTGAAAGTTATAGTATTAAACTGCGTTCTGTTACAGTTATTACCTATATGTCCTTGCACTCCATATTCAAAGTTTTCAATACCTTTTTGGCAGTTATTTGAATTTTTCTCGAAACGACGAAGTAAAAACTTTTACTCTAACCCCTAAAACTCTGATCCAAATTTCAACCTTTAACGTCGTCTTTTCCTTACGGCGAAGTTATGATCCGGCGTAGAAGGATCACAAAGCTCCCACTTTACTGCATCCCTACTGGTCTACACGTGGGGTTTGACAGTTTCACCTCAGGAAGTACCGATTGCGGAGTTTTCCCACCACTTCATCCACCCTACGCTTACGCTTACGTCTACCTTTAACGTCTAAAGGTTCAAAACTATGATGCTATCACAGACTGATGGACGGACAATTGACTTCCACTATAAGGGTTCCGTTCTAACTTTTATTCTCTTGTAAGTACTGTAAGCCCGAAAAAGTTTTTTTTTAAAAAAAAAAATTCATTTCTGCCTCTCTAACCTGGGCAACTCAAATCTAGCCCCTTATTTATTTTTTTATCTTTTCGTCTGTGTTCCCGTCAAAGCTTTAAAATAAAAATGTCTCATTGTGTACCATTGGTCTATGACTTGCTGGTTTCCATATCACTAAAGCACGGCGCCGTTCTTAGCACTGGATAGCATTGTGAACATCCAAATGTCTTTAAGAAGCTAACCGGTTCACGATGAATACATTGAAGGCAAGTGTAACTTGATGAGAAAAGTTAAAATGCATCACCAAAGATGGCTTGTAGAGCGAAGAGACAAGAACGCTATATCGCGGTTAGTCATCAAACCCACTGGAGGTCCAGGCTCATACAAAGGCTTATATCTTTTTTTCTCCGCTTCTATTGCCGAAAGAAGATTGATTGGCAGGGCTAGAAGTCATGTATCGCATGCAATATGAAATACGAAAGAAATGACGATGAAGATACATATCGACGGTCTAAAATATAAATGGTCTAAGCCCCAAGATAAAAATGCTTATTCTAAAATCTGCGAGGCACTGATTCGTCCATTAAAAAACGTTCGCAACAATTAGGCATATTCCAAACCAACCTACACCCCATTTTGAATAAAAATCTTGGAATGCATTCTTAGAAAGTTCAGCTGACTCAAGAATTGAAGCCGGCGGACCATGGGCAACGGCGTGCATTCTCTGATTGGGTGTTAGAAATGTAGGCAGGTGATGCTGATTTTTTCAAGAGAATCATCATGGACGACGACGCCCATTTCTATCTACAAGGCTTCGTTAATAAGAAGAACTGTCGTATTTGGAGCACCGAAAACCAGACAGTGATTGTGGTGCAACCTCTCGTTTTTACCTAATAAATGTATAACACCATCCAGAACATGCCTCACATGAATTCAATGCATTTTATTTACACGGAAGATGGATTTCACACATTTCAGGTCACTGCAACGCTTTGTGATAAGCAACGTTGTTTGTTTTGTTGTCCGGTGCGTAAACAAACAATGCAGACGGCTTTCTGACATACGAACACGCCACGTACAATTGTCCGTGCGAAAAGCAAGAAAATTCGAGATTAAGGCCACCCACTTGCAACGATAGTCCTTGCGATTTGTTCATTGTCATGGCGAATGCGAGTCGAACGGGAAACCGAATGCGCTTAAACTCGAACGGCAAGACGGTCGGTATCATCGGAATTCTTGGAATGAGAACTTCCTCGCCTTTGAACTTGCCTTCGATTATGGTGGCTTGGTTGACGTTGTTCATGAGTTTCTTCACCGTCAACCTAATTCCATTGCACAGTTTCGATTGGTCCAGATTGCGCAGCATTATAATGACAGAGCCGACTTTGGGTTGCAAATTGTGCCCTGGTAGACGGGGCACATCCAACGAATTCAAAAATTCAATTGGATAGTTTGTTGCTTCGTCATGATTTTATAAGCTACGATTTGATATTGAATAATGAAATTCAAATCATCAATTTCCACCAGGCGCATCCAGGAAGAATATGCCGCCATTTCCGTCGTCAACGGCCTTCATCAATGTGACGTACACGTTCTTTTCCTGTGGATTCAGCAGTGGAACATTTGTGCGAACTGTTTTTGTCAGAGCGTCTCGATCGAAATCTCGCTCGTGCTGCAATTCTCGAGCGATTGGAGGCTGGCATTCCCAATTGACTCAACAGACTGCCGCACATGAGCAGACACATGTCTTCGATCAAGCCTCGTTGCGGATCTCATAGTTAATTTGAAATTCGGGATTCAACATCGTTCTTCGAACTCGATGCAAAATATCGTCAGCCATGTTGTCCTTGTATTAGTCCCACAAATTGAGTGCGTTCGATGGACACCCGTCTCGTATTTTTATTGCGAGCTCCAATGTTTGATCGTCTTATCGGCGGCATTATTACACTAACACAGAAGAGTCCTGAATGAAAAATGTCACCAACGTCATTCAATTATAAAAGAAAGCACTTTGCGCACTCTACACGTGCAAGAAAACCTTTGGTAAACAATGGGGTCTGCGTCTGTCCATGATTAACTGGATGTACACGGCTATTATCAGATCCATCCTTACCTACGGAATTATTGTATGGTGGAATGCAACAGACAAAACCAGCTACGTTAAAATACTCACAAAGGTACAAAGATTAGCATGCATAAACATAACAGGAGCACAGAGATCAACACCACAAGCGGGTTTAAAGATGATGCTAAATATCCTTCGCCTAGATGAGTACAACTGCCAAAAGTGCGATTCATCTCTAACAATCGGGCGCATGAGAGCAAAGCTCCTATGGACACGGATCTATACTTAACAGGTATAGTATAACCGATCTAGACAGAAGAACAGATTATATCATACCCTACATAGATTTCGACAAGAACTACTCCACTTTTATTCCCGAAAGACAAGAGTGAGACTCCAACACATTAATTAATATGCAGGACATTCAGCTCTACACGGACGGGTCTAAAATGGATATCGGAACTGGCTCTGAAATTTTTTTGCGTCACTTAAAATCAACCACTCATACAAACTCTCCGATGATTGTAGTATCTTTCAAGCTGAGGTCTTCGCCATTGATAGGGCTGCACAGATTACACATAGCAAAAAATTAAATCCTTTAAAGATTACAATTTTCGTGAATAGTCAAACGGCAATCAAAGCACTAGACAGCGAGGAAATCAAATCGATGCCGTAATATGTTGAACAGAATATGCAACGTACTCCTAACTCTCTGCTGGGTTCTTGGACATAGGTATATAAAAGGAAACGAGACAGCAGATAAACTAGCTAAAAAGGGATCAGCCTTGGATTTTCAACACACTCGGATATCAGTAGAAGCTCTAATAGGTGAACTAAAAAGGAAAATAGACCTAAAAGCAAGAGAAGCGATTATTTCCGCATGGTCCGCCAGAAGCTTATGGCCGACAGTGGATGAAAACAGAACAAAAAGCCTATTGGCAATGAATAAAAATCAAATTCGAATCTTGATAGGCGTGCTAACAGGGCACTGCGCGATAGGGGAAATGGCTGCCAAAATAGGCATCAACACATCCGACCACTGCAGGAACTGTCAAGATATAAAGGAAACACTAACCATCAAACGCTTGTTATGTGATTGCCCGAATCTTTACAACCGTCGCCTCCGTCATATGGGAAACAGGCTTTTTGACGAACTATGGGATCTCGCACAAGTTCCACTTGGGAACATGATACTTCCTTAATTTACTTATGTCCTGTATCCCCTTGTGAGTCCTGGCCTCTACAACGCCATCGTGTGGGATTTCTGGAAATGTGCCTCAGCTCTCCCCAATTCTTTTCCAGTTGTCGTGCTTCCTTCTCAACTGTTCTGCGCCACATACTCCTAGGACCGCCGCGTATCCTGCCATCCTGCGTAAGCGGGTTCCATTGCATCGCTTGGTTAGCTATGGACCTGTCACCCTTTCGGAGAGTGTGACCGATCCACTGCCACTTTCGTCGTCGTATGGTTGCGCCTATAGGTGCATGGCCCGTTCTCTGATAAAGCTGTTCGTTAGAGATACGATTTGGCCAGAATATCCTTAAGATGTAACGTAGACACCTATTGACAAACGTTTGCAGCTTCCTCGTGATAGTGACGGTCACTCTCCAGGTACCACATCCATATAGCAGCACGGATTCAACGTTGGAACGGAACAGTCGTAACTTGGTGTTTAAGCTATTTGCATTACTTCGCTAAACTATGGATAGCATCCCAAACGCAGATTTTGCTTCACCTATTCGGCTGGCTATATCCAGTTCGGTTCCGGTATCGGTTGAGACAATACTCCCAAGGTATTGGAAACTCTCTACTCTCTCAACCGTTTGTCCAGCAATGCATATATGAGTTCATGAGTTTGGTCCTAGGCTGATCATTTTTGTTTTTGCCGAGTTAATTTTCAGCCCAACGACATCTGCTTCCCTCTCCACATTTGCTGTCATTTGGTGAAGGTCCATTATTCTGTGAGACAGTAGGCATACATAGTCGGCATAGTCGAGGTGTTTGAGTTCAGATGTGAGAGTCCATCGAATTCCTCCATTTCCTGTTGATAAGGCCGCATTCAGCACATCGCTAATCACCAATAAAAACAGTATTGGTGAAAGTATGCAGCCTTGCCGAACCCCGCTTTGGACTTCGAATTCCTCAGACAGCCTTCCTCTGTGCAAAACGTGACATGTGGACCCATCATATGTAGCCTTGATAATTGCTATTAATTTATAAGGAATGCCTCTCCTGCGCAAAGCACGCCAAATAAATTCCCGATTGACACTATCAAACGCCTTTTTAAAATCGATGAACAACAGGTGAAGTGGTGATCGATATTCAACACATTGCTCGATGATGATCCGCAGGGTGTTGATGTGGTCGACACAGGAGGATCCAGAGCGGAAACCTGCTTGTTCGGTGTCGAGTGTGTCTTCAATGTGTTCTTTGATTTGCTCAAGGATGATTCTAGCTATTGTCTTAGCCACAGCAGGCAGCACGCAGATACCTCTCCAGTTTTCGCACTGCATACGGTTGCCTTTTCTAGGGAGCTTGACGATCATTCCCTTTTTCCACTCATCCGGAAAACTCTCGGCTTCCCATGTTCTCCCGACAAGTGGGAACAGTAGCTCTGCCAATGCTGTTGGCGCAGCTTGAAAAAGCTCCGTGGGTATGCGGTCAAGTCCTACCGTCTTATTAGTTTTCAGTGCTTTCATCGCGGTAATAATATCCTCCTTACTGGGGGTTGTCGTTCGAATTCGGGAATTTCTTTCTACGGACACTTCAGTCTGACATGGGTGTATATTGCTGGCGAATACTCGGTTTAGAACTGAAGCAAAATGCTCCTTCCATCTCTTCAGTTGATCCTCATCCGACATTAGTAACGAACCGTCTAAGCCTTTCACTGGGTGTTGAGTAGAGCTTCGGCCACCTATAAGCTCTTTAGTGATTCTATAAACGGTTCTGCTGTCGCACCTCGCTGCTGCTTCTCCGGCTTCCGTAACCAGCACATTGATGTAATTGCGCTTGTCACGTCTCACGCTACGCTGTACTTCTCTAATCGTCATTCGATATAGGGACTCGAGCTCGATCCTTCCTGCTGCTGGAGTTGCTGCAATTCGAGCTCTTAGCTGTTTTCGTTCGTTGATCCTTCTCCTATGGTTTCCCTGCGGTCGACCGACAATCGATTCAGCACCTGATGTGAAAACAGTTTTCACAGCGCACCAATGGTCTTGAATGCTGGCGGGCAGTGAACTGCTGATTGTTTCTACTCCACGTGAGAGATGGTCCCTTAATTCTTCGCGCACTGAGGGAACTCTAAGTCGTTCTACGTTGAACCTAGGTATTCTTGTGTCGTTAGATCTACGAACGGCAGCAGTGCGTAATCGGAGAGTAGCTATCATAAGATGGTGATCTCGTATCAACCCCATGTCGGCACCTCGTCTGTTTCGGACGTCTAGGAGACTACTTCTAAAACGGCGACTGGAACATGACAGGCTTCATAAAGAGCGCAGGCTGGTTTGCAACAGAACCCACCGCAAGACAAAGGTTTTAAAGACAGGTTCCACACAACAAAAAGGGAAACACAATGGACCGTATGGAACCCGTGATAAGCACTTAGGTGCACTTACCTCCAACCTAACCTAACCTAATATCAATATGAAAATTACCATCTTTATCTGCTATATTAATGTAAACGGTAACTACTGAATAAAGACACACATTATCATCTGAACAAAATTTACATTGAAACTCCAACAAGTTATTTAATTTTATACACAAATAATGCGCATAAAATACCATTTGCTCTCAACTTGCATCATCATCAGTTTTCCGCAAATATCCTTTGTAATCCGCCATCTCAGGTAATAATGTCATATTCTTATAATAAATGTGGACATTAATGTTCATCACAAGAAAAGTCGCCTTTTATATCCTCGGCTCCTTATCCGTACCCGCACAATAAACTGAAATAACCTGAAATCCCTGACGTACCATATCATTTGTGTATTATTATCCTGGATAAAATGTCGCTTATGTTCGTATTGGGTACGTTTTACCTTTAGGTTCACAGTTCATTTCCAGGAAGTCGATTAAGGTTCTAACCCACATGAAATCTTATCCATAACTGCCTTGTAAGACTTGCAGTTTTCCTATATACTCCCACTATGTAACTCACCTGAAAATAGAACAAAAAAAAAAAAAGGATTATGAATGAAAATAATTGGAATTTTCTGCTAAATATAGTAACTAAGACTAAGGCCTTTGTTTGTTCACTTAAGTATTTTGTTGTTATTAAGATTTACTGTATTTTGATAGTCACATCATGCAAGAACAAAACCAATGGGTAATATAAACATTTTCAAAAGACATCCAAAGAATTACAAATTAGGTAGAAAAAAAAAAAAAAAAAAGAACCGACATGTTCCAACCCTCAAGATGTGTTGTAAGGTGAATGCGCTCTTACCGCAAACAACAAGAGCATGTATTTTTTTTTTTTCTTTCGAACAAAATAAACAAACGTACTCAAGAAAGAACAAGAAGGCAAGTTGCTTTTAGACACACTTAAGGGGAGTTTCACTTTTTTTTTTTTTTTTTCTGTTTGACGCTACATCCACGTCAGAAGGTAGCCGCAATGCTAAGAAGTACTTTAACCCCTTACAGGTGTAGGTTTCTGAGTACTGTACTGGAGCTGACGGATAAATGTAGAGCTCAAGAATAAATATTTGTCTTAGTTTTTATACAACTATACTTTTGAAAAAAAAAAAAAAAACATTTTCGCTTTTACCCAGAGATGTTTTGACATTTCGTATCAATTAAACGAAGTGCACTTAGATGGGTACATACAGTTAAATATCGTATAGCTTCCAGGCTTAGATGCTTTTTTTATAACTCACACATTTGTACATTTAACACTGTAAGAGTGATAGCTTGACTGTTGGTGCTGTTTATACGGGACAGTTTTGAATGCACCGAAAGGTGATATTGACAACATCGGCATTTCTTATTAAAATATAGAGTGGCTCCCTATGCCACCCGCTGACAACACCCACCCATTTTTTTGGGAGGTGGAATCTTTCAAATACGAAACTGAACCCGTACCCAGTAACAGTAGTGTGGGAATTCCACCCACTAAACCCACCCCCCCTCATACCCCTGGTCCTCGCGGGACTGCCGTCAAGCATTTCATCGCGAGGGGGGCTTCAGCCTTACATACGAGTACTCGGCTCGTTCGTGTTGGCAGCAGTCTGTGCGACGTTTCGCTGTCGCTCCTGTCTTCGTTGTTCTTTCATGATGGTAGCCACAGTTTCGCTTACTGCTTCCCAAGCTTCTTTCGTGCTCGTCATCTGTCTGGTGGTGTTCTGTGGTGTTAAGTCCACACCCAGTCTGTTTGTCAACAAGGTACGTTTTTCCTGATATCGTGAACAATGGAACATGATGTGTTCTGCATCCTCGACTGCTTCCGTGCACGTTGGGCAATAAGGGTTGTCGTGTCCAAATCTATGGAGGTAGGCTGTGAAACATCCATGTCCAGTAAGCATTTGCTTCAGATAGAAGTTCAGCTCTCCATGCTTCCTATTGATCCAAGGGTTTATATTGGGGATTAATCTGCCTTTGTCAGAAAAGCTCCATCTCTCTTGCCAGTCTTCGAGGATTGTTCTTGGCGGTACCTCGGTGTCACTTCGACTCGTAGCTGTTGACACCACTGTCCTGTTGGCACGATATTTCCATTCCGCTTCTTTAACGAGGACGTCTATTGGCATCATTCCAGCAACTACGCATGCCGCGTCGTAAGAGGTTGTTCGAAAGGCGCTGCATACTCTTAAGGCGTTGGTTCTGTAGGCCGCCTCCGTCTTCCTTCTGTACGATTTCGTCTTCATGGCACTTGCCCATATTTGGGAGCCGTAAAGCATCATCGACAACGCAACTCTTGCTAAGAGCAGTCTCTTCTTCTGTTTAAGTCCTCCAATATTTGGCATGATCCTTACCAGGGCGGTCGTTGTTCTTGCTGCCTTCTCAGCTGCATGTTGAAGGTGTTGCTTAAAAGTCAACCTTGCATCTATAGTAACGCCAAGGTACTCCAGCTCTAGTTTGGAAACTACAACGTAATCGCTCACGGTTACTCTTATAGTCTCCATAACTCGTCTGCTGCCGATGAGTAGACGATGCTAGTTTTAGGTCCATACTTACTAGCCAGTCCTGTACCATTCCAATAGCTTCATTACAGTCATGCTCCAATTCCTCAAGCAATTTGGTCACTACAACGATCGCTATGTCGTCGGAGAAGCAAAGTATTTTCGAGGACCTCGGGATTCGAAGTCTGAGGACGTCGTCAAACAATACTAACTGAGTAAGTAATTAAAGGGTGTCCCAAAATTCACGAAAGAAGTAATTTTGATATAAAACACCGATTTTTTATTAAAAATTGTAAATGTTTTATTTATTCATAAGGCATACAGTGTAGGGCTTTGCTGGCACATACGCACTCTTTTGTCGAAATTTTCCATGACCGTTTTGCATAAATGTTGTTGAATTTCGTTGATACAGAGCTCAATTTACTCCTTCAAGGCGTGTGCGGTCGTGGGCTTGTTGACATAAACCTTAGATTTCAAAAAACCCCAAAGAAAAAATTCCAATGGTCGTCCACATCCATACCCTGCAATTTAGGTACAAAAAACTGGATTATCATGTCGCGATAGCCAGCACTATTTACTGTTATTGCCTGACCAACCGCATTTTCGAAGAAAAATGGTCCGATCATGCCTCCAGCCTAAAATCCGCATCAAATAGTGACACGTTGTGGATGCATTTGTTTCGCAACAATCACTCGTGGATTTTCTGAACCCCAAATTCGACAAAGCCATCAAGATGAAAATGAGCCTCATCGCTGAAGATAATTTTATTTGAAAAATCTTGAGTCACATCTTTCTTGAGAATACGCTTTAGAGAGCTTCTCGAAATGTTCAATTCTTGACCACGGTGCCGAATTGATGTCCCTGGACTCTCAACAACACTCTCACGAACTGCTTCGATGTTTTCTATTGAACGACTTGTTGCAGGACGGCCAGAGAGTCTAAGATCACTAATTGATCCAGTCTCCGTGAATTTTGGAATTAATCTCCTCACAGTTGATGAAGTTAAATCTCTAAACAATGTGGCAACTAATATCCCGGATACGAACCATATCTCAGCAACCAAGAGCGCCATCTATTTGCGTTTTAAAGCTTGAATCTTTCTCCACTATCTGTCAAAATTTCATGACATTTGGTTCACATTTAACAATTATACAAATAATTTTTCCAGAACATCTTTTCATTTAATGTTGAAATTTTAACATGAAACGAAGAGCGGTCATTTAATTCTACGCAAAACTTGGCAAAAATGCATACAGAAGACCGCAATGCTTCACTGAGAATGATGGAAGAGGTCTTAAACATCAACAAATAGACTATTCGGACCATCGGACGAGGATTTGGGCGAGTCTGGCATTCCAGAGACGTCATTGCGGCCTCAAGAAATGATCCAAACAATTGTTACGTAAGAGCCGAACAGAATGTGTATCTGTGTCTGGGTCTGAGTCTGAGTCGCAAGCTGTCAAAATATTAAATGTATGGAAAGCCGTAAGCCGCAACACAATGTTGCAGCGATGCAAATTTGACGTTTATGAATTTGTACACAAAAGCTGTTGTTGTTTTGGAAATGGAGGTCGAGAAATTTATAGAAGTTGTGCGCGCGCACGAAATTCTTTGGAATTTGTCGAATCTCAATTATAAAAATTTAAAAAAAAAATGCAAAAATGGAAGGAGATTTCCGACGAATTTGGAACATCAAGTAAGAAAAAAAAAAGTATTTGTAGATTTTGTTTACATTTGTTTTGTTTCAATTGTTTACAGTTGATGAGTGCAAAAATAAATGGAAGAGTTTGCGAGACAGCTACAACCGGGAGTTGTCAAAGCTGCAATTGGCTTACGTATAGATGTTTTTTTCAATTTTTCTTTTACCAGGCCTAACAATAAATTGTACTGCTGCTTTCTCCTTGTTGCTTTAAACAAAAAAGATCCTTGTCATGCTCTTTGAGGTGTTTGAAAGTTGTCTCAAAAAATCCTCTTTCTTTGCTTTCCTTATAAAGAGGACGAACCCACCATCTGCGCTTCCTCTTTTTCATTTATTTTATTGCTAAATAGCACATGTGTAGAACGCACATAATAAAAGCAATTTCTTCTTTATATATCATATCCATTATCCACAATTAATAACAAACTCCTTTAAGCACTAATAAAATTAAGAAGTAAAAACACAAGATGCAAATTTGACAGTCGCTTTCATTGTGTTTACTATAACCGCAAGCAGCGCGGCAGATGTTTGACAGCGCTGCAAGACTCAGACACAGACACACATTCTGTTCAGCCCTTAATGAAACATGGTGTTTCCAATACGATCCACAAACCAAGCGTCAAAATGCGGAATGGAAGTAAACAAATTCACCACAAGCTAAAAAATCATGAAAAGTTCCTTCAAAAATTAAGACAATGCTCATCACATTCTTCGATAGCAAAGGAATTATCCACAAAGAATTCGTTCCAACTGGTCAAACAGTTACTACCGCATATTATCTTGAAGGTTTGAAGCGTTTGATGGCCAGAATCCATCGTATTCGACCTGAATATCGCGATCCAGAAAGTTGGCCTCTGTTGCATGATAATGCACCGAGCAACACAACACTCATTGTTCGTCAAGTTTTGGCTCGAAATTAAGTGTGTGTGTTAAATCATCCGCCGTATTCACCTGATTTCTCCACCTTTCGATAACTCAGCACTTGCTTGGTAATGTTGAGGATTAGCCCGAGCTCGATCTTAAACTTATTCGAATGATTGATTCATCATATGATATATTTTGTTCACCAAAAACGTGTGGAGGTCAGCTCATATACCTCGCCCTTTCCCTTGCAGTCTTCAAGGAATACTTAGCAGCTGGTGTGGTACAGCTATGACTCTTCAATGAGATCTCTTTTTATTATAGATCGTTGCCACGTGTTCCTGTCGACATAAATACTTGCTTTTGTTAAACTATTTGATGCTGGTTTTGGAGTCATCAATTCTTACAATTAACTTCTACTCGAAGCTACAGACTGCTGGCATCCCTGCCGAATGCTTTTTCATAACGCTTCTGTGGGCAGTAAACTGACACGGTAGATTCCCTATGATGCTTGGTCTGCAGCCTCCTCTTTCTGAGTAAATGTCAATATCTCGGCCAGTTTTCGGTTCTCAGGCATATTCTCTTACCGGAATTTGGGTAGAATAAATAAACACTGTAGTAGCGCTATTTACTTAGCAATGCGAATTATTTGTAGTAGCCTTGCAGCAGAACCCATCAGCTGGTGTTCATTGCGGCTGCTTCAAATTGTCTCTTATAAGTTGGCCATGCCATTTGATCTTTCAAAACAGATCTACAGGTTGCAGGACTATTTCCTTCTTGGTCAGTCTGCAGTTTCTGCTCCTTGGTCAGATTTATAAAGCAAAATATCAAGTAAGCTATTAAGTAATGTCTTCTTAGGGTACTTGGTGTGCTCTGTTGGACTGCAACTATGAGGTGACTTTACATAGTGCCTTCAGTCCTCAAGAACAGAATAACTACCAAAAGTTCTTCTGGCATCAGTCAATTTTAGACCAAGTTCGCAATGAAATTAAAGAAAAAATTAAAAGTTAATAAAAAGTTTATAATATCCTGAAGCTGTATACACATTTAACGAGTAATGCTCCCTCTCAAGAAAATTAAATCCATGGAGCTTGGACGTAATAATTCAAACAGAGATACGTACTTCCATTTACTTATTTAACTTGTAGTTGTTACCGCAATCGATTTAAGAATCATGGTGAAGAAAATAGCAACGAGAAAAGCAATGTAACCTGACCTGGCATGTATCTCCTTCTCAGAAAATGTTGCATTCATTATGGATGAGCGCAAAAAAAAAGACGAAAAACTAAAACAAAGATATGGAGTTGTTAGGAGTATCAAAACAGATAGTTACAACATGAGCAAGATGCTGCGCTGTATTCACTCTCATTAGAGATAGATCAACATTGTTCAACATTGTGGCCAAGAATTTTCCAAGTAATCGCACGATATAATCATTATAAATGAGAACATCTTTTAAATCGTCGTTCATACATTCATTACTAAAGTACATTGACTCTCAACTGTCTGGCGCTCGATGCGGAAGCAGTATCGGTATAGTAGATAGGTAAACTGATTGATGTTTTGCAACAAATTACGAGTAATTGCAAAATAAATGAAAACTTTATACTGTTCATTGATGCAATTTCATATATTTTTATTGCAATCCCACCGATGCAGAAATAAATTGAAGTTAACTTCAGCAATGCGTGTCTACCTTTCGCAGGGTTGGGGAGTATTTTTTGTTTAATTAAAATGTTCAAACAATTGGAAAGCGAAACCAAGTGCCGCTGTATCTTTAAAAATCAATTTTCACTCAATAAATCATCAGCACATAAAACTGAAGTATGGATATATTATTTTGCTAAAATTCAATACTCGCACCCGCTGTATCTAAAATACAGCAAAAATCTCTCAAATAACAATCGCCATGGCCTACAGTTCATAAAGATCATCAGACTCGCGGTTCATGTAAACCATTCAAAAAAAAAAAAATAAATAAAAAATAAATCTAAATTGAAAAAGGAGAACATGTTCATCAAATTTCGACGTCGAGTTCCTTGGAAATGCGAAGAGGGGCGAACGAGAGTACAACGTTATTTCATATATTTTTCGTTGCATTCCGGACGCATTCGTCGAGGGTGATTGCATTTACGATTTCCTCTTCGAAGAATTTGAAAATCGTGTAAGTCAACAATAAACTATACCCGAATGATTGATATTTTAAAGCAACGTAATTGTATGGAAAATTTGCTGTAAGTAAACCAAGGCGTGTATGTTTTTAGTGCATTTGGGTGGTAAGTAAAATGTGTGTTTTGATTTCGGTGTAAAACGAATCAATCAACATTTTGAAAAGCGTGTAAACGAAAGAGATGTATGCGTTGAGATACAGGTCCGGAAAAATTACATAGAAAAAAGGAATTGAACAATGTTGCTTAAATTGCTTCAAGGATAAAATATGGACAGGATTTGGAAATATTTCACTAGCAGCAGTTACTTTATTAGATAGCGATACAGTCCGGGGTGGACCTGAGCCTTATAATATCGTAGTGCTAAGTATATTGAAGATTTACACATCTAAGAGCCTAAAATCGACTAATGAATGAAGCGGTGAATTAGGATTTGCGTTAAGTTGTAAGGACACCTCTTATTGGAATGGTCAACTGAAACACGTATTAAAAATCCTAACAATAAACTTTAAGGAGTGAAATACTTTTTTTTATAGTTAATTACTTAATTACGTACATATATGTATCTATATTGCGATAGGACACACAATATTTTGCGAAAAAGCGAAGTAGCGATGAAAACACTAAAAGCCTCGGATAAGAATGATATTACTGTCCAGGATCCTAACGAATAAAGCAGGGAGAATGACATTCGGACCTGCAAGCGAAATATTCCAACCCTTAACAGGCTACGTGCAGTAGAAGAATTAGCAAAGGTTCTGAACTGTAATAAAGCCGACATCATTGCCAGCCAAGAATTGCGATCGGGTGACAGTTGGAAACAACAAAAGTGGAGTCTATTTGGATTCGAATTTTTTATTAGAAGCAAACTTGACTTAGGCAAGACGTCTTAAGTATCAGGCTAATGGCTTACAAAATCTAATAAATTTACTATCATTAGCCTAATACGAAGGTATATATATAAAAGTAATCGGTGTTTTATTTTGCTACAAATGATCCGCCTACATTTAGATTAGATTAGGATTAGATTGAAGAACGAGGCGGGAGCTAGTCCCTTATCACTGCGGCCACAGATGGGCCTCTAATTAAAGCTCATCCATGATGCCGGATTTAATTATGAATCCGGCTATGTCTTTGGGTGCGCTGGCAGATATTTCTTCTGCTTTGAGGTAGAAGTTACCTAGGAAACGATGACGTGTTTTGATAAGATAGTCACAGTGGCAAAGTAAGTGTTCTGCTGATTCTTCATCTTCGTTGCACATTCTGCATACGTCATCTTGTGCTATTCCCATGGCCATGAGGTGCTTTTTACCTCCGCAGTGTCCCGTTAAGAAACCTGTGACCAAGCGAATCTGACTCTTACTTAGTTATAAGAGTTGTTTCGTTCTTAGGTGGGAAGCATTTGGCAAGAATTTTTTGGCGTGTCTTTTACCTTCAGTTTCCATCCAATAATGATGCGCTTTTTCTTTCAGCCAATTTTGAATACAGCTTTTTGCAGTGCTGTTGGGTATTCCGCAGAATGGTCTTGACAGCATGAAGTTTGATGCGGATCCTTTTCTAGCTAGTTCAGGCCAGGTATCTGTTTATGTTCTCCCGGATACACAGCTCTATTACATGTATTTTGGCTTGAAATACTGAGCTACTTTTATCCACATTTGCGTATAGGAGAGTATTCGTGCTCAGTCCATATACTCTGGCCCCGACTCCTTCATCTGTTTTGGACCCATCTGTGTACCGTACGTGAGAGTGTCTAGTAAATGTAGGTTTATTCTGTTCCCAGTTACTTCTATCTGGAAATGTAACCTTGAAGTTGTGGCTGAAGTTGAATTTCGGAAGACATTTGTCTGTTATACTTATTTCAAGTAGTTAATTCTTTACATCCAGATACTTTTAAATCTGTTGCTGCCACTTCTCAAGACCAAACCACCTTAAAATTGCCTGTTCAGCGTTCCTCATCATTTTGATTTCCTCTTTAAGTTTTGGGACCAAATTTCCTAGCGAAGTTTCCTTAAAAAATCTCGAGATTGACTGGAGCGTTGTCATGCACGCTGATAGAGCTTTTCAGGTCGAATATTCTGAATTGCAGCTTTCAATTTTCATAAAACCTCAACGCTATAAGATCCTATCACTATCTAGGCTACAAGGCTAACCTTTTTAACTGACTCTTCTGCTTTAAATTCTGTAAGTCCATAACTTTCCTTTCGCAACTACTCATACTGGTAAATCCAAGTCTCGTCCACAGTTATGATGTCTAGATCCACCTGAAACGTGTCGACAGCTTACGCTCTTTGGACCAGAAACTCAAAAGGTAAGAAACTTATAAGTGATCAGATGAAATCGCGTGAACTTATCCATAAGAAATATCTAAGCTACTGTCTATTTCCGTGATCGAAACTAGTAGATGCTCGTAGACCATAGCCTGACAATTTTTGAACTTCAGAACACATGTCCACATGTGTTGACGTTGATGTTCTTCTTGTTGTTTGAGCTCCTCCCTGCCTTCTTTATAAAGCTTGATCCACTCAACAATTTTAGTACAGCTTGATTGATTACCGCTAATTTCAATCCATCCCAGTTTGAACAAAAATTAGATGTTTGCTCCAATTTCGAAACGAGAAGATGTCACCAACTATTGCTCCTACAAGCTACTCAACCAAGCTTGCATTCGGGCCTAAAAATGAGGTTTAGATCGGTACGGACAACATTGACAGCACCATCTGAAAGTTTGGCTAACATACTTTGTGAAGTGCTTTCGGGAAAAAGAGAAGGTAGTTTCAAAAAACCCGACCAGAAGTCTATGGGATCCACTAGAAATGAATCAAGTGTCACCAGTCTGGTGATAATACCTACTTTTGTACAGGCTGTTGAAATCAATTAACAAATAGAGTATACTTGTAGACCAACGCAATTAAAGTATAAACCACTATTCTTGACAGATTAGGCTTTGCGCCAAATTTTGCTAAATATATTTATGTAGCTCTTGCAACGAAAATATCATCACAGATACAGTGTCTGGAGAGCCTGGCTGTGGTTTCTCACTTGAAGCGCTAATTGTGTTTAATTTTAAAACCACTACTTAAGTAGAATCTTAAATCTTTCTTGTATGGCAGAGTATGACTCTAACTAGTGCCTGACATTTGCAAAAAAAAGTGAAGAATTAGAAGTGTCATCGCCAGTGCGGTTTGTCCTAGATATAGATGCGTTATCGATAATTAATTTACTTCACCTGAGGAGGTTGTCCCTTGATGAATAGTAATCGGCCCCTTAAAGATCCCAACTAAATGTGAACTCTTTCCACAACTGAACTGTGAAGAGTTGATTTCTTGTAGATTTTTAGTGAACCCATAGAAAGGCAGGTTAATTTGTAAGCAGGTGAGCACATTCCGGCTCATTCTACCAGTTTGAAGGACACGATAGCAGGATCTGAGGCATATTGTTCAATCGATTTTTAGCTTGGGCATTGGACTGTTAAGTGTTCAGTAAGCGTCTAGTACTAGCTCCAACCGGAAGTCACTGGTTTGACGTTTTCAATGCTTCCCAGAACGCAGCTTAATTTAGCTAGAATGTTATCATAGACAACAACAATTAGAGGACACTGAATTATTGGTGCACAGAGGTGGGGACCTTAAACGTACTCAAACATATCCGAATCCTTTGCGGAGCTACTAACACACCTTTTTAATGAAATTATAAACTCTACAACCATTTTAACGACCCAAAATCAGCACCAACACATTTTTTTACAGGTCATAAAGAAATTGTCATAACATCTCTTCCGGTCCATTTTTCTCTATCTCACATGACCTAGGTTAAGGGTGTAACTTGAAAAATTTAAATTACATTACAAGCACGAAGTGTTCCATGAAGAAGCATCGAAAAAATTCCTCCTTTGCGACACTTCCGCAGGGCAAACATTACCGCAGCCGTGTTGTAGATATACTACGGAACAGCACGAAGGGCATCCTTAACCACAAGGTAGGATCTATCCACAACTTACATATATGTATGTACGCCTAAGTATGTTAAAAAAGAATGTCGTGTCTGAAGTACACCTAGAGTCACTTCATTTCGGTCGGCTGGTTTTAAGAAGATCCCCAAGAAATTTTCCACTAGGTTTAAATATTTACTTTCTGACAGTGCAACGGAGGAGTACATTCTGAAGAGAGAAAGAGAGAAGGGCTGCAAGAAAAAAAAAAAAAATAATAAAAAAACTGTTCTGTCCCTCGGGATAAAACAAGCATCAGCAGCATCCCATCGAGAAGTTGTGTGTGGAATGAGGAAAAGCCACTTATTATGGGCGTCTGTCAAGTGGTCTTACTTTCTTGGAGTTCGTATAGTTGATGCTGTTTTATTTTTAATTAACAGACGTCTGTATGGTTCATTAAATAATTATCGTCAATGTTTTTACGAGGAAGCGTGCATCTGAATTGCAGAAAGATATTCAACATCACCAGTGTTTGTAACAAAATTTGCAAATAAATAAAATCCTAAATTACGAGTATGTTTTCGTTTATAGTGCTGCACATATGTACTTTTATGCACATATCTATTTAAAAGAAAAACAAAATAAAAATAACAGGGAACGACTTATGATGGGATGCAAATAAAACTCATGGATCTCCCGATTACGCAGTTGTTAAATTAAATGAGTAATATTTATGAGTCCATATGAAGCGGTTAATCCAAACTTTTTGGGTGGTAAACTAAAAGATAAGTTCAATTTACTATTTACTCATTTTTACTTAAGATGGCATGAAAAACCCGGGAAAGATGCTACTCAAACCGCGAACTACAACTCAATAAGCTTACTGCTGATAGTATCTAAGCTCTTGGAAAAAATCTTAATAGACAGACTACAACCCCAGTCATCAGATTCGGTTTAAACGCAAGCGCTCAACTGTACAACAAATACACCGAATTATCAGCAAGATTCCAAAAGACTTGGACGAGCTGAGCTATGGTGCTACAATTTACTTTGACATATCGAAGGCTTACGACAAAGTTTGGTACAAGGGACTTTAATATAGGCTGGAACTCCTACTATCAACTGACTTCTACCTCCTCATTACTACGTATAATACAGAGATGAGCACTCAATTCTTTAGAAGGCAGAAGTTGGAGTACCTCAAGGTCCATTATTATATCTTGTATATATGTACATCCGACATACCAATATCTAAGACCATCAATTCAATGATTGCGACTTTCTCAGACGACACAGTAATACTTACTTCACACAAAATTCTAGGACAGGCGATCACTTAGACGAATTGTCCAACTGGTCCAAAGGCATACAAATAAAGGAAGATAAAACAGAATTAGTCATACGACAAAAAAAATAACAAATCCTTCAAGTATAAAACTCAACGACAAAACAGTAATTTTAGTCAAGCAAGCTAAGTGTACTTGTGAATGCACATGAACCAACAATTAATTTGGAAACAACATATACTTAAGGAACGTAATCAAATCAAGGATCGGCTGGTTTTAAGACAACTCTATTGGATACCGGTACTATCTATAAACAACAAGCTGCTAATATAGAAGGCAATTATCAAACCAATATGGACGTACGGACTTCAACTGTGGGGAACAATGTTGAGATTGATCTCATTTCGAAAGCTCGAGTAAGTCAGTGATATCGTATGCAAAAAGGTAGAAAAATAGTTCCTTACGTAAGATCTTGCTCGTAAATTGTTGAGCATGGTATTTTTTTTACTCAGTCCATATACAGCCTTGCGATGACCGAATTTCAGCAAAATTTCATGTCCAGTTGGTGAAGATTTTCCTCCGTATCCATTCAGTAAAGAAAGTTTAAATTTTATAATTGTGCCATTTAGTAATTATTTCAAAAAGTGCCCCCTCAATTAAATTTCAGTACCACCAAATGATTTGTTTTCATTTTTTGACTATTCCCTCTACAACGTACTAAAATTTCATCAAAATCGGTGAGGAGACCATTTTCCTAAAAATCATTACCGATTTTCTTTTTTTCCGACAGACGCTAAAATCGCGATTGGTGCTGTAACAAATGACGAAATGTTTCAAATAGGAACTGTATGAAGTTTCAGAAAAAATCGCAAGCCATACAAACGATTACATTCTCCGAAAGAAATACAGGAAGCACAAACTTATGGATCAGTAAATATGAATTTCCCCGTGTGATTGGTGCTACTGATTTATTTTTCGGTGATGTCTGTACCAAACTTTGTTTTGCACGATACTCGTACTGTGATTATTAGCATAGTATCTCTTTTCCCTGTTTTAACAATTGGCAATTGCGACTTGTGCAGGAATATTTTACTTTATTTAACTTTCATTAACTAAAAACTTTGCTGAGTCAACCTGATTCATTACTTAACACAACACTTTCGGTATCAAGATCACTTTCGGATGACATTTTTTTCTTCCAACTAAACTCAATCATCAATGCACACAGAGATTGTAATTAAAACTAAATTACATGGAGAGTTTTGAGCAGCTGATAAAGTTTTCATTTTTTTAATGTGAAACTGAGTTCGAGTTCTGCACTGCTGATCGATCTCACTGTGTGAGTTCAAGGTTGTAAGGCCAGACAGACTCTGAGATCTTGCTCATCTTTTACAATACCACTATTTAATTTATCTGATTTTAAGAAAGAAATGCGTTTGGTCGTGGAATTGAAGTTCTTAGCACACAAAGCCTCTTCACATTTTAATAATCACGAATCGGATTTATGGAATGACCTGATAGTTAGGTCATCCCATAAATAATGCGGGTTTTCGTGTGCCTTATTTTTAGCGGGCATAATACTCCTAATAATGGCATCCCAACTGTTTTATGGCATATTTATAAAAATCCTTTGGTGAGCAAGTAAAAAGCGGAAGAGTACTCTGGATGATCTATAATTTCCAAACCAAAACTGTTGATTTTCTGGATTGTCTCACTTGCAAGATGTGGCTTGGGATCAATGCTGGTCGATCTTCTTCAACAGCTACCTTCAATCGGTCTAATTGCTGATCATAATACACCTGCTTTGTGATGGTTTGAAAAAGGGGAAGCAATTCAAAAGCGAACATAGCACATTGTTATTTATTGCTTACAATTCGACATCGAGATTTTCTGTCTGTTTGTCTGTCTGCCTGTCTACATGTGTACATACTTGCTTTCTACGACTGCAGCCTGAACGGCAGAACAGATCTACTTCAAACTTCATATCTGGGGCTGTGGGGTTCAAAATTCGAGGCAAAATCTAATTTTTTTTTTCTAACCCCAAAATTAACGGTACTTTACTAGTGACCGATTTTTTTAAAAAAAAAAAACGTTTTTTTCGAAAACAGCTATAACGATTTTGTTTAAGTTTTATATTTGCGTGAGTTGGATACATCTCACTAGATGGCGTACCAAGTTATTTTTTAATAAAATTTTTGAAATTTTTTTGAAAATTGGACATTCTTTGAATACGAATTGAACAATTTTGTTGAAAATCGATATCCAAGCAATATTTGATATGTGCAAGGACATGGCATACCACATTTTTGAAAATTGTCAAAAAAAAAAAAAATACACTCTGAATCTGATTGGTTTGCAAGTGAGCAGCACACAGGGACAAGTACGTGCGACTCAATCTTGCATTTTATTTTCGATCGAATAGTGCCGCACCCATTATCAAAACTTAGATACTCTTCTAAGTGCTTTTGAGTGCCTATTTATGTATTAGGTGCGCAACTAAGTTCTCGCTGTTTTCTTTGATGAAAATGCAACTTTATTGGGAAAAAGTGGTTACAAATGAATCATTCAAGTATTCCCCATCGCTAGCTACAACTTTTTCCCATCTTTCTGGCAGAGCTCGAATACCGTTACGGTAAAAGTGTTCTTCTATTGAGGCTATCCACGAATCAAGCCATTTTTTGATGTCTTCATATGAGCGGAATTGCTAATCAGCCAGACCACGTGCCATCGAACGGAACAAGTAATAATCGGATGGCACAATATCTGAAGAATATGGCGGGTGGGGTAGGACTTCCCATTTGAGCGTTTCCAGGTAGGTTTTAACGGGTTTGGCAACGTGAGGCCGACCGTTGTCATGCTGTAGAATCACTTTTTCGTGCCTCTGCTCGTATTGTGACCGCTTTTCGCGAAGTGCTCGGCTCAATCGCATCAATTAAAGTCGATACCGTTCTCCAGTGATAGTTTCGTTGGGTTTCAACAGTTCACTTGGTCCCACCAAATACACGAAAGTGCAAAACACTTCACACAATTAACGTGCAACTTCCGCTGAATTATTATTTTTATAATATTCCCAAAGCCAAACATGAGCTCCTTGGTCACTTCCATTTCAATGATAAAAGGAGCGCCGAGGAAGGTTTTATTTGGGAGATTTTGTGAAAATATTCGATGGTATCGATAACCGGCATTATTTACGGGATGACCTGATGATAAGTTTCGTACAATACATCTGCTTCTGGCACTTTGAGTAAAATTCAATGAGCTTTTGATTTTTAGGCGTTGAATCATCACAGTGGGGTATGTCTAGGTACACTTGAAGACTTTAAAACAACAAAACTTCTCCAATCACTAATCATCCAAGTCTAAAGGAGAAACGGAAATATGATTTCGATGATGTTAAGTTTCAGTTATATAACTTTACATCAGTACAGAAATGTGGAGATAATGACAGTGTTTTTACTATACTCGTAAATAACTTAAAAGTAAAAAAAGAAATCAAAGAAAATTTAACGTTTTCATGTAAACTTTGAGAAACTATCTTCACATAACTTTTGATATTCTTGTGTTTTCCCTCAAGGTAAGAAACTTTTCCCAGAAACATATCAGAAACTATATTTTCCAAGAAGTAACCACATGAATAATGGTTATTTGTCGTTAGGTACTATCAGAAGTTTCCCCCCCAAATCAAAGTATGCAAGGTGCAGAGACTTGAAAACCAAACAAAATACGTGAATTGAATTGAATTGTACACAACAAAGAATTATAAATATCCATAGCTGTGCATGAAGATTGCGAATTACATAAGTACTCGTAATTCCTAGATACATCGGTACCTCGAAATAGATGAATACGAGTACATAAGACACCACTTCTTACACCTCAGCGACCACTTTTTAAGACGGCCAGGAAAAGAGTGGATGAGATGCTTAACAAAGTAAAGAACCTAAGTATTTATTTTTTTAAATACTTAAGAAGCAAAACAAACTGATTTGGTAAATTTTCCAAAACCTGTCATGTCCTTGCATGTGATATATTGCTTAGATGCCTTAGAATCTTGGTACGCCATCTAGTGGCATATGCCCAAGCCAATTCAAATATTCAATTTAAGCAAAATCGAAATTACTGTTTTCTAGAAAAGGAATTTTTTCAGACTGAGTTTTATCGGTCATTTTCTTGTAAAACTTTTAAATTATTGAATCGATTTTGGTGAAATTTTTTCGTTGTAATTTTTTCGGTTTTTGGAACGCACCCTTTTTTTGAGGATATTCCTCAACTGTGAGCGCAAAAAAAAAAACCTATGCACGAAGATTCGTTGTGACTTTTGCTTGGAGCCACCTCCAAATTTAGATGTCTTGTGTAAAAATATAGCTTTCATAGTTCAGTAGCGAGTAGCTAGTGACACACAGGCGCACGTACAAATGGACTCACTAATGAGAGCAATAGGGTTCCGTGGTCTATTTACGGAACCCTGAAAAAGAGTAAAAATCGTTGCCTACCTATGCAGAAGATGTAATCATAATGATTTTAGCTAGATTTATGACAACTATCACTGAACAAAGAAATTTGCTTTGAAGAAGCTATCGACATGGGCTAACGCAACGACTTAGTATAAAAACATATTCCAGAGGAAATGCAGAGAGATCCGGCATTTATTATACCCTATCCAGGTATAATAAATGCCGGATTTATTTCTCATCAGAATCCATGAACTTCGGTTACAAATTTTCAAAGCCACGCCCACTTTCTGCTAAGAAAAAGTTGTACCAACAATTTTGCAACAAAATTTCTTAGAAATTACGGAAATTTCCTTTACATAGAAAGATATCATTGCATCTGTTTAAAAAATGTTCACTATTTTATTGGGTGTGAGTTAAAAGATGGGGGATAGGGTAGCATACGATCCATTCTAGACGGATTGTAACTTTCCTGTATGTTTTCTAAAGCGATTCACTCCAAAAATACTTGAAAAGATTCTTGCACCACTGATTCTGATATCAACTTTTAAGCCTTACGAGTAAATCGTCTAAAAATGGAACAAGTCTTGCTCAACAGAAGAAAAAAGGTTACCAGCCTACTGAAGTTTTGATGGATTAACTATTAAAATCTCACTCATTTGAGGCGAAGTAGGTACCTCAGCACTGAAAACAAAATGTTAAGAAAAAGGACTGTACTACGCTAAGATAGGAATTGCAACAGCTTATATCATTTATTGAATATTGCAATCATAAATTCTACTGTTTCCAAAAGCTACAGGCCTAACTCAGATAATGTTTGTTTAGAATGTCGCAATTCTTAAACTTTTTCAGGTTAAAGATTCCGATCTTGCTTGGGAACACTCCCAAAACTTCATGCTTTTGATTTCCTTCTCTCGCACGAGCTCTCCATCGATCCCCTTTCAGTATGAATGAAATTAGGTTGATGGATCTGATGGATCTTGAATGAGTTGTATCGTTCTATCAGGATTTTTTTTTTTTTAAGTGATCCATTGATGTAGTGGTTGGTGAATCTTAAATCTTCTTCGTTTCTTTTTTATTTTCAGTGGCTGTTGGTTTCTGTTCCCAGATCGGACTCGAACCTGCACAACTCGGGTTACAAGCCCACTGTTCTATTCTATCATCATATTAACTGAAGTAATCGACTGACACTGCGCCATTGGAACCATGTTTTGACAAATAACAAATTGAGCTCAAGGATATCTGCAGACGATAGGGAGATGACGAAGGTTTAGAGTCTTCACTATCACGCTTTACACAAACGACAAATTGGTACCAGGTCAATGAAAAGCATAAAAAAGCGTGATATCAGATCTACTGAGTTTTATAAAGACCGCAAACTCGTTTACAAACTGATGTGAGTGTAGGATAGGTTCCTAAACTTTTTTTTTCCCTCAAACCATTGAAAAGATTTAGGGTGGACGTTAAGGTCTCTCACATGATGTCGAATTTTGAAACGAACTTGCGAAATTTTAAAATCTTTGAGGTATACTTGTATAATAGGTACCACTTCTGACACCACAGCCTCTACTTCTAACATGGTCGCGTATAGCAAGAACATTTTTTGTATTTCAGATAGCCTACTTTTTACTTTTCGATAGTGAGAAATGAATTCAATCAGTTTGTTTGTGTTCACGCAACCAATTCTTCTTCTCTTAAAAATCGAAGGTTTGTCTCCTAGCAGTAAGTAATATCAAACATTCATTTTAATAGGTTATCTTCTGTTGTGTAGTACGTTATTCCGCACATTTTTTTTGTTTGAATACCAAAAAGCCTTCTATTCTTAAATCGATACTCACACCATGCTCAGAAACTTAAATGGTGGAACTAAGCAATCACTGTCATTTCTCAAAAGACATACAACAGGCGAAGCGACGTGCATGTTAGAACTCACGAAATGCAATCGACAAACAACAACTACTCGTATAGTACTTGCCAAGCTTCTGATGGTTGTTTGTTTTTAATTCCAGCTTACAACGCTGTAGTGCCAATGGTATTGGTAAATTGAATCTGTTATTGTTACTTTCTGCAACAACATCAGCTCAGCAAAATAACAATTGCAATGCGTCGTCGACGTCCTCGTCGTCTCCTTTTATGGAAGCAATCACTTCATAGGCTTTGTTCTTTCGTAATACTTACCATGAGATACAATACATCCAAATTCCTTTCCATATTGCCATCTACAGGTTTTAGTGGCCATCGCTAAGAAACCGCTTTTGTTTCCTTCTGCCGATGGATGATGATGATGATGATGATGATGATGATGATGATGATGATGATTGTGTTGCATCTTATTTTTCTTATAATAGAAGAACTCTCAGGCAGTTTTATCAGACGTACGAGCACGAAGACGTCCTGGATATAGAAACGTATCCAAAACCCGTTTTAAGTTTGAACAGGTGTTTCGCAACTTCTTTCCATTCAACCAGAATCTGAGTGAAGATAAATATAAAAAATAGCAACGGACCTACATTTCTTTGCGATGCTTTTAAGAATTACTAATTGACAGGATTTTCGGTTTAATTATTTTAAATTCTCTTAATGTCCTGTCCTATTTATCTTGAAGTTTTTTTTTTCCCCGTGTGCAAAATGAATGAGTAAAGAAATGCAACGGATGTGGTATTCAATTTCGTTGGTTTAACTATGTATAGGTAAGGGATGGCGTTTCATCCTATCCGAGACGATGAAGATAAACAACTCAAAAAGAAAATTCCGACGAAGCGGAATGTGATTCATAGAAAAGGGGATTCTGCATGTGAATAGCAATAAACAAGTGCAGAGTGTATTTTTTTTCTTTTTTTCTAAATGGGCATGAATTCTTTCAGATGTTACTTTTCCTGTCAGGTAGATAGGCATTTTATAAGAGTTTCTTCTTCTAGCTCTAGTTTCAGTTCTCTAATTGTCATCCTGTGACGGAGAAAGAAATGTTCAATAATTTTTCTTGCCGCCATGTAGTACACATTCAAGAGTCTTGATGGGTGGGCATGTTTCCAAGATGTGTTAGGCGTGTCGCCATGTAATATAGAAATGTCATGTGGGACACAGATGTCATTTGGGTCCTCGATTGAAAAATAACAAAAGAATGCAGGAAATTGCAAAAAAAAAAACAAAAAAAACTAGAACTTCGAGGATATGAATTGCAAGCTTTTCGCTTTGCATTTGCTTCCTTAATTGAGTGTCGTGATAAATGCAAAGTGGGCTTTTTTCCATTTTGTATGTCAAAAAGGGGGGACAAATGGTTCAAAGAGTTACCTTAGGTCTAAATTTAGAATGGAATGCTTTTTTGATTTTCTTTGATATTATGTTCACTGGCATTTTATTAAAATGACAGAAGATGGAATCAAATTAATGTGAATGTCCTTTGATCCGGGAACCAATGACATCAAATGGAATTTCAGTAATACGAAGACCTCTCATTCGTTGTTTAAACATTCGAGCATACATTTTGAGCTCCGTAACGTCACTAATATACCCTAAGCACCCAAGTTATTTGATTATTACTCGTATCTTATTTGAAGTACCTACGAGTATATTGCAAATGTTGAAGAACTGCTATCCAGAGTCGAGTAATTTCTACCAAAATTACTCCCACCGAGGATTTTAATGTAATACATATATCCGTAGACCTACTGAAAGCGTTCTCCAAGAGTGAAAGAATGTGATGGTCATCAAACTGCCATAGCAAAGTATAAACTGAAGAACACCTACTTGCAGCCTTTGGTTGCCAAATTAAAGGCTGGAATGCCTCTAGAATAAGCAGAATCTTCCTCCTTCGAATATACAAACACCATTCCGATTATCTTGGAAAAATACAGATGCATTTGCAGGCATCAGATACATTATCTATAGAAGCAGTTAGTTTGCCTTGCACAGAAAAGGTACTTTACAACACCGTGCTTAGAATCACGTTTTGTACAACGTTAAAGTATACCAGGAATTTGTAGTCCAAAGCGGGGTACCGGTAGGTTCCATATTTTCACCTGTGTTATTACTGGCATCCTTGTTTAGCTGCTTTGGCACAGTATACTTCAATTGCACCAAATTGTTTTCCATTTATTTTAACCTTGACATCGGTAGGGTGGAATCTAAAACGAGTTTTTTTTTTTTTTCCTTTCTCTAAGGGACTTGATGGAACAGCGCCAGTAATTTACCGCCTGAGACACAGAGAGGTTCACATCCTTGGTTTAGTGCTTACTCCTAGGATAAAGGTCCAAATATAAAGAAGAAACTTCATTGTCTCAGTACATTGCGTCTACTTCAAATCCCTTATAAAGACAGAGTAAGAGCTTTAAAGAATGGAATCGCGATGAATGAAACTTAAATCAATCTACGGCAACGCTTATAAGTTTCTTCTCTTTATTTGGCCTTTTTTCCTATGAGTAAGCACTAAACCAAGAATGTCAACCTCTGTTAGTTAGAAATGCGAACTTATTTATAACGCTGTGGCATCTCTACGATATGCACGTAGCACCGGCGGCCCCTCTACAAAGCTCCAAAATGTAATCCCGACTACTTCACGGAGACTGTAGCAAGATGTGGTGAGCCCGTGTCTATCATCTGTGTGTCTAACAGCGACCCCTCTGAGGGCAGATGCGAGCAATGTCCTGCACATTGTGTGTCAGACGTACCTGGATTTTATCTTCAGTTTCGCCTTTCAACTACGACCTTATTGCTTGGAGATGCCTTGCCAGACCGAAGTCCCGTACAGCATTGTTTATAGCATATATTCTAGTGTACAATCCTGACCTAACCCGTACATTATGAAGTTGTATAGTATTCGAATCATTAAAATACTGTTGTGAGTTAAAAAATTCTTTTGTAGAAAATATTTACAACAAATGTTCTTCAAACATCATATCTGGGATCTGGTGGGATCACAATTCGAGACGAGACTTATGTATGACCGATTATGTAAAAAATCGATTTTCTCCATAACGGCTCAGACGATTTAGTCTGACATATACCTGTTTTATGGCTTAAAATTCTTTAAAAAACAAATAAAAAAAGAACACTGTTTAACCTTTATCCTCCGTTGGAATGACCCAGCCAATTTTAGAAAATCCGCTAGCATTTTTAGTGAAAAACTGAGTAAGAAAACAGGCAAACGTCCACTTTATTTCAAATATAAGTTTTTTTTTCGAAAGCATTAGAGGCGTTTTTGAAAAAATTAAATTTTTTGTAAAATCGGTAAAGTACCATTAATTTCGAAGTTAGAATGAAAATTATAATTTCTCCTCCTGGCACTAGTCCACAGACGCCAAGCATGAAGTTTGAAGAAAAAATACCCAGCCGGAGTTCCAGACAGACGGACGGAAATGCGAGACTCTGGTGTTTGGGTTAATCAATAGGGACATAACAATTTTGTATTTTAAGACAAACACGCCCTTAAACTTTTTTATGATCTGTCAATGTCAAGACGTCAGTCAACATTTTTATCATAGTGAAGTTCACGAACGAGCAACGTTTGGAAATTATTAAAAATTACTACCGAAATTCTGAGTCGGTGGTCCCAACTTCAAGAGCGCTTACTCCAATTTTCGGTCGTAATGATCGTCCCACCAGACAGGCTGTGCGTGCTATAGTGGATAAATTCGAATCAACATATTCACTATTGAATGTTCCTGTGCCAGTGAGACAACGCACCGGTCGAAATACCGAAAATATCGCAGCCGTAAGTGCTTCAGTTCAAAACGAGCCAAATCATTCGATTCCACGTCGTTCACAGGAATTGGAAATCTCTCAGTCCACATTGTGGCGAATTTTGCGTAAAGATCTTGGCCTACACCCTTATATGATCAAATTAACTCAAGAACTGAAGCCTTTTGGTCATTTGAAGCGCCAAAACCTCTCCGATTGGGCTCTGCAAAGTTTGAAGAAAATCCTGAATTTGATCGAATAATCATCTTCAGCGATGAAGCTCATTTTTGGCGTAATGGCTTTGTCAATAAACAAAATATACGTTATTGGACAGCAACAAACCCACATTGCATTCACAAAAAGTGACCATGTGGTGTATTTTTTCGTCGATGAAAATGATCGCCATGTTACGGTCAATGGAGTTCGCAATCGTGTCATGTTGGAATACTATTTCTAGCCAGAATTGGATGGACTTGACATCGGTGATATGTGGTTCCAACAAGATGGTGCCACATGACACACAGCTGGTCAACAAATTGATCTATTGAAGGGGAAGTTCGGTAATCGTGTAATCTCGAGAAATGGTCCGGTCGAATGGCCAGCTCGCTCATCCGATTTAACGCAGATGGATTTCTTTATATGGAGTTACGTTAAGTCGTTGGCTTATACCAACAAGCCAACAACGTAAGAGGAGCTCAGGAACAATATCGAACGCGAAATTGCGAACGTTCTGGCCTATATGTGTGCAAGAGTGGTAGAAAATTCGCTCCAAAGAATCGATCGCTGCAAACGTGCTCGCGGTGGTCCTATGAACGAGATCGAATTCCATACTTAAATTTAACATGTGTACTACACCTGGAATAAAATTCACGGCGATATCTCATTTGTTCTGTGTTTTATTTAAATAGAAAATTGTTATGTCCTTATTGAAAAACCCTTTAGTAATGTAAAGATTGATCGAAATCGAGAAAACAATGCCTATGATTTCCCTAGTACATACGTAAGCGCAGGTACATGCGACCCAGTCGTACACCCTATTTTTTCTGTCTAAGTCCTAAGACCATTCGACTTATTTCAATTTAATTCAGGGGCTTTTCTCCAGGTTTGAATGAAACTTTGTGATTATCTCAATACTTTGCTATTTCCCCCCAGACGGAAGAAAAAAAAATCATAAACAAGAATATGTTCCACCACACGCAGTATAATCGGATTTAAAATATCGAACAAAACGAATTGATTTCCTTCAGACGAAGGCGTGTGCAAGGTTTCCACAAACGACACTAACTGCCGCCGCAATCCCATTAGAACTTGATACCACCAAAGGTTGAATAATCCTACCTATCATGTGTTCTCTCATTCCGCTTGTTCTATTACTAATTCAGAAAAGAAAAAAAAAAAACCTTACAATCCGATGGATATCTTTGGAACTCGAATGTTTTTCTATGACATACCAAATTGCCTCGAATTGAAATTCCAGCAGAGCACAGCCAACTCTTTTTTCCAGTGGTAGCTCTTAGCCCTCCAGATGTAACGTTGCAACACCAATACCCTGAATGCAATTCCACAAACTGTCGGGCGAAAAAAACCGGAATCGCAGTAAACACGAACGCAGTTTCCATGTTGGACGTGTGCAATGGAATATGTATCCGTCTTTTTTTTTTTTCCTTCGATTTTGTTGATCAATTACTCATGCCGACCAGACGCATTGTGTGCAGTAGCGTGAGTGCTATGCCAAAACCGAGTAATTTCTGAACGCCATGTCGGCCAATTGGTTTATAACAGTACCGGAGAGCTGTTTGCCCAAAAGAACCATACAGGGAGAAAAAAAATAAAAATTAATCGAAACCGTAGAACAAAACCAGAATCAATTTAGTTGAAGAACTGACTGACCTGACCGAAGTCGACCAATATAAATTGCACTTTTGATTCTGTTTTTGGAATGCAGAGGTGTTAAACAAAACTCACGGTCCACTTGAGGGGTGAGTTTTTGTGGATATTTTTGGATGAATAGAGATGTTAAGATCGACGGAAAAAAAATACATATACGAGTACTACGAGTATAAACAAAAGTGTTTAAACATTGCTAAGTCAATGCGCATCGGAATTTTATTGCAAGCAATGGAATGAATAAATATTGAATGCCCAAGGCCAGTACCGGGTTTATTGATTTCATTGTATAAATTTTGAATGAAGTCTTGTTTGGTTAAAATCCTTTTGGAAACGTAACTCGAAGTTAATTTTGATTGACATGCACAATATGTATGTTTATAAAAGAGAGACAAATATACATAAACTTTTGTAAAGACAATAATATCGAGGAGTTGGTAAAATTTGCTACAAGAGCTACATGCATCGACTTTCGTTATTATGTTTCGACTTAGAGTATCTTTTTAATTTATTTTTGAATCTCCGGACCTGCTGAGTAAACGGCACGGACTGTTCCGTTATTAGTAAACGGTGATTTTTTTTAGAGATTTTTTTTTTTCGAATTGACAATACTTTTTCCAGCGACAACCAATTTGACAGCTGACAGCTGATTTGTGCATAGTTTAGTTTGCCATTTTACCACGAATAGACCTACGCCAGACGCACGACCATTTTCGACATAATCGTCCACCCGAGCAAATAATTCGAATAACCATGGATCGTTTTCGTACTCGTACTCTAATTGATTCATTATGCACAACCAAGCGTTCATATTGAGGTAGCAGATGAAATCGCTGTAGTACAAACTGTCAAATAAGTCGCTCATTGAAGTAGCAATGCACGTACACAATGGTGAAGCGCAGCTCAAGCTGTCAAAACGGAAAGATAATCGCGCTGTGTTTCGTGAACATGTTTTTTTGTGGTGGATTTATTTTGTAATAATGACTGAGGAAGAAGAAATCGCTTGCTATGAATCTCTCCGTAGACGGCTCTGCCATTTTTGTTTTTAACTGTCAAAAAGTAGTGCAGCTCGTTCGGAAGATGAAGTTGACTCAACTTGTGCTGCAGCTACTATAGGGAGTATGTGTATTCAAACTTTGACAGCGCTGCGTACTGCAGCTTCAGCTTCAGCTTCACTATTGTGTTAGAGCAGTTAGCCCTTTGATGAAATGGAGCGTTTTGAAATATTAAGAAAAGCTAAAAGAAATAAAGCTTCGGAAGAAGACCGAGTTATTTGTAGAAATATTGCTGTTATCACTCAATCGAATTTACGACGTAGGAAAAGCACCAAAGGAATTCCAAAAATCGGTGATCCGAATATAGCTGCAAACTATAGAGGAATACAATCACGAACATTTTCGCTGGGATGTTGACCACAAGATTAATTAAATTGGTAAATAAAAATAAAAAACTAAGCCAGTTCCAGGCTGGCTTTAGAGTTGGCTATTCAACAGTTGACCAATTATTTAATTTAAAGAAACTATACGCCTTCTTCATCGATTTCAGATTAGTTTATCAATATGTTAAAAGATATTATAATATGCGAGCTACGGCTCGAGTAGATAAAACGTTATTCTGTGAGATTATTATCACTTTTCCAATCTCTTCGTGCGGTTCAAAACCCATCTGCCCTGCCTCGATCGCCATCTGTCCTTATATAGTCGCATTTCTGATAGCCAGAAACTTCTAGCAAATTCTTCGACCACTGGAACAAGAAAATTCGGATGTACTAATTCCAAGATGACAGCTGCAGCCAATAATCTCTTGTGGTTATAATTCTCTCTAATTCCGCGACGTCGTCTTAGACATAACCCGTGTCTTACTGTGGACACGAACCTCGAATGAAAAGACACTTCAGAATGTGTTGCATACTTTTGGAGCGTAGTTATTATGCTACATTATGTTACAATATGTACATGAACAATAAGTCGGTGATATGGAACGGTAAGGAGATGTCAGATTGGTTCGAGGTGGAAATCGATGTTAAACAAGGATGCTTGCTCAGCCCACTTCTCTTCGCACTATTCCTTGACGACATATCCGATACTCTTCTGCTGGCTTACAGGTAAACCAATTGAAAGTCAAGGCACTGCTCTACGCAGATGATATTGTTGTTCTAGCAAAATCGCCAAGTTCAATGCAACTAATAATTAACAAAGTGGAAGAATACTGTCAGGCCCACTGTCTCCAAATAAATACCACTAAGTCTAAGGTGTTAGTGTTTCGTAAAGTACAGGGCGCTTCGCAAGAAACGAAGAATGGAAGTACGGTGGACAACTTTTAGAAGTAGTGAGATGCTACAAGTATCTGGGTGTAACCCTAACCCATAATCTCTCAATGGAAAAACAATTTGAACTCAAGCTTGCAAAAGCGAAGAAAGCCATAAATCCGGTCGGTCTACAAGCAAATGTAAAAGTTTTGGCATCGGTAATGCGTTCGATAATGTGCTATGGAGCACAGGTATGGGGAAGCAGAATGTACGATCATGTCGAAAAGTTGCTTAGATTTTTCCTAAAGAAATTATTACACCTACCATCAAATACACCTAACTACATGTGGCACGTAGAGAGCGGAATACCACCTTTATTTATATTCACTCTAAAATCAAATATGCAGTATGTGGCTAAAGTCCTAAACGGAGAAGACGATACGCGACTAAACAAAATTCTTGCTAAAAAAGCTTTAAGTACCAGATCACAGTTCTTCAGAGATTGGAAAAATATTGCCTCTAGGCATAATATAAGCCTTACAATGACGGAATCCAACGTCCCAGAATCGTCAAGAGCCGCACAGAACTTCCTATTTGACATAGACCAGGCGATGGAAAGAGACCACATCGCGGCGGCGATTTACAAAGACCTAGTGCACGAAGACATCAACTACCTGAACTCTAACCTCTGTATCTTCCAAATAACATTTATTGTGAGAGCAAGAGGTGAACTTTTATTTACATGCCACATCGTCCCGACTTACGAGTACCTTTACGATGTAGCCTATTCAACTCAGGAGAAATAGAAGACACAGCACACTTTATTGCTACCTGCCAAGTTTTGAAAGAAGTCAGACGATCATATTTTGGAGTCTATTAAATGACAGTGCCTGGAGATCCTTAGTAGCATACTGTCACGTAGCTTATAGTTAGAGAAATAGATTTGTGGAATGAATGAATTATAAGATTGTCAATCTATGGCAGACGCCGAAGCCATTACTTAAGTTGTACTATATTTTATAGAAGGCTGTAAAATTTTGTTATTGAAAAATAAAGCACATTAATCTACATACCTATTCTAATTAATAAAACGCATCCCCAGAAACGTCGTACAGTGCGCACCGAAGAAGCTGTTGCTGCTGTGGAGTGTAGTATTGAGGATGATCCGAGTGAGTCAATTCGCCATCGTGCACAGCAACTGGAGCTGTATCCATCCGCTTTATGAAAGATTTTGCGGAAAGATATTAGTTTACGAGCTTTCAGAATACAGCTCGTGCAAGAATTGTAGCCGCTTGACCATTGTGAATGTCGTACGTTCGGTGAATGGACCGAAAACGAGATTGCGCTTGATCCTCATTTTCACCAGCGATAAGGCTCATTTTTGGTTCAATGGTCACGTCAACAAGCAAAATTCAAGCATTTAGAGTGAAGAAAATCCACAAACCATTATTGAGACGCCGTTACCTCCACAAAAAATCACTGTTTGGTGTACTTTATGGGCTGGTGGAATCATTTGTCCATATTTCTTCAAAAGTGATGCCGGCCAGAACGTTACAGTCAACGGAGAGCGTTATAGACCCATTTTTACTGACTTTTTCGTTCCCCAATTCAATGTATTTTCAAGTTCTGGATTCTTGACTCAAACTTGAATGAGTTCATGCGATACAAAATTGGCATTTTAGGACTAAGATAAACATTAACTCTACAAAATCAGACAAAAGCACTCATAAATCCGTTGTGAGGCTGCTTCCGATTCAAGCGTTAGAGTACAATACACCATTTTTGCTGTCTGAGTGTTTGGATGGATTAAATACTTTTAATCTCTCCCACACCCAAGCTGTGGAAATTACTTATGCCTACCTGCCTATTGACAATAGTACTGTTACACACATTTATTGCTATAAAACAAAGCCCTCAAAAGATAATTTAATAAAACTTTTAGGATTTATTCAGATATGTATTCTGAATATAAAAATCGAAACTTTATTTAAAAGGACTTCTCTTGGCCTTAATGCACGTCTTTAGTCGCTTTAGCCACTAATCAACCACAATACGCACCTGATTAATTGGAAAATTGGCCACAGCTTCGTTCAGAGCTCGCTTTAAGAGTTCCATGTTAGGATATCTTTTGTGGTACATAATGTCCTTTAAGACAGTGAAAGGTGGTGGAAGGCTAGTCTTTGTACGGGGTACATTTCTCTGGAGCCAGGTATGGCTAGTTTTCGCCTTATGAGCTGGCGCACAATCTTGGTGGAATGTTTCTTCCTTTTTTTTTTTGGAATAGGGTATAGTTTAGAGGTTTCACAAAAGGTCCTTAAATGGTTTGCTGGTATACACCCTATTACTTTATTTGTTTAATTTCTTCTACACCGTGAAGATTTTCTCATCGGTAAACAGAATTTGTCTGTACAGAACAGCAGCGTATTCCACCAAGAGTCGCTTTGATTTGTGGACCCAATTTTTGTAAGTCAGGATTTTTCCAGTGTGGCGTTTGAATGCCCCTAGCCTCGAGCCTATCTTGATATGTGAATCATTGACTTTTGTGTTACAGTCATCTCACGTACCAGTGTTTACTCGTACTGCTTTTATTGACTTTTTTGTGCCTTAAAGGTTTTGATAACTTGAGGCGTTCTTACCGTGCGAGGAGGACCAGATCGCAGGCAGCCTTTAATGTCGCCCGTATCCCCAAAAAATTGTATACACCTATAAGCGAACCTTTGTTCACACTGCACTTATGAAACGCTATGACAGAGATACGATTCACTTTCTCAATTCATTCCAGAGCGAAAGTGTAAGCAAATTTAGAATATTTTTATAAAGAAACAATTATGACGTTAACTGCTACAAACGTTATGTCTAACTCTTGGCCACGCTATGGGTGTAATAAATGTAATAACAGTATTTTTGTCCCTGCTAGGTAGTACCTGTTCACTACTCCTTCCATTATTTTGAACATAACTCATAACTTAGGGCTTTCTATATTACGATTAGCCATTGCCACAAAAGTGACGAAAAAAAAACAGACTGTCGTCAGATGCTCTGTGTGTTTCCATCAGTGTTCGAGTGATAGATAGAAAAAAAAATCCGCTGAACCGCAGGAGATTCCTAAGCTACAAGTCTGGTAAGTCTTCTAGCTCCACGAAGAAGCGACTGCCAAGAGTCTTCAATCTTTTATTTGCTAGGGCAGGACATTCGCAAAGTAGGCCTTCACTAGGCATTGGTGATTACCCTGAGACGCTCGGCATGGCATTGGCAAAGTGATGATGCCAGAGACGATTCATGCATCTCTGCGAGAAAAGAATCTATTCTTATTGAAGACTTGCCAGAGCATTCATCCTCTAAGCCGATGGATCCCTGACAACCGTTCTCGGACTTTTCCTCACCGTTCTGAGTCTTGACCTCTCACAACGGCGAGTACTTTATTGTTAAAAAAAAAAATGTACAACGATGAGCAATTCGGTGAACACATTAACTATAATAATTGTAACAAATATTAGTTGATCATTACAAGTATTTATTTGATATCCAGAACCCTCGGCACATGAAGCACATTTATGTGCTTCACCGTCTTTTATCTTCAGGGCTTACACAACTTAAATTGTTGACAATACAAATGGTGTCATCGTCAGCTAACTTACTCAAATGGACTAAGGATACATTTTACTACTTATTGTCGTTTCATACAGTTTTAACTAAAAAGTCGTTTTTGTGCCATAAAGACAGAAACAAACAAAAATGTGAAACGTCGACAAAGCGTTAACGCGTTACTGTGTTTCGTTTTAAATACTTTGTCCTTATTTCCTGTATACTCATAGTTACCTTCTCAAACCAGAAAAGTGCTAAAAACACACCCACATAACGATAATGATCTTTCGCTGATCCCATTAAGGCTTAAACCACGTTCGCCGCTTCATAATGACCAAATCTCTTCGAGTTCCGTATTCGTGTTGCCAACGAGGGAACAGGTTTTCTTCGAACATTATGTGTCACGACCACAATGACTGTGTGTTGCACATCTCCTCACTCATCCATTGGGCCGTATATCGTAAATCACCTTCACATTCCATCGAAGCCACATTGAGTAATGTTCCATAGCCAAACTGACTCATTTGTTAGTATTCTGATGGAAGTTATGTGGTCGAGTAGCATTTACGACTAGTTTCTCTACACCTAGAGAACTTTGGGATGGATTCCGCAAAAAGCTATTATTTCAAATGCGGTCAGGATGCATATACCCCACTTTCAACCTATCTAACCTAAAACTTTGGGTGGCATTTAGAAGTCAGTTATCATGCCATGTTTGTGGGAGTGCACTTAATAGGTACTAAAGATATGCAACAGATAGATGACAAAGCTTTGTATTTCTGAGAAATCATTCAAATTGTCAAAAGGATGACTACCAAGTAAGGTGACAAACATCTTAACATTGAAATGCCTTTCACTTTTAAGTGAAATTTAAAGTGTTATGATGAATCATTGAAGTCACAAGACAAAATGTCGTGACAGAATCAAAGAGTAATAAAACAATTTTGTTTCAATTATTTTTGAATTGTTTTCTCTTTTTTTTTTTAATAATTGAATTCGCTAGAGACGCAGACGTGTCATGGTATAGTTCATCGCTCTTGATGTACATCTTCACGATAACTAGCAATATATTCATATACTCGTAGACCACATTCTCTATAGCAAAAACCACATGCCGCTATGATGTGCTATGATGATCTTAACACTTACGAGTTGCAATTGAAAAAAGTGGATGCATGAGTGAAAATTGTGGTACTCGTGTATACAATAAAATATTTCCCTTTATTAGTAGCCAATTGAATTCAATATTCGAGAATAACAAGTACTGCCACAACAACCACTTGAATTATGATACAATCATTGATTTTATTTTTTTTTCTATTCAAATGAGAATGAGATTTTATTAAAATTTGATATTGCTTTGAAGGAGAAGTATAAGTCTGTCTGGCCATTGTTTTGTTAATCTTTTGGAGAAATACTCACAGCTAGTCCCACATATATTGATACAAACACTAATTTTTCTTATGTTCACTGATAGCATTCAATAAATGATGTAGGTAGCAACTCCAAGTTCCGTTGATTTGCGCCCGCGGCTTAATGATTAAGTGCGTGGGCTAATGAGTGGGAGGATTCCGGGAACATCTAGCAAATATCCGAGAGTAAGAATGCCAAGAAAATGCTTCTCAATTACAAAATTCTCAATGGAAATCAACTGTAGGTTCCTTCCTTCCACGCAGGACAAATGCCTGCGAAAAACTAGGACTGATAAGCGCCAAAATATTTATTTACTCTATTTTATTACCCACAAACTGTGGCTACTGACCCATATGTTTACTAAGGACATTTCTTAGTTGAATCTTTTGTTCAGTACTGTACCCTTTAATATGTTTTTAATTTAGTAAACCTCAGGAGGCTTTTAAGAAGTTTCCTAGTTTTCGAGTTGTTGATGCATAACTTAATTAATCGCCACTTACATTATTTCTAATACGCTTCATTGACTTCGGTGGAATGACTTTGAAGGATGATTCGAAGATTTTTAAAACTCCTCCCTATATCTTACTCCCACGTCATTTGACTGAGACCATTTTCCGGTAAGACTACCTTGTCAGTCTTAAATTACGAGCTGAATGTATTCAAAATTTGTTAAAAAGATCTCAAGTTAGGCTCCCCTCACATCGAAACATCGAACCCCAAATCTATCAGATTTTGACAATTTATTGACGAAACGTCCTACCTACCTAATCAAGTCATATATACTGGTAGCCGCATCCATTTAATGTTGATGGATATATAACAGGTGACATCTACACTAAGTTACCGCGCAAACAATTCTCCCCATAAGTTATTTACAGACATAGAGTGAGGCGACATCCATAATCTTATTTTTGTAATTGGGCTACACAAGTGAAAAATGGAAAGGGCCGATATCCTTCGGACCTTGCTACCACTTGACATCACACGTAATTTTGTGCATCACACTGTCAAGTTGATTGAGGACACTGGTGGAATAAATGACCGTCAAAGATGCGGACGTCCTCGCACTGTACGAGTAAAAACTCCACAGACAATCAAAGCATTTCAAGCCAGACCGCTGGAAAGCGAAAAAACTTTTTGCGAGAAATGAAAATATCGCAGAAGTCCATGTCTACCATTATCAAACGACTCAGTCAAACGACACACTGGCCACTTGTTCACAACCCAATTAAAACAAAAACGCAAGGAAAAATTAAAAGCTTTTTACTGTTGAAGAACCATTCAATAAGCAAAATGATAGAGGTATGCCCGGTCGCCAAAAGAAGCGTCAGAACACATTCCGAGAGTCGAGCGAGACGAGGCCATCATCCCTCATATAGGGCCAGTTATAACAGTGTTACCGACCTTCATTTCTCCAAGAAAGGCGTTAAAACATCGGCAAAAGATTACCAAACAGATGTTCTGAAATTTTCCAAACAAATTTCTTTCGTTTCAATTTTATCACCAAAAATGCGTGTAAAGGGTCTTTCATTAAGCGCTTCCTATCTTTAAATTTAAATAAAACAAAGTGTGTGTGAGATATCATCGAAATTTTTTATTCGTTTGAAAGGCCTATCGATGCCATTATGTATGGAATATAACATCGTTCAAATGTTCGCCGCGGCTTCTCTGGGTGGCGCGCATTCGAAATGTCCAATTTTCCATGACTTTGGCGCATAAATCAGGATGAATTTGACCGATGGCATGGGTTATGTTGGTTTTGAGGGCCGCTATGGTTTGTGGCTTATTCGCATAGACCTGCGACTTCAGAAAACCCCACAAGAAAAAGTCAAACGGGATCAAATCGCACGATCTCGGTGGCCAGTTCACATCACCTCCACGTGAGATGACCATGCCCTCGAATCGCTCGTGCAGAATTTCCAATGTAGCGTGAGTTGTGTGGCACGTAGCGCCGTCCTGTTGAAACCACATGTCGTTGGTGTCCATATGATCCAATTCATGGCAAAAGAAGTTGGTAATCATCGACCTATAGCGCTTCCCGTTGACGGTGATGGCCTGGCCAACGTCCTTCTCAAAGAAATATGGACCGATGACGCCGTCAGTCCAAAATCCACACCAAACAGTGACTTTTTCGGAATGCATTGGACGCTCTTGGATCTCATGTGGATTGGTATCGTCCCAAATTCGACAATTTTGTTTGTTAACGTACCCATTCATCCAGAAATGGGCCTCATCGCTGAAGATGAGTTTTCGATGAAAATTAGGGTTAATTTCCAACTGCTCCAGAGCCCATTGGGCGAACACACGTCGTTGTCCATGGTCGTTTACTTTCAGCTCCTGGGTCAGTTGAATTTAGTACGGGTGCCGGCCCAAGTCACGACAAAATTCGCCAAGTTGTGGTCTGCGAAAGGCCGAGTTCTTGTGAGCGACGCGAAATCGACTACCTCGGATTCCTCCTGCACACTCTCACGGACAGCGGCGATATTTTCGGCAGATCTTGCATTTCATCGACGTACGGGTGTTGGTTGATCATCATCACACTGCGAATAGTCCTCTCGGAAGGACGATTATGGCGACCGTAAAATGGGCGAAGAGCGCGGAACGTTGCCCGAACAGAACAAACAGACTGAGTAAATGACAGCCAATTTGACAGATGTAGGTTCAACAATATGGCCGCTATCAACTGTCAAAGTTCGGAAGTCCGTATTGGAAGACCCTATACAAGTACTCGTATTTATGACAGTTATACGAGTACATCAGGACTAGGATTTCTTACTTTTTACAATACCGGGATAAGCCCAGGATTTGCAATAGCATGTTGGAAAATAGGGGTGGCCACGGTGTAGTGGGTAGTGTGTTTGCTTGAACGGGGAACAGCAACCAAGAATCACTTGAGTATAAAGGAGAAACGAATGAAATCGAAGTTTCTCCTACCACTTCACCAACAAGAGATTTCTGCTTGGTAGTACAATGGACCGAAAATAGAGTCTGAGTGCTCCAGGATTTGAAAAAATTAAATTAAAATTAAAAATAAAAATCTTATATAAAACTCAAAATCGAAAAGAAATTCCTTATTTCAAACTTTAAACCGTCAAAGATCCGGACGCCCTCGCACTGTCTGAGAACTCCACAGACGATCAAAGCTGTTAAAACCAGGAGTAATCAGAAACCTATGCGAAAGCAGAAAATCTTGTCACGAGAAATGAAAATATCACAGAAATCCATGTCTCGCATTATCAAACAAGATTTGGGACTCACTGGCCACTTACTCACAGAACAATTAAAGCAAACACGGAATGAAAGATCGAAAGCTTTACGACGCTGGTGGGCGCAAAATGGTCACAAGTAAATTTTGTTCACGGATGAATAAATTGTTACTATTGAGGAATCGTTTAACAAGCAAAATGCCCATTTTATTTTCAAACAATCAGTCAAGACTCTGCGCCACAACACAAGGGTGGCTGCAAAACAATGTGCCGGACTTCATAGCAGCAGACGATTGGCCGTCAAGCAGTCCAAACCTCAATCCTTCGAATTATAAGCTGGTCTATTTTAGAGTCGATGGCGTGTTCTACTCGACACCCAAATATTGAGTCTTTTAAATGCGCACTTATCCGTGCAGTGGACAATTTTCCAATGGACGAGGTGTGTCCTGCGATTGATGAGTGACCAGAGGGATTCAAGGCCAAAATTAAAATTTTACAGAAAAAATAAATAAATAAATAAATAAAAAAAACTTGTGGGTCATGTACCAGTATTTATGACTTGACTAGGTATTTCAGCTAACCATTCCCCTTCTACTTAATTTAAAATTATTGTTGCAAGGACTTTGACTGATTTCCCAAAATTAAAAAAAAAAAAAAAAAACATCCTGGGAAAATGCGTTGAAATGCGTTTTCGTATCCTCAATTAGAATTAAGTAATTTAATACTCGAACTGTATTGTAAATTTCTTTGGAATGAATATATTTATATTCAATTCGAATTTTATCTGTGCATACGCAATGCTGCGGTCAAATGTATCAAATAAGACCGATGACATATATATTTCGCAATCGCAAACAATAGAAAGATGATTTCATGACTCGTGATCACGTGGTTAATTATGAGTGCAATTAAAGATTTTATATCAAGATTCATCAGTCAACCATGAAATTGATTTAGTTGCAGAAAGAATACCAACTTCACAACCCTTCTATCTTTTCCTGTGTTTTTTAGTTATAATTTGACCACCTGGTCCTATGCTAATGCACTCACCATGCGTTTTATTTTTGCGCCAAAACTGCGTTAGGATGTGTGTTACGAATAATATCGCTCCCTTATACTGATATGGTCTCATGCCCAAGTGCATTTATACACATTGCATACATGACGTTCCCTTGATTGTTAAAAGAATAACAGAACCTAATTGAAAATACGATGATTGTATCTAACAGCTGTCGACCTTACTTTAGAATAATTATAAACAACCCTAAAATGAGGTCGCTCTGCTTATATTTGCATGATGCAGTTGTAGGAATCGTCATAAATAAGGTGCCAGTATAGCATATGTTACGAGTACGCCTGTGCATGAGGGCAATTGCATACGAAGAGCCTTGTAATTTTTGAAACGCATCAAATGTCGTTGAGATACGAGTACAAAAAGTACTTCAAATTCATCTTTGTTGTATTTATCTACTGTAAGTGGAATTCTCTTTAAAACTATCACAGGTCAATTTTAACTCAGAATAAAATGAACAATACTCGTAAGCTCTCGGAAAATGTTCCACATTTTTTGAAAAACAATTATCTTCAAACACAAATCGCCAACTCAAAAAGTACGATTTGTTTTTGTTTACTTTGTAAAAATGAAATCGCATTTTTTTTTTTTCCTAGACACTGTTGTTATGAAATTGAATAATCTCATTATCGTTGTTTTGATTGTACATACCTATACACACTTCTTGAAGTTTAAACAGAAATGGATTTGTTTAAAAATAAAATGTGGGTCATTCATATGAAATTTGGTGAGTAATTGACGTTTTCGGCGTGTGAAAAAAATTACGAGATTGCCATTTTCGAAATGATCTAATAATAATTCTCTCACTGCAGGTAAGAGATTGTATCACAATTGAGCGCAATTAAGCACTTAATTCATAATTCAATTGCCTAACATTTATATTGAGAAGAAAAGGGTCGTCTTTTGCTTAGATTATGGAAATAAATCAATCAGGAGAGTTTTTTTTTTTTTTTTTTAGACGACAAGAAAGGACGCTTTTCTCTTTTTGATTGGGGACAGCATTAATCATTCTCACTGAGCAATCAATTTACACCAGCAAACAAAGTACGTAATGTAATTATCCCCAATTTAAACAGGGAAAAGGGAAATTGTAATGCCAGTTGGGAATTCCAATGTCAACGTCACAGTAAGTAAATTAATTGCGAGTATATTGTACATAGCTATGTTGTAACTCTTTAAATTCTATTAATTAATGAAAATAGCAATTAAACTGTATGGTCATCTGATGAAGAAGAGTGGTAACTTTAAAGGAACTTTAATTATTAACTTTCGAGCAGCTGCTAACAAGTTACAGCACAGTCATACGTTCTAAAGACCTACGTGTAGTTATTTTACTTAAATGCTTAGTTTTAGTTTAAAAGACTAAGACAACAAGCTCGATTTAGGATGCTAAGATATTGAAGGTGAACATTTCAATTGCAGATCTTTTTGTATGAAGACTGAGAAAGCCTTAAGGCAGTGAAAAAAATTTCAAAGCCTTAAAGCAGTGAGAGAAATTTCTAAAGTGAGACACCGAGTCAAACTCTGTTTACTTCGAATTTTCGGTAATGGTTCGCAGAATCTGCCAGGCAGGAAAATTTATTTTACTTATGTATATCATGTATACCCTTCCGGGTCGGGTGGTAGGGCCTCCCCATCCACTGTTCTGAGCCATGCAATTCTCGGTCGACTCGCTTTTCCGTCATCTTGGGTTGGAACTGTCACATTTTCAAGGTGTATGACCGACCCACGGTCACTTTCGTCATTCAATGGTGGTGCTTTAGGTTCCTGACCAGATCGCTGGTAAAAGTGTTCATTTGAGATACAGTTCGTCCAGATAGTGGCGGTCACTTTCCAAGTGCTACACCAATATAACAGCACGGATTCAACATTGAAACGGAATAGTCTTAGCTTGGTGTTTAAACTAATATCATTGCTTGTCTATATTTTGGAAAACACTCCAAAGGCTGACTTCGCTTTAGCCATTCCGTTTGAGACATCTTTTTCGGTTCTTCCATTGGTTAAGACAATACTTGCAAGGTAGTGGAAACTCTCTACTTTCTTAACCGGTTCTCCAGCAATGTCTATTTGAGGAAGAGAGTTACTTCCACGGCTGTGGATTTTCGTTTTCGATGTGTTATTCTTCAGTCCCATAATTTTCAAAATCCTGTCAGAGAGTAGGCCCACGTCGCCAGCGTAGTATAGATGTTTTAAGTGGGATAAAAGCGATAAAAGGGTCCATCGAACTCTTTCGTTTCCCGACGACAAAGCAGAGCGAAGCTCATCACTATTTACCAATAAAAACAATATTGGGGATAGGATACAATCTTCCCTGACACCACCGTGAATCTCGAACTCTTCTGGCAACTTTTCCCAGGGAAAGATCGAGAATAAATTTTGCTGCCTATGCAGATGTTGTAAATAGTTTTTATGGTTTGTGGGAAAATCCTCTCCTACAACTTCGCTAAAATTTAAAATCTGATTGATTTGCATATGAACAGTTGACAGGTGGAAGGTACGTGTAATCCATTCAGTACTTTATTTCACATACTATTCCAAATTCTGGGATTTTTTTCAGTATTCCGTGTGATCGTTCTGATATTTTTCCGGAATCCCGGGACTGTGAGAACTCCGGAAAATGAGAAACTCTAATAATAAAAGTCGCCGCGACTCAGTGTTCCAACGCAATGGACTACTCAGCGAGACGTTCAATATTCGAATCGCAAAAAAAAAAACCTCCATCTTTCGCGAGCATCAGGCAAACATCCGAAAGTACAATTCCCATGAGAGGCTTCTCAATTCCATTCATGTGCCGCAATCTCAAATCGTTTTTCAGCATATCTCCTTCACTTTTCGAAGTGTTTCGGGATGAATAGCGGCCATTTCATGTCGTAATCGTATATTGTCCTTCAAGGCTTCTACGGTCCGTGGCTTGTTGACTTTGGACTTCAAATAACCCAAAAGGAAAAAGTCTGGAGGCGTTAAGTCGGGTGATCGCGGAGGCCAGTCAAAATTACCATTTTTCGAAATTAGGCGTCCGAGGAATAAAGGACGCAATAAAGCGATCGTGGCTCGTTCGGTTGGAACCAAAAGTTGTCCATGGCGTTTTCAGTCAGAATTGGCATACAAAAATCCGTTATCAGGGCCCGATAACGCTCTCCATTGACGGTCACGACTGCTTCAGCATTGCCTTCGAAGAAGAACGGTCTAAACAACGTGCTGGTTGTGAATCAATTGAAGATTTTCATTGGCGTAGAACCGGCAATTTTATTTATTTACGGTCCCGTTCAAAGAAAAATGAGCCTCATCACTCATGATCATTTTTTGCCAAAAATCATCGTCGATTTGAGCCATGTTCACCACAAAATTAACATAATCCAAGCGACGGGGATCGGTAAAAGTCGTTGCGTTAATTGAATTTTGTACGGGAATAACTTTAAATCAGCACGAATTATTCGTCGGAGAGACGTGCGAGGGATGCTCAACTGCAAAGAACGGCCGCGACTCAATGTTTTCGGTGATCTCTCAACACTGGTCTGTGCAGCCTCAATGTTCTCATCAGACCGCCTCGGACGACGTCGGCCTTGATGACTGGCATTACCAAGATTGCCAGTGGCGATAAATCTGAAAACATATGTCAAAGTTATAGGATTGCCAGATGTCGAAGGTTTTAAAGGCCCACCCTGTATTTGTCACAGGTTTATGAACATTAATAGTGTTGCAGAAATTAAGGTAGACATAATGGCAAACCAAATGTACCCAATCGAGTAAAGGTGCAGCTTACTGAGGACACTTACAACAAGATTTAATACAAGGAAGTAACTAATGCTGGGAAAATATATAAAACAAAAAAAAAAAAAACCATCTCAAAGCAAAGTCAAACATTTTCTACGAAAAACTAAACAAACTCCGAATGAATGTCACAAATTTTCAAAAAAAAAAAAAACTACCCAAACCTTAATTAGCAAAAGCGAAGACGACACCATCTGTCATCAGAAATTTCCTGGCCATGTTATGAAATACAACCAAGTCATTTAATTATTCCGCTTTTTTTCTTGCCTTTCTTGTGCATTTCAACGGAAAAGGAGACCATGAAGAGGCACCTACTGTGAGAACTATTTCTTACGAATCATTTCAACAAAGAATGAGCACAGTCACCAAAGAAAAAGAACGAAAAGATAAACAGAAACAAGTATTAAACTCGTTATTTTGGAAAAAAGAAAAAAAAAAGAAAACGTAGTTTCAGATGGGGGACCCTTCAGTTTTGGACACACATGTCCATCAAGAGATGATAAACATTTCTGTGACTGCTCTTTGAGTCAAGTGTCTTCTGAAAGGGAAGTAGTTGGAGTTATCTCGATCTAAGCAGCAATGCATCTGCGTGTTCTTTTGTGGTATAGAGTTGAGACCTTTTGACCAGTCCAGTGGAGGATGATGGGATGTAATTAAAAAAATTACCAAATGACCCTTTAACCCCGACGGTCGGTTGAAGGAAATCTCAATTGGGACTTAATTTATTCAATCTTGATTGCGTAATAAATTATTCTTAATCGCGAGAAGATAATCTGATTTTCCTTTGTGCTTAGTGATACATGATTTCATTTTGTATTATTGATTGAATTTATTTCGAGGTCCAGAAACAATAGTTTCAAATTTGCTGTTGTCTCGGTTATTAGCATATTTGTTCAGATTAAATTTTCTAATTCGTTGTTTATAGTTCTCGTTAGAAGGACAGGTTATGGTAAAAGTGGAAAATATTCAATTAAATTTAAATGAGACATTTTATTTATTTTTTTTTTTTTTTTTTTATCTTTGAGTCATCGTGGGTAAACATATTCTCACGAAAAATAAACGGTCGCAGTAAATTTATTTATACCATATCTGGGATCAAAAAGAGATTGGTGTCGCAACACAAGTGTATATGTAGTTTGTTTAAATTTTTTAAGTGGTGTAAATATTTTATCTAGAGACAGCTTGTTTATATCTACACTTAATTGTTCGTTATCATTAGATCGCTTTCCTGGAAGCTAAAATAGTCACAAAATAAACAAACGCGTGGATTGTGAAATTAGTTTTAGTTGCACAACTGATGTCATTCGCTTGCTCCTGCTAAGAATGTCATTCTGTCTGTCTGCAGACCAAACGGGTGAACCGATTTCTTTCTTCTGGGATCTGTGGGGTCATAAACCGAATTTTTCATTTTAACCACAAAACTAAAGGTGTTGCTTTTTTTTTATAATTTGCACGTGTGAAAGGGGTTATGAATACCCTTATCTCTTATTACTTGGTTGACTCCTACACTACACAATTGTGAAATCATCGTAGTTTCATTTTATGTCTCATACGACACCATCGCGGTGTGAATGTATGTGTTATTCGATCTGTCAAAAGTGTGGTTCGAGGCAGATACGTCTTGTCATCATTAGTTATTTATATTTCTTGAATAAATTATTTTCTTAAAAGTTTTATCAGCAAATCCTCGACTTTAAATATGAGTTATTAGTTTAAAAGTAATATTAAAAGAAATTTTACAGTTAATGAGTGCCTTTACCACACTTAAATTGGATTTTCACAATTGTGAGCTCCAGTTCTATGTGGTGCTCAAATTTGAAATTTCGTTCATCTGTCGACTTTGAATTTTTCCGGTTTGCTGTGTTTGTGAATGGCTCAAGATTCCATTGGCTCAACTCTCGGGTCAGGAAGCTTCTACTTCGAATTCATCGACTTTAAGTTCCCGAAAAAGAATATTTCAGTGGATCAAAAGGCCATTTCAACAGGATGAATCATTGTCCAATCATATTCCAGATGAGATACCGGTATAGTTTAAGAAAACCGTTATTTTCTTCAATTTATAGGAAAAAGTTAAAACACCGTATGAATATTTCTCGCAGTATTTTACGGTTGATTTGATAGAAAAGGCAGTCATACATACGTCGCAATATTATCTGGCAACCTCTGGTCGTGAGCTCAAAACCACATTTGAGAGATGTCAATATTTTTTGGAATGCACGCCATAATAGGATGTATTAAGTTCCCACGCATCCAAATGTACTGGAGTAAAAAGTTTCGCTTTGATTTAATTGCTCAGGCTATGCCCCGTGACAGGTTTTATGCACTTCGAGTCAATACCCATTTTGTAGACGTAAACGCTGTGCCTGAAGATAATTAAAAGGCAAATCTGCTGTAGAAGGTGCAGCCAGTAATTGACTGTGTACGAACTAGATGTTTGAAAATCAATAGAAACATGTTTCAGGAATTTTCTATAGATGAACAAATGATACCACTTATGGGTCGCTGCGCTGTTCGTCAATACGTCAAAAATAAGCCGCGACCGGTAGGACTAAAGAACTTTGTGCTAGCATCATCTTGCGGGTTCTAGACTTTGAAATATATCAAGGTTGATAATGGCAGAAGTCTCGGCTTAGGACCAGCTGTAGTTTTGCGGCTAACCGAAACTTTACCAAAGAATTCTTGTGTCTATTTCGATAGATACTTCAATACACTCCCCCTCCTCCAAAAGCTTAAAGAAAATGAAATATTCGCCACAGGAACTTTAATGAACAATCAACAGAAGAGCTATACATTTATGAAAGATTCGAAGATGAAAAGGGAAGAGTTCGAAGAAATATGCGTAAATAACGATTCTTTATGTATATTAGTATTATTAACTTAGACTCTGGTTGGCAGTCAATCAGTTACTACTGTCAAACGCTGGGATAAAATAGCGAAGGCGCGAATTGACGTTCCATGACCCGCATGCATGGAGGGGTCGATACTTGTGACCAACTTATTGAGTGCTATCGAACGTGGGTAAAGACCAACAAATGGACCGTGAAAACTATTCTTCATATGTATGACTTAGCTATTGTTAACAGCTATTTGGAATATAAACACGACTGCAAGCTCAATAATCTCCCAAGGAAAGATCAAATGGATTTACTTCAGTTTAGGTTGGAAGTAGGAGAGTATTTATTGGGAAATATGAAAAATAATACCGAAGATTCAGAGCCAGAAGACGTACCGGTTGAGAAGAAACGAAAGAGGGTTGCTTCAATGCCTGGACAAGATAAGCGCTTTCATGGTTTTAATCACTGGCCAATTGTTGAAATACTTAAAGCACCGCTAAAGTGTCGCCTACCAAGTTGCCCAAGTCGGTCACGAATAAAATGTGAGAAGTGCAATGTCTACCTTTGCCTTACTAAAGACTCCAATTGTTTCAAGCAATTCCATACAAAGAATTAAAGCAATTAAAAAATTAAATTATAAATATTTATAATTTAATATTATTTAAGAAAAATAAAGTCGTTTTTTGTGAAAAATAAGAAAGTTTGTTGAAATTTTGACTTCCGTTTAATTTTAATTATATGTGCCTATATTGAGATAGTTGCACTCCTGAAGCTCACAAATGTGAGGGTCCTATTTTAAGGACATCCCATCCTTTTTTTATTTTTATTTTTTTTTCATATTTCTCCTAAAACGTTAAAAAATGAAAAAAAAAAATGTTAATACCAAAGAAATATTATTTTGGGGTATGTCAGGAGGGAAAGGGTTATACTAATCTTAGGACACGGGCGTTTTGAAGAAAGGGGAAGAGACAGAGAGAAAGACAGATTGGTGTAGTTGGTTTGAAACTCAGCTGGTATTAAGTTTCAGTGAACTCTAAGGGTGGCTGTCCAGATAACTGGCGAGCTTGTTTGTTTTTGCTTTTGTCGTTGCTCATGATTCACAGTATTTTTTTCCGTCCTCCTGATGTCATCATCACGATCAAGTTGCATTTTCAGCCATATGACCACCCTACTGCCAGTGTTATGCCTTCGCAGTAGAGTTGACATAAGCTTTTCGCAATTGATCGACATTTTATTTATTTCATGCGAAATAAATAGATGATTATTGACATCAGGATTCGAACACCACGGCCACCCTCATTTAAAAAAAAAAACATTAGATTCCTTCAGTGCGGGTCCACGGATTGTGTATGGTGGAAAGCACTTTAGATATTACCAGATAGCAATGATAGTTTTTCCAATTGTTATATTTCAGCAGCTGTCAAAGCTACCAATGACATCCAGCTGTCAAAATATTCTGTAAGGTTTGCCATTTCATCATGCATCGTTTGACGCTTCACGAACGTGTGGAAATTATTAAAAAATATTATAGAAATTCCGGCTTAGTTGTAAATACGAGTACGCAACGTGAATTTCGTTGTGAGGTGGGTCGTCATCATGGCTTCAGTGCGCAGGCAATTCGTCGCACTGTGGAAAAGTTTGAGCGCGAGTACACACTTTTGGATCTTAAGCCACCAACCAGACAGAGATAGGTGCGAAGTGAAGTAAAACATAGCCACCGTAGCGGCCAGAATCGATGGAGACCTAAAAATTTCGATTCGGCGTCTATCTGAATTGGGCATCGCCAGAGAGTCAAACAGGCTTATTTTGCGGTTGGATTTTGGGTCTACATCCGTATAAGATTGTGCTGACGCAAGAATTGAAGCTGGACGACCATAGACAACGCCGTGAGTTTACTAATTGGGCGCTGGAAATGTTGGCCGGAGATCCGGATTTTGGCCAAAAAAGCATCTTCTCGGACGAGGTCCATTTTTGGTTCAACGGCTATGTCAGCAAGAAAAATTGCCATTGACCACAATCCACAAGTGTTCGACCAAACATCAATGCATCCACAAAGATTGACTGTTTGGTGCGGTTTATGACACGGCGGCATCATCGGGTCTTATTTCTGAGGAAAAAGGAAGAAGACACCGTTACCGTCAATGGTCCTCGATATAGAGCTATGTTAACCGACTTTCTGTGGCCAGAAGTCTTCAACATCCATATATCCGAGCTATGGTTCCAACAAGATGGCGCTACATGCCATACAAGTGACGCAAAGCTCGAAGTGGTGAAGGAGAAATTTGGCGACGCGATCATGCGACTTGACACCCCTCGATTATTTTCTCTGGGGCTACGTCAAGTCCTTAGTCAACGCTAACAAGCCAACCACTTTGAACGAGCTCGAGGCCAGCATTCGAGACGCTATTGCCGGAATAACGCGTACATATTGGACCGAGTCATCAAAATTTGGACCGACCGCTTGAAGCACTGAGAGCGAAGCCGAGGCGACCATTAAATATATGCTATTCCATACATAATGGCATGAATGTAGCTTCTTCTTCTTCTAAGCCAGAATCAATTTGATATCTCACACCGCTGTTGTTTTATTTAAAATTATTTTCCTATCGTTCGTATCTGGTCACCCTATATGTATTTACAAATAAACAGTCCCAAACTAGGAGCGGATATTCGATAGGTGTGGAAGAATTTGCAGTTCCCAGATATTAGAGTCTAGACTTATCTGGAAGACTGGCTTACTTGCGTTCCCGGACATCTGTTTGCCGAAGTCAACAACATTGCGGACGGACTTTCCAGGCAAGTTTGACAATCCCCTCCATCGGTCCTGGAGCTTTTTGTGGCCTACCCACTAGCCACCTACAGATAGAAGCAAAAGCTTGGCAATTCCAAGAAAAAGCTCACTGAATGGGCCCCTACTCAAGATCGATGTTAAGCTACGAAATGTATTAATTTACCAGACAAATTCCAATCCACAATTCCCACTCAACTATTACCTCAAAAAAATATACAGAAGTTCTTCGGGTATTTTCAAATTTTATATCAAAAATCATTAAACTGCCGAGCACATTCTTTTCGAAAATTGCGCCATAACTCGCAGTAGACTGGACAATTTTAACAGAAGGGGTGCTTAACCCCAGTAGAAATCAACAGAACAACAGTTCCTGCTTGATCTAGTTCTTATGAAATGTCAAATTATCTAAACTGTAGTTTAAGGAGGTTCAAAGGAAAATCAAAAATCTTTTATGTCGCAGCGTTATTTTGTCTTCTTTAAAGCTCAAATAATTTTCATATTTAACGTGCCATGTGATTATACACAAGTGGAATCTGAAGTTATCCTGTAAAAGGGCGATAAATGTTTGGTCTGACAGGCTATTCAATGAAATCGAACGTGGAGCTGGACATGCATCCGTTATATGTAAAAGATCGAAGACTCAGCGTCTGACCCAAAATGGGCGAACAGCGCCCGTGTCTCCATGTTAGGATAGGCTGAAATTATGAACTAGCCAACATGCAGGGCTAGCTTAATCTTGAAAAATCTATCTTTTCATTCTTTTTCTCCACCACTGAGCTAGTCAAATTTAAAAGACTGCAAATCACTAACACTTAAAATTTTTAACAAAATCTTCTTTTTGTAACAAAAAATTAAAAAAAAATTAGTATACTACCTTGATCAACAAGTTTCTGGAATGACTACCGTATAACGCTCTCAGTCATCTGATTCGAGGGTTTTTTTTTTAGGTGGACACATCCGTCATTAACATTCTCTCCAATTTTTAGCATCGTAGCTTGACATTTGAAAAAGCTACGCTGTCGAGTGTATATCTGCCTCCGTGTGTGTTTTCGATTTTTTACGATTTTAAAAATGGGATCAACTTTGCAACAACGAGTTTGCATCAAATTTTGTATTAAAAATGGATTCAACGGTGCGAAGACTTTGGAAATGTTGGAGAAGTGATTCGATTCGATACTCTGTCGAAAGAAAACGTTTATGCGTTTTAAAGTGATCGGGAGTCATCAGTCGACATCAATAAAATCAAAGAAAGGTTGGCCAAAAACCGCAAATTGACCATCAGACAACTGGCAGACGATTTGAAAATTGCTTATGGATCCTTTCAAGACATTTTGGGCTTCAAACGTGTCGCTGTAAAGCTGGTGCAAAACCTGAATTTCATGCAAAAAAGGGACCGCATTGACATCGCGAAAGACATGATTTTAGTGGCTGAATCCGAACCAACATTCATCAAACGCATGATTACTGGAAAAGAGACGTGGGTTTATGACTACGAAATGCAATCCAGGCATCAGGGGAGTGAATGGCGTACATCGAATGAGCCAAGACCGAAAAAACCACGTCGGTTTCAGTCGAAAGAGAAGGCGATGCTCACGATCACGGCCAAAAAAGACCGCAAACTACTCGTGGGTTTTGCACCGCGATAACGCGCCGTCGCAATCCTTATTCGTGAGTTCTTGACCAAGAACAGTGCGAATACCATCCAACAGACACCGAATTCGCCTGATTTGTGTGTGTTGCAGACAATAAAAATTAAGGGCACGACTGGGTCGCACGTACTTGTTCCATATGTGCCGTTCGTTTGTAACTTGGTCAGATATCAAATTTAGGCAAATCGGTAAGAAACAGAAAAAACAAAAAAACAAAAAAAGCTAACAAGCATATCAAAAATTCGAATAGTCTTACATACACTCTGGAACAAAACGATAAGACACTCCCACAAATGCTTAAGAATAAAAAACTGTGCGTAACATTTGTCAAAGCTGATTAGGTAGCAGTAGCACTGTTATAAAATAATTTTTGGAAAAACCCTTAAATTGAACAGATTTTCAATATTATTATTTTATTAGTAATGTGCGCTAGCTCCTTTATTTTCTACAACTTATAGCATTCGCTTAGGCATACTTTTAAACATTTTTTTTTTTTACAATAACATATTTTTTATCCAACTTGTCCCATTCTATAGGATTCTTTTAATTCCCCAATATTGTTGTACTGCTTTCTATTTGCAAAAATTGCTCGGCAAGTTCTCTCCACAAGTTCTCAATTCTATTAAAGTCAGGTGATCTCGCTGGCCAGCTAAGAAGGGATATGTGTTTTGAGTTAAAGTACTCCTTGACTTGGCAGGACATATGAATTGTCGCATTATTATGTTGAAAAAAGAAGTTTGAAGCAAACCTCTCAATTTGTTTGTTAATAAGTTCAATATATCTGTTAATTCTGCCACTGACAAACTGTATTTCGGTCATCCCTTTGTAGCCAATTTCAGGGCCTACCCCCTATTTGACGGTGACTTAAAATTCGTTGCTGCCTTATGCCGATCGTGAAAATAGTAATCCCAGCTAACAGGTCCATCTAAGTTAAACTTTTTTCATCTGTGAATATGACCTTTCTCCACTTTTTTCTTCTAATGGAAATAGCTGCGAGTAAACACTAAACTGCACGTTTTTTGACCTTCGGTTAAAGGTGGCTTCCGCAGCAGTTTTCGCCTTTGGAGTTTTTATTTTGGTTTTAACCGCTTTAGTTGCCGCAAAATAGCACGTTTTTCTCTTGGAGTTTATGCTGGTGGTCTTCCAACAGCCTTTCTTTTGGCATAATTTCGGGAATCTTTTACTAAATTTGTCACTACTGTTTGACTTCTCTTCACGACTGATATTTTTGCAATACTCCAGCATTGTACTTCAGCTGGATTTAACATTTGGCCGCGTCGCATATTGTCCATTTTTGATAAAAATTTATCAAATTTAACACCAAATGATAATAAAACAAGAGCACAACTATTTTCACCAATGTTTACTTACATAAATATATCCTACTGAACGAAGTATCGACACAAAAATAACCAACATGTCATATCTTTTTGTGTCACCCAGTTTTCGGTTTTCCCACCAAAACAATTTTCCCAAAAAATATTTTATGGCAGTCCAGTCCCAATATATACATCCAATCAGATTTGGCAAGTGTTACGCACATTTTTCTTTTCTTAAGAATTTGTGGTCTTATCATTTTGTTCCGGAGTATGTACGAGTGAGTATGTGTGTATACACTACCGGTCATTTGATTACCCATATTTAAAATTTCTACCTAAATCATAATGCATTAATTATAAAACTTTCATTTTCACTTGTTCTCTGCTACCTGTTGACAAACTTGAAAAATAATTAATGAAGTAAAAAGGGTTCGGTTTCTGGCCTACTTTAACAGAGACACTTGATTACTCTCATCTCTAAAATAAAAGAAAAAAACAATTGTTTTTAATTTTTTTTTTTATTGTCAATATTTTATAGGTCCTCCGTTATTGCGTACAACTTCAAAAAGTCTATTTTCTAAGTATCGATACAAATTGTTTAAATAATTTAATGGAACTTCCTTAAAAGTGTACTCAATGTCTTTAATAAGACCTTCTCTATTTTCGAATTGTCTACCTGCTGCGAAAACTTTTTGCGACAGCCATCTCCAAACATTTTCAATTAGATTTAGATCTGGAGATAGAGTTGGCCAATATAAAAGAAACGCATTAAAATCCACTGTTGGCCCTCGAATATTTCGTGAAAATTTATTAACTGCGTTTCAAGAAGCTCGCTGTAATCCACTGAGTTCTGCTAACTTTCTAAGACAACAAGATCTATTGCGCCATGAAATTAAAGTGCAGCCCATACCATGACGGAACCAACAGCAATGCGACGATGTGACAGGAACAACTCCGATTTCATCAAATCCTGAAAGTAATATCGAAAGCCATTAGGGCTATCCAAATTAAATTATTGCTTTCAGCTTCAGTGAGCCCGGGGAAATTCCAATCTATGATCTCTATGGCGCTGAAGTAAATGTGGCTTTTTCTTCAGTTTTTTGCCGTCGGAGATCTGGACACTGGTTAGTGTCACTGTCCGAACACTACTGAAGTTCCAATCTTCCCCTTAATTTTCCGAGCCAACGCAGGTTCTCGTTCTCGTTCTGTTGTCACACCTGCTGAGTGGCTTCTTCGGATTTTCTTTTAGAAAATTGTTGACTGTCCAAGGATCTCGACCAATTTTGTTAGCAATTTCTCGGTTGGTATAATTTTCTTGCTTTAATGCAAGAATTTTCCCAATTTTTAAATTAGAGTTTTACCTCGATTCAACTTCTTTAGAATACAACAAAAACACAAACAATTTTATTAACTTTAAACTACATTAAAAAAAAAAAAAAAAAAATATTAATGAGGGTAATCAAATGACCGATAGTGTATGTACCTTTTACATTGATATTAAATTCTTTGTCAGCGCTCTGTATAGAAGCTATCACAAGTGATTATTACAGAAATATATATTAATTTTTATTTTTACTTGGACTACACATCCAAGAAGTTAACATGCAGAGTATTGGATGAGTACTGCAGCGATAACAAAGCAGTCCGGTCAGACGGAGATAAGCCAAGTCTATTGATTTCAAAAAATAAAGTAAGTTGATCTTATTTTTCAGCTCTAGATATATATATCGGCTGCTTTAGTAGAATTCCCACCAGAGTTACTCATTCGATTCAGAAATGTGGTAGTTTGGACAGTTGAAGTACGAGTAGTGATCGTTCTAGTTTATAGTTTCGTTCGTATTAAAAGATGTTAGTGGAAAAATGTAAACTTAAATTAACGGCCGTCTTTTTGATTGCAGTGGCCGTAGTGACTCATGTCAATGCACGTAAGTCTTAATAAATTCTAAAAAAAAAAACTTTGTGAAGTACAAGTTTAGTCGAAATTCTTTTGCAGAAAGTTCATGTACGACAATACGCAAAAAGGCGGGACTCTGTGTACCGAAATTGGCGTGTGGGACAATAACAGAGCTATTATATCTTTGGAAAAACACTCTACCGCCTCAAGTTATCCAATTTATAGAACTTTCGCAATGTGACACCTTCAACGATGTTGTAAGCTGAAAGTTAAGCTTGAAGACGGAATAGGTCAGAATGAATTTTCTAAATTTTAGATCTATGTATGCTGTGAGCGAAACCGTGTCACTTCGGCACAAGGATCCCAAACGCAAGTGCAACTCACACCGACGACCCCGAGAACAACCAGTACAACAGAGTGGGTTTTGAATTTCGAACCCGATGTTCGTCCCAGTGTTGAGGAATCAGATGCAGATGTCCAGTCCGGAATGGCTTTTCTGCAAGCGACAGAGTGTGGAAAAAGTGATGCTGTCGGTGTGGCCAATGGAAATGATGCCATTCTCTCAGAATATCCATGGATGGCTTTATTGGTGTACTACGATGGTAAGACAAAAAAAGTGAGATGCAGTGGATCATTGATCACAATTCGATATGTTTTAACTGCCGCTCATTGTTTGCTCAATCCGAAATCGATATTGTAAGTAGTTTTTTTTTTTTTTATAAAACTTACAGATAATGATTTTTATTAAAAACAGAGTGAGTGTACGATTGGGCGAGCATGATATTAACGAGGCCATCGACTGCACTGGAAGTGGCAGATTAAGGAAGTGTGCCCCACCTGTACTGGAAATTGATGTCGAAGAAGCGATATATCACAAAGACCATCACCAAAGACAGCGTATCAATGACATAGCACTCGTTCGCTTGATTAAAAAGGCAATCTTCAATAGTAAGGACACAATAATGGAATTATTTTAATGACATCTTAAACTTTCTAATTTGTTCAATTAAATAGACCACATTCGACCAATCTGCTTGCCAATAACACCAGAGTTACAAGGGACCACTTTAGACCGAGCGACAGTTGCGGTGTGGGATATGTACGAGGATGACATAGACATAAGTGTGAGATCAAATGTTCTTCAAAAGGCAGTGGTAGAAGTGGTGGATAATGATTATTGTCAGAGAATAATTAGAATCATCCCAATCACTGATAAGCATGCTTTAGGTGGCAGCAATGTGATCAATCATGGGAATTCTGGTGCACCGTTATTTATTTCTGCAAACTATAGCGGGCAAGAGCGGTATGTCGAGTATGGTATTTTATCTTCTGGTGTGCATCGCGGAAGTCTTGCTTCCCACAAGTTGTATGTGAGGGTAATTTCTTATCTGCCATGGATAGCTGGTAACCTTAGACCATAAGTAGCAAAAAAGAGAAAATATGTCACTTTCAATGAAATAGAAATTCAAAAATAATCACAATCATGTTTGTTTCATTAACCAAAAAGTGTAGAATGCTGCCTCTGCTTGCGATTACAGGCCCATCAGCATTTTTTACAGTGCTTGTCGAAAGTTTTTGAGAAGTGCTACCATCTCTTTGTCCAAATCTTGTTGGACCCATTTCAATCGGGTAAATATTTGAATGATATCCATCAAAAAATTTATAAGACATTCGTTACTTTTCTTTGCTTGCTGGACTTTTCAGAGGCTTTTTTTGATAAAATTAATCATAGTATCCTCTGAAGTGAACGAGCTGTAAAGCTATTAATAAGTTTTTCGTCAAACAGATGCCAAAGAGTTGTTGTTGAAGATAAGTTGTCGGCACTAAAACCCCTTTACACAAGGTAGGGTTCAGTCTTGGGATCAATTTGTTTTCTATACTTTTATTAACGATCTGCCTTTGGTATGCACTTATACGCCAACTCTGTCTATCATGGAATCTGAATGAAATAGATGCAACTTGTTTCACATCTAAATCACTGGGCAATAAATGACGGGCCACTTCTGAACCCAGTAAAGTTGCAGATGGTACCTGTCTCGAACAAGTCTTTCGATTTTGACTTATACTGTCGGACAAAATAATGTGCAAAAACAGTCCATTCATTTTCAAAGTCCTGTTAGTTAAAAACAAAATGCATTTATGGCTCAATTCTTTTGTGCTGACGTCACCTACATATGTGTTCACCGTTTTGTAAAAATTAACCGTTAAGTACTTTTGTCTATTTACTATCAGCAGTTGTACTTTAGAGGCGACAAAATAAAGTGCATTTTCTATTTTGTATGCGACGCGCTAGTTTTATAATTTTTCAGAACAGATATTTACTATTGATAAAAAAATAAGAGATAGAAGCTTTAATACAATATTAGACATTTTATTTTCGATGGTAAGTCTTGTTTTATTCTGTTAAGGCTTTGGTATGAAAATGCTACCACCTGAGATGAAGAAAATGCTAGTTTTGGACCATCAAAGTGGATTCACATTTCAAAAACTGTCACAAAAATATGGATTGTCAATTTCTGGGGTAAAGAAGATCTGCCTTGACTTTGAAAAATAAGGGACAGTTGCCAGTTTCAAGAGTTCTTGTGGAAGAAAGCAACCGAAGACCAACAAATCAAAACTGAGGCCAGGAAAAACTCATTTTCTCCGGTAAGGGGTATTAAAGAAGATTAACAATTAAGTATAACACCAAAAACAGTGCCAAGGGTGACTCCAAGAAAGCGGATTAAACAACTTTTTTGCGAAGAAATGCCAGTCAACATCCGAAAATGCCTAGCCTTCGCAAAAAAAAAAAAGAAGTATTTAGTAAAGTCGCAAACATTCTGGCGAAGTATAATTTGGTCCGATGAGTCCAAAAAATCCCAAAACCAGAAAGCGATTTTAATGCAGACCTTCTGAAAGACCGAGCCAAAGGTGCATACAGAAAACTGTAAAACACGGAGGAGGGTCAATAAATGTCTGGGTTTGTTTCTATCATAGTTTAGCGGCGTTGGAAATCTGGTCAAAATTGATACCAACAAAATGACGGGTTCAACTAACGTTAACATTATCAGAGAAAATTTAGCTTCTTCTGTCTCTAGAATGTTCTTGGGAAGTTATATTTTTCAATAAGATAACGACCCAAAGCATACGAGCAAAGCCGCTAACCAGTTTTTTTCACAAATGTTAATGTATTGGACTGGTCACCTTAATCCCTAGACCTTAACCCAATTGAGCACCCTTGGTCCATTTTGGATGAGAAGATTGCATTAGATAAGCGTCGAAAGTTACCCTCATTTTGGGAAAGCCTTCAAAATGGCATTCCTCCAATTATCCTACAAATGTGTGCCGGTGCATTTGCTGTTCCACTCCATTTGATCTTCAACCGTTCTTTGGAAGATGGGGACTTTGTCAACATATGGAAGAGATCTTTTATATTGCCTGTTCATAAGTCTGGATCTAGGCAAGAAATATCTAATTATCGCCCTATCTGCAAAATCTCAACTATTCCCAAGCTGTTTGAGAAGTTAATTTGTAACAAAATCACACCTATTTTAAAAGGAGTTATTTCCCCTTACCAACATGGCTTTGTTTCTGGAATATCTTTCAATTTGTTGCAATTATGTTTTAAATGGTCTAGAGAAGGGTTTGCAATATGATGTTATTGTAACATAATGTAGCATAATGCAACACATTCCGAAGTGTCTTTTCATTCTGGCATAATTTCGTTCCGAAGTGTCTTTTCATTTGAGGTTCGTGTCTGCAGTTAGTGTCCACAGTTCGAGTTCGTGTCCACGATAAGAGACGGATAATATCTAAGACAACGTCACGGAAATAAGAGAGAATTATAACCGCAAGAAATTATTGTCATCTTGGAATTATTACATCAGAATTTTCCTGTTCCAGTGGTCGAAGAATTTGCTAGAAGTTTCTGGCTATCAAAAATGCTGCTATATAAGGACAGATGGCGATCGAGGCAAGGCAGTTGGTTTTGAACCGCACGAGGAGATTGGAAAAGTGATAACAGCCGAAGTTGTAATTTTGTGATACATTGTGAAAGTTGAGAGTTAACAAGAAGAAGTAATTAGTTTGGATTTGTGAATTAAGTAATTGAAAGGAGATAAAGTGATTTGAGAAAAAAGAGACCTTGTAAGGAAAGAATTTGCGAAGAACAGTATAGTGTGAACTTGAGTTGTTCTATAGACTAGAAAATAAAGAAATAATCTCACAGAATAATGTTTTATCTACTCGAGCCGTAGCTCGCATATTACAATATCATTTATTTGACACTTAAAAATTTTAGAAAATTCAGTTTTTTAAATTTGTTTTGAAACTTGATATTGAAATGATCTAGACGCAAGTGGAGCACGTAATTAGAAATGACCCCGAAAACACAAAAAAATGTTATCAAACATAAATAAAAAAAAAAATAGTTTTTTAATCATTTGATTAATATTTTGTTGCAAATCCTTTTTGCTTCAATACTGCTTTGCAACGACGTTGCATGGATTTGATGAGTGATCGACATCGTTCCACGGGTATGGCGTACCACAATTCTTTCACCTTTTCGAAGAGATCATTCATATTGGTTATATTCTGTTTGCTTAGATCAATTTTCACATCCCACCATAGATGTTCAATGGGATTTAGATCATCACTTGACGATGACCAATCCAAAACATAAATGGAATTGTCTTGGAAAAATTTCTTTGTAAGCTTGGCGGTATGTTTTAGATCGTTATCTTGCTGGAACTTCCATACAACTGGTAAATTTTCTTCTGCCCATGGTAACATCACATTTTCCAAAATGTCAACATATCCCTCTTAGGTTAGGATGCCATCAATTTGATGAATTGGTCGAACGCCATTCCATGAAAAACAACCCCACACATTAATTGAGCCACCACCATGCTTTACGACAGGTGATGTGTATTTTGGATTGAATTCGCTCCGTTTTGGCCGCCGTACAAACCGTCTTCCATCAGGACCGATACGATTAATTTTTGTTTCGTCACTCCAGAGGACGAATTTCCATTGTTTGATTGTCCATGATGCGTGCAGCCTTGCAAATTTAATGCGCTTCTTTCTTTGATTCTTAGTAACCATTGGTTTCTTGCGTGCAACAAGACCATGAAGTCCAGCTTCAACTAATCTTCGTCTGACTGTCTAAAGAGATATTTGGGGGATCAATTTCGTTTGAAATTGCACGTTGAATATCTCTTGCACTTTTTTGACAATTTTTTTTCTGGGTCGTTGCCGCCTTTTGATGTTGTTGCAAGTACCATACGTTCGAAAATATTTTAATGAATTAAACACTTTTTTCTTTGAGCAATTTAACTGATTGCCAATTTGTTTATACGACAAACCAGGCTTGTGTAGCTCCAAAATAGCTTCCGATCAGCTGGAGTACTACTTGTAGCTTTTCCCATTGCGATTAATTGTCCTAACGAAGATTTTCTATCTTAAAAATTGTCAAAATACAGTTTGTTAAACTATACTTACGAATAAATTAATTTTCACAGTGTTTTTTTTTTTAATATTTGCTTAATCTTACAGCGTTTCTGAAAAGACGGTACTATTCAAATAGGTTCAGCACAAGTTTGCCTACGAAAAAATTATGAAATAATTTGCGTGAAATGGATATTGGCCGGAAAAATAAAGATGATTTGGATAACTTGGATCCAGATCAACTAAACAATACTTTTTTACAAATTCACTCCACTCCGCCTCTGTTTTCGATGAGATAAATGGAAATATATTGCATAGTTTCGAATTCTCCTGTGTTGAACAAACTGACGTTGTCAAGGCTGTATTGAATGTTAAGTCAAAAGCTGTTGGCTTTGATGAAATACATCATACTTTTGTGAAAATTATTTTGCCTCATTTACTCCCAGCTCTTACACATGTTTGTAATACAATAATTCTAACTTCCACTTTTCCGTATTTATGGAAATCATCAAAGATTATTCTTATTCTTAAGGAACAAGGATCGCGGATTTCTCCTCCTGAATATAAACCTATATCTATTTTGCCTTTTTTGTCGAAGGTCATGGAAAAATTAATTCACGTACAATTGTCTGCATATTTGCAAAACAACAAATTGCTGTATAGGAACCAATCTGGTTTTCGGCAGAAGCATAGTTGCATCACTGCTCTCTTAAAAGTTACAGATGATATTTGCGGTGCTATTGATAAAGACGAAGTTACATTTTTAACTTTACTTGATTTTTCCAAGGCTTTCGACAAGGTAAACCACTTACAGTTGGTACGAAAAATAGAAAGCATATACCGCTTCTCTCCTGTAGCTGCGAAACTTATAGCTTCTTATCTCGCAGAAAGGAAACAAGCAGTAAGTAGCATTAAAAAAACAAATATCTGAATTTGCAAATGTATTAACAGGAGTGCCACAGGGGTCAATCCTAGGTCCCTTGTTGTTTTCAATTTTTATTAATGACCTTCCGCTGTCGGTTAAAAATAGTTTTGTACACATGTATGCTGATGATGTACAAATTTATTTAAGTTGTAAGCTGGGCCTAATTGAAGATGGACCGGATAGATTGAATGAGGACCTTTGGGCAGAAAGAAATGCATTACAGTTGAATCCACTTAAATCAAAGTATTTAGTAACATTTAAAAATAAACTGGATACGGATTATTTCCCAAAGATGGATCCGGGAACTTCTGAAATCGAGTACATTGACAAAGTAAACAATTTAGGCATATGGTTTAACCGAACTCTCACTCACTCTCTCACAAAATACAAGACTGATACTTGCTAAGACCTTAATTCTTCCACTAATTACTTATGGGTTCCAAATATTCTGTTACCCGAGCGCCGAAATGAAAAGACAACTTAAAGTTATCTTTAATAACCTTATTAGTTATGTTTTTCTTATAAGGAGATATGACCACGTCTCCCCCTTTCGAAACAATATTCTTGGCTGTACTTTGGAAGCTTACTTGGATTACTTAGTCATAATTTATTTGCATAAAATCATTATTACTAAACAACCACCATACCTACATGAAAAAATACATCTTTTGCGGTCATCTCGCTCTCTCTCTATTTTGCAACCTAATTTTTCATGTCTAACTTGTGAATGTCAATTTTTAATTCATGCCGTCCGCCTGTGGAATGCATTGCCTCTAAGCGTCAGAAGACTGCACAATACTGATCGGTTTGATAACTATCTACTTCTTTATATGTCTAATAGGTAAAATTATAAAATTAACTTGAATTTTATTTGAAATTTTTTATACAAATTTCTCTGCAAATACATAAATAAGTACATTATTATATTATATTGTAGCATAATAATAACTACGCTCCTACGACTATGCAGCAAATTCCGAAGTGACTTTTCATTCTGGCAGAATTTTGGTTCGAACTGTCCTTTCATTCGAGGTTCGTGTCTGGGACGAAGTCTCCACAGCTCATGTCAACGAAAGAGACGAATAATATCAGGGATAAAAGGGAATTATAACTGCAAGAATTATTTCTCTCGTTCCAGTGGTCGAAGAATTTGCTAGAAGTTTCTGGCTATCAGAAACTTCTGCTATATAAGGACAGATGGCGATCAAAAAGACACAGTTGGTTTAGAACCGTGGCGAAGAGATTGGAAAAGTGATAATGGGCGAAGTTGTAATTTGGTTATAAATTGAAAGTTGAGAGTGAACAAGAAAAAGTAATTAGTTTGGATTTGTGAATTAAGTAATTGAAAGGAGATAAAGTGATTTGAGAGGAAAGAGACCTTGTAAGAAAAGAATTTGCGAAGAATAGTATAGTGTGAACCTGAATTGTTCTATAGTCTAGAAAATAAAGAAATAATTTCACAGAATATTGTTTTATCTACTCGAGCCGTAGCTCGCATATTACAATATATTAAAATTAACACCATTGATTTATATATACATAAAATTAGTTATTGTTTCTCTTTTTTTTATACTTCATTAGTAGTAAAATTAATTTTAATTACACTTTTACTAATGTAAAGATTGTAACAGTCTTATGTAAAAGATACAAAGTTTATAATAAATACAAATACAAAATTTCTAATTAGTTGCTCGGGTAAATTTTACAATTTTCTCTAATGTAGCTAAACTACTCACAATAGCGCATAAGGTACACGTCAGATCACTTGACTTTCAACTATTGAAACAGAGAATGATACGTACACATACTGCCAGACCGCAGAAAAAACCGTTATTTCATGTAGCGGTTATAGGCCGGCAATATAACGACACACATTGCATTTGGTGGTGCGTCGTTTATAGTTATTTGCTCGTAGCTGTATGTGTATTCGTTTAACATTTACTCAGTAATATTGTTTAATTTTTCTAAATGCCGTGCCTAATTCGAATAATGTACTCTCAGTACGATAAGAGACTTGGTCTTAATGTACGAGTACATAGCAATATTTGATAAACATAATTGAAGTTGAAATTGAACTGACATTAGTGAAGTTTCGTGTCCAGAATATTTTTTTATAACAAGAAATTTAGCTCAAGTCTCCGTGATAGTTGGGAGACTTGAACCATAAGTTGGGGATTCTTCCCATACATATTCTAAAACTGAGATAATCTAAGGTCTTATTCAAAGTTTTTTTTTTTTAACTTTTCGCACTGAAACACACGTTAACATCCTTATGCACCAACAGTGGAATGAGAATGAAATGTGTAGAATGGTTTAAGTCTCCGCTACGCCCAACTATTCCCTTATATTGTAAACACAGGGCAGAACGACGCGATACAGTCATGAAATGAGACAAAATTTACTAACGTTTTGTAAATTAGCCTATATTATTCTGTATTTAAATATTGAGCTACAAAAAAGTTGCGCAAGTTAAAAAAATGTCGTTTTGAGTGAAAAACTGTCATTTCCAGTGGATAAACTGGAATACTGGACGGAAGACAAAAAAACTGGCAAATCCAGTTTTAACTGGCAATCTGGCAACAGTGTTAGCGAGTAACATTTTTATTCATGCAAGGAATTGTGAATAACGAATAACGAAGCGTGCTTCTTGAATTTCCCTCACTAATGTATGTATTTACTTTTTATTGTTCTTGCATATATATATACATATATACATATTATTAAATGTCCAATATCGTGCATATTAGCAACTGAAAAGACACTGTTTTATAATACTTATGTTTTAATAAAAAAATACAATAACGTGCGTTGTTATCATTGATCTGCAGCAGCAATATGTTGCTATGTATATTGTGACTCTAGCTTAATATGCAGGGTGTTTCTTAAATAGGGGTCGCTAGTTCAGTATTTGTTATAAGTAAAGTTCCAACTTTCACCATTGCGGAGTAAATACGGTTTTTTGTTGTTTTTTTTTTTACCATCTTCTTAACTTGGCTCTATCTTAAGTATATTTGTAACTATTTTTCACATTGACATCATTTTTCGAAAAATATTTTTTTCTCCGAATTCTATGCTCTCACCAAATCCTGAAGAAACAGACTGCATTTCGCTTCGCGTTGATTATAATGTATGAAATATTGAGACATCGAGCCATCCAGCCTATTATTTTGGTACCAATTTTGAGAAAGTCGGATTTCTTTTGAGTTAGTGTCAGAACCTTTTTCTGGTTTTATACCGCAATATAAATGAAGAAACTGTTGGTTTTCCAGGAACGGCCCTAACGGACGTCGACTTGTCGGTAGGTAATAGTATATTACTTGGATTGTAGTCCATAATGGTAAAAGTCGGACCCATAACATACACTACCGGTCATTTGATTATCCTCATTTAAAATTTCGGCCTTAATAATAATGCAGCGGCAATACTTCTTCAGATACATTTCTAAAACTTTTATTTTCACTAGTTCTCTGCTACCTGATGACAAACATGAAAAAAAAATTAATGAAATAAAAAAGGAAATCCCAATTTTCGGTTTTTTTAACCTACGAGTACTTTAAAAGGGTCACTTGATTACCCCCACCTGTAGAATAAAACAAAAAAAACAATGTTTTTAGTGTTTTTATTATTTTTTTTTTTATTATCAATATTTTGTAGCTCCTCCGTTATTGCGTACAATTTAATAAGAACTTCTCTATTTTCGAATTGTCTTCCTTCTGCGTAAACTTTTTGCGACGATTTAGATCTGGAGATAGAGGTGGCCAATATAAAAGAAACACATTCTTGCTTGAAAACCACTGTTTTACACGTGCTGCTGTGTGGATGGCTGCGTTATCGTGCTGGAAAATCCACTGTTGGCCCTCGAATATTTCGTGAAAATTGATTGTCTGCGTTTCAAGAAGCTCGATGTAATCTACTGAATTCTGCTGACTTTCTTAGACAATCAGATCTATTGCGTCATGAAATTAAAGCCAACAACAGTGTGACGATGTGACAGGAATAACTCCGATTTACTTAAATCGTGAAAGTAATATTGAAATCAGGGCTATCCAAATTAAATTTCTTCTCGTCGGAAAAAATCACGGCATCCTTCCAGCTTCAATGAGCCTGAGAACATTCTAATCTATGATCTCTATGGCGCTGAAGTAAATGTGGCTTTTTCTACAGTTTTTTGCCGTCAGACACTGGTTAATCACTGTCCGGACACTACTGAAGTAGTGTCTTCCTCTTAATTTTGCGAGCGGACGCAGCAGAATTTGAAGCTTCGTGTAAAATGGATCTACATTCTGGTTCTGTTGTCACACTTGCTGAGTGGCTTCTTCGGTTTTTCCCATAATTTTACGGATCTTTTAGAAAATTGTTGGCTGTCCAAGGATCTCGACCAATTTTGTTAACAATTTCTCGGTTGGTATAATTTTCTTGCTTTAATGCAAGAATTTTCCCAATTTTTAAATTAGAGTTTTACCTCGATTCAACTTCTTTAGAATACAACAATAACATAAACAATTTTATTAACTCTAAATGACCTCGCAAAAAAAAAAAATTTTAAATGAGGGTAATCAAATGACCGATAGTGTACGAGTACGTACCTTTTACATTAACATTAAATTCTTTGTCAGCACTCTGTATAGAAGCTATCACAAGCGATTATTATAGAAATATGTATTAATTTTTATTTTTACTTGGACTACACATCCAATAAGTTAACATTTAGAGTATTGGATGAGTACTGCAGAGATAACAAAATAGTCCGGTCAAACGGAGATAAGTCAAGTCTAGGGATTTCCAAAACTAAAGTTTAAAGATTATGTTATTTTTCAGCTCCAGTTATATACATAAGCTGCCTTAGTAGAATTCCCACCAGAGTTACTCATTTGATTCAGAAATGTGGTAGTTTGTTTTGCCTCCAATTGGAATACTCCAGAGCGTACAGTCTCATTGACAGTTGAAGTACGAGTAGTGATCGTTCTAGTTTATAGTTTCGTTCGTATTAAAAGATGTTAGTGGAAAAATGTAAACTTAAATTAACGGCCGTCTTTTTGATTGCAGTGGCCGTAGTGACTCATGTCAATGCACGTAAGTCTTAGTAGATTTTGAAAAAAAAACTTTGTGAAGTACAAGTTTAGTCGAAATTCTTTTGCAGAAAGTTCATGTACGACAATACGCAAAAAGCCGGGACTCTGTGTACCGAAATTGGCGTGTGGGACAATAACAGAGCTATTATATCTTTGGAAAAACACTCTACCGCCTCAAGTTATCCAATTTATAGAACTTTCGCAATGTGACACCTTCAACGATGTTGTAAGCTGAAAGTTAAACTTAAGGATGGAGCAGGTCAGAATGAATTTTCTAAATTTTAGATCTATGTATGCTGTGAGCGAAACCGTGTCACTTCAGCACAAGGATCCCAAACGCAAGTGCGACTAACACCGACGACCCCGAGAACAACCAGCACAACAGAGTGGGTTTTGAATTTTGAACCCGATGTTCGTCCCAGTGTTGAGAAATCAGATGCAGATATCCAGTCAGGAATGGCTATTCTGCAAGCGACAGAGTGTGGAAAAAGTGATGCTGCCGGTGTGGCCAATGGAAATGATGCCATTCTCTCAGAATATCCATGGATGGCTTTATTGGTGTACTACGATGGTAAGGCAAAAGCAGCGAAATGCACTGGATCATTGATCACAGATCGATATGTTTTAACTGCCGCTCATTGTTTGCGCAATCCGAATTTCATATTGTAAGTAGTTTTTTTTGTTCTTTTGTATAAGACTTACAAATAATGTTTTCTTATTAAAAACAGAGTGAGCGTACGATTGGGCGAGCATAATATTAACGAGACCATCGACTGCACTGGAAGTGGCAGATTAAGGAAGTGTGCCCCACCTGTACTGGAAGTTGATGTCGAAGAAGCGATATATCACAAAGACCATCACCAAAGGCAGCGTATCAATGACATAGCACTCGTTCGCTTGATTAAAAAGGCAATCTTCAATAGTAAGGACACAATAATGGAATTGTTTTAATGACAACTTAAACTTTCTAATTTGTTCAATTAAATAGACCACATTCAACCAGTCTGCTTGCCAATAACACCAGAGTTACAAGCAACCACTTTAGACCGAGCGACAGCCACGGGGTGGGCCATGAGCGATTATGACATAGACATAAGTGTGAGATCAAATGTTCTTCAAAAGGCAGTGGTAGAAGTGGTGGATAATGATTATTGTCAGAGAACATTTAAACTCATCCCAATCACTGATAAGCAATTGTGCGCTTTAGGTGGCAGGAATGTGATCACTGTTGGGACTTCTGGTGGACCGTTATTTATTTCTGCAAACTATAGTGGGGAAGAGCGGTATGTCGAGTATGGTATTATATCTTATGGTGTGTCTCCCGGAAATCCTACTTACTACAATGTGTTTGCGAGTGTAATTTCTTATCTGCCATGGATAGCTGGTAACCTTAGACCGTAAGTAGCAAAAAAGGGAAAATATACCAATAAGAAGGTAACAAAATCAAGATGTCAATTTCAGTGAAATAAAAATCCAAAAATAATCACAATCATGTTTGTTTCATTAACCAAAAAGTGTACTGTGCGGCAACCTTTAAAATGATGCAAATATTACGAGAGTAAATAGCTATTAAGCTTTTATGTTGCTTAAAATGCCTTTAATGATATCGGCATGCTCTACGTCATGATTTGACTCCCACATATTGTGACTGTGAGTGTTTCGAAGTTCTCATTATGATGTTGCAGTGAGTGGTGAGTTGAGTTGATAGTGTCACATTTTGTTACTTATGAGAACGAGTCGTCTATCTTCTTAAGCCTATTTTATGGTTGCTATGGAAAGTAAGTTGATAGGCGACACCCTAACATATTACGAGTATACCTAATCCTGCCATAAGTTCTGTTACACAATTTCCAGCGCTTATCGTTCAAAACTTCTTGCGGGAATAGAACACATGCACTGATCAGTGAAGAAGAAGTCATTTTGGTTTCAGTTTGTAAACTATTAACACGGACTGGGGCGTTAAAGAGAATCGAGTCGCGGTAATAGCGTTGCATAAGTGCGGAAAGAGTGCTGGCCAAATTTTCGAGTTGCTAAAACCACTCGGAATATCGAGAATATTCGTTTATCGGGCTATTGCTCGCTTCGGCGAATTATCTGAAGTAGAGGACAGGCCAAGAAGTGGTCGCCCGCGCGTCGTCCGTACGAGTGCGGTAGTAAAGGCAGTGCGTGAACGAATTCGGAGAAATCCCCTTAGGCAGTGCGTGAACGAATTCGGAGAAATCCCCTTAGGAAGCAAAAGATCATGTCCAAGGAATTGGATATATCAACCAGATCCATGTCTAGGCTGATTCGGGATGATCTGCAAATGAAAGCCTATCGTCGGACCATGGGTCATCTTTTAACTCCTCAACTAAAAAAAAAAAATAGGCTGGAAAGATGCAAGCGACTATTGCAGTGGCACGCGGACAATGGCCATGAAAGCATTCTGTTTACGGATGAGAAAATTTTTACCGTGGAAGAAGTTTTCAACAAACAAAATGACAAAATTGATGCCACTTCATCTAAGGAAGCGAAAAGAGTTGTTCCAAGGATTCAACGTGGCTATCATCCCGGTTTGGTGGGAGGGTCTCTCGCCATGGTGTCACATCCCTCCATTTTTGTGAAAAAGATGTAAAAACTGGTGCAAAGGTTTACCAAGAAGATGTGCTAGAGGGCGTTGTAAAGGGTTTGACCAATACCCAATGGATACAGATGGATCTTCCAACAGGACTCTGCTCCAGCGCACAAGGTCAAAACCACGCAGGAGTGGCTCAGAGTCAATATTCCTGGATTTATAGCAGCAGAAGATTGGCCGTCGGGGAGTCCAGATCTGAATCCACTGGATTATGGTTTGTGGTCACAATTGGAGAACATGGCCAGCAAGACTCCCCAGAGAAATTTGGAAAGCCTTAGAACAGCATTAACCAGAGTAGCGTCCACGCTCTCCATGGAAACCGTACGTGCCACTATAGACCAATGGCCACACCATTTAGAAGCTTGTGTTAAAGCAAAAGGCAGTCATTTCGAGTGGATCCAATTTTTTTTAATAATCAATATTGTGGTCTAATAAATGAAACAATTTTGAATACAATATGTTTACTGCTTTTTCTTTATAGCGTTTTATATTTGTAACAGAATTTATAGCAGGACTAGGTATATAAATCAATTTGTTTTGAAGAAAAGAAGCGGAGAAGTAAATTTCGGTTCCAGAATCATTTTTTGGTTCCAAACCCTTTGATAAACTTTTTTTTTTCTAAAATTTGCACGCATTTGCACCGATTTGAATATAATTATATTTTCTGAATAATGCGTTGATTTTTGAAGTTTGAAATATTAATCATTAATTTGTGGTTCCTAGAACCGAAGTAGTAAGCACAAATCTACCCTCTTTTTTTTAACAGATGGCCCTAGACGGAATCGGTGATTGCTGCACTAGGAATTGGCTTTCAGTTAATCCTCTCAAAAGCTAGGTGGTTTCCGACTTTGACTGGTCTGACTTAGCCAGTGCTAAAAAGCGTCACTGTCAACTCTACAAGGAAGCCAAATATTTAGGAGTAATCTTAGATAGCAAATTTCTTTGGACGAAACATCTCGAGCTGAAGATTTCCAAAGCTCTGTCAGTCTTGTTGGCTTGTCGCCAAGGAACGTTCTTTGGCTCTACACGGCAATGATAAGACCCTTCCTCTCCAGTTGTTTGATGGAATAAACACTCACGTAAGTGTGATACTGCTGCTTTCGCCAATCTCCAAAGAACGGCTACTTGGGAGCTTTCCCCAATAAGCCTGGCTCTGCTCTGGACACTTTGATGAACTCCCCTCTGGACCTGAACCCACGTTGGATTTGCCAGCGTTACATTGACAATTCGGTTTTCAATAAACACAATCGAAGGTGGCATGATTCCCCAGGATGCGGGAAGACTAAACGAATGGTCCCCGTCGTCCGTAAGAAATCCGCGGCTTTCTTGCTATCTCTTAGCAAAAAAGACTACAGACAACTAACTGGCGTTTTTACGGGCCACTTCGCCTTTGCCAAGCACCTCCATATGTTAGGTTTAAGCGCTACCCCTATCTGCGACTCCTGTGGAGAGGGCACGCTTTCTATGTGATTGTTGACGGATTTTCGGTGCTGATGTGGTGAGTGCTGATGTCATAAACTCTTCACAACTGAGGCGTCTACTCGTCTTTTTACAAAAGACGAAAAAAACACATTAAAATTGGGTTCTCTGCCTGGTTGTACATCTGTGTTTTTGAGTCTGAGTGCTTAAAAAGGGTGTACCCGCTCCGACAAAAAAAAAAAAAAAAAATACCAAAATTGATCAGCATCTCGAGATCGTACATTTTCACGAAAACAATAGGAACAAATATAAAGTTACAAAACTAAACTTCGCTCTCAGAGATATAAATGTTCAACAAAAGACAGGAGTACAAAACCTCGTGTAGTTAAAATGCATTCCACCATTCATCTGTATAACTTCAGAAAATACAATTAGTAATGAACCTTTTAGGACCTACATACGTAGAACTGATACCACCTACAGATGTGTAACCCCGTGTGCTAAACAATTGTTTGTTCAATGATTGTAATGTAGATCTAGATGTGGGCATGACTTTATTGCTTTTAAAACAGAAAGCATGTGGTCGTCTCAAAATATTATCTGAAAATGAAAATTGAAGGAATGAATGATTTTTATGGCAAAAATAAATAATCGGCTACCTACCCTAAAGTTAAAAGTTCAAGGAATTTCGCGAAAACACTGTTGATCTTTTTTTTTGTTTTAGGCCCAATGTCCTACGCACATTTGTTTCCTTCACATTCGAATTGGCATACATTCAAGCCAATTATGATATTGTACATACATAGTCGTAAAAAGTCATAACTTTGGAGGCGTCTCATGAAAAATGAATTCTTTTGAAAAGTCATTCGACTCGGAAAAGGTTACAAATTAACATTTACATAAAGCCTAACAAGTTGAATAAATCCAATTTGCCCAAAAGCACATTTTAACACATCTCCTTGCAATAAATTATTCCCGGCAACTCTCACCGAATTTAAGTATCAAATAATGATTTAAAAAAATCACTGCCATAACCAGTGACCAATTACATTACGTTAACCAATTAAACAATTTGCAAATAAAAATTACAAAATCATCTACAGCAGAAAAAAAAAGTGAAATCATTTTTACAATCAGCCATTCAAGTCTCCATAATCGGTGAAAATCTATCCCTATCAACATTCACCTAACACCTAACGATCAAACCATTATGCGAACATTATTCGCACTTTACACAACGGTATCATCATCAATTTAAACACCAAATAGATGCGATTATATATTGTGTAACAGAATTTAAACTCAATTACCACAGAGAGAGAGAGAGAAAAAAAAAACACTCGTTTTGAATGGAATCTTTTCACTGCCTACTACTACTAGAACGTATCTAGAACGTTGCGTTAATTGAAAATTTAGGATTGATTACAAAAGCACCACTTTAGATACACATTGAACTTTTTCTGATAAAAAATTCATAACCCCAATGGCGTACACTTGTCGTCATGAATTTAGGACGAAAACTCATTTGTGCCAGAGCGCCCAACAGCTTAAGTGTGGGCTTTTGTAGGAAATCAAGAGAGAAACAGAAGACCAGGTAACCTGAATTTTGTTATGCATTAATGGTTAATAATTAATCCCTAGGTGGGTTATAAAGAGGGCGCAATCACGCGATATATCGTTGTAGGCTAACATCAAACACTCAGTTGCGCTCTTTGTTAAATGTTAACTCAATGTTTTGTTTAAATTAATAATTTATAGTGGGAATTTGTTTGATTAGGGAGGTCTGTGTAGTTATCCTTTTGCCTCATAGTCATGTTTGTGTTGCTTCCTTACCTGAAAAGATACAAAAAACGAAATTTTATTACTGACATACTCGTAGTTATGTTTAGAAATCTAAAATAAAAAAGTTTAAAAATATAGGCGGTCGTATGGAAGGGAGGAAATCTATAAAACGTATTGAACATATCCCACATATCAATTGACACGCACTTAACACATCATCATTGGGTGTGGTGTTTCTGGAGGAAATATTTCCAGGAGAAACACTATAATGCTTTTATACATAATCAGGCACAAGATGACATGAGCAGAAAAAGTGAAAAGGAAATGTTTTAAACATATGAAGCTAGTTACCCACACAATTTTCTGGAACGAGTAGATACGAGTACTTACCTAACTATTTTTAGAACTAAAATAACTAAAACGAGGGAATATAGAGCAAACTGCATCAGATGTTTGCAATTATGCTATTTTCTCACATCGAAGGAAATGTGTTTTTCATTGAAGTGTTTCCATTGCAATTTCTAGATGGTGCACATGCGGAAGTGTTTTCTTCGGATACAAGTGCGAGTAGTTTAGAAAAAATGTGTGTGTGTGTGACGCCAAATTAACAAGTGAAATATTGTTACGGGGTGTTAACCGTCTATTTGGTTTATTTATTTATGCAACAACTTGCCGGAGAGGTTTGAAAATTGAATGAGGAAGTAAAGTAGAATTTTCTGTACTTTTGACATTTAGAATAAATTACTGAAAATCTATCTGTTCTAAAAGCAGCAGTATTCTTCCTGAAAAATTCCAGTTTACTAGGCAAATATATGTATGCATTTCCGTTTATCAAACATAACAAACAAATTGGTTTGAATGACAAACGACTGTTAGCTTTGTTGTGGTGAAAGTATAGGGTGCCCTAAACGTTCGGATCAATATGGGAGATGGGGTCTATTACGGTTCCATTGGTTATGGCCCAAAATCTATCATCATCACTATTTGGGGATAATATCTTATTCCGTTTTAAAATATTAACTGGAAGCGCTCGTAAATCCAAACTGACTGATGCTGACTGCAATGACACGCAAATGCTTATCTAACATAGTAGGTCAGGAATTTAAGGCGAAATTTTGGATCAAACCTCAAAATAAGGCATGACTGCAATGTTGAAATATGCCTTAGGTAATTTTCTCATGTGCGCATCATAATTTTTTCCGCGAAAATAATATTTTTCTAAGAATGACCTAATAGTGCACGAATTAGCTTAGAAATCGATATTTTGCGGTTTAAAAATGCATTTTCAAGACTCCATACGGGACCCTTTTAATTAAAATGTGCATAAAAGGTGTCCCAAAATTCTCGCAAGATGTAATTTTGATAGAAAACACAGATTTTTAATTGAAAATTGTAAATGTTTTATTGATTCATAAAGTATACAGTATAGGGTTATGTATGGAATAGCAACATCGGGTAAATGGCTTCCACAGCTTTGCTGGCACATACGCACTCTTTTGTCGAAATTTTCCCTGACCGTTTTGCACAAATGTGGCCAAATTTCGTTGATACAACGCAATTTGCTCTTTCAAGGCGTGGTTGGTCGTGGGTTTGTTGCCATAAACATTAGACTTCAAAAAACCCAAAAAAAAAGTCCAACATCGGATGAACTAGGAGGTCAATTCTGATCATCAAAAAGGGAATTGTTTCTCGGGTTGTAAGGCATGTGGCACCGTCTTGTTTTGTTTAAAAAATCAGCATCCACTTGTTGTTGTCCAATAATCCATTCAACGAACTCTCTTCGCTATGCGTGGTCAGTAGGCTTCAGTTCTTGAGTCAATTGCACTTTATATGCATGAAGATACAAATCTTTTAAATTCTTGACCACGGTGCCGAATTGATTTTCCTGGACCCTCAACAACGCTCTCACGAATACTGCTTCGATGTTTTATGTTGAACGGCTTGTTGAAGGAAGGCCAGAGTGTTTAAGATCACTGATTGGTCCAGTATCCCTGAATTTTTGAATTAATCTCTTCACAGTTGATGAAGTTAAATCACTATTCCGACCATATTTTGTACGAAAACTGCGATCTGTAGCTGCCAAACTTTCATTATTTTTAAAATATTGCTCAACAATGAAAACGTGTTGTTCTCTCATGTTGTACTCCATTTTTAATAACCCTGAACTGTCAGCTGTCACGCTGTCTTTTTTTTTTTTTTTTTGTTGGCAACAAATGGCGCACAATTCAAATCTTGTGTGAATTTTGGGACACCCTTTATATATATTTCTCCATGGTTTATCGAAGAAATAAAGATGATTTCTGAGTGCAAACATTTTTAAAAGCCAGATTTCTGAATTTTCATTTTTGACAGTAACTCAAGAACCATTGAACGGATTTTGATGAGAAAAATTATTAAATTCAAGTTTTGGTAAGATACAAGTATAGAGGCATGGTGCTAAAAATCTTCAAGATGCCCTTATCACACAGGTATTCGTAACAAAAGAACCACTGCAAGGAATTTGATGGACTTTGTTTCATTAGTCAGATTGTACGTGTTGATGATCACGTCTAAAAACAATTCAAATTAGACAGAGTGTGTGTAAGAAATGAGCTAATGTTCAGATACAAATAAGTTGTTGCTCTACTACTTGCATAGAAATTCGTATCTCGTTCTCGTATCTCGTTTTAAAGGATAATAATTTCTTAAGAAGTTTCATAGTGTATGTGTTTCATATCGCTTCTTCTGGAAGCCTAGGAATGTCCTAGAAAGTTATAGCTTTGCATACACTCAGTAAGGACCACAAAAAGAAACCTGATCTCTTTCGTACACCTCCAAAAATCCCAGATAACCTAGAAAGCTGATATTTTGAGCAATATTTTAGATTTTCAAAGTACAGTGGGTTAGATAAATCATTTGTCTTCTAGGTCGCATCCAATTTCCTGTTTGTATACATCTTCTCACACTACTCTAATAGCTTTCGGACCTAAAAAGCTGACATTTTGCAAACTTTAAGCACAGATGACACGAAAGAACATAGTCAAGCTAAATTTATGCTTTTCGAAGCACTGGGTGATGCACAGAACATTTTATTCTTAGCGCCTATGTGCGTGAACTTCCGCAGCCCTCGCGGAGTTCTGCGATGAATTAAAGAACTAAAACTTAGCAATCTTATAGCACGGATCATGCAGAAGAACAATATACAGCCAAATTATTGAATATCTAAATATATAGCGTTCAACAAAACATTTTTCTTCTGGTTTGTATCGGGTACGACTTTCCTATCTCTCTTGACAAATTCTTGAGAAACACAAAAAAAATAAACTCAAACTTAGCAGACTTATAGAACGAATCACGCTGAAAAACATAGTCTTGTACGATTTCTGACTTTCCAAACACAGGGCGTTACACAACACATTTTTCTTCGGATTTACGATTTATAAATTTATGTACATCTTCCCGCAACCCTTAATGGAAAACCTAAAAAACCTCGAACTTAAAAGTGTTACAGCGTAAATCATGTGAACGCAGGGCGTTGCACAGGAATTTTATTCTTTTTATTTATGTACAATTTTCGTATGTGTCAGGGTCTTCCAGCACTCCTTCAGAATCTTCAGCTTGCTGCCAAAAGCTCAAACTTTTCAAACCAAAGTTTTATTTTTAGAAATACAGGGTGTTGCGGTGAAAATTTGTCTCTCGACTTGTACCTATATATACGATTTTCTAATGTGAGTGTGTCTTTCAGCACTACTCCAGAAGTTTGCAGATGATTTATCGAGCTGGAAACTTTACACACTTATAACTTGGATCATAGAAAATAACTTAACGAAGCGAAATACAAGGTTCCTACGTGCATACAGGTTCCCAAACCCCGTAAAGGTTAGAATATCGTCAATAGAAAATTCAATGTCGAAATGTCGAACGGGTGCAATCGCATGAGGCTTTCTTGAAAAATCAGATTTGTGCTGCCACTGCTAGGTCGAGAAGCATAATGGCAACATTTCGAGGAAACCACGTTGAATGCATCAGGCAACACAACGAAATCTGTTTAAAAACAGCAGTACTGCACATAAGGACGAAAAGGAAGAATACAACTAGAGCGTTGTTGCAGGAATGAGACTCAAAAGTTTTATATTGCAAATGGCAGTGTAGACTGGCATGCAAAAAATTAAGGATCCTGGGGCTGAAATAAGAAATTCCTGACTGCATCAGTAAGAAGCATGAGGCACGACCGGGATTTAATGATAAATATTTATTGCAAGAGTATTTCCTCCGACGTACGCGTACCTGTACCTTATGCCGGAACAACTGAAAGTACTCGTATTAAAAGCATCAGAACAAAGACCTTCGTCAAGTTTCCGTCAAATTCACCTCAAAAATATTACACTCAAAGTATTTGTCCTTTAATACACCAAAAGCACGTGCAAAATTGAATTACTTCGCAATAAAAAATAAAATCTTTCATTCCTTATGTATATCCGGAAGTTACTCATAAATTAAATACAGTCCTCAATGTAAGGCAGCTTCGTAACCCAGCAGCGTTGAAGACATTCGCCTGAATGTCTGTTTGCTATAATTAAAACGACAATACAGTCGGTAAATGTGGTGAAGAGGTGCTACCGACAAGGGCAATCGGGAGCAACTCCCTGTATGCACATTGCAAAGTGCGTTGCCATGTTTTAATGCTGGGAATACAACAGGAGTCCCGTGAGCTCGTGACGACTGAAATTGCACACACAAGCATCAGCGCACCAGTCTCAGTCTCACACCGTTTAACCACAGCCAGGTGCATGCAGTACTATCATTATCCATTTCCGGTCTTTACAGCATTCCAACGAGGTATTCTTGCATGATAACTCCTTTGGTCGTGCTGCAGCACACCTTCATCAAAGGTGAAGTGAAAAAAAAAATGTGAAGAGAACCTGAAGTGGAAGACAAATGCTCATTTAAGCCTTATTTGTGGCGTATTCAGTCGAAGGAGTGCGTCCTTTCCCGCGTTTGTATACACATGGGACTGATGTTATTGTTGTTGTTAAGTGGAATAAGATTGTATTCGTCGTGACTATGTTCTGCTTTAATATCCATTCCGGTTCTATGAAATCTTAGTTCTTTCTCTAAATTGATTTAACTTAGTGCATGGCCGGCGTAAGTCCATCACAGGGAGAGGTTGTTAAAGATAGACACGTAAAGTTGGGAGAAAGACGAGGTGAAGTTGGAAGCTTAACGTGACGTTTTCTTTAAAGGCTGGGCTCTGGTTAAATCGTTTTCTTTATCAGATATGGATAAGGCAAAACGCTTTATTTTTTATTTTGATTATTGTTGGTCTTTCGGCCGTCGTTACTTAGATACAGGAAAATAGAAAATAAGAACACACAGAGAGAGAGAGAGAGGTAAAATGGTAATATCCAAGTTGAACTTGATGGGAAAGGAATTTCTTGGATTTACACTCACACTTCATAGAATTGAAAGCGTTAGTGTACTGACCGGTTTTCTGTTTTTAAAATCGGCGTACTACTACTACGTTTTTGAATGCATTTAAGGTAACTTTTCGGTCCAAACACTAATTTTTGGTGGACCACGTTGCACAGAAAATACTTTTGCTATCGGCAAATGTTTAGTTATATCGAGATTATACTATTTTGTCCATTCCACCATTTTAGAACTAATTAATGATTTCTTTAAAATTCCAGCAAAGTCGGAGGTACGAGAGGCGGCTGATAAGTTCGCGGCCTAAGATACTAAACAACGAATCATCGTCTCATTAGTGATAGCACTAACTGCGGCACTCTTTAGTAGTATAGATATCACCTCGTTTCAATAATAATTTCATTTTGTTATTATATTATCTGTGGTAGGATGAACATCACCATGTCAGCCGAAATCGGAAATTCAAGCAATTTTGAGCACCGCGCCGTGATAAAGTACCTCGTGAAAAAAGGAAAATCACTTAAAGAAATATTCGAAGACATTTCATAGACTCTTCAGGATTCTGGGCCTTCGTATACCATGGTAAAAAAATGGGCTCGCTTATTTCAACAAGGGCGAGAGAGCTGTGAAGACGACCCTCGCCTAGGGCGCCCTGTGTCAGTGGGTACTGAAGAAAACGTCGGAAAAGTTGAAAAATTATTTCTGTACATTTATATCATTCTGTAGAGTATTCTCATTAAGGTAAACCTTGCGGGTTTCTACTTTTTCACTTTTCCAGAATGACTCCCACTCTGTCGCGCAAGGAAATTTTGAAAGTTGGGAAGAAACTGCCAAGATACATCGCAAAGAGGGGTCATCGCTGAAACAAACGCTTATTTTCAGGGGTCCGAGAAATCGTATTATTTGGAGGGCATCAACAAATTGGAGAAACGTTGGATGAAGTGTATAGAGCTAAAAGGAGACTATGTTGAAAAACAAAATGTTTTTATACCGAAAAGAGTCTTCCTTATTTCATTTTTCAGGGACTTATTGGACCACCCTCGTACTTCTCAGTAAAAATTATGTACCAACTCACTTTACAAAATGAACTGCACAACCACTTTTAAATGATGACAAAATTGTTTTCTCTTGATAACTGTAAAGAACCGCTATTTAGCTTGACACATTCACTATAGTAATGAGTACTAAATGTTAATATGAATAAAATGAGAGTACTTAATAAAATGAGTCACTTAAACTTGGCATTTTTTTAGATGAGTGGAATGTCTCATTTCTAGTTCCAATATTTAAATATGGCTCTAGAAATGACGTCAAGAACTACAGGGGAATCTGTAAATTATCAGCCATCCCTAAGCACTTTGAGAGTATAGTCAAAGATAAATTGGAATTTTATGTCAAAGAATATATTTCGGAATCTCAACATGGTTTCGTTTCAGGGAGATCCACAGCCTCCAATCTCGTATATTTCACATCGTCTGTATTAAATTCATTTGAAAGGGATTATCAGGTGGATACGGTCTATACCGACTTTAGTAAGGCATTTGACTATGTGAATCATAGTGTCTTAATATGAAAACTGAATTGCTTCTGGTTTCACTCATCTATTTTGAGATGGATTTCGCCTTTTTTAATTAATAGAGGTGCAGATTATAAAGATTGAATCTTTTCTTTCAGAACCATTTAATTGCAGCTCAGGTGTACCTCAAGGCAGTCACCTGGGCCCTTTACTTTTCATTATATTTATTAATGATATAACAACTGTGCTAAGCTAAGTCAAAAGCTAACTCCATGGTTGGCTTCATTAAAAGAAATGCAGTAGAATTTTCTAATCCTGACTCACTGATAACCCTTTTTATAGCCCTTGCTCGATCTCTTCTGGAATATTGTGACATCGTTTAGTGTCCTCTTTACCAGGTGCATATTAATCGAGTGGAAAGTATTCAAAGAAGATTTTCCAATTTTTTTTTTTTTTTTTTAAATGCGTTGGAATTTCTCACCGGAATATGAAGCTAGATGCCAACTGCTGGGTTTGATGTAATGTTTGTGAGAGACCTCCTTTGTTATCATTTAAAAAGCCCGTGCTTGTGAGCTTTAATCCCTATTTACGCTCCTGAAAGGCCATTGAGACAAAGAGAGTTTCTTTTTCGTACAATACATAGGACAAACTACGGGTTGAATGAGCCTATGTCTCGAGTTATTTTAAATTTTAACTCGGTTTGGTCTGTCGTTGATCTAAGATTATCCAGAACTATGTTCAAAAACACTTTTTTTAGTTTTATTGGTTAATTGTGTAGGTAAATTCAAATTCTCAATTCTCTCTTTATTTTATCTATTTTTAACTACTTTTGTAATCTATTATATATGTACATATATATCACAATCTGTTAAGTTATATACTTGTAGATTAAATGAAATAAAATAAAATAAAATGGGTTAAGAAGAGTAAAACCTTTTGAACTAGCTAGATAGGTAGAAAAAAAAAGGTGAAACAAGATGATTAAATACATCCACAGATGAATACTTATCATAAACACCTTAAGATATATATATTTTTTTTTTCCAAGAGTAGGTACAAAATCTTCATGAAGACACTATGAGGATCGATAGCGCGTGCTCATAGTAGTGTGAGATTTTTACTCACTTAAAAACCCTCCCTTCGTGATAAATTTCTTTGATTACTATTTCTTTGACAACTAAGTTTTGACTTATCCAGCAGTTTTCCTTTCGCGTATTGAGATCGTTTGGCAGGTCCCATTCCATTGGAAGTTCCTGCTTGTTCCGCAAATTAGGCGCGGTTTCTTGCTATCGCGTTAAGCCTTTGTAGACGACGCAGTAGATTCCTCTCATCTAGAATTCGAAGGACATCATTGTTAATGTGTCCTTGTAATCTGTCTTTATGCTTACGCGCGAAGTTTTTGATTTCGTGTTCGACTGTCGCAATTCCTAAATCTCTATGGATATCGCTATTTCTAATAAACCATGGTGCATTACCTATTGATCGTAGCACTTGATTTTCAAAAGTTTGTAAAATATTGACATTACTTATTTTGGTACAACCCCAGAGTTGTATTCCATATGTCCATATCGGCTTTAGCACTTGCTTGTATAAAAGCAGTTTGTTCTCTATATTAAGCTTGGAATGTTTTCCAAGTAACCAGTACATTTCTCTGTATTTGGTTTCCAGTTCTTTACATTTTTTCTTCACGTGCGATTTCCACTTCAGGTTAGCATCAAGTGTCATTCCAAGATACTTAGCCTCGTTTGCAAACGGAATTTGAACCGAGTTTTGAAAACATCGGCAAATTATTTATTTTCTTATAAGTAAAATTGACATGAATAGATTTGTTTTCGTTTAAAGCTAGTCGCCAAATCTTTGTCCATTCATTTACTTTATTCAATGCTTCTTTCAATTTTTCAGTTGTTTCTTCGATCGTTTTACCCGTTGCCAGGATTGCAGTGTCGTCGGCAAATGTAGCTAATACGGTGCCTTCTACTGGCGGTATATCGCGAGTATAATAGGTACAAAAGCGGTCCAAGGACACTTCCCTGTGGTACCCCAGCCCTTATTTCTTTAAATTCTGAATATTCATTTCCGCGTTTGACTCAGAAAAGTCGATTCGTCAAGTATTTTTCCAGAATATTATATAAGTGTTCGGCCAGAACTTGTCGTAATTTATATTTCAATCCTTCATGCCAGACCTTGTCAAAAGCTTGAGAAACATCAAGGAATACGCTCGAGCAAATCTTTTTTCCTTCATAAGCTTTCTCAATTAAATCAGTTGTTCTATGCACTTGGTCTATTGTTGAGTACCTGGTTCTAAACTCAAACTGGTGATTGGGAATAAGAGATCTTTCTTCTATAACCGGCTGTAATCGCTTAAGTACTATTCTTTCGAAAACTTTAGACATAATCGGCAGCAGCGAAATAGGTCTATACGATTTTTTATCATTCGGCGGTTTTCCTGGCTTCAGAATCATTATTACTTCCGCGACTTTCCATTGACTCGAAACATATTCTATTCTTATCGCTGCGTTTATAATGTAGAGGAACTTAATTAACGCTTTTCTAGGACTAGCTCTCCTGTGATTAGGTCGTATCCAGGAGCTTTATTCAGTTTCAGTTTCTTTATTTCTTGTTGAAGTTCGGTCAGCCTTGCATTTCTTACTGTGTAATTGTGAAGTGCTATATCCGATGCATTTCATTTTCAGCAAGCGCTTGTCCATCAAATGGTTTAAATGTTTCTTATAAATGGGCAGCAAAGACTTCTGCTTTGTCTTTATCATTCTTGGCCCATTCGTTGTCATTTTTCTTGATTGGGGCCGCTTGTATTTTCGGTTTTTTAATGCCTTTTATAGCTTTCTAGAGCGAATAATTGGAATCTTTTTCCGCTGTTAAGCTTTCAATGCTGGTTTGTATTGTCCGGCTTTTAAAATCAATAATGGCCTTTTTTAGCAAGTTACACAAGCGATTTAAATGCGATTTATGTTGCGGAGCACGAGTTTGTTGCCATTTTTTACGCGCTTTTCTCTTCTCCCTTACCATTTCTTTTATTTCCGGTGGATATTTTTGGGCATGATTGATCGGCGTTTTCCTTTGATAGGGAGTATTTTTCCACACGGCGCGCTGCAGATCTTCAACTCTACTGTGAAGGCATAACACTCGCAGTAGGGTGGTCATATGGCGAAAATGCAACTTGATCGTGATGATGACATCAGGAGGATGAAAAAAAAATACTCTGAATCATAAGCAACGACAATAATAGTGAAATCAAACAAAATACTCCAGTTATCTGGACAGCCACCCTTGGAGTTTACAGAAACTTAATACCACCTAAGTTTCAAACCCACTACACCAATCTTTCTCTTCCTCATTCCACAAAAGCGCACGTGTTCTAAAAAAAAAAAAATTAGTATAAGGGTATTCATATCCCCTTTAACACGTGCAAATTATAAAAAAAAAAAAAAAAAAAAAAAAACAAAAAAATAAAAAACGTTCAACTTCGATTTCGAGTTCAGAAGACGTCCTAAGTGATACTCTCAGTTCGATATGTTCTTCAACGTCTTTTTTTTAGAGCCTTACCTATCAGTTTTTCTGCTAGTTAGTCTAGCAAGTACATCTTTTTTAATTAGGCGTTCACTCATCGTTAGAATGATAGGGGGATGATCGGAAGAGAGATCAAAACTTTTTTAATACAGTTGTCTGGTATTCCTTTTACAACAAAGAAATCGATCAGATCGGGCATTTTGTTGCTATCAGTCGGCCAATATGTTGGTTTACCAGTCGAGTGAAAGTCGCAACTGTATTGCATGCAGGCGTTGTACAGTGCTCTGCCTTTTTGTGAGACACATCTGGAACCCCAGAAGGTGTGTTTTGCATTAAAATCACCGCCAATAAAAAAATTCGGTCCAAGAGAGTAAAATAATTTTTTTCAAGCCTGCAGATATGAAAGACAAATTGCTGATTGGTCTAACGACTAGGTGCAATAAGTGGAAGGCTGGCTCCTCCCCGCCGACCACCATCCAGCGTAAAAAAAAAAAAGAAAAAAGTATTTATACTAATTCACATATTCTTATCAAATTACACAACATATACGAGTATAGCGACCACAATTAAATTCAACCGCAATGCTATATTACTATGGAACTGCATACGAGTATAATGTACATATGTGGATATTTAAATTTGAAAGTTTTAAACTTGTGTAATTGTAAAACTTGTGAAGAACGGTTAGGTTTGCTGAGTATTATCATGGATGAAATAAATTTACAAAATGTAATTCAAAGTGATGAACCTGTAGTCAAAGTAAGTAGTGAAGTGAGTGAAAGATCGAAAAGAATTGGAAAAATAAAAAATAAGGGACCTAGAGCGGAAACAGAAGACGATCGTCCGAATTATGCGGCAAACAGAAATGTTGCTGAAGGTATACATTATGCACATATACAAATAATAGTATCTTTTGTATATTTGTCTTTTTTTTCGAATTTATTTATAAAAATTCACCGATTTTTTTTTTTTAATTACAGGTATGATGGACCTTGCTCTGCTGACAGCCAATGCTAATCAGTTGCGATTTCTTATAACCTATAATTCCCGATCGTCGACTTTCTACATCAGTTTAGGGCTGATAATATTATCGTTAGTACTACAAGTAGCTGTTGGAATAGCTCTTATCTTTAAAGTGGTGAATAATATTATTTTTCTTTTACATTAAATTGTCTTAAATTAATTTGTCTAATAATAGCGCAAAAATTTAAACAATTCTCGGATGTTACGCACGAATCAGTTTCTCGTTGGCGGTGTTTTTATGGTTACTTTCGTCAACATTTTAGTAGCTGCACTTACATCAACAGATAACAATACAAATATGAAGTAAAATTTCTTGACAAGAATTTATTAAAAATTAAAGCGGAAATATGTACAGTCAGTGGCAAAATTATTTGCACAATGTAATTCTTACACCAATATCACTGAAATAAAGTTGTAAGACTTTTGAAAAATTCAATATATCACTTATGTTGTTGTTTGTTATTAATCGTTTAAATCATCTCGAGACGGTAAATAGAAAAATTAAATCAAATTTCAAACAGTAACGGTTAAACCCATGGAAAAAAAGTGGCAACATTATTGTGACATCACTAAATGCCAGCAAAACTGGGGTCGAATTACGATATCAGTTAACGAGCGAATTAACTCCACACGCTATCAAGTGATCGAGTAACTACATTGGGATGATCACATAAGAATGGTCCACGTATCAAGTGCACTTTGAAAATTGTACTAGTACAGTTCTACTACATTGAAGTGAGATGGCTGACAAATGTCAAAATTATTTATTTTTGTGTGTGGAAAAGTTTTATATTTATCGTCTTCAATTAAAAATTGAATATTTACCTTATTTTTCATCTTCTGATTCAGAGGGTGATCGCTATGAGTGTATTGAACGAAGACGTTTAAGACATAAAAACGATCCTTTCTCTTTACAAGACTCTGAGTACTTATAACAAACTATAATTTTCTGAAAATATCTTTCACAACATACACTTTTGATTGCAGTTCTATGATATCAAAACAGTCAGGGCAAATAAGAGTGCATTCTTATTTATAATAGAAAAGATGAATTTTAGAGGATGCACCTAAACCGCTGTCCCAGCTCATAAAATTTGCCAAAATCTCTTTTTGCAGAGGGTTAATTTTATTTAGACTCAACTTGAACTAAATTTCAAACAATAAATTTAAACACACGCAAAGATAACAATAAACAAAGATATTCTCACATATTTTCTCCCAAATGCACCTCAGCTCGTCAGCAGAAATCATATCGATGCCAAATTTCGATACTCGATACTCGATCTCTTAAGGGGTCATGTGAAATCAACATTTATCAGTCACATGTTGCTCGATAACTGATGCGGTAATTCGACCCCTGTTCTGAACATGTAACAATAGTCAAATTCTTCGATTACACAATGCAAAACGGTACAAGGAATCATAGTTGGTAGCCCAGCGTCCTCTTTTCTCCAGGCAATTTGTTTTAAATGGCTAGAACTGGTACAACTAGGAAACTAACCACAGAGAAACGAGCCACTACAGGGTGGATCACATGAGCTGCATTTTTTTTTAATTGTGAATATTTTTTTATTGAATCCAAAGAAAAAAATGTTGGAAATTTATTCAAATTCAAGGATTTAATTAAAATTTTCGATATGACTACCTTTGGCACGAACAATTTCCTTGAGACGGTCAATATATTTATCGCACGCTGCACACAAGTGTGTCTATGAAATGCGCTTCCATTCCCGGCGAAGCGCTAACTTGAGCGCGTCCGTTGTTTGGTATTTTTTTAGTGCCTTCAAAATGCCAGACAGAAAACTCTAATGGATTCACATCGGGAGAATTCTATAGCCATATTATGTCGAGGAAATGAAGTGCGGAACGTTTTGTGATTTGATTTGCTCGGGCTTTGTGGGAAGGTGCAGAGTTCTGTTGCAATTTCCAGGGTCTTTGGCCGAAATGTTTGCATGCCCATGGTTTCAACACAGCTTCCAAGACAGTTGCACGATAAACCATCGCGTTTATCTTAACGTCGCGGTCCAAAAATATGAGCGGAGACTGACCATCGGTAGTCACTGCGGCCCAAACTATCAAAAACGGTGGCGCTTGCTTTCTGGTGGCCAATTATCGTATGACCTCTCTGGCAGGTAAACTCGATCATCTTGCTTGTTGACAAGTTGCTCAATTGGAAATGGTGCTTCATCAAAGAAGACGATGTTTGACAATTGGCCACTTGCGTGCAAGCGGATCAACTCCTTTGCTCTTTCCACCCACATCCGTCTGCCAGCATCTAGACTAAGGTGTCATTAGCAACTTCAAGTTTCATTACAAATCGCTTATACTCAAGCATATTGTGAGCAGTATTGATAATGTTGGAACGTTAAGCGGTCTATTAAAAACTGTGAACGTGTTGAATGCTATTTGCTTCATAAACACGGCATGGCAAAAAGTTATATCTAAAACCATAGAAAATTGTTTTAAAAAATCTGGATTTGGACAACAAGTCAATGCAAAAGTCGACGAATTCGATCCAGATGATGTTTTACCATTGGCAGAGCTTAGAACATTTTCTCAAATCGATCAAGAGTGCCGATTTTTTTTTTTTTTTAAGAGATTCGATTAAAAATCATTTTAAGATTTTTATTTTAAGAATTCAAGGAAAAAATCAGATGTTTTTTATTGGAAGGAATCAATGACGGAAATCAAATAATCAAAATGTACCATAAATTTTTATTTCCGATCCAAGAAAATATAAATTATGATCTGATTTTTATATTTGATTTTTAAAAATAAAAATCATAATTTGATTTCTACTCTTAATTCGAAGAAATAAAAATCCACGTTTGATTTTTAAGAATAGGAAATCAAAGGATTTCTTCTGTGTGATTTTTTTGTGTCGCAGTTTGAAAATAATTATTATTTTCCGTCCCTGGGATCAACCATTTGACTTGCCTGTCACAGGTCCGATTCGACTCTTTGCTAATAACTCTCAACAGTTTGAACATCTATACGCAGATGATGTTGACGTACTTTTTGTCGGATCAAGCCTGAAGACGGCCTGGCTTTCAGTTAATTCTCTCGAAGCTGATATTTTCAGACCATTCAATGTCCCCCTTCTTATAAGAAGGAAAAAGTTGATCGGTTTTTCTCAGCCAGTGCTTAAATGCGTCACAATTCGAGTGAAGTTAGATAAGTGTTTAAGATTCATCCTGGACAGTAAACTTCATAGGCCAAAACATTTTCAGTCAGTCTGTCAAATCTGTCAAGGCTCTGTCTGTTATGACAGCAGAACTCCGACAGCTATGTAAATTTAAAGTCGATTTTCCTTGCGTTCAGGAAAAATCAAGAGTGGTTCTGGTATTTTTGTGGAAGACGTCAGGTTGGAGAACCTACATACTCGACCAACCAACCCCTTTAACTATTTTCAAAATAGTTCGAGTATGCAAGATCTCCCTGAATTCGGCCGCAAAGCTAAACTCACTGAGTCTAGTGAAGGTCCGAATTCACATGAGATTACAGGAAATGAGATGTCTGTTGAACTTACTAGAAAAGTCTTAGAGAAGAACTATGCAGGATCTATACTAGCTTCGGGTCTCCCTGCGTCCTCGGTCAGCGCTTCCATTGACGGTTGTGTTTCCTGTTAACACAAACGTAGTGGTATGACTCTTCAGTATGTAAATAGACAAAACTAATGGTTCCCGACGTCTGTATGTCGACATTTTGGCTGCCTCTCAGCACGAAAGACTGCAGACAACTTACTAGCATTCTTACGGGCCACTTCGCTTTTACCAAGCAAAGCTGTGCAAAGCTTAAGCGACACCACTATCTGATGTGCCTATGGGGAGAGAGTGGAGATACTGATTTATATTTCTGGGACTGAAGTGGTGACAGCTGATAAGTTAAGACGAAGAAATGTCATTAACAAGGGTTTGCTTCCTGGTAGTCAGTTATCGGTCTGAAGTGTATGGGTGAAGTGTTTCTTAGATTAGGTTAGGTTAAGGTGACTGTCAGCAGAAAGCCAACACACTTTGGTTTGGAACGCGGCCTCTAACCTACTCGTTGCACCATTTGGAACTTCTGATGAAGCGTAGAAGGTCTCTAATGTCTATATTATTCAGATCATTTAGGTCGTTTAAACAGAAGGCTCCTAAGTGGAGTTTCCTTCTTTGGGAGAGAGCTGGGCAGGTGCAAAGTCGTATATGCAGCTTCTGCAGAAATCGTTAGAGAAGACGCCAATTGGACAGTGTCCAGTTATGACACCTATAACAGCGCTGATATGCTTCCTATTGAGAGAAAACAAATTCTTAGAGCGTTTCAGATCCAGCTTAGGCCAAATCTGTTTTGTCGCTAGACAAATTGTACCACTTGTCCACGTAGAATTTGTCTTTTCAATAGCATCCAGCTTTAATTTAAGTTTGCATGTAGCGATACGCATACCCAGTTTATAATTACAATTCCCTGGAATATCCCTATGCCCCGGCACCCACATTAGGTAAGTGACAGTCTAGAGCTGTTAAAGAATTTATTGAGGATGTTTCAAAAGATTTGATTGCTGCTTGGCTGTCTGAAAAGATGCGGATATCAGCGGTTAATATCACGTTTTTCTTTACCAAGACAAGACTTCCCTTACTGCCACTATCTCCGCCTGGAACACGCTACAGTGGTTTGGGAGACGAAAAGAGAGGTTTAAATTAAGTCTATCAGAGAAGACACCACCAAGAAGTGTTTCTTACTCTGAAAAAAAAGTTGTTCTTTAATTAGTTGCAAAGTTTTAAAGTTATCTGTAGTTAATGCTTCCTGAAAAATATCTACACCACTTGAATCGCTCAGCTCATTCTGAGCTCAGCTACAGAATAACCAAAAGTTCATCCCTTTAACAAAATTTGAGAAGATTCTTATACCGGACTTCCTGACTACGTTTGGAGGGATCAAATTACTGTAGACCCTTCTAAGGAGCTTCTCAAATAAAATATTTATACTGCCAAAGCTATTTAGAATAGACCATCACCGAAATCGGAAAAATCAATGCAGAACCCACTTGTTCAATTACTTACTAGTATTCCTGTGATAGGAATATCAAAAGGAAAACATCTTTCAAAGAGAGTTCCTCTTCCTTTAAATAGTGACTCCTAAAATTGTATGCACATTTATACTTATCAATCGAATAGTCACCGCGCAATTGCTATCAATCGTTGTCGGTGTACTGGTAACCCCAGGTTCACATGATAACCATTACCGGATGTAAACGCTATTCAACAATTTCTTAAATGCCCACTCTTATGGGCTATAAATTTATTTAAAAACACTGTTAATCTTATAAAAGCTCTAATTTTGTTAACAACCCAGGACAGATAATACGCTACTTATGTAGAATACATACATTATCTGCAGATGTTCTAATTTCGGCTCATTAAAATGAAACCATTAAATATGAAATACGCGCATACTGCAGCTGATACAATGAATGCTTTGTATTAATTACAAACAAAAAAGTTATTTTCTGTTGAAGCACCCCACCAGCCGATTGCTTAATATAAAATTTCCCTCTCTATGCGGTTTGGTTAAAATAAATTCAACTCTTATCTAATCTAATGTTATCGTTTGCAACAGCAAAATCAGACAACGAATGAAGCTCAAAATACTTTAACAACCAAATACCCGGCGTTAATAAATTAAGAAGAAAGTGGTGATTTTTATATTTCGCATGTTCACACGATTTCCCACACATCAACGCTAGCAATTGAGTCACCAACAGAATGTCATCGAAATTGAGTTATAACTACAAGTAATCGTATGTATCACTCGTTGGACAAATAAATATCTTCAAATACAATTATGGCAAGGTAAATATACTCGTATGAGATAGATTTAATAATAAATGCTAGATAGGAAGTTAGTGGGTGTATTGTCATTCACCTGCTTCACCTATCTCAATTTACGCCCCAACAAATACAACAAAGTTCATTACGTGGTGTTATCGATTACTCGTATAAGGAATTTTTTTTATCGATCTAGGTAAAGTTCAACGTAATCCTGCAGGTTAGGTATTATTTTTGTGTCAACAGCTTGCATAAGAAATCGTGACAATGTTTTGTAAATATTCTTAATCAAGTTGACATAGACACACTTTAGCAAGGTCAGTAACGAAATTTGAATAAAAACTTCAGCGTGTATAATATTTTTTTATTAAAAATTAATTATGTTAATCAATGAGGAATCAATTAATTTACAAAGAATTGCGGCAATATTTTGTAAAATTTGTCATCGAACTAAATTTGTCACATTAGTAAAAACACTTGTTCACACATTGTAAATATATTGTTGCATAACGATTGTAAATGGAAAACCGTAGGAAATTAGGTAGTAATTATAATTTAAAATTAGTCTAGGGTTAAGTGTTCAAGGTTACGATAATGAACAAGTAAAAATGTTATAAATTAGTTAATTATATAATGAATATAAAAAAATTTCATGTGCAGGGACGGGTTAAGAATATCACTGCAGCGCCCCCCACAAATACATAGCGCTTGTCGTAGAAGGCGACTAAGGGGAAAATCACATCTAGGCAATTTTTAAAATAACCAGGTGAGCCTTGCGAGACATATATTATCTAAAAACTGTCCCGCAAGTGTACATGCGAATCCGTGGGTTGACACGACTGGAGATCACCGGTGTTGTAAAAGTAAGATCAAACATAAATCAAAAAATCAGGAGCATGCACGTGTCAAAACCAAAAAAACGCTTAAACCCTAGCATTATGGAAAAGTACGCTAAAAAGAAAAGCACTACCCCGCCAGGCACTACCAATGCTACGCATGGCTGTGATCCTGAGGGGGATAGCAAAATAATACAACGGCTTAGGCGTAACCTAAGAGTCGGGAGTTAGAACATTAGAAGTATGAAAGGTCGCAGCTACGAGCTTGAAGAAATGATAAAAGAATCCATCACAAGCAAGATAGAGCACGACCGGTTCAGTTGGTATTGTCATGTTCAAAGGAGAGATCCTTCGAACCCCGTCAAGAAGGCAATATTAATCAACGTTCCTACGCAATCGCGCAAAAAAGGCAGACCAAAAAACAACTGGATCACACAAATGCAAAAACACCAACATTTGATTGGCCTCAATGACGAAGTGATCCGAAACCGGGAAGTTTGCCGGTACTTCTTGAGGTCAAACCGGCAAACCCCACAGGGGGTCCAGTAAGGATGCAGTAAAGTGGGAGGGTTGTGATCCTTCTATTCCGGATCATAACTTCGCCGTAAGAAGAATATAAAAAATCGATACAACGCGAAAAAATGCAAAGTATATTAAATAGTTTTAATGTTTATTTTCAAGGTTCCGTTACTTACACGGTACAAACAAACAGCAAGAAAGAAACCCTTAAATGTCCAATCGTCCGTCCATCTAAACGTCAGTCAGTCACAGCCATCATAACTTTTGAACCGTTTGACGTAGAAAGTAAAAAAAAAAAATATTGAGACCAGAATTGAGTTTTCAAAATCCTTAGACTTTTAGAAAAATGGAAAAAAAAAACTAAAACTTTGGAGATTGACTAAGTTTTCGCTGTTTTTTTTTTTTTTTTGATAAAAATGCAACTTTATTGTGAAAAAATGGTTAAAATGGTTGCTAGCTACAACTTTTTCCCATCTTTCTGGCAGAGCTCGGATACCGTTATGGTAAAAGTGTTCATCTTTAGAGGCTGTCCACGAATCAAGCCATTTTTTTATGTCTTCATATGAGCGGACTTCCATTTGAACGTTTCCAGGCCGAGCGTTGTCATGCTGTAGAATCACTTCTTCGTGCCTCTGCTCGTATTGTGGCTGTTTTTCGCGCAGTGCTCGGCTCAATCGCATCAATTGAAGTCGATACCGTTCCCCAGTGATGGTTTCGTTGGGTTTTCACACAGTTCATAATAAATGACATCGGCCGAGCCGACGAAGTAGAAGCATGACCGGGCAGTCCCCATGACTTTCTTTTTTTTTGGGTTGCTGTAATGAATCAATTTTTCTCACCCGTCACGATGCTATGAAGAAAACCCTTCCTTTTTTGCCGCTGGAGCAGTTGTTCACAGGCGAAAAAACGGCGCTCAACGTCCCTTGGCTTCAAATCATAAGGTACCCAAGTTCCTTGTTTTTGAATCATTCATCATGTTCTTGCGTTTGGGACGGATCCTCATCGAGCAATGCGTCCAATTCAGCGTCTTCAAAGGATTTTGGCCTTCCTTCACGCGGACGGTCGTCAACATCGAAATCACCATCTTTGAAGCGACGGAACCAATCACGGCACCTTATTTCACTTAGAGCAGTAACTCCGTAAACTTTTTGGAGCTCTCGATGCGCTTCATCCGTCGTTTTCTTCGAATGAAAGAATCCCGCAAATGACGATTATTTGGCACAAAATCAGACATTTTCACACAACCAAAAGGGTGGCCGTGGTGTAGTGGTAACATCATCGCTTGTCACGCTGTTGATTCACGGTTCGAATCCTGATGTCAAGAATCATCTATTTATTTCGCATGAAATAAATAAAATGTCGATCAATTACGAAAGCTTATGTCAACTCTACAGCGAAGGCATAACACTGGCAGTAGGGTGGTCATATGGCTAAAATGCAACTTGATTATGATGATGACATCAGGAGGACGGAGAAAAATACTGTGAATCATAAGCAACGACCATAATAGCGAAAACAAACAAAATACTTCCCAGTTATCTGGACAGCCACCCTTGGAGTTTACAGAAACTTAATACCACCAGAGTTTCAAACTACACCACTATGTCTTTCTCTGTCTCTTCCCCTTTCCACAAAAAAACGTACGTGTTCTAAAAATTAGTATAAGGGTATTCATATCCCCTTTAACACGTGCAAATTATTAAAAAAATATGACGCCAAAACAAAATCACTAATATATCAAAACAGTTTGTTTACCATAGATTTGAACTCGGTTCATGACGTTTTGGATATGTCAAAATCGACCAGCACTTACTGCTGGAGCCATCTTCTTTTCCTTACGACTAGGTTATGATCCGGAGTAGAAGGATCACAACCCTCCCACTTTACTGCATCCTTACTGGTCCGCCTGTGAGGGTTGCCGGTGCAACTCTCTGTCAATGCTTTTTTTTACAAACTTTAACGGCACTTTTACTTGAACAGACCAATTTCCTTTGTTTTACTGTGTGTAAGAAAAGTCATCTGTTGTGATTAGTAGTTTTGCAGCAGGAAATGTGAAAGTACGTCAGTTTGTGCCTGATCAAAATAATAAGTAACTGCTCTTCATTTGGGATTTTCTGTTTTATCTTCTGTTCAGCAAAAGGTGATCTTTGCTAACGTTTTTTATAACTTAGATCATCATTATTAAAACTTTATCAATGCTGGCAAAACGCTAAAATTTATTGCTGAAAACTTAAACAGATCCAAAATTTTTGCAGTGAATGCTTTGAGAAGAACGCATGCAGCAGAAACACGAGGTAGACCGCGAAAAACAACCTCAGCGATGGATGTTCGAATCGTATTGCTGGCAAAAAAGGGTCCATTTAAAAGCCATCGCGGCGGAAATTAACAACGTCATCAGTCCGCAAAAGGCTACAGCAAAGTCAATTACTAGGAAGGATCGCTAGAAAAGTTCCATTACTGAGCAGGAAAAATATAAGGAATACGAGACAGTTCGCACTAGGTTTGCAAGCCCATACAGTAGAACGCCTCCGATTGTAAAAGAAGTATTATAGTAGAAAACCACAAGGGAAGGAGTTTCACAACCGCTACACAAAAAAAACTATTAAACATGGAGGCGGTTCAGTAATGGTGTGGGGATGCTTCTCTTGGTTCTGTGTGGGCCCTATTTTTCAGATCCATAATGTCATAACAAAAGAGGTCTACTACGATATCTTGGAGAATATTAGAAAAAAACTAGATTTTATAAATAAATACGACGTTCGAAAACCCCAATTTCTTCGCTATTTATCGATTTTGATTTGAAATCTAATCAATTTACGAAAAACCAACTCATACACTCGCGATTAGTTTGCTCTTAACATTTGGCAAATGACATTGTCTATCGAGAAAACTTAAAATTTAGTAAGCAGAAAACAAAAAAGACTTGTTTTTTGTATTTAAAAAAAAAAATCATTGATTTTGAAAACTGCACAATTTTCGAATTTGTTGAGATTACTTTGGAGATTCTACCAGGAATAGAATGTTGGCTTTGACCCTTTGTCCAATTGAGTTCAAAATTGTTTAATATTGCTTTGGAAATTTTAGAATTTATTTAAAAAAAAAAAAATGTCTTACTGTACTAATTTTGCGAATCAGGGACTTCTTGTCTTTGGGTTGTTTCCCACGTCCACGTCCCTATCAACTGAACATCGACCAGAAGTTTTTGATTATGTTAAGGTGCGGTTAATAGAGGCAAACAGATAGAGACCTGGAGTCGAATTACCGCATCAGTTATCGAGGAACACGTGACTGATAAATGTTGATTTGGCATCACCGCTTAAGAGATCGAGTATCGAGTATCGAAATTTGGTATTCTGTCATCAGTGATCGTGTATTTATTTATTCGATATGGTTTCTGCTAACGAGCTGATGTGCATTTGGGAGAAAATATGTGGGAATATCTTTGTTTATTGTTATTTTTGCGTTTGTTTAAATTTATTGTCTGAAAATTATTTCAGGTTGAGTCTAAATAAAATTAACCCTCTGCAAAGAAGATTTTGGTAAATTCTATGAGCTGGGACAGCGGTTTAGGTGCATCCTTTAAAATTCATCTTTTCTATTATAAATAAGAATGCACTCTTGTTTGCCCTGACTATTTTGATAGACCTCCAATCAAAAGTGTATGTTGTGAAAGATATTTTCAGAAAATTATAGTTTGGTATACGTACGCAGAGTCTTGTAAAGAGAAGGGATCGCATTTATCTCTTAATCGTCTTCGTTCTATACACTCATAGCGATCATCCTCTGAATTAGAAGATGAAAAATAAGGTAAATATTCAATTTTTAATTGAAGACGATAAATATAAAACTTTTCCACACACAAAAATAAATAATTTTGACATTTGTCAGCCATCTCACTTCAATGTAGTAGAATTGTACAAGTACAAAGTGTACTCGATACATGACCATTCTTATGTGATCATCCCAATGTAGTTACTCGATCACTCGATAGCGTATGGATTTCACTCACTCGTTAACTGATGTCGTAATTCGACCCTTATTCTTGTTGGGAAAATTTATGAGAAGTCTAAAAATGATTTAGTTTTTGGGAAATATGTTATAACAATAATTTATAAATGCTGTTTTGGATTACCAAGATTAAAAAAATCATCTGCCAGGCTATAATACCTGATAGAAGAGATAGTACGGCACCTTTAAAGCCCCCTCAAGATTAAACTTCTTTTGGTCTGTGGAGACAACTTTCTTCTACTGATTGCACCAACCTATATGATATCGAGTAAAATTGACTCGGGATCTTAACTGTCTGATTTCAAAACCGCCTTTTTTTCAGATTCATAAACTTTAAAAGTGCCTATTCACACAGCAATTTACAGGGACCTATTTTTACGGACACTCCAAATTGGTGTGGAGGTACACATTGGGTGCTTTTTCTATTGCACTCCTGATATCGGGACAAATTTCCAGATGACGGCCAAATTTCATAACTCCCTCCCCTTATTTCCTCAATATGGGGTGATTTGCTTCAGATGCCATCGGACAGTCAAGTACGAAAGTTGGGAAAGTGTGAAGAATTGTCTGCGCAAATTGAAACGTGTGGAGGGTAGCATATGATTTCCCAAACTCTAATACCGTACAGATTGGTTGCGTAAGGTGGTTTGTGAGTAGACACTTTAAGAAAATATTCCTATCAATTAACTAACTATCCTTTTAAAGGTCGAAACTTTACACTTGTTGCTTCAACTATACGTTTTTATATATTTTTTTTTTTTTCCATAGTTATTGATATCTATGAAATAATTGTTTACTAGGATCTTACCTCCGATCTTCTAACAATATCTGTACCTTATCTATCAGGACAGAAGAGCGAAAATATGGGAGAGCCTTAGGAGGAAAGGGGTGGATGAAGGACTGGTGCGAGCCATCAAAAGCAACTACAATGGAACTTATAATGTTGTAAGGACATGTAATGTGCTGTCAGAGAAATTCAAGACGTCTAAAGGAGTGAGACAAGGAAGTGTATTGAGCCCCCTCCTATTTATTTGCGCAATGGACGACGCCATCAGACATTGCCAAGGAAGGATGCAAATGCGGATGATATAGTACTGTTTGCAAATAGTGAAGTAAATATGCAAGTGAGTGTAAAAATATGGAAAGATGCATTAGCAGCCCAGAAACTGGAGCTCAATGTTGAAAAGACAAAGGTGGTGGTGATAGCAAATGAAGCAGGAGTTGCAAGTGTAACGGCAGATGGAGAAGTCATCGAGCAGGTGCAAGCATACAAATACCTGGGTAGTGTAATAAACAGCAGAGGAAATTCGGAAGACGAACTGATGGCGAGGATCAAAGCGGCAAATAGGCTGAAATCACACAAGAAACAAAAATATCAATCTTCAAATCGATGTACTTACCTGTGTTGCTACACGAAGGTGAAAACTGGATACTCACAGGAAGACAAGAAAAACAAATTTAAGTCATGGAGATGAAATACCTCAGGAGACAGGAGAATAGACAAGAAAAGAAACGAAGATATTAGAAAACAACTGCATGTCAAATCGGGTAATCTAAATCTCGAGGAAAAGGAATTAAGATGGTTTGGACACTTAGTGCGTATGGAAGAGAATCGATAAGTGAAAAAAATTTGGGATACAAGACCGGAAGGAACAAAATAAAAGAGGAAGACCCAAAACCACATGGAACGCTACCGTTGAAAAAATCCTGATACAAGCTGGGGAAACTTGGCACTCGGATAAACATATAGCAAGAGATGGAGAAGATAAATGGACAGAACCACCGATGATACCTCGACACCTTAGGGTATATGAGGACTGGATTATGTATGTTTGTATGTATGTATGTATGTATGTATGTATGTATGTATGTATGTATCTATCACCACAACAATTTGTTTGCTCTTTTTGCATTATAAAAGAATATTTTTATACATATTTTACTTGTTTTTCATATTTCAATAGTTTATCCATTCCAAATTATGTGTTAAAACCTTAAACCGTTCATGAGATCGGTATTAACCTAGAGTCTAGGCTCCTTTAGGTAGCTAATGCAAATTTAACAAACAGGCAACAAAAGTGAACCGGCAATCTCGCACAAATTCAATCCAGTTGAACTAAAATATATCCTTTCCGATGACAAATGCCGGTCGTTGTACGTTTGTTCCATTTCAGTTTTATTGCTGGTAAGTGTGAACCAACTTACATCTTTCCTAAGAAGAATATTTGATCGTGTCATGCCATTTCGTTACGTGTCGTCATGTATGTTTCAAAATGTATCTAGTTACTCTCAAATACTTCATTAAACTCCGTATTTGGAATGAATCATTTTGTGGTTAATAGTTACTTAAATATACAGCCGATAGCAACAAACACTTATCTTATTTACAAATCGCTTAGTGAATTAAAACTCACTGTGCAGCGTTCCTTTTATTCTTTCTCCACCGATTCACCATTAAAATGTCCACGAAAATGCACATTGAATAATAATAATTGGCCATTCTCGTTACCAATCGAAAATTTATGCATTCCGCAAATTGATTCATTTCTGACAGACGATCCCTCATCCGCCAAGTCTTTCGTTCTATCGATTAAGAATATTTATATTCAAATTCAGATTCACGAACGTTGTTCTTTATGCGATTCTCGTTGGTCACCGTCAATTCGAATGTCTCCTTTAGACGACACGATGGTGCTGGACACACATCCTTTTCCGTTGCAGACAAATTCATTGAACGTTAAACGTTCGTTAAAAGTTTTATTCCACTTTATGTAGGTAGGTAGTTGTTTTAAGAAGTTCGATCACGTATCTATGCGCTATGCCATCAGGTACTTCAAGGCCCTTATACGTTGTGTTGTTTCTTGAAGGTATTTTATCTTCGTTCCACAGTACGACCATTAATTTCATCCACCGTGTGACAGAGATGGGGGACAATGACTACTACGACGACGACAACATTTTGAATGCATGTTGCATGTTCTAGTAAAAGGGTCCGAACAATATAATTACCATTTCTGTTTAGTCGTAATGAATTCCACGCCATATGACATTTAATGCTATGTTTCAATGTGGTGCACTGGGAAAATCGTCAGGAAACAGGGAGGAGGAGAACGGCTTGGTTTAGGTTGCCATAGTAGTGCTAAAGGCGATAATGGTAGGTTTCTCTTGTACGGGAGCTCTTTTTGTGATAGAATTTGTCCCCTTTTTGGAGTTCAATTTCATGGAGGCTAATATTATACAAAAAAAAAAAAAAAGTGGATGGTGTTGTATGTCATAATTGGAATGCGTCACATTTATGTGAAGAGGCTTAGATAATAGTCAGTTAACGGAGTTTCATGCATGTGATTATTAACATGCAGTATGCAGTCAAAAGTAGTGAGTGGTTTATACAGTTTGGGTTCTGAGGAAATCGAACATTTGGGAGAGTCTGAACATGGGCTGTTAATCAAGTTTGGCCATCAATTTCAAATAGCTATGCATTTGAGTGATCAAATGCAGTTTTCAGTTTGTTTCCTGTACTGCAGCAATAGCCTTGCACAATGTAACTATGCACTTGTATCTACTGGTTTAGATTTCCATCTTTTTTTTCAGTAGCCTAACTGTGTGTAGCCCTTAAGCATTGTGTCACAGTGTGGTATTCGTCTTTAAGTGAAAAGGAAACACTAATTAGCCGTGTCACTATCACCGGAAGGAACGTGACTCTAACAGAGTGACTTTGCACGCCATTTGTTCAAATAAGAGACGTTTATATTGTGTGTTTACTTACGAATGGTTTAGTGTTATGATACTTATTCTATAGAGAGTTCAAGATAACCGGGTGTTGGTTTCAGTAACACGCAACTACAGAAATTCAGTAGTTACAGGCAATTGAGTTTGTTTGTAGACACAAATTAAATGGTTTTGACAACCATTGTTACCCTGCAAAACTAATATCGTTCTAAGGAGAAGTATTCTGTCTGTCTTTATAGTAAAATGATTAAAATGTTTAGTTTCAAGGACAGTCTCAATAGTACAAATTAAATTGAAAAGTCTTCGATTGCCATTTCAGAAGTCTATAAGTATAAATGAATTAGCTAATAAACGCTGTGTAACTAGTAGTTAACTTAACTCATGGTTATCCATCGTTCGACTGTTATTTGCTATTATTAACAAACAGCAGTGTTTTTTGTTCGACAGAATAATTTTTTTTTTTTTTAATTTGTCCTTTTTAGAATAATTTTATGTACTCGTATGTTCTCATTCTCGAGTTATTTCCATGCTTAACACATAAGTTTTATCCCCTAATTAATAAAATAAACAAAACATCTCATGCGTTAATGGCATGAGTGCAACCAGGTGGATTATAAAAGTCCATTTGGCGCAGCGAACAATTATGGATGGCTCCACTTTACTGGGGCACTGCGACCAAGAGATCTTTCCACCGATACATGTTGAATGTGTACCTATATACTAAATTCACTAGATGATGGAAAACTCGAGTGCAGATTGACTCAGATTACGCTACAAATTTTATTCGAGCTGATAGTGAGCTACAAAGGCTAATCTGGAAAAAATTTGATTTTGTAAAAAACTGTTGAAACGATTTCAATAAAAAATTATATCTGAGATACGAGTAACATGGGTGTTTGCAATAAGACTACATACATACATATGTAGTTCTTTGTTAAAAATTCGAGCAACGATTCTTTAGTTAGCTATTTCTCAGATATGGATAAGACGATTTTGTTCATAGCATCAAAGTTTTTTTTTTAGTTTTTTAACGCATTTCTTCGCTTCTTATCGATTTTGAAATTGAAATCATAACAATTTACACAAATGAACAGCACATATGGAGGAAGTACTTGCGACTCAGTCGTGCCCTTTATTTTAGAGTACAATCAACCTTGTGGGCACAGTGGCTCAGTAGTTATGTTCGGGATCACTGAGCGGTAGGAGGATCGAGTCCAGGAAAATACCAACAAGTTTTTTAACAAGCCCACTTCTCGCGAACGTCTGACAAATATCCGAGGGTAACATTGTCATGGGAAGCTTCTCCTTATCGAAAAAAAGTTCCTACTATTCGTGTCGCACTATAGGAATGGCCGCCAGAAGCTAGGTCCAGGCCCTGTGTGGGCTGTTCAATTACAACCTTTATCAACCTTATATTATATACTCTTAGAGTTTAAAATCAAGCTGCATGCTCCTACAAGCCGAAATCTATCCCAGTAGACTACTGTGGTGGCTATTGGCGCATACAAAAGTAGTGTACCCTTGACTGCAATCAGCGATCGGCAAATGGGTGAACTACAAACAAACCATTTTTAATACATTGAAAGGCACACAATTGACAATTTTAGTATTCCAAAAGAACAGAGCTTAATTTATCTATCGATTAATAGGAAAAAAGTTAAATTTTAATTAGTTTCTGCGAAGAAATTAACAATTCGTTGATTTTTTCGCGAATAGGCGAATACTTCTTGCGAACTGTCAAATTTTATTCACATTCCACGGATGTGGAACGCAATCCACACGCGACCAAAACATTCACAATTCTTTTGTTTTGTTATTGGTGGTAACGAATGACATGTGATATTCGCAGATTGCTGCTACTAGATAAAAAAAGTTGCTGTGAATGAAATGTCAAAATTTCCGAATATTCGCTCGTTCGTATTCGCAGGTCGCTGATCTGTGAATGGACCTTTAAGAAGGTCCATTCTAAGAGCTTTTTTTATTTAATTAATGCCACAACTTTTTGACAGTACGTACCCTGTCGAATGTATTAAGAAATTACAAATCAATTCAGTGCATTTAAAGATAATGAGTTACTTTCGCGCATCCATTGAGGTCGAATGGATAAGTTTTGACCTATTTGTCAGAATGTGATCGCGATTAGTACAGAGAACGGTGGCAACCATACTAGTGTACGAACTTGATTGTGGGTGAATTTTGTGGTACATATTTATAAAAATTAGAACTTTTTGTAAATTGCACCAAAGTGATATTAATTAAATCCACTTTGTGTGTGCACCTTGTTACTTTTTCTTGTAGCTTTTCCATAAAATCTATGTATGGAAAAGCCAATAAAAAAAAAGTTATTTCTGTTTAAAAAAAAAATGGAATGAATTACAACCGCATAGGTAGTTAAGCCACCAGACAAAACCACAACTCATTGCACAACAATGTGTTAATTAATTATATGATAATACCATACACTGCACTATTCTTTCTCACATGTTTCCGTATAAATTCATTCATATAGTACAATCGTTTACAACTTTTTATGAGGCGCCAGTTTTTCGAATAAGTAATTATCAGCAAAAGTCTGACACATGGAATTCGCAAAAAAAAAAAATTTAATTAAATGTTACTCAGCAAGTTTACACGCCACCATTGAACAACACATTTTATATTGAACTTTCCTCGTATTAGTCACTGACTGACCAATCTTACACACATTATGTACATGTAGCTGTTGCAACCAGTATCTATCGGCCCCATTGTTTCTTTTCAGACTTCGTCAGTCGATGGTCATTAAGTTTCTCGCACACTGACCTAAATGATGATTGACCGCGGTGAACTTTCTAAACAACGACATCTCCATATATACGTACTACCCGGAACAATTAATCGTTGAACCGTTCTTTTAAAAAGTTTAAAAACTGCTTAGTTAAAAGAATTTTTTTTTTTTTCTATTTGCAATTCACACTTTGCCCGTATATGCAATTCTAATTGCATAACTGTGTAACCCGCCTAATGTTGAACAAAAAAAGTGGCTCTCTTGTCTGTGACTGACAGTTTCCAGTTTTCCCATATATGGGTTAAATTAGTTTGTAAATTGCATCTAGATACACACGCCAAGCAACACCGAATGCAATATGAGCTCAGACGCTGTAGCCGTAGGAAGGTATTCCAGTTAATTTTACTGTGTCAGGTGTCTGACTCTTCCCACTGTTGGGTCTCGGCGGTGAATCAAATTTCAACAGCTTTCGTTATCTTTTAGCCTTGCAAAAAAAAAGACCAGCTTAGAAATATAAACAAAGCAAAAGTATGAGATAGATACTTTATTATTTGTTTTGATTTCGCTTTTTTTTCAGAAAGCAAACACAATGAAGAAAAAACAAACAAAAAAAAAGACAATATTTTATAGTGGATTCGGGGGATCCGAAATTTTGCTCTGGCATTCCAATTCCAATAGCTAGATACTACGTACCCAAGTCAAATTGCTGCAGTACATACAGGAACACTTTTGTTTGGGTATGATTTCAGGTCAGTGAATTTGTTATTTAACCGGTCGCTCGCGAAATCACGCTTGGAAGCTATAGGTTTGGTTGTTGTACAGATATTCGTACCTTGTAGTTTGGTGCTGAATTTGTTACTCTCTGACACAAGAATGCATCAAATGGCGAAAAAGTTGTTACACTAGGTGCCTTTTTGAGATAGCCATGGAAATATAATCCTATGCACATGGTTGTTATACAGGGACAGTTGTTTTTTGTTTTGCAAAACTTGAATGTCCGACAAGGCTTAGACGCTGACCAAGATTTCTGTGGTTGGAGGAAAATAGCAATAAAGTATGGAATGCGTATATTAGAGTTTTAACGATTTGGGGTTTAGTATTTTGCATAATCTACTCGTCTAGACTAGAGGTGTGAAAATGCATTAAAAAGATGGATTTAAAAGAAATTTATGACGTCGGTGTGTACACACTTTAGGAGGTAGAAAGTGGGGTATGCATGTTACCTTTCTGTATTTATTTATGGGTAAACATTTGACCGGGATTCTCTTCATTTGTATTGCGTCAACCAGCCGCATGCATTTATTATACATATTTTACGAAGTTAATTGGAGGAGAAGGAGGCCATCGTGCTGATGATGAGTTTATTTCCGAATATCTTGTACGAGTATGTATTAACTTCGAAGCTTGTAACAAGGAAACTAGTCGTACATTTATTACTAAAAAATGGAATGTTCGCGCTGTTGTCACTATAAGGGTACCCAAAAACCTTTTAGCGCGTGCAAATTATAAAAAAAGGGAAAAAATATATTTATCGGTTGAATGATATCTAGAAGCCCCTTTTCTTAGACCGCTACCATAAAGAATCGCTCCAATAAACCTCCAGTACTCCATCTTCCTCAAACCTTTCAAAACGTACTACAAAAGCTGGATGGATTTCAACAAAGCAAAATCCATAAAGCTAGACCTGGGAAGCATACAATGCCAGTCTGATTCTCTTTAGGACTAAGTTCAAGAAATCATAAAACCGCACAACCTTCTCTAAACCGTATGGTTTCTGGGCTAAATCGGAAGAGAAATGGTGAAATCTGCTAACGAACAGTCACTTACCCAGCATGCATACATCTGACGAAGGGTACATGACGAATGCCCTGTCTTAAAATACACTGCACGTCCACAGATCACTTCTGAGTCGAGGTTGATAAGGGGAAACCTAAGTGAGATATGCACAAATTTGGACGATTCGTATCCCCTAGTCCGAATGATATTTTTCTGGCGAAACTCCAAAAGGCTTACGGAATAGTAGCGTACATAATGTCGGTGTATTTTGAAAGGCTGTATGGCGAAATGAGAATGGTTTTCATACCAAAAGCTCTCACATTTACTTCCAAACGACCTCAGCCCGCTTAGCTTAACCTTATGTCCCCTAAAAAATTTCGAAAAAATCTTAGATCAATATACGTACTAGAAATGCGAATCTTTTGAAACCGCCTTACAAGCAATTGCCTACTCCATCAGAAATCACTCTCAATCGGGGCCATCACTATGATGGCCTTTCTTGACATACATAAATGGAACCTTCAAGAACGTTTAAAACAGACTTGATTATCCGTACCCTACATAGACTTACCACCTGCGAACCTCTCTGTTGCATTATAGAACACATATTCAAGAGTTAAGTATATAGATGACTCCGGTTCCAAATGCTGGGGCGTAAACAAAAGATGTAGCTATCTCTGTAAGGCAAGTATCCACAAGACTTGTAGAAATTCCACAATTTGCTCTCTATAAACTAATAGAACTTACACTAATTGATTCTGCACAGTGTCTGTCTGTTGGTCCGTCAGTATGTCACACGTTTGTAACTTCTAAACCGTTAGACCTAGGGAGCTGAAATGTTGCACAAAAATACTATGTGGTGGACCGAAAATAATGAAGAAGAACTTCCGAGAAATTTGAATACGTAAAAAATATTTTTTTTTGGATAAAAATTGTTTAACAAAAACCTCCAATAATCAAGGCACCCCTCCCCAAAAGTATGAACGCGAAAATTCTGATATATAAAATATAAAAGGTTGGAGCCCGACTTTATCCGATTTTGATGATTTTAAGACACATACACATATCCAGCTTAGCTCGGAGCCTAAATTTCATCAAAATCCGTTAAGCGGTTCTTGAGGTAGATGTGTGAAAAGGATGATTCAAAGATTTTTAAAGCTCCTCCGAACATCTTACCCGCACTTCATCCGATTTTGACAATTTGGTGACGAAGGTACCGTATATACCTACATATGTGCATACGTATCAGGACAAACACACAAATTAAATTTCATCAAAAGTTCTTCAGTAGTTCTCGAGAGAGACGTGTAAGAATAAACAGACATGTAAACATGAAACCAAAAGTGTTTCTTTTGATTTGACCCTTAAAAATAAAATCATAGGTAATCATACCTACAATCTTTTCCTCAAGGACAGATCCTCAAGGAATTGCCAAAGAAAGCCCTGATCAAGCTTCTGCATATTATAAATGCCACGCTAAGATTATTATACGTTCCAAGGCAAAAGAAAGTCGCCGAGGTTATAATGGTTCCAAAACCGGGAAAGCCTCCAAACGACAAAAAATCGTACAGACCGATATCGCTCCTACCGATAGTATCTAAGGGATTTGAATAGCTTTTGTTAAAGCGCCTACAACCGGTCACTGAAGAAAGACGTTTGATTCCTCACCATCAATTCGGCTTCAGAACAAAGCATTCCACAGTTGATCAGATTTATAGAATAACAAATGAAATAGAGAAAGCCTTAGAGAAGAAAAAAAATATGTTCTAGCGCTTTTCTGGACGTCTCTCAAGCCTTTGACAAGATATGGCATGAAGGCTTGAAGTTTAAGTTAAGACAGGTTCCTCCAGAATAATTATATGAAATTTTAGAATCCTACCTTGCGAACAGACTATTCCGTGTTAAACACGGATCGGAATACTCCCAATTTAAGGAAATCGTTGTCGGAGTACCACAAGGAAGTGTTATTGGTCCGGTCTTGTTCTTACTGTACACTCGAGATATACCGCAAGAAGAAGGCACTGTCATAGCTTCGTTCGCGGACGATACGGCTATATTAATAACAAATAAAGCAGTCGAGTCAGCAACTGTAAAGCTCCAACGAGCTTAGGACAAAGATTTGGCGCATTGCCCTCAACGAGATCAAATTAACTCATGTTAACTTTGCTTACAAAAAAATTAACAACGCGGCAAGGTATCTAGGAATGACACTAGACGGGAAACTGAAATGGAAGCCGCACGTTAAAAAGAAATGCCTTAGTCATAGTAAGCTAAAAGTCATAGTAAATGTCCAATGGTATATCAGAAACAATGATATCCAGAGACTTAGGAGTAACTACCGTCGACAACGAAATAACGAAAACTCCGTATTCGTCTTCATGGTCATTGCAACATTGTTATACTCCAAATTCTGGATAAGGCAAACCTTGTGCGCCGACTGCAAAGAACGAAACTGTTCGTTCTAGCGTAATAAGGACAAGTCGTATTTAATGGTAGGTTTTAGCAGGTGCTTTTGCTGCCCAACGCGAATATTTTTGAATCTAAAATCACTTGATAAAGAAAACTTAGTCGTAGTAAACCAGTAGAAGGGGGGTGTTGTTTGGTTGGTTGGTTTAAGAGGGTGAGCTTATACTCTTCACTTAGGCCTCCATAGGGCCCGTTGCGTTCCCTTCGTCTATCGAACTGTAAGGAATACTGCTGTGCTTTGGGAATTATGCGTTGAGAGAGAATTTAGGTATTGGGATCATGGGGAGTATCAACGGGAAACTATGTCGGATTATGATCGGGCAATCGTACTGTTCATCTGGCGAACTCCAATATATCCCCGATTCCTTTCTTGCTGAGGGTTGTTATTTCCGGTATCCTTGGGGATCCCAGAATTTTCAGTCTCAACATCGCGATAGCAGGGCAGTCGCAGAGGAAGTGTTCTCTATCTTCCTCCTCCTCCTCCTCCTCCTCCTCCTCCTCCTCACAGTTAGCACAGATTGTTGTATCAGCTATCCCGAGTCTGAACGAATGGTTTTTGAGATTGATGTGCTCTGTTAAAAGTCTGTTCTGCTTGAGTTTAAAGCTCTTTTTGCTGTGTTGTTACTCGGTTTTGTTATTACAGATCTAGCCACTTTATACGTGTCTAGATTCTTCGTCGTATCTTCTCATTGATTATTGTTTTAATAGTTGTCAGAGGGACCCCTATTGTCCTATCAGGATTCAGTTCTATGTTACCCGTCCTTCCTTGCCAGTTCATCTGCCTTTAAGTTTCCCGGTACACCTTCATGCCCCGGTACCCATGTAAGACGGTCTCTATTGCGTCTGGCAAGTAAGTTCAATTTAGTGGGGTGTTGTTTAGTGAGTAAAAATCTCACACTACTATACACATCGGGCTCATAGTGTCTATGAAGATTTTTCACCTATCCTGACCATTGCGAATCCATTGCATGGCATATAAAAATCTGTTTGCGCCGCTTCCGTATCACATACAATTCATGTATCTGAACATGCCAACTGAAAAGGTTTCATGATTACCAAAACGAAATCCAGAAGAAAAATTCGGAAGTTTAAAACCGAAATGAATTACAAATTTTAGACAAAGTTATGCCAGCATTTAGTTGTTGCTTTCATTATGAGAATCAAAACCCAAGATACAATTCCTCTAATGGTTACCTTGCTTTCTCTCCACGTTGTATTCTTGTTAAAAAAACAGTTTCCAGTCAAAGGCAAATAATTCAAACTACGTACCTTACAAAGTAAACAAAGTCCTTTTAATTTTCCCGGTAACTATAACAAAACTTTTCTACAATTCTACGGATATGACCTTTTTCATAGTGTTTTTGATACGAGTTTGCCTTTTCACTTTTATACTGAGACAATGTTTGATTATGAAAGCAATTAAAATTAAATAAAACAAACTTAAAAGTCAAAATGCAAAACAAACTCAAACACCGGAGAAACTTCAAACGAATATTTAAACAAAATAGTTTCTTCAATTCAATTTTTGGAATGCACAATATTTATGTATATACCTACTCGTAAGATAGCAAAGTAAACAAGTCAAATTGGAATTGAAAACTATCCTTCTCAGAGGCGTTGTTTATTTATTATTATATTTACTGTAGCAAACAATTACGCGATTGAAGGTGAAAAGTATGATTTAAGTGCAAATTTAAATATTTACTTAACAAACTCAATGGAATCCTTTATATAAAATCATACATAGGCGATCGTGGCATATAGGAATTTTCGGTCGGCATGTCATACTCGTAAATTAAAATAATTGCTCATCAACGTCAACAGAATAATATTTGCAACCAATACATGCATACAATCATTACTGAGCGGCATGAACAACAAGGTGATGATTCCTGTCCTTGAAAAATTTGCAAACAATGGAGGGGTAAGTACTCGTATTTAAAGAAAAAAAAAACAAAAAAAACGTCCCTTAATGATATTCTGACACTCGATACCTTATTAAAGAAAAAAATACGTATTTTCCGTTCCTTGAGTCGGCAAATTCATTCGAACACCAGGTGCACAACTTTTTTTCTCTTTCTTTTTTCTACTTCCTTTGTCTGCACAAGAGGGAACACTTTGTGTTTAGGGAAATAATGATAATGTAAAGAAGAAGCCTATTTATCGAAGGTTGTGGTAGTTTTGTAACTTCATAGTCACTTGTATTTATTTGGAGCTCAATGTGTTAATCTGTAGCTCGGAGTAACCCGCACTACAGAAGACAATATTGAGAATATGACTTTATAAATTGCACTGAACCTAGGAACATGAACACCATTTTACAGCAGGATCTTCTTATGAAGCGGAGCATGCTTCTGACGTCAATATTCGCCAGATCGCCGAGGTTGTCGAAGAATGGAGCAGTATTCTTTTGGACAGGGCTGGAGAAGGTATAAAGGAAATGGAGGAATGTTTCCTCCTCCTCCTCCTCGTTGCGTAGTAATCATTTGAAAAGAGGCCCAGCCTTTTAGCGTGGGATACCGATGACGGTGCTGATCTGCGATCGTTTTAGCAAAACCAATCTATTTGTCTAGAGACTCTGCAAAGCCTCCCATCTGTAATTGTTTTTTTTTTTTTTTTTGATACATCCAACATGAGGAAATGTTTACACGTAACGAGAGGCATACCTAAATTTCGCCTTTCCGGCATAATTCTGAGGATTGTGGCTTTTCTAGCGAGCTCGGTATATCTCTGCGGCCTGGCACCCACCATAGGTGAATATTGAACTGTTCAGCCTTTGAAGTGAGTGAGCATGATTCCAGGGACTTAATTGCCGCTTGGCTATCCGTGAAATTGCTAATATTCCGAACAGATACTACATTACTCGTACACTTCAGCCAGAACAGGCCTTCCTGAATCGCCATCATTGCCGCCTGAAATACGCTACAGTGATCTGGGAGACAGAAGGAGATGCTGAAATTGAGCTTTTCGGAGAAAACACTTCCACCCACCCGATTTCCGTTTTTAGAACCGTATGTGTAGAAGTGAACTAAACTGCCATCGTTATCGGCAACGTGATCCCACTCACTACGGGCGAAAATTGATGCCCGGAAGTAAGTATTATTTTGTGAATTAAGAATCGAGGAATGTCCAGCTAAAAAGTTGGACCACATTTTTTTTAAGAGGTATGTGGCCACGCCAAAATGGCGTGTAGGCACTGTGACCAGAAAGATCTATTGTGCCAGAGTCCACTTTTTAGGATAGCAGTACTTCTACTTTCCTTATGAAAGCTATAATTGGAGATATGATCTTCTTAAGGAAGAAGCTGTCCTACTTCTACATAGAGCTACACACTCACATAGTGCGTGGTCTGCGATTTCGTCCTCTTCTAGGCAGAGGCGGCAGGTGATATCCTCTTAAATTCTCATTTTATTATGTTGGTACAGTAATTGACAGTCGACCAGTAAGGAAGCTCACAAGGCTTCTTATGTCGTTTCTGCTATATTTTAGGACATCAACTGCCTTTTTTTTGGAAGGGTTGGACAGCTCTTTTAGCTTGTCTGAGACCTTGGGTATTATTCCAGTGGGAAATGCACATGTAACTATTTCGGGTCAGTTTAAAGGCAGAATCAGATATTCCGCAAAAGGGTTCAAGTCCAATAAACAACTCAGAGGAACCTTTTCTAGTTAGCAGATCTGCAGTTTCGTTGCCGTCAACGCCTACATGACCAGGTACCCACCACAATTTTACTTTATTGTATCGGGCCAAGTTTTGTAAACTGTCGAAACAGCTTAGAACTGATTTTGAACTGATCAGGTAAGAGATCAGTGCTTTAAGCGTCGCTTGGCTGTCGGTAAGTATGTGGATAGCGGCACCTTAGATGCCTGAGTGCAAGTTCCACATAGAGGAGGCTTTTAGACGGATGGTTGTACTGGCGGTCATCTGTTTGCCAAGAATGTCAAGGTGCATCAGATGAAACATTACATCTAATGCTGCGGAGGGAGCGATTCTTACTGCACCTGTAATGCACATGCTAGCGGATCTTTGCACTTTCCCTAAAAGTTTCATTGGGTGTTTTTCAAAGCCGTCCACCAAACGACCATGGCATACATAAGTATGTGCCTGACGATGGACACTACGAGAAATACACCAGTAAGTACGATAGAATAGGGTTATTCATTGTGCGCTTTAGGATTTTAATTCAAATAAAATAAATAGTAGTAAAGATTTCATTGCAACATCGGTTGACTGGGAGTTTTTGCAAAGTTCGATTCTTGTGAGATCATTTTCAAAGACTTTTCGGCACACTTCTGGCTGTAGTGCGGCCACAACTTCACGGATGTTGGTCTTTAAGTGCTCCAAAGTTTGGGGATTGTCTCCATAGGCACGATCTTTAGCATAGTCCCACAAAAAGAAGTCCAAAGGGGTCAGATCACACGATCTTGGTGGTCAGTTTTCAACCTCGAAATTAAACGACCGGGAAACTTTTCGTGCAATAGCGCCAAATTTGCCTGTGTTGTGTGGAACGTAGCCTCGTACTGTTGGCACCACATGTTGCTCACATCAGTGCCTTCAATCTCAGACCAAGTGAGAAATGCTCCTCATCGCTGAAGAAGATTTTGTTCGAAAAATCAACTCCAACTTGCTGATTTTCCAGCACCCAATCGGCGTATGTTCTGCGTTGTTGTTGTGTACACTGGACCTTTTAGAGTAAAGATGCAAATCCGAGAGTAAAATACACCAAACGGAGCTGTAGGAAATGCCCAATACCTGAACGCGGCGTGGAATTGACAATAAAAAAAAAGTGACCAAGTGTCCAAAATTTTAATCTAGGCTCTTACACATGTCGAATTTATGAAGACAATCGTCTTAAAGTGCCTACTCACACACCAATTTTCAGGAACCATTCTGTAGGTAAGAATGGAGAAATTTACGTATTTTTGTCCAAACAGACACCAACTTCTGTATTTTTCAAACGAAACCAGTTTTGATCAATGTGTTCAACAGTCAACAGAGAAAAAAATTTGGAAGACATTATTCACACATTTACCAAACTAGAATCTATAAAACACGCAATCATGTCCTGAAAAATTCGTTGCGCCCTTCTCCGATTTTGATTACACAATAGCAGTCTAGAAATTCGTGGTAAAAGCTGTCCCAAAATTTGAATTTTGCGCCAATCGTGCGCAAGTGTTGCCAACGAAAAAAAACGACAGCGTGACAGCTGACAGTTCAGGGTTATTAAAAATTGAGTATGTACTCCATGAAAGAACAACGCGTTTTTATTGTTGAGCAATATTTTAAAAATAATAAAGGTTTGACAGCTACAATTCGCAATTTTCGTACAAAATATGGTCGGAATAGTGATTTGAAAATGTAGCTAGTCAGACAATGACAGTAAATGGTGCTCGCTTTCGCGACATGATAAACAGTTTTTTGTACCTTAATTGCAGGATATGGATGTGGACGACATGTGATTTCAATTACTGCATGAGTCATTTCTTGATCGTGTAATTACCCGTTTTGGTGATCAGAATTGGCCGCCCATGCGATTTAACGCCGTTGGTTTATGCCAACAAGCCCACGACCAACCACGCCTTGGAGGAGCAAATTTAGCGCTGTATCAACGAAATTCATTTCGACAAAAGAGTGCGAATGTGCCAGCAAATCTGTGGAGGCCATTTACCCGTTATGCTATTCCATACATAACCCTGTATACTTTACTTTATCAATGACTTAAAACATTTATAATTTTTAATTAAAAATTACTTCTTGCATGATTTTGGGACACCCTTTAGAACTCTAAAACAAAATTAAAATTTAAATATTTCTGTCTATAACGGTTTTATCGTACGAAGAAGTGATCAAGAGATAAATACAAACAACGCGCAGGCAAAGGTTCATTACTATTTCGATTACAATTTTTGTTCATAATTATTTTTATTGATTTAGTTTATTTCATTCGATCTTCCAAAATGTCCGACAGAGGCTAATAATGGAAATCATTTTTGTGGGTCGTATGGAGAGATTATGTAATTATGACTGAAATTTTAGATTTCAAAATTCTTGATAAGATGGATGCCGAATTTTTCGATTTTTTAGAAAATTCTAAAAAACGCAATCCTACAAAATGTCCAAATATAAAACGAGGCCAAGGAAATCGTTTTTGAATGCGAATATCTCCAAAACTGTGCGTCGTCGTTAAAACATAATTTCAACCGAAATTTTAAGTTTTGAAATTTTCTACAAAATGGATTCCTATTTTTTTTAAATTCTCGAAAATTGTAAGAACTTGGTTCTCGATAATGTCCGATTTTACCTTGAGGTATTTTAGGTTTTGAAAGATGAATGACAAATATTTTAAGGTATTAGGGAACCACCAAGTTGATGGAGATTTTTTGAACAAAATCATCTTCAGCTATGAGGCTCACTTTCAACTGAATATCGACGTAAACCAACAAAGTTGTGGCATTTCATGAAAATCCACAGGCCATTCACGAATAACCAATGGATCAAGAAAAAGTCACTCTTTGGTGCGGAATTTGGGCCGGCGAGGTGGCGTAATTAGGCCGTAGTTCTTCGAAAATGTTCGTGGTGCTGCTGTAACATTTAATGGTGAACGTTATCGGGACATGACCAAATTATTTTTGCCACCAATTGGACGACATTGATGTAAGACATGTGGTTTCAATAAGACATAAGGTGCCACCTGCCACACAGCGCGAGAAACAATGCAGTTATTGCACAAAAAGTATCCCGACCGCGTCATCTGTCGTCGGCAACACCTTCGTATATGATTCCCCACCAAACCATCGCAGATGCTTGCGAAATGATTTCTGTTGCTTCTTTGGATGACCGGGCATATACTCTGTCATTTTGCTTATTGAACGATTCCTCAATAGTAAAAATTGTTCCAAGCGGGAATAAAATGTTCCTGTGACTATTTTGCGCGTACTGGCGGCATACTCGTAGAGCATTCGATCTTTCATTCCGTGTTTGCTTTGATTAGGATGTGAGTAAGTGGCCTTGTTTGATAATGCGAGACATTGATTTATGCAATATCTTCATTTCTCGTGACAAGATTTTCTGTGGAGTTCTGAGAGTGCGAGCTCGTCCGTACTCCACCAGTGTCCTCAAACAATTTAACAGTTCGATACACGATATTCCGGGTGATTTCAAGCCCGGAACATATCGCCTGTTTCCATATTACACTTGTGAATGCCAATTACCACAACACGGTTTCCAATAAATCTTTTTTTGTATAAATGTCACTCATTGAATACCTGTCAATATAGAATGGATGTGTTCAGTACTAGTTTCACGATGAGTGCGTTCAAACGTGTACCAGTATTTATGACATGACTAGGTGTACGAGTATTAACATAAAAATATCAGCAGTTTATCAAAAAAACTGTGTTTTCAAATTTAATTTGTAACCTTCAATTGAATCTTGAAGGTTGCAGTCCGCAGTACATTTTAACTTTCTCCACAATTGTATATCAAAATCTGGAAACTGAACCACCACACACCACTGAACCCTGCAATTCAAAATAATTTCGAGAGTGGCCGATCAAGTCAGTTTGATACTCTGTTAATCATCGGGGGAGAGACTTTTATTGTTAAATCCTGTTTTATATGCATGTACGACGATTACAAAAAAAAAAAAAGTTTGTATTTCGCTCGGATACGCAACTTCGTTGATTAAACAAATTTACAGAATTAATTTTGTTTACAAACAGTAAAACGTAGGTTCACAGGAATTTCGTTTTTCCAACGAAAGAAAAAAAAAATTCTTAAAATAAACCAACACAGGCAAAGTTTACAGTTATATTCGATTTTGTACTAACAACCGCCAAACAAAAAAAAAAAAAAAAAAGTCCCTTGATGCTGCATACCTGTGCAACTGCATTGGGAAATTCCAACGAGTAAGATCGTAAAACAGGTAATCCACAAACGTTCCTTTATCCTTTGAAAACTGGAAAAATGCCGCCTTTCTCGTTCCTCCATTGTTGTATGTGTGCAGATGTGTTTAAATTTAATTACTGTATGGAAATGAATTTTCTTTTCCTCAATTTTCCAGCAACAATATCACAAATTAAATTGAATTTATTTTCTTTTATTTAAAATTGAACATTTCAGAGATTTTTTCTCTTTATTTACATATGACGTAGCATTTTAGCACAATTAAAATACTTTTCTATTGTTATCTCTTTCGCTCATAACAAAAACACGTTTTTATCCCGTTTACACGACCGCGACCACACGAAGAAAGACAAAACAAAATAATTCAAAACGATCAACGGCTTAACTCACTCACACTTGTACAATTGGGCGCTCGCACCTTTGCCGTGACGAACACAATGAATGCATGAACTTAACACACGGATAGATGTGCATGTATACCGATCAAACACACCTGAGCGAACGGAACGGAGTAAAGAAGGGAACGAATTTCTTTACCGTTTACATTTTTTTTTTTTGCTGAAATAAACTTTTATTCAAAAAGATACTCAAACTTGTATCTCATTCAATACTCATTTCGTAAACAAATTAAAAAGTGTAACACAAATTGAGTTGTGCCTATTCGCTTTTTATTTATATCCACACCACATTCTTGTATATTATTCTTCGGAACGAAAAATAGTTTCAACGAAAAGACCATTGACACATACTAGAAGCAAAAAAGAAGCCACCTGTGGATTCATCTTTTGGGTTAATGTATTCCCACTGACCAGATGAACTTTATGCACAGGTTCGTTGAATTCAAAATGCAATTTCTTATATCCGTTAAGGGGTGAGAAAATTCGGCGCGAAATATACAATTGGAAAGGAAAAATATCAGCGGATTTTTAATTAACCCCTAACAAACGCCAACGGTACAAATCCAATGGGAACGAACCACACCGAACAACGGACAAAACCAAACTGAGTGATTGGATTCTTCGTTGAGTGGAATACCATAGAAAACCGGTTATGGAAATGCACTCAATTGCTGGAGATGCTTTGGAGTGAATGCATTACGAAGGCAGCGCCGTTAGGTGGACAATAGCGAGATGCACGATGTAAACAAACAGAGAAAATGTTCTTCGTTGTGAAGAGTAATGTTGCTGAAACATTTGACGCCGATGAGAGAGTTCACTCAAACAATTAATGGTAGGTAGGTAATTCTTGCACAGGGTGACTAACTGGAAACAGAGTTTTTTAATTTTTTTTTTTATTGACCGATTAGTTGGTTATAACAATTATGTATGGAATATTATATTGGCAAGGTTGCAGATGTGTGCTCCTTCAACCATTTTTCGCATAACATGGTGGCACATTTTTGGGGTTATTTCACCAATTTCTTGAATAATTTTGTCCTTTAACATCAGGATTGTGGTTGGCTTATTGCCGTAGACCTTTCCCTTCAAGTACCCCCAGAGGAAGAAGTCGTAGGTGGTTAAATCAGGGTATTGTGGGTCCGGGAACATTCTTTTGCAAAATATCCATCATATCGTTAGCTGTGTGAGATGTGGCATTATCCTGTTGGAGCCACATGTGTTGAAGGCCCAATCTTTCCAATTATTTTTTTTTTTAACAACTTCATTTTTCATTGTATCTTTCTTGATAAAGAAAATAATAATAAGCTTTCAAATCTTACAAATTAAATTTGAATTATTATATCTTTTGGTCAATGCTTTAAGATATGTGGAAGGGAAAATATGTTATTGTTACGATTACTATATTACATTTAATATGTTTGTTTCAGATTTAATTTAAAGTTGTAATTTTACAGTAAATTTAGAGACAAATTAGCGATAAATTCAATATATACTTACTTTACTTATGTCCTGTTTCCCCTTGCGGGTCCCAAGGCGTCTATTACGCCTACGCTCCATCGTGCACGGTTCCTGGCAATGAGCTTCAGCTCTATCCAACTCTTCCCCAATTGCCGTTGGACTCTTACTTCTCAACTCAAACATACGGACTACGCTGACGACGTTTGTTTACTCTCTCACAGAATTTTGGATCTGCACCAAATGACAGCAAGTGTGGAGAGGGAGGCAAATGTCGTAGGGTTGAAGATTAACACTGCCAAAACCAAAATCATCAACTTTTGTACTAACTCATTAACTCAAGTTAGCATTGCTTGTAGAGCATTGGTAGAGAGACTAGAGAGTTTCCAATATCTTCGGAGTATTGTCTCGAACGAAGGTGGAACCAAACAGGATATTGTCAACCGAATCGGCAAAGTAAAGTCTGCGTTTGGAATGATGTCCATGATATGGCGAAACAATGCAATCAGCTTAAACAAAAAGCTACGACTGTTCCTTTTGAATGTTGAATCCGTGCTGTTGTATGGGTGCAGCACTTGGAAGGTGACCGCTACTATCACAAAAAAAAAAAAAAAAAACATTCGTTAATAGGTGCCTAAGGGACATCTGCAGGGTTTTGTGGCCTAACCGTATCTCTAACGAACATCTTTACCAGAGAACGGTTCAGGAACCAATAGGCACAACCATCCAACGACGGAAGTGGCAGTGGATTGGTTATACACTTCGAAAAGGCGATAGTACCACAGCAAACTACGCGATGCAATGGAATCAGTTCACACAAGATGGTGGAAGAACGGGTCGGCCGAGAAACTTTTAATTGATGGACAGGCGGCTAGGTTATCTGGATATCTTGTGTATCTTTACCTTTTAATCACTTAAAATATCGGCGATTAAGCCGGTTTCTTGCCAAAACGTTGGAATGTCTTCTTAGCCTGTTGGCGTAGCGTATGCACTGTGAAGAAATCCCGTCAGTGACAGTAGTCATTTCGAGGTTTCTGTGGATGTTGGAGTTCTTTACAAACTAGGGAGCTCCAGTAATGTTTCGGAGAATTTTGGATTGAAGTCATTGGATTTTGTCCACATTTGCAACAGCAGCAGTACCCCATAGCTGAGTGCCATATGACCAGATAGGCTTCAATATAGACCTGTAAATAAAGCCAGTGCAGTTTTGACCCTTTTATATTTATTTGTGAATTGCTCTAAATTGCCGCTCGGCATTACTCTAGCTACATGTAGGCTCAAGCTAAATGCTATCAAGGAGACCATCTTCAGGTTGGAACTCTCAGTATCATGTCACTAGACAGATTTAGCTTCAGCTGGATCAGAAACTCATCGAAGATGTTGGTCTCCCTTAGCGGGAAGCATATCAGAGCAATAATTGGTGTCATTACGGATCACTGTCTTATTAGAAGTTACACCAAAAGGCTTGGCCTATTCTCTAATGACTTTTGTAAAAGATGTAGGATCGAGGAGGAAAGAACTCTCCATCTCCTCTGCATTTGTCCGACTTACTTCTACGACACCCTTGGTCAACTATCTAACTGGAATGTTAGGAACCTCCATCGTTTTATTAGAAGCTCCAATTGGTTCTAAGGTAGGAGAAATCCTCTGATCCTATGGTAGTACAATTAACCTACTCTGGTCTAGGTGTGTCTGTTCTTAGAGTGTAGGCAGCCACTTGAACCTAACCTTTCTTCCTTCCTTTATTTCGAGATTAATGTCAAAACAGTATTTGATATGCAGGAAATTTTTTTGCAGATAAACAACGTATGGGTGCAAGTATGTGCTACCCGGTCGCGAACTTTTTCTGACTTATAGATAATTTCGATATATGTGTGCAGCACCTGCAGGTGCTTCAAGATAACCTAAAAACTGCAGCTTTGCACACTTTCCTATTTTATATAATTTCCGATTTTTCTATTTGTATGCGTTTTTCCACATCTTTCTAGGAGCTCTCGGATGACATAAAACCTGAATATTGCGCAGTCAAGTTTTTGATTTGCGGAATAAGTGGAGTTACATGTATGTATAATTTTTCTTCTAATTTTTATACAACTTTCCTGTGTGTACATATCTCCCCTCAGACCTCACGAAGATCTCAGATGACTTCAAAAACTAAGAATCATCCACCTTATAGCACGGTACGTAAATAGTACTACCACTTGGCTACAACCGTAGCAAATTGGCTACACTTTTGGAAAAGAAAGTAATTGCTTATGTGCTACTATTTTTTTTTTTTAAATTCATGTGTTTCTAATTTAGAAGAAGGAGGTCCATGCATTTCATTGTTTAGTGCTAGGATACATGAAATACTATGTTTTTGTCATACTTCTTGTGTGTGTCATAAAATATAAAAAAAAATTCAATTTTGGCTACACTTGCTACACTAATCTTCAAAATAAATATTCTTAGAGGTAGCACTGAATTTCGAAATACATGTAGATTTATACAGAATTATAATGAATTAACCTATTTTTGTACGCCGTCCCGCACTTCTCAAGAGACTCTCCGATGGCCTAAAATACTGAAAATTAACAATCTTATAGAGCACATTACGCAAAAGAATAAAATCTACGTAAATTTTTGATTTTCCAAATACACGGCACGTTGCACAGAACATTTTTCTTCCGATTTATATAAAACGTTTCTATGTTCACACGTCTTTCCGCACTCCTCCAGAAGCTCTCTCAAAATCTCAAACTTTTAGAGACTACAGCGCACAATTGGAAAATAGACCCAATGTTTTGATTTTGGAACTACAGTGTGAAACAGTGAATTTTTCTCTACGTACTTAGAGTTATCCAATATGAGGGTATTTTCAGCAACCTTTTAGAAGCTGATGCTTTTTACACTCTTAGCTGGTTCCACTGACGCCAAAATGCTGAGCGCGGTGATGATACGACACATGTTGGTTCTCGGCAACACTCTCTCATACCGCTTCAACCAGTTCATTGGAATGTCTTGGGCGTTGATAAACGACATATCGACAATCTTCCACTGTCCCGTGCTGAACAAAATTCTACACGAAATGACGAATAGTGTTGTCAGACGGTGCTTGTTTCCCAAATGCGACAATTTTGCTTGTTAACGGCGCCAGAGAGTTCGAAATGGGCCTCGTCGGTCATCAAAATTTGCTTCCAATAATCAGGTTCAGTGTCAACCATTAGACCGACTGTTTGACCGTATTCCAAGCGACGTAGACGGTCTGTCGGCAATATTCTTTGAGTCAGTTGCACTTTATACGGAAACAAATGCAAATCATCCTGCAAAATACGCCGCAAGGTGGTTCCACTGACGCCAAAATGCTGAGCGCGGTGACGATGCGATACATGTGGGTTCCCGGCAACACTCTCTCTTACCGCTTCAACCAGTTCATTGGAACATCTTGGACGTTAACGACCAACATGTCGACAATCTCCCACTGTCCCGTGCTCAACAAAATTCGACACGAAACGACGAATAGTATTGTCAGACGGTTCTTGTTGGCCACGATATTTCCGACGATATAAACGTTGAGTTAACACAACTGAACGACTATTTTCGATGTATAGCGTCACTAGTTGGTTCGGTGTGAAGCGATTAAAATTGTACTGAATTGACGTCACATGTCTACTCAAGTCAATCGGTTGATAAATGTCAATGTTTACATGCCAACATAAAAGATGACGCACCCTGTACTATTGTCCATACTAGGTATATTGCAAAAAAAAATGTCGCAAAACTATAGTCGCAGAAAGTACACTTTAAAAAGATTTTAGCACATAACAGTGTCAAGATTACTGTTTTCCTATTTATAGTCCACATAAATCCACTTTATAGTTATCAACTCGCTCTAACTTTAAAACCACCAAAAGTATGTTTTAACTTTTAAAGTAGGCTTTTAACAATCTGTCATCTGTAATTTTTTCAAATTCAAGTTTCAGCCAACCAACGGATGTAAACAGTCAACAAAAGTATTCGATCTGTCAAATTCATTTAAATTTGATACAACATTATCCCTTAAACTGTGTTTTTGTTCTCAAACTTTAAATTATTGGGTTTGTTTGACTAATATTTGCTAAAGGTCAGTTCTAAGCTCGATACTAGATGTAGGTATGTTAAAAAGTGTTTACAATTCAATTCAAAGTTAAGCACTAGCTTTAAAGTTAAAGGGCTGTTACTTAATGGCTACTAACATTCTTTAAAATCAGATGACTATAATTTTGCGCCAATGTCTTTATTTTTTTTTTTCTTTGGACTACGCACAATTTCCCAACATGCGTACATTTCTGACACCCCGTCAAGAATCCGTCGAATAGTCTAGAAATCGTTGAAACTCTCTACTTTCGTAGAATGAATTAAGTTTCCTAAGCTGCAAAGTGTTTCAAGAGGCCATTTTTTATTTACAAATATAAACCTTCAGCAAATTTGTTTGGCTTACCACCAACAGACACATATAATATTTTGTAGCCATTTGTTGACTGGTATCTGGAAGACATGTGAACGTATTCTGACTTATCAAACTTGCTATCTACTAGCTTACTCCTTGAATGGTAGTAAAATTACTCGCATTGCAATAACTCAAGATGTGATGTGGTAAAAATCTGAGCTCCATTTTGTTAGCTATTATTATTTCATTACTTTATTATTAAATACCTGCTTGCATATACGAGTATCTGAATACAAAATATGGGTGTTTAACCTAAGGACTAATATTACCAGCTATCCATTCCAGATACGAAGTTATTTTCACATAAATGCCTGGGTAATTAGAACCGCATAGAATACTACCAGCCGATACGATACCATACTGAACATACCGTACACCTATGCGATAGCGTGCAGTGAAAAATATTGGTCCACCAGAATCTCCCTTACACGCATCGATCTCGTTCTCTCCTCCAGCACAGAACTGTCTGTCAGTCAATTGGATGGATCTGTAAACTTTTTGACAGTCATAGTTATCCGTCACTGGTACAACTGCCTTCTGTAGGATATTTGCTTTCAGACCGGTCTCTAAACGACCCCATCCTGCGACTATCATTCGGTTTACAGTGGCCGCTTGCGACAGTTGTGTTATTGGTAGGCAGATTGGTTTTACGTTACCTGTACGAGTATGATTAAAAGGTTAAACTTAAACTGAATGACTTTCATTAAATTTGCACTTACTGAGGATGATTGCACTCGTATTCAGACGAATAAGTCCTATGTCGTTCGAGACCCGTCTTCGAGAATAGTCTTTGTGATATATCGCTTCTTCGATGTCAATTTCCTGTATAGGTGGGGCACATTTTCTTCTTTTCTGTCTGCCAACGCAGTCAGTAGTCTCATTGATATTGTGTTCACCCAAACGTACACTAACTCTGTTTTGAGTAAAAATAATATCATACATGCCTTTAAAAAAAATATGTGCTTATACATTACAATCTTTTATTTGGAACGACTATGCAGTGAGCAGCAGTTAAAACATATCGATCGGTGATCAATGATCCACCACAATTCATAGTCCTATCCAAGCCATCAGTGTAAACTAATAACGCCATCCATGGAAATTCGGAGAGATTGGCGTCCTCTCCATTGGCAACTCGGTCAGCATTACTACTTCCACATGTGGTCGCTTCCAAAATAGCCATTCCGGACTGAACATCTGCATCTGATTTTGCAACACTCGGACGAATAATAGAACCAGATTCCGTGGCAGTAATCGTAGTGTTTGTGGAAATAGTTGGAGTTTGTTTAGATTCTGATGTCAAATCTTCTCTTCTACTCACACTGTTTGCCGCACAGCATACATGGGGCTAGAATTTATAAAAGTCATACTCGTACTCTTACCTCTTTCGTCGTAAAGTTAAACTTTCAACTTACAATATTATTGAAAGTATCACAGTGCGATTGCTTTACAAATTCTCTAACTGAAGCCGGCAAAGGTTTTGGAGCTTCAATCAACATCTTTGTTATCGGTTCACATGTCAAAATCGGTACACACACTCCCATCTCAAGTTGCTGTGTCGTACAGGTACTTTCTACAAAAGAGTTTCTAATTATTATCATACGTTAATTTTGTATTTATTTTTTCTCAAAACCCACGTGCATTGATGCAAATTATTAGGATCGCTGCAATCAAAAAAATAACAGCCACCTTAAGGTCAGACCTTTCCGTTGACATATTTAGTATTATGATCAAAACTAAAAGCAAAATCACTGATACCACAATTGAACTTAAGTTAGCGAGACTAGAAATGACTTTAAATGTGCTGAAGTCTGGGAACAATGCTTTATTGCAAAATCTTTTGGAATTCACATTGGCGTGGCAAGGCAACTTAGTACTCGTATCTCGAGTGAATAACCGATGGAATTCCCACTGTAATATTTACTAGAAAAAAAAATAACTTACAGGAAAATTACAATCCGTTTGGAACGGATTGTATGATACTCTATCTCCGATATTCTAACCCACCACTAATAAAGTGAGCGTGGCAGATGCAGTGACATACATATTTCTATTCAAACGATACTTCCGCTATTTTTAAGAGATTTTACCAGAAAACTGTTGTCATGCAAAAAGTGGGCATGGCTTCCAAAATTTTGTAACCGAAAACTTGTATCTTTTGATATATTTACAACAATACTTAACAATCACCATAAATAGTTTTGAAAAGCAATACACAGTTTGTTTAAGAAAACTCCCCCAAAGTGTGTATGGTCATGTATGATACAACGTATGGACTAAATATAGAGAAACTTAAAGTGTACATATTTTATCCAGACAAGGTTTCTCAGTTTCTAGCAAAAATATTGCGATTTTTTTTTTTTAAAGTGGGCTTGTCTGTGGGCGGGTTTAAAATTTGTCTACACGTGTACTGCTTTGGATTCTGACAAGCCTGTATATGAAATTTCATATTTCTAGCTCAAAACTTAAGACCCAAAAAGTGTAAAATTTGATGCTGATCACAAATATATAAACTTTTGGGGTCGTTATTATTTTTCTATGTTACAAACTATGTACGAACATTAATATACCCTATGGGATATGTACGAGGGAAATGTTGATAAATTTCCATCCGAAAATAATTTTATTTAGCGCTAAAAGGCGGCTTATCACCTCCTCAATATTGGGTGTCGCTACATTACGCTTGAAGTATTTTTAATGTTTTATGATAGATAGACTTGGCATATGGCAAACGACTGGAAAGGGCTTTCTTGAACTAGCACCTCCCGACAGATGTAAGTTGGCATAAGGGCGAGAAAAGTCTATATTTTAAATTATACTGGTTTGCTACGACTAAGTTTCAAGTAGTTTTAGTTTCAAAAATAATCGCGTTGGGCTTTCCAGCAAAGAGCACTCGTATGACGTTGTTGCAATGACCATGAAGACGAATACGGAGTTTTCGTTATTTCGTCATCGACGGTAGTTACTCCTAAGTCTCTGTGGATATCATTGTTTCTGATATACTCCGCACCATTTACTATGACTCTTAGCACTTTGTTTTGAAAAGATTGTACGATATCTCTATTGCTTCGTTTGGTACAACCCCAAAGTTGTATACCTCCAAACGGGTTGAAACACTTGCTTGAATAAGGCAGTTTGTTATATATGCTTAATTTGGAATGTCTTCCAAGAAGCCAATACTTGTACATTTCTCTGAATCTATTTTCAAGCTCGTCGCGTTTCTTTTTAACGTGCGACTTCCATTTGAGTTTCGCGTCTAGTGTCATTCCTAGTTACGTTGCCGCGTTGATAATTATGTTGTAAGCAAAGTTAACATGAGTTGATTTGGTCTTGTTGAGAGGAATGCGCCAAATCTTTGTCCTAAGCTTTACAGTTGCTGACTCGATTGATTTATTTGTTGTTAATATAGCCGTATCGTCCGCAAACGTAGCTATGGCAGTGACTTCTTCTTGCGCTATATCTCGAGTGTACAGTAAGAACAAGACCGGACCAAGAACACTTCCTCGTGGTGCTCCGACAACGATTTCCTTAAATTGAAAGTATTCCGATCTGTGTTTAATACGGAATAGTCTGTTCGCAAGGTAGGATTCTAAAATCTCATATAATTATTCCGAAAGAACCTGTCTTAACTTAAACTTCAAGCCTTCATGCCATACCTTTTTTTATAATATAATTTGCGCGCCAAAGGGAATATGAATACCCTTACATATTTTAAATGTACGGGCTTTTGAGAAAAGGGTAAGATGAACACAGGCGATGCATGTGCACGTTGACTCTAAATGAGGAACACAGATCCTGGTAGATCATTCCACATTCGTATTGTTCAGCTCATAAACGTATCTCCTATATTTGGCTGTACGACCGAAGTTGGGCTTAAGAGTGAACTGATGTGCATTCGAAGCATGACGCGTATTGTGAGTAAAATTTTCAAGGAGAAGGAATGCAACTGGCTATTTCGCAAGAGCATTTTTTTCCTCCTTTAACTCTTCTTCTTCTTCTTCTTTTCCTTACGGCGAGGTTATGATCTGGAGTAAAAGGATCACAGCCGTCCCAGTTTAGTACATCCCTACTGGTCCGCCTGTGGGGTTTGCCGGTTTGACCTCACGAAGTACCGGCAGGCTTTCCGGTTTCGGATCACTTCGTCACTGAGGCCAATCAAATGCTGGTGTTTTCGCATTTGTGTGATCCAGTTGTTTTTTGGTCTGTCTTTTTTGCGCACAGTCAGCACAGATACTCTGTCTTTTTTAAACTAATAAGGTAAACATTGCCCTCCAAAACAAAAATCCATACATCAACTACTCATTGCAGGGACGTTTGATATTCACTTATGATAGCTCCATCGTCAGCAAAGAATAACTAATGCACTTTGGGGTTCATCACTTTTCCTTCAAGCAGATAATCAAGAACTGCAAAGGACTGAGGACACTTCCCTGGTGTACACCGACTTTGATTGGGAACTCTTGGTCATCAGATAGTTATATTATTTTCCACAGTCGGCCATCTAATACCCACTCAACGATCTTCATGGTGTGTGACATCAGCTTGACAGAACGGTTGTTATCGCAGTTTCTTGTATCGCCCTTTCCTTTGTGCAAAGGAAGAAGACAACTTTCCCTCCACTGATTAGGCATTGGATCACCGCTCATAAGTTTGGAGATAAAAATCATGAGCCATCTGGACTCGATGTCTCACATATTTTTCCAGAACTCAGAGGGTAACTCGTCTGGCCCAACGTCTTTTCTTTTTTTGGAGTATTTGACCGCATTGCTAACTTCTTCTACAGTAACGTCGGATTCTTCGTCATGGTTATGAGTGGCTCTTAGAAAGTATACCCGGGGAAACTGTTCGTTCAGAAATCTTTCACAATACTGTCGCCTTCTGTGGAAAATTTTGTCGTCTTCCTCAAGAAGCAGACCCTGAGCATTGTTAATGAACTTTGGGGAACGAATCTTCTGAGCATTTCTTTTTCTCTGGGTGGCTATTTTGAAGATAGTTGTTCCCTTATTCAAGTTGCTGGATAGCCTGGTTCCTATCAGACACCGAAGACAATATTTCCTCCAATTTCCGAAAGACGTCAACTTCCATACTATTGTTACAACTTTTCCGTAGTAGAAAGTGTGTGTGGCTTTCAAAATTTATAACCGAAGTTCACGGATTGTGATGAGATATTCACAATAAGATTTAACCCTCACCGTAGATATACCTTTTTTTTGAAAACGCCCCCACAAAATGGGCGTGGACATGTATAACGCATAAACGAAATAGAGAGACTTCTACTAGTAGATATCCTGGCTAGACAATATTTTCCAGTTATTAGCAAAAATGTTTAGAGAAAAAAAAGGATATTTTTTGAACGTGTCTGTGGACGGATTGTAACAATTTTTCCATTTATACTGCTTCTGGTACTAGAATCTTATATACCTTCTTCTTTTACTTTCGGCGAAGTTATGATCCGGAATAGAAGGATCACAGCCCTCCCACTTTACTGCATCCTTACTGGTCCACCTGTGGGGTTAGACACTAGAAGCTTATATACCGAATTTCACATTCCTAGCTGAAAATGTTGGTCCCAAAAAGTGGTGACATATGAATGGATGGAAGAACGGACATGGCTAGACCAACATAACTATTGATGCTGATCACAAATGTACACACTTTTGGAGCTATATCGTTATTATTTACGTTACAAACTATGTATCAAACTTAATATACCCTGGATATATAGACATACGATGCAGAATGTTGGTACATAAACACGTATCTACATATTTTAAGATACGAATACCTCTCTTCGGCAATGACGAACCGAACGCAAAAGACGAAAGTTTCTTCCTCTTCCGGCTGTCAGTCAGTTTAAATATATAGGTACTCGCTCCTACCCGAAATTTAACGATTTTCAAATGGCAACGCAAACTGGTAGCAAGCTCTACAGGGATATAAAGAATCACATATCTTCAGTGTGCAACATTAAGTCCGACTCTAGACGAAAAGACATTTATCCTTCGGTATAATCCTTTAACTCGCTGAAATGTAACCGAATAAAATTTCACAGTTCCGGAACATTGCACTTTTCCTTAATTGGAAAAAGAAAAATTAACTTCAAAGGTACGAGTACTTACTACAAGTCACTGGAAAACTTTAAATGAGTCGGCACTTCGTCAGTGTTATAGAGTTTGATACAAAAAAAATTGCAGTGGAAATGGAAATTTAAATTTACTTTAATTTGAGGTTATTTAGCTACTTAAACATATTTATTTTAATTCCGAATAATAACCCACATTGATTTGCATGTGAAATTAATATACACTCAGTTCTGTTTTTGTACGAGTTTCTTTTACACGAATATGGATGGAAGATAATTCACAGAAAAGAATACCAATTGACGGAAATGCTGCCAAACAAACTACATTTAGACTCTTTAAACATATCCAGGAATTGGAGCCAGGCACGGGTTGGATGACAGTACGGGTTGGATAACAGGATTTCTCAAAAGCCATGTATGTCATAACATAAAAATTAAAGGTGAGATTGCATCTGGAGATGAAACGGCCGCAAGAGAATTTCCTCAAAAACTGGTCAAGACAATTGAAAATGAAGACTACAGTCCTGATCAAGTTTGGAATGCAGATGAAACCGACCTTTTCTGGAAAAGAATGCCAAATAGAACCTACGAGTATGTAGCAAAATCGCAAAATACTGCCAGTGGTTTTAAGGTACCAACAAATCGAGTGACCTTTTTGTTTTGCTCCAACGCTTCAGGTGATCGCATGTTGAAATCTCTTCTCTTAAAAAAGCCTGGATAACAACTCACATCTTTACTGAATTGTTTAATAAATGTTTTGTCCCAGATGTTAGACGCTACATGAGCTCAAACGGTCTTGAATTTAAAGTTCCATTGATATTAGACAATTCACCCGGTCATCCGGTCTTGAAACACGAGTGCAATTTCGCTTTCTGCCACAAAACACCACATCAATAATATTTACAACCGCTAGACCAAGGAATAATTGCTGCATTTAAAGCATACCTGTTACGTAAAGCAAAAATACATTTTGGACAAACTAAGTGAAAGCATACTAACAGTTCACTGATGTGTGGAAGACATTCAATTATGAATTGTATCAATCAAGCGGAATTAGTGACTCAGAGTAATTTTTGAATTCAAAAACTGCAATATCTTCTCAGGTTTCAAAGTTTTGTTTTCTTATTTGTTTAGTCAGCGACCACCATTCTTTAAACTTTTCAGAACTACTTTGTGCTTCAATGTATCTTGCTTTATCTCCCAAGTCTTCAGTTGTTCGATATATCTTAAGAGCATTAAAGGACCCTCCTACATTGCCTGTCAAACCATTTACTTTTGAAACTTGTTTGCTTTCCTTTCCTTTCCGTTTAGAAATTATTAAAAATGTCTACCGAAATTCTGAGTAGGTTGTCGCAACTTTAAGAGCGCTTACTCCAATTTTCGGTGGTAATAATCGTCAAACCAGACAGGCTATGCATGCTTTATTTTTGAATGTTCCTATCGAAGTACCGCAAATATCGCAGCCGTAAGTGCTTCAGTTCAAAATGAGTCAAATCAGTCGATTCCAAGCCGTTCAAAAGAATTGGGAATCTCTCAGTCCACACTGTGGGGAATTTTGGGTAAAATCTTGGCCTAAACCCTTACAGGATCAAAATAGCTCAAGAACTGAAGCCTCTTGATCATTTGAAGTGCCGCAACTTCTCCGATTGGGCTCTGCAAAAGTTTGAAAAAAATTTCATCGAATTTCATCGAAAAACCATCTTCAGCTCATTTTTGGCTTAATGGCTTTGTCAATAAGCAAAATATGTGGACGGCAACAAACCCACATGTGCTTCAAGAGACTCCATAGCATCCACAAAAAGTGACGGTGTGGTGTGAATTTCATACCGGAGGTGTGATTGGACCGTAGTTTTTCGTCGATGGAAATGATCGCCATGTTACGGTCAATGGAGTTCGCTATCGTGCCATGTTAGAAGAATTGGATAGACTTGATCAGTGATATATGGTTCCAACAAGATGACCTGGTTCCAACAGGTCAAACAATTGATCTATTGAAGTTCAGTAATCGTCTAATCTCGAGAAATGGTCCGATCGAATGGCCAGCTCACTCATGCGATTTAACGCCGATGGATTTCTTTTTATGGGGTTATGTTAAGTCGTTGGTTTATTCCAACAAGCCAACAATGGTAGAGGAGCTCAGGAACAATATCGAACGCGAAATTGTCAACGTCCCGGCCGATATATGTGGAAGGGTGGTGGGAAATTGGCTCCAAAGAATAGATCGCTGCAAACGTGCTCGCGGTGGTTATATGAACGAGATCAAATCCATTAAATTTAACATGTGTACTACACCTGTAATAAATTTCATCCCGATATTCTTAATTATTCTACGTTTATTTAAATATAAAATTGTTACGAGTATGTCCTTATTGAAAGACCCTATATAAAGGCGTAGTCAAAACGGGATCACATCTATTGAATACCGATTTTCTTCATAAAACTACCGAAACTGGTGTTGAAACTGCTAGTTTTGGCGCAGACATCAACGAAATAATGGAACAAGATTCTGGTCTTAGCAGTGATCTTGCACACAATTTTTGTCAGACAATGACAACGAATAAAACTTTCTTTTTACAAATCCGTTTAAAGTTTGTACCTTCTTTGAGTTTCAAATAATAATATTAGGTGCGCAACTAAGTTCTCGCTGTTTGTCAATAGATGGCTCCAGCAGTAAGTGCTGGTCGATTTTGACATATCATGAACCGAGCTTAGACATATGGTAAACAAAACAGAGAGTCATTTTGTTTTGGCGTCATATACTTTTGGTTGCGTGAAAATGTCTGGTTTTGTGCCATATGCGGGAAGTGTTGATTTTCTTCCATCATTCGAAGAAAACGGCGGCTGAAGCGCATCGAGAGCTCCAAAAAGTTTACGGATATGCTGCTCTAAGTGAAACAACATTAATACATTATAGTATCCTACAGGTAATAATATAAGATTCCGAGCTTCTTATAGCTCTATATTCCTTGAGTTATTGTATTATTTGTCTGCTAGTCTGGAGAACCAATATTTTGTTTTCTCCATACAAATACTGAATTTGTTCACACGATTTTTGTTTACACGAATTCTTCGGGAACACATTCCCCGTGTAAAACCAGAATTAGGTGTAACTAAGCGATATAAATTACAGAATTTGTTTGTAATTCTCTGACAGTGGTATTGTATGATATAGGATCCAACGAGTGGTGTTATTTGAAATCAATAGAAAAATGTAACATTTTTATGAAAAGTGATGATATTTTTATTTTAGTCTAAACTACAAGCTCTGCCAAATATCCACCTCGGCTTTGCCTATAAACAGTCATTCTTTTGATGAAATTTTTCATCACGTTTTCGCCTAATTGCTGCTGTATGACGAGAATAACAGCTCTGATATTTTATCCTAGTGCATGAATCGTTGGTGGAGCACTGGCGTAGGTGTTATCTTTAACATAACCCCAAAGGAAGAACTCGAATGTTGTTAAATCGAGATATCACACGCACAGGAAATTTGTCACGCAATAGAGCCATTATTTCACCAGATATGTATGTGGCATGTGGTGCCATCCTGCTGAAAATAAACGTCATCCACGTCCATAGCATCAATTGTAGGCAAAAAAAAGTCTGTCCACATCGTTCAGTACCGCAATCCATTCACTGAAACGGTCGCACCAGCATCATTTTCGAAAAAAAAAAAATGACCCAATGACACCGACAGTCCAAAAAACGCACGAAACTGTCACTCGTTGTGGATGATGAGGTCGTTCCACTATTTCTCTGGGTTTTCGGAGCCAGACAAATGGAAATGAGCCTCATAATTCAGAATAATTTTGTGTAAAAATCATGATCTTGTTTATTCATTTCCAGCACCCAATCAGCAAAAGAACGGAGTTGTGCGTGGTCTGCTGGCTTTAGTTCTTGTGTCAACTGGACCTTATAAACATGTAGGTCAAGATCTTTATGCAAAATGCAGTGCAAAGTGGCTGCGGATAAGACCAATCCCTTTGATCGTCTTGAAATGAACACACCTGGGTTTTCAGTCACAGTTAGTAACCTGTCAAAGACGTCCTAATTTATCGATTAAATGCCCTATAGCTGTGCGAGAAGGCGCTTGATGATGACCAAAAGCAGTGCAAACTTTACGAAACGTTCTCGCGACATTTTCACCGTTTTTTTAGTGAATTTTCACTATTTCAACATGTTGTGCGAGTGTGTATCGATCCATATTTAATAACCTCCTAGTTTTTACTTTTTTTTTTTTTAGTTTTTACTTTTTAAAAGTCATCGCAATGATATTTGAATGTTGACAGTTCAACAATGGTGCGAAATTAAAATGACACCTCTTGTTGGATCAGCCAATATATTTAATAGCCTCTCGGAAAAATGCAATTAACGCCACGAATATCAATTTGTAGAAACATTTGGAAAACATTTTCTGCTCTCGACTTTAATTCAATTGCTTTGTTCTAATTGGTGAACTACGAGTACATAATTCCGAATATAAATCAGCTTAAAAGTTTATTTATTCAATAAATATAAATTTATTTTTGCCTGCCGTCGAGCGCACACGCGATTATATGTGACATCGTTGTGACAACAAACAAATTAAAACTAGAAACAATCCATCTATAAAAAAAATCTATCGCTCGCGCCAAATCAAATTCAGTGCAGTGTAGTTGAAAAAAATAAAATAAAATATATAAATTAAAAAATCATAAACACAATTCAGTGCCGGTGCATCCCCTCTTATCACCCCCACTCACTCGCTGTTGCGCTTCTTCGTTATCGCAATTGGAGCATGTGCTATATATGTACATACTTCCAGTTGCGATGACTGAGAGAGTGTAACATTTGATGCATTGCGGACTGTGAATGTTTATCCGAATATCAGACCTTAGCTGATTGTCGTTTGGGCATAGCACCTGCGACAGTTTGTTTTGGAAAACCATTTTTTGAATCTACACTTAACAAATTTGCTTAGTTACGTCAGAGTTGTGTCTTTTTTGTGTTTCTATGTTGTAGTGATGAGGGAATTTAATGTTGATTTTACCAACATTCGTAGGCTTCGAAAGAATTTCTTCGATATGTACGCCCACGCCCATTCTCATAAACCAGCTGTTCTGGCACTAAGCGAAACACAGGTAGTTGAAGAATCTTCCGATATGAAACTGCCTGGATATAACTTAGTGTCATTATTCTTTCCCCACCCTGGCCTCGCCATTTATGTCCGTAGTTATATTGCTTATCAAGTTCCACCACAGTATGGCCACTGTTCCAACCCAGAATTTAATTTCAAATGGATAAAATTCACCGTCCGTAAGCAAATAATTCACTACTGCTTTATTTACAGAAGCCCTAGTGCGGACAGCAACTCAACTTTTGATGAATTTGTTGCGTTGCCCGATTCCATCACTCGAATTGTCTCCTTGTATCCTCATACTGAAATTGTCATTGCGGGCGATTTCAATATTCACAATTCGGATTGGCTTCAACATTCTGGCCAGACAACACCCGAAGGAAGGTATGTTGAACTTTTTGCTGAGATTAACAATTTGACTCAGCTTGTAAATGAGCCTACACGTATACCGGACATTGTAAGTCATTCCGCCAACACCTTGGACTTGTTCTTACTTTGCACCCTGATAAGTACACTATTGATGTTCTAGCGCCTCTAGGTCGGTCTGACCATAATATCGTATCAGCTAAATTATCGTACTCTGACCACACAGTTAAAGAAAAACCCCTAAAAGAAAAGTAAGGCAATACGAGAAAGCCAACTGGAGCGGTCTCAATAGCTTCTTTAGGAGTTTTAACTGGTCGCTATGCTTCCTCGATAGTGACGTGGATGCCGCTGCTGATATGATCACTAACACTATACTCTTAGGTATGAATGACTTTATTCCTAACAGAATAAAGAGCATTAAACCTAAGGCAAACTCGTGGTTTGACCAGAGCTGTAAAGAGGCTATCAGGTTAAAAGAAGTAAGTTTTCGGTCTTATAAAGCCAACAAATTTGAGGAAAACCTCAAGAAGTTTAAACAAGTTAGAAAAGACTGCAATGCCCATATTCGACGTGTAAAATTCTTACATGACCAAAAATTGAGGCAGAAAATCCTACAATGTCCCAAAGGTAGTAAAAATTGTTGGTCATTCGTCAAAAATATTAAAAATTCTGCCTCGTCTGCCATCCCTTCGCTCATTTCCAATGACATTCCAGCTGTCAGCTCCTTAGACAAAGCCAATCTGCTTGCTGCTCACTTTGCAGCGAATTTCACGCTGCCAGATAATGCTTTGTCTCCACCTGTATTTGAGAGCGTCAAATTTTCCATGGGACAAGTCCACTTTCGCACTCGTACAGTTGCAGGAGTACTCAACTGTCTTAACATACACAAATCCACTGGTCTAGATGGTATTCCCCCCTTAGTTTTGAAGAGGTGTTCTTCTACGCTGGCAAAACCTTTGCGTAAGCTTTTCTGTCTATACTACTTTTCAGGGCACTTTCCGACTTGATGGGAAACAGCATTTATCCAGCCCGTCCCTAAAAAAAGGCGAATCTTCCTCCCTGTCCAATTACCGACCCATTGTACTTACGTTGCTTTTTTCCAAGGCCATGGAAACGCTGATAAATCGTCAGCTTGTGAAATATCTCGATTCACGAAAACTCCTTAATGACCGGCAGTATGGCTTTCGTAGCAACAGGTCCACTGATGATTTGATGGCATATCTCACCGAGAAGTGGAATGGTTGGGCTTGATATTTCAAAAGCATTTGACAGAGTTTGGCATCAAAATGCGTGCTTATGGCGTCGATGAGTCTCTATTTCAATGGATTAGAAATTACCTTTCGGGCGTTTAATACAAGTTGTTTTGGACGTCTTCAAGTCTGCAATTCACCAAATAAATGCTGGTGTTCCCCAGGGCTTTGTTTTGTCTCCGACTCTCTTTCTTATTTTTATAAATGATCTCTTGTCTGCAACTTCTAATCCAATCCATTCCTTCGCTGATGACAGTACCCTCAGTTTTTCATATTCGTTCCCTAACTCACGTCCTTGCTCTTCGGCCGTAGAAGGGGAACGGCAACGTATGTTAAACACATTAAATTAACCTGGACAGCATAATTAAATGGGGTTCAACCAACAGAGTGGAATTTAATGCTTCTAAAACACAATGCTGTCTTCTGTCTCTCAAGCGAAACCAAAACCCTCAACCATTATCCATGGATGGTACTTGCCTCATTAAAACCGAAAGACTTGCCATTCTCGGTATGTGTATTAATAACCATCTTCGATGGAATGATCACATATTCAAGGTCGTCAAAAATGCTGCAAAAGGTCTAGGATTCCTTAAACGGTGCAAGAAATATTTTACCCCGTCTGATTTGGCCTCAATTTATAAGGCATTCATCTACCCTAAGCTGGAATATAACGGCCATATCTGGTCTGGTGCACCCAAGACCGTTCTGCGCATTCTTGATAGGGTACACAATCGTGCGTTAAAACTTATAGGTGATAGAGACATTGTGAATTCCATTCATTCACTAGAACATCGGAGAAATTCTTTTCAGAACGCCGTTGTCTCTGGCCTCTAGGGATACCAGGAAGAATTGGCGAAAGTTCTCTATCGTTGGACAGCACGGTCGTCCACTTGCGTGTCAAAATGTGGTCAGATACCTTGGACTTTGGCTAGACCAATATCTATTTTAACAAACATGTAGATGTTGCTCTGGCCAGAGCCCGAGCTGCCTTCGCCCTTACAAAGAAACTTTTTTATAGCAAGCAACTCGATGCAAGGGTAAAGGTAATCTGCTACTCGGCCCTCATTCGGCCTATGCTCGCATATGGATGTCCCGTGTGGTTCAACATAGGGGCAAGTAGGATGGAAAGGATTCGGGTGTTTGGGAGGGCCTGCCTTCAGGCTTGCCTTCACTTGTACAGAACACCAGAGTCTCAGTACAAAAAATTGAATTCTAATGAGGTCCTATACAACAGAGCGAATCTGATAAGAGTGGACAATTTCCTGGTCAAGATGACTCGAAGGCACATTGCAAGAGCAATGACCTCGATGAATAACCTGATCTTCGGGGCTTATTACCCCAACCATAGGTACCATGAGAGGGTGCGCCTTAGCGGCTTTGTCCCCCCAGAAGCATTCCTCTATTTAGATCAGGCAGGTCTGATCGAGGATAGATCAGCGGTGCCGTTAATCTTCCACGTTGCCCGGACAACTGTGGATAGGCGACTCAACTACAGCCGAGACGTCGCACAGAGCACTGAGGAGCGTCACCGATTCAGTAGATCGGTATCGCGGCGCGATGTTATAGATGTAAGCAAGCAGCACCAGCAATTTTGGTGGTTACTAGAGGGAGCTTCCTCGTCGATCCCATTCGATCCCATTCGATCCGGGGTAGGTGCCTAGTACCGCAAAGTTGGCCGGCTTACATAGTTTTTAGGTGTCTAGAGTTAGGTAGCCTAAGTGTAGGTTTAGTATTTTAAGGCAGGCACAGCACTTGGATAAAAACAAAAAAAAAGCCCGTGCAGGCAAAAAAAAAGCCCGGGCAAGCACAGCACTTGGATAAAGAAAAAAAAAAAAAAGAGCCCGTGCGCTGTAACGGTATAAAGGTAAAAAAAAAAATAAATAAATAAATATAATTTTATTTGCAATTTTAAAAAGACTAAAATATTTGTTTAAAGAAATCTTTACTTTAAGAGGTATCTCAACTCAAATGCATGTGCAACTAATTCAATAGCAAACAATTCTTCATGAAAAGAGGTCACTTAGTAGTCTCATGGAGAAGCACAACAACACAGGCATTCAACTTCGGATTAATTCGTAAGCGTAAAAAGTCATGTCGGGAAAGACAGAAACAAGAAGCATAGCAAGAAGTAATTAGTCTTATAAATCATTTAGGCACAATGCGTAGCATTATCTCTCGGTTTTTCGTTTAATACGGAACCGAGGAATTCCAGATGAAATATCTTGTGCCTTTTTGTCGGGAGTCGGGGGCCACTTGTTGGTTTAACTTGCGTACACATGCCGTATTTGTGGCATTCTGGTGCTCTAAATAGCAATATATTTATCAAGTCAAATAAGCGTGCATACACAGACATAAATGTGTGGTTCAACAAGGGTCGTGAGGCAATGCATGCAACATAAAAAAGGAAAGACTTAAAATTTTGCATAAGAACATGTAGGTACCTACTCGTATGTAGATGAAAAATGTATTATGAAAGTGGACGCAGAATATTAGGTACAAACTTGGTTGTTGTCTTATTTCTACTTGTAATAAATTTGCTCACCAACTCATTTAAGGAATAAAATAAAATGCACGACTGGGTTGCATAAATTTGCATCTAGCTATGTGCTGTTCATTTGCAAATTATTCAGATTTTAAATTTAAGCAAAATTAGGCGAAAGGCAAACAACTTTTTTGAACAATTTTTCAAAACTTCAATATCAAATATTGCGTAGATTTCAAATTTCAGCCAAATCGTTTGCGTTGAGTAATTTATAATAGATTTTTCAATCGAAATTTTTGAAAACCGATATTTTTTAAAATCGTCCATTCGTATTAAAGTTCCGATAATTTTGGGGTTAGAATGAAAATTCCGATTTCTCCTCGAATTGTGACCCATAGATCTCAGATATGAAGTTTGAAGAAAATCTGTCAAACCGTTCAGGTTGTAGCCCAGTGCATATAAAGGGTGTCCCAAAAAAAGAAGTAATTTTTATAGAAAACAAAGGTTTTTAATTGAAAATTGTAAATGTTTTATTGATTCATGAAGTACACAGTATAGGGTTATGTGTGGAATAACATATAACCTCCACGGGTTTTCTAGCACATACGCACTATTTTATCGAAATTCGGCCAATTCTTATCACCAAAACTACCAGAAAATGACTCATAAAGTAATTGTATTGTTTCTTGGGCTGTATAGCATGTGGCACCGTTTTGCTGAAACCACATGTCCCCCATATCGATATCTTGCAATTTAGGCACAAAAAACTGGATTATCATGTCGCGATAGCAAGCACCATTAACTGTAATTGTATGACAAGCCGCATTTTCAAAGAAGAATGGTCCGATAATGCCTACAGCCCAAAATCCGCACCAAACAGTGACACGTTGTGGATGCATTTATTTCTCAACAATCACTCATGGATTTTCTGCACACCAAATTAGAGAATTTTGACGATTAACAAAGCCATCAAGATAAAAATGAAGCTGATTTTGTTTGAAAAATCCATTCAATGAAATCTCTTCGCTGTGCGTGGTCAGTAGGCTTCAGTTCATGAGTCAATTGCACTTTGTATGCATACAGATGCAAATCTTTCGTGCAAATAAGCTGTAGAGAGCTTTTCGAAATGTTCAATTCTTGACCGCGGTGCCGAGTTGATGTGCCTAGACTCTCAACAACACTCTCACGAACTGCTTCGATGTTTTGTGTTGGACGAATTGTTGAAGTGAGTTTTTGAATTAATCTCTTCACAGCAGATGAAGTTAAATCACTATTCCGACCATGTTTTGTACGAAAATTGAGAACTGTAGTTGCCAAACTTTCATTATTTTTAAAATATTGCTCAACAATGAAAGCGCGTTGTTCTTTCATGTTGTACTCCATTTTTAATAACCCTAAACTGTCAGCTGTCACGCTGTCTTTTTTTTTCGTTGGTAACACTTGCGTACGATTGGCGCAAAAATCAAATTTTGGGACACCTTTTACCATGAATTTCTAGACTGCTTTTTTGTAATCAAAACTGGAGAAGGGCGCAGTGAATTTTTCAGGACATGATTCCATGTTTTATAGATTCTAGTTTGGTAAATGTGTGAATAACGTCTTCCAAATTCTTTCAAATCAAAACTGGTTTCGTCTGAAAAATAGAGAAGCTGGTGTTTGTTTTGGGCAACAACATGGTTACACATTTTTTTTTTTAGCTTTTTATCACATTTTACGAAAACTTAAATTTCTTCGCTTATAGATTTTGTCTAAATTTAGAAGCAGAAGAAGTTACAGACCAAATTCACATATGGAGCAAGTACGTGCGATACAGTCCTGCCCTTTAGCTTTACTAATACGCTTTCTATTTTGCCTCCTCAGCAAGTTCAGCTTCGTTAACCACTGTAAAGTGTGTTTTTATCCTATGCGTATCTGCTTATACAGCATGACCTGGGTGGGCATTCATTCATACATTACTCATACATTATTTAAATTATCCAATTTTTAATAAAGGGTTATTCAGGATGAGGTTGGAATTTCACATCTCTACAGTATGACATTTGTCAAATCCATTTCCTACAGCTCCGTTTGGCGTATTTTACTCTTGGATTTGCATCTTTACTCCAGAAGATCCAGTGTACACAACAACAACGTAGAACATACGCCGATTGGGTGCTGGAAAATCAGCAAGTTGACGTTGATTTTTCGAACAAAATCTTCTTCAGCGATGAAGCCCATTTCTCACTCAGCAATATGGGGTTCTGAGAACCCAAATTTGATCCTTGAGAAACCATTATTTCGATCGAGCAGTGTTTTTTTTTTTAAACGATGAAGGCCAACTTTTTTTGGTCTGAGGTTGAAGGCATTGACGTGTTCCACATGTGCTTCCAACAGGACGGGGCTATGTGCCACACAATACAGTCAAATTTGGATCTATTGCACGAAAACTCCCCCGGCCTTTTAATTTCGAGATTGAAAGCTGACCACCCTTCCTATGTTAATGCCCTAATGAAGCAAAAATGATATTGCGCATCAATGTCAAGGGAATGAACTCGGTTCATCCTATCCCCGGTCGATTACCTGTGATCCACCAAGACTACAATAAAAATTGACTAGATGTTTCGTCAGTGGTCAAAGAACGATGGACAATTTTTGTCGTGTTGGCCTTTTATCTGGTGCTTTCGTGCCGTATTTTGTCAATAACTAGAGCTAACTAGCTCTCTATTCTATTTAAATCGATGTTTCGCTGATGTGATGTACGGAGCATACTCTGCAATATCGAATAATTGACAGCCGCAGCAGTAGAAGCAAGTTATCACAGCTTGAAATTGCTAAAGTGATGTAATAAATTAAAAACAAATAAACTGTAAATACTTTTTTTATTTCGGAAGTCTTAATAAAATCCTTCGTGGTATCGATCTCAGTTGGAAACCACTTTATGTAAGTACCTACCTAAGTATACACAAAATAAATGAATTCAATTACCAATTGGTTCTAAGAGCTTTTAAATACCAATATACCACATAAACTTCTAACATTAAATATGGTTTTCCTTCGCCTTTGTTGTACGAGTATGTTCACGACAAAGAAAAGAAAATGAAGACAAGTTCTACCTTCGAGTTATATATTTGCATAGGTTTTATGTTGTCGTTAATATTTAACGACCTGCCTCTAATGAACTTCGACCCCATTCTGCGATTTAATTTGTTTGTTCTGTAGTATCATAAGAAGTACTTCCATGCTTCGTCCCCGAGGATATACAGCGAAAAAGCATTTCCTTAATTTGTCCTTTTTATTAAATTAAAATTCACCCAACCAAAAGAAAAAAAGATAAATTTTTTGAGTGCGGGAAAACATGTTTTGCTCATATCACGGCGAAATGCATTTTGTGTCTAAAGTAAAACATCCTCTGGCCTGGAACGTGAACGTATGAATGGATACGGGTGAGCAGCATTAAAATTATTTATGTTATGTCTTACAATGAATTGTTCCCACTTTCCTTTGCACTGTGAAGAATGACAAATACTTCATTATGTTTGTGTGCAATGCAACTACGAGTATGTTCGTCTAGTATACTCAAAGCGAAAGGACTAAACAAAAAAGGATAGAAGAGAAGATAGAGCAAACAAAGTATACCTAGATATACAAAAACCCCGAAAATAGAATTATCTTATGTGATGTTTTGACACTTTTTCATGTTATTCTAATGAGAGTATAAACAGGGCTAAGCTGGGTCCCTAAAAAGGACATAAAATTATCTGCTCTTGGACGAACATTTTCGTGCATGTGCATTCAAAATATATAGTAACGTATATAGCAGTGATACAGTGCCTACGAAGCCCATTGATTAAAACTCTAAATTACCTTTCTACGAGTAACTTTGAGAATATTTCAAAATATGTAATTTTTTTACAAGCCCAACCTAACCTTAATTTTATTTCACATTTTTCAGAGATGTTTTCTTCGAAAATTTGGATGAGAATGTTCTCATCAAAAACTTATCGAGGATTTATAATGGATTTATACAAAATTTTCAAAAAATCATGTATTATGTGGAAATTTTATGTCGCATACCGTTTTCAAAAACATATCACTAGTTAAGGTATGCTATACCGTTGAAAAGTTTAAGCAGTGTAAGTAGTTTGAGTCAGAAAAATTTTCTAGCCCCCATAGCTGCGAGGGGCGGCTGATAAGATCGCGGACTAAGGCAACATAAATTTTATTTCTCAATATAATCTCCCCCTAGAGTGAAATGCATTTCTGACATCGGGCATACAGTGCTTCAATACCACCGAAAAAATATTCTTTTTCTGTACCTTCAAAACGACCTTCTACGGCCGCCTTGATCTTGTTCTTATCTGCAAATCTCCGACCTCGTAACTCATTTTTCAAATTATAAGAAAGAAAAAAGTCGCTGGGGCCAAGTCTGGGCTGTAGGGTGGGTGGTGTACCGTTGAAAAGCCTGTTTCTTTTAAGGCCTGTCTTGAAACAGACTTGTTATCCTGCAGAAACAATACTCTGTGCCTAAGTTTCCCACGTCGCTTCGCGTGCCTGAGTCAATAAATTTGCGTAATATTGACAATTCATCGTAGTCCCCTTTGACATGTCATCAATCAGGAAAACACCTTCGCTGTCCCAAAAAACAGTCGCCATAAGCTGCGAAGCCGACTTTTCCACCTTGAAATTCTTCCGCGGCCTCTCCCCTTTTCCAATACACTGCATAGACTTTTGTTTGGACTCCGGATCGTATCGGCGGATCCAAGTCTCATCTACAGTTACGATTCGGTTACAAATTCCGAAAGATCTTTGCAGCAATCGAGTCGTCGTTGCTTGTCGAACGGCGCGCCGAGCATTTTCGGTACCAAGCGCGCTCAATTTATTTTTATGTTTAAATGCTCGTGCAAAATTTCATCCGCTATCTGTCACATTTTGTTTCTTCGGTCGGCCAGAACAAATTTTTTAACTTTTCCGACGTTTTCTTCAGCGACTACTGACACAGGACGCCCTGAACGGGGGTCGTTTTCACAGCTATCTCGCCGTTGTTGCAGTCGAGGTACTTTATCACGGCACTGTGCTCAAAATTGCGAGAATTTTCGATTTCTGCTGACTGGTGATGTTTATCCTACCACGGATAATAACAAAATGAGATTATTATTGCAATGAGGTGAGATTATTATTGCAATGAGGTACTAAAGGGTGCCGCATGTAGTGCTATTACTAATGAGAAGATGACTCGTTGTTGAGTATCTCAGGTCGAGTATATATGGACCTCCCTCTAATGCAATTTTTTTCTTATACAGCCTATCATCTCGTAAATTTTGATCATCTGAAGTGGAATCACCTTAAGTTAATATCTCTAATATGATTACATTGGTGAGTAACATTTAGTGAATTCATGCTTGGTCCGCGTTTCTTTATTGCTAAAGGACTTGTTATATTACTGGAAACTTTATCCTTTACAGCTTTCTATATATATGTATGTATAACCATTTATTGCTTAGGTTCTTCACTATCAACACAGCAGTCTTTATTACGTGCATGAAGTAAAACTTCGAAGCCATTTTAAGCACCTAGGTTGAGGCAATTTAAATAGAATGTACGACTGTACCATATGTACCTACGATGGTAAATAACAGAAAATTTATTTTGATAATTTTTTAAAACTTGCTTGACATATCCTTTACTTACTTACTTTTACTTATGTCCTCTGACCACCCGTGGGGCATAGGGCGTCATCAACGCCTGCGCTCCATTGGTTTCGGAGTTCTGCAACGCGCTTGAGCTCCCTCCAAGTTATCCCCAATTATCAAAATTCGTCCCTGACTGTCCTTCTCCACCCTACGCTTGCGCGATGATTGTTGTTATCATCACAAGTTACTTCGCTATTGATCATATATCCCAGACATTTGAACTTTTTGCACTTGGGAAGCACTTTTCCATTCAAATAAATGTCTGGAATAGGCCGGTGTGGATCAGAGAATGAGCCGCGCAGATACTCTGTCTTTTTTGAACTAATACGGTACCCATTTCCCTCCAAAACATCAACCCACATATCAAGTGCTCTTTGCAGGGACGTTTGATCTTCACTTATGATAGCTTCATCGTCAGCAAAGAATAACTGATGCACTTTTGGGGTCCGTCACTTTTCCTTCAAGCAGATAGTCAAGAACTGCAATAAATAGCAAAGGACTGAGGACACTTCCCTGGTATACACCGACTTTGATTGGGAACTCTTCGATGACTTCTGCGGGACATCTTACTCTTGTCCATGATCATGCACACATAGGTTTCTGGAACTCCTCGTTGTCTTAGCGCCGCCCATTAGAGATCTCTTGGTTGTCTATCAAAGGCTTTTTCAAAATCAACCAACACCATATGCAAGTCCTTTAAGGAATCACGATGTTTTTCCATATGATTCTTATACTTTGGATTGCATCTGTTGCTGATTTATCCGAGACAAACCCGCACTGGTCATCAGATAGCCGTATTCTTTTCCGCAGTCGGCCATCTAATACCCGATCTTCATGGTGTGTGACCTCAGCTTGACAAAACGGTAGTTATCGCAGTTTCGTGTATCACCCCTTCTTTGTGCAAAGGAAGAAAATTACTTTCCCTCCACTGATTAGGCATTGGATCACCGCTCATAAGTTTGGAGATAAGAGCCATCAGGACCCGATGTCTCCCATCTTTTTCCAGAACTCAGAGGGTATCTCGTCTGGCCCAACCGCTTTTCTTTTTTTGGAGTATTTGACCGTATTGCTAACTTCTTCGACAGTAATGGCGGATACTTCGTCATGGTTAGGAGCGGCTCTTGGAAAGTATACCCGGGGAAACTGTTCGTTCAGAAGTCTTTCACAATACTGTCGTCATCTGTGGAGAATTTTGTCGTCTTCTACATTTTTGCCGTCTTCCCAAATAATCGATAATAACTGAAATACTCTTATCTCCATGTGAGGCCACAATAAATTGTCACTTTAATACTCGTATATTTTCTACCTTTTCGCCGTAGGTACAAATGTACCTAAGTATATAAGTATATTTGTATGTAATATTCCAAATTAAACTCACTGACTCGCCTGCGGGGGGTCGTCATTATGATCTTTAACAACAACAAATGTCGTCTCACACTTGTCTGCAAATGAGAGGAATCATTTCAAGTTACCCCAATTAAGATAAAATGTCAAATTATGTTATATCTCACTAAATTTTAGGAAACAATTTTCTGGCTAATTGCATGATACTTGTGTGTATATTATACTACACTTTGAAGTACGATAGCATAGAAACCCTGTGTAGGTCAATTGAATTACGATTTAGAGCACAAAGGCATGATACTACTCTTTATTGATCGATTAGTATCGATTAGACTTGTTCAATGGGATTAAAGAGATTAGTAAATTAGAACAAGGTTATCACTAATTTTACTTCGATATTGTTTTGAATTGGATTTGATTTAAGAAACAATTACTTCAATGATGAAACATTGTTGAAACACTGCAGTAAAAGAATGTCAAATGAAAAGTGATGTTCTAAAGTTGAAAACCAAATTTGCGAAACTTTTTCCATAATTTATTCATGCGTTCATACCTAGTGGAATTGTAGGAACTGCAGTGAAGTGAAATTGGTTTAAGTGAGTTCTCTAATCTGCACTGTATCAATTATTTATTTAATTTACAGCTGTATGGAATATACAGCTATTCCATGCTGTTGTTGTCGTCTGACCGGGCATAATAAATAATAAAGGCCAATTGCTCAATTCAATTGAACTGCAATAAATTTCTATTCAACTGTCCGCATAACCCCAATGCACACAAAAAGGACTCCGTTTTGCCGTTTCATCCTTTTTAAACTGGGTTTTTGTTTCCAAAGGGAGTAAAGTGGATTTCTATAAATTTTCATTTTAACCAATGTTAGCATATTTTATGTTTGTGTGTGCATTGTGTATATGGTAGACCAGCATAGGTGAATTTACTGTGGATGACATTAGATATGGATATTTATTGTCTCTTCATAGGTAAAATTATAAATTTCAGACGCTTATTTAAGTTTCTGCAGCTTGCATAAGATTCGATGATTTCATTTGCAGTAGAATGAGTTTCTGTAACGTACGAATACCTACATATGTAACTAGTATAGTCCAGTGATTTTTGGTTTCCATTGAGTAATAATTTCCTATAGGTTAAATTATAGTAGTTGTACCTACTTATACTCGTTAACAGCCCATACAGAGGCTGGCCTTGCCTCTAGAAGCCATTCTTGCTGTGCATGTTACAGTGGCTCCAAACCAAACTTGGATACCTCCGAAATTACAAATTGAAAGAAAATAATTCAGTAATGAGACGAAGTAGCGAAAGAGCACAATTCTTTTCAAATAACACATTTACGAAAATATAACCTGAAACATAAAAAAAAGAAAAAATAACAATGCGCAAGCTAAACTCGGTTAGGTTTTTGGAAAATTCAATACATTGTGTGCAGTCTTTTGTATTCCAAAACCATTTTTAACCTAGAAGGAAATGATAGAACGTGCTTTACACTAAATGTTGGTTCAATTTTATTTCACCCTTCGAGAAGAACCCTTTTCTAGTCAGTTTTGTTAGAAATATCGTGTTTCTCAAGGGGGTTTATGCCGGGACTTTGGGGTGAAGTTTCCATAACGCGGGGACAATTGTACAGTAGTCCGGATCGAACCTTATAAGCCTTGTGCTTAGAATCGTTGCCTAGCTCTCTTTCCATTAAAATCCGCTCTCCAAAGAACATTTCTAATTGTTGATGGGGTCGCAAGTTCTTTTTCCGCAATAGCAGCGAGCTTTAGCGCGCTCAAAAAATCAATTTTCTTACCAAAAACCGTTCATCCGCATCGTTCCAAATTTTATTATTTGCTCTTTTTGGCTTGTTTTCGATCTGTTTGGTGGTGTGAATACGTTTAATGATATCCTGAACCGTGGAACGACTTTTATCCATCTATTTTCCATCTTGATGTTTATAATAAATTTTCTCACCTAGAGAGTACTTTGACCTCTTTGTCTTCCCATTTAGAGTTTTATAATTTGATATCCGTAACTTAAAGCTTTACTGATCGGGAGTTCCCCTAAATAAATCCAAAGAGCATGTGTTATGAAGATAGTAGCGATTCAAATGTCGAGTCGAGTCGAGATCTCAAACATTGTTGCCAGCTGTTCGAGTTCGGCTTGCACATTGTTATTTTTTACCTTTTTTCTGTTTCGGGTTATATTTTTGTAAAAATGAGTAAATTTTTTTTGTAAAATTTTAAATTATAAATGTAATATTTGAAAATAATTGTGCTTTTTACCTACTTCGTCTCATTGCTGAATTATTATCCTTCAATTTGTAATTTCGGTGGTGTCCGAGTTTGGCTTGGAGCCACTGTATATTTTTCACATGAATGGAAGGGACCTACAGTTGATTAGTGTACCCGATAGCACAGATAATAAACTACTCAGATGTCGCACGCCCATATAAGTAGTAGTTTATTATCTGTGCCGATAGGTTTATCTAATTGAGAAGCTTTTCATGGTTATTTGTCAAATGTTTACGAGAAAAAACTTATTTGGGTTTTTTTTTTTTCTAAAATTGGAATCTGAGCCTTTAACGCAGTAGTACAACGCACTAATAAATGCGCCAGAGCCCCACGTCTATTTATTTAAAAAAAAAAAAACGTATTTGACTTAAATTTTAAATTTGTGGGTAAGCAAAACTTATCTCAAGTTCAAAGCTCAATTTTCTACGTCGAAAGAATCCCGTTTTTATATGTTGTAAACTCTGAGAATGTCAAAAATTTCCAAATCTGTTTTCGAATTCGTCTTCCTATAATAGTTTTCGAGAATTTTTTTTTTTTTTTTTTCAGGGAAAAGTTAGGGCAAAATCGAGACTAGTGCCGATTGCATTTATTCGAATGTCATTAGATTCATGTTTAACTGCTGAGTACTAAGTGGATTTCAATATTAATTTTTGAAAAGTAGTTTCCGAGAAATTGCATTTTTTTCGGAGAACAATCAAGTCAGAATCGGAACTTACAAACTAGTGTCGATATAAATAATTCAAATGTAAACTCGTGTTTGTTGTGCTGAATACTATGGGATTTCCGCATCATTTACCCGATACTAAAGAAAAGAGATACTCTGATCTCAGGGGCGAATCCTGGTGCTTAGTTTTGCGCTGGCTTCAGAATCTTAATTAGAAAAATAATAACTAATATTTTCAAAATTGTTTTAATAACGATAGGCGTGCATTGGTAATATTCATTAGTGCGCTATTTACACATAATGTTGACCAATTCATCGAAGGATATGAAGTTGTCCATGGCCTGATCGTAAATGTTATCACTCTTCCCAGCCAGGAAGTTCCTTTTCCATTGATATTAGAGCCAAATAGCTTAACCTTTGCTAATTTTCAGTAATTCTGAGATACTTTTTTGTCCTTGTTATAACTTGTAACTGGTTAAACTCTTTGCAGCACCCTCACTTCCCGTCTATGTTCAAATAATATAGCATCTAAGATTCTCACTAGTGGCGTAAAATACTGTTAACTTAGTTTCAATTAACCGTATTAAAAAATGAATACAAAATTATGAAATGCTGATTCAATTAGAAACCGTATTAGTTCTTCCGAAAATTTATTTTTCTTTACCTTTGAAGTTCCTGCCATTTAGTAAATTGAAAAAAAAATTATTATTAAAATACTTTCTGGTCTTCTACTTTTTCTTATTACTAAATAACTATATTTGCTGATCAAATAATTAATTTTTGCTGAGAAAACATTTTTTCAGAAGATCTTTTATTTATTTGCTAATATAGGGTGACCAGATAAGAACGATAGGAAAATAAATTTAAATAAAACAACAAAAGTGTGAGGTATCAAATTGATTCTAGCTTTATTTTGAAGCTACATTCATGCCATTATATATGGAATAGCACATCATTTAAATGGCTGCCTCGACTTCGCTGGCAGTGCATAATGCGGTCGGTCCAATATGTGCGGCGTTATTCCGGCAATAGTGTCTCGAATGATGGCCTCGAGCTCATCCAAAGTGATTGGCTTATTAGCGTAAACTAAAGACTTGACGTAGCCTACGGGGGAAATAATCGAGGGGTGTCAATTCGCATGATCGCGGAGGCCAATTGATGAACGCTCGCCGTGAGATGACCCATTCGCCAAATTTCTCCTTCACCACTTCGAGCGTTGCGTCGCTTGTATGGCATATAGAGCCATCTTGTTGTGGATGCATTGATGCTTGGTCGAACACTTGTGGATTGGGTTGCTCCAATAATGGCAATTTTGCTTGTTGACATAGCCGCTGAGCCAAAAATGGGCCTCGTCCGAGAAGATGATTTATGGGCCAAAATCCTGATCTCCGACCAACATTTCCAGCTCCCAATTAGCGAACTCACGGCATTGTCTATGGTCGTTCGGCTTCAATTCTTGCAACAGCACAATATTATATGGATACAGGCCCAAATCCAACCTCAAAATAAGCCTGGTTGACTCTCGGGCGATGCCAAATTCAGCTGATCGGCGCCGAATCGACATTTCTGGGTCTTCTTCGATACAGGCCGCTACGGCGGCTATGTTTTCTTCACTGCGCACCGATCTCTGTCTGGTTGGTGGCTTAAGGTCCAAAAGAGTGTACTCACGCTCAAACTTTTCCACGGTGCGACGAATTGCCTGCGCACTGAAGCCATGGTGACGACCGACTTCACGACGAAATTCACGTTACGTATTTACAACTGAGCCGGGATTTCGATAATATTTTTTAATAATTTTCACACGTTCGTGAAGCGTCAAACAATGATTGGCTTTGGACTCATTGGTTTTGGAGCCATCCGTGATTATTTGAATTTGATTACAATTCCTTTCTGGCTCAGGGAAAAGCTTTTTCCACTAAACAGCCGAAGTATATGCTAATGTCTTATCATTCCGGTGTATATCTACAAGACCTTTCTTGGTGATAAGCCTTTTTCCTTGATGATACTTACACTGCCAGAAAACTGAGGACACCTTGGCTGTCTTCGACTCAGTATGTTTTGACCAAAGAAGTTTACTATCCAGGATTCATTCATTTAAGATTCGGATAGTGCCGCCTTTAAGCACTGGCTGAGTCAGGCCCATTAACTTCTTCCTTCTCATAAATACAACAACCTCAGTTTTGAGAGGATTAACCGAAAACTGATTTCTTTGGAATCATTCATCGATCACGTCTAGGGCCATCTGCGCCTTGCTGCGACAGTATCTAGACATGATTCGATGGCAACATCATCCGCATATGCGTATATTTAGCAGAGAATAAACTACCATGAACCATAACGATGAAGAAAGAACGCCATCTTGGGGCAACTCCAGTTACCTCTGTCCATAACATATCAGCCACAATCCGCAATCACCACCAAAGTTCTATTCATTAGCATTTTGCATTAGCAAAAAACCCCTTCAATGCTTTTCAATTAAGTGGTAGCTTTACTTTTCTATTCTTGTGAACAAAAGTGCCCGTTCCCTTTTAAAAAATAAAGGTAAGTTTGGTTCATAAAATAAAAATCAATGACATCCAAGGCCACCAAACAACGTCCACCCCGTTCACTACAATTTTGTTCTTATGTTCCTACCTATCTATTTTTTTATATTTCCGAGACAGTGAGTTGTTTCGATTTAAACGACTCACTTGGTACTTAAAGAATTATTAGTTGGAGAAATTGCCACTATATAAACTCTTTAACTTTGAAAGCCTTAAACGAGTGATTGTGATTTTAAGTCAGAAAAGTCAATCATTGAGGCCTTGGAGAGAAACAATGAGCTCCAAATCGATACTCACCATCTTCTCAACAATGCAGAGCCATGCCCAATTTTTTCATCTCGGCCAATCTTATCTGTCTGTACAGGATGACGATGGAGAATGCACTCTTTCCATCAATTTTGGTAATAACATCGAGCTAACAGTAGAAATTTGACTCAACTAGAGTCCAATCCAGACCGTAGGTGGGTTAATAAGTCCCTGAAAATTAACACAAATTGTGTCGTCACCTTAAATTTTTTTTTTGTCAAGAATCATTGTTAAAAAGAACGCACCCAAATTTCCATACAGATCTGTCGAATAGTTTTGTTGTGGCAGCCATTTTATATAGACGCCTACTAGCATTTTCGTTAAAATGGAAAAAAGTGAATTTCGAGTGCTCATTAAACACTATTTTTTGCGAGAAAAAACTATCACGCAAACCAAACAATAGCTTGACAAATATTATGGGGACTCTTCAATGATTGGAATCATTCACCACTGGTTTACTCAATTTCGGTGCGGTCGTTCAAGCACAAGTGACGCCGAACGTTCTGGTCGCCCAATTGAGGTCACCACACCAGAAATGGTCAACAAAATCCACGGTTTGATAATGGACGATCGGCGAGTGAAAGTGCGCGAGCTTGAAGAGGCCACAGGCTTATCACATGGCTCAGTGATTTCGATTTTACCGAAATATTTGGACATGAAAAAGCTTTCCGCAAGATGGGTGCCGCGTTTGCTCACAATCGACAACAAACGCATTCGTTTGACAACTTCAAAGGTGTGTTTGGCGATGTTCCAGAAAAATTCGGCTGAATTTTTGCACCGTTTCGTAACCGTGGATGAAACCTGGATTCACCACAACACACCAGAAACCAAGGAACGGTCAAAACAGTGGACTTCTCCTGGTGAATCGAAGCCGAAGAAGGCCAAGGCGGGTTTGTCAGCAAACAAGGTTATTGCGACAGTTTTTTGGGATGCGCACGGTGTTATTCACATCGATTACCTTGAAAAGGGTAAAACAATCACCGGCGCATATTACTCGTACGCAGAGCTGCTGGATCGATTCCAAGCCGATTTGAAGCAAAAACGGCCGCATTTGGCGAAGGAAAAAGTTCTTTTCACGAGGACAACGCACCGGCGCACAAGTCCGCAGTCGCAATGGCAAAATTGCATGAGTTAGGCTACGAACTCCTCCATCATCCAGCATATTCCCCAGATTTAGCCCCCTGCGACTATTTCTTGTTTGCAAACATAAAGAAATGGCTCGGAGGTAAAAGATTTGGGTCGAATGAAGAAGTCATCGCTGAAACAAACGCTTATTTTGAGGGGCTCGATTGTATCGTATTATTTGGAGGGCATCAACAAATTGGAGAAACGTTGGATGAAGTGTATAGAGCTAAAAGGAGACTATGTTGAAAAACAAAATGTTTTTATACCGAAAAGAGTGTTCTTTATTTCATTTTTCAGGGACTTATTGACCCACCTAACTCCATCGAAATGAAATTGCGTAAAAAAATATTTTGTAATCTTCCGAATGACTTCATAGAACCCGTCACGCAGATATTTTTTTATTTCCATGTATAATAGTTCTATGCCTGTAAATATTTTTGTTCCATATTTCTCTGCAAGGCGATGTCAATCATTCCTTTCTTAATTTGTTCTTCTTCAAATTGCTTGCACACGCTTCCTACCGGTGACAAATTATTTCAAAATTTACTCACATCAATTAAGAAATTGTGATGTGTCACATAGGATGCACGGAAACACATTTCACTGTTTCTTCAGTGGATGTGATATTATTTCGACATTTTGTTAATGCCTAACGGAACAGATAGACAGCACGTGACTTTTTTGGAAGTTTATGATGCAATCTAAATTTAGAGCGGTGATAAACAACAGATTGTTGCCACATAAATTGTATCTGCGGCCCCCCAAAACAGAACCCAGTGATCTCTGTATCTGTGTTAATTTTGTAGATTTCGACAATATTTTAACTCGCATTTCGCATAAATGAAAGAATTATTTCTTTCACAAATTAATATCAACGGCTAAATGAGTTGCTTTAGGACTTGTATACCAATTAGCCAAGAGCATCGAATTATCGACTATTAATATCTTAGAATAATTTAATTTAAACACTCTAATCTGGGAAACACATTTGCATTTTGTGTTTAGCTTAAAGCTATTGCTGTTTTGATTAAATCCCCACCGGACAAATTTCGTAATAAAATCCAAATATGTATACAAACAAGTTTGAAAGGAATTTATTCGAAGAGATACGAGTAAATCGAAGTTTAAAAGGCCAAATCATCACTTCCCATCAAAGGATGTTGTTTACGCCTCATTCCCACAAGAAATCAAAGAAGCTAATCGAAGGAAAACCATTCAAAATATGGTGATTGAAATATCGATTTTCACTAAATCGAAATCCTTGAGGAGCAGAGCGTGGAAATTGTCCTTATTTATGGGGTAAAATTTGCACACAATAATAGAGGCGATAAACATCATCATTTCCATAACAAATTCATTGATGAAGATTAGCATGTCGGTAAAGCTCTTCCTATATCTACCAACAACGGCGATATAATTTTCTGGTTTACATGCTTTTCCAATAAAATATTTTAAAGTGGGTAATTGTATTTTTTTAAACGTCAGAAATATGCCATTTCGAAAATGACTTGGGGTTTGGTATAAGTACTTAAACACTATCCCATTGGTAATATAAATTTTGATACATACGAGTACAATTTTGATACATCCATTCGTCTGCCCATCCCATCCGTATGTCAGTAGGTTTTGGGAATTTAATTCTAAGCCATGAAGATGGAATTTGGTATGTACTATGAAGCTTTTAAGAACCGGAAGCAGTATACTCGTAAGTGTAAACATTTTTGAAATTCGTCCACAGACACGCCCACTAAGAAAAAAAGAAGCAATTTTTTAATATTTCTACAAGAAACTGAAAAATATCGCCTCAAGAAAATATATAGATGTTCACATTCTCTATAACTCGATAATGCGATGTAAAGGGTTTTTCAATAGGGACATAACAATTTTGTATTTCAATACAAACCCACTCTTAAACCATTTTTATGATCTGTCAATGTCAAAATATCAGCCAAGGTTTATGTTTTTATCGTGGTGAAGTTCATGAAAGCGAAACGTTTGGAAATTATTAAAAATTACTGCCAAAATTCTGAGTCGGTGGTCGCAACTTTAAGAGCGCTTACTCCAATTTTCGGTCGTAATAATCGTCCCATCAGGCAGGCTGTGCGTGCTATAGTGGATAAATCCGAGTCAACATACGAGTATTCACTATTGAATGTTTCAGTGCCAGTGAGACAACGCACCGGTCGAAGTACTGAAAATATTGCAGCCGTAAGAGCCAAATCAGTCGATTCTACGCAGTTCACAGGAATTGGGAATTTCTTAGTCCACATTGTGGCGAATTTTGCGTAAAGATCTTTATACAAGATCAAATTAACTCAAGAACTGAAGCCTCTCGATCATTCGAAGTGCCGAACTTCTCCGATTGGGCTCTGCAAAAGTTTGAAGAAAATCTTGAATTTCATCGAAAAATCATCTTCAGTGATGAAGCTCATTTTTGGCTTAATGGCTTTGTCAATAACAACAACAAACCCACATGAGCTTCAAGAGACTCCATAGCATCCACAAAAAGTGACAGTGTTGTGTGGATATCATGCCGGAGGTGTGATTTGTATAATTTTTTTCGTCGATGAAAATGCTCGCCATGTTACACGGTCAATGGAGCGCTCAACACGCCTACATAAAAGGCAAGTCGGTAGAAACTGCACTGCATGTTGTTGCCTCATACATTGAGAAAAATCTTCAGTTTAATAGCCGCATTTTTAGATATCGAAGGGGAGTTTAATAACCTAAATACGACATCGATAAATGCAGCACTAGTTGAACTATAAGTAAAAACAGTGATAATCAGCTGGATTGACGAAATGCTTAAGAGCAGAATAATCAACAACTAGGTGAGAGCATCGTAAGGAAAACAGTTACAAGAGGAACCTCTGAAGATCCTCAAAACCAAAGGAGCAAAAACAGTTGCATACGCATACGACATAGTAATCCTGATCAGTGGGAAATAGTTACATGCAATCAGTAACCTCATGGAATCTGCACTAAAAGAATTGTCCTCCTGGGCAGAACAAAACGGTCTAAGTATAAATCCGACTAAAACCGAATTGGTTCTGTTTACCAATAGAAGGAAAATAGATTAATTTGATCCCCCTAAACTGAATGGCATTCCTCTGAATCTCTCCAAAACAGCTAAATATCTCGGAACCATCCTTGATTCGAAGCTCACCTGTAAAAAGAACACGGAAGAAAGAATAAAGAAAGCACTTTGCGCATTCTACGCATGCAAGAAAACCTTTGGTAAACAATGGGGTCTGCGTCTTTCCATGATTAACTGGATGTACACGGCTATTGTCAGACCCATCCTTACCTACAAAATAATTGTATGATGGAATGCAACAGACAAAACCAGCTATCTTAAAATACTCACAAGGTACACAAATTGGCATGCAGAAACATAACAGAAGCACAGAGATCAACAACACAAGCGAGTTTAGAGATGACGCTAAATAGTACATACGATGCACAGCAGCCAAAAGTGCGATTTGTCTCAAACAATCGGGCGCATGGAAGCAAAGCTCCTATGGACACTGATCTATACTCAACAGGTATAGTATAACCGATCGCGACAGAACAACAGATTATATCATAGATTTCGACAAGAACTACTCCACTTTTATTCCCGAAAGACAATCGTGGGACTCCAATACATCAATTAATGTACAGGCTCTACACTGACGGATCTAAAATGGATATCGGAACTGGCTCTGGAAACAGCAGATGAACTAGCTAAAAAGGGATCAGCATTGGATCTTCAACATACTCGGATATCAGTAGAAACTCCAATAGGTGAACTAAAAAGGAAAATAGATCTAAAAGCAAGAGAACTGATTAACTCCGCATGGTCCGCCAGAAGCGACTGTGTCATATCTCGCAGCTTATGGTCGACAGTGGATGCAAACAGAACAAAAAGCCTATTGGCGATGAATAAAAATCAAATAGGCGTGCTAACAGGACACGGCGCGATAGGGGAAATGGCTGCCAGACTAGGCATCAACACATCTGACCAGTACAGGAGCTGTCAAGATATAGAGGAAACAGAAACCATCATACATTTGTTATGTGATTGCCGAAATCTTCAAAACCGCTACCTCCATCATATGGGAAACAGGCTTTTTGACGAACTAGGGGATCTCGTACAAGTTCCACTTAGGAAGATGATAGGCTTCATAAAGAACGCAGGCTGGTTTGCAACAGAACCCACAGCAAGACAAAGGTTTTAAATATAGGTTCCACACAACAAAAAGGGAAACACAATGGACCGTATGGCACTTAGGTGCACTTCCCTCCAACCTAACCTAACCTAACCTACGGTCAATGGAGTTCGCTATCATGCCATTTTGGAAGACTATTTTTGGCCAGAATTGGTTCCAACAAGATGGTGCCACATGCCACACAGCTGGTCAAACAATTGATCTATTGAAGGGGAAGTTCGGATATGGTGTAATCTCTAGAAATGGTCCGGTCGAATAGACAGCTCGCTCATGCGATTTAACGCCGTTGGATTTATTTTTATGGGGTTACGTTAAGTCGTTGGTTTATGCCAACAAGCCAACAACGTTAGAGGAGCTCAGGAATAATATCGAAAGCGAAATTGCCAACATTCCGGCCGTTATGTTCGGAAGGGTGGTGGAAAATTGGCTCCAAAAACGTGCTCACAGTGGTTATATAAACGAAATCGAATTCCATACTTCAATTTAACATGTGTACTACACTATGTGGAATAATTTACAGCCCCATATCTCAATTATTCTGTTATGTCTTTTTTTTTTGGCAACACTTTACCTCACAAATGGCGCAAAATTCAATTCTTGTGTGAATTTTGGGACACCCTTTATTAGTTGTTGTAAGCCTTTTTAAGGGTTGCTTTTAAGATGTTTGACAGCTTCTTGAAATGGTGTTCCTTTAATTACTGCATCGATTTTCAGAAAAAAAATACGAGTATCTGTCATTTACGTGAAGTGGAGAAATAAAAAAAATAAATCATTTCTATTTTTTCTATACTGTTTTCAATCTCATCCAATTAAAAGTTATAATGTCCAGAACTCGTTTTATACCTATTTCAATATTGATTGCAAACGCAATAATTTACAACTTTTTCACTTTTAAAACTATAACTACCATAAAGAAAACTTTCCGATTTGCAAAGACAACTTTTAAGTTAGGCACAATTGCAATCTCTAACGACACTTAAACCAAACTCTTTCTCTTGCTTGTTTTTTTTAGTTTTGTTCCTTGCGTAAAATGCTGGTATTAAGTTATGTAACGATGCAGAAATTGTTTTGAAGGGCAGAATCTTTCGAAAATTAAGGCCTTTGATGTACGATATAATAATTAAAAGTACGCAGTATTCTGCAAAAGTATGTATAGGTACAGTGGACAGTTTTCTTCCCTTACGATATTTTGTACCTACTTGTACCTGTAATATAAACACATTTGTTGACATTTGAAAGGATAAGTGGGTAGTAAAATGCTTAGCACCGGTACTAGTCACCTTTCATTCTACTTCCCACAAGGTGACATAAAGCAGTATCTCAACATATCCCACACATCAAAATGAATGTCAGTTTAAAATTAGAATCAAGTCCTAAAGGAAGGAAGAATGTATAGGCATACAAAATTCAAAAACACTAGATTTGAAGTTTTATTGTGTATTTCGTCATTTTGAATAGCATGAGATACCTAATCTTTTATTTTCACTATTTTGACCTCATTTTGTTAAATATTTATAGAAAAGTACATAAGATACCTTACCTAATTTATGTAAATTCGAATTGATTGAGGTTGAGTTTCCTTGGTTACAAATAATGTTCATCAAAGTCATGGAACATCTGTTTCCGATTAATTTGAATTTAACCACTAAATAAAATTAAGATACCTATCATCCATGAAGATGACAGGGAAAACTTGAGCACTAACTTTAAAAAATATATTTGTGTTTTGAATTTAAAGGGTTATAGTACGATAAATTTAAGCAAAGCAAAGTTCCGGTTCTTTGATATGGGGGACACGTGGTTATACGATAACATACTCGTATGCCAGTGCATCGTAACTTCACCCGTTGTGTGCTTGAAATCGGTCCACCTAATTAAAATCAGTACCCTTGTCAAATTATTTGCATGGACTAAACGTCGACGACCTCATTGTGGGTACTGGCTCAGTTAAAAGAACTTATGAAAATTAAACATAAAATAATTTATCTTCTAAAAATAGTTTAGTACGAGCTTCATAAGAGATTTAAAGCAATCAAATTATTCGGAATTACATGATTCAATCAATTATTCTACAAGGAATTTTTTCAATTTGCCAAAACGCACTTCTTCCAGTAGGTAGAACTATATTGGGATGCATACATATTTGTAAGAGGTATCCCCAAAATCTTAATTATACTTGTCCGTCTTATTTTCCAACCTAATCGAGAAGTATCCAAATATGTATGCATAATACCTAGACATGTATTAGGGTGCACACACTTTTACATTTATTAAAATCATTTTCAGGGTGCCGGGAGTAGACCACGGAACCTTATTGCTTTCGCTAGCGCATCCCTCCGACCATCCTTCTATCACCAACTTATGAAAACAAAATCATGGTAAGAGACCATTTCCGGATAAGTCAGATTTCAATATTCTTGTTAATTTATGAGATATTATATATCTAAGGAATTATTTATTTAATTTCTCCTTCAGGACGCGTGGAGTACGTCCTGAAGGAGTTCCCGAAAAAATATTCTATCTAAAGGCTTTCCATAAAAGCCTTCTAACTAACGAAAAATTGTTTACCAAAATCAGTGCAATAGTACAGAAGTGTTACAGGAAAACTAACGACTAAAAAGTATTGGGCTTTATAAATATAGATTATCTTTCTTTTCCAATATTTTGTTGGTCCTTCTTTGGCACGAATTACGGAGTTTTCTTTACATGCTTCGCAAAAGTTTTCTATATTCACTCGGAGAGATGTTTTACCATTCCAGCTTTAAGGCTTATTTCAGGTCTTCCGGTGTTATGCTGTGATTCTTTATCTTAAGCCAGATGAACTCATCCGGGGATTGAGCAAGCCAGTCTAATAACTCAATATTATTGTCCTCGAAACAGACCCGCGTTTTGCTTGATATATTACAGGGAATGTAGTCCTGCTGAAAAATTGTGGACGATAGTCTAGGTTCACATATTTCATGATAGAAGTCGTCCAGCATAGCTTCCAAGACCGAAACACACCTCTCACTGTTTATCCTGCTTTCTCATATAGACAGCTTTCCAACCGCGTCTGCAGCCAAACAACCCCAAACTATCACACTTCCACCACCATATTTAACTGGGGGCAAATCACACTATCTGGGTGAACAAACGTGGCCCCAGTTGTTTGGAAAATTTTAAATATATTATTCAAAAATTTAGGTTAATCATCCTCTGTGAAGTTCTTATGTTGCCGAGCCATTCCAGGCTTCATTGTTTATTCCTCTCGTAAGCGATAGTGCATTTCTCTGACCCTGTAACCTTTTAGTCGTGCTCCTCTTAACTTCTAATAGCTCTTGGAGAAATTGAATTGCCTCCATGATCAGCGAAATATACAGCTAATTCAGAAGGCGGTTGAACTTGAACAGTTAATTTGTTTTTGGTTTGTTCACTTGGGCAATTTTTTTTTTATAATTTCCGCGCGCCAAAGAGGATATGAATGCTCTTATACTATTACAGGACACGGGCGTTGTGAAGAAGAGAGAGAGAGAGAGAGAGAGAAAAAAATATTTAGTGTAGTGGTTTGAAACTCAGATGGTATTAAGTTTCTGAAAAACTCCAAGGGTAGTGTCCAGATAACTGGGGAGCTTGTTTGTTTTGCTTTTGTCGTTGCTCATGATTCACAGTATTTTTTCCGACCTCCTGATGTCATCATCACGATCAAGTTGGATTTTCAGCCACTGCCAGTGTAATGCCTTCGCCGTCATTAAGAAGTTACAATATAATAGCGCAAAATTATGGTCGCATAAAGTACAGTTTAAAAATATTTTGTGCACGTTACAAAGTCAAGATTAGTGTTTTCCTATTAATAGTCGACATTAATCCACTTTATAGTTATCAGCTCGCTCTAAATTTCAAACCACCAAGAGTACCTTTTAACTTTTAGAGTGGGCTTTTAACCATCTGCCATCTGTCATTTTTTCAAATTTCAGCCAACCAACGGATGTAAATAGATGTAAACAATCAACAAATGTGTTCGATTTATGTTCGATCTGTCAAATTCAATTAAATTTCATGCAACATTATCCTCTAAACTGTTTTTGTTCTCAAACTTTAAATTTTTGAATTTGTTTGACTAAAATTTTCTGTAAGTCAATTCTAAATTCAATATTAGTTGTAGGTAGGTTAAAAATTGTTTACAATTCAATTCCAAGTTAAGCTCAGGCTTTCAAGTTAAAGGGCTGTTATTTAGTGGCTACTAACATTCTTTAAAATCAGATGACTATAATTTTGCGCCAATGTATTTAAAAAAAAAACCTGCTCATAATTTCTACAATCACATTGAGTAAATTCGACTAATACTTATGGCCAAGCTCCATAAGGTGATTCAATTGGAGGTTACAATTTGAATCTGGCACTACTGTGGTTCTGTCAAAGATTAACAGCTGATATTTGACATTTGATTAGACGGCGTGATGGGGCCGTACTTCTTCAAAAATTTCAGTGGTGGTTCGGTAACGGTCAATGGTGAACATTTTTGCCACCAATTGGACGATATTGATGTGGAAGACATGTGTGAGTGGAATGTGGGGTGTGGGGTTTCAGAAATCTTTAAATCAGCTTTGCTAGTCGTAGACTTATACTGATACGTTAGTAATTCCACTAGAAATTGATCGAAATCAAATAGAAGAGAAGAGTAAGATATGGAGGGGAGTTTAAAATATTTTCAAGATAAAATTGATTTTGAGTTATACCAGATATGTAGATACTTTTGTCTGAAAATCATTGAAATCGGATGAACACGAGGTAACTTATCACAACCCGCCTAAAAGCCCCCTCACAAAAATATTTTTTTTAATTTTTTTCCTTAACTGTTTTTAGACAACTGCAGTTGCGCAAAATTTCAGCACTCTAGTTCAAAAGTTGCAAGTGTGTGATAGACACATGGACATTCGGACAGATAGACACTTGTTGAATCCATTGGAGTTCCATTTATAACATTTTGGTACGGAAAACAATTTTGCTTGCTGAATTGCGTACCACACCTACAGTATTATGACCCCAAATTCTTTTCTTAATTGCTCCTATGAAGATAAAGTATTCGTTTGGTAAAAAATTCAGATTTCCTCATTTTTATTAACCTAGCTAGTATTACAAGTATGTAGAAGTAGGTATTTGTCGAACGGTTCAAAATTGATGAGGCTTTGACAGACATACAGAAGGACGGACAGACGGATATTCTTGCTATGCCCTCAACTTGTCCGGCAAATAGGTAAAAACTGATAGCACCTTTGCTACTTTTAGTTTGCATTAATTAACATTTAAATCTGTTATTATAATAAATACTTTTTCTCTCAAATTTTGAACAGGCATATTGTGGTCTCCATTTTGAAAATGTTATGGTTTTAGATCTCTTCTGTAACGGTCTCAGCTTGCTCTACAAGTACAATAGAGAAAACCTCATGTATATGACCGCATAAACGTGCGAATAATCACTTAAGTTAAGTTCATTGAAAAGGTATTCCCCTAGTGTAGCCTCTCTAATGTTGGCTAGTGCGGAGATTGTAAACAAGAAGTACGAGTATCTTACTGTTTCTTCTTACTCCTCTTCTGTTGCCCATTCTTTGCATATGCCTGCCCATCGTACAGTGCCCTGTTATTAAGTTGGTTAGCTTTGATTTAGTTGGTTCCTCTACTGTGTTTCAGAAGTCCGGTAGACTCCTTTTGATCTAGTACTGGCCACAGTATTCTGGCGGCATTACAATAGTCTAGATGCTTCTGTCTGTCTTAGGGTGGCCGTGGTGTAGTGGTAACATCATCGCTTGTCACGCTGTTGGTTCACGGTTCAAATACTGATGTCAAGAAACAACTATTTATTTCGCCTGAAATAAATAAAAAAGTCGATCAATTGCGAAAGCTAAGTCAACTCTATTGCGAAGGCATAGCACTGGCAGTAGAGTGGATATATGGCTGAAAATGCAACTTCATCGTGATGATGACATCAGGGGGACGGAAAAAAATACTGTGAATCATGAGCAATGACAAAAGCAAAACAAACAAGCTTCCCAGTTACCTGGACGCTACTTTTGGAGTTTACAGAAACTTAATACCATCTGAGTTTCAAACCACTACACTAAATCTTTCTTTCTCTCTCTCTCTCTCTCTTCTTCACAACGCCCGTGTCCTGTAATAGTATAAGAGTATTCATATCCTCTTTGGATCGCGCAAATTATTCATCCGCGTGAATGAGGTGCTGAGCAAAAGACATTGGTGCCATGATGTCGTTTATCCTTATGCTGTTCGTAACAGAAGAACCTTGTCAGGCTAATTCATCAGCTTCGCAATTCCCCGAAATGTTATAGTGACCTGGTACCCAGCAAAGAGCGTCGATATCAATCTACTCTACACTAACCGGCAACTAGTCAGCGATTTGGCAAACAGCGGTGACTTCGGCTTGTAAAACGCTACAAGGACTCGAAAGGTTAAAGGAGAGGTGGATGTCCAGGTCCTCCGAGAAGATACCAGCACCGACTCCGTCTTTAGTTTTGGACCCATCCGTGAAAATTGAAAGCGATGCGGTGTGGAGGATAGAGCGACGTGTCCACTCAGATGTGTCCATGATGGTTAAGGAAGGCTGACTGTGGAGTATGAAAGCGATTTTCGAAATTGAATTCTGAATAACACTTGTTGAATTAATATCGATTTAATATTTAGTATTAGAATTTATTGCAAACAAGTTCGGATAAACTCTGGAGTAGCACCCTCGACCTACGATTATGAAGAGTTAAGTATAATTGTGACAGCAAAGGAATTCAAGACATTTTACTCCCAAGGGATGTCAGTGAACACCTGTGCATTTTTCTAATTAGAGCAGAGATCTAGATACTTATTTTCTAAAACGGACAAACATTTTAACAATATTTCGTCTCTTAATTGTGTGAGCTTTTGCAGCAGCCTAATGTACGAGAATGTATGAAAGCTACATCAAGAGTCGAAGTGGAATAGTCGAATTTAACTCTGCGATGTCTTATCTCAACGCGGCTGGAATGTCGCACATTTAAATGTTGCCACTAAATTAAGGATAGTTAAGAATACCTCTTACATACAAGTATATGCTTTTAATATAAATATAGAAAAAAAAAAATATTAAAGAGTCAACTTCTTATTCATAAATAAAGCCTTACCAATGTACGCTTCTGATTGCTCTAACTGGGTAAAAATGTCACTTACCTCCCGGAATTGAAAGAGAATAAATTGCGATACCGGAAATTACACCGAATATACGTAAACGGAAAGCAAAGTATTTTCCTGCCTATACAGGTAGATGCATATAAGTGTACATAAGTCTTGCAAATAAATCCGAAAATACCTAAAGTTGAGCTAATTTGATACACAGGTGTATCAATTTTTTTCTTTACGAATTGAACCCGAAATAAGTTCTCATCCCTCATACTCGTATATGTAGCTTATCCTTATTTCATCTCTTATATGTACCATTATCCTTATTCACATCATTAATTGCGATTGAAAAGGAGCAAATTTCCTGTATGGATAGAATGTGGGTTCGAAGTTTATTACTCGGAAAAAATGTACAAATACCGGTTGGTGTTTACGGCTTTTGTATACGACCTTTACTTGATTGCTTATTTGTATTGACTCCTACATGAAAGAATGTAAAAGTTCAATTTAACATACTTCAGTGAATCACGGATAAAGTGAGTTGCATTGTGGGAGTACTTTAAATATCGACGAATAAAAAAGCACAAGAAATTAATTACGTGAATACCTCATTTATTTAAAATATTTATACATATTTATTTCCCTTTTAGAATATGCACAAATTGGAGGAAAAAAAGGCGTCTGTTAATTAAAAATGAAACCACATGCTATTGGGGGTCCATAGTGTACTCGTAAGTAAGAAAATGCAGACAATAAAAGGGGAATTACTGCTCTAGATTGCACGATTATACTCGTGATGTGATGTGTCGAAGATTTTTTAAACTCCTCCCCATATCAAACACCCTAACACTCCAAAGGAACTTCATCCACATGCTCTTCTCCGGCATCTAAAAGCCTCCTCTTAGCTAGACACTCATCGATCCTTAATTCACAAAATTTATTATACGAAAATACCAACAACACCCCACCGAAACTGAGATTTGATACTAACTTCCGGACATCAATTCCCGGAGTGGGAACATGTTGCAGATAACGATGGTAGTTCAATTCACTTCTACGCAGACGGTTCTAAATTAGGAATGGAAAGCATCTCCTTCCGTCTCCCAATGGAATAATGGCGATTAAGGAAGCCCTGTCCTGGCTGAAGTCTAATGTAGTACTCGTATCTGTTCAGGATATTAGCGGCAATAAAGTGCCTGGAATCATGCTCAGTCACCTCAAAGGCTGCTCAAGATTGCCGCTCGTTTCTCATGGAAATGATGGAGCAATTCAATATTTACCTATGTTGGCTGCCAGGTCACAGAGACATACAACTACAAGGCTGCCGAGCTAGCTAGAAAAGGCACAACCCTCACAGTTATGCCGGAAAAGCTAAATTTAGATATGCCTCTCACTACGTGTAAACAATTACTCATGCTGGATGCAATCAAAAAGCCAATGAGATGGGAGACTCTTACTACTTCAGAGTCTCTAGACCAAACTAGATAAAAATCGCTCTGATAGATTGGTTTTGCAAAAACGATCGTAGAGTACCGTCATCGATGCCTTCACGGGATACTGGTCTACACGCTAAAAGGCTGGGCCTCTTTTCAAATGATTACTGCAAAAGCCACAGGAACGAAGAGGAGGAGGAAACGATCCTCCATTTCTGTTGTATCTGTCCAGACCTGTCCAAAAGAAGACTGCTCAATCTAGGTGCTCCATTCTTCGACGACCTCGGTAACCTGGCGAATATTGAAGCATTCTCCGCTTCATAAGAAGCTCCGGCTGGTTCAACTAGCCCTCAGGTAGTTATAATAGCAATAGATCCCGTGGTATCACAATGGACCTTCTTTGGTCTAAATGTGTCTGTACCCAGGTACAGACTGCTACGCTAACCTAAACTAACCTAACCTACCCCCACTTCATCCGATTTAGATCATTTTCAGGTGAAACAACTACCCTCAACCCTGTCAGCATGCAAGCTGATGTGATTTAAATATTTATATATTTATTCCTTTTCTCTGTATCAACGTGAGACCACATTCAAATACAGGCAAAATTACTGTGCCGAACATCAATAGCGCGAGCACCGGACTCGCACTTGAGCAATTTATTAAAGTGGGTCAATCTTGAGATAGCCAGTCGAAAGGACATAGATATGTAATTTTTTATTGTAAATTCCGTAAAATTAACCATCGTCGTGGAGATATCCGAGAAACAAAGTTTGAGTTTTTCAAAAGTACCCCTTCTCATGCAAACAAATCTAAGTCTTGTCAATAAATTCTCAAAATAAAGGACATTTTAGAAAAAAAAAATCGATAAAAAAAAGATGTTTTCTGTGTTGTTATGTCATTCAATTACTAATCGCATTTCTTCGTTGGCGAAAGTACATACAAAGGCAAGAGAAGAAAAATATATTCCACACAAGTATCTAAACCCATTAAGCACATAACACAAACAACACCATACGAAGGAGCTGTCTGTATCGCTGTGTATTTATCACTGAACTTTAAAAAAAAAAAAAAAAATTTAACCCGTCAGAATACCTAATTGTACTCTAACCACATATGGCCACCACACAGCACCAGAAGCTTATGAATTGTGCTAGAGAGTGCATGTCTGGATACTAGAGTGTATTCGGCCGCATAATATATTAGAGCATACTTCGCACATGGGTCAATTGGACGGTGCATTACTCACTGAAACTGGGTAAGAACGAGGATGACGGAATCGGGGGGGTGTTGGTGTTGGGTGGTTTATAATCGATTGGATCGACGAGTGGGAGGAGTACATCATGTTAATCAAGATGACCCTGACATGTGCAATAGTTCGAATGCATGTTTTGTATTACCTTCTTGGTCGAGTTCTAGATGCGAGAGTTAACCCAAATTGCAAATTTACAAAATTTGAAAATTTATTGTTCCAATTATAATTCCCAAACTTTCTTAAAATTTAACTTATACTCGTACGAGTACCTATTTCCCATTGTGATTTTGAGGGCTAGCACCTATGAGGTATCTGGTGACATATATACCTGCAATTTATCTTTTCTAACTGCAGAAAATTTTCTTTTTTTAAGTTTTCTGTATCACTTAAGACTATGTCCTTTAAAGTTTGATGGAAGAAGAGTAAAGGTTATAGAGAAAAATTAAAGATTGGAGAAAAGTGGACATATTTTGGGCAGATTAAAATTGTCGCTGCTGGGAGGATCATGGCTTGATGTGAAATCTTCTTGCCTTGTCAATATTGGACTCAGGTGTGAATATGTGTTTTTTTTATAGGAAATCGCAGAGCCAAACTGCAAAGTCCTCCACACCGATCCAAGATTTGCTGTTTATGTGGAAATAGGTACATACAACCCAAAACCAGAAGACCTTTTCGGTGCATATTCCGCGACCCGGAATCATTTGCTTTTTTTTTTTTTTTAATCCCAAATCGTATGTGTAAATCGGTCAATCGATTGACATCAAGCATGGTGTATGTGTGGATTGACGCTACCCCTCACACAGTTCAATCGATTGACGTCCAATTTTTTAGATTTTGTGAGTTTTCATGGTGTATGGATGTACGATGAGTGAAGTGCTCTTGCATTTTGCATAAAGTGACATCCACTTTTTGTGCATCAGGGTACTTTTCTTTATATTTTTGTAGTAAAACTTATTTGTTTTGGTCGCTGTAATCTTTCCTTTTCACATCGTTTAAACTCGGAAATGACCGATAAGTTTCAATTAATTCTGATACAAATGCTCGGTCTTCATCGTCCCTCAATTTTCCGCTAGCGACAGGCATGTTTTCTCTTCCGTGACACAACACAAAATGAAGTAATTATGTCAATCCAATCCTTACGTACATCAATCAGCATGACGCTGGTCATGCAAAATCAAATATGTTTTGATTTTCGTCAATCAGACTTCACCTAATATTTGCATACAGATATATTTTCACAAACGCATGTAAGTGATTGCTGTCAATCGATTGACCGTGTAAGGGCCGTTTAATTGATAATATGGTCTAGGCTGGGGTAGTCAGTTTGTAGAATGAAGAAAAATTTTTTGTTATTCTATATATATCTTAGAACCCAACCGATTTCGAGATATCAAAGAAAGGAAGATGTTTAAAATTGAGACCATTTTGTCTTTGCAAATCAAACGACTTCTTGAGTTTTACGGTTTCTTTTAAGATCATCCGATACTCAAAGCCCTTTCCGTAGTGAAATACTAATATCGCTCGTAAACTACGAATAATCTCTGCAATCTTCACTTCCCACCATGGTCTTTCCTCCAGAAGCTCTCGAACGAGCAAGCGAACGCTAAGTCGGTATTTCTAAGAAGGTGAGAGTACAAGATAAAGCTGTGCTGGATTCCTGGGTATAAAGGCATAAAAGGAAATTAGAAGGCTGACAAACTGGGGAATAGGGGATCCGCATTGAACCCAAAACAAGCATTCAATAAATATTCCGCCTTACAATCAAGGAAAAAGATCCTTACAGTGACAAATATCGTATACAGTTTGCTACACACATATATGTAGTTACATATATGTACAACAAATCTAGAAACACTTATGCAGAAGGACAGAAAACCTCTGTCTATCCTTGTAGAAGTAAAGGTCCATTAACAGCTCAGCGACCGGCGAATTGGCGAACTGCAAACAAACCATTTTTAGTACATTTAAAGGCACACAATTGACAACTTTACTATTCCAAAAGAATAGAGCTTAACTTATCTATCGATTAATAGGAAAAATGTAAAATTTGAATTAGTTTCTGCGAAGAAATTAACAATTTGCTGATTTTTCCGCGAATAGGCGTATACTTCTTGCGAACTGTCAAATTTTATACACATTCCACAGATGTGGAACGCAACCCACATTCGCGCGACCAAAAATTCGCGAGAGTTTAACCTCACAATTCTTCTGTTTTGTTAGAAACACAACGAATGACAAGGGAAATTCGAAAATTGTGCATGGACCTTAATCACTGGGCATAATTCAGGCACCATATGAAAAAGCTAAGGCTAGTTGTATATAACCTAAGCATGATGGGGAAGTACATAAGAATACAACCTACTTCTTATGTCACTGTATAGACCTGTATTATTTGAAACATAGATTCCTCAAAGGTAATTTTTTCAAAAAATTGGAGAATTATCCGGTAAGTACATAAATCAGCAGATTCATCAAAGCTTCAGAGTGTTTTGGAATGCGGCTGCAATAGGGGATTATTTTTTGTGAAGAGACAGTTCTGCAAGCAAAGGATACTCGTACTTTCCCCCAAATGGGGATCACAATGGCTCTACATTGAACTGCGGTGTAGAGGAGTTTATCTCCCATTCGACTAAACCCACTTTCCTAATCTAACCTAACCTAGTCCGTTGAACTTCTGTGCTAAATTTCAGGTTTGAATCCCAGAAAAAAAGAAATACAAATATCCCGCGAATGTCTGGCAACCTTATTATGATAAGTTTCTCAATTACGTCCCGGTCATTCGCACAGCACGGCTGCGAGAAGCTAGGCCCTATAGGTGATTATTTATTTATTTTTTTAGGAAATTAATGAGACGTATTTTTGAAGTGCAGACCATAATGCGACACAATAGAAATATTTTAGATTGACTGCAGTTTAAAACAAAAGAAAATTCGGCGCCAATAGCACGACTTTAATTACAGATTTCCAACCGATTCAACAGATACACACATACAATACAATTTCTCTACTTTCCATTGTCGATTTCCAATCCTTACAAGATAGCATCTGAGTCCCACATGTCTTCCTGTTGAACATGGCGTGGCATTTTCAAAAAATAAATATGTTATGCCCTGAAGAAAAATACATCGAACATCAAATATGCTCTATATTTGCACTGATTGTGTGTCACCATAATGTATTTAGAGGCAAAAACAGAAACTGATTCAGAGAAAGTCAGTCCTCTTGTGTCCTACTGTGAATGAAATCTTCCAAAAGAATAATACTTGAAATATTTCAAATACGTATCATTGGACGCCTTCGCATTTTGTGTCTACCCGAAATGGTATAAGAGTTGTGCTCATGCAAACGTTCTAACTGTGATAGGTGCCTTAAAAATCCTGCATCAACATTTTTTCAAGAGTTGTTTATATCTTTCACTGTAAAATGTAAATCCACCCCTTGTCATTTTATTTGTCTGTTCTTTGGTTTGTGAAACTGAACACCACATCCGTTTGGATTTCTTTCTTGTGTCATGGATGTTAAGTATTTGGGACATGCACGGAACACGTAGCAAAATATCCTGCCAGTTGAATCATATAAAAAAAAAAATACAGTAAATTTTTGAATTTAGAAAAGAACCAACCGAATACCCAACACCTGTTTCCAGGTGTGATTCAATTTGTTTTTAAATACTCGTATAACCCAGTTTTCGCATAAAATACAAATCACAAATCATAAAAGAGGGCACTACCATAAAATGTCATCATCATTACTGGCCAGTAAACAATAGCAGTTTGTTAGTCACCGACACACCAAAGCATCTGTAAATGACGGAATGAAAAGGAATCTGGCAATGCAACACAATTTGTAGCGATGCGCCACAATGACTGTTTTCCATTTACGGGAGCGCATTATAGTACTCATCATTCGGCTGTTACAAAAAGTTACAACAGTATTATTCAGCCATTGTGTGTTCCAGATAAAAAGGAAAACATTCTCGACAAGCCTGACAAGTTTCTCGTTCGGACAGCTTAGTGTATGCTCTTTACTTGCCATTTTGATAAGTTTCTTCATCCATAAAATGTGGAACAGTGGATTATACGAGTAAGGACTGTGAGAATGTTTCTTTGTCACTGTTAAATTGTGCTGGTTTTGCTTTCAATGGAAACTTCTTGGTGCGTAACTAGGCTCAAACCTGTACCGAGAACATAGTCATCATTCAGTGCGTAATTCGTGTATCTATCTCTGGTGTAAAGATAAATTTCATCGGATCCAATTCCAAGAATTGGTGGAAAATGTTCCTTAAATTACCTTGGTCTGTGTATTAACATCGTCTAAACGATTACACTTTTAATGCTATTGTTATTGCACGGTTTTCCTTGAAAGAATAGAAGAAATGATTGTTAGTGTAGCGGGTAAATAGTCTTCGACTTTTGTTTCAAAAAAAAAAATTTTTTTTGAATTCGAGCCCACAGTCTTCAGATTAAATAATCTAACTCGATATCCACAAGACCACAGACGCTCTCCTATGCTTCAGTATCCTAACTTCCTGTTTTACTTGCATCTACAAAGGGCAAGTATTGGTTTCCTGACATTTTTCGATCTCGAGATTTTGTTCAGTCTTGGTATTACTGTAATAGAGAAACCAAAAGAGTGGGTCTACCAATTCTGTTTGTTTGTCGGTATGTCTGTCTATCTGAATGTACTGACTGCACCGGATTTTCTTCAAACTTCATATCTGAGATCTTATTTTAACCTCAAAATTAAAGGTATTTTAAGAGCTCCTTAAAAAAAAAATAGATCTTCTCAAAACGGCTATAACAATTTCGCCAACAGGTGGCGTACCAGATGTTTGTCAGCTTTACCAGTTTTGAACATTGGGACTTATTTATTATTTTGAACTGACTGACAATGATCATCACTTTCTAATTTAAACGGTTGCCGAAATATAAGACTTTAAAAAACGGTTGGTACTGACTCACTGACTCACTGATCTTCAAAACCTATAAGGTACTTGCCGTGGATATACAAGGGTATTCCCAAAAGTGCCCGACCTGACGTATAGATCGCGGTTGTTGTTTGAACTATTGTAGAATGTACCAACCTTATAAAGCTTAAATTTGAAGTTTGGTGACTCTACGTTGTTTAGGTTTATATTTGTTCGGCAGCCATCAATATTGAAGGCTCTCAGTGAATTTGTAAATATAGAAAAAATTGGTCATCGTTACGTGATACAATACTTTCATTTGAAAGGCTTCAGACAAACCAATATCAAAGCAGAGCTAGATTCTATTCTGTGGAGTTCATTTATTTACAACAGTAAAATATTGGGTGGCAGAGTTTAAACGAGGCCGTTTGAGCTGCCAAGACGAACATCGCAGTAGTCGACCAAATGAGGTAACTACGCCAGAAATGGTGAGGAAAAATCTACAAAATTATACTGAATGACTGTCGACTGAAAGTGCGCGAGCTAGCAGACATGGTAGGTATTTCAAAAAGTGCTGTATATTTCATGTTGACTGAAAATTTGGTCATGAGAAAGCTGTGCGCAAGATCGCTGGGTATCACGATTACTCATAATGGAACAAAAACAGCGTCGTGAGGTTTTTTTAATCGGTAGAATTGAAAAAAAAAAGTTCAAAGTTCGAATTGCTTCCTCATGCACCCTATTCGCCAGATTTAGCCCCCTCGGACTATTTTCTATTTCCAAACTTGAAAAAATTGCTGGTCTTTGTTAGGTCGCGTACTTCTGGGACTACCCTCTTAGGATAGTGGAATTTGGTACAGAGGTAGTATTTGGTAAGTAAATAAAGAAAAAATTTTTTTTTTGACTTTTCTACATGGATTCCAAAAAATGGGCGGGCAAGAGAGTGACAGTACAATAGAAGGTATCAAAATTAGTACGGTATTTCCAGTCAATATAGAATCTCGAAAATTGGTACAGGGCTACGAAACAAATTAGTAAAATCAACAACATACGAGTAGTTTCAAAAAAAGTGGCTGTGTATAAGTTTGCCCTAAGGCCATCAAAACTTATGAGATACTAGTTGATGTAGACAAATGGAAATTGATGCAGAGGTAATACTTGGAGTGTAGACAAAGGGCAAAGGCCGTAAATTTTGCTTTTCCTAAAAATGAGATTGGAGCGAGGCTACATGTTGATCATTGCGGCATATCATCTTGAGATATATCTTTTTTAAGATGTTGTTATTGATTGTGGGGGCCATGGCTCAGTGATTAAGTGCGCGATCACTGAGCGAGGTCTTTAAGGTTCGAATCCAAGAAAACAAGAAAAAAAAAGTTTGAAACTGTCATGAGAATCTTCTCGCAGAAGAACAAAAAAATATTATTATTATTATTATTATTATTAAGGTGTTGATATGTAGATTCCAGATCCGATTATTTTATTTCAATTGGACACATCGTTCAATACTTTTGTAATACCTTCTGATCAAAAAGTACCCGGAATTCCCCATTCAAACAAACCGCGCTTGAGATGTTGTCAAAAGCTTTTTTTTTTAATTTGGTACAATTGAAAAAAAAAAGTTCAAAGTTCGAATTGCTTCCTCATGCACCCTATTCGCCAGATTTAGCCCCCTCGGACTATTTTCTATTTCCAAACTTGAAAAAATTGCTGGTCTTTGTTAGGTCGCGTACTTCTGGGACTACCCTCTTAGGATAGTGGAATTTGGTACAGAGGTAGTATTTGGTAAGTAAACAAAGAAAAATTTTTTTTTTTGACTTTTCTACATGGATTCCAAAAAATGGGCGGGCAAGAGAGTGACAGTACAATAGAAGGTATCAAAATTAGTACGGTATTTCCAGTCAATATAGAATCTCGGAAATTGGTACAGGGCTACGAAACAAATTAGTAAAATCAACAACATACGAGTAGTTTCAAAAAAAGTGGCTGTGTATAAGTTTGCCCTAAGGCCATCAAAACTTATGAGATACTAGTTGATGTAGACAAATGGAAATTGATGCAGAGGTAATACTTGGAGTGTAGACAAAGGGCAAAGGCCGTAAATTTTGCTTTTCCTAAAAATGAGATTGGAGCGAGGCTACATGTTGATCATTGCGGCATATCATCTTGAGATATATCTTTTTTAAGATGTTGTTATTGATTGTGGGGGCCATGGCTCAGTGATTAAGTGTGCGATCACTGAGCGAGGTCTTTAAGGTTCGAATCCAAGAAAACAAGAAAAAAAAAGTTTGAAGCTGTCATGAGAATCTTCTCGCAGAAGAACAAAAAAATATTATTATTATTATTATTATTAAGGTGTTGATATGTAGATTCCAGATCCGATTATTTTATTTCAATTGGACACATCGTTCAATACTTTTGTAATACCTTCTGATCAAAAAGTACCCGGAATTCCCCATTCAAACAAACCGCGCTTGAGATGTTGTCAAAAGCTTTTTTTTTTAATTTGGTACACCTGTCATCTGGCGCTTAAATATCTGTTTGAGCGCCATTTGTCGGGAGTTCGTGCGTGATAGCTTTGTAAACAAGTCAGTGTTTGTTGTGTTCTGTAAATTTGCTGAATTTGTTGCAGAAGCAGCATAGCATTGATGTCGCTAAAGAAATGCTTTCTTTGGGCCAAAATGTTATCGATGGCATCATTACCGGTGACGAGACATGGGTCTATGAATCGAATCGAAATGTTTCTCAGGCGAGCCAAACCCAAAAAACCACGACACAGTCGATCCAAAATCAAGGCTTTGTTGACCGTTTTCTTTGATTGCCCTGGTGTGGTCCATGCTGAATTTCTTCCGCCAGATCAGACAGTAAATAAGAAGTATTACGTGAGCGTATTAAAGCGTTTGAGGGAAACATTTCGTGGTTTCTTCACCACGACAACGCACCGGCTCACACATCTCATCTTGTACGCGACTATTTGATTAAAAACAACGTTCATACCATTCCACAAGCTCCGTATTCACCTGACTTGGCTCCTTGTGACTTTTTCCTGTTCCCACGACTCAAGTTACCACTTCGCGGAATGCGTTTTGAGACGATTGAGGCGATAAAGGAGAATTCGCAGAAGGAGCTGAAGGCGATTCCAAAATCGGCCTACGAAAAGTCTTTTGAAGATTGGAGGAAGCCTTGGAATATGTGTATTTCTCGCGACTGGCGACTACTTTGAAGGGAATAAAATGAATATCGATGAATAATTGAACCTTTTTCGTTTTATTGAAGAATTCCGGGTACTTTTTGATCAGAAGGTACATTGCATTTCCAAATAAAATTTGACACTTGGCAGAAGTCTATTGTATTTAAATAGACATAGATATGTGAGAAATGTTACTCCTTTTCGTCGATGAATTGTTACAGGATTTTTGTACGAGAGAACTTGGCCCGATTTATATATATTTATGTTTTTGGTTGGATTAGAATCCACCGAAATAATGAAAGATATCCTGAGGACCAAGTTACAATGTCAGACATATCTGGAGTAACAAACATGTTAACAAATTTTCAAACGCATTGCTGCCACTGTCCTATAATTATCGCTCAGGAGAGAAAAATAATACACCAAGGTAGACCAAGCAGCAGTCAATTTACAGCCCTTGCTTCTCTCAAAAACTGTAAAGTTAATTGGTTCCTATATAAGGTAAATGGGTTTGTTGAAAATGAGGAAAATGGACTTCACTCTGGGACATACACACTTCCTGTTTATATCCTTTGACATTACTAAAGGAGGCATAGTTACATACTTGGTCTATTCGGTTCGGCGATGCATATGCGTTGTGGGTTTTATCAGTTTTTAATTATAGAAGAAGTGCATATTGAGTAGGGCTACCGTTATCACTTGTGAATTATTTTTTCAATTTTAATATAAGCATATTTTGAAGAAGGGTCTGTCTTCATTATTTTTTCGTTTTATGTACATACGAGTATATACATACTAGGATGTTATAATACGGGATAACTTTTGGTTCATAATACCTTAACCTACATTACGATACAGAAATTAAGTGACACAGATATTCATCCCATATGTCCACGAGATAAAGAAAAGTCATTTCCTTTCAACAAAATTGAACAGCCGAGTGACTGAATTTGAGAAATTTCCTGAGATACTCGTAAACCTAGGAACGTTTGAAAATACTTAAAATACTTCACAAAGCTGTCGGCCTTCAGACGTGTCATGTACAATTGACTTTAATGTGACACAGATATTCTTTTCAACTCATAGATGTTATGGGATGTCTTCTAAAAATATCAGCCTGCTTTAAGGGATGTTTAAAAGGCTTCTGACTTTTGATATAGAGAAGGCATTTTTTTGTGATATCTAATTGAGGAAATTCTGAATTGAAGACTGTAACGAGTGAGTGGAATAGAGACAGAAGAAGCAATTATTTTATTTCAATAGTGCTCTTAAATTTCTTCAGTATTTGTACTCGCATCTAGTGTGACCAGAGTGGAATATAATATTCCACTAGTGGTTTGAAAAATAATCACATATAAAAGTGGAATACATATTTCTCAATAAGAATATTTAGAGAAAACTATATATTCCCTGCAAACTACGGATATGTTTATTATCATTCTTTTATTTTATTTGCCAGTCGTTAAATTTATAAAGTTATGAATCCCGGAAGAACCCTAACGATGAGTGTTCTTCTGGTGACAGAGCATTTTCAAAAAGCCGGTAAATGGATGCAATTCGTTGAAGGTTGATTCAAGTTCAACAATACAAATTAAGTCGAATCCAGACCCTGTGCTAATAACTTTACGCGCAGTCATTTTCACCTTTTCTTGTTAATCCGAGAAATTAGAGAAAGGTTATTTAGGTTAGGTATGTGGGTTGATGAAGAAGAAAAGTCTTTTTCATAACACTCCGGTCTATATAGCCGTTGTGATGCACATTGGTGGTAATATCAGAATTATTGTCCTTCCTACTCGTATATTCGTGGATTGAACATGCATAATTAACGTCTTAAAATATTTAATGTAAATCGTTCTTCGAAAGGAAGTTAACTTTTGTTGGGCGGATAATATCCTCTCCGCAGACTAAATGTACATTAAACTTAAGTCTTAAGTCTATGAACTATAATTACCTTCTTGATGCTTCAAGCTAGTTTCCCTCGGAAGAAGAAGGAGAACAACTTTCCAAAAATGCTTTTACGATGTACTCTCTACATTTGTGAGAAACTTTTTGATATTTTAATATTTTCACATGACTTCCCTTGTGGCACCGCAGTCAGTTAAAAGCCTGATAAACAACCTAACTGCTTGGATGGGGTACAACATGTCTTAGGGCGTACTTTTACACTTGAATGCCTGAATGCATGTCATCGTGTTTATGTACGTTGCATTGGTTTTATTTCACATGCTCATATGGATTATATACATAATATATCTTGGAGATTGAAGAAAGAAGGTTAAAAAAAACAATAGAAAACAGAGGTGGCTGAGAAAATCAATTGGTACAAGCTGGACAAAGGAAAAGGCGGAGCTTTTATTACCAGCATGACAAATTACCTCTTTACCATCATCGATAAGGTCGGTGATGAGGAGTGCAGCGCACAAGATATGTGGGATTCCTTACAGCGATCTTGCTTGAAAAGAGCCAAATCATTGCTTGGAACGTCGAAAGGTCCCTGCCAACAAGCCACAGAAACATGGTGGTGGACAGATGAAGGTTTCAAGGCTTGGTCAAAGTGTTCTTCGACTAACAGAGATAAAAAACTTCACCTTAAAGTGATATATAGATGTTGTGCAAAGGTCTCACGAAGAAGTGCGCCCAATTTGAAGCAAAAAGTATGGAAGGCCTCTATCGGGAGTTGGAGGAAATATCGTCTTCGGCATCTGATAGAAACCAGGCTATCCAGGAGATTCGACAAAACAACTTGAATAAGGGAACTATCTTCAAAATAGCCAGAGAAGAAGAAATGCTCAGGAGATTCATTCCCCAAAGTTCATTAACAAAGCTGAAGGCCAGCTTCTTGTGGAAGACGACAAAATTCTCCACAGATGGCGACAGTATTGTGAAAGACTTCTGAACGAACAGTTCCCCGGGTGTACTTCCAAGAGCCTCTCCTAACCATGACGAAGTATCCGCCATTACTGTCGAAGAAGTTAGCAATGCGGTCAAATACTCCAAAAAAAGAAAAGCAGTTGGCCAGACGAGATACCCTCTGGGTTCTGGAAAAAGATGGGAGACATCGGGTCCAAATTGCTCATGATTCTTATCTCCAAACTTATGAGCAGAGATCTACTGCCTAATCAGTGGAGGGAAAATTATCTTCTTCCTTTGCACAAAGGAAAGGGCGATACGTGAAACTGCGATAACTACCGTTCTGTCAAGCTGATGTCACACACCAGAGGGTACTATATTTAAATTTATTTTATTTTATTTTCGGTGGGGGCGAAAGCCCCCATTTATTTGGCTTATTACAAGCTACAACTATATATATATGCCCATTGAGGGGGTATTAGATAGCCGACTGCGGAGAATAATACGGTTATCTGTTGACCAGTGCGTGTTTATCTCGGATAAATCAACAACAGATGCAATCCAAAGTATAAGGACCATAATAATCCTGATTCCTTAAAGGACTTGCATATGGTGTTGGTTGATTTTGAAAAATCCTTTATAGACAACTAAGAGATATCTTATGGGTGGCGGTAAGTCAACGTGCGTATGATCATGAACATGTATGAGGGAGCAAGGTAAGATGTCCCGAAGTCGGTGTACACCAGGAAAGCGTCCTCAGTCCTTTGTTACTTATTGCAGTCCTTTATTTTCTGCTTGAAGGAAAAGTGACGGACCCCAAAGTGCATCAGTTATTCACACCGGCCTATTCCAGACATTTACTTGAATGAAAAAGTGCCTCCCAAGTGCGAAAAGTTTAAATATCTGGGATCTATGGTCAATAGCGAAGCAACTTGTGATGATGACATCAATCATCGCGTAAGCGTGGGGTGGATGAAGTGGAGGGGAAACTCCGCTATCTTTTGTGACCGAAAAATATCTGGGATCTATGGTCAATAGCGAAGCAACTAAGCTGAAAGGAAGGCTCTACACCGCAGTTGTACGTCCGGCGCTCACATACGGTTCACAATGCTGAACAAGGATTTGGGAGATATGACAAATTACTGCTCCTTTCACCTTATCTTAAAGAGAGTCAAGAATATTTTCGGACAATTTCATTGCATTTGAGTTTTTTGTAATTTTTGCTTTAAGCTTTTGAGCAACGTGACACTATTTGGGAGTTATGACTTTGGTGGTCAATGCCATACGGTCACCACCAAATGCATTCAAAATGTAATATCTACATTCGCCCAGCAGGCGTGCATTTTAGGAAGTTGAAAATTAACCATAAAATCAATGATTAGCCAACGTATCGTTGTAATTTGACCGTACCCATATGAAAAATAATTTCTAATTGATCTTATAAAGCAGAAATCAATGAGTTATCAAACTTCCGTTTCCACCCAAAAACAATTTGTTTACATTGAGCAAAGCAACAACACTACGCATGGTTGACCCTTCCGCCATTTTCACAAAGTTGTACAAGTAATTCACAGGCTGTGTTCAAAAAGTGAATCCGTTCAGTTTACTCGTAATTTTGAATAGTGGAATACCACACTGGGAAGTAATGCGAAATGAGAAGAAATATTAATTAGACTTAAGATTACTATTAATTACTGATTATTCCAAAAGTAATTGATAATTAATTGCTCGGGTAGTTTGTGAAAACAAAATCATCCCAGTTAATCGCTATTGTTCCTGTGTGAATGGACTTATTCAATAAATACCAAAAGGGGTTGTAGGTTCAAGTCACAGCCAGAAACAATAATTGTAATAATTATTATAATAATAAGTAACAAATAAATAAAGTAAGTAAGGGAAACTCAATCAAACAGAGGAAAAAGATATTCAACACTTCTTACGAGTATATACATTTTTATATCTTTATTTTTAGCCGATTTTTACCAGACCTTCCACAAAAACAACTCATTTTCGCATTAGATTCAACACTAAAATACGAATCCAACTCGTAAAATAATTCTTGGACATTAAAAGTATATATTTACTTGCTGACACCGAAATACATATCTATAGTAAGACAATGTCCTTGTCACTATCGCTATGAAACAATTTTAGTACGGCTACATTGTGTTCTAACTACTCGTATGTACATGAATATTTATTTGTCTTCGTTTTTCTTTTGTTCTGTATAAAGTAGGCTACTTTATACATAGTGAAGGTTTATCCACACAAAAGCTGCTAACAACAACTCCTCCATCGACAAGAACCCATTGCAATAATAAAAGTTACCCTAAGGACCAGGGTACAATTTATAGCATACATATCTGGAGCAACCAACATATGAACAAATTATTATCGAACACATTGCTGTCATGTCACTGACCTATAATTATCCCTTCGGAGACTTCGGAGAAGCCGTACTGTTGTATATTTTTGTAGTAAATTTAAATAAAATACCAAGACCGACCAACAGAGTGTCAAGTAGTAGTCAATTCACTGCTTTCGGTCCTTCAGCAAGTGGAAAATTAACTGGCTCCTGTGACGTATAACATATGCGTATGCGTTCCATGTTAAGGTTTATTTAAATTACCAAAGGCACACTTAGTTGACCCGGTTCGCTGGTATACGTTGTGGAATTGTTTTATTAATTTTTAATGTTCTAAAAATAACGAATGAGTCCACTGTTTTTACTTGCAAATTTGTTTCTGCTGTCTACATTAAGTAGGTGGAGGTGTATTGCACACGCAATCCGATGGCAGGAACTATTGTTCCTGAGTATTTATGGGACCCGCCTTACGATTTACTTTGAACCTAATGTACTCCTATCTCCATTATGGGAGAATAGAAAAAAAAAATATTGCTCTATTTGAGGTACATTGGCCACAAAGCAATGAAACAGATAAACAGATATGATAACAAGACAAATAAAAATAATTTCCTTTCAAAGTGACACCCCAAGGAAAAATAAAATTGCAAAGTTTTACAAACGAGTAAACTTGAATTTTTAGAATTTCCTGAAAGATATCCTTCAAGGTTAACAAAAGATTGTCATGTGCCATGTTTTTGGAAAATAATCTTTGAAAGGCAAATGTAACTTTAGTCCTTCAGATGTGTCATATGCATGGTGTTCTTTTGAAAATTTTGATGTTACGAAATGTCCACTCGCAGGAATCTTAGATTTATTTCTAATTATTGAAATGATTACTGAAATTACGGACTCTTGAAATAGTTCGGTATATGTTATGTGCATTTGATTTTTAATCAAAAGCCGTGTTCTTCTATGTTTGTAGGTAGTAATGTGCATTTATTTCAAGGACACCAACAAAATTTCATGAGCCACCACTGACGAATCAAGCAAATTTTTGACGTCATTTAGCACCTGTTTTCTCGATTTCTAGAAGACATGACCTATAAATCGTATAGTTATCTATTTTAATGAGATTGAGAATTGAATTACAAAAATTGAAATTCTTTTTCATCCAAAACTGCACCTCGTACTTGTACTACGTTTGTTGCTAGCATAGGAATCCTGTTTATCAATTTGTTGATAGTTTCTGATGTTATTGATCTCCAGGCTACTCAAGGAATCTCCCAAAATTACCCATTCTAACTTCTCTGTCATGTTCGTTCCAAAGAAGTTCTATTGGGTTTAGATCAGGTGATTGGGTAGGATTTGGTCACCTATCCTCGGCAAAGTTTCGAAGAGTGTTTCGGATCATTATTTTTCATCAATGTTAATCCGAAGCCAACTATTCATAAACCTAATGGTATGAGGTCTTCTTCTAATATCCGCCCATACTTTTGTTTATTCATAAATTCCTTCTATTCGGATAAAGTCTCCAGCACCAGCAGAAGAGAAACATCCCCAGACTATAAAAGAGCCAACATTGAACATATGCATCATCTTTTCGTTAGCCGTTGGTCCTTTTTTGACCAAAGGCTTCAAATTTCGACTCGCCTGTTCATACAACTTTCGACCAGTCATTTGTTATCAAATTTTGGTGCTAACTCTAGCCGTTTGACTTAGTTTGTGGCCGTAGCAAAGGTTTTCGAATGGAAACTCGTAACTTTTTTTTATAATTTGCACGTGTTAAAGGGGATATGGATACCCTTATACTAATTTTTAGGACAAGGGGTTTTTGTGGAAAGGGGAAGACCCGGAGAGAAAGACAGATTGATGTAGTTGGTTTGAAACTCAGGTGGTATTAAGTTTCAGTGAACTCCAAGGGTGGCTGTCCAGATAACTGGGGAATATTTTGTTTTGTTTTCGCTATTATTGTCGTTGCTTATGATTCACAGTATTTTTTTCCGTCCACCTGATATCATCATCACGATCAAGTTGCATTTTATACATATGACCACCCTACTGCCAGTGTTATGCCTTCACAGTAGAGTTGATTTAGCTTTCGCAAGTAACCAATTTTTTTATTTATTTCATGCGAAATAAATAGATGATTCTTGACATCAGGATTCGAATCGTGAATCAACAGCGTGACAAGCGATGATGTTACCACTACACCACGGCCACCCTCAAACTTCTGGACTAAAGTTAATTGGCGACGGATTCGTATTTCAACTGGACAACGACCGTAAACACACGTCAAGACTTTGTTAAGATGAAGAAATTTTACAAATCATGATATGACCACCGCAATCACCAGATTTAATCCACCATTGTAATGCTACGATAGAGGAGGCCGTATTGCCGACAAAATTCAGAGAAGTGTTTGCTATTCTAATTAGCACTTGCGGACTGTCCAATGCTCTCCAGTTGTGGGAAAAATACAAGCAAGCTTTGTTAGAAGATATCTCGCATAGGTTCCAAGGTATCGATCGGAGATTAATGGAGATTTTATTTTCAACTGGGCGCTGAAATAATTAAGGACAAAATATCCCTATACCTCAGTGCAAAGGAGAATTGTCCAATGCTGTTATAATAAAGCTGAACTATGACATCACAACTTTAGAACTTTATGTTAATGAAATGGTGGTGATTGCCTGAGCAAAGAGAAATCTACCAGAAAATATTGCGACGCATTGACAAAGTGGTGAAACGCAGCGGGCGACGTAGGCAAAACATTTTTACTTAATTTAGTAATATAGCATTAGCATTAGCTGTAGCTTCCTCGGGCATTGCTGCAAAGTTATTGAGCGGTGAACGAACTACGCATTCGGTTTTCAAATTACCGAACAGCAACCTTTTTCAAATTAATTGTATCGGACGAGTGTACACAAACACGCAGTCGAAGCACTAAATCGTAACCTGCAAGATATTCGCGATACCGTGCTTTGATACGAGTAGGAGATTTCAGGTAAACTCTGCCTGTTATTGAGGGGGGACTCCAGCGGATGACATTAACGTGTGTCTTAAACCGTGCACGTAGAGAAGATTCACCCCATATTCAACATGCATGTCAAGCTTTTTAATGACCTAGGGAGGGTCGCATAGACACAGATGATGACGGGAAGATTTCCTTCACCAACGATTTGTTACATGTTGTTGGCTCGGAGGATGAGGTTATAGCTAATGTTTTCTCGATCTTTCAATAAAATATCGACAACGAAGAGTGGTTATGTGAGAGGCGCCGAAGAATAGCTCAGTTGTTAAAATTAGCAAAAAAAAAAAAAAATGTTTAAAGGAAATAACCGAAGCGCTTTGCGACGGTTTACTTTTCCATTAACAGACTCATGTCCGTCGATTACGCTACCCACCCAGTAGAGTTTTGAACTACTTGGAATTATCCGGAGTGCCGTCTCATAAACTGCAGCTGAAAGTTGGAGTTCCTAGTCTATGCAATGGTATCAGGCTGCATATCATAGACTGGGGAACGGCCACAGGAGAGAGCGTACTAATTCCTTATATCCCTATTATACCCAACAATTTGTCCTTTTAATTTAAAAGACTAAGTTTCCGCCAAAAGCTGCATTTTCAATGACGATTAATAAGTCAGAGGGCGAAACATTAAAAGTTGCTGGATTACATTTGGGCACTCCATGCTTTTCTCATGGACAGCTGTACGTTGGCTGCTCGCGAGTAATGAGTGCCCGAAACTTACATGTTTTTGATGAACATGCCAAGTCCTATAATATATCATACTATATCGGGGTGACACGGTATGTCACATGAACGTACCCATGGGCCAAACTTCTCGGTAGGAAATTCTAAGGTCCACGAGGACGAAGTCGCCGGTACAGCTAGTAGAGGAATATCTGCGAGAAATGAGGGTTTGCTCCCTTCACATTTATAAAGCATGTAAAAATGTAAAACAAAAATATGGTAATAGAGCATTTTGGGATATATAATAACAAAAAAATCTGGTTATGATATTCTTATTAATTTGCGAGATATCACATTTCTTATCGAAGAAACGGATTGTTAATCTCATACCGCATATCGTTGAATGAGTGTCCGAGGATTCCCAATAAAGTTCAACAAAAATTTCCCCAAACTCGGAAATGAAATTTGGGTCTTTGACTGATACGTAGTATCAGTTGGAAATATTTTTTTTTTTAAGTTTACATCCAACATATCCAACATGGGAATATTAAATATTTTTACAATTGTTTTCTCTCATTAGGTCCTCCTCCTACTATGCTTTTCAAATTTTCATCTCTCTAGCTTAAACGGTTCAAAAGCTACAAACGTGTGGAAAGCTGGCCACAGCTTCGGTCAGAGCTCGCTTTAAGAATTCCATGATAAAGATAAAGTGATGCTTCTTATTGGAACCTCTTCAATAAGATCATCTGGCAGTGACTTTCTCGTAGATTATTATTTACAATTTTACATATCAAACATTGGGCCATATGAATAAATATTATGAGTAGTAGACTAAAGTGAAAGTTTTACTTAAAATTTAGATTCTTAAGGTCCTGATACGTTTTGATATTTTTTTTTTTCGTTTTAGGTGTGATACTTTTTTTCAAACCCTCCCGGCAACACTGTTTCTGAGGAATATCGCCCCGGTGTGCAATGCTGAGTGATGCCAATAATATTTTTGACGTTGGGGGTGCTAAATTGGATTCAAAAGAGTTAGATTTTATTTTTTCATAATTTGCTGATATTACAAGCATAAGTTGCATACAAATTTTGCTTTCTTCTTCTTTGGTCTTGTATGTACCTACATGATTCAAACTAAGTATCATCAGAATCGATTGGATTGAGGGTAAGATATGCCGAAAGGTGCTCTTTCAAGAGGTAACTTGACTACCCTGAAAGAATTTGTTCTGTGGTTCCTTGTGAAAATCATTGAAGTCAAATTTCGTGTGGGTAAGATGTTTGGGTTTTGTTTCAAAATAACTGAAAATCAACTTTATTACATGCCAAATCAAAGAACAACTGAATGATATTTAATTACAGTTGGTTTGTTCTGCCATTCCATATTTCAAAGTTTAGCACAATGAAGCTCAGTGGCTAAGTGCGCGATCACTGAACGAGAGGTTCAAGATTCGAATCCAAGAAAATATAAAAATAAAATGTTTTCTCACGGTTCCACCTCTGACAAACATCCGAGAGTCCCAACCATTCATGCGAGCCACAACACGAGTGGCTGCAAGATGCTAGGCTAGGCCCTGCATGGAGCTGTTAGCGCCAAAATATTTATATTTATTTATTTTTTAATTGCATCTCAGATAGGATTCGAATGATCTTAACCAAAATTGTTAAGTATTTGTAAGGTTTGGCATATGTACTCGTAAGGATAAAACCAAATAATTGTTATGCGTAAAAAAAAGTGCTTAACAGCCATAATTTGATACATTTTTAAACCTTGAGTAATGCAAACGATTTACACAATCGACGCTCTGATTGTCAACATTTGAGTTTTGCACACAAGGAGTATCTTACAATACTGCCGCGGACCATTCACTATATTGTACAAACGTTCAATATTATACCAGAATGTTAATCCTATCGAGGACCGTTTAATGGAAGTATTTTGTTTTATTTTGGTTTATTTAGAACGTAATCATTTAAAGTGCCTAAAAAATAGGGCTAGATATACTACCAAACAAGCTTAACTGGCATCCCTGTTCCATTTAATTTTATGCATTATGGTATAACACACAGTATTCGCGAAAGTTGTAGGTAAATAACAATATTTCCTTCAATATGTACTCATACCTATGTAAAAATAAGGAATGAACAGTTTTTATAATTTTGACAATATCCAGATGATTTTAATTTTCTCGGATAGCTAAATAAAGGGTGGTTAAATTTTAAGAGCCAATGTTGAATGTGAACCACACCTAAACGTCAAGTTTTTTTCTGCATTTCATTTGACATTTCTCAATTTCAGACTAACTCAATTTGAACCATGGAAAGATACACAATCGAGCAACGCGTTAAAGTTATTCAGGCTTATTATGAAAATTGGCGTTCAAATCAAAATGCATATCGTGCATTTCGTGATACTTTCGGTCAATTTAATCGTCCAAATGTGCGTACAATCGGAAAAATCGTGCAAAAATTTGTGCAAACCGGGTCTGTAGGAGATGTGAAAACACCGGTGCATGCTCGTACAGCTCGTACTGCAGAAAATATTGTTGCTGTTCGCGATAGTGTGGCTGAAGAGCCGTCCACCTCAACTCGTCGTCGTGCCCAACAATTGCACCTCTCACGCTCGTCGTTGATGAACATTATGCTTAAAGACTTGCATTTGCGCGCTTACAAGGTGCAATTGACTCAAGAACTAAAGCCTCTTGACCATTTCAAGCGTCGTCAATGGTCACAATGGTGGCAAGAAATGGCAACAGTGGATGATCAATTTTCGAAGAAAATCATCTTCAGTGATGAGGCACATTTTCACCTCAGTGGATTCGTTAATAAGCAGAATTGCCGCATTTGGGCGAATGATAATCCAAGAGTGATTGTCGAAAAACCAATGCACCCACAAAGAGTGACTGTTTGGTGCGGTTTATGGGCTGGCGGCATCATCGGGCCGTATTTTTTCCAAAATGAGGCCGGTCAGGCAGTTACTGTGAATGGTGTTCGCTATCGTGAGATGATAACGAACTTTTTATGGCCCGAATTGGAAGATATGGATGTGGACGGTATGTGGTTTCAACAGGATGGTGCCAATTGCCACACAACTAACGAAACAATGGCTCTTTTGCGCGACAAATTCAATGGCCGTGTTATCTCACGTGGTGGCGATGTCAATTGGCCGCCAAGATCATGTGATTTGACACCGTTGGATTTCTTTCTTTTGGGGTCATTTGAAAGAAAAGGTGTACGTCGATAAGCCAGCAACAATTCAAGAGCTAAAGGATGAGATAATTCGGCACATTAACGGCATAGAACCTCAATTATGCCTCAGCGTCATCGAAAATTTGGACCATCGGATGGAGGTGTGCCGCCGAGGTCGCGGCGGCCATTTGGCCGATATTTTGTTCCATACATAATTGAACCATACCAATATTATCATAATAAAAAGAAATGACAGTAATTTCCTAAATAATTTGTGTTTTATTCAAAATCAACATCGGCCCTTAAAACTTAACCACCCTTTATATTCACAAATTATGAAATTTACAAAACATAGAAATAGGCCCGAACTGTGAGCACAGTAAAAGAGTATTTGCCTTCAAAAAATAATCCTTAGTTTCTCAATTTCGGTGGGGTTTTTCTCATTTTTTGCTTTTTCTAAAATAAAATAAAAAAAAAGTAATTTTTGTAAAAACAAAGCAGTACAAGACGTACAAACATACACTTTTCAATAAATATACTTTTTCTCAATATTTTTGCTAGAAACTGCAAATTTTGTCTAGATAAAATATTTAGACGTTGTCCTTCTTTACATTCCGTCCATACATGCTATATTATCACGCCCACTTTTTGAGGGCGTATATATACATATAACTAATAGAAAGAAGCTACTTTCTTGGGCCAAAAGTTTAAGTAACGATGAAAAATAATATCAAGGCAAGTTCAACGCATCATAGTAGTAATAGTAAAGCACAATCTTGATCATAAAAACACTCGTAGAAAAATGAGAATAAGTTTAAACGTCTGGTTCCTACCGTACATGACGGGGAAGTGTAATGATTTGGGACTGTATGACTTCCGGCGGAGGGGAAACTTAATTTATTTGTCGGGGACGGATGAATTCCGACATCTATTTTAAGATGTTGAAGCAAACTCTGAAGCCAGCCATAGCAAAACTATTTAGAAGGCGAAAGAATCAAAACATTTTCCAACAAGATAATGCTTCGTACCACACTGCGAGTACTGTATTGGATTAGTTCAGCTCAGAGCCCTGACCTTAACCAAATTGAGCATGTATGGGATAATTTAAACAAAAAATTCATCCCCACAAGTGCAAAATCGTACGACGAGTATGGAAAAGTACAAATCCTTCTACGAGTACGAGTATATGCAAACGATTGGTGAATAGCTTACCCCACCGAAAACTAATTGAAAATAGAAACGTTGCATTTTGTTTAATGGTTTTGAAGTACAAGCGAAACTACAGGGAATATTACTCGTATATGAATTCATTGCAATATGTACGTTAATTTCATCAGAAATAAGAAATTCAATTCACTTCGTAAGTTTCCTCATTTTTCTTGGTTTTATTTTTTTATTTTATTTTTTGATTTACACTTTAATGCCAGAGCACATGAAGAAGACTAATGTACCTGACACATAAAATAAAGGATAACAAGCAACCTCCAGCGCAGATGTGTGCATACAAGCATAGCATTCATTAAGGTTGCTCCTGCATTACTTCACATGACTTTATCTATAAATTCAACCAAAATAGACAGAAAGAAAAATGAGTAAAATCTTTATTCTCGTATAAGCATATAAATTTAAGTCTAGAAATCGTCGGACTGAATAGTGAGTAAACATGTTTACACATTTACCCGTGCCTTCATTGTAATGACGAAAAACTTGACCGTATTTCCTATTTCGAAGTCCATAAAACTGTTTATACGTATTACTTTGGTCAGAGTGAACTAATTTTCGTGTTCCAATTTAATGTATGGAGCGAATGCTGTAAAAGATTTATGTTGATAACAAATAATAAGGATATAATTTAAAGCACTATGTAAAAGCGTTATTTCTGTTTTTGTTGGTGTTTACAAGACATCGCTGTGGGTTGTTGGAAATATTTCGAACGCAAATAGCAATTAGTTAGTTCTACTTAAATGAGGTAAATAGTATCGGACAAGTGCCAGCCCGGTTTTGCCATGAAGTGTAAAATCATTGCCGGGAGCTAGCCATCCACATAAAAATGAACGTACTCCAGGTTTCAGTAAGGAAAACGAGAAAAGCCTAAAGCGTCAACAATATGACATACATATGCTAGTTTCACATAAAGCAATTGCAGCAGACAGCTGCCAGAAAAAAATATATCATAGAGTTTATACACATCGCAAAGTATACGCGGTCCTCTTACTACACCGTACATTTAAGCTGATACTACTTAAACTTAAACATTACTTTAACTTTGATGTAACTGCATTAAAACTGATAAGAAGTTATTTAGTAAATCGCACTCATGCTGTTTCATCCAATAGTAAATAGTAAAATGTCGAACTTTCTTGAATCCAAGGCTGGGGTACCACAGGGATCTATAATGGAACCGTTACTTTTCTCTCTGTTTAATAACGACTTATCCTCAATTCTACATAGCTTTAAAGTACAGATGTACGCCGCCGGCGTTCAATTACACCTCAGCTACCCCCTCGTATTGATAGAAGATACGACTTCGCGTATAAATGAGGATCTAAGATTAGTGGTTCTTTGGGCCCAAACAAACAGGCTTAAACTCAATTCTGACAAAAGCCAAGCCGTACCGCCTTAGATGTGTCCTGTTTTCCCCTTATCGAAGTAGATAGTGTCCACCTTGAATATGCTGAGCGGGTAAAAAACTTAGGGCTATCGAAATCTAACCTGGGACGATCACGTGGCTACTACATTTGGGCAAGGTATACGGTAGCCTACGCACATTGTACCAATCTGGCTACTGTCTTCTAGCTAGGGTGAAAGCGACACTGGTGAAGACATTGGTTTTGCCAATGTTGCTATATGCACACCCAGTGTTTTGTGATCTGAGCAGCCATAGTTCACGAAAATTAAGGGTTGCATTCAACAGCGCTGTGAGATTTGTGTACAATGTTCACCGCCATGATAATATTTCTGAATATGTTAAAGATTTTCTGGGCATGGGATTCCAAGAGTATTTGGAATTCAACGTTTTACTCTTTCTTTACAGACACAAAAAAAAAAAAAAAAATAATAATAAAATTCCGGAGTACCTTTAACATAGAAATGTCGCCTATATTTTCGCTCCTGTCGAAAGTGAGCATAAAGAGCGGAAGTCCATGCTTGACTAATATTTCCTGGCCTTGTTCCGTTTTCTGCTATCTTTTTTTAAGATATTAAGTACGTCAATCATTTTCAATCCTTTTGCTTTAAGGTCATTTATAATGTCGTCTTTGGTGCACGAGGGGTGATTTATTTTCATAAGCATACCACTGTATCTTTTCCCCGTTTAGTTTTTTGGATATTGCTCGATAGTCGTCAGAGTCAACTACGTTAATTTTCCAAGCATTATTTCGGAATGACGTTAGTTTAAACTCCGATGTCATAGTTCCTTTGAGAAGGCAATGCAATTTATTGAAGTCCGTAATGCCGACGATGTTTATTGCAGGCGGAGGACGACGAACTTGAGATTGTTTCTGTTTCGACTCATTTTCTTTATTTTGTTTTCGTGGCTCAATTTCGGCTGAAGAGCCGGCTCTCCGTTTTTTGTCTTTTCTTTGAGACCCAATTTGTTTCACGTGCTAGCTGTGATATTTGGGACTAGCTGCACGGGGTGGGGTAGCTTCGCTTTCCTTTTGCAAAAGTGAGTTCTTTAGAGCCTTGTTTTCTCCTTTTTGTGAATCTACCTCTTTCTTAAGCTCTTGGTAGAGTAGATCCATTCTATCCAGCTTAACACGGAGTTCATTGTTTTCCTCCTTAAAGCTTCTACATTTTACTGAGGAACCCTACATGACTAATTTCTTCCTAAAGGAATATAAGAATGAGTAGCGATGTTAACCTGCATCTATGTGCAGAACCATCTAGGTCCACTGCCAAAATTCTCAATTTTGTAAATATCAAGCCTGACCAAGCCGTCAAGATCTTCATAGAAGTATTCCCCTAGGGTTTGCCTTCTCAACATTGATAAGGCATGACAGACGGAAGATCTGGAAGTGTTTTTTAAAGTAATATACGAGTATAATAAAAATATATTAAGATTAATTCTGACAGACATATCCAATTATCTATTAATCCACTGACATTATATTATGTATGGATATCTTTCTGTCAAGCTATACAATTAAGTATATTAATTTCATCCATACAGAGTAGATAAATCAACATTTGCATAAAACACGAATAAATTAGACATGTAAAAACTGCGTTATACGCATTACATTTAATTCAAATCAATAAATCACAATTCTCGGTCATTAATTCAAAATTGTCATTCAAAGATACCGTGCTGTCGTTGGTACTACCAAAGTAGTCTTTGTAGTGCTCGTGTCGAACTAAAAGTACTTTTGATTCTTTTAATTCAGAAAATAGCAGAATACTGAGATACTGAGTGCAGGAATTTGTTTCCCCAGCTTCTCGCTGACATTCGTACTGTGCGACACACGAATGAGAGGGACATCAAGAGTTTTATGCCGTTTCTGAATGGGAATTTGTTCGATTGGATCGTTGTTAGACGTTCGCGAGAGATAGGACAGTGAAAAAACTTTTCGGTATATTTCGGGACTCCAACCTTGAGTCTCCCGCTCAGTGATTTTTTTTTAATGGTTTAAAAATAAAAGACAATTTTCCAAAACTTGGTAAGCCATGTCTTTGCATATATCAAATATTGCTTTGACATCGGTTTTCAGCAAAATCGGTTGTGGCATATCCGAGAAATAATCAATTTTCAAAAACTCGATATTAAGCTAAGTACCGTTAAGCAAATCATTTTACAAAAACTTGGTACGCCATCTATATGTCAAACTCAACCCAAATATAAAATTTAAAAAAACATCGTTGAAAATCGGGCATTAGTAAAGTATCGTTAATTTTTGGGGTTAGAATGAAAATTCCGATTTCACCTCAAATTGTGACCATACAGACCCAAGATATGAATTTTGAATTATATGCATCTAACCGTTTGGGCTGAAATTTAAAGCACATATATACAGACAGACAGTCACACGGACAAAATAGAAAGACCTACTTTCTTCAAATTCTCTATTATATTAATGCTAAGTTCGATTGAATCCTCGAGTTCAAAAATTTTCAGGAAACCAATACTTACCCTTATAGACGCAAATACAAATTTTCGCATTTTGACATTTATGAAGCCGACACCAATTTTCAGTTAAATAAGATTGACTACAATTTTTAAAGCACATTCTAGTATTTATATATAAAATGTCGTTCCTAGAAAACATGCAGCTTTGCACACTTACCTTATTAATAACACACTTAACTCAAGCATAGAAATAACTCAAAAATGGGACCGCTGATCAAATTATTCTTAAATATAAATTAAAAAATAAAAAAATTTTAGTAAAAGAAATGCGAAAAAATACTCTAATATCCAAAAAATGGATAACCATGAGTTAAGTTAACTACCTGTTAAACATCGTTTATTAATACGAGGGTTATTGTATAACAATCAGGTAGACTTCAACACCGTCAAATTTCTAATTTTGTAAGTACAGGGTGTAACAGGGAATACTTTATATTGAAGTTATGTGCAAAATTTGTCAGATTTTTGTTCACAGTTTCAGATTTTTATTTCACCAGAATCATGGTGATGTAATGTAAATGTAAAATGATGTAAAATAAAATATATTTGTTATACTTATTTTCCATACCGTTAATTTTCTAATTCGTAATAAATTATACAAAACACTAGCTGACCCGCCTGGCTTCGCTCGTGAGTTTTAAAAGTGCATAGTTTCAATAAGTAGACATGAATGAACATAACGATAATTCTTATCATTGGATCTCTACAATTTCGATATCAAGGCAAATTTGCAAAGCTTCAGATCTAGTTATTTTTATAAACCATGTAACTACATATATATACTATATAGTTCGAAGTCGTATTGGTGAAGCAGACGATTTTAGTGTCAACCAGAATGCACCAAGAGGAGGTATAGACTGTGTACCATTCCGTAACCATGGTGCAATATTTTAATTTTTTTTTACCAAATACAACACAAACGCAACTCTTATGCATTGGAAGTGAAACTTTTTATCATAATTTGCTTACTACATACTTTTGAGCCTACTTTTACTTAAACGATAGCACTGATTGGTTTTTCATTCCCGTTGAATCCAACTTATTGCCAATGTTTGATAAAATATATGGTGACCAGATAAGAACGATAGGAAAAGAAGTTTAAATAAAGCAACAAGGGTGTGAGATATCAAATTGATTCTGGCTTTATTTTGAAGCTACATTCAGGCCATTATGTACAGAATATCACGTCATTTAAATGGCCGTGGATTGTGGTCACTCCAATAACGGCAATTTTGCTTGTGGACATAGCCGCTGAGCCAAAAGTTGGCCTCCGAGAAGATGATTTTTTGGCCAAAAATCGGAATCTCCAGCCAACATTTCCAGCGCCCAATTAGCGAACCCACGGCATTGTCTATGGTCGTTCGGCTTCAATTCTTGCGTCATATACAATCTTATATGGATGTAGGCCCAAATCCAACTGCAAAATAAGCCTGGTTGGCTCTCTGGCGATGCCCAATTCAGCTGATAGGCGACGAATCGACATTTCTGGATCTTCTTCGATACTAGCCGCTACGGTGGCCATGTTTTCTTCACTTCGCACCAATCTCTATCTGGTTGGTGGCTTAAGGTCCAAAAGAGTGTACTCACGCTCAAACTTTTCCACGGTCCGACGAATTGCCTGCACACTGAAGCCATGATGACGACCGACCTCACGACGAAATTCACGTTGCGTATTTACAACTGAGCCGGAATTTCGATAATATTTTTTAAAAATTTCGACACGTTCGGGAAGTGTCAAACGATGCATGATGAAATGGCAAACCTTATTGAATATCCTGATAGCTGGATGTCATTGATATCTTCCACAGCTGCTGAAACATTATATTTGGAAAAACTATCATTGCTATCTGGTCAGATATAGAAGTTTCACTTTAAAAAAAATTCGCATAACCGCACACACACACACAATGGCAATGCACTTCTACATGACTGCTGGCTGTGGTTTCCACTGATGGAAAATTGTTGGCGATGATTTGATGAATTGTTTTGAACAGGAAAACGACGAATTTACTAAAAAGTTTTTTTTCTGTTATAAAACCGATGACCGATAACCCATTACTGAGTTAGAGTTGTGTAATCACCTATTAATGACGGAAAATTCAATTGTAACCCCCTTTCTACGGCTTAAGTGTAGAATTTCGGAAAATCCCAGACACTAAGGAATTACTGTGCAAAAATTTAAGTTTCTACGTCTAGAGGTTTCGGAGAAACTGTGATTACACGATTTATTGTAACCTAAACAATTTCGTTTTTATATACAACGATGGACCTAAAAAGCAAATGTAGGTCCACTATGGTTAAACCGAATATTTTATCAGGTAACCTAAGTTATTGAAAGCAAAAGCAACAGGTCGTACTGTGGCCAAGAAAGAAGATGAAGAGTTGGAGTTGGTGAATGTTAAATTACTATCTCGTTAAGAAAATAGCGAAAATTGAAAGCAACCTTTGATTTACCTATACGAGGCCGACTCCAGGGTCAGAATAATGCTGTCTTCACTGCAATTGCCACCGTTTAGGAGAAAAAACGGGATGCTAATATTTATTTTAAAAGCAAATATAATTTTCTGAAAATGTATCTTTATTTATATTACACTTAGCTAACAATTGATAAGTTTTAAGTGAGAATCACTTACATTTATCGAAATCAGATTGAAATGACAAGTTGATAAGTGGCTAGAAAAAAAAAAAAATCGGTCCCAGTTCTCTTCTAAATCCGATCTTTATTTGCATTCACCAAGGTTTTCGGCAATGTGGTACTTGTGGATGGCTCTATCTCGGTCGACGATTGGTACTACTAAAATTGATGCCATCACGTTAAATGTGCTGAAACGTGGTTCTTTTGTTTCTAAATATTATTTGGGTACTTCTTACTTACTCCATAACTGTAGCTACTTTTTTCTCTTGCCACATTACTATAGATACTATTTCATCAAAACGGCAGCACTGGTATAAATGTTCTTCTAGCAGCAAAATCAAACTTCGTAATAAAATCACCTGCATAGTACTCCACTGTCGATACCCACATAAACATGAATTCATCGCCTCTTAGAATCGACCTGTGCCCGCACCTTAATATTTTGTACAAAACTTTTAAAATGTTTGGCTTTTCGAGCTTTAATTTCAATCGCTCCTCTCGACGAGTTCAATATAGTAAAAGGCGTTTTCGAATCTCTCGAATTGTATTGATTTTCCTAGATATATTTTATGGAACACTTTTCGCGTGGTGGGTAATTACTTGGATGTTATACCTCTTGAATGTGTTGACGAATTGGGAAACCTTTGATTTTAAGTCCTCAGAGGGACAGGATATGATCATTACGGTTGCCTACGATATGTCGAAATACTTGGGAATAGTGATTATTGTGACAAATTACCTGACCAAAGGTCACAACCTTATGCCGGTCATAAATGAAATGTTTAATATCTTCGAACTCATTGCAAAAAAATCAGATTCAATGATTTTCTTTCATTCCTCCTTCGGAGTGGCTTTAATTTTGAAAATAGCTCTTTGCCTACCTCGCATACTATCCGCCTCGTCAACGGTTTTCTTCTTTTCGAATATAATCGCTGGGTATTGTGAGATTTTAACTACACTGACGTATTTGGGCCACCTTTACTCTCAGTTGGTCCTGATTTCTTTCTACATGAAAATGAATAAGCTTCTTGGCCCCAACGAAATGAACAAGCGTCAGTTTACGATGAATGTAAGGGAATTGCTCACGATAGCGTTTCGTATCCACTGCGTAAAATACAAACTGAATAAACTTTTCTCGGCTCTACTTCTATCAACTTACTTGGGACTATTTTCGGATATATACCGCTTGTATGGAATATTCAAACGACTGGTGGACTACGAATTTAGCAAAAGCCGGACAGACAAATTTTTGCAAATACTTTTATTTATTTTTAAATCTAACTTTTCGATAATGTTGGCGGTATCGTATGACATCTACTTGATTGGTCGACTATCGGATATGTTAATTCATGCGGAGAAGATATTCGAACGGAAGATATTGTCGCTGATTTGCAGGAGCAAGCTGGCGACATGTGCATCACTTGAGTGGAAGGTAAGTTTCTGTGTTTAATATTTGTTTAGAGCTAATCATCTTTAACCGCAGATTGATCAGTTGATGTTTCAAAGCAACATTTATGACTTGAGCTCGCAGGCCTATCAGCTAATCAAAATTGATCAACGATTCTCCTTGTACTACATAAATATTATTATTGTTTATGTGATCAATTGTATGCAGTTTTATGTCAGTGAAAAGATACGTACTATCCGAAAATCAATTATACAATAAAGTTTTAGCACTTTTGCCATTTTTTTTTTTTAAATCAAATCTTCAAAGTGAATCTTTGTCCGAGATTTACATTTGTCTCAATTTTTTTAACATTTAAAGAAGAAAACTTTTGATCCAAGGGCAGGGAGCGATCCTGCGATAGATATGGATTTGGCAGCAATGCTCTACCAACTGAGCTATTCCCCGGATACCGTTACCGTCAATGGTCCTTGGTATAGAGCGATGTTAACCGACTTTCTGTGGCCAGAGCTCGATAACATCGATATATTCGAGCTGTGGTGCCAACAAGTTGGCGCTACATACCATACGACGCTCGAAGTGGTGAATTAGAACTTTGGCTACTGGGTTATCTCACGGCGAGCATTCATCAATTGGTCGCCGTGATCATGCAACTTGATACCCCTCGATTATTTTCTCTAGATCTGCGTCAAGTCCTTAGTCTACGCTAACAAGCCAACCACTTTGGACGAGCTCGAGGCCAACATTCGAGACGGAATAACGCCGCACATATTGGACCGAGTAATAGAAAATTTGACCGACCGCTTCAAGCCCTGCCAGCGAAGCCGAGGCGGCCATTTAAATGATGTGCTATTCTATACATAATGGCATGAATGTAGCTTCAAAATAAAGCCAGAAACGATTTGATATCTCACACAGTTGTTGTTTTATTTAAATTTCTTTTTCTATCGTTCTTATCTAGTCACCCTGTATATGTAAAACTTGGAATCCGTTTGGAATATTTAGCTAATTTTGTTTGCTAAATAACGCTGTCTTCGAATTATGTGGAGTTTAAGGTGTTTACTACACATCACCAAATAAATAATTGTCTGGAGTTTTTTCCTCCCTTATTATTTATTTCAGCACAGTTCTTAAGTAGTCTTGAAATATTGCCTTAACAAAATATGTAGATGTCCGGGGGCCCGCCCACTTTTCGGGGCATGGTCTTCAAAAGCTATGTTTTCTTCCTTTGTATGTAGTTATTTACGGACTTGGTTGCGGCTTATTTTTAAAACTCATCAGAGTCTGTGAATTTCAGAAACAAATAGTGACCAGGGCAGCCGACATACGAGTAGTGCCATTTTATTTATATTGTTATATGCAAGCTACGGCTCGAGTAGATAAAACGATATTCTGTGAGATTTATTTCTTTATTTTCTAGTCTATAGAAAAATTCAAGTTCACACTACACTATTCTTCGAAAATTCTTTTTTTACAAGGTCTCTTTCCTCTCAAATTTATCTCCTTTCAATTACTTAATTCACAAATCCAAACTAATTACTTTTTCTTGTTTACTCTCAACTTTCAATTTATCACCAAATTACAACTTCGCCCATTATCACTTTTCCAATCTCTTCGCCACGGTTCTAAAACCAACTGTGTCTTTTTTTGATCGCCATCTGTCCTTATATAGCAGAAGTTTCTGATAGCCAGAAACTTCTAGCAAATTCTTCGACCACTGGAACAAGAGAAATAATTCTTGCAGTTTTAATTCCCTTTTATCCCTGATATTATTCGTCTCTTTCGTTGACATGAGCTGTGGAGACTTCGTCCCAGACACGAACCTCGAATGAAAGGACAGTTTGAACCAAAATTCTGCCAGAATGGAAAGTCACTTCGGAATTTGCTGCATAGACATAGGAGCGTAGTTATTATTATGCTACACTGCCCCCCTCTTAGACGTGTTCGTCCCGAACAAGTGCATCCTCATTTCGGCCATTGTATCGACTCAGTCGGTCCACATGAACCACTTTCATTTTGGCCCTTGGTGCTCGCTGGATGCGGTAGACAACATCGTTGATGCGGGTTACTATTCTGTAGGGACCTTCCCAGTTCCGCTGTAATTTAGGTGATTTCCCCTTTTGGCGATGGGGATTATACAGCCACACCAGATCTCCTTCCTGGAATCCTGACGTTGTTGCCTTGGCATCATACCTGGTCTTCATGCGGTCGCTCGTCATCTTAATCTGGCTTCTGGTCCTTTGGTGTATGTCCCTAAGCCTTTCCCTAAGGTCCGCCACGTACTCTTCTTCATTTCTGGGCTCATTGGTAGGAGATCCAAATTTCACCTCACTGGGTAAACGAGCTATTCCACCAAATAAGATTTCGAACGGCGTATGTCGAGTAGTGCTATGCACGGCACTTCTATAGGCCATCAAAAACAAGGGAATCTGCCGGTCCCAATCCCGTTGGTAGTCACCTACGACCTTCGAGAGATGTTCGTCCAAAGTCCTATTGAAACGCTCCACCATACCGTCCGACTGTGGATGAAGCGGGGTTGTCCTTGTCTTTTTGATTCCGAGTAGTTGACACATCTCTTGGAAGATTCTTGACTCGAAGTTCCGCCCTTGGTCAGAATGCAATTCCAAGGGCACACCGAATCTGCTAACCCAATTGTAGACGATCTGCTCCGCCACGGTTCTGGCTTCCTGGTTAGGGATCGGAAACGCTTCCGGCCACTTACTGAAGTAGTCCATCACTACGAGTATATACCGATTACCATTGTCGGTTTCCGGAAAGGGCCCTGCGATGTCGATGGCGATTCGTTCGAAAGGTGCTCCCACGTTGTACTGGTGCATCTTACCTCGAGTTTTGATTCTCGGACCCTTGCTAGCTGCGCACACGTCGCATTTTCCGCACCAGTCTTCGATATCTTCCTTCGCTTTTAACCAATAAAAACGTTCTCGTACCTTTTCTAGCGTCTTATTCACTCCCAAGTGGCCTCCGGTCGCCCCGCCATGCATTTCCTGTAACACCTCCTTGACCCTCGTCCGCGGTACGACAAGCTGCATTACAAACGACTTTCCGTCGGAGGATTCCCATTTTCTTCTCAGAACACCTTCTTGGACATGTCCCACTGCGCAAAATATGCCTTTAAGGTCGGGCTTCTGTGAGAGATGTCCTGATGATCCGGTTTCTCCATGTTCTCCTTCCAGGCCAGAATCGGCTCGATGTCCGGGTCTTCCTTCTGAGCGTTCCGAATCTCATCTACGCTCCAGCCGGCGATAGGTTCGGCTCTCATTCTTTGGATGGAAACCAGCTCCCGTTCTTCCTGACGCGCACAATGTTTACAATCCGTTCTGCATGGTCTCCGGGACAGTGCATCCACATTAGAGTGGAGTTTTCCTTTACGATGCTGTATTTCGTGGTCGTAGATTTGCAGCCTTTCGATCCATCTTGCGACCTGACCCTCAGGACTCTTGAACTGTAATAGCCATTTTAAGGCTGCATGGTCTGTGCGAAGAACGAACTTCCTCCCATAGAGGTATTTGTGAAAATGCTTCGTAGCCAAGATCAAAGCTAGAAGTTCCCGCCTTGTCACGCAGTAGTTCCTTTCTGGCTTAGAGAGCACCTTGCTGAAGTACGCAACCACCTTCTCTTGGCCGTCATGCACCTGGGAGAGTACGGCTCCTACCCCGACATTACTAGCATCTGCATCCACAACGAACGTTTCCCCGGGAGTGGGGTAAGCCAGTATCGGGGCATCGCATAGCCGTTGTTTAAGTGCCTTGAAGCTCTTCTCGCACTCAATTGACCATTTGAATTGTTTTCCCTTTTCCGTCAACTGGTGCAGGTTCTTTGCGATCCCGGCAAAATCCTTCACGAACCGTCTGTAGTAGGTGGCTAGGCCCAGGAAGCTCCTTAGTTGGTGTTTGTCTTTGGGGACTGGCCAGTTTTTCACCGCTTCGACCTTCTCCGGATCGGTTCTCACTCCTTTCGCTGAAATTATGTGTCCCAGGTACTTGACTTCCGCTCTAAACAGGGCGCACTTCTTGGGGTTGAGCTTCAGGTGGGCACTTCGAAGCCTTTGAAACACATCCCTTAGATTGTCTCGGTGTTGCGCAAACGTTTTTCCTACGACGATGACATCATCCAAGTATACCAAACAGGTTTTCTATGTTAACCCTTGCAGGACACATTCCATCAATCGCTCGAAAGTCGCCGGAGCATTGCACAGCCCGAATGGCATTACCGTGAATTGTCATAGCCCATTTCCTGCGGTGAAGGCGGTTTTCTCCCGGTCTTCTGGATGGATCTGTACCTGCCAGTAGCCACTCTTCAAGTCGAGAGTGGAAAACCATCGGGCTCCTGATAGTGTGTCTAGCGTGTCGTCAATCCGTGGCAGAGGGTAGCTGTCTTTCTTGGTGACGTAATTGAGCTGCCGATAGTCCACGCAGAACCGCGTGCTGCCATCTTTCTTCTTAACCAGTACAACCGGTGATGCCCACGGACTTTTGGAACTTTCAATCAGACCTTCTTTCTCCATTGCCGACACCATCTCTGCAACTTCTGTCTGCTTTGCCAATGGAAGGCGCCTAGCAGGCTGACGAATTGGTCTAGTATCACCAGTGTCTATTCGATGTTGTACCAGGTGTGTTCGGCCGTATTCTCCGTCCTGTGAGGCAAATACATCAGCGTACTCATTGATAAGATTCTCTGCCATAGTTCGCTGCTCCTGATTCAGCTCACTGGACTGGAGAATCGTCTCTCTCGCTTCCGCTGTCCAAGGTGATGGGAGAGGTTTTGGAGCATCACGTTCAGATATTGTTGCGACGGCGGTAATCGGCGTGCATTTTCCAGTCACCTCCCCTCGCCTTAGTTTGACAGTGTGTGGTCTTGCGTTCAAAACCCTCACTGGAACCATGGTGTTCTTTGGTTCGACTAACGTCTTTCCCACGATGTAGTCTTGAGAATTCTTCTCTGGGTCTGGTTCTACTATGTAGAATCGGTGGCTCCCAAGATCACCTTCCAGCTTCGTCCAAATGATTGTCTCTGAAGACGGCGGCAAAACTTCGTCTTTGCTGATGACTGTCCTGAGAGTTACGGCATTCTCATTTCCGTACACCATCGGAATCTCCACATTTCGATACCTCAGTACTTGCATCCCGATGTCCAAGATTACTTCATTTGCTTTCATGAAGTCTACTCCGATGATGCACTCGTCGCATATATCTGCCACCAGAAACGCATGGGAGAACGTCAGTCCTGCCAGAGTAATCGTAAGACGAACTTCTCCAAATACCTTCGCCATTTCCCCTGTTGCAGTCTTCAGGCAGTAGCTGTTGGTGTTGTGCAGCCAGGAGCTTTTGACGATATCTCTTCTTACAATGGAGGCAGTGGCACCTGTGTCGATGGTGGCTACGCACTTCTTCTCGTTGATTAGTGCCTCCACTGTCAGGCTCTTGTTACCCCGTTTGGTTTGCGAAACTTGAATGGTGGTCCTGGGGGCCTCGATTCCAGTAACCAACTTCTGCCCCGCAAAGTTGGTCCTTACGCATTTCCCGACTGCTGGTTTTGGGAAGTCTGACTGACAGCCAGATGCTTCCTCTCTGCTTCTCCTACTTCCGCAATGTGAACAATTTCCTCGTCTAGGTGCACTTCTGCACTGCCGTTGTAGGTGTCCGGTTTGGTTGCAATTCCAGCAACGGATTTGACTTCCGCGAGCTCTGTCTTCATCCATGACGGCTGTTCTCTGGCATGAGCATTCCACGACGGACATTTCCCTGACACGGTGTATTCCCTGGTATGCTTGGTCCGCAGCCTTCATTGACAAAGCGAATGCCAATGCCTCGGGGAGTGTTCGCTTTTCAGCCATCCTTACAGCCATTTGCAGTTGTCTGTCCTCTATGGCCTGAATAAAAGCTTCCACCGCCATTTCGTTGATAAGCTGCTCACCGGCTTTAGGGTATGAAAGATGGGCTAGTCGCTCTATATCCGCTTGCAACTGTTGGAGCGTTTCCCCCCTTTTCTGGACTCGACTACGCAGCTGAACCCTGTACACCTGCTGCATGTGTTCATCCCCAAACCGCATCTCGATAGCCTGAACCAGAGAGTCGTAGTTCTGCTGTTTATCTTCCGGGATGGTCTGCAAGAGCTCCGCAGCTGGACCCCTCAGTGCAAGTGTGAGTGCAATGGACTTCTCTTCATCGTCCCAGCTATTGGTCATTGCGGCCGCTTCGAATTGCCTTTTATAAATTGGCCATGATGTTTGACCATCGAAGATAGGAGGCTGCATCTCCTTTCTTCTCAGACCGTCAGTGGAATATTCCCGTGCTTTCTGTCTCTTCACGTTGCTGAGCTCCTTAGCAAGATTTTCGACTTGCTTTCCTACTATCTCGAATTGCGTATCCACTTTTTCAAACTGAGTCTCTATCTTCCCGAACTGAGTTTCATGTTTCTCAAAATTTTCATCGAATCTAGTTTCGACTTTTTCGAGTTGCGTCTCGACCTTCTCGATTTTCTCTTCGATCACTTCGAATTTGGATTCCAAGTTCTTGTTTTGCTCATCAAGTTTACTTTCCAGAGCATCTAGAGAATTCTTTTGTTCGTCCATTGCTTTCTTTTGTTCATCCAGCTTAAGTTCTAGAGAATTCTTTTGTTCGTCCAGCTTAAGTTCTAGAGAATTCCTTTGGTCGCCCATTGCTTTCTTTTGTTCGTTCATCGCTTTCTTTTGTTCATCCAGCTTAAATTCTAGAGAATTCTTTTGTTCGTCCATTGCTTTCTTTTGTTCGTCCAGCTTAAGTTCTATAGAATTCTTTTGGTCATCGAGCTTATGACTTTGATCTTCTATTGCTTTCTTTTGTTCGTCCATGACTAACTTAAGTTGCAGGAGCAGACTTGTTATACCCGGGTCGGCTACTGTACTTGCTGGTTCCTCTTCCACGTCAAACTCTATGTCATGCGGATTTTCACCTTCCTGCGTTACTGCTTCTTCCAGACGAATCAGTAGGGCATCTTTTCCCCCAGTTGTGTCGAGATTCCGCTTACTGAGTTCTGCCTTTAGTTGAGTTATAGTTAGTTTTCCCAATTTGCGACCCATTTTGCGCAACTAATTAACTCAACACAGAAATCGTTTTTTTTTTTTTTGTATTGTGCAATTTCACACCACGGAAATAGTTATTCACAGAATAAGTTTTATCCCGCTTCTGACACCAATGTTATATGCAAGCTACGGCTCGAGTAGATAAAACGATATTCTGTGAGATTTATTTCTTTATTTTCTAGTCTATAGAAAAATTCAAGTTCACACTACACTATTCTTCGCAAATTCTTTTTTTACAAGGTCTCTTTCCTCTCAAATCACTTTATCTCCTTTCAATTACTTAATTCACAAATCCAAACTAATTACTTTTTCTTGTTTACTCTCAACTTTCAATTTATCACCAAATTACAACTTCGCCCATTATCACTTTTCCAATCTCTTCGCCACGGTTCTAAAACCAACTGTGTCTTTTTTTGATCGCCATCTGTCCTTATATAGCAGAAGTTTCTGATAGCCAGAAACTTCTAGCAAATTCTTCGACCACTGGAACAAGAGAAATAATTCTTGCAGTTTTAATTCCCTTTTATCCCTGATATTATTCGTCTCTTTCGTTGACATGAGCTGTGGAGACTTCGTCCCAGACACGAACCTCGAATGAAAGGACAGTTTGAACCAAAATTCTGCCAGAATGGAAAGTCACTTCGGAATTTGCTGCATAGACATAGGAGCGTAGTTATTATTATGCTACACTGCCCCCCTCTTAGACGTGTTCGTCCCGAACAAGTGCATCCTCATTTCGGCCATTGTATCGACTCAGTCGGTCCACATGAACCACTTTCATTTTGGCCCTTGGTGCTCGCTGGATGCGGTAGACAACATCGTTGATGCGGGTTACTATTCTGTAGGGACCTTCCCAGTTCCGCTGTAATTTAGGTGATTTCCCCTTTTGGCGATGGGGATTATACAGCCACACCAGATCTCCTTCCTGGAATCCTGACGTTGTTGCCTTGGCATCATACCTGGTCTTCATGCGGTCGCTCGTCATCTTAATCTGGCTTCTGGTCCTTTGGTGTATGTCCCTAAGCCTTTCCCTAAGGTCCGCCACGTACTCTTCTTCATTTCTGGGCTCATTGGTAGGAGATCCAAATTTCACCTCACTGGGTAAACGAGCTATTCCACCAAATAAGATTTCGAACGGCGTATGTCGAGTAGTGCTATGCACGGCACTTCTATAGGCCATCAAAAACAAGGGAATCTGCCGGTCCCAATCCCGTTGGTAGTCACCTACGACCTTCGAGAGATGTTCGTCCAAAGTCCTATTGAAACGCTCCACCATACCGTCCGACTGTGGATGAAGCGGGGTTGTCCTTGTCTTTTTGATTCCGAGTAGTTGACACATCTCTTGGAAGATTCTTGACTCGAAGTTCCGCCCTTGGTCAGAATGCAATTCCAAGGGCACACCGAATCTGCTAACCCAATTGTAGACGATCTGCTCCGCCACGGTTCTGGCTTCCTGGTTAGGGATCGGAAACGCTTCCGGCCACTTACTGAAGTAGTCCATCACTACGAGTATATACCGATTACCATTGTCGGTTTCCGGAAAGGGCCCTGCGATGTCGATGGCGATTCGTTCGAAAGGTGCTCCCACGTTGTACTGGTGCATCTTACCTCGAGTTTTGATTCTCGGACCCTTGCTAGCTGCGCACACGTCGCATTTTCCGCACCAGTCTTCGATATCTTCCTTCGCTTTTAACCAATAAAAACGTTCTCGTACCTTTTCTAGCGTCTTATTCACTCCCAAGTGGCCTCCGGTCGCCCCGCCATGCATTTCCTGTAACACCTCCTTGACCCTCGTCCGCGGTACGACAAGCTGCATTACAAACGACTTTCCGTCGGAGGATTCCCATTTTCTTCTCAGAACACCTTCTTGGACATGTCCCACTGCGCAAAATATGCCTTTAAGGTCGGGCTTCTGTGAGAGATGTCCTGATGATCCGGTTTCTCCATGTTCTCCTTCCAGGCCAGAATCGGCTCGATGTCCGGGTCTTCCTTCTGAGCGTTCCGAATCTCATCTACGCTCCAGCCGGCGATAGGTTCGGCTCTCATTCTTTGGATGGAAACCAGCTCCCGTTCTTCCTGACGCGCACAATGTTTACAATCCGTTCTGCATGGTCTCCGGGACAGTGCATCCACATTAGAGTGGAGTTTTCCTTTACGATGCTGTATTTCGTGGTCGTAGATTTGCAGCCTTTCGATCCATCTTGCGACCTGACCCTCAGGACTCTTGAACTGTAATAGCCATTTTAAGGCTGCATGGTCTGTGCGAAGAACGAACTTCCTCCCATAGAGGTATTTGTGAAAATGCTTCGTAGCCAAGATCAAAGCTAGAAGTTCCCGCCTTGTCACGCAGTAGTTCCTTTCTGGCTTAGAGAGCACCTTGCTGAAGTACGCAACCACCTTCTCTTGGCCGTCATGCACCTGGGAGAGTACGGCTCCTACCCCGACATTACTAGCATCTGCATCCACAACGAACGTTTCCCCGGGAGTGGGGTAAGCCAGTATCGGGGCATCGCATAGCCGTTGTTTAAGTGCCTTGAAGCTCTTCTCGCACTCAATTGACCATTTGAATTGTTTTCCCTTTTCCGTCAACTGGTGCAGGTTCTTTGCGATCCCGGCAAAATCCTTCACGAACCGTCTGTAGTAGGTGGCTAGGCCCAGGAAGCTCCTTAGTTGGTGTTTGTCTTTGGGGACTGGCCAGTTTTTCACCGCTTCGACCTTCTCCGGATCGGTTCTCACTCCTTTCGCTGAAATTATGTGTCCCAGGTACTTGACTTCCGCTCTAAACAGGGCGCACTTCTTGGGGTTGAGCTTCAGGTGGGCACTTCGAAGCCTTTGAAATACATCCCTTAGATTGTCTCGGTGTTGCGCAAACGTTTTTTCCTACGACGATGACATCATCCAAGTATACCAAACAGGTTTTCTATGTTAACCCTTGCAGGACACATTCCATCAATCGCTCGAAAGTCGCCGGAGCATTGCACAGCCCGAATGGCATTACCGTGAATTGCCATAGCCCATTTCCTGCGGTGAAGGCGGTTTTCTCCCGGTCTTCTGGATGGATCTGTACCTGCCAGTAGCCACTCTTCAAGTCGAGAGTGGAAAACCATCGGGCTCCTGATAGTGTGTCTAGCGTGTCGTCAATCCGTGGCAGAGGGTAGCTGTCTTTCTTGGTGACGTAATTGAGCTGCCGATAGTCCACGCAGAACCGCGTGCTGCCATCTTTCTTCTTAACCAGTACAACCGGTGATGCCCACGGACTTTTGGAACTTTCAATCAGACCTTCTTTCTCCATTGCCGACACCATCTCTGCAACTTCTGTCTGCTTTGCCAATGGAAGGCGCCTAGCAGGCTGACGAATTGGTCTAGTATCACCAGTGTCTATTCGATGTTGTACCAGGTGTGTTCGGCCGTATTCTCCGTCCTGTGAGGCAAATACATCAGCGTACTCATTGATAAGATTCTCTGCCATAGTTCGCTGCTCCTGATTCAGCTCACTGGACTGGAGAATCGTCTCTCTCGCTTCCGCTGTCCAAGGTGATGGGAGAGGTTTTGGAGCATCACGTTCAGATATTGTTGCGACGGCGGTAATCGGCGTGCATTTTCCAGTCACCTCCCCTCGCCTTAGTTTGACAGTGTGTGGTCTTGCGTTCAAAACCCTCACTGGAACCATGGTGTTCTTTGGTTCGACTAACGTCTTTCCCACGATGTAGTCTTGAGAATTCTTCTCTGGGTCTGGTTCTACTATGTAGAATCGGTGGCTCCCAAGATCACCTTCCAGCTTCGTCCAAATGATTGTCTCTGAAGACGGCGGCAAAACTTCGTCTTTGCTGATGACTGTCCTGAGAGTTACGGCATTCTCATTTCCGTACACCATCGGAATCTCCACATTTCGATACCTCAGTACTTGCATCCCGATGTCCAAGATTACTTCATTTGCTTTCATGAAGTCTACTCCGATGATGCACTCGTCGCATATATCTGCCACCAGAAACGCATGGGAGAACGTCAGTCCTGCCAGAGTAATCGTAAGACGAACTTCTCCAAATACCTTCGCCATTTCCCCTGTTGCAGTCTTCAGGCAGTAGCTGTTGGTGTTGTGCAGCCAGGAGCTTTTGACGATATCTCTTCTTACAATGGAGGCAGTGGCACCTGTGTCGATGGTGGCTACGCACTTCTTCTCGTTGATTAGTGCCTCCACTGTCAGGCTCTTGTTACCCCGTTTGGTTTGCGAAACTTGAATGGTGGTCCTGGGGGCCTCGATTCCAGTAACCAACTTCTGCCCCGCAAAGTTGGTCCTTACGCATTTCCCGACTGCTGGTTTTGGGAAGTCTGACTGACAGCCAGATGCTTCCTCTCTGCTTCTCCTACTTCCGCAATGTGAACAATTTCCTCGTCTAGGTGCACTTCTGCACTGCCGTTGTAGGTGTCCGGTTTGGTTGCAATTCCAGCAACGGATTTGACTTCCGCGAGCTCTGTCTTCATCCATGACGGCTGTTCTCTGGCATGAGCATTCCACGACGGACATTTCCCTGACACGGTGTATTCCCTGGTATGCTTGGTCCGCAGCCTTCATTGACAAAGCGAATGCCAATGCCTCGGGGAGTGTTCGCTTTTCAGCCATCCTTACAGCCATTTGCAGTTGTCTGTCCTCTATGGCCTGAATAAAAGCTTCCACCGCCATTTCGTTGATAAGCTGCTCACCGGCTTTAGGGTATGAAAGATGGGCTAGTCGCTCTATATCCGCTTGCAACTGTTGGAGCGTTTCCCCCCTTTTCTGGACTCGACTACGCAGCTGAACCCTGTACACCTGCTGCATGTGTTCATCCCCAAACCGCATCTCGATAGCCTGAACCAGAGAGTCGTAGTTCTGCTGTTTATCTTCCGGGATGGTCTGCAAGAGCTCCGCAGCTGGACCCCTCAGTGCAAGTGTGAGTGCAATGGACTTCTCTTCATCGTCCCAGCTATTGGTCATTGCGGCCGCTTCGAATTGCCTTTTATAAATTGGCCATGATGTTTGACCATCGAAGATAGGAGGCTGCATCTCCTTTCTTCTCAGACCGTCAGTGGAATATTCCCGTACTTTCTGTCTCTTCACGTTGCTGAGCTCCTTAGCAAGATTTTCGACTTGCTTTCCTACTATCTCGAATTGCGTATCCACTTTTTCAAACTGAGTCTCTATCTTCCCGAACTGAGTTTCATGTTTCTCAAAATTTTCATCGAATCTAGTTTCGACTTTTTCGAGTTGCGTCTCGACCTTCTCGATTTTCTCTTCGATCACTTCGAATTTGGATTCCAAGTTCTTGTTTTGCTCATCAAGTTTACTTTCCAGAGCATCTAGAGAATTCTTTTGTTCGTCCATTGCTTTCTTTTGTTCATCCAGCTTAAGTTCTAGAGAATTCTTTTGTTCGTCCAGCTTAAGTTCTAGAGAATTCCTTTGGTCGCCCATTGCTTTCTTTTGTTCGTTCATCGCTTTCTTTTGTTCATCCAGCTTAAGTTCTAGAGAATTCTTTTGTTCGTCCATTGCTTTCTTTTGTTCGTCCAGCTTAAGTTCTATAGAATTCTTTTGGTCATCGAGCTTATGACTTTGATCTTCTATTGCTTTCTTTTGTTCGTCCATGACTAACTTAAGTTGCAGGAGCAGACTTGTTATACCCGGGTCGGCTACTGTACTTGCTGGTTCCTCTTCCACGTCAAACTCTATGTCATGCGGATTTTCACCTTCCTGCGTTACTGCTTCTTCCAGACGAATCAGTAGGGCATCTTTTCCCCCAGTTGTGTCGAGATTCCGCTTACTGAGTTCTGCCTTTAGTTGAGTTATAGTTAGTTTTCCCAATTTGCGACCCATTTTGCGCAACTAATTAACTCAACACAGAAATCGTTTTTTTTTTTTGTATTGTGCAATTTCACACCACGGAAATAGTTATTCACAGAATAAGTTTTATCCCGCTTCTGACACCAATGTTATATGCAAGCTACGGCTCGAGTAGATAAAACGATATTCTGTGAGATTTATTTCTTTATTTTCTAGTCTATAGAAAAATTCAAGTTCACACTACACTATTCTTCGCAAATTCTTTTTTTACAAGGTCTCTTTCCTCTCAAATCACTTTATCTCCTTTCAATTACTTAATTCACAAATCCAAACTAATTACTTTTTCTTGTTTACTCTCAACTTTCAATTTATCACCAAATTACAACTTCGCCCATTATCACTTTTCCAATCTCTTCGCCACGGTTCTAAAACCAACTGTGTCTTTTTTTGATCGCCATCTGTCCTTATATAGCAGAAGTTTCTGATAGCCAGAAACTTCTAGCAAATTCTTCGACCACTGGAACAAGAGAAATAATTCTTGCAGTTTTAATTCCCTTTTATCCCTGATATTATTCGTCTCTTTCGTTGACATGAGCTGTGGAGACTTCGTCCCAGACACGAACCTCGAATGAAAGGACAGTTTGAACCAAAATTCTGCCAGAATGGAAAGTCACTTCGGAATTTGCTGCATAGACATAGGAGCGTAGTTATTATTATGCTACAATATCAATGTAAAATCTATCTTAACTTCAATAAGTTTTGCATTTCAATTAAGTTTACACAATCCATTCGAAGATTATTTGTCACTTCACCTATCCATGCATAAACAAAACCGTATGCATTTCAGTAGAGCTTCCAAATAACAAAACCATTTAACATCAACATACAGACAACTTTTTACAACATTTCTTCCCCATTTGCTAGTTCTGGCGCAATGTCACCAGAATTTGTGGAATTTGCTTCAACTGAGGAACACCAAGTGCCGACAGGATATATGAATTGTAAAATTTATTGCGTTGGTGCATAGCACACATCCGCAAAGTTATCATTAAATTAATTAGATTCCTCTACAAAGTGTAAGTTATGGCAATAACTTATGTGGTAAAGCGACAGCTGTGGTGGTGGTTCTTGTTAAAGTTTACTCAAACTATAGTGACACTAACTTACTGAGTACCTACATACATGATTCTGCCGCAGGGTATGTAAGTCCGACATCTAAAAAGCAGTAGAGTGCTCAGTCTATAAGTTGCATTTAATTACAAGTAATTTCCTTTTCTAACAATTTGAGATATCTATTGGGTTGGTAATCAAGAAAATACTCGTAGTGCAATGAACTAGAATCCACCAATTCATTGCATTTATAGGGCCGGGTGAAAGTCTGACAAATTGAAAAACTGTTTGACTATCCGAATCACTGGTAAGTGGTAACAGACTTGTTAGCCGGGGGTGGAATTGGCTAACGTGATTGTGATGGGCGATAGTCAAATACAATAATAAATAATATTTGTTCTGTGTAAGGTGATCGTAACAAATTTGTCAAAATAATTGCAGCACTTTCATTGTTGAATGGTAATTGGGTTGTTAATACAGTAGAAGCTCGCTATGATGAACTATTCAAAAAGATTTCGAAAAGATGACTGTAGGTTTCTGGAACTCCTTTTTGTCTTAGCGCCACCCATAAGAGATCTCTTGGTTGTCTGCCAAAGGCTTTTTCAAAATCAACCAACACCATATGCAAGTCCTTTAAGGAATCACGAAGTTTTTCCATTATGATCCTTATACTCTGGATTGCATCTGTTGTTGATTTACCCGAGACAAACCCTCACTGGTTATCAGATAACTGATTAGGCATTGGATCATCGCTTATAAGTTTGGAGATAAGAATCATGAGCCATCTGGACCCGATGTCTCCCATCTTTTCCAGAACCCAGAGGGTATCTCGTCTGGCCCAACCGCTTTTCTTTTTTTGGAGTATTTGACGGTATTCCTAACTTCTTTGACAGTAATGTCGGATATTTCGTCATGGTTAGGAGCGGCTCTTGGAAAGTATACCCGGGGAATCTGATCGTTCAAAAGTCTTTGGCAATACTGTTGCTAGCTGTGGAGAATTTTGTCGTCTTCCACAAGAAGCTGGCCTTGAGCACTGTTAATGAACTTTGGGGAACGAATCTCCTGAGCATTTCTTCTTCTCTGGCTATTTTGAAGAAAGTTCACTTATTCAAGTTGTTTTGTCGAAACGCCTGGATAGCCTGGTTCCTATCAGACGCCGAAGACGATATTTCCCCCGACTCCCGATAGGGGCCTTCCATACTTTTTGCTTCAAAATGGGCGCACTTCTTCTTCGCGAGACCTTTGCAACAACATCTATATATCACTTTAAGGCGAGCTTTTTTTATCTCTGTTAGTCGAAGAACACTTTTACCAAGCCTTGAAACCTTCATCTGTCCACCACCATGTTTCTGTGGCTTGTTGGCAGGGGCCTTTCGACGTTCCAAGCAGTGACTTTGCTCTTTCCAAGCAAGATCGCTGTAGGGAATCCCACATATCTTGTGCTCTGCACTCCTCATCACCGACCTTATCGATGATGGTTAAGAGGTAATTTGTCGTGTTGGTAATAAAAACTTCGCCTTTTCCTTTGTCCAGCTTGTAGCAAATGATTTTCTCAGCCACCTTTGTTTGCTTATTTGTTCTCTTCCCCGTCTCCATAAATATTTCTGTCAGGAGGAGACGGTGTTGCTGGGCCTTCGCCTCAGAATACAATGCCTCTAATTCAAAATATTGACCAGTATGTGATACGGGTAACGAAGCTACACTACCGCAAACTTCTCTTGGCGGCTGTAGCTTCCAAAGATGGGTATGTTGGTGAAATTTAAAAAAAATTCACATTGCGAGATGCGAGATTATGTCTCCAAGTAGCTTTCGAAAAATTGACACCGTTAACGATTGAGAAATGTTGGAGCAATCTTTTACAACTCATTGAAGAAGAGGAAGATGAAGTTCCGCTGGCAGTTTTACAACAGAGAATGCGGCAGGAGGCATTATATGAAGTGACAGAAGCTTCAACAAGAGCATTGAATATGCTACAAGAAATTTTCCTTGAGGTAAGAAAACTACTCTGGCTCTACATTTCGCTCTACATTTTAAAATTGATTGTTCATAGGGAGTCGCCATAATAAAAGACATAGTAGCTGAATGGAATGAAAATAGAGTAGCCATACCTTCAGACGTTAAAGAGGATTAAGATTCTTCTCGCAAGGTAGCGTCATTGAGATGACGACCATGCCAACTATAACCCCAGGGGACGCAATTTTAGTGATCAACACGTATTTGAGTTTTGCCGAGCAGTGCGACCCAGATCTTCTCACAATTTTGTCTCTAAAAAAATTAAGAGAAAATGCCACTGCTTTCTGCTGGGCGACAAACAAAAATAAGTGTTTTTTTAAAGAAATAAAAATATTAATTATATGGGTCAATAAGTCCCTGAAAATTAACACAAATTGTGTCGTCACCTTAAATTTATTTTTTTTGTCAATAATCACCTTTCAAAGGAACGCACCCAATTTTTCAAACAGATCTGTCAAATAGTTTTGTTGTGGCAGCCATTTTATATAGAAGCCTACTAGCATTTTCGTTAAAATGGAAAAAAGTGAATTTCGAGTGCTCATTAAACACTATTTTTTGCGATAAAAAACTATCACGCAAACCAAACAAAAGCTTGACAAATATTATGGGGACTCCTGGAACCATTCACCACTGGTTTACTCAATTTCGGTGCGGTCGTTCAAGCACAAGTGACGCCGAACGTTCTGGTCGCCCAATTGAGGTCACTACACCAGAAATGGTCGACAAAATCCATGGTTTGATAATGGACGATCGGCGAGTGAAAGTGCGCGAGCTTGAAGAGGCCACAGGCTTATCACATGGCTCAGTGATTTCGATTTTACATAAATATTTGGACATGAAAAAGCTTTCCGCAAGATGGGTGTCGCGTTTGCTCACAATCGACAACGAACGCATTCGTTTGACAACTTCAAAGGTGTGTTTAGCGATGTTCCAGAAAAATTCGGCTGAGTTTTTGCGCCGTTTCTTAACCGTGGATGAAACCTGAATTCACCACAACACACCAGAAACCAAGAAACAGTCAACAAATGGACTTCTCCTGGTGAATCGAAGCCGAAGAAGGCCAAGGCGGGTTTGTCAGCAAACAAGGTCATGGCGACAGTTTTTTGGGGTGCGCGCGGTGTTATTCACATCGATTACCTTGAAAAGGCTAAAACGGTCACCAGCGCCTATTACGCAGAGCTGCTGGATCGATTCCAAGCCGATTTGAAGCAAAAACGGCCGCATTTGGCGAAGAAAAAAGTTCTTTTTCACCAGGCTACGAACTCCTCCCTCATCCAGCATATTCCCCAGATTTAGTCCGCTGCGACTATTTCTTGTTTCCAAACATGAAAAAATGGCGAAGGTAAGAGATTTGGGTCGAATGAAGAGGTCATCGCTGAAACAAACGCTTATTTTGAGGGGCTCGATTGTATCGTATTATTTGGAGGGCATCAAAAAATTGGAGAAACGTTGGATGAAGTGTACTCGTATAGAGCTAAAAGGATACTATGTTGAAAAATAAAATGTTTTTATACCGAAAAGAGTGTTCCTTATTTCATTTTTTAGGGACTTATTGACCCACCCTCCTACCTATGATTTCCTATGAATTTAATTTTTATTTTGCTTTGTTTTTATTGCAATAAATTATTGTTCATATGAATAAATATATCTTATTATGTTTTCGTTAAGCTGAAATTTTTACATCAGGAGAGGTGTACTCTAAAGAAACAAATAAATAAGGTTCGGAAACAGGGTGACCAACATCAAATTATAAATATTTTATGTGTTTGCGGTGTTGAAACGATTAAATTACGGAAATCGGTCAAAGCTACTTATATTATTTAATCATTAAATTGTTTATATAATTGGCATTACAGAAGTCATCTATCTATATATTCTTCCAGGTAGTGGCTAATTAATGTCAAACGTGACAGGAGTGAAGTTGTGGAATTGATATTATCATCTAGAGTTGATAGGATACGATATAAAAATTGTAAAGTACTAGGTAGTTATTTAATTCGACTATATTGTTTAAGTTCTTCTACAAAATATTGTGGCTCAAAATTTGAGGCCCTTGTTGTTTCAAATGACAACTTGACTTATAGATGTGAACCAGGTCATTGTAAGCTCATCGAACCAAATGATGATATCAGTATTCTTGTATTGGCTGAGCATCAAGTTCAACTTTATCATGTATCTATTGGTTTAAGGATAAAAATCGCATGCGAAATGTCATCACATCACTGGTATTCGAAGAATTAAGCTAACAATCCATTGGAATGCGTCCTGCGAAAACTAACCAACTAAAATTCCAAATAACATCGTGACGTCGCGCTTGGAATAATTTAATAGACTTTTCCCGAAGTACCTACTGCTACTGCCTGTAAACAATCGGCTTGCGTGACTAGCAAAAAACCGCAGTACAATAATTATAACTCACGAAAAGTGCTGCTGCCGAATTCTACCGGCAAAAGGAAGTAGATAGAACTTTTGTACACCATGTCTGCGATATTGTTGGTTATAACTCAGGTGCTTATAACGAAGACAGTGTCTGATTTTCTTCTACACCGGAAGTGGTATAGTCTTGCAATTTAAGCTGGAGAGTATATTTGTCCAGTAGGTTGTTGCATTTGACATAGCAGCACTGGGTTATGTTATAGTTTTAACCAAACAATATTATTGTGCTGGCTTGGGTAATTTCAAAAGTGGGTGGACTCAATTGCAATGACTGTATAGGAATGGAACCTCTAGGTACATTCGTATATGAGAATGCCAATTGTCACGCTATAAGAAGTTGGGAATTTTTAAGGTGAAAAACCTCTTAAATGTATTGGAAGAAAGTAACCTCATGTAACAATTAAAGCAAAAAGGAAATATTCGGTAAAAGAGAAACGTCTTTAGTAGTTTTGAATAACTTAATAAAGGGTGTCCCAAAATTCACGCAAAAAAATAGAAAACACAGGTTTTTAATTAAAAATTTAAAATTTGTTATTTATTTATTTAGCTTAATTCAAGCAGAACTTAATAACTACACTAAAACTAGACTATTACTAAACACAACTTAAGACTAAGGCTCTTAAAAACTAAACTTAAAACTAAAACTAAAGTTATTAGGGCGGAGGAGTGGAAGTGGAATTCTGGAGGGCGTTTCTAAGTGCAAATCTGCTGCAGTGAAAATCAAAAGAGCTGTGCGCGCCGTTGGCCAAACGTAGCATTTTAGACATTGGCTCGTTACAACCATAATTGGTGCGATGAAAATTGAGACGGAAGATGGGTACAGACCTCAGGAGGCGTGGGTTAGTGTTAAGGGAGATCATTTGGAGCAGATTAGGGCAGTCCATGTTTCCTGCTAACAGCTGATGTACAAAGAGTATGTCAGCAATTTCTCGACGTATTTCAAGTGGCTGTACGTTAATTAATTTCAAACGATTCTCATAGGGGGGTAAGTTATGCCTGTCAGACCAAGGAAGACCGCGGAGAGCAAAACGGATGAACCTGCGTTGAACAGCCTCTATTCGAAGGAAATGGGTATCATGTTAGGGGGACCATACTTGGCTAGCATATTCGAGGATTGGCCGAACAAATGTGAAGTAGATAGATTTCGTGACGTAGGGGTTCGAGAATTCTTTAGACCAACGTTTTACGAAACCGAGCGCAGAGTTGGCTCTGCTAATAATGTTGTCAATATGGCAGCGGAAATTTAGTTCTCTGTCGCAGATAACACCCAAATCGCGTAATAAAGTTACAGAAGGGACGAGCTCGTCAGAGATGAAATAGGATCTAGGAGCTGGAAGACGCTTTCGGGAATATGTAATAGCTTGACATTTGTTGACGTTGAGCTCAAGAACATTTTTTTGACACCATGTTGAAAAGTTGTTCAAGTCAGCTTGAAGTGGGCAAGAGTCGGCGGGGTTTAATATGTGCCTGAAGATTTTCATGTCATCAGCGTAGATGGATAGATAAGAGTCTTTGATGATGAAGTCAACGTCGTTAATTGACAAAATGAAAATCAGGGGACCAAGATGGCTACCTTGAGGGACCACGGAAGTGGCTTTAATGGGGTCGGATACAGCCGATCTAAATAATATTTTGTATTAGCGTTCCTCAAGGTAGGATTTAATCCACCCAATGAAACTCAGTTGGAAGCCAAGGGATTTGAGTTTAAAAAGAATGATTCTGTGCGAGATTTTATCGAAGGAATTACTAAAATCTGTGGCAATTACATCAACTTCTTTGCCATCCTCTAATGCACACAGAGTCGTAGATACGAATTCCGTTAAGTTAGTAGTTGTTGACCTTCCCTTAAGAAATCCGTGCCTATTAGGGGAAAAAATAGACTTACAATGGAAGAACATTGTATCGTAAATAATGCTTTCAAAGAGCTTAGGAACGCAGGAGAGTTTAGCAATGGGCCGGTAGTTGAAGATTTCATTCTTGGGACCCTTTTTGTGAAAGGGAATTATGTAAAAGCTCTTCCAAAGCTTGGGAAAGACTCCTTGTGCGATAGATATCTGGAAGAGAGCCGTGAGGGGTTGGGCCAGATGGTTCAAGCAATTTTTCAGTACTATTGAAGGGATACCATCAGGACTAGGAGAGTATTCGTTCTTGAGTTTTTTATCTTTTCTTTCACGTGTTCCACGGTTATGTCAATGGAGACTAACGAGGTTTGGGCACAGCTTTTCATGTAGGAGAAGTATTCAAAATCAACTTCAAGCCCATGGTTGCTAAATGATTGGCTGAAAAAGTGGGCAAATAAATTTGCGATTATCTTAGGATCACCGGAGGAAGTGTTAGACAATTTCAAAGTAGCTAGATAGTTGTCAGATTTTCTTTTTGTGTTGCTGAATTGGAAAAATCGTTTCGGATCGGAGATCATGGTATGCTGGATTTGGTCTAAACACTCTTTTATCGAAATTTTCCATCAGCGCTCAATTTGCTCCTTCAAGGCGTGGGTGGTCGTGGGCTTGTTGGCATACACCTTAGACTTCAAAAAACTCCAAAGAAAAAAAACTAACGGAATTAAATCGCATGATCTGGGCGGCCAATTCTGATCGCCAAAACGGGAAATTACAATCAGGAAATGACTCATGCAGTAATTGAATTGTTTCTCGGGCTGTACCACATATCGTCCACATCCATGTGTTGCAATTTAGGCACACAAAACTGGTATATCATGTCGCGATAGCGAGCACCATTAACTTTTATTGCGTGACCAGCTGCATTTTCAAAGAAGAATGGTCCGATGATGCCTTCAACCCAAAATCCGCACCAAATAGTGACACGTTGTGGATGCATTTTTTTTCTCAACAATTCGTGGAGAAGCAATGCTATCAGTTTAAACACCAAGCTAAGACTGTTTCGCTCCAATGTTGAGTCCGTGCTGTTATATGGGTGCAGCATCACAAAAAAGCTGCTAACGTTTGTGAACCGGTGCCTATGAAACATTCTAAGAATATTCTGGTCGAACCGTATCTCTAACGAACAGCTACATCTGAGAACGGGTCAGGAACCTATAGGCACCACGATTAAATGGCGTAAATGGCAGTGGATCGGTCACACTCTTCGATGAAATACTCAATTTGTTTATATCTCCCTCCTGGCAATTTAATCAGGATATCGACAGTTTTTAAGGAACTAGTGCTCACCCTATTATCCATTTGCAGTGCAATATCATCAATATTAGAAGCAATGATTAAAATGTTGAATTTGTCGCCGTCACTATTATACATAAACACATATGTACTTAGCTTTTCTAAGAAATTCCATCCTCATTGGAGCAACGTTTCGACCACATTTCTCTAGTGCAAATAATCGCCAGACATGTTCAAGCACCCTTTCGATGGATTAAATGCACATGAAAGAAAAGAAGCAGACATGCGATAGTAATCAGTGATATCCTTGAAGTGGCAGTGCACCTTCTTGACCCTCACTATCATCAACAACACGTGCAAGAAGGTGGCAAAAACTATACAAGCTTAAATTGCACCGCGTTTAAAACTTCATGGCATAAGTAAAATACACTCCAAGAAAAATGTTGTTTTTTTTTTTTTTAAGAAAACGTCATTTCTTGTCGAAAATATCCTAAGAAAAACCATGAAAGTTTTCGTTGCAAATTGTCTCTCCTTCTACTTGAAATAAATCCGTGAAAAGACAGCGACTGAAAGTAGCAAACATCACGGTCATGCAACGTGTTGAAAACATTTTTAAGGATTCATTTTGTTATCCGTTGCTGTAGAAGGATAAAAAGAAACTGAAACAGATAAAGAAGTATTCATGTCCTTGCATTTGAGAGTGGAACGATTATTAAGTAAAGTTTATTTTAAACAAAAAATACTATTAAATGAGTTTCAGTTTCACTAATAAGATAAGTTAATTGTGCTATGAGGAAAATTAAGGATCTTTAGAGCTGAGTCAGCATATGTACATTAAACATATGCAAACATCTTGTGGAGTGATGAAGTTTATTTTTATTCCTTTGACTGGGACCCAAACGAATTTAGCCTTGCGAACGAATTCAGAGAGTCATTGAACTTTTTCAAAAGTGCTTGAAGTGTTGAGCAAGCCTTAAATTGTAGCCTGTCTCTCGCAAGAGACGCAGATACTCTACAGGCTTGGCATGTTTGTCTACCAAAAAGTGAATCATAATATTTTCGCCTCCACTAAGATACCAGCATCAAACTCTTGAACAGACATCCGTGAATATTCAACCACAATTCTTTCCTGGCTTAGATTCTGGCCGGAGAGTTGTGAAGCAGCAGTGACATATTTACGTCAAATCTTTCCAACCGAAGATTGCGACGATTCCAAGGACTCTTTGCGGTGATATTCCCCACATCTTGCACAGTTAAAAATCTGACCGCGCTTTGGCAGATGTTTAGTAGAAAGCTGGAAAAGAACGGTCAGATTTTTAACAGTTTTATGTTTTACCAAAAAAGTTTACTATCTACAATGACTCCTTAATACTTAGCTCCATTGAAGAGCTGAATGGAAGATGCATTTAGTAAAGGGTGTCACAAAATTCACTCAAGATACGAAAAAAAAAAAAAACAGCGTGACAGCTGACAGTTCAGGATTATTGAAAATAGAGTGCTACACGAAAAAACAAAGTGTTTTCATTGATGAGAAATATTTTAAAAATAATAAAACTTTGGTTCGCAATTTTCGTACAAAATATGGTCGGAATAGTGATTTAACTTCATCAACTGCGAAGAGATTAATTCAAAAATTCAGGGAGACTGGATCAATTAGTGATCTTAGACACTCTGGCCGTCCTTCAAAAAGTCGTTCAACACAAAACAGTAGAGAAATATCAATTCTCCACCGTGGTCAAGAATTGGATATTTCGTGAAGCTCTCTACAGCGTATTCTCAGGAAAGATTTACATCTTCAAAGGGTCAAGAATCATCTATTTATTTTGCCTGAAATAAATAAAAAAGTCGATCAATTGCGAAAGCTAAGTCAACTCTACTGCGAAGGCATAGCACTGGCAGTAGAGTGGTCATATGGCTGAAAATGCAACTTAATCGTGATGATGACATCAGGAGGACGGAAAAAATACTGTGAATCATGAGCAATGACAAAAGCAAAAGCAAAACAAACAAGCTCCCCAGTTATCTGGACGCTACCCTTGGAGTTTACAGAAACTTAATACCATCTGAGTTTCAAACCACTGCACTAAAATCTCTCTTTCTTTCTCTCTCTTCTTCACAACGCCCGTGTCCTATAATAGTATAAAAGTATTCATATCCTCTTTGGCGAGCAAATTAAAAAAAAAAAAATTGTCTCAAAAACTGAGGCCTACTGACCACGCACAGCGAAGGGAATTCGTTGAATGGATTATGGAACAACAACAAGTGGATGCTAATTTTTCAAACAAAATCGTGTTCAGTGATGAGGCTCATTTTCATCTTGATGGTTTTGTTAATCGTCGAAATTATCGAATTTGTGGTTCAGAAAAACCACGAGTGATTATTGAGAAACAAATGCATCCACAACGTGTCACTGTTTGGTGCGAATTTTGGGCTGGAGGCATCATCGGACCATTCTTCTTTGAAAATGCAGCTGGTCAGGCAATTACAGTTAATGTTGCTCGATATCGTGACATGATAATACATTTTGTTATGCCTAAATTGCAAGATATGGATGTGGACTATATGTGGTTTCAATAAGACGGTGCCGCATGCCATACAGCCCATTTCCTAGTCGTGTAATTTCCCGTTCTGGTGATCAGAATTGGCCGCCCAGATCATGCTATTTAACGCCGCTGTACTTTTTTTCCTTGGGGTTTTTTTAATTCCAATATATACTTTATGAATCAATAAATCATTTACAATATTTAATTAAAAACTTGTGTTTTCTAACAAAAATGCTTTTTGTGTGAATTTTTTAAATAGAACAATCTCCGATTTGAGAGGATTATTCGATAGCCCGTTTAGGTGCCTGTGTCAAACACTATCTCACAGAAAGTACGGCAAAATCACCTGCATGAATGTCCGGCCCAAGGTTCAATTTCGGTTTTGGCCAAAAACACTAGTTTCGGCCGAAATATTGCCGAACCTTCAACCATCGGCGAATCTACTTGAATTACTCACTTTGTGGTGTAAAAATCACACCTCAGAACCCGTTGATAGTCGTTTCTCTGGTAATATGTTTATGCATGTTTGTTGTTCTTTTTAAATTGTTATTTTTATTAATCGTTGTCAGTTTTATTGTTTAGGGGATGATTTGTTACAAAGGACTCCGGCGAAAAACATATTTTTGACCCATAAACATACGTTAAAACTGAAATTCGCTCTCCATTTCTGTTTCGGTAGACTATATATTAAAACTACTGAGAGTGTTTAGCAGAGAATCGAGAGCAAGAACCAGTGGTGAAGTTAGAACTCCATCTTGCAGGTAGTCTATGATAATTCTCGCCATAACCGAGACCCGAGACGTTCAATCAAACAAACCTTCAAGAAAATTAGTACATATCGAGAGAAGCTTCTCAATCTAGCCATTCGGATACTGCAGTACAAAAGTTGGTCCCTTCCTTTCGTGCAGATATCTGTAACACGAATGATTACGATAAGCTAGGCCATTTTATTGGTGACCTAATCTGGGTGTAATGTGTCAGGAAATAAATAAACCCTAAAATCTAAACCTCCAGAATAGATCTCAAAGCAGGGCCACGTGTACCATAATTTTGCATTTCCAGTCGATTTATTTGCCTCCAGGGATCAACTGTATAATCATCCCATGTAATTAGAGGGACTTTAAATATCCTTAAGCAGATTTGTGTTACATTACTTCAAATTCGACTTACCGTCTCGATACGAATGGATATTTCAAAGCTCTACTGGTACTGATTTCAAGCTTGGTAAGATGCTCATCAGCAAATCGACCGATAAACTCTGCATTAATGATAAGACTGTAAATAAATCTAAGATTAGTAATAAGCATCCAAAACCTGTTTCCAACTCCCGACCCAAATCTGACACTAACTGGTTCCTAAAAACTAAATTATTCCCCAAATTTACCCCCCCTACAATACCTAAACAAACGTCTTCTTCTTCTTCTTTAAATGCACTTAATGTCGCCGCCCCACCGAAGCCCACACACAAGCGAGTTTCGTTTAAATTAAACCCAACTTCTCACACTGGCACCTCTCAACCGCTACAACCCTCCGCGCCACCTGCCCTCACCACCAATTCTTTCACTAATTTCAATCTCACAACTGGAGCCAAATACCCTAACTTTATCAGCTCTCATATTCTGAACCCCACAGCTAATGTCTCATCTAATACACCTTACTCTTCAATCTCTTCCTCCACTGCTCCCAGTCTTGATCCGGTTTTACCGCCTCTAGTTAAACTAACACAGCAAACCTTCGACACCACAGAATGTCGCTACGCACTCTCCAGGCTAAGAGAAAAAAGGGTTTACGAGAATATACGACTCTTTCTCGCGTATCTTCATGACAAATCTGACTCAGTTTGCTATGAGGGTAAAACCAAAACAAGTGTCATGGTTTCCATTCAGCAGGAAGGCCTCCCCATTGAAATAGACAGTCTCAAGAAAATCTATTTCAAGTTCCACGAGATTTTTAATTTGTCTCCTCAAAAAGTAGCAGATGACCTTGCTGCTTTTGGCAACTACGTACACTCTAAAAGAACGCAACATCTCCAACGGAGCCGAAGTGACCACAACAAATTTTTTCGTCCATAAACTGCCACTATCATCAGCACTTCAACTGCCTTCCCCCTCGTCCCTACACAACAATCTTCCTCTTACATTTTACTACCAGAACGTAAGAGGCCTACGCTCGAAAACCCAAGCTGTTTTGCGCCAATCCCATGCCCTCCCTTTCGATATCTATGCTCTGACTGAAACCAATCTGATCCCCGACATAAAGAGTCAAGAATTATTCCCCCCTACTTTTAATGTTTTTCGAGACGACGACCCTACCCAACCCTTGGTAGACTCTCCCTCTCGAGGTGTGCTACTGGCCATTCATAATGGCCTTGACTCTTCTCTCATTGCCATTTCTTCCTCTTCTAAGGTCGACTTTATTACAATAAAAATAACTTTTCCACACCGATCCCTGTACGTTATGTGTTGTTACATTCTACCAAATCAATCTATCGAATCTTACCAACTTGCTATAGACGCGATTGATCAAATAATCGACCTATCTGATTCCCTCGATGACATCTTCATTTTTGGCGACTTTAATCTACCTCTGCTGCAGTGGAGTCCTTCCGATGATGAATCCTTTTTCATCGCTTCAAATGCCAACTCCACTAAGGAATGTCTCTTCATAGATCGGCTAACTGATTCAAGTCTATGTCAAGTTAGTAATGTCTTAAATTACATGGGAAGGCAATTAGACCTTATATTCACAACTGATCCCGTTAACTCCTCAGTCTCGCTTTGTCCCCTAACTCTGTCAACTATTGATAACTTTCATCCTCCCCTTCTTCTTTCACTTTTCCTCAATTCTCCACTTCAATCTACACCTCCTGCATTTCACACTTCTTACGACTTTCATAAAGCTAATTTCCGCAAAATAAATGCCTATCTGAGTAGATGTTCCTTTGATTTTGCTAACTTATCCTTAAACGAAGCCCTCACAATTTTTTACAGAGAAATGTTTAATTCCATTTCTCTTTATGTCCCCTTTTCTCGTCATAAAACTTCATCTTCATCCCCCCCTTGGTATAATCGCAAACTTCGCGCCTTACGTAACAAGAGAAACAAGTTATGGGCAGCTTTCCTTCGTACCAATTCTGTTTTCGACTATTCCAACTATCTCGGTTCCTACCTTCAATTCAATCATCTTTATAACTCTCTCTACCAGCGGCACCTAATTAACGCGAAAGCAAATCTTATAAACGACCCTAAGTCATTTTTTCAATTCGTCAACTATAAAAAAAAATCTGACGGTTACCCTCCGTCCCTCTCTTTTGAAAACATATCTTCAACTAATCCGCAAACCATTGCCAACTTGTTTGCTACCTATTTTAAACAATCCTTCGCAGACAACTCTTTTGAACCAGACCCCTCTTACTTCACTCACCTTCTTAACTTCTCCGTTGGCCCCTTTCTGTCCCTGCCTTTTGATCCTGCTGTAATTGAAAATAAACTACAAAATCTTAATGATGAATTCTCACCCGGCCCAGATGGTCTCCCTGCCATTTTTCTTAAAAAATGCTCTACCATTCTCTCCCTCCCCCTCTCTCACCTCTTCCGTTTGTCTCTATCACTAGGAGAATTCCCTCAGATTTGGAAGACCTCTTTCATAACCCCCATTCACAAAAAGGGATCAAAGAACGAGGTAACAGACTATCGCCCCATTGCTAAACTTTCTCATCTACCCAAACTTTTCGAAAGTATTTTATACGAAGCCTTAAGCTTTCAGTGCAAGTCTCTTATTTCTCCCACCCAACACGGCTTTCTGAAAGGTAGATCAACTACCACTAACTTAGTCGAATTCGTGTCCTTCGCCCTGTCTGTCTTAGAGAATGGCAAAGAAGTCGACGTTATTGCAACTGATTTTAGTAAGGCTTTTGATAAGATATCTCATAACTTAATCCTCTTCAAATTGTCTGCCCTCGGTTTCGAACCCATATTGTTAAAATGGATATCTTCTTACCTGGAAAACCGTTCTTACAGAGTTCGTTTCAGATCCATCTTATCGACTCCCTTCTTGGCCACCTCTGGTGTTCCGCAAGGCAGCCATCTAGGTCCCCTTCTCTTCATTCTAACCATAAACGATGTCGAGAGGGTTATTAAACATTCTTCCCTCTCTCTGTACGCTGATGATACCAAATTTTTCAAAGCCATCTCTTCACCACATGACTACTGCCTCCTTCAACAAGACCTTGATAGTTTTTCGAACTGGTGCCTACAAAATCGCTTAGAGCTCAATATCGCCAAATGTCAATCCATTACCTTATCACGTAAGCACCACGTGTCCTCCGCCCGCCTTTACCTTCTTCATGGTCAACCTATATCCATCGTTCAGTCTCTCCGTGATCTTGGAATATTGTACGATAGGGAACTAAATTTTCGTTCACATATTGATGAGATAATTCGTAAAGCTAACTCATCGCTTGGCTTTATCAAACGATGGTCCAAAGAATTCTCCGACCCTTACGTGACCAGATCCCTCTACATTACCTTTGTGCGCCCCCTCCTTGAATATGGCAGTCAAGCGTGGTCACCCTTTCAGCAAGTTCATGTGACCAGAATCTAGAATGTTCAACGTCGATTTCTTCGATTTGCCCTTCGAGGTCTTCCTTGGAACGATCCATTTATCTTGCCTCCCTATCAAGACCGCCTCAACCTCATCAACCTGAGTACTCTAGAGAAACGCAGAGATGTTGCAGACATTCTTTTCATTCATCGACTTCTTTCAGGCTCTGTCGATTGCGCATCTCTTTATAATTCAATTTTTTTCAATACCAACCCACGAAATTTACGATGCCCTCGTCTTTTCTATTTACCGTCCCACCGCACTTCATATGGATCTAATGAACCAATTTCCCGTATGCTGCGAAAAGTGAACTCAAACCTCACCCAGTTTGATTTTAACCTCAGCACCCCCTGCCTCAAAACCGAACTCCTTCACCATTCTCCTTAACTTTAAGTCTTAGTTTTAAGTTTTAGTTTTAAGTTTTAGTTTTAAGTTTTAGGTTTAAGTTTTAGTTTAGATTTAAGTTAGTTGTAGCTTGTAATAAGCCAAATAAATGGGGGCTTTCGCCCCCACCAAAATTAAATTAAAAAATTAAACATAAGTGAAGCATGGCTACATTACGGCCAACTTTTCTTTTTTTGTTTTTCGATTAAGAAGTCCCTGTCATATCACTTTATTTGGAAGGAATGGGGGGAAACTACGGGTGACTTAAGTGCAATAGGATGCAGATGGTGTTTGCTATTCAAATATATAAAACTTGATGCCAAAAAGGAGGTTTCGATTTGTATTTTTATTTAGTTGATATTTGGGGAGGGAAAGTTTATAGGTGCATAACAACATACATTTCTAATCTTTTGGCCGAGTTCCAAAGTTCGGTTAGGTCATCCTTTTTCTATAAAATTTCTTCAATCACTCATAGAGTTCATTCAAAAGTTCTAGTGCACATAAAGAATGTCCTTTTGAAATAATAGCAGCAAAATATATAACCAATTAGCTGTTTATGGTTTTTTTTCTTTCGAAAGAGAATGACGTGTGTGAAAGAAAGATCAGAATGGGTAAACCGTCAGTAACTCTACATATAGTACGTACATCAGAACTGAGTAAGCCACATTTACATGCATTTTTTCATATTCAACCTTTTGCCACACAATTCAAATGATATTCATTGAAACCTTATTAAATTTAACGTCACCATGGCAAACTTCCTTTGATTCAACACACAGAGTAAAACGGAAACGACTTCTAACATCAACGGCGTCGACGGACGAACCCATTTTCGCAAATGTGGAAAAGAAATCAGCACAGGTGGCCATGCCATCTAAACTGGTTTCTATTTAAGTTTTCACACCCTAAGACCACATCATCAACAGGATCCTTGATTGTTCCCACAATGCAAACTGAAAAGTTTTCCCATTTTCCTAGCCCACTTTACAAAACCGCCAGAGGCCAATGCACATCCTGTCAATGCTGCTCTCTTTCGTAATTCTAGTGCACTAGGGGAAAGTTCATTTAACTCCTAGCATGCAAGTACCACAACATTGTGCAAAACTTTCCACATGGGACAAATGATATGAAAATCTGGGTCTATGTAGAAAAAAAAAGGGGAAAAAAAACATATAATACTTACGAGTATGTGTTCATTAGCAAATAGAAAAACTTTGTATAAAGGTGGGATGAAATCGATTTGGTGCTAGTGGAAATGGTACCTGTCGCTGAAGTGATAAAGTTACAACTTAAAGCGATTTGTCAGGAAATGTTTGGCTTGTCACTAACGACAAGTAATTTGCTTCGTCGATTTGGTTTTAAAGCTGGGTAGGTATGATTTTTGGCAACCCAAAATGATCGTTGTTCTTTTTGAGTCGATTATCTTCCATGAGGACTAAACTATTTATTTATTTAAGCTTAAGAACTTAAAGCTAAACTTAAAACTAAAAATAACTAAACTGGACATAACCCCTTTCGATCCGAATGGTACATATGTGTTCCGGTACATGTTCAAAAAGACCTAACTTTAAAAATAAGCTGCAGAAATGAGACAAATAAGTCCTTAGCGATATTAATTCGCTTTTGTGCGGTTTTGGGTGGTAAGCATGTTCGTATTTGTCAAAACAAAGTTGACTATTGCACGTGAATTTTTCTTCAGATTACGAGGTGGAATCTAACGAGAGCAGTGCAGACGAGAGTGATGCAGTTGATAATAAAGACACTCAACATCAAGATCGTCAAGAGAAAGAAACAACAGATACAGATACAGCGGAGCTGGAAGAAATCAACTTTCCTCCAGACACTTCTGAAAATGTTTCTACGGTTTGGTAGCTATCGACTTCCTAGTATAAGCCTGAGCTTCAAAAGGACTGATAATCCGTCACGGATATTCAAGGAAATTTTCCCTGGAAGTCTTTTCATATATCATATACGAGTATTACCCAATGTACCAACGAGCGTATTGAAACTTTGCGTAAATCGAAACCAGTGCACAAAAATACAAAGCTAACCGACATTGGAGAGATGAAAATTGTTGTTGGCTGTATGATCATTATGTCTTATAACCATCTTCTAGCTTTTAGGAATTATTGGTCAACACACCCTTCTATGGGAAATGATGCAATAAAGTCGGCTATTTCGCGAGATTTTTTTCAGCTGTTATCATCAAAAATGTATTTTGCTCCTCCCGAAAAGCCAGAAAGAACAACAAAGTTATACGTATACTATGTTGAAGATATTGTTGAATGTTTGAAAACTCGATTTTTTTGGGCCAGGAAGGATAGCCCATTCCAAAGCATTGACGAAAGTATGACGTAATTCAAGGGACGCAAGTCTATGAAGCAATACATGCCTTTGAGGCCCACCAAACGCGGTATAAAAATGTGTCTAAGCTCTTACGGACTACATGTACGATTTGAACATATTGTAGTATGCGGGCTACGGCTCGAGTAGATAAAACAATTATTCTGAGAAATTATTTCTTTATTTTCTACTCTATAGAACAATTCAAGTTCACACTATACTATTCTTCGCCTTATTCTTTTCTTACAAGGTCTCTTTCCTCTCAAATCACTTTATCTCCTTTCAATTTCTTAATTCACAAATCCAAACTAATTACTTTTTCTTGTTCACTCTCAACTTTCAATTTATCACCAAATTACAACTTCGCCCATTATCACTTTTCTAATCTCTTCGCCACGGTTCTAAACCAACTGTATTTTTTTTTGATCGCCATCTGTCCTTATATAGCAGAAGTTTCTGATAGCCAGAAGCTTCTAGCAAATTCTTCGACCACTGGAACAAGAGAAATAATTATTGCAGTTATAGTTCCCTTTTATCCCTGATATTATTCGTCTCTTTCGTTGACATGAGTTGTGGAGACTTCGTCCCAGACACGAACCTCGAATGAAAGGACAGTTTGAACCAAAATTCTGCCAAAATGGAAAGTCACTTCGGAATTTGCTGCATAGACATAGGCGCGTAGTTATTATTATGCTACAATATATTGCGGTAGAGAAAAAGATGTGGTCGAAGGAACTCTTAGTAAAAACGTTGTTAAACAATTAGCTGCTACAATAGGAGAACCTGATGTCGCATTATGCTTCGATCGGTTCTTCACCAGTGTCCATTTTCTTGAAACCTTAGAATACGTCGCGTTAGTAACTGCTATGTCTAATCGTAAGAAATTGCAAATAGTCAACGCGAAGCTTACTCGTAGGAAAGGACTAAGGAAGTCATCGTAGTAATTAAAAAGTTAAAAGACGGTCAAAAAGTAAACATGCCGTGCCCAGAAATGTTCAAATTTTATAGACAAATGGCAGGGCAGTGAGAGTTGGACCGAAAATCCAGTAAATGGTGAAAAAAGGTCTTTTATCGGCTACTTATGTGTCAGTTGGGAATTCTTGGGTAATCAATAAACTGTATACTTTACTTAGTATATTTTCCATACCTTACTCGTATCCTTGTTTTGTAAGGGATTTAATTACGCGGAACTCTATATTTGACATTTTTAAAATTACCAGAGACTTTAACTTATTGTTTTGACTACTTCAGTTGAACTAATTGGTAAGTCAACATAAAACTTCATATTTATACCTTAAAAGAATTACCTAACAATAAAAAACTAACCATCCGTAGTTATCGTCGTCAAACAGTTTCCGAAAACTTGGTGTAATTCTAGCCTAGGAATGGCTAGATACCAAGCCACCTGCGTGGTTTTTCAAACTTCACATGCCATGGCATTTCTTACAAAATTTGACCTGGAATATGGCTTTAGAGAGCATTGTCTGGTATATAATCTGAGCAATATCACCGCGTAACAACGTCTTTTTTTAAATGTTTTAGTCCTAGAACCTACGTACGAAAGATATCATATCCTAAGCGGCCTGAATGAAGAAGTGGATTGGTTTCGCAGTACCGGCACATAAGTTTAGGAAACTTAATTTTTCTGTGTAGTGTCCACGCCGTCCGTGTTTTCTTAGATTCGATCCTTGATAGCGCACTTAACCACTGCGCCACGGCTCCCACAACTATTGCATTTAATGAACGTTAAAATACAACTCTGCAAAGCAAGATCGGCTTACCTCTGACGAAAAGCTTATATGCTACTTGACTATGATTAGGCCAATCTGTACTTATGGCTATCCTATCTGGTTTATCATTAGAGCATCATAAATGTAATTTTTTTTTTTAATCTTCTCTCAGAAGAGGCGAACCAATAACGCTAAGCCAGTGCCCCGAAATGTTTGTACTCGTAGATGCCTGTTGCTTCTGCTCCAGAATTGTTGGAGAATAAAACTTTTTTGAAATATGTCTCCAGGGAGTCAATTCCAAAGTTTACTTGTCTTGTAGCAGAAGGAGTTTTGATAAAGTGATGTCCGCGCCATTGCTAGATGGACATAACCTTGATGAAAATTTTCAGGAATGACTATCGTGTGAAGCTTTCAGTCATCTGATTAGATTCATCCAATTATTAGCATCGAATGTAGCTTGACATTTGTAAAAGCTACGCTGTTGAGAGTTCATCTACCTCCGTCCGTTTTTTTAGATTTTTTACGATTTTAAAAATGGGATCAACAACGAGTTTGCATCAAATTTTGTATTAAAAACGGATTTAGCTGTGAGAAGACTTTGGAAATATTGGAGAAGTGTTTCTGCAACGACACTCTATCGAAAACAAATGTTTATGCGTGGCACAAACGCTTCAAAAGTGGTCGTGAGTCCGTCAAGGATGACGAACGCAGTGGTAGGTCATCGACCCGACGAAAACATCAATAAAATCTAAAAAAATTTGGCCGAAAACCGCAAATTGACAAGACATTTTGGTTAAAGATTTGGGCTTCAGACGTGTCGCTGCAAAGTTGGTGCCGAAAGACCTGAATTTCATGCAAAAAAGGGACCACATTGACATCGCCAAAGACATGATTTTAGCTGCTGAAACCGACCCAACATTCATCAAATGCATAATTACTGGAGACGAGACGTGGATTTATGAGTACGAAATGCAGTCCAGGTATTAGGCGAGTGAATGGCATGCACCGAATGAGCCAAGACTGAAAAAACCACGTCGTTTTCATCGAAAAAGAAGATTTTCATAGATTACAAGATCAGACAGTCAACAAGGTTGAATATTTGGGTGTTATGAGATGTTTACTTGAAGCAATTTTGAAAACAACTCGTGAGTTTTACACCACGATAACGCACCGTCGCATAATGCCATCCTTATTCGTGAGTTTTTGACCAAGAACAGTACGAATACCATTCAACAGACACTGAATTCGCCTGATTGGGCTCCCTGCGATTTCTTCCCGTTCGATCCACTCAAGACACAGCTCCAGGGAACTCGTTTTAGCAGCCGAGAGGAGATAATAGAAAAATAGAAGACGGTCCCGTTGGCTATACCAAGAATTCGAGAATTAGATCAAGCGCTGGCATAAGTGCGTTTCAGTCAATGGAGAGTACTTTGAAGGGAACAATATCGATTATCAAGAATAAACTTGTATTTTCAATTTTCTGAATAAATTCCTGAAACTTTTTGATCAAGGTAATATAGCTGATGAGACCTGGTGGCTTGCCTAGCAGAAAACTTAAATAATTTAATTGATGTCTTCGAAACATCTGCCATGATAGTATCTGTAGTATAAGTATAGGTCTACTACCAGTCTCAATGAGTTAATGTCTGGAGATTGGAAGTTAGTGCGGGATCTTCTATTAAGCTGACTGCTAGTCTCTGTATGCTGTCGAGCAGATGAAGAGAATATTTTGGGGCAGAACTATACATGAGAACAATACTCAAGTCCTGGTTTAACTTGTGCTTCCTATAGAAGAAGAAACTGTTGCGCTGCAAAATATACTATAGATTTGCTCCAAATAGGTAGCTCAACTTCATGGATACCGATTTTGCACTGTTGAATATGGGTCGTGCGAGTTTACTGTGATGCTAAGAGGATGCATGGTTTCCTTAGAATAGGCAATTTGATTTTTCATTTACAGCTGTGGTATAGTAAATGAGTTTTTTTTTTCTTCTAATAGGCTCTGTTCACAGCCGTTCATTTTCAGTCAGTCGCTGCGGGAGGGATCATGGCTTAAGTCTTATTTGAAGGCAACATATGTGGTTTTTCTTAGGAAATCGCAGAGCCTAACTGCATATTTCTTCACAACTATCCAATATCCGCTGCTTGTTCGGGACTGTCAATCAGTAAATACATACTTTTAAACAGATAACATTTATATATATAACCTGTCCCACCCTTGTTCAGTTGCCTGCAGCTCGGCTTTTGCAGAATTCCCCATATACAGCAACCCGGAATTTCTAAGCCACCAACGTCTGTACTTTTCAAGAGCTGCTCACTCGTAACGCAACTGTGAAAGTGATTTCAAATCTGGATAATTTATTTTGACCGACTGTTGGGAAATACCCGCAGCAACTTAACCCCTAAACAGTAATTAAGATTAAATTGCAATTAAACAATGTATTCAAGTGAACGGACAAAATCTGACCATGTATACTGCAATGTACTCTTTGCCTATTTGCTGGTACACCACCGAATCAAGCCAATGTTCCGCACTTTGATTTTAATCAAATAAAATTGTCAATACATACGAGTATTAGAATACATTTACCCACCGCAAACTGCAGTCAAAATGAACCTGAATATTAACAACATGCGTATGCACAGCTTCCTTTTGGATATTGCATTGAAAATTCGGTATCCTGTTGATTTAATTTTACGAGTATGTGACCTCGTTTACACAAACTGGCACGTTGACTTGCCTCTAGCTATAACAAACTTTACAGGGTACACGATTGAACATTAATATGTGTAATAACATCACTCCTATTGTTTATGCTGAAAGCAGCTTTTGTTGATTTTCGTGTACTATTCGTAGTCTCTGGAATGGTAGATTGAATTTTGCAATACCTAGCTATATGGGCCGTTTGACCTAATATTGAAATGTTTATGAAGTCACCTTAGATTGCTCCATAATCTAGCAAATGTTAAGGTAATCGATCTTCCTAGGTGCCACCTTTTCTTATAAATATTTTCTGTATCTTTTTATATGTATCCTTGCATGAATGCTTAATTCGTTAACGGAACAAAAAAAATTATATTGTGTGCATGACGACGGTCTACATTTCCTCCTATTTGTGTCACCGAAGGAGTCAACATCCAACATGCTTTAAATTAATTACATAAAAGTTTCTACGAAAACGAGGCATAACATGAAAGTTATGAGTTTTCCTAGTGTTAAGCCAAAAGCAAGCATACACGATGTACCTATGATTCGTATCTTGCAGATGTTTTAAATTTGATTTAGGTACTGATGTAAAGATTCAGCATTGTATGGCATTTTATAATTAATTTCTCTAAAACCGGCTGTAAATTCAATTGTATCCGTAAATTGTAATCTATATGTATGCATGAGTATTCATATTTCAGTATTTAATATTTGTTTCCATATTCACAAGGCCGGATTATCCTCTTCTAGTCTTGCAAGGCTCGCGAAAAATGTGCGAATTTATTTCGTCAACACCTTACTTGGCTCACATGAGAAGAAGCCAGAATTAGAGGAACAAAGGCTTGATAACATGTGCTGTTTACATAACATCTCAGATAATTGGAGTAGAAAGGGCTTTTGCCCTTGGCTTTCGTAGCTGCATATTTATGTGCGCAATATACGTATGAATTTTCAAGCCAGTTGCATTGAGAATAATGTCGTCAGCGTCTCAAAACTGAATGTTAAAAAGAAGTGGTACCATTACTGTGACCTGGGGCAGGCCATTGATAACATAAGAAACTTTAGTCGTCGTGTATTTTTTATCTGTCAAATCAAATTTCTTCTTATAGGTATATACCATAGATACGATCTTCTTAAGACGATACAAAATTGGCTTAACCCGGCAATCCAAATAATCACGAAGTCTTTTCAATATCTACGAGTACTAGATGTGCAGTTGTACATCTTTTGGATTTTAGATTTCAACGTGTAAATAAGTTTTTAAACAGATGCTCTTCTTATACCCAAATTTTGCGGAAGGTACAATCTGCTACGTGGGTCAGGTGAATTTTGAACCAGGAATTAGTACGTCCATAGTTTTACCTACTTAACAGGGAGCAACGAAATTAGCCTAAAAGTGGTCGAACACTTTTTAATACTTTGAACTTCAAAAGTCGACTATGGGCAGTCCAGCTTCACCATAAAACTGGGTTGGTGTACTAATTTTTAGTAATGGGTTAGTCCGATTAATTATGCTCATTAAGACCTGAAAAATAGCCGATTAATATCGGGTACAGTCGGCTGTAGGTGAATTTTCGCCTAGTTTCAGTCTTATCTGGAGCATTAACAGTGTTACCCACTTGCCGAGAGGCAACAATATTGTAATCAAAATAAACAAAAGTGTTTTTTGAACATTTTTTAATTAGAATCTGAACAGTACAGCTTGAGCCACGTCAATCTCCATTCCTTCGCAGACCAAAATGTATTTATTAATGACTACTTCAAAAACCATCCCAATACTTATTAAATACAGGAGGCTAATTAGCTTATTATTATGGTAGCTATAGACTTTGTCAACAGAGTATTCGAAGATGTCGAAATCTCGATTTCCGGTTCATTGTACTACCAGGCAGAAATGACTTTTGGATATAGTGGTTGAAGACACTTAGATTTTGCTTGTTCCTCTTTTATGTTCGGTAGTTGTTCACTGCTGTTCCCCTTTCGGACTCGAACCTGAGCAGTTTGAGCCCGAATTACCCACTATACCAAGACCGCTTTGCCATGAACAGATCACTTGATGATTTAACAAATAAATATTTATCACTTTGTCCGGTCTTTCCTTCCGCATTATGTACAAAGTGTGCGCTAATAACTTCAACATAAATATTTGGTGTTAAAATACAGGATCTGGCCTACTTTCTTGTACCAATTCGTGCTGTGCGACAAACAAATATTAGGGAAGGGACGTATTATTCTACGGCATGACAACTTTGCTATTGGATGACAGTGATGAAATTTTTTTTTTTTTTTTGTGATTGTTTTCTGGAACTCGAACCTGAGTTTCAGAGCGGCGTCTTCAAAATATATATATTGTCCTTTATTTATATGCTGAAGTGATGATACTGATGTGGCCGGATATTATCCGCACTCTGGAAGGATTAGGACTCAGCAGGATTATTCTTCCGGATGATGTCCACAGACATTCGTAGCTTTTTAGCGGGATTATCTATATATATAAAACTCAATGTACCTATGTTTGTATGTATGCTATGGATTTCGGAACCACCAAATCGAGTCAGCTAAAATTTTCAGGCAATATTCGGTATTGGCCCGAGAGTGTTTCTGTTTTCGCTTTATGCAAATTTCAGTGCATTTTGCCAAATTACTAACAAAACTCAAAAATGGTAAACCATTGGACTGCAAAGTTGTAGCCCGTCGAAAAATGCAATTTGGAGTCTTCTAATTTTCACCACATTTTTGTTAGCCGCAAAAACGCTCACCGGTTACCCGGTAGTCTATCATACGAGCTAAAAGGAGACTATGTTGAAAAATAAAATGTTTTTATACCGAAAAGAGTGTTCCTTATTTCATTTTTCAGGGACATATTGACCCACCCTCGTAAAAACGCATCCAATTATCAGTGTGAAAGACAACATAGAAGATCAACCCGGTGTACAGGAAACCAGGGAAAATCAAACTGTGACAGATTTGTTCACGCGGAAAAGGGCAGTTTCAGTATTACCCCGCTTTATCATAGAATTGTTCGCTCAGTTTTTCTCGGACGGGCAAAACTGTTGATGGTTGTATAATTTGCATTTGCATTTCCTACTTCAATGGTCCTTCCTACTACAGATGTCGCCCCAAACTAACAGTGCTGTAGATGGAGGAAACGTACACAGCTCCAGAAACTTCAAAACCTGGGTTTTGTGATAAGCTAGTCATAGTTTTAAGAATTAAACAAAATCGTTATATATTCCGAGCCACGGCCATGGACCTCCTCGCTACGTCCGTGAGCAAGAATTGCTTGATTTCAAAAGAACTGCAAGATTGTTAAAGGGCGGAATGTGATGTGGGATATAAAAAAGGGCTGGAACTGACAATGACGTTTCTGCATTTTGCCATCCTCAAACGACTAAGTTTTCTTTCACTTAGAATATATTGTATTCGAAAACTTGTTCCACTTGATCAAGTAAGAGAATACTGACTTGATAAAACCGAATTACCAAGCAGAAGCCACAAAATTAGACTTACTCTAAGAGAGTATTTGCGGTTGCACACTTTAACAAGACCGCACCTTGTAACAAGGTTAAACTTTGAGGAAGTTATTATTTTTTTTTTTTTTGTTCATTAATTCAACCACTCATTGGAAATATCAATGAACAGAACATAACACTTGACAACTATACAATAGCAAGTGCAACTCTAGTTGAACTCAAACAGGAAATAAAGAAATTGAAACCTAGAAAAAACTCCTGGATATGACTAAATCACAGGAGAAGTTCTCAAATAATTACCTAGGAAAGCGGTAGTTAAATTTTTGTATATTATAAAAGCTGCTCTTAGACTAAAGTATGTTCCAAGTCAAACTGCTTAATGAAAACAAGTCATATAGACCGAAATCGCTTCTTCAGATTTTGCTCAGCCGTTTGTACCTGGTTATACGTGGTCTTCCAATAGGGACTTCCGAAATTTGACAGTTGATAGCGGCCATATTGTTGAAGCTACATCTGTCAAATTGGCTGTCATTTATTCAGCCTGTTTTGCCAAATCACCATGAACGGATATAGCGTTCAACAACACATGCAAATAATAAAATTGTTTTATCAAAATGGGTGTTCTGTTCGGGCAACGTTTCGCGCGCTTCGCCCATTTTACGGTCACAATAATCGTCCTTCTGAGAGGACTATTCGCAGTGTGGTAGATAAAATTGAGTCCATTGGTTCAGTAAACGATCAACCAACACCCGTACGTCAATGAAATGCAAGATCTGTCGAAAACATCGCCGCTGTCCTTGAGGGTGTGCAGGAGAATCCGAGGTAGTCGATTTCGCGTCGCTCACAAGAACTCGGCCTTTCGCAGACCACAACTTGGCGAATTTTGCATCGTGACTTGGGCTTGCACCCGTACAAAATTCAACTGACCCAGGAGCTGAAGGTAAACGACCATAGACAACGACGTGTGTTCGCTGAATGGGCTCTGGAGCAGTTCGAAACTGACCCTAATTTTCATCGAAAAGTCATCTTCAGCGATGAGGACCATTTCTGGATGAATGGGTACGTCAACAAACAGAATTGTCAAATTTGGGACGATACCAATCCACAGGCGATCCAAGAGCGTCCAATGCATCCCAAAAAAGACATGTTCGGTGTGGATTTTGGGCTGGCGGCGTCATCGGTCCATATTTCTTTGAGAACGACGTTGGCCAGGCCATCACCGTCAACGGCGAGCGCTATAGGTCGATGATTACCAACTTCTTTTGGCCTGAATTGGATCATATGGACACCAACGACATGTGAATTCAACAGTATGGCGCTACGTGTCACACAGCTCACGCCACATTGGAAATTTTGCACGAGCGATTTGAGGGCATGGTCATCTCACGTGGAGGTGATGTGAACTGGCCACCGAGATCGTGCGATTTGTTTTACTTTTTCTTGTGGGGTTTTCTGAAGTCGCAGGTCTATGCGAATAAGCCACAAACGACAGCGACCCTCAAAGCCAACATAAACTATGCCATCGGTCAAATTCAGCCTGATTTATGCGCCAGAGTCATGGCAAACTGGACATTTCGGATGTGCGCCACCCAGAGAAGCCGCGGCGGACATTTGAATGATGTTATATTCTATACATAATGGCATCGATAGGCCTTTCATACGAATAAAAAATTTCGATGATATCTCATACACACTCTGTTTTTTTCTCAAGCCTTTGATAAGGTGTGGCACGAAGCCTTGAAGTTCAAATTGCGACAAGTTTTGCCAAAACATTTACGAGTATATGTCATTTTGGAGTCATATCTCGGGAATAGACTTCTTCTGTGTCAAACACGATATAGATTATTCAGAATTTAAAGAAATAGCGACTGGGACAAGGAAGTGTTCTAGGTCCGCTCTTGTATCGGTTGTATGCTCGTGATATAGCGCAAGATGAAGGTACCATATTCACATTTGCCAATGACACTGCCATTTTAGCGACAGGAAAAACTATTGAAAAAACCGCTAAAAAGTTGCAAGAAGCATTAAATACTGTAAATGAATGGACACAGACTTGGCGAATTGCTCCCAATGAACCAAATCTATTTATGTAAATTTTACATACATAAAAAAGTAAATAATTTACCTATCAATCACGTTCGAATTCCTTTTCCAAACGAGGCTAAATACCTCGGGATAACACTTGAAGCAAAGTTGAAGTGGAAGTCGCATGTGAAAAAGAATCTTTGCGTTGTTTTTACACATGCGACTTCCACTTCAAGTCGAAAATAAATGCAAAGAAATGTACTGGTATTCTGCGTTCAATTACTTTTAGTTTGACAGTTTCGGACAGTTGGTTTTGGGGTCTACCTATAGCAATTAAAGACTTAATTTTTCAAAAACTTGGTATACCATTTCATCGAAAAATCACCAAAATGATAAGAGCAATGACACCACTCATCGATTGTCCCAGTGATGTTGTTGTTCAAAAATCTTATACATTCACCAACAACTTCGAAACAATTTTCCCCACAAGAGAATCCTGGACATTCGTCCGTTCTTTTATTCAAAAGAATGGCAAAAAACTCCAATGGGAATCAGGGGCTGGCATCCTTTGTGCCAACCTACCGATTGAATTTGCTATTCACTTAGAATCATTTGTTGTGAAAGCAACTCGCAAAAGACATCAGCAAAGAGAGGCAAATCGACATCTGCTCGGACAGCAAAGCCGCACCGAGTAAAAACACAGGAACTCAAGCAGAACATAGTTGAGATTGATGGTGGGACTGTTAACAGGGCACATCATTCTCAATGAATATTCGTTCAGACTCAGGCTAACTGATACAACAATCTGCGTCAACTGTGAGGAGGAAGATATAGAACACTTCCTCTGTCACTGACCTGCAACAGCGAGGTGAAGACTGAAGATACTGAGATCTTCAAGGATACCGGATCTAACACACTTTAGTAAGAAGGGAATCGGTGATATATTGGAGTTCGATAGACGAACAAAACTGTTTCCGATTAGCCCCCTTAGATCCAAATACCTTCATCTCCTCTCAACGCATAATTCCCACATCACAGTACTATTCCCTACAGTTCGATAGACGACGGAAACACAACGAGCCCAATGGAGGTCTAAGTGAAGAGCATAAGCTCACCCTCTAAAACCAACCAACCAACCGTTCGTTTTTTTTTTTTTGCAAAAATCTGGTACGCCATCCTTTAAAATAAGCCTGCTCCAACTCGAATGTGAGCATTTTAGGTTTCAATCGTGTGTACAGACAGACTTACTTGTACAAGGTTCTTTATATTACAACTGTCGAATATTTTTACGAACCCAATACTTGCCCCATATTTTTTTTTTTTTTTTCCCCCGAGGGTTGGTAAAAAATCTTCCATAGACACTATGAGGATAGCAAGCGCGTGCTCATAATAGTGTCAGATTCTTACTGACTAAAAAAAAACACCTGCTATTTAATTTGTTATACATTGCAACTGAGAAGGACCTTATCAAACAATTTTTCTATCATGAAAAAAAACTCGTTTGGCAGGTTTCTTTCCACTGAAAGATCCTGCATGTTCCGCAATCTAGGCGCGGTTGATTCCTATCTCGCCAAGTCGAAAGGTCTCGTCCTTTGTAGTCGGTGCAATAAATTGCTTTCATCGTTTTTGTATTCGTGATTGTATTGTTGACAATTCCATTTCAGTTTTGCATCGAGTGTAATTCCAAGGTATTTCGCCTCGTTTGCAAAAGGTATTCGGGCCAAGTTTAGGAAAATTGTTTTCTTATAAGTGAAATTCACGTGAACAGATTTAGATTCGTTGGCGATCCGCCAGTCCCTCGTCCATTCATTTACTTTATTCAGTGCGTTTTGCAGTTTTGCAGTCGTTTCTTCGATTGTTTTACCTACGGCTAGGATAGCGGTGTCGTCGACAAACGTAGCCAGGATAGTGCCATCTTCTTTCGGTATATCTCGAGTATATAACAGATAGAGAAGTGGCCGGTACACCGGCCGAAATTTCTTTCTAACACGGAAGAGTCTATTCCCGAGATATGATTCTAGAATATCGTATAGGCATACAGGGAGAACTTGTCATAATTTGCAATTCAAGCCATCATGCCACACCTTATCAAAGGCTTGCGAGACGTCAAGAAATCGCTTGAGCATATCTCTTTCTCTTCAAGTGCTTTCCCGATTACGTCAGTAATTCTATGCACCTGGTCAATCGTCGAATGCTTACTTCTGAACCCAAACTGGTGGTCAGGGATAAGATTATTTCCTTCTATAACCTGTTGGAGACGCCTTAGTAATTGCCCTATATGTGCAATTAAAAATAGATATTTGGTTATGTGGAATGAAAAAACAGATTTAATCTATTCTGAGTAAAAAGACAGTAAAGGTAATTGTTCAAAACAAATTCAACATTAAACCTTTATCCACTTATGTCTTCAATTAAGGGTTATGTCAGTCAGTTGAATGTTTATAACTTGTATTCTAAATGACCATGCTAGGATAATGCGGCCATGTGTACTTATTAATTTCAATTAATTTAAATCGAATAAAATATAATAATTGATGGTTTTACCTAATTGAAGTACGATGCGGGTAAATTGAAGAACTTGTATTATAAATTATAAATCTGTTATTGCATTAATGTTGATAGTAGATAGATATACAGTTTATTGCAATTAAAAAAATATAAAAAAATATCTTATAATTGAGTTCGAGTTACTTGTGTCTCTTTTAATAATGAATACATTAACCAGTCACACATCCTGAGGACATTATTCCCTCAAATGAGCCATTTAATATTTCTTCCGGAATCCTTATACTCGTAAGATTTAATGACAATCAAGACAGGGTCCGTCGTTCGTATGTTATGTGTTCAAGAACGATAACTCAAAGTAAGAAAATCACGTTTCATTTCGAAAACAACAAAACCATAAGAGCGCCATTAAAACAAACGCATCCCTTGGGTGGTATTTTCTTGAAAAGTTTTAAAATGCATACCTTGAATTTAGATTGTTTAAGAAGTTGGGGACAAGTCGTTGCGTAATGACACTCACGTACGCGGCGGCCATAATATAACCCGTAGACTATGTGTCATTTAATCCGTTCTTATGTCATTAATGTTCAACTCGTGTGGTAGATATGAAAGGGTGTTTTTACGCCAGAAAATACAACCACCGACTGCTCGTTAAATAGATACTACATTAGAAGGGCGTTAAACTCTGCAGGAAGTCCCTATGCACATATGTATATTAACTTCAAATTTAATTTTTTAATACTCGGGTATTGCTTTCTTTTTGTTAAATCGCATTAGTGAATTTCTTTCGAAAAACTAGACCTTATTCCGTATATGTTTGTTTACGTAAAATATTTACTTTATTGTATGCTTTCTGATTAATTTCAGAGAAATCGCATGCTTTTACCAACATAGTATTCGTAAATCATTCAATCTCTCATCACCATATCAAAGGTACATATGACCACTTGCCGTGATTGGCGTTCTACAGAGTCTTTGCTTCTGACGTTCTCCGTAGTGTTCAGGTATTCCAGGCGGGCTTACTTGGCAAAAGTAAAATTCTATCTACAGGGCAAGTAGTAACTTCTTTTCGTTGAATTTTAATCGACCTGCAACAAAAAATGGTCGGAGCTGCACATAACGCGGTGATTACGAGTACATATCAGTTTAAAGTTAATGTCTATTCAGAGCATCAGATATTCAACGACAAGACTGCAGCCTAATATGACATGAACACATTTTGTTCCACGTTTACTTGTCTCATGGCTCGCTCGAGAACCACTTGAAGAAATTTGTATGAAATTTGTTTATTACGTTTGTCCTAATATGTACATATCCTTAGGTACAGTGAATTAAAAAGAAACTTGAACACTAGACCAACCAACTTTCATTATGCATTATCTGTAGAACGAAACACGACAACAAAGTGAAATAAAATTCAGTAGATACGAGTACTTTCTTCTCTTGACTTTTTAATAGTCTTTATTTGAAACTTAGAAATAAATAATTTTGTAAAAAAAAATAAGAACAAGCACTATTCACAAAGATAATAAAAAACTTGTACACTTTTCAAATTCATTAAAAAAAAAGTTTTATTAAATATTCTGGTATATTTTGTTTGGTTTCCCTAAGCATCTAAGACCATTTGAAGCATTTTTGGCATTGAAAGCGCTAGGTTCAGGGTGTACTTTGTTTTTGACATTGTACAACAGCCATTCTCTACGAGTAACTAACAGTGAGGAATGTTTTGCGTCGTTGTCATGGACAAAGAGAAAATTGTCGGCAAGACTCTGTTTGCAGGTTGCAGATTGTTTTTAAATATGTCTAGGTAATCAAATTTGTTCATCGTCCCTACAATAAATTGAAAGTGAACCCACGCCGTTTGCCCCCATCGCACCCCACACGATTACATGGCCACCACCGTTTTTAACAGTCTTATTAACATTTTTTGGATCCAACGCTTTTTCTTGTTTTTCCCATACAAAACGCCGACCATCCGATCCAAAAATGTTGAATTTTGACTCATCGGTGAATATAACCGAGGTCCAAAAGTCTGGTGGCTTTTAATGTGTTCATTTGCATACTCCAACCGCTTCTTTATATTCCTTGTGGAATGTAAACAATTTCGGACTGTTTGTGGATGGACATTAACAATTTGATTTTCACTTCACGTATGTAGTTTCGTCAAAAAAATATTGAATAGAGTGCGGTTATAATGTGGGGATGGTGAGGTATAAATATTTCAATCATATTTAGTGGCCATCTACCTCACGAATGTTTGACCAGATATTGATGAAATTCGGCTACTTTACTGGAAAAAATCTAAATCGGATGAAGTAGTTGTAAGATATGGGGTGGAGTTTTAAAAATCTTCGAATCGCACTTTTCATACAAGTAAATCAAGAACTACGGAACGCATTTTTAAAGTAAGATATGGTGGTGTGATTTCTAACCCCATGCCTTCAAACTCTTTTCAAAAACTGATTGTGCTAGAATAGGCGTAACCACCTCATGACTCTTCAAATTATCTTTTTTTCGGATTTTTCTCGTTAATAATTACGGGGATGGAGGGGGAGAGAACATCGGTTAACTAAATTTATCCAAACAAATATTTTTTGCAAATTCGTATTTCCTGGAAGTCTGGCTTTAACTTGATATATCGCACGTTGGGGTGGAAAATATTTTTTTTTTTCTCGGGCCCCCAAATACCCAATAAAAATATATTTTACAACTTTGCTTCCTAATTATTTTTAGTTCACCACATACTCGTACTATTCTACTTTTGAGTCAAATTTCAGCTCTCTAGATCTAACGTTTGAAAAGTTACAAGCGTGATATGACATACAGACAGACAGACGTACTGTGTTGAATCCATTAGTGTCCCGTTTTATACCATTTGATACACAAATAAAAATTGTACCAGACTATGGCAACTGAAGCCTAAGGAGCCCAAGTACGTAACAAATATCTTTTTTTCGATAAAATTCGTTGAACAATAAAGCTCAAAACCCATCGTGTATTACACAGCACAAATGGCTTCTAGAAACTAGGCCCTTATTCTATTTGTGTCAAATTTTTTTATTTTTGCTTATGCTCTATTCCATTGAGAAATAATAACGGTATACCCCTGAAGTGTATATATTTGCGACCAGTCCTTCCGTCCGTCGGTATAACACCACGTTTTGGGTCTTAAATTTTGAGCGAAAGAGATGCATTTGGGACATAACCTTCTCAGGACCCGCAGCAGCACAATTATAAACAATTGTTAAATCCGCTCACAATCACGCTTCATATTCTTTACAATTCATCTATACATTATATTGTATAATGCCACGCCCACTTTTGGGTGGCGTTTTCTTTTTTATAAAAAAAAAAATTTAATTTTCTCAAAGCTATTTCCGGCATTTCAATGGTGAATGTTTCACCTCACTTCTTCTTAGAAAAATTCTTAACCACAAATTATGTGATAAAATCTCTTAAAAATCGAGGGAATGTCCTCCGAGGAGATGGATTTCACTGGACTTGAACCAAAAATTTCACAACGTCACGCCCACTTTATTGGGGATGGGTTAGTAAACGAGGGATAGGGTAACATACGACCCATTCGGATGGGATTTGTTTCATCCTTTGCTGAAAATCGTCATGCTGTTTTGTTTCACATCACCGTATAAGAACACTCATCTGTAGTATTACCTGCAGAGGCACGTGCCATGCACCATTTCTATTCATGAATTTCCAAAACACGAATAAACATTGATTTTTTTTTTTAAGACTTCAACAATAGCATAAGCCAAAGGGCGACTTGTCAGTGTAGATTTATATACATTCTCCAGACACATCTTATCCATCTAAACTATCGATTAAGCACGCACATTTTATATCTTAAATCCATTTCACGTAACAAATTCAATTGAAAAGGCTGATCTACAAACCATGAGCACACTTCTTAGTCAAAAAAATAAAAATGACACGCGCACCCATAGCAGCCAGATGGATTTTATAATTAGGTCTCTTTGAGAATACATCGCTTACATCAGACAGATGCAACAACTTCACTCGTCGACTTGATAATAGCACAAGCACAATACCCACCACCGATAATCTCAAATTGGGTGTGTATAACAGCTGTAATGGTTTGTTAACGAAGAAAATTATAGCTGACCTTAAATTAAATCAGAAAATCATTTTGAGTAATTTCCATTCTTTTTCCCAAATTATAGGATAAAAATTTAATTTGGTGATTAAGTCGCAGATTAATTGTTTGCTCCATCGTTCGGAATATTAGGTTTTAATTTGAGACATTTTCGTCTCTTATTTAGTTCATTTAAGTAATTTTATTTAATTGGTAAATTAAGTGGGTAATATGTAGTCTTTCTGAAGTACTCGTATGAATAAATTACGAAAAATGCTATACATACAATGCATGCCCTTGAATATATGTCAATAGGTGGTCTAAAATATTGTTTTCAATATTGTGTGGTATATTAGAGTTGACCGTATACGCTCAGTACCAAACTAAAGTGATCATCAGAGATGGGAGATTACTAACTAGTCATGACTGAGTACAGGTATAAACAACAAATTATCCATAGAATGTTGTTGCCCGCGGCATTGCTCGCATGTATCGAGATTATGCATACCTAAGATACATACATATGTACCTCCAGGCCTCTACGCTATAAAATAGTAAAAACCATTTAAAATCCGATTAGTGATTTGCAAATGATGAGGGGAGTAAGAACAAAAAATTAAATAAAGTGCACAACTGGGTCCCACGTACTTGCACCTAGATATTTTGTTTATCTGGAAAAAATTTTAAAATTTTAAAATTTTTAATTAAAATTCGAAAATACATATTTTGATAATTTTCCAAAACTTAATATGGCATGACCTTGCATTCATTAAATATTTGTTTGGATATTAATTCCGAAAAAAAATTGATTGAGTCATAGCCGAGGAATAACCAATTTTTAAGAACCAGTTAATAAGTACAGCTTACACTTATTTATGAAAATGTAGCACGTAATCTGATAGCATTCATATATTCACCATAACTCAAATATCAAATTTGATCACTATCATCATTGTAATTTAGTACTTGTAATTTAGGGGTTAGAAAGAAAATTCCGATTTCACCTCGCATTGAGGGTGGCCGTGGTGTAGTAGTAACATCATCGCTTGTCACGCTACAGGTTCACAGTTCGAATCGTGATGTCAATAATCATCTATTTATTTCGCGTGAAATAAATAAAAAATCGATCAATTGCGAAAGCTTATGTCAACTCTACTGCGAAGGCATAACACTGGCAGTAGGGTGGTCATATGGCTAACATGCAACTTGATCGTGATGATGACATCAGGTGGACGGAAAAAAATACTGTGAATCATAAGCAACGACAATAATACCGAAAACAAACAAAATATTCCCCAGTTATCTGGACAGCCACCCTTGGAGTTTACAGAAACTTAATACCACCTGAGTTTCAAACCACACCACACTCTGCCTTCTCTCTGTCTCTTTTCCTTTCCGCAAAAACGCACGTGTTCTAAAAAAAAATTAGTATAAGGGTATTCATATCCCCTTTAACACGTGCAAAATTTAAAAAAAAAAGAACATTGTGAATGTTTTAGATTGACAACCTTTATCTTGGGGATGGCTGTCGCAAAAAGTTTACGCAGAAGGAAGACAATTCGAAAATAGAGAAGGTCTTATTAAAGAATTTATTCCATTATTCCAGAGTTCCAGGCTGGATTCAGGCAAAATTATTCGACTGTGGATCATTTATTTAATCTTGTGCATATTGAGGATATATACACAAATAAAAATAAAAAGTGATATACCCTATTTGTAGACTTTCGTGCCGCGTTTGACTCTATAGCCCGGGAACAACTCTTCTACAACCTTCACCGAATAGGATTCATCAGTAAAGTCATAAATACATGAAGAGCGCTGTATGATAACAATACTGCTTCTGTCTAGGATGTGTGTATCCGAAAAATTTCCAAAAACTATGAGTGTAAAACAGTCCTGCATCCTAAGTGCACTTTTATTCATTTTATTTATTCATGATATAACAGACAGTATTGGATGTACCATTGAAATCAATCAGTTGAAAATACCTGCAATAATGTATACCGATGATATTGTTGTTTTAGCCAACACAGTCAATAACATGGAACTTCAGATTAACAGACTTGAAAGGTGTTGCACTAAATGGAATCTGCTCGTATCAGTCAATATGCAGAAGACGAAGATCATGATTTTCCGAAATAATGGCGGACGATACTCGAGGAACGAAACCTGGTTTACTGAGTGCTGGATTTCTATTGTGGGAGGAGCATAGTAGATGGCTGCCCTGATTGTAGATAGATATTCATGAATCAGAATAGTATTAAAAAAAAGCCGTTGATATGTGGTTACTACTTCGGTTCTTCTCTTCAAAACAAATTGATTGATATACTCTCGTAATATGTTAAGGTGTCGCTTATCAACTTAATCTTCCATATCGGAAAACCATAAAATACCACTCACTACAACATCACAATGAGAACTTCGAAACACTCACAGTCTCAATATGTGGGAGTCAAATAGTGTCACAATGACGTAGAGCATGCCGATTTCATTAAAGGCATTTTAAGCTCATTAGCAGCTATTTGGTGTTCACATATTATCAATTGTTTGAAAAATAGCTTTCGTAATATTTGCATCATTTTAAAGGATACCGTACAGTACACTTTTTGGTTAATGAAACAAACATGATTGTGATTATTTTTGGATTTTTATTTCATTGAAATTGACATTTTGATTTTGTTATCTTCTTATTGGTATATTTTCCCTTTTTTGCTACTTACGGTCTAAGGTTACCAGCTATCCATGGCAGATAAGAAATTACACTCGCAAACACATTGTAGTAAGGACTTCCGGAAGACACACCATAAGATATAATACCATACTCGACATACCGCTCTTGCCCGCTATAGTTTGTCGAAATAAATAATGGCCCACCAGAAGTCCCAGCAGTGATCACATTGCTGCCACCTAAAGAGCATAATTGCTGATCAGTGATTGGGATGAGTTTAAATATTTCCTAACAATAATCATTGTCCACCACTTCTACCACTGCCTTTTGAAGAATATTTGCTCTCAGACTTATATCTAACACATCCATGCTCCTGGTCCAACCCGTGGCTGTCGCTCGGTCTAAAGTGGTCGCTTGTAACTCTGGTGTTATTGGCAAACAGACTGGTTGAATGTGGTCTATTTAATTGAGCAAATTAGAAAGTTTAAGTTGTCATTAAAACAATTCCATTATTGTGTCCTTACTATTGAAGATTGCCTTTTTAATCAATCGAACGAGTGCTATGTCATTGATACGCTGCCTTTCGTGATGGTATTTGTGATATATCGCTTCTTCGACGTCAAGTTCCGGTACAGGCGGGGCACACTTCTTTAATCTGCCACTTCCAGTGCAGTCGATGGTCTCGTTAATATCATGCTCACTCTGTTTTTAATAAGAAAACATTATTTGTAAGTCTTATACAAAAGAAAAAAAAACTACTTTCAACATCGAATCCGGATTGCGCAAACAATGAGCGGCAGTTAAAACATATCGATCTGTGATCAATGATCCACTGCATTGCACTTTCTTTGTCTTACCATTGTAGTACACCAATAAAGCCATCCATGGATATTCTGACAGCATCACTTTTTCCACACTCTGTCGCTTGCGGAATAGCCATTCCGGACTGGACATCTGCATCTGATTTCACAACACTGGGACGAACATCGGGTCCGAAATTCAAAACCCACTCTGTTGTGTTGGTTGTGAGATGGTTTCGGTCACAGCATACATCGGTCTAAAAATTAGAAAATTCATTCTGAACTATTCCGTCTTCAAGTTTAACTTTCAGCTTACTTTAAAGTTAATAAAATTGTGTTTTTGTTGTATTCTAAAGAAGATGGATCGAGATAAAACTCTAAAAACCAAGATAATTATTCCAACCGAGAAATTGCTAATAAAATTGGTCGAGCTCCTTGGACAGTTATCAAATCAGGGTGTTATCAAATAAAGGTGCAGTTAAAAACCGTCTACATAGATCGTTAACATCACATTGCATATCTGAATTAATCTTTTGTTTTGATAACCCGGGAGACTTTGCTCGAGGACAAATTACCGAAGTTAGAGGCAAACAATCTACGCTTCAAACTACGTATCGCTACGTTCACCGCGTTGCGCAGATTCTTAAAATCAGATAGGAAACTCGGGATCCGATAACGCTTCCATTTTTTTAGGCGGCATTCCGCTGACAGATAATTGTATTAATTTGGTTATAGATAAGTGTATCTTGTTACTGATGTCGAGAAGGTTAGCATTAAAATCTCCAGTAACGAGGATGTGGTTATAATTGGGGATTATTTTTTCAAGAACATTCGTGATTGTACTTGTATCAGTTACAAAGGGTGGTTTATAAATTACTCCCGCCAAGCATTTATCCCCTCCGCACACTACTTCAACAAACAAGAACTCATGTCTGTTTGTTCTTACATGGCTCGCTCGTGAGCGAGTAAGGTGTGGGGCCGGCAGGGTGTAAATATTTGAATTATATTTATTGGCCGCCAAGTTTCCTGAGGTTTTTTGTTAAACAAATTGTATTATGTATATAGCTTTAATATGATATGTCGCATGTTGGGGTGAGAAAATATTTTTTTTTCTTGGGTTACATTATGCCCCCAACAGCCCCCCAAATAAAAATGTTTTATTATTTTTCTTCCTGATTATTTTAGGTTCACCATATTTTATTTTTGTGCAAAATTTCAGCTCTCTGGATGTAACGGTTCATAAGTTAGAAGCGTGTGACCTACTGACAGACAGACACAGACGACAGACAGACAGTTAAATCCATTAGTGTGTCATTTTATACCATTCTGGTACGGAACACTAAAAAAGTGAAAAATTGTAAAAAACTTTTTATTGATTAGATTTTCCGGTAACCTGTTGTGGCACATAAAGTTTTTTGTTTTTGGTTGATAACTTTTAGCACGAAATACATTCGTGTTACGACATTGAATGCAGTCATCTACTCACTGCATGAATGTCTATATTTTCCTAAATAAACTGCATGACTGCTTTGCTTCTGGCCGGAAGCAAATAAACATTTTAGTGTCCTCAACTCTCTTGAGCAAGTTGTAGTCAAGGAGTTCTGTATAGCTACTGAATTATATTTGGTAATTTTAAAAGTACCATACTATCGTTTTTTTCTTCCGGAATTTAGAAGCACGCAAGCTTCTTTTCGAACACAACGAAATGATTAACAAGTTCATAGTGAAGGCTTCTTTTATACGTTCATAGCAAAGGTAAACGGATGGTTTTTAATTAAGCATTAAATCGAGGTAGCTTTTTAATTGCCTTAATTTTCATGGTTTATGTTAAGTATCTAATTTATGTATAACTACTTAATTACGGTTAACGTTGTGAATATTTGTGTTAAATTTTTGCATTAATTTCATAATTTAGCACTGAAAATAGAAATGTAAAAATGTGTGATGGTTGTCAAAATACTGGATCGATTTTTATTTCCATCAACCAGATTTTAGTGAGTGAACAATGTATGGATTGGCAAGAAAGTAATTTCGGTTTTTACAAGTAGATGCTAGTTCTAATAGGGTGCCGTCGACGGCATGGGAAAGCATTACAAACATCATTACGTAGGATAAAATCTCCTGGGCCATAAACAGCTTCTCTCCATATAAGTCACCCGGCCTTGACTGCATTATGCCCATTATGATCCAGAATGTGCAAGACATAGCTATTCCCTGGATACTATCGATTTATAGGAGCTGCTTATACTTAAACCATGTCCCCCAAACTTGGAGACTTGATCGGGTAGTTTTTATTCTGAAGGTAGGTCGGCGAGGACATGAAACCGCGAAGAATTTTCGACCTATTAGCCTGTCCTCCTTTGTACTCAACACGCCTACCTCAAATGAAGATCTACAGAGACGGCTCTTCATGAGGTAGTGCGATCGGTAGAAAAAACTCTTCATTATAAAGAATACACTCTTGCTACCTTCCTAGACATAGAAGGAGCTTTCGACAACATCCATAGCGAAGCTATTCAAGAGTCTCGCACCGAGTTAGGTGTATAGTCTTTCTTTAGGCACTGGATAATATCCATGCTTAATACTAGAATAATCAAAGCTACCCCGATGATGTGGTTTTACTAGTGTCAGGGAAGTTCCTCTCCACGATAAGACAAATCATGGAAAGTGCTCTGGATATGGTACACTCTTGGGCTACGAGATGTGGTCTTGGAGTAAATCCAGACAAGATCAAAATGTTGTTATTCACCAAAAAACCAAGCTACAGGAATTCAGTTCCCCCAAGCTAGACGGTCAACCACTCTCACTATGTTCCAGTGCAAAATACCTTGGCATGATTCTAGATCTTAACATAGAGCAGCGGGTTAAGAAAGCAAGATGACCCTATGGATGTAAACAGCCATTCTTACCTATGGCGCCATAGTATGGTGGCCCGCATTACATAAAAAATATAACATCAAAAGAATCAAAAAAGTACAAAGATCGGCTTGTATAGGCATCACAGGAGTATTGAAATCTTGCCCAACAGATGCTCTAAGTGTGATCCTGCATCTGATACCACTTGACCTCCATATTAAATTTTCAGCTATATGCAGTGCCGTCCGGCTCAGGGAAACTAAGTACTGGCCAGCAAAGCCATATGGCTGGAGACGATACCAAGTGAACTGGTGACATCTTCGACCGACAGCTTAACAGAACGCATGTGTCAGAATTGGTTTACGAAATTCCGTTCTGGAGATTTTTCATTCAAATTTAACCAACATTCTGGAAGACCAACTGAAGATGATGATAACCAAATCAAAGTCATAATTGAATCAGATCGTCATATGAAAGATCGCAGAGGGGTTAAATTCATCACACACAAAAATTGAAAATCACATAAAACGTCTTGGACTCGTATTGTAAAAAAGCTCGATATTTGGGTTCCATATGAATTGAAAGAGATTCACTTAATACAACGAATCAATATTTGCGATATGCATCTCAAACGCAATGAAATTGATCCTTTTTTGAAACTGGTGATGAAAAATGGATCGTCTACAACAACATCAATCGAAAACGATCATGGCCTAAGCGTGATGAACCAGCACAAACCACACCGAAAGCTAAACTGCTTCAAAAGAAAGACATGTTGTCAATTTGGTGGGATTATGAAGGTGTTGTGTATATTGAACTGCTTCAAAGGAACCAAACTATCAATTCAGATGTTTACTGTCAACAGGTAATGAAACTGGAGGAAGCAATCAAAGAAAACTGGCCAGAATTGGCAAATCGTAAGGGAATCGTGTTCCACAAAAGCTGGACCTTGACCCTCAGTTTGCAAAACTCTTTGTAAAACTTCGACCAATGATGATACTTATGCCCTGTATCCCCTTGTGGGTCCTAGGGCCTCTACAACGCCTACGCGCCATCGTGTGCGATTTCTGGAAATGTGCCTCAGCTCTCCCCAACTCTTTCCCAGTTGCCGTGCTTCCTTCTCAACTGTTCTGCGTCACGTACTCCTAGGACCGCCGCGTATCCTGCCATCCTGGGTAAGCGGGTTCCATTGCATCGCTTGGTTAGCCATGGACCTTTCGGAGAGTGTGACCGATCCACTGCCACTTTCGTCGTCGTATGGTTGTGCCTATAGGTTAATGGCCCGTTCTTTGATAAAGCTGTTCGTTAGAGATACGGTTTGGCCAGAATATCCTTAAGATGTAACGTAGACACCTATTGACAAACGTTTGCAGCTTCCTCGTGATAGTGACGGTCACTCTCCATTTACCACATTCATATAGCAACACGGATTCAACGTTGGAACGGAACAGTCGTTGCTTGGTGTTTAAGCTAATTGCATTACTTCGCCAAACTATGGATAGCATCCCAAACGCAGATTTTGCTTTACCTATTCGGCTGGCTATATCCAGTTCGGTTCCGCCATCGGTTGAGACAATACTCCCAAGGTATTGGAAACTCTCTACTCTCTCAACCGTTTGTCCAGCAATGCATATATGAGTTGTTGAGTTTGGTCCTAGGCTGATCATTTTTGTTTTTGCCGAGTTAATTTTCAGCCCAACGACGTCTGCTTCCCTCTCCACATTTGCTGTCATTTGTTGAAGGTCCATTATTCTGTGAGACAGTAGGCATACATCGTCGGCGTAGTCGAGGTGTTTGAGTTCAGATGTGAGAGTCCATCGAATTCCTCCATTTCCTGTTGATAATAAGGGCCAGAAGTTCTATGATATAGAAATGATGAGATGGATAATATATAATTTTTTATAATTAATTTTGTTCTTTGTATGTTTTATTTTACACTAAAAAACCGGAATTACTTTCTTGCCAACCAAACTGCTAAAGATAAAGTACATAATATTTGCATACCTATATAGGTAGGTAGGTAGGTGTGGTTGTGACAGCATACTATGCTGAAACATAATTAGCACAAAGGCGCCGTTTTAATTCCACAACTAAAGTGACCTAAATTGTTGTAAAAACTGAAGTTGGAGTTGTGGGGAAGGAGTGAAAAGATTGTTTAAAACCACCCCGTGGCATTGAGGAAACTGATAACGTCCCCGATTTTTGTCTCCGCTAACTCACTAATATTATCAAAAAGGTGTCTGCCAAGTATACGGTGTCTGACCCTACTAAGGGCCGGACACTTACAAAGGAAGTGAAGGATTGTTTCAGGCTCGTTGGCCATATTGCAGCTACGACAAAGTGCATTAAAAGTAATGCGCAGTCTGGCTGCGTGGACCCCTATGGACCTATGGCCAGTGCTAATTGCCAGAACTCTAGCAATATCTGCCCGGTTTCTGTTTAATAGCTCTTGTGGTCTGCGCAAGTTATACTTGGGCCACATCTGCTTGGATATGACACAGTTCTGCAACCCTCGCCATCTATTACCAGCATCTGCAAGGAAATGAGCAAAGATTCTACCCTTAAGGAATGTTGACTTCCTCCGCACGGGAGCAGTCAAGGGCAGATCCCTGCCTCTCCAATTCATCAGCCCTTTCGTTTCCGTCAATGTTACTATGACCAGGCACCCAGATGAGGCTGATCCTAGACCGATGACCGAGTGCGCCAAGCTCCTCCTTGCATTGTTCAACAAGTTTGGAGGAGGAAGTCGCAGATACGATGGCTTTGATAGCGGCCTGGCTATCAATGAAAATGGCTATGGTGTTAAGTTGTATCGATGTATGTTTGAGGAGACGGCACGCCTCTCGTACAGCAAGAACTTCCGCCTGGAATACGCTGCATGAATTGGGTAGATGGAATGAACTAGAGATATTGAGGGATTCCGAAAAGATTCCAGCCCCTACTCCGCAGTCCATTTTCGACCCGTCTGTGAAAATGGTTGTTTTGAACTCGTTAGTCACCGCGCCACATTTCCATTCCGACCTGGAAGGGGATCACACAGTGACATCATTGCGAAAGTTCATCCTGGGAATTATGTAGTCGGTCGGATTTGCCGCCAACTCCCGAGGTAGCAGATTAAGGATGCTGTTGTGGCCGTAAAGACTATCGTACCAGCTACCTGTTTCTCTTAATCTGACCGCACTACATGCTGATATATACTTTATATGAAGGTCGAGTGGTACCAGGTGAAGGATTACGTTCAAGGCTTCAGTTGGACATGTTCTCATCGCCCCCGTTGCACCTAGAGCCTCAGTCCTTTGTACTTTGTTGATGAGTTTAGTAATGTATGCTTTCTTAACCGCCGGCCACCAAACTAGCGATCCATAGGAAAGAATAGGGCGCACCACCGCAGTATACATCCAAATGACCATCTTCGGACGGAGTCCCCATTTCTTACCGAATGTTTTGCTACAAACATAAAAAGCCACACAGGTTTTTTTTACCCGCTGTTCAATGTTAAGCTTCCAGCTTAATTTAGGGTCGAGTACCACACCTAGGTACCTAGCACTAGATGATAAAGAGAGTAATTGGTTATTAAGCCATGGAGGCATGAAAGCCGGTATTTTGGTTTTTGTGGTAAAGACCATCAGTTCAGTTTTGCTCGGATTGACGCTAAGTCCACATCCAGTGGCCCAAGTGCTAATCTTATCCAAGGCACCTTCCATAATCTCACTGATCATAGAAGGAAACATCCCCGATACCAACACTATCACATCATCCGCATATGCGACAACCCACAGAATTTTGTTGATTACCATAAGCCAGAGAAGAGGAGAGATAACCCCCTCCTGAGGGGAACTCAGGATATATATATACAGATATGGTGGAAACACTATTACCGAGTGTCGATTAAATGATTCTGGTTTTTAGCATAGTCACTATACACTTGCTAATAAACTCCCCTACACCCAGTTGGTACAGAGCTTCCTGAATCTATTCAGTACTAACGTTATTGAAAGCACCTTCAACATCTAAAAAGGTGGCAAGAGTAAATTGTTTGTAGTGTATTGTCTTTTCTATCGTACGCACAACTTCATGAAGCGCCGTCTCAGTCGATCGCCCCTTAATGTACGCATGCTGAGATTTTGATAGACGGGATATTATGGATGTGCGTGTCTAATATACGTTCCAACGTCTTAAGGAGGAAAGATGACAAGCTGATGGGTCTGAAACCCTTTGCAGATACATGCCCCCGCTTCCCTACTTTCGGAATAAACACAACACGAACACACCTCCAACTCAGGGGGTCGTGGTTTAGTAGAATACAGCTTCTATAGATCGGAACTAGCCAAGGGACCACCTGATCCAGTGATTTTTGCAGCATTACCGGGAGTATGCCGTCAAGTCCAGCCGATTTATAGGGAGAGAAGCTGGAAATGGCCCAAGAGGTATTAACCTCTGTAATTGTTGTCTTACTGTCGTTCCAAGATGAGGATTGCACATCTTGCATACCTATATACTACCAATTGAAACATATATACCTATGTATTTAAGTTAAATAATAAATCAGCACGCCATACCATAAAGTATGAGAATCAATTTAAAAACTTTTCTTTTTTCATTTCGGGAATTATACCAATAAACTTTTAATTTATTTGTATGCCTTTCTGATGCGAAACAAAAAGACAACCGATTTCATTAATTTAATTGTCATGGAACGGCAAAATCCTCTAGAAAAGGACTTTTAAGTGGGCAACCATTTTTATACGTATTTTCTAAGTTTTCCCATTTGTCCTTTTTTGGGATCGTTCTCATTAAAATAATTAAAATCTTGAAAGCATACCTACTTTTTAAAAACGCTTTTATATAAATTTATATCAACTGTTTTTCACCATCTAAATATTCTAATTCCATATTCAAAGAACCTTTCCATTGAAGGTCGAAAAACAATGATCGAAAACATCCACCTTTTATTATGTCTTTTGTTTGAAACCAAGTTAGGTTCATGGTGCCTTCAGAAATTTATCAAATAAAAGTTACAACCATTTTTTGTTTGTAATCGATGGACGTACCACGTACACATATTATGTACGTAAAACTATTGTATGATGTGAAATTGTTGGTTGTTTTCGCACAATGATGCTCTGAATGTTATTTTTGTTTACACATAAAGTTGAACCAAAATGTCATATTTTCTTATTAGTTGGTTGACACTTGAAATCCAAATTGTTTTTACGTATCTTTATGTGAAATTTCAGGGCAGTTGGTAAACAAGAAGATGGTCAACAACTTGTGCTGTTATAATTTACGAAGTTCTAAGGAAAATTTCTTAGAAATATTATGATGGTGTTTATTACCATGAAAAAGTATGGTTGAACTTGAAGAACTGAACGCAAGCTTTAAATATTTTATATTTTGTTTTCTCGACACAGTTTTTATTTACCATGCAAGCTGATTCAGAGATTATTTTACGCTACATTTTCACAGCTAAGTGGGAGAGTTTCAAATCGTAATTTTCTGTAATGTTTATGTAAAATTAGTAGGATATTATAATTATATTTCACGTTAATATTTGATTATTTAATATCATATTTTTAAATCTAAGTTTTGTAACGAGCTCACAGCATTAAATGTTAGTTCGTGCATGTCAGCAATATGTAGCTCCTTCGAATGATCTCCGGAAATTATGACATATTAGGGTGGAACGAAAATATATATATATTTTTTTTTTTAAATCCAAAATCCCTATAGATACTAGTATATCAAAAATGAAGCCATTCAAATATATAAACTATGAACGTAATTTGAGGCAGATAGGACACCATCTTGATTTTCCTATATTGTTGTGCAAATTAAAATGGGCTCTATACGAGGGTGGGTCAATAAGTCCCTGAAAAATGAAATAAGGAACACTCTTTTCGGTATAAAAACATTTTATTTTTCAACATAGTATCCTTTTAGCTCTATACGAGTACACTTCATCCAACTTTTCTCCAATTTTTTGATGCCCTCCAAATAATACGATACAATCGAGCCCCTCAAAATAAGCGTTTGTTTCAGCGATGACTTCTTCATTCGACCCAAATCTTTTACCTCCGAGTCATTTCTTTATGTTTGCAAACAAGAAATAGTCGCAGGGGGCTAAATCTGGGGAATATGCTGGATGATGGAGGAGTTCGTAGCCTAACTCATGCAATTTTGCCATTGCGACTGCGGACTTGTGCGCCGGTGCGTTGTCCTGGTGAAAAAGAACTTTTCTCTTCGCCAAATGCAGCCGTTTTTGCTTCAAATCGGCTTGGAATCGATCCAGCAGCTCTGCGTAATAGGCGCTGGTGACCGTTTTAGCCTTTTCAAGGTAATCGACGTGAATAACACCGCGCGCATCCCAAAAAACTGTCGCCATGACCTTGTTTGCTGACAAACCCGCCTTGGCCTTCTTCGGCTTCGATTCACAAGGAGAAGTCCATTGTTTTGACTGTTTCTTGGTGTCTGATGTGTTGTGGTGAATCCAAGTTTCATCCACGGTACGAAACGACGCAAAAACTAAGCCGAATTTTTCTGGAACATCGCCAAACACACCTTTGAAGTTGTCAAACGAATGCGTTTGTTGTCGATTGTGAGCAAACGCGGCACCCATCTTGCGGAAAGCTTTTTCAAGTTCAAATATTTATGTAAAATCGAAATCACTGAGCCATGTGATAAGCCTGTGGCCTCTTCAAGCTCGCGCACTTTCACTCGCCGATCGTCCATTATCAAACCATGGCTTTTGTCGACCATTTCTGGTGTGGTGACCTCAAATGGACGACCAGAACGTTCGGCGTCACTTGTGCTTGAACGACCGCACCGAAATTGAGTAAACCGGTGGTGAATGATTCCAATCGATGGTGAAGAGCCCCCATAATATTTGTCAAGCTTTTGTTTGGTTCGGGTGATAGTTTTTTCTCGCAAAAAATAGTGTTTAATGAGCACTCGAAATCCACTTTTTTCTATTTTAACGAAAATGCCAGTAGGCGTCTATATAAAATGGCTGCCACAACAAAACTATTTGACAGATCTGTCTGAAAATTTGCGTGCGTTCTTTTGAAATTTGATTCTTGACAAAAAAAAATTAAATTTAAGGTGACGACACAATTTGTGTTCGTATTAAAACAAATTCGCTGCAAATAATAATGTTCGCATCACTTCAGAAAAGCTGGATTAACTTAATTCCGAGTCTAACAGTCATGTTCATATCGGCTACAGTAGTACTAAAAAGTTCCAGGTAATAATTTATTTTCGAAATATTTAAAAATGATGCTGAATCGGCCCTGGCATCATTCTACATCAGACCTTCATCTTAGAGCCAATGTTGAGTTGATCTCCAATAGAATACAAAAACTCAATGACTCATTTAAGATCAGATGCGACATTCGTGAGAATCCTCTAATAAAGTAATTAAATATAGATTATCATAAATAAATAAATAAATATTTGGCGCAACAGCTCTTTAAGTGCCAGAGCCTAGCTTCTCGCAACCACTCGTGTTGTGTGCGTTATATTTTTCACACGAATGGAAGGGACCCACAGTTTAGTGCCGTATCCGAACGGCAATTTGTTTTGAGAATCTTTCTCGTGACAACAATACTCTCGGATGTTTGTCAGACGTTCGCGAGAGGTGGGATCGTGAAAAAACTGTTTGGTGTTTTCTGGTATTCGAACTTGGAACCTCTTGCGTAGTGATCCGACACACTAATCACTACGCCACGACGCCCACTATATATAGATTATCATACGTGATTTTATTTTACTTATGCAAGTCACTTATTTGTTTATTTATACTTTTGTTAACATTTACTCGTATCTTTAATTTATATATGTTAATTTTATTTTATTTTGGTGGGGCAAAATGTCCCATTTATTTGGCTTAATACAAGCTAGAAAAAAATACAATACAATACTTACAATACTAGAACTAAAAACTAAGACTTATAACTAGGAGCTAAAGCTAGGGCTTATGTAGAAGGAGGCTAAGTTTAATGGAGGAAGAGCTACGGTTGAAATCAAAAATGGAAATGTTTGAGTTTACTTTCCGTAGCATACGGGAAATTGGTTCGTTGGAGCCGTAGGACGTGCGGTGGGTAGGCAGATAGAAGAGACGGGGGTGTCTTAAATTACGAGGGTTAGTATTTAAGAAGATGGAGTTGTAAAGAGACGGGCAATCGATAGAGCCTGAGAGGAGGCGATGAATGAAGAGAATGTCTGCAGCATCTCTCCGGTCCTCAAGGCTATTCAGGTTAATGAGTTTGAGGCGGTCATGATAGGGAGGCAGAATTAGGGGATCGTTCCAAGAAAGACCGCGGAGGGCAAATCGAAGAAAACGTCGTTGTATGCTTTCGATTCTGGCTACATGAACTTGCTGATAGGGTGACCATGCTTGGCTGGCGTATTCGAGGAGGGGGCGGACGAAAGTGATGTAGAGAGATCTGGTTACGTAGGGATCAGAGAATTCCTTTGACCACCGTTTAATAAACCCAAGGGATGAATTGGCTTTACGAATTATCTCGTCAATATGCGAACGGAAATTAAGTTCCCGGTCGTACAATATGCCAAGGTCACGAAGAGACTGTACGATGGGTATAGGTTGATCATTAAGAAGGTAAAGACGGGGAGGGGACTTGTTGTACTTACGTGATAAGGTGATGGATTGGCATTTCGCAACATTTAGCTCTAGGCAGTTTTGGAGACACCAAATAGAAAAAGAATCTAGATCTTGTTGAAGCAAGCAGGGGTCTTGTGATGAAGATATGTGTTTATAAAATTTGGTGTCGTCGGCATAGAGAGAGATAGAGGAGTGTTTAATAACCCTTTCCAAATCGTTTATAGTTAAGATGAAGAGAAGGGGACCTAGATGACTGCCTTGTGGTACACCAGAGGTGGCCAGAAATGGGGCAGATAGGACGGACCTGAAGCGAACGCTATAGAAACGGTTTTCCAGATAAGAGGATATCCATTTCAGCAGTATTGGTTCAAAACCAAGGGCAGACAATTTGAAAAGGATTAATTTGTGGGATATCTTATCGAAAGCTTTACTAAAATCGGTTGCAACAACATCGACTACTTTACCACTTTCTAAGGCCGACAGCGCAGAGGACGTGAATTCAACGAGGTTTGTGGTGGTTGATCTACCTTTTAGAAAGCCATGTTGGTTTTGAGAAATTAAAGACTTGCATTGAAAGCTTAAGGATTCGTACAAAATACTTTCCAGGAGTTTGGGTATATGCGAAAGTTTGGCTATCGGGCGATAATTAGTAACTTCGCTCTTTAATCCCTTTTTATGAATTGGCGTTATGAAGGAGGACTTCCATATATGAGGAAAGTCGCCTTGTGATAGCGAGAGTTTAAAGAGGTGCGAAAGGGGGTAGGAGAGCACGAGGGAGCACTTCTTAAGAAAAATAGCGGGTATACCATCTGGGCCTGGTGAGTATTCATCATTAAGTTTTTGTAATTTATTTTCAATTACAGTAGGTTCGAAAGTTTGAGAGAGAAAGGGACCAATGGAGTAGTCAGGTAGGTAGTTGAAATAAAAGGGATCTGGAACAAAGGCGTTGTCGGCAAAAGATTGTTTAAAAAAGGTGGCATAAAAATTAGCAATGGTGTGTGGATCACTTGAAGATATGTTTTCGTAAGAGAGGGATGGAGGGTAACCGTCAGATTTTTTCTTGTAGTTAACGAATCGGAAAAAAGATTTAGGGTCGCTTATAAGGTTGACTTGCGCGTTGTCAACATATCGTTGATAGAGGGAGTTATAAGCCTGAGTGAATTGAAGGTATGAGCCGAGATAGTTGGAATAGTCAGAAAAAGACTTGTTTCGAAGGAAAACTGACCATAATTTGTTTCTCTTGTTGCGTAACGATCGGAGTCTTCGATTGTACCATGGAGGGGATGTAGAGAAGGGTTTTGGCCGAGAAATAGGGACAAAAAGGGAGATAGAAGCAAATAGTTCTCTGTAAAACAAGGAGATGGCATCATTTACAGGGAGATTGGCAAACTCAAATGAGACTTTGCTGAGGTGTTCATTTATTTTTCGGAAATTGGCTTTATGAAAATCATAACAAGGGAGGCCAGCGGGGGGTGTGGGCTGTAGTGGAGGGTCGTGAAAAAAAGAAAGAAGAAGCGGGGGGTGAAGGTTGTCAATAGTTGATAGAAGAAGAGGGGAGAGTGAGACAGAGGAGTTAAGTGGGTCAGTAGTGAAGATTAGGTCTAACTGCCTACCCATATAATTAGAGATGCCGCTAACTTGGCATAGACTTGAGTCGGTTAGTCGATCAATGAAGAGACATTCTTTAGTTGAGTTGGGATTTGAAGCAATGAAAAACGATTCATCATCAGATAAATCCCAATGTAGTTGAGGCAGGTTAAAGTCGCCGAAAATAATGATGTCGTCAGAGGATTCAGATAACTCAATTACTTGATCGATCGCATTAACAGCAAGTTGGTAGGATTCAATAGGTTGGGCCGGCAGAATGTAGAAACACATTACGTATAGGGACTTGTGGGGGAGTGTTATTTTTATTGCAACAAAGTCGAGTTTTGAAGACGAAGAAGTAGCAATCGGAGAAGAGTCCAGGTCGTTATGAATAGCAAGAAGAACACCTCGACAAGGGGAGTCATCCGTTGGGCGGCTGATATCGTCCCGATAGACATTAAATATGGGTGGGAATAATTCCGGGTTCTTTATATCGGGAATCAGATTGGTTTCAGTTATAGCGTATATATCGAAAGGAAGAGCATGAGACTGGCGCAGAACAGCTTGGGTTTTTGTACGCAGGCCCCTTACGTTCTGATAGTAAAAGGTTAGAGGAACGCTGTAATGGGAGGTTTGCTGAAGCCCTGCTATCAAATTAGGGACGAACAAATTTGTTGTGGTCAGCACGGGTTCTTTGAAGGTGTGAGATACGTTTAGAACTGATATGAGAAGCAAAAGCAGATAAGTCTTTGTCCACGGTGGCCGACGAAATGTTATAACCCTCGTGATAACGGTTGAAGATTTTTCGCAGTGCAGCAGGATCAATAGGAAGGCCTTCTTTTTGGATAGATATCTGAACGTTTGTTTTGGTTTTTCCGTCAATGCAGATGGATTCAGGCTTATCAAATAAGTAGGCAAGGTAAAGTCGAACATTTTCGAAGAGCCTGTGATCTCTTAGTCGTGCCATAGTATATCGGCCATCAAGGTCGTTGGGGGAGGAAATGTGGTTTGAAAACTTAGAAGTAAGTTTAACAGATGGGGGAAGTAGAGGATCGAAAATTGCAGGGGCCTTAGAGATTGGTGAAGGTGTCTCTTTATGAAGAGAAAGAGCGGGAAGAGCAGCATTGGAGGCTGCAGTGGGCGGGGCAGGATTGAGAACATGGGAGTGTATGAAGTTCGGATAATTAGAAGTGGATTGAGTGTTTGCCGGGGCTGGCGGATGATTAGAGGGGAGACCAGGGTCTGGAGTTAAGTTAAATGATACGCGATTACGTTGAGGCTTAGGTGACTTAGCGTTTACCGTGGGAGGTGCTGAGTTAATAGAGGTAGGTGGCTGAAGAGTGAGAGGGGAGAAAAGAGGAAAAGTTCCAACTTTGAAGCTCCAGTTTGGGTCAGGGTTGGGACTAGATGAACTATCATTCTTAAACTTACGTTTTCTTTTATTTAGCTTAACACTAGGCTTATTTTTATTACTAAGCTTCACCTCTCCTGTATTGTACTTGGTGATGGTCATCTTTCCCAAGCTGAAGACGTCGTTTGAGGGGTTCGAAAAAAGCCAGGAGTATTTGGAAGGTATGTCAAGCTTTAAACGGTTATTTTTGGTGTTAGCTGTAGAAATCATCTGACAGTTTCTGATGGTGATGCCAAATTTCTGGAGGAAGAAGTTATTCACCCAAGAAACATCAGCATGCTGAGGAGCGTTATTTATTATAAAGGCGTTATACTCGCAGGCAGTTAATTTATTTAAATAGTAATATGCTTATATGTTTATTTATTTATTTATTTATTTAATTATTGAGTTAGTCCATTTATTATTAATTTATCTGTTAATTTTCTTTTCTCTTCTAATTTAAGGTTCTTTTATCGCTGTATTGTTGATTTTATTTAAAAATTTCAGTAGAAAGATATACTCATGTAAATCACATCTCTGTACTCTAAACATTGTAAATTGTGCGATAGCATACAGTAATTTTTAAACGAAATAAATTAAATTAAATTAAAATTAAATATTTAAAAATGAGAAAAAAATATTTGAAAAATACTCTTTTAAACTTTGTATGCACTACTAGCTAAAGTTTTGTTGAAATGTGATAGAAATCATATATGCAGCGATACAAAATAAGAAACTCAAGACAAGATTAAACAATCTACCTAGTATTTTAGTTATATTTTGTAGTTGTAGGGAAGCGGTAAAGAGTGGACAAATAAGGAGAGAGAGTGAGTAATGATGCGCGTTGATCTTAAATCTTTGTAAATACTGAGGAGGGCAGGTTATTCCAAATTACTGTTGAGTGGCTAAAACACTTTCTGGAATGCGGACAGTAGTAATACCGCCATAGGAGCGCTAAGCAATCAACGGTATTCGGGCGAATCGGGCGGGTGATAAGTTCTTGGCCCGAGATACTCAACAACGAGTCATATTCTCTCTTTAGTAGTATAAATATCACCTCGTTTCAATAATAATCCCATTTTGTTATTATTTGTGGTAGGATAAACATAACCATGTTAACCGAAATCGAAAATTCTCGCAATTTTCAGCACCGCGCCGTGATAAACTACCTCGTGAAAAAAGGAAAATCGCTTAAAGAAATATTTGAAGATATGTCATCGACTCTTCAGGTTTCTGGGCCTTCCTATAGCATGGTTAAAAAAATGGATACGCTTATTGCCACAAGGGCGAGAGAGCTGTGAAAACGGCCCCCTTTCAGGTCGTCCTGTGTCAATAGTCGCTGAAGAAAACGTCGAAAAAGTTGAAAAATTTGTTCTGGCCGACCGAAGAATCAAAATGTGACAGAAAGCGGACGAATTGTACATCAGCAAAGAATGGATTGGAGACATTTTGCACGAGCATTTAAACATAAAAAAATTGTGCGCGCTTGGTACCGAAAATGCTCGGCGCGCCGTTCGACAAGCAACGACGACTCGATTGCTGCAAAGATCTTTCGGAGTTAGTCGGGGACAATCTCGACGAAATTGGAAAAGGGGAGAGGCCGCCGAAGAATTTCAAGGTGGAAAAGTCGGCTTCGCAGCTAATGGCGACTGTTTGGTGAATGGTCAATATTACGAAAATTTATTGACTCAGCCACGTGAAGCGATCGTACGGAAGTGGCGTGGGAAACTCAGGCACGGAGTGTTATTTTTGCATGATAACGCACCTGTCCACATGGCGCGGGGTTAGAAATAGGCCTTAAAAGACACAGGTTTGTCAACGATAGACCACCCACCCTACAGTCCAGACTTGGTCCGAGCGACTTTTTCCAATTTGAAAGGTTTTGCTTGATGAGAACGAGATCAAGGCGGCCGTAGAAAGTCAAAGAAAAGAAAAAGAATATTTTTTCGATGGTATTAAGGCACTGAATGCCCAATGTGAGAAATGCATTTCACTTGAGGGAGATTATGTTGAGAAATATGCCTTAGGGCGCGAACTTATCAGCCGCCCATCGTACTCAAGTTTCGGACGAACATAGATTTATAGATTGTGGTCAAGTCCACAGGAGTGAAATACCGTTTCGAACTTTTGAAGATTTCTAGGCTTCTAACACTGCCTTTTACAGCTTCAGTGAACAGCTGGTTCTATTGAAGTTCCCGGCTAAAATACATGTTAAGCATTGACAAGCCATTAGATTCCTCAACATTAACTCCGCCTATTCTGAGTTTAACTATGCTAGTACTCCACTTCATAGACACACATATGAAGTTTGCAGAAAAGCAGTTTAGGTCGCAGTCAGCTTCTGGTCTACCTTCCCTGATTTCTATTTGCGGTTGGTACTAAGTCATGATTATGACTTGATCCCGAGATTTTCATCAAACTTGACATTATATGAGAAACTATGATAGAGAAACTTTAAAAAGTGTGTCTCTTAATTCTGCCTGTCTGTCTGTATGTCCCGTTGCCTAAAAGGCTTGATGGATTATTTTCAAACTTCATATCGTATTTTTTATTTTATAATTTGCACGTGTTAATATATGAATACCCTTATACTAATATTTTTTTAGAATACGTGCGTTTTCGCGGAAAGGGGAAGAGACTGAGAGAAAGACAGTGTGTGGTGTGGTTTGAAACTCAGGTGGTATTAAGTTTCTGTAAACTCCAAGGGTGGCTGTCCAGATAACTGGGGAGTATTTTGTTCGTTTTCGCTATTATTGTCGTTGCTTGTGATTCACAGTATTATTTTTCTGTCCACCTGATGTCATCATCACGATCAAGTTGCATTTTAGCCATATGACCACCCTACTGCCAGTGTTATGCCTTCACAGTAGAGTTGACTTGGATTTCGCAATTGATCGACTTTTTTATTTATTTCATGCGATGATGATTCTTGACATCAGGATTGGAACAGTTAATCAAGAGCGTGACAAGCGATGATGTTACCACTACACCACGGCCACCGTTCTTTTACACGTGCTGGAGTGTAGATGGCTGCGTTATCCTGCTGGAAAATCCACTGTTAGTCCTAGAATATTTCGTGAAAATTTATTGACCGCGTTTCAAGAAGTTCACTGCAATCCACTGAGTTCTGCTAACTTTCTAAGACAACAAGATCTATTGCGCCATGAAATTAAAGTGCAGCCCATACCATGACGGAACCAACAGCAATGCGACGATGTGACCGGCACAACTCCGATTTCTTCAAATCCTGAAAGTAATATTGAAAGCCATTATGGCCATCCAAATTAAATTCTTCCTTCCAGCTTCAGTGAGCCTGGGAACATTCTAATCTATGATCTCTATGGCGCTGAAGTAAATGTGGCTTTTTCTTCAGTTTTCTGCCGTCGGAGATCTGGACACTGGTTAATCACTGTCCGGACACTACTGAAGTTCCAATCTTCCCCTTAATTTTGCGAGCCGACGCAGGTTCTCGTTCTCGTTCTGTTGTCACACTTTCTGAGTGGCTTCTTCGGATTTTCTTTTAGAAAATTGTTGACTGTCCAAGGATCTCGACCAATTTTGTTAGCAATTTCTCGGTTGGTATAATTTTCTTGCTTTAATGCAAGAATTTTCCCAATTTCTAAATTAGTTAGAGTTTTACCTCGATCCATCTCCTTTAGAACACAACAAGAACACAAACAATTTTATTAACTTTAAATGACCTTGCGAAAAAAAAAAAAAAAATTATAAATGAGGGTAATCAAATGACCGATAGTGTATGTACCTTTTACATTGATATTAAATTCTTTGTCAGCACTCTGTATAGAAGCTATCACAAGCGATTATTACAGAAATATATATTAATTTTTATTTTTACTTAGACTACACATCCAAGAAGTTAACATGCAGAGTATTGGATGAGTACGGCAGCGATAACAAAGCAGTCCGGTCAGACGGAGATAAGCCAAGTCTATTGATTTCAAAAAATAAAGTAAGTTGACATTATTTTTCAGCTCCAGATATAAATATCGCTGCTTTAGTAGAATTCCCACCAGAGTTACTCATTCAATTCAGAAATGTGGTAGTTTGTTTTGCCTCCAATTGGAATACTCCAGAGCGTACAGTCTCATTTAAAACCTCGGACAGTTAAAGTAGTGATCGTCCTAGTTTATAATTTCGTTCGTATTAAAAGATGTTAGTGGAAAAATGTAAACTTAAATTAACGGCCGTCTTTTTGATTGCAGTGGCCGTAGTAACTCATGTCAATGCACGTAAGTCTTAGTAGATTTTAAAAAAAAATTTTGTGAAGTACAAGTTTAGTCGAAATTCTCTTGCAGAAAGTTCATGTACGACAATACGCAAAAAGGCGGGACTCTGTGTACCGAAATTGGAGTGTGGGACAATAACAGAGCTATTATATCTTTGGAAAAACACTCTACCGCCTCAAGTTATCCAATTTATAGAACTTTCGCAATGTGGTACCTACAACGATACTGTAAGCTAAAAGTTAAACTTGAAGACGGAATAGGTCAGAATGAATTTTCTAAATTTTAGATCTATGTATGCTGTGAGCGAAACCGTGTCACTTCAGCACAAGGATCCCAAACGCAAGTGCAACTCACACCGATGACCCCGAGAACAACCAGCACAACAGAGTGGGTTTTGAATTTCGAACCCGATATTCGTCCCAGTGTTGAGGAATCAGATGCAGATGTCCAGTCAGGAATGACTATTCTGCAAGCGACAGAGTGTGGAAAAAGTGATGCTGTCGGTGTGCCCGATGCAAATGAAGCCGTTCTCTCAGAATATCCATGGATGGCTTTATTGGTGTACTACGATGGTAAGACAAAGAAAGTGCAATGCAGTGGATCATTGATCACAGATCGATATGTTTTAACTGCCGCTCATTGTTTGCGCAATCCGGATTCGATGTTGTAAGTAGTTTTTTTTTTCTTTTGTATAAGACTTACAAATAATATTTTCTTATTAAAAACAGAGTGAGCGTACGATTGGGCGAGCATAATATTAACGAGACCATCGACTGCACTGGAAGTGGCAGATTAAGGAAGTGTGCCCCGCCTGTACTGGAAGTTGACGTCGAAGAAGCGATATATCACAAAGACCATCACCGAAGACAGCGTATCAATGACGTAGCACTCGTTCGCTTGATTAAAAAGGCAATCTTCAATAGTAAGGACACAATAATGGAATTATTTTAATGACAACTTAAACTCCTAATTTGTTCAATTAAATAGACCACATTCAACCAATCTGCTTGCCTCTAACACCAGAGTTACAAGCGACCACTTTAGACCGAGCGACAGTTGCGGGGTGGAGTATGTACGAGGATGACGTAGACATAAGTCTGAGATCAAATGTTCTTCAAAAGGCAGTGGTAGAACTTGTGGATAATGATTATTGTCAGAAAATAATTAGAATCATCGCAATCACTCATAAGCAATTCTGCGCTTTAGGTGGCAGGAATGTGATCAATCATGGAACTTCTGGTGGACCGTTATTTATTTCTGGAAACTATAATGGTCAAGAGCGGTATGTCGAGTATGGTATTATATCTTATGGTGAGTTTCCCGGAAGTCCTACTTTCTACAATGTGTTTGCGAGTATAATTTCTTATCTGCCATGGATAGCAGGTAATCTTAGACCGTAAGTAGAAAAAAAGAGAAAATTTACCAATAAGAAGGTAACTAAATCAAAATGTCAATTTCAGTGAAATAGAAATTCAAAAATAATCTATAATAATATCCTTTAAAATATTACGAGAGCAAATAGCTATTAATAAGCTTTTATGTTGCTTAAAATGCCTTTAATAAAATCGGCATGCTCTACGTCAAGTGACATGAGTTGACTCCCACATATTGTGGCTGTGAGTTTTTAGAAGTTCTTATTGTGATGTTGCAGTGAATGGTGATTTGAGTTAATAGTGTCACTTTTTGTTGTTTATGATAATGAATATTCTATATTCTTAAGCCTATTTTATTGTTGTCCACTATGGAAAGTAAGTTGATAAGTGACACCCTGACATATTACGAGACTATATCAATCAATTCGTTTTGAAGAAAAGAAGAGAACAGAAGTAAATTTCGGTTCCAGAATCATTTTTTGGTTCCAAACCCTTTGATAAACTTTTTTTTGTGACAACTTCAAAATAGACGCACCGATTTAAATATAATTATATTTTCTGAATAATGCGTTGATTTTTGAAGTTCGAAATATTAATCATTAACTTATGGTTCCTAGAACCGAAGTAGTAAGAACAAATCAGCCGCCTTTTTTTAAAAATATTCTGATTCATGAATTCCTAGCGACTGGCTGCTCTAAGGTGCAGATGGCCATAGACGCAATCGACGATTGGTGCACTAAGAATGGGCTTTCAGTTAATCCTCTCAAAACTGAGGTGGTTCTCGACTTTGACTGGTCTGATTAACCAGTGCTAAAAGGCGTCACTATCCAACTCTCCAAGGAAGCCAAAATTTAGGAGTAATCTTAAATAGCAAACTCCTTGGGACGAAACATATCGAGCTGAAGATTTGCAAAGCTCTGTCAGTCTTCTGGAAATACAAAGGTGTTTTCTGCAAGACATGTGGGGCTTGTCACCAAGGAAAGTCCTTTGGCTCTACATGGTAATGATAAGACCTTTCCTCTCATATGCGTCAGTTGTTTGGTGGAATAAACACTCACGTAAATACGTTACTGCTGCTTTCAACAATCTCCAAAGAACGGTCTGTCTCGTCTGCTTTGGAACTTTCACCAGTACTCCTGGCTCTGCTCTGGACGCTTTGATGACCCCCCTCTGGACCTGAACCCACGTTGTGTTTGTCAGCGTCCTCGGTTAGGGCTTCTATTGACGATTCGGTTTTGAATGAACACAATCGAAAGTGGCATGATTCTCCAGGATGCAGGCAGACTAAGCGAATGGTCCCCGTCGTCTGTAAGAAATCTGCGGCTTTCTTGCTATCTCTTAGTAAAAAAGACTACAGGCAAATTACTGGTGTTCTTTTCTTATGGGCCACTTCGCCTTTGCCAAGCTCGTCCGTGTTCTAGGTTTGAGCGCTACCCTGAGCGCTATCTCCTGTGGAGAGGGCGATGACACTGCGGAACACTTCCTACGTAATCACATAGTAGAGGACAATCGTCCTCCCTTTGCTCGGACTAGATGGCAGATCTTCGGTGCTGATGACCTAAACCCTTCATAACTGCGGCGTCTACTCTTCTTTTTACAAAAGACTGCCTGGTTATAGGACCTGTTTTTGAGTCTGAGTGCTCCAGAAGGGCCTACCCTCCCCGACAAAAAAAAAAATACCAAAATTGATCAGCATCTCGAGATCGTACATTTTCACGAAAACAATAGGAACAAATATAAAGTTACAAATCTAAACAAAACCTCGTGTAGTTAAAATGCATTCCACCATTCACCTGTATAACTTCAGCAAATGCAATTAGTAATGGACCTTTTAGGACCTACATACATACGAGGAACTAATACCACCTACTGATGTGTAACTCTTGACCCCGTGTGCTAAACAATTGTTTTTTTTTTGTTCAACGATTGTAACGTGGAAATAGATGTGTTCATGACTTTTATTGCAGTAGACATCTATCCTCTCAAGCAAAGATCTTTTAGAAACCCCACAAAGACAAATTGGGCAGAGTACTCTAAATAGACCTGCCAATGGATACCTCATCCTAGGGATGAAACCCATTCAAATGGCGCATCTATCGATTCTGCTGTCCAGCTCATAACTGGGAAAATGAATAAATAATAAATCCTGTCACATCTCTCGTAATCGTAAACCCACTAAGGCCACTTGGTGGACTAACGAATTTAAAAAAAACGTAGAACAGAGATCAGAAGATTACATAATAAAGCAAGAACAAGTAAATCGGATGTAGACTGGGCCACATACAGATCCGTACTTAATCTTTACACACGAGATATTAGAAGAGTAAAAACATTTTGTGACTACAACTATTGTGAATCCATTGAAAACACTGACGAAGCTGCCAGACTGCGCAAAATTGTATCCAAAGACTCGTCGGTCGCAGGATATCTCAAGCGCAGTGACAACTCCTGGACGGAGTCAAGCCAAGAATCGTTAGAACTGTCAAAACGCTACTACCCCTCAGTTCGTTCCAAACTCAGAAACAAATGATGATGATGGTATCATTGCAGAGCAAAAGATAGCATGGCGGTTAAATCATTTAAACCTTATAAATCCGCATGGTCGGACAACATCACTCCAGCCATGCTCCAACATGCTCTAACAAGAATCACATCCTGGCTTAAAGTAATTTACCGCAGCTGTATGAAGCTAGGTTACGTACCGAACTATTGGAGAGAGGTAAAAGTGGGCTTTATCCCTAAGGCGTATAACCTGAGAAGCCTCCTCAATGAGCACAATTTATGTAGCACTCAACACACCTACATAAAAGGCAAGTCGGTAAAAACTGCACTACATGATGTTGTCTCATTCATTGAGAAAAACCTTCACTTTAATAGCCGCATTTTTAGATACCGAAGGGGCGTTTAATAACCTAAATACGACATCAATAAATGCAGCACTAGTTTAACTATAAGTAAAAACAGAGATAATCAGCTGGATTGACGAAATGCTTAAGAGCAGAATAATCAACTCCGAATTAAGTGAGAGCATCGTAAGGAAAACAGTTACAAGAGGAACCTCTGAAGACCTTAAAACCAAAGGAGTAAAAACAGTTGCATACATGCAATCAGTAACCTCATGGAATCTGCCCTAAAAGAATTGTCCTCCTGGGCAGAACAAAACGGTCTAAGTATAAATCCGACTAGAACCGAATTGGTTCTATTTACCAGTAGAAGGAAAGTAGATGAATTTGATCCCCCTAAACTGAATGGAATTCCTCTGAATCTCTCCACAACAGCACAACAGAATTATTGTATGGTGGAATGCAACAGACATTAGCATGCAAAAACATAACAGGAGCACAGAGATCAACGCCATAAGCGGGTTTAGAGATGATGCTAAATATCCCTCCCCTAGATGAGTACATACGATGCACAGCTGTCAAAAGTGCGATTCGTCTCAAACAATTGGGCGCATGGAAGCAAAGGTCCTATGGACACGGTTCTATACTCAACAGGTATAGTATAACCGATCTCGACAGAACAACAGATTATATCATACTCTACATAGATTTCAACAAGAACGACCAAAAAGACAAGAGTGGGACTCCAACACATTAATTCATGTACAGGACATTGAGCTCTACACAGACGGGTCTAAAATGCATATCGGAACTGGCTCTGGAGTTTATTGCGAGTCACTTAAAATCAACCACTTATACAAACTCCCGGATGATTGTAGCATCGTTCAGGCTGAGGTCTGAGGCCAGAAGCGACTGTATCATATCTCGCAGCTTATGGCCTACAGTGGATGAAAAGAGAACAAAAAACCTATTGGCGATGAATAAAAAAGAAATTCGAATCTTGATAGACGTGCTAACAAGACACTGCGCTATAAGGGAAATGGCTGATAAACTAGGCATCAACACACCCGACCACTGCAGGAGCTGTCAAGATAAAGAGGAGACAGACACCATCGAACACTTGTTATGTGATTGCCCAAATCTTCAAAACCGCCGCCTCCATCATATGAGAACTATTGCATCTCGTATAAGTTCCACTTAGGAACGTGATAGGCTTCATAAAGAACGCAGGCTGGTTTGCTACAGAACCCACCGCAAAGGTTTCAATTATAATTTCACACAACAAAAAGGGAAACGCAATGGACAGTATGGCCCCCGTGATAAGCACTTAGGTGCACTTTCCTCCAACCTAACCTAACCTAAGATACATATACGGAACACTAATCACGTGAACCAACAAACTAAACGTAAATTAAATCTTCAAGTCACCATCGAGTCATGGGAACGTCAATTATATGGTACGGGCTATTCATGTATACACTATCTTAATATATCTTTACACCTGGCACTTCCACTCCCATAAAATTATTAATCTTACTTTTGAAATGATGTGCACTCGCTACATATAGGAGTATGTATACATAGGTACAATTGTATTTTTTCAAATCCTGCATTTATAGTGATTTTGGTCTCATGGTGGGCACGTCACTTCTCCTTCCCCTTAGTAAGTTAAATTATTGGCAAACACATATAACAGAATTGTAGTTTTGTTGTATGTCGTATGCCTTTTATTTGACAAACGCACCCTTGACAATGCATCGCACCCCATGTGGAATTAAAGATAATTAAAAAAAACAAAAATGCATGCTTAGATCATGAATTACGTTATTTTGGAATCTTGATAGAGTAGGACATATTTTGAAGTACAAATCTAATGCTTACGGTGTCACCCACCCCCAACGATTCGCATCGTTGCCATCCCATTAAAATAAATACTGATAAATCCACATATTTCAAATGTTTGCCACGTGTGAGATAAAATAAACGTATGACTCTCTTTTTTTATACTTAAACTCGACGATCCTTTTTATTATCTAAGTGTATGTGTACTTACTTTGCTTTTATTTTGGCTGATTAGTCCGATTATTGAGATTCACAGCTTCGCAGAGTTCCGGGCTTGCGATGAAAGTGTGGAGATAATAGAATTAAGTACCGGAGAAAATATATCGGAGATTTAGAAATACGCCTCAACAACCGAAGATGTCACACAACGATAGCCGGATTCCGAATTTGTATGTCTCCGGTTAGAACCTTAAACAGGGTGGAAATAGTGGTCGATCTAAGAAATCGATAAATATCCGTAGTTGGTGTGTACCTCAACCAATCAGATTGTCCAACTCGTTTGATTTTTTCAATCTCAGGGGTAGCGTAAGAAATTGGTTGAGGTATTTTAATTTTTGGCATCAACTTCGACTTTAGGTGAGGCAGCACTATGAATATGAGTTTGAAGTTTTTATCTAGCTGATCCTGTACTCGTATGCCTTTGCATCATACTTAGTAGGGATTTGGCAATTAAGATTCTGTCATTAGTTTCAAATGGACATTACCTCTACCGTCTTTTTCCATAATTATTTGACGATTCAAAGTTTTATTGAAATTCTAATTCTACGAGTATTCTATCTAATCAATCCTTGCCAATAACCTCATACATGAAATAGGTTCGCCATCATGAAATTTAACTAAACGTCTCTGTCGACTTGTTTAATAATATCCTCTTTCAAATAATTTCCACATTTTCGAGAAAATTGCTTCTAACACTACATACATAGAAGTTTTCATCATGCAGCAATATTACTCGTAGAGGAATTTTCCTACTCCACAATCAAGAATTTTCGAACGATGATGCATGCGAGACTACATCCGTTGAGACATTATTAAGTTTTAATTAAGTACTTATGCGATGCGGTGAACGTGATAAGCCACCACGGTGATGCCGTGGATGTTAAAATCTAGGAAATTTGGAAATAAATTGAATTCCTTTAGGATGATATACGTATGTGTAGTTGGTGAGACTATGCTTCCCATTTGCGTGTACTCGTATGCTGATGCAAAAAAAAAGAAATTATAAAGGTACATTTCGTTTTCCAATTTACAATACGTTTTTTATCTGTGAATACGATTTTGTCTATGGATGCAATATCCAATTTAAAGTGAGTATCTGATAATCCTCAGGGGTCACCCTGTATTGGTGGTCATCGACAAAGTCAGTGTGTCACTTGTTGTTTGGTAACCTTATACTAAACTAAGCACTTCCCTACCTTCCACGGTTTTATGGAAAAATTTGAGCCAATTTGGTGTGTATACTACTGCCAAGACCAATTACAAGGGAGGTAGCAAAAAGCAGTCAGTGAACTATCGCCCGATTGCAATCTTGCCAGCCATTAAGAAAATCATAGAACAAATTGTTTCAAATCATCCAAAACATGATCTCATCAAATCATGATCTCATCCAAAAACATGATCTCATCAATATGGATTGCAGTTAGTGCAAAAGCACTAACCAGCGAGTCTAATCAACACCAGCCTCAGCAAACGTCATCACACCCTAGTTCTGTTCTTGGACTTCAGCAAAGCATCTGATACTCTCAACTACAAAAAACTTGTCGATGCGGTCCAAAGAGTTGGAATTAGCGGAAAACTAACACACTGCATAGTAAACTATTTGGCAGAGAGGACTTTACTGGTGAGAATCAAAGATTGCTGCAGCAAGGCTTATAGAGTACAGTATGGAGTTCCACAAGGTAGTAAACTGGGCCACCTACTTTTCATCTTGTATACTAATGACATTCTGAAATGTTTTAAAAAAAGTTTCCCATTCGCCTATCATCAATCCGTAGAAGAAGCAGCAAAGTTGATTCAAGCCGAGGTCGACAAAGCTGGAAAATGGTGCCACGACAATGGGCTAGTTGTCAATGTCTCAAAAACAAAACTCATGCACATCCGGAGCCCAAATTATCCAGCGTCACAAGTTTTGCTGACGAGCCACAGATGTGCCAGTGCGTCCAGTTGTGTAGATATTGAGATGGTTGATACATAGAATTATATAGACTGTCGTTTCCTTCTGGAGGCTCACATCAACGTTCTGCGAAGCAAATTAAAGAGGTTACTGTTTGCACTGGCCTATCTACAATACAAATCAACGACCTGTTTACAAAAATAAGTGCACCATGCCCTTATAGAGTCTAGCTTGCGGTATGGCGTATTAGCTTGGGGAGGTGCAGCGCAAACACACATCGAAAAGCTACAGCAGATCCAAGATTAAAGCTGATGTCGAGAGGTCATGTAACAACTAACATCGTACGCGTTCTTGAAGTGAGTCAGATCTTTGAGATGAGTCCTGCTCTGGAGTACTATGATGATCCAAGTTTTCGACCGCCAATTACTCACCAATTTAATACACGGAGACGAGCTGGGTGTCTATTTCAAGTTCCAACCATCATCAACGAGTATGGCAAGAGAAGAATGAAATGAAATAAATATCTAAAATATCTAAATATCTTATGAAACCTATTTCTGGTGATTGGAATCATCTAATGTCTGACTTCAGGGTCGCAATGAAAACATTTTCAGATCACATGACTCTTCAAATTGCGGGCAAAGTACAGGTATCAAGTACAACATCCCTTGAAGAAAATGGAAAATCACTTACTCTTTTGCCAAAGCTGATTTGGAAATTACACTATTCCAGAGAAATCTAAAAGAAGCACTTACGAGTCTGAAAATATTGACAACCTCACAGAAATAATCAAGCAAGCTACACTGAATGAGTCAACAAGGAGGAAAGTTCTAAGCAAACAAAAGTGGTTTGATTTTGAATTTCTGAAAGCAAGAGAGAGGTCTTTTGCAGCTCTTGCACTTCTGCGAAAACACAACACAATTGTGTTCAAAGCCATCTATGCTGAAGCGATTAAGGACTTCAAGCGCATCGGTTACAGGAAAAAATTGTCCTTCGAAGAACAAACCATTGAGGTAATCAACAGATCGAGAACCTCAGCAGAGTTTTGGAAGGCTGTAAAGCTAATATCATTATATCCAAATTGCAGGCACCACAGTTGAGGGACCATTTCAGCAGACTTCTAAGTCCTGTCCAAAATTTGCCAGTCTTTCATTATGCGGCCCCACAGATTGACGATGTCTTACTGGACGCACGAAGGTGCTACAAATCATTAAGGATTCGAAAGTTCAAAAAGCTCCGGGAGACAACCACATCCCATTCAAATTCTACAAAAACTGCACGAATGAATTCTTTTTAGCACTTGCTATGGAATTCAACAAAATCTTCGAAACAGCGGGTGTTCCTAGTAGCTTCAAAAGAGCAATAATTTCCCCATTAGAAAAAAATGTGACTACGAGTATGATGATCCAAGGAATTACAGGGGCATATCTTTCTTAAAGATATCGCACAAGCTGTTCGGAACTATTTTGTTTAAAAGACTCATTCAGTGGGTCTCTGATAACAAAATTCTTCGAGAATTCCAAGCTGGTTTTAAAGAGAAATACTCAACTTATTAATATATCTGAAATTTACAAAAGCCAACACAAGAAGTTGTATGTCTTCATTGTCAATTTTCGTGCAGCCTTCGATTCAATACCACGCGAGGCACTATTTTATAAACTCCACTTAAGACAGCAATTTAGCATACGATGGTGAATTTTTTTCTGATGAGTTTGGAACTTCAATGGGGGTGAAGCAAGGTTACATACTGAGCGCGCTTCTATTTATCCTATTCGTAAATGTTAAGTTAAGATCCCGGCGCTATGTATGCAGACGACATCGTTTTCCTCTGTGATATAATCAACGGTACTAACGGTAACGATACTTCTTAAAACGAATTTTTTGCCTACCTAACAACACTCCTAATTATATGTTGTATTTGGAGACTGGGGTATATCCTCTTTTCCTGGACGATCTACGACTGCACTTTGAATATACAGTTAAAGTAACCGAGATGGAACAAGGCAGGCTACCTAAACTAGTGCTCAATCTTACCATTCCAAGAAGAGGTCATCTTTATCAAAATTGGGAACGTTTAGCGTCTGAATGCGGGTAAACGACGCTCGGTTTTCACAACATAGAACATACTACTTGCAACTTAGATATGATCTACAAGATGAACCATACTTTTTAGACAGTAACTCAACCGACAAAATAAGCCTAATATTCAAAGTAAGAGATGAGCTGATAGAACTTAATTTTATTCCGCATCCACATCCAGAGCTGCCAATCCTTTGCAATCTGTGCAACAACAGTGCAAGAGAGAACGTTTTCCACTACATCCTGTCTTAAAGGAATATCGTCTGAGATACTTTGGGGCAACTGTTTAAAGCTTATAATGTACTATGTAAGTGAACTAAAGAGGCTTGAAACTATGTATGATAATGACACAACCTAACTTTTTATAAAATAAAAGTCTTGCATTGGCGAAATATAGAAAAATATTTGACTGAAGTGTCGCATTCTTAAGTAAATTTCATAAAGTAAAACAAAAATTCTTTGCTTGAGTTAAGTTTCACTTTGTTTTCTTAGTGGAATTTATTATCAAAATAAAGAAATGCATATTTGGATGCACATTCCTTTTAGATACATCTTCTAAGCATACGTATCTGAATTCCTTGTCTCTTTTGTTTTGGTCTACAACAACAATACTACCAAAGTAAATATTTTTGGTAAAAGTCACTCTGTCATTTAAGTAGATATGTTTATCTTTATGCAAAAATGTCACCCAAAAAGAAATAAAAAAGTATTTGCGCAAAGACTTAAAATTCCAAAGCGTGGACACTAACATACCTTTTTAGCATAAAAAAAAAAAAAATACCAAAGGAAATTATATTATGCGCATATTAAGGAAATAAAATGATTTAGGTACTCCTCCTTTGACTTTCGTTATCGTCCTGAAATCGTTGCCAAAAAAATATACGTATCCGTATATTGTTCCGTTCGATTGCCAAAAGCAAACGTTTAACGAACAGGATCATAAAACAAGAAGAAAGCCAAAAAGTTCGTTGCATCTTAAACAGTTTCCCGGTCGAAGGTGTAGTGAATATATTTGAATTTCACGATTCTATTGAAAGACTCTGTCTACCGCCGACATTTAAGGACGAATATAAGCAGTGCACATGAATAACTTTTCAATACCTTGAGATACGATAATAGTTTTCTCTATAACCTGATTCTATATAGAAAGTGAACAGAGACAAATAGCAATTAAATGATATCCATTTGAATAATTCTTAGAGAATTTTGGGGATTCAGTGCACACAAATGTCATTCTCATCTCAGGGATTATATTTAATGGAATTTAAGTCGAAGAAACTTTACAGCTACGATTGAATATGTGCACCATGCACAAATATATACTATTCCATTCCATTGGTTAAGTGCAAACTCATTTAAAGTTTCACAATTGACTTTTACTTCAAAGAAATGTCCTCCTTCTCTGTAATCAGTGCAAGAAATGAATTTTTTCCGCAAACTGAAAAGTCTATTTTGAGTAACGAATATTACCGTGGAAAGGACCAATCGGAAGGAGAAAACTATTCACAACTTTTCGTCCTGTGGGCACAACATGAAAACTTTTTAATCTCATTTTGTCTTCGTTCCCAGTGTGCGAGATAACACAGAAAACAAAATGACAAACAATCTGCACCTTTAATGGTCCTGCAAAGAAAATTGTAAGTTTGCATGTCATTACTTAAATAAAGGGAAATGCTAAGGATTTTGTAGATCCCTTTTGTTTATCCTTTAATTGGAGGTTGCACTTGCACAATATGAGTTTATCAGCAAACTATGCGACAACAAGAACAGAGAAACATTACACTCTACCTGCGGAAACACTTTAAAACTTTTCATTAAAGGATTTACGTTTATTTCATTTAACGAAAGAGAGTGGCAAACCGCACCGTCACCTCCAAGTGGTGTGACTTGGATTAGCCGGGACACGAACTAACAGAGAGCTTTAAGTAGAAGTCCACGAGTAAAAATACACACGAAAAATCGGATTGAGATCCGAAAAGACAGATCTCAATACTGACAAAATAAGCAAGAGTAGGCAACGGGCTGGTGGCTTGGTTTCAGACTTAAGAAGAAAGTCTTGAGCTTCTGTAATAGCAAGTGGAAAAACAAAAACAGCAAAAGCAAACACTACCTCATATGAGTATATGTACTAGATGGGGCAAAAGTAATGTCATAAAGTGAATGTGCCATAATTTTTGCCAATGGCGTCAAATGTCGTTGTGCTTTGACACTTATTTTGTAGACAGATAGAGAATTAGTTGACAACAAGCAATGGAGCGATACACACCTGAAGAACGCGGAATTATTGTTACTTCATATTTGATCAATTTCCGGTCTATTGTTTTAACGCGGCGTGAATTTCGTCGTCGTTTTCCTCATCGTCCTGCACCATGTGTGCGAACAATTAAGCGTTTGGCTGAGCTTCTCGTGCAAACTGGGTCCACAAGAAGTGGCCGGCGCCGAATTGCTCGTTCGGCCGAGAATATCACTGCTGTTGCCGAGGACTTCCGAGAGAGTCTACAAACATCAACGAGACAACGATGCCCACAACTTGGCATCAGCAGACGTTCGTTGCGTCGAATTTTGGTGAAAGACCTGAAGATGTTCCCTTATAAGGTGCAAACCGTTCACCAATTGCTGCCTGCTGACCGTCAAGTAAGGTTATCTTACTGCCATGCTCTAAATTATAATGAGCGACGAAACCCATTTCCACTTACGTGGTTATGTGAATAAACAAAATTTACGTTTCTGGGGCACGGAGAATCCACATGAAATGCACGAAAAGCCATTGTATCCCCTCGAAGTGACTGTTTGGTGCCGCATTTGCTGTGAAAAAGTGATTTGCCCTTATTTTTTTGTGGACGCCAATAGCACCACCGTAACCGTAACTGATGAGCGCTACAGGCAGATGATAAACGATTTTTTTGCCGCAAGTTGCTGGATTGGGTCTCCAGCATTGTTGGTTCGATCAGAACGGAGCAACAGCTCACACAGCTCGGGCAACGATTTGATGGAGATTTTGAATCACCAATTGCCGGACTGTGTGATCTCCCGTTTTGGCGATTTGAACTGGCCGGCCAAATCGCCTGACGGCGCCAGACTTCTTCCTTTGGGGCTTTTTGAAATCTCACGTTTACCACAACAAACAACCAGAAACCTTGGAAGTCTTGAAAGCCATCATTGAAGAAGAAATCACCAATTGCCGTAAAGAAGATTTTTTAAACTCGCTGTAGCGTAGGCCGACGGTGCAGTACCCAGTGAGTATGTCAGAGATGGCTGTCTAGCCAGAGAAACCGATACTAATATCACTGTGGAAAACCGACCACTGCATTCTTGGTGTTGCACAGGTCACCGAGTTCAGCGCATATATGCTCTTCTCATAGTTTAAGTGATCTGGACGAAGTTCTGACTTAGTTGTTTCCGCTGAGTCCCATTTTAGTCTTGGCCAACTAATAATAAATTCTTAGGAGAAAAGTAAGGAGCTCGGATGCAGTTAGTTGTGAAGAGAAATATACGTATACATATCCCGTTGCCGATCTTATGGATCTATTAATCCAGCAGCGTAAAGCGATATCAAAGTTAAGTATTGAGTTCAGCGTTGCGTAGAATAAGGATAGCTTCGCAAAGCATGCCTACTGAAGCTTTATTGTTTTTTTTTTTCTTTTTTGTACCGTCTTTCAAGATAGGAGAACATGTTATGCTGTAACAGCGCCGCGAGATACTTGTAGTACCGGGCAATCTGCCAAACTCAGAAAGAGGCTCTCCAATATGCAAAACAGTCTCAAGGGGAATATGCTAGATCCTCCAGGTCTAATCAACTGTTGCAATAGAAAATATCTCGGGTTAGTGCTTTACCGAAGATTTTTCTTAAAAAAGGCGCTTTAATTCAGGTCAAAACTCGATGAGCTTGCACACCTAAAATAAAAACAAAGTTCTTAAACTGGTTAAGATATTGCCAGGGAGTAAGAATCGGGTATGGCCGTGGAGAAGAACAAACATCAAGCACTTCAGATGAAAGCCAACATCGCCAGCAAGTGACCTTGGTCACGTCTACGTAAAGGCTCATAATCGTCCGATTTATTATATATATTCTAAAATCATACAGCTATGATTGCTTAGGTCTGATTGTTGAGTTATCTAGGCGGACATAAAATAAACTCATCGTTCTCTACAAAAATAACTATCCATCAGGCAACGGCAAGAGGTAATGATGTTTCTTTTGCCAACCGATATCTGCTATCTTTCATCAAAATATATGTATTATATTCCTCACGTTCTGCAATCTCTAAAGTGCTACGAAATGGCACCCATCTGAGCATATAATATAAAAGTAGTGCAACGAGAGTACTTCAACTCGGTGACAGAACAGCATTCAAGGGTAAAAGTACGCCCAAGGATATTTATACTCCATCCAAGCAGTTAAGTTGTTTATCCTGCTTTCAACCGGCTGTGGCTTAAAGGAAGCCATGTAAAAATATCAGAACTCAAAAAGTTTCACCCATATTCAGGATATGCATATCCTCTCATCTCGGTTTTCCTTTCAGTTTTTATTCGGAATACTTAAAGAGACTGCCTTCATGCAACGAGGTAATTAAAGTCGATAAAGGTACTACGTACGAGTATACTTCAAGTATGCGGAACAGATATTAACCGTCAAACAAAATTTAACTTTATTTTGTGGCGAAATTAGCATAAATGATTTGAGGCGCAGAACTTACTTACCTATGGATAAGCTTTTATGTAACGTATGTAAAATTTTCGCATTCAATTCCTTGTTACTGTTGCTGATTGTTAAATTTAATAAAAAGAGCACTGAGGCGGGGGGGAAGTGGGTTTTGGGAGTATCTCCCCCAGGGAAATGTATAAAAACTTTTATTTCGTTGTAAAATCGTTTTACGAAGGAGTTACAAGTGGTTGACAGCTTCCACTACAAATTGCTGAAACTACAAATCTGCAAAAAGTACTTTCTACGATTTGAGAAAGATGTTAATTTTGTAACAAAAAAAAAGGGTTGCGAAAGAAATAAAATTAAAGTTCCGATTTCTGACTGTGTAAAAGAAAGCAGAGGTAATATACCTTTTGACGAAAATTTTCGGATCATTACTAGACAGCTGAGGAAAGAATATTAGCCATTCTGATGTCTGATCATTTATAAAGCGTCGGCACAGTTTTTTATACTCTATTCCATAGGGCATGATACAAAGGCCGTCAATTTTGAGCTACTAACATTTTAAATAAAAGTTTTTTAGAATCCGAAGCAGTACAAGAGTAAACATTTTTTTAAATACGCCCACAAACATGTCCGCCTTAACAAAATGGTAAAAATATTTCCCTCACAAAATATGTGCATTCAAACCAAATACCCTTTTCTCAGAGCTATTTATGATTATCTGAACATTGGTTACAAATGACGACAACCATGCCCACTATCGTCTAGGAAAAAGGCGTAACAATAGTTTTTTTCGATAAAATCTTCTAAAAAAGCGGAAATATCCGCCGAGTAGTAAGATACCATTGCATTTGCATTAGAAAGTTCACATCCCCAGTCTCACTTCATTAGGGATGTGTTAAAAGATGAGTGATAGGTTCCAGATGGATTGTAACCAGATGGATCAGTTCCAGATGGATTGTAACTTTTTTGTATATGCAGCTTAACATACCCCAAAACCAATTAAGAAAGCTATATCCTCAAAGCACATCGTCACCGAAGCAAAGTTGTCTTTAGACATTTCCGTCTTGAGTGCGAGGGCTATGAGCAGATGAGTGCGCATACTGGATGAGGGCCAGATTTACGAGCAGAAAATTTGGAATGAAAAACACGTGCTTCTAGCAGGAAAGAATCCAAAAATTTGGTAGCAGTCCAGGCTTTTACCCTCCGAACCTGGCGCTTGAAAGGCCCAAGATTAAGGGGTGTTAAAATTTGGAGACATCATTTTTGCGGATTGGTAAATGGCGATCGCACCGAAATAAAAGCAGCTTTGGCCACGCTTAAAATCAAATAAAGCTGATGACTCAGACGGCCTAACAGTTGAACTGTTTAAGGCATACATGCACCACCTCATCTCTTATATAGGGTTTTTCAATAAGGACATAACAATTTTGTATTGAAATAAAACACAGAATAATTGAGTTATCAGGCTGAAATTTAGTCCAGGTGTAGTACACATATGTCTAAAATTTAAGAATGGAATTTGATCTCGTTCATATGACCACCGCGAGCACGTTTACAACGATCGATTCTTTGGAGCCAATTTTCCATATCGGTCGAAATGTTAGCTCCTCTAACGTTGTTGGCTTGTTGGCATAAACCGAAGGCCATTCGACCGGACCATTTCTCGAGATTACTCGATTACCGAACTTCCCCTTTAATAGATCAATTGTTTGACCCGCTGTGTAGCATGTAGCGCCATATTATTGGAACCACACATCACTGATAAACCATTAAGCCAAAAATGAGCTTCATCGCTGAAGATGATTTTTCGATGAAAGTCAGGATTTTCTTCAAACTTTTGCAGGGCCCAATCGGAGAAGTTTCTGCACTTCAAATGATCAAGAGGCTTCAGTTCTTGAGCTAATTTGATCTTATGAGGATGTAGGCCAAGATCCTTATGCAAAATTCACCACAATGCGGACTGAGAGGTTCCCAATACCTGTGAACGGCGTGGAATCGACTGATTTGGCATTTACTGCTGCTATATTTTCGGTACTTTCGACCGGTTGTCTCTCTGGCACAGGAACATTCAATAGATGTTGACTCGAATTTATTCACTATACCACGCACAGTCTGTCTGGTGGGACGATTATTACGACCGAAAATTGGAGTAAACGCTCTTAAAGTTGCGTCCACCGACTCAGAAATTCCGTAGTAATTTTTAATAATTTCCAAACGTTGTTCGTTCATGAACTTCACCATGATAAAAATATAAACCTTGACTAACGTTTTGACATTAACAAATCATAAAAAATATTTAAGCTTGCATTTGTATTAAAATACAAAATTATTATGTCCCTATTGAAAAACCCTTTATATTTGGATTCTCAGCTCCATTTCCCCGACTCAAAAAAAAAAGACGCGAACACCTGCGTGTGCACATACCCACGAGTTGGGAAAATCTTGAGTGGTGCATAATATGTGAAAGACTAAAACAATTGTCGACCGCACTGACTGGCCCCTATCAATGTTGTCTCAGGCCTGAAAAGTCGACAATTGACAACATTTTTAAAGTACGCCAGATTCTGGAGATGATCCAAGAAAACCAAATAGATACAACATGCATATCGATTTCAATGCCGCTTATGACAGCGTACTCGTAAATTAGGATGAGTTTTCATGCCTAGCTTTGGCATGACTCCTAAACATATTCGTCTTTGTATATAGACTAATAGAGGCCGCGACCCAAACGTATGTTGTATCACAATGGACCTATTACTGGTCTAAGTGTGTTCCACCTCAACCTAACCTAACCTAACCTATGTATATAGAATGACGGTGAAGAATGCTCCCTACTTTATCGAGGTCTGAAAAGACTCCACTGAGAGGTTTCTGCCAATTCGACTTTTTTAGTAGTACTCTGCAAAAGATAGTGCGAACAATATTCCCAGGTCAATACATCAAGCACTGTCATTCACAAGTATGTACAACTACTTGACTATAAATCGAATGGTTACTGACTCGTTCACTAGTATAAAATTAGGAGCGCCTGCGGTGGGCTTGGTTATAAACGAGGATAAGATTATGTATATTCTCCCAACAAACAACTCCTACACCTTGACCAAAATGTCACGGTGGAGGGCTCTAACTAGGCTGGATTTTAACTACCTTTCTGTTGCAAACTCTGCCAGCGATATCAGTGTAACGGAGAATCACTCAAATTCGAAGGAGTCTTCGAAAGAAAAATTCATCTTATCATTTGTGGTCCTGTCCTCTTTGTCGACATATTGGGAAGAATATTCAACCACGAATTATACTGAATAATATGGCTACGTCTTATGGAGAGGGTAACCATGAACAATCCAGCCCGGAGAGTTTTTGAATCTATTCCAGGGGACTACGCGGGAGAATCAGATCTCGTCTTAGATAGTGTGCGCAAGTGGAGGGTGATCAATAAACTTGGCGCTATTAGAACCAACTGGCAAGGAAAGGAATCGTGTCAGCTAGAGAAGGTTGTTTGTTAAGGCCTAGGTCGACCCTGAAATGAAATATTTCCTAATGTAAAGCAAAGTAAGATTAATTAATGTAAAGTCAGGTTTTTTTTTAAAAAAAAAACAAATATTAGCTTACGCCTAGGGAGCAAAACGGAAAGTTGGAAGGACATAGAGAGTTAGTGTGAGAGTGAGAGAGAAATATTGGTATAATAGTTTGAAACGCAGGTGGTATTAAGTTTCAACAAACTCCGAGGGTAGCGTTCAGATAACTAGGTGAGCTTTTAATCTCCCTAGTTTATGATTCACAGTAATTTTTTCCATCGCATTTCATTACAAATAAATAGATGATTTTTGACTTCAGGATTTGAACAGTGAACAATAGTTACCACTACTCCACGGTAGTCTCTAAGGTTAAGAAAACACCTAATTGACATCAGACTTCAATGCAATTCCAGCATGTCTGCTCCAAACGGAGTTTGCAAAATATTTGCCTTCTATTTCAGCACATAAGTTGTGCTTCTCCTACATCAAGTGCATCAAATTTGTTGAAAGGAAGAGGATAGAACTTTGTAAGGAAGTATACAAAAAATATATATATTTTGAAAGGAATCTATTAACATAAAAACACTTACGTAAATTGGCGGAAAGTTCTTACAATCGATAATACCTACCTACCAAGAATTATATAATATTTTAGCGACTACCGTACATATTGAAGTAATAAATTCAGAATATAATGCATCTAACTATGTGGTAATTCTTGTACACCGACTTTACAAACTCTAAGTAAGTTCTACGTAGGTTTAATAGATTTAACCGACAATTTATGAATGCTTACGCAATCTTTTGTAATGAATAATGTTGAACATTCTAGTATAAAAAAAAACTAACTCAAGACCGTTAACAAAATGAATAGCTTAACCCTGTTCAACAAAGCCACGTCACCAATAGCCACGTCACATAACCTATTGACCGAAATTCCATTGAAACAGTATTCAGTATCCTTTCTATTCAAAACTTCCAATTAATAAATAAAAATCTGAGTTTGATAGAAAACTGCAATAGCAATTCAGTTTCTATATTCCATTCAGTTGCCTTAAAGAAGAATCCTTGGAGCCAATTTGTTTCGAACCAGTGTTATGACTACAAAAACATAAATTCTACTTGTACTTGTTTTCAAGATAAAAGATTAACGATAAAGATAGTACAGCAAAGGCGAATGGAAACTCTTTTTTACTCGTCCACCAAGCAATATGGATGGTGCAGTGTGTGCCAATACAAAGTTTCTTTAAAGTGGAGCAATTAAAACTTTTCAGATAAGATTTACATTTTAAGCTGAAAATTAAGATTTAAAGAGTTCTCGATTCTTGATATTTTAACTGAATATGTTGCTGACCATTCTACCTGTATTCAATTCTGGTATAATATCTTCTTTTGGTATTTTGAGTTATAAAGGGTGTCCCAAAATTCTCGCAAGAAGTAATTTTGATAGGAAACACAGGTTTTTAATTAAAAATTGTAAATATTTTATTGATTGATAAAAAATAAAGTATGGAATAGCATATCGGGTAAATGGCCTTCACGGCATTGCTGGCACATACGCACTCTTTTGTCGAAACCGCATCAAACAGTGACACTTTGTGGATGCATTTGTTTCTCAACAATCAGTCGTGGATTTTCTGAACCCCAAATTCGACAATTTAGACGATTAACAAAACCATCAAGATAAAAACGAGCCTCATCGCAGAAGATAATTTTGTTTGAAAAATTAGCATCCACTTGTTGTTGTTCCATAATCCATTTAACGAACTCTCTTCGCTGTGCGTGGTCAGTAGGCTTCAGTTCTTGAGTCAATTGCGCTTTGTTTGCATGAATATGCAAATCTTTTTTTAGAATATGCTGTAGAGAGCTTTTCGAAATGACAATTCTTGACCACGGTGCCGAATTGATGTTCCTGGACTTTCAACAACACTCTCACGAAATGCTTCAATGTTTTGTGTTGAACAACTTGTTGAAGGACGGCCAGAGTTTCTAACATCACTAATTGATCCAGTCTCTCTGAATTTTTGAATTAATCTCTTCACAGTTGATGAAGTTAAATCACTATTCCGATCATCTTTTGAACGAAAATTGCGAACTGCAGCTGCCAAACCTTCATTATTTTTAAAATATTGCTCAACAATGTAGCAATCCATTTTTAATAACCCTGAACTGTCAGCTGCCACGCTGCCCTTTTTTTTTCGTTGGCAACACTTTACCGTACAAATGGCGCAAAATTTAAATCTTGCGTGAATTTTGGGACACCCTTTATTAGGATTTGTCACGTAGTAGAAAATGCAATTAACTCCCAACTAAGTTTTAAGAAATCCCGCTGTAGGCAGCAGACCACAGCAAATACTGAAACCAGACAGTAGAATCATTCTCAGGGATGAAAGTAGGAATGACAATCGAATAAAAATATCGATAGTTATTAAAATTCATTCATTACTATTACATTTTCATTCACTGAAAATGTTCGTTCGTTAGAGCTATCTTCCATTATTATTTATGTTTATTTCATTCTATAGTTCGCGGAATGGGCTTACAAAATGTCCGATTTTACCAGGGACTAATGGTGGAAATTGTTGAAATTGTTACTTCCTAAATTTTAGGCTTTAAAATTGTCTATAAGATGGATGCCGATTTTTTCTTTAATTTTCGAAAATTGTAAGTACACAATTTTTAAAATGTTTGACTCTAAAGCTAATGTTTTTGAATCGAAACATCTCATAAAAGATGTGTCACACGAAAAAAAAAAAATATTTCGTCCAAAATTTTAGGCTTTGAAATTATCTATATAGCTATGTGTATAAATTGGATGCCGAATATTGTTTAATTTTCAAAAATTGTAGACACGCAATCTTAAAAAATGTCCGACTTTACCTCGAAGTTGTTCGTGGAAATCGTTTTGCGGTTGGAATATCTCGAAAGTGGTCGGTCACACGAGAAAAATAATAGCAATCGAAATTTTAGGTTTTGATATTTTCTACTAGATAGATCTCGAATTTTTCAAAATTGTATATACATAATCCTTTAAAATGCCTAAATTTACCCCGATATTAACAAAAATCTTAAAATTTTGTTATTCTCGAGCCCATACGTTACGAGCGCCCACTTATCTACGTACGGAGTTTTTTACACCTATAAAGGCAAGTATTACTTTCCTGAAAATGTGTGAGATTTTGTTCAAACTTCACATTGCTATGATAGCGAAACTCAATACAGTGGGTCTCTGCATTATGTATGTCTGTCTGTCTGTACCCACGACTGCAGCCTAAACGGCTGGACGGATTTTGTTCAATCTTAATATTTGTGACTAAATCGGAATTTTCATTCTAACCTCATCAGCTCATTTTGAAAAAAAAGACATATTTTCGCCACACCGGCTACAACGAATTTAGTTAAATTCAATATGTGAGTTGTGGTGGATACATGCTATCAGATGGTGTACCAGGGTTTTGCAAAAAATACGTAAAACGGTATTTTACTTATTTACTTACTAGTTCTTAAGGATTTGATATTTCTCGGCTACAGCTCGATAACATAGTATCTAAACAATATTTGAGACATGTAAAATCATGGCAGACCAAGTTTTGGAAATTGCGTACATTTTTTTATTTTTTAGGTATTTAAAAAATATACTTCAAATCTGAGTTTTTGCATATAAACAGTATACAGCTGCAAGTACACACGTGTGATCCAGTCGTGAACATTATTTATACTTATGTATATTTCCTACTTTCTGAATGAATGAACGAAATTATTCCATTGGATTCATTCGATAGTGCCCAATAGTGAAAGCATTTTATCATGGTTTGAATCCAATTAAGCGACAGAGAAGCTGTACCAAAATGCTAAACAAAAATAAAGGTGTGGGGGTAATGCTATAAATCTTCTGAAAAAGAATCCACGAAAAAATCGAAACTAAAGAAAAATAACTTAAATAAGGGTTGAAATTCAAAGTTTTTTATGGACTTTCTGCAATAGAGGTCTCTAGTCTCTGTAGACTGTAGTGTATTGTAGGCATAAATGTAGGTTGAATTTATTTCCCTTCATCCCTTGTGAAGAAAAGCGCGTCAATTCATGCGTGCAAAAGTGTTTTAGCACCCTCCAACTAATTCCAAAATTTGTTTGTCGTGATTCCTTTACAACTGTACTGTGTCATATTTGCGACTAAGCACCAAGTTTGTTTAGGATGACTCACTCTTCTGTCAGATTGACTAAATTGATTTCACAGATTTTTTTTTTTTATTGAATGATAAAATGGTTCAACACGCTTGCTCTCTTGCTCTTGATTTGATTGAACTAATGGGAAAAAATTTTCCGAAATAATGTAAGTAGTGAACCAAAAACAATCAGTGAAAATAAATATAAGTAATATCTTTTGGAGCGGTTTTAAGGGCATAATCCAACCCAAGAACAAATAAAGAGCACTGCGGGAGTCGCAAATACTTACTCCTTATCTGCTGTTACTTTATAAATAATTCAGGTTTAAAATTTAGGCAACATCGATAAGAAGCGAACAACTTATCTGAAAACTTTTTGGAGCATTATGTCAAAAATTTGAATGGCATAAGCTTACATATGTCAAAAATGACTGAGGTGCCAATTTTGAATAAAATCGTCTTATTCATATCCAAGAAATAGTTATTTAAGGCTGGGTATCGAAATCGTTAGAGCCGTTTTCGCGGAAATGGTATTTTGAGATTAGAATGAAGTTCGAATTTTGCCTCGGGCATTACCCCAGATATGAAATTTGAAGTTTAGCCTGCAGCCCGAAATACTGACAGACGGTCAGACAGACAGACCAGACCCACTTCTTGAGTTTTCAGAATCTTGAGATTAACAATTTTCACGAAAATAGTACTTGTTCTAAAAATGTATCCACAGTATTATGTGGCATATCAAATGAAAGCTAAAGACCTGAGAAATTGAAATGTGAAAATAAATTGAAAAAGTCAAAATTTTGTTGAACAAGAAAGCTCGCTAAAGGAGATTTTTAAAACTCCTCCTCCTAAAATCAGTACAGACGCTTCTGTATTGAGCGGCTAACAAATATGATCTTAAAATTTTTGGAGCACTGTCCCCTACACTCATTTTACATTTACAAACATTTTAGACAAAACTACTTACATTTTGGAGTAATCACTACACAGGCCGACATGGAACATGACATTTCTGTCGATAACAAAAGTCATTTTTCGATTGTTTGATGCTTCGATGCTTTTACATTTGTTATTGGAATACGGGGGTTTCCAAATTACATATAAACCGAAATTTACCGTGTACATAAAACTCGTCCGAAAAAATCTGAAGCAATTTGAAGAAATCACTTAAGCGAGCGAAGCGACCTACTTTGTCTGCCCGATATTGAAATATTAGGAGCCTCAAGCCGATTCACCCGGATGAGATCGTTTTCGGGGTGCTTTTATCCAGTGTAATTTTTACCTATTACGATCCAGTAAAACGATATTTCGTAGAATATGGCTTTTTCTCGTTATTTTCCTTCTTCTACGGGGAATCTCTTTCAGACAATTTCTATGCAATTAGGATTTGTGTTTAGCCCTCGACAGGAAAGAATGTTGCGTTTTTCAGTGTCAATTACGTCAGCAAGTAATTGACAAAAAATGTTACAAATGGAAGATATCGAACTCTAATCCTGTTGAAAAAAAACGTAGTCTGCGGGCATCTTTAAACTTCGCCCGAACCACATACGAGTACTAGCTGTTGACGTAAATCCATTGAACCACCATCAGTCTGCGTTAACCTGTGGGAAAATAATTAAAACCAATTGCAATCTCTGACGTAAATAATTAAGAGCTCTGAAAAGTGCTACTTTTTTTATTTTATCTTTAGTTGATTAATGGTGCAAGTTTCTGTTTATCGTAAAGAAAGACCAAGTAATCTGAATTTCATTATCCATCAATGGTTATTAATTTATTGTTTAGTTATTTATTTAATGGGAAGTAGACATGCTATGTGTCGTTGTATGTTAGCATTAAATTGTTGTTAAGTTACGAGGTAGAAATACGGTGGTGTTCATTTCATTATCTCTCTGTATTGATCCGTTCATTTCATATATTTGTTCTGAAAGAAAACAAAGGAAAACAATTATTATTATTTATAAGTTTAAATATTGTGTAAAATCTCTCCTTAATAATACTTTTGATAGTTATAGCACAATTAAAATAAAATAAAAAAGAGTTCAATTCAACAGATAGTGAACGTATACTCGTATCATGACATGGGAATTGACGCACATCATTTAGATGAAGTAAATGTGCGAACGATCTAGATGTTATTTAATAATAAATTCATGTAAACGATTTGTCTCGATTAAGGTTCCCTTGGTATTGACATAGAAATATAAATATACTTCGTGTTATTTATGAGATTGGCACTGTTCCCCTTTGAGCAGGCAAGGATTTATTTATAGAACCACTGTAATTGGAAACTTGGTGCAACACAGGAAATGAATTCTGTATCGATTTTTGTAATTTTTGACTGGAACGTATACAGGAATATAAAAATGTATTAATAATGCAGGTTTTCGTGAACCTACATATCGGGTTCCAGAACAGCGAAAAGTTTTTCTACGATCTCGGGTACTATGTCTCCAGTTTGCTGGATCAAACTTCCTGGCATCTGTGATTGCTTGGTCTGTAAAACTGATTTTCGGTTTTTCTTGTCGTCTCAAGTTAAGAAGGGTGAAAATTCAAAGAACCTCTTGGCTTGAGTGTTGTTGTTCAAGTTACTGTAAAGCTCTAAAATCGAGTGACTGATGGGTTTCGACATGAAATGCACTTTTGTTTTCCAAGATTTGTCAGTATGAAGATTTTATTCTATTGTCGATCTGTCGGTCTGGAAGCAACTCTGTTGCGTTTCAATTATTGTGATAATGCAAAACGGATTTATCACATGTTAGACATTCGCACAAAACGTTAGATACGTATGTACAGATATTTGCATAAGTCTCATCCTCGGTAGATCTTATAAGATATCGTATTTATGTTATCGGACATGCTATAATTCAGCCACACTCGTTTGATGATGTACTTAACATCTCCTCTATTCATTTAGCATCTCCTGACAGTTCTGGCTAAATACATCTACTATTCCCTGTACAACAGTTTCCTATTGTTTGACCTTATTAGTCACCAGCTGTCAGGACTCCTTAGGCGTCCAACGTTAGATTTATACTTCCATTATCACCTTACTTTATTTTCACCTGTTAACATTTTATTTTATTTTTTTAATGATTCTTTTTTTTTTTGTTGCCTCTCTGAACTTGTCCTTTTAAACAACTATAACGCGAGAACACGTTTTAATGCAAGCACTCCGGGACATGTAGTTAAGAGAAGCGACCCAATAGTACCCTATGCTTCTATAGTTCCTCTCTCTTGTAACAGGTTTTTCTTTATACCTTATCCAGATAGTTTTGGGTATTTTTTGATATTTTTTACGACGCCCACAACTATTTGAGTGGAGTATAAAGAAAAACTATTGCGAGAGAGAGAAACCACTGGGCCATGTTGTTAAGAGAAGTGATCCACTAGTATCCAACTAGGATATAAAGAATAAACATTTAAAGCGAAAAGTGAATTATTGCTCACTTTGAGTATGTTGAAGTAGCCAATATAGATGTACACTAATGCCCAGTACCATCAGTAGTCAACATACACATTTTGAACCCAAAAAACCCTGGTTTGATCCGGCATATTACGTAGCTAGAAAAACTGCTTTTATGCATCTGGAAAATTACAGGAAATGCAACCTTGATATCTTTAGATATAACTACCAGGAGACCAAAAGAAAATACAAACTTTTGTGTTACTCCAAACAGAGGAAGTATTTCACAAATATCGACTTACAGAAGTAACGTCAACCAACGATTGGTGGAAACTAGCCAAATCAATTCGCCGCAACCCTCCTGGTACAACTACTGATATCACTGCCTTTGAATTCATGGAATACTTCCAAAGTTCGTCCACCCGAAAGTACCAGGAATCGATGGTATACCATTCGAATTCTACAAAAATACCCCCCCCGTAGTACTCGTATCGTTCTTGAAATCCACCGGCTAATAAGCGACGTATTTAGAACAGAGACTATCCCACTCTCCTTCAAAAAGACAATAATATTCCCCTTATTGAAAAAAGGAGATCCTAATGTCGTCACTAACTACCGTGGTCTGTCGTTCCTTGACACCATTTGCAAGCTATTCACAATCATTCTCTTGAATAGGCTAAACACTTGGGTAGAAGAAAACTGTATCTAAAGTGAATTTCAAGCAGCATATAGAAAGAATTATTCTACCATAAACCAGATTTACAATCTTAAACCTTAAGAAGAAGAAGTTATACGCGTTTTTCGTAGACCTACAAGCTGCGTTCGACAACATCAATAGCGAAGCTCTATTCTACAAAATTGCACGGCTAGGAATTTCCTCAAAGATGATATCTGCTATAAATGCTCTCCGAAACACAGTTGCAACAGTCTGGAATGGGGAAAGTACTAGTAACTTTTCCCCATTAACAAGGACGTTAAACAAGGCTGTGTTCTAAGTGCTCTGCTCTTTATACTATTTTTGAATGATATTCACTCTGAAGTTCTGGGTGGGATAATCATCGATGATTTTTCAGTAAAGATATTACTGTATGCTGATGACATAATAAAAATTTCACACAACGCAACTTCTCTTCACACATACTGCCATAAATGGAGTTGATAGTAAATTTGGATAAAACTGAAATAGTAATATTTCGGAGCGACGGCTGAAGAGCAGCTGATGAAAAATGTTACGAATAAGTATAAATACCTAGGAGTAATTCTCACTCACAACATGTCCTGGTCGACACATCTCATTCAAAGGCTTAGTACGTCCAAAAATTCATTGTCCAATCTAATCAACAATAAAAATATCCCACATTCATTACTGTGCTTAAAAGTGGAGATATTCTGAATACAATCAGCCTGAACAACTTCAACGCTTCTTTATAAAAATTTTTTTTTTCTACTCAATAACACAGCCAACTATGTTCTTAATATCGAAACAGGAACTTTCCTTACAACACTGAAACTACATCTTCGATATATTCAAAGAGTGGCTGCTCTCCCCGAAAACCGACTATCGCGGAAGCTAACGGATGTAATAATACGGAACAAAATCGACTGGGCAAAAGAATGGTCAGCGCTTTTCCAGTAAAACGGAATAGTGTTCAACTGGGCGATGAAGTCAGAATGACATGAAACACACAACATACTTCTTGCTAAACTTAAGGAAAACCACTGGAAAGAATTCACTAGTAACGCACTGCAATAACAATTCCATGACGAATATTGCAATTTATCCTATGCCGATGTTCCCAAGTATTTCGAAGACTCCAACCATCGTGATATGATCAGCCTGGTTTCGTAGTCTCGCTGCGGGCTAATCAATCTGAATGTCAGAGCTTTTAGAAATAATACAGTAGGTCTCTGCACGATCTGTAATATTGATTCCACTGAAAACACATTTCACTTTGTTGGAGTATGTCCTATTTTCAAGTCATTTAGGCGAAGATCTCTTGGGAGTGATGAACTCGACTGTGCCCAATTCCTAAGAATATTAAATGATCAGGACTATCTACAATTATACATTTTCCTGAAAAACGCGCTCAAATACCGCACTCTATTAATCAACGAATTTACTTAAACAAATTAACCACACTAAGCTTTTAAATGAATTAGAAATCGCTTTGACCTGACAAGCAACTTAAAACTTATTGTCAAATAATTAATTTTGATTTTTTTTTTTTTTGTTAAATATTTATTAGATTCTTTTTCTTGTATAATTTTTTAAAAAAGTAAAATTATTTTATCTATCTTATCTAATGCCCGGTTTGTTCTGCTCAGGTTATATCATCGATTAGTTGATCTCTGGTTAGTCTTAACCAACGGTTACGATTTTGTATTAACCGAAAGTTAAGTATTTGTTGTATGTCGGTTATTTAAGGAATAATTTTATTGGAAATTTTCAATATTAATTGTCAAACTTAACCGGTGATTTTCTTTTTTTGTTTCTCAATTATTTTTTATGACAAAAAAGTAATAAATTTATAAGAAAAAAGAAGGACATTTCACTAGATCAACTGTTGAAGTGATGGTAAACTGACTTTTTATAATACGAGTATGGAACCAATCTCCAATTCTATTCCTAACTTAATTATTTGAAAGTTGTTCCTTAAAATTCAATTTGAAATTCCTATGATCAAGAAGCGGATGAAGACACAATTCGACCAAATATAGTATTATTGTTTTGTTCATATAAAATTGTGCGGTTAAGCAGTAGTTAGTAGTAGTATCTCCGGTCAAAAAACGAGAGAAATAGAAGATCTCGCTGTTTCAGAGGTTAAGATTTAACCTGAACTGAAGAAACTGGGCGTAAGTAGTTCAATCGATCTGAAACTCTAGACACCATCGTTGATTCCATCTGAACAATTTCTTCATCAACGACTCTCCAAAGGGATTAAAATTGAAACTCATTCTCTAGTAAATATACCAGGCACATGAGATTCACTGCTGGCAAGTGAAAATAGGGACCGGTAGACTTTGGTATTGCGTCGACTCTACGCTCTGAACACAATGGGTATGTAGGGACTAACAAAAGTTCGCTTAGTTGGTGTCAATGCATTTCTGTAGCTTATAACCTAACAATATTTATTTCCAAATTTCAGGACAATAGATAAAAATGGAGACGAGACGTAAGCTCGGTTGATGTTCCACTGCCAACACGCCAGTCAAAATTCTGCACGAATGCCAAAATGCATACGGGATAAATGCACCATTTCTTGTTACTATTTCAAAGTGGTTTCGAAGATTCCAGACTGGCCATTTTTCTGTGGAGAACGAATCTCGTGAACGTCGGCCCAAATCCTCGATCGACGTTACAAATTTGGCCCTGGTGAAGGTTAAAATTGACGAAGATACCAGGATGATATAGGAGATGATAGCGGATGAACTGGGCTTGAATGTCATGGCTGTGTCACGAATTTTAAATTATCACCTGAAATATTTGAAGAAGCCAGCTCGAGGGGTTCCAAAAATTTTGAATGGAGAGCAAAAAGAGGCTTGTGTTCGTTTTGCTTCAAATTTCCTGGATAAGTTTGAAAATGGAGAGTGGAGCTACTTAATAAGATCGCTACAGGTGATGAATCTTGGTTTTACAAGTACGACCAAGAAACCAAACAGCAGTCCATGGTATGGAGCGCAGAAGGTGCAAATCCTCCAAAAGTCAGCGACAAAAGTTATGATGTCGATGTACTTCACCAGGGCGAAAATGATCGCCGTCATCCTGCTTAAAACTGGTCAGACAGTCACTGCTAATTAGTATGCTGAAACTTGCTTTACACAAGTTTTCCAAAATTTACTAGGGCACCGACAAAAAGAGGAGCTGCACCGATACTTTTTGCACCACGACTATGCGCCTGCGCACACTGCTGCAAAAACCAACAACTTTCGTGCGCTCTCGGGCATCAGTGAAATTCGCCCAGCGCCATCTCCGGATCTAGCGCCGTGTGACTTTTGGCTGTTTCCGAAAATATAAAAAAGATTTGAGGGGAAAAATCTTCACATTTAATGAGGAGATTATTAATACAGTCAATGTCGAAATCGAAAAGCACCAAAAAGAGGATTTTGAAAGCTGTTTTGAAAGATGGATCTATCGGCTGAAGAAATGTATTGAAATAAATGGGAATTATGTAGAGAAATTAAAAAAAGGTGAAGATTAAATATCTAAATCAACTAGCGAACTTTTGTTAGTCCCTACGTACCTATGAATACAAAAAAATACAATATTTCTACCAAAATGCTTCTTATGGTTAACTACCAAAACTATGAAAATAGTAAGGATTAAATACAATCGTATACCTATTACACAGTAAGCTAAATCTAAAGGGTGGATAAAAAATCATGAATTGCACTTGCATTTGCCTCTCACAGTTTGCTTCTTTGTGCAGCAGCAAATGTGAATGTATTGCAGACTTCTCTGATGAACGGATCTGCATAAAGTTAAGCCTACCCAAAGGAACAAGCAATGAAGCATACAATGGACTAAGTATTCGCGATGAACAAGGATTATGGTAAAAGAACCTTCTATCTGCAAGTAGTCACAGTCACATGTGAGGTACAAGAGCAAAAAATGATGTACTCGTACACTTCCGACGAGAAAGTCCCTAATGTGCATTTGACTTCCACTTAACATTTTTCTTTTTCTTTTTTTTTTTCTTATTTTTGCAGCAATAATAGGTAGGTAGGTAAGAGACTACTGCATATCAAGTTGAAAAGAGTTTCTGAGGACACACAGAAACTTGTAATGGATAATTGCATGCACCTGGGGTAAGTGGTGTGCAGAAAGTGAAACTTTTGTGCAATTGCAACCTTGGACGGAATTTCATGGTTTCCTGTCTGTCGAATGAGAGTTGTATCTATACAAAAGAGGAACTGTCAGGAAGGAAGAAAATGAATTGTTTTAAACGCAAGAAACTGACAGATAGACACGCTGTACGGTTGTGGATCCAGTACGAGTAATTAGTCTTTCAATGTATCTTCAGGGAGGGATTTCAGAATTAACGTTTTTGTGGAAATTAAAAAAAAAAAAAATTCATCGCTCTCTGTTTTCCTTGATTAATTCTCACTTGGATAATACGTTCGGAATAAATAAATACCTACGAGTATCACACGTTCATTATGAATAATGTGTTGTTAAGTGAAGGGCGCATGAAATGGATTTGGCAGTTAATGAGGGCAAAAGATGCTGTCATTAATAAAAGACACTCAACATCAGTAGACAGCTACAATTTTGAGGTAGTTAAGAACTTTGTCTACCTAGGCTTCACTGTAAATACGAACAATGTTACCAGCGCAAAGATCAAATAAATAATCACTCCAGCCAACCGCTTTTTCTTTAGGCTGAGAAAGCATTAAAATAACTTTATATAAGACCCTCAACATCCATTACTGGGTATACAGTTTCAGTAACTTTCAATATTATCCACAGTTACCGATAACTGAGTATAACACATTTCGACTATCGGTCGAAGGTTTCTGATTAATTAAAGAGAAAAATTGGTACGATGTTAGAAACGCTAATTTTATTTGAACTCTAATCCGCGATTAAATCAGTAGTGCCAAACTTGCCGAAATAAATAGAAAATCGTTTTTTTGTGAAACTTAACTAAACGTTGTATAGAGTTACAAAGAAACATGGCTAGTACAGTTTTGAGAGACATTTTTCGGAGTTTAATTCCTAAATACAAAAATATGAGCATATATTCGGATTGTAGTTAATGGAAATCGGCTTTAACGGAGAATGTCCTGAAAACGGTGAGTCCTAAGGAAAATATTGTTAAGGCCGAAATTTAGAAATTTAAGATTATGAATACAAGATGGATTTAGAATTTTTCAAAATTGTCTAAAATTGTACACAAACTGTTCAACTTTACGCGGAAGCTAATGAAAAAATGTTTTTTTCTTTTTATAATTTGCACGTGTGAAAGGGGTTATGAATACCCTTATACTAATTTTAGGACACGGGGGTTTTTTTTTGAGGAAAGGGGGAAGAGACAGAGAGAAAGACAGATTGGTGTAGTTTGTTTGAAACTCAGCTGGTATTAAGTTTCAGTGAACTCCAAGGGTGGCTGTCCAGATAATTGGGGAGCTTTTTTGTTTTTTGCTTTTGTCGTTGCTCATGATTCACAGTATTTTTTTCCGTCCTCCTGATGTCATCATCACGATCAAGTTGCATTTTAGCCATATGACCTACTGCCAGTGTTATGCCTTCGCAGTAGAGTTGACATAAGCTTTCGCAATTGATCGACTTTTTATTTATTTCATGAGAAATAAATAGATGATTATTGACATCAAGATTCGAACCGTGAACCTGTAGCGTGACAAGCGATGATGTTACCACTGCACCACGGCCACCCATCCGAAAAAACTTATTTCTGTCGAAACTTCAGTCCCTAAAATTCTCTACAAGGCGGATGATGAAGTTTTGAAAAACTGAAGTGTGGATCTTCCAAAATATCTGACTTTACCCGTAAGACAAAAATCGTTTTTGTGCGCCGATATACCTTAAACCGTGCGTCGTTTAAAAAATATTATTATTTTAAAATTCTTTACAAGATGGATTCCGAGTTTTTTTTTAATTTTCCGAAATTTTATAAATATTTACAAAAGGTCAGACTTAACCCCGAAATTATTGGAAACAGCTTCTGAGTTCTATTGTCTCAAAAACGGTGCGTCCTACGAAAAAGTTATTGGCATCCAAAGTTCAGGCTTTGAACTTTTCAAATGGTGGATACCAAAACTTTACGTTGATTTAAATCGAAATTACTTTTCAGTGCGAATATTCCGAACATTTTTTTTGTTGGTAACGACTTATGTTAGTCATTTTGAAATTACATTGTTCAAAATATGGAGAAGCAATACTACGAGTATCAGCTTACGGCTGTTCAGATTCAATGTTGAATCCGTGCTGCTATATGGGTGCCTGGCAAATGTCCGCCACTATCACAAGGAAGCTGCAAACGTTCTTGAATCAGTGTCTACGAAACATCTTGCGGATTTTCTGGTCTAACCGCGTTTCTTATGCGGAGTTCCATGAAAGAACGCATCAGGATCCCAAAGATATCACAATTCAAAGACAGAGGTGGCAGTGGATCGGATATGCATTTCGAAAAGACGACAGTTCTACTGCTTGCCAAGCGATGATCAATGGAACACGCTAACCCAAGACGGAAAAAGAGCTGTTCGACCGAGGCATACATACATGGTGCAGGACAGTCGAAGAGGAGACACAGCAGCTAGGACGAAGTTGGGCAGAGCAGCGATATATTTACAGAAACCAAACGCGATGACTCGTACGCGTCGTGGATGGCCTAAGACCCACAAGGGGAATAGCACTTAAGTAACTAAGTAGTCCGTTATATTTTCTCTTTCGCTAGCTATTGCCGGTCATTCCCACAATATACCGTTTCCTCATTCTTGGGGTCTAACCTGCAGGTATCGTCATCCAGGAATTTCATCTTCTTCGGATGATTCTTATGTATCCCTTTACTCAAGATAGTGGACATACAAGCATTCACTGATAAATCACACGTCTAACTAGATGGGACCGGTGCCGACGGTATTTGAACCTGCTAAGCGTTAGCCAACTTGGCTTTGCCGGTGTTCTCCATGGCATGGTCAAAAGCTATACTAGTCATTTTAGCACTAGTTGCACTTAATAAGTAAAAAGGAAATGTTGCAAGTATTCTGACTGAACCGAATGTCTAATGAAGAGCTGCATAAGAAAACGGGCCAAGTAGATGCGATTATTCAGAAGAAGAACTGCCAATGGCTTGGTCGATAAGCGTCGCTAAACAACTGAAAGGCTGAGCTACCAAAATCCGTATTGGCGTAGTAGAGTCTCTTAAACCCATAACGGTCAAGGGCCTAGCAGAACAAGCTTCAAGAACCAATTGCTCGTTGTAAGATTTTTTTGTTTGCAATCTAAATACTTTCGACTTAGATATACCTAACCAAATTATGTGAAATTTTTTTTGAAAAAGTTTCCCCGCCTAGCCTCTATTTACCATGGTAATTTATTTATGTAAAAGTAGGTATATTCTGTTTGTTAATTTTGAACAAATCTTTATCTCTGTTAACGAATAAAATAAACCTGTCCGGTTTAGATCTTTTATTGGGCTTTGTAAGAAACGATTTCAATGAAATTAATGTTTCTCTCCACATAGGTAGGTAAAGATGCATTCGTAGTAGAACCAAAGACAATAAAAAGTTATGTGACGAATGGCAACAGACACCAGTACCTGGGGAAAATACCTGGCTCATAGCAATTGGAAACGTGATTGAATTTCTTAAAACATCAAAGCTATTGAGTTTTTTTTTTTTTGTTTTTTTTAGATAACCAAACGTTCAATGAAATTAGCTTCAACGGAAAAAGGACACACGTACGACACCCATCCGGAGGAGCCGATGTTGGTCGGTCGTTCGATGGCGTCATTGGTCATGGCCATTCGTTTTGTGGGCTATAGAGGGTGATTGAACGTAAAGCCATGGAAGAACTTTGTAATTCAAAAACTGTAGAACCTTTGACGGTTAAGGAGGGATCGACCGTCAGATAAATGAATCAGTTTGCGGAATGCATAGATTTTAGCTATCTGAAGAGGTTCGGATAAATTATTATTCATGAGGCATTTACCATGAAATAGGCAAGGTGATGATGGGGGGAAATGGAAATTTGCATGTCAAGATATTAAACTGTTTATAGATGTGTTTGTTATTATTGTACGAAATCATCTTTCAAGAAGAACACACATAGGTTCTGAAGATGGGATCCACAAATCAAATAAACAATGTAACAATTTCAACTCAAACAAAATAGTAGACGAGATGCCATCAAGATATCTCACTTGATTGATTTATATGTAAATAAAATTTGTTTCATGTATTATTTATTAATAAAACCTCAAAAAGTAATCAACCTACAAAAATTGTCCCCATCAAATGTTTGCCTAACGAACCAAAAGGAGCATCTGTTGCTGTCGTAAAAGCAATAAATAACAAAGCTTTTGACTTACTTAAGGTGTTACGAATTTAATTAAGAATGCAAATACAAAAAGGAATGTGCAAATAACAAACAAGGACACACTGAAATAACTTCAAAGACGAAAAGGCAGAATTGGATGGTATTTGCAAGACACGAGGACAAGCGTTTAACACAAAGTATTTCTGTCGTGTTATTGAAAATAATTTAAATGTAAATACGAGTGATAATTTTTCTATAATTCACACATTTTATTTATTTAGTCATTCATAGTATTTTAAATGCTGAAAGCAATCTTTTGGGATTAATAAAGGGCGTTTTTGAATTTATTGTGTAAGGTATTGCTATTAGTCACAACAAAGATTTAATTGATAAATAAAAGTATCTACGTAAATATTAAAATTAAATCCAGTATTAATAAAAAAAATAAAGGGAACGACTGGGTCACACGTACTTGCTCCATATGTGCTGTTCATTCCTAAATTATTCAGACTTCAAATTTAGGCATAGAAAGGAAATGCTTAAACGTTTTCGTAAAATATTAGGTCGTTATATATGAAACTGCCGATCTACTGATCATTCCTAAAGTGATTGTGTGATCCTTGTGGCGTGAGGTTGTGGTGAGAAATTGAAAATAATATATTTTTTTTTTTTAAAAAAGAGAGTGCAGCTTAATCTTTCTAACGGCATTTTTAGTTCATTGTTAACTTTTTTCCTTACGTAGAGAATGTTTTCACCAATACATTTAATGACAATTTGTCTTTTGCAATTAAAAAAAAAACTACGACTGTTCTTAAGAGTGGGTCAATAAGTCCCTGAAAATTAACACAAATTGTGTTGTCACCTTAAGATTCATCTTTCAAAAGAACGCACCCAAATTTTCAGACAGATCTGTCAAATAGTTTTGTTGTGGCAGCCATTTTATATAGACGCCTACTAGCATTTTCGTTAAAATAGAAAAAAGTGAATTTCGAGTGCTCATTAAACACTATTTTTTGCGAGAAAAAACTATCACGCAAACCAAACAAAAGCTTGACAAATATTACGGGGACTCTTCACAATCGATTGGAACCATTCACCACTGGTTTACTCAATTTCGGTGCGGTCGTTCAAGCACAAGTGACGCCGAACCTTCTGGTCGCCCAATTGAGGTCACCACACCAGAAATGGTCGACAAAATCCATGGTTTGATAATGGACAGGCTTATCACATGGCTCAGTGATTTCGATTTTACATAAATATTTGTACATGAAAAAGCTTTCCGCAAGGTGGGATTTGCATTTGCTCACAATCGACAACAAACGCATTCGTTCGACAACTTCAAAAGTGTGTTTGGCAATGTTCCAGAAAAATTCGGCTGAGTTTTTGCGCCGTTTCGTAACCGTGGATGAAACCTGGATTCACCACAATACACCAGAAACCAAGGAACAGTCAAAACAATGGACTTCTCCTGGTGAATCGAAGCCGAAGAAGGCCAAGGCGGGTTTGTCTGCAAACAAGGTCACTGCGACAGTGACATTGAAAAGTGTAAAACGATCACCGGCGCATATTACGCAGAACTGCTGGATCGATTACAAGCCGATTTGAAGCAAAAACGGCCGCATTTGGCGAAGAAAAAAGTTTTTTTTCACCAGGACAACGCACCGGCGCACAAGTCTGCAGTCGCAATGGCAAAATTGCATGAGTTAGGCTACGAACTCCTCCGTCATCCAGCATATTCCCCAGATTTAGCCCCCTGCGACTATTTCTTGTTTCCAAACATGAAGAAATGGCTCGGAGGTAAGAGATTTGGGTCGAATGAAGAGGTCATCGCTGAAACAAACGCTTATTTTGAGGGACTCGAGAAATCGCATTATTTGGAGGGCATCAAAAAATTGGAGAAACGTTGGATGAAGTGTGTAGAGTTAAAAGGAGACTATGTTGAAAAATAAAATGTTTTTATACCGAAAAGAGTGTTCTTTATTTCATTTTTCAGGGACTAATTGCCCAACCCTCGTAGCCTTGCGGCAAGGTTCAGTCTCAACTGCAACCATAAGTCGTCACCTTTCAGCCATCGGAAAGGTAAATAAACACTACAGAGATGGGTGCTTCACGTCTTAACACTAGCGAATATGCTACGACGTTTGGAGGTTGCAATATCTTTGACCAACAGATACCGTGTGGATCCCTTCTTGCATCGCGTCGTCACCTGCGACGAGAAGTGAATCCTATTTGAAAACCGAAAGAGGTCGGGAGAATGGGTAGACACGAGTGAGCCAAGGGACTTGTCAAGGTAGAACTACACCCCATAAAGTTAATGGTGACAGTATAGTAGACGAGTGAGGGAGTTGTCCATTATTCGCTTCTCAAACGCGGAGAAACAATCACGGCCGAGTTACAGCCGTCACTGGTAAATAGGCATGGTCCCACACTATTCCAAGACCACATATAGTACAACCAACGTTGCTGAAGCTGGCGCAGTTGGAATATGAAATTTTGCCTCAACCGCCTTTTCCGAATTTTGGGCAATCACTTCCAAAATAGACAGTTCATAAGCCCAGATGCCCATAAAACAGAACTTTGAAGACTTTTTGGTCCAAAAGGATAAGGACGTTTTCAAAAGAAGCATATTTGCTTTAGTGAAAGGTTGGAAAAATACCATAGCTGTAAATGGAGATTATTTTTTAGAATAAACTTTGTTAATTTTTGAAATAGCGTTGTTAAACTTTCCACATAAAAATCGTCAATTTCATATGTAACGACCTAATACGTTCAAAAGCTAAAAAACGTCGTTTGTTGACTTTTCGAATTTTAATTCTTGATATTGATAAGGGCGCAGGTACCATTGAAGAATTTCGAAAAGTCACAGAAAAAAGGAGTGACGAGGTTAAAAACTCCCTTCTATTAGTGCGTATTTATCAGCACATGAATTATGTACCTTGTCCTGCCATTAGTTCTGTTACAAGTGCAAAGCGTTATAGATTAGTATTTATAAAATTTATTTGCTTAAATAATAGGCATTTTTAAAAAAAGCGGTTTATTCAACGTGACCCCGTTTAGCTTTAACGCAGACTCTCAAACCGTATTACCACTGGGCTACAGCAGCTCGCACAGTTTCCGGGAGTGTGGTCAATACACTTTTGAGGCTCTCCAAAGTTCGGTGAGGTCTCCTACTCTCCAACAATGACTACGAACAATAATCTAAGGGATCCAAATCTGGGCTTCCTGAAGGCCAATCGTCTGATGCAATAAAAGCAGGAATATTGATTCTAAGCCACAGCTGAGTTGTTTTGACTTTATATGCTAGAGCAGAGTCAGAGGGTATTCATCCAGCCTTTAACGACGCCTTCTAGGACATCTTGGTACACCTTTGCCCATGGCCACGCTAAACTTGCACACCTTGCATAAATTTTATCATTTTGATTATTAAAAATTTCCTCGATGGTGAAAATCTTTTCGTCCGTAAAAAGGGTATTTTAGGCGTATCTTTCAAGCCTAATTTGCTTAAAATTAAGCGTCAATAGATGTCTAGTTGACCGATAAAAGGCTTTCATGTTGAGATCATCTCGAATGAACCTTCACATAGATCCGGTGGATATATCCCCAGCTCACGTGACATAATTTCGTTTCCGTAGGGAAATTCTTCGAATTCGCGCGCGTGCAGCTTTTATAACCGCGCTGCCTTCTAATTGAAACGATTCAGCAAATCAATTTATAGCACGGTAAACACACATTTTCTATATCCCGAGCGGTTTTAGTAACACAAAAATTTGGTTAGCATCTTTTTAGCACTTATGCAATGCTATAAGAGCAACACGATTTTATTTCATACCTCACTCTATGATATCCAGCTGAAACCGAACTGGGTTTTGTAGTATGTATTCTGAAAAAAAAAGTTAACGGTACTATTCCTAATGTTACCTTCATACAGTTTGTGCTGGAAAAAAACAGAATTTATGGCAGGACTAGGTATATATTTATTACACACCAGCAACTAAGGCTCTGCCACCTATTAATGCGAAACTACCTAAGACTTGTAACTCCAAGTCAAGTAAAATGTCCCCTTTTACTAACTAACTGCCCGAACATAATGGTGAAGCTGAAGCTGCAGTACGTAGCGCTGTCAAAATTGAAATAACGCTAACATAATGCGAAGCTGCAGCTGAAGTACGAAAAGTAGCTGCAGCACAAGTTGAGTCAACTTCAACTTCCGAATGAGCTGCACTACTTTTTGACAGTTAAAAACAAAAACAAAATAACAACGAAAATGGCAGAGCCGTCTACGGGGAAATTCATAGCATACGATTTCTTCTTCCTCGAAATAAATGAACCACAAAAAACATTTTGACGAAACACAGCGCGATTACCTTTCCGTTTTGACAGCTTGAGCAATTGAGCTGCGCTTCACCATCGTGTACTGCAACACAGTACAGTATCTACGAATGAAGCCAAACTTAAATGGAAAGAGCATGTAGAAAAACGAAAGAGAAGAACTGATAATTGTATTATTATATGGCACCCAAATTTAAAAAAAAAGAGTTTGAAATCCTCTTGAAATGGATCGTATGATACCCTATCCCTCATGATCCTAATAAAGTAGGTGTGGCGTTGTTAAATTTGTGATCCAAATGCAATGACATCCTGCAACGCGGAAGATATTTAGTCGACTTTTAAGTGAATTTATTAGAAAACATACTTTTTAAAGACTTTCTCTTACTACCACCGTAAATAGCTCAAAGAGTCGTGTTTTCTTTTTTAAGAAAACTCCCCCGAAAAGTGGGCGTGGTCCTACAGAATGTATGAACAAATTGTAAATTATATCAGCGTCTTCATATTTTGTCTTAAAAAGTTTTTTTAGATTCTAGTAGAAATATTGAAGAAAAATATTTTTTTTTTTTAAAGTGGGCGTGTCTGTGGGCATTTATACAAAATTTCATTTTCCCAGCTCAAAATTGAAGCTAAAAAACTGGCAACATACAGACACACGGACATGGCTAGGTCGTACATATATATACATTTTTGAGGACCTGTCATTATTATTTCTCTATGTTACAAACTATGTATCAAAATGAATATACCCTATGAGATAAAGGCATAAAAATAGTGCGAAAACTTGAAAACTTGTCACACTGTCAGTTACAGTCATCGGACTGGTGCTGAAATGCGGCTAGGCAATAGCGGTTAATAACCACGGATGAGTAAGTCCTTAGTTGGTGCAGTAACTCGGTATATAACCGGTTTTTCGAATGTTGGAAGGGTGCCAACTTCCTTTATACATACAACCATGGCCATTTGGGAAAATCATTAGTTGAATGGTCCACTAAATATTTCTGTTCTGCTTGAGTCGACTTTTGCATAATATACTCTATATTTCGGCACCCTATTTTCTCACTTTTTTTTTAGAGTGGAGATACGATCCCTACGGTACGGAGTAAACACATATTTCTGGACATACTCGTATGTGCCCTTTGCTTCCGAGCTAGTTAATTATTTATTAGAATGCTATCGACCCGTATGCATACATAAGCCGATTTACTCTACGCAAACACATTTTTAATTTATCTTATTATACAGCTTGCCAATTTATTGTTAGAAAATACAAATAGGATTACATCTGCTTATTGCACATACCTACTTCAGATTGGGTTAACAAAAAAAAAAAAAAGAAAAACCGCCGACATCACGATTCATAGCGAATACACACCTCACAGCGAACATCACCACACAACAAACGAAAATGAACTAACCTTTCATTGAGTGAAACATAAAAGAATAGTAAAAGATACTCCACTCAGATACTTTGAGGAGAAACATAAATTTGGAGGTGAAACATGAAGAACGAAAGCAGCGCCCCTACAAGGGAGATAGAATAAAATACCTCAAAACTTGAAAGAAACATACTCATAGGAATGAGTTTTCTGTTATTTAGCAACAAGTGGTTTTCATTCACATGAAACAAATTACCATAATGTTTCTAGCAGATGCGAAGACATGCTGAGTTGACATGACTACTTCATTCCCTTGGTTCTTAGATGTGCACATTTGGGTATTCTGTTGTTTGGATTTTACGCTCTTCTGATTGAGTAACAGACAGCATTGCCAGAAGATAATGGTCTATAAATATCTTGAAAATAAAATTTCTTTAAAAATATAACACAAACTCCACAAAATTACAAAGCATTGCATTGTAGATTGCTTGTGGGGCTGGAAGCACAGTGCGATCTTTGTAGGCCGGTTGTGCTCCGCCGACGTGGAGCTCTAGTCTATGGGATACACTGTCTAGAGCACCTCCTCCAGTAGTAATATCAAGTTTCTGGACTCTGGAGTAGATACAATGATGGTAGATCGCCCTCTGATAGTTGATAGGTATCCAGGCTGTCCCTTTTTTTCTGGATGAGTGTTCCACATTTCCTAAGTAGGTGCACTCTGATTTCCTCAATATCTCCGTTCTCCGTGTTGCTCTATGTCAATTTTCCTGAGATGTTTCTTAAATCTACTATTACCTGTTAAAAAGATTGTTAGAATCCGAAGACGATTTTTGTTAATGTTTATGCAGACCTTACTGATTTCCGGTTATAGTCTCCAAAAAGCTGTTTAGTCTGGCCCAGCTTTTTGATTGAATGATTTATATTTATTTAGCAATTATTGCTTTTTTATATTATGTCTATATACAAATTAAATTCAGTAATTCATTTTTACAAAGTTTACTACTCCTGCTTCATAAAAAAAAAAAATTAAAAATTACTGCTGGGGAACATTTCCAGAATCCGCAAATAATTAATCATTTGCATCATTTGACGCAGCTTAATCCTCTTCAGAAATCAATTAAACCTGCGGGATTGAAACTCATTCGAACGATTAAAAAGTATTTTGCATTAGACTCAAAAATGTGTTACATGTCAGTATTCTACAAATCAATATAACAAGTGAATTGGTACAGGGAAAGTACCCATTTTATATGCCAGCATGCACCTTTTTTTTTTTATTTCTCATCGGATTACAAAGAAATTAATAAACATTCCTACACGTAAATCAGCGTAATACGCGATTATAAAACCCCCAATGAGATTCAGTTCAGTTGTATCATTAAACTATCTACACCTACGTAGAGTTGTAAAGCCTATAGAAAACATACAAAACTAGTTGTATGAACTTCACTCGTAAGTAATTCGTTTAAGTAATTCTATCCGACTGAGTTTTTTTTATTATTCGTTTGTGAAATATTCTATATGTTGAGTCATAAATTTCAAACGCGCGTTCATAACCTTTTCTATAAAATAAACTATTTTAAATCTCAAGCAGGTCTTAAAATACATTCTGCTTGAATTTGTTTACACTTATGGTTACTCGACGTCGTTGATTAAACAATTATATCCTCTCGTAATGTCATGAATTAAATTTAACTACTTTATAACTATAGGGTGACCGGATAAGAACGATAGGAAAATAAATTTGATTCTGGCGATTATTTTGAAGCTACTAGGTGGGGTGAAAAGTAACCTCCTTGACCGTCAGAATGCGCTGCTACTGCAAAAAAGGTTATGGTGCCTAGAAGTCCATTCATATTTAGGCAGACATGCCAAATTTCAGTGCGATACTGTCTTTAGTTTTATTTTGACAGCTGATTGTTGTTGACGTGTTTGGCATAATGTTGAGTATGGACAAAAACGATTTTCGTTCCCTCATAAAACATTATATTTTGAGAGGCAAAACGGCGAAGTAAACAAAAGAAAGTTGAATAAATATTATGGGGCTAATGCTCCGTCAGATTACACCGTCAAATATTAGTTTTGAGAGTTTCGTGTTGGCCGCAACTCCACTACCGATCAAGTCCGCAGCGGTAGGTCCTCCGCATATGAAAAAGTTATCCTGCCGCTGGATGCCGCGCATGCTCACTCCTGACCAAAAACACGAACGCGAGAGCACTTCGAAAGAGTATTTGGACTTGCTGATGCGGAATCGGGCGGACTTTTGGCGTCGATTGGCAACTGTTGATGAAACCTGCATCCACTATTACACACCAGAGAACAGAATGAGTGCCCGCCAATGGACTGAAGCCGGCACGAGTACTCCGAAGCGGCCGAGGGAGGCTCAATGGATCGGAAAGGTTATGTTGTCGGTTTTCTGGGATTGTCATGGCATACTCTTCGTGGACTACCTCGAAAAAGGAAAAACCATCAACAGCGAGTATTACTGTGCATTATTGGAGCGACTGAATGCCGAAATCGCTGCAAAACGGCCTCACATGAAGCGAAAAAAAATTTTGTTTTTACAAGACAATGCGCCGGCGCACAAGAGCATCGCAACCACGGCTAAAATCAATGACTTACGGCTCCAATTGCTGTCGCATCCACCGTATTCGCCCGATTTAGACCCCTCGGACTATTATCTCTTCCCAAACCTCAAAAGATGGCTCATCAATAAAAAATTCAGCTCACGCGAGGAAATCATCGACGCCACGGAGGAGTATTTTGCAGACCTTCCGGAAAATTACTTCTCGGACGGGATCAAGAAGTTGGAAAATCGCTGGAATAAGTGTATCAAGCTAAAAGGGGACTATATTGAATAAAATAAAAAAACATTTAAAAAAATTTTTTTTTCATTCCCAAGGAGGTTACTTTTCACCCCACCTAGTACATTCATGCCATTATGTATAGAATAGCACATCATTTAAATGGCTTCCTCGGCTTATTTGGCAGTGCTTCAAGCGGTAGGTCTAATTTTTGGAAATACGACCCGCTGAGCCAAAAATGGGCCTCATCCGAGAAGATGATTTTTTGGCCAAAATCCGGATCTCCGGCCAACATTTCCAGAGCCCAATTAGCGAACTCACGGCGTTGTCTATGGTGGTGCGGCTTTAGTTCTTGCGTCGGCGATGCCCAATTCAGCTAATCGGCGCCGAATCGATATTTTTTAATAATTTCCACACGTTCGGGAAGCGTCAAACGATGTATGATGAAAGGGCAAACCTTACTGATTATTTTGACAGCTAAATGTCATTCTTAACTTTAACAGTTGCTGAAACATAACAATTAGAAAAACAATCATTGCCATATGGTCACCCTATCTGGTCACCCTTTACTACTAAGTTTCCTCAAAGCATTGGATTTTTTTTGCTCTCAAGTACCTACATTAAAATTTGCATCGCAGCACTTCACAAACTTCAGGAAATATATAATTATAAAAATTATTGTACAATGGTAGTGACCCACATAGAAAAAAATCAAATGCAATGCAAAATGGCTTAGGGTCATTTGAAGTCGACCCAAGTAATTAAGTTGGTTAATCCTCATTTGAAGTGTTTAAAAATTTAACTTATATAAGCTTAAATAGTATTGCTAAACTTCCTTTTGTATTTTAGTTTATTTGTTGTCAATATTTTTGGAAGAGGGGGTTGTTTCATTAGACTTTGAAATATTTCCGGACACTCCTACGTCATCTACCAACTACGAAAACTACAGACGAATGAATGTTATTCTACCTTAACTTTAGGAAGCCTTGGGTAGTATCATAATTGCATTTAATAAAATTCTGATTTTCAGGATAATTAACCAAAAGAATGTTACAATTTATTTATCATCTCCTGCTTTGTCCATGAACCGTTTGAAGGAATTTTTTAATTTAAAATCAAAATGTCGTAAAATCGCGTTTCCAATGTATTCTTTTGGGAAAACGAAGACGCAAAAGATGGAAAAAAGGTATTTATATTCGGTAAATTATGAAACAATGGAATGTCGTCGAAAAGACTATATGCATACTCGTAAATACTTTACTTGCATGTAGCTGTAGCCGCTATTTGATTCCCTTCGGAAATCTGTGGGTATTAATCGTTGTATGGTTTATGTAAATAGAATTCTCTGGGAAGAATGAGTTGCAGTTAGGGTTGAAGTTTAAGTTAATCTAAATTAGCTAGGAATTAACTTAAGCTAATTCAGCTTTCTTTTAGGATAGCTAGGGTGAGTTCCACAGATTTATTCCCGGCCTTTCTCTCTGCCGCGGGCATAAGCCTTTGGGCATTTCCGTTCTTTCTCTCTCTACGCTTTCTACCTTTTTGCAATCTGTCGGCAGTCTGGGTAAAGTATTTTTCTTCTCTTATTTCCTTTATACATAGTTCGTAACACAGAGAAGAAACCATAATGGTACACCCCCAAAAGGATATATATTTGTGATCAGCATAAAAAGTTGATCTAACCATGTCCATCCGTCTGCTCGTCCGTATGTCACCAGTTTTTGAGCTTAAAATTTTGAGCTAGGAAGATATAAGCTTTTCAGAACCGGGAGCTGTACAGGTGTGAGATTTTTTTAAAATCTGCTCTTTATATAAACATTTTTACTAGAAATCTACAATTGGTCCATACGTTTAATAATGCCACGCCTACATTTTGGGGAGAGTTTTCTTCAAAAAACTTAATATTTCTTTCTCAAAGCTACTTAAGGTGATGAATATTTTCAAGATATCTTCAGAATCCATGAACGATTTGTTTGTAGGAACTTCGGTAATAATAGTAACAGCCACGCCCACCTTCTTATAAGAAAAGTCATAAGTTTTTCTGATAAAATCTCTTAAAAATCGCGGAAGCAAACTCTAAATAGAAAGGTACGCATATCATAAGCATGAATTTGAGTAGACAATTTCAGAAGCCACACCCACTTTATTAAGAATTGATTAGAAGATGAGGGATAGGGAATCATACGATCCGTTCCAGTTGTTTTCTTTTTAATTGGCACGAGATTTTTATAATGGGGTGAACAAGAACTACCACCGTTCGATGAGCGGAACATCGCGAATGTGCCGTGCGTCGTTATCCTCGCCTGCGGCAAAGTTTAACGCATACTGCTCAGACGGACAATCTTGGCAAGAATGCCAAAACAATGTGAAAGACAGTATAAGCTCAGTATAATCTCTATCACTATTGGCATTGGAACTTTTGGGATTTCACAAAATATTCCTTAATAGGGTTAATTACTCAAAAGTCGACTTTTCTGTCACTAAAGACCACTTTGAAGGACCAATATGTTTTTGGAAGACCAAATTTTGCATTTGAATTGAAAAATACTTCGTGCGGTAAACTAGAGTAGCCTAATTGGACTGCAACTTCAAATGGACAATCAATGGTACGACAAGATATCCGATATTGCAAAATTAGGGTCACATCAGAGCAGCTCCTCCCTCTTCATCTACTCGAAAACAGACAGAAATGAATAGATCGCTTACGAGAAGATGCCGAACTAATTGATTGGTATAACTGCAACAGATACTCGGTGGTTTGTCACGTACCTATTTGTTGAAGCTTATTACGGATCTGCAAAAAAAAAAACTGTGGCAGCTAGTTAAGTTATGGCCATGTTAAATCTGCTAATAATGCGATGTATACGCATTGGTAACACTGCCTTAGGCTTTTTCAAAATCAACCAACACCATATGCAAGTCCTTCACGCTGTTTTTCCGTTATGATCCTTATACTTTGGATTGCATCTGTTGTTAATTTACCTGAGACAAACCCGCAGTGGTCATCAGATAGCCGTATTATTTTCCGTAGTCGGCCATTTAATATCAGCTTGACAGAACGGTAGTTATCGCAGTTTCGCGTATCGCACTTTCCCTCCACTAATTAGACGTTGGATCACCGCTCATAAGTTTGGAGATAAGAATCATAAGCCATCTGTACCCGATGTCTCCTATCTTTTTCCAGAAATCAGAGGGTATCTCGTCTGGCCCAACTGCTTTTCTTTTTTTGGAGTATTTGACCGCATTCGTAACTTCTTCGACAGAAATGTCGGACATGGTTAGGAGCGGCTCTTGAAAAGTATATGCGGGGAAATTGTTCTTTCAGAAGTCTTTCACAATACTGTCGCCATCTGTGGAGAATTTTGTCGTCTGGCCTTGAGCATTGTTAATGAACTTTGAGGAACGCATCTCCTGAGCATTTCTTCTTCTCTGGGCGGCTATTTTGAAGATAGTTGTTCCCTTATTCAAGTTATTTATTAATAAACTGAATAACGTCGTTTGTTCAGTTTATTCTTTTTAATAGTCTTAACTATTGCAAACTTTGTAAGACTTTCGAAATTATGAAAGTTTTTAATTAAAATCCCCTCCTAGTAATTTGTAATTTAATTATAAAACCATCAATCAAAGTTAACTGATTCGGGGAGATGTCTATTCCAGGACAGGTTTGCCCCTGCAAGATAATTTTATACCAAGTCTAAGATTTAATTTCCCGATAATGATTCTGCAAAAGACTGACCCTTCATCTAATTACTTATACTTCCAAGGCATAAGTGTTAATTGGTGAATACAATTTTGTTACTCGGACAACTCGAAATGATGCTCATCATTTCACACTCAGTCAGTTGTGAAGGTTTGGTAATATCCTGACAAAAAGGCGTCTAAAGACAAAGTCTTATAGTTGAAAGTTTTAAAAGTATAAAACTGAACAAGTTGTCATGTCACAACTGTATATATGTACTTCACTTTGACAAGCAAGTTTGTTCTAACTTGGTGATGTGTGGCTACACTGGAAACAAAATGAAAATTACATAAAACAAGTCTAGAACAAACTAAGGGTGGAAAATTATCACCCTAAAGGGGAGTTGGTAATGGGAGATTATGTTTTGAACTGCACAATGTGTAACCATAATTGAATTGTGGTGGTTGATCAAAAAATCTTTAATATCCAAAGGGTCGTGTGTATCCTGACTAAGGGTGGATATTTTCTGGACTTAAATTCACTTAGAATATACTGTAGCTGTTAAAGGGATCGGCGTCGGGTAGTTCTGTTAATTCTGTAATTTATGCCTCTTGCGTTCTGTAGAAGTAATAATTATCCAGGATTTGTTTCCTTTTGAAGTCGTTATGGAGAATAAATGGAATTTTAGAAGGTAGATAAGTCTGCGCCAAGGGAATCCCAATGAACACTGATTAAATATTACGCATTTTACTTATTCCATTGGGTTTCTCTTGTAATACCTAAGAGGGTAGTTCCATATGGTAATCGTTTTATGCATTTCGTCATTTCACTTTTAGTTTAAGTACATATCCATAAATTTAGTTCCTTTAATGTAACTTGTGACATTATATAAATAATTATTCTTTATAATTAAAATTGAAATAATTTCTCCATGGTCTTGGTGCAGTTCCATCCAATTTCATCAGACTTAAACGTTCTTGACTTGCTAGCATCATATTATGTACTTATAAAGAGGATACTTAAAGTTAAAAATTGTGTTTTTTCAAGGTACAGTTGCTTGCAGAAACAATGAATAATAAGAGAAAACAAAAATGGTGGTACCAAAGAAGAATTTCTTGGGTACCATAGTACACTGAAAGTAAACAAGTTTTAAAGCACTTGAGGTGTATTTAACTTGTGCTGTTGTTTTTCCAAGATAAAGAAGTTTGCCAACCAACATGTTTACTTATTTCCTTAACCCTTCACAGGACGAACCCGTAGATAAATGAAAGCAGCAAATATTTTTTTTTTTGATCATGTGAATGTTTGCCCTAAAAGTTAAAATAGACAGAGAACAAATGATAAAAGCAGCTTTAACTGTAACTTACTCAAGAAATTTTAAATTGGGTCTGGTTAGGTGTTTGTTAATAACACATTAATTGCACGACCATGAAATGGATCGGAAAGTTTTGACAATTGTCAAAAACTTTTAAAATGTTGGAGAAAAATATTTCGTCTTCGAAATACACGTAAGTATTTCGATCTGGTACACCCTAGACAAAAATAGTTTGAAGCATGTGTACCTTTTATTATAGACAATGGAAAGTCTATAAAATGAGGCGCTCTATTTTCAAATATACAACACAGTCATATTAAAAAATCGAAGGAGTAGTAGTTTTAGTAACACCCTGTGTTTCGAATCAAAAATCCAGTTGCTTAGTTGCACACAAGAGTAGACAGTTTTTAAATTAATGTATACCTATGGTATTTTTTTTTTAACAGGTATGTGACCATGGCGTGTAGGCACTGCGACCAGAAAGATCTACTGTGCCAGAGGTCACTTTTTAGGGCAGCAGCACTTCTACTTTCTTTATGAAAGCTAAAATCACGGCTGCGGAGAAGTTCCTTAAGTCTAATGGAGATATGATCTCCTTAAGGAAGAAGCTACTTCACATAGTACATGTTCTGCGATTTCATTCTCTTCTAGGCAGAGGCGGCAGATTAAGGTGGTAAAGTAATTGATAGTGACCAGTAAGGAAGCTCACAAGCCTTCTTATGTCATTACTGCTATATTTTAGGATATCAACTAGCTTTTTTTTGGAAGGCTTGGACAGCTCTTTTGGCTTGTCTGAGACCTTGGGAGTTATTCCAGTGGGAAATGCACATGTTGCGTTCCCAACTGTTTAGGATCAGTTTAAAGGCAGAATCTGATATTCCGTAAAAGGGTTTGGATCCAATGAACAACTCAGAGGAACCTTATCTGGTTAACAGATCTGTAGTTTCGTTGCCGTTAACGCCCACATAACCCGGTACCCACCGCAATTTTACTTTATTTTATCGGGCCAAGTTTTGTAAACTGTCGAAGCAGCTCAAAACTGATTTTGAACTGATCGGGTGGGAGATCAGTGCTTTACTTGCCGCTTGGCTGTCGGTGAGTATGTGGATAGCGGCACCTTTGATGTCTGAGTGCAAGTTTATACTAGCACATTCCTCGATATTGGGTCATTACACACCGGAGCCAACTCCTGAATCCATTTTTAATCCATCGATATACCAAACAATTCCTTTTGGATCAAGCAACGGTCCGCCATTATTCCATATATCACGGCTTGGGATCTCAATCTCAACCTTTCTTTCAAAGTAGAGTGATTTGGGAGTAAATTCAGAAACCGTGCTGAAGGAAGTCGGTTAATAGATTCATGAGATCCACACAATCCTATGTACTATTAGCACCCGACTTTCGAAGACTAGCTGCACTTTCATTCTGGAAATTACACATTTCTCGATGCTGGAATATTTTATTCTTATTTCCTGACTGAGAGACAAACCAACATATCCTAAACTAAGATTAAAAGAATTAAGAGAGGAGGTTCGCTAAACATCCAAATATGTACCTAAACATCTACATGTGGGGGTATCAAATGTTTCTGATCAAAATTTCGGGGTTATGGCCGAGAGCGTGCTTTTGAGTTAAATCACGTCGGATGCTGCAATTTATTTTTAGTACATTATTTCAGTTTTTTTTTTTTTTTTTTTTTTTTTTCAAAGTCTCATCAAAATACAATTTTGACATAAATTTAATGAAATTTTTACATTTTATAGCTGTGCAAGCTGCATGTAGTTTGTCAAATTTTTCGAATTACACTTTTATAATTTTACACTTGCACCTGTAAAGGCAGGTATTGCTTTTATAAAAAATTTTCGAACTCGAGATTTCGATCAATTTTAGTACTACTATAATAAAAAGAAGTGAATCTTTCAATTCTGTCTGTCTGTTTGCATATATGTATGTGCGCAGCCTAAGGGCCAAAATGGATATATACCTTAAACTTCATATTTGGTCATAATGCGAAGTAAAATTGGAATTTTCATTCTAACTCAAAAACTAACGATACCTTATTAATAGCCGATTTTGAAAGAAACTGAATTTCTCAAAAACGGCTCCGACCGATTTTGATCAAATTTTATGTTGGGGTTTTGTTAAACACATCTGAGTAGTTTTCAAGTGTGCGACCCAGTCTTGCACTTAACACCACTATTGTAGTGAAACTAAAAAAAGTGGATCTCTCAATTCTGTCTACGTCGTAAATGGTTGGACAGATATTCTTCAAACTTCATATATGGGGTCGGTGGGTTTACAATTCGAGGAAAAACCAGAATTTTCACTCTCCAAAATTACTGGTACTTTGCTAATGTCCGATTTAGTAAAAAATCGATTTTCTCGAAATCAGCTCTAACGATATTGTTCAAATTTAATATTTGAGTTGCAGTGGATATATGCTAACAAATGGCGTACCAACGTAAAACGATACTTAACTTATTAGCTTGTTTTTTTTTTAAAAAATTTCTCAGAATACCAAGTTTTGAAAAGTTTTCAAAATAAATTATTTATTTTTAAATTTTAGATCTGAACGATTTGCAAATAAACAACAAATAGGTAAGTATGTGCGACTCAGTCGTTCGACCATCAAATTCGCCTAGACCATCCAGTATGCTGCCTATTCCCAACCACAATCTTGTACAAACGAATCCAAGTCGAACGGCATAGAAAAATTGGATTCGAAATTAGACAGACAGACAAGCAGATTTTATGAAAACAATACTTGCTCCTAATAGAACTTATAATAGCTGCTAGAAAACTGGCTTACAATGCTTGCAAACACAAATTTCATCATAGTACATCTAGAGTTAGTTAGTTTGAAGGTTTGAAACCCCGCCCTAGATCTTACAATGACTGCCATCGGTATTTCTGATTTTTAGATAGGCCGCCAGACTAAGCTTACTAAACCTAATTTAATTTAGTGGATCTTGATTAAGGTGTGCTGGAATAAACAAACAGGCAGACACAAAACAAGGAGTGTTTTTATTTTTTTTTAATTTAATGATAATAATTCTTAAACTTTCAGATATAAAAACATAGTTTTATCCTAGTCTAATTTATGAGAAATTAAAATCATGATTTTCATAGGGAATTTTCCGACTCTAAAGTTACCGATCTTTGTGGGCTCATTTCACATCATGTGATTCAAAATTTCACACTCTGATTGAGACAGATCAAATGCTGTCCCATCGTAATGCTAACATCTGGTCTAGAGCATGTAATATTTTGTTATGTTTATTACTATAATATAAAAATGAGTTTATAAGCTTAGATACTTCCCAACCGTATTGCAATAATTTATGTGTTTTGAAATCATAAAAGTTTACGCTTCCCAGTATTTGACTGTCTAAGAAGAGATTATCTGAAACTTTACAATTCACTTGGGATGCAATAAATAGTTTACACTTTATAAATTCACACACTACAAACAATAGTACACTAGCACTTTGGGGATGTAAACTAAAGCCTATGATATGAAAAGAATTCAGAGAATTATTTTTTTTACGATGTGTTTATTTCAGTGAACGTTATTTAAGTTAGTATAATAAGCCATAGAGATCTGACACATGATGAAATTGATTCTTTTATTATATTTTGAACTTAATAAGTCCCTGAAGTAAGTTTAATTTATGTATCTCATTAAAGTTGTAAAATCTAACAAGAGAAATTCAAATTTCACACTGAACAGCAATTTTATAGATAAAAAAGTCATCATCCAAAATCCAGAAGCGGAATTTTCCTCAAATTCTCTCAAGAAATCCAAGAAGTTAATTACACAAAATCATTCAAAATAATTCTATCCCTGGGGGAAATTTCACACAACATCAAGGACTTAAAATAAACATCTTCATTTCCATAATCAATTGATTGATGATGAATGTGTTTTAAGGAAAATAATTTAATTCGAGATATCTCAAATAGGTAGCAGTTATTTATACTCCAAATTAATGACCTGTTAGAGTCAGCAATCATCTTGCGTGTACAATATGCCGGTAAATGGTGTTACTATTACATCACATCATCAAAAATGCAGCTAAATCAACTCATTAAAGGAAGACCTTCAGAAAACCCAGCACTGGGGAAATTTAGTAGACTTCAATGCGAGTAAAACCCAATTCACCGCCTTTTCCAAAAAGAACATGTCTACTGTACCAGAGCTTCACATGAACGAACAATCCTTTCAACCCTAGGAAGCAGTGCATCTTATTGCCGTTACTCTGATGTAACATGGCCCGGCCACATATCCAACATCGCAAACTCGGCGTCCATGAGCTATCTGTTAGACAGCGGCTTCAGTCGTGTATGGAAATTGGTCAGTAACCATTCTCATCACCTACTTGACAGTATACAAAGACGAACAGTTCGCTTAATTGATCACCCCGAACCAGCATCCAATCTCCAACCGTTGGCTAATCGATGACTGGCTCTATAGATTCTATTACGACAGATGGCCTCATTGGAATGATCCCTAGGAATGAAACATTTCAACGTTCTACTAGTCAAGCCACCAGAGACCATCACCTGTATGTCCACCTGGCAACTACGCGGACATCCCTTTATCAAAATTCAATTTCGAGAAGATTTTAATCTTCAGCTATTCAAGACAGGCATATCGGGACGCTGTCCAAGCTTTATAGGTTCGTCTTTCCTGAGAAAAGATTTAAAAATAAAGAAAAATAATTTTCAATCATGTAAATGAAAATGTGAATTAATATTGTCCTTTCTGACCTCGAAAAGTTTCAAAGTCACTTTTTTTTTTTATTTTGTATGACAGAGATATAGAATGAACAGTTTTCAACAAGTTTCAACAAATATTTTGTTTTTTGGGAGCTATTTACGGTGATGAAAATCCATATACAAATGGTAATAGCCATGCCTACTTTCTTTTCTTTTTTTTTGTCGGGGCGGGTAAACCCTACTGGAGCACTCAGACAAAACCTTTAAGAGAGATTCGTAACATCAGTTTTTCTTTTTATAAAATGTCTTACAAATCGCCGAATTGTTCTCTAAACAAAAGAATGTCTTCGCATTTGAATTAGAAAGTTCACAACGTTCCACATGGATTGTAACTTTGTATGTTTTGGTAGTGAACTTATCTTATTTTCGTTTTTCTTTTTTTATAATTTGCACGTGTCAGAGGGGATATAAATACCCTTATACTAATTTTAGGACACGGGTGTTTTGTAGAAAGGGGAAGAGACGGAGAGAAAGACAGATTGGTGTAGTTGGTTTGAAACTCAGCTTGTGTTAAGTTTCAGTGAACTCCAAGGGTGGCGTCCAGATAACTAGGGAGTATTTTTGTTTGCTGTTATTGTCGTTGCTTATGATTCACAGTATTTTTTTCCATCCTCCTAATGTCATCATCACGATCAAGTTGCATTTTAGCCATATGACCACCCTACTGTCAGTATTATGCCTTCGCAGTAGAGTTGACGTAAGCTTTCGCATTGATCGACTTTTTTATTTATTTCATGTGAAATAAATAGATGATTATGGACATCAGGATTTAAATTATTTAAGTTCGAAGTCCATCCCATTCCAGGTAAATATGTAGTTCCAATAGAATGTAATACTAATAAATTACATAATAGTGATCTGAAGCTTAAGTTGTCCGTTTTACTCCACTATCCCCTACGGCAAAAGTAACTATATTATGTAGACAATTTTTAACTTCTTTGTTTTGCGAATATTTCATCTTTTTTTTTTCTATTTCATAAATTAAACTTGGGAGATATAAAAATATAGAACGTTACACAATTGTGCAAAGAACTGAGATAGTTTTTCTATACCTTGAAAATAGTCGTTCAATAATTAATACTCAATGTATATACAGGAGATATTATAGTGAAAGAGCTACTCCAATGGGTCCAATCATTCGTTCGCTATTAGATAATTTTGCTGAATTCTTAGAGATTCAAGACCAGTACGGGTAGACCTCGAACTGCGCTTGGAATACGGAAGATTTCCAAATCCAAATATGGCGAATTGAGTTGACCACCACGATCGCTTGATTTGAATGCTCCAGATTTTTTTCTTATGGATCTATCTCATAGAAAAAGTGTATTTGAATAAGCCCCAAACCTTGCAACTAAAGCAAAACTTTTAACAAGAAATTGGTCTTATGCTGCAAAAAACAGTCCAGAAAGTTATGGAAAATATCATAAAAAGAGCAGATTTTTGCATTCGAGAAAATGGTTCTCATTTAACTTTTTTTTTTTTCAAAAATAATAATAACAGTTATTACAAATGTTTGTTAACACTGTGACTAGTTATATAACTAACGAACAGTTTGCTTTTCAAGATTAGTAGAGGGGAGACAAGTAAATGGCTAACAGTTTACTATTTATGAAATATATTATAATTATATAATTTTATGGCAGTAACAGGTGCATGGATGGGATTTATAACATCCAAAGCTTTGGAGGTTAATTTCACACTGAGGACCTCTTTTCGCCCGTTGTTGTCGCTGTGTTACTGTCTCGATTATGTGGTTAGTCGTGTAATTTTCGGTTGCCTGGCAAGGTCTTACGGTCTTGTTCGTTGCAGTCGTCTGATGCTATATACGATAAGAAGACTTGTTGCTTACTCGTTAATATGCTCCTGGAGTATTTCTTGTGTGCTTTGGCCCTAGAGCTCTAGATCCCTTCGAAATCCAAACTGGTGACTTGATTTTTTAGATTCGTCTTGAGAGCTAATTCATATGATAAACAAAATGCCAGTATCGTCAGCATAAATGGCTACTTCACATTGGGACAAATTCTGGAAATCTGATGTGTAAAGGATATATAATATGGGTCCAAGTGCAGGACCCTGAGGCACACCTGAATTTTACACAGATACGGGGGAAAACCAAAAGTTATTAGCTTGTGTAGAAGGCCTTTGTGCCAAACAGTGTCAAATGCTATTTCAATATCTAGTAATAGCATTCCTGTTGATTTTCCTAGCTCACGATTTCTTTTAACACTGTTGACAATTCTAAGCACTTGATGGACGGTAACGCCTAAAACCAAATTGCTCATCCTTATATATATTTTTATTACAGACAACTTTCAGAATTTTATCCTTTAGGACTTTTTCATACACTTTACTCATGCTGTTCAACAAACTAATTGGCATGTAACTTTCAGGGCTTTCAGGATTATTACCTGCTTTTAAATTACGCACAACTTTGGATTTTTTTTTATATAATTTGCGCGCGTCAAAAAGGATATGAATACTCTTATACTATTACAGGACACGGGCATTTGTGAAGGAGAGAGAGAGAAAGAAAGATTTAGTGTATTGGTTTGAAACTTGTATTAAGTATTAAGTTTCTGTAAACTCCAAGGGTAGCGTCCAGATAACTACGAAGCTTGTTTGATTTGCTTTTGTCGTTGCTCATGATTCACAGTATTTTGTCCGTCCTCCTGATATCATCATCACGATCAAGTTTTTTTTCTAACATCCACGTCTCGCATAAATGCATTTGGAGGTGGTTCGGTGTAGACTGAATTGAAAAAGCGAACAGTGCCTTTCACTAGGGTATTTGTAGCAGTGTCACCTAGATTTTGAGCTACCTCGTGATTTCTTGAGAAGTTTAGCGCAAGCTCCTTGGCTTTATCAACATCGGTAAAGAAAGAGTTGCCGGAAGTATAGTAAATGGTATACTTGACTATCTTAATAGAAACGCCAGCATGTTTTGGTTATCAAAATTGTTTTTCAAGATTAAAGAAAATATTGCCATCAAATGTAAGCTGTGTTCGGCGTTTCATTCTTTCATTATCAAATGAAAGAATGTCATACTTGTCCGTTCTGTTCATTCTGAACGGTTGTTTAATTTAATGAATTTATTATTTATTATTTATTATTTATTATTTATTATTTATTATTTAATAAGCTGTACTGTTATATTGACTCTTTCTCACTAATATTCCAACTAACATCGATTGCCGTCGTTTGCCATTCTGATTAAAAATGAAAGAAACGATAAATTCCCAATATCGAAAATATTCAAAATATAACACAAAAAATATTTCAAACGAAATGTAACAACACCCACCATTTAGGAGGGTTATAAGCCGCCTTTTAAAGCTAACTAAGATTATTTTGTAGGTGTAATTTTATTAAAATATTTCAGGTTTGTTATGACGGGAATTCCACCAAAATTACTAAATAATTATGGAAAGTTGCATTGCCACTCGAGTTGGAATTTCCAAAGATTTTGCTATATAGCTTTGCCCCGAAGCTCCAGCATATTCAAACTCATTTCTAGTCTCGCAAACTTAAGTTCAATTGCGGAGTCAGTGGTTTTTGCTTCCAGTTTTGATCATAATCAAAATGTCAACAGAATGTCCACACCTTAAGGTGGTGGTTATCTTTTTGATTGCAGCAGTCCGAATGATTTACACCGATGCACGTGGGTCTTTAAAAAAAAAAAAACAATTATCTTATGTTAATTAGATACTCTTTCGTAGAAAGTTCCTGTACGACTCAGCGACTTGAGATGGGAGTATGTGTACCGATATTGACGTGCGATACAATAACACATGTGCTGATTCAAGCTCCCAAACCTCTGCCGACTTCAGTTAGAGAATTTGTACAGAGATCACACTGTGGTACTTTCAATGATATTGTAAATTGAAGTGTTAATTTTAAGACGAAAGAAGTTATTATGAGTTTCTAAATTCTAGCCCCATGTATGCTGTGCAGCAACCAGTATCAATAGTAGAGAAACGTTAACACCAGAACCCACACAAACACCAACGACTCACAGAAACACTACAATTACTGCCATTCAATCTGATTTTAATATTCACCCAAGTGTTGCAAAATCAGAAACAGATATTCAGACCGGAATGGCTATTTTGGAAGCGCTCAAATGTGGTAAAAGTAATGATGACATCATTTCTCAAGGAATAGACGCCAATCTCTCCGAATTTCCATGGATTGCGTTATTAGTTTACACAGATGGTTTGTATAGGACTATGAATTGTGGTGGATCATTGGTCACTGATCGATATGTTTTAACTGCTGCTCACTGCATACTCGTTTCAAATAAGAAATTGTACGATAATAAGTTTTTTTTTTATTTAAAAAAGGTTTTGTAAAAAAAAATTCTTATATAATTTTATTAAAACAGAGTTAGTGTACGTTTGGGTGAACACAATATAAATGAGACCACTGACTGCGTTAGCAGACGCGTAGGAAGAAGGTGTGCTCCGCCTATACAAGAAATTGACATCGAAGAAGCGGTATATCACAAAGACTACTCTGAAAATCTGTTGTCCAATGACATAGGACTTATTCGCCTGATTACCAGTGCAATCTTCCGCAGTTAGTATAAATTTAATGAAATTTATTTAGTTTGAGTTTTACCTTTCAATCATGTAGGTAACGTAAATCCAATCTGCCTACCAATAACACCACTATCGCAAGCGTCCACTGTGAACCGAATGATAGTCGCAGGATGGGGTCCTTTAGAGACCGGGGTGAAACCGAATATCATGCAAAAGGCAGTGATACCAGTGAAGTATAACGATCACTGTCAACAAATTCACAGATCCATCCAATTGACTGATAAACAGTTCTGTGCTGGAGAAGAGAACGAGATCGGTGCTTATAAGGGAGATTCGGGTGGACCATTATTTATCACTGCACGCTATCGTGTAAGTGCACGACATATTCAGTATGGTATCGCATCGGCAGATAGTACTCTCCGTAGTTCTAACTCACCATCCATTTATGTGAGAGTAACTTCGTATCTGGAATGGATAGCTGGTAACATAAGTCCTTAAGTATTCATATGCAAACAGATATTTCAAAATAAAATTATCCAGTTAACTTATAGCTAAGTTAGTTTGAAATTGATCATCTCACAGTCGATTACTTTACTTTTGTTCAATAGTTTCGTAGATAGCAAGTTCTGTAAATTAGAAAACGTGGACATGTTAGTAAAATATTGCAGCACCGAATATTGTGCAGTTCAACAACGAAAATGGTTAAAAGTGGACTCTATTAACTAGTTCATATAGGCCTGTACTAGTGTGTAGCGAGGCTGAAGATTTGCAAATGGGCTTTGTTAAGTGTACGAGTAGATACTGAGCAATATACTAAATGTCCCACTTTATTGAGGTAATGTCAAGTTTGATCGAAATCTCGAGTTCGAACATTTTCAGGAAACCGAGTAAAAATTTCACTGTATCACCCTGTATTTCTAACATCAAAACTTGGCGTCCATTTTCTAATTTTACAATTTTCCGTGGTATTCTATAAGCCTACAGAAAATATATCAGTTCTCATCTCAATTTGGGTACTGAATTGCGTAATAAAAACGATATTGATTCTGCTGTGGAGATGTTTACAGAGGTGCTAATACAAGCAGCTGAAACGGCAACCCCACCACCAATCACCAATTATACCCTTAACCAAACAAGAATCACTAATAGAGATATTGAAAGTCTATTAGGGCAAAAAGACAACTAAGAAGAGAGTGGCAGAACCATAGATCACCCGATAACAAGAGGAAATTATCCGAATGCACAAGAAAACTGCAAAAACTTTTAAAACTTCATAATGAGAAATATTTCCAAGCCTACGTTAAAAACTTGTTCCCGATGAAGTTCTCTAACTACTCGCTGTGGAAAGCCGATAAAAACCTAAAGCGACCTATTAACGCTGAAGCACCAATTTTTTTTTTTTTTTTTATAATTCGCGCGCGCCAAAAACAATATGAATACCTTTATACTGTTACAGGGCACGGGCTTTTAAGGACAAGGGGAAGAGGAACAGAGGAGAAGCCTATGCACGTTGGCTTTAAATGTTTGAAGGTTGTAGTGATGGGGAAATACAGAGCTTGGTAGATCATTCCACATTCGTGTCGTTCGGCTTATAAACGAATCCCTATATTTAACAGTACGACCGAAGTTAGGCTTTAGGGAAAACTGATGTGCATTCGAAGCATGTCGCGTATTGCGAGTGAAATTTTGAAGGGGAGGAATACAACTGGCTATTTCGCTGGAGCATTTTTTATGGAAAAAACGATAAAACAGGGAGAGACAGGAGACATTTCTCCGATGTTCTAATGAATGAATGGAATTCACAATGTCTCTATCACCTATAAGTTTTAACGCGCAATTTTGTACCCTATCAAGAATGTGCAGAACGGTCTTGGGTGCACCAGACCATATATGGGCGTTATATTCGAGCTTAGGGCGGATGAATGCCTTATAAATAGACATTTTGCAGCATTTTTGGCGACCTCGAATATGTGATCATTCCATCGAAGATGGTTATTAATACACACACCGAGAATGGCAAGTCTTTCGGATTCAATGATGCAAGTACCATCCATGGATAATGGTTGAGGGTTTTGGTTTCGCTTGAGAGACAGAAGACATTGGAAGCATTAAATTCCACGCGGTTGGTTGAACCTTATTTAATTATGCTGTCTCGACAGGAGATTGACTTGGGAAAAGCACCTAAAAGCTAAAAAAAAAATCAAATAAATATTAAAGCGTCAAAACTACGAGTACATTGACTTATTAACCCGACTAAGCCTAGACTGCAAAATACTAACTTATAATCTGTATTGAAGCCGGTCTGGTCCTATGGCATTCAGCTATGGGGTACTGCTGCTTCTTCAAATATAAACAAAATCCAAAGGCTTCAATCCAAAAAAAAAAATATAAAATATTCTGTACAGCACCCTGTATTTAGAAAGTCAATAACTCGACTGCAGAATAGTGTAGCCAAAATTAAGTTTGTATTTTTTATGGCATATACGAGTATAGTATACATATGTAGGGGTGACCATGGTGTAGTGGGTAGTGCATTCGCTTGTGACCCGAACTGTGCAGGTTCAAGCCCGAAAGAGGAACAGAAACCACAGCTACCCGAGCATAAAAGAGAAACGAATAAAATCCAAGTTTCTCTAACCACTAACCAAACGAGTACAATGGACTTCGAGTGAGTCTGAGTGCTCTGGGATTTGGAAATTTCTTTAAAAAAAAAAATATGTATGTATACTCGTATAATATAATAAGAGTTTCTCAAAAAATTACTGATTAGGTGGCATAGTTATGGATATAAAGGGTTTTTCAATAGGGACATAACAATTTTGTATTTTAATACAAACACACCCTTAAACTTTTTTTTTATAATCTGTCAAAAGTCAGTCAAGGTTTACGTTTTTATCGTGGTGAAGTTCACGAACGAGCAACGTTTGGAAATTATTAAAAATTACTACCGAAATTCGGAGTAGGTGATCGCAATTTTAAGAGCGCTTACTACAATTTTCGGTTGTAATAATCGTCCCACCAGGCTATACGTGCTATAGTGAATAAATTCGAGTCAACATATTCACTATTGAATGTTCCTGTGCCAGTGAGATGACGCACCGGTAGAAGTACCGAAAATATCGCCAAATTGCACAAAGATCTTGGCCTACACCCTTACAAGATCAAATCAATCGCCGAAACTTCTCCGATTGGGCTCTGCAAAAGTTTGTAGAAAATCCTGAATTTCATCGAAAAATCATTTTCAACGGTGAAGCTCATTTTTGGCTTGATGGCCGGAGGTGTGATTGGACGGTATTTTTTCGTCCAATGGCACCCATTTTCGATAAAAAAGATCGCCATGTTCCGTCAATGGAGTTCGCTAGCTTGCCATGTTGGAAGACTATTTTTGGCCAGGCTTGTATGGGCTAGACATCAATGTGGTTCCAATAAGATGGTGCTACATGCCACACAGCGGGTCAAACAATTGATCTATTTAAGGGGAAGTTCGGTAATCGTGTAATCTCAAAAAATGGTCCGGTCGAATGGATCCGCTTATGCGATTTAACGCCGATGGATTTATTTTTATGGGGCTACGATAAGCTTACATGATTTATTCCAACAAGCCAACAACGTTAGAGGAGCTCAGGAAGAATATCGAAAGCGAAATTGCCAACGTTCCGGCCGATATGTGTGGAAGAGTGGTGGAAAATTGGCTCCAAAGAATCGAACGTTGCAAAAGTGCTCGCGGTGGTCATATGAACGAGATCCATACTTAAACTTAACGTGTGTACTACATCTGGAATAAATTTCAGCCCGATATCTCAATTATTCTGTGTTTCATTTAAATACAAAATTGTTATGTCCTTATTGAAAAACCCCATATATATATAAGCAATATCGCGAACAAGTGAGTTGAATTTGTGTATCAATAGGCCGGATTTACCATCTGACGATTTAGCCCTTACAAGTGCAACGCTAAGGGAACTCAAACATGAGATTGGGAATCCAAAACCTAAGAAAGCTCCTGGTTATGACTTGATCACCGGAGAAATTCTCAAAGCTTTACCTAAAAAGCACTGATTAAGCTTCTTCATATTGTAAATGCTGCGCTCAGATTAAAACACGTGCCTAACCAATGGAAAGTTGCGGAAGTTATAATGATTTTAAAACCAGGAAAGCCGCCAAATGAGATAAAATCTTATAGACCAATTTCGCTACTTCCAGTCATATCCAAAATTTTCGAGAGGATATTGCTAAGGCGCATCCAACGGGTTATAGAAGGAAATAATCTTATCGCTGACCACCAGTTTGGGTTCAGAAGTAAGCATTCGACGATTGACCAGGTGCATAGAATTACTGATGTAATCGAGAAAGCACTTGAAGAAAAAAAGATATTCTCAAGCGTATTTCTTGACGTCTCGCAAGCCTTTGATAAGGTGTAGCATGATGGCTTGAATTGTAAATTACGACAAGTTCTCCCTGTATGCCTATACGACATTCTAGAATCATATCTCGGGTATAGACTCTTCCGTGTTAGACATGGAAATGAATACTCGGAGCTAAAAGAAATTTCGGCCGGTGTACCGCAAGGAAGCGTTCTTGGGCCACTTCTCTATCTGTTATATACTCGAGATATACCGAAAGAAGATGGCACTATCCTGGCTACGTTTGCCGATGACACCGCTATCCTAGCCGTAGGTAGAACAATCGAAGAAACGACTGCAAAACTGCAAAACTGCAAAACGCACTGAATAAAGTAAATGAATGGACGAGGGACTGGCGGATCGCCCTCAACGAATCTAAATCTGTTCACGTGAATTTCACTTATAAAAAACCTAATGTCTTGCCAATTTTCCTAAACTTGGCCTGAATACCTTTTGCAAACGAGGCCAAATACCTTGGAATGACACTCGACGCAAAACTGAAATGGAATTCTCACGTGAAAATGAAGCGTAAAGAACTCGAAATCAAATATAGAGAATTGAACTGGTTGCTCGGAAAACACTCCCAACTCAGTACTGAGGACAAACTGCTTTTATACAAGCAAGTGCTAAAGCCGGTGTGAACTTACGGTATACAACTTTGGGGCTGTACCAAGAAAACAAACGCCAATATTTTACAAACTTTTCAAAATAAAGTGCTAAGAGAAATTGTCCACGCACCGTGGTATACTAGACGAGATAATATCCACAGGGATCTCGGAATTCCGACAATCGAAGCTGAAATTAGAAGCTTCGCGAGAAAGCATAGAAACCGACTAATCGGACATGTCAACAATACAATCCTACAAATTCTGGATGAAAGCAATTTATTGCGCCGACTACAAAGGACGAAACCTTTCGACTTGGCGAGATAGGAATCAACCGCGCCTAGATTGCGGAACATGCAGGATCTTTCAGTGGAAGGTAACCTGCCAAACGTGTTATTTTTTCATGATAGAAAAATTGCTTGATAAGGTCGTTCTTAGTTGCAATATATAACAAATTAAATCGCAGGGTGGTTTTTTTTAGTCAATAAGAATCTGACACTACTATGAGCACGCGCTTGCTATCCTCATAGTGTCTATGGAAGATTTTTTCACCAACCCTCGGGAAAAAAAAAAAAAAAAAAAAATGTCAGTTCTGTTATGTGGGTGAAAATACCCTTCGAGTTTTTTTTTGTCGTGGAATGAATGAGAAGATACAACAACAAACTATACCGGTATTACAGCGACTTTGAAATAGTCAGAAGAGTTCGAATTCGTACCCTATGGCGGGTACATGAACAGCAAATGAACATCCACGCTCCTGCACATCCATCCGAGAGGGACGATGAGGTACAGGGACCTCGACCAACTTCGCTTGTTGGTTGATTCCCAGATCCACACCGAACTTTAGGGACACCTAAAGTAAAGTAAATTGAAGCTGAAGATTCAATAGGATGATTTTCAGTACAATTTTCGGGCGCGGTATATACGCAATGTTTTTATTAAGAATACTAATAATATAAGGCATTTCTTTCGCAAAAAAAAGGACATATGTAAGTTATTACCTGAAACAAGGAATGTACATATTTAGAACATGCTCGTCGCCATTCTTCAAATTATTGAACAAAAGTGAGATAATCGACCCGTTTTAGGTAGCAAAGTCATTAACGTGATAATTAAAAGACGCTGTAAAGAGTTTTAATCGAAACATTTTAATTTGAAAATAAAAACTGTGTCTTCAATGAAAATAAGTCTATTAGGAAATCCATACATACATACTATTACTTAATTAGAAAATATGGATTTCTTTATTTCGCTTCCATGAATTGTAAAAATCTAAGGCCTAAGGTTACCAGTAATCCATGGCAGATACGAAGCAACTTTCAAAAAAATGATTGGAGTATTGGAACGACACGTAAAACTGCCAGCCGTCATGATACCATTCTGAATAAACCGACGGGATGCATCCCTATTATACACCTGGAAAAATACTGGTCCACCAGAATCTCCCCCACACATCTCCCTATTTCCTTTAACGCACAAAAGGTTATCAGTGAGATTTTCTGGACAAGAATTGGTATCGTTATATGTAACGAAGGACTGCTGGATATTTGTTCTTGGACCGATCCCAGTCCGGCCCCATCCTGCGGTAATCAAAAGAAATGGGTCTTCTTCTTGCAATTCTTGTGTTATTGGCAAGCAGATTGGTTGTACGTTGCCTATGTGATTAAATTACAATATTATTTAAAAAAATGTCATTGCACATACATATATTCGTTGTATACACCTACTGCGGAAAATTGCCTTTCTAATAAGTCGTATAAGCCCAATGTCATCCGAATTCTGCTCTGAATTATAGTCTCTATGATATATCGATTCTTCTACGTCAATTTCCTGTATTGGCGGGGCACAGTCACCGTTACTGCAGTCAGTAGTTTCATCTATATCGTGTTCACCCAAACGAACACTAACTCTGTTTTGAATAGAAAAAAACTTATTTTTTTCCGCAAAATCTTACAATACGTTTGTAACGGATCATATGATATACTATCTCGTATATTCTAAACCTTTTCTAATAAAGTGGTGGTGAAGTTGTGAACTTTTTTAAGAAATTCTATGAGAAAGTGTTGTAACTGTCACCACTTATAACCGAAGTTCAAGGACTTTTATTAGATATTCGCAACATCACCATAAATAGCTTTAAAAAATATGTTTTCCTGAAGAAAATGCCTCGAAAAAGTGGGCGTGGCCAAGCACAATGTACGACCGAAATGTAGAGAAAGTCAACGCCTGCATATTTTACGTAGACAATTTTTTTTTTTTCAGTTTTTAGTAAAAAAATTGAATAACTGAAATATTTTGAAAAACGGCAGTATGATTTTGTAAAAATCTTATACGAGTATACTATATGTAGTTTAATCTGTCTAGTTCAAAATTCAAGACCCAAAAAGTGGTAACATATAAACAGACGGACAGACATGGCTAGATCGACATAACTTTCGATGCTGATCTCTATCATTATTATTTTTCTATTTTACAAACTATTTATCAAAATGAATATTCCCTATGGGATAGGATGTAAAAACAAAGCATATTACAATGTCTTATTTCGAAATCGAAGACAATGAGCAGCAGTTAAGACATATCTTTCGGTGATCAACGATCCGCCACAGTCCATAGTTCGGTGGAAACCATCAGTGTAAACTAATAAAGCCAACCATGGATATTCCGAGAGAGGGGCAACATAGTCATTGATAATCTTTTTACAATCGGACGCTTCCATAATAGCCATTCCAGACTGAACGTCTGCATTTGATTTTGGAACACTGGGAAGAATCTTCGTACCAGACCCAGATTCTTCTGTAGTGCTAGTGGTCGTGGTTATAGTGGATGTTTGGGTCAGTGCTGGCTGTCCTTGGTGTGGTGGTGATAATCCTGGTGGTAATGCTCCTCCAACGGTGGTACTGTTTCGTTCACAGCATACATGGATCTAGAATTAAGAAAAGTCCAGCTGCCACATTCCCTCCTAAAGTTTAAAGTAACAACTTACAACATCGTTAAAGATACCACATTGCGACAGTTCTACAAATCGGACAACTTGAGGTGGTGGAGGGTTTGGCCATAATCTTAGTAACTGTGTTATCGTTCTACATGTCGATTCTGGTACACACACTCCCGACTTCCCGCGCGGAGTCGTGCAAAAACTTTCTACAAAGTAATTTAAAATTTACTATGAGCTCTGTATACTTTACAATCTTTTTGAGATTGTTAAGACCCACGTGAATCAACGTGGAAAGCTACTATAGTTGCAATCCAAAAGGTGATAGCAACCTTATGTTCACCACTTTGCACTGACATTTAAATGTGAACAAAATTTAGCACTGAGATAAGCACTAGCTCTGCAGTTGTATTTATGTGCGAGAGGCTCTCAATAGAACTGATTAAAAATTGCATTCAAAGAAATCACTCTTTCACATTGATTTCGTTTTTGAAATAGGGGAAACCGGGGACGAAATTGACCCTCTAGCAGGCAAATTTTTTATTTTTATGAATAAATTATGCTTGATTAATTCTGATGTGTAGAACACGAAAACGAAGTGGAACACAAAATCAGATTAATCGTTTGAGTTGCAGATGAGAAAATAGGTAGACTGCCAAAAGGCTTAGTATAATAAATTTGGAAACATTTTTTTTTTTTTTTGATGATAGGCACAAATTTACCTCACATTTTAGCCAATACATTCGGGTTTCCGTTTTGCAACCAGCTAATTTATTGGTACGTTTGACAGACCGATCAATTATAATTGGTCAGGCATATAGCCAATGTCATTGTAACGCGCATCCAATCTCAATCCGAATGATTTTTTAACGCCAGATGGTCATGCTTTTGGTACTTCTTTAGAAAGTCTTCCAACTGATCTCTTATCTGGCTGTTGTTGATAGTGACACAAAGCATTAACAACTTGAGTTTGATTTCGGTAGCTCTGCAGTACCTAATCCTGTATGGATACGTCTGTGGAGAAGATAAGCATTAACCATTGCCATATCGATGAAATGATAGAAAAATTTCAACGAAGCGCTTTTTGTTTTAAGGCGAATGTGGTATCTTCTTATTAGACCGTCCATAAGATACACGCCTCCACACCAATAGAATACAACTATCATATAGTTGTATTCTCTAATTATCCGTGGGCAATCAACTTCAATCAATTTTTTATTTTTTCGGTCATATCAAGCTATTTTTTTCAGATTGGGCTTGCGGATTCGCTTTTAGGAATGGTTTAACACCAACGTATGTTGATACAAGCCGTACATTTTGTGTATCCTTCCATAGTACAGTCGTTATATCTATACCATAAGCAGTGACCATATACAAGTACTCTTCCATATAACGTCTTTCCTGGTATTGATGACAGATGACAGCTTGCAGTTATTGATTCGAGTTGCACGAACTGTGCCCAATGCATAAATGCCTCGAAAGTGAAAGCGATGTATAAAAATTATCGAAATACAAAATGTGATTCTTGAAGTTCGCAACTGTCCGTGTTAAGCGGACAACAACATTCCCAGTTGCTCCCAAATCGGGAGTACTAGGAAGCACCATATTATCGTTTTTGCCGCAATAAATTTCTAACCGATATCATCTTTGTGGAAACCGAATCAAATACTTTATTAAAATGATCATGAACTGATCTGATTTTGAACAGTGGATCATGATCAGGGTATTTATGATCTTTCATAAGTGAGAAGTCATTGAATCGGATGTAAGAGTATCATAAAATTGCTCCGATGTCATGGTTCTACGAATTGCTTCAAATGAATGTTCTCCCCAGTACCCTTCTAGGCTTGGGTAATGATATACTGACATGTAAATCAGTACCCCAATGTACTGCCTAATATCCACATTACTCACCTTGAACTTGGTATTGATATCCTGGTTCCGAGCATTCAGATTGGTGTAATGACAGATTTTATCTATCAGGTTATCATCGAAAAAGTATTGAAAACATTGAAATGGTGTTTTCATGGAATTCATGGAACTGTTCAGGGCATCTGGCATCTCCACAAAACACCACCTCGTTTCGATGTAGTTGCACTTTTGTTTTCGCCAAGTTATTTTATGGAACTCTGCAGATTTGGGGTATGAAATAAGTCCACCGATATTCGGCTGCACATCCGGTCCGCCTTCTTCTTGTTATAGTGGTGGTGATCGAGGTCGTTTTTCACGTCTACATCTTCATCTTCTGGTGATACGCGATAATCTGGATCGAAGTCACAGATCGAGTCACTATCATCAAAAGATTGAGTATCAGTAGAAACTGAGTCCATCATTTCTTGGATCTGTTCGTCACTCATTTTTGATAAATTATATATCCTTTGTCGTTCAGGCTGAGAATGAGCCACTTGATTCTTCTCTTTTGGCAGTTTATCAGACACCAAAAGAAAAAAAGAGAATCCAGAGTTCTAATTTCTTCCCAATGTCCTTTCGATTTTTATGATTTTCGGAAAGATGTCTGGCATAATTCAAAACTCAAATTTCAAAAAAATCCCTTAGGTGGTTCTTAAGTTAGGTGTATGAGAACAATTATAATCTTACCTGTACTTCATCTTATGCCCATATCCATTATTTCGACCATTTCTTTCGCATTCGGATAAACCAGAGAATATCTATCTGATAGACAAAAGCTATCTGCCAAATAAAAAAAAAGTTTTTCTTCATTTCAAGTCACCAATAGGCAGCCAGATATTAATTCCTTTAAACTTTGTTTCGAAAATGTTTTCATTGCAACTTATTTGATTTTTCTTATTTTTTTGACAAAATAAATTCAAAAGTTAAGATTGCATCTTTTGTTACCACTTCTTCTTAGAAAAAAGTAGACGTGGCTGTCACCGTTTACTGAAATTCATGCTTATGAGATCTTCAAAATAAAGCCTAATCATCATCATCATCACCAAGATATATTCTTTTTTTATAATAACGTCCCTAAAAAGTGTGCGTGGCTGTATACCATGAATGCACGAATTGTAGGGAAGGCCAATTTTATTAAGGCAATATTTTCCAATTTCTAGTAAAAGTAATAAGAAATGGATATTTTTCAAAATTTGGAGTTTTTGCGATCATGTTTGGGGCATATTTAAAAAACTGAACATTTGTAATTCACTTAAAAATAATCGTAGTACTTGCTTTCATTCCTATAGCATGTTGCTGTCGTAATAGTTGTCCAGGAAAAAGGTACTCGTAACACTAGAAGTGCTCCGGAAAAACCACTATATCCCGTAAATTACCTTTCATTTAAAGCCTATACTCTTGCACCTGCGTTAATAAATGTATAAATTTTGCAAATCCCGGAGCACTCAGACTTGATGTTTGGTCCTTTGTATTATCAGAGAAACTTAGCTTGGGCCTGCACAGCTCGATTCACAAACAAATACAGTACTCACCACACCGCAGGTATGTACTTGTTTCTTAAAGCAAAACAAATTTTCTGTTATGTTACGAGTACTTTTGTCCCCAGTCTCTCCTAGCTTACCGAATTTGCTTATCACCACTTAAATGTTGGGCGGTTACCCTGTTGCATTACTCATTTATACACATATTTACTTAGTCTGTTTTTTTTTTTTTTGGTTTTAATGCAGGGAAATCCAACTGCAGGGATGTAAATATTTTGATTATAGGGGCGTTTCATTATCATAATAATTTTGTTTAAAAAATAAAAGTCTGGATCGCACATGCTTGCTCGTATATGCAGTTAATTCGTAAATTGTCCACATTAAAAATGTTGGCAAAATCTATTAGAGGCAAATCAATTCAAAATTTTCTAAAATTCTTTCGAAATAAAAATAAATAAATTTTCACAAAAACCGCCAATAGTTTCTCGCAACAACCTACACTTTTATGTCGCTTCCAAACGGCGTAATTGAGAAGCTTCTTATAATAATTTTGCTCTCGGACTTTTGTCAGACACTCGCGGGTTGTGGGACAGTGAAAAAGCGTCCTTGTGTTGTTTATATATTTTTCTGGTATTCGAACTCAACACTAATTATTAATTGCACCACGCCACTTAAAATACCATGACCCTGGAAAAACACAGATGTTAAAGCTATGGATAGTTCGTTAGTCTGCGTACGTACAAAATTTGCCAGGATATTAAAATAGGTATTCAAAAAGATGGGAGAGATCTGAAACTGAAGATTTGTAACAATTGACATCTTTAAAGACTCGACCTAGAGGGGCTCCCAAAATACATATATTCAACCCAATTCAGCCTCTTAGAAGAGAGAGAAAAACTTGACAGACACAAGCTAGGATTCTGGATGAGAGAGAACTTTTTTTTTACAAAAGCTCATACTGTCATTTTAATACCGCAGCAGTTCTGGTAGATAAACACAAATATTGAAGTCGTCGACACTGTTCAAAATATTGTCAAAAAACGTCATTGATAGAAATTAATGGTAGGGATGGGCAAGAGTAGTAATTTCAATCTATTTAACTTTAAATTTATAGATAATCATCACCGTAAATAGCTCTGAGAAAGCAAAGTAGGGCTTTTAAAAAAAACGGCCCCCAAGAAAGGGTTGGCATTATATAATTTACGGACAAATGCAGAGAACGTTAATCTATGTATATATATTTTAAATTTTAATTTAAATTTTCATCAGTAGCTTATAACTTTGCTATACTTAAGAACATCGATACATCGAGATAACGATATTTTGGCTCCGATATTTCTCTTACATCGATATGTACAGATCGATGTGCTCATTGATGTTAATGACATCCATCCCGAAATGTGAATTCTAAGATAATATAGTTGAGTCAAAAATGGAAAATTTAACCTAACAACATTTTTGCTAGAGTAAAAGTATACGTACTAGTGCAATCGAAAATATCCCAGCATACTCGACAACATTCTCCCTTCATATTAAGTAGATTCCTAATTTTAATTTTTTCTGCGTATGTCAAAATATGAATGCCATATATATGTCAGAAATAACTTAGATATCAATTTTGAATAAAATCGTCTTAGCCATATCTGACAAATCTTCGCAAATCCGATATTAAGTAAAGTACTGTTGTTTGAATTTTTAGCGCGAAACTGAGTAGGCAGGCTTATTGCAAACTTATATTTTACTCCAGATATGATTTTTTTTCAAAATCGTAAGAGACGTTTCCGGGAAAATTTAATTTTTGTAAAATTGTAATTGTAAAATTGTAAAATTGTAAAATTGTAAAATTATAATTTTAAAATTGTCCAAAATTAACATCACGTACTGTTCATTTAGAAGCTAGAATGAAAATTGGAATCCGACCTCTGGGTATCACCCCACAGATCCAAGAAGTTTGAAAAAAAATTGTACAACCATTTAAACTGCACCCTTAGGTGTAGTTAAATATACAGATACCATGACAGACAGAATTGCAAGACCGACTTTTTTGAGTTCCTCTATTATACCATTAGTAATATCAAAATTGTGAAAATTGACCTTTACCCTCTGCTCAGTTCCCAGATGACGTGCAATAAAAAAAATTTAATTTTTTTTATTAAAGTGTAAATCTTTTTAAAAACATTAATTTGCTTATTGTGAGTTTTCTCTTAGTCTGAGATATATGCTCTAGCGGACTTTTTTATAAAACTCCTTAAGTCCTAAAAATTCATCATACCACAATTTAACGTGTGTTTAATAGTATAGCCGACATATCAAATTTAATGAGGCGGGCACATATTTTTCTTGCAACTTGTCAAATACATTTCTTCTGTGTTCAGCTTCTTGATGTCGTTGCTTTAATCCTTCCCAGAAAAAATGTTCAATAGGTGAAAGATTTCCATACATTGAAATTTGATCGACTGTTCTTACATTATATGGTAGGAAATCATAATTAACATCAGAAAACTGAAAATATGTAAAGCGCTTATTGTTAACTATCTAGTGATTTTAGGTTTATGCTCTCGCGGACTTTTTGAACTCTAAAAGTCTGTCATACAATATTTTCTCCTACCGCATTGATAATTTTTACCCGAATTCGGTGGACATATAGCTTTATGGCACAGAGTGTTGATAAAAAACAGAACTGACTAATAGGTACCCAGAAAAAGTTTCAATGCGCTGAAGAAAACCGAGCTATAAACGGTCACGCAGACCGACAGCCAAAGAAGCATTTTCAATTTTATAATATATAGTGGATACAAATGTTTGCATAATACTGTTTGAAATTATTTTTCTTCGTCTTGTCTTCATCTGGTTGACTCCCTTACTATAACCATCAATTTATGAGACAATCTTGGTTATGCGTCGTGGCGTAGTGGTTAGTGTGTCGGATCACTATGCAATAGGTTCCAAGTTCGAATCCCAGAAAACACCAAAAAGTTTTTTCACGATCCCACCTCTTGCTAACGTCTGACAAACATCCGAGAGTATTGTTGTCACGAGAAAGTTTCTCAAAACAAATTGCCGTTCGGATACGGCACTAAACTGTAGGTCCCTTCTATTCGTATTAAAAATATAACGCATACAACATGAGTGGTTGCGAGAAACTATGCCCTGGCACTTAAAGAGCTGTTGCGCCAAATATTTATTTATTTATTTATTTATTTTTATCTTGGTTATGCCAATAAAACGACATCTTCTGCTTATGCCACAACTTTGCACCAAGAGTTCTCGAATTTTTTTAGATTTCCATAATCGACTGTGTTTTAATGTTTTTGAAGGTTGCCTCTATTTTGAGAAAGATTACCATTGAAGCATGATTTTGTGGGCCGTCCCATTTTTGAACTGCACCGAGACAAACATACAAGATACAGGCTATGACGGGCCTCATTTTTTCCTCAGCCGACATTTTAATTTCGCTCTACTCTTATCAAATTTGCAGGTCCTAATTTTAGCGATTCTTATTTAAATAAAACAGGAATTGTTCACTTTTTGTATTGTAGCACAATACTTAAGCATGTTATATCATTTTAACGAAAATAAATGGCTCAGTGAGACTCAAGGTTCGAGTCCCAGAAAATAGTTAAAAGTTTTTTCACTGTTTCACTTCTGGCAAACGTCTGACAAGCACCCGAGGGTAATCTTGGGATGAGAAACTTATTTCAATCGATTAATTCAGATAGAATGAATTATTGCGAATAGCTAGGCCAGACACTACATGGGCTGTTAGCTTCTAATGCTCGTTCCAAGAACCTCAAAAAAGAAACTCACTAAACCCCTCTTGTACAACCAACGACTAATACATTTAAAAAAATTTAAAAATAAGGATTTGAAAAGGTATAAAAGATCACAAGATACGATGCGTATTTTTGTACTTTAAGGAAACAGTTCAACGTATTTAATAGGTTTTTACATGCGAATTACTTCATAAATATTGAAAGTAAGCCTATAACTGATAGCAAATATTTTTGGACTTTCATAAAATCGAAACGAATTACGTATGGTATTCTGAAGATTATGGAATACGAGGGGACTGAATCAAACGATAGCCAATCTTCGTGTGTTTTTTAAATCCGTTTACTCCAAAGGTAATCCAGTGCTTCCTCTTCCCAGTATCAGTGACTCAAAAGTTCACATTGGCTCTATAGCTTTGGATTTCAATTCAGCTCTTCGGTGTTTAAAATCATCATCAAATGCAAGAGTTGATGGTATTCCTGCAATTGTTTTAAGGATAGTATTTATCACCCTTTGTTACATATTTTCAACATGTCATTGAAACATGGCATTTTTTTTAGTTCTCGTCTTCAAAGCTGGCTCCAAAAACAATGTATAGAACTTCAGAGGAATCTGCATAGTCAAAAATGGATTAGAATTTCTTGTACATATTTCCGAATTCGTTTCAGGGAGATCTACAACCTCCAATCTCACATCATTTGTACTAAATTCATTCGAAAGGGGTTACATTTTACACGGATTTTAGCAAGGCATTCGATTCTATTAACCACACTGTCTTAATACACAAGCTAAAATGTTTTGGTTTTCATTCATCTTTATTAAAGTGGATCTCCACGTTTTTTAGTTAATAGGGTGCAGTTGGTAAAGCTCGATTCTGCTTATTCAATACTAATTATCTGTAACTCAGGTGTGCCTCAAGGTAGCCATATAGGACCATTAGTTTTCATTCCTTCCATCAATGACATAACTTCCGCTATAAGGTACTCCCAGTGCCTTTTTATGCCGATGATATGAAACTGTTTTTAAAAATTTTGACCTTAACTGATTACGTTGAACTACAGTTCGATATCGATGCTCTAGTAATACGGTGCAAGGAAAATTGCCTTCTCTTAAATGTAAAAAAAAATGTAACGTTTCCTCTTTTAGCAGGCAATAGATTCTTTTGAACTTACCAGAGTAAATACGGTTAAAGATCTCGGTATTGTATTCGATCAGGCATTGATGTTCTCGGACCATGTGGACTACATAATTTTCAAAGCTAATGCTATGGTTAGGTTTATTAAAAGAAATACTATCGAATTTTCCAATCCTAATTCTCTGGTATCTTTATTTGTGTCGCTATCTAGATCTCTACTAGAATACTGTGACGTAATTTGGTGTCCATACTACCAAGGATACAAAGAAAATTCTCAAAATTCATTTCTTTCAAAATGAACTGGAATTTTTCACCTGGATATGATGCCAGGTGTCAACTTTTCGGTATATCAAAACTATCTAAAATCATATAAAATGTCCAAGTTTACTTGCTTTAATTTCTCTCTATGCTCCAGGGAGCCAGAATTTCTTTATCGCAAGCGGCATAGGAGAAACTACGGGTTGAATGGACCTGTATCTCCTGTATCTCGGGCTATTTCTAATTTTATCTCAGTTTAGATTGATATACGAGTAGATTTGAGCTAATCTAGAACCAAGTTTAAAAACAAATTGTTTTCATTAAATGTTTAGAAGTAAGTCCATATTTATTTTTCTTTTGTTTCTTATACACTATATATCTATACTTATTTATAAACCTACTGTTTAATCGAATCTGTAAAGCTTAGACGCTTGTAGATAAATAAATATAACGGTTGTTCATTGAGTGCTCTGTTAAACATTTTCAAGCAGTAAAAATTCACATTTAACAAAAAAAAAAGATTAAGTGTATTTTTGTTCCAATTGTTAGGGAAGACCATAATACGCCCCTTATGAAGAACTAATGCAGCAGTAATCACTCAGGCGGTGATAAACTTTGTTAAAATTATATATTGGAAACTCCAGCACATTCAGTCTGATTGACAGCCTCGCACTGCCCGGAGTTTTTTCTTTCGCATTTGAAGATGTTAGTGAAATGTCGTCATATGATGGTCATATTTTTGATCACAACGGTCGTAGTTTTCCATGTTGATTCAAGTAGGTTTTAACGATCTCAAAAAGGTTGGTAAGTACATAGTACTCGTACCTATAGTTAATTTGAAATTGGTTTGTAGAAAGTTTCTGCAAGAATGCGCGCGGGAAGCCTGGAATATGTGTACCGATATCGACATGTTGGGCGATAAAACAGCTACTTAGATTATGGCCAAACCCTCCACCACCTCAAGTTGTCCAATTTGTAGAGCTATCAAAATGTAATGTCTTCAACAATATTGTAAGTTGGAAGTTGAACTTTAGATGGAATAAGATGGCTAATTTTTTCTAAAATCTAGACATATGTATGCTGTGAGCAGCACGGTATCACAGTTGAAAATGTATCAGCACCAGGGCTATTATCCTCGCAGCAAAGGCAGTCAACACAGATGAATCCAGTATCCACCACTGCCACCATCACCAGCCCTACCACTGCAGTAGAATCTGGGTCTGGTTCTAGTTCTAAGATTTTGCCCAGTATTCCAAAATCAAATGCCGAAGTTCTGTCTGGAATGGCTATCCTGCGGGATTGCCACTGTGGAAGAACTTTCGCTGTAGAGACTTTCGCTGTTGGACATGGAAGAGATGCCGATATGTTGGAATATCCATGGATGGCGCTACTAGTTTACACTGATGGTTTGGATATCACCTTGGACTGTGGTGGATCATTAATTACCGATCAATATGTCTTAACTGCCGCTCATTGCATTCGCCGTGGAAATAAGAAATTGTAATGATATTTTTTGTTTTTGTCTTCTTTTATAATTAGACTAGACAATCAAATGCATGCATTCCTTTTTATTTAAAACAGGGTTAAAGTACGTTTGGGTGTACACAATGTAAATCAAGATATCTGCCTTGAAAATTGCACCCAGGTAATACAGGAAATTGACATCGAAGAAGCGATATATCATAAAGACTACAGTATAAATCAGTTTTCCAATGACATTGGACTTATTCGACTTATTAGTAAGGCAATTTTCCGCAGTAAGTTTGTAGTTGAAAAATCTGCTGAAATTTATTTATTTAAACATATTCTTCCAACTCGTATATCAAACAGGCAACGTACGATCAATCTGCTTGCCAATAGCACCTAAATTCCAGGAGTCCACTATAGACCGAATGAAAATCGCAGGATGGGGACTAGTAGAGACAGGCCAGAAAGCAAATATCCTACAAGAGGCAGATGTACCAGTCAAAGATAACGATTTTTGTCAACAAATACATAGACTCATCCGAATCACTGAAAAGCATTTGTGCGCTGGAGGATGGAATGATGTCGATACGTGTAAAGGCGATTCTGGTGGACCAATATTTTCTCTTCAGCACTATCGCAATCATTTAGACCATTATGTCTTGTATGGTATAGTATCGGCTGGTAGTTCAAAGTGTGGTTCCAATTTCCCAAGCATTTACACGAGAGTAACTTCCTATCTACAATGGATTGCTGGGAACCTTAGGCCTTAGATTTATACTATCACATTTGACCACAAACACACGAGTATAGGATTACGAGTATATATCTCTTCAGGATCTAAGATATAATTGGATACGTCTGTTTGTGGATATCAACACGATTAACTCGAAAAGTACAGAACTTGTTTTGTTCTTTTATTGTAGATATATGTATGCTTTAAATAGTTAACAAAACTATATACTACCACAGATAATAAAATTACATAGATATCGCATGCAAAGTAAAAAAATATGTCACTTTTTCAGGCGAATGGAATTTACTACTACGTCCCAGTTTTATCGAACTCGTTCGAATCGTGCATAAGACATGATGTTCTTTCAAATTTGGTTGGAACAACAAATTGCTTGTTGCTTTTGCTGGCCTACAGAAGTGGTTTATTAAATTATTTCATTTGAATACATAGGCGAGTCATAGATTGGGGTGTTGGTTTATAGTGAGGTCCCCGTGCCTCTCACTCTGGCGTAGTTGATTCAATTTCAAATTTGAATTTTTTGATTTTTACTGGTAATTCTTTTTTGGATTTTCCAGGCACAATGTTTTCGCAAGAGAATAAGAAGTGCAAAGTAAAGAATTTCTTTGCGATGCTCAAAGCATTGGTTTTGCTCATCAAACCATGTACATCCTCAATAAATATATGCATACAAACACACCACAGTGTAGCGATCCAGATAAACACCAGCGACACAGTCATGCCCGATTCACAATGCAGCGTGAGAGTGAGACGAGTCTAGCGCGAGTTGTCAAAAAAAGTTTCGATCTATGCAAATGTATGAAACAATACACAATGATTCGAGACTCGTTCTATCGCAACGCGACGAGATAGCCTGTCAGCAGACTGATACGACTTTGTTATGTAGCCAGAAAGAGAAAGGTGGTGTGTTGCCGTTGTTGCTTTTTCACTTTAACCCATAGAAAATACAGGCTCGCTGTCAAAAGCATCGCCTTCATGGTGAACTGATCGGCCATAATGTGACCTGTTGGTTTTGGTGAGTATAAACGGGTGTTTTATGTTCAGGGCAGAAAATCCAACTGTGGGTCCTAGATCCATCATGGGGGCTATAAGAAGATCAGCGGGTCAGCCACTTTTTTCTCTGAAAGATTAAGGTTAGAGAGGATGGAATTACCCAGTTCCCGAGGCCTTGCTCTAACTATATATATATGTCAGGATATTTGCAAAGAAATTGACCAAGGATTTTTCCTCGTTCACATCCTTCCAACTTCGGCAGTGAGTGTTAAATGAAATACCAAGTCTAGTTGCTTAGTTTTTTTTTACAGCTCAGTGACCCGCACATATCGCCACAACATGGGCAGGTTCTATTAAGGAGTTCGTTAGTTAAGTAGAGGTTGTATGTAGGCCATATCCACTTAAGTTGGGTTCATGTTTGACACTTTGCGAAAACTTTACATTTAACTTGCAAGCGCCTTCATTCTTACACTGTTCTGCTAGTTGGAGGGTGTAGTAACTGAGGCAAGAGCCTTAATGGCTGCATGAATATCCGTGCAGATTGCTACGTTGTGTTTCGTTGTTTGACCGTTACTAAGAGCACGACAAGTTTTAAGGATTGCTAGCATTTCCACCTGGAAAACGCTGGTGAAATTCGGTAATCTAATGGACTTACAGATCTTTAAAGCTCAAGAACCAGAAAATGAATTTTAATGAGCAGATGATTCACGATTTAAAGAAAGTATTTCTTTATATTTATTCGAACTCCTCCTTTATACTTCACATTGATGTATGGTTTGAAAAACACTGTGAATCATAAGCAACGACAATAACAGCAAAACAAAAATACTCCCCAGTTATCTGGACGCCACCCTTGGAGTTCACTGAAACTTAATACCACCTAAGTTTTAAACCAACTACACCAATCTGTCTTTCTCTCTGTCTCTTCCCCTTTTCGCAAAAAGCCCGTGTCCTTAAAAAATTGTATAATATTGTAATATGTGAGCTACGGCTCGGTAGATAAAACGATATTCTGTGAAATAATAATTAATAATAATAATTCCAAGATGACAATCATTTCTTGCAGTTATAATTCACTCTTATCCGTGATATTATCCGTCTCTTTCGTAGACATGAACTGTGGAGACTAACCGCAGACACGAACCCCGAATGAAAAGACACTTTGGAATGGGCTGTAGGAGCGTAGTTATTATTATGTTACAATATATAATATCCCCTTTGACACGTGCAAATTATAAACAAAAAATGTATATGGCCTTATCGCAAATACATTATTTTTTCATATTGTGAGTTCAATCTCAAGATTGTGCTCCACAAATTTGTATACCAAATACCAAATATCTAGACGTAAATAAATATACACGGAAATACCGAAATGATTAAAACTTCAGCAGCAATGAAGCGATAAACCGGCAGGCGGGTGATAAGCAAATTCAAGTGATTTCAAAAACTTTATATTAAGTAAAAATTATAGCGAACGCAACAGAAGTTTCATTCAGAGCCTCAGCTCAGACTCGCATAGTTCAAGTACGGCGTCAGTGGCCACTTCGATTTTCAGTTTTATTCATATACATATGTATATAACGATGTTAGAGGAAATCGGTAAATTTAAGCTAAGGGTGATCTTTTTGATTGCAGTGATCACAGTGTTTAAAGTAGATGCACGTGGGTCTTAAGAAATTTAAACAAAAAATTTCAAGTAACATTGATATTCTTTTGTAGAAGATTCGTGTATTACTCCGACTAGGAAGATGGGAATGTGTGTACCGGCATTAGCATGTGAAACGATAACATATATCCTGGTTATGTCACCAATGCCCCCACCTCTTTCGGTTATTCAACTTGTGAGAAGGTCGCGTTGTGGTTTCTTTAGAGATATTGTTAGTTTAAACTTGAATTTTGGGACAGAATAGATCTGTGTGATTTTTTTTCTTTTAATTGTAGCCCCATGTGTGCTGTGAGAAAAACCGTGTAGCTCATGTATGGTCATTAGAATCAGCACGTCGACCAGAAAGAAAGGAAATTCCAACAACCACGATTCCAACACCCACTATTCCACCACCTACAGCTATAGCATGCACAACACCAACACCCACAACTGTATCATCTACAACTGAAACACCCGCGATTCCAAAACTCATCACTGTAAAAGTGGATTATGGGCCTTTGGCTCCTCCCAAGGATAGCGAAGGTGAGTAAAGATGAGAAGAGTAAAAAACTCGTAAAAATCGAATTTTTCGAGGTATATTTTTTAAAACTTGGCCACACGGTATTTGAAGAATACGGGAAAGATTTAGAGCAAAAAAAGAGAAGAATATTGGTTCGTAAAGTGTTTCGTTAATACCGTCTTACTTTAGGTCAATTTTCACAAAATTGTTTACCAATTTTATTGGTTAAACAAAATTCGTCCGGTGAAAAAAAAAAATATTTTAAATAGATATTCCTATTACATGGTATGAAATGTACATAGTTTCTTACATGAAATTCATTCTTTGTATGTACATCAGATAGACGAAAAGCTTTTAACATGAAATTACTTATTTTCTGTGTGTTTTTATTAAATACCCACACAATTACATTACTGATTAGAAATATGTACGTAAACGAATTCCGTTTTTATAAGAATGGATTCAAAATATTAGCACTTTCGCCTGAACTGCTATTGGTTCAGTGTAAATTTTATGTAGAAAACATTTTAATGAAATTGTTTCCTTTTTAAATTACCTTTAATACTGCCTAACAAAAAGATATTATTTAAATGCCTTTTTCCTTAAAAAATTTAATTGAATTTAGAAAGAAAAATTTTAAAAATCGTAAATTTTCACAATTGGGTCTACTATGTATCTTATAGTTTCGAACTTATCTCGTATTCTCCAAAGTACCTTGGTTGGTAGAAAATATAAAAAGTATACATACAAATAAATTGAAAGAAAATTAACACGCATGCGATGCTAAAAAGTTGCTTCATTCATTTAATACTCCATTTCCATAACATATCATATATACCCAACGCATATACATTTGTTTTAATTTTCAATGCATTTTTATTCGAAAATTCATTAAACTTATTGCCAGACAAAAAACGCTTAAAACTAGCTTAACTAACTTAACTATCCTATTCTAACTTACTGGTCCTACGCGGGCGCTCTAAGTTAAACCTAATACTTTAAAGTAAGTCTTTCGACGTAACGACTCACCCAAATCCCACAGTGTGATAAGCAAGCTAGATCAAGACATCTTATCGGTAGTCGAGGACATCTTGCTTCACCCACCAGAGAAAGACAGGTATCCTGCAGTTAAACAAGCACTTCTAAACCGTTTTTCAATTTCAGAAAAGCAAAAGTTTCGAAGGTTAATTTCTGGCCTACAACTCGGCGACCGCAAACCTTCCATATTGTTAGCCGAAATGCAGTCACTCAATCAGGGCAAATTAGACGACCGCACCGTCCGAATGCTGTGGCTCCATTATCTACCACAACAATTCCAAGTTACCCTGGCTTCATGCAACTCGCTCGACTCCACTGCTATAGGAAAGTTAGCAGACCGTATCTGGGAAATTAGCCAAACCCCGGACATACGAATTATGGATGTTCATCAATCAACCGCATCCAACATCGCGTTGAAAGATAAAATCAACAAGCTCGAACAGCAAATGATCCTGATGATGAAGGAACTCAGAGCCCATCGAAACAAAGCCAGCCGCAGGTCTCGTTCCATCCGAAACAGCAAGAACAATTTTTACCACTAACGGTTCGGCACCAGCGCAAAAAAGTGTTTACCGCCGTGCCAATTTAAAGAAAATTCGGAAAACTAAATTTTCCATCAGCTCAAGCGGCAACAGCTGATGGTATGGAGACATCACGCCGCTTATTTCTTCACGATCGCATAACTGGACAGCGCTTTCTCGTCGACACTGGAGCCGACTTGTCTGTAATCCCACCTACACGTCTTGACAGATCTTCTACGTCCAATATCGAACTCTTCGCAGCAAACGGCAGTCGTGTTCAAACTTACGGCCAACGAATGCTGACCCTCTACCTTGGTTTAAGGCGACCGGTAAAGTGGATCTTCCAGATAGCTGAAGTACCGTATGGCATAATCGGTGTCGACCTGCTGCACTATTATCACCTCGTAGTGGACGTCACTAAGCCCCGCATCACTCGTAGGACTCTCGAAGCTGGATAAAGACAGGCCATATTCGGACTTACTCCAACTGTTTCCGAAAATTCTTGACACATCCGCAAAACGCACGAGTTTCACGCACAACGTCGTTCACCACATTTAGACCAAAGGAGCACCAGTTCATGGAAGAGCTCGTCGCCTTCCTACCGAACTGTCAGCAAGAGCGAAGAGCGAATTCCAGTATATGGTAGAACAGGGATACTGTCGTCCATCAAAGAGCCCATGGGCTAGCCCCCTAAATATGGTACGCAAAAAATCCGGCGGCTGGAGACCCTGCGGCGATTATAGGCGGTTGAACGCACAAACTGTTCCCGATCGCTACCCTATGTCGCACATTCTCGACCACACATCGATCACACACGGCAAGACCATTTTCACCACCATCGACCTGGTCCGCGCCTACTACCAGATACCAATGAATCCAGATGACATCCCCAAGACCGCAGTCATAACTCCTTTCGGTTTGTTTGAGTTTTTGGTCATGCCATTCGGCCTAAGGAACGCTGCGCAAACCTTCCAGAGATTTATCCGAGAAGTGCTAAAGGACCTTGATTTCGTTCACGCCTACCTAGGCGACCTCCTTATCGCCTCGACGTCAGAGGAAGAGCATCGACAACAACTGAAGACCGTATTTGGACGCCTGCAGACCTATGGCCTCACCATCAATCAAGAAAAATGCAAATTTGGTGCACAAAGCGTCGAATACCTGGGGTACCTGATCTCAGCTGCAGGTTCACAGCCACTGCCCGAAAAGATTAAGGCAATTGTCGAATTCAAACGACCAAAAACGCTAGCACAGCTTCGTCACTTTCTTGGAATGGTCAATTTTTACCGACAGCACATCAAAAGAGCCGCAGCTACACAAGCCACACTCCACGAACTGCTCAAGGATGCACGCAAAAAGGACCAAAGGCCTGTCAATTGGACAGAGACCACGTTAGCCGCTTTTGAAAGCTGCAAAGAGGATCTGGCCAACACCGCTCTCCTAGCGCATCCAGCACCAGCCGCAGAACTACGCCTAAGGTGCAGTACTAGAGCAACGGGTTAATAACGACTGGGAGCCACTGGGATACTTCTCCAAGAAACTCACACCGGCCGAAACGAATTACAGTGTCTACGACAAAGAGCTCACGGCTGTATACAAAGCTGTCAAATTCTTTAGGCCATGGATCGAAGGCAACAACTTTTGCATTCGAACGGATCACGTGCCGTTAACATATGCGTTCAATCAACGTTCTGACAAAGCATCACCACGCCAAGTTCGACAACTGAACTTCATCAGCCAGTACTCTACGCAAATCATACCGATAAAAGGGCTCGAAAACATCGTCACCGATACTTTCTTGAGAATAGATGCAATTAGTACACAACCAAATCAAATCGCAAACACCATTGACCTCGCAGCTCTGGCAGAAGCTCAAACCACCGACAACGAATTGCAACGCTTGCTCAACGATAGCTCAACATCACTCAAGCTTCAGAAATTATCCGTAGTACCACGACAAGGAAGCGAGATCTATTGTGATCTCGATCTCCCAGATTTATTGTAGAAAACAACTCCTCGGTGTCACTTCAATTAGATATATTTATTGTAGAGCAATTCAAGTACATAGGTAGATTTATTAAAGGTAATTTGAGAAAACTGTTAACGTTAATTAAAAAGAATACAAAAAAAAAGGGACGTCTTCTTCTCTCGGCGTATGCTCAGTCAGGATAGAGTCAGGAAGATATCCGCCCGTACGTACCAAAAACATTTAGACAGCAAGTCTTCAACGCCTTCCATAACCTCGCACATCCAGGAGGCAAGTCATCATGTAAAATTATATGTAAACGGTACGTCTGGCCTTCCATGAACAAGGACATCATTCAGTGGGCACGAAACTACATTGCCTGCCAACGCTCCAAAGTCGGACGACACGTCCACACACAACCTGAAACTTTCCTTGAACTTGACCAGCGATTCGACCATGTTCATGTGGACATAGTTGGACCACTTGCAGAAGCTGAGGGATTTCGATATTGCCTAACAATGGTCGACAGATTCTCGAGATGGCCCGAAGCTATACCAATTAGAGACATCACCGCCAGCACAGTACCAAGGACCTTTTTTACCTACTGGATAGCTCGCTACAGACCAAGGAACCCAGTTTGAGTCCACACTGTTCATGGCTATGACGCGACTGATTGGATCCAGGAGGATACGCACTACAGCCTTCCACCCAGCATCTAACGGAATGATAGAAAGATGGCACCGAGTTCTCAAAGCCGCGATACGCTGCCACCAAACGAAAAACAGGGTGGAAATTCTTCCGACAGTATTGTTAGGTTTACGCACATGCTACAGAGAATTCTTCACCCACGAAGATCCACCGTCAGATCCTAACATCTTCATAGAGCAATTCAGGATGCATATGCGCAATCTGAAACCCACACCCGCAAGTCATCATTGTCATAATAAAACATTTTGCTTTAAAGATTTGTTTACTTGCAGCCTTGTATTCTTACGGCGAGACGCATAAAAGCAAGGGCTGGATCCACCATACTCAGGTCCACACAAAGTCCTCCATCGGCACAATGGCAGAGTTTTCACCATCGATATAAATGGGAGATCATCAAATGTAAGCACCGAAAGACTGAAACCCGCACACCTGCCATACAACTACGACATTCAAGAGCCAGCCACCGTGTCCCAACCGAATCCAGTGACCCAACAACAAGACAACACCGAATCGCATCGTCCTATCGTCCGTACTTATCTTGGACCTAAAACGTAGCGCCAAACCTTATCGAAAGAACCAAAAGCAGTAACTTTTTCCGCAACTGATTTACCAACTTCCTGGAAGTAAAGATGACATCGTCGCTTGGAGGGGAGCTCTATGGAGTAACAAAAACTCCTGTCACAACTGTTGTCTCGCTCGCTCTTCTCAACCATTGGACACGAAGCTGCTGACAGCTATTTAAGTCGCCATTTCATTGGAATTTTTCCTCCTTTTCCTTCTTTCCTTCTGGTGCCTTCCGGCTAAGCAACAGGCCAGCTCCTATCGTCAGACAAGTAATTTTATCGCGCTTTATAATCCGTTTTCGATAATTTAAAGAATGAATAGTTGAAGTTATAAGAACTTTGTTGTTTGTTTTTTACATGTGGGATTTCTAACCCCCACACACTGTTGGCTTTCAAGACTTGCAAGGTCTGTCGTTTGCTGTGGTAAACGCCAGATTTCAAAAAGCCCCAAAGGAAGAAGTCTGGCGCCGTCAGATCTGGCGATCTGGCCGTCCAGTTCAAATCTCCAAAACAGGAGATAACACAGCCCGGAAATTGGAGGTTCAAAATCGTTGCCCGAGTTGTGTGAGTGGTTGCACCATCCTGCTGGAACCAACAATGCTCGAAGCACAATTCAGCAACTTGAGGCAAAAAAAAAAAAAAAAACTTGTTTAACATATGTCTGTAGCGCTCACCAGTTACGGTTACGGTGGTGCCATCGGCATCCTCAAAAAAATAAGGAACACCCGCTCCGTGGCCGAGAAACGCAAATTATTCACATAACTACTTAAGTGGAAATGGGCTTCGTCGCTCATTATGATTTTGAAATACGAAATCATCCTCTTCTTGTACCAGATTTGACAGAGCATGGGAGTAAGTTAACCTCACTTGACAGCATGCAGCAATTGGTGAACGGTTTGCACTTTATAAGAGAACATCTTCAGGTCTTTCACCAAAATTCGCCACAGCGAACGTCTGCTGATGCCAAATTGTGTGTATTGTTGTCTCGTTGATATTTGTGGAGTCTCTCGGATGTCCATAGTGATATCTCGGCCGGGTCGGCCACTTCTTGCGACATCTCTAGTGAACCCAATTTGCACGAAAAGCTCAGCCAAACGCTTAATTGTTCGCACACATGGTGCAGGACAACGAGGAAAACGACGACGAAATTCACGCTGCGTTAAAACAACAGACCGGAAATTAGTCAAATAAGCAGTAATAATAATTCCTTGTTCTTCGGGTGTGTATCACTCCATTGCTTGTTGTCAACTAATTCTCTATCTGTCTACAACATAAATGTCAAAGCGCAATGACATTTGACGCCATTTGCAAAAATTATGGCACATTCACATTATGACATTACTTTTGCCCAAAGACAGTTCAATCAGTTCTTCGACGACATTGAACTTATTCTTATTATTAGCAAAGACATCTTTTCATAGTAAGTATATACAGAATGACATATATTTATTTTGAAATAAGTAGGAAACGTAAAACCAATCTGATTGCCAAAATCGCAGAAGGCCATTGTACCCCGAATGACGATCGCAGAATGGGGCCTGCTGGAGACTGGTCAGAAAGCAAATATCCTACAGAAGGCGTAGATACTCGTACCAATAAAAGATATCGATTTTTGTCGAAATGTTCATAAACTAATCCGGATGACTGACAAGCATATGTGCGCTGGAGGAGAGAATGATATCGATATGGCGATTCTGGTGGACCAATACTTTCTCTTCAGCACTATCTCAATGCGATTGACTAAGTGTCGGCTGGTAGTTCAAAATTTGGTTTCAATTATTTACATGAGAGCAACTTCGTATCTACCATGGATTGCTTAGGTTAGGTTAGCATTATAGAAAAAATATATATTTTAAGTTCATGTTTGTAAAGTTTGCATAATAAAATGTTTTTTTGGTACTAAAAATCTGTGTACCTGTACCTGGGGTTTGTTTAAAATAATATGAACTCTATTTGGGGTAGTTAAACAGATTACTGAAAATCTTCACTCGTGTTCGACAACGCCCAAGAAACCAGACGTTACCGTGGTAATATGATAATTTTAGACTGTAGTCTAACATAAGTTGTATCTGACATTCCATTTAAGCGGAGTTAACCCACATTTGAAAAAATATTTTATCGACTTAATCTCACCCATGCATGTGCATGTGAATTGAATTACCAATGATTATACTAGTGGGATGGTTTATTAACATGAAATCTGTGCAGGTTCACATACACCATTCGAATAAGTTAATTTTCCGCACTTTATCGTCGGATTTGGTTTCGTCCTGTACAAGGGCAATTTGCTGTAGGCTATTTCACATATTTCAACGATAATTGTACTCACCGCGATGGATGTAGGTCGCTCATTGAAGTCTGTTTATGTTCGACCTAAATAGTTTAACATTAGTAACTACCCCTTTCCGGGGTATTCTGGAGTGGTACGGAAGTGCGTATAGTAAATTGTTAAGCCGTGTGTTGTTGTTTGCCTGTGCCATAAATTGCATACAAATCCTTAGGCTTGCCTCCGGTCGGTGATGGAAAATATTTATAGTCCATGAGAGGGTTAGAGGCTTTGGTCCTAGGAAACGTTGACTGGTAGTGAACTTGTGTTACCACGTATTTGGTAAGCAAAATTGAATTGATATGTAAAAAGCTGTAAAATTTAATAAAGTGGACATAATTTCAGTGGAATGTACTGTATTATACATCTGGTTTGTAATTCTTGCTACCTATTTAGAATTGATCACTTGATTTGAAGAATAAATGTATTTATTAGTATTCGAGGGATCTGCATAATCGAATGATCATTCGAATATGCCATTCAAACTACTCCACGCTAATACACGCGGTAGAATTATAAGGAAACCATTGATTTGAAAAAAAAAATCTGTCGAATGATCTACTACTCATAGAAAGCCAAATGTCTCAGAATAGCTCGAATGAAATCATTCGAATAATTTATTAGAAATTGAAAATATCTAACTACATCACTTGAACGAGATCATTCGAATGATTTTTTAGTACTACACAATGTCTCGAGACATCGGTTAAAGAAAATAGTGGAATGATTAATGGTATGTCTGTACATAAGGTTACTGAGATATCCTAACACAAAAACTTAGACGAAACCATTGGAATGATTTATTCGTAAGGCAGAATGTCTCGAGTCATCGCTTAAGGACAAGATGTCTCAAGATATCGCTTGAAGAAAATATTCGAATAATTTCTTAGTAAGTTTGTAATTCAAATTACTGAGACGTCTCGAGACACCGGTTAGTACTTACAATTACAGTTATTATTAGGTTAGGTGGCATAGACTAAAAAAAAGTCTCTTTTCGGAAATAATCCACATAATTCTCGAAATGGTCTTAATCACTCAATTTAAGTCAACAACATATAAATTTGTTCCCTTTCTGAGGGATGTGCGTTCGCCGCTACATTGGGAATTTGCCGAATTTGCTTTTTTGCAAATATCTCGCTAAACGTCAATGAAAAATATTTAGATCTTTATTGTTTAGCATAAAGTTTTCCACAAAAAAAACTCTTAACCATATTTTTCGTAAAATGAATCTTTTTGGAGTTATAACCGCGAGAATTTGATGAATTTTCGAGAATTGCACGAAATAAAAATGTGTCTTCTTATGCAGGTTATTCCACTTCAGGCAATCAAACTTTGGGAGATAATTAAGACAGACAGATGTCCTCCGAAAGCAGACCGCCGCACTTAGAATGCCTTTGGTTCCATTGTGATTCCACATGTCGAAGAAAGGAAAACTTAAAAAAGCATTCATAGTCGTGTCGGGGATATTAGAACTATCTTTTGTGGATCTATGCCAGCAATTTTTTCCAGCGATAGAAAGAAATACGATCCCATTGTTGTAAATCTTTTGTGAAAACAGCTGGACAGGACCAAAGGAAGTGTGAAACCATTTGTTCATCATCAGCATCGCCACAGCTACGACAGAAGTCATTTGCGGCAACTCCGAGTCTAGATAGCCCTATAAGGGTAAGGTGCACTCTATTCATCATGATTAGACGATTAGATTTCATATGGTCCCATACGGGGAAAGTTTGTTTTGATACGAGTATGGTAGTGAATTGGCACGTAAATAAAGTTTTGTTTCGCGCACTCAATTGGTTCAACGTTCTCATCTGAAATAGAATCTAGCTCCTGTTGTGAGCCTTGTCTGGCTAATTCATGGGACTGTGTATTGCGTGGTAAGTCTCTGTGACGGAGTATCCCGAAAAGAGTGAATTTGTGCTGTTCTGCTTTCATATTAAGTGATTCACGACACTTCTTTTTCAACTTTGGTCTTATAGCTTGTGCTTCCAACGGCTTAATAGCAACTTGACTGTCTGTGTAAATTAAAATGTTACACTGAGGAACTAGATTCATCAACAACCATCTGTCTGCCTTCTGAAGGGCTACAACCTCAGATTGAAAATCACTGCAGTGGTTCGGTAGCCGAGGCAAGAGAATAATTTCAGGTGAGATAGAGAGAGCTTTGGTACCCACCTCAGATTTGGATCCGTCAGTGTAAATTTCTTTTGTGGATTTCGCGAAGATCGAGTTGTTGTTCCAGTCTACTTTGCTGGGGATCCTTGAGAAGTATTTTTTATTAAAATCAAGCGCGGGAGTGATCTAGTCAGCCCGACTAGGTGGATTCTTGGATTTGAATATTCCCATGTTCTAATGGGCCACCCTTCCAGTGGCCAGATTCTCTAATTCGAAGGACAATTTTCGAGGCCATAAGTATACCATATATGTCTAACGGTAGTAAATGTAGGAGGTTATCTAAGGCCGCCGTTGGAGTCGTTCGCAAAACACCGGTGACAATAATGGCATACATAAGTTTGGCAGTTCGTATTTGATGGTCATGACGATCAGTCGATAACAATGCATTATGGCACACCTAACGCCTCAACGACGTGTTAAAGTTATTAAAACGTGTTTCAATTGTGAAAACATTTGACAGTTGATTTAAATCATGTGCCTAGCAAGCCGTATCATTAATAACTTTGAAACTCAGTATACACTGACTGGTGAAGTGAAGTTCGGCCGAGTTCGTAGCGAACGTATGGCACAAAATATTGCTGCAGTGAGAGACAGTATTGATGAAAGTTCGGGCAACACCGTTAGATGTGTGAATTTGGAATGTCTCCGGCAAGTTTGTTTAAAATAATCAAAAAAAAAAAGATTTGAGTTTGTATCTGTATAAAATTCAATTGTCTCCACAACTAATGGAAAATAACTATATGCGCCGACGAGTGGGGAGTGTAAATGTTTTGCAGCTCCATATTGACGACGAGAATTTGTTGACCACATAATATCAAACAGCGGTAATATCGATTGGCAAGGTCTACGGCAAGAAACCAACCACAATGCTGGTAGACAACATTATTCAAGAAATTGGTAAAATATTGCTAAAACAGCACACATGTGCTCTGTATCTACAGGCGGTCATTTGGTCGATATAGTATAATTGTTATAAATCAAATAATTGGTTTATAAAAAAAAATCTGCTTTAACCTCCTACCTTCCACCGTACTGTACATAGAACATAAAGAATAAGTATTTGCTACAATATCAAAAAGTATTGCTGCTAACGCCATCCATTGGTTTGTTTTGATATTAAATAAAAATGCGTTAGTTGTGTGCAGTCTGTCACATGGTGAAAAATGGTGGCGGGAGGTGGAAGTGTGCCTGAGCGTCGTAGAAGGGGTAAGTTAATCTAGTTTTATTCTTGCAATCCTGAGTAGATTCAGTGTTATTTTGCTTGTATTTTAAAAAGAATATAAAAAACGATTAACTATTGCAATTAGTTTATGAAAAACACAAGAAACCTTGAAAATACAGAACAAAAAATATTTATGTCCTTTTTGAAGTACAATGGTTGGGAGCCTCACTTTTTTCGTTTTTTTTAATGTCCTTCATACAGTACTTCGGTTTTCAATTGAGTTTAACTTTCTCGATTTCAGTACTGTCACAAAATGAAATAACTGCGGATTTCGATGAATCCGAAGTGGATTTTTCCAGTGACGATTGTGCTGATGATCCTATGTATATTTTCCCTGAAAATATTCGTGGATTAGGGTCGAAAAGCAGTAGTTGTTCCTCTGATGAGGCAGATTTGGATCTACCGACTTCTTCACCAGCAGTCTCTGACAGTTTATTAGTCTTGAGAGGCTCAACAACAAGACGTAGGACAGGCAGAACGATAAGTCGAGGACGAGGATTACTTCGCGGTAGAGGAAGGTATCAGCGACAACCGTCTACAAGCCGCGAATCCAACGGTGTTTTTCTTGAAGTTTGGAATGGGCGTATTTTCCAACCTGAAGTAAGAAATCTAATGCAACCGACCTATGTAGAAAAAAATACAGATAATTGGGAGTGGCACAAATAGGGTTTCTGTTTTGATAAAAGGTAGATCATTAGGGTTGTCTATCATCAATAAAATGTGTTTATGATGAAGATGTTACAGCAGAAAAGAAAATTGACAAAATTTGGAAGGTACGACCGCTATTTGATAGAATTTTGAAGGAAGGTGTCCCATGAGACAGTATTGTCCTAACAAACCAAATCCACAAGGAATTGTGTGCGATATGATTATGCACCAAGGAGACTCTACTTTCCCACATTTGAAAAGTCAAGGATTTGGCTTGGGTGAAGCTGCTGTTTTGCATTTAACAGAATCTTTGGTTCCCGGGCATTTGATTTTCTTTGATCGATATTTCACAACTGTTAAGTTATGTGAAGAGCTGCTGCGGCGAGGCTTCCATGATACTGGTACTATAATGAAAAACCGAATTCCCAGAGACTGTGTAATGACGGAAGAGAAAGAGTTTCGAAAGAAAAAACGGGGGACTTCTGAAGTTAAAATTAGGGATGATGGCAAACTTGCTGCGACAATGTGGGTAGATAATAAGCCAGTATTAATGCTATCCACCTGCTACTGCGACAGAAACCACGATGACTGCGAAAGGTGGTCGAAACTTAATAAATTATATGAAAAAGTAAAGAAGCTGAAGTGATAAAATTATATAATCATAACATGAGTGGTGTCGATCTTACCGATCGTATGCTCTCTGTTTGCCCATCACTCAATCGAACAAAAAAATGGACAATCAGAGTCATTGCACACCTTTTTGATCTAGCTGTTGTCAATGCATGGTTAGAATATAGGGAATCAGAAGTTAGGAAAGGAAAGCTGAAGCGAAACATCGAGCAATTGCGTGAATTGACACCAAGAGTGATGACGAGAGCGATCCTGAGCAATTAGATGAACTTTTGCCGAAACACAAAAAAAGGAAGGTGATAATAGTGCCGATACCTTCAAAAGAGAGACGTCAACAAAAGGCTGCACACCTGCCTGCATATGGTACTAAACAAAATCGCTGTAGAAGAGATGTCTGTGACAAAAAAACAACCGTATATTGCAAAAAGTGCCAGATTTATTTATGCTTCACACCAAACAGAAATTGTTTTTACAATTTTCATGAAATTGATATTTAAAAAAACAGAATTCCAACAGTAAATTATTTTTCTAATGTTTTTTTGTTATAGTTTTAATTCCATCAATAGGAAAGCTGATTTTTTATTTTTTATTTTTAATATCTACTTATTTTTATATATCGGATATAATATGAGCTTTTTTTACACTAAAAGAAATATTTTTCCTAATTTTCATGGATTTGGTATGTCAGAAAAAAGCATTCTTACAGAACATTACTTTTATATATTTAGTTGTTTTTTTTTTTTAAAGTTTTTAGTTTGTTTAGTTTTAAGGGCAATAATGGTAATAGTACATAAAAAATCGTAGCGATACTTTATTGAGTACCGTTGTACTTTACAAAGTACGTAATGAAAAGCCAAATTTTCCGGCAGAATTTTTTTTTTTTATTTTTCCTATATTATTTGAACCCATAGCAAAAACCCTTGCAAGTTTCATTAAGTTCTAAAAAAAAACAGGTATTGGTAGGCCGGAGGTTAATTCGTAGTTAGTCATAAAAAAATAAAAAAAAAATCGGCCTGGAAAAAAAACAACACGCTGTATTTTGAATACTGTAGCCCCCACATATTGAGGTTTTTTTCTTAAATTCGATTATACCCATCACTAGTCTAATCAGCTACTGCGTTGTCCAAACGATGTCGGCACTATCGTACTTTCCTTGTAATTTGTCGTTTGCTAGAAACAGTCAGAGAGTACTCCTAAACGAGGACGAAACTGAATACTCGTACATTGTAAATCCCATCAACTGAAAAATCCAAAATCTGTCCATCGCCTGGGACCATAACATCTCTATTGATAGGTATAACTTCGAACTGTTACAGTTAACTCGTATATCTACCTCGGAGTAAATATACGAGTAAACTACACAAAAATGATACCATCGCGTAGATCAGACGAATACTGACCCTAGGAAGCCGCTTCTAGTTCGGAGAACAAAGTTGGTGTTCTATATGCGTCCTATTATATGCTTTTAATGAAAATGAGGTTACATGATACATCCGCGAACTCTTTAATCTGTATCAGAACGTAGATGTAGTACCTACAAATGGTCAAAGCTCGATGACTGCATTTGTTCTATCACATCGAGTGGATGAACTACTAGCCACTTGTTGCTCATTTACTATTTAAGAGAACTTAATGCCAATAAAGAAAAGACCAGGGTAAAATATTTCACCAATAACTGTCATCAAATTTTGAAACTCGGCCAAGCTATTAAAAAGATATTTGTGTCTTCTCCCCATCAGAGCATTACCAGGGGGACACGAGAGGTTAAAAACCTACTTCCTTTTCCTTTCCTGTCAGGATTCCAATAAATGGATTTTGTTGCCATATTTCAATTGCATTTGAATGGGAGTCACCTTCTGCATTCTATTGCATTTAAGAGGACATCCCACTACCTTCCTCTAGAAAATTTTCAACTACATGACAGGAACTAGTTCCGAGTTAAGAGAGGAGAACAATTTAAACCAAAATGTGGTAAAAGTTGGCACATTCCTATACACACCCGTATACCCATATTGTACACAACAAACGTCCCCTCAAAGTCATTCAAAGTCCATCCAGGCACATTAACTAAAGAGAAAATATCAAAAGAGACCATTATATTTATCGCATTACCTGTTAATGAAATTTTTCACTACCCCTCCTTGTTTGTGTATTTTTTTTAGTTTGAGTTTTCCCTAAGATGGATCAAATTGCTTTCGTCCTTAAAGACAGTAGCAAATTGACAAGGGTATTACATGTCTTAACTTTGTCTCTTTGGGTAAAGCAATTTGCGACAAGAATTATCATAAATTATTTGAAAGGTCTTGTCAAAAATGTATATCCTTTTACAAATAACTGAAGTGCTTATGCTTTTGTTTTAATTTACTAAATATAGGGTGCGGAAGCTATTTGAGGACATGTCTTGTATTTGAGGAAATGAAAAACCAGTGTGTGCTCCGAGGAAGGCGGCTCCTCAACAAGTTAAAGCATCCGGAAGATGCAGACCTTCTTAAACATAATAAAACCAACACACATCTCCACAATACCATCCAAGCACTAAAGGATGCTATTGTCCAAGTGATGGCCAACATCAAAAAGGACCATTTAATTTCGGTGTATTAACCTACTTGTATTTATATGTTCCAAATTAGATTCTAATAAACGATTTTTTATATAAGTTATGAGCATTCTTGTTTATTTTCAAATTGATGCTCAAATGGCCCTAGCTGGCGACGGACAGGCGCATATATACTGAGTGGCGGGCAGGACAATCACATAGGACGAACGCCAGTAAGTTGTCTGCAGTCTTTTCTGCTAAGAGATAGCAAGAAAGTCGCGGATTTCTTACAGACGACGGAGACCATTCGTTTAGTCCGCCTGCATCCTGGAGACTCATGCCACCTTCGATTGTGTTCACTGAAAACCCAGTCGTCAATGGAAGCCCTAACCGAGGACGCTGGCAAACCCAACGTGGGTTCAGGTCTAGAGAAATTCTCTTCTGAGCCTTGTCTAGCAAGTTTGTCAGAGATCTCATTTCCTGTTATCCTGGGACCCAAACAAGATTCAGTGAGTTCAGCCTTCCGACCAAATTCAAGGATGTTTTGCATTCTCGAACTATTTTGGAAGTGGTTTAAGGATTGAGCAAGGCCTTAAGTGTAGCCTGACTGTCACTACAGATGCAAATACTTCGCCTCTTCCACCTGTTCTTCACAATATAGTCCGCACCCATTAGGATAGCATATATTTCTGCCTGGAAGACAGATGTGTGTTTTCATAATGAGAAGTGAAGCTTAATGTTGTTGCATTCCACGAAAACACCAGCACCAGACTCCTGTCCAGACTCTGGCCAAAGCCAGTTATGAACATGGAGAAAGTTGACTTCAAATTTGCACCGCAGCCGTAATTCAGGTGTTATTGCATATCCATGAGACAGGAGTCGTAGGATAATCGTCGCGCAACGTCATCAAAATCCAGTGAGAATCATGCCAGAAACCACTTCTGTTTAATCGGAAGATGGGTCTCAGCGTACACCGCATGATATAAATATCAGGGGTGGGGAGGTTCATCAAGGCGTCCAGAGCAGATCCAGGCATACTGGGGAAAGCTCCCAAGCAGCCGAGACAGACCGTTCTTTGGAGTTTGGCGAAAGCAGCTGTAATGTATTTACGTGAGAGCTTATTCGACCAGACAACTGACGCATATGAGAGGAAGATCCAAAGGACTTTCCTTGGCGACAAGCCCCATGTGTTGCCGAAAACATATTTGCATTGCCGAAAGATTGATGGCGCTTTGGACATTTTCAGCTCGACATGTTTCGTCCAAAGAAGTTTGCTATCTAAGATTACTCCTAAATATTTGGCTTCCTTGGAGAGTTGAATAGTGACGTCCTTTTAGCACTGGCTGAGTCAGACCAGTCAATTTCCTACTTCTCGTAAAGAGAACCACCTCGGTTTTGAGAGGATTAACTGAAAGCCCATTTCTAGTGCACCAATCGTCGATTGCGTCTAGGGCCATCTGCACCTTTGAGCAAACAGTCGCTAAGCACGATCCAACAGACAGTCATCATCTGCATATGCTTGAGTGTAGACATTAGAACTATTGAGTGTGTTCAACAGGGAGTCAACCAGCATGCACCAAAGCAGTGGAGACAGAACACCGCTTTGTGGGCAGCCCCTATTTACACCTGCCATAACACCGGCCACAATCTGCATCTACAGTCAATGTTCTGTTCACCAGCATTGCTTTGATCCATATCACTAGTGATTCTTCTACGCCGTGATTTCTGGCGGAGCTACACAGCTGTCAAAAGTCGCATTGTCAAAGGCATCCTCAATGTCTATGACAAGCACACATTCTATTCTGCTGACCAGATTTTGAAGCGCAATCCCGCAGGATTTTCCGCGTTGATAGGCATGTTGCATCTCTGACAGAGGATGTACCCTCAAAGCAACTTTGCGCACATGTAGCTCAACCAGTCTTTCCATGCTTTTCAGCAGGACGGACATCAGACTAATAGGTCTGAAGCTCTTGGCGTGAGAGTAGACATCTCTGCTGATTTTCGGTATGAAAGCTACTCTGACTATTCGCCAGGGGGTTGATATATATGCCAGTGCCAAGCCAGCAGTGAAAATTCTCTTCAGAGTTGGCAGCAACTGACTAATACCTTGTTTCAGCATAGCTGGCTATATTCCGTTAGTTTCAGGTGACTTGAAGCTGTCAAAAGAAGCGACAGCATATTTGATAGCTTCATCCGACGCCCCGCCCGATGCAGTATACCAGCTGCGCCGGTTGCGAACGGATGATGACCTGATTTCCTGGAAAGTGAATCCCCAGCAGAAGACTGAAAGCATCCGCTTTCGACTCAGTGAAAGTACCATCAGGTTTCCTGAGTGAGTGATTCCGGCTTGATTGGTTTTCCATTCTTGAGAACTTTGACCAGCCTACTGGTTTCACCGATAGTTTCGATCTTGCCACAAAAATCTATATACGAGGTACGTTACGAAGTTCGAATTAACCTCTTATATTCTCTTTGCTTCGATAGGTAGTCCACCTCCGAATTTGTCTTGAGTAACCTATTTAGAAGTTTCCTTACGAATTCGTTGCAGATCTGAGTTCCACCACGGAACTAGCCTTCTGCAGGGGTTTTTTGTCAGCGGACACGTTAGTTCAAAACATCTGGTAAGGGTAAACTTTTGGCTTACAGTGTATATCTATGGTCTGTGGACCTATACCCCGATGAGAAATAGGAATTTTCATTATAATCTCAAAATTGACGGTAATTTATTAAGGACCAATTTTGAAAAAAATTGAATTTTCACGAAAATCGCTTCAACGATTTCCATCAAAATTCATGTCAGGTTAGACAATTTTACGAGTATTTAAAATTGATACCTACGTAATTTTCAAGATATGCAATGACATGACATTAAAACTTTGGACATGTGGTCAAACAAATTATTTAACCTTTTAACGCATTTTTTGCACACATTTTAAATCTGAACAATTTACAAACAAACGATACATGTGGAGCAATTATGGGCGACCCAAGTCTTGTTCTTTATTTTCTCTCCGGACTTTGGTGGAATTTTCCAACGTGCGTACGTATTCACATAGCGCTCTAGAATATCGCGGTTTACCTGGGAAGCTGAAACTTCATACAGAATCTCAGATGCTCGTAATCAGATTTTCATATTTTTTACTAGGTTACACGGCAATACAAAGCAGTTTTATTCTCATTTATATATCGCACCTCCGGTGGTACAACGTCGTAAGTGCAAATATTAAATTTTCTGAGTTAAGTATTCCACAATTCTCAAAAAAGGCATTTCTTTCCAATAAAATAAAGACCCAGTTGAAAATATTCTATTTGTCTCCAGGGGGCAGATATGTCTTTGTACCGTTACAGTGTTTTCAAATTAATGTTTCGGGAATACTTAGCCTTATCCGTCAGTTGTGTTACAAATCTCCAAGGAACACTACTTCGATTAGTAAGTCAACGACCTAACTTTTTTTTTTTTTATATAATTTGCACGTGTTGTACTAATTTTTTTTAGAACACGTGCGTTTTGTGGAAAGAGGAAGAGACAGAGAGAAAGACAGAGTGGTGTAGTTTGAAACTCAGGTGGTATTAAGTTTCTGTAAACTCCAAGGGTGGCTGTCCAAATAACTGGGGAGTATTTTGTTTGTTTTCGCTTTATTGTCGTTGCTTATGATTCACAGTATTTTTTTCCGTCCACCTGATGTCACCATCACGATCAAGTTACATTTAAGCCATATGACCACCCTACTGCCAGTGTTATACTTTCACAGTAGAGTTGACTTAGCTTCGCAAGTGATCGACTTTTTTATTTATTTCATGTGAAATAAATAGATGATTCTTGACATCAGGATTCGAACCGTGAATCAACAGCGTGACAAGCGATGATGTTACTACTACACCACGGCCACCCACCTAACTGTGAATTCCGACGCTTTTTGTTTGATTTTACGTGATTTTCGGTTGAACAAAGACGTAAGTGCACGTTATGGCAGTTTTTTATTGAAATGTTCAACTATTTTTCTCAAATTTTAGTGAGACATCGACACAAGTATGGGTTGCGTCATTTTTTGTGAAAAAAAATTCTGTTTAAGCGACGTAACTATTGTTTGTGTCATTATTCAACCAATTATTAGGATAGCATTCTGTATTTAGGACGTTTGCAATGAAAAAATGAAAAAAGTTGGAGCTGCAACAAAATCATCTGTCGATCCTAAAGTTTCTTCAGTCACGTCTTCATCAGTACAGTTAATTGCAGAATACAACAATTCTCTCACTATGAATAACTCAGATATTGCCGAACCCCAACCAAGTACTTCGGCAGCCGCAAATAATGAAGTCATCTATAATGAGCAATGATATTTCACTGCGACAAGAACTAGTGCAACAAAAATGAATTTGAGAAAATTTTCCCAGGAAACATTCAGTGAAATTACCCATTCGAAAAACGAGGATTTTTCTGCGGATGAAAGTGCTTACTCTCCTACAGAAGGTCAAGGTTCAGAGAGTTATTCGCACAGTGAGTCATCGAATATTTCTATTAATAAAACGACTGATCGACAACCAGAAGCCTCGGGTTTGGTCAACTTACCTATAAAAAAGGGAATAAAAAGATCTCAAAACCCAGACAATTGGAAGCAGAATACTGCAAGAAACTAACAGAACTCAGGACAAAGTTATGTTTCAAAAAGGGATAAGTTTGTGAAAGAAAAAGTTATGAGACCATCTTGCTCTAATCGTTGTAAGTTGGCATGCTCAACAAAATTCGATGAAAATTTAAGAGCCGAATTGTTCAAAAATACTGTGAAAATATCAACAAGGAAAATAAACGTGGCAAGCATTCCAAACATCCGAAAACTGACAGCGAAATACTAGATTCTATAAGAACACACATAAACTCCATTCCACGAATCGAAAGCCATTATTTGAGAGGTCAAACTTCAAGAGAATTTATAGATGGCGGGCTGTCTATTGCTGAAATGTATAGACATTATAAAACTGCTGGAAAGAACTGCTCTCCAAAAAAACGCGGCGAGTTACGATGCATACGCAAGAATATTCAATAATGAGTTTAATATAGGCTTCTTCGTACCAAAAAAGGATCAGTGCGATATTTGCGAAGCCTATAAAAACGCAATAGGAAAGGAAAAGGAACAGTTAGAAGGCTCTTACAAGCTACACCAAGAAGAAAAAGAATTGAGATGTCCTGAAAAGACTAAAGACAAAGAAAACACATCCAACATTATACTAGCAACGTATAATTTACAAGCTGTTCTTCCAGTTCCTATTGGACAGACATCGGTATTTTTTTATAAATCGAGGCTTAACTGCTACAATTTAACTGTAAGTAAAATAAGTGATACCTAATTTTTCTCTACTTCAATGATGCTAAATTTTTTTTTGATTTTAAATTTGCAGATATCGGAAATGAAAAATGATCACACAGTGTGTTATTTTTGGCAGGAGGCATTAGGGAACAGAGGTTCAAATGAGATAGGATCTTGTGTACTTATGTTTATTCAGTCATTCGCCCAGGCGCAGACGTTGTGTTTTACACCGACAATTGTGGTGGTCAGCAGAAGAATAGGTTAAACAATTACTTAAATTTGGTAAGAAGAGTAAAAATTTAACGAGACTTTGATTTCAGATTCATAGTTGGAATGTATTTGTATGCTGTAGTAAATCTCCCAATAAACTCCATAACACATAAATTTCTTATTCGAGGTCACACACAAAATGAAGGCGACGCTGTCCATAGTGTCATTGAAAATTCACTTAAAAAAGCAAAAAAATCGGGACCAATATACGTGCCCGACCAATATGTTTCCCTCATAAGAACCGCAAAAAAGAAAGGAAATGCTTTCATTGTAAAAGAATTGAGCTTTAAAGATTTTTTCGATTTAAAGTTGCTTTCTGAGCAAATTTGCTTAAACAACTCAAAAAATATAAACGGAGATCAGATTAAAAGGTCGGAAATGAAACTCTTACGTTTTAAAAAACGCAGTAATGTGTACTTTTACAAAACAAGATATAAAGAGATAAGCTGGGAACAAGTTCAATTTAAAACGGAAAACCGGCTCTCTTCTGCGGAAAAGGAATTACAAAATATAAATTTAAAGCACGCATACTCATCTAAAATACCATTGGCACCAAAGAAAAAAGCAGATATATTAAACCTGCTTAAAAATAATACTATTCCAAGCTACTATGAGCCTTTTTTTTAATAGCATTTTTTAAGATTCTTTAATTTAAAATTACTGTCACCTTTAATTAAACTTACATTATTATTAGTATTGCTTGTAGCACAAAAAAATAACTGAACTGCCAAAAACTATGTTTAATTCGCTTTTTAAAAATAGTTTCTTCCATAAAAAAAGAAATACATTTTTTTGTTTTTTTTAATAAAAAAGATTTTCAAAATGTTAAATTGCGTTTTCTGAAGAATCGACATTTTTGCCCTTACGTCGTTGTACCACCGGAAGTGCGATATGAAGTTTGCTTGACTTAACCAACAGGCTCATATTCTATAGATATTCATAGATAGAATTGCCATATTATTTAGTGATAACAAAGCTAATTTATAAACTTCGCGGAAAAAACTATGACTTGCCCATGAGATATCTTGGTACTTTCAATTAGTTGTTCAGTACGCTTAACTTAGGCACACTGGTTTTTCTGAGGAAAAACCTCAAATTCCTGGAATGGTGTATCAAATTTTATAAATAAACTGCTAGATCTGATAATTTGGTGACAGACGTCAACTGTAGCGTAAAAGCATCTTTCTTAAAAGATGAAGATGAATCATATTTTTTATGGGCCGATGCATTGCTGTTGATGCATGAGGAAGTTATTAAATCAGATGCATTACTGTAGTTTATGGGTGACATGTAGATCTCTTACAGTTCTACGAGGGCAAGGTAAAAAGTTCTCTGCCTGACGCAGAGATGGCGTTCCAATCAACAAAAATTTATGTTTCCTGCCTGAGTGCACTTCTCATTAGTTCGTATGACAAGTTTCAACTTGTTCTCTCAAGTAGTTTCTTTACACGAATTTTTGCAGTTAAAATGGATAAACTCGAATATCGTGCGGTGATAAAATTCGTGAAGGACAGCCAAAAACTGCAACCACACCCGAAACCATATAAAAATTGCATGATATCGTGTTGGACGATAGGCGAGTGAAGGTGAGTGAGATAGCTGCGGCTGTGTGTATATCGGAAGAGAGGGTGCAAAACATCCTGCACAAAAACTTAGGGATGCGAAATTTCTGCGCAAGATGGGTGCCGCATTTACTGAATGGCGATCAAAAGCAAATGCGCAAACGATTTTCGCGGCAAACTTTGGACCGATTCAATAGGGATCCGACCGATTTTTCACCATGGATGAGACATGGGTCCACCACTACACGCCAGAAGCGAAACAGCAGTCGAAGCAGTGGGTGGAAGCCGGTGGTTCAGCGCCAAAGAAAGCAAAGTCGATCGCATCTGCTGGAAAGGTCATGGCCAGTGTGTTTTGGGATGCGAAAAGGATCCTGTTAATTGATTACCTTGAGAAAGGCAGAACAATTACAGGTGAATATTACTCCTACCTTCTTGACCAGCTGGATGCCAAAATTCGTGAGAAGAGGCTTGGCTTGAAGAAGAAAAAAATCATTTTTCACCAAGGACAATGCACCTGTACACAAGTGTGCGTTGACGATGAGAAAACTGCGGGATTTGGGGTACGATTTGCTCGACCATTCCCCCTATTCACCTGATTTGGCACCCTCAGACTTCCATCTGTTCCCAAACTTGAAGAAATTTGTTTCTGGGAAGCACCTCGCATCCAATGCAGAAGTTGAGAGGGCCGTAGATGAATATTTTCACAGCGTTCCAGACTCTCACTTCCAAGAAGGAATACTGATGTTGGAGAAACGCTGGACCAAGTGTGTTGAAGTCAAGGGAGATTATGTAGAAAAATAAAATCATTTTTTAACTGAAAATCGCAGTCTTTCATTGTCAGGCCGAGAACTTTTCACCTTGCCCTCGTATAAAGAAAAAGTCCGTGGAAACACACTCGTATAACTTGAATCAATAGGTAGCTAACAAATTCATTCATTTCTTTTTTGGTTTGAGAAAGGCCAGCTGGATCCACTAGTTTTACAGACATCCATATGTATGTATAAATAAAAAGTAATCCTCAGGTAAGAGTGAATAAAGTCACTAACCTTGTAGAAAACCCTTATATCATCGAGTATCAAATGTGAGATCAAACTGTCCAATCATTTCCCTGTCAAAATATTTTATCTTTCAAATTCTTCTTTAAAGTGTACAGAGACAATGCAGCTTTATTTCATAGTAAATATAATCGCCAGACATGTCCAAGTGCTTTTAGTATGGATTAGAGGAATAAGAATGGAGAAGTGGTGACAATCGGGAGATTTTTTCCAATTCAAGTGGGATGAAGTGGAAGCAAATACTTCCACTACGAGTAACATGGATTGGTTCACCCAAGGGGGTAGAAGAAATATATTTTTAGTTTCTTTACATGCAACGTGAAAGCACGACAATTTTTATTTTTTCTTAACTTGAATTGATAAGAGAAAATATAAATAGTTATAGTTATCCGTATAAGCATGAAGTATATAATAGGAGACATTTTATTTAAGTATTACAATGAATATATCAATTTTTTAACCTTCTTGGTGGATGAAAAGTCTAAATCGCTGAATCTGAATGAGAAAGTTGGATGGCCTTGGTGTAGATTTGCCATTATGCGCAGACATTATGAAGTGTTTTGTGGTCTTTTATGCAAATATTTTCCAGGTGGATATTTCTATAACTACAACTTTGAAGTATCGCCGAACAAAAAACAAAATTACGAGCAATTTGCCAGTATCAAATAAAAAAAAAATAAAAAAATATTACGATATTTAAATGCCTGCACAATATTAATTGAAATCTAAAAGAAATGCATACCAAGTGTGAACAAATAAAATCCCTTCTGGAATATTGTACCCCAAGATCATTATTAACAGATAAAATCGAAAAAAAGCATTTGAAGAGAAAAATGTGTTCTCTATAATATTTCTTGATATAGCACAAGCTATCGATAAAGTCTGGCACAAGTAATTGATCTACAAATTACAAAAGCAACTGCCGAAGCAGTATTCGAAAATTCTGGACTCATATATATCAGTCGATTCTTCAGAATTAAACATGAAACAGAGTACTCAACATTAAGAGAAATTAAAGAGGGCGTACCTCAAGGCAGTGTATTTGGCCCTGTGCTTTACCTCTTATTCACTAGCGATCTGCCTGAAAGTGGAGAAATCACTATAGCAACGTTTTCAGATGACACTGCTGTACTTGCTGTGGGAGCAACTGTCGAAATAGCAACAAAAGAGCTTCAAATGGCAATAAACAGTATTTCAGAATGGACTAAAAAATGTCAGATTAGATTAAATGGCCTAAAGTCAGTCCATATTAATTTTACATATAAAAACGTACCACACATTCCAGTATACATAAACAATAATGTACTGGAATACTCAAATACAGCCAAATATTTAGGCATGACCCTAGACGCTAAACTGCGTAGAAAGGAGTTGAACATGCGATACAGCAAAGTGTATTGGCTTATTGGAAGATACTCATCCCTGTTCAAGTACAATACGCTATTAAAGGAAAGGAGAGAGTATACAAGCAGGTTCTGTTGTGCGCATGCACATGCCAAATACGACTAGTTAATGCTCCTTGGTACATACGCAACGCTGATCTACATAGAGATCAGCCTCGCGTACTAGCTCTGCAATGTCTTTCGATGATTTTCCTTCCAGCGAACCCATAAAAGGCTCATATCTCTGGTTGTATCAGGTTCTTGTACTTCTCAACTATTGCATGATAAAGATAATATATTGGCATCACAATCAAAAGGTGTTCCTAAAATATTTTTCGCCTATACTAGTCTTTTTTTTCTCTCTCCTTTCGTGTGAGAGTCGGATTGACGAATGTACTTCAATATCGAGGACTGAATCAGCATCTAGACCATTCTCCAGTTCATATGGAATTTGAAATTTATTTTTGCATGTACGAGTATGTATAAATCTGTAGCGAAGAGAGGCAAATCGACATCTGCTCAGACAGCAAAGCAGCAATTAGTGCGATCACAAACCTTATGTCAAAATCACGACTAATAAAGGAGTGCAAAATTAAATTAAATTTACTTGCCAGTCTGCCTTATATGGGTACCGGGGCATGAAGGTGTACCGGGTAACGAAAAGGCAGATGAACTAACAAGGAAAGGAGAGAGTGACACAGAACTGAATCCTGTAACGACTACTGGGGTCCCTCTGACAACTATTAAAACGTTAATCAATGAGAAGATAAAACAGTTCATTAACTACTGGGCGAATCTGGACACGTGTAAAGGTGGCCAGAACCGTGATATCAGAACCAAGCAAAAGAGCTTCCAACTCAAGCAGAACACAGTTACAGATTGTGGGACCTAAATTGTGGCACATAAATCTCAATAAACACGGGCTTGCTGATACAACAATCTGTGCCAACTATAAGGAGGAGGAGGAAGATATAGAACACTTCCTCTGCCACTGCCCTGTAACAGCGGGGTTAAGACGTTAAGATACTAGGATCCCCAAGGATACCGGATCTAACACACCTCAGTAAGACAGGAATCGGTGATATAGTGGAGCACGCTAGACGAACAAGACGATTTCCCCAACACTATATGATACTCCCCATGATCCAAATACCTACATCCTCTCTGAACACATAATTCCCATATTACAATACTGCTCGACAGATGGGGGGAACACAACGGACCCAGTGGAGGTCTAAGTGAAGAGCATATGCTCATCCTCTAAAACCAACCAACTGTACCTTAGGTTTTATTGGGATTATAGGTTTCTCGTTATTTCACAAATTTTTTGCAAATTCCACTTTCTCTGATTCTTATCGAGTTTAAATAAATTTAAGATCTAAACAATTTAAGAACGAACGGCACTATGAGCAAGTGCACATGACCCTGTTGTGCACTTTATTTAATCCAAATTTTTGGGGAATTCCCACAAGAGTTACTCATTCCATGAGGTAAATTGGCAAAGGGATTTCACAAAAATGTTCAATCAATCTTTGTAGGGGTACTGATAAGAAACATTCTCACTGGAAACATAGCACGCTTTAGTTGATGCATTAATTTAGTTGATATTTAAAGATGTTAGCAAAAGGTCGTGAACTTAAGGTGGCGGTCGGTTTTTTGATTGCAGCGGTCGTAGTGATTCCCGTCGATACCCGTGGGTTTTAACGAATTGCTAAAAAAAAAAATGGATAATTGAAATTTTTATTTAGAGAGTTCCTGTAGAACGCCACACAAGAGGACGGGAGTGTGTGTACCTAGATTAACATGTGGAACGATAATACAGCTGCTGATGTTGTGGTCAAACCCTCTGCCAAGTCATGTTGTCCAATTTGTACAGCAGTCACAATGTGGTAACATCAACGGTGTTGTAAGTTGATAATTGAATAGGAAATAGGGTAGAATGACTTTTCTAAATTCCAGATCTATGTATGCTGTGAGCAAAACAGTGTCACTTTTGGAAGAGCATCACCACCAACAACGACGACTCCAAGATCCACAACTACTGTACTAAAATCAGAGTTTAATTCTAGGATTCATCGGAGTGATGAAAAATCAGATGCAGATGTTCAGTCTGGTATGGCTATTCTCGAAGCGACCAAATGTGGACATAGTGATAAAAACCGAATTGGCAATGGGAAGGACGTCAGACTTTCGGAATTTCCATGGATGGCACTATTAGTATACGATGATGGGATGGACAAGACCATGGACTGTGGTGGATCATTAATCACTGATCGACATGTTTTAACTGCAGCTCATTGCATTAAACGCGGACTAAAATTGTAAGGAGCTTTAATTTCCTTTTATAATATTTATTTGTTTAAAGAAATACATACGTCAAACATTTTTTTACGTATTTAACACAGAGTTAGTGTACGTCTGGGCGAGCATGATACAAATACCACAGAAGACTGCACTGGCAGAGGTAGAAAAAGAACATGTGCCCCGGATATACAAGAAATTGACATTGAAGAAGCAATATACCACAAAGACTATGATCTGGTCAAAATGTCTAACGACATTGGACTTATCCGCCTGATTAGCAAGGCAATCTTTCGAAGTAAGTGCATACAGTACCTTCGCATAAATGCAGTGGAATCAATACAAATGCAATTTTTAATTCACTTAGGTAATGTAAAACCTATCTGCCTGCCAATAACACAACAATCACAAGCGGCCACTTTAGATCGAATGATAATCGCTGGATGGGGTCTGAAGACGGATGGTGTGAAAGCAAATATTCTACAGAAGGCAGTTGTACCAATGAAACATCATAATTTTTGTAAACGCAGTTATCCACTTATCCGAGTCACTGACGAGCAATTGTGCGCTGGAGGAGAGAATGAGGTCGATACCTGCATGGGCGATTCTGGTGGGCCGCTATTTTTTAATGCACGATACCGTGACAGTGTACGGTATGTCCAGTATGGTGTCGTAACGGCTGGTAGTAAAGAATGTGGTACCAATTTCCCAGACGTTTTCGTAAAAGTAGTTTCATATCTGCCATGGATAGCTGGTAACCTTTGGTCTCAAAATTAAAAAAAAAAAAAAAAAAAAACCATATTCAAGAGTATTCCAAAAATGTTATTTTATATAAATTATACAAAAAGATAAATATATGAGAAAGGTTCGGTAAGGCTCAAAAATTATTTGTTCAATTATAAAATAAATATTAACTCAGCTAAGCACTATGTTGTTTCTTTAAATTTCAATAGACCAAAACTGTTAAGCATTGCAGACCTCTATCATTCAAATCATTAACTCTGGGGGAACAAAATGCCGTCTAACTTAATTTAATACTCTTTGTCATTTAGCGTGTTTTTCTTGCGCACTCTCCACAAGCCATCAGCTGACCTAGAAAGCTGAAATTTTGCACACTTATATCAAAGGTCATGGTGTATATCAAAGGTCAAGGTGTAGAATAGAGTCATGGTGATAACTTTTCGTATTTGGAAATTCAGGTTATTTCAAGGAATATTTTTCTATTCCCTCAAGTAAAACGGGATCTTAGAAGCGCCAGATCCTACTATTCAATTGGTGGGGTCGGCACAGTGTCGAGTGTAAACTCGATTTGAAAGCTAAAAATAGTCCGTCATTTCCTAGGAGCGGCTCCTATCTGGATCTTATGCTGTTCGACGTACGGTTACAGCTGACTGACACGGACCGACAAACTTTAAACTGCCTGCACACATTTGTGAATGACAGCGACCATTGCGGAGTTGGAGGAGTTTGTCCAAACTTAGTCCTACAATTATATTATAGTAGGACGCGTTGGACTCGCTTCTCCAAAACTTTGACAAGAGCACTCTCCTCGAACTCGCTATAGGCACCGTCCAATAGGAATCTGTCAAACGAGGAGATTGACTGGTACATAAAACAAATGGACGAGACAATTAAAGGAACTATGGACAGTACGATACCTCAGTATCAACATACTGACAACGCAGACATATTCCGTAATGCAAGAATTGATGCACTACACCAACACAAAAGTAGACTGCTGTCGAGACTAAAAACCCTGTACAGACGGTTTACTGACAAACAAAACTCGGAGGTTAGGATGCTGAAGTCGTTGATTGAAAACCTCCAGAAATTAATCAGGGATAACTACAGACTTTCTGTAAATTTATGTAAATTTACATTGGAACAACAATATTCGGGCTGTAAAACCCAACATTCCGCGTATGTTTAAGCAAATAAATAAAATATTTCGAAGGAACAATCAAAACGACCTTCCTTCCGAATAACGAACAATGAAAGAATACCGATAACAGGATAACAGCGGGTATAGATACAGGATGACAACTTCTTTGTGATCGAAGATCCGCAGGAGAAGGTAGAAGCTATAGGAAGTGGGAAGTGTACAAGGTGAATGATACCATTTGCCCGAACCACGACTTGGAAAATCGCGTCCTTGTGCAGAACTTCTACCTTCGAAATGATATAGAGCACTGGCGATCTGAGAACATAGATTTTACTGAGTTCAATGACGATGCCATGGCAAATAATGTCATCGCCGATGAAAGGGTGCAACCCTCGTACATATCGAAGATGGAGCTCCAAGCGATCTTCGACTCATTGAGGAGAAAGAAATCTGTGGGAATCGACGAAGTATTGAACATTGTGCTTCGACATCTCCCTCTAGAAGCGGTAGACATTTACACCACTCTGTTTAACAATGCCCTGAATAATGCACACTATCTAGTGCACTGGAAAACAGCTGTGATACAACCCATTCCCAAAAGGGGGTAAGGACACCTCCAATCCGGCAAATCTCCGGCCGATAAGTCTCCTTCTGAACATCAGCAAGGTATTCGAAAAAGTGATCAATAGAGTCCTGATTAAGTGGAGTGAGAACAACAAAATAATTCCGGATAGCCAATTCGGTTTTAAGGCGGGGCATACTACAATACTGTCGCGTCTAAACTGGTACCGGATATCCAATGGAACAAAAGCAAGAACCAATGCACGAGTGCCTGCCTGATTGACTTGGAGAAGGCCTTCGACACCGTATGGTTAGAGGGACTGAGCAGGCTAGGCATAAATAAACAACTGTTGTACATACTTTACAACATGCTCACCAGTAGACAGTTCATTGTCAAAAATGGCAATGTGACTTCTGCTGGAACATTTCAAATCAAAAGGACGCCGTTGACTGGGGCCTCTAGGGATACCAGAAAGAATTGGCGAAATTTCTCAATCGTTGGACCGCACGGACAGCCGCTTGCGTCCCGAAATGTGGTCAGATATCTGGGGCTCTGGTTAGACCACTATCTATATTGTAAGAGGTGCTTTTGCCCTTACAAAGAGACTTTTTTATAGCAAGCAACTCTATGCAAGGGTAAAGGTAATCTGCTACACGGTCCTCATACGGCCCATGCTCGTATTTGTGTGTCCCGTCTGGTTCAACGTGGGAGAAAGCTTGTTGGAAAGATTCGGGTGTTTGAGAGTGGTTGCCTTCGAGCTTGCCTTCATTTATACAGAACATCAGAGTCCCAGTACATAAAATTCTATCCCAATGAGGTCCTGTACAACAGGGCTAACCTGATAAGAGTAGACAGTTTCGTTATCAAGCTCCGGGGCTTATTACCCCAATTACGAGTATCACGAGAAAGTGCGCCTTAACGGCTTTGTTCCCCCAGAGGTGTTCCTCTATTTTGATGAGAAGGGTCTGATCCAGGACAGATTGGCAGTGCCGCTAATCTTCCACGAGGCTCGGACAGTTGTGGCAAGGCGACTCAACTATGATCCTTCCATTGAGCTCGAATTCTATTAGACGATGACGTACAGTTACGGCTGATATCTGCACACCATATTTGTCAACTAGTTGTTGCCTTATCTCCGGGAAGGTTGGGAAAGGGTCACTTCTGAAATAGTATTTCCTTCCTGTATCATGGTACCAATTATTCCCCTCCTTTCCTCCCTGCAATTCTTGCCTCTGCCCCTCTCAAATCCAGCTATTTTTTTTAAATAATGAGTAATTGTGACTTTAATGAATAAAGATTTAATTTAACTTATTAAAATTGGAAAAAAATCACTGAAACATAGAATTTTGTCTGACAAACAAAATATGTGCTATTTATGTGAACATCACTGTACTTCGGGCACTGATTGCAGGGTAGAATTGAATCGAATATTCCGAACATTGAAAGTTACAAGGAATATTTTGTTATTTCTTTCCCAGCTTGTGTGTGACTGTCCATAATTTCCAGATCCCCGAGATTATCTAAGGAGACCAAAACTTTGCACTCTTAAAGTAGAGGGCACTAGTGATATAATGCCTGAACAGCGTTCTCACTTTCACTAAGATCGTAGTGTTTCACTACACTTTCCTAATTGTCCATCGAATTAACTACATTTCTACGAAAAATATTGGCAAGATTGATGTGCCAAAATTTAGAAGATTTGTTCAAATTTGCACTGCCTGTATATTCAGAACTGAACTGCCTGTATATTCAGAACCGAACTGAAAAGCAATCATTTTGTGCTGCACACATTTTACTGCAGTTCAGGTTACTAAAGATGCCAAAATTGTTATGTTAAAATTAATAACATTTCGATAGAAGTAAGAATTCTATATCACTACAATTTATAAGGGAAGCACTATGTTTTTTCATCCGGTTCACTATGCTTTTAAAGTACGAAGTGGGATGGCACAAATTGGACCCATGTTCCTAACAATTTGCTTGGATATCAAAGCCATGCAAAGTCCTGTAGCCATTGCCAAATTTTTGTTTGCAACACACTGTAAATGTTTCAAACAAAATTTTTCCCTGTGCATTTTAATACCCATAGAAATAATAAAGATACACCCCGTAAAGTATATACATACACTGCAGGCCAAAAGTTTGAGGCCGCCCTCAGTGCTCAAAGGAAAAAGAAAATCTAACATCGAAAACTCTGTAGTAGAATAATAGTCATGTAAAATTAATGGGGAACATATATAAAACCCATTTTGTTCTTAACATAAAGGAATTTATTAAAAAGAAGAAAAAATTACTTAAATCGATTTTTCTCCCGAAAAAGCCACCTTTACATTTGATTTTTTTTTTTGTACAATTCTTGGCATTCTAGCTATCAGTTTTGAATTGTTGTCTGTGGTATATTGCTCCAGAAATCCAACAGTATATTCTAAAACGCAGATTCTGATGATGCGCATTCCTTCTATCCAGTTCGTCCCACAACAGCTCTATGGGGTTTAAATCTGGCTAAATCATGATTTATAAGATTTCTTCACCTTTTCTCTGTTTCAGAGTAGTCTTGGCAAAGTCTTGACGTGTATTTAGGGCCGTTGTCCTGTTGCAATACGAATCCTTCGCCAATTAATCTTAGTCAGGTCACAGCGTTTTCTTCCAATATTGTTTTGTATGCCTCCTTATACATTTTTCCAATTACTCGAGCCAGATCTCCCACTCCACTTGAAGAGAAACATCCCCAGACCATAAGAAAACCGCCTCCATGCATGACGGTAGGAACCACACAGTCTGGTAGCATCTTTTGTTCAGCGCTGCGTCGAACGAAAACGTTTTGTGCTAAATACCTCGATCTTGGATTCATCGCTCCACAAAACTCTGTTGAAATCTTTTTCCGTTTAGTCTTTATGCTTTTTGGCCCCTTCTAACATTTTCTCCTTATTTTTTGTTCGCAGCAGGGGTTTTCGAACAGCAACTCGTCCAAATAGTCCGCATGTCTTAATTTTCTTTTGACCGTTGTCAATGACAGCGTTTATTCCATGTTTTATTTATTTCGGCGCATATCTCGGATGCCGTTTTTCAACTACTTTGTTTGCTTGTTGTGACTATTAGCCGATCCTCGTGCTCAGTTGTAGCTCTAGGCCGTCCAGACCGTGGTTTATCCTCAAGACTTCCGGTTTGAGCGTGACATTCAATTGTACTTTGAATGCAGCACCTTAATACCTTCAACTGAAAAGCAACTTTCGGCTACGATTTGCCTTCTCTAAGAGTGGTGATGATTGCATATCGTTTCTCGATTGTGGTTTGGGCGACTTTTCCCATTTTTAACGAGTTGTCTACTCAAGACATGAAGAATCTCAAATAAATTTGTATGGCTTCAAAGTGTGGTTTTTATGAAAGACCCTAGCAATCCAGGTCGACAAATTTTGGGATTTGAGAACATTTTTGATGTAAAGAATCATAAGCAAGTGCTGAATAAGCAACCAAAATTCATAAAACTTAATAATTATGAGAAACCGAAACACTTCTCAATAAACCACGAAAAGCAGTTTGTCCTACGCAAAACGCCCGTTGCTCAAAAACTTAATCCGTAAAATCCGACTTTTATTATCTGAATGTGTTGTGTTGTTCAGGTAGAAAATTTAGGTAAAAAAACCCAATGTCAATCTCCATGCATTAATGAAGTCAGTTGTCTAGGTAGGCCTTAGACTGTTGGTCTGCAGTGTATATGTATGTACATACAAGGGCGGATCCAGGATTTATTTCTGGGAGGGGCATAAAAGCCTGTGCCACCCCCCTGGATCCGCCCTTGTGTACATACTATATACATGAATATGTTATCAATAGCAATAGCGAAATTGTTTTGTCCGTCCACGTGTAGCACGTTTTGGAGCCTTAAATTTTGAGCCAGATTTATAATAGACATTTAAGCAAATAGATATAATTTTTACCAGAAATTTATCCAATTCTGGAAACACAGATCCCTACATACATACATACATACATACTCGTATATAGAGGTATCTGTTGGTTGCTATCGTAGTTAACAATCACCATCCAGTATCCACATTCCACACATCACAAAAGGAAAAAAAGAAGTTATCAATTTCAAGGCAGAATATTATAATACGAGTACATTACAGAATTTGTTTTAGTTGATTGGTATCCTTTCGTATTTGATTCGTTTTTGTATAGAAAATTGAGAAATTTGGTTATAAGATGATGAACAAATGAAGGTCGCTGGAATGTAAATGTCCACATTCTCTACCTTTCCTTCATACATTGCACTCGGCAATGCCCACTTTTTGGGGCGCTTTTTTCAACAAAAAAATTATACTTTACTTTCTCAAAGCTATTTATAGTGAGGGACTTATTTTGAATATCTCATCAGAATCCATGAACCCTGGGAATCCATACTCTGAGCAGAAAGACATTTCAACAAAACATTTCTCACTTTATAAGGGATGGCACGAACACAAGGTTCTAACCAACAAAATTTCAAAAAATTGGTTACACTTAAATGCAAATTCACTCAAAATCATATAGAATATCAGCTAAAATTGTTCTAGTTTACCCGATAGCTATTTATAAACAAAACTGTTGTACTCTTAAGACTGTACAAGGTTCTATCTTTCACAGTATTGAAATGACCAGCTTATATCGGTCGTGCTTTTCTTGTTTTACTCTATTTCACGGATGAAAGCAGAACACCCTTACGACCTTCAGATGTAACAAAATTAATTGCCAAATCTTGGCAAAAATAATCGTTTTTAATAAACGGACACTTATAGTTTGATACTCTGGAAAAAATGCTTATTATCGACAATGACAGTAAATTGCCTCAAATTCAGTGATTTGAAAGAAGCTGAAATAAAACTACTGCAACTTCAACGTTTTGGGCGATAGGCTTGTCACGATCTTCCAAATCCAATCTAATTTTCAATTTGTTTTAGCCAATTAACACGAATGTGGAGCCTTCCTCGGTATTTCCAGAAGCCTATAATCTAATGTCCATTGTCATTTCTCTTTATTTGCAAGTCTGTTCACTCTTTTAATCTCACCTGTACGTTTTCCTTTCTCTTCATCACTGGTTTTACAAACTTTAAAAAACACAGTTCTAAGTGATGGATAACATTTAAACAAAAAAAAAAAAAAAAAAAAAACCAGTACCCATAAAGTTACTCGTTCCATTAATATTGCCAGATGATTAAAAAATTTCCATCTGATAATACTGAAAACCTTCCTAGGATCGGTATATTTTTGAAAGACCAACAAATTTTTGATTTGAAAAAAATTTAAATTTTCGAAATCGATAGCAGATGTACGAGTAGAGTAACGTTAATTATTTGGGGTTAGAATGAAAATTCATATTTTCCCATCGAATAGTCACCAAAGATATGAAATTTTAGGCTGTAGTTCGAAATACAGACAGGCGGACAGACACTTAAGACAGAACCACTTTGGTGAATTTCCCTATAGTAGTAATATAAGAATTAATTAACTCACTTCCAGTGTCACTCCCCAAGCATTAGCAGACTTCATCGGAATATCCTAGAAAGACACTACTTAGATGACCTGAACGAGCTGAAGGACATACTCATCTCGTCGATTGTGAGATTCTGCAATAAAACCGGATGGACAAAGTTCCTATTCGAAGAGGATAGGACCGAAGCAATCTATCGAGCATCTTATATTAGACCTGTTTTCTTTCTTCTCTACAGGTACGAGCGGGTAACGCTAAGAGCCTGAAAAGGCCTATGCGAACCGTCATATAGTCTTTTGGTAACACCTCAACCTAAATCAAGATTAATCAAAATCTAGCGATCAAAAATATTCACGATACCAATACTTGTACTTTTATGGAAAATTAAATTAAATACGTTTAGTGTTCCTCACTTCATATTGTGATTATTTTCATGTAAGAGTGTGCTTATCAGAGAATTTCCGGTATTTTCACAATATTTTGCTAGTACGACACATACCCACAAATAGCTTTTGTTTTGGTCATGATTTTTCATAGTACCTATAAATAATTCGATATGAAATAACAACGAGAAACTCCCTAGTAATTTGTCCCTCTAAATTTGCGCCCTAACGGGGGAAAACCCCTGGTATGACAACGCTGCTAACAAATACACACTATTGACATAGTTCATTGTTTTTACGATGTGTGGGTGAGGTTTTTATTTTTAATTGTATGATACGAGTGCATACAGGGATGGACAAAAACAGCCGGTTAATTGGCAGTGATGAACTATTTTCTAATGACCGCCTATGTCAAGTCAAGGAAACAATTTCTTCTATTCTATACCCGTCAAAAGGTCAGTATTGACGGAGGATCTGTTATGGTCTGGGATAAAGACTCGACTGCTGCAATATACATTGAAGACATCCTTGAAAAATACCATGAATCTTTCGTGGCTTTCTGCTGTGAATAGAAAAAGTGTGCGTACAGAAAAGTTTCTAATATTACTAAGTAAAAAAATGCTTTAAAATTTTATCAACATTTCCAGAAAACAATAACTAAACAAGAAATAATAACAAAACAAAAACGAAACTATAAAAGAAATATTCCTCAGAAAAAGCTTGCGTACAAAGCAAAATAAAAACGAAAAGCATCTACTCGTACGCATTAGAACTTCTGCCAATCGTTTTGGCATGGATTTAACGAGTTTGGATGTTTCTTCGCAGATAATTTTGTTCCATTCCTCGTGAATTATTTCTTTGAGTCCGTTCTTGGAGGTGATACTGTGCTGGCGAATCCTACGTTCCAACAAATACCACAGATGCTCAATGGGATTGAGATCAGGCGATTGGGGTGGCGTGTGCAACTCTTTAGGTACATTATACAGCAACCAAAGCTTAACTATTTCAGCAGTGCGCTTTGGGTCATTGTCAACCAAGACCGAATTGTTCAGCACTCTGTTTTAAATTTGCTTTCAATGTGTCTAAATAACCTCTCTTGTCCATGATGCACTCAATAAATTCTAGTTGGCCCACACCTTGGCTGGCCATGCACCCCCAAACCAATATTCCACCGCCACCATGTTTGACCGTAGGCATGAAATTTTCCTTATTGAGAGCAATGCACTGTTCTCCATACCAACTTGCGTCCTTTTATACCAAAGATGCAGAACTTGCTTTCATCAGAAAAAATAACCTTGTCCCAAAACTCTGGAGGCTCTTTTTCGAAGGCGATTCGTTTCTGCCGGTTAGTTACAAAAATGAATGGCTTCTTACGTGTCACATGGCTATGATAGCCCGCTTTCTTCAAAATTTTGCACACAGTATCAGACTTGTTAAAATGTTCTCTAATGTTGGTAGCAATTTTAGATTTTTTTTTTTTTTTTTTTTTTATAATTTACACGTGTTAAAGGGGATATGAATACCCTTATACTAATTTTTAGAACACGTGCGTTTTGTGGAAAGGGGAAGAGGCAGAGAGAAAGTTAATTTGGGATTCTGCTTTACAGATTGAAGAATATTTCGCTTTTCTCGGTTGGTCAATTTGGAAGGGCGTTCAGAACGTGACCGTGATATAAAAACACCAGTCGATTTGAAATTATTTATCACTCTTTGAATGGAAGAATGAGTTCTCCCAACTGTTTGACCAATTTCTCGAAACGTATTCCATAGACACTATGAGGATAGCAAGTGCGTGCTCATAGATTCTTACTGATTAAAAAAACACCACCCTGCGATTTAATTTGTTATATATTGCAACTAAGAAGGACCTTATCAAGCAATTTTTCTATCATGAAAAACACTCGTTTGGCAGGTTTCGAGAAGATCCTGCATGTTCCGCAATCTAGGCGCGGTTGATTCCTATCTCGCCAAGTCGAAAGGTTTCGTCCTTTGTAGTCGGCGCAATAAATTGCTTTCATCCAGAATTTGTAGGATTGTATTGTTGATATGTCCGATTAGTCGGTTTCTATGCTTTCTCGCGAAGCTTCTAATTTCAGCTTCGATTGTCGGAACTCCGAGAACCCTGTGGATATCATAGTTTCTAGTATACCACGGTGCGTGGACAATTTCTCTTAGCACTTTATTTTGAAAAGTTTGTAAAATATTGGCGTTTGTTTTCTTGGTACAGCCCCAAAGTTATACCGTAAGTCCACACCGGCTTTAGCACTTGCTTGTATAAAAGCAGTTTGTTCTCAGTACTGAGCTGGGAGTATTTTCCGAGCAACCAGTTCATTTCTCTATATTTGATTTCGAGTTCTTTACGTTTCATTTTCACGTGAGAATTCCATTTCAGTTTTGCGTCGAGTGTCATTCCAAGGTATTTGGCCTCGTTTTCATAAGGTATTCAGGCCAAGTTTAGGAAAATTGGCAGGACATTAGTTTTCTTATAAGTGAAATTCACGTGAACAGATTTAGATTCGTTGAGGGCGATCCGCCAATCCCTCGTCCATTCATTTACTTTATTCAGTGCGTTTTGCAGTTTTGCAGTTTTGCAGTCGTTTCTTCGATTGTTTTACCTACGGCTGGGATAGCGGTGTCATCGGCAAACGTAGCCAGGATAGTGCCATCTTCTTTCGGTATATCTCGAGTATATAACAGATAGAGAAGTGGCCCAAGAACGCTTCCTTGCGGTACACCGGCCGAAATTTCTTTTAGCTCCGAGTATTAATTTCCATGTCTAACACGGAAGAGTCTATTCCCGAGATATGATTCTAGAATGTAGTATAGGCATACAGGGAGAACTTGTCGTAATTTGTAATTCAAGCCATCATGCCACACCTTATCAAAGGCTTGCGAGACGTCAAGAAATACGCTTGAGCATATCTTTTTCTCTTCAAGTGCTTTCTCGATTACGTCAGTAATTCTATGCACCTGGTCAATCGTCGAATGCTTACTTCTGAACCCAAACTGGTGGTCAGGGATAAGATTATTTCCTTCTATAACCGGTTGGAGACGCCTTAGCAATATCCTCTCGAAAATTTTGGATATAACTGGAAGTAGAGAAATTGGTCGAATTTGGCGGCTTTCCTGGTTTTAAAACCATTATAACTTCCGCAACTTTCCATTGGTTAGGCACGTGTTTTAATCTGAGCGCAGCATTTACAATATGAAGAAGCTTATTCAATGCTTTTCTAGGTAAAGCTTTGAGAATTTCTCCGGTGATCAAGTCATAACCAGGAGCTTTCTTAGGTTTTAGATTCCCGATCTCATGTTTGAGTTCCCTTAGCGTTGCACTTATAAGTGCTAAAACGGTTTAAAGGTGTCTTCCAGGTGGGCCGCAAAAACGTCCAGACGAGAATGTAATTTGTTCCAGGAATTTCTTTAAACCCAAGACTGGGAAATCCCCGTTAATTTGTTTGTACGCACATTTTTTCTGGACCCCTGAAAGGGTTATTGCCAGCTTTTGGCCTATAAATTGGGAATTACCAGATTATTGCTCTTGAAATCAATTTTAAAATGTTAATTAATGCTTCATCTAAAGACTACATAAGAATAAATATGCATACTTAAACAAATTAATGCGATTGCGAACCATTGCAACGTTACAGCATACTTTGTACGCACACTTTTTCTGGCAAGTGTACTCGTACGTGTTCAACTCACACTGCTAGTTGCGTTGTCGACTTTAAGCTGTCGGAATTCAAAAGAAATCCTCAACAAAAAATGAAAAATCTCAATTTTACTCCATATGAGTAGTAGTTGTAAGTGTATTTACTTGCAATTAGTTACATTAGTTACATAAGTTAAGTGTGTTACTGTATTTACTCCAGGAAGGGGCGTAACTATTGCAATTAATTACGCGCAACTATATGGGTAACTTACTCGAATTAACTTACTTTGCCAACGCTGTGGTTAAGGCTTATTGTGAATATCTCAGCAGAATCTGTGAATTTCGATGACAAATTGTAACTGCGTACTCTTTACTAAGAAAAACTCGTAATAACAGTTTTTCTGATGCAATTTCTTAAAAATTGGGAAAATATCTTCTCAATAGAAAGATGTCAATGCATCTGAAATAAAAAGTTCACAGCGCCACCGTTTCAGAAGGATTGCAACTTGTCTGCATTCTTCCTGTGCTTGTATGTATAAATTGATAAATTCATATCGCACTGCAAAAGATTTACAGATACGTGGAATGATAGGTGGTCATCATCATATCCAATGTTAGAAAGGATTAAAGAGGTAACTTTTGATATTGTTGCAAGAAAAGCATGTTCTATCGCATTTGTTTGATAATTTCACAGCGATAACATTAGTATAATAGTACGGAGTAGATTAACATTTTTATACCAAACTAACCTGCAGATGATTAGATAGGTGTTATTTACATTCGTTCTGGGATTACCCAGAATAGAAACTATTAGCTTAATATTGTTTGACAACGATAATTTTAACCCGAGCTATGAATATTTTTTCAAATTATTATTATTACTTTTAACTAAAGATTACTGTACAGTGGATTTTCCACAGAAGTTACTCATTCAATGAAACAAGTGCGCTAATACGCACAAATTTACCAATCGGTCTTGGTTGGGGTACTAATTATAAATTCCAGAAATAGTAGTCGCACCGAGAACATTGTAAACTTAAGTTCAATTACGGAACCAGTGGTCAACCCGAATTTGATTTATATAGATCATATTTAAAGATGTTAGTGATTAACACCGTGGCGGTCGTCTTTTTAATTGCAGCCGTTGTAAAGGTTCATGCTGATGGACGTAAGTGTAACAATTTATAAAAAAAAACCTTTACGTAGAAATAGTAGAAATTAAATTCTTTTGTAGAGAGTTCCTGTACAACTGCTCATAGAAGGACAGGAGTGTGTGTACCAATATCAACATGTACAACCATAACACAGCTGCTAAGAATGTGGTCAAATACTCCGCCACCTCAGGTTGTCCACTTTGTACGGCAGTCCTATTGTGGTACCTTCAACGATACTGTAAGTTGATAATTGGAGCTAAAGAGGAAATAGGGTGATATGACTTTTCTATCTATCTATCAGATCTATGTATGCTGTGAGCAAAACGTTGTCACTTCTGAAGGAAAATCACCGTCGGCACCATCATTCGCATTGCAAATACAGCCAACATCGACGACTGCAAGTTCAGGAAAATCTAAGTTTGATTCTAGGATCCATCGGAGTGTAGATAAATCAGATGCAGATTTTCAGATTGGTATGGCTATTCTAGAAGCGTCCAACTGTGGGAATAATAACCATATCCGAGTTTCGAATGGGAAGGAAGTCAAACTTTCGGAATTTCCATGGATGACACTATTAGTGTACGATGATGGCGGGTTTAGGACCATAGACTGCGGTGGATCATTGATCACCGATCGACACGTTTTAACTGCAGCTCATTGCATCACGCGCAAATTGAAATTGTAAGAAGCTTTAGTTATTTTTTTCCATGCATTCATGTAAGATTTTTTGAAGAAATACATGAAACTAATTTATTTAACACAGAGTTAGTGTACGCCTGGGTGAGCACGATACGAAGAACACAACAGACTGCATTTCAAGGGGTAGGAGAAGAAAATGCGCCCCGGCTATACAGGAAATTGACATAGAAGAAGCTATATATCATAAGGACTATAATCCAGGAATCTTGTCTAACGACATTGGACTCATTCGTCTGATTAGCAGGGCAATCTTCCGCAGTAAATTCCAACAGTCCATTAAAATTTTACAGAAAATCAGTTTAATGTTTTTTTTAATTACACAGGCAATGTAAAATCTATCTGCCTGCCGATAACTCCACAATCACAAGCAGTCAAAATAGATCGAATGATAATCGCGGGATGGAGTCAGTTAGAGAACGGCCTAAAAGCAAATGTCCCACAGAAAGCCGTAGTACCAATGAAAGATAATAATTATTGTAAAAGTATCTACAAAGTTATCCAAGTAACTGACAAACAATTGTGCGGTGGAGGAGGTAACGAGACCAATACTTGCATGTGTGATTCTGGTGGACCTCTATTTTTCCCTACGGATTATGGAAGCGGTGTACGGAATGTCCAATATGGAATAAAAACGGCTAGTAGTCAAGAGTGTGATGCCAATTACCCAGATGTTTTTGTGAGAGTTATTTCATATCTGCCGTGGATAGCTGGTAACCTTGGTCCTTAGAAATAATAGGAAACATATTTTGCAGTAAAAGAAATAACAAAAAGAAACAAAATGTAAAGTATAGGCTGTTGGGCAAAAGATCACATGTTTAGTTTTAGTTGCATTATTTATTATCTAAGTTAGGTAGTTTAAGACAAATATACAGATTTGCATAAAATTATCAAATTTATTCTTCAATGGAAAAAAAAAAAAAAACGGGCTCGAACCTGCACAGCTCGGGTCAGAAGCAAGCACACTACCCAGACCCACTACGCCATGGCCATTCCTTAGAATAAAGATGTAAAATCATTGTCCACTGTTGGCGCAAATTTAAATTTGTAGGTTCGTCGGTAAGCTGTCGGTCCTGGTAACTGTACACGATAGTGACTTTCCTAAATTGTAGGTCCTTCCGAAGGCTGTCGGTCCAGGTAACCGTACACGTCAGTATTAACCCAAATCGTTGGAAGTAGTCCAGAAACTCGTGCTTATTACAGGGTGACCAGATAAGAAATTTAAATAAAACAACAGCGGTGTAAGATATCAAATTGATTCTTTATTTCGAAGCTACATTTATGCCATTATGTATGGAATAGCACATCATTTAAATGGCCGCCTCGGTTTCACTGGCAGTGCTTCAAGCGGTCGGTCCAATTTTGGATGACTTGGTTGTCCTCCAGGTCGTCCATAGTAGTTGGATTATTAGCATAGGCTAAGGACTTGACTTAGCCCTAGAGAAAATAATCGAGGGGTGTCAAGTCGCATGATCGGTGCGGCCAATTGATGAATGTTCGCCGTGAGGTGACCCAGACGCCTTTCTCCTTCAACACTTCGAGCGTTGCGTCGCTTGTATGGCATGTAGCACCGTTTTGCTGGAACCACAGCTCGGATATATCGATGTTGTCGAGCTCTGGCCACAGAAAGTCGGTTAACATGGCTCTATATCGAGGACCATTGATGGTAACGTTATCTCCTTTTTCATTTAGAAAGAAATAAAGTCCATGTGCCATAAACCGCATCAAACACTTGTCGATTGTGGTCGCTCCTATAACGGCAATTTTGCTTGACATAGCGGCTGATCCAAAAAATGGGCCTCGCCCGAAAAGATGATTTTTTGGCCAAAATCCGGATCTCCGGCCAATTAGCGAACTCACGGCGTTGTCTATGGTCGTTCGGCTTCAATTCTTGCATCAGCACAATCTTATATGGATGTAGGCCCAAATTCAACCACAAAATGATCATGGTTGACTCTCTGGCGATGCCCAATTCAGCTGATCGGCGCCGAATCTACATTTCTGGGTCTTCTTCGATACTGGCCGCTACGGCGAATAAGTTTTCTTCACTTCGCACCGATCTCTATCTGGTTGGTGGCTTAAGGTCCAAAAGAGTGTACTCACGCTCAAACTTTTCCACGGTGTGACGAATTGCCTGCGCACTGAAGCCATGATGACGACAGACCTCACGACGGAATTCACGTTACGTATTTACAACTGAGCCGGAATTTCTATAAATTTTTTTAATAATTTCCACACGTTCGGGAAGCGTTAAACGATGCATGATGTAATGGCAAACCTTATTGAATATTCTGACAGCTGGATGTTATTAGTGACATTGACAGCTGCTGAAACATAACAAAACTATCATTGATATCTGGTCACCCTTTACTTACTTCTTGTGATAAAATCCACCGAAGCCCCATTAGGCATTCTGTTGTTGTACGCTGGAAAGCTAAGTAAAGTTAAATAAAGTTGAATTCTTTTTATGGCGACTTTTGCTTAAACTTGATCCACCTGCAAAATAACAGTTTAACATATAGCTTTTATTGTTTAAGAGGTAGAAGGTGGTTACAGACAGACGGACGGACGGAAGCGCTAGCGAGAACAATAAGGTCCCGTGATCTGCAGAGAAAATATACAATCCGCCTAGAATGGATCCTTCATCTTCCAACCAACCCAGAACTCGCCGTTGTGAATTTTGTTTTCTTTTCTTTTTGTAAAGCGGTTGCTAAGATAAAAGACCAAAAAAAAAACACTTTTTTTTAGGACTAAACTGAGTCACAGATAACCTCGATAGAGTTTCTTAAAAAAAATAAAATAAAATGGGTGGCCTAAGGTTGTACCACAATGGTAAAAGCTGTTAAAACCTATAAAACACATGCGTCATTTAGTCAATATAGAACCTTGAGAATTGGAAAAGAGGTAGAGCCCGTGGTATAGGCAAAGGTTAAGACGATTATAATAAAATAAATATTTTGGCGCTAACAGTCCATATAGGGCATAGCCTAGCTTTTCGCAGCCACTAGTGCTGGGGCACATATAAATGGTAAAGACAGTTGTATGGAAGAAGCTATTCATGACAAATTTGGTCTCTGATGTTTGTCAAGACCGTGAAAACACTTGTTGGTGTTTTCTGGGACTCTTGATCGTAATCGATTCGATTCAGTAACCGCGCTCTTTACCACTGAGCTACGACGCAGGAAAAGAAATAAAAGGCAAGACTGGGTCGCATGTATTTGTTCTATATACCATACCATAGTAACCAGATAAAAGTTAACACCTTCTAGAGATTTCAAAAGTAGTCAGTTTTTCTTCAAGCAAAAGTTCGCTGTACTTTTTAGTTCCAAAAGCTGTTAAATGTTTTGTGAGATTTTTACTCACTGAAAACACCTCTTTCCAAGATTAGTACTACTACTAAGCCGCAGTTTTATTTTCGCTTACGTGACTCGTGATTTTTGGAAAAAGATGTTCGTATGTAATTAAAAAGAATGTAGCGCTTTAGGCAGGTTAAATTCCAATGAAAGTTCCTGCGGTTTTCACGACCGGTTTTGTCCTTTGCAGACGCAGTTTTTCACGCGTGTAGAGTACATATAAAAGCGGGTCAAGGACACTTCCTTGTGGGACTCCGGCCGCAATCTCGTTGAAGTCAGAGTAATCGTTTCCGTGCTTAAGACGAAAAAGTCTTTCGATGAGGTACGATCGTAAGATTAGAAAGAGTTGCCGTGGCAGTAGTAGTTGCAATTTATACTCCAAGCCTTCGTGCCAAACCTTATCTAAAGCTTGTAAGACGTCAAGAAATACACCTCAACAAATCTTTTTTTCTTCGAAAGTTTTCTCAATCAGATCAGTTATTTTGTGGACTTGGTCGATTGTAGAATGTTTGATTCTAAATCCAAACTGATGGTCAGGAATGAGACGTCTTTCGTCGATTACAGGTTGTAGTCGTTTAGAAAGTAGTTTTTCGAATATTTTAGAGATAACCGGCAATAGGGAAATAGGCCGATATGGTTTTTTCTCATTCAGAGGTTTGCCTGGTTTCGGGACCATTATAATTTTGTACTTTAAAGTTGTCAGATGTCGTGACTGGGGAGTCCGGCGTTATCAAAGGACCGTCAAATGGCTTAAACAGTTCTTCAACGTGCAAAGCAAAAAGTTATGCCTTTTCTTTGTCACTATTGGCCCAAGTTTTTCCAAATTGGTGGCGCTTGTATTTAAGGTTTCCGGATGCCTTTTAGCGCTCTTCAAAATGAATAATTTGATTCTCTTTCAGCGGGGAGATTATCAAAGTAGGTCGCTATCTGATTGCTTTTAAATTCCCGAATACTATCTCTAAGGCGATTGCATAGTCGGTTAAGGACCTTTTTATGCCTTTCTTTTCTCCTTCCTCAATGATTTCTTCATAATTACTGTGTCACCCTGTAGTGTACAATCAATTATATTGCATGATTTGCAAATATTTGGATGGCGTTATTATTTCCTAGTTATTCGAAAAATAATAGAAAGCTGAAGTCTTCGATTTCTAAATTGCTACTTATTTTTTGCATTTAATTTCAAAACAATGCCGATTTGTCTGTCGGTTGGTTTGTTTGTCACTTCACTCTTAGGCCGATTGTACACGGAGCTACAGAAAAGAGATTGAAATATGACCTTAAATCACCAGCAACTTGTAGCCTAGGCCTTCAATTTGTTGATTGGTTTGTAAGGTGTTCATGATAAATTTCTAGACGCTCAGCATGCTGATCATCGGTATGTTTCAGTTACCTACTCAATGAAGTTTTTACCCACCGCAGCAGCACATCGTTGGTCTTGACTAAAGCCAGCTCCACAGTAAAATTTCCTGATCTATGCGGATTCTTGTTTGGATTTACGTACAGCGATGGCGATGGTTATGTACATTGAATCTTTATCTTTACATTTATCTTTACGTTTGTTTTTCGAAGTCGATACAAAATCCAGCCATTGGTGTGAACGTCCTTAGTGCCTTATCATTGTTAAGTTTCTCGGCAGAGGTTTTCTTTTAGTTTTTATTGGTTTTGGTTATTATTTCTTCGAATTGATAGTTTTTCGGCTCCAATATAGTAGCAAAATTTTCTGCTGAAAGCACAATCAGTGATGTTCTCTAAACCCAACTGCAAAATATACACAAAAAATAAGAAAAAAAAATTAGTTCGAGTGAGTGCAGCGATCAACTTTCCGTAAATGAAATACTGGGAAATTCAAACCTATGTTGAGAGCGAGGCGAGCCACGTATCCCGGCTGGCTAACTAAACAAAATTGATTTTTTTTTATTGTGTTATCATTTGTTTTGTTGTTGGGTTATTTTGCGGCATTCATTTTATCGTACTTATTTTGTCGTTGGGTTATACTCGTAATTAAATAAAGACCCTTGCCTGGGTTATTGAGGTTTTTTAATTAAATTCTTTGAAAGTTCAGCTTTAATATGGTATGTGGCCAGCTCTAATCTGCAAAAGTGCTTTTATGAATTAGTCTGAAAAACAAGGGCTATTGCTGCTGGAAATGCATGAATTTGCCAGATCCTTAAGCGATCGAGCATTTACTGAACGTTCATGAAGTTTAATACCTGTACTAAACGGTGTTGCCACCCCGGGAGGGATTCAATGTATTAAATTTGTAAAAACGGTGCAGCAAATATTCGGTCGCTAAATAAACTGACAAAAAAAGTCTTGATTTCATTTCATGGATACATTCACCAATGAAACATGAACTTGGAGACCTACAGGAAACTTACAATCCCTCCGGAATGGGTGAAACAATATTCTGCAGCCTCTAATCCAGGTGCATTGTGAAATTTGTAAATCAGATCCAATGATAACTCGGAGGATATTTTAGCAATTTTTAAATGATTTAAAAAAGTGGGTGTAGCTGCCACCATTTGTAACCGAAGTTCACAGATTCTGATTAGATATTCGCAATAAGACTTAACCATCACCAAAAAGCGAACTACGTTTTTTTCAGAAAACGGCAGGTCAAGTATTAACGAAATATAGACAAAGGCAACGCCAACATACATACATTATAAGACAACACTTTTCAGTTTGCATCAAAAATATTGAAAAAATGAAATGGCTAATCCCAGGTGGATTAGATCAACTAGCTTCCTCACATCTATTTGAAGTCCTTAAAGTGGTTCGTTAGAATATCACAAGACTTGTGGTCACTGGCCAATCGGGGATGACGCATATCTATTGTTAACTTCTTCTGAAGATCTCCAGCAAGGCACCCTCTTTGATTACTAAAGGACATTTCGAGAAAAAGGATTGAGGAGATATTGCTTTATCTAAATCTACAGTCTTAATTTCTACCATCTATCTATCAATTCTATAATGTACCAAGATAGATTAGAACGATACATTGTAGTAAATACATGAAAAATATGAGAGAGTAACTCTGTGATAAAGCATCCACCAACACAGACGGTGATAAGCCAATTCTAGTGATTAAAAAACTTAAATAAGTTGTTGCTATTTTTGACCCGAACAATATGAAATGGTACCGCCTATTTATTTTTCCAATTAAAGATAACAGTGGAATTCCCACCAGAGTGGGAATATATCATGCAGCATCGCTTCAGCGCGAATTTCGAAAAATGTAGACTGCAGGGCATTCAGTCACATTGAGAACCTCACACGTTTAAGTTTAATTACGGAGCCAGTAGCCGCCCCAGATATTTGTTTTATTAATATTTGAAGATGTTATACGAAAGACTTAAACTTATGTTTTCGCTCATCTTTTTGATTGCAGCGGTCGTAGTGACTCACGTCGATGCACGTAGGTCTTAAACAATTTTTAACAAAAAAATTTTATTTAATTTTATACGAAATTATTTTATAGAAACTTCATGTACGACTCCAAACAGGCAGACAGGAGTGTGTGTACCGATATCGACATGTCAAGTAATAACAAAACTATTAAAAATGTGGCCAAATCCTCCACCACCTCAGGTTGTCCATTTTATAGAGATGTCACAATGCGGTACCTTAAACGATGTTGTAAGTTGAAATTTAAAGGGGTTATGAGTCAATCAAATTTCTTTAAATTCTAGACTTATGTATGCTGTGATCAAAAAAGTGTCATTGATGGAGGAGCATCAGCACCACCACCACCACCGTCACCGCCAATACCGACGACTCAAAAAGCCACCATCACACAAGTGCCTGAGGTTGTTTCTAGAATTGATTCCAGGATTCGTTCAAGTGATGCAAAATCAGATGCGGATGTTCAGTCCGGGATGGCTATTCTGGAATCATCCAGATGTGGAATAACATATTCTGACCGAGTTGCTAATGGAGTGGATGCCGAACTCATGGAATTTCCGTGGATGGCGTTATTAGTGTACGATGATGGAGTGACTAGGACCATGGACTGTGGTGGATCATTGATCACAGATCGCTACGTTTTAACTGCCGCTCATTGCATACGCCGCTCTTTAAAAGTTAAATTGTAAGAAGCTTTATTCTTTTTCTTTTCCTTTATTATACAGTTTTTTTTTTATTAAATACAGAGCCAGTGTACGTTTGGGTGAGCATGATACAAAGTATGCCATTGATTGCGTTGGTAGACGCAGAAAAAGAAAATGCGCTCCTGAAATTCAAGAAATAGACATTGAAGAAGCGATCTATCATAACGATTATAATCCAGCGAAGTTCTGCGATGACATTGGACTCCTTCGCTTAGTTAGCAAGGCAACCTTCCGCAGTAAGTGTCTACAGTAAATTGAAACTTCATGAAAATCCTTTATTGTGGATAACCTTTTCCGCATAGAAAACGTACAACCAATTTGTCTGCCAATAACATCAGCATCGCAAGCGGCTAATTTAAAACATTTGCAAATCGCTGGATGGGGTCAGATAGAGAGTGGTCTGAAAGCAAGTGTTCTACAAAAGGCATTGGTTGTAATGCACGATAATGAATATTGCCAGAGCATCCATCGACTTATCAATGTCACTGACAAACAGTTGTGCGCTGGAGGAGACGACCAAATAGCTTCATGTAAGGGCGATTCTGGTGGACCGCTATTTATGTCTACTCGCTATCGTAATACTGTGCGATACATCCAATATGGTGTTGTATCGGCTGGCAGTAGTCTGTGTGGTACCACTTTCCCAGATGTGTTTGCGAAGGTATTCTCGTATTTGCCATGGATAGCTGCTAACATTAATCCTTAGTTTATAAGAAGCAAACAAAATAAATTATAGTTCGTACATATATTTATTTATAAGAATTATATAATAAAATTGTCCTCACAATGCTTTTACCATGCAAATCGAGAATATAACAACACAAAACTTAAACTTAGGGGCCAATTCGTAAGTGCATATATGTACATGTATTTGTATGGCGGTAGACAGCAAAAAAAACCCTTTGCCGTCGAACAAACTATATCTAACCACATTTTGCTATAGGCTTCATAAAGCAATAGTGTTTACGTGTCAGTGCTTTGCAGATGGGCCTATTAAAAAAGTCATGATGTCACTTTCCAGGATAAAATATTTTGGAGGTAAGCTCAACATCAAACACAGATCGAACAGACATCTACGCGCTCATCTATTGTAGATACTAAAGATGACAAGTTCGTATTTGACTTTTGTCAGTGGATTCAACATGGGATTCAAAAATTCAAAAGTGAACTGTTTCTATCAACATCTGTAAGGAAGGAAACCTCACTTACTTACTTAATCCTGAACCCTTCTACCTTTCAGTGTAGTGTTATGGGCTTGCGTTTATTGATGCATTCCTTTCCAGATATATTTCCAAGTGTTTCTGTCTCGTGCAATTCGTGTTACATCTGCCCACTGAATCCCTCTGTCTTCGACGGCTTTTCTCGGTCTACCTCGTCTTTGCTTCCGATATTGCCGCACTTCATAAACTTGTTGTCGAAAAAATCATACAAACCGATATCGCTCCTGCCGATAGTATCTAAGGTGTTTGAAAAGCTTTTGTTAAAGCATCTACAACATGTCATTGAAGAAAGACGTTTGATTCTGACCATCAATTCGGCATCAGAACAAAGCATTCCACAATTAATCAGGTTTATAGAATAACAAATGAAATAGAGAAAACCTTAGAGGAGAAAAAGATATGTTTTAGCGCTTTTCTGGACGTCTCTCAAGCCTTTGACAAGGTATGGCATTAGAGCTTGAAGTTTAAGTTAATACAGGTTCTTCCGAAACAATTATATGAGATTTTAGAAACCTAACTTGCGAACAGACTCGGATCGGAATACTCCCAATTTAAGGAAATCGTTACCGGAATACTGCAAGGAAGTGTTCTTGGCCCGGTCTTGTTCTTACTGTGCACTCGAGATATACCGCAAGAAGAAGACACTATCGTAGCTACGTTCGCGGACGATACGGGTATATTAACAACAGATAAATCAGTCGAGTCAGCAACTGTAGTGCTCCAACGAGCTTTGGACAAAATTTGCGAGTAGACTCGGTACAAATACCGTATGTAAACGAGGCAAAGTATCTAGGAATGACACGACACTCTTTAGTAGTATAAATAACACCTCATTTCAATAATAATATCATTTCGTTATTTTCTACTGTAGAATAAACATCACCATGTTAGCCGTAATAAAGTATCTCGTGAAAGAAAAATTCGCATACAGAAATTTTCGACTCTTCAGGATTCTGGGCGTATACCATGGTCAAAAAATGGGCTCGCTTATTTGAACAAAGGGGAGAGAGCTGTGAGACGACCCCCGCACAGGGTTTCCTGTATCAGTGGTCACTGAAGAAAATGTCAGAAAACTTGAAAAATTATTTCTGGCCGACCGAAGAAAAAAATGTGACAGATAGCGGACGAGTTACACATCAGCAAAAAATGGATTGGAGAAATTTTGCACGAGCATTAAAACATGAAAAAAAAAATTGTGCGCGCTGGGTACCAAAAATGCTCGGCGCGCAGTTCGACAAGCAACGACGACTCGAGTGCTGCAAAGTCTTTTTGGAGTTAGCCGGGGACAATCTCAACGAAATTTGCAACCGAATCGCAACTGTTGATGAGAGTTAGGTTCGCCAATATGATCCGGAGTTGAAACAAGTGGATTGAAAAAGGGGAGAGACATGCTTCGAAGCTCATGGCGACTGTTTTTTTGGGATAGCGAATGTGTTTTGCTGATTGATTACCTGTCAAAGGGAACTACGATGAATGGTCAATATTATGCAAATTTATTGATTTCAGGCTCGTGAAGCGACCGTACGGAAGCGACGTGAGAACATCAGGCACGGAGTGTTGTTTTTGAAGGATAACTCGTCTATTCACACGGCGCGGGTTTCGAGACAGGCCTTAAAAGGCATATGTTTTTCAACGATAGACCACCCACCCTATAGCCCAGACTTGACCCCGAGCGACTTTTTCCTTTTTTCCAATTTGAAAAAGGAGTTACGAGTGCGGAGATTTGCTGATGAAAACGAGATCAAGGCGTCCGTATAAAGTCATTTTGAAGGCAAAGCAAAATAATATTTTTTCGGTGATATTAAGGCACTGTATGCCTAATGTGAGAAACGCATTTCACTCGAGAGAGAATATATTAAGAAATAAAAAGCACGTGCTACCGAGTCGTGCACTTTATTTTACTTGTACCTTTGTATAAGGGTTTTCTGAAAATGTTCGATGTCGAGATCTTGGTCAATCTTGGTATTTCTAAGGTGCGCAACTAAGTTCTTCTTGATGAAAATGCAACTTTATTGTGAAAAACTGGCTACAAATGAATTATTCAAAGTATTGCCCATCGCTAGCTCATTTTTCTGGCAGAGCTCGAGTACCGTTACGGTAAAAGTGTTCATCTTTTGAGGCTATCCACGAATCAAGACATTTTTTCATGTCTTCATATGAGCGGAACTACTGATCAGCCAGACCATGTGCCATCGAACGGAACAAGTAATAATCGGATGGCGCAATATCTGGAGAATATTACGGGTGGGGTAGTACTTCCCATTTGAGCGTTTCCAGATAGGTTTTAACAGGTTTGGCAACGTGAGGCCGAGCGTTGTCATGCTGTAGAATCACTTTTTCGTGCCCCTGCTCATATTGTGGCCGTTTTACGCGAAGTCGATACCGTTCCACAGTGATGGTTTCGTTGGGTTTCAACAGTTCATAATAAATGACACCGACCTGGTCGCACCAAATACCAGCATAATCTTCGCAGCATGAATATTCGGCCGAGTCGACGACGTAGAAGCATGGGCAGTCCCCATGACTTTCTTTTCTTTGGGTTGCTGTAATGAATCTATTTTTCATCACCCGTCATAATGCGATGAAGAAAACCCTTCCTTTTTTGCCGCTGGAGCAGTTGTTCCCAGGCGAAAAAATGACGCTCAACGTCCTTTGGCCTCAAATTTTTTTTTTTTATATAATTTGCACGTGTTAAAGGGGATATGAATACCCTTATACTAATTTTTAGAACACGGACGTTTTTTTTTTTTGTGGAAAAGGGAAGACAGAGAGAAAGACAGACTGGTGTAGTTGGTTTGAAACTCAGGTGGTAGTTAAGTTTCAGTCAATTCCAAGGGTTGCTGTCCAGATAACTGGGGAGTATTTTGTTTATGTTTTTCGCTATTATTGCCGTTGCTTATGATTCACAGTATTTTTTTCTCCATCCTCCTGATGTCATCAAGTTGCATGTTAGCCATACGACCACCCTACTGCTAGTGTTATGCCTTCACAGTAGAATTGACTTAGCTTTCGCAAGTGATCGACTTTTTTATTTAATTCATGCGAAATAAATAGATGATTCTTGACATCAGATTCGAACCGTGAATCAACAGCGTGATAAGCGATGATGTTACCACTACACCACGGCCACCCTCAAATCATAAGGAACCCAAGTTCCTTGTTTTTGAATCATTCCAAACGCATGCAATAGCTTGGAAATGGCTTGACGGGTAACTCCTAATGCTGAAGCAGGCTGTTCTTGCGTTTGGCACGGATCCTCATCGAGCAATGCCTCCAATTCAGCGTCTTCGAAGAATTTTGGCCTTCCTTCACGCGGACGGTCGTCAACATCGAAATTACCGTCTTTGAAGCGGCGGAACCAATCACGGCACGTTGTTTCACTTAGAGCAGCATCTCCGTAAACTTTTTGGAGCTCTCGGTGCGCTTCAGCCGCCGATTTCTTCGAATGAAAGAAGAAAATAAACACTTCCGTTTTGGATATGTCAAAATCGAGCAGCATTTACTGCTGGAGCCATCTATTGACAAACAGCGAGAACTTAGTTGCGCACCTGGAGAATCTGAAAAAGAGGGTCTCTCAATTCTGTCTGTCTGTATGTATGTATCTATAGCCGACTGCGGCATAAGCGGCTTAACGGATTTTATTTAAACTTCCAATCTGGGATCTGTAAGGTCATAATTCGAGGAGAAATCGGAATTTTAATTGTAACCCAAGAAAATTAACCGTTTTATGTTTATTAAACCATCAAGCTAAAATTTAATTGAAACCATTATTTTCTTAGATTATTTCATATTACATTCAAAAAAGTCACTTAACGGTGATCGAATCATGATTCACTCGCTGACAAGCTAGACTAAGACTAGTTAATGTTTTTCTTAAGCAAGAGGTCTTATGTAATGGTGTTGCCGATTTTCACATTTTATCTTTTGTAAGCACAAGCTAGAGTAAAATTCCAATAGAAATACTCATTTGGCTTGTCGCAATTGTAAATTCATACAAATTTTCCAATCAAGCTTCGCTTCGGCTCCAGAACAATCATTCTGAGTCAAAGTCTCGCACCATCAAGTTCAATTACGATTTTTACTTCTGTTCACATTTAAAGATGGCAGATAAAAGTCGGAAATATAAGTTGTTGGTTAGCTTTTTGTTTGTAGCTGTAGTAGTGGTAATAGTAGTAGTGGTTCACGCCTACGCACGTGCGTCTTAAAACATTCGAAAAGATTGTGAATAAGTAAAATCGAGACTCTTTTATAGATAGTTCCTGTATGACTCCACACATGGAGGTAGGAATATGTGTACAGCAGTCGGCATGTGGAAGGATATCACAGCTGCTAAACAATTCTTCAGTCCCTCCGCCCCTAGACGTTACTCAATATGTACAGACATTGCAATGTGGTGTTTTCAATGATATTGTAGGTCAATCTCCAAAAGAGTGTATGTAGATCAGTCTGAATTTTCTAAACTCCAGATATTTGTATGCTGTGCGCAAAACCGAAACCAAGCTGAGCTAACAAGGACTACTTCTAAAACTACCACCACAACAGAGCGGGCGTTTAGTTCAGCACTTAAAATTCGTCCAAGTGTTGCAAAATCAGAAGCAGATATCCAGTCTGGAATGGCTATTCTACAAGCGTCAGAGTGTGCGAAAAGTGATGTTAATGATACCAATTTTTCGAAATACGAATACCCATGGATGGCATTATTAGTGTTCGAAAGAACTGGGGATATTACTCCGCAATATTGCAGTGGATCACTAATAACGGATCGATATGTTTTAACTGTTGCTCATTGTATCCTCGCATTGGATGCGATATTGTGAGTTTTTTTTTTAGATTCATACACATTTTTATATTTATTTTCTTATTCAAAACAGAGTCAGCGTACGGTTGGGCACTGACTGCACTTTCAGTGACAGAGCAAAAAGATGTGCCCCGTCTGTACAGGAAATTGATGTCGAAGAAGTTATTTATCATAAGGACTACAACATACGTCAGCTAATAAACGACATTGCACTCGTTCGCTTAACTAGCAAAGCAATTTTCAACAGTAAGTACAGGTACCTATATATATGCTAGGGTAAACTTTAAAAATTTCTTCAATCAAATAGCCCACGTACAACCAATCTGCCTGCCAATAACACCACAATCACAAGCGACCACTTTAGACCGGGCAACAGTTGCTGGGTGGACTACGGATGACATGCTAGTTGGTATGAAAGCAAATGTACTAAAAAAAGCAGTAGTACAAGTGGTAGCTAACACTTATTGTCAACAAATCTTCCGAATCATTCGTATTACTGACAAACACATGTGCGCTATATCTACTAGGAATGTGTTCGAGTCAGGGGTTTCTGGTGGACCGCTATACATTTCTGCACGCTATCGCAGACATGCACGATATTTTCAGTATGGTATTTTATCGGCTGGTGACAATATTGGAAGTCCACAAAACCTTTATACAAGGGTGATTACCTATCTGCCATGGATAGCTGGTAACCTAAGACTATAGCGCGGGTTTACCACTGAATATTTTACATTTTTTTTTACTGTATATGAAAAATCGAAATGTTAATTGCAGTGAAATTATACTTCAAAATTAATAATCTTTTTTTTATTAATTAATTGGAGTTTTAACACAATAAAAAATAACAAGCACAAAGCTACTTCCTCATAATCTTCGCTTTGTAAATTGTTAAAATTTTAACGTTCGGCGAAATCAAAGAAAAAATTAGAATTTTCATAAAATATCTTGGAGCAATACTTCATGAGCTGTTTTCTTGTAGCAAACACACTCGTCAATAAATTAAACACTCTGGGAATCCATTTTTAACTTAGCAAACATGAAACAGATAGTCAAATTGGAAAAAATCAACATCTTTACCCATAAACGCGCTCAGTGGTGTAACACAAGGAAGTCATCTAGGTCCTTTACTTTTTGTTTTATTTATAAATGATATCCCTTCATTCATGGTGTGTTCATGAATTTAGGATATGCCCATGATTGGAAAATATTCATAAAAATTAATTCAGTAAGCGATTTTAAGAATCTTATTCGCTGTGGTGGGTGCCGTGGTTCAGTGGTCAAGATTGAAGGTTCGAAATTCAGAAAGCGTAAAAAAAAAATTCTCTCACGGCAAGTTTTCTCATGTCATGAGAAACTTCTCTCAATCGAAAAATTGTCTATCATAAGGCGAACATAGCAAGTAGCTGCGAGAACCTAAGCCAGGCTTAGCGCCAAAATATTTATTTATTCAATTATTTTTATTCGCTGGTGTGATATTAATCTATTAACATTAAATTTTGAAAGTGTAAACTTCTTACAGTTTCATGGCTCTTCAACAATATTACATATTCCTACTCAGGTAATAAATTCGTTTTGGAAAGAGTTCAGAAAGTCTTCGAACTTAGCATAACATTTGATAGCCTAGCCAATTACCATATCTAAAGCTTATTCTTGGCTAGGGTTTTTGAAGCGAAATCCATTTGAATTTGCCTCTATACAATAAAATCGACATATTGTTCCCTATCAGATCTGCATTAGGATATGCTTCTCTAGTTTGGTCCCCATACAGAATAGAGCGGGTACAAAAGAACTTTACCATAAATGCAATAAGAAAATTAAATTGGATCTAGCCAAATGCAAAGCTCGATGTTTGCTGCTAGAATTGTAATAGCTTATTTTATCGAAGAAAATTTAAACTTATGGTTATTAGATACATTGCTCGAATTGTTAAGTAATCTTAACTTCTATACACTGATAAACAAAGAACAACTTATGGTCAGCATGAACCTATTTAAATGTGTCTTAATAATTACAATGATGTTTCTTGCCCCTAAAACTCTATAGCCTGTATCATATACTAATTTGAATACAAAGTTTGTAACATAGAGAAATAATAACGATAGACCCTCAAAAATATGTATCTGTATATTTGTGATCAGCATCGGAAGTTAAGCCGATCTAGCCATACATTTTGATCTAGAAATATATTTTACTGGAAACTGCAACATATCGCCTTAATGGAATATATGTATAGTCGTTTACATTCTCTTCATTTTATCCATACATCAATGCGAAATTCTCTCGACAGGAAGGCCCACGTTCTGGCCTACAGACAAAAATAAGATACCAGATCTAATGGATTTTTTCATAATCAAAAATTTGTCAAGCAGTTATATACACATAGATGAGTTCGAGTATCTAAGCTCTGACCATTCCACCTATAATTCTCCAAATGAGTGAACATATAATTAAAAATACAAATATTAAAACCTTAACAAATAATAGAACAGATTGGCAAGCCTTCAAGCTGAACTTAACGAGTAAAATAGATTTAATGATACCCCTTATAACCAAAAATGATGTAGAAAAAGAACTGCATAAGTTGGTCAGCGATATTCAGCAATCGGCCTGGGAAAGCACCCCCGCCCTAAAGAGAAAGAAGACAAAAAGAAACTACACGAAAGAAATAAAAGATTTAGTAGCAGATAAAAGACGAGCAAGAAGAACGTGGCAGAAAGCAAGAGCTCCACAACATAAAGCCAAGCTAAGCAACCTTTGTCAAAAACTAAGAAGAGAAATTACAAAATTTAAGGAAGATTCAATGAAAAGGTACCTCAGAGGGTTAACAGCTGAATACGTAACTAATTACTCTCTATGGAAAGCAACAAAAGGATTAAAACAGCCTACTGTGCAAATACCTCCAATCAAAGCAACTGATGGAAACTGGGCAAGAAGCGATGAGGACAAAACCATTCTCTTCGCAGACTACCTAGAAAACATATTTAAACCACCAGTTGAAAATGGAAATATACAACCTATGTTAATAGGTCCTTCAGAAGAAGAAAGCGAAGAAATTCTGCTCACAACTCCTAGTAAAATTTACAACTTAATTAAGCATGAAATAAATGCAAAGAAAAGTCCTGGATATGACCTTATATCTGGTGTCGTACTAAAGAACTTACCAAGGAAGGCAATAATAAAAATAACAAATTTAATAAATGCCACATTTAAGCTTAAATATGTGCCTAGTTTGTGGAAGGTTGCTGACGTCCTAATGATTCCCAAACCTAGTAAACCGCCAAATGTAGTGTCATCTTACAGACCTATCTCGTTAATGCCAATGATATCAAAAGTGTTTGAGAAAGTACTCGCAAAGCGTTTAAATAAAATAATTGAAAGGAAAAAGCTGATTCCGAACCATCAATTTGGTTTTCGAAGGCAGCACTCTACGATACAACAGGTACACAGAATTACGAATAAAATCGAAGAAGCACTAGAAAAAAGGAAAGTTTGCTCGGCTGTATTCTTAGATGTGGCGCAGGCCTTTGATAAAGTATGGCACGAAGGACTTATCTATAAACTGAGATGTATGTTGCCAAATCAATATGCTTCTATTCTGAAATCGTATCTAGAAATCGTATCTAGATGGAAGACGGCGTACCGCAAGGTAGTGTACTGGGCCCAATATTATACTTATTATATACTAGTGATATTCCTAAATTAGAAAACCACACTATGGCAACATTCGCAGATGATACTGCAATACTAGCAGTAGGAAGAACCAATGAAGAATCCACAGAAAAACTACAAATTGGCATAAACAAAATCTGTGAATGGACTAATAAGTGGAGAATCAAATTATACGAGTCTAAGTCAGTCCATGTTGACTTTACTAATAAAAAAATTGAATATATACCAATTATTATAAACCAAAAAATAGTTCCATGCGCTAATACAGCGAAATATTTAGGTATGACTCTAGATGCAAAGTTGAGTTAGAAATCAAATATAGAAAACTGCACTGGCTGATAGGAAGAAACTCATCCGTATCAATTGGAAATAAAGTGCTTTTATATAATCAAATTCTGAAACCAACATGGACATATGGAATCCAACTATGGGGTTGTGCCAAAAAGACAAACATAGACAAAATACAACGTTTCCAAAATAAGGTGCTTAGAAATATAGTAAATGCACATTGGTACATAAGAAATACTGACCTTCATCGAGACCTGAAGGTAGAAAGTGTATCTGCAGAAATTCTAAAACATGCAAAAAAACACAAAGAAAAGCTAGAAGAGCATATAAACATAGATGCAAGAAAACTAATGCATAATGAAAATCAATTACGAAGGCTTAAAAGAACAAAACCTCTCGATTTAACTTAATATAAGTAAAATAAAAATGTATATACTTGCTTATAAATACATACACATTCGAAATAAAGGATCACCAGGGGGTGTAACTCATACAAAGACTAAGATGTCAGAAAAAAATTTTTATTAGTCCAAGTGACTAGATCGCAATTATGTGGGAGATGGTTTTAGTCGTTAAAAATCCGGCATGCTGATTACTCGGATCATCAGTATCTTTTGAAGATCTCCCCTTCCTCTAAAAAAAAAAAAAAAAAATAAAAATCAATACGTTGTAAAGGGTGTCACGCAAAAAGTAATTTTGATAGAAAACACAGGTTTTTAATTAAAAATTGTAAATGGGTTATGCATGGAATAGAATATAGCGTAAATTTTGCTTTTAAATGTGGCTGAATTTCGTTGATACGGCGCTTAATTTACCGTCGAACCGTGGGTGGTCGTGGGTTTGTTGGCATAAACTTTAGACATCAAAAAACCACCAAAAAAAATCCACGGAGTTAATTAAATTGTTTCTCGGGCTGTATGTCATGTAGCACTGTCTTGTTGAAACTATCATACATGTCGTCCACATCTATATCTTGCACAAGAAACTGGAATATCATGACCAGCCGCATTTTCAAAGAATAATGGTCAGAGGATGCCTCCAGCCCAAAATCCGCACCAAACAGTGACACATTGTCACTGCATTTATTTCCCAACAATCAATCGTAGATTTTCTGAACCCAAAATTCGACAATTTTGACGATTAACAAAGCCATCAAGATGAAAATGAGCCTTACCGCTGAAGATGATTTTGTTTGAAAAATTAGCATCAGCGTCCATAAACGAACTCTCTTCGCTGTGTGTGGTCAGTAGGCTTCAGGTCTTGAGTCAATTGTACTTTGTATGCATGAAGACGCAAATCTTTCGTGAGAATACGCTGTAAAGAGCTTCTCGAAATGTCCAATTCTTGACCACGGTGCCGAATTAATGTTCCTAGACTCTCAACAATACTCTCACGAACTGCTTCGATGTTTTGTGTTGAACTACTTGTTGAAGGACAGCCAGAGTATCTAAAATCACTAATTGATCCAGTCTCCTTGAATTTTTGAAGTTAAATCGCTATTCCGACCATAATTTGTACGAAAATTGCGAATTGTAGCTGCCAAACCTTCATTATTTTTAAAATATTGCTCAACAATGAAAACTCGTTTTTCTTTCGTGAAGCACTCAATTTTTAATAACACTGAACTGTCAGCTGTCACGCTGTCTTTTTTTTTCGTTGGCAACACTTTACAACATAAATGACGCAAAATTCAAATCTTGCGTGAATTCTTGCGTGACACCCTTTTTAATTTAATACATATGTATGTACATACTTATATGTTCAATATTATAGCGATAAAGACCCATACATGCATCATTATTTTTTAATTTTTTTATTTCTTATTTTGCAGTCTTTTTGTACTCGCTGAGTTTCGCATGTTTAGTCTCAATTGTGAAGCCAGTGGATGCAGTTTATTCATATTCAACAATGTCAGGGGAGAGTAGTAAACTTAAATTGGTGATCATCTTTTCAATTGCTGCTGTTGCAGTTGTTCACGTCGAAGCAAATTCTACTGCAGGAAGTTCCTGTACGACGCCGTCTGATGAACCTGGGCTATGCGTACCGGTAACGAAATGTGAAGTAATAACAGCTCTGCTGATAATGTCGCCAAGACCTCTACCGGATTCGGTTGCCCAACTTGTACGGCGGTCACACTGTGGTACTTTTAACGATGTTGTAAGTTGAAAGTTGAACTTTAAGAGGGAAGAGAATAGATAAGTTTGTACTATTTTTATAATTTTCAGCACCATATATGCTGTGAGCAAAACCGTACCACTGTTGAAGGCTCATCAGCAGTAGCACCAGAAATGTCATTGAGGTATGCGGCAGCACTTGTGGCTAGTCCCAGTATGCGCACGGGTGCTGAAATATCAAATGAAGATATTCAATCCGGAATGGCTATTCTAGAAGCGTCGGATTGTGGAAAAAGAGATACTGACCAAGATACCAGTGGAGAACAGGCTAATATCTCGGAATATCCATGGATGACAATATTAGTATTCTATAATGGTACGCATAGGACCCTGGACTGCAGTGGATCGTTGATCACCGATCGATATGTATTAACAGTCGCTCATTGCATACGTGTTGCAAGAAAGAGATTGTAAGGAGATTTATTTTAATTTGTTGGTTTCTTACGAGACATCTGATTTTTTTTCATATTCAAAACAGAGTTAGTGTACGTTTGGGTGAACACGATACAACAAAGGACATCGACTGCACTGACAGTGATAAATCAAAAAGGTGTGCTCCGCCTATACAGGAAGTTGATATCGAAGAAGCGATATACCATGAAGGCTATAAACCAGCTCAGTTTTCCAACGACATTGGACTTCTTCGTCTGATTAGCAAGGCAATTTTCCGCAGTAAGTGTACATTCATACATTCGAATTTTCATGAAAATCTTTTAATGTGATAAATGACCTATTTCCCCTTAGGCAATGTACAACCAATCTGCCTGCCAATCAATACAAGATTGCAAGCGCGAAATTCAGGTAAAATGATTATCGCTGGATGGCATCTGGTAGACAATGGCACCTGTATGGGCGATTCTGGTGGCCCGATATTTTCCACTGCATTCTATCACAAACGTATACGATATATTCAATATGGTGTCATATCGGGTGGTAGTTCTTCTTGTGGTTCCAAATTCCCAACCATATATTCGGGAGTTACTCCTTATTTGCCATGGATAGCTGGTAATCTTAGGCCCTAGGTTAGTGTTTACCTACATATACATAAAGACAGGAAAAAAAAAACATATTTTGTATTACATAAATATATAAGAATTTAATAATAAAGTTATGCTTAACTCATTAGAAATATTTCATTTTATTTTTTAGCGGAAATGAAAAAGAGTGTAATTTATATATTTAGTAACCAAACGTTCCGATTAAGGTGGGTCAATCCAGTTTTTTCAACACTTTTGAAATGTCTTACGAAATGTCAAGAAATTTAATACAATTAATGAAATACTCCCAATTTTGGATGTACATACATACACTGCAGGCCAAAAGTTTGAGGTTTTTGAATTGTTGCCTGTGGTATATTGCTCCAGCAATCCTATCGTAGGCATATTCCACAACGCAGATTCTGATTATGGACATTGATCCTGGACCCTTCTATCCAGTTCGTCCCACAACAGCTTTATAGGGTTTAAATCTGGTGATTTCGGCGGCTATATCATAATTTATTTCTTCGCCTTCCCTCTGTTTCAGGTATCCTTGACAAAGTCTTGACGTGTGTTTAGGGTCGTTTTCCTGTTGAAATACGAATCCTTCGCCAATTAATCTTAGACCAGCGGTCACAACGTTTTCTTCCAATATTGTTTTGTATGCCTCCTTATTCATTTTGCCAATTACGAGTCAGATCTCCCACTCCACTTGAAGAGAAACATCCCCAGACCTTAACAGAACCGCCTCCATGCTTGACAATAGGAACCACACAGTATGGTAGCATCTTTTGTTCAGCGCTGCGTCGAACGAAAACCTTTTGTGCTAAATACCTCGATCTTGGATTCATCGCTCCATAAAACTCTGTTGAAATCTTCTTTCGTCCAGTCTTTATAGTTTTTGGCCCATTCTAACCCTTTCTGCTTATTTTGTTGTCGCAGCAGGGGTTTTCGAAAAGCAACTCGCCCAAATAGTCCAGCACGTCTTAATCTTCATTTGACAGTTGTCAAGGTCAGCGGTTTATTTCGTGTTCATTTCATATTTCTGGTGCTGTTTTTCATCTACTTCGTTTGCTTGTTGTGACTATTAGCCGATCCTCGTGTTCAGTTGTAGCTCCAGGCCGTCCTGACCGTGGTTTATCCTCAAGACTTCCGGTTTGAGCGTGTCGTTCAGTGGTACGTTGAACGCAATACTTTGATACCTTCAACTACGGTGTAACTTCCCGCTACGATTTGAAGAGTAATGATTGCAGTTCATTTCTCGATTGTGGTTCCCGCGACTTTTCTCTTTTTTAACGAATTGTTTACTCAAGACGTGAAGAATCTCAAATAAATTCTTATGACTTCAAAGTGGAGCTTTTGATGTAAGGAGTCATAAACAAGTGCTGCATCAACGACCAAAAGTCATAAAATTTAATAATCATGAAAAACCTAAACACTTCTCAATAAACCACAAAAACGGTTTGTCCCACATTTGTAAACAAAACGCTCAGTGTTCGAAAACGTGGGTGTAAATCTGACTTTTAGTATCTGAATGTGTTGTGTATTGTTCAGGTAGAAAATTTAGGTAAAAAAACCCAATTTAATGAAGCCAGTTGTCTAGGTAAGGTAGGCCTCAAACTTTTAGTCTACAATGTGTGTTTCATACACATTAATTCAATGGGAATTACTGCAGTTAGGAAAGATCTAAAAGTTAGTTACAACAACAAAAGAACGTCAGAAAAATACCAAACAATCAATCTTTGTGGATGCATTGATGTTTGGTCGAACACTTATGGATTGTGGTCGCTCCAGTAATGGCAATTTTGCTTGTTGACAAAAAAAATGGGCCTCGCCCGAGAAAATAATTTTTTGGCCAAAATCCGGATCTCCGGCCAACATTTCCAGCGCCCAATTAGCGAACTTGCGGCTTTTATATGGTCATCCGGCTTCAATTCTTAGGACAGCACAATCTTATAAGGATGTAGGCCCAAATCCAATCACAAAATAAGCCTGGTAGACTCTCTGGCGAATGCCAAATTCAGTAGATCGGCGTCGAATCGACATTTCTGGGTCTTCCTCGATACTGGCCGCTACGGCGGATAAGTTTTCTTCACTTCGCACCGATCTCTATCTGGTTGGTGGCTTAAGGTCCAAAAGAGTTCACTCACGCTGAAACATAATAATTGGAAAAACTGTCATTGCTATCTGGTCACCCTTTAGAACGCTCAAATATCGCATTTCTGTAGATCATTCTATTGAAGTTGGTTAAATCGTGATAAATGAAGATGGATAATTTCTCAAGTGTTACAAATCATGTAAACATCAATTTATCTTCTTCTAAATTTCGATTAGTTACAAGCTTTAGAAATATTGATACAATAGGAACGAGATTAGTTCCTAAACTTTGAGGATAGTTGTGATACACTGCAATGCTATGAGCATTTTATTATTAATGTCAGTGCAAAAGTAATGTCACAATGTGAATTGGCTGCAATTGTGTTAAAAATACAAAAAGTTGGGCTCTGTTTCCACAAAAAGTTTACTTGAAAGTTTAGAATTGATGACATTAAGTTGAAAAAATTATATCGGTCAAATGACCACCTTTTGAAGAGATGTACATTTGTGCTCGTTCTACGGCATTTTTAATTGTTGCTCGCAAAACATCTGGCTCCAAATTGGTGATTTCTTCTTCAATGTTGGCTTTCAAGACTTGCAAGGTTTGTGGTTTGTTATGGAAAACGCAAGATTTCAAAAATCCCTAAAAGGAAGAAGTGTGGTGGCGCCAGATCTGACCATCTGGCCGGCCAGTTCAATTCGTCAAAACGGAAGATCACAAAAATCTCCATCGTTGCTCGAGCTGTTTGAGCGGTTGCTCCGTCCTGCTGGAACCAATAATGCTCGAGACCCAATTCAGCAAATTGCGGTAAAAAAAAAACTCGTTTAACATCTGTCTGTAGCGCTCACCAGTTACGGTTACGGTGGTGCTATCGGTGTTCTCAAAAAATTAAGGGCCAACCACTTTTTCACTGCAAACCAAACAGTCACTTTGAGGGGATGCAATGGCTCTTGGTTCATATGGATTCTCCGTGCCCCAGAAACGCAAAATTTGTTTATTCACAAAACCACTTAAATGGGCTGCGTCACTTATCATGATTTTGGTCACGCAATCATCCTCTTCTTGCACCAGATTTAACAGAGCATAGGATTAAGTTAACCACACTTGAAGGTCAGCAGGCAGCAATTGATGGACGGTTTGCACTTGATAAACGAACATATTCAGGTCTTTCACCAAAATTCGACGCACCGAACGTCTGCTGATGCCAAATTGTGTGCATCGTTGTCTCGTCGATGTTTGTGGACTCTCTCTGACGTCCTCGGCCAAAGCAGTGATATTCTCGGCCGAACGAGCACTTCTTGCGACATCTCTAATGGACTCAGTTTGCACGAGACGCTAATCCAAACACTTAATTGTTCGCGCACATGATGCAGGACGACAAGGAAGACAACTACGAAATTAATGCAGCGTTAAAACAACAGACCGGAAATTGGGCAAATAAGCAGTAACAATAATTCCGTTTTCTTCAGGTTTGTATAACTCCATTGCTTGTTGACAACTAATTCTCTATCTGCCTACAAAATAAATGTCAAAGCACAATGACATTTGACGCCATTTGCAAACATTATGGCATATTCACATTATGACATTGCTTTTGCCTCACCTTGTAGTTAAAATTTCTCTATAAAACTTTGTATATTAAAATGTAAACATTCTGTTTAATATAAATTATGTCATGTTCAGAGGAGTTGTTAAAGATTGTAGTAAAAATATTGTAATTGTAGCAAAACGGCAGCACTGCTCAGAGGTCCAAGTGATGAGTAATGTATCACATTTTAATTATGTAGATTTAAGTCGGGTTATGAAATGATTAGGGAAATATTTAATAAAATGCAAAGATAATTTTGTATTTTAAAGTTTCATAAAATTATCAAGAACATGATGTTTCTTAACAAACATACTATTTAATCAAACTACGAACCCAAGATAACATTTAAAACGTTCCAGGATTTCCCCAAGAATAAAACAATACGACTAGAGATAAGGAAATTTTTCAACTCGAAAAATGTATGTTTTCCTTTTTTTTTATTTTGTAAATAAAGCCTATAATGGAATTCCAACCACATATACTCATTCGATGCGTCTTACCAGGGCTAATTATCAACCATTTCTAGATGTATCATATTATACATACGTGTAGTTTGAAAACACCAGCACATTCAGTCGAATTTAGAGATTCGAGCACTTAAGTTCAATTACACAGTTGATATCAGTTCGAAATTTATTCATAGTTAAATGCTAGGGGAAAGACGTAAACTTAATTTGCCGGTCATCTTTTTGACTGCCGCGGTCGTAGTGGTTCAAATCCATGCACGTGAGTCTTAAGAGATAACGAAAAACTGAACAAAAACCTCTGCAGTATTTAAATTAATATTATTTTCTAGAAAGTTCCTGTGTGATTCGGGATAATAAACTTGGAATTTGTATACCGGTATTGGAGTGTGAAATAACAAAATATCTACTGACGATGACGTCAAAACCTTTACCAAATTTGATTACCCAAGCTATTCAGAGTTTATACTGTGGCACTTTCAGCGATGTTGTATGTTGAAAACTGAACTTTAAAGGAGAATAGTCTGACGTTTCTAAATTCTAGCACCATGTATGCTGTCCGCTAAAAAATGCAACTGCTGAATTAGCATCAGCACCAGTAGCCTTATCGCAGCCAATACCAACGAGGTCTATGGGGGCTGATTCCATTATTCGACCGAGTGTTGCCAAATCAGATGCAGATATTCAATACGGACTGACTATTCTAAATACCTCCAAGTGTGGACAAAATGATGCTGTTCAACCTAGCAGTGGGAAACATGCCAATCTCTCGGAATATCCATGGATGGCTTTATTAGTCTACGATGATGGTTTAGTTAGAACACTGGACTGTGGCGGATCATTGATTACTGAACGATATGTCTTAACTGCTGCTTATTGCATTCGCGTTACCATGAAGAGATTGTAAGGAGTTTTCTTTGTTTTTAAATTTTTATAAGCCATGCATATTCTCGCCGTTATTCAACACAGAGTAAGTGTACGTTTGGGTGAGCACGATATTTCAGAGCCCATCGACTGCACTGGCAATAACATATTGAGAAAATGTGCACCGTCTATACAGGAAATTGATATCGAAGAAGCGATATACCATGAAGGTTATAATCCAAGGCAATTTGCCGACGACATTGGACTTATTCGCCTAATAAGCAGGGCAATCTTTCGCAGTAAGTGAATACAGTGAATATCAGTTTGTCGAGTTTTATTTTTTTTTTTAATAATCTAGGCAACGTACAACCAATCTGCCTGCCAGTAACACCAGAATGGCAAACGGCCACAACAAACCAAATGATAATCGCAGGATGGAATTTGAAAAATAATAGTACATGTAAAGGCGGTTCTGGTGGTCCGATATTTTTTTCTGCACGACATCTCTTGCGTAAACGGTATGTCCAATATGCTGTCATATCCGGTGGTAGTTTCTGGTGTGGACCCAATTTTGCTGGCATTTCCTCGAGGATTAGTTCCTACTTAACATGGATAGCTGGTAACCTTAGATCTTAGCTTAATATTGTATATACGCATAAAATATTTAAAAAAAAAATATTTCGTACTAACAGTTTATTTAACTGATTTTCATTAAAGATACAGACAATTGACAATTTTCTACGTACTTCTTTTTTTTTTTACGAAATGTACACACATAAACCAAATTCTCAACAGAAACAATCAAAACATTTTTCTACTGGTAATTATTGTCGATGCTCTGGACACATTAAAGATGTTTTTTTTTGAAAATTACCCTCAAGAACAACAAATTGCTTTGTATTCAGTATCTTTCGAAATTTCCCATGCTGCGTTTCTTTTTACTTTTGATAGACAGACGAACAGACTGCCAACACGCCAAAGAAACATGGTGGTGGACAGATGAAGCTAAAGTAGTGATGCGGGAAAAGAAAACGGCCTTCAAGCCTTGGTCAGAGTGCTCTTCTAATAATAGAGATGAGAAACCTCTCCTTGAAGTGATATATATGTAGATGTTGCAAAGGTATTGCGAAAAAGAAGTGCGCCCAATTTCAAGCAAAAAGTATGAAAGGCCTCAATCGGGAGTTGGAGGAAATATCGTCTTCGGCATCTGATAGGAACCAGGCTATCCAGGAGTTTCGACAAAACAACTTTAATAAGGAAACTATCTTCAAAATAGCCACCCAGAGAAGAAGAAATGCTCAGGAGATCCGTTCCCCAAAGTTCATTAACAATGCTCAATGCCAGATTCCTGTGGAAGATGACAAAATTCTCCACAGATAGCGACAGTATTGTGAAAGACTTCTGAACGAACAGTTTCCCCGCTTATACTTCCAAGAGCATCACCTAACCATGGCGAAGTATCCGACATTAGTGTCGAAGAAGTTAGGAATGCAGTCAAATACTCCAAAAAAAGAAAAGCGGTTGGGCCAGACGAGATAACCTCTGAGTTCTGGAAAAAGATAGGAGACATCGGGTCCAGATGGCTCATTATCTCCAAACTTATGAGCAGTGATCCAATGCCTAATCAGTGGGGGGAAATTTATCTTCTTCCTTTGCACATAGGAAAGGGCGATGCGCGAAACTGCGATAACTACCGTTCTGTCAAGCTGATGTCACATACCATGAAGATCGTTGAACGGGTATTAGATGGATGGAATAATATGGCTATCTGATGACCAGTGCAGGTTTGTCTCGGGTAAATACAACAACAGATGCAATCCAAAGTATAAAGATCATAATGAAAAAACATCGTGTTCTCTTATGGGTGGCGCTAAGATAACTAGGAGTTACAGAAACCTACGTGCCCATGATCATGAACATGTATGAGGGAGCAAGGACAAGAGTAAGATGTCTCACAGGAATCACCGAAGAGTTCCCAATCAGAGTCGGTGTCCTTTGCTATTTATTGCAGTCGCTGATTATCTGCTTGAAGGAAATGTAACGGACCCCAAAGTGCACCAGTTATTCTTTGCTGACAAAAGAGCTATCATAAGTGAAGATCAAACATCTCTGCAACGAGCACTTGATGTATGGGTGGATGTTTGCCTATTCCAGATATTTACTTGAATGGAAAAGTGCTTCCCAAGTGCGAAAGGTTCAAATATCTGTGATCTATGATCAATAGCGAAGCAACTTGTGATGATGAAGTTAATCATCGCGTAAGCGTAGTGTGTATGAAGTGGTAGGAGAACTCTGCAATTTTCTGTGACCGATAAATGTCCCCTAAGCTGAAAGGAAGACTCTACACCGCAGTAGTATGTCCGGAGCTCACATACGGTAGAGCAAATTAGCTTCAGCTGAGATGAAGGTGATTCGCATGACAGCAGAAGTAACAAAGCTGGATAGAATAAGAAGTTCGAAGTTTCGAGGAAGCCTTCATGTACTCTTAAAAGAACCCATCACAAGCAAGATAGAGCACGACAGGCTCAGTTGGTATTTGCCATGTTCAAAGGAGAGATCATTCGAACTCCGTCAAAAAGGCAATATCAATCAACGTTCCTACACAATCGCGCAAAAAAGGAAGACCAAAAAATAAATTCATTTGATTGGCCTCAGTGGCGAAGTGATCTGAAACAAATTTCAAGGTAAGAGAAAGTCGGTAATTATATTGTAGCATAATAATAACTACGCTCCCTAAAAGTATGATGCAACAAATTCCGAAGTGTCTTTTCATTCTGGCAAAATTAAAGGTCCGAAGTGTCCTTTCATTCGAGGTTCGTGTCTGCGATGAAGTCTCCACAGTTCATGTCAACGAAAGAGACGGATAATATCACGGATAAGAGGGAATTATAACTGCAAGAATTATTACATCAGAATTTCTCTTGTTCCAGTGGTCGAAGAATTTGCTAGAAGTTTCTGGCTATCAGAAACTTCTGCTATATAAGGACAGATGGCGATTGAGAAGGGGCAGTAGTTTTTAAACTGTGGCGAAGAGATTAGAAAAGTGATAATGGGCGAAGTTGTAATTTTGTGATAAATTGAAAGTTGAGATTTAACAAAAAGAAGTAATTAGTTTGGATTTGTGAATTAAGTAATTGAAAGGAGATAAAGTGATTTGAGAGGACAGAGACCTTGTAAGAAAAGAACTGCGAAGAATAGTATAGTGTGAACCTGAATTGTTCTATAGACTAGAAAATAAAGAAATAATTTCACAGAATATTGTTTTATCTACTCGAGCCGTAGCTCGCATATTACAATATTATATATATATATACAAGATGGGGCGAAGTAATGTCATAATATGAATGTGCCATCATTTTTGCAAATGACATCAAATGTCATTGTGCAACTAACTCTCTATCTGCCACTATTGTGGCTGAGGACATCGAAACAGTGCACAAACATCGACGAGACAACGATGCACACAGTTTAGCACCAGCAGACGTTCGTTGCGTCGAATTTTGGTGAAAGACCTGAAGATGTTCCCTTATAAAGTGCAAAGTGAATTTAACTTACTCCCATGATCTGTTAAATCCTGTGCAAGAAGAGGATGATTTTGTATCCAAAATCATAATGAGCGACATAGACCATTTCCACTTAAGTGGTTATGTGAATAAACAAAATTTGCATTTCTGGGACACGGAGAATCCACATGAAATGCATAAAGAGCCATAGCATCCCCTTCTTCCTTTAGGGCTTTATGAAATCTAGTGTTTACCACAACAAACCACAAACCTTGCGAGTCTTGAAAGCCAACATTGAAGAAGAAATCACCAATTTGGAGGCAGATGTTTTGCGAGCAACAATTTAAATGCCGTAAAACGAGCGCAAATGTACATCTCCTTAAGAGGTGGTCATTTGATCGGTTCAACTCAAATAAACTTTCCATAAAAACAGAGCGCAATTTTTTTTCATTTCTAACAAAATGGCAGCCAATTCACATTATGACATTACTTTTTCCCCACATTGCATTACATATGCATAGATGGTAATGGGACCCTGACGTTGGATTGTTGCTGATTAATATGCCTTAACTACTACTGGCTGCATCGGTATTGATGCTACACTCACTTTAATATACTTGAAAGGTTTTTATTTGTTTAAGACATTTCGTATAAAGCTGGAAGTGGTTTTATGTAAATAATCAAAAATTGTGTACACTCCCCATTGGGGAAATGTAAGATCCCTATTGTTCAGAATAAAATTTTCTATAAAAAAGTTCTTAACCGCATTCTTCGTAAAATGAATTATTTTAGTCACGAGGTCTTAAAGATCGTTAAATTTATGTTGTTCACTGAACTATAATATGTTGTTCACTGAACTATAATGAAGTGATTCATACTATTTCCAGCAAACGAATTATTTACGAATCCAAATCGCTCGGCTTATATTGAAGAAGATACATATGTATGTATTTAAATTTTTTCTTATTTGAAACAATATTAACGTACTTTTGGGCAACTTAAAGAAGAAAACTGACTGCACCACAACTTGATGCAAGGATATAGGTAGTATGCTACACGACCCTCATTCGGCCCATGTTCGCATATGGATGCCCCGTGTGGTTCAACATAGGGACAAGTAGAATGAAAAGTATTCGTGTGTTTGAGAGGGCCTGCCTTCGGTCGTGTCTTCACTTGAACATAACACCTCAGTACATAAAATTCTATTCTAATGAGGTCCTATACAATAGGGCGAATCTGACAAAAGTGGACAACTTCCTGGTCAAGATGACTCGAATGCACATTTCAAGAGCAATGACCTCGATGAATAACCTGATCTTCGGGGCTTATTACCCTAACCATAGGTAGCATGAGAGGGTGTGCTTTGATGACTTTGTCCCCCCAGAAGCATTCCTCTATTTCGATCAGGCAGGTCTGATCCACAATGGGGGTTGGGGAAATCCCGAAAATCCAAAATCATGAAAAACTAAAATCCTGAAATTCCAAAAACCTGAAGGGCCAAAAACCCGCAAAAAAATCCCGAAAACTAAATCCCGAAAAATTATATAAAATTAAAAATTTGTCAAATGTTCAAATATATATATATAATATCCACAATGCATGAACAGTAGAATATCTATCCTGCAACCCCCCTGCTTGGGGTCACTGTAGGATTTGGAGTGGGTGCGAGGTATTCACTTTCATTTTCGGGAATTTGGCCTTCCGGGATTGTGCATTTTCGGAATTTTGGGTTTTCGGGACTTTGGGTTTTCGAGATTTTGGGTTTTCGGGATTATGTTTTTCGGGATTCTGTCCGACTCCCCCACGATAGATCTGCTGTGCTGCTACATATACATACCATTCCACGTTGCTCGGACAACTGTGGACAGGCAGATCAACTACAGCCGAGGCAAGCACTGAGGAGCGTCTCCGATTCAGTAGATCGGTATCGGGGCACGATATTAAAGATGTGAGGAAGCAGCACCAGCAATTCTGGTGGTTACTAGAGGGAGCTCCCTCGTCGATCCCTTTTGATCAGGGGTAGATCCAGTACGGCAAAGTTTGCCTTGGCCGGCTTACATAGTTTTTTTTTTTTATGTGTCTAGGTTTAGGTAGTTTAAGTTTAGGTAAATTTTAAGGCACTGCACTTGGCTAGAAAAAAAAGTGCATATTTAGTTAGGCATGTAGTTAAGTTAAATTAAGATTTCTGTTTAAGTTAGCATTTAAGTTAAGATAAAAAAAAAACAAATTTTAAAAATAAAAAATTTTGTTTAGTCATAATTGTCCTTTAAATGAAATAATAATAAGTAATAGATTAAAGTGAAGGACATAGTTAAGGTTTAAGTTTAGCTTAGAGCGCCCGCATAGGGCCAGTAACTTAGAATAAGATAGTTAAGTTAGTTAAGCTATCTCTAATTAAAATTAGTAAAAGCTAACAAAAAAAAGCCTGACGGCACCAGCAATGGTTGGTAAAGAAGGTGTACTCCGTCTCCACTGAAAACTGAAATAGAAGGAAATACTCGTACATACCATAAAGATTAGAATGACCTCCATCGCCAGATTAGCAAGGCAATCTTTCAATCAGCGTATATACAAATTTAATCAATATTTTTTTAATTTATGTATATGCATGCAGTAGCTATATACAAATATATACACATAGCTTTGTTATTCATCACACATTCAAATTCAACTAACCCAGTTTTACAAGTTATCACTATTGAGCAAAAATCAAAATCCAAGTAGAAAAAACCCAAATCCAAGTTGGTAAAACACAACACACAATGATTCAAAAAGTATAAGAATAATGGGAAATCCCAGAATAAAAGCTTGAAAGAGAGAATGATAAGATTTAAAAAAATAACACTTTGTTTAATTTAATCCTATTTCACATTAGGTATTTGGGAAATGATGTTTTTTCCGGATAACATCGGTATAAAATAAAATGTATTTGTAATCCTGTCTCTTTTCACTCCCAAACCTATTTGGTCTCTTTATAAAGACTGTGAAGATTTCCGATGGACAACAAAGAGTTTCTTATTGCAGTAAAGACATTATCACAGTTTGTGCTACTAAGATCGAAATTGGAATGATCATTAATTAGATCATAATCTTAATTCACTTGTGTAAGAAATAAATTGAAGAATTACGAAGCACTAAATATGCGCAAGATCATTAAACGATCTAATTGAGACGACTCTTCCACCCTCCTCTTTCCTCATCAATATTGATTTATACTTCTTTGGTCTGCATTAAGAGAGCCTGGGTGTTCTTGGTAAGTGCATCATTGATGTTTAAGCCTAACAGACAGATTGACATCAATTACTTAAATGTTTTAGTGAAGATGAATCTGTATGCGTCGCACATACAACGTCATGCTGATTGATGTGTGTAAGGGTTAGATTGATGTAATTACTTCATTATATGTTGTGTCGCGGAAGAAAAAACATGCCTGTCGCTAGCGGAAAATTGAGGGACGATGAAGACCGTATGGGATTTATTTTAAACTTATCGGTCATTACCGCGTTTATGGGATGTGCAAAGGATAGATGACAGCGACCAAAACAAAAAAATGCAACAATATGGAGTTTTACTACAAAATGTAAAGAAAAGTATCCTGATGCACAAAAAGCGGATGTCACTTTATGCAAAGTGCAAGAGCAATACATGTAATGCAATCATCCGTACGCATCCGTACACCACGAAAACTCAACAAAAACTATAAATTTGACGTCAATCGATTGACCGTGTAAGGGCCGCTTAAATACAGCTTCCCCTGCTGTAGTCGCTGTGGTTGTTGTTACAATTGAGATTTGTTCTCTTCTTTATCTTCTCGTTCATAATTTGCGGCTTGGTAAAGCGGTCAATGAACCGTATACAGATAATCAATTTCTTGGAAGAGTTGTTGTCTTTGGTTTGCACTTTCTTCACGTAGCTTCACTCAATTTTGCAATCAGGAACATCAATTGACACAGCATATTGAAAAAATTGTTTTACTTGGACAATTGCATTTATGTCGTTGACCTGAGGCACACCAACAATTTCGATGCAGTTGCTCAGAAGGTGTTGTTGTTGCCAATTGTGTCTGCTCGCCAGTGATTCGACCTTCGCTTTCAGCTCCGCATTTTCTGTCCGTAGCTCTTTGATAGATGTTAGGAAACGGTTGTTAAAGCCCCCACCCATAGAATCCGTCGACGTCGTTCCGTTGAAGGTGGACGCTGACGTTTACGTATTGCCGGAAAGAACAGTCCCAAACAATTCGTCGCATACCTTCGTTGACAGATTGAAATGTCTACCCATTGTCAACGGCGATGACAGTTTCTTTTCTCGCTCAAGGCTTCCACCAATGAAAGTGCTTACTCTCAATTTGCCGACTGCCAACGGATCAACGGACTTAAAAAGTACAAAGTAAACCTAATTTATCCGTCGAAGTTCATACATGCGTCGGTTATAGGTCACCTTCCATAAGAGTACGTATGTATATTCTATCTATGGGTCAGTTAAAAACGACGCAGCAACGGATCAACGGATTGGATGGGTCGGGGCCTTTAGTTTCCTCTAACTTTGAAAGCTTCAGATAAATCATCTGAAGGGTGGATTCCGCTTCGGAAATATATTTTTCTGTGTCCGATTCAGCTTCTTTATGTTGACCATTTGGATTAGCTTTTTGTAATCGTTTAGCGTTAGATTAAGATGGTTTTATTAGTTGTTGCACTTTCATTAGCTATTACACACTTCTTGTTGTTGTCGTTAAGCACTTGCTCAGGCATGCGCATAGATTGGCGCCTAAGAATTTCACATTTGTCGCAACGGAAAGGTTTCCCACTCGATTGAATATAAACTATATCTTGTACAGTGAGGTTTACACAAGAGATATGGAAAAAGCTTAAGCAATCAGTACAAGATATTTTGGTGGTACAGTTTCTAATAGGGCAATTCATTTTGTTTAACGAGTAAAAAAAAAAAAAATAATAATGACAATAGCTACAATGAGATGCTCACCCCACGGCACTCAGAGAGAAACTGACAGTGACAGTGTAGGGTCCACAAACAATGCAGCAACTCAAACAAAATATTCGAGATGGAATAAGTGGAGTATCGGCCGACATGTGTGACAATGTTATGAGGCATGTCATTAAAAGAGCTCGTATTTCTGAGACTAACAGAGGCGGACGACTGTCCGACAACAAATTCCATACATAATTCCTGACTCTCCAAAAAACATCTGTGTCACAAAAAAAGTAGTGTACTTTTCAGCAGAACACCCTGTATATACAGTGGAAGTCGCTTATAACGCCCTTGTTTATTACGACCAGTCACTTATAACAACCAGTTTCCTTTTATGTGGTTGGTTTCTTGATACTTTAAGCTTCGATATTACTTCGGATATAACGACCAATTATCGAAAAGTTGTAGTCCATTCACGTACATATGTATGTAAGTACGTGTATCTGAATATTTCTTGTTCATTCTTGCGATTTTACATTCGGTAGCGTCGCCGGCGGTCTTTCTACATTGTGCAGCAGCTGTGTATCTGTTGAATATTATTGCAGTTTATTTTATGTGTCGCCGAGATAGCTGATCTTAGTTTAAGTGCTTTGTATATTAATTGGAGTTAACGCATTATCAATATAAAGGTTTGCCTTCTACAAAGTGATTGCAATTGGATATTCGTTTATTGTTTTTATTTTCTTATGCGGCCATGAGTTCTGGAAAACGTAGGAACTTTTCTGTAGAGGAAAAGGCAGCGATTATCTTCCGTTTGGAGTCAGGTGAAAAAAAAAAATAGTGTAATAGCACAGGAGTTTGGCGTTTCATATTCAATAGTACCTATCAACAATATCGAAAAATTGAGAAAAACCAGAGAAGAACTTTGAAGGATGCTGTATAAGAAATAAAAAAAATCAACAAGCAGCCGACCCTGAAATCGATGAAGCATTATTGAAGTGGTTTAAGAGTAAGAGAAGACAAAACATCCCAATAAATGGACCTATCCTTATTAGTCAAGCTAACAAGTTTGGAGAATTGTTCGGAAAAAAAAGACAACAGATGCTCTGAGGTCTAGCTAAGACGCTTTGGGCAACGCCACAGTATTGTTTTTGGAAGAGTTTCAGGCGTAGTAGATAAGGTCGACACGGTGCTATGTGACGAATGGATTAGAAAAGTTTGGCCAAATCTGCGACAGGGTTATTCAGATGAAGACATTTTTAACGCCGATGAAACTGCACTTAGAGACGAACGCTACATAGGTGGAATATTCTCTCAAACAGTTATGGTCGCACGGTTTCCATAAGAAGAAAACTTTTGGTGATAGGAAAATCGAAATCCCCCCGTTGTGTCAAAAAAGCCTTACATTGTTTTATAAAGCTAATAAAACTGCATGGATGACATCAGATATCGTCATAAATGGGTTAAGGAGTTAAAGCGACAAAACAAAAAAAAAAAATATTTTGGCTGTAGACAATTGTCCTAGCCATCCGGACGTTGAAAACTTAAGCTCGATTAAATTAATATTCCTACCTGCAAACACAACATCTATTTTGCAACCTTTGAACCAAAGAATAATAAAGAATTTGAAAGTGCGCTTCCGAAATTCAAAAATGATTGAATCCTGTATTTCTTTCAATCCTTCTATACTGGATGTAGGTAGTGCTCATGATATCTAAGTCATTTTATATATAATAAGATTCATACTAACTCAAAGATAAATGGAAAACTTAATTCCTGCTTATAGAATGCTTAGTACAGAGATTTATTCACAGATAACTTATAGATAAAGAAAGCGTGCAAGTGACAAAAGGCGCACTACTGTTGTTCAGTACGTGCTATTCCCCTATATCAAACTGTATCCAAGCGAAGCAAGATGGATTAACTGAAGTAATCACCGTGTACTTACTTCACTTAACAACAATTGTAACCTCTGAATTCTCGGACAGACTTTGAAACAAATTTGCATTCAAGCATTTTAAGATGTTCTCTAAGCTTTTTTCATGTCATCGATGCGGTTCCTAAGAACGCTATTTAAATTTTTCCAGTCTCTTTTATGGTATTTCTGACTCACAAATTGGGTTTTCTTTCATTATTAAATAAAGCCCCATTTTGCTTATGAAAATAAGAGTGAAAGAAGACTCCAAAAATAAGTGAAAAAATACTACAAAGCTATTCATTACTTCATCAGTATTCGCTTGAATTGATTCTAGGGGCGGGAGGTCAAAACTAAAAATGGCAATCAACATCGGCGACTTAGACAGGACGTCACAATAGACAGCTACAACTTTGAGGTAGTGAAGGACTTTGTCTACTTAAAATAATAACAGCAGCGCAGAGATCAAGTAAAGAATCTTTCTTGCCAAACGCTGTTTCTTTGGGCTAAGAGGGCTATTGAGTAGACTATAGAGTCACGAACAACTACTCGTAAAGTGGCTTTATATAAGACCCTCATTATTCCGGTCCTATTACACGTTGCAGAAGCATGGACATCATCAAATGCGGATGAAAACACCCTTGGTATATTTGAAAGAAAGATTCAAGTGGCTAAACCATAGGGTATATTAATTTTAATACATAGTTTGTAACATAGAAAAATAAGAACGATAGACCCCCAAAAGTAAAGGGTGGGCCATCTGCTGGTTTCTTTTAAAAATACATGTTGTTTTGGAATTGACAGAAATTCAGTACAAAAAGAAATTCGCGGTACAAGATGAATCGATTTACGCTTGAACAACGTTGGGAAATATTGAAAACTTATTTCCAAAGTGAGTGCTGTGTTGCCGAAATAGTCCGAATTTTGATATAAATTTCAGTGGAAATAATGTTCCAACGGTGCCTGTACGCAAGTTTGTGAAGAATGTTCATGAGATTGGCATGACAAGTTATGCTTGTGATCTGCGGAGAATTATGCATAAAGACCTCGGATGATTCCCTAACAAGGCCAAACTGACTCAAGAATTGAAACAATACTCGTATGACCACCCGCTTCTCTATTTGGGCTTTAGTGTAGCTCGAAATTGGCGTCGATTTTGCTAAAAAAGAAAACAATTTTTTGGATGAGTCGCATTTTGATCGTGGCACCTGCATATGTAAGTAAGCAAAACTGCCATGTTTGGGGCTCGGAAAATCCACACGCAATCATAGAGAAACGAATGCATCATCAGCGTGTGACTTTTTGGTGTGGTTTGTGGAATGGCGGCATTATTGGCTCACTTTTCTTTGAAGATGAAGATGGCAACAAAGTTACAATTAACGGAAAGCGCTATAGAGTCAGAAGAAATTAACTTGGATAGTTTCCTGCAAGTTGTCGCTAATTGTCATACAAGCCGTCCAACAATTTATCTTTTGCGTACTAAGTTCAATAATAGTGTAATCAGCCATTTTGGTGATGTTGCTTAGCCTCCGCGGAGCAACGATTTGACACTGTTTGACTTTTTTTTTGTGGAGTGCCGTTAAAGATCAATGCTATGCTGACAATCCAAAAATAATTCAGGCACTTAAGCACAATATTGATCGAATTCGTGAAATAGAGCACCGAACCATTGAAAACCGCAAAGTGTAGTCTATTCAATAAAGCAAAAAACTTTGCAAAATATTAAACGAATTTATTTTATGGGAATTTTGAAAAGAAACTAACAAATGGTCTACCCTTTATACACATTTATTTGTGATCAGCATCGAAAGTTATGTCAATCTAACCACGTCCATCCGCCTGTCGGTCTGTCAGCAGTTTTTGGGCCTTAAATTTTGAGCTAGGTATTTGTTTTTTTCAATATGTTTACTAAAAATTGGAAAATATTTACTTTACAAAATATAGAGAGGTTCACGCCAATAACAGAACCGCACGTTCTTGTAAAAAAGAACATATTTTGCTTTATCAAGACTATTTACGTTGATGATTAAGATTTTTGTGAATATTTCACCAGAATACTTGACTTTCGTATATACATAAATGGTGACCGACACTCCCATCTTCTAAGAAAAATTCTTAGCCACAAATTTTACCACCTTAATTCTCTTAAAAATCGAAATCCTCTGAGTAGACAAATGTCATTGCATTTGAATCAAAACGTGCACAAACCTACGTCCATATTACTATGGATGGGTTAGAAGATGAGGGATAGTGCATAATATGATCCGTTCCACACGAATTGTAACGTTTCTGTGTGTTTTTCTGATTCAGTTTGTATCGACGGAGAATGGAGGAGAAGATACGACAACGAACTACAGGATGAGGCAATATAATTTTTTTTTTTTTAAGGCGTGCCATTGAGATGGTGGGGGGCGTAGCGGAGTGGGAGTGGTCTTATCAGGCATGCGTGGTTTTAAAGTATGTTCCCTCTCCCGGTCAGTCGCCATCATGCGTTGGAATAGTGTGGAGTGTTCGTTTGCCGTCGAGGCCTACTTTTTAACAGATGTTCTGTGATAGCAACCCAGCGCGCCTTTCGAAATCGTTTCAATGTAGCCCCGTTGAGCCCTGTTCCGGATCGGAAACCAATTGCTACATGGGTCGCTACGTTCAGACAAACCGCGAGTACGACAAGTCAAAAACTGGAGTCCCTCGGCCAATCAGATCATTCAAGAACATGGAGGCAGTTTGAGCTTCAATCTCGTGATCCCCACGGCGTTCTGCGCGAATTTTTTTTTGTCACTACTTAATGAATTGGATTGGCTCACACTTCAAGGGCATCAATAAGTGTTTTGAGGGAACACTTCCTGGAGCGCCTCATCTCAAAAAGGAGCGATTTGGAGTGGCCAGCCCGGTTCCCCGATTTGACTCCTTACGATTTTTTTTTTGTCAAGTTTTTTGAAATCCCGCGTTTTTTTTTAAATCCCCCTCTGAAGGCCAACATCCGGGCAGAAATTGCCAACATACTCGCTGACATGCTGGTGAAGGTTATGACAAGCGCCAGAAATCGGTTTATTCAGTGTATGGGCAATGGGGGGCGTCACCTACCTACAAAAAATTTCTGATTCATAAAATGGGTTTTATTGCATTTTGAAAAAAATTAAGTTATGTTGCCGCACCCTGTATAACGATTGCACAGCGACATCGACCTAGTTTGAAGGGTTCGTGCGCTCACCTAAGGTGGCGCACACAAGTGAGAAGGAACCTCAACGAACTTTATATGTAAAACTGAAGGCGGCTAGCGCAAGTTCGACCTGGCTAGAGACGCTTGTTGCCACAATGTACGTATATTTTTTTTAAATGAACTAGAGCCCCAAGAAGAACGTTTGGGTTCAAATTTAATAATGAAATTTCACTCTAATCAAGAAAATGAAATAAATGTTGTTTTACATATAATTTTGTGGGCATTATTTCGTCTTTATTTTGGAACCAAATTTCCTTTGGCCTGATTTCGCGAAGCCAGCATTATTTATTGAAATAAATTGAAATATTTAATTATATACTCACATGATCCAAAGCGAATATATAGCGTCAAACTTTTATACTGATAATAATAAGAAGAAAATAATTTAATCATTTGGCACATTTTATGATCATTAATTTACGGTTTGACAACAAAATTTTAATTTATTAACATAAGATTTCCATCAGCCTTAGATTGTTGTCGCAAATGCTAATAGAGCATCAATAGCGATATAACACGTTTCCACAAAGTTACTGAAGGCGTACCGAGGTGTCATTATTGTTTAAGACTGAAATATTGCACTACTCTACTCTGGTCGAGAAAAAATGTGTTATTCTCATACTAAGGCATTTTCTCGCAATCTGACAAATGGTATGAGGAAGAGCTGTTAATCACTAGTAACATCTTCAATGAAAGTCATCTCAATTAAAAGCTTATATTTATGGAGAATTTTATTATGAAATACTTATTGATAAACACTTGAATAATACATATTATGGCTTTTTTGTTTTTGCATTATCAATTTAAGAACTAATATTACCAGCTATCCATGGAAGATAAGCAGATACTCTCACGTAAATGCCTGGGAAATTTGAACCACATAGAGAACTACCAGCGGATACGATACCATATTGGATATACCGTGCACCTATGCGATAGCGCCCAGAAACAAATATCGGTCCTCCAGAATCGCCTTTGCATGTGTCGATCTCATTTGCTCCTCCGGCGCACAACTGTCTTTCAGTGATTGGTATCACTCTATGAATTTTTTGACAAAAATCGGTAGTTTTCACTGGTACCACCGCCTTCTGAAGGACACTAGCTTTTAGACCACTCTCTATCCGACCCCATCCGGCGATTACCAGGTGCTTTAGAGTAGCTGCTTGTGATTGTTGTGTAATTGGCAGGCAAATTGGTTGTACGTTGCCTAAATGATTAAAAAGGAATTTTCTTTGTAAGTTTTTTTTTTTAAATTTGCATTCACTGTATATACTTACTGCGGAAGATTGCCTTGGTAATCATACGAATTAGTCCAATATCATCGGAGAACTTTGCTGGGTTATAATCTTTATGATATACAGCTTCTTCGATGTCAATTTCCTGTATAGGTGGGGCACATCTTCTTTTCTTGTCTTTGCCAATGCAATCAGTGGTCGTCAATGTGTCATGCTCACCCAATCGTACACTGACTCTGTTTTGGAAAATAAAAAAAAAAACAAATATAATTTGTATGCAAGAAAACTAAGGTAATCATATTACAATTTCTTATTTCCAACACGAATGCAATGGGCTGCGGTTAGGACATATCGATCGGTAATCAGTGACCCACCGCAGTCTAGAGTCCTATCAATACCATTTGAGTAGACTAATAACGCCATCCATGGATATTCGGAGAGATTAGCATCCACTCCATTGGCAACTCGGTCCGCCTCACTCTTTCCACACTTGGATGCTTCCAAAATAGCCATTCCGGACTGAACATCTGCGTCTGATTTGTCAACACTCGCACGAGTCGTAGTTGTTGATGCAGGTGCTGTCGTTATCGTTCCCGATCCGTCGGATGTTCTATCTTCAACATCATTTCGCTCACAACACACATGATGCTGGAATTTAGAAATATCAAACTAAACTGCTCATTTTTAAAGTTGAACTTTAAACTTACAACATCATTGAAGGTACCACAGTGCGACCGCTGTACAAGCTCAATAACTGAAGGCGGTAGAGGTCTTGGTGCCGTATTTAGCAACTGTGTTATCTGTTTACATGTTAATATCGGCACACATATTCCCGGCTTCCGGTTCGTGGTTGTACAGGAACGTTCTACAAAAGAATTACACTTTAATAACTAGTTCACTTATTTTTATCTAATTTTCTTAAGACCCACGTGCGTTGACATTAACTACTACAACCGCTGCAATCAATAAGATGACCGCCAACTTAAATTCACGACTTTCCGCTAACATCGTTAAATATGAATAAAACTAAAAACCGGGATGGCCACTGACTCCGTAATTGAACTTATTCGTACGAGGCTCTACACGAGACTGAGGTCTGAGCGTGCTCAAGTCTTTAAATTAGCATCAGATTGGAAACATGTTTAGTAATTCGCACTGACGATTTGCCGCCTCGAATGAGTAACTCTGGTGGGAATACCACTATATTCTTTATTTACAAAAAAAGGTGAAACGCTTCCAGACAACTCACGCTAAAAATAACATCAACTTGTCTTAATTGCGTTCATAAGCATAACGAGTTTTTGAATACGATAGAAGTGGATTATCTCCGATAGAGAGGGAGCCAGTTTTATCGTTGTGCTAGTTTTGAAGCATTTTAAATATTAACCCTTTGGATTTGTAGCTCAATTAGAAAGATGATAGTAGAATTTATTGAGCCAAGCCTTCTTAGAACTCACTGTGACAGCTTCGGTACATTTCACAAGTGTCTCGTTTTTTTTTTCTTTATATTTTTTTTGGGGATTTTCTCATTGCAATTACTCAGAATTTACAGAGAATGCTTGACTCTTGTGGGGTCGTCTTGAAGCAATTATTGTTAAATGTTTAATACCCCCAAATAATTATATTTCCTTTAAATCATATGGGGGAAAAACATTGTTATAATTTATCAGAAATCATAATCGGAATCGTATTACTAGAGTACGTAACGTATATCTAGAGTATAAAATGATAAAAGTTGATTCAGTGTACGTAATTATTCATTAGCGTTTCAATTATATGGGGGGGTTTTAGACCATGTACCTAAGGAACGTACTTTTGTTATGATAGAATAATAATGTGTAATTTGTAAACAAAATAATTTATTACAGTCGGCTAAAAGTGCGATGTGTAAGACTAGCACAGACGCTATAGTTCGAGAGGAATAAAAATAATGCGTTGCAAGTTTTTTACGAGAAAATATCGCCAATGGAAATCATTTTGCTTGCTGCCAACTACTAAAGCGGTTTTGAAGAAAAGAAAACGGATATTTTTTCCTGAGATTTCAGAAGCACTATGTTTTTTCTATGTTGTAGTGATGAGGGAATTTAGGGTTGATTTTACCAACATTCGGACGAATTTCTTCGATATGTACGCCCACGCCCTAAGCAAAACACAGGTATTGGTAGAATCTTCCGATTTGAAACTGCCTGGATATTACTTAGTGTCATTATTCTTTCCCCACCGTGGCCTCGCCATTTATATCCGTAGTGGTATTGCTTACCAAGTTCCACCACAGTATGGCCATTGTTCAAAAAAGGAATTTAATTTCAAATGGCTAAAATTTACCGTCCGTAAGTAAATAATTCACTACTGCTTTATTTACAGAAACCCTAGTGCGGACAGCAACTCAGTCATTCCGCCAAAACTTTGGAGTTGTTTCTTACTTCGCACCCTGATAAAGACACCATTGGTGTTTTAGCGCCTCTAGGTCGGTCTGACCATAATATCGTATCAGCTAAATTCTCGTACTCCGACCACTCAGTTAAAGAAAAAACTCCTAAAAGAAAAGTATGGCAATACGAGAAAGCCAACAAATATTTAAAGAGCGGCCTTAATAACTTCTTTAGGAGTTTTAACTGGTCGCTATGCTTCCTCGATAGCGACGTGGATGCCGCAGCTGATATGATCATTAACACTATCCTCTTAGGTTTGAATGACTTTATTCCTAACAGAATAAAGAGCATTGAACCTAAAGCAAACTCGTGGATTGACCAGAGCAGTAAAGAGGCTATAAGGTTGAAAAAAGTAAGCTTCCAGTCTTATAAAGCCAACAAATCTGAGGAAACCCGAAAGAAGTTTAAACAAGCCAGAAAAGACTGCAATGCCCATATTCGACGTGTAAAATTCTTACATGACCAAAAACTGAGGCAAAAAATTCTACAATTTCCCAAAGGTAACAAAAATGTTTGGTCATTCGTCAAAAATATTAAAAATTCTACCTCGTCTGTCATTTATAATGACATTCCAGCTGTCAGCTCCTTAAAACAAAGCTAATCTGCTTGCTACTCACTTTGCAGTGAACTCCACGCTGCCAGATAATGCTTTGTCTCCAACTGTATTTGAGAACGTCAAATTTTCCATGGGTCAAGTCCACTTTCGCACTCATACAGTTGGAGGAGTACTCAAAGGTCTTACCATACAAAAATCCGCTGGTCCAGGTGGTATCCCCTTCATAGTTCTGAAGAGGTGTTCTTCCACGCTTGCAAAACCTCTGCTTAAGCTTTTCTGTCTGTCCTACTCTTCAGGGCTCTTTCCGAGTAGAAAACTCTTTAATGACCGACAGTATGATTTTCGTAGCTACAGGTCCACTAGTGATTTGATGGCATATCTCACCGAGAAGTGGAACTAATCTCTCCACCACGTCGGCGAAACTAAGATGGTTGCGTTTGGCATCAGGCTCTTTTGTCGAAAATGCGTGCATATGGCGTCGATGAGTCTCTTCTTCAATGGAATAGAAATTACCTATCAATACAAGTTGTTTCGGATGGCTTCACCAAATAAATGCTGGTGTTCCCCAAGGCTCTGTTTTGTCTCCGACTCTCTTTCTTATTTTTATAAATGATCTCTTGTCTGCAACTTCTAATTCAATCTATTCCTTCGTTGTTGACAGCACCCTCAGTTTTTCATATTCGTTCCCTAACTCACGTCCTTGCTCTTCGGCCGTAGAAGGGGAACGGTAACGTATGTTATAATCAAATTCCAGAGTGGAATTTAATGGTTCCAAAACTCAATGCTGTCTTCTGTCTCTCAAGCGAAACCAAAACCCTCATCCATTATCCATGGATGGTACGAGTACTTGCATCATTGAAACCGAAAGACTTGCCATTCTCGGTATGTGTATTAATAACCGTCTTCGATGGAACGATCACATATTCGAGGTTGCCAAAAATGCTGCAAAATTTCTGGGATTCCTTAAACGGTGCAAGAAATATTTTACCCCGTCTGATCTGGGTTTTAAGGCATTCATCCGTTCAAAGCTAGAATGTAACACCCACATCTGGTCTGGTGCACCCAAGACCGTTCTGTACATACTAGATAGGGTACAGAATCGCGGGTTTAAACTTATAGGTGATAGGGACATTGTGAATGCTGTACATTCACTTGAACATAGTATAAATGTCTCATGTGTCTCCCTGTTTTATCGTTTTTCCACAAAAAATCCTACAGCGAAATAGCCAGTTGCATTCCTCCCCTTCTATATTTCACCCGCAATACGCGACATGCTTCGAATGCACATTAGTTCACCCTAAAGTCAAACTTCGGTCGTACCGTCAAATATAGGAATTCGATTATAAGCCGAACGGCACGAATGTGGAATAATCTACCAGGCTCTGCAACCTTCAAACAATTAAAGCCAACGTGCACAGGCTTCTCGTCTATTCCTCTTCCCCATTTTCCTAAAGGCCCGTGTCCTGGAAAAATATAAGGGTATTCATAATCCCTTTGGCGCGCACAGATTATAAAAAAAAAAACTAGGATATCGTTTTCTGTGGGTGCTCACAATGGACAACATTTTAAAAGCACTAGATGGAACCTGTACAAAACGCGTAGCGTACGCAGATGACGTCATATTTCCATAGAGCTTATGCAAAACACCAGGATTAGAAATAAATCAAAATAAAACGGAACTGGTTCTCTTTACAAAGAAAACCAAAACTAGTGACTTTCACATTCCACAACTTGGAGGAGCATCACTGCAACTCTGTGACAGCGTCAAGTACTTGGGCATAATATTGGACAGGAAACTGACCTGGATAAAGAACCCGGAAGGGCCATGGGGAAGTAATAAAACCTATCATCTTCTACGGAGTAGTTGTATGGTGGCCAGTGATAAACAAAAAGTATGCTTACAAAGGTGTAACGTATGGTCTGCTTGGGTACCACAGAAGCACTATCCTCAACACCAACCACGGTCATGGAAGCGATCCACTGTACCTCGAAGCGAAGAAAATTGCCGGTCTTTCAGCCTCATGGCTTAGAACCATCGGTCATTTCAACGAAAGTGCAAACACGGAACATCGAAAAATCACAAAATGATAATAGCAATGACACCACTCATCGTTTATCCCAGTGGTATTGTTGAAAAATCGTATACGTTCCTCAACAACTTTGAAACAATTTTCCCCACAAGAGAATATTGGACGGATGAAAGAACGGCAAGAAACTCCAATGGGTTATCGGTATAAACAGATGGCTCTAACATATCAGGGGAAACAGGAGCTGGCATCTTTTGTGCTAACCCACGAATTGAACTTGCTATTCATCTAGAACCATTTGTAACGGCAGAAGTCTTTGCAGTTATGAATACCGGGAAACGAAAAGGCAGGTGAACCGGCAAGGAAAGGAGCGAGTAACATAGAACTGAATCCTGAAAAGACAATAGGGGTCCCTCTGACAATTATCAAAACGATAATCAATGAGAAGATACGATAGGAGTTCAATAACTACTGGACGAATCTAGAGACGTGTAAAGTGGCTAGATGTGTTGTAAAAGAACCGAGTAACAACACAGCAAAAATAACTTTAAACTCAAGCAAAACACAGTTGAGATTGATGTTGGGTCAGTTAACAGGGCACATCAATCTCAACAAACATTCGTTCAGACTTGGGTTTGCTGATACAACAATCTGCGCCATCTGTGAGGAGGAGGAGGTAGATATAGAACACTTCCTCTACCACTGCCCTTCAACAGCGAGGTTAAAACAAAAATACTGGGATCTCCAAGGATACCGGATCTAACAAAGTCTGTCTTCTATACCTTTTCCAAACAAGAAACAAAGTTATAGTGTTCTGATTAGGGTTTTCGGGAAATAAAAATTAAACATTACATTGTAATATTTAAGATAGCAGTGTTGTAGTTATTGAGATGTGTCCATCTATGATTTACTTTTCTGCTGTGAGTTAGATACGTGAACGATAACATTGACGCATTGACATTCACTATACACCGAGTGAAAATTGTAGAGCTAATTCATGGCCTGCACAGTTTCCTGGGATATAACAAAGACCTGTTATCCAGAAAAGAATGATATTCTTATTTTGATTTTCGTTAAACGTTAACGTTTAACACGGACATTGAGATAGCTAGAAAAAGTTTTCGGAAATTACTTCAAGTGTTTGGCTACTAAGGCTTTCATGGAAAATAGTTCCAAACATTAGTATCGATAGAATTGTTAGCGTCACGAACCGGGTAAAAACAACCCTTTGTTGGGCAAAAACCTTTTTTTTCGCCGGGTCCCGTAGTTGCTTTCTCGGGACTTGTGCAAATTGGGACGCTACGCTAATGCACGACAGTTATAAAGCAGCTTAAAAAATAATTGACAAAAAGAGTTTGTATTTGAGTTATTTTTAATGACTTCTAACTTTCAGTGTATAGTAGTTAACATCCCAACTTTCAACTTTGACAGTACGAGCGATTAGGTATAGGCATAGGGCCTATGGGCTAGCTTCTCGCATCCTTTTGTGCGGTGCGATACACGAATGGTATGTACGTTCAATTTTATGCCGTATTTACAAGGCATAATTGAGAAGCTAGTAATGATATTTTAACTTTCGCACGTTTGCAGGACATTCGCGAGAGGTAGGACCGTGGAAAAACTTGTTAGTGTATTTTTTTTTTTCGGGATACGTACCAATAGTACATATTCAGTGTACTAACAATTCTGCCACAACGCCTTCATCTTAGTTCTAGACATTAAACTTGAAAACAACAGAAAACCCTAAGGAGGGCAGATTAGAGATTAGGGCAATGTTGATATATCGTGGGATTTTTCTTACTTCGTGGGAGTTGCCATGGTTAAAACCCGCATGAAATTGTGGGAATTTTGTTATTTAAAAAAAAAATACATACAGGAAAGTTACAATCCATCTGAAACGGGTCGTATGACACCCTATCCCTCATCTCCTAAAACGTCTATAATGTAATAGACGTCTCGTTGTGAACTTTTTAATTCAAATGCAATGTCATCTTTCTTGCTGAAATGTTTGCATAGGAGAAAATGGGCGTGGCTGTTGGCATTTGTAACCAAATCTTATGGATTTTCTTGAAGTCTTCATAATAAGACTTAATTATCACCACAAATAGCTTTGAGAAAGCAAAATACCTTTTTTTTTTGTACAATCAAAAGTTTCTCCTACTACACCAAAAAAAGGATTTCTGCTTAATAGTACAATGACTTCGTGTGAATTTGAGTGCTCCGGGATTTAGAAATTTCCTTAAAAAAAAAAAATTCTTTTGAAAAACGTCGAGAAGTTTCCTATATACTCTTTGACCATCAGCTACCTAAGTTCTGTAGCCCTACTCTATCTTAATGTCCATCTATGACAAACCAATGCCCTGAATACTGTGCTTGACTAAGGGCATGCAAAATATTTTTGATTTTCAATATAGCAGATTCTACTTCCTCTCCCTCCCCTCCTTGGTTTTTGGTTAAGTTTTTATTATTTATATATTTAATTTGATTTAATTTCATTTATTTACCTACGACTTTAACTGTCAACAGGCTTCGAAAAATTCATAACAAATTTAGTAATTAATTTACACTCATGACTTAACTTAAGACTAACAATAGTGATGGGTTAAATTGAGATCTGGTCACAGAACATCAACGTTGGTATATACTAAGTTAAAGAGGTTGCAACACTGGGAAATAGGTTTACGTAGACCATAAACGGTAGAATATGATACTTGAAATAAAAATGGCCTCTGTCTAAGAACTCTAGAAGGAGCATATGAATTTATACATTTAAGCAAATTTGAACTATCGACTGTTGCACATAACAAATCACGAAAAAACATACAACTGAATATTTCAAGAGATTGCATTCCCAATAAAGGGCATTTAGTTCGATAGGGGTGATGAACATTGGGAGCATTATTGCGAAAAAAGTGACGCAAAATGTCCCTTTCAATTCTATTAATATCGTTTTGGGCAATAAAATTCCAAACAACACAAGCATATTCCAAGATGGGACGAATAATACTACAAAATATAGATTTCAGGGTGTAAGGATCCTTAAAATCAAAAGAATTTCTCTTAAGAAATCCCAGGATTGAATTGGCTTTAGAAATCATAGAGCTTATGTGCAGATCAAATGTATCTTTGCTATCAAAAATTACGCCAAGATCCTTAATATCATTCACCACTCTAAGAGGTATATTAACTAAGCAGTATAAAGGAAAAATATGACGCAGTGTTCTATGTACATGGAAACACACTTATTTATATTTAATTGTAAGTCATTCAATTTACACCAAACTATGAAACTATCCATGACTCTTTGCATCAAAAGACAATCACGAACTGTTGAGGTTATGGTATAAACATCATCAGCATACATACGAGTAAGGCAGTGACAGTGTTTCAGTATGCCAGATAGATCAGTGATGAACAGTAAGAAAAGAGACGGGCCTAGATGACTGCCCTTGGGTACTCCCGAAGTCACATTAATCAGTTTTGAAAACTGATCACCAATAACTACAAATTGCTTTCGCCCATTTAAATAGGATCTAAACCAGCTGAGCAATGATCCATATATGCCATAAGCTTTAAGTTTTCTGACAAAAATAAGCAAGTTAACTCTACTGAAGGCCTTAACAAAATCGGTATAAATGACATGGACCTGTTGGTGCTTTTTTTAGGGCAGTAATACAGAAATTCGTAAATTCTAAAAGATTTGTGGTAGTAGACCTGCCTTTCCAAAAACCATGTTGAAAATCACTTATATATGTCCTGACATCTTAGGTATGACTGACATCTTCGTTATGGGTCTATAGTTTGATACGTTGTCCTTTCTTCCAGATTTATATATGGGAGTGATGCAACTTACTTTCCATTCCTCTAAGAAGATGCCGCTGGATATGGATTGATTGAACAATAGAGTTAGCGGACAACTAAGAGATCTGGAACAATGATGAAGAATGATTGGATAAATTCCCAATAAATCAGGCAATTGCACTTCATCAACATTAAATGAAATATGAGAGCAGTCAACAATGGATGGAAGCGGCTTGAAATAATTTTCATCACTATGGACCACGTTTGTTGACTGGTAAATACTTTGAAAGTACTCAGCAAATATGTTCGCAACATCTTTAGGTTCACTGGCTTTTTTCGTATCAAGGTGCACCGATATGGGAAAGCCAACACTTTTGCGTTTAGAATTGATAAAGCTCAAACGTTTTAAGTTTATGCTCTAAAGACTGTACAAACAAACTCTGTTCTAAGATAAGAGGAAATTGCATAATCAACAGTGGAGTTAGATCTTTCAAACTTTTTATGAGCTGCATTTTTTGAATTTTTTAATTCAATCAATCTAAAATTATACCACGCCGGCCGAGAATTTATCTTTTTGCGAACTACAGGCACGTAATTATTTAAAGCATCATTAAGAATGTTTTTAAATTTTAAAAAGTTTTCGGATAAAGAATTATATATTAGGCGCTGTTTGTATTAAAAAATTGAATTATATAAATAAATAAATTAATTTATTTGAAAATGAAAATAAATAGAATTTAAATTATGGAATGAAACTTAATCATTATTAATTAATATTTATTAAAATCTAGAATAATATCGTCATCATCGTAGCTCTGTTGTTCCTCTGCTTTTTACCATTCAGTGTTCCTTGTTAATTGTCCGCCAGGAGTGTTTCCATGTGTAGAATTCACTTTGCAACAATAGTGGCTTAATGTAAAGCAACTCTAGCTGTTCTACCATGAGTTTCCTTTTTTTTGAATTCCTAATATAATTTCTGCATATTTCGCCACATCCTTCCTAAGAACATATGTGTAATGTGCTTAAAAAAAAGAAACAGAGTTCAAGCTGAAATTGGTTACCTCTTGGTGTATTTAACTGATTATTACATTTATCGGCTCTACTCTGAATAGGAGCACTTTCATTCGCCGCAGTAGAACAACTGGCACGATAGTCTAAGAAGGAAGAACGAAAAAAGGACGACAAAACTGTCACGAAATATGTTTCAAATAAATTCAAATAGAAATACTAACCGTCAATGGTACTCAGGGACTCCTTAACCCTAAGCCCAACAACACCTTCAGTGTCTCTTCCGACAATGCCCAGCTCGATATCATCGCAAGCACTGAGGTTGTTAAACTAGCTTAACAAATCAAGGGAAATTTATATTTTTAACAAATTTAGCGGACAGAAATTAATGCAGCAACAAATTCACAAGACGGTAATTCCATGGCTCGTGGTGCCTTCCAGAAGATGTATAGCATACTATTAAATATTGTTAAGTGGTATTTACCCCAAAATATAGAAGCGTGTCTATGAATCAACGAAAAAATTTTAATAAATCATAGAAATAAACAATTATTCTTTTGTACCAAAATATAATTTAGTGGACTGAGTAAGCTTTAACCTGTTGGCAAAATTTTGAGACCCAACAAATTGGCAATTCTCAAAAAACAACCTGAAAAAATTCAAATTTTAACATTTTCCCCAAAAGATTTAGTTAGTCATTTACATATTTTGAACCTTCATCTTATGATATACTCGTACGATGAAGATAAATGTTGTGGGAAATTCACTAATCACTATTTACTCCGCTGTCAAACATGGGCAATACCTGTGGACACATACTCGTAATTTCTTGATATCAAGTCGAAACTAAATTCTTACTACAAATGCATTGTTATATTATATTTTTATTAGCTTCTTTTTTTTTGCATAAACAAACTCTCAAGTACGTACTCGTAATGTTTAAATGGTTATTGCGATTGTTTATATTGCACCGTAAAGTTTTTCCGGTTTTATCACAAAGAAACACTCACTGCTAATAAATTTATGATGTTATTTGATTATTTGTCTTTAAGATCTAAGGACAAATAAATCCTTAAATAAAGTTGTAAAAAGAAACCTTTCACACATACATCATAGTTGTCCATAGATACATGCGTGCACCTGTGGACAAAAACGAATGTTTCATAAAGCTAATAAAAATGTGCGACAAAGGCAGTTAAACTACAATAACTCACTGAATCTTGTTTGGGTCCCAGGGCACAAAGGGATAACAGGAAATGAGATCTCTGACGAGCTTGCTAGGCAAAGCTCAGAAGAGAATTTCTCAGGACCTGAACCCACGTTGGGTTTGCCAGCGTCCTCGGTTAGGGCTTCCATTGACGACTGGGTTTTCAGTGAACACAATCGAAGGTGGCATGACTCTCCAGGATGCAGGCAGACTAAACGAATGGTCCCCGTCGTCTGTAAGAAATCCGCGGCTTTCTTGCTATCCCTTAGCAGAAAAGACTGCAGACAACTTACTGGCGCTCGTCTTTGCCAAGCACTTCGCCTTTGCCAAGCACCTCCATGTGCTAGGTTTGAGCGCTACCCCCATCTGCAACTCCTGTGGAGAGGGCGATGACACTGCGGAACACTTCCTATGTGATTGTCCTGCCTTTGCTCGGATCAGGTGGCAGATTTTCGGTGCTGATGTGGTGAGTGCTGATGACCTAAGCTCTTCATCACTGAAGCGTCTACTCGTCTTTTTACAAAAGACGAAAAAAACACATTAAAATGGGGTTCTCTGCCTGGTTGTACAATGGACCTGTTTTTGAGTCTGAGTGCTCCAGTAGAGTGTACCTGCCCCCACAAAAAAAAAAAACAAAAAACATGGTAAACAAAATAAAAAAAACACTATTTTTTCTGTCAGCATTGGACGGGATTCTATTTTCAGCAATATGTTTCACGTCGTACTTTATTGTAAAGGGTTATTCATTTTGAGGTTGGGATATCGCATCCCTACCATATGACATCTGTCAAATTCATCAGTAGGTTTCTTCATAGAAATTATATCATGCATATTGAGAGAACGCTAGTAACAGATAGCAAAAGTTTTTGGAATTTTATTAAACAAAAACGTAACACGTATGGTATTCCAGAAGTAATGAAATACGAAAACATTGAATCGAACAATGTTGGATCTTCCTGTGAATTGTTTACTCAATTTTTCGAACCTGTTTATGTGAAAAGTGCCCATGTCCAGTTCACACTAATAATCAATATCGATCCAAAAGTGGATATTGGACGCATTAATTTGGACTTGCAGGACGTCACTCTGGCTCTTGGCAATCTAAAACCATCACCTAATAGATGGAATTCCTGCACTTGTTTTATGAAGATTTAAGGTTCCCACTGCTGGGAATTTTCAACACGTCGCTTAAACATGTCATTGTGTTAGATGAATGGAAGGTATCGTTTTTAGTTCAAATTTTCAAAGCTGTATCTAAAAATGACTAAGGGGAATCTGTAAATTACATCGTCTATACTAAATTCGTTCGAAAGGGCTTGTCAGGTGGACACGGCCTATACTGACTTTAGTAAGGCATTCGATTCTGTGAGTCACAATTTTTTTTTTTTTTTTTTTTTTTTTTTTCCCGAGGGTAGGTAAAAAATCTTCATGAAGACACTATGAGGATCGGTAGCGCGTGCTCATAGTAGTGTGAGATTTTTACTCACTAAAAAAACCTCCCTTCGTGATAAATTTCTTTGATTACATACTACAACTAAGTTTTGACTTATCCAGCAGTTTTTCTTTCACGTATTGAGATCGTTTGGCAGGTCCCTTTCCATTGAAAGTTCCTGCTTGTTCCGCAAATTAGGCGCGGTTTCTTGCTATCGCGTTAAGTCGAAAGGTTTAGTCCTTTGTAGACGACGCAGTAGATTCCTCTCATCTAGAATTCGAAGGACTTCATTGTTAACGTGTCCTTGTAATCTGTCTTTATGCTTACGCGCGAAGTTTTTGATTTCATATTCGACTGTCGCAATTCCTAAATCTCTATGGATATCGCTATTTCTAATAAACCACGGTGCATTAACTATTGATCGTAGCAATTGATTTTCAAAAGTTTGTAAAATATTGACATTACTTATTTTGGTACAACCCCAAAGTTGTATTCCATATGTCCATATCGGCTTTAGCACTTGCTTGTATAAAAGCAGTTTGTTCTCTATATTAAGCTTGGAATGTTTTCCAAGTAACCAGTACATTTCTCTGTATTTGGTTTCGAGTTCTTTACGTTTTTTCTTCACGTGCGATTTCCACTTCAGCTTAGCATCAAGTGTCATTCCAAGATACTTAGCCTCGTTTGCAAACGGAATTTGAACCGAGTTTGAAAAGATGGGCAAATTATTTATTTTCTTATAAGTAAAATTGACATGAACAGATTTGTTTTCGTTTAAAGCTAGTCGCCAAATCTTTGTCCATTCATTTACTTTATTCAATGCTTCTTGCAATTTTTCAGTCGATTCTTCGATCGTTTTACCCGTTGCCAGGATGGCAGTGTCGTCGGCAAATGTAGCTAAGACGGTGCCTTCTTCTTGCGGTATATCGCGAGTATATAATAGGTACAAAAGCGGTCCAAGGACACTTCCCTGCGGCACCCCAGCCCTTATTTCTTTAAATTCCGAATATTCGTTTCCGTGTTTGACTCGGAAAAGTCGATTCGTCAAGTATTTTTCTAGAATATTATATAAGTGTTCCGGCAGAACTTGTCGTAATTTATATTTCAATCCTTCATGCCAGACCTTGTCAAAAGCTTGAGAAACATCAAGGAATATGCTCGAGCAAATCTTTTTTTCTTCGTAAGCTTTTTCAATTAAATCAGTTATTCTATGCACTTGGTCTATTGTTGAGTGCTTGGTTCTAAACCCAAACTGGTGATTGGGAATAAGAGATCCTTCTTCTATAACCGGCTGTAATCGCTTAAGTACTATTCTTTCGAAAACTTTAGACATAATCGGCAGCAGCGAAATAGGTCTATACGATTTTTTATCATTCGGTGGTTTTCCTGGCTTCAGAATCATTATTACTTCCGCGACTTTCCATTGACACGGAACATATTCTAATCTTATCGCTGCGTTTATAATGTAAAGAAACTTAACTAACGCTTTTCTAGGTAACGATTTAAGAAGCTCTCCTGTGATTAGGTCGTATCCAGGAGCTTTATTCGGTTTCAGTTTCTTTATTTCTTGTTGAAGTTCGGTCAGCCTTGCATTTCTTACTGTGTAATTGTGAAATGCTATATCCGACGCATTATCATTTTCAGCAAGCGCTTGCCCATCAAATGGTTTAAATGTTTCTTCTAAATGGGCGGCAAAGACTTCTGCTTTGTCTTTATCATTCTTGGCCCATTCGTTGTCATTTTTCTTGATTGGGGCCGCTTGTATTTTCGGATTTTTAATGCCTTTTATAGCTTTCCAGAGCGAATAATTGGAATCTTTGTCCGCTGTTAAGCTTTCAATGCTGGTTTGTATTGTCCGGTTTTTAAAATCAATAATGGCCTTTTTTAGCAAGTTACACAAGCGATTCAAATGCGATTTATGTTGCGGAGCACGAGTTTGTTGCCATTTTTTACGCGCTTTTCTCTTCTCCCTTACCATTTCTTTTATTTCCGGTGGATATTTTTGGGCATGATTGATTGGCGTTTTCCTTTGATAGGGAGTATTTTTCCACGCGGCGCGCTGCAGAACTTCAACAAAACGATCAATTTCGATTTCGAGTTCGGAAAACGTCCTAAGTGATACTCTCAGTTCGGTATGTTCTTCAACGTCTTTTTTAAAGCCTTCCCAATCAGTTTTTCTGCTAGTTAGTCTAGCAGGTACATCTTTTTTAATTAGGCGTTCGCTCATCGTTAGAATGATAGGGGAATGATCGGAAGAGAGATCAAAACTTTCATCAATTTTAATACATTTGTCTGGTATTCCTTTTACAACAAAGAAATCGATCAGATCGGGTATTTTGTTGTTATCAGTCGGCCAATATGTTGGTTTACCAGTCGAGTGAAAGTCGCATCTGTGTTGCATGCAGGCGTTGTAAAGTGCTCTGCCTTTTTGTGAGACACATCTTGAACCCCAGAAGGTGTGTTTTGCATTAAAATCACCGCCAATAATAAAATTCGGTCCAAGAGAGTTGAAAATATTTGTAAAATCATTTTTTTCAAGCCTGCAACGCAGTGGACAATAAATAGACGAGACATTGAAAGAGTAATGTCCATTTTTCACGCGTACAGTGCTCACTTGCATTGTTTCAAGCTCTATCATAATCTCTTCAGAGTGTTCGATGCAATCTTTTATGATTAAAGACGATCCGCCTCTGGCTCTTTCCGACGGGTGATAAGCGTGATAGGTACTGTACCCAGTAATGTTTACACGCGATAGTTTCGTCAGGTGAGTTTCACAGATCAAACATATGTCAATGTCATTTTCCCGTAGAAATATTTCTAGCTCTTCTAGTCTTTGTATGAGACCGTTGGCGTTCCATGCAACAATTTTAAGAAGTTTCGTCATGTTCGTTTTGAAATGCTCCTATTGTTAAGCTTATATTCAAGCTTCTCCAACCTGTCGACAATTAGCGTGTTTGTTTTTGTTTGCTCCTCAAGCCTCGCAAGGATAATAGAAAAGACGTGAGATACGGGGTTTTCCGAATTATCAGTGTTCGTTTTTATTGATGTTGATGCTTGAGCACGCGTCTGCATGTCAGAATCTGATGGCTTTTCTTTAGGCGCTTTTACCTTAACGCGGTGTGGAATTTGATCGGTGTTTGATGTCGCAGCTTGAGCGTACGTAAGCGCGCCAGGGTCGGCTCGGTTGTCTCTAGTCACCTTTCTTGCAGCAGTTTTCGACTTTTTCTTATTTACCGGTTTTGAGGGTGGGTTTTCCGGCTTCATAAGTCGATCTCTTCTTTTTTGTAATTCTTTGGCTACTTCACAGCCTCTGTAATTAGCCGGATGCTTACCATTGCAGTTAATACACGCTGCAGGGGTTTTTTTGTTTACACCACACTCTTGACTAAGATGTTTACCGGCGCATTTGACACATCGCGGTTCTTTTCGGCAATATGTTTGCGTATGGTTGAATCCTTGGCATCGTTTGCACTGAGGTATCAACCTTGTATTCTTGCGCATGGGTTCGATTTTGACTACGACATTCAGAATTGTTCTTATTTCGTATATCTTTTCTAAACTCTCAGCCTTATCAAAGGTTAGCATAAAAAGAGGAAGCTCGCGCTTAACCATCGTTTCCTCGCCTTCCAATTTTTGCTTTTCCCGTTTAATTAAGTTTACCGCATCGACGATTTTAAAGTTTTTGTTCTTCAAATCGTGAACAACGTCTTCCTTTCGGCATGAGGCATGAAGTCCTCTAGCTACGACTCGTATCGGTCTTTCAGATTTATTTTCATAAGTATACCACTGGATTTTTTCAGTATTCAGTTTATTAGATACTGAGCGGTAACTGTCTGAGTCCTTTACGTTTACTTTCCATTTGTTGTTGTTGAGCGATGTTACTTCAAAATCGGATAGCAACAAAGGTTTGAGAAAAGAATGCAGTTTATTATAGTCTGCAATTCCGATCACGTATATTGGTGGCGGTGGTCGTACCTTATTTCGTGGATTTTCTTCGGCACGCGTGATTATTTTGTCAGGCTGTTCTTTACCTTCTCGTTTATTTTGCGTGTTTTCTTGCCTCGTTAACATTTCGGGCGAAGAGCCAGCTTTTCGTTTTTTGACAGGCCGTTTTTTTAGAATCCAATTGGTTTCCCGACTTAGTTCTTCATCATCCGTTTTATAATCCGTGTTATCGGGGACGACTGAACTCGCAGCAGACTCATTACGAGGTTTCGATGTATCATTAAATGCTTTATTTTCTGCTTTAAGTACATTTAATTCCTTTCTTAGTTCTTCGCAGAGAAGTTCCATTTTACTTAGCCTGGTCCGGAGTTCCATATTTTCGTCCGTTAGGCTTTGAATTTTCGCTGAAGTCCGTTGTTCGTGCGCCGACACTATCGATGTCGCCGGACTTCTAGTTCCGCACGTTTTCATGGTAGATCTTGATGTTGGAGATCTAACTACCCTAGTACCTTTTTTAAAAGGGTCAGATGAACGCAATAAATGGCTCTCCCCAGAATCCGTAGAGCCGACCTCCGAAGAGGGTGGATTTTCCAGTGTACCTGGACTGCCACCTGGGGTATTAATATCTTTCGTTTTGTTCATTGCATGTTTTTGTATACGCCATACTCGGTATACGGAGGGTGGATTTTAGTCGCCTCTTACGACAGGCATGCCTACCTCGGGTATATTCTAACCCCTACCCGAAGGGGTGAGTCACAATGTCTTAATACATAAGTTGAAGTGCTTTGGTTTCCACTCATCCATATTGAGATGGATCTCTTATTTTTTAATGAATAGAGTGCAGTTGATTAAGCTTGATTCTGTTCATTCAAAGTCATTTCACTGTTGCTCAGGCGTACCTCAAGGCAATCACCTAGGGCCTTTACTTTTCAACATACTGCCAATGCCTTATGCAGATGATTTAAAATTGTTCTTAAGTATTTCAAGCATAAATGATTGCATAAAGCTTCAACCTATAAAGTTAATTGCCTCCATCTTAACGTCACAACATTCAGCAGATCCTTCAACCTAATTATTCACCGATACTCAATCGATTCTTTAGATCTTACTCGGGTAAATAAGGTTAAAGATATCGGTGTTGTTTTTGATCAGGCATTGACTTTTTGCGATCACGTTGATTACATAACATCCAAAGCGAATTCCATGGTCGGCTTCATCAAAAAAATACAGTTGAATTCTCTAATCCCCACTCGCTAATAACTCTATTCACTGCTCTTGCTCGATCCCTCTTGGAATTCTGTGACATCGTGTGGTGTCCTTTTTATTAGGTTTTTTATATACCAGGGAGCGCCTACAAAGTTCCTGAGTACTTTGTTTTCGAAACGTTGAATGATGTCGATGTTAATTTGTTTGGTGCAACCCCAGAGTTGCATCCCATAGGTCTATATTGATTTTATCATTTGCTTGTAAAGCAGGAGCTTGTTGTATATTGATAGTTGGGAATGTCGCCCCATAAGACAATACATTTCTCCATGTCGAATATCTAGTTCTTCTCTTTTCTGCGAATGTTGCTATGATGTCTGACCTAAATGTCAGGTGTAAAACTGGACCTAATACGCTGCTTTGAGGAACACCAGCTTGTATTTCAGTTCAGTATACGCGTTTTCATGTTTGATTCTGTAGTATCTATTAGAGATATACGAATCCAATATTGTAGAATATTGCTTTGGCAACCTTTCTTTAAGTTTGAATATCAACCCATCATTCCAAACTTTATCAAATGTTTGAGTCAAGAAAGACAGTGGAACAAACTTTATTTTCTTCTAGTGCGTTTTCTATAGTATTGACTATGGACCTGGTCAATCTTCCGAAAACCAAATTAGTGTACCAGAATTCGATTTTTTTTTTCAATAATACTATTTAGTCTTTTCACCAGTATTTTTTTCAAAAATTGTTGACATAATAGGCAGCAAGGATACCGGTCTATAAGAGGATGTCTCATGTGGTGATTTCCCTGGCTTTGCTATCATTATATGATAACTTCTGCAATTTTCCACAGCTGTAGTGGAACATACTTTAGTCTAAAGGAAGCGTTTATTATGTTTCTTAGTTTAATGTAGGCTTTTTGAGGAAGTTGTTTAAGAATTTCTCCAGTTATTAGATCGAAACCAGGAGCTTTTTTCGGTTTAATATTTTTTATTATGCTTTTTACCTCCAACAACCAACTTTGTTTGACCTGAAATTGATGTGAATGACATATGATTCCAACAGGACGGCGTTATGTACCGCACAACAGAGGCAAATTGGACTGATTTGGCGACATCAAATGGCCACCAAGATCGTGTGATCTGATCCTGTTGAATTTTTTTTTGTGGGGCTATGCTAAAGACTGTCTGTGCAGATAATCACCAAACTTTGGAACACTTAAAAACCAACATCCGTGAAGTTATGGCCACAATACAGCCAGAAATGTCCCGAAAAGTCATCGCAAATTATCTCATAAGAATCGAAGTGTGTAAAACTCCCGTGGCTGCCATTTGATCGAAAAATTCATTGAAATTCTTAAAAAATTTTATTTTATTTAAATTTTTTTTTATATTATTTATTAAGTTTAGGTTCATATTTTTAAATTTGTTATACTCGTATTTGCTCTCGTTTTGAATTTATTTTTTATTATCAGGTTTCCGCCAAAGGTCGATGGCAACACTGCTTACAGTACAAGCTTTTACTCCTTCCTACAATCAACAAATCTCCAACACTAATGACCAATACGCTTCTTTCGAAAATTAATTATACATATACGAGTATATACATATTTACTTATGTAAAAATAAGATAAGCGCTACCAAACTGACGTTTTTTTTGCAATTTTGACGATTTTTGACCTCTATGACGATTTGTTTTTCCCCAAAAAAAAAAAAGATTTTACTTAGCTATTTAAATTCCTTTCTTAGCATCGAATTTGATACGTGACTGTGCCCAAAATGTTCATGACACACCTTCAAGGTAGCAAAAAGTTGGTTTGATTATGTATGAATTACGACTGCACCATCGTTAATGTTTTTATTGACCAAAATTACAATCGAAATTTAATTGGGTTCACAGCCGAACCTTACCTCTACTTTTAAAAAATGCATGCCTTAAACATCCGTCTACTGTTAAGTCAATGGCTGCTGATATTATTAAAATTCCATAGGTAATAGTTCCAATAGGGCTCCAAGTCAAATAAACTTTTACATCTTTCCCAAACGAAGTGGCTATCTGTTGAACTAATCGTTTTCAGGTTACTTGTGTTAAATGATTCTTAAAAGATTTTTTTTTGTTCCTATGAATGAGCTGTACCTTTCTATTTCTTTTCTTTTTTTGTTTTGTTTTGCCCTGTCATATCTCCAAAGAACAACTTTATCAGAGAACGGGCCAAGAACCTATAGACTTTATTATACAAAGGAGAAAGTGGCAGTAGATTGGATACACCCTACGGTGCGTAGTCAACTCCCCCAGGCAGGCAAACGTGGCGCAGAACACTTAATAAGGAAAGCTCTTTGGAAATAAATTGGAAGCAGCTCAAACGCGTTGCAGAACACCGAACAAGATTGCGAGCATGTGTTATTGACTCCCTATATCTTTCGAGGAGTAAAAGGATTTAAATAACAATAATAAATAAATTGAATAGATTTTTGCAGAGTGAGAAGCACCAATGGTATAAACGGAGCACTAATGGACTGTGTCTCTCTGTCCACCTAATTGTCTGTTACATGCTTGTAACTTTCAAAATGTTTGGGCTAGAGATATATTTTTAAGTTTCTTGAACAAAAAAAAACTCAAAAACCATAGCATAGCAGATGTCCCAATATATTTTAAGCCCTTACCCAAATCTTACCACCACTTCCGTCAGTCTAGGTTTACAAGCCAAATTTTACTGAAATCCGTTTGGAGTTCTTGAGTTAGGCAGCTAATAAAGATGACTGAAAGATTTTTGAAACCCCACCCACTTATATCCCACTGAAACATTCAAACGAAATGATTAACTTTTCAGGACATAAGAGTATATACTTATAATCTTAGGTTAGGTTGAGGTGACTGTCAGCTAAAAGCCAACACATTTACACCAATAATAGGTCCATTGTTATACCACGTGAATTTGGAAAGCGGTCTTAGGCCTACTCATTGAACCATTTGCAGCTTCTGATGAAGCATAGGAGGTCTCCAACGTCTATTTTTTCAAATAGTTTAGATCGTTGAAACAGAAGGCTCCTAAGTGGAGTTTCCTTCTTTGGGAGAGAGCTGGGCAGGTGCAAAGAAGGTGAATAATTGTCTCCTCTTCTGCAGAAATCGTTTGAGAAGATACATATAACAGCGCTGATATGCTTTCTATTGAGAGAAATCAAATTCTTAGAGCGTTTCAGATCCAGCTTAGGCCAAAACTGTTTTGTCGCTAGACACGTTGTACCCCTTGTCCACCTAGAATTTGTCTTTACGATAGCATCCAGCTTTAATTTATGTTTGCATGTAACGATCGGCATACCCAGTGAACTTTTGTCTGGAAGGATGAGTATTGTTGTTGCATGTCTGGCAAGTTCGTCAGCCTTACAATTTCCTGGAATATCCCTATGTCCCGGAACCCAAATTAGGTGAATATTGAACTGCTCCGACAGTCTAGAGCTGTTAGAGAATTTCTGGAGGATGATTCCAAGAATTTGATTGCTGCTTCGATGCCTGAAAAGATGTGGATATCAGCGGTTAATATCAAGCTTTTCTTTAGCCAAGACAAGACTTTCCTTACTGCCATTATCTCCACCTGGAACACGCTACAGTGGTTTGGGAGACGAAAAGAGAGGTTTATATTAAGCCTATCAGAGAAGACACCACTATCCACCCCGTCGTTTGAACCGTCGGTGTAAAAATGCAACGACTTATCTTCCGTAAAACCACCTTCTTCCCAGAATGCTCTTGAAGGGATGGTAACTTGGAAGTTTTTGTCAAAATTTAGCTTGGTAATGGCGTAGTCAATGTTTTCAGGGAAGATATTAAAATTGTTTAAAATGGAGGAGTGGCCATATACTTTTCTGGACCACTCTAAGGTAGCTTTAAGGCGAATAGCTAGCTGGCTGCCATTTGCCTATCAAAAATGTCGAGGTGTGTTAAATGAAATAAAGTGTCCATTGCTGCAGAAGGTGTCATTCGTAGTGCTCCGCTAATACGCAGACAAGCTGAACGTTAGACTTTGTGTAATTTCTTCTGGTTTATCGCCTTGTCCAAGGTAATCCACCAGACAACTACCCCGTACATAAGGATCGGTCTGATGACCGATAACGAGTGAGTTAGTCTGGGTTGTAAGCCCCATTTGCTCCCAATGCCTTTTTTGGAAGAGAAGAATGCGGCAGTGGCTTTCTTTACTCTTTCTTGTATTTTACTCGTAGGTTTCCAGCTAAGTTTTCTATCCGAACTAAGACCCAGATATTTTGTTTCATTTGAGAAGGTTAAGCTTATTCGATTAAGGGATGGAGGTATTTCCTTGAGAAGAGGACTAGTTCGGTTTTGTGGGGATTCACACACAGTAATATCAATATCAACAAAGAGTAATACCAATATCTTTTAAAAAAGCAGCAATCAATACTCAGTTACTCTGATCCCTCACTAATTGAGTTTCTATGACGTAAAATCCAACAAAATGTACGACAACAAACAGAAACCACTCTTCAAGATTTACGGCAAATTGATATTTGTAAATCATTCGCAATCACAACTGAGAATTACAGAAACTTAGTGCGCACTATTCCACAATGAATACAAGCAGTATTATGAAACAAATTCCATGTAACACATTAACAACACTAACTTATTAGTGTCTTAAATAGTGTAGACTAACTATATTGCGTCGTAACTGGCATAGACAAAATATCTAGCTATTTCTAATTTCAAAGATTACTGAGAATTCTTTTAATTTATTTCATTATTAAATACAAACCTAAGTTTACGAAAATTATTTCACTAGCCACATATAAAACAAGCAAAGTCATACAAGTTGTAAGAATTTTACATTGAAAAATAAATAAATCAGCAGCTCTATGCATACTACTCGTAAATAAGAATATAATTTTAAATAAAAATATATATCATCATTCTAAGATAGAAAACAAAGAAAATGTTTACTATTTAAATGTTTTTAAAAACAAGTTTCCAAACAGTTTTTAAGCAGTAACTGGTAATTAAAAACGTTTCAATATAGCTATTCTCTATTCGAAGCCGCTTTTTATGTAAATTTTTGTCTATTTAATTATTTAATTTATTTCTCGATTTCAATTACTGCATATATTTATTTATTAATTAAATTATTCGCATAGATGCGATAAATAAGACTATTTAATTGTTTACATACACATACAGGGTGATTCCACATCAGACGATCAAGTATTCCCAGCTAGAAATTTGTTTGAACTCAACAACCCGGTTTGACCGCGTGAGTTTCGCCATTGAAATAAAGTACACCACTGGGTTGCAAGAACTCGTACCCTACATACATACATACATATATCAAGGTTCATTTGAAAATCACTCAGATTTTAAATTTAAATTATTTATTTGTTACATTTTTTTTAAAAAAGAAAACGGATTGAAAAAAAAATTATTTTAACTATTTTCCAAAACTTGGAAACAACAAAACCAAATTACAAAATCGATCAGGTAATAGCCGAAACATAGCCAATTTTTCAAACGCATTTTATAAGAAAAGTACCATTTTACAATACAATTTGTTTGCCAAAAATCACGTACTCCATCCCACAGCATGTTGAACGTAATTTGACTGAAATCGTTTTCGAGAAACTCGATTTTTTTCAAAATCAGTTTTAGAGTACCGTTGATTTTTGTGTTAGAATGAAAATTCAGATTTCGACAAGTATTTGAGTGTTCATTAAAATCTGTGCAGCCGTTTGAGCTGCAGTCGCATGTACATACAGAAGGGTAAGTATTGGTTTTGGGAAAAAATTCGACCTCTGAATTTTGATCAATCTTGGTATTACTCAAAGGTGTTCCAAATTCACGCAAGAAGTAGTTTTGATAAAAAAATATTGTAAATGTTTTATTGATTCATAAAGTATTCAGTATAGGGTTATGCATACACATACCACTCATTTGTCGAAATTTTCCATAACCGTTTTGCATCAATGTGGCTTAATTTCATTGATACTGCGCTCAATTTACTCCTACAAGGCGTGGTTGGTCATGGGCTTGTTGGCCTTAGACTTCTAAAAATCCCAAAGATCCAATGGCGTTAAATCGCATGATTTGAGCGGCTAATTGTGATCACCAAAACGGGAAATTACACGACCAGGAAATGACTCATGTAGTAATTGAATTGTTTCTCAGGCTGTATGGGATGTGCCACCGTCTCGTTGAAACTACATCTCGTTCACATCCATATCTTGCAATTTATGCACAAACAACTGGATTATCATGTCGCTATAGCGAGCACCATTAACTGGTATTGCCTGACCAGCCGCATTTTCAAAGAAAAAGAAGTAAATGGTCCGCTAATGTCTCCAGGCCAAAATCCGCATCAAACAGTGACACGTTGTGGATGCATTTGTTTCTCAACAATCACTCGAGGATTTTCTGAACCCCAAATTCGACATTTTTGACGATTAACAAAACTATCAAGATGAAAATGAGCTTAATCGCTGAAGATGATTTTGTTTGAAAAATTAACCTCAGCATCCACTTGTTGTTGTTCCATAATCCATTCAACGAACTTGTATGCATGAAGATGCAAATCTTTCGTGAGAATACGCTGTAGAGAGCTTCTCGAAATGGCAAATCCTTGACCACGGTGCCGAATTGATGTTCCCGAACTCTCAACAACACTCTCACGAACTGCTTCGATGTTTTGTGTTGAACGACTTGTTGAACGATTGCCAGAGTGTCTTAGATCACTAACTGATCCAGTCTCCCTGAAGTTTTAAATGAATCTATTCACAGTTGATGAAGTTAAATCACTATTCCGATCATATTTTGAACGAAAATTGGGAATTGTAGATACCTAACCCTCATTATATTTAAAATATTGCTCAATAATGAAAACTCGTTGTTCTTCCCTGTAGCACTCCGTTTTTAATAACACTGAACTGTCAGCTGTCACGTTGTCTTGTTTTTTCGTTGGCAAGACTTTACCGCACAAATGGCGCAAAAATCAAATCTTGTGAGAAATTTGGAGCACCCTTTATAACGGAGAACTCAAAAACGTGGGTCCCGCAATTCTGTCTGGCGGTGTGTATGCATAACCGACTGCATCCTAGAATTCTGGTCGAGAGTTCACAATTTGGGGCGAAATCTAAATTTTCATTCTAACCCCAAATAAACGGTACTTTACTGATGACTGGTTTTGTAAAATAATCGATTGTTTCGAAACATCTTTAGTACTTTTGTTCAAAGTCAATATTTGAGTTACAGCGGACATATGAAAACAGATGAAGTCCCAAGTTTTTTTTTTTCAAAAAGTGCATTCTTTACTCGTTAGTTTTTTTTTGAAAATTAGTTATTTCTCTGCTATGACTCAATCGATTTTATTCGAAATCAATATTTGACATGTAGAAGTTTTGGAAAACTTTTACTTTACGGATTTAAAAAAAAAAGTTGTTAACGGTCTTATTAAAATGTAATAACACTAATTTTAAATTCTCTCGGCTGTTTGTCAATATTATTTTTTTTTCTATTTTCTGGCATTCGAACCTTGAATCTCTCGATCAGTGATCGCGCAATTAACCACTGAGCCATGGCTCCCACTCTACTCATTTGTGATTAAAAGGTGTTTGGGCACCCTAGGGACCTTTATGGTAGCTATGCCCAAAAGTGGACAGAGCCCTTTATAAAGAGTGGTACGTTCTAAGTGGGATATTTACTCGTACCTATATATGACCACAGCTTTCCGCGGGCTCGGACGTCTTGCCGTCAGAACTCTTCAAAGCAGGTGGCGATGTTTTGGTAAGGAACATGCACCAAATCATTTGCAAAGTATGGGAGGACGAAAAGATGCCCGATGAATGGAATATCAGTTCTATCTACCCATCCACAAAAAAAGCGATCATATGTCTTGTAACAACTACCTAGGCATATCCTTGCTTAATGACGCTTACAAGATCCTATCCTGTGTACTGTGTGAATGTCTAAAGCCATTTTGCACCACACAAATTGGCCATATCAGTGTGGCTTCCGACCCGGTAAATCGACAAGAGACCAAATTTTCACACTTCGGCAAGTTCTGGAAATGACAAACAAGTTTCAAGTCGACACTTATGACAGCATTCATCGCACCGAGCTATATAATGCGATGGCCGATTTCTGGATCCCATCGCACCATGCTCGAAAACTTGCGATGCACCGTGCAACTTGGAAGTAGAACCTCCGAATTTTGACAAACACGCACTGGATTTCGGCAAGGAGACGCTCTGTCATGTGACTTCTTCAATCTCGTTTTAGAACTTATAATGCGAGGGGCAGGTCTTAACATGGAAGTAGTAGTAATATTAATTTATTCTTTAAAAAATTCAAATTATGACAAATTATGACAATACAAGTAGTTTTTGAAGTTACATAATGGAATATAATATATGAATTAAAAAAAAGAACCTGCCATCTATAGTTCAGAAGGAACTAGAGGCGAAAGCAGGGAGCCATGTAAAAATTAATAACAAAAAAACAAAAATAAATAAAAAGATAGAAAGAAAGATAGTGGGATCGCAAAATATATTGAGATATTTACTATTAAGTTGACAACAAAAAAATATAGAAAAAGATAAGTATGTGCGTAACAGGAATGAAAACACAGCAAGGAACTAATATTAATATAATATAAGGAGAGAATTATTTAGATGATAACACAAAGCAGATTAGAAATGTCATCATAGCTTTTATTCAAGAGGCATAATTTTATCATCTTTAGAAATACGGATTTAATTCTAATGATTCTAATGTTATATGGTAAGTTATTATAGAGTCTGGGAGCCAAAATCGTAAAAAAGTTGAAGAAAATTTTCAGATTATGATGTGGTACAGTAACTAGATTCAAATTGTTTGTTCTTAGGTTATAATAATCGGAGCTTCTATTCAGTTCATAGCCTGATCTAGAAAAAAATATCTTTAAGACCTTATAACAATATAAATGTTTTAAGAGAAGAATTTTAAGGCCTCTGAAGAGCAACAGACTAGTAAAACGACGATTTTTATTACAAATAAGACGAATAATGTGTTTTTGAGAAATTAGAAGTGGGTTCATTTTGTTGAAATGAGTTCCACCCCATGAAACTAAACCATATTCGAGCCTAGAATGGACTAACCCATAATAGATGCACTTAAGAAGATCTCGGGAACAGAATGATTTTAAAAAGTATAACTGTCTTGTGGCAGCTATAAGATACTTTTTAAGCGCACTCGTATATTCGGACCAACTCATCCTCCAGTCAAGTGTAACACCTAGATACTTGAACGATTTAACATTTTCTATAACGAAGCAATTCTCAGAACATGTAAGGGATTCAAAATATGTTTGTGCGGTTGTTCCTGATTTACAAATATTTTTACTATGTAAAAATTTTCTGCATTTTGCACAGTGAAAATAAAACGTACCAAAGTCCAACTCCCTTCCACATAGATTAAAAAACATCAATTTCGTTTTATCACTAATCACCAGATTACGCTGTTGGAACCAATGACCCAGAACTTCCAGGTCATGATTTATGTCAGCAATTAAGTTTAAAGGAGAGTTACATTGAAAAGCACATGCCATGTCATCAGCAAACGCATTAATCTTACTATGAAAGTTCTGAGAAAATAGTGAGTTAATAAAGATTAAGAAAAGTATCGGTCCTAGCACAGAGCCTTGAGGAACTCCTATGGAGATGTTTCTAAAAGAACTCATTTGCCCATTAATTTTTACCCTCTGTTTCCTGTTTGATAAATACGACCTGAACCAATTATGTATATTACCCCTAAAACCACAATTGTATAATTTTACTAAAAGAATATTATGATCGACAGTATCAAAAGCTTTCGTAACATCAATGAAAAGAGCTGCAGTCAGATTTCTGCAGTTAAAACTATCATAAATATTTGTGCAGAAATTTAACAGGGCTCCTTCAGTTGAAAAACCTGTCCGAAAACCAAATTGGTACTTGCTAATGAAATTATTTTTATCTAAGAATTTGATCATTCTATTCTTTATAGCTTTCTCAAAAATCTTCGTAAAAACTGGAAGTAAAGAAATAGGCCTATAATTATTGATAGCAGATTTTTCACCTTTCTTATATAAAGGTATAACTTCGGCTTGCTTAAGACCGTCTGGAAAAATGCCACAGGAGGCACTATATTTTTTCAAATCCGTGCAGCTGTTGAGGTATATTGACGATATAGATATTATCGCGGGCTCCCAATTTGCCGCTATTGAAGCATTTACAGCGATTAAAGAACAGGCTAAACGAGTTGGTCTTTAGACCAATGAGAGTAAAATGAAGTACATGATGTGGACCAGAAACAACTCCGTCGCACACCGCATTGGAAAAAATTTCACCATTGACAGCCACAATTTTGAGGTAGTAAAGGAGTTTACCTACCTCGGGGTAAATGTAAACTCCACAAATGAAATCCTAGTGGAGATTCGACGCAGGATAACCCGTTGCTACTTCGGCCTGTCTAAACAGGTGTAGTCCAAACTCCTAACCCGAAGGACCGAAATCATGCTCTACAGAACATTGATATTGACAGTCGTGCTTAACGGAGCCAAAAGCTGGACTATAAGCAGGACGACAGAACAGAACTTGGGGTCCTTCGAAAGAAAAATCCTACGCCGGATATTGGGTCCTATCTGCGGGAAGGGAGAATAGAGGAGAAGACATAACCGCGAACTTTTTAAGCTGTACAGAGATATGGATATAGTCCGGAAGGCAAAAATTCGTCGACTACACTGGCTCGGCCACACCGAGCGAATGGAAGAGAGTCTTCGAAACCCAGCCCACTGGTTCGAGATGACAAGGGAGACCGAACCTCCGGTTTAAGGACCAAGTCATCGCGGACGCAAGAAATCTTGGTCTTGCCAACTGATGGGAGGCAGCAGTTCAGGCTATTAACTAAGTAAGTAAGTATATGTGGCCACAAATTTATCAAAATCTATTGAGAACTGTGCTGCAACAAACATTCAGGCAGGGAAATGATTTATTTGTAGGTTTATTTATTTATTTTTTTATCATGCATTTATTATTTGTTAAATAATTTATTTAATAAGCCATTGCATCTATACATATTAGAGGGTAAGCTGTTGCATTCTGGTTAATCTATTTAAAAATTTTAAACAATTCCAGCATTCCAAGCAACTTAGCAGTGGGTTTTTTTTTCTTTCCTTACTCAGTTGCAAGGCTAAACCAAATGTCAAATCTCTAAGCAACCTGCCTTATTAATAAGTTCCTGGATGCCTCACATTATGCCAATATAGCTATTCAAAGACTGCTTGTTATTTCAACTTACTGTAAGATTAAAAGTGAAATATATTCTATCTAACTGAATTTCCAAGGAAAACCATTAAACCAGTCTTAGAGATTAAAGCGAATTATTATATATTTACTTAAGGCGATTAGCAATAATAATTCAAAATCCGGAAATTTTAATACTACGTTTCCACCTAATTGAAATGCAAAATTTCCCAGAAATAAATTCCAAATTTCAGCGAAATGTTATCTCACACTAGTTATCAAATAAAACATATTCTTTCGAGAATTCATCCAACTAATTTCGGCGAAAGTTTTCTCTTGAAATAATTGATTTAAATATGAGTTCAATACTCGTATACATACGAGTATATACATACGAATATTGTCACTACCTTGAAACCGAAAATTAATTGAAATTTGTTATAAAAGTGCTTTTTTCATCGTTACTTGCACCCATAAGGGCTACTATGTCGATTTCGAGATTTTGATCAAACTTCACAGCCGGTTCACGATTAGTAGGATGTCAGGAGACAATAATTAATAAAAGCCAGCATCTTTTGTCACTTTCTGAGTTCCAATTGACGTTCGTAGACTTGAACATTTAAACACATTGGTATTGAAGATACTCGTATGCATGTTATTTTACCTGTCAGGATAATTAATCACACCACATCACAGATACCACAACTAAAGTAGGTATATCTGCATATATACGACATATTTTGTAATTTATTATTTAATTGAAAACGACTAATATTTATGATGGAAATTTATCGGCATCTCAATAAACGTTTATTCTCCTTCGGAGGTATACTTAACTCGAATTTGTTAACAAAAAACGGTCCCAACTACTCGTTAAATATTAATGTCTTCTTCGTAATAGTAATTTACATATTCAAACAAAATTCTATACGATGAACGATTGGAAGGTCAAAGTCTACCTCTTTCGAAATATGTATCTCATAAATAAATCGCCATCAAATTCTTAATACGAAATTTGCAAAATTGTGGACTATTAAAGCGTATAATACTGCTTCCGATTCATAGGAAGTTTTAAAATTATGTATACACGTTTTTCTTTTCGTTTGTGCGGATTTTGATTTTATAGTTATTATACAAAGTTTCATAGATTTGATTGTAAGGTCACTATAAATCTGGTGAAAGGTATGTTTAGTCCTTTATAGCCCAGTCAAATTAAACCTGAAAATAACGTTGACTAGAAAAATTGGTTTTTGGAACTCGAAACTCAACTCTAAAATCTACAGATTGACATCAAGAAATACATACTAAAAGTAAGAACATGGCATTAGTCCACACCATTACAATTTTAATATTTTTATCAATAACTCATTTTCCTTAGCTCTTAGGGAAAAATGCCATAGGTAACCATTTTCCTGTCAAGCTGATGTCACACAACATGAAAATCGTTGAGCGGGTATTAGATGACCGACTGCGGAAAATAATACGGCTATCTAATGACCAGTGCGGATTTGTCTTGGACAACAGATGAAATCCAAAGTATAAGGATCATAATGGAAAAACATCGTGATTCCTTAAAGGAATTGCATATGGTGTTGGTTGACTTTGAAAAAGCCTTTGATAGACAACCAAGAGATCTCTTATGGGTGGCGCTAAGACAACAAGGAGTTCCAGAAACCTACGTGCGCATGATCATGGACATGTATGAAGGAGCAAGGACAAGATATCTCGCATGAGTCACCTAATCAAAGTCGGTGTACACCAGGGAAGTGTCCTCAGTCCTTTGCTATTTATTGCAGTCCTTGATCTGCTTGAAGGAAAAGTGACCAAAGCGCATCAGTTATTCTTTGCTGATGATGGAGCTATCATAAGTGAAGATCAAAAGTCCCTGCAAGGAGAACTTGATGTTTTAGAGGGAAATGGGTACCGTATTAGTTCAAAAAAGAGCAAAGTATTAATGCTGCCCATTCTCTGATCCACACCGGCCTATTTCAGACATTTGTTTGAATCGAAAGTGCTAACCAAGTGTGAAAAGTTCAAATATCTGGGATCTATGATCAATAGTGAAGCAACTTGTGATGATGACGTCAATCATCGCGTAAACGTAGGGTGGATGAAGTTGTGGGAAAACCTAAGCTCAGAGGAAGGCTCTACACCGCACTTGTTCGTCAGGCGCTCACATATGGCTAACAATGCTAGACAATGTACAAGAAGTATGAGGACAAATTAACGGCAGCTGAGAGGAAGATACTTCACATGACAGCAGAAGTAACAAAGCTTGATAGAATATGAAGTTCGAAGATTCGAGGAAGCTTTCATGTAAAAGAACCCATCACAAGCAAGATAGAGAGCATGACCGGCTCAGTTGGTATTGTCATGTTCAAAGGAGAGCCCTCAATCGGATCATTAGGACGATATACTAGAAGTAGAAGTATAATGTTGAGATATTGTCATTAAACATGACAAATGATATCGGCCAAATGGGCTCCACGTCTGGTCTTGTAGACCCATTTTATGAAAATATCCATTACTTTTCGGCATAAATTCTGTAGTAGTTCATAAATAACGCGTTGAATCTCGTCCTTTGGCTCTGGAATCGATTGGCGTCTTTGGCATACACCTTTTGCTTCGCATAACCCCAAAGAAAAAATTGTTAGTGCATTGTGCATTGTTTCTCTCGCTGAGTGGCAGGTTGCGCACAGTCTTGTTGAAACCATATGTCTCCCACTATAATGTTCACCATTGACTGTTTTTCGAAGAAGTACGGACCAATCAAGCCTCCCGGCCCAAAATCCACCGGACATAATTAGGTGCATGAAATATTACTCGTATATCAATCTCTGGGAACAAGGGCTGTCGTTTTGAAAATCCAAAGGGGAGCACTGTTGTGACTTGGAGGAGCATTTTGACGTACGATGTACGAAACAATAATTTAATAAAAAATCTAGAATTTAAATGGTGATATTAAAGAATGAATTATTTGTGCAAATGTGCGTTTTTAAAAGCAATTATCATGTTGGGCAAAAAAATATTGCTCTTGGTGTTACAGGGACTAAACCTACCATTGCCGAGTTGGTTCACATATTAAACTATGTATTCTAACTCAGGTTTTTTGTGTTGATTTGAATTTGGACCTCAGTAGCATTCGCTATTTTATTTTTTTTAAAAAAAGTGAACACAAACCAAATTTTGTTTCTACTTTTTGATCTTTGTGTGACCGAAACGATAAGCAACGATTTCCGAAAGCAACGCCAAATCACCACGATGTACAGACGTAATAAATTAGTGGTAGTCAAGAATTTTGTCTAAAAGAAAAAGGAGGATCTCTTTTGCCAACTGCTGTTTCTTTGACTGAAGACAGAAGTTGAGTGGTAAATTTATGCCGAAAAAAGGTAAGGAAACTTTGTATAAAACCATTGTCAACATAGTCCTGTTGTATGGTACAGAAGAGTGGATTTTGGACTGCTGAAGCATCCTTAAAGTCGTCCAGAAAAAATAATTCAATTAAACAAACTTTTGGTACTTGTATGCAAACCCGCCTGGTCAAAAGGTTATGCTTTTAGCGCTTAAGATGGCTGGATGCATTATTATTATTTATTATTTGTGTAGATTTATCTTGTACTACGAACTAATGGTCTATTGTGTCCCCTGCTAATACATAGAGTTTCCCTTAGAATACAATTTTTTCCGAATGGTTATTGAGGGTCAAACTTTGCTTGGCAAGGATAGTTCACCCTAGAGCACACTCTCTAATCCAGTTTCTCTTAGGATTCTGGGAATAAGAAGTTGGTCTATGGTTAGCATTTCAGTCTTTTGTGATCAGTGCGAGACTCCAGAAGATGTTTTGGAATCTCACTGGACTCATTGCAGAATCTGCAAAGGCTTTCGTTTGTTATACCTAGTTTCCTTAAATACTCCCCGAGTTTACAGTATTCCGTTAGAAAGCCTGTTAGGATACGTAGCTTATTCTTGTTAATGCAGACGCTTGCCTCGAATCCCTTCCAATTGTAGTGTTCCAGAAGTTTTTTAGCTTGCCTCAAACCTGGAGTATTGAGCCAGGTTCTCGCCCTGTTTTCTTTCTCCATCTTCCTGAATTCTTCGCGTATAGTGTGGCTTCTTATTCCACAGAATGGTTTAAGCCCAATAAAGGATTCTGCTGCTCCTTGTCTTGCCAAGGAGTCTGCTTCTTCGTTTCCCTTTATTCCAGCGTGGCCAGGGGTCCAATAGAGGGTTACCCTATTACTGCTACCCAATTTATTAAGTTTGTATAGGCACTCCCACACAAGTTCTGATCTAATGACATGGGAGTTATGTGCCTTGCTATCTGCTTGACTATCTGACAATATTGCCATGTCGCATTTTTTGTATCTTCTGTCGAGATTGAATTGAATACATCTATCTATAGCGTATATTTCAGGTTGAAAGATGCTGGTACTTTTGCCCATAAGTCCTGAGTACTTTGTTCTTGGCCCAAATACACCTGCCCCTGTTCCTTCTTCAGTTCTCGAGCCATCCGTATACCACTTTATTGTGTGGTTACTCAATCCGTACATTAGCCTCTTTGCTTGGATTAACACCAAAACTCCGGGCCAAAGAGCCCTCGAAGGACTGTACGCAGAAGACACAAACTATTTATTTTTACTATGCTTAAGAAATAACAGCGACCACATCAGAATCTGTTGTTAATCGGCCATAAAGCCTCAATGTTTTTTAAATTTTGGTATAATATTATATTTAAATTTTAAAATTCAATTGAAGTTAACATTTCATTTTATTTATGTGAATTTAAGAAAAATGTTGGAATATTACGCAGGGGAGTACAAAATTGACAATGTAAGTTACGGAATATGGGAATACTCGTATGTTCAGGGAATTTATGGTTCTTAAAAGTTTGAACCCAGAGATAGACTCCAAAAAAGCTATTCCTGTTAAAGTTGCTATCATCAAGCACAAACGCAGAGCTGCAGTTACCACTCGGAAATAATGTTGATTGCAATGATAAAATATTTGATTTGGAAGAATTATAAAAACAAGAAACATTTTCAGTGAGAAACTTTCATTTTCAGTGAAGAAATTGGATAACTGGATGAGGGGCAAATATCTGACAAATTCAGTTTTAATTACCTATGTACGAGTATATGGCTACAATGTTAGGTATGTATTTTTTAGCCGATTCTTCATGGTCGCTTCTTTGTTTAATCGCCTACTTCCTGGGAAGAGTACTCTTGTCCCTCAGCATATCGAGAGAAACTTAACTATGACATACGAGTATGCCATTATAATTAAAAAAATAAATATAACTGACTTATTCATAAATTGTGTGTTGCCCTGGAGCGTGTGCCAAGAAGTCACTCAAAAAATCCATATTACTGGCCAATTACTACCCTATTAATCAGTATTTTGTTATGCATAAATGGTTCATAATTAATTCTATATTCACAATAGAAAATAATCACGCTATCGTAATATTATTCCACCCATTTGTTGCTGTTTATGTTGGGCTCTACTCAGATGTATGTAAATATTTATGAATACCAAATGGTAGGATTAATACTATGTTGATAATTATATCCATAGATAAACCACAAACCAAAATGCGATTAAATATAATTCTGTTAACAATTAACGCTTTCAAATTTACAAATAATGATAACAAATATTTAAACGCTTCACTTGTTATGCATTTAAAATGTAATTTAATGAAGTCCATGATTATGGAAACGTATCCATGAAATATCAGGTTGGCATCTAAGTAATTGCCGATTTTTTTAGATAAATAAAACACATTTTTTTTAAATACAACGAATAAACTTTAATAACTTTAATCAATGATATATTTTCCATTTTGTTCGATGACCTTTCGCCATCTATTCTGACAAATTCATAATTTCACGTTCGTAGAACTTCTGATCTTTATCGGCAAAAAACTGAATCAAGTGCGATTTCACAGCGTCATCATCATTGAAAGTTTGACCATCCAAAGAGTTTTGCAAAGATCGAATTAAATGGTAATCTGATGGAGCAAGGTCAGGGCTATATGGTGGATGTAACAACCAAGCTCCAATAATTTTTGGCGAGTGACCAAAGATGTATGTGGCCTAGCGTTGTCCTGGTGAAAAATTATACCTTTCCGATGGACCAACTCTGGCCGTTTTTCGTTGATCGCCGTATTTAATCTGTCCAGTTGTTGATAGTACACATCCGAATTGATCGTTTAATTCCTTGGAAGCAGCTCAAATTCCAAATTGAGAGCAAAATCTTCTTTTGGTGGATACCAGCTTTTGAGGTGGATTGTTCTGGGTCATCAAGCCTGGACCAAGATCATTTTTGATTGACGCTACTGTAAACAACCCATTTTGCATCGCCAATCATGATTTGTTTCAAAAAATATCAAGCTTTTTAACGAGTTTCATACGTTTTGAATGTTTCTCAATCGCTGTATGTGACACATTTAACTGTTTTACATTCTCTCTTACAGTTACACGACGATCCGACTCGATTATGGCTTTAACTTGATCATCACCAAGCACATCTAGTCGACCTGATCGTTGTTCATCTTACAGTGAAAATCTCCGGAACGAAATTTGTCAAACCAATTCCGGCACTGTCTTTCTTTTAAGACTTCTTCACCATACACATCACGTAACTTTTTAGCAGCTTGCGCTGCGTTCTTTACTTTACGGAAATAAAAATAGTAAAATATGACGAAAATTATCGCCTTTACACTCCATATTAAAACTGACGCCAAACTAATACCTTTTCATACAAATATGTGCAATTTACTTCTAAAGCAAAGTAAGACTGACAGCTATGTCAAAATAAAATATGTCATTGACAGAGGCCATTAAAAAATATGGCCAAAGACATCTATGTGTGAAATCGGCAATTACTTAGTTGCCAACCTGATACATAAATAAATCGAATAAACCTACACACGTGTTCACTTATGTATGACATGGGCTTTTAATATGCACTTCTTAGTTAGCACTAGCCAACATTTCATTTGTTGCGTACCTATTAGATACAGGAAAATTACTTTGGAGAAAAAACTGGATTTTTCCCCGCTGGCTTTAGCATTACGCATGTTTCTAAAGTTTTAAGTAATAGCCTATGAATCGAACTATAAAAATCTCTTAAAATGTTTGCATGCTCAAATACAAGGTCAAATATGATTTGAAAGCTCTGAGATGTGAATTTTAAAACAAAATTTATAAGATTAACAAATTGTTATCAAACAATTCAATTGCAATTGAATTATTGTCTCTGTCAAAACAACAACCCCTTCTATTTGTATCTCTTGATTATTTTATTAAAAAAGAAGAATCAGTGCTCTGAAGATACTCTCAATACTACCCTCATATTAATCTTTTCATAAAACAAGACAATAAGCTATCAGATGGTTAAGTATCACAGACAATGCAATCTTCAAGTGAGTATCTTCTAGATTGATTAATTGGTATCCACATGAATTATGTTAAGATGAAATTCCCTGAGTAATTATATTTACTATGATTGCGTGCGGCATGAAAATATGATTTGAGTAGAATTAAGAAGGTCGATAAATCCAATAAACTACGATTATTTACCTGGAAAACTATGGTACAGGGATAGCATTTCAACACCATATCGTTGAATTATTACCTATTACTGGAAACTAGATAAAAGGAACCGGCTCCGTTTGGTTGGAGATAAATATGACTTCATCACATAAAATGCTGCACATACGTATAGAATGTATAAATGAGAAAAACAAATTTTACTCCAAAAGTACCGCAGTTAACGAATTGATCAAATGTACATAAGTTAGGTTATTCAGTGGTGCGAAGCGATTCTATCACAAAACGCAAAGTATGATGTTAGATGAATCACGATCGCTGGAAAACTTTTATTGGGGTACTAACTTCATAATAAGGCAATTTTCCTGCTAAATTTATGTTACAGTAGACGTAACTATCTAATTGACTAGCAATTAATTTCTGTGTATTCATATAATTATGTACTAAATGTATCCAAATTGTACGAGTATCTTGCCTACCAGAAAAGCAAATCTAATGCCAGTTAGACTAGTTATACTTTGGTTGTTAGGCCAGTACTTACCTACTGCTGGACCGATTCGTAATGGAATTCCAAGCATATTTCAGCATCACCGTTGCACTAAGAACTTTCCCAGAAACTGCTACGAAAACTATAATACATTTGGGTCCAATTGATATTTTCGGTAAACATCCGCCTCACAATTCGGTTTCAAGGTTAAGAGATACTCGTACTAACGATTTGTTAGAGATTTAAATTAACGACGCAAATAAATGTGAATTTCCACGGATGGGTATAAAACTAAGAACATCCATGTACGGATATATATCTATAGGAAGTGCGATTAAATTGTTCGCGCAAAATATATTCCAGGAAAATGAACAAAATATCCCAAAAAGTAAATGGAATATTTCACGTGTAAGGACTTTCAGTTCATGTCTTACTTCTTTTTGATAAGAATTACTGAAACGCTTTTTCCTTGTACGAGTATGTCCTAAGGGAAAGCGATAAAGTAAGTGCTGCGAAATAAGAAACCCATTATACTCGTATTGCAAACAAGTTGTTGAAGTTCACTTGGGACCATGATGATAAATATTTAAGAAGAGACTATGCACAAGTGTATGTAAAAGAAAATAAAGTTGAACGTTAAGGAAGGATGATGTAATTTTATTGTTTTTATTTAAATGTGTAGATTTATTTATTTCTAACAGAAGATATCATTCTAATAAAGAAAATATCTTCTTGTGATGTGGATCTTTGTTACAATGCTTACAAGTCTTAGGAGAATCTTTTGCTTCTCACCTCAATCAAATTGTAAGCACTTTAGGTCGCTGACTAAATGATCAACTTGTTCTTTTCAAGCATAAAAGAACAACAGGTTGCTTTCATTAATAGCCATGAAGGCCTAAAAGGAAGAGTTCTATCATATAATACTTAATTCCAACTGTCTACCTCATCACGCACGCAAATACAAGTCAAGAGTATCCCTTTAGGCAGTCGCCCTGAGTGTGTAGTGAGTAGTTGGTAGTGTGTTTGCGTGTGACCCGAGCAGTGCAGGGTCGAGTACAAGCGGGGAATACAAACAGCCGCCGAGAATAAAAGAGAAACGAATAAAATCTAAGCTTTTCCAACCACTAACCAAAATGTAATTTTTTTTTTTTTTGTCGGGGCGAGTACACCCTACTGGAGTACTCAGACTCAAAACCAGATCCATTGTACAACCAAGCAGAAAACCCCATTTTAATGTGTCTTTTCCCTCTTTGTGAAATGACGAGTAGATGCTTCAATGATGAAGGGCTTAGGTCATCAGCACTCACTACATCAGCACCGAAAATCCTCCACCTGATCCGAGCAAAGGCAGGACAATCACATAGGAAGTGTTCCGCAGTATCATCGCCCTCTCCACAGGAGTCGCAGATAGAGGTAACGCTTAAACCTAGCACATGAAGGTGCTTGGCAAAGGCGAAATGGCCCGTAAGAACGCCAGTAAGTCGTCCGCAGTCTTTTCTGCTAAGAGCGGTGGCAGACTTGCAGTGTTGTAGGTTGATCTGAGTAAATATCATACAAGGGGTTTTTTCGACCATTGTCGAAAGATGCAAATATGGCCGCATTTCGTACCTAGACTTAATGGCCTCGGCAGAACCCTTGACCAAACTCACAACCAGAGTAGAACCTTCTTTCTCTCCGTGTGTGAATGAACAGAATCGCAGGCGCGCTAGCACATCCGCCGTATTCTCAAGTTTCTCCGGGATCCAGTAGAGCACGCGCGTCTGTTTAATTGTCCTGAAGACATCAAAAGTAGCGTTCAGAGGTTTGCTGTGAAGAGCACTTCACCATAAAGGTTCTGCTCTTTAACTCACAGCCCTCCACCTGAATGAAAGCATTCGTTGATTGGGCCAGCTCTAACAGATGAACTTCGTATTGTTTTCACTCCGCGTCGGTCATACTATTATCACTGCCAGTCTTCCCCATTCGGACAGTTAAAGAGGAGATAATAGCTTTCTTGTAAGAAACCTGCTTTTCTCGCTCCCTAACCACCGGGTTTTTCTGCTTCTCAGTAGATTTGTCCGCAACAGCCGTCTTCAGTCCACTGGGAATTCAACTGGTTGTATCATCGGTGTCATTAGGAATTTGTGGTGTGCTACCAATAAGAGGGGTTTTAGAGACATTTAAGTCAGTGGATTTCCCTGCGACATCCAGTTTCTGTCCACCGGTACTACCGCCATTTCTGGCTGTAGCGCCCATCTTCAGAACTTGTGCGCATGCAACGCCACCGGCTTGAGGTCTCTCGGAAGACGCACGCGCATAAGTTGCGAGCATATGTCTACCGGCAGGAGAGCTTGAAGCCTTCTTCCTTCGTTTGCTCCGGTTCGAACTATTAGAAGAGGAGGCAGCGTTGGATCCAAGTGACTTGACGATTTCGGTTGGGGTAACTTCCATCGACCTGCTTCCTTTTGCCGTCGCTACCAAGGGACTGTTGTCAGCACTTGCGCCTTCAACTTCTGCAGTCTCTTTGCGCCGCGGCGCCGCCAGTTTCCTTCGTTTCCTCTTCTACTGGCTTCTGGAAGGGAGCCCATCGGAGCGTACCGCTTCTAGAACTCGTTTAACTTTTTTTGTTTCCCGAGTCGAGTCTTCAGCAGCAGCGCTATAATCAGCCTTCTGTCCATTAGGATGAAGATTAAGCATATCATGTTGGACCTCTCCGCTACTTTTTCCACCTTGCCAGCTCAACTTGCCGAACGTGTCGGGAAGAGAGCTGCATTCTTGCTTCTCCTATATTCGCGCCAGTGTTGATGGGGGAAGGTATGGTGGGTAGGGTCTCCAGAATCCTTGCTCTAGCCGCAGTCGAAAAGACCACGGGTTGATTTTCGCCTCCGCGAGTGCCACCTGGAGCACAAATATATGTTTTCTTCATTCATACTTCGTCTTCTTTTAAAGTCAAAATCTGACGCCTTCAGCGCTCAGTTTGATGTCTCACCTGGGATCTTTTCAGACCCTGGGATCTTTGACTCTTAAGTCTTCCCGCCACGACAAGACAGTTGAAAGAGGAAAGAAAAAAACAATGTAATAGTAGTAATGGACCGAAAATCGAGTCTAAATACTCCGGGATTTGGAAAAAAAAAGTATCTCCTGATAAGCTTGATAGCTCAAAAACATTTGATTTGTATTATTTGTAATAAAAATGTTGTTGTGTTACTCATAACTGGCCTCTATTTAGAGACTTGCGTATTTTACCAATAAAACATTTTTACGTTTTTAGAGTCCTTGAGTTTGGAAGTAATTAAATAAATGAAAAGTGAAAAGTATGAAAAATGACAAGAAAGAACTACTCCAGCCGAAACTCTACTAGATCTGTGGTGCCATGGCCATATGGGAAAATAATCGCAAATTGCGAACTCAAAACAAAATAAATAAAAAGCTTTGAATCTTTAAGCATTGGCAATATCAATCATACTTCGTTGATTATAACTTTTCTCGACCCTAAGGATGAAGATCGCTGAAAGAGCGTAAATTCGTGTTGCTTTGCTCTATACTGGGAAACCTTCTTTAAGTATCTGTGAGCCTGACGTGGAACTGCTACTTACTCCAACAGTATGCAAGACTCTCATATAATCAAAATTTTATAGTAAAACTGGGCAAGAACTTAAAGCAGCCCATAATTCATCTAACGACAACATCGTCACCGTAATGGTGAAATCGGCGCGTGGATTTTGCTTCGTAATAGTGGGTTTTTTTTCCAATCATTAAGTATTTAAAAATTGTAATTAAAAAAATTATACGTAAGTTATAAAAAATACTACGAATAACCTATTGATTAGTTTATTGAAATTGTGTTTGCATCGTATCTGTATGTTTCTATGTTGTCATTTGTAACAAACCTTCAAAGTATCTCGCCTTTGACAACAGCAAACTGTAATGTCAAAGTGCTTCACCTCGTAACTGTCTGCTGATTTGGTTGTTGGAATTTCGTGGAAATACAAATGTTTACAAAAATAATAATTGCTGATGTATCGGTAAGAAAAGTACAGAGTGCGTATTGTCAACGATAGTCGTGCTAAGCTTGTTGTATAGAACATAGAAAAAAGTTATTTGTACCACTGACCCTTGTTATATACTATGACTGTACTCGTATAAGGCTTCAGCTTTCTAGATGATGTAGGGGTTTATCGTGCGTGCGAAGGGCTTTGAGTTCGGGAATTTTAGCTTTCTAGGTCATCTGAGGTCTTCTGGAGTAGGCAATTTGTTAGCGAACTTATGTCGCCTATGCACTTAAAGGAGAATTACGATTTCTAGCCCAGAGTGAGCAGAAATGGGACTTAAGTATATTAGCTGTTAGTATCATCACGACAAACTTAAGGCATACATACGTGTATTTAATTTTCTGTTAGTCACGGTCCTTTTTCCACCTAAGAACGAAACAACTCTTACAACTAAGTAAGAGCCAGATTCGCTTGGTCACAGTTGCAACAAATGTTTTGTGACAAAATTTCTTAAAAATAGTGGAAATATCTTCTATATAAAGGGTGTCCCAAAATACACACAAGATTTAAATTTTGAGCCATTTGTGCGGTAAAGTGTTGCCAACGAAAAAAAAAAGACAGCGTGACAGCTGACAGTTCAGAGTTATTAAAAATGGAGAGCTACACGAAAGAACAACGCGTTTTTATTGTTGAACAATATTTTAAAAATAATGAAGGTTTGGCAGGTACAGTTCGCAATTTTCGATCAAAATATGATCGGAATAGTGATTTAACTTCATCAACTGTGAATAGATTCATTCAAAACTGCAGGGAGACTGAATCAGTTAGCTATCTGAAACACTCTGGCCATCGTTCAACAAGTCGTTCAACAGAAAACATCGAAGCAGTTTGTGAGAGTGTTGTTGAGAGTTCAGGAACATCAATTCGGTACCGTGGTCAAGAATTTGACATTTCGAGAAGCTCTCTACAGCGTATTTTCACGAAAGGTTTGCATCTTCATCCATAAAAAGTGCAATTGTCTCAAGAACTGAGGCCTACTGACCACACACAGCGAAGAAAGTTCGTTGAATGGATTATGGAACAACAACAAGTGGATGCTGATTTTTCAAACAAAATCATCTTCAGCGATGAGGCTCATTTTCATTTTGACGGCTTTGGTAGTCGTGAAAATCCACGAGTGATTTTGGGTTGGAGACATTATCGGACCTTTCTTCCTTAAAAATGCGGCTGGTCAGGCAATAACAGTTAATGGTGCTCGCTATAGCGACATGATAATACAGTTTTTTGTGCCTAAATTGCAAGAAGTGGATATGTACGATATGTGGTTTCAACACGACGGTGGCACATGCCATACAGCCGTGTCGTGTAATTTCCCGTTTTGATGATCAGAATTGGCCGTCTAGATCATGCGATTTCACGCAGTTGGACTTTTTTCTTCTGGGTTTTTTGAAGTCAAAGGTTTATGACAGCAAGGCCACGACTACCCCCGCCTTGAAGGTGCAAATTAAGCGCTGTATCAACGAAATTCAGCCACATTTATGCAAAACGGTCACGGAAAATTTCGATAAAAGAGTGAATATGTGCCAGCAAAGACGTGGGGTCCATTTACCCTACATGCTATTCCATACATAACCCTATACTGTATACTTTATGAATCAATAAAACATTTACAATTTTTTATTACGAGTAAAACCTGTATTTTCTATCAAAATTACTTTTTGCGTGAATTTTGGGACACCATTTATAAGTAGAAGATATCATTGGATATGTTTTTCAAATTTTACGCCATTTTATTAGGGGTGATTTAAAAGATGGGTGATAGGATATCATTTGATCCATTCTAAACGGATTGTAACCTTCCTATATGACTTGTTTTGTTTTACAGGTGCAATGCTTTGAAAAAACCCAGAGTCAACAGGGAAAACCACAAAATTACCCATGTACTAACTCAAAAATAAAAAAACCCAAATAAACCGACGATGAATAAAATTTGAAAATTAAATTCAATAATAATATTTAATAAAGAAAAGTAACCAGATTTTGAAGTTCGAACCACTTCACCAATTTTCTTGAAATTTGTTGTTGCTGTCCGAATCTTTTCAGTTTTACAGAAAGCAGAATGGCGGATTCCCATAGTAAGTTCGATCATGAGCGAATGAAAATAAGTCTTACACATATCAATTGATAAACTTAAGGTATAAAACAAAAATAACCAAAAGAAAAACAGATGTCTTAAGTGTAACGGTTCTACAGTTAGAGTTTAAAAAGTGGTGGAACGTCCTAGTTGGAATTCAAAGATTAAAGGACCGTGACTAGATGTACTCGTAGATTGATGATCGAGGTGGGATCTAGTCCCCACTGCGGCCACAGGTGGGCCTATTGTGAATTCCTTTAATTAAAGCTCATCCATGACGCCGGATTTTTTGATGAATCCGGCTATGTCTTTGGGTGCGCTGACAGATATTTCTTCTGCTTTGAGGTAGAAGGAAACGATGACGTGTTTTGATAAGACAGTCACAGTAGCAAAATAAGTGTTCTGCTGATTCTTCGTCTTCGTTGCACATTCTTCATACGTCGTCTTGTGCTATTCCCATGGCCATGAGGTGTTTTTTAACTCCGCAGTGTCCCTTTGAGGTAGAAGGAAACAATGACGTGTTTTGATAAGGCAGTCACAGTAACAAAATAAGTGTTCTGCTGATTCTTCGTCTTCGTTGCACATTCTTCATACGTCGTCTTGTGCTATTCCCATGGCCATGAGGTGTTTTTTAACTCCGCAGTGTCCCTTTAAGACAACATTTGTTGCAACTTTTTCTTAGCAGAAAGTGGACGTGGCTACCTAAATTTGTAACCGAAGTTCACGGATTCTGATGGCATATTCACAATAAGACTTAACCATCATCATAAATAAAATAATTTTAAAAAAGACATTATATGGCTTTTTTTAAGAAAATGCCCCCAAAAAGAGGGTGTGGTCATGTATAATGTACGCAAGAAATGTAGAGAAAGTCAAAGTCTATCTATTTTACTTAGACAATATGTTTCAGATTCTAGCAAATATATTGAAAAAAAAAAAAAAATACATTTTTTAAGTACTTGTACTGCTTAGGATTCTAGAAAGCTTATGTAACAAATTTCATGTCCCTAGCTCAAAATTCAAGGCCCAAAAAGTGGTGACATACGGACGGAGGGACAGACATGGCTAGATCGACATAAAATTTCTCTACTCGAAATAACAAACACTCGAATACGAGGGGTCTATTCAGGATTACGCACTAAACTCCAATAAACGCCCCCTAGTACGTATAAATATACATAGGAACAAGGTGGATTGACTAAATATCGAGACTTATTCTGAGGTTAGGGCGCGCCTATTTGAGAATTCGCCTCGATTATGAAAAAATTTAATACTGCTCTATACATAAATGCGTACATACATACAACATCCGCATCCTTTGCAATGACTTTAAAGTTTACTTAAATATTTGTTTACTCCTACTCTCAACCTTTACTTTGACAATTAATTTGCACCTCTCAGTAATTGGACCTGTCTCATATTTTGTAACTGATACTGGAAGGATAACAATTCGATCCACCTTTTAAGTAGTAACTCTTCAAGTAATTGTCTTTCTGAAAAGGTTGGAAGTTCCTTTATATTTTTATTGTGGCGTGGGTGGGTGGCTATAAAAAGGAAAAGGTTTTTCTGTTACTTATTTTTCAAAGCGTTTTTTTATCTACAGACAATGAGAAGCAATTTAAATAAAAATGTTCCGGGCGATGAATGTTCAAGAGGTAAAGTCAAATTCTCTCCGATTGCCTTTTGTAACTCGTACAATTATTTATGTTTTGTGCAATTACAAGGATTCTTCTGCATTTGTAGTGGCCATTTGATGACCAGTTACCTTTTGCTCTTGGTGCAGAGAAAGTATTTTTTGCTTCTGCTACATTAATTTCCAACTGCCTGGAGGGAGCTCATAATTTGTAATATTATTATAATTTTGTTATTTTATTTAATGTCAGTTAATTAAATTTCGACTACATACGAGGTCAATAAGTCCCTGAAAATTAAAACATTGTGTCGTCACCTTAAATTTTTTTTGTTAAAAATCATCTTTCAAAAGAACGCACCCAAATTTTCAGACAGATCTGTCAAATAGTTTTGTTGTGGAAGCCATTTTATATAGACGCCTACTTGCATTTTCGTTAAAATGGAAAAAAGTGAATTTCGAGTGCTCATTAAACACTATTTTTTGCGAGAAAAAACTATCACGCAAACCAAACAAAAGTTTGACAAATATTATGGGGACTCTTCACCATCGATTGAAACCATTCACCACTGGTTTACTCAATTTCGGTGTGATCGTTCAAGCACAAGTAACGCCGAATCGGAATACAATGATAGGATTCGACGTGTGAGATTATATTATTATTACTAGCAGACAAACATTTGTTATTGCGTGTGTGCAAAATGGACAAATATGACTTTTGACATCGTCAGACCAACACCTCCTTACTCCTCAACCGAGACGGCTAAGACTTTATGCCAATTTTTTTACCCTCTAGGTCCTGGCACATTTTTAAATGAGTGAATCTCAAATGTAAGGAATGATTATTTTTAGAGAATTGCACAAAAATGAAAACTTGTGAGGGCAGGGAACGATCCTGCGATAGATATAGTTTTAGCTACCAATGCTCTACCAATTGAGCTATCCCTTCTTAATCAGCTACAACCCAGCATATTGTGATGCTGGAGAATTTACCAATAAGGGAAGTATGTAGGGATAGCTCAGTTGGTCAAGCTTTAGTGATTTACTAGGTGGGGTGAAAAGTAACCTTTTTTATTTTTAAATGTTTTTTTATTTTATTCAATATAGTCCCCTTTTAGGTTGATACACTTATTCCAGCGATTTTCCAACTTCTTGATCCCGTCCGAAAAGTAATTTTCCGGAAGGTCTGCAAAATACTCCTCTGTGGCGTCGATGATTTCCTCGCGTTAGCTGAATTTTTTATTGATGAGCCATCTTTTGAGGTTTGGGAAGAGATAATAGTCCGAGGGAGCCAAATCGGGTGAATACGGTGGATGCGACAACAATTGGAGCCGTAAGTCATTGATTTTAGCCGTGGTTGCGATGGTTTTGCAGCGATTTCGGCCTTCAATCGCTCCAATAATGCACAGTAATACTCGCTGTTGATGGGTTTTCCTTTTTCAAGGTAGTCCACGAAGAGTATGCCACGACAATCCCAGAAAACCGACGCCATAAGCTTTCCGACCCATTGAGCCTCCCTCGGCCGCTTTGGAGCACTCGTGCCGGCTTCAGTCCATTGCCGGGCACTCATTCTGTTCTCTGGTGTGTAATAGTGGATGCAGGTTTCATCAACAGTTACCAATCGACGCCAAAAGTCCGCCCGATTCCGCATCAGCAAGTCCAAACACTCTTTCGAAGTGCTCTCGCGTTCGTGTTTTTGGTCAGGAGTGAGCATGCGTGGCACCCAGCGGCAGGATAACTTTTTCATATGCAGAATATTGCCCAAAATATGGCGTGTGCGCTCATTACTAATCTTTGTGGTATCTACTAGCTCGCGCACCTTCACTTTCCGGTCAGCCAACACCATTTCATGAATTTTGTTGACATTGTCCTCTGTAACCGCATCGGAGGGCCTGCCGCTGCGGACTTGATCGGTAGTGGAGTTGCGGCCACCACGAAACTCTCGAAACCAATATTTGATGGTGTAATCTGACGGAGCATTAGCCCCATAATATTTATCCAACTTTTCTTTTGTTTCCTTCGCTGTTTTGCCTCTCAAAAAATAATGTTTTATGAGAGAACGAAAATCGTTTTTGTCCATACTCAACATGATGCCAAACACGTCAACAACAATCAGCTGTCAAAACAAAACTAAAGACAGTATCGCACTGAAATTTGGCATATCTGCCTAAATATGAATGGACTTCAAGGCACCATAACCTTTTTTGCAGTAGCAGCGCATTCTGGCGGTCAAGGAGGTTACTTTTCACCCCACCTAGTAAACCATATCTATAGCAGGGTGATTCTTATTTAATGGGAAGGAATGGAAATATTCTTTTCTCCATCCCGCTATAAAATTCGCTTGAGTTCTCTGAGACTGACCTTATAATATTCCTACTCGATTGCTCCATTTATTCTTTTGGTATTGCTGACAAGTTTGTTGTACGTCGAGATAATTGAACCTATGCTTTTTACGATCTCGGCAGGATTTTTCGCTGCGACTCGCACATCAATCCGTGCGACTAGATCACTGAAGCATTCCAAATTCATTTTCCTTGGATTCCTAAAGGGTTTTGTAGGTCGATTGGACCCTCTTAGCTTAAATTCTATCATTCTGTAATCGAAAAACTGTTCCATCCGAAGATGGACAGAGTATCGAAATTGTTTGATATTGCTATGTCGAGAACTTCGCGTCGATTTTTTGTGATAAAAGTGGGTTCATTACCCTTGCTGTGGATAATCAAGTTATAATCTATGACAAATTCAAAAAGTGTTGGTGTTTCATTACGAGGTCCATAAGTAGCATTGGTGGCGGTATGTCGACGGCGTCATAAGACATGTATGTGGAGTAGATGACTAGAGGTCTAAGACCCCGTCTATCCATCATAATTGTGGATTGGTCGTTCTTGCTATATTGGGGAAGAAAGAATAGATTAGTAGTTTCTTGGCAATAATTGCCTGTTGTATTCTGACTATAGAAAATCTTGTGCTGCTTAGATCCTAGCCCGCATATGGCTCCTTTAGAGATCCATGTATGAGGGCTGGGTCTACATTTTCCTTTTGAAGGTGGAGTTAGCGCAGACGCCCTTACTGATAAAGATTTACCTGGACTACCTACATCATATTGTTTACATGTGGTGGTGCCGTCGATATTTTTAAAATTGTCGCCGTAATCTGCTAAGAAGTAAGTACTATTATTCAAATTTTTATCGAAATCGTTGTAGCCGTTCTCGAGAAAATGGCACTTTTTCAAAATTGTCTTGTACTCGTAAATTACCTTTAATTTTGAGACAAGAATGAAAATTCAGATTTCGCCTCAGGATGGACCCTACAAACCCCAGATATGAAGTGTAAATAAATCCGTCCATCCTTTTAGGCTCCAGTTCGAGTTACGGAGCGACCAGGTAAGAACGATAGGAAAAGAAATTTATAGGTATACTGTCTTTCTTTTGAAGCTACATTCATGCCATTATGTACGGAATAGCACATCATTTAAATGGCCACCTTTACTTCGCTGCCAGTGCTTCAAGCGGTCGGTCCAATTTTTGATGACTCGGTCCAATATGTGCGGCATTATTCCGGCAATAGCGTCCCGAATGTTGACCTAGAGCTCATCCAAAATGGTTGGCTTGTTAGCGTAGACTAAGGACTTGACGTAGTCCCAGAGAAAATAATCGAGGGGTGCCAAGTCGCATGATCGCGGCGGCCAATTGATGAACGCTCGCCGTGAGATGATGCAGTCGCCAAATTTCTCCCTCACCAACCACTATGAGCGTTGCGTGGCTTGCATGACATGTAGCATCGTCTTGTTGGAACCACAGCTTGGATATATCGATGTTGTCGAGCTCTGGCTACAGAAAGTCGGTTAACATGGCTCTATACCGAGGACCATTGACGGTAACGGTGTCTCCTTCATCATTTTAAAAGAAATGAAGTCCTATGATGCAGCCGTGCCATAAACCGAACCAAACAGTCAATCTTTGTGGATGCATTGATGCTTGGTCGAACACTTATGGATTGTGGGCAATGGCAATTTTGTTTGTAGGCATAGCCGCTGAGCCAAAAATGGGCCTCGTCCGAGAAGATGATTTTTTGACCAAAATCCGAATCTCCGGCTAACATTTCCAGTGCCCAATTAGCGAACTCACGGCATTGTTATGGTCAATTCAATTCTTGTGTCAGCACAATCTTTTACGGGTGTAGGCCCAATTCCAACTGCAAAATAAGCCTGGTTGACCCTCTAGCGATGACCAATTCAGCTGATCGGCGCCGAATCGACATTTCTTGGTCTTCTTAGATACTGGCCGCTACGGCGGCTATGTTTTCTTAACTTCGCACCGATCTCCGTCTAGTTGGTGGCTTAGGGTCCAAAAGAGTGTACTCACTCTCAAACTTTTCCACGGTGCGACGAATTGCCTGCGCACTGAAGCCATGATGACGACCGATCTTACGACAAAATTCACGTTGCGTATTTACAACTGAGCCGGAATTTCGATAATAGTTTTTAATAACTTCCACACGTTTGGGAAGCGTCAAACGATGCATGATGAAATGGCAAACCTTACTGAATATTTTGGCTGCTAGATGTCAATTTGACAGCTGCTGAAACATAATAATTGGAAAATCTATCTTTGCTGTCTGGTCACCCTTAAGTACTGCAAAGATTGGACAAAGAATCGAGATCGAAAATATTCACGAAAAGTAACCTCCTTTAGTTAAATTGAGTCATGTCAGAAGCAGAAGTACCTATGACATGAGTAATTGTCACATATGCACTTTTGAACAAATTTCTGAAAACTTTTATATTTCGTACGGTCCGAGGATTGAGTGTGCTCTGAATTGAATGTGTAGTGAAAAGTGGTAGAGAGACAGGACTTTCATGCCATATTCAGATTGCTTGTATGTTTTATGAAGATGGATTGGAAATTTGCATGCATGTTGTGTTTGTTGAAATACATTTTTCGGTTTAAATTATTTTTCTCTCAGTGAAAATATGACTACCGCCACTTTAAATTGCACCACCTACATCATATTTGACATACAAACCCATTTCATCGCATCGACAAAAAAAATCCAAAATAAAAACAACAAACAAACTATTGTAGTTTATTATTGGTATGGAGCATTTTGTCGTTTTTTGTTTTCCTGACCGAATTCAATTTTGGAAACGAACTGACCATCTGATCAGCTAAATAAACTTTCGGTATTAAAATACAGTGTTTACATGTCCAGTCAGCCAATAACATGCACAACACGTTAGTGTGATTACTTATACGTTCTTTTCTGTGCGCTCATTCGAACCGATGACTTTGTCCAATACCATTGTCATTCCGAAATCAAGTTCTCTACCGTTGCCTATATGCAAACACGAATTCAATCAGATTTATTCTTCATCTGAATGGACGGTGTTAGCTGGTATGTACGAGTAGGTACTCTTTTTTTGTCAAGTTGCACTACAAATACAGGGAACAACATGACCTAGAGGGAAATGGTTCCTTGTTGGTGCACAGTAGGAATAATTGATTCAAAAAATCGTTTTAGCTTGTTTTGAAACTAGTTGTACTCCTGGGTTTGAGTTGAACACATGAGTTTTCTATTTCCTTTTTTTTTTTTTGTTCATTTGTTAGTTCGCTGAATCAGAAAGTTAGAAGTTGCACTTTGAGTTTGATGGCTTCTGGGTATTTAGTTAGGCTTGTCAAAAAGAGCCTCAAATGTGTTCCAATTCGTTGTGATTGGAAAAGGTCAACGCTTTTATCTGTTAAGTATATTTAGTGGGTTAAAAATAATACGAAGCACGTCCGCCCAATTTGTGTACACTACTAATGTTTTTAGACAAGACCAACTTGCCGGTGTATTTTATTCGCCAACTGCAATTCTTAAAAGCATTTATCCCAATTTCTCCCCCACTGGCAAGTACGAGTACCTGTATAAAAGGAATTAAATAAATAAGCATCAGTTTTGTTATAGTATTCAGGTAAAGACCGTTTGCTCTTTATGCAGCCAGAATGATTTTCTTAAGCATTTAGTTCGCAGTTAGTGGAGTTTGTTTCTTAAGTCACATCACGTAAAAGAAACAACTAATGGTTCTGGTTAAGGATTGCTTACTTAAAGTCTCTATAAGGAATACAAAATAGAAATTGATTCCAGGCAAAACGAGAAAAGCTTGCAACGCCCCTTAAGGTATTGTAGGTAAGTGCTCTCACCGCACAGGAATACAAGAAGAATGTTAAACAAAAACTGAACCACGGTAGAAAATAAAAGTAAAGAAAGAAATACGGTAAGTTGCTTTTAAAATACTTCAGGGGAGTTTTATTTTTGATGTTGTTGCAAAGGTAAATATTTGTATACAGGGCGGAAGATTTAAGACAAGTGGTTAGGCGAGAATATACGGGGGGCGGCTGGTAAGTTCGCGGCCTGAGGTACTCAACGAGTCATCTTCTCATTAGTGATAGTGATGAACTGCGGCACTCGTTGGTAGTATAAATATCACCTCGTTTTAATAATAATCTAATTTTGTTATTATCTGTGGTAATATACACATCACCATGTCAGCCGAAATCGGAAATTCTCGCAATTTTGAGCACCGCGCAGTGATACAGAAATTTTCGAAGATATGTCATCGACTCTTCAGGATTCTGGGTCAAAAAATAGGCTCGCTTATTTCAACAAGACGAGAGAGCTGACGACCCCGCCTAGGGCATCCTGTGTCCGTGTTCACTGAAGAAACCGTCGGAAAAGTTGAAAAAGCAGCTCTAGCCGACCGAAGAATAAAAATGTGGCAGAAAGCGGATGAGGTGCACGGATTGGAGAAATTTTGCACCAGCATTTAAAAATGAAAAAAAAAATTGTGCGCGCTGGGTATCGAAAATGCTCGGTGCACCGTTCGATAAGCAACGACGAGTCGAGTGCTGCAAAGTTTTTTTGGAGTTAGCCGGGGACAATCTCGACGAAATTTTCAACCGAATCGTAACTATAGATGAGACTTGTGTTCGCCAATAAGATCCGGAGTTCAAACAAGAGTCTATGTAATGGATTGGAAATGGGAAGACGGAACCGAAGAAATTCAAGATGCAAAAGACGTCTTCGAAGATTATGGGGCGTCTGTTTTTTGGGACAGCGATGGTGTCTTGCTGATTGATTACCTGCTAAAGGGGACTACGATGAATGGTCAATATTACGCAAATTTATTGACTCAGGTACGTGAAGCGGTCGTAAGGAAGACACGTGAGAAACTCAGGATAACTCGCCTGTTCACATGGCGCGGGTTTCGAGACGGGCCTTAAAAAACACATTTTTTTCAACGATAGACCACCCACTCTACAGCCCACACTTGGCCCCGAGCGACTTTTTCCTTTTTTTCCAATTTGAAAGAGAAGTTACGAGGCCGGAGATTTGCAGATGAAAACGAGATCAAAGCGGTCGTAGAAAGTCATTTTGAAGGCAAAGAAAAAGAGATTATATTGAAAAATACAATTTTTTTAATTGGGTCTCTTCTTTCACTTAATGCCTTAAGCCACAAACTTATCAGCCAACCAATCGGCAAAGAACTTTTCTTTTTTTTTAAGTGGGTAGGTGAAAATCTTCATAGACACTATGTGGACCGGCATCGCATGCTCATAGTTGTATAAGTTTAAGCTCAAAAACTATTCGCATTGGGCAGTTACCTTCCAGGAAAAGCACCTGCTGATACTGCAATTACATGCGGCTAATACTTATTGCGCCAAATCGTTCTCTGTAATCGGCACACAAGGTTTGTATAGCGTTGTTCCAATGACTATGAAGACGAGCTAAGTGTGTTATTTCGTCTACGACGGTAGCTAGTCCTAAGTCTCTGTGGATATCATTGTTCCTAATATACCATGGAGCATTCACGATTACTCTTAGCACTTTGTTTTGGAAAGATTGTAGAATATTTCTATTGCTCAGTTCTATACAACCCCAAAGGTGTATACCATACGTCCATACAGTTAGTATAAAACGTCTGCGTACACATCACAGAAATACATAAAAAAAAAAAAATAATATTTTAAATCAATATAATAAGTTTAATTTAATGACACAATAACAAAAAATCAATATATATACTCTTAATAAAACAATGAATTCAATTAACATGTAACAAAAAATAAAGTAAAAAAAGTCTGCGTACATTATGAAAAGTGAAACAATAACATTTTCTTCAATATTTTGTTGGGTACCCTCGCCTGAATTTGTCTTCCCTTAACCGTTTTCTCATTGAATCAATAAACAGTCTCGTATCTTCTGGGCCTATCTTGCACCATTCCTCAAGCAACTTTTCTTTAAGCAGATACGCCTTTCCAGCTACTCTCATAAATGTTCTATGGGGTTAAGGTCAGGTAATTGCGGAGATGGATGCAAGTGCTTTGGGACATTATATAGTAGCCAAAGCTAAACAATGTAAGCGGTATGCTTGGGATCATTATCTTGTTGAAACAGGAAATTATTACTCAAGCCGAGTTTATTAGCACTTTCAGGGTTATTTTATTTTATAATATTTAAATCTATTGTGCTTTCGATCCATTGTGCTTTCGATAAATTCTAAGTTTCCGATCCCATTTGCAGCCATACACCCCCAAACCATGACCCCGTGTTTCACTGTTGGCAATAGGTTTTCTTTATTCCACTCAGTTGCTGGTTTTCTCCACACAATACCGCGCCCATTCTGTCCCAAAATGCAAAAGTTGCATTCATCTGCAAAAAGTACATTGTTCCAAAAACTCTGGAGGTTGTTAATATGGCTGCTGGCAAATGCAATACGTTTTTTTTTATTTGTTTTTGAAATAAATGTTTTTTTCTTCCAGAGCGTCCATGATACCCTTCTTGTCCCAGAGCATTTCTAACGGTACCACCTCCACTATCTTAGCTATTTTCGAGGCACTTATTCGTGGATTCGCTTTTATTTCTGACAAAATAGACCGATTTTCTCTTGCAGTGAGCAGCCGTGGTTTGCCAGATCTATACTTTGAGGTGAGATTTCCAGTTGCTGCGTAGTTCTTCAAAACTCTCTGGACCGATGAATGTGGTTTATTAACTATTTTCCCGATTGCCCTTAAAGTTCTCCCTAATGTACTCAGACTACCTATTTACCCTGACTGTATATGTAGGTCTCAGAATTTGCTTAGAAATTTCCTGGATGCTTAATTTCGCGATTCAAAGACTTCAATTAGCGGCTTATCTTGAGATACGTTTAGGATAAGGTCTTCACCAATGATCCATAAACATACTCAAAGGTAATGTCAGAGCTGTTACCCGCGAAATCGAAGCCGATTGTGAGAAAACTTCATGCAAAATTTCCTCAAAAGGATGGCCATTTGCAAGAGAAGCCAATGTGGACATTTATCAGATATCGTGTTCCACATGCAATGGTACTTTAAAATGATGTATCTTAATGGAAGACCCTTTATAAATTAATTCATAATTATGAATTAATATGGAATATCTTCCAAGTATCCAAAACATTTGTCTGAATCTACTTTCGAGCTCGTCGCGTTTCTTTTTAACGTCTAGTGTCCTGTTTGCTAGTGTAGTGCGATTATGGTTGCACATTTATTTATTACAGTAGTGCTATTTGTATACATGTAGTGGGTTTATGCTTACACATATAATGTATACAAATAGCAATATTCCGATCGTCCACGAGCAACTTAGCTTCATCTGAAACCACACCCATGTGAGCATAGTCAGCCTTCTGATGAACCAGCAAATACCCATCATCTGGTCATCTAAAACCACACTCAAGTGGGCGTGAATAATAATTAAGCTAGGGACACTGTCGCATAAGAAAAGAGATTTATTAATAAAGTATCCGTCAGAACAGTAACGTCTATTATTACTTTGCTCCATACATCAGAAAAGAAACATACTTTATTTATTAGACTAGTTAATTTGTCCAGTGTCTCGTTTGCAGCACACGGTATTTGTAACGAGTTAATGAAAATGGTTGGTTGATTATTTTCAGGGCTCCGCAAATAGCCAAGGAACTCTATTGCTCTCGCTAGTGCGTCTGTCCGTCCGTCCATCCATCCGTCTTACTACATTACATCAACGCGCTGACTAAAGAAGTAGCGAGAAGGTGTGACAGCAAGACAGCAGGAATCAAAGTCCCATGAAACTATTAAACGATGGAATTATCATTTTGCTACATTTTTAACTATACATTAGCAAGTTTCCTGAATTCGTATAACAACTCCAAGTAATAAAATGATATTGCTTGTTTGTAGTAGTTTGACTTGACGTCATTGCTGCTGATCTGTTCAAACGGCACAAGCAATATTGGCAGTCTTTTGCATCCTACGAGTGGATTGTAGTGGATAGTGATCTTTCGAGACCATCAAACAAAAAAAAATAATCATCAAGATTCTTAAGAAATGTAATTTAACTGCGTACTTTCTGAAAGAAAGAAGGAATATCTCGGAGATACACCCGACGCAGACTTCCGCTCAATACCTTGTGAATCAGCATTGAACAATACGTTGAATATATTTACCTGGAGTCCATCGATTTTAAAAAAAGATTTCGACAATGTCAACAGGACAAGTCTATTTCGCTATTTATAATTGCTATTACCAAGGGCATTTATTATGTGATATTCTGTATAGCGGAAGTGGGGCCCGCCAAGGATGTATCATTTCACCACTACTGTTTTATTGGTGATTAGTAAGTAACTTATCCGTTCAAATAAGCTTCTCTGGGCAACCATTCTAGAGTGTGTAGTTTTCATTACCCAGGAAGCATTGTCCCGAATTTGATGTAAGGTTGGCGCATTTAGCAAAATTTAAATAGCTAACCCTTATTCGTTTTCTAGCCCCGAGAATAATATATCTATTACTTCCGCAGTTATTTAATTTTAACTTCTCCTATGTCTAATATCCCACTAAGTGTATCTTTATTAAAACCTCCACGAACGCCAGAGTTTGTTTTAAAAGAAAACATAACCATGCTAAGCGCTAAAGTGTGTAATGTAATCTGAAAAGTTTCTTTAACCTGGGGCAGTGTGAACGAGGAGATTACCACTCATCTGCTTATTTGTTTAGTATAATTAAAACAACAATGCGGTGAATAAGTGCACTGAAGCAGTGTATGTACTACATATGACGCCCTTTTGACTACTCAGGAATTCATACATGTCGAGCATTTCGTTACCCCATGTATTCTTCGTGGAATACAGGATATTCAGTCGCAGATTTTACACAAGTTACAACGCATCGTCGCCGTCATTATTTAGTCCTTAGAGCACTGCAGCTACGTATCCCTTTATGGTAATTCCTTCACTGCAAGGTAATAGGAAAAATAAAAACAAAGCAAAGTTAAACCATTCTTTGTAGCATTTAAGTCAGAGGAATGCGTTCCCATTCTCACTGCTGCGGGAAAAAGGAACTCACGACCAACTCAAATCCTTCATGGTTAATGTTGATTCTATTCAAAGTTTTTGTTTTTTCGTCCTTTATCGTATAAAGTCCATCACAAAAGTTCTCTCTATTCACATTTCTGCTGTGGAATAGCACGCAGAGTATACGAGTACCTTAAAGTTCATGTCAAGGCTTTTTAGAGTGTTGTTTTGTCGCCTTTGGTATATTGTACCTCGCCGTTTCTATTTCTAGGAAACAATGATTATACTATGAAATTAGAGCGGAAACGAAATTTTAATCGTATGGAATTTGTGCTGGTTGTGAGAATGAAAGGAGGTTAAGAGAGAATGTTAATGAGATTAGGAGAAGGGGTATAAATTCTTCGGAGGCGCCACATCAAATTTTGTTTCTTTCTCTTAAGTTGTATGTTGAGTGGATTTTATGCGATGAAAAGGACACAACAAACAGAAAATGGTTAAGCCTTTTGCTAAGTACAATTTGTACGAGCTGCAATCTTTAAAATTCTCAGAGACGTTAGCTTTTCAGACGGTGACTAATGTCACCTTCTTTAAATTCTGGCCAATCGATTTTTACTTTTATATGCCACTCATATGCCATCCTCCAGGTTGACATGTTTTGGAATACGAACTCGTTTTAAAGCGGAGATGAAGAAAGTCAGCAAAATAGCTGATGTACGAACTGGATATATTGCAATTAAGCAAAAACCAATTTGAGGTGTGAAGAAGTGTAAAATCATTCAAAATTACGTCTCCAAAAAAAACAATGCGACTTCGAGACCAGCTTACCGCCTCGTCAACGTTGACGACTTTGGTTATCGTACCCGGCCTAAAAATTGTTTCTATAATGAGAGGACTCTGCTTGACTTTCGAAGAGAGAGTCCACATAATGCCAGATTGAGCTTAGATTAGATGGATTTCAATAGATTGCTGGAGATTGATCGAGGAACTGATAGATGCTAGAAGCTCACAGCTTGAGCCAACATACGGAAAATGACATAGACGATTCTTTGCTTGCTTCAGACAAGGTCTATCTTAAACGATGGAAGGAACATTTCACATTGATTTCTATCTGTTTCGAGCAAATACATACATAGATACTTTGCAGCGCATCAGCTCTTCCTCTTGTTGTTCATATTACAGGACCGGGGATTGAATATTGTTCTCAAGTTTGTGGTTCAGCAACAAAACATTCTCTTCATCTATTCAAAAACTTGGGCAACGCTACTTTGAACATTATTGCTTTTTACCTAAACATTCCACAAGAATCGTTTAATTTGGTGCTTTTCTGAACGTTAAAGTGGATGATCGGTACATTTTGAGCAGTATTTTCTCAAATACCACATTTTACGAAAACTAAAGGTGGACATTTTAGAAGATTGCATGTCCCAGTTCTCAAAGTATTTGTAAAATTCTGTACCCTAAACAATTTTTTTCATAGAACGCATAGTTTACGATATATTCGCACTCAAAAACGATTTCCATTAATTCCTGTATAAAATCGAACATTTTAGAACACAGGGTACATTCAATTTAACACTGGGGAGTATTTTATGGCATCCATCTTATAGAGAATTTCAAACCACAAAATTTAAACCGTAATAATTTTTGTCGTAGGACGCATCATTTTAGAGATATTCACACTCAAAAACGATTTTCGTTAACTTCCGGGATGTTTTAGAAGATCGCATACCTTCAGTCTTAAAAAATTTACAAATTTCGGCATCCATCTTGTAAACAACTTTGAAATCTACAATTTTGAGATGTTTCCAGTTAAAACCAATTTGCATTAATTTTATATATGAACTCATAAAACTTTCTGTCAACGCCATAGTTATTATATGCGAATGTCGTTACGATAGCGAAAGATCCGTGTATGAAACTGAAAAAAAAAAACACCTGGGTTTTTATTGGCCAAGAGAGGTACATACGAGTATATTACGAGAATTATGCTTTAGCCACACACACTTTTTGTGCACAAATAAATTTGTTGTGCACATATTTTTCGTGCACAACAATATGCAATGCATAGGTGAATGTTGCGAGACACAGAAGCATTCTATGTTAACTTTAAAGTGAGACGAGCACGTACTACTATGCAATCTCTATTTTGCAGCAATATTATAAAAATTCGTGCTCAGCACTTATTTAAAATAAATGAAAACAAATGCACTGTGGAAGTGTTTTACATGGATTTAGAATTTAGATACCAAATAGATGATCAGAATGTATTTCTGCGTCTGAGTCCGAGTCGGAATCACAATTAAACTTTAAATTTGCGGCGCTGTAAGAAGTTTAAATAGAATTAAAATCAGGTTTTCCTTGCCGCTTACATCTTCGCATACATTTAAAGTTTTGTCAGCCCATGACTCAGAAACAGACGTACTTTCTCATTAGCTCTTAAATGTAAAGGTGGGATTTTGTTGAAACGAGATTGGGGGTTCATGCTCTTATGTGCTTCTACGAACGATCCGCCCAGCTGCTATGTATGGATGTATATAATGAAGTTACCGACTCTCTCAATTCTCCCCCAAACTTTTTTTAACAAAAAATACACGAGTACAACTTTCCCAAATTCTGTACAATCGACATATTAATTTCTTTTATTTTTTTTTTTTTTTTCATTTTGTCTTCGCATATTGGAAGAAACTATTTAAATGAATTATTGAAGGTATATTCAGTTTGATATATAGTTTATAACATAGAGAAATAATAACGATAGACCCCTAAAAGTATACATATTTGTGATCAGCATCAAAAGTTATATTGATCTAGCCATGTCCGTCCGTCCGTCCGTATGTCAGCACTATTTGGGCATTGAAAGCTAGAAAATTTCGTATATAAGCTAGAATCAGAAGCAGCACATGTGTAAATATTTTTAAAATCTGCCCACAGGCAATATTTTTGCTAAAAACTGGAAAATTTTGTCTAGATAGGATATGTAAACGTCGACTTTCTCTACATTGTGTCCATACCAGGCCAGGCTCACTTTTTGGGGGCGTTTTCTTAAAAAAAGAAAAAAACATGTATTGCTTTTTCAAAGCTATTACGGTGAAGATCCGTGAAATTTTTGGATCCACGTCCACTTTCTGCTAAGAAAAACTTGTGACGACAGTTTTGTGATAATATTTCTTTAAAATCGCGGAAATATCCTCTGTATAGAAAAAGATATCATTGAATCAGTTTCAAAATTTTACAACGCCACACTCTATTAGGGGTGAGTTAGAAGATTTGGATAGGGTATAATACGTCCATCTGAGACAGATTGTAGCTTTTAAATTTATTATTATTTGTAGCTACAAGTTCAGTCAATTTTAATGCTGCATAATTAAAACATTTTGTACTGATTTCAGATTTTGAAAATATTTGTATTATCACGAATTAATTTATAAAGCTGTAATTTATTAGCACTGAAATACATTACCAGTTCGAATTGATTGAATTGTAAAGACTCCTAGTATTAGCACTTTTAAGAAAATTTTGAATTTAAACAGTAACAATTCAGTTACTTACAACTAAGTGTTTGCCCCTACAATCTGACCTAATTTTAGGAAGCGAAATAGATGCTTCTGGCACACCAAAAAATTGGGAAAATCATTTGTATGATTGGAAAGTTCAGTTATAGTCAGTGCCAATAAATTATAGATTTATAAATTAATTTATTGGCATCCCTGTGCCAAAATCAAAAAATAATCTAATCTAATAAGAGAAACGTATTAAGCAGGGGACAACCTATCATATTTCAGAGAGCTATTAATGTCAATGTCAAAACGTCTGTCAAGGTTTACGTTTTTATCATGGTGAAGTTCACGAGCGAGCAACGTTTAAAAATTATTAAAAATTACTACCGAAATTCTAAGTCGGTGATCGCAACTTCAAGAGCGCTTACTTCAATTTTCGGTCGTAATAATCATCCCACCAGACAGGCTGTGCGTGCTATAGTGGATAAATTCGATTCAACATATTCACTATTGAATGTTCTTGTGCCAGTGAGACAACGTAAGGGTCGAAGTACGGAAAATATAGCAGCCGTGAGTGCTTCAGTACAAAATGAGCCAAATCAGTCGATTCCACGCCGTTCACAGGAATTTGGGAATCCCTCAGTCCACAATGTGGTGAATTTTGCGTAAAGATCTTGGCCAACACCTTTACAAGACCAAACTAACTCAAGAACTCAAGCCTCTTGATCACTTGAAGCGCCGACACTTCTCCGATTGGACTCTGCAAAAGTTTGAAGAAAATCTGGAATTTCATCGAAAAATCATTTTCAACTATGAAGCTCATGCTCAATAAGCAAAATATGCATTATTGGACAGCAACAAACCCACATGTGCTTCAAGAGACTGAATTGCATCCACAAAAAGTGACCGTGTGGTGTGGATTTCATGCCGAGGTGTGATTGGACCGTATTTTTTCGTTGATGAAAATGATCGCCATGTTACGGTCAATGGAGTCCGCTATAGTGCTATGTTTGAACACCAGAATTGAATGGACTTGACATCAGTAATATGTGGTTCCACACAGCTGGTCAAAGGATTGATCTATTGAAGGGGAAGTTTTCTCGAGAAATTGTCCGGTCGAATGGCCAGAATGGAGTTACGTTAAGTCGTTGGTTGCTAACATAAAATGAAACCGTAATGGAAGACAGGTATTGTATTTTGCGTATTCTCTAAAGCAGTGTTTTTCAAACTGTGGGTCGCAAGCCGGTAAGGTTAATAAACAAAAGTCTTGTGGTAAAAAAAAAAAAAAAAAAATAAAACACAAAATTTTTTAGTGCGACATACTCGTATGTGCCTGATTATTTTTAATAAACGTTGAAGTCTTGGATTAATCTTTGACACTTTTACGATTAAATCATTTTCCAAATTTAGCCTGTTTCTCTTCTTAGTTTTAATGTCAAACATTGAAGAGAATGTGACTTCACACAGGTATGAAGTGGCGAATGGCAGTAACAACCAAGCCTCGTTTGCCAGCTCAGGATACTCTCCTCTTTTCTTTATCCAGAAATTGTTAATAGTTTTTAAATTGAATTCCATTCTCAGCATGCCATCTGCAGTTAAATCTATAAGATTTTCTTTCATGTTTACCGATGGTAGATCGGCGAGTTCGATTGTCATATTCAAAAAAGAATTTAATATCCATCTTTGTCCATTTCCACTTTCAGAATCAAGTTCTGGAAAGTAACTTAATAGTTTCTTCTCTAAATTATGTAAACTCTGTACCATGCGATGAATATGGAGCTTACTGATATCGATTCATCTGATGAAATTTCTTCGAGGATCTTTTGAACGCAGGGAAAATAATTAAAAATTGTTGTTTGTAAAGACTCTGACCACAAACGAAGTTTTGCGAGGAATCCTCTTGGACGCTCTTATTCAAGATGTTTAAGTGGTCAAAAATATCAGCGAGAAATGATAATTGATAAAAAGTTAAATGATAATTCTGATGCGTACTTAAGAATTCAAAAAAATTAATACAGTGGTGTCTGGGTAGCGTGAACCCCTGATTGCGTGAACACCTCGCTCGCATAAACACCAATTTGTTTCTATATAGCACTCTGTAGACTGCAGTGTGAACAAACTGGCTAGCATGGGCAGCCTGTGCAATAATTAGTTCACGCTACTCAGGCAGCACTGTATTACTGCAAGTCCTGCTACAATTTTTTTTTTTTTTTGCAACACGGGAGAAAATTTTATCGCGAATAAGTAAAATCTTATGTAATTAGACCGGGTTTGGAAGGGGTTCAATGTATGTAGCTTTTTAAATAACTGACACATTATAATGTGGGGGTCGCCAAAATATTTTTACTAACAAAGGGGTCGCGTACTCAAAAAGTTTGAAAAACACTGCTCTAAAGGACACTTTTCATCCCTATAATAACCAACTTTGGGAAGGTTGGAATTCGACCTTCTCTTGCACTCAATTTTGTTCACATTTCCTTAGAACATGAAAGTAATAAAACAATTTTTTTTTTTTTGTAAAAAATGCGAAATTATATGCCATTTATTCACTGATTGATACAATTTTTCCTTGTATTACTATTGTTTCTTATTTTGCTTGTATTGTTTGCAAAAAAATTATTATTATTATTTTATTTGTTTGTATTACGTTTATACATTTTACAGTATTGTTTTAAGAAATAAACACATATATATATAAATATTTTTGTTTTACAACAAGGTTTAGCTCTTACAATAAATAATACAATCGAAAGTCTTTCGATTTCCTTTTTGTTGCAATTTAAGCTGAATAAACAAACTAATTTTGGATTCAGCCAATAATAAACAACCGCAATAAAATGCAATAAATAAAAAAAATTTAAAATAATATATTTTGAAGTAAATAAATAAACAACTGTCATTTCCATTTCACAACTTCGTTTTGAATTGTTTTTTTTTCCCCGCCCCTTTTTTATTGTGCTGCTGCGTATTACTTGTAAACTTTTAAATTTATAGGTATGACATTTCATTAAAATATTATTTTAGTTTTATTTTACATGGTTCTAGCTACGGTTAATAAGAATACATAATTATTACATATATATATATATAAACTGTTTTTTATTTCCTTGTTTACTAAAACACATTTTTATTTTATTATATTTTTTTTTTTTTCTGTAAATATTACAACAATTATCACGCCGTATTTTGTTTTATTGAATTTTCGCCCATTGATTTAAATAATTTTTGCGATATTATTTCTTTTGAAACTTTAAAACAGAAGAACTTCGTGTTTTGTATAATTAATAATTTGTTTCTTATTTGCATTAGCGTTTTAATGTAAAATTTTACTAAACACATACAAATAAGAGAAATTTATTTTGATGAAAATCATGTTGCGTATACGCCGTGTTGGTCTACACTAGTAAAAAAAATTATCTTAACAGAATTTGTATCTTTTTTTTAAAAAAAATCAATATTCAAATGAATGATACTTGACCATGATTTGGGTTGTCAATTGTTCATTGGTTTTGAGTTTTTTATTCAACAAATTTTATCAAAAAAACAGAAGAATTTGTATCCAATTCGAATTCTTTAAATTTCAATCTCTCAATTCCATTAATTTATTCCATAATTATCTTCGCAATTTGAGAAGAATACATCAACATCACAGAGATACTCGTATCAATAAATTGTCATTACATGAAAATATACCTTTTTTGAAAACAAAAGGAGTAGGGGTTAGAATCCCTACCCACTCTTGGAACCATGTAATGCTTTTTGATAAAGCCATTAATTTTGCAATACGGATAAAGGAAGAACATGAGCGGAGGAAGTAAACTATAATGTACTCCTTCTCCTCGTCTTTGGACATTGTGCAAATAATCGGCAGTACTAAAAATCATGGAAATAGTCCATATTGTAGACCTCAAGGTGAAATTTCCAGGTTTGCTATCAAAAAAGTGTTGTTTCACCAAACAACGCACGGGTTTACATGTTGAGTCAATCGCAAAACTTCACAATTGTGGATTCGAATGATTGCCCTACCCGCCTATTCTCTTGATTTGGCATCTTATTCCTAGCCTGAAAAATTCCTTTAGGAGGACAAACATTTTCGACTATTAGTTCATGTAGCAGTAAGTAAACAAAAGTGAAATGAAAGCAACCAGATGGAAAAGTGTAATCTTTCATAGACTACGAACTTTTCAATGCACTCTCGTATACGTTTGGATTATTTTATTTGATTTTATTTCTCCGCGATCATGTCGTTGTTTTCCCAGAATTATGAGTTGTGCATTTGAGAGATCATGGTTACTTATTTTTCTCCGGGTACACTATTCCACTAAAACCACTCCGAAAACATTTTTTTTCGTAACTGCACTCAACGGCCTCCTCCACATGGTATATATTGCAGTAAGAAATTATCCTCACCTCCGATTAAGCAATATGACTTCAATGTAATTCGTAGCACCCACGCATTCAAACATTTTTGTCCTCACACCAAAACGTTACAAAATTTGAATATTTCATGGATATAATTCACAAATAAAATAAACAGTGACGGGCCCAGATAACTACCTTGTGGGAAGTCAGAAATTACTTCTAATGTCTTCTGTAAGTTAAATAATCATAAAACCGCTTTAGTATTGACGAATGAAAGCACAACGATTTCAGTTTTGCTAAAAATAAGGAGTGGTGTACTCTACCAAAGGCTTTTTTGTTTTAAAATCGGTGAAAATTGTAAATGAATTTTTTTTTTCCCTGAAAAAAGTTTTGTTATTTTTTGATTGATTTGTTTCGAACCGCTTTTAAAAATTGGAATTATAAATGAATGTTTCCATTCACTAAGAAAGTTACCAGTACCAAGTGACTGGTTGAAAATAATTTTAAGTGGATGAAAAACGGAAGATAAACATTTTTTAACATTACCGCTGGAACTCCATCCTGCACTGGGTATTTTCGTAACTCGTTAATCACAACTTTATCCGAAAACCGCAACACACCTACCTCTAAAAGTTTAGGATCATTAATGTAGTGTTTTCCCGTCAACTGCAATTAAGATTTGTTTTACTCGTACGACTATGTACATATACCGATTCGGAAAAAAATTAGCAAACAAATCGCAAGTGCTCTTCAGATCTGTTGAACTTACATTTTCGAACTCCATTACCTTAGCAAACCTGAGGTATTTCTTTTTGAATTTATGTAATTCCAAAACAATTTGCTATTACGCTTTACCGTCAATTCATCCCAATCAAAACTGTTTAAATAATCTCGAAGTGCAACGGATTGCTTTTGAAAAGTTAAAAATGAACGCGTAATTATTATTATTATTATTACTTTGATATTAGAGGTGGTGAATTTTATTGGAATCAAAGCTTCTGAAATATTCAAATTAAAAAAATATCAAATTTAAAATTCTATTCAATGTACTACGAATTTTGTGGAAAGGGGAAGAGACAGAGAGAAAGACAGAGTGGTGTAGTTTGAAACTCAGGTGGTATTAAGTTTCTGTAAACTCCAAGGGTGGTTGTCCAGATAACTGGGGAGTATTTTGTTTGGTTTCGCTAATATTGTCGTTGCTTATAATTCACAGTATTTTTTTCCGTCCTCCTGATGACATCATCACGATCAAGTTGCATTTTAACCATATGACCACCCTACTGCCAGTGTTATGCCTTCACAGTAGAGTTGACTTTTTTATTTATTTAATTCGAAATAAATAGATGATTCTTGACATCAGGATTCGAACCGTGAATCAACAGCGACAAGCGATGGTGTTAACACTACACCACGGCCACCCTCAAACTTGCACTTAACGGATCTTTGTTTGTATTTCTTTATTCTAACAAAACTGAAATATCATTTCATCACTTAATTCCATATTCACATATGGATTCTGAAAATATATATACATATATGTATTCAATTTGAGAAAAAAAAAATTATTGTATATCCATATGTATTAAAGGACCCAGCAAAGCGGGTGCATCCAGCTAGTTTGAAATAAATTCACAGATAGAAAACCATCTATGACTGATTGTTTCCATTCTTGTTTAATCTTGAATGGTATTCAATTTTTATCATCATCTACATTCATCCCAGTGACATCACCTATATTGAAGTCACAAGGTAGCTGAGTGGCTTCAAGACGAGTAACTACACTACTAATGTTTTCAATGTACTTTTTTATACACATTGGCAATACTGCTTGGCGGAATATAGGTGAACAAATAAATAACTGATAATGGATGTCATCAACAAAATCGACATACACATGCATCTGTTCAACATCAACTAATTGGTGCTCTAATCAGATTTGCCTACTTTGAAAGAAAGAGATGAGACAGCTATCAAAACTGCCCCACCTCTCTCACTGATTGTTCGGCAGCGATTATTTCGGTAAACCACATACGATGAGTCAAAGAACTCCGTCTGTGGGGTACAGCCATATCTCCGTCAAAACAACGTCATATTGGTGGTCAGAGAGGGCAACGGAAGTCTTTTTCGTTTTAGTTCTCCTACCACCAACATTCTGATAATAAACCGAATATTTAAGGTGCTTGCGCAGCTGATCAATGTTTATGTTATGATCTTTTTGGCGGGTAAAGCAACTCCGTTTTTTGGAATAAATTACTTTCCGACAGCAAATGGATTTAAAGCGCGCGCGAAGATTTATTCGGTAGACTAATTTTAAATTTAATGAAACTTAATTTAGTAAAGTCAGCGGTTGACTTAACCAATTTAATGCAAGAGATTTGGTCACTCGATATGACCAGTTTAGAAGAAATGTAATTCACCGCAGTGTTTCCCGTCATATCAACATGAAAACCCGCAGCATGCAGTACTTTTAGAGGAATAGCAACGAAATTCGGAGCGGATTGGTCATTGTTTTTCTTCGCGCATTTGTTATTCTTCTTAGGTTTTTTGCACGACACTTCCCCTTTCAACCGACACACTTTATAACACTCATTCGGTACGGGTGCATTAGTATTAGTTTAGCCGAAACGATTCGCAAGACAACATTTTTTATGTCATTTAGCATGTCACTGGAACTAGGTTTATTCGTTGAATTACTTCTTCAATTCGCAAAATTTCGATTTAATCAGGTTTTATAGAATAGAAAAATGAAATTTGTTAAATATTTCCACAGGTGTACAACCTAAGATAATAAGCTGCATACTTTCTTTTAGCTTTCGCTGGAATTCAATGCAGATGATGAACTAAAAAAAAAACCGACCAAGCATACCTTAAGATCAATGCGTTATTCAATCGATCATATCTCCAAGAATTGTTCGTAGATTCACCCCAGGCATTTTGACATACGTGTACATTAACGCTATTATTAATACATCCATGAAATTCTTGAAGATTTGGAAGAGATTGGACATTAATCAACTGGTCGAAAGTCTTATGGACGGACGGGAGTTATTGGACAAAAAAGGAGAGTTTACGTTCGACGGTCTGCTGAAGAAAATATTTTCCCTAGCTGTGTGGTTCCAACAATCAGGAATGGCGGTGATTCAATAATAGTCTGGAGATGTTTCTTTTCCGCCGGTGTTGGAGACCTCATCCGTATCAATGAAATTATGAATAAGGAGAAGTACAGACAAATATTAGAACACACCTTACCATCGGCTTTGCGATTAATAATGATCGAAACATTCTTCCAAGCTTCACCGATCCAAGAAGAAAATGGCCGGACTTCAACCCAATAGAGCTGCTTTGGGACGAACTTGACAGAGATTTTCGAAGACACATCATTCAAGTAGCCTGGATATCAATAACATTGGAAACTATTAAGAAACTGATCGATAGAATGCTTATATTGACGGCCAAAGTAATGGATTTTTCGTCGAAAAAGATGTCTAACTCCATTTTTTTATCCAAGTGTTTCTATTTATCAGGTTCAATTAATTTGTTCATTTGACTAGATAAATATAATAATGATGATAATAATGTAATAATGAATCAAAGTTATTCTCGGCATAAACAAAAAAAAATCAAATAGATCTGTCAAACACAGCTTTTTACAGTGATCGACAGAACTTTGGTTTGTGAGATTTGGCCAAAATGTAAAAAAGTGAGTTTCGTGTTTTAATAAACTTTTTGCGCGGTAAAACCATTAAACAAACTGAAGACAGACTTAAAAAATATTATGCAGACTCTGCTCCCTCGCATGGAATGGTACACAAGTGGTTCACTGAATTTCGTTGCAGTGGTACGAGCACAAAAAACGCTGAGCGCCTAGGACGTCCAAATGAAGTCACAACGGAAGAAATGGTCAACAAAATCCACGATATTGTGTTGGACGATCACCGGGTAAAGGTTCGTGAGATAACTGAGATTGTAGCAATTTCAAATGTTACCGTCATTCGAATCCTGCATGACCATTTGGGCCTGAAAAAATTATCGGCAAGATAGGTACCGCGTTTGTTGACGGTGGACAAAAAACGGATTCGGATGAAGATTTCAAAACAGAATTTGGAACTCTTCAAGCGCAATTCAAGTGAATTTTTACGGCTCCATGCGATTATTTCTTGTTTCCTAATATGAAAAAATGGCTCGGCGGAAAAAGTTTTCATCGAATGAAGAAATTATCGATGCAACAAATGCCTATTTTGCAGAGTTTGAGAAATCATGTTTTTTGGAAGGGTTAAAAAAGTTAGAATATCGTTGGGAAAAGTGTTTCGCGCTGAAAGGAAAAATAAATTCGATTTTGAAAAAAAAAAAAATATTTCATTTCAAAGTCACTGACTTATCGAACGGCCCTCGTATATAATGGAATGACCCTTTAGCAATTCATACAGTTTTACACAAATTTGGTTAAATAGTACATTCAATATTGATTTAAAATTAAAGGCATTGAGCATTTCTGTTTGACTATTTTGACGTTTTACCATTTCATTTATAAGAAATGAATTCTTAAAAAGTTGTATTTTTTTTAATGTAATATTATTATACTGCTAAGCAATTATTTACAAAAAAAAAGTCTATCCTTTGACCAACGCAGATGTATACCAGCATGCATGAATATTATTTTATATGTAAATGTTTTGGTGATGGCTCCGAAGATGAATACGCGTAAACAAGCGAATAATATTAGATATTAATGAGGATATGTGATGTTTGACGTTTAGTACATTCATAGGTTTTTGAGCATTATTCGTAAATAAAATAAAAACAAAACAAATCATATTGATAAAAATTGTTTACATTTATTTGTTTATGGAATAAATATATACAAAATAAACATAAGGGAAAGTTACCAAAATGATGAAACAAATGATAATAATTAATGGCACGAGTACTAAATAAATATATTGCATTTTTTGTAATCATAATTTTGTTTTAAAAACAATAGAAATATAGAAATATTTATAAAAAAAAAAAATAAATACTGAAATTTTAAGAAACAATTGTGAAAGAAAAAAAATTTGAAAAAAAAAATGTAAACTCTTGTAAATGTTTCTTTAAATTCGCGTTAAATAGTTTTTCTTTTTGGTTTAATGCACATTAATATTTTAACAAAAGAAAATCATGCACAGATCATCAGTCTCGAGTGGTTTTGCAAAATTTTAAATGCGTGACGTTTATCTTTCTTTTTTTTATTATTATTATTAAAACTATTTAATAATTAAGACTGAAGAATATAGCTTTGTTTAAAAAAAAGTCGACAAATTATGTATAAAACAGGCCCATACGGTCACAGTACCTTGCCCTACAGTATGTGCATTTCTACAGACACTCAAAGCCCACCCTGAAATTAAATTTCAGTGTACAGTCTTTTAAATGCAAAATGTTTTGCCCTTGTGTTGTTTTTCATCAAAACAGACTGGACAGAAATATCTAACTAAAGATTGTCTGAACTTTATTGAACGATCTTTCTTAACTGTTCAGTTAAAGGGCGTTACAATGAATGATACCAAATGCTATCATCGTGACTGTATGTAACTTTGAAGTTGGTAGCTAAATACTACCAACGATTCAATCAACATATTTCTATAGAAGACTTGGACTGAAAAACGCTAATGAAAAAGTGTCAACGTTTTTCGAGACAAATAAGTTACGGATCGATCGCAGTGCAAAGTAAGAGAGCAACATTAAAGCATAATTCGTTACCCATTCGAACTTTACTTCGATAGCTTGCAAATGTTGTGCGCATAGACGCTCCTGAAATGTAACACCTTCATATATAATTGCTAACAAAGACAGCGAAGGCAAAATACCTCTCCTTCAAAGTATTTTGGTTGTCATTTTTTAGATTTAATAAACATTTCAATAAGTTAAGCAACTTGAACTACTTGTCGGATTCTGTTAGTAACAATGAAGGTAAGCGTTACATTTTTAAAATTTAACAAAAGTTGAGCTATCTTACTCGTATTACACATTCAATACAAACGGTTCCCGATTCAACTAGTATAATATTTCAAAGTGAACATATAAAATAAATATTAATCAAAATAGAAACAATAAAACAAAATAATTTACTAAACAAAACAAAAATTGTTATCTGACATTGATTTTATGGAAGAAGACGATAGATTACGAACAATAAAGCGTATCTAAAAATTCTATTTGTTTTTCTGTTTCTAGTCTAAAATGCGCGCGTAAAACTTAAATTCGAACAGTAATGAAAAATTACAAAAATTGATTGTTTGTTTTGTGTTCGCAGTAGAAATCTTAACAGTGAGTGTAGTCTGGAGTTGTTCGTGTTTTCTTTTTTTTTTTTCTTTCTTTGTTAATCGTAAAATTGTCGCTGGCAAATAAGTGCGTGGGTATTTTCTTTGTATTTTGGTTTCAAATATTCGTTAGGTTTTTTTTTTATAGCTTAGAAGCTAATAGCAATGTATACGATAGGTTTTTTTTTTTTTTAAATATTTTTTTGGAAAGTGGAAATACTTATATGTAGATTGGATTCTCCTGACCAGTCAGAAGTCTAAACATCGAGGTCGGCATTGTTTTCATTAAAATCTGCAAAAAATAAGGACATAGTTTTTTTTTAAAAAAAAAATATACTAATACTAATACTAATTTAATTTAAAAATTACCTCGCCAACAGATGTCGCCAGTAAATTAACAATTTTCTCATGAGGTACAGCCACAACACTTTGATTATTTATTTCAATTATTCTATGACCCACTCGCACACCACCCCGTTCGGCAATTCCACCACGTAACAGACTACAAATCTGAAAAGAAACAGATAATCTTTTGTATTTTTTTTTTTTTGTAAGATAAGTGAGTTCAAATAATATGTGAATATTCGACTCAATGGAATGTGCACTTTTTTCGAAAAGGTAAAGGGTTATTCCTTTTTTGGTTTAGGATTTTAATTTTGAATAAACTAAAAAGTATTAAATATTTCAATGTAATTTGTTTACTGTTTTAAATTTTGGACTATGCCATTATGTATGGAATAGAACATCGGTCAAATGATCGCCACGAGATTTTTTGCAAACTTCGATTATTGTGAGGTAATTTTCGATAATTTTTCGGCACATTCCTGGCTGTATTGAGGCTATAACTTTTAGGATGATGATTTTTAAGTGCTACAAGTTTGGGAATGATGAGACATGATCTTTAACATAGTCCACAAAAAAAAATCCAACATGGTCAGATCACACGATCTTGGGAGCCAATGGATGTCTCCAAATCTCGGAATTAAACGGCTACCGGGAAACTTTTCATGCAATAGGCCCAAAATTACCTGTATTGCGTGGTACATAACCCCGTCCTGTTAAAATCACATGTCGCTCACATCAATGTGTTCAATCTCAGGCCAGCAAAAGTTTGTTATCATTGGACCATAGCGTAGAGAATTCACCGTAACAGTGACATCTTCATCGTTTTATGGTCATTTCATTCTAAGATGCAATGATTTCAATGCGTTGAGAGATGGTTAAGCGATCGATATTGTAAAATGGCAAGCAAGAACTAACTACCTATCACTATGGATGACAGATGCCATAAGGCAGGGATGTAAAATCCCAACCCCGAAATGAATAACCCTTTATAATAATCGGAAAAACTGTTAATTAACTTCAATACTGTTAAAAAATTCGCTACAATCGCAGCTGTCAAAGGGAAATGTATGGGTATAACCGCTATCCATTAAATACGATTAAATGGGACAAGCTTCGGAAGAACTATTTGGTTGTGGTTTTTGATGAGCTCCTCGACAAAACCAAAGAGCCTTAGATATTTGAATGCAAAAATCGAAATTGAAGACGTTGTTGGAAAGGTCATAGCATAGCTAGCTTAGACGACAGCATCTCTGAAAGCGATTCAGGGTGATCGATTCTGCTTTTGGATGAAAAATTATATACATATACGTAGTGTAGCATAAAAATTCCACATCCCAAACGAACAGAAAACACTCCTTTAATTTAATTTGGTGTTCGAATGCTCACATGTGCTCGGACCGCTCGTTGCAGCAAAGATACCTGTAAAAGATCTGATTATGTACCAGTACCCTGCAATGTTAAACGTCTGCAATTGCAACACACTGAGAAAAGAATTAATGATCGGGCGTTCCTAGAGCATTTAAAAAATCCAAAAGCATCAGCAGAAAAGACGGAATACCAGTAGTGATACTGGTAGCAGGTCATTAGCAGTGGCCTGCTACCCCCCCAACTGATGCGCTAAGTTTCACTTGACAACTTGCACGATACTTCTCGTTTAGCTGCAAAAATGAAAACCTGTAAACCCAAAAAGGACCCAAACCGATTGTTAGCTCAACAAAGAACAAAAATTGTATATTCAAAAGAAAGAAAAATTAACAGTGCGAGACCCAGAAAAAGGATATGTTTTAGCAAGAACTCTAAATTTATACAAACGTGTAAAACGGAGCCTGTACAAACAAAGACGAGAACATCACAGTAGAAACAAATGTAGTGTTGAAAATTTGCATATTATTTCGTCGGAGTGTAAAAGGGACAAGAAAGCCCAAATTCTGTTGTCTGTATGACGAACAATTTTCCCTATCCACCCGATCGCACCGAAATCACAGCAGTTGCATCTAAGCTTAAATCAAACAAACTTAAGTCTATGGGAGTTGACTTGATAAGCGGCATGTACCGGTGGTTGAAATGTCAGCACCGTTTACCCGATTCAAAAGAAATCGTTCCGCTCCTCTTGCGCCTAATACAGATGTATAAGCCTCCTGAAAATAGCTTATAAAGTCCTAAGTAATATGTGAGCGCCAAGCCTTGAAAATCGACAACCGTGTATGACAATGTGAATAGAGACGAGCTATAATCGCTACTTGTCTATGCATAATGACGATGGACACAATTCACTGTTCCGTGAAGGTCGGAAATGACACCAGCAAAAAGCTAAAGCGATTCTCTGTGATGAAGTTTCTTATTATACTGAAAAAGATAGCACGAAATTGCCAGCCCAACACAACGGGCACTATTTTTCACAAGTCTACAGGTATTCTTGGCTATTCGAACGACCTTAAAAAAGTAGTAAAGAGACGCTGTATAATACTTTCATCATCCCGGTCTTGTTGTATGATGCAGAAAAGCGTGAATTTGATCAAAGTCCAAAGAAGATGCCCTTGAAGTTTTAGAGAGAATAATTTTTCGTTCGATTATGGTTCTTTCTGCGTTGACCACATATGGAGCAAAGGATTCAACCACGAACTATATGAGCTGTACAGCGACATATACTTGGTGAAAAGGATACACATTCTGCATTTAAATTGGCTAGATTATATAGAGCCAAAGAATGACAAGATTCGCCTCGCATTTTCGACAGGAAAAACAAATTGAAGTAGACTTTAAAGGAAAGCTTATTGTTAGAAGACTATAGCGCTAATAAAACTAAAGTAAGTAAATTTATTCTGAAAGGTTAACCACTTCACCGTAATGCATATGTAGATCCGCAAAGAGTATCTGATTGTAATCGCTTTCTATACATTTTCATTACTGAACAGTCTAAACTATTTTTAGTATGTATTATCAGAAAAAAAAAACCAAGACTTACCACTCCATTTTGTACACTAAATCCTAATTGATATTTGGTATTCGGTCGTTTAATCTTAACCTCGACTACCGGCGGACAAGGCACAACCGTAAATTTAACAGCAGTCTGATTCTTCGCATTACGTATGTAACTCTGGCAGGTCGACAATGGAAGCCCGACTAAGCTCATACCATTAATTGCAATTAGTTGATCACCGATATTCAATTGACCACAACGTGCTGCAGCTCCAGCTGACATAAGATTTGCAATCACCACGGTAGGCAGCATAGAGCCCCAACCACTTTCCACAATCACTACACCTAGTATTTCTCCCTTCGCTTTCGGTACAACAACCTCTTTCTGCAATTCTTTCTTCGCAAAGATTTCCAGCTCATCACCGAAAATCTCCTGACTATTGAGCACTTCTTGGTAATCCATTTCCTTAACAAAACTATGATCCTCAATTCCGTTTGCCTTCAGGAACTCCATGTATGCCACTTGGAATGCCTGACCGATCGATTGCGCTATAAATTGTGCTTCATCACTCTCGAAGACGTGACAAATCATCTTTGGTGTCCGATTTGGTTTTGGGCCTTCATCACTGTCCGATGGGACAAATCTGCGTCGTGCCATTAGAACTACTAAATCACCAATATCGGCGATGTAGGAGATTGTACGTAAAGCATGATCCATCATTATCTCTTTAAGATCCGTGTTCAGGACCATGATTTTCTCGGTTGATATAAATAGATCGACCTCGGTGGATGGTTGACTTTCACCTTCGGGTGCCTAAAATAATAGAAACAGAAATGTTTTGAGAAAGTTGGGGTTTTAATTAATGTTTACATGTGAAAGTGTCGAATAGAGCGCACTTACCAATGCCTGTTAGTATGCATGCAAACAAAGGGTTGGAATGAAGTTAGTAAGTGTTTCTTTGTACTAATGATGATGATGAGAATGATAAAAGCAATAATGGTTATCAAACCTACCTTAATCCTAGAAACGGCTTCCTCGGCCTGCATCATACGAGTAGATTTCGTTGGTTGTCCCTCGCACACCAGTTGCGTTGAACCCAAATATCTAGCCCGAAATAGAACGCCCTCAATGAGTACTGCAGGATCCAGTAAAGCTGTAAAAATAAATTAATGTGAGTTCCTCTGTCCAATTGTCTAGATCTCAGACATTTTCGTTTACACGAATAATAAAAAATAAATAAAACACCAAAACATCGACAACCATTTATGGGACTTACATGTGTTTTGAGTGCAAGAGTTTTGTTTTTGGTTAGAGGACATTTGATTATTTCATTTGCAAATTTTGTTATTCAATTGCAAGGGCATGAAAGCGTGGAATGTAATTAAGAAAGACAGAAAAGAAAACCATTAAACTTAGTTCTCATTCGTAAAGAAAAGCCAACTAATGGGGATCTAAACACAAGACAGAATTTTATCGAGCTACAAGCTAACCTTCTTTGTTGCGAGTTTTCGCCTTCTTATCACTATTTGTAGAGTCCTTCAGAGATTTAATGGAACCTGTGGGGCTCTTAGAGTATTGCAACTTCTCAGGTGACGTTATGGTAACATCGCCTGTGCCAATTATTTGACAGTGATCTGGTGAAGTTGGTGTGAGTGCTGTTCCAATACCCTGCCGGATGGTGGCGGAAGAAAACGTTTGCGGCTTAATGCTAGTCGAGTTGTTTAGCATTGTTATATCCGAAGTGGTTGGCGAATGAGTTGCTGAGTTCTTTGACCAAAGTTGCTGCAAATATTATAACTTATTATACACCTTCTCTGGTATTGCTGAACCCATTTTTATCAAACCTTATCATCATAAAATCCCTGATCATCGAGTCGTTGCTGCCCCAAAAGCCGATCAGTTTCCAAATCTGTATCGTGTTCCTCTTCTTCGGCAGTGCACTGACCCTTGTGCATAACATCGACGGAAGAATTCTCATGAGAGTTGGTTCGTGGTACCCATATTGGTGACTCACGTCCAGCGGGTAATACCTCATCACAAAATTTCGCCTTTTCTGGAAGAGTTTTCGCTCGTTGCAATGCTGACCGAATATCCTTCATAGCTTCTTGGATATCTTGCGATTCGGCTTCAGTTATCGCATGCCGATGTGGAACTGGTGCTGGTGGTGGTGGTGGAGTATTCTGCGGCATACCTAAAACATAGAACAAACAAATCATAACACATATACTATATGTCTTTAGACAAAAACCCACTTATTGCATAGACTGCATCATAGTTATGTGAATCCTTATTGTCACCATTATTCGCCACCGCATTACAACAACCACTGTCACTGGTCGCAACATCATTCACCAACTGTTTCACATCATTATCGGATCCAGATCCATCTTGACAATTATTTATGACGCTGTTATTCTCAACCTGTTCCAGTGTGCTCGCACTTAAATTATTACATTCTAAGAACTTCTTATCAATGACAACAGAAATATTGTTGTCCGTATCTGAGGCATGGCCACTAGACAGTCCATCCTCTAGAACTGGCATACTCGTATACAACTTTCCAAAATCTGTTTGACAATTGATATCGTTCGATAGACTGTCTAAATCACCACAATTTGAGTCGTAATCAGTTGTTTCTGGTGAAAGGGTAAAGTTACGTGAATGCCGTCGCAAATTCGCTTCTAATTCTGTATCAGCTAGTTCACCCGAACTACGACTGTTTGAGTCGATGTAAAGCTCAATGTCATTTTGGTCGTTGTAGTTATCAAAGTGCTTTAAATGGGGAGATTACACAATAATAATAACTGTTATAGATAGAGTATCTTACTTGTTTTTTGGGTGACCGATGTACCATGTAAAGCTCTTCTTTTGGAATTCTAGCTAGTCTTTGACCAATGTATGCTTGTTCTGCTTTTTTGTCCTCTTCTCGTTCATATTCTTGGTGAGTGTCCTAAGTATTAAAAAAAAATAAAACGAAATAGATGATTATAACGCGGAAAACGCGGATTATCAATTTTTCGGTTACAGTGCATTTTTTTTTTTTTGATTGTTTAAATGTTCTCCACCACATAGAACTGTTTTCTTTTAAGTTTGTAAAACTCAGTTATGGTGTGAAAAGGAAAGATATAGGGGAGAATTAAAGAGTGAACATATAACGAGAGAGAGTGAGGTAACGATTCTCGTTAATTTTGAATCTTTGCAAATTATGGATTTCTGGAAATACTAATGAAGGCAAGTTATTTGTGTTGAATAGCAGAAAAACGATCTCCTACGGTGATCGGTGAGTGCGAATGCAGGCTCTAAGGTATATGCATGTGCCGAATGGGATACACATGTATTAAACAGACGGATAGGCGGGACATAACTATATACTCGTATTTCGTCCGAACATTTGTGGTGGAAATACCAGTAATAGAAGCGCTAAGCATCCAACATTTCGACGATGTTCGAGCGAGGGGATTAAGCTGCATATAAACTGATCACCGATCAATCTGCCCGCTTGTCGCTGAACACGATCAATTAAACGTAAGCTTGGGCCGGGAGTAAAATTGTCATGAAAAGTTTTTCTGAATCGAAAAAAATTGCCCTTTCGAAACGGCATAAAACTGCGAGAAGTTAGGTCAGGCCCCGCATTGGGCTGTTAGCGCCAAAATATTTATTTATTTATTTTGTGCCGGGAGCGCTCACCCACAACTCGGTTTGCACCCTAATTAATGATTGCATCAATATTCGCGTTGAGTTCGGTAGACATTCGCTGCCACTGAGGTTCGACGATTTGGGGCCCCTGCCGTGGTGTCGTAAGCAAATATGCCAAGTCAAGAATACTGTCATCCGCGAAGGAATGAATCGGATTATATGTAATAGAAATACACGTCATTGCAATTTGTCTTTAGTAAAGGTTTTTTTTAAATAAAAATTCGTAAGTCCTCTTTAGCAACTTGCTAATTCAATACGAAGCTCTAATAGTAACTAGTTTAGGCTGGGACATGCAATTTTCTGTCGCGACGATTAAAAAATCGTAGTCACTGTAGGAAATGGCAATACGCGCATAAGCGACAATAAACGCCGCGATATTTTAATCGCAAACAAATAAACCACATGGCTTCTAATACGAGTGCGCGCATTTGCAGCTACGAGTAAACAATCGCCGCGACTGAATTAAGCTCTAATTTTCAGGCGATTTTTAACGAGCATCAAAGCCACAACACAACACTTTTTAATGAAATCCATTTTCAAACTATTCCATTTGCTATTAAGTAATCGCAAGTGCGCGAGCATCCATGTCCACCATATGTTTCATTAAAACTTGCGACTGAAAAATAGCAAATAAATATGGGACTTCTTCCATTTTTCTAATTTCTGCGATTAAAAACCATGTCTTTCATTTCTCGCGGCTAAAAAGTAGCGCGAAATCGCCAGTGCGCGCACTATTTTATATTATTGCGACTACGATTTTTTAATCGCGTCAGTGCGTGCTTACTCTTTTAAATTCATATGATTAATTTATTTTGGCGACTATCGCGTCGACCAAAAAATGGAACAAATCGCGGCATAATAATCGCTTCGATTTTTAGGTGTTCTATGCGCGCTTTCATATTAATAAGTGTGTGTTTAATTTTTTGCAACTAAGTAGTCGCGCGACTGAAATAGCATGTGCGCGCCTAGCATCAGGGTTTAAACTGTGATGATACCGTTCTGCATTATATTTACAAACAGATACAATTTTGAAACAACACGCCGTTTTAATAAAGTGCAATAAAATATAAGTGAGTAAACGGATACACATTTTATTTACTAAACAACAACAAACGACATGCGATAAGCCACAAACGAAATCAGTCAACGTTTCATTTTTATTTGCTCCTATAGGGCAAGTATTGTTTTCGTGATAATTGTCGACCTCAAGATTTTGATCAATCTTGATATTACTATAATAGAGGAACTCAAAAAAGTAGATCTCGCAATTCTGTCTGTCTGTCTGGCTGTCTGTATGTCTGTTTGTACTTCGGGGTTGAAGCCTAAATATATCATATCTAGAGTAATGCACAGAGGAAAAATTCAAACTTTCATTCTAGCCTCAAAATTAAAGGTACTTCACTTAAGGCCAATTTAAAAAAAAAAAATGAATTTTCTCGAAAACAGCTCCAACGATTTTGACTGCATATTCAGTTTTGTACTGAAATAACGGTACTTTACTTATTTCTCGGATAGCTAAAACGATGTTATTCAAAATTGATTTCTAAGTTATTTCTGACAAACTTACATGGCATTTAAATTTTACAGATATGTATGCACAAACATTTTTTTTAGCTTTTCAAGACATTTGACGAAAAAGTCAATTTTGTTTTTCTTACCAATTTTTCTAAACAATTTACCAACGAATAGCACATACATATGGAGCATGCACGTGCGACCCGATCGTGCACTTTATTTGTAATAGTAAACTTAATAAGAAGTATCAGCATCAGAGAATGCATATTGTTCAATTAATAACATCATAATAATTGTTGTGAAATGGGAGTATTTTCATAAATGTGTTTATAGATGCAATTTAAACCGTTCGGCGCAGAAAAATTATACAAATCCACGTTGCGGAAATAAATGTATTAAATTAAGGACACGACTGGGTCGCATGTATTTGGTTCAATTGAGCTGTTCGTATGTAAATTATTCAAATTTAGACACAACCGTCAAAAAGCGAATAAACTTTCTACACCATATGTCCAAAATTTTGATGTCCGCCAATAAGCATATTACCGTTAATTGAATTTATAGCGTAATTCTTAGTACGACCTTATCATATCAAATGTGAATTCTGATCAAAATCGTTGAAGTAACTTTTAAGGAAATTGCAGAAAATTGAGGTTAAAATGAAAATTTTACCCCAGATATGAAGTTTGAAAAAAATTTGACCACCCGTTTAGGCTACAAAGACAGACAGAATTAGAATTGCTCTATGGATCCAATTGGCAGCAATATTTCTCCGATACAGGAGATACATTAAATAGGATCAGGAATACTGAAAGCAACAAGTAGCAACATATACCTATATACTCGTACTAAGTATCATATATTACAGACGTCACAAAATTTGCTGAAGGAAATAAACGAGTCTCACAATCGAAATAACATCCAGAGATTTTAAAAGAAATCGTCAGCCGACTAGCCTAGTCACCAAGATAACCACTTCCAACATATGCTAAGTAGATATTACGAGGATAAAGCGGTACTTAGTTTGATAAGATGTATCCACCAAATTATTAACTAAGCATGCTAAGAACAATTTGAAATCGGAATTTTTAACTGCTCGTGCTTGTACGACGTGTACTTGGGTCGAGAACATGGAACTCTTGTATAGAAAAATGCCTAAGCCAGTTCTGAAATTGGATCTTTGAGTACTGATTAGGTTTTAGGCAAAATTGCACAGAGAAAGCAACCCATAACATTTGAAGCAAAAATGTCAAACATCACAAGCGTAGTGAGTATTCTATGATCTGAATTCTGATCTACATTTGTATTACTGGATCCGGATCTACCAACCCGCAAATAGATCACTAGAGCACAGACCTACGTTTAATGGAAATTAGGTACGCCGCCCTTGAACTACGCCAACAAATGGTGCAATTTAAAATATATATAATATACAGTAACGGACATAGAAATCCAGATACAGTAAACAAATTTTTTAACTTCAATTATCTTGAGAACTAGGAGGTAGAGCTTTGATGACGTGATTCTAGTTCACTTTGTAATAGTTCATTGAAAAAAAAGTAGTTTGAATAAAAGTGGAAATAATTTTATTAATATGGAAAATAAAAAGAAAATGAGTGAAAAAACAAAAGTCCAAATAATGACTTTAAAAAATGAAAAATTAAGTTTTCGTGATTAGCGCGAAAAGTGGGATTCAGCAAGTCGTCAGTGGCTGAATTCATTAAAAAATGGGCTCATTGCAAAGAAAAAGGGGACGGGTCGCAGAAGGAAGACCACCAGCGCCGAAGATCGGCTTTTAAACCGAATAAGTCTGCGTGATAGATTCAAAACTGCTGAAGATTTAAGGACAGACTTTATAGAAGCTAGAGGATCAGAGATAAGCTCACGGACTTTAAGACAAAGGCTTCAAGAAGCTGGATTGAACGCAAGAAGACCTGCCAAAAAAACCATTTCTAAATAAACGAATGCGCCTAAAACGTCTCCAGTGAGGCAAAGATCATGAAAACTAGACCATAACGGATTGGGAAAATGTGATCTTTTCAGATGAGTCCAAGTTCAACATATTCGGCTCTGACGGGATACAGTACGTGAGGCGAAGAACTGGAGAAAGATTCAATGACGAGTGCGTGACAAGAATTCACGATTCACAAGGAGGCTCAAGAATGATTTGGGGATGCTTTTCCTATCACGGCGTTGGACGGTTGGATTTAATAAATGGAACGGTGGACGCAGAAAAATATAAAAAATATTGGAAGACAATCTGCTACCATCTTTAGAAGAACACTTATCATACTCAGATAAGCTGATTTTTCAATACGATTCTGCGCCTTGTCACCGCGCGAAATTGGTAAGTGCCATTTTTTTTACCTTCCAGGTCAATAATTGTCTAACCCAGAATAGTATTGCAACATTGGACTGGCCTAGAAACAGCCCTGACCTGAACCCGATTGCGAACCTTTGGTCCATAATTAAGGCTCAGGTAGCGAAGAAGAAGCCACGGACAATGACCGAGTTGGACAATGTGGGGTATGAGGAAATCGCACTGGATACTTTATACAGCCTGATTCCATCAATGCCGGACCGGATAAAAACCATAATAAAAAAAGGGGGGACTACAAAGTATTAACATCTTCAGTTCTCGAAAGTTTGAGAAGCCTGTTTCCTGTAATAAAAATCATAAACTCGAATAGCAATAAAAACTATCATTATGCTTACACATTTACTCACTTGTTTTTTCAATGAAACTTAAAACAATTTGAAAATGTTTGTATTAAAGCCTTTTTCGGAAATTGGTTTATTGTTCTCCGAATATTTCAAGAAATTTCATTCGGTAAAGATGGATCTTGATTATCTTTAAAACCTCCAAAATTATTCTACTAAAATTATTATAGTTTTTTCACTATGTCCGGATTTATATGCCCGTTACTGTATAGGTACCTATAGTTTGTAACATAGAGACATAATAACGATACACCCGAAAAGTATACATACATATTTGTGATCAGCATCAAAAGTTATCTCGATCTAACCATGCCTGTCCGTCCTTATGTCACTACTTTTTGGGCCTTAAATTTTGAGCTAGGAACATGAAATTTGGTATATAAACTTTCTAAAATCTGAAGCAATACAAGTAAAAGTTATAAAAAACGCGGAAATATTCTGTGTATGGGTAGATATCATTGCATCTGTTTTACAAGTTTCACAACGAACCGCTCATTTTATTAGGAGTGAACTAAAAGATGGGGGATGTGGTATCATCCGTTCTAGACGGATTGTAACTTTCATTTATGATTTATTTTTCTTTCAGAAAAGTACCCGGACAAATATATTGTTTCGAAAGAAAGAGAAGGACATGTGCAGAAACAACACTTATTTTCTAATTTCCGTTTAGGAGAGGTCCCATACAATTGTGAAATATACAAATTAAGATATTTCCACCAAGCCAAACAGCTGACAGCAAGACATTGACATTTAGAAATAGAGAATGTCAATACTGAACCAACATAAAGTCGTGAGTCCATTGGGCCCCAGATAATTTTGCAAGGAGCGCATTAAATGTGTCAAGCAAAGGAACAATGGCGTTGTTTGCAATGCCATTTCTGACGTCTCTGGGGAAGCAATACAACCAGCCCATGAGCATTGTTTTGGATTACTACCTCATACGCACATAAATCTGAGAATGTCAGCCAGAGATAAGGTATAATAATAATGATAATAACCTAATCCCCGATGTCAACTTTGCGAATTTACACATATCCAAGGATAATTCAATTGGCCTAAGCACTACGATGAATTGCATCGCTAAAGCACTAATCGCTCCGTGACCAACTAAAAAACAATTTTCTAAATTTATCAATTTTCTAAATAGTTTTGAATAAACATTAATTGACACTTACTATGGCCGATGGAAAATGCTTACCGCTACCGCTTCAATGAAGCACATTTTTTCTTCGCTTCAAAATTCATGAAGCAATGCAAATAAGCTTAAATCGCTTCGGAAATATTAAATCGCTTTAACCAATTGATCCGGCACAGTGCTTTTCCATGGCTGTAAAAAAACACAGAGCAACCCCAGAAATTCTATTTTACACCGAGCACAAATATATTATACTGAAAGCTGTCATTCTTTGATTTTCATGAGTGAAGCGATTTTGCTTTATATTTTTGGCAATTATATTTTATAAATGTTTGCATCTCATATTTACACATTTTTAGTAATATTTTCCTACACAACGCAAAGTATTTGTTATCAAACGTCACAATCGAATGACAGCCAAAAATTTAGTTTTTTGACAGCACTTTTTTCTTGTCCCGAGATAATACTTGGTGCAAACCAGTGTGAATTTAGTGCATTCGCGAACATCGAAAACGATAGTGCGAAACAAGTGCACGCAAGGGGGCTCTAGTGCGCCCATCAAACAAATCTAGATGCGTAAGCCGTGAGCGTAACGTCGGAGACATCGAGATTGCCTGAAAAGTAAAGTCCCTACCCATAGAATCCGTCGATGTCGTTCCGTTGAAGGTTGACGGTGACGTTCACGTATTGCCGGAAAGAACAGTCCCATACCATCCGTCGCATACCTTCGTTGACAGATTGAAATGTCAACCGATTGTCAACGGCGATGACAGTTTCTCTTCTTTCTCAATGCTTCCACCAATGAAAGTGCTTACTCTCAATTTGCCGACTGCCAACGGATCAACGGACTAGAAAAGTAGAAAGTAGGTAAACCTACTTTATCCGTCGAAGTTCATGCATGCGTCGGGCCACCTTCCATAAGAATATGTGTATTCTATCTATGTGTCAGTTAAAAAAGACGCAGCAACGGATCAACGGATTATATGGGTCGGGGCCTGTAATAGTAAAGCGTTTAATGAAAACATCAGCTGGTTGTTCCGAATGTTTTTTTTTTTTTTTTTTATTTCTTGTGAAGACAAGCTTACCGGTTGCGATTACATTGTCACCCATGGGGTATTAAGAGAACCGAATAGTCTGGCGAATAGGTACACCAACTAATATCTTCTACGTAATTAAATTAAAATGATTCTTCCTTATAGGTGAACCTAAGCATAATATATAAAAAAAAAAAACTGGATACCTATTACGAGAGTTTCTATTGACCACTTGACACCACATTCACTTTTAAATAAAGACCGTACTCAGTGCAATTGGTTTAGATTCTAATTACTTTGTAACAATGTTTACAAATCTATTAAGAAAAATCAACTTATAGCATTTGAACTCTTGAATTTTATTGTAAACACAAAATGATGATGGTATACACATAGAATATAAACTTCAGGTGACTCACTACATTCAATTGAATGATTTACCCGATAACATCATACCTTGGCAAACATTGTCACGATTAACGAATAAATTAATGGAAATTAACCCAGATTTGGGGAGGAAACTTAATTTGAAAACAGTAGGTACATAGGTATTAATAATAGTTACACAACTTACACAACTTCCAAGATCATCGCTTTCGATAAAATCTGCATACTGCTTCTCATCTGTGTTGGCTCCTTTGAAGAACTCTTCGAGTACCTTCCTTGTTTCCGAAAATTCATATAAATAATCAAATGTTGGTGTTTTAGGTCGTGACTCATCAACAACGCTTGCATCAGTTCGATTATCGCCGGCACTACCACCACCGCCATCATCAATGTCGATGAGATTTTCTGTTCGATGATTGGTTTCCTTTGCATCTAATGCAACAGTGGAAGAATGATGCGAAACACGCTGCGGGAAACCAGGAGGACGCGTTGGAAATCCTCCAGCTGTTGCGCTTGACATCTTAAAACCACTCGTCTGAAGACTGTAGCCCTGCTGCTGATTGCCAATGCGTCTGGGTGATCCCTCATACTCTGCTATCGGTAGCTGACCAATCATTTTGGTGACTTTCAATACATCATCTGTATTACTGTCCTTCCCGTGTGACTTGATCCAATTCGTGTCGATATCATCGAAAACAACAATCTCCCCGTCACGCACACAGTGCCCCCCAGCTTTCCCGACATCTGTAGGCGACCCAGGACTGGTCAAACCTTGTGGGACCATATTATCTATCTGGCTAACTGGACTACGGCCCACTCGAATCTGATGCTGACGTCCATGATGCTGCGAGTACTGCACTTCGGCTAGATCTGGCGAATTAAGGACGGTGCTAGCTGGAGTGATGTTTGGACTTCGCGTACGCATCTCCCAAACGTAACGCTCCTGGGGCTTTTCAAACTTTTCAAATTCCGTATCAACAACGGCACTCATTTTGGGATACGGACGTCCGCGTATAATGGAGCTGCCCTTATCACTGCTGTCCGAGTTCATCTTTATTTAGTATCTTTGGGTGATTGATTTATTGAATTTATGAGTGGATAGCTGTAGTACACACTAAACACAAAACACGCACTTGACTGTTTGGTGTCCTTTCCTCTCTAGAGAGCACTACAACAGCAATCCATTCCCGAGCTGTTGAAAGGATACATGTAAGCAGAAAAAAAAATAAAGGAATCTGAATTAAAATGACACTGCTTGTGCACTTTTTGTGTTCTAAGAGAAAAGGCATACACGGCCAAGGCAATTGGGTGGTGTTCACGCCCTCTCCCTGATGAGCAACACAGGGAACGAGGAGAACTTTGCGACGGCACACAACGCTATTTAAAATTCAAAGCAAATATTTTTATAAATCACACAAAAGACTTTGTTTTTTTTCCTTCTCAGCTCAGCTTTTCTGCGACGACGAAAACTTTTCGTCCTTTGTGGACGAAAACTTTTCGGAAAGGAAAAAAATCAATAATCCAGCCGAGTGTCTACAAAAACACAGCCGGGAAGTATTTCCATTTGGAAAAGATTTGTTGGGATAATAAACGTGAACTTACCTCGTGCATAATGCACAATCTTTTCGAACGGATTTATTTCAATTGGAAAATGCACAAAATTAATAATTTTTCTTCAACAGCGAAAAAAGTTTTCTTTTCAGTCCGAGCGAACTGACGACATGAAAATTTTTTGACACTTCCTTAATGTTTTTTTTTTTTTTTTGCTTGCTCTTTTGCGACAATTGACAGTTGACAGCGATGGTGAATAAGATGGTGCAGGGATGATTTGCGATATGATTAAATTTTATTTTTCAATTCATCGGAAGTTAAATCAACATAAAAGAGATCACTATTTATCCAAAATTGTGCTTCCTGCCTAAAGAACGACGTCCAAATTTGTTGGTACTTATAATGCTGTTCCTTACTTGCAGCAGGCTTTTCGCTGTCTTTTATTCCGCTTTAAATGTGGGATGTGCCTAGTGCACACTTACATATGCTTCCTCGCAAACAAAACATTTCCAAAAACAAATGCATTTGGAAAATATTTGTATGTCAGTTTTGAAAAACAGCCTAGGTTAAATGTCAGAGAAAATTTGTTAGTTTTTAACTTATGTATAATTGTGAGTACAACGTTTTCCATTTAAAATGAAAAACATAAAACACAGGGGCATTTGTTTAAATATTTGTAGACAGAAGTTTTTAAACAAAGTTTATATTGTTTTTATAGAGGATCTATATATTTGTTCAAGTGTTTGCGGGCAAATGTACTTAGGTGAGTACTGGACTTAGGAAGTACGAGAGTCTAGCAGCCAATTTTTCAAAATAAAATTTAATAGACTCTGGACCGTGATTACATGCGGTTTTGTGGAGGAGGTAGTTTGTATTGAAACAATTTTCTTTTTTTTTAGTATTTTGTGTTCATATTTTTGTGTTAAACTACTTGTTTGACAATTAGTAGAACAAGGGGCATCCTTGCCTATTTGTAAGTACATTCAAAGCACCTCTTCGCAAAGGGGACACTTCTCGGATTTATATGTGTGCATTCGGTAATAATCTAGCAATTCATGGTCTTTGTTTAATTATTTTCTCCTATTTTGCCTTATCGGTTGTTTAATTATCGCCCACAGTCCATTCGGGCAATATCAATACCTATAGCATTTATAAAACTAATTAAAATTTCGCTCTTCCGTTTTGACTATGTTCAAAGATGTGTACGTAAGAGCACACATGTTGTGTTTATGAAGGAAAGAGAAAATTGTTGGTAGCAAATGATGTCATACACAGGCGCGGTACATTTGAAATTGAAACACTCAGCAGGTGCACAGTGAGAAGGGATAAAAGTGTTAGAGTGCAATGTGGGGAAAATAATGCGAAACACCGTCCACTTCGCCGACCTTAAACACAAATGCAAATAATTTTACTAATCCAGAATGAAGAGAATAGGAACGCAAAAGAGATTGGAACAAAACGGATAAATATGAATTGTGGATTATTTTTCTTTCCTTTCTTCTTACACAATGTTCCCTTGGCGCTCTTACAAATCGTAGAAAGTCGCTGATTTTACTCTAGTGTGAGCATGGACATTCGAGTCAATAAAAGGAATGTTTGCCTTCTTGAACTTCGTTTAATACTTATTTGCGATTTAGTAAATGAAAAAATGTGTGGAAATGAGATAATTTTGCGGGGCTTATCTATAATCATCTCATTTGGATCTAGTGAGAACGTTGTGAAGTATATTTACTAAATCCCTCTCAACAAAAAATTTTACCAAAAAAGAAACCCACCAAAATGTGGCTATGTTTACACTTGTACTGCTTTGGACTCTAAAAGGCTTGTATATACAATTTCACGTTCCTAGCTCAAATTTTGAGGCCCAAGAACTAGTCATTTGATATCACCGCTTGTATCTAATAAAAAAGAAGTTTACTTCAACACTATCAAACTAAACTACGCTAAAGAAAGGACATGATTAAATTTCTAAATAATTGTACAAAGACGAAGAGAGTAATAGTGGGGCCTGGGAGTAGTACGAATATTACTACTGTAATACACACAATAACACAGTTTTTATATATAAACTTTTTATAAATTATTTCTTCTACCTATTCTTTCCACGGAATGAATAAATATCATACAATATTATAGATAAGTCGGTAAAGTAATTTTCGTATCAGCAAGAGACTATATTTCAAATATTTTTCTAAAACTTTTTTGTTGAATACACCCTTTTCGTGTAATTCACCACGATCCATAGACGACTACATTTTTGTTTACCAAAATCCAAAGTGGGCTTCCAGCTGCCAGAACCAGCTGTTCTGCGATGAAATTTTAATAGATTCCAAGTTTTTATCGTAAATAAATAAGAAAAACGAATTCACATTGTGCAATGCGGAATAATGAATTATGAAATTCGACGATAGCCAAATAAAGATGAACATCAATGCACAATATTTTGAAGGCTGCGGTAAAGAAGGTCTAATTCGCTGCATATTCCTAAGCGAATTTCATCCCACTGCTGGATGTAAAATAAGTTGCCAAGTATGTGTTTATTTATTTAAATTTTAGCAACAATTTACGAAGGTTTTTTTTTAGGTACCAGAGAATTATGTTTCCAAGGAAATATTCGATGCCATTAATGTTTACATCATTCCGAAGCCACAGCTGCAACGTTGTATTCTCACCGTGAACGCTTTACGTCTGAAAATTGTTGGCTATCCCGTTCGCATTGACCATCAGAAGTACGCCAGGAATGCCTTTCACTTTAATCTATGTTTTGTGTGTGATGCTTGGGCAAGATCTGTTCAGTATGAACCGGTGGTCAAGAAACTGTCCGAATACTTGGTAAGTCAATAAAATCGAATGAATGCCTGGTAAAAGTTAATTGGTCTCCTTTTACAACGCAGATAATGATGGAGGAAGAGACTTGCTTTCTATCCAAAGAAGATGACAACAAACAGAAATTACAAATGCTCTTCAGGACTGTGATAAACGACTTGAACAAAAACAAAGTGACGACAATTGTTGGTAAGCCTTGTTTGATGACACATTTAGTTTTTACTATTTTTCTTTTAACCCTACTCGTGATGGTAAAAGTATTGCACTACTTTTCGAAAGAAGAAATCTTATAACGAACCCACAAACTATTGTACATATATAGGAGTAGCATTATATGTAATGTCAGACTCCTAACGAGCCACCGTGAATGAGTGGTTAAGTTAGCGGACCACTGAGCGGGAGACTAAGACGTGACAATCACATATCAAAGTGTAAAAATTGTCTTGAGAAACTTCTCAACCGAAATACTCTAAAAAATTTCCTTCAACACGATCTTCTCCTGCTCTCTAAATAGGCCACAACATATGGTTTTGGATATCTAAAAATCTAAAAACTAAAAAAATGGCACCAGTCTCACCTTTTGGATAGGAAACTTAATTGGATAGCCAGTTAACTAGAAATTTTCTTACTTTACTTCCTTTACGCTACAGTCCTCAAGTTGGTTAAGGTCCCTTTACACTCTGTGCGCCACCCTAGCTGAGGTCTTCCTTTACTGCGTAGTCTCTCCGATATGGATTTGAAGACTTTCCGCGTCGGAGAGTTACATCTTCTAGCCATCTCCTCCTTTGATAAAGTCCATGCTTCTCCGCCGTACTGGGGTGATGAGGGTCTTATATAAAGGTATCATAGTTGTCTGTGAGATGCTTTGCTACTGCATTGCCTTTCTAGCCCAAAGAAACAGTGGTTTACAAGGCTGATTTTTCGCTTAATCTCTGCGCTGGTGTCATTATTTTAATTTACAGCGGAATCAAGCGGTCTATTGTGGCGTTCTGTCTAAGTCGCCGATGTTGACTGGGCTTTTTTGATCCCAGAATATATTTGCTGAGAATCTTTTTAGTCTTTAAAAATATTATTAATAGGAGTTGAGGTATGCAATCCTATACCAAACTCTAGGTGTACGTGTCCGTTGTCAGTTCCATATTAAAGTATGGTGTGAACGTAAAAATACCGTAAACCTAGATCTTAACGAAAATGTAAACTAACAACCTCTCCCTCCTCAGCATAAGATGTAATATTGGATCTGTTGTCCCTAGACATTTTAGGCCGCCAGTGCAGCTATCCGTCTAAAAGCCTCCTCAATGTGATCTAACTATCTATCATAGTTGATCACTTCTTGATCCTTGATCTACAAAATGTTACATACAAAAACATCTATTACATCCCACCGAACTGAGATGTCCATCATGGTGGTTTAGAGTTCACTTTTATGCAGTTGGTTCCACAACTCGTAATGAGATTGGTGGATGTGGTTTCTGTGCTAAATTTCAGTATCTCTTTCCGCCGCCCACTCAATTGCAGCATATTTCAGGCATCTTTAAAAAACTATCATTATCAGTATGTTGTTGAGATTCGTGCGATGTATGCGTGTAACTCAAGAACGGCTGAATCAATTTCGATGGTGTTTGCTTTGTTGATTACGTAATTTCTCTCAACATATTTATGTGTAGCTAAACATTACGTTCAGCTCTGAAAAAGCGGAGCAATTATAACGAATTTACCAACTTCAAAGTTTTAAGATCAAAGCACCCACAAAGTCTTATCCGATCTGAATGAATTTTGTTTGTAAGTTAAGTTATTACATAGTGAACATTTAACTCTAACGCAATAGCGCAAATTAATTGGTGAAGTATACTCAAGAGCCATTGAATTTCCTATCCCAATAGTATGCAACTACTCATTATAAAAGTTTACATTTCTATGCGCCACAGGACTTCAATATGAAATTTTCATGAAATAGTCCGTAAAATGTTCACATTTCACTTGTTCTTTCCAAAATTTTGCGTGAATAAAAGCCATTGCCATGTTTTCTCTGCAGTTCGCAAGTTTTTTACTCGAAATGCGTTCATGTAGTCTTGTACTCTTTTGCTGGTTTCTGTAAAATTCTCCCTTAATCTTCCATATCTGTCAGTTTATAACTTTTTACTTGATAAGTTGGTACAGGAATGAGTCTTTTGTTTATGATTGGGATTGAAGTCGTTTTATCAACGCAGAAATTCTCCAACTGTATCGTCCCACCTATCCTAGTTAGTAAGCACGTTCATTGTGTTAGAACTCATTCTGAATTGATTTAAAATTGCAGTCAAAAAAATAATTCATATGATTTCAAAAATAAAAATTATTTTAGAGGGAGATACGACGATATATTTGAAAATTGTGACCCATAAACCAGATCCCCCCGTGGTGAAAGACCACATGGTTCCACTCTTATTGCTTGAATACAAAAACACACCTCTCGAAAGTTGGGATCTTACAACACAACAGGTATAATTTCTGAATATTATACTTAACAGTAGACTGTGAAAATAATTCTTGCTTTTTTTTCTTATTTAGATCTTACCCTACATTAATGGCATTAACCACATTGCACGCATTGCAGCGGAAGCGGATGTGGAAACAAATCTCGTTAAATCCTGCGTTCAAAACCTTGCTTACTATGGTGTGGTGCACTTGTTACCAATTCTAAAATACAGCAACGTCTATATGTGTACGCAACATTTAAAAACTCTTATTCAGAGCTCAGAATTGACTAAGGCATGTCGTGAGTATGTTTCACTCAATCCAGAGAAGGAAAAATCCAAGCCGTCAATACAGAAAATATTCCAATTTTATGCATCAATGACACATGGTATAACCCTACGTGCGATTTGTCAACGCCTATGTCCGCAAAATCATAATATTGACGAAAGGAAGCTGGTGGTATTCGGACTGCAACATAACTTTATTCGATGTATTCACAAATATCCGGTGTTTACCGGTTCAGTACCATCGGGACGCCAGAAATTGTACACAGGTCTTTGTAATTTTGATGAGATCTGCTGTAAAACTGGAATGTCTCCATTTAGTATTGAAAAGGACATAGATAAGGACACTAATGTAACTGTCATATGGAAATAATAAATGTGTTGTTTTTATAATTTTATATAACGAGAAAAAAATTATCTTATAATTGGTTGCGAATACGAAATACAGCTATCTGTTTGCAGGTCAGCCTAGAGTAGAAGATAAGCCCGATCGAATCAATGGTAAGAATGGTCCACGAATCATCTAATTTTTATAGTATTTGAACGTCTTCGGTGTCATCAATAAGCTGATGGTTCGTCACTGGTCTGGTTTTAGTCGAGGAAAATATTCAGATTCAGGCAGGATGTCCCTGGACCGCATAGGTATCAAATAATTTTTGAATTTGTTATATATACATTTTCGTTTATTTCAGATTACTCGTCTAACGATCGTCATTTTAATACAGTCAATCTATAAACCACATATCTTCGCTGCTTCGATTAGAAACCGCATACCCGGTTTCGATTCAAAGGTTTTCTGTCTGATACTGTCGATCTTATATGACTAAAATTTGTGCTGCATGGTATAGCTTTCCAAATGATGACTAACCGGCCAAACGACTTCAACATACATAAATGTACATATGTACTTTGCAAGGTCGACTGGAAACAAAGTCATCACCCGAAATTATTGTCCTCAGCTATTTCAAAGTCCATAACTCGAATTGGTCTGCGATACGCAAACAAAACTGAAAAGGCAGGAAGACGGGCTGAAGCCTCTCCCTTCAGGTGCCATCTAACTCAACCTGTCGATGAGCCCCGGTTTCCAGATAACCCGAACAATTCCGGAAACAGTTCAGGTCTCGTTCTCTTATCAGAGTCAGACTGGACCCTGCCCTAATGTCAGCGCTACACCCGCTATTGACACCAACAAGTGGACAACAGAATTATAATCGCCTGATTTGAAGTCGCAAGTTTAGACAACTTGGGAGAAGTTTCAAAACTCATCAATACAGTTAAAATAATCTTCAAGTAATGTAGCGAACTCAGAACATCAGTTTATGCTGCCTTAATAGACTTAAAAAAGTTCCTCGCTATTTTTTATTCTGGCTTTCTGATATCTAATGGAGCCACTTAGAGCAACTCGATGATATGGAGTATGCAAATGATGCCTATCTCATCAGCATAGACTACTTATTCAAGTACTTAAAACAGCTCGAAAGCGCTTGTTTAGAAATACGTCAAGATAAAATTAATTTGTGCAGTATACAAAGTGTAGTAGCGTTTCCTGTAGTGACAAAATATGTGAAAGACTTAGAACTCGTACAAAGTTTTACATATCTGGTTCGAACTTTTTGCGAGTCTTATGGCAAAACAGTCCGACCGGGACGTCGGCAGAAACTTACAAGACGCGATCAAAAGCGGATAATAAACGCTTCGTCCAATTCGGTGCGTTTCGGTTTCGACGGTTTGTGTACAATAAAACAGCGAAATAATCGTCCGAAGCAAAATGTGAGTCGAATTCACACGTTGGATCTTGATTGAAAAACCATAAGCGTGATTGGAAAATCATAATTCGAAATAAGTTAGAGCTAGATGTTTCGGTTTTGAAGCTTTCGCGACCAATCAAACAGATAAATAATCGTCCGAAGCAATTTGGTGCCTGCTCCATATCTAACAGCAGCCCATGAGGAAAAAGGAGTGGAATTCGCATGTAATAACATGGATCGTGATTAGAAAACCGTAAGTAACATTGTGTTTGAACTGTCTGCATCTAATATAATATTTTAGTTCAGATTATTTTTAGCGACGAAGAGAATTTTAATCTTGATGGAATAGACGGCTTTAATGGGTATTGGCACGACTTGCGGAAGAAACTAGCGTTTCTCTGGAAGAGGAACTTCGGCGATGGAAGTTGTATGGTGTTGGGGGCTTTTCGTGTTCGTGGTAAAGTTTCACTTGCTTTTATCTCTACGAAAATGAATAGTGTTGTCTACATCCAGTTGCTTCAAGAGAACTTGGTACCTTATTTAAGGCGATATCGTCGATTTCCGCACGTCTTTTAGAAAGATAATGTTAGAATTCATGTCAGTTGTCAAAGTATGAAATGGTTTCAGGCCCAAAACATCAGATTTATGGAGTGGTCGGCATTGTCTCCCGATTGTAATCTAGTGGAAAAACTTTGGGGAATCCTTACTCGCAGAGTTTATGCTCATAATCGTCAATTCACAAATTTTACTAAACTCCGAGGAGCGATAATGGATTCATTAGTTGATAGTAAGCCGAACAGAATTTTTAGCAGAGTTGAAAAAAGGAGTAATAAAATTCCATAATAACCTTTGTGGAAACAATTAGCCAAGGTAAAAAAGAAGGAGACAAATGTAATGCGGCGTTTGCTTCTGCAAACTAAAAAAACAATTTTTTACTGCTTAAATTTACAAAACAAAAAATAGGGGAATTTTTTGCTTTATTTACTTGTATATTGATGCTATAAGTTTATTAAGTTAGTTTTAATATCCCATTACTGCGGTTCATTACAAAGGTTTGAAGAGGGTCTTCGACTTTTTTTCTCATGCTCATCTGCAAAACCGTTTCAAGGCAATTTCAACTTTAAGGATGAACCACATTGCTTCCTAAACAGAGGTTCTAGAAGTATGCGAGCAATTCGGGGGCAACAAGACGCTTGGACTGAACTGTATACCAAACAAGGCCCTTAAGTTAACAGACAGAACAAAACCAGAGTTGTTCGTAAAACTATACCAGGTCCCTAAAGAAAGGATTTCGCCGGAGTATTGGAAAAGTCAACAAATAAAGTAAAGGCTATTACAATAAGAGTGGGCGGCCATAATATCACACCAAAACCAACCGTCAGATACTTAGATGCCACAATTGATACGATGCTCTCCTACAATGAAATTTTGGAAAGGTCGTGCGACGAAGCAACCGGTGCGAATGAAGCGTTGTCGAGGGCAGGTTTTCGATCTTACCTACACACGTTCATAAACGATGACTCCCTTTATTCAACTACAAAAGGATACACAAATATTAGAAGAAAAACATTGTATACCATACGCTTCATCGAGAGAAAAGTGGGATATGGTCAGGGATACTGCAGCAAACAAAACTTCAAAACCAGATCCAGACAATCATAAAAGATTAAGGAGTATCTGCTGATGAAACCCACTCGAAAAGCAACGAAACACATGGCGGTAGTATCGTGGAAAAGAATGGAGACAAGGAGTCGGTTTAAATGTGAAAAAATACCTCACGCTGCTTGCCACGGGCCATTGTCGTAAGCAGACTGAGAAAAGTATAACGGATACAAAATACGAGTTACTACCAGAATACAATGGTGAAGCTGAAGCGTTAGGCGGTCTGGGAGTTAAAATAAACCAGAAAAATAATGAATCTAAAACGGAGGCTAAAGTAGAAGTTAGGTCAACTTCGGCTTCACAAACCGACTCACGCTCCAGCTTCAGCATCACCAATGTATTCTGCCAGTTAGTATCAGCCAATAGCTGTTATCATGCACTTAACCACTGAGCCACTGCGCCCACCATAAGCGGATATAGGAACAAAGAAAAATTAAATTTCCACTGAAAAGTCCTTTAAGAAAACGTCAGAGATACTTGTGGAAAATCGATAAGTTTTTCTAAATTCTAAAATATGTTTATTATTACACTATATCAATTAACTTTTTAACCATACCACAATTGTATATACAGTTTAAAGTTTAACGATCAAACTATCTTAAACACGCCAATCCCCTTCGAACGTGTTGTAATAAGTTGCTTCTCCACATTTTTAAAACACTCAACATTGTGCCAACTTCAAAGTCGGAAACCTACAAAACAATCAGTCATACGCGAACCGTTCGTCAGTGGACACCGTAAGTTCAGATACGTTCCGGCGGATTGTAGATACATTAAAAAAAAAATTTATTCCATTACTTTCTGTTTATCTGTATAATTTTCCCAAGTGAACGGGGAAAAAAGAATAATTTTGCTTTGCCTTTGTGTGCACTGTATCTCGGGGTGTGTGCTTGAGGTTGATTATATTTCTTTTTTGTGTGATTCATCTAACGAAAAATCACTGACGACGAAATTGTGTGCGTCTTTAATCCCATCAAATGCACTTTTAGCAGCCTTATATCTTTTTTTTCTTATTGTACTGGATCATCGCGCTCAGTGGTAGATTTGTATACATTCGGCAAGAAAAAAAATGCCGAATCGCTGATATATTTCGATTTAGAGATACAAATGCCAGCACACACACGCTCGATCGGCTAACTGCTGGCTAGCCCAGATGATAACAAAGAGTGTCGTCAACGCTCTATGTATTTGTTGCGTAGTTGTGTGAATGACGAAGTAAACAGCAGGATAGAGGCGAAAATGAAATGAAGTGTAAAAGTATGGCGAAGTGGGTGCAATCTTTATACATATAGTGTACAATCGATATTAATTGTGGATTTGATATATCCTTCTACTAGTGTGTGTGTGTGTGTTTGTGTGTGAAGTGATAAATATATTAATCCGCACATTTGGCATGCGAATCGTTGAGAATTTTGTTTCGATTACTGACATATCGTTTGAATTGGCCATTTCCACCTGATTTTTTTTGGAGAGCTTCTGTCATCACTTGAGGTATGTATGCGCGATTATCTCTGTTTATATTGTCGGTTTTGGTGGGGGAATTAATGAAAACTGGCCAGCATACCTATACTTGTGCAGCAGATATTGCCCCTTTACTATGGTTCATGGCAGTGGTGTGGCTTGGCTACCTATGGTGATGGTTGGGCAATGAGTTTGAATTCTACAACTTTGTGTTGTTGTTGTTTTGTAAAGTTGACAGCTTGTTATGTGGAGAAACTAGTATAGCACATGCTAATGTAGTCTTCTAATGGCTACAATGAGTACTCGTATCTGTAAACAAAGAATTTTCATTGTGCATCAATGAATACTGGACGATCGATCTCATTTGTTTAGTACCTATCTATCTTAGTTGGTCTGACATGTTAACGATTATCGTGTATGCTTCTGCCAGATGCCCTTGTGCACTTAAGTGTTTGTCATACGGGTTTTTCCTATTGGTATGTAATGACAGTGTAATGGTATGAAGGAGATCATAATCTACTGCAGCAGGAGCGGCTCGCTGCTATAACCTGTTTTGTTATGTAAGCCCAAGGAAAAAGAGTTGAAGTTTAAATTGAGGATCTGAGTTAAGTTTTACTTCCTTTAGTGGAGGTGATATAAGATTGTCGCCTTTCGGGTTATTTTAACCGGTTCGGAGTTTCTTCTTTTGGCAATATCATAGTGAGATACTTCCACGTTTTATGCAACATTTAAATATGGATAACTACGAGTACGTTTGTTGATGTGACAACTCTTATACGTGTCAAATCTTTGATGGAACTGGTACAATTCCCTTGTTCTGAGTCATTTGTACGACAGATAGGCAATAAGCATTTGCAAGTGGGACGGTACCTAATGGATATAAATGGTGGGATTGCCGTTTATTTAATGATCCTCATTAATAATGTTCATAGTTTAATATGTAAACCACACCCAATTTTGAAGAGTAGCAAAATTTGCACGTGGATTTGAAAACTCTTCGAACCTAAAATCTAATATTTTTTCTGGCAAATAAATGAAAATTTTCGCAGAAATACATTAGGTATGCACATACATGTTTGAATTTCTAAACACAATCGAGTGGACAATAAATAATCTTAATCTTTATTTGACAGTCGATAGGTAGGTATGCAGAATAAAATACAAAAGAAATTTGTATTACAGAATAGAAAGTAAAAAGAAATGTTTTGGATTGTTTTTGATGTTATTGAAGCAACGGATAACTTTGAGTTGGAATATGTTGTGTGAGAAGATTTCACCAGACGGGTTAATTGATAAAAAAAAACTTCGCAAAAGACTTCAAAGATAGAAGCAGCTTCTTAATTTTAGAAGAATTTGAAGTCTAAACTTAGACAATAAGTTATACATATGCCGAACTTATAGAAGCACGATAAAACAATGTGATATTCACAGTGTGGCCAATACTCGTAGGTATCAGAGCAAAAGTGTGGCGCCCAACAGCAATTCAATTCAATTAGGCTTGGTTTTTTATCGTACTAATCCGTTATGATATTAAAAAAAATATATATAAAAATTATGCATAGGTTTTTGTTTTAACTAATTAACAAATCAAAAAATTCAAAAACGACCAAGGATGGCATACTTTTTTTTAATTTTTAACATTAAAAGATCTCCTGATATGAAGGGGTATAGTGTTCCATAGCCTGACAACGTGAATATAGGACAGTCTAGACGATTTAAGATAATTAAATGACGGGATATTTACGCTAAGAGTCCTTTTTGAGATAGTGACAGAGATAATTTTTTGAAAAGATACGCAGGTGTTTTATTTGTAATGATATTAAAAAGAAAAATGCAGTTCCGTGCTTTCATATATTACTGCAAAGAGCAAACCAAAACACTATTTGAGTATAAGAATATATGGTCGTACCTTCGCAAGCCATAGATCTATCTGATTGCGTCATTAAATGCAATTTGCTGCAATACTGAATCTAAACTACTGTATACCACTTCAGCATATGTAATTATTGGTATAATTGATGCTATAACTAACTAGCGACATGTACCAACAGGAGTAAAATTAGCAGACTGCCATAGCTTACGCAGACAACAATATATGCGGCTGATCATACTATTTTTATGATTATAGCACGTTAATGTGTTATTTATTACAAATGCCAAATTAGTGACTTTGTTAACAAAAGTGAGTTTTGCAATATCCAAGGATCTATGCGAGATCGGTATAATTTGCGATTTATCCGAATTTAGAAAAAGTCCATTTGTTGTTGACCATGAATAAATTTTTGAGAGGTTTTCATTAAATCTAGACGATAACTCAACGAGGTGGCTAAAAAGGTCGAGAAAGGCACAATTGAACATTATCCGCGTACAGATACATGATTACAATAGAAGGTCATGATTAACCTTATCAAATGCCCTTGTTTCTTTTTGCTGATCAAATAATACATTTTTGCAGAGAAAACGTTTTTCCAGCTAATCTTTTATTGTCCTTGGTAATCATTTAAATTTTCTTTTTTTTTTATTTATTTTCTGCAGATCAAAAACTATTTACTGTTGGTGAACGAATTACTTTTTGCTGATTGCAGAATCATTTTCTTGCGAATGATTTATTTTCCTGTTGTTTTTTTTGTGTTGCTTTCATATTTTGTTGGTTGTTTAAGAAATAGCTTCAAAATAGATTGAAGAACAAATTTAAAATTTGCAGACTAATTTGCGAGAACACCGCCTACACCCTACTGAAATTGAAATTTGGTCATAACTTTCGGGCATCAATTCTCCCCTTATTGGATGGTAAAATGGTGCCGTTAACGATGGCGATTCAGTTTACTTCTACACAGACGGTTCGTGTGTTCCCACAAAAGATCAATTTGACCATTTCCTTGCGCCTCCGAGGTCACTTAGCGTATTTTAGGAGGAAATAATGGCGATTAAGGAAGTCGTGTCCTGACTAAAATGTAATGTAATATCTATTCAGGATATTAGTATATTTCGCAGATGGTTGTGAAGTGGTAACGTCATCGCTTGTCATGCTAAAGGTTCACGGTTCAAATCCAGATGTCAAGAATAATCTATTGATTTCGCATGAAATAAATAAAATAGTCGGTCAATTGCTTATGTCAACTTTACTTACATACGAAGGCAAAACACTGGCTGGAAATGCAAGTTGATAATGTTCATGACTTAAAAAAAAGCAACGACAATAACAGCCATACAAAGTGCTCCCCAGTTATCTGGACGCCACTACAAAGCGCTACACCAGTCTTTCTTTTTCTCTCTCTGTCTGTCTTTCCAGCTTACGTCGTGCAATTAATAACCCAAATAATTGCATTCAAAGATTGCTCCCTAGGTGTAAGCTAATATTTTAAAATGAAAAAAGGCCGCTCAAGATTGCCGCTCGTCTATCACAGAGATTTAACATTCACCTATGCTGAGTGCCAGGCCACAGGAAAATTGCAAGACTGTGAAGCTCGCCAGTATTCCACTAGAAAGGCAACATTTAGATATACCACACTTTCTCATGCTGGATATAATCGTCAAATTCAGCCATATATTGGAGACTTGCGACATGTCAAGTCTCTAAACAGATCAAGCCTAAGCTAGATCAGTATCGCCCGGTCGATACAGCTTCCAAACCCACTTCAGTGTACTTCAGTCTCAGCTATCACCGATGTCTCTCCAGAAGTATCCTCACTAGCACCTCTTCGAAAAAATATGGACGTTCACATAGACAATCAAGTTACAATCAAAGTCTGTGATAAAATTAAAAGATGTCGGAACGAGCTGAGAACTCTCAGCGCACAACACAATGTCAAACTCTGTTGGGCTCCGGGTCATAGGGACATTCCAGGAAACGAGAAAGTCGACGAACTGGGTAGAATCGGTTCGAACTGGACCAAAATAGGTCAGATGAATCAGTCTGCGGCGTAGCAATTTTTAATAAATCGCCGAACGCGTTTACCTACATACATATACATGTGTACACTGCCGATCACTAGGATGAGGCCATACGTAAAGACTATGAAGGCGGCAGACAATTTGAAGACAAGGACACTTTAATCGAAGCTATTCGTAATGCCTGGTCCAAATTTCTCTTGATTATTTAAAAAAAACTGTTTGATTCTATTCCAAACCGTCTTATAGAGGTCATATCGAAAAATGGTGGGCATACTCATTATTAATGTAGTAAAACGTAATAAATAAATGTTTTAAAACCATAAAATGTAAACATTTTATTCATTTTTTCCTTCTTTCGAAGGTATAAGGAGTGAAAATCGAATGCAAAATGTATAGCCTTATCCTAGTGATCGCCAGTAATAATTTTATTTACTAATTTGAATTTAGTTTAATGATCTAACTTTAACAATTTAAGAGAAATACACTATTTTTTTTTTTTTTTGACAGCAAAACGAGAAAATACCTAAAATAAAAACAGCTGATTTGTTTTGACTTGCTACGGTAGCAGAGATTTCCATGCTTTCATTTTGCCGCCATTTTTCGTAGCAAAGTTGCTACACTGCTACCGCTATGGGGCATCCCGATTGGTTGATACGCCGTAGCACCACGTTGTCGAACGCGCCCAATGAATTTGTGCTGTTTATTCTGCTAATGATTTGGTTTAAGAATGTTATTGAGAAGCAGAACATTATCGAGAATTTCTAAATAAATGTTTTATAAAACATTAATTGCGGCGCCATCCAACTTAAAGTAAAATAAACAAATCAATAGATATCTAATTGACGTTTAAAAATAAGTGTAGCCTGTATGCTCTTGTTTTAACAACTAGTTCCCATTCTATTTCGAGACATTGATTACACCCTTCAAGTCAGAAATAGTATGACACGCCAATGTCATCCAAAACATTGGTCAGCATACAGTGAAGGTGACCATTACAGAAAGCATAATACATTGCGGCACTAGTGACCAAACATTTGTAGTAATCAAACCGTCTAAGATAACACCACCAGACACTTTGCATTAATAGAAACATTGCAGTCACGTCAACCAGTGACGACAATGCTATTTGATACAGCATGTATTTTTCTGCCTTAAAGACCAAAGATACTTAATTTGTAACGAACAGGAGCTATTCTAGGTTCGTCTATCCTATCCTGAGAGAAGATTGTAAAAAATAACTTAACGCAATTTGTGTTATAGTGGGTGGATGGCCCACCTCTGCAAGAATCAAAGTTTTCCGTACCTTGGGCGTCTTTCTTTTGTAACCTTATTACTCCATATTTCATTCAGCAAAGTTTATCGCCCGCATGCGTCATCAAACCAAATAATAAAACTGTTAAACAATGCGAATCTACGTATGCTATATAAACCTATTTTCAATAAATAGGTATAATAAAGCACTATTATCGCTTCATGGATTGTGTGGTACGGTCACATTCTCTCACTCGAAATCAATTTGTGAAACACGAGAACGTGAATGAATGTATATGGATGGATTTTTTTATTCAGAATTTTAAGATACGAGTATATGTACGTATTCTTCTAGTGATGAGTCATTCTTCGCACTGTAGACACTGTCTATTGCTTTCGAAGTGAACCTTTTTTTCTAGTTAATAAAAATGAGTTTTCTCTTTTGCATGCATGATTCGAATAAAAAAATTTGCTTGCGTATCTAAAATTTTCCGATTAAAACTAATCATCACTTGTGTCATAGTAAATTGTTTTGCTCTCTAGGGGAATTATTGCGCACTGGTTAAGTAGTCAAATTGGTCATTGGTCGGTCACTCGTATACCGATTTTTGTAACTGAACCGAAAAATATTGAATTACAGCGCAAAATTTCTATATGGTGTGTATCGTGAAATTAAAACGAAAATTAAATTGCACGATTTGACCTAATTACTCAACCGAATTGTTATTGGCAATGTGTCATAGATGTAGGTACGTTGAGTAGTGGCTAAGCTTTACCAACCTGTCGCAACATTTGACGCGGTTCAATTGAATGAGGCTCAGAAGTATGCTTTTTGTATGAAGAAATCATACACCAGAACCAAAGTTAAGATACTTGTATGTGTTCATATAAGATATCGTTTACTTTGTGGCGATTTATAATTCTTATAATATTATTATTATAACCAACGATATCGCATAAAATGCTGGTAGTCACTGATGAAAAATGTATTTCCATATGAACGAGTACATGTATATGTATCCTACATGTTATCACATTAGTTGAGCGATAGTGAGAATTCATGGCCGTATATTGTGGTATAAAATAATCGCTAGCAATTTATAGAAACAGCAATTACATGTTATAAGTGAGAAGATTACATATATTTATGTTGTTTAATAAATAATGCCGCGCAGGTGGTATTGTTTATTGCAAAGCACTGCAGGCAATATTTCTTTAGTATATTTAAGAATGATACCTGCATGGGCATCATTAATACCATATCGGGACAGTTTTCTTAAGCAATTCGAGGACGATTCTGGAAAATCTTAATATATTTAAAAAATTTAGTTCGAATCGCCATAATATTGCCTTGAGGCCTGTTTTATAAAATAATATTATGAGTTCGTGTTTTTCTGTCGTTACCCAAAGCTGTAACTGAGAAGATTTGCATGTCAATTTTATTTGCGGGTGTTAACAGACAACAACAACTTTTTGGTGCTTTGCTGAGATTCGAAACTGAATCTCTTATTGGCCTTTGGAAATGCGTTTTAGAGAGATGAAATTGCTAGGGGGTTACTGGAGATAAATAGCACCCCAAGATGCCTCTACCACTTCTGTGTGTAGCATCCGCCCCTCTTGGGTCAAACGCAACTATGACCTTACTGCCTTAGAAGGCCCTTCCGAAAACCGGGATCCCGGATAAAATTGTTTGTAGCATCATTAAAGTTACTTCCTTTGGATGGATTTTAGTTGCCTCGTACAACAGGCATACTTTACCTCGAGGTATTCTTGACTCCGATCCTGTGAGGGGCAGTAGTGCTAACATTAGAGTCGATACTCTATTCGAGTTAGCACGAAACTTAAATATTCAAATGTTAATTTTAACCGTTCATTAAATTCATACGTATTCATAAATTTCTATGAATTTCTTTCCCGAAATATCCTTGGACTTCGCATTATAGCATCAATTGATAAATGATGTTCCATGGCAAGTGTACAAAAGCGAGCTGTACTTTACTTTGGTAGGCGTTACAGTTCGAGATGAACCAGGGCCTGAGTCAGCAAGCCCTCCGCCAGCTGTCGCCAATTGCATACTCCAAGTTGATTGATGTTACCCTCTACTTGCGCACAACATCTCAAATTAGGTCATCCTATTCTGCGTAGTCCATTTGGTATGGAATCGGAGACTCTCGAGGGCAGAGCATTGGTGTTCATCCGACTTTACCAAAGTCCACACTTCAGCGTCATATAGAAGGCCTGGGATGATGAGGGTTTTATAAAGAGTTTCCTGATATTTTCCTTATAAAAGCGAGCACAGATTGAAAAAGGATTATTATACTCCAATTATATGCAGCTAAAGTGATTTAATAACAAGTCAGTCGGAATGCTTAGAAACAAGTTTATTAAGGCACTGCCGGATGCTATTTAAACGTAGATGTTATTTCAGACTACATAACCTACTGCTCTATCTATCATATGAAAGACCATTCTGTCCTATACTTCCAAATAGGTAGAAATAAGAAAGCAATGAAATAATCAAAGCTGAGTATAAATTCATCTACACTCATAGGCAGTGCTCTAAATAGACAGCGGCATTAGCGCCGGTTTTCAACACAACAAAACTGGCCACAGTAGCCTTTTCCAACCAGAGGCTGTAGCACTAGCGAAAGTTACTACTTAGCCCACTATGGAGGCAATAGCACAAGATGAAGTTACTATTTTCATTGATAGCCAGACGGCTGCAAAAAGATTTTCGATATCGAAATCAAATCCAATTTTTTAAAATTTTCATAGGGTAGCATAGTAGCATTAGCATTAAAAGAGTAACAAAATTCTTCAAGCAACTAACGCTCAAAGTCATTAGTTAGTAGTTTTTGGTAGTAAATTATGGTTACCTTCAATGTGCATTTGCAGCGTTTAGAAACCTGATGGCCGTTTATAAGTTCAATATGTCACTAAATTTGTTTAGTGTTTCGTACCAGAACGGTGTAAACCGAACACTTATGAATTCACCACGGTGTTTGTCCCTCCGTCCGTCTGTCCATGAGTATGTCAAACGCTTCTAACTTTCGAACCGTTTGACCTAAATATAATATAAAATATTTTTATGAGGGGCTTTTTGGGGCATAACAAAAAAAAATCAAATAAAAGCTTCCAAGGATAACGTTTTTTGAATCAAAACAACTCAAAAACCATAGCATTGGCTATTCGAATATAAAAGGTGGGGCAAAAGTAATGTCATAATGTGAATGAAACAAATTGGGCTCTGTTTTCACAAAAAGTTTATTTGAAGGTGTAAACTTGATGACATTAAGTTGGAAAAATGTTATCGGTCAAATGACCACCTCTTGAGAAGATGTACCTTTGTGCTCGTTTTACGGCATTTTGGATTGTTGCTCGCAAAACATCTGGCTCCAAATTGGTGATTTTTTCTTCAATGTTGGCTTTAAACGCAAGATTTCAAAAAACCCCAAAGGAAGAAATCTGGCGCAGTCAGGGGGATGCAATGGTTCTTCGTGCATTTCATGTGCCCCAGAAATGCAAATTTCGTTTATTCACATAACCACTTAAGTGCCCCACCTTGTATGAAACTAATAATATATGAGTTTAAATACGCTAGCCAAATTTCATCGAAGTCCAATCAGGAGTTCTCGAGTTAGGCGTCTAACCAAAATGATTAGAACATTTTTGAAACCCAGTCCCCCACATTTCCCTCACATTTGATCCGATTTTGACATTTTTTAAACGAAATAACCTAAATTTCATTAAAATGTCTTTAGTGCTATTGGCCCTGATTATATATGTATATGCAGTTGTATATGCATATACAACATTACAGGGTGAATCTTTATTATTTCTCTATTCCGCAAACTAAGCTTTGAAATCAGTAAAAGGGTGGCCGTGGTGTAGTGGTAACACCATCGCTTGTCACGCTGTTGGTTCACGGTTCGAATCCTGATGTCAAGGAATCATCTATTTATTTCGCATGAAATAAATAAAAAAGTCGATCACTTGCGAAAGCTAAGTCAACTCTACTGTGAAGGCATAACACTGGCAGTAGGGTGGTCATATGGCTAAAATACAATTTGATCGTGATGATGACATCAGGGGGACGGAAAAAAATACTGTGAATTATAAGCAACGACAATAACAGCGAACAAAAAAATGCTCCCTAGTTATCTGGACAGCCACTCTTGCAGTTCACTGAAACTTAACTATCACCTGAGTTTCAAACCAACTACACCAATCTGTCTTCTCTCTGTCTCTTCCCCTTTCCACAAAAAACGCCCGTGTCCTAAAATTTATCCCTTTTAACTCGTGCAAATTATAAAAAAAAAGTATACCACTATTTGTTGATAAAGTATAAAAATTTGTAAACCAGTTTCTTCTAATTATACAAAATCATCACTAGAAGTTAAAGCAAATACCGTGTTGAGTACTTAGTTGCTACGCTACTAACACAAAACAAGTTTTGAACAGTCAGTATGTATCCGATTGCCACCCCACAGCCACGTAGTCTAAATGTGTAAAACTATAAATCAAAAATCCAATCGAGAATAAAAAGGTTGATGGATAGCAGCTTATTGTCACTTAAATTCGAAAAACATAAAAGCCCGTTCTTAAGTTTTGATACCTATTAACCAGATAAATTTAATGAAAAAAAAAAAAAAAAACAATTTCTTAATAGGTAATCCAAGTTCGTTGCACTAATTTTTCGCTATATGTAGTATGTTTGCATATTTGTCACATATGATTCAGCGTTACGTATGCTATTCCTGCCGGCTAATTGTTTACATCAATATTTCTGCTGCTATCGTTTGATCTTTGAAATTAAAGACGCTAAATGCTTGCGTTCACAGTTACTATAAAATCAATGATTACTCTGGCCAATTTGTATACGTGTAACAAACTCGATAATCTGTATATTGATATTAGTAACGAAATACTCAATGTTTTGATTGTTCATTCTTCACGGCAAACGGAAGCTATGAGAAATAAAATAAACAAAACGTGACTTACACTTATCTCATTTTTTTATTTTTTTTTAAAATGCCAGCCGAAAGAAAGGAAATATGTATGATGCTAAGCGGAAACGTTCGGTACTAAAAGTAGTAATATAAAATCTCGATTCATAGAACACAAAATATCGACTAACAACAATAAAGTTCACTGATATCCTTCAACCGAGTCTTTATTACTAGATCAGTCTTCGTTACACTGTAAAACAAAAGTGACTAATTTTTTCTCAAAAAAACGATACTAAAGTTAAAAATATGTGAAAAAATTAATTTTATCTTTAATTTACAAGGAAAACGTAGGCCGAATGTTTTCAAAATGTTCTATTCAGTGAATACTTTTTGTTCGACTATTGAAATTGCTCAAATTTGATGAACATAGGGCCAAAATAAGAAGGTGGTAAAAAACATAAGAACCGGTATAACTTCATAATGGTAAAAGTATTTTTTTCCCGGAATTTAATGCTCTAATCGCAACCAGACCCCGAAGTAATGGTCTTTATTTAAGAAACACCCTGTATAAACAGTGCATACTGATATGAATGTTTTGAATGGACAATTAAATTTTATTTCTGGTGCGCGTCCTTGGATTAGGAAGTTGTTCCTTGATTTCGCCGAAGGTACGATAATATATGAATACCTCAACCATAACTGGGGTATGTCGTGCCCAGTTCCTGAGAGCTCAGCAGCTGAATATTTTAAATATTTCAACAGAATCCTTTTATTACACGTTGTGTGTAAACTTTTTGTTGCATGTTATATGTATTTAGTGAAACTCGGTTTGGGGTTTTGTTTTTTGTGGTATAACGTTTACGTACCCAACACCCCAAGGCACTACCCGTGTAACTTTTTGCCACCACACTAACAAAAGATTAAAACCTCGAAAAGTTTTTAAAAAGGAATACACTACATATTTCTTTATAACGATTTAACAACGAAATAGCTTAATAAAGTAACCAAACAAATAATTAAATAAAGGATACTGGCGGGTTCTCATTACAAGTTCGGCCGAAAAGCGAACATAAATGAGACATAACTCATTGGATGGTATGCTCTACTTGCAACAGAATTAAGTTATATATTTGTCATTTTATCCTTCGTCAACATTAGAATTCGGACCTGGAAGTGTCTTCAGTCTTTGCATTATAACTGTAAAACCTCTACAGCTAGAAGATTGTTTTGGTAATTTTGAAAAGATAATTTTATAATAAAAACAATATTTTATGAGAATTTTTGGGATTTGAAAAACCGTTGTCTTTTACAGTTATTTTAACACGTTGAGTGCCACAGTGTAATCCGAAAAACTGGTCCCACAGGCCGAAACGTTTTTTTTTTTTTTTATAAACTTGTAGATTATGACTAATCGAGTAGGTCATGTGGCGCTCAACGTGTTAAAAACCCTCACCTGGAAAAGTTATGCGTAATTTTTGTTTTTGCCAACAAAATATTTTCTAAAAGGAAGGAGTCTAACAGATCCCCATATGAACTGCATGTACATGGTGTTCCAAATTCCAACGTCAGAGTCTATTCTGTTCTCACTTCGAATTATGGTCAAAAGTAGATATTTTCTGTTAAATTACGTTAGATGCTCTAATTTCTAAGCGGCACCACCTACTCCACAATATTTAATATTTTTTGAATGTAAAAACATATCCTTCCTTGCAATTATGATAAATTTTGTACTCAATATTTTCAGAAATTCAATAAAATGTTGGAATTTTACAAACAAAATGTAATCAAATTTTATTTGAAACCATATACAAGACCGTTAAGTTGACTTTTACCATTTTAAGAAATACTTATTACAATGCAATAATACTCATTTCCTGTTGATTGCAAGTAGAAACATTCTACGAGGGTGGGTCAATAAGTCCCTGAAAATTAACACAAATTGTGTCGTCACCTTAAATTTATTTTTTTTTGTCAAGAATCATCTTTCAAAAGAACGCACCCAAATTTTCAGACAGATCTGTCAAATAGTTTTGTTGTGGCAGCCATTTTATATAGACGCCTACTAGCATTTTCGTTAAAATGGAAAAAAGTGAATTTCGAGAGCTCATGCAAACCAAACCAAAGCTTGACAAATATTATGGGGACTCTTCACCAACGATTAGAACCATTGACCACTGGTTTACTCAATTTCGATGCGGTAGTGGAAGAACAAGTGACACCGAACTTTCTGGTCGCCCAATTGAGGTCACCACACTAGAAATGGTCAACAAAATCCATGGTTTGATAATGGACGATCGGCGGATGAAAGTGCGCGAGCTTGAAGATAGAGCGAATGCCTTGGCAGTGGAAACTGCATCATCAAAAACAAAAAATATAAATAACTTTTTCAAACAACGGCTTTTAGAATAATAGTAAAAAGCAAATTATCTAAATTTAAATTTGTTAATTATAAGATAATCTTTTCAAAATGACCAAAGCAAAGCTTCTAGCTGTAACGATTTTACAGTTATGGTGCAAAAAGTAATAGCTTGTGAGTTGGAACTCTTATTTTTATAAAAGTTTTATTCTTTATAAAAATTTAAACCATAATACCCCCTTCCCCATGTCCGGTGTTTGGCCGGAGATCGATATTTTATTCTTGTTTTTTTATACCGGTGTTTTTTTTTTTATAATATTGGTATTTCAAGCCAAAGATATGTTACAAGGATGGGTCAGTCTTTTTCCATTAAGAAATTATTCAGGGTGTTATGTTTTTTACCACCTTCTCAACTTGGCTATAGCATCACCAAGTCTATTCCAATTTCAACAATTCTACTTTTACCTAAGTTAGAGATAAACTCGATTTTTTGTAATTTTTTCTAATATATTTTAGTTTAACATATTATTTTGGAGAAAAAACGCATAATTATTCATCTTTTTTGGTCCACATTATGAAGGTACAGGGTGGGCCATTTAAACCTTCGGGATGTTTTTTGGTAATAATTTAGAAAAAACACAAATTATTTGCTGTGGAGTCATTTTTCCTTTATTTTGAACCTTTGCAAATTTGTTCTGATCACTTTTTGAATAGATATCACGTAAATGGTCGCCGCCAGAGCGAAAGTGCTCGTTTTTCGGAATACCCCTCACTTTTCTAAGTGTTTCGGGCTGAATAGCGGCCATTTCCTGTCGTATATTGTCTTTCAAGGCTTCTAGGTTCCGTAGCTTGTTGACATTAACTTTGGACTTCAAATAACCCCACAGGAAGAAGCATGGAGGCGACCCCACGGGTGATCACAGAGGCCAGTTAATATCACCATTTTTCGAAATTAGGCATGCGAGGAACAAAGGACGCAATAAAGCGATCGTGGCTCGGGCTGTATGAGATGTAGCGCCGTCCTGTTGGACCCAAAAGTTGTCCATGGCGTTATCAGTCAAAATTGGCATCAACAAATTCGTTATCAGTGCCCGATAACGCTCTCCATTGACGGTTACGACTGCTCCAGCATAGTTTTCGAAGAAGAACGGTCCAATGATTCTTTCCGCACAAATTCCAGCCCAAACAGTCACGCGTTGGTTGTGGAGAGGTTCTTCGTGAATTAATTGAGGGTTTTCATTGGCGTAGAACCGATCCACCAATTTTGTTTATTTTGGATTCCATTGAAAGAAAAATGACTGGCATTACAGAGATTGTCGATGGCGATAAATTTTTGGTATAAACACCTGGTGGTGTGGTCTGAAGGAATTAACGCGGGCTGTCATAAGCCGATATGAAAACAGATGTCAAAGTTATAGGGTTGCCATATACCGATGGTTTAAATGGCTCACCCTGTACTTAAAAGAGCTACATTTTTTGTTTATGTTTTTGTTTGCAAATCTTAAACTTTGCAAGTTAAAAAAGTGAAACATCACAAATGCTAGTGTAAAATATTTTAAGTGACTGCGTTAACTAAATAAACACAATGAAAAATTATTCTGAGGCTTCTGATGCTTCCCCTTTGTTTCTATTCCATCTTACAAAGTATACGTTTTACATAAAAAGTACATTGAACAAGTTTTTAAACCTTTCATATTGTGACACAAAAAAAAAAGTAATTAATTATTTTTTTCTCAAAAAATTAAAAATATCTTGATCTTACAAACTGTAGAACATATATTTTCAAAATGCTCTAGAATTTTGTGTATAACGTATTTAGTGTTCGATTAGAAGTATATTTGTTGAAATCAGTGAAAAAAACACAAAAACTGTTATAACTTCCAGAATCTTAAAAGTCGGACTCATCTCAAACTTATAACATATTTGATTCTTGAAATTCAATGTTCTACCCTACGAGTATTTACGAAACACCCTGTATAATTAAAAGTAATATTTAGCGAACCAAACTTAACAAACACAGACTGAAAGCTGTTTGCTGAATGCACAATTAACATAACATTAATAAACTGGCTGTGCATATAAATATATATGTACGTATTTGTAGATGGTGTGCAATTCATCTCATCTTACTTATCAGCTACTTGTGACAAAAATAGATCCGAAGATTTATTTTCTCTGAGTTTCTCTTTCTGTTTAGCATTTGCATTTGTCAAATTACTGCGCGAAAGACTTTGCGCTTGCACATTATAGTTAAGTATTCAAATATCTCTCCTCACACCATAAATTTTAGCTGCTTCTATGGCGGATTTTACGATGTATCCATAAAGTTAAAACCTCCAGACTGTCACAACTAAATGGAAACTTTCAATCAATTAAACCGGGTAGTCTCTCGCTGGGGCCTATTGTCTTCTTATTTTCTTTAATTATTTTTTTTTTTTAATTTATTATCTTTAATAATCTTTCAGCACTAGTTTTGCGCAGGTAGAAACCCCTCTAGCGTAAACTGTAACTCAAGTATCTAGATCTAGATATCTAGAGCAAGTAAATTTATCTCGATTTGCATTTGCAATAGAGGGCAATTCATCGAGCGCCTAATGTAACAATTGATAAACAAAGAAACAAAACAACCAAAACATTATAAAACTGAGTTCGCTTCGCATATACGAGTACAATATGACTCACTTAATCAATTCGAGGGCTTAGTGCGTCGTTGAACTGAATTTCTAGAAAAAAGCCACGCTCGACATATATGTAAATTTGTCGAGTGGACAGAGGACTGTTCCAAATTGCAATTTACCCAATTGACAGTCAACCGCTGCGTCAGCATCATCATCAGTAGTAGACTCTCTCTGTCTTTCGTTTTTATATGTTGTGTACAAATAAACTTAATTTTATTGTTTAGCACAACAAAAAAATGAATACAATGTTTGTATAAAGATGAACGAACTGGACGAAAACAATAATAATATTTTCAGTGCAGCAGTACGCGAGAAAGTTATGGCGCCTCTTTATGAATAATTTCTTAATTTAGAATAATTCATTTGTTGTATATGTATGATATGTACGACGACGACGTGTCACATGGGTGCATTTGAAATTTAAACATTTCCACTTTCCATGCACCGTTGACTACCTTTAAAGGTGTGTAAAAAGTTCAAGATCGGTGAGTTTAATATTCAATGTATCTTGGGGTTCAAAGACAAATGGTAGGCAGATTCAACTGTAAAATGATTAAGTTGTTGCGGGCTGTGAACCGTGTTTTGAAGGTTTTTGGTTTAACTTTCGTTTTCTTGTTTTTTTTTTTTTTTTTCATGAAGTAGTTTTAAAAGAGTTAGTCATCTCAAATGAGAAGAAAGTGAACCTAATTCGGACAGATCGTTACATAAATGACAGAAATGTGATGTGTGACTTACGGTAGAGTAGATAAAATGCAGACTTACCCATTAAATCTTTTATTGAGCTAATCAGTGCGTAATGATTATTATTATTATTTTTTTTTAACGAAATGGTTGCATTTTTGGTTTCTTTTTTAAAGATATCATTTTATGGGTATAGGTATGTGTGTGTCTTATCGGATTGAGATAAGCAATGATTTTGTTATTTAAGAATTCTTTAGTTTTCTTGGAAAATAAGTGGGCTGTTATATTTTTTTCAGTTTTCAAAGTTTTTAGTAAATTTAACAGGAAGGGCGCCGTAAGATTTGGTTTTGAATTTCGCAACAGATATTTTCGTTGTGGCAAAATGATTTCATAATTATTAATATTTACAATTTTTGTCACAAGGCTGTGTTTAGTCGTGAAACGAATTTCTATCGGGCAGTGCATGCTTATTATAAACACACATTAATGAAGTGGGGAAAATAATGTTTCCAAAGAGTTGCCCATAGAAAGCCACAAAAATAAAATGGCTCCAACAAAAATGTCACATAGAAATACATAAAAAAAAAAAAATGTTGCCAAAAAATATGTACACATGTTGCTGAAATAAGAAGCCCACAACTAAAAGATATTACGAGGGCAAGGTAAAAAGTTATCGCCCTGACGCAGAGATGGCGTTCCAATCAGCAACAATTTATGTTTCGTGCCTGGGTGCACTCCTCATTAGTTCGTATGACAAGTTTCAACTTGTTCTCTCAAGTAGTTTCTTTACACGAATTTTTGCAGTAGACGTCTTGCGTGTTTTTCGTTAAAATGGATAAACTTGAATATCGGGCGGTGATAGAATTCTTCGTTTTGGATGGTTTAACCCCTAAGGAAATTCATCCAAAGTTGACAAAAGTTTACGGGGACTCTACTCTTCCCATGTCAACCGTTAAAAGATGGGGAGCCGAATTTAAACGTGGTCGCACGTCCCTCGAAGATGACCCACACGAAGGATGGCCAAAAACCGCAACCACACCCGAAACCATCGAAAAAGTGCATGATATCGTGTTAGACGATAAGCGAGTGAAGGTGAGTGAGATAGCTGAGGCTGTGTGTATATCGGAAGAGAGGGTGCGAAACATCTTGCACAAAAACTTAGGGATGCGAAAGCTCTGCGGGTGCCGCATTTGCTGAATGCCGATCAAAAGCAAATGCGCTTTCGATCTGCCGGAAAGGTCATGGCCAGTGTGTTTTGGGAAGCAGAAAAAGAAAAAAATCATCTTTCACCAGGACAATGCACCTGTACACAAGTGTGCGTTGGCGATGGGATTTGGGGTACGATTTGCTCAGCCATCCCCCCTATTCACCTGATTTGGCACCCTCAGACTTCCATCTTTCCCAAACTTGAAGAAATTTGTATCAGGGAAGCGCTTCGCATCCAATGCAGAAGTTGAGAGGGCCGTAGATGAATTTTTTTACAGCCTTCCAGACTCTCACTTCCGAGAAGGAATACTGATGTTGGAGAAACGCTGGACCAAGTGTGTTGAATTCAAGGGAGATTATGTAGAAAAATAAAATCATTTTTTAACTGAAAATCGCAGTCTTTCATTGTCAGGCCGAGAACTTTTCACCTTGCCCTCGTAATAGGCACTATTTTCATCCCATAAACATTTGGTAGACAGGGTTGTAGGTGAAAGTACATCTTACTATAGGCTCCGTTAAGTAGTACGAGTAGTAGTGATAAGAATTCGAATCGGTGCCATAGGCAGCTTGGACCGATGTGACAGTGTTATAGATTCGCCTGTCCTTAAAGGTTATAAAAAAATTAAGAAATCAATAAAATATATCTATACCTTCCCGGAAGAATGTATTAAGCGACATTTTCAAAATTTTACAGGAAACAAATAAAACTTCCTGTGCTGGTAATTATTTGCGTATTTTGTAGTAATAAGCAATTTTTATTTCTCTCTAGTGTCGTTTGTATCAATGGTAGAGACGTCAAACCAAGATCAAAACGTGGCGCTTTGCACAATTTATAAGAGCATGCCAAAAAGTCATTTGCTGAAAAATTGTCGCTTAATACATTCTTCCGGGAAGGTATCGATACGATAGTATGTAAAGCACTTTGTCCACTAGCAAGTCAATTTTGCAAATCATAATGCAAGATCTTGCAGCAAACTCCAGTCGGCATGCAAACAGTCGCAAGAATCTTACTTTTGCAAATTTCTCACTTGCAGCAAGTTCTGAAATCTATAAAAAAAACTTGCAGAACTTGTTTGCTGCTACTATTTAAGGACCAAATGAATGATATCGCAAAATAACTTTTTAAAATTGAGTTGCTGGTGGACAAAGCGCTAATGTAATTTAAAATAGTAAAATATTTTTTGTATTGGGACAGTTTTGGTTGGCAACATTTCAAATCCGACTTGAATTTTGACAACCTTGTGGCAAGAAGCAAAGTGTACTGGGTCTATTCTGACCCCTTTCCGAGTTCAGTTGAATCTTTTGACAAAATGATATAACTTTCGAATGCCCGATGTTGATAAAAATCAATTTGCTCGAAAAAGGTTCTCACGATTCTTATTGAATTTCATATTTCGTTTGGGGTAGACTATGCTACCCCCACAGAAAATAGTTCAGCGGAGTCAAATCACATGATCTTGGAGGCCAAGCCACAAGTCCATTTCTGGAGATAATGTTGTCACTTCCTTCAATAACTCGATGGATTTGCCGGCAGTATGGCATGTGGCACCATCCTGTTGAAACCAAATATCCTGCAGACTACGTCCACGCACTTTTGAAACCAGAATACGTAGATCATGGCTCTGTATTAGGAGGCAAAAAAATCAGCTGCCCAAAAAAATACCCTTTACTAGTGATGTGCGAATGAACAACGAATAGGTGCAAGTACTTGCTATCCAGTGGTGCACTTTATTTTTATAGTCTTCACATCATAGGGGCATATCCACTTTGGGGTGGGTTGCTCGGTTCGCTCACCAAAACGGGAAATTACACGACCAGGAACTGACTCATGGAGTAATTGAATTGTTTCTCGGGCTGTATGGCATGTGACACCGTCCTGTTGAAACCACATGTCGTCCATATCCATATTTTGCAATTTAGGCACAAAATACGGGATTATCATGTCGCGAAAGCGAGCACTATGCATTTTCCAAAAAGAATGGTCCGATGATGCGTCCAGCCCAAAATCCACACGAAACAGTGACACATTGTGGATGCATTTGTTTCGCAACAATCACTCGTAGATTTTCTGAACCCCAAATTCGACAATTTTGACGATTACCAAAGCCAAGATGAAATATTCCGACCATAATTTATAGGAAATTTTTAAAATATTGCTCAACAATGAAAACACGTTGTTCTTTCGTCTAGCACTCCATTTTTAATAACCCTGAATTGTCAGCTTTCACGCTGCCTTTTTTTTCATTGGCAACACTTTATCGCACAAATGGCGCAAAATTCAAATGTTGTGTGAATTTTGGGATACCCTTTATTTATGCCAACAATTTTTTTTCTCAATCTCACCCTAACCTCCACAACTTTGTTGCTTTTCTACTTTTCCAAAACTTTACTCTAGAGCCAAGTGCGGATTAGTAGGACTCAACTCTGGTCCAAATTTAAATTTTCTAAGTCTAACGGATAGATAACTGACTCTCACTATATGGGTTTCGTTTTTCCTTTTTACAGATTTTGTAATTGTACTAAACGCAGTACGTACTAAATGTGCTTTCATCAAATCTTAAGACAATTATAACCTCAAAACTATTCGGTTCCCCACGTATTTTGCAGATTCATACGAGTATTAAGCGTCAGAAAACACGAACGTGACCGTTAAAGTACACCGCATTTTTTTTTTCAGTTTAATTTTTTGCATTGCGATTTTTCTCAAATTACCACCTTAATTTTTGTTACCACATTTATCTTTATTGCTTCTTCAAAGAGTTGGTAAATCACATGACAATTGAGAAGGGGCATATTATTATGCAAATGAGACATTTTGTTTAACATACCATATGCACGGATGTGGCGTACTAAGTTTTAGAAACGAACATTTAACGCAATACACAAAACGGAGATTGTGCGGTCGTCGTTCTTACACAGTCAATCGCTCGTATAGCATAGATATATAAATACTCGTACATACATATGTACCAAATCTACTTTCAGATAAATACACCTCTAAAGTTGTATTCAAATCTTAACAGCTCATGGAAAATAATGGAATTTCCTCCAATTAGCAAAACTAATTTTGTTTTTCTTAGAAGAATTACACAATTAAAAGTGTTACATACGAGTAGAATGCAACCATCAAGTTGGACTGGAAAAAGTTTTTATTACTATTTCTTTTAGAACCCTGTGTCATAAAAGTTGCAACATATACCGAGTTCCTATTCCAGAATCCAATTAAGATTTGTTTTTTTTTTATATTTTTCGTGTGAACATTTTCAATTGTAATCATAAAGTTACTCACATCATTCTTTCGTCACATACTTAGCGGTTTCTTTAGTTTTAGTACATGATTTAGTACTCAAGAACTTGAAGTGACGATGACCTTTTCTTTTGCCAATTATGACAAAACTCTAATCCCTTGAAAAGTAAATATATGTACATTCACAATATGAATTCCCTCAAGTGAAAGTAAATTAATAAATTCAGCACATAAACATAAAAAATGAGCAGAAAAAATAAATAAATAAAAAACGCTTAATGGTAGAAATGAAAGAGAAATGAACGAAATGGGTGTCAAATGAGTATCTTACTCCAAATAGAATCAATTTCGCTGATATTTTTTTCTGAATTTCACTTCGAATTGACTTTGAAGAAAGTTGCTGGCCTCTTAATGTATCCAGAACTGTACGCATTGGTTGTCGCGCTCTCGAATTTGTTGCGTAAATCTTAACTCATATGGCAGCCACTTAAAGATAGCATTACAAAAAAAAAAATATGAAGGAGTCTTAACGTCTCCCACTTAAGTGAGTAGGTGCTGAATTTGTGTCAATGGATTTTGAATGATGCAACTTTGTCTAATTGAAAGGGGAAATACGAGTAACTATTTAGCAATACAATTAAATTGTATGCGAACTTTGCAAACAATTGAACAGTCATCCACTATAGAAATTTTTTATTTATTTTCTTTTCAGATGAACATCATGGAGGGTGAAGAGAAACGACCGGTGCCGATGCCTCGTCGTTATGTACCGGATGCGCGAAAGAGTGAATACGAAAACGTTACAATCGATTTGATCAACAAGAATCTAAATATCAATTCGGAGAACATTCAAGCCAAGGCTATAGATAAATGTCCAAATAATAAAATCTTCCATGTGCCAGATGTTACACCTGAGACTAATAAAGTCTTCCTTACCGAAAAGAATAATCTCCACGAGGATGAGAATCAAAATATTCCAGACCCAGTGAAGCCACCACAAAATACTACTAGTACAACTCCCATTCCAGCACCACGGAAACCGCTGAACAATGAAAATGTTGTTAGTGATGAGGTGTACGAGAATATTCCTCAATCGCCACGCCCTACTGGAGCGATTAGCAAAGAAACACCAGTGAAACGTAGGGCGCCAGATATACCACCAAAAACGTATCTCGATCGAGCGAAACCGTCTCGGTACTCCATTGGGAGTGAGTCTAGTTTTGTCTCCGATATGAACGACTCTCTATTTGAGAATTCGAAAAGTATAAAATCCTCCTCGAGTACGACACTAAATTCGTCGATGGAAGAGTCGGCGACTGGCAGCAGTGAGAATCCCAAATTCAAGTCACCACGGCCTGGGTATGTACCACCACCTCCTCCAACACATTCATCAGAGTCATGCGAGAGCGGCGATCCAAAGTAATGCAAATTCATTTTTTTTCTCTTTCTATTTGATTGCACTTTGTATATTTTATTTATTCTAATACTATTGTTCTTAAGATTCATTTTAAATGTGTATCTATGTATCTGAATTAAGTAGTACATCGATCGATGCTTTTATTTTGTAATAAGTGTGCTTTTGTTGTTGTTCCTGTGAAACTGCGAACAATAATTGTGATGATGAACTTTGTACTGAGTATATTGTGTTATAGTGTTCTTGTGTTGTGGGTGAGGAAGTTTCGACCCGATGCTCGTTGTGAAGATTTTCAGCGGAAATTTCTTCTGTTGATGTACAAATATTTTATTTATTTTTAAATTAATTTTTGTTGCTTTATTTAACTGCAGCAATTCATTATTCAAGTATGTTTCTTGTTTTAGTTTAAATATAGAAAAATTCATGAATATTTCTGCATTAAGTCTGTTTGAAGTTTTTGAGAAAAACACGAAATTGAGAGTGTACTATTGTTGATTTTAGCATTCATCCGTCCCTTGGGTCTATTCTGACACAAATCAATCTTTCTTTTCAAATATATTTTAATGCATGAGCACCACAATCTTGTAATTTGGTGAGTTAGGTTCGTATGTAAAACAATTGATTCCGATTAGTGAAGGATGATTAAATTGAAGGTTACAATATAAATATGATACTGCTCTGGTTCTGTCAAAGATAAACAGCTGATATTTGACATTTGTGAATACTTAGTATTGACAAATGTAATTATGGAGCATTATACACATTTTTATTGTTAACACCCATCTCCGAAATGGGGAAAATTTAACGAACACGATTCGCTTATTTCGAAATAATGTCAGTATACATAACCGTCTATCTCGAGCCGAGTTAAACAATTAATGGAAAAATTCGATCGCATCTTCTTAGTGGTCGGTCACCCGAAAATATCGCCGCAGTGAGTGACAGTGCTAATGACAATCCGTCAAAATTCATTCGTCCTCATTCCCAGCAATTGAACCTTTCCTACAGCTCCACGCAGCGCATTTTAACAAAAGATCTGCATCTGCATACCTGCAAGATCCAATTGACTCATTAATTGAAGTCAACGGACCATGAACAGCATCGTGACTTCGTTGATTGGGTGTTAAAGACCAAACAAGTTGATGTCGATTTTTCGAACAAAATAATCTTCAGCGATGAGGCTCACTTTTAACTTAAGGCCCGTTTCACACGTATCCAACATAGGATATACGACGTTTATTAGCCGCCTAATTCAAGAACTCCTGAATTGATTTCAATAATATTTGGATCGTAGACTTAGACTGGATACGCTAGTAATCCCAGTTGAAAATAATTGAAATCGAATGAAGTGGTTGCACGATATGGGAAGGGGCTTAAAACATATTCAAATCATTCTTCTCATATTCCTTGGAAGATCAGCTAATTTGATATGTCACATGATGGGGTATGCCTCAAAAAATACTCCCATACAATTATTGTTTGTTCCATGATTAGTTTTGGTTCAATACCTACTATTTTTGTATTTTACAAATTATCAGCTCTGTAGATCAAATGAATGAAAAGTGACAGGCGTGTGACAGACACAGATACCGTGTTGAATTAATTAGTGTTCTGTTTGTAAGAAGAAAAGTGGAACATCTACACTAGGGTGATCCAAATTTGTATGAACATTTTGAAACTCAAAATTTGTACAAACTTGGTACCCCATAATCTTGTATATGTCAAATATGGTTCAAATACTGTTTTCGAAGAATCGAATTTTCAGAAACAGGTTAATAAGCAAAGTACCGTTAAACAGATTTTGTGAAAAAAAAAACTTGGTACGCCATCTGATAGCATATGTCCACCATAACGTGACCATTAGTGAAGTACCGTTAATTTAGAATTAAAATTCTCGAATTGTAACCCTACTGATCCTAGATATGAAGTTTGAAGAGAATCCGTCCAGTTGTTGATTGCAGGCGACCATACATACAGACAGACAGACAAACAGAATTGAGAGACTCACTTTATTGAGTTTCTCTATCATAGTAATGCCAAGTTTTATTAAAAGCTCAAGGTCGAACATTTTCAGGAAACCAATACTTGCCCCTTATAGGTGCAAATAAAAATGATTCCCTAAAAATTTCACCGAAATCGAAAACATTTAGAGGTTTAGAGAAGGAGCGATTAATTAACTAAAAACTGAAATAAAAATGCGGCCGTGCCCCCGCAGTGTTCTACTGAAGTGGAAGTATAGCGATCGTATAAATAAATGGTGTCCAAGTTCTAGTTAAGGCTATATTTTACAAGTAGCTGCACTGTATTCAAAATGTAAAGAAAAGTTGTTTTCCGCATTACATCTGTGTACTCGTATGTGTGTCTGTCAGTCCAAGAAAAATATAAAGTGTTTATAATGTAAAATTGTATCCTATATTCAAATACGTAATCGGAAATCGATTATTGCCTAGGCACTTTGTAAATAGTCTCCATTAAACACAGTTCATGCTTTTACGCTGAATGAGTGGGTCTTTCAATTTTGTATGTATATCTGTTTGTGTGTCTGTATGCCTGTAAGTCTGTATGCTTTTTGATATCTTGAAAATTTGAACCATCCTAGTCTATACATTAGGCCGAACTGAGAGACCAAAATTGATCGGCCGTTTTTGGACAATCCCGACTGTTGAGGAGTTTTGGAACTCAACCATTCATATCTTAATCGATATATATTAGGTTATACATACTCGTACTAACAAACCAAACTTCATCAAGATTTGTTTAGCGAATCCTTAGGCGAACAGAGTGAGGGTGCGTCGAGCATACGTATACATGATAGATGGAACCATCTCAACTATAAAGGAATATGATATTTAGCTACCTTAGGATTCCTTAAGCGATGCAAGAAATATTTTACCCCGTCTGATCTGGTCTCAATTTATATGGAATTCATCCGCCCAAAGCTGGAATATGACGCCCAACCGTTTTGCACATACTAGACAGGGTACAGAATCGCGCGTTAAAAATTATATTGGGAATTAAATTTTTTTTTTTTTTAAGGAAATTTCCAAATCCCGGAGCACTCAGACTCCATTTTGCTGTGCCCATTGTACTATCAGGCAGAAACTCCTATTTTGCTGTAGTGGTTGGAGAAACTTAGATTTTATTCGTTTATCTTTATCTTCGGGTGGCTGTGATTGCTGCCCCCGTCCGGGCTCGAACCTGCACAGTTCGGGTCACAAGCGAACCCACCACACCGTGGCCACCTATTCCATACATTTACTTGAACATCGGAGAAATGTTTCGTGTCTTTCCCTATTTTATTGCTTTTATATTGTAAAAAATGCTCCAGCGAAATAGTCAGTTGCATTCCTCCCCTTCAAAATTTCTTCCGCAATACACGACATGCTTCGAATGCACATCAGTTCACCCTTAAGCCCAACTTCGGTCGTACTGTCAAATATAGGGATTCGTTTATAAGCCGAACGACACGAATGTAAAATGATCTACCAGGCTCTGTATTTTCCCATCACTACAACCTTCAGACATTTAAAGCCAACGTGCACAGGCTTTTCCCCTGTTCCTCTTCCTCATTTTCCTAAACGCCCATGCTCTGAAACAATATAAGGGTATTCATATTCCCTTTGGTGTGCAAATTATTAAAAAAAAACCTCTGCCAGCCTGATATTCATCAAAATTGGAAGAACACTTTTTTTTTTTTTTTTTTATATAATTTGCGCGCGCCAAAGAGGATATGAATACTCTTATACTATTACAGGACACGGGCGTTTGTGAAGGAGAGAGAGAGAAAGAAAGATTTAGTGTAGTGGTTTGAAACTTAGATGGTATTAAGTTTCTGTAAACTCCAAGGGTAGCGTCCAGATAACTGAGGAGCTTGTTTGTTTTGCTTTTTGTCGTTGCTCATGATTTACAGTATTTTTTTCCGTCCTCCTGATGTCATCATCACGATCAAGTTGCGTTTTTAGCCATATGACCGCTCTACTGCCAGTGCTATGCCTTCGCAGTAGAGTTGACTTAGCTTTCGCAATTGATCGACTTTTTTATTTATTTTAGACGAAATAAATAGATGATTGTTGACATCAGGATTTGAACCGTGAACCAAGAGCGTGACAAGTGTTGATGTTACCACTACACCACGGCCATCCACTTTCTTGGAAAATTGTATCATAGTGCTATACTAGCCTTGGTTGGGTTGATGTTTAAATCCACCGAGAGAAACCATTCCCTCCGGTTATTAGCACATTCGCCACCTGGCTAAACATTAAGCGTGACAGAGTTTAGCATGATGCTGAACTAACCCTACTGATCTTATATCCAATGCGTGTTTTGTCATTTCTCATGCCAAACATCTAACATATTCACTTTGGAATAGTGCAGTTTACCCGTAATGACTTTATGTGAAGTGTTGTCGAAGTCACCTTCAAGGACGTATTTCTTTCATAACCAGAGTTGATCTATGCACATGGACAAAGAATTGAGCGGAGAGCGCTTTTCGTCTAGACTGAAAGACTAAAGACTAAAACGTGTTTGTTTTGACCTGAAACACTGCACTTTTGGAAATCAGACATCAACAGTTTCTTAAACAGGGTCATATAGCTTCCTTTTATCGATTAACGACGAACCAAAAATCTACCTTTTTGGAGAATAAATCTCGATGTGGAAAATCTAGCAAATCAATATCTATCTGGCAGTCTGGCAACAATGTCTGCACATTAAAATGGAAAGTTAATTGAAAACTGATTAGATATATCGATAGCGATAACGTTTTCTTTTTACTCAATTGTAGGTACGAGTACTTTAGAGTTTAGAAGTAGATATGTACGTTGACCTGAAAAAATTAATAGCCTCAAAGATACTTATGTAGATGTGACAAATAATATCCGTAGATGAAATACGTATTTGTTTGAAATTACTATTTATTCATCAAATGCACGTAATAAAATCGAGTATAAAGTTCTATTTATAGAAAATATACAACAATATGAATTTCAACGAAAAATGTTGTAAATATTAACATAAGCCTTATTTAGGTTTTATTTTGAATCTAAATATGCAACTAGTAATTCTTTTATTTATAAATATTCTGCCACCCTCATTATCTTTCATATCTCACCTTGTTCCCAAACACAGTAGGTACACTAAAGGTGACTAACGATATCTTCCTTCGTTCTAGTCGAATATTTATTTATAACTATGCGTCTCACTTACATGTCCTTATCTATTTCTGAATTAGTACTCTTATGTACTCATATCTTAAACAACTACTCACAAAGATACCCTATGTCATCTCTTTGTTGCCTGCAAACTAAATATAATCAACACACTGATGGAAAAGTGAATGACTTTCCTTCGGATTGCTATGAGATTAAATAGGAAAATGTGGAATGCATCCGCCCCTATATGCGCTTGCCGCTTTTGTCACAAAGAATGGCACGCGCTCCTGCGGAAGATGTTCAGATGTGAGAAATTCCATTTTGGGGTGAGAATCCAAATTTAGAACTTTTCCTTTGGGAGTTTTGGAAATTGTAATTGAAACAGTGTGATCTTGAAATGGAATTACATGTTGGGTGGGTTGGATACAAAGATGGTATTCTGAGAATGAACATTTAGTATATTTTTCGAGCCGTTTGAAGTTGGTGTTTCTTACTTTGGTGTTTAAAATAAATTGTGTTAAAAATAAAACCGTAAGTAATTAAAATTGATTTTATCGAATGTATACCTGTCTGTAAATGTCTATTAATGCACTTATTTACTAAAATTTCTAAATAATAAATTATTCTTTAAATAACTTTAAATAAACAATGCTAATGCATCTTTATTGAGTGTTTCTTTTCTGGTTGCCTTCTTGTCAGAATATTTTGTTTAATATATGACGGTTACATCAAAACTACTTTGTCGATGTAGTCCGTCTTATAGAGAAAGAACTTTGCAGTGCTCTTATAGGGAACTTATACAAAACATTTGGTAATTCTGCAGAATCTATGCTTGGACATCTCCCTTTGGATATAATCTACGAGTATGTACTCGTATCAGACAGTCGATCAAGTGGTGGATTTTGGCTAAACTTTTTTTTTTTTTATAACTTGCACGTGTTAAAGGGGATATGAATACCCTTATACTAATTTTTAGAACACGGACGTTTTTTGTGGAAAGGGGAAGTCACAGAGACAAAGACAGATTGGTGCAGTTGGTTTGAAACTCAGGTGGTAGTTAAGTTTCAGTGAACTCCAAGGGTGGTTGTCCAGATAACTGGGGAGTATTTTGTTTGTTTTCGCAATTATTGTCGTTGCTTATGATTCACAGTATTTTTTTCCATCCTCCTGATGGCATCATCACGATCAAGTTGCATTTTAGCCATATGACCACCCTACTGCCAGTGTTATGCCTTCACAGTAGAGTTGACTTAGCTTTCGCAAGTGATCGGCTTTTTTATTTATTTAATGCGAAATAAATAGATGATTCTTGACATCAGGATTCGAACCGTGAACCAACAGCGTGACAAGCGATGATGTTACCACTACACCACGGCCACCCTCGTGACTGAATTACCCGATCGTTATTTTGCTTGTAAAACTTTTGTAGCGCAGATCAATCTCTGAGTTATTTGTAGGTGCTTTCCATTCCGAATGATAGACAACGTGAATAAACAATATTTTCTCTGAAACCTTACGAAATAGTGCTCCCTGCCCACAGACATGAGTCACAATTCTCATTGCCTCCTTCTAAACAGACAAGTCCAGTGGTAACAAATTAAGCAAAACGTAATGCTCTAAGGATTATTTCTCTTTGTATTCGGTTGAGGGTAGAAAGAGTAGGTTTGACTGATGCCCTTCGTTATCAAATAAAAGAGGCATAGGAAAATATAAATTTGATGATTTTTTTAAGTTCTCCTCGTTTTATACCAAAAAGGGAGAAAGTCCTTATGAGAGAGGTTATAGAAGACAGAGGGGGGCGTTATTTGGTGTCAAGGTCATTACCTTGGTTTCAAGAATATAAACCAAACATTGCTTGATTCTTGCTCCTATAGGGCAAGTATTGTTTTCGTGAATCAATCTTTATATTACTATAAGAGAGAAATTCGCAATTATGTCTGTGCGTCTCTCTGTATCTCGAGTTGCAGCCTAGACTGCATGGAGTGTCTTCAAACTTCATATCCAGATTTATTCTAGTCTCAAAATTAACATTTATTTTTGTATTAACGCATTTCTTCGAACACCTAACCATTTACGAGATGTTGAAGAAAGACAGACTGCTTTTCTTATAGCAAAAGATATTAAAATTGCTGTCATTTTAAGCCGAAGGAGTTCATACAATCTATACTCAAAGACTGCAAGAATGTTTTAATCAAAATGGCTGCAATTTTGAACATCTATTGCAGAAGGAAATGTGGTCGGGTTATTTCTTTCGTGAACATATCGTAAATGTTTGGGTTTTCGGAGAAGTGAGGCGTATACGAAAGATAATGTTTTTGATTCTTATATACTATATTTGTAGGTTTAATCCATATTCTTATTCTTAATCAATATTCTTAAAACTAAAGATATTCAAGGTTACCCAAAGTCACCATCCAACTAGTTACGCTCTCTGTAACTTTGTTCATAAGTATTTTTCTCTCATCTCTAACCGTTTCGGAGAATACTAGGTGCAGCTTTATTTGATAGAGTCCGACACGAATAGTGATCTCCTGCGCCTAGCGAACTCTGTACACCGCCCGACAATGACCTGTCCATCGAACCAATATTCAATCAGTACCCATCCACCAACAAAGCTCCGTGTAGAAGGGCAAATCCAGAAGTGTGGGGTTGGACTAAGAGACAGGATTTTTCCGCAAGAGATATGTATTTTCTCTTGCTTATAAGGATTGCTTTCTTAGATAGTATCTCCAAAATGGTTAAGTTTAAAAAAAAAATAGTTCCAGGAAAAAGATCATTATTTGTGTATGTATAGGGTCATCCAACAAGAGGTGTCATTTGAGGTGTCATTTCGTGCCATTGTTGAACTGTAATTGCGATGACTTTTGAAAAGTAAAAACTAGAAGGTTATTAAATACGGATCGATACACACTCGCACAACGTGTTGAAGTGAAAATTCACTACAAAAACGGTGAAAATATCGCGGAAACGTTTCGCAAAGTTCGCACTGCTTGTGGTCATCATTAAGTATCTTCTCGCATCTATCTATAGTGAAATTAATCGATTAATTTGAATGTCTTGGTCAGGTTAGTGAAGTGAAAACTTCAATTTGTGTTCGTCCGGCAAGGTCAGCTGAAAATATTGCCGCCGTAGCTGAGAGTATTACTGAAAACCCAGGTGTGTCCATATCGAGACGATCACAGAAATTGGGCCTATCCGCAACCACTCTGCACGACATTTTTCATAAATATCTTTTCATAAATATATTGGCCTACATGCCAGCAGACCACGCACAACGCCGTACTTTCACTGATTGGGTGCTGTAAATGAATGAACAGGATCATGATTTTTTACACAAAATTATTCTGAGTGGGATAGGCTCATATCCATTTCCCTGGGCTCTGAAAATCCAAGAGGAATAGTGGAACTACCTCTCCATCCACAACGAGTGACAGTTTGTGCGGTTTTTGAGCTGGCGGTGTCATTGAGCCATACTTTTTTGAAAATGATGCTGGTGCGACCGTTTCAGTGAATGGATTGCGTTACCGAACGATGTTGACTAACTGATTTTTTTTTGCCTGAAATTGATGCTCTGGACGTGGACGACGTTTATTTTCAGCAGGACAGCGTCACATGCAACGCAGCTGGTGAAACTATTGCGTGACAAATTTCCTGGACGTATGATTTCTCTAAATGGAGACTTCAATTGGCCGCCGAGATCGTGCGATTTAACATGATTAGACTTTTTTCCTTTGGGGCTATGTTAAAGATAAAGTCTACGTCAATGCTCCACCAACGATTCATGCACTAAAAGAAAATATCAGAGCTGTTATTAGCGAAATACAGCCGCAATAATGCGAAAACGTGATGAAAAATTTCATCCAAAGAATGACCTTGGCTCTTCCTACGAGTACAAAGAACCGAGGCGGACATTTAACAGATATTGTATTCCATTACTAACCTCAGAGTTTGTACTTTAGACTACAATAAAAATATCACCACTTGTTGCGTTTTTCTATTGATTTAAAATGACACTTCTTGTTGGATGACCCGACCCTTTACTTCCGATTAGCTATGTCAAGAGTACCCATTCCCATAAAAAAAATGTAAGCTTATTTTATATCCTCGAAAGCAATGACATTCAAGGTCACCAAACTATAACTTCGCCCATAAGTGTCTTTCTCCTATCACACCCTGTATAAAACAGCAATGCCCACTAGCAGGTCTCAGGCTCCACATAGTAAGGCTCTTCGAAACTAACAGAAACTTCTAGGAAAACGATTCAATTTTAGTATAACGTCTGTTTTCCACATCATCTTGCTTTCTATAATTACTTCAAGAAATGTAAAATTAGCTAAAGAGTTACACCCCTGATTAAAGAGGACACTATCGGTCATTATCGCGAGGGCAACATTATAGTAAAGTGCTGCGTTTCTAGAGCAAAACTATACAGTCTTGCTTAAGAGACAACAAGCAGAACAACATTGTCCTCCTAAAGGGTGTCCAAAAACTCACGCAAGAAGTAATTTTGATTGAAAACAAAGGTTTTTTCTTAAAAATTGTAAATGTTTTATTGATTCATAAAGTATACAGTATAGGGTTATGTATGGGATAACATATCGGGTAAATGGCATCCACGCCTTTGCTGGCACATATGCACTATTTTGTCGAAATTTTCCATGAACGTTTTGCATAAATATGACTGAATTTCGTTGATACAACACTCAATTTGTTCCTAAAAGGTGTGGGTGGTCATAAGCTGGTTGGCATAAACCAAAGAAAAAAGTACAACGGCGTTAAATCGCATGATCTGGGCGGCCCATTCTGATCACCAAAACGGGAAATTACACGACCAGGAAATAACTCAGGCAGTAATTGAATTGTTTCTCGGACTATATGGCATGTGGCACCATCTTGTTGAAACCAAATGTCGTCCACATCCATATTTTTCAAATTAGCCACAAAAAACTGGATTATCATGTCGCGATAGCGAACACCATTAACTGTTATTGCCTGACCAACCGCATTTTCAAAGACGAATGGTCCTATGAAGCCTCCAGCCCAAAATCCGCACCAAACAGTGACACGTTCTGGATGCATTTGTTTCTCAACAATCACTCGTAGATTTTCTGAACCCCAACTTCGACAATTTGTATGATTAACAAAGCCATCAAGATGTCAGCAGGCTTCAGTTCTTGAGACATTTGCACTTTGTATGCATGAAGATGCAAATTTTTCGCTGTAGAGAGCTTCTCGAAATGTCCAATTCTTGACTACGTCGAATTGATGTTCCTGGACTTTCAACAACACTCTCACGAAGTGCTTCTATGTTTTATTTTGAACTACTTGCAGAAGGACGGCCAGAGTATCTAATTGATCCAGTCTCCCTGAATTTTTGAGTTAATCTCTTCACAGTTGATGAAGTTAAATCACTATTCCGACCATATTTTGTAAGAAAATTGCGAAATGTAGTTGCCAAACCTTCATTATTTTTAAAATATTCCTCAACAATGAAAACGCGTTGTTCTTTCATGTAGCACTCGATTTTTAATAACCCTGAACTATCAGCTGTCACGCTGTCTTTTTTTTTTTTTTTTTTTTTCGTTGGCAACACTTTACCGCATAAATGGCGCTAAATTCAAATTTTGCTTGAATTTTGCGACACCCTTAACATGATCTTTTGTAGAAATTGTCGAAATTACAAAGTGAATAGAGGTCTGCTGTGCTATCTTATCGAAAGACTTTATACCTTCACACCACTTAGTAGTTTCCTTCATTTCTATCGATTTTCTACAGCTACAGCATATAAAAGTGAGGAAACTTTTATATTTCATAGGTAAACTCTTTCTGCATAGACTTTTTGAATTTTGAGTGTTCTATTTAAAATTGAATTTTGACATCTTCTAAGACGTTTCGTGTTCTACTAGTAAACACATTTACTATAATATATTTCTTCTGCTCATTCTGAATAGGTTTTAGTAAAAATTTGACAATTTTTTTTTGTTGGTTCAAGGCAGAGATACTCGTACTGGCGAAGTATTTCTCAAACACTTTTGTTCACAATCTATCTACAAATTTGCTGAAATTCTCTGAAATTGTTCTCTGTTTTCAATTTTGTTTTGTAGCTATAATCGTACTTATGTAACAAAAAGGAAATTACTATATACTCGTATACATATAGTATAGATATCACTTAAACGGACAGTTATCTCGAAGTTAATTGACGCATGTACGAGTACGAGTAGGTAAGCTGTTTCTGTATTTCCGCAAAGTTTGTAGATAGTATGAACAAATGGAATGTAGTATGTGTAATTAGCTTTCTTGCCTTAAGCTGATCGCTATTAATCTAGTACCCTAATTTACTTGCGTCGTGCTTTCACTTTGGCGTGTAAAATAAGGTGCACATTCGTGTCCGATTTCCGGGAATAGTCCACGTTCCGTTTCCGACCATTTTTTTTCTTCATTCCCAGACCTTATGGTGCTTTACAATATTTTCGCTACCTACTATCAAATACATGAAGTCTTGGCTTCAGTAATGGAAAGCATAGGTTGATGACATTCAGTTAGTTAAAGCGCTTCAATATTTTTGAAGCGATTTACTCGTAAGCAGTAGCTCACGGAACATATTTTTTATTCATCGCTTATCCGTCGTTTTATGAATTTTGAAGCGAAGATAAAATGTAGCGAAGAAAAAGTGAAGCGGTAGCGGTAAACATTTCTATCTACCATATTAAGTAATTTTTGATCTCAAATTTGTACGGCATTTGCACTCCTTGTTTGTAAACAAACAATTAATGTTTATTATTGCGTAGTGGAAAATAAAACTAATCCCGGTCAGTTGGTCATTAAGTGATTAATGGTTAGGCGATGAAATTCATCGTACAGCTTAGGCCAAGTGTATGTTCTTTAATGTACATTGGTAGGTAGGTAGATAGGAGTGACGGTTTCGTTTGGAAGAACCCAATTACCCCTAGGTGCCGTTTTGTTACCACAACTCATGTAAACCTGATTGTTACACTGTGCTGGTGAGGAGTCTCTAGATCCAACCTGTGGAGTTCAGAAAAGTATTAAGTTTTTTGATGTTTTTCTCTGAGACTTCCTCTAGGGAATTGAAGAAAGGTTTTCCTAATGCTCTTTGACTGGCCCTAGCTAGTCCCGGACAGGCGCATAAATAGTGGATAAGGGTTTATCTTTCAGTTGCAACATTGTTACTGCGACAGTGTGTGTTGTGTGGGATACCTAGTGGTCTCCTGTAGGTCAGTGACCCGTATTGATTGCTGTTAATCTGGCGACGTCTTTACGCATTCTATTTAGGATGTCGGTTGTTTTAATTTTGTTGTATCTTGGCCACATCCTTCTGATTATGACACAGTTTGTTACTCTACTACATTTGAGGTTGACTTTTATAAGGAAAATTGAGGAAATTCCGCAAGTGAGCGGTGAAGGGCTGAGCCGTAACTTGCCAGTCCATCAGCAAGTTCGTTTCCACAAACGTTACTATGCCCTGGAACTCCGATCAGTATTACTTTGAATTGTCCATTTAGCGAGGCTAACTCATTTCCGCATTCTAACATTAGTTTAGAGGATATAGTGACCGAGGCGATGGCTATCAATGAGTATGACAATCTTTTGCCATGACGTTAAATTTGTGTGTAATTTGATCTGGCGACAGGCTTCGCAGATAGCCAGATATCTGAAAGTCTATAAGATTTTGATATGTTTAAGGATTCCGAAAACACACCTGCACCGACTCTGCAGTCCATCTTTGAACCGTCTGTGTAGATTGTTACGTCAAAGTCTTTAATCACCTGCCCATCTTGCCATTCTGATCTTGTGGGAAATTGTACGTCAAATCGCTTTGAGAAATTTGAATGTACATACTCCCTTAAAATTCGTCCCATCTTAGTTGCTTCTTTTTACTGCACCTATAAGGGCAAGTATTAGTTTCCTGAAAATTTTCAATCTCAAGATTTTAATCAAACTTGACATTACTTAGTAAATAATCTCAAAAAGTGGGTCAATCAATTCTGTCAGTCTGTCTGTATGTACGGTCGACTGTAGCCTAAACGGCTGGACGGATTTTCTTCAAACCTCATATCTGGAATCAGTGGGTTCACTATTCGAGGCAAAATTAACCATTTTCACGAAAAGAGCTCTAACTTTGTCCTTAATTCAAGATCAAGTACTAGCCTAAGTTAACTATTGAGACTTTAGCTGATTAATAGGTCAATTTGTCACCATTTCAGAGACTGGGTATCAATGCATTTTTACTTGCACCTATAGGGCAAGTATTGATTTCAGCACATACATAGGTGCAAGTTCTTGTGACCCAGTCGTGCACTTTATTTGTATCCTATTTATAAGCCTGCTTAGTATTTTAACAAACGGCTTAGTAACAAGTCATTTATCTTTCATTTTAAAGGAAGTCGTTAAGTTCATTTCTATCACAGGTACAATGCCGGACGCGTTTCCACCTCTAACCTGTCTATCCAGGGTAACGAGTGACAAAGCATGTAGAAACGGGAATAGATGAGCTGGATAATTTTGGCAAAGCACCTATGTATATGAGCAGTATGGTCACCACTATATGAGCAGTATGGTCTCGTCATAACCTTCTGCCAATGCAAAGGTGTTTTCGGCAAGACATGGGGCTTGTCGCTAAAGAAAGTCCTTTGGACTTTGACCCACGGCAATGATAAGACCCTTCCTTTCATATGCGTCAGTTGTTTGGTGTAATAAGCTTTCACGTAAATACGTTACAGCTGCTTTCCCCAAATTCCAAAGAACGGTCTATCTCGGCTTTGTCGTTTAAAAAGAAGTAGTTTCTGGCACGACTCGCACTGGAGTTTTGATGACGTTGCACGACGATTATCCTACGTTACCTGCCTCATATATATGCCGTCTGATGCAATGACACCCCAAGTACGGCTGTGGTGGAAATTTGAAGTCGATTTTCCTCGTGTTCAGGATTGGCTTTGGTCAGAATCTGAGCCAGAAATGGAATGTAGTCGTATTTTCACGGACGGCTCTAAAACTGGAAATGGATCTGGTGCTGGTGTATTCGTGGAATGCGACTACATCAGGCTTCATTTCCCATTGCGGAATCTTACATCTGTCTTTCAGGCAGAAATATATGCTATCCTAATGGCTGCGGACTATATTGTGAAGAACAGATGGAAGGGGCGAAGTATCTGCATCTAAAGTGACAGTCAGGTTGCGCTTAAGGCTTTGCTCGAGAATGCAAAACATCCTTGAATTCGGTCGGAAGTCTGAACTCACTGAATCTTGGTTAGGTCCCAGGACACAACGGGATGACAGGAAATGAGATCTCTGACGAACTTGCTAGACAAGAATTTCTCAGGACCTGAACCCATTTTGAGTTCGCCAGCGTCCTCGGTTAGGGCTTCCTTTGACGACTGGGTTTTCAATGAACACAATCGAAGGTGGCATGACTCTCCAGGATGCAGGCAGACTAAACGAATGGTCCCCGTCGTCTGTAAGAAATCCGCGGACAATTTACTGGCATTCTTACGGGCTACTTCGGCTTTGCCAAGCACCTACATATGCTAGGTTTGATCGCTATTCCTATCTGCGACTCCTGTGGAGAGGGCGAAAACACTGCGGAACACTTCTTATGTGATTGTCCTGCCTTTGCTCGGATCAGGTGGCGGATCTTCGGTGCTGATGTGGTGAGTGCTGATGACCTAAGCTCTTCATCACTGAAGCTCCTACACATTAAAATTGGGCTCTCTGCCTGGTAGTACAATGGATCTGTTTTGAGTCTGAGTGTTCCAGTAAAGTATACGCGCCCCGATAAAAAAATTGTCTCGTCATGGTAACAAGTTACTTGTTAATGAAACTAAGATCTAATACGCGTGTGGCTCTCATGTCAATTTGCTATTTCACAGTGCGGTGCGGGCGGATTGCAAACATAAATTAGATCATACGGCTTATATATTTCTGCACGGCCGTTCATTCAAACTCTCTGGTCAAATTCCCAACGAATAATTGAAAAACTCTAAGAGCCTACGGAAGTCAACTCTCGTTTATTGATTATTTCCCATTCCCATAGCTATTGACTATCAATTTTAATCGGATTTGCTCGAGGTTAAGTAAGTTAACGTTGACTACCAGGTAAGTAAAAACTTCTTAATAACTTTCGCAAGCGGCAAAATAACTCGATATTGTATGTATTTTGTTAGTAAAACTAATTGCAATCACAAATAGTTCTAAGAACTGCATTTCTACGTAATGTGTATCTTTCTTCTCTAACTGAATTACTTTGGAAGCATTACTCCAACAAAGCACAAAGATTACAAAATTTTATACATTTCAATCGCACTCACAACAAAAGTCACAACTTCTCTCACTTTTTAATCTAGCCAGAAAATATAAAAGCACCGCTTGATGTACCTAGTGCTTACTGTCGTCTGTATATTCACAAATCACAAACCATCCACTAAATGACTTTCTTCCAATTACAGTGATCTGCTCAAATCAATTGGTACCACCTCGAAGCTACTAACCGAATCGATAAGTGAACGTGTCGCCATGAAGGCAAAAGGTGCAAAGCAAAAGTTGGATAAAAACTTCAAAAGCTCCCAAGACTTAATCAACAATCTGAGTGCAGACGCCACTAGTCGTCTGAAAAATGTTGGCAAGCGAATCAATACAATCGGAAATAATTTCACCCTCACCAAGAAGGAGAAGAAGAAGCCTTCTGCGACTGAGTTTGATTCTGAGCGTCCGCAGACTGTACCTCCTAACGACCCGGTATTCAAGTCTATCACTTTTAGCAGCCCTTTGAACAAGACAAATGGAGTTGTAGACTTAACCCACGGAGATGAAGTCGATGATGGTTCATATGAGGTTCCTCGCAGCATTAAGGTACAATCAGTGCACGAAGAATATCCCTGTCCTTCGTATGAAGATGCTGTAAGCACCACAGCATCGTCTTCGTCATTTCCAAGAAATGCAGCCTCATCAAAGTCATTGATGGTGCCGCGTCATTCGGCGGAGATTTCTGTCCCACCACCAATTATAAGTAAACAGCGTAGTAATCCGAATTTGGCAGAAGGAAGTCAAAGTTCTGCTGAGGTGTCCCTGCCAATGCCTAAATTCCCACCTCCTCCACCACCACCTAGTATTGCAAGACAATCGAGAGATGAAGCGATATACGGCAAACTGAAACCAATAGTGCCTCCGACAAGGCAGAAAAGAAGAAAAAACTACGAACCAATAGAGCTGCGACGTGTCGATGAGGTACCCAGTTCAACACGAGCCACAGTTGATTCCACGGAAATTCGCATCAGACAACAGGAAGAAGCTTATCGCCTTGAATCTCTGGAACTCAAAGAAATGATCCGCAAAGAAGAGGCAAGGACCCCCAAGCCGGAACGTAGTGAATCTTGGGAATATCACGAGGAAAATGAGGACGATGGTAGTTCTTCTCCTGAGCCACTGTATGCCAATCAGGAAGCTACTTATGGGAAACTTTTCGAAATGGAATCCAGTTCGAATGATCTTCTCACCCCGCAGATGAAAAAACTAAGTATGAACATTGCTGGACCTTCGGTGAGCTCGCACCGTGTTAGTCGTCAAGTTGCACCAGCTAAGGATGTGCTAAGCGAATTCGATCCACTCACTATGGACAAGTCATCATCGATGTGCGAAAACAATAAGAGTAACCAACTTCTACTGCTGGAGCATATGCTTGAAGAGGACACCTACGGTCAAATCCCCAGTGACGCACAATCTGCTGACGAGCAAAGTATCTGCACCTCCGAAGAGGACAACAGCAATGTTTGTGTTGCTAGCACTTCGACTGCAGCTGCTCCACCAGAGGCATGCCTGGCAACAAGTCCCAAGAAACCAAACATCCCGACAACTCCACCAACAACTCCTACTTCGCCCACTGCCAAAGTACAGATAATTCATCAGAATCCTAACCTTCGAAGCGACAGTATGGAGAACATTGTTGAGGAATGCGAAATTCAGCCCTATCTGTCAAGGATCGACGAGACTGCACCATCTACCAGTAATCCGGATTTGTCACGTCCCTCGCAAAAGCAAACAAATTGGTTCGTCAATGGCGATAAGACTCCCCCGGTGCGAGTGAATCCATTCGATAAACTCCAGCATTTTGAAGGGGAAAGCCCACCAACTTACCTCGAAGCAATATCAGGTGCCGACTCAAAGCATTCATCATACTCCCCCGCTGAACTAAAGTCGAAAACAGCCAAATTCTCGAAGAATATGCTCACGAATATGCGAATCCGTGTGGATGCTCTCAAACGGAAGACCAGCTTCCGAGCGAGTCGTTCAATGGATGTTAAAGTACCGATTACTATGATTCCCAGACCGCCGTTGTCACCATACCTGGTGAGATATGAAGGTCCCTTGATACGTTTTCCAAGCGGAGTCGTTGAAGATATTCTCAAGGAAATGCAGAATCGAAAGGCTATTCTACGTGATAGGCAATTTCAAACTTACCTCGATCAGGAGATGAAGAATCCCAAGGAAACCATTCCGCTCGAATATATCACAACATTGCAATGTGTCAGCAATAGTCGTGTAACTGATAACTCAACGCATTTGTATTGTTTTGAGATCACCACAGCGATTCCGAAGAATCAATCTTCTCAAATGATGCAGATGTCCAATCCCAATGTCATTATGAGTAGTGGAACCTCGGGCAATTGTAAAATGTCCAGGGTGTGTCATTTGTACGGAGTCGGCAAGGAGTCAGAGAGGTAAGTTGCTTGAACACTTATAATTTCAAAATTGCAATACAAATCATTGTTACATTAGCTTAGGGTAGTTTCTGTTGCTTATTCGTCATAAGCAGCGTCGAGTCGCTTTTTGGAGCAAGGAGGGTGATAGAAATTTGTATGCGTGTTTGGTATTTGTTTTTGTGAAGAATTGGAAAAAGGCCGGTAGTTCTGTGTCCAATAATCTTCAGGTAGTCAAATTGAATTCTGTGATTGATTCCCCGACAATCCTCAAGTAACTTTCTAGATTTGAGATTCCTTTGTCTACTCTAATTACATTTGACCCTGGTTTTTCATTTCCCAGTATAGTTGCTTGACCAGGAACCCAATCTAGCGTCACAAATTAACATAGCTCTAGTGGCCATATCTGGTGCGTGAGCCCAAAGGATGATTACTGATGTTGGGAGGCAAAAAAGTCCACTTATTCATGGCTGTAAAGCGAACTCGCATAATACAGGTCGGTCGAGAACCGGCATCAACTATCCATTTGAGCCACTTTTTGCCACTTTTCAAATTACTTTGGAAAAAGCTGCAATAATGAGGAGGGGACATAAGAGGATACAACTGTCCATGTTCTTTACTTAAACGCTACTTTCTTTGATAATATCGACGACTTAGACGATACAAATCTTACCAACCTTCACCCTTCCGTAAGTGTCTTTACTTAGTTTCAGCTGTAAAACTAAGGAATCTCATAATGCTTGTAGTTTCCCAATGGACCATCTTTTCGTCTTACTGTGTGAACTCATTGTTCAGACAGTCACTCGATAGCTTATACATTTGACTGAAGGGCTGCAGTAAAGCAGGGTTGGTACTGACTTATCGCTCCATTTCCTACAAATTCGTTCCAAAGAGTTTTTTTCCTGACTCTAACAGCTTTTAAGAAAAATGCGGTTACATTTTAGATGTACCTCCAATATGTGTTCCTTTCAATACGAAAAGAATTGACTGGAAAATAACCAATTTAAAAATCGATTCATTCGATCGAGATATTCCAAAATTTCATGAGTGTTGACAACAAAGTATCTTGTCCACATAAATATAGTAAGAGATCCATCTCAAGAAGATGACTAGGATATCCTTGACATCTGATGTGCGTTATTTCTGGCAGTTCAATAAAAACTCTCCACGAATGTATTGTAAGCCTTCACAGCAGCTAAGAAACATTCTTGAAGACACTACTGTCATTCCACAAAAAAAAAAAAAAATCAAAGATTGCGCTACGCAATGTAAGATTCTGTCGAATATTTGTGTTCCCGCAAAAGGTTGGATAGGACGTAACAGACCTGAATCCTTGGAGATTTTATCGAATACTCACTTTCCGTATGCAAGGACGGCAACAGTGGAAGATTCAATTCTCCGAGTGTCACTGCCTTCATCTCTATCTCAGCAGCCAAACCTTAATGGAAGATTCACAGACAAGGCTCTTCAGGGTGTGTGGTATGGTGCGGCACTAACAGACTCACAGAATGTGAATGCTGGTTGGTGTCCATTCAACCAAATGCAGTACAGGGAATTTTCTGTCTTGAGCGGACAGTGGGGTAATGTAAGATGGTTCAAATATGGTCTGCAGTTTCTTGGAAATATTGAACACATCAAAGTCCTATGATATTCCAGACAACACCTGTAGCCCAGCTACTAGCGATCTGTGAAACTTGCCGAATCTACCGTTACAAAACGAGGGCGTAACATCGATGTCCCGAAGTCATAGATTCGGCTTGCACATCCTCCAATAATGTCGATATGAGTTTGCCGGAATAAGCCTGCCTTGTTGCCAGGTCATAGTGATATGAAAAGAAACGGGAAAGTTGACTAACGCTGGGAAAGAGTTCATTTGCACAGTTCACTTGCAGAGAGAGTTCACATTCTGTTGGAATTCGTGGAAAGTTAACTTTCGTATTATCTATTAAATACAGGTCCACCTATATGTCAGGGCCAGTAGAAATAAAACCCTGTTTACGAGTATACCCTATCCAGGGTTTATTATACATAGTTTGTAATATGCAAAAATAATAACGATAGATCCCCAAAAGGATAATACTCGTATTTGTGATCAGCATGTTGTGTCGATCTAGCCATGTCTGTCCGTCCCTCCGTATAACAAAACTCTTTGGGCCTTAAATTTTGAGCTAGAAACATGAAGCAGTACAAGTGTAAACATTGTTTAAATCCGCCCACAGACACGCCTACTTTTAGTTTATTTTGTTTTTTTTCAATATTTTTGCTGAAACTGAAAAATATTTTAAGATGTGTAAACGTTGACTTTCTCTATATTTTTTCCATACATTATTCATGGCCGCACCCACTTTTTGGAGGCGTTTTCTTAAAAAAAAAAAAACATATACATATTGCTTTTTTAAAGCTCTTGTTTTATTGTGAATATCTCATCAGAATTCGTGAACTTCGGTTACAAATTTTGAAAGCCTTCTGCTAAGAAAAAGTTGTAGTCACAGTTTTGTGATAAAATTTCTTAAAAATCGCTGAAATATCCTCTGTATAGAAAGATATCATTGCATCTGTTTAAAAAAAAAAATCGCAACGCCACGCTTGCTTTAAGAGATGACTCAAAAGATGGGGGATACGATCCACTCTAGATGGATTGTAACTTTCCTGTAAGTTTTTTAAATTGCTTTCCATTAATTCCTAAATAACGAGTCAGTTATTTTGGACTTTTACTTGAGTGAAACTGGAAAATGGAATCAAATTTTCGCATTTTTTTAAGTCGCTTTTTGGAAGTTTGACAATCATTCCATTCCTCTGCTCGTCAAGGAAGGTCTCAGAGCTCAGTATTCTTGGTGAATTCCCTAGATATCGTCGTTAATAAGAGGTGTAATGTAACTCGCCTTAGAAGTCCGTTCTAACCAAACCGTAGTTTTTAATGGACCAGCTTTATTGCGTTCCAAAAGGCAGTAAATATTACATTACTTTCGTTAGTAGAACTTCGATTGGCGTATTAATAGACACTAGACAGTCATGCTAGTCCTTTATACCCTGATCCTATGTTGTTACGCGACTAATCTCAATCCAGTATTCGTCGTTATTTCGTGCAGATTGTGCCGATTTTGTGCCTCCTTTCAATTAAATATTAAGTTCACTGGTTTTATCATGGTGGAGTACAAAGACAATGGTTAGAATCTTATAAGTGCAATGCAATAACACCTTAGCCTATTTAGAACATTTTAATTAACCATTTTGACCGCAGATCTGTTTGGATGCAAAAGATCATGGAAAGCTTAACGAATGTGTTCCCCACAAAGTACACGTGCCATTACTATAGAGCTGGATGGTGTTACTTAAAGGTAATATTACCAATAGTCCGTTTTCAAATTCATCAAAAGATAATTCGATGTCCTTTTAGAGCTCAATTACATCTGAATGGAGTGGTACATGGTTACTTTTGAAAAAGATGAAAAGACGCTTGATGTTTGTCAGTGAAACTGGCATGAATGTTGAAAAGATGGACCTTCGGAAAGCACGTTGTATTGGTCGGTATCCTTTATATAAACACCTTCTGTGCGTGTCCTTATTTTAAATTATTCTTCCTACTTTCAGTGTTAAAGGACAACGATGAATCTATAGAGAATCTACATGTAGAGAAGGGTCCAATATTGATGATTGACTGTCCGCCATTTACAGTCTACATGATAATGACTTCAGGAAGGGAAACCAAAATATGGCGGCATATTATTCGTGAAGTTGCTCACAACAACGGGCCGACATTGGAAGAGCAACAACTGACTAAATTCGATGTTCCTGTCTTGGTTGACAAGTGTATTAATTTTGTATACATTCATGGTTCTATGTCGGAGGGAGTCTATCGCAAATCTGGATCAGAGAATTCCATTTTAAAACTACTATCACAATTTCGTGCTGATGCCTTTAACGTTGAGATAACTCGAAATGAATTCAATGAACATGATGTGGCGAATGCTTTAAAACGTTTTATGAGAGACCTTCCGGTGCGATTACTGGGTAAAACGTCAGAGAGTTTTATCAGCATAACTAGCCTTGACACGAGTACTGAAAAAATTACGGCCTATAAGGAGCTTCTCAGTCGGTTGCATATTATTGAGAGAGAGACTCTGAAGAAGATTATTGGTCATCTGGCGTTTATCAACTCACAGAAGCTAAAGAATAAGATGGGAGTGAATAATCTGGCAATGATCTGGGGACCAACGCTGCTGCAAAATGCGGTAAGTTTTGGGATTGCAGAATACCAATGAACAGTTTCAACATGATAGCATTCTATTTAGGTGGAAGAAATGACTTATTCGCAGAAAGAAGCTGATGTGATTGTGGATTTAGTTAATCTCTACAAGAATCTGTTCCCACTTTCAGAGGAGGAAATTGTAAGTTGTTTTTCGAAGACTAGGTTAGAAAATTTGAGTTGAAAATGTATCTTCTTTTTTTTTTCCTTAAGAAACGAGAACAAGAAATGCTTGTGTGCTTACAAAAGTATTACGCTGCTGCAGAGACATTTACTGATACAGTGAAGAAATCTGGAGATCTCAAAATGTGGATTACACTCAATACCAATCCGGATAATCCAACTGAGGTAAGTAAACATACATTTGGTATTTTGAGTGACATAGAAGCTATACCAACAAACAAGTATTAGGATTCTTTAAAAAAAACAAACACGTGGAATCACAATCCACTGGTGTTCTAAATGCTCACTGCTCCAGTAGGGTACACATTTTTCTTAACATAAGTAAAAGGTTTTTCAATAGGGACATAACAATTTTGTATTTTAATACAAATGTACCTTTAAACTTTTTTTATGATCTGTCAATGTCAAAACGTCAGTCAAGGTTTACATTTTTATCACGAATGAGCAACGTTTGGAAATTATTAAAAATTACTACCAAAGTTCTGAGTCGGGGGTCGCAACTTTAAGAGCGCTTACTCCAATTTTCGGTCGTAATAATCGCTCAGGTCGTAAAAGCACATTTTTGGCTTAACGGCTTTATCAATAAACAAAATGTGCATTATTGGACAGCAACAAACCCACATGTGCTTCAGTAGACTCCATTGCATCCACAAAAAGTGAACGTGTAGTGTGGATTTCATGCCGAAGGTGTGATTGGACCGTATTCTTTCGTCGATTAAAATGATCGCCATGTTACGATCAATGGAGTTCGCTATCGTGCGATGTTGGAAGACTATTTTTGGCCAGAATTAGATGGACTTGACATCAGTGATATGTGGTCCCAACAAGATGGTGCCACACGGCCGGTCAAACAATTGATCCAACAACGTTAGAGGAGCTCAGAAACAATATCGAACGCGAAATTGGCAACGTTCCGGCCGATATGTTTGGAAGAGTGGTGGAAAATTGGCTCCAAAGAATCGATCGCTGAGATCGAATTACATACTTAAATCCATTATTAATTGATCAGACTTGATCTCTTTTGTAGTGAATAATTCAGTAATGGGTAGCCTAAACTGCGTCTCAATTGATAAATCTCTCTAGAAAGCACGATCCTTAGCTAGATGCGTCTAGTTTTTTACTCCAATTTAAGGTTGAGGTCTTTTTACACCTTAGGTGAAGTCTTGCCTTCTGTGTGGATTCGAAAACGATGGAACTATGCCAATCGATGAAAGAGTGGGCGATCTACATAATTAGGAACCTCTTAAGACATAACCTTAATACGAGTATTATTCAGATCCTACGATTCTAAGAATATATTCTTGATATTAGACCACTTTTACCACTTCTCATAGGAATCTCCAAAGGGAGTTATCTTTTTAGCATTTGCCTAACGAGAATACGGGTGTATTCAGAAGATCTTCGCAGTCACTTCCCAGCTTTATAAACAACATTTTGAAAATAATGATTCAGTGAACTGAGTGAATGGCCAGAATAACGCTGAATAACGTTGAAAGCCTTATTAAGCAGCATTTTCTCCTTAATAGAATGTCACAATGTATGCTACAATTTCGAGTCAGGCTACAGACTTGTTCATATTGGTTCTAAAAACTGATAGCATCAAAGAAGATACAGGCTATGGTTATGGTAAGATGGTGATCTCGTTTCATTCCGCTATTGGCTTCTAGCCTTTGCTAGAGTAATTATAACAATTGGTATTTTATAAGGTTTGGTAGGTTATGCTATGTTAGGTTGAGGTGGCTGTCAGCTAAAAGCCAACACACTTAGACCAATAATAGGTCCATTGTGATACCACATGGGTATAGGAAGCGGTCTCAAGCGTACGACGTCCCTGACGTCTATTTTTTTCAGATCATTTAGGACATTGAAACAAAAGGCTCCTATGTGGAGTTTCCTTTTTTGGGAGAGAGCTCGGCAGGTGCACAGAAGGTGAAGAATAGTCTCCTCCTCCTCTTCGTCCATGCAGCTGCTGCAGAAATCATTTGAAAATACGCCAAGCCTGCTAAATGCTTGCCTATTAGACAGTATTCAGTGCTGACACCTATAATAGCGCAGATATGCAGTCTATTGAGAGAAATCAAATTCTTAGAGCCTTTCAGATCCAGCTTAGGTCAAATCTGTTTTCTCGCTAGAGAAGTTGTACCACTTGTCCACCTAGAATTTGTCATGTAGCAATCAGCATACCTAGTAAACTTTTGCCTGGATGTATGGGTATTTTTGTTCTATGTCTGGCAAGTTGGTCAACCTTACGATTTCCTGAAATGTCCCTATGCACCCAAGTTAGGTAAATATTGAACTGCTCCGCCACCTCTATAAGCTTTGGTAAGGTATCGAACATTAGATTGCATTCAGTATATTGGACAATTAACACTCATCAATTTTTGGCAGAAGGCTGTTTATTCCTTAATATTTACCATTATAACGTTCCTAACACTGCACTAATTTACCTATTTTATTTCTTTTAGGAAAAGGATCAAGTAAACGTAACAATTACTCCAACGAAAACTGCCTATGAAATCTGCAGGGAGCTGGCGCCAAGAATGAATGTATCCACCCATGAAGTAACACTCTATGAAGTCATACTCAATGGTAATTTGGAGCGACCTCTTCATCATGACACCAAAGTGTTTGATGCTGTTCTAAGTTGGTCGTATTGGCCCGAAGAAGATCGTAAGCACAATAATCTAGTTTTAAAACCAATCGACATACTTAAAGATGTCCAGAGAGCTGTAAAGAACTTGGCAACTATGACTCCTGGTAAAGAATTAAAATTCGCCGATAACAAAACCAAGTCCTTCAAGTCATTCCAAGTCGAGTTGAGGGATGGAAAAATTGCGGTATTAAAACGCGAAAAGAATGGTACCTTCACAATTGTTAGAGAAATATTTCTGCACAGCGTAACCGCATACTTGGGATGCGAAAAGAAGCGAGACTTTCCATGGAGCTGGGCCATCACATTTGTCGAGAATAATAAGAAACAGATTTTGAGGTAAGCCTTAGGCTTTGTTATGACTTCTCAATACAATTCCTCTTACTCTTTGCAGATCTCGTGATTCACCATACATTGGTCATGTTATGGCCGGTAGTGAATGGGTCGACAAGACTATTTGGTTCTCAAGCATTTGGTACAGTTTGTACGGTGAAAGTATACTGCCGCCAGCTGAGATAATTATGAAGTAGTCGAAGATGGTGTTGTTATTTAAAAAAATATATATTTTATTTTAATAGTGCATATGTTAGGAATGTATAATTATGTGATACCAAAAAATACGAAGCTCTGTTGCATACGTATTCATAAACGCATAAATCAAGTTGTCATTATTTTAATGTTCTTTTGTTTTACTTGCCGTTCATATTCCATTTTAAGATGACTCCTTGATGGTATTCTTTTTATTTTAATATTATTAAAATATGTATTTATAAAATTGTGCTAAGCAAAGAATATATATATAATTTACACTTTTGTATATAAATTTTTATCAATATAAGTTTTGTTTTTATTTTACTCATAATAACAAGATCTCCGTCAACTTTACACTCATTAAAAATAAGGTTAAAATTTCTCTGAATTAAAGGGTGTTCCAAAATTGACGCCAGAAGTATTTTTGATAGAAAACACAGGTTTTTAATTAAAAATTGTAAATGTTTTATTGATTCATAAAGTATACAGTATAGGGTTATGTATGGAATAGCATTTCAGGTAAATGTCCTCCAGGACTTTGCTGGCGTGGAATTTCTGAACCCCAAATTCGACAATTTTGGCGATTAACAAAGCTATCAAAATGAAAATGATGAAATCACTAAAGATGATGAAGTAGCTCCCAAACATTCATTATTTTTAAAATATTGCTCAACAATGAAAACACGTTGTTCTTTCGTGTAGCAATCCATTTTTAATAACCCTCAACTGTCAGTTGTCGCCCTGTCTTTTTTTTTCGTTGGCAACACTTTGCCGCACAAATGGCGCAAAATTCAAATCATGCGTGAATTTTGGAACCCCCTTTATATGCTATGTTTTTAATTTGTGTGCTAAACCCATTTAGCAAATAATAGCCATTACAAGATGTCTCTGCTAGATTGACGTCTACCTAGGAGACACCATTATTAATTTTGTAAGTATTTTAGAAGAAAGAATTGTATGCTAAGTTTTGTGTGCTAAACGCGTTCAGCAGATAATAGTACTAAAATATGTCTGTGATCGATTTTCGTAAGTCTAGCAGTGGTCATTTATAATTTTGCAAGTAATCGCAGAAAACAAATTATGCTGCTAGGTTAACGTTAATGTAACAGAGACATCTTCTAGTGATATTATCAGCTAAATGGGTTAAGCACACAATTTAAAAACTTAACATAATTTAGACATATTTTAACCTTGTTTTTAATGACTGCACTCTGCTAAGTTTACGTAATAAAGTTAGTATCGAATTCGAAAGAGCTATCATATCTCGCATAAGAAATCATCATGCGTTGAAGGCATATAAAAGATGTATAGATCTCTTTAAGTGATACCACGTATAAACATAAGACCTGCCATAGAGTCATTCTAGTTTCGATAAGTCGATGGTATAGAAGTTATTTCTTTTGATATCCAAAGCATGCGAGAAACTGACGTAGAAATAGAACAAAATGACTAAAATACTGAAGATTATGTGAACTTTTTGACTGGAACACAAAACTGCAAAGAGCTAGGCATAATATCAATAGATTAATGAATTTCACAGTACGCTAGCATTATTGATAGGCACTATCTTCCGCGTGGAACAGAGACTATCAGTAGCGCCATGCCACGGAACATAGAAGTGAAGTGAACAAAAAGTATCGGGAAAAAAGAAAAAGTACCGGGGAATCACAATAGAACCTTAGCACGAGCCCTTAAATAGCTATCTGGCCTGGACGAGAATACAAGAGTGGAAAGTTCGAAGTAGGTAAATAATAAAGCGGACCACGCGAAGAAAGAATGCTGTTAGTTCGTGGACCACTTCGTTGTAAAATTCAAGCCCCATTTCTGAAATATGGGGAACAATATAGGTACATATACATTTTTTTTCTTTTTCGGTACAAAAAATGTGAAATTCATACAAAGGATTGCGTGAAAAAACGATCAGGGCCTTGAGAATTTTACTTCTGCTATTTCAGAAAGTGTAGTGCATTCAGAATCGTCAAACTTTTGTACATCGATTTAGCATCACTGCTTTATTGTGATGCTGATGCTGATGCAGTGCTGACAGAATATTTGTTTAACGTTGTAAAACATTCAAGATTTTTTTTTTTTTTTAATGAATGACGGGAACGTATCACTGTGAATCAAGTGTGTCTATTGTAGTGCTAAGAGAGACAAACGACTTATAATGCGCTACCCCCGAAAACCCGCAACAATTTTCTGACATCTCTCTCTTCGGTTCTTGTTTGTGACTAAGTGTTGACCCCTCCGAAAGCCGTCATCAACGTTAAAGGCAACAACAAAGGCAATTTGAAAAGAGCCACATCTCCTCCAAAAAATAAACAATAAATGCGGTGAACAACTAGAGATGAAAACAGACATTTCCCATTTTACTGAAAACTAAAAATAAATTGTACTGAAATGGGTTGAATTATAAAGACCCCTGTTATTACTATTCTTACGAAAATGTTGACTTTAAACAGTAACAATTCAGTTATTTACAACAGAGTTTTTAATTTTTCAATATGGTACTGGATCCGGCCGTATTTCAGAAAAGTTCAGTTTAGGCAGATTTTCAAGATTTTCAAAACATAAAATCAATACGAGGTATTTCAATTATGAGGCATTATAATGGACTGAACTTAAAGTTTTACATAAAATTTAATTCAATTTACAGCCAGGTTCCACATTTCACTTTCACTCGATATGAAATTTAAATCGATCGAAAATGAAATTTGGTGTTCTATATTTCACTATTATCGATTTCGATTTCATATTTTTCGAAATTGTTTCGACATTTCCTTCTAATATTTTAGAACAAAACGCACTAATCTTTTCTCTTACTCGCAAATTCAGATAGCTATTGAGCGATATATGGTTTTGGTCAAAACATGTATCTTTTAAATCCCAAAAACATACGTGTTATCTTAAAACTTTAGGTTAGTTTATACAAAGTATAAGATTTTTAGATCGGTAATTTTATTGTATTCGCAAATAATTAATTTGAATAATTCTGTTCCGTATGCTGATATAAAATTAAGACGTAATGAAAGTTAAGAATTGTGCAGAGGGGTAATGCCCCTAGCTATCATTATTTTGATCATAGCAACGTCCATGGCGTTACTATGACCCTTAGACCGAACAAAAAGAGAGTCGACTATCTCATTGTACTCGTAGTTGATCGCTAGTGATGAGTGATTTCTTAGGAAATGATGGCAGCGATTAGTCGGAGTAAAAATTGTACTGTTTTTCTTCTACAACTTTTGAAAAAAAAATTTTTTTTTTTAATATATAACATTTTTATAACACATTTGTTCACTACAAAAAACGGGATAATATTAAATACACAATTCAACTTTCTGATGAATTAATTTTTTGATTAAAATTTAACGTATCGCTGATTAAAACCACTGTGAATCAAGTGATCCAATCGTAGTGCTGAGAGATTTCTGACGAAATGATGCCAACTATTAGTCGAAGTATTATAGATACACCCATTATTGATCTTCTTTTCCTTGCGGCGAAGTCATGATCCGGAGTAGAAGGATCACAACCCTCCCATTTTACTCTAACCCTACTGGTCCGCCTGTGGGACTTGCCGATTTGACCTCAGGAAGTACCGGCAGACTTCCCGGTTTCGGATCACATCGTCACTGAGGCCAATCAAATGCTGGTGTTTTCGTGTTTGTGTGATCCAGTTGTTTTTTGGTCTGCCTAATATTTAATTATAAATAATTGATATTGCCTTTTTGACGGGTACACGGATACACCCATTATTGATATTACTAAAAACTAATTATTTATTTACTTTTCCTTTTCTTGCGACATATTTCAACTAGTGATCGCGGATCAACAATTTTCCTGACGCATTTTTCTTTGACGTCTGCATATCAGTTTACACAACTTTGTAGATTGAACAGTCGACTTCGAAAATAATGCCGAATATTTGAGTTTATGATCATTTGACGTGATACGTTTCTGAATTTATGCGTAGTCACCAAAGAACTGATAGGTAAGTACAGCTTGCTTCAACGCCCTGTAAACATTTTGGATAGTTCTGTTCTGCTGATTTCACATAATGATCAGTTAAGAAGGTAAAGGGAACATTCTTCCACCATTTTGAAAACCGTTTTGCCAAAAATAAAAAATTAAAATGACCCTTTTAGGCCTCACCATACATAAATCTTCTCTACCACAAAATACTGGCACTTAACAAATTTTTCCATGTTTTGCTTTATTCAACTTCAATTGTGCCTATGAGCCCAAGTGTTAAAAATGGGCCTGCTATTGGCCTAGCCTCAAACTTAACGTTACTTTACTTAAGACCATTTTTGAAGTGTAATTTTCTCGAAAAAGTCTTAAGTTATTTACATGAAAATTCATATCTGTGATAATGTGGATATTTGCAATTAGACTGTTTACTCAGTTTTTGGCTAAAACTTCCCTGTTGTCTTCGAGTCTGACACTTAATCTCCTGCAAAGAATCCTTGAATAGCATAATTGGACGGATTTATTGAATATTTTTCATGTAATGTACTTTAGATACTATGACCATTCTTTTTATTTCTAGTAAATGTAAAGACGTGGCATTAAAATTTTGGACACATACGAGATAAGGAACACTCGTTTCGGTATAAAAACGTTTTACTTTTCAACATAGTCTCCTTTTAGCTCTATACACTTCATCCAACTTTTCTCCAATTTGTTGATGCCCTCCAAACAATACAAATAAGCGTTTGTTTCAGTTATGACCTCTTCATTCGACCTCTCTCTTACCTCCGAGCGATTTCTTCATGTTTGGAAACAAGAAATAGTCGCAGGGGGCTAAATCTGGGGAATATGCTGGATGAGGGAGGAGTTCGTAGCCTAACTCATGCAATTCGCCATTGCGACTGCGGACTTGTGCGCCGGTGCGTTGTCCTGGTGAAAAGAACTTTTTTCTTCGCCAAATGCGGCCGTTTTTGCTTCAAATCGGCTTGGAATCGATGCAACAGCTCTGCGTAATATGCGCCAGTGATTGTTTTACCCTTTTCAAGGTAATCGATGTGAATAACACCGCGCACATCCCAAAAAACTGTCACCATGACCTTGTTTGCTGACAAACCCGCTTTGGCCTTCTTCGGCTTCGATTCACAGAAGTCCGTTGTTTCGACTGTTTCTTGGTTTCTGGTGTGTTGTGGTGAATCCAGGTTTCATCCACGGTTCTGGAACATCGCCAAGCGCACCTTTGAAGTTGTCAAACGAATGCGTTTATTGTCGATTAGCAAACGTGGCAATCATCTTGCGGAAAGCTTTTCCATGTCCAAATATTTATGTAAAATCGAAATCACTGAGCCATGTGATAAGCCTGTGGCCTCTTCAAGCTCGCGCACTTTCATTCGCCGATCGTCCATTATCAAACCATGGATTTTGTTGACCATTTCTGCTGTGGTGACCTCAATTGGGCGACCAGAACGTTCGGCGTCACTTGTGCTTGAACGATCGCACCGAATTGAGTAAACCAGTGGTGAATGGTTCCAATCGATGGTGAAGAGTCCCCATAATATTTGTCAAGCTTTTGTTTGGTTTGCGTGATAGTTTTCTCTCGCAAAAAATAGTGTTTAATGAGCACTCGAAATTCACTTTTTTCCATTTTAACGAAAATGCTAGTAGGCGTCTATACAAAATGGCTGCCACGAAAAAACTATTTGACAGATCTGTCTGAAAATTTGCGTGCGTTCGTTTGAAAAATGATTCTTGATAAAAAAAAGAATTAATTTTAAGGTGAGGACACAATTTGTGTTAATTTTCAGGGACTTATTGACCCACCCTCGTAGTCCAACATTTTGTTTTAGTTTTTTAACGCATATACGATGACTTCACTCTTTTTTCTTACTAAAAATTCTGCCTGAATTTCAAATTTGAATAACTTATGAACGAACATGGAATATGTTCGATCAACAAACTCGTGGCTTTTATTTTCTATGTAGCCCCGTTTCATAGGCTTACATTTTCTTAGCGCCTTTTAAAGGTATGAACATAATCAACAGATTGCCTTTTTCTTAAAATTAGACCAATCTACTTAAATCTTATAGGCAATCTCAGATCTAAATTCTGGTAAAGAAATGCATCCGTATTTTATTTTTTTCAATGGTGTTTTATTAATTTTGTTATAAAAAAAGTTAACTTTACTTAAACTGATCTGTCTATGTACATTGTGCCTAGTTTTGTAATCAACGGGTTTTTAAAACATTTTTTTTTTGTTTTTATGTACATCTGCAATACAAAGTTACTTAATTAGTTTTAAGTACAAAAAGTCAGTACGGTAAAATATTATAAAACAAAGTGGAATAAAATATTTCTCTAATTTAAAAATATCATCTATTTTTCTTTCTAAAATACACTTGTTTGTACAGATGAGTACACTTCTCGGTATCTAAAGAAAAAGAGCACTATTAAGTAGATACTTGCAAGAATAAAACCTATGCAATTTAAAACTAATGAGAAACCTAAAATTGACATCCAAACACCGTTAACCTCACTGCAACTTAGATCCCTGTAAGGAAAATTGATTTAGAAAATATATTTTTAGATTATCAACATTTGATATACAAACCTATAATGGAATGAATAACTACTGTCAGGGGTAGGGTTCAGGTCACTAAGTGTTCCATTCGAGACTGGGATAGTATTTGTATTAAAGGTGCATTGACATGCGGCATGCTCTAGTAAAATATCCGACGAAATGCATTTTGTGTCTGTGGCCGAAAGCCTGCTCATGTGAATAGCAGCACAAATGAAAGCGATTAGGCATAGCAAAGCGGCTAGTATCGACAAAATATACGAATCCAATTTAACGAAGACGAAGCAGTTTTCCCGAAGTTTGTGGCGTTTAATACGCTTGTAGCGTATTAGAACAAGCCCCAGGATGCCGGCAAGTAAGAGCTAAAAAGATAAAAACTATTCAGTTCTCATTATTCCTTTAGAGAGGTTAACATCGACTTACCGCTAACCCACTCCAGTAGGGATTGTCTTGAATATCTGTATGTGGAGCAAGCAACAGAATCCATACTCCTAAAAATGTTATCAAAATGCCTGTGATAACCTCCAAGATAAGGAGAAACCTTGTCAGTCTTGGACAGCGAAAACCCATGGGATTTGGATAATTGGAGCCTGTAAGAGAAAAGCAAATTGGATGAATTTGAACCAATGCGGGTTTCGAAAGTAAATTCTGATATTATGCTTAAGATATCGATTTATAAATCATGTCACAAAGTGCGTGTTGCATGGCGACGATGAGCATTGGATTCAAGTGCCTCTGTAAAGAAGCGTCATGAAGAGCCAGCTAGAGATCCAATACCGCGACGACGTTACCATTATACCAGGGCTGCCCTTCTTTTGAATTGATGAAAGTTGCCGCCAAAAAATCAAACATGTTTAATTTTCATACTATCATTCAAGCCCACACACGATCAAAGTGGTTGTACAGTACTGGGACATTTGAGCCGTCTATTAGGCAAGCCACCTTGGCCCACCTTTGTCTCCACTTGGCAACCACGCGGACATCTACAGGACAAGTGAACTTTGGAATTCACTCCCAGGAGATCTATTTCCAGAAGTCTTTAATCTGTTGGCTCCGCATTATAGGTTCGCTTCTCCTGACAGAAGAGTTACCACAATAAAGGGTGTCCAAGAGCAGAACATTTAAATTTGGCGCCATTTTGCTGTTCTACTTTAACAGCCAAATCATTATAACAGTTCGATGGTAGACAGTCCGCCATTTTATTATTAAAAATGGATCGCTATTCGACACTGCAATGCATTCTTACTGTTAAATATTATTTAAAAAATGGGGAAAGCTTGATTGCCACGATTCGAAAATTGCGTCCAATTTTTAGTAAACAAAATCAAGTGCATCAACTGTGAAAAGAATAATAGGTAAATTCGAGGAGACTGGGTGGATTACTTATGTCAGACCATCGACACATTTTCGTCCAGGTCGTTCAGCAGAAAAAATCACGGCCGTTCGCCAGAATGTGGTCGAGAGTCCGGGAACTTCCATCGTGGTCAAGAATTGAATATTACAAGAAGCACTTTGCAGCGTATTCTCATGAAAGATTTGCATCGTCATGCCTACTAAATCCAACTGACTCAACAACTTAAGCCTACAGACTATACACAGCGAAGAGAGTTCATCATTTGATTCATTGAACAACAAGTGAACGGTCAATTTTCCAACAAAATCATCTTTAGCGATGAGGCCTATTTTCATGTTGATGGCTACGTAAATAAGCAAAATTGCTAAGAAGAAATGCATCCTAAACGTGTCACTGTTTGGTGTGGATTTCGGGCTGCAGCCTTGAATGAGGAGATAAGACGTTGTATCACCTAAATCCAGTCACAGTTATGCCAAATCGTGATTGAAAATGTCGTCAAAAGAACGGAAACAAAGTCGAGGAGGACATTTATCATGTTATGTCTTACGAGTATGTGTTGTTTCATACATAATTGTCACTTGCTTTATGACTAAATCAAAATTTCGGTATTTTCTCAAAACCAGCTGTGTTTTATTCAAAATTTAAATTTTCCGATCTTGTTGGGAGGATAGTATATGCAAATTATTGTGGGTAAGAATTCTGCTCTGAAATTTAGAGTAGTGTGGCTAGCGAATAATCTTGGACACAGTGAGTGCTCGACGAATTTGACTGACATGAATGAACATATGTATATATATATCCTTAACACATGCTTACATTGAAGAGTCGCCGTATTCACTTTTAAGCACACCAGTAGTCCTCAATACACTCCCTGATTTGCACATGAATCTCATTTGCTTTCATTTGCACTTGTGGCGCCACCTCATCACTGACTTCTCTACCTGCATTCATAACGACGATATTTAGATCAATGTCTGAAGTCCTACAAGGTGGTCAGAGATTGTCCTTCAACTGTTACTAGTTCCGTCCACTTGTTTTCTCAACACCTCCTCGCTGATGGTGATGGTCAGACGCCTTTGCTTACATTTTGAAAACGGCAGCGTACGTGGTAGACAATCACTTTCTAACAGAATCACATGATTAACTTGTACAGAGAGTCTTGCAGTTAGAGTATCTACAGCCACCAGCATCCTTATTTAAACAACTCTTTTTAATTTATTTAAGTTAAGTGTATAAATGTTACCTTGATAGCTTTTGTTGACCACTAACATTCTGCTATGACGTAAGCTATTCCTTGTTGGTGTATGTCTTCCGGCTATTTTACTCCCCTTAATATTTTGTGGTACTGTTGTAGCCATATAGACTGCCTGCAAATATAGAGAGCGGGAATAACATTAAAGTTTTAACTTTCAAAATTGCATAAATTAAAACAGATAATATAAATTCTAGAAAAAACAAACCAATCACCAATCATACTCTTAAGTATTCACTTCTGATTCATTAAGTTCTATCGCCAGTTTACTAACACTGCGTAGGTGTGAGTATCACAAATGACTGAACCCGGTAGACTTCCGATGTCATAAAACTTTAAATCGATTTGCCCGACTTATAAATATCGGGAATGGTTATTGGCTATTGTTATCTAGGTGTTAGTGTAAAAATGATATTGCCCGAATCATTTAACTGAATAATTGCAAAATGATTATGATAATCACGATGATGGAGTTGTATTCGTATGTAAGGTCATTCGTCTTGCCTTTAATATGTTACGTAGATTTTATTAATTGCGTAAAAATTAAAGATAGATACAAATTATATGTGGTAAATTTGCTGATTAAAGTAGTATTATCACAGATAATAAACTAGTAGTAAGTAGTTTATTATCTGTGGTATTATATCAGATGTAATGCATTATTACGTATTTACAATTATTATAAACATTGCTAAATGTTTTGATTAATACATTGCTATTCTGACTTCAGTTACCCAACTACGTGTTTTAAAATTCTAGTTAGGTGAGTTCGATGAAGGACTGTGAAGGTCCAATTAAAAATTGTGGAATAATTTAACCAGTACTGCAGGCCAACTGGTTCAAATGTAAGCTCATTATTTCATTAGCAAAAACCAATTACCATTTCTGTCTTGCGCACCCTGGGTAAGTACCTAGTTCAGTCATAAATACTGGTAAATGCATTTTTGGTGATCAACAAAAAAAACGAACAAGTATTTTTTAAGAAAGAATATTTAAACAATTTATTCGAAATGGCCACCATTTGCAAGCCTTGAGTCGCTCTGGCAACTCATCGATCGTATAACACATCTCATCCATTGGAAAATTGTCCACTGCGCGGATGAGTGCGCCCTTCAAAAAGTCATTATTTGGATGTCGAGTAGAACAATATAGCGCCTAAAATAGACCACAGCTTATAATCCAAAGGATTGAGGCCTGGACTACCTGACGGCCAATCGTCTGCTTCTATGAAGTCCGGCACATTGTTTTGGAGCCACCATTGTGTTTATTTTGCCTTATAAGCTGGCGCCTTTGACTCGCGGAATGAGTTCTGACGCTTCTTTGTATGACCGGGCATAGACGCTGTCATTTTGCTTATTGAACGATTCTTGAATGGTAACAATTTTTTCATCCGTGAACAAAATGTTTCTGTGACTATTTTACGCGTATCGGCGGCCTAGAGCTTTCGATCTATCATTCCGTTTTTGCTTTAATTGGACTGGCCAGTGTGTCTTTTACATGCGTTCAGTACCAAATTTTTTTTGATAATGCAAGGCATGGATTTCTGCGATATCTTCATTTCTCGTGACAAGATTTTCTGCTTTTGCAGCGGTTTCCGATTAATCCTGGCATTAAGAGCTTTGATCGCCTGTGGAGTTCTGACAGAGCGTGACACTCCATATTTACAAACGACGTTTGTGTAAAGCGGCCCTTACAGGGTCAATCGATTGACATCAAGCATGGTGTATGTGTGGATTGACAATCGATTGACGTCAAATTTTTAGTTTTTGTGATGTACGGATGTACGATTAGTGAAACGGACGATTGTATTGCATCAGGATATTTTTCTTTATATTTTTGTAGTAAAACTTCATATTGTTGCAATTATTTATTTTGGTCGATGTAATCTTTCCTTTTCACATCCCATAAACTCGGAAATGACCGATAAGTTACAATTAATTCTGATAAAAATGCTCGGTCTTCATCGTCCCTCAATTTTCCGCTAGCGACATACATGTTTCCTCTTCCGCGACACAACACACAGTGAAATGAAGTAATTATGTCAATCCAACCCTTACACACATCAATCAGCATGACACTGGTCATGCAAAATCAAATATGTTTTCATTTTCGTCAATCAGACTTCAGATGCAGATACAGATACATTTTCACAAACACATGTAAGTGATTGATGTCAATCGATTGACCGCTTAAATCTTTTTGTGCGTTAAATGTCACTCATTGCATACTTGTCAATATAGAATGGATGTGTTCAATACTATCATAGTTTCACGATGAGTGCGTTTAAACGTGTACCAGTATTTATGACATGACTAGGTATAAGGGCGAACTGACGGTAATGCAGAGTTTCCAAAAAGCAACAACGATATCACCATTATAAACCTACTCAACCTGATCGAGAGAGACGGAAGACTACAGTGTACGCATAACACAACGGGCTCAACGGAGGCCTAAGTGAAGAGCATAAGCTCACCCCCTTAAACCAAACTATAGTGTACACATCATGTAACAGTCATCTTATTAATATAACGTCAACTGGATTGGAGGATAAGCGACCAAAGTCTGTTGATTGAGGATATACTTAGGTCCTCGGAGACAAATTGTGAAAGTTCCAGACTGATTGTACCTTGTGCCTAAACATTCGCTAACGACCACTCGGGTCAAAGAAGCTGTCATCGAAAAAGTAAACCAAGGAAGAAGAAAGTAAATTCAAGGTTAACGAACCAAGTTGGTATACACATACAAACATAATTTTTTCTTGTGGCGTGGACTACTGAACACACTGACCAGCTTGAATAAAAATCAATTCTGAATTCCATTTTTTAAAATACTGAAGTAAATCTAGCGTCAATATAGGTTTTTGGTGTCATTCTAAACTTGAGTCCAACGTTTATTCATAATGGCGCCCAAAAAAAATAATAGACTGAAACGCAAAATTCAAATCTTGCGAGCATTTTGGGACACCCTTTAAAATATGAATATCTATGTATTGCATATTTTATCTCAAAAAGCTTCTAAATGCATTTTGAAAAAAACAAATTAATTTTCTGTGTACTACATTAAATCAAGGAAAATTATAGGCATGCACTACATACAACAAGTCACATGGAAAATCATGCACTCAACAATATTTCTTTCAGTCTAAATGTAAACAAATTCTTTAGAAAAGACCTAAATTTGATTCAAAACCGCTGACTGGTTCCCATCTTTTCCGCACTTCATCCGATTTATGTATATCATTTTCTGGTGGAATACTTACGAGTCAAATTTCATTAAATTATGTTCAAACATTTTCGAGTAAAGGCGCCCAATGAAGATGATCAAAACACAATTGAAATCCACAACTTACCCAGCTCTATCCGAGTTTGACCATTTATTGACTAAAACTACATGTCAGTGTCTATATATCAGAGAAAATAAACAAATCAAACTTCATCAAAATTTATTCAATGATTGTCGGGCGAGCCATGTTAAAACAAACAGCCAGGTAAACATGGAACAAAGAAGTGCTTATTTTGACCGGACCCTTACAAATAAAATCAGATCCTTTTTTCTGGATTAAAGAGGAAGACAAAAAATATGATACCTGGACTCGCACTTGATGATTTTCTTTTAAAATTAATCTAGTTTTTATAGTTTAGTTCAGTCAATGCCTTTTGTTTGTGCGAATTTTTGATTTGATATTGAAATACGGAGAGCTTGAAAATGGATTCTACAAAGAAAACCAACGTTAAACAGTGCAAAATCGTAACCAAAAGTCAAAAGTCTTTTGGTGGATTACTAAAATGTTGAATAGAATTCATTCTACTGTTCAATGCATTATTTAACCGTGAAAGATTGAAGGCAGGAAAACAATAGAAACATTTTTAATTTACGAGGACGAACTGCTGACTGTCCGAATAATGAAAGCCAGTCGAAAGTTGCGTGCGCAAATTTTGGTTACTGAAGCTAATGATAATGATGAAAGAAAACCAATGTAGAAATAGGCCAACCAATCCTTCCAAAATAATAGATTGAATGAACAAGATGGAAGTACATACTTCTAAAGAATGTCATCAATAAAGGTTACACACTATGAGTAAGTGATAATTACAGTATTTGCATTATGGTTTAATAACATTTCCATTACTGAATGACTTTCATTGTGAGCTTAAAGTACTGACTATTTTTTGTCTTTTACCTTTATTTTCTTTTTATTGAATATCTTATGTTTATAGTATTTTTTTTTTTTTACTTTGTTAATAAATGGAAAAAGGGGTTATTGAAAAAAACAACCAATCGTTAATTTCTTATTCGCACTTCAAATAAAACATTGCTGGTGTATGGTTTTCACTGTGACTTACTGTACGTATCATCGCACCTGGACTTAATCGGGGGGCTAGGCTTCGGGGGCCTATACTATTTTTCATTATTTTACATATGAATTGCAATACTCAATAAATTATAGGCATTAGGGTTTCTCAAACGGGAACCCGTAGTCAAATGCACAACTCATAATCCCGGGTAGAATATTTCAAACGGTTAAGATAAAGATTCAGTTTTGCTGCAAAAAGGGTTGATTCTAAAGATGCATTTACACGAGTGACACATTGTGACAAGAATAATGTCTGAATGTAATTTCATAATGACACCATCATTTACACGACGTAAAATAATGACATTGTCATTATGTTTCATTATTTTATGACAAGTTTTAATTTTATAATGACAACGTCAGTGAAATGGGCATTTACACTAATGATAAATAATGACAGAATTTTAAAATGTCAAATAATGACACTGAATCGAAATTTTTTTTCTTCAGTCACTATTTTCAAAAAAAAAAAAAAAAACAAGGTAGCCCAATCAAACATCGTAGTATATTTGTTTTTATTTTTTAATTTGTGCGCGTGTTTACGAGTAATTATTAGGAAATAAAACCGAGAAATTTGTGCAGTGCTATGAAGATGGAAAACAAAAAAGTAGCTGCCGCTTGTTTTGCTGTTGCATTGATCCTTGAGGAGGAGGAGGAAGAAGTCGCATAAACCAAACGAACAAGAAAGCAACGATCTCAGTGGGTCCGTCCATTGCTCTCAGAATGAAGCGGTTTCAATGAGACATTATGCGGTCAACTTCGTCAAAACGATCCCGAATTATTTAAAAATTTCTTGAGAATGTCTGCCGATGATTTTGATTTCTTGGTTGAAAAAATCGATCCTCTGGTAGCAAAGCAAAATACAAACATACGTGTTATGCTCCGATTGCTTGCAACTGGAGACAACTACAGCAGCTTGATGTTCTTGTTCAGAAGATCAAAATCATCTATTTGCAACATTGTACCTGAAGTTTGCGAAGCGCTATATTCTTCATTGAAAGACGAATTCCTTAAAGTAAAACAAGGTTTTAAGGTTCTTTCTGCTATATCCATCCAGCACTTCTATTAAACATCGCTGGAGACCCATAGTTCCAAATCGCCTCCCCCTCCTCGATCATCTCCACAATTATTTTATCTTCCTCAGTGGTCCACTTTCTTCTTACCTCTAGAGCTTGACCTCTGATAAGTGTTCAAACTACTCTCTATGGAAAGCCTTGAAGTCCATAAGGAAACCCGTAATGCACTCGCCACCAATATGGAAAGCTAACGGCGAATGGGCAAAAGGAGACAAAGAGAAAGCGGAATTATTTGCCGAACATTTAGAGGAAACGTTCGAGCCGTTCGATGGACAACCATTGATCGAAGATCCGAATGCAAATAAGGCAACCGACAACTTTAAATTAAAAACGGTATCCCTGTCCGAACTTCGAATGACAATAAGAAAACTGAAAAATAACTAGGCTGCAGGATATGATTTAATCACTGGCGAAGTTTTGAAGGAGCTACCGAAAAAAGCGTTAGTTAAGTTACTCTACATTATAAATGCTTCATTGAGACTTCTATATATTCCAAGGCAATGGAAAGTCGCCGAAGTAATAATGGTTCCGAAACCGGGGAAATGTGCAAACGACAAGAAATCATATAGACCCATTTCGCTTTTGCCGATAATATCTAGTCTTTGAGAAACTTCTGCTAAAAAGATTGCACCCAGTAATTGAAGAAGGGCGATTGATCCCGGATCATCAATTCGGGTTTCGGGTTAAAAATTCCACAATCGATCAGGTGTATCGAATTACAAATGAAATTGAAAAAGCTCTAGAAGGGAAAAAGATATGCTCTACCGCTTTTCTCGACGTATCGCAAGCGTTCGACAAGGTATGGCACGAAGGCCTGAGATATAAGCTAAGGGTAATCTTACCAGATAAATTCTACGGAATATTGGAATCCTACCTTAATAACAGACTTTTTCGTGTTAAACATGGGGCAGAATATTCGGAATTCAAAGAAATCCATGCCGGTGTTCCGCAAGGAAGCGTTCTCGGCCCAATCCTGTTCCTGCTCTACACAAGAGATATACCACAAGATGAAGGGACTGTCGTAGCAACGTTCGCAGACGACACTGCTATCCTCGCAACAGATGAGTCAGTCGAATCATCAACTGGGAAACTCCAACGAGCTTTAAACAAAGTATGCGCGTGGACAAAGACCTGGGGAATCGTCCTTAACGAGACCAAGTCAACGCATGTCAATTTTACGTACACAAAGATAAACAACTTATCTATTTCCATTAACTCGGTACGAATACAGTACGCAAACAAGCAAAATATCTAGAAATGACACTAGACGCAAAACTTAAGTGAAAGCCACACGTTAAAAAGAAGCGCGACGAGCTCGAAATCAGACTTAGAGAAATGTACTGGCTACTCGGGAGATACTCGAAGTTAAGCGTATACAACAAACTGTTTCTGTATACGCAAGTGCTAAAACCATCTTGGACATACGGTATACAACTTTGGGGTTGTACCAAGCCAAACAATACGACTGTTCTGCAAACATTCCAAAACAAAACACTAAGAGCAATTGTGAATGCTCCATGGTATATAAGGAATAGTGATATTCACAGAGATCTAGGAATTGCTACCGTGAGGGATGAAGTAACAAACTTTGCTCACAAACTTCGTACTCGCCTTCATGATCATTGCAATAATGAAATAATCCGTACTCTGGACGTGACAAACCTCGAGCGCCGACTACAAAGAACAAGATCGTACGATCTGGCGCAGTAAGGGAAAACCGCATGTAAGGACGGTATTAGTAGGTGCCTTCGCTGGAAAGCTACCAACCTAACGCGATTAACACTACAGAAGCGTAAACTACTTGTTAAGGTAACTTAGTCGTAGTCACCACAAAACGGAAAAATGAGAGGAACGAATTTCCTACTACTATGAGCACGAGCGGCCGGTTCTCATAGTGCCTCTCTGGGGGGTGAGGTTTAGCCCGTAGGCATATACTGGCCGTCACTTATGGATCACCAGGTCAGATATGTGAATCGGTCATAACCAATGGTACGGGCCATTGGTATATTTTGAAGATTCCTGCACCTCCAGGCGCAACAAAAAAAAAAAAAAAATTTCTTTACAGCTTGCGCTGCCGACTTGAAGGATTTACTACCGCATTTGCATTCATTGTCGCCTGCTTTGAATTTTCATCTAATTCACTAAATAAATTTGATATTTGCAATTAATTTAACTAAACACTTGCTAATTTTTACTTACCAATGTATTTTTGTCACAAAAATAAAAATGCCACCAACAGCTCATTTAATGACATTTTGTGGTTTGTCATTACATGCCAAGTTGGTATTAACCGGCATTTACACGATGTCATTATAATGACACCATTTAATGACGATTGCTTTTCGCCATTTTTTAATGACAAAAATAAGACCGTTTACACGATAATGACATTTAATGACAAATATTGACAAATATGTCATTCGTGTAAATGCACCATAATAGGTTTCGTAAGACAAACAAAAATCCATCGATATTGGTATATTCGGCATTATTTTGCAAAAAATTCTTAGAAAATAAAATCCAAAAACTTTTTCTTACCACTGCAACAACGCTAGACTAATTTGGCCAACCCCCGATTTTAACAGGGCAATTGTACTGCCAAGACACCGGAGTGATAACATCTTCAAAATCATAAGCGTCATCACCGGATATTACTACGTTATTGGCACTTATACTCAGAGACTGTTCATTGCAAGAAGAGGAGGAGGAAGAGACTATAGTTCACTTCCTGTCCCTTGCTCATATTGGAAGGACTACTCTTCGATCTGAACAAAACCTTCATTGCCAAAATAAATGGCTTTCTGAAAATGAGTAGATGGTTCCAAAAATAGGTAGGAATCAATCTCTGCTTCATAATAGTATCACAACGAGGACCACTTTATATCTATCCGATTCAAATGGAGGTTACTATTTAAATTTGAAATAAGACATATTAGTTCTTTGATAACCGCTGATATGTTTATATCAATATTATGCTGAGACATTGACATTAAACATGGAAGATGTTATCGGTCAAATGGGCTCCACGGCTGACCTTGTAGACCCCCTTCCCTCTTTTGATGATATCGTTTGGGGATTAGGGCATAGAACTTGTGGTTCACATAACCCCAAAAAAAAAAAAATCGGCGTGATATCGCACGAACTTGGTGACCAATTTTGGTCGCCGAAACGAGAGATGACGCGTCCAAGAAATTTTGTGTGCAATAACTGCATTGTTACTTGCGCTGTGTAAGTCTTGTTGAAACCACATGTCTTCCGGATCAATATCGTCCAATTGGTGCCAGAAATAATTTGTTATCGTGTCCCGATAACGTTCACCATTGCCTGTTACAGCAACACCACGAGAATTTTCGAAGAAGTACGGCCCAATCACGCCGCGCGCCGGCCCTAAATCTACAACAAACATTGGCTTCATGTGGATGCATCGTGAATGGTCCATGACCAAATGCGGCAATTTTGTTTATTTACGTAGGCATTTAGTTGAAAGTGAGCCTCATCGCTGAAGATGCTTTTGTTCGAAAAACTGACATTAACTTGCTGGTTTTCTAACACTGAAACAACGAACTCACGGCTCTGTTCATGGTCTGTTGGCTTCAATTCCTGAGTCAATTGGATCTGGTAGGAAAGCAGATGCAGATCTTTTGTTAAAATGCGCTTCGTGGAGTTGTAGGAAAGGTTCAATTTGCTGGAATTGTTACGAACACTGTCATTCACTGCGGCGATATTTTCGCGTGACCGGCCACTATGAGGACGCACTGAACTTTGCGCATCCAACTCTGACCCGGTTCGATCGAATTTCCATTAATTTCTTAACCGCTGCACGAGATGGAGGGTTATGTATACCGACATTGTGAATATTTCTGAATGTGCGAATTGTGTTGATTAAATTTTCCCCATTTCGGAGATATTATAACAATTCAAATGCGTTGTTCTCTCGTATACCGCTCCACAATTGCAAATGTCAATCGGCACATTACAAGCACACCAAATTTCCTATCCGCTAGTACAAAATCATGGAACGCTCTTTTGGTCTTACAACAGCTGATATCTAGAAACTCACTATATTTGCTAGAGGTGGGCAACTATCGGTAGTCATCACTTTCGATAATTCCCGATACTATTCGATTCTTTTCATTGAACCTTTTAATAAAATCTAGATAAACTAACAAAAGCATTCTTAGGCTGTGTAAAATGTTAGTGAAATTTTAATTAGATACTAACATTTTGTCAAGACCTAATCTACTGAACTCCAAACTGATTTAGAATCGTTTCCTTTAATGTGTAAAAACAATTAATATTAAAAACTAGTTTTAGAATGTAATCCCGAAACGAGATAACGATTTATTCCTAACTGATTTGATACTATGTCAATGACTTTAGTTATCAGAATATCTACTTGTTTTAATTATGAAATGATTATATCGATAACACTTTCCGACAATCGACTTTCGATTTTTCATTCCATCGAAGACATTAAAATATAAAAGAGAAGTCTAAAATGAAATTTAATCGAATTTCATTGATCTGTAATAGAACGATTAGTAAGTGGTAGATTGATCCTAAAAGATTTTAATTGAGAAACAAATAATTTCGAGCATTTACTGGATATATTCATAATTATCGATAGTAAACGATAGTTTTTTTTTTTTTTTAAATATCAACTGTTTCCGCTTTCACTCGAAGACCCCATCGCCAATGGATTGTGTTGACAGATGACGTTTTTCTTTTGTTCATATCTAGCTAAGAGTCCACACTTCCCCGCTAGCGCTAGTAGCGGATCATTCTGACGGCCCTGTCATCCTGGTCGCTTTGCTACATTCTAGCAGAGCACTTGGAACGCGCCGAATGCTTAATGTTCACAGATGTCAAACATCAGCTGATTATGTTTGACAGAACCATGGTAGTGCCAGATTTAAATTGTAACCTCCAATTGAATCATGTCATTATCATGAATATGGATATGATCAAATATTTCTATCTTAAATATTACAATTATATTTTGCCAACATTTCTAGTGTTTAAAATAATGAAATACTTTTCGATTTTGAATTTTATATAACATTGCACTTTTTTTACCTACTATTCCAAGTCCCGGGAAAATTCCGTGAAACGAGAAACCCTAATCGGTATGAAGAACTATACATGACTTGCACGTTAGAAAATCATGTTTCAAATTAATGTCTGATATGCAAAATTTCGGTAGAATTTAAGCGGTAGTCGGTGTTGGTACTCTCGTATATACATATGTACTCTTAGTTGTAAGGGCCAAATTTTCAAAACACCTCATTTTCTTTTAAGTAAACACTTCAGGTAAACATTCTGCCAGAAGAATCATTCAAATAATAATCAAGTCGGTGTACAGTGTACCATAGACACATCGGCGGACAGACAGACAGACAGACAGATAGACAAACGAACACACAGCCGACATGCGGAAAACTGTTTCAGTATAGTTATGTTGAATCTGACTTTATCTCGAACACGATCATTATTGTTCAATCTCCAGAAATGTATAAATACTCGAACGTCAAAGTCTCTCAAACCGATATAAGCCAGGAATACAATTACACGTACATATGCATCGTCTACATAAATTATTTTATGAATATTTTACAGTCAATCATTTTGCTAATAAACAAATACATTATGGAAATGATTTAATCACACAGTAAAGAGTCAATTATTGTTAAATTTTTTAATAATTTAATTATCCTTAATTTGCTTAAAGAAAAGTGCACATTCACATGCCAGAATAACATTCGTTAACTCCACTTACCTGTGAAGGCTGCGAACTAATGCCAAAGTCCATGTCGGGTGCTATGGGCTTATGTTGGATCGTGGAATATTGTACTGAGTTCGGTGATTCTTTAAATTTCGAGTTCTGACCAGTGGACGATACGGGGGAGGAATTAGCCGAGTAAGTTGTACTTGGCCTACTAGTTTCCGGTGTATTCGATTTAATATCATTCACTGGCGGCGGTGGTGGAGGCGGCGGCGGCGGACTCACCTGAGCGTTTCGAAAGATTGCACTATTTTCCGGTATGTTCTGGTATTTGGGTTGAGATTTTGGTACAATTTTTGGCTTTTGATCCGGCGGCGCTGAACTACTGTTGGACAGGAGAGATTCTTGATGTGCATCTATTTTTTCGTTGGCGCTATTTCCATTTAGACCGAAAAATTTCGATTTCGCGTCATTTAGCGCAGCTTTTACTGCCGCAATACTACTGTAACCGTTTGTATCTGAGTGTTGACTAAGCGGGCGGCTGGACTGAGAGGCTGTTTTATTCACCTGGCTATATGGACTATTACTACTGTTATTACTAGATGTATAATGAACGGGTGATGATGCATTGATTGAACTTTGATTGCTGGCATTGATGGTACTTGTGGCATGTGGTGGTTGCTGTTGTTGTTGTGGTCTTGACGCATCAAATTTAAATGAGATGTCAGCGTAGGGTGAAGTATTTGAGGTACTCATTGTGGCAGTGGGAGTTTTTGGTGTGCTACACTGTGCAGTGGGCAAGATCGCATTTAAATTGTCATAAACACTAACTGGTCGATCGTCATTTGTAGCCATATTGGTTGCTGATTTGATTTAATCGCCTACATTAAGAATTATATGGTGTAACTGTCATTTGGTTGCTAACATACAGTGAACCTGAAAAGGAAAAGAAGATATGCAAATCAGTAAAGAATGGTTTTACGCAGATATCAATTCAATGGAAAGAAGCTTGTTGTAGTTAACTGAATTTGTCTAAAGACTAACTTTGTAGCAAAGCACTTTCTGTTATTTGTAAATCAGCAAGCATATCTACACTTTATATTCTTCAAGATAAACGACCTTAATTAACAAAGCTAAAAACGTAGAGGTTACAATTCAATGCCAAAAGATAAGAACATTCGTAATCAGTTAAAATGTTCGTTAATACTTGCTTACATATGTACATGTGTGTGAACCCATAGAAAATTAGATAAATTCCAGAAGCAGAATGAGAAAGTTCTTCAGCAAATATATGATTAAGAACGCAACAGTCACGATCGAGAAATATTTTGTCCTAATACTAGTGACGTACTCTCCTGATTTTTACTTGGACCTACGCATAAGGGCAAGTATTGGTTTCTTGAAAATTGTTGATCTCGTGATTTTGATCAAACCTGACTTATTACTATAATAAAAAAGCTGGAAAAACTGGGTATCTAAATTCTGTCTGTCTGTACGATTATGTATGGCCGGCTGAGGCCTAAACGGCTGCACGGATTTTCTTCAAACTTCATATCTGGGTTCACAATTCGAGGCGAAATCGGAATTTTCATCCTAACCCTAAAATGAAGGGTATTTTACTAAAGGCCGAATTTGAAAAAAAAGTCGATTTACTCGAAAATGGCTCAAACGATTTTGATCAGTTACATATTTGAGTTAAGGTGAATATGTGCTAACAGATGGCGTTCCATGTTTTTGGCAGAATATACGTATAACGGTACTTTACTTTGCTCGTTTTCAAATATGATTCGGCCGATTTTATTCAAAATCTATATTTAAGCATTATTTGACATATTACCTTGATTAAAAAATTTACCGCGTGGCGCTTTCAGTCATCTGACTCAAGTTTTTTTTTTTAATTTTTTAGGTTGATACATCTGTCATTAACATTCCCTCCAAATTTTAGCGTCGTAGCTCATTTACATATCTGCCTCCGTGTGTGTTTTCGATTTTTTACGACTTTAAAAATGGGATCAACTTTGCAACAATGAGTTTGCATCAAATTTTGTGTTAAAAACGGATTCAACGGTGCGAAGACTGTAAATGTTGGAGAAGTGCTTCGGCAACGATACTCTATCGAAAACAAATGTATATGCGTGGCACAAACGCTTCAAAAGCGGTCGTGAGTCCGTCGAGGATGACGAACGCAGTGGTAGGCCGTCCACATCGAAAACCGACGAAAACATCAATAAAATCAAAGAAATGTTCGCCGAAAACCGCAAATTGACCATCAGAGAACTGACAGAGATCTTGAACATTGCCTATGGATTCGCTCAACACATTTTGATTAAAGATTTGGCCTTCAGACGTGTCACAGCAAAGCAGGTGCCGAAAGACCTGAATTTCATGCTAAAAAGGGACCGCATTAACATCACGACGGACATGCTTTTAGCGGCTGAATCCGACATTGCAATCAAACGCATAATTATTATAATCCAGGCATCAGGCGAGTGAATGGCGTACACAGAAGGAGCAAAACCGAAAAAACCACGTCATTTTCAGTCGAAAAAGAAGGCGATGCTCACGATTTTCATTGATTACAACGTTTGCGTGAAGTAATTCGCCAAAAAAGACCGGATTTGTGGGCAAACAACTCGTGGGTTTTGCACCACGGTAACGCAACGTCGCACAATGCCATCCTTATTCGTGAGTTTTTGACCAAGAACAGTACGAATACCATCCAACAGCCACCGAATTCGCCTGATTTGGTTCCCTGCGATTTCTTCCTGTTCGATCGACTCAAAAAACAGCTCCTGGGAACGCCTTTTAGCAGCCGAGAAGAGAGAATAGAAAAATCAAAGACGGCTCTGATGGCTATACCAAAATCCGATTATAAAAAATGTTTCGAGAATTGGATCAAGCGCTGGCATAAGTGCGTTTCAGTCAATGGAGAGTACTTTGAAGGGGACAATATCGATTATCAAGAATAAACTTGTATTTCAACTTTCTGAATAAATTCCTGAAACTTTGTGATCAAGGTAGTATTCAAGGTATTTTTTTTTTTTTGGCGAAAAAAAATTGCAAATCTAAGTTTTTGCAGATAAACAGCATATAGGTGGAAGTACGTGCGACCCAGTCGTGTAGTTTATTTTGAGAGCGTTTAAACCAATTAAAAATTATAGGACATCACCAATCAGTGGCGATGTCCTAGGACCTGGACAAAATTTAAGAATCCGTTCACTCAACCCGATCTTTAGTCAACTTCCCCCGTTTTTACAGATTTTCTTACCACCGCATACTATGAATTAGGCAATACTGCCAAGGATCTAAAGATATTTTGCAACTGTTAGCTAGTTGAAATCAAGCTAACTCAAAATAGAAAAGTGCATAAGTCGATTCCATTGCAACGTAATATGACCAATACTCGTATGTATTTAAATTGATAAGTCGAGACGCTCGATCTATTTGCTTGTCTTTGTTTAGGTACGCACTATAGGTGGTTAGTGCTAAATGCTTTAATCAAAGCTGGGGATAGGAATGTCATAGTATTTCGTTAAATACAGTTTTGCAAAATCAAAAGAAGGTTTTTTTTTTTGAGAACTTTTATCTTTAATCGCGATTTTTTCGAAATTTCCTTTTGAATACTAATGAATTCAACACGGTGTTCGTCTGTCAAATGCTTGTAACTTTTAAACCGTTTAGTAGGTTTCTCTTCTGTTCCTTTTGAAAAAAATATAAGAGTATTCATATTCCCTTTGGCGCGAGCAAATTATAAAAAAAAGTACGTGGTAGACCAACAATATATATATTTGTGAGGGGATTTTTGGGGGAATAATATATCCCAAGAAAAAAAAAATGTGTATACCCCATCATGCGACATATCAAATTAAAGTTGACTTTCCAAATATTTAAACAAATTGGTTTGAATGAAGTTTATTTAACAATAAAACTCAAAAACCATGGCATTGACGATGCCTCATTGGTGAAAAGTCATTCCACCATGTCTTACCCCTTCTTCATCTGATTTTGAAACGAAAATCCAAATATTTTACTCAAAGCTGTTGGGTGGTTCTTGAGTTCGGTGTGTGGAAGAGATGATTCGAAAATGTTTTAAAAACCTCATCACATCCTACTCCCATCCTATTCGATTTCGATCAGTTTTAAGTGAAAGTACTAGCGTATCAGTGCTAGCCTACATGCCAGATTCCATCAAAATCCGTTCAGGAGTTCTTGAGTTAAGGCTTCGACTCATAGAATCCGTCGATCCGCTGCTGCGTCATTTTTAACTGATAGCTAGATAGAATACACGCATTTGTATGGAAGGTGGCCCATAACTAATGGATATATGAACTTTGACGGATAAAGTATGTTTACTTTCTAAATTTCTAGTCCGTTGACCTGTTAGCTGTTCACCAATTCACGCATTGAAGTTCACACATTCACAAATTGAGAGCAAGCATATTCATTGGTGGAAGCATTGAGAGAATATAGAGAAACTGTCATCATCGTTGACAATCGGACAGCTCGAAGAGAAAACACTTTCAGCAATAACAAAATGTCATCGGCTGTCATCTGTCAACGAAGGTATGCGACGCATTTTATGGGACTGTTCTTTCCGGCAATACGTGAACATCAATGTCAACCTTCAATGGAACGATGTCGATGGATTCTTTGGGTCGGGGCATTTAGGTGACAAACAAAAATGATTTCAAGATTTTTAAAACACCGCCGCCTGCTCCGACTCATCGATGCACACGTGAAGATAGTTATTTTTCACCATTTTTTTTGTGGAAGTTATAAACATAAATTAGAGTTTCGGTGGTAACTCGTACTCTCTTCATCCCATCCATTAGACAATTTAAGGCGTGCTTGTATAATTTCTGCAATCATAACCTTATACTTTACTCAATCCATCTCTTCCAATTGATTATTTCTCAAGACTTACGATACAATATTAAACGGTTTGATGCATATGCGTCTAATTCAATTAAAATCGTTTATTCAATAACTAAACTCATAATCTCTTCATCCTATCCATTATGCACCCGCGAAGCTTCCGCATATCCGCATCCTTGCATAATTTCTAAAATATAATAGTTGCCTTATAATATACTCGATCCATCTCTACTAATTGTCTATTTCTCAAGACTTACCTATGCAATACGATTTGAATAAATTCATTAAACGGTCTGATGCGTATGTGTTTAATTATACGGAAATAGTTTATTCAATAATTAAATTTAATGTATTATAGTAAAATTAAAACTACTACATAACTCATTAAAAGTAGATGAAGATGAAGATCGATCGAAAACACATTCCCCGCATCCAATTGTGTTTCTTAATTTATTTACAGTTCTCCTGAATTCACATCTTCACAAACAACTAAATCTAAATTTGTATCGGGAACGCTGTTGGTTGCATGAACTCATACTAATTTAGAAGCTAAATTTACGATAAAGATTTTGATTTAGCTACAACCAAAAGAAAGAAAGAAAAAAAAAGAAAACATGAAAAACGACAGTGTAAACACCGAAAGGTGAAGATCGCTAAGATGTTTATAAACACACAGACCCTTTGATTCTAAAAATATCCATTGATATCGGACAGGAAAACGCCGGCGGCATGACGACGTGAAACTGTGAGCTATCATGCTATCATCGTGTGTCATGTATTTTAAGTGTTATGATTTGTAGTATGTAAGTTGTGATGAACTTAATGGCGGCATAGACATGGCATTTATGACAAAATATCTGCCTGAGATTTCCTCCAAACATCCGCTTTAAATATAGAACACAGCTTTGGATATTCCAAAAAAAATGCAGCTATGGATACTACGATATTAACTAATAGTTTAATGCTTATTGATATTTTGAAAAACATTGAGTGGCATAATATACATACATAACTTATTGTGGATAGTGGATACTAAAATTCCAAAATAAAATTCCACAATAAAGTCCCACCAACGCCTATAAAATGTCAAAATGAAAATTCCAATGAACCACAACCACTTTTTGGAGTCATTATCATAAAAGATGTTCTTCTTTGTTGTGAATGATAATTTATTGCACTTGGGATTTGTGTAACATTATAGTAGTTATATTACAAGAGTGGAAGAATTTGGACATCCGCCTGGTACCACACCTATATTTCGTTAGAAAAACAAACAGATGGAGTTTCGTTGTGGAATTATTTAGGATTAATTTTAGGCCCTTAGCTCCATAATTTATCGAACATATTCTAATGGATTTCAATCGATTAAGGCACAGGCATTTAAGCTCGTAATCATATGTAGTAATTCTCGGGATTCCGGGAAAAAATCAGAACGATCCCGGGATAATCTCGGAATTTAAAATAGTATGTGAGAAAAATGTAAATCTATATATGTACATATATAAAACTCGTACCTATACACCTTAGTTTGTATCTATGCTATGGATTCCGAAAACACCAAACCGATTGAGCTTAAATTGTCAGGCATCCTTCAGTATTAGCCCGAAAGTGTTTTTGTGAAGTTTGGTCAAAATCGAACCAGCAGTTTGCCAACATTTGCATTTTGAATGAGACGAGTTTTTCGCTCTATGTAAATTTCAGTGCATGTGAGTACTTCTTTTTGTTAGGCGAAGCAACGCACGGCGGGTACCCGCTAGTGTTATATAAAATTTAAAATATTTCATTATTTTGAACTTTAGAAAATTTACGAAACATAATGGTAACGCGTTCATGATAAAAATGTGTGTTCATATTTGCATTGTAGAAAGGTAAATAGAGAGTGTTCCCTTTGATATGCACTTAGACCAGGGATTACGATCTCTATCTACGCCTGAAACTATTTTCTCCATGGATTGCGTTGAAGAGATATTCTACTATAGTACCCCTTTTAATGTGGCAAGGGAGTAACATGCGCAGACGAATTGAACTCTAGTCTCCTCCTTTACCTCGTCTCTGTCGCTTATACAGAATGCATTGCTTGCAATGCCCACACGTGATGACCCGACGAATATCTCCACGGCGTCTCAGCAGTATCTTTGACCTGTTAAGGTTCTGGGTTGGCCATATATTATATAAGATTTGTCCACGTATGGTACGTTTTTCCCACTGTACACAGCAGAGAATGACATTATGCATTATTATAAAGGTAGTCCCAAAATTCACGCAAGAAGTAATTTTGATAGAAAACACAGGTTTTTAATTAAAAGTTATAAATGTTTTAGTGATTAATAAAGTCTTGTTGAAACCACATGTCGTCCATATCCATATCTTTCAAATTAGCCACAAAAATCTGGATTATCATGTCGCGATAGCGAGCACCATTAATTGATATTGCTTGACCAGCCGCATTTTCAAAGAAGAATTGGCCCTATGATGCCTCCAGCCCAAAATCCGCACCGAACAGTGACACGTTGTGGATGCATTTGTGGATTTTCTGAACCCGAAATTCGACAATTTTGACGATTAACAAAGTTCTCACGAACTTCTTCGATGTTTTGTTTTGAAAGACTTATTGAAGGACAGCCAAAGTGTCTAAGATCACTCAAAACGTCAAATTCTAGCAAGGTAACGAACCCTACTACAAGTCTGCCCTCACCATGAGATGGTTTGTCCCCAGATCTAAACCTAATTGAGAACCTCTGGATTATTCGCACTCAATTACTTCAAAAGCTTTGATTAAAATAGCTTTGGAGCAGGATTGAAACGAAATTACTTCAGACGAGTGCTGAGATTATAGCCAATGATGGCCACGTACTCGTAACCGGCATACTTTTATTTTCTCTGATTTGCTGCTTTTTGAAGATATGACGATTTTCAAAGGGTGCCTGATACTTTTGGCCAGGGCTGTATATATGCGTCTATTTCTATTATTTTCCAATGTTACAAACTATATCAAAAGTAAAATACGTACCCTATGGGCCAACTGTGGCCAACTGGGGAAAAAACAGGAGTTCCAACATAAAAATTATAGTAATTCAAAGCAACTTCCTCTGTCCATACATGTATATGCACTAAGTATTTAAATACCTAGATTTTACTTTTTATAAAGACATCAACACATATGTACGAGTAGCAATATTTTCCTCTCACACAAAGTGCTCGAAATAAAAAAAAGGCAAAAGGCAACGCTGACTTGTATGTAAATGGAAAAACATTCTAAAAGTTGTTGTCGATTTTTTTTTGTATGATCTTCACTCATAAAAAGTGAACCTATAACGCTCGGACAGCGCCCCGAGCCTATTAATTCTGCACTTGAATAGTTACAGATTAAAAGCTTCTGGAAATACTCGTATGCCTCCTGTGTGGAACAGGTGGACATAAAAGTGATGGGCACTGACGGTTTGCCTAGTAAAACGCTCAAATTTTGTGACAAAAACAACTTAGCATTTCATGGAGGTAAACCATCTGGATGTGTTATATTCTTCAGCTTTTTGGAATTAATTAGCCATTACCACCCTCAGCTACGGTTAGCGTGTCATATGTCCTACATGAAGGCAAATATAGCTATTTTTCACCAAATGTGAGCTATTTTTCACCAAAAATTCAAAACGAATTTGTTGAGTTGATAGCGAGAAGAGTTAAAGAAAAGATATTGAGCGAAATACTCGTAATACGAGGACAGGGTGAAAAGTTCTCGGCCTGACGTAGAGATGGCATTCCAATCAGCAAAAACTTATGTTTCCTACCTGGGTGTACTTCTCATTAGTTCGTATGCCAAGTTTCAACTTGTTCTCTCAAGTAGTTTCTTTACGCGAATTTTTCCAGTAGACGTCTTGCGTGTTTTTCGTTAAAATGGATAAACTTGAATATCGTGCGGTGATAAAATTCTTCGTTTTGGATGGGTTAACCCCTAAGGAAATTGGTCCAAAGTTGACAAAATTTTACGGGGACTCTGCTCATTCCATGTCAACCGTTAAAAGTGGGCAGCTGAATTTAAACGTGGTCGCACGTCCCTCGAAGATGACCCACGTGAAGGACGGCCAAAAACCGCAACCACACCCGAAACCATCGAAAAAGTGCATGATATCGTATTGGGCGATAGGCGAGTGAAGGTAAGTGAGATAGCTGAGGCTGTGTGTATATCGGAAGAGAGGGTACGAAACATCTTGCACAAAAACTTAGGGATGCGAAAGCTTTGCGCAGGATGGGTGTCGCATTTGCTGAATGCCGATCAAAGGCAAATGCGCAAACGATTTTTCATCATGGTCCACCACTACACGCCAGAAACAAAACAGTAGTCAAAGCAGTGGCTGGAAGCCGGTGGTTCAGCGCCAAAGAAAGAGAAGTCGATCGCATCTGCCGGAAAGGTCATGGCCAGTGTGTTTTGGGATGCGAAAGGGATCCTGTTAATTGATTACCTTGAGAAAGGCAGAACAATTAAAGGCGAATATTACTTCAACCTTCTTGACCAGCTGGATGCCAAAATTCGCGAGAAGAGGCCTGGTTTGAAGAAGACAAAAATCATCTTTCACCAGGACAATGCACCTGTACACAAGTGTGCGTTGGCGATGGGAAAACTGCGGGATTTGGGGTACGATTTGCTCGGCCATCCCCCCTATTCACCTGATTTGACACCCTCAGACTTCCATCTGTTCCCAGACTTGAAGAAATTTGTTTCTGGTAAGCGATTCGCATCCAATGCAGAAGTTGAGAGGGCCCTAGATGAATATTTTCACGGCCTTCCAGACTCTCACTTCCGAGAAGGAATACTGATGTTGGAGAAACGCTGGACCAAGTGTGTTGAAGTCAAGGGAGATTATGTAGAAAAATAAAATCATTTTTTAATTGTATTGCAAAGAAAATGCTACAAGGTCTCGTTGCATCACTGCCAAATATTCGCTACGAGCGTACAAAAATATCCATGAAGTCTGCGCGAGAGTAATACTTAGAGGGTGAATTTCCTAACACGAGGGTGAAAAAGTGAACAATTTTATGCTAAGACGCTCCTGACGAAGGCCATAATCTGTCTCCGGAGCAGAGCCTTTGGAGTATGAGAATTATGAGAGTCTGGATTTGAAAGAGCTGAAGAAAAGTGCTGCAGACTTTGAACATCAGACGCAAATATTTGGGAACTTCACTCTGAGCTGGAAGTCTTCAAACAACAAGCGCAAAGACTCATACCAGGGTTGGAATCAGTTACCCCTCTTTGATTTATTTATGCATAAAGGTTTGCAATCTTCGTATAGACATAACCGAGGAAAAAGTAACTGTAAATAAGCACCCTAAGAGTGAGAACTCACTAATGAGTAATTTAGTACAAATAAGTACAAGAACTACCCCATGGAGTTACAATTCGCATTGCCGCCTCCTCCACGCTACTAACTTTTTACAAGTTTAAAGGTTTAAAAAAAAAATGTAATAGTTTCGTCGACTTAAAATGCACTTAACTGCGAAATTCATTTACGAAAATCCCACTGTATTATGGAATTTGCAGCTTGTTCTATTTCTAACTCAATTAAAAGAGGAACGCAATCATCCGGGGATTACTGTAGATACATTCTTGCTGTTGTAAATATTTTTTATGATTTATTTTTCATTCGGTGAACTATGAACTAGCTAAAAAAAATAGTTCTGCATGCTATTTTTATTAGGTAAAGGAGAAGGGGTCTAGTTGGAGGTGCGCCCTACACCAAAAGGCAGACCTCTGTTAGTATCTTGCTTTCTTTTCGAAATATTGAAAAAAGGGGAGAAAAAGTCAACTTCTTTTTGCTTATTGTTAATACGCGTAGTTTGATATACATATGTGGGCTATAATTTACTACAAATGTGTTTCCAATTATAGTATGTTGGATCAAACCATATTATTTTTCAACGGTTGTAGGTTGTTAGGAATAAGTTCTAGGTAGGATATCTAATTTGACTGGACTGTCATAGTGTGTTCTGAGCTTCCAATTTCGAGAGCAAACTACAGAGTTAGAATTTCAACAAGTAGCGATAAATAAAAAATTTTAAGGGTTGGGTAAACGGAGGTGGAACATCTCGATCCTCATATCGAAATTTCTCTTGAAATCTTACAACGAAAGGAAAATTAAAGTGCTGCTCTCCAAAAAGACGACACTTGAACTTCAGGGTATTCATCTAAGTTCAATGCAAGTAAGTGCAGAGATATGGTAGTGTGTAGCATATAAACTGCCAACTACTCCTCAAGAAAGCTAGTTGTTCGAACGTTACGAGGTGACGACTTAGACTTTGACCATATTCTAGTTTCAACGAAGCTTTGAATAGGAATATTTCGCATCGGGAAGAATTAACGTAAGTTAGAAGTTATATTGATAATCAGGTTTTCCTCTAGTCTTTTAAAAAGCCATACGGCAATAAAAGCAAGTGCCCAAGACCAGAGTGTTGATAATTTTGTATGCCAGTAGGAGTGGCGGACACAATGGAGTTCGTCGCACTTACGCCTATTCCAGAAGTGCGGAGACTAATATTTACTTAAAACGTTGAAAAAAAAGTTAATTTTTCTTTAATATAGCAGCCGTGATTCCAGTTCAAAAAAAAAACCTTAAATGTTTAAATATTTTTAAGTATTGTAACCGAAAATTAAGAATGCCTGAAATTCAAAAAAAGTTACCTTGACGTGTCTTCGCCTGGGATAGGGATGTACACAAATCAAATATTTTGAAATAAAAAAAAAATTACTTCGAAGGAGGTCGCAAGGATTCAATACTCCTTAGAAAAAAAAAAAAAAAACTATTTTTAATTGACCCATTTTAGAAGTGGGGTTAATGGTCACCAATCCGTAGCAGTATAAGCAGATATAACTTTAGATTTTTGAAATTTTGCAAAATTCAGGGCAAAACAGATCAACTGACTCAGTGTTACGTGTTATTTTGTTCTAAGTGTTTATTTTATTATAATAGGTACTGTGTTTCAAAATCGTTGTCTTTATTATTGTGCTGAGTATATTTTTTTTTTTGGTTTTGGTTCAACATTTGTTGTAACAAATTTAGAAAACAAATCTTAGCAAATATGGATTTAATGTTAAAAATACAGCGATTTTCGTTGTTCCCGTGTTCTGTTCAGGAAATCTGTAACGCGAACCTGTGCTCATAATGTCCTGAAGTATTAAACAAAATTATATTAAAAAATTATTCAGACTCATCGTTTTAAACTATAAATTCCCCGATAGACTTACGTATCATATCCCTGACATAACCGCAATGCTATCCTTGAAAATACCCTTAAGTTAAGAAGCATATAGTAATATATATTTATTGTATTATTAATCGAACTCCGACATAATGTACACCCCGCGCAACAAAAAAAGCCGCATACGGGTTTTCCATTTTTTTGCGCTAATTACCTTTATGGGATTAGCCGAATTATATTTTATTGCTTCCGGGTTAGGTAATGCAAATTTTGGAATGTGTCGGAATTCATTCTGGCAGTATTTAACAGTGCGTGCTAAATAAAAGTGAAAAGAGTATATCGCGATGTCTAAAAGGGTACAATTGAGTAAAGAAAATAAGGCAGTTATCGTCGCCTTATCCAAACAGAATCAGTCATTTCGTGAAATTGCTCGACAAATTGGATGCAATGAGAGTTCTGTAAGAAGATTCTGTAACAAATATCGTCTGGATCACAATCTGGACAGAAAAATTGGCACAGGATTGAAGAGATGTACCACTGTTCGGGAGGACCGGGAACTGAAGAGGCTAAGCTTGAGAAACAGGTTTAAAAATGCATCGGAGTTAAGAGCTGACCTGCGAGAAGCTACTGGGGCTGAAGTTAGCGTCAGAACTATCCAGAATCGTCTCAACGAGATGGGTTTGCTAGCAAGGAGTTCAGCGAAAAAGCCATTTCTGACCAGCAAAATGAAGAAAACGCGCCTTAGCTGGGCTAAGGAAAGGCAAAACTGGAGTGTTCAAGATTGGTCAAATGTGGTGTTCTTTGCTCACACCGTAAAACATTCTCCTTATTTTATGGTGTGGGGATGCATCACCGCAATCGGAGTTGGATCTCTAATTATGCTCGAGGGCACTGTGGACGCCATGCAGTACAAACAAATTATCTTAGATGGTGTTGTACCGAGTATGGAAATGATAACAGCAGAAACATCAAAACCAATTTTTCAAGATGATTCAGCACCTTGCCACCGAGCAAAATCTGTGAGTAATTCGAGGTTTTTTTTTTCATATTTATGGGTGTTTTGAAAATCTTATGATTTTAATTTTTAAATTTCCTCCACAGATTAAAACTTTGGAAGAAGAATTAGGAATAGAATCCCTAATTTGGCCGGGAAACAGTCCAGATCTCAACCACATCGAAAATGTCTGGGCTCTTATGGGAAAGAAGATCCAAGATAAAAAACCAAAAACCATGCAAAATCTAAAGAGCATCATTGAAGAAGTGTGGTTCAATGAAATTAATAACAATTAGCTCGGTAATCTCTATGCCTCCATGCCAAACAGGGTTCATGACGTTGTTAGGGCGAAGGGTGGTGCTACGAAATACTAGAATCATTTTTTAGTATTATGAAAGTCTTAAATTATGTAAAAAGGTTTCTTAGTTAATAAAAATAGGAAAAAAGAAATTTGCTTTTCAATTTGTTGCTCTTTTTTTAATTTATGTATATTGATAGTGCTTGGGTAATATCTGATATTTTGTAGTCTGATCTTCACGATCATCACTTTTTTTCAATTAGCCTACGAAATGTATTGTCAAATTGGGGAATGTGTTAACTTAAATGTTAAACATCAAAAATACAACGTGACTACGTAGTGATTAGTCATCATTTATTAAATTTCTTCCATTTTGTTAAAAATTACCATGTGCGGCTTTTTTTGTTGCGCGGGGTGTATTAATATTTCGTTTTCTTAGAAACACCATTTTTTTGTTTCTTTCTACCCCAGACTTGAACTTGCACAATAAAATTTTGGTGAACAAGTGTCTACTCTAGTTTATAAAATTCCTTACTCCGGAAGTACTAAATTATTCGGAAGTCAATCACAGTTTAATCCAAGCAGTTAGATGCAATCAGAAGAGGTTTGATAATTAACAAACTTTTTAAGTTAAGAACGTTGTAAAAATCAATTTGGAATCAACACTACCATTCTAAACAAAAACACCATTTAATTTTGAATTGCTTTAGTGTTTTTTTTTACGAATCTTTTATCTCATACTTATCTAGCACTTGATAGTTTATATTGAAAAATCAGCAGCCAAAACAAAGTTGTATAAAAATCAATAGCAAACATTTTAATCAATCAATCAACCTCCATACCATTCACACGCCAAGTATGGCTCTTGTTCGTCTATCCAAATCAATTTTTTTTTTCTCAAACATGCCTAAATGTGTATTGTGATTGTGCTCTGAACCAGATACAAATTTTATGTATTCCAAATCGACAGCCACACAATTCAAACTGCCTACCATAAAGGAACTTAAAACACATTACGTAACTCAAATCCAAAACGACAGAGCCAATACAGATACAAAAAAAAAAAAAAAAAACCCAAACAAAAATCTACAGAGATCAATCATCGAATTTCGAGTTTCAAGCGAATTCCAAATTGGGGGCGACCGAGCGCTTCTAATTAACTTAATTAATCTTCAATATGTCGGTTAAATAAACCAAAAAACAGAAAAAAAAACCACATCCACACACATCAACTTATAAATAGATACCTAAACTGAATTCTTGTAAGAGCTAGTGCTGGAACTCATCACTTGTACGCGAACGTGTGCTACGCACAATGATATCGTCGTGTTTACCCGCGTGCCAAAGATAAACAGTACAACGCTCAGAATTTGCGTTACTTTCCGCATGAAAGCGGGTCACCACATCCACAGAGCACGAAATATTTACACGCTTTCGGTCCCGCTTTCTGTTAAGCATCTGATAGTGGAAATTTTATTGAAACTTCAGCCGGAAGTTGTAGGCCTCTTATCTGTTTAACAAGTCATTACGTCAGTGCGTTCGTACGGTGTATGCCGGTAACTTTATGGTCACACATTTAGGTCAGGTGTAAGGTTAAATTTGAATGACAAAACAAATTAAAAATAAAACAAGTTTTTTTTTTTTTTTTTTTTTGGTTTTATGGCTTCCAAAATGTCAGCAATGACGGGGGGGCTTCTAGTGGGCGTTCAAACTACTCAAGACATCGGTTGTCTTGTATAAAAAAAAAGAATGGTTGGGGGTAGCAGTTGATTTCACCCAAAAGAGGTTAAAGTCGCGTGGGTAGCACAAGTGCGGGACTATTAAACACGTTCACAAAAGTTGATCTTTTATTTATCTCATTCGTTGTTGTTATTTTTTCATCTATAAAATAATTTACCTACTGGGGGCGTACTGAAGTAATGCGTGCTCTTGGGATGACTTTTGTACCCATAGATGGTTGCCTTCCCGAACTCCTACACAGATCGTTGATCCTGCGATAGATATGGTTTTAACCATCAATGCTCTACCAACTGAGCTATCCCCTGGGTAATGGGAATACAAAAAAAGCATTTGCTAGGTAGCACTTGGCCTAAGCATTAGCAAAATGCAAGCAAATACTATTGTCGTTTTGAGATTACCAAGACTATCCGGGCAAAATTTCAGAGTTTGTAGGTGGAGGAGATAAATGAAAGAAAAAACATTGTATTAGAGGAGCGGTCTATTTAGAGTGCATTCCGAGTTATGGCTAAAAGAGTATTTTGAATTCATAACTTCTGTACGGAATTACCTATTGCATTGCTTTTAGTATTTTTGCAAAGCGAATAAAGCAGTCCTCTTTGATTAGTTAAAACAGTTTAAATTGGCTATAAGCCATATGGCTTCAGAACAAAATCAACCAAATCCCAATTTTATCGAAATTTCCTGCCCAATTTCAACAATTGTTTCTTTATTTATTTTTGTTTAATTTTATTAACTTTCCTCAGGATAGGTGAACCTATAACGCTGTAGCAGCCTAGTACCGAGATGCCTATAGTGCCGGACCTTCTGGCAAGCTCCGTAAAGTAATTAAGACTACTTAATGCAGCCTATAGCAAGATATTATGGTATCTCAAAGGGGGTAAGTCTCTACCTACCACCTGGGCGTGTAGCAGCCGCCCCCTGGGGTCACACGTTGATTAGTGTCCCGTACATTGTGACAGATGTACCTGGATTTCACCTTCAGTTTCACCTTCCAACTTTGACCTTACTGCCTAGGGTAGGGAGGCCCTGTCAGGGACTGGGTTCTCAGGCAGCATTGTTCATGGCATCAGGTTACTTCTTGTGGATGGATTCTGGTCGCCTCATACGCAGGTATTCTTGACATTGATCTTGTGGGGATAATTGTGAAAAAAATCGTGCGTCTTTGGTCTGAAAAGCCAAACACGAGAAAAAACCAAGAAAATCAAACTGGAATTTATTTATTGCCAAGATAAAGGGATTCATTGTAGGTGAATTCTCGCTTAACACTTTAACTATCGTAAAAATCAACTCATAGCAAGAAATGGTTTGTCAAGCACTCCATATTTGCTGCACTCTGTGCTTCTTCGTAGTCACTTACCACCTAGCATTCGATAGGGCATGCTGCAAAATCCGTAAGCTATTGCTATATTTTCGAAGCAAAAGGTAATTTTTATTCACCTGATTTTAAGCATTTGCTGCAAAAATGTAACAAATGCTTGATACCCTACAGCATCTTCTAGTAGTAAAAGCAATTGCTAAAGGGTGTCTCAAAATTCACGCAAGATTTGAATTTTGCGCCATTTGTGCGGTAAAGTGTTGCCAACGAAAACAAAAAAGACAGCTGACACTTCAGGGTTATTAAAAATGGGGAGTGCTAAACGAAAGAACAACGCGTTTTCATTCTTGAGCAAGATTTTAAAAAATAATGAAGGTTTGGCAGCTTTTGTTCGCAATTTTAGTACAAAATATGGTCGGATATGGTTGTGATACTAGATTAATTCAAAATTTCAGAGAGACTGGATCAATTAGTGATCTTAGACACTCTGGTCGTCCTTCAACAATGAGTTCAACACAAAACATCGAAGCAGTTCGTGAGAGTGTTGTTGAGAGTCCAGGAACATCAATTCGGCACCGTGGTCAAGAATTGGACATTCAGAGAAGCGTATTCTCACGAAAAATTTGCATCTTCATGCATACAAAGTGCAATTGACTCAAAAACAGAAGCCTACTGACCACGCACAGCGAAGAGAGTTCGTTGAATGGATTATGGAACAACAACAAGTGGATGCTGATTTTTCAAACAAAATCTTCAGTGACGAGGCTGATTTTCATTTTTCTTGATGGCTTTGTTATCGTCAAAATTGTTGGGGTTCATAAAATCCACGAGTGATTGTTGAGAAACAAATGCATCCACAACGTATTTGGTGCGGATTTTGGGCTGGAGGCATCATCGGACCATTCTTCTTTGAAAATGGTGCTCGCTATTGCGACATGATAATCCAGTTTTTTGTGCTTAAATTGCAAAATATGTATGAGGACGAGATGTGGTTTGCACATGCCATACAGCCCAAGAAACAATTCAATTACTGCATTTCTGAGTCATTTCTTGGTCGTGCAATTTCTCGTTTTGGTGATTAGATCAGATCATGCGATTCAACGCCGTTGAACTTTTTTTCTTTGGGTTTTTTTTTTTTTTTTTAAGTCTAAGGTTTATGCCAATAAGACCACGACCACCCACGACTTGAAAGAGCACTGTATCAACGAAATTAAGCCACATTTATTCAAAACGGTCATGGAAATTTTCGACAAAAGAGTGCGTATATGTCAGCAAAGCCGTGGAGGCCATTTACCCGATATGCTATTCCATACATAACCCTACTTTTCTACATTCAAAAGAATGTCTTGTACGGCTGATTATGAATAAAAAAAATCAATAATAATATTAAAAAATCATCCGTGTCAACGGAATTTGAAATTGCGACTCTCGACGCAGATATGAATTGTCAACACAAGCGTTTGCCAACTCGGCTATGCCGGTGTTGCCAATAAACTTAATAGTTAAATAATCATAATTTAAAGCACAATCTTTTACAAATGGTACAAGTTTATAGATTTCACTCTCAGTCAATTCAATTCTTTATTGATGAATTTTCTTCATTTCTACTAAATGAGCGAGCGGCAAATCTTATAATTTTGGCCGATTTCAATTTAGACTTGCTGTGTTTCTGATTCGTACGGTGCTCTTATGTCTGAAAATGGTTTAGCGTCTTATATCAACGAACCAACGAGATCAGTTTCAGGTACCTGTCTTGGTCATATATTTGGACATCTTTCTAAAATAGCCCTAAATCCTTGTGCTGCAATTAATTTTGACCTGCAAATCACAGATCACTGCATGGCGGGTATTGTATTCAACAGCCTAAAAAGTAAAATAAAAGACAAGTTTATTCCAACTCGAAGAATTACCCAAATTGATTTCAACAAATTGAACAATGTCCTACTTCATGCTGTTTGGGATGAAGTCTATTCTGAAGTTAACCCTTCAAAGGGATACGATCTGTTCATCAAAAATTTAAAGGAACGTATCTCTTATTCTTCCCACTTCATCCTTAGGAAAAGATCAGAGATCAGACTGAAACCATGGATAAATGCTGCTCTTCTTAAAAAAATTAGACTCAACCAAAAGTTACGAAAGAAGTCTTATAAGCATCCACATAATCTCAGCTTAAAGAATAGATTTAATAGAATTTGTAAGGAACTTAACAATGAAGTGCGATTAAGTAGGGATAGGTATTTCAACATGAAAATCAGAAATTCGCAGGGTAATTTAAAAGAGGAGTGGAATGTTATAAACAGTATTGTTAATAGAAAAGTCTTCAATCAATCAAATGAATTTTTGCTGCAAAGCGGTAGTACTGTTATCGTAGATCCCACCGAAATAGCAAATGAATTTAACAATTACTTTATCATGGTTACAAAAAATACTTTTTCCAGTAATTGTACAGCAGATGCTGTACAAACTTCAGCCTTTCAAATAGTTTTATTAGCAGAAGCAGTTTCTTTTTTGAGCCAATTTCTGGTTTGGAACTCTTAAAAGCAATCAATTCACTTAGGAACTCTAATGCCTGTGGAAATGATGGTATTTCTAGCATTGTTCTAAAAAGAATCGCCTATAATGTTGTTGACATTTTAGCACATATTTTTAACTTGAGTTTTAGTTTTGGTATATTTCCTGAAAAATTTAAATGTGCAAATGTCATACCTCTTTTTAAAAAGGGTAATAGAAAGGACAAATCCAACTACCGACCTATTTCATTGATGCCTGTAATTTCAAAGCTATTTGAAAAGTCCGTTAAACATAGAGTTTTGCAGTACCTAACAAGGATACATTTTCTAAGTCCTTTGCAGTTTGGGTTTAGGGCAGGTTTTTCTACGGAAAATGCGCTTTTGGACTTCACCTCCTTCATTCAAAAAGGTTTGGATGACAAAAAAACTTGTGCTGCACTTTTCGTAGATATAACCAAAGCATTTGACATGGTCGACCACAATATTCTTTTAAACAAGCCGTATAATATTGGTTTTCGTGGTTTTGCTTTCAAGTGGTTTTCGTCTTATTTAAAAAATAAGACTCAAAAAGTTAAAGTTTGTAACATTTTTAGTGAAGCCAAAACAATTAATCTGGGTGTTCCGCAAGGTTTCGTTCTCGGTCCGATTCTTTTCCTCATATATACAGTGCTGGCACGCTAATTAGCACACCCCCATAAAAGAATAAACTTGTGCCTTATTTCATAATACAACATAATTTATAAATTATTATATGTCCATATTACATATTTAACAATCTCTAATCACATTTTGAAATGTTCAAATTTTGAAATTTCAGTAGGCTTTGCTTTATATTTTTTTTTATTTTTAAAATAGAGTGCCTTTCGCATTGGCATTTTAATTAGCACACTCAAACAAAAAATTGCGTTTCATTTAAAGCCGTTATTTTTCATTCATCCTATTGTTGTGGTGAGTTATAAAGTATTATTTTGAAGTGTTTAAGTGCATTTAGAAATAGTTATGGGATTAAACAAGAGTTCTACGCCGGAGGAGAGGAGGTTAATATGGCTAATGTTCCAGAAGGAGCAAAACGTCAGCAAAATTGCACGGAACATAGATTGTTCGCGAAAAAAAGTGCAAAACGCTTTGAAGCATTATGAAACCCATGGAACATTTGCGGATAAAAGACAATGCAGACCTAGAAAAACAACGAAAAGAGAGGATTCCATTATAGTCCGACATGCTCTTAGAGATCCTTTTGCCACTTCTTCTGAAATTAGAGCGCGCATGGAGCAAGAATATGGTGTAAACGTCGCGGCTAGGACGGTGCGACAACGGCTTTTGGAGAACAACCTTCGAGGATGCCAGAGTCTTAAGAAACCGAAGGTTGCATTCGCAAGAGGCCATTTGGATTCTCCTTCATCTTTATGGAATTCAGTGATATGGAGCGATGAATCCAAATTTAATATCTGTGGTTCTGATGGAAGAACTTTTGTACCACGACCTCCAAACAAGCAACTATATCCCAAGTACACCAAAAAGACGGTAAAGTTTGGTGGAGGAAGCGTAATGGTATGGGGTTCTTTTAGCTCTCATGGTGTTGGACCTTTAGTCCTTATAAAAGGTAAATTAGTTGCTCTAGCATATAAGACTATGTTGTCGAACCACCTCATACCATATCTTGAGAGTTTACCGCTATCATTGTACCGGGAAGCTGTTTTCCAGCAGGACAATGCGCCTTGCCATAAGGCCAGGTCTGTAAAAGAGTGGTTTGAAGAACACCAAATATCGGTAATGGATTGGCCCCCTCAGAGCCCAGACCTAAGCCCAATCGAAAATTTGTGGGCTATTATTAAGAGACGTGTCATGGCTTTAAAACCGAGAAATGTGAAGGAGTTATGGGACACAATCCATCAAGAATGGTTTAAGATACCAAAGGAAGAGTGCGCACGCCTCACGTGCTCCTTGAATAAAGGATGTGCCGCCGCAATTACCCAAAAAGGGTACCCAACTAAGTACTAGGTAAGTTTACATAAGTTAATTTTAATTTTAACTTGTCATTATTTATTTTTTTATATTTTCAGATGTCTTTGACGAGACTCTGGCGTGGTACGAAAACACATATTTTTTTATTTTTTATTTTTTCATTTTTTTTTATGGTTTTTTTTAAAATTTTTTTTTATAAATTAATTAAGTATTAATATCAATAAAAGCAAACATTGAAGATCCTTATTAAATTATTTTACTTTAACATTCGTTTTATCTTATCATAACTTTGTATGATAGGGTGTGCTAATTAGCGTGCCAGCACTGTATATAAATTCAGTTTTTGAGCTTCCATTTGTAGGAAAAGTAAAAGCTTTTGCAGATGATCTCGTTATCGCTTATGACTGCTCCTTGAATAAAGGATGTGCCGCCGCAATTACCCAAAAAGGGTACCCAACTAAGTACTAGGTAAGTTTACATAAGTTAATTTTAATTTTAACTTGTCATTATTTATTTTTTTATATTTTCAGATGTCTTTGACGAGACTCTGGCGTGGTACGAAAACACATATTTTTTTATTTTTTATTTTTTCATTTTTTTTTATGGTTTTTTTAAAATTTTTTTTTATAAATTAATTAAGTATTAATATCAATAAAAGCAAACATTGAAGATCCTTATTAAATTGTTTTACTTTAACATTCGTTTTATCTTATCATAACTTTGTATGATAGGGTGTGCTAATTAGCGTGCCAGCACTGTATATAAATTCAGTTTTTGAGCTTCCATTTGTAGGAAAAGTAAAAGCTTTTGCAGATGATCTCGTTATCGCTTATGACTCATCTAATCCCTTGAATCTAGTTGCTGATATTAACCATGATGTTCACTTGCTGAGAACTTGGTTCGCTGAACATAAGCTTATGGTCAGTGAAAAAACAAAATTAATGCTGTTTAGCCTTGCATTTAAAGAGCTTGCAGATATAAGTGTTATATTTCATGCTCTGGATTGTTCTAAACACTTATTATTTAATGCCAGCTGTCCAGGACTTAGCTCTACATATTTGTATAAAGAGGAAAGTGTTTGTAATGTCAATTGTTTTAAAATTGAAATAGTTCAGCAATTTAAGTATTTGGGGTTAACAATAGACAATCAATTAAGCTGGACTGAACACATCTTTAATTTAAAACAATATTTTCTATCAACTATTCGATGTTTTTACCGTCTGCGCAAGTTTGTCTCTGATACTACTCATAGAACCATTTATTTTGCAATTTTTCATTCTAAGTTAGAATATTGAATCTGCTGCTGGGGAGGAGCCTACCTTAATAAATTGCGACCGCTTTCTCTGTAAAATCTGTAATGCAATTCGGTTAGCCCACTCTATGGATCTTTTTCGACAGATGAACATTCTTCCAGTAAGGCACTTGTTTTACTTTAAGGTCCTTAAAATATTTTTTATGAGAGGTGGTTATATGCAAAGTCCTATCTTTGACTCATTCAGCTTACGCAGCAATACTTCCGCTACTATTCTCTAAACAATGTTAATAAATAGTTGTAGTTATTAAAAATATTGTATTAAGGAGAATAAGAATAAATTGAATTGAAAGTTTTCCTTTCTACTGATTTACGAGTATTTATATATATAACAAAAAACAATTACCGAGCTTTATACAAAGCCAGCTTATGAGACTTATGAGCATTCAAAGATGTCACGATAGTTGCTTACTGGTTTTCTTAAAACTCGACTACTAGCAATGCCACGAAATCGTTAGTCATATTTGTTTCAAAGATAAAGCTACATTTTTTCTCATATAAACTAATAAGGCAAGCATCACTTTCGCCGGTGATCATTATTCCATATATAGACTACGCGTTCATTTTTCATTACCTTTCGTACTGAGGAAGCCCTTAAATGAGGTGAACTTTTAGATTTCGAATACCTTTCCATTTTAAATTTCTAGTAAATTAAATTAAACATACATTACTATACATATCCGTACTTGTTTTCTATAAAAAGAAACCTCCGTTTTCGATACACTAATTACATACTATACCCCTGCTCGTACTGAGTTACGTGCTTGGCAACAGTTTAACATTAACCTTATCAAATTTTGTGTTTCCATTACAGTAGATCGTTGAAATGCATTTTCCAGTTTTTTTTTTATATCCACCCCGGAACGGAATCATAGTTCCATTAAAAAAAAAAAAAAAATTTCACTTCGAATCCACAAAAGACCATAAGCAGCACTGTGCAGTGCAGTGCTAGTCTCACTATACTGCTGTCTCCGTGCATCTGTGTTATAGCATGGCTAATGAAATGTGCCTATATCTGACAGAAATAGCAGCCAACCGACGACGACTGGTCAAACAGGTGAATGAGTTCGTTTACGAATAATTTTCATTTTCCTTATTGTTTTCACTTGGAACGCTCCGGGCCTCATCGGACAATCAAAAGAAACTTTTCTTTATGGGATTTTTATGGTGTGGCAGATACAAAGAGATGACTGGCAGATATTTATTTTATGGCGCTTGCTATTCGGACGATGAGATATTTTAGCTACGAGTATCTTAATTATTTGTTGTCACGTTTTTTTTCTTAACTGAACGTTATCCGGGTTTTTGGATAAGATCGTATTTTTGAGGGTTAATCAGATTTGATGAGGAAATGAAAGCCAAACAAGATGATTTTGCAAGATTTTATTTACAACATGCCTACTGTTACATGAGAATTTACAACAAGTTCTGAAACAGGTTAATAGTTCCACGCATTTTTGTGACAAAATTTAATTCTTATGCAGTTGGCTCATAAAGACAATTTGTCTGTGGGAGTAGATTTAGGGACTAGAATCACGAGTATAGTGGAACCACTTGAATATAAACGAGTATAAAAGAAAATATCACGGTATTGGGGGGAACACCTATTACTTTTTTTATTGCATTCCAACAGTATAGCGCCATTAATGAGGCGCCTACACAGACTTTTTATACAAAATTAAATATTATTATGTATGCTTGGAAAACTCAAATTCATTATTGGAACGCCAACACTTTCCATCAGGTTATGTGAGTGGGTAGGCTGTAAACTTGGTCTACTATGATATGTAGAGACGAATTTAAATGGTGTTAATTGCAAACAGTTTGAGTTTATAGTGTCTAAATGACAACTTCATTAGGCCAACAATTAAGTTTGGATGACAAATTATTTCACTTCATTATAGCGGGCCGCCGTCATCTCATTTGCAATAATTTACAACATTTAATTATAGCTGGTAAATATTCACACGCCAGTCTATCATCTTTCCTTCTAAAAACTCTAGAACGACCGATTGATATCCACTTACACACACAACTACAGTCCACGGCTCAACATGCATACTGTAAGGGCAAATCAGTAGAAACAGCATTGCATTCGTTAGTCAATAAAACCGAATACTCCATGTATCATAAGGAGTACACCGTGGTAGCTTTTCTAGATATTGAAGTTTCAACAAAGTCTATTAATCTGCGATAACGAAAGCACTGTCAAATCTGAAGGTAGATAGCTCACTTGGCAAGTTGATTAATTTAAAGATATGTCAGCAGGGGTACCCCTCAAGGGGGCGCCCTATCACCACTTCTTTGGAATTTGATGGTCAATGAACTACTGTTAATCCTGGAAGCTGAGGGTTGCGAAGTTATCGCCTATGCGGACGATGTTACTATAGCAGTCTCCGGAAAACACCTCACTACCTTAAAAGAGCTCCTACGAAACGCTTTGAATAAGCTATCTAGATGGACAGTTCGGTGTAGTCTAGGAGTGAATCCCCACAAAACCGAACTAGTCCTCTTCTCAAGGAAATATAAAATCCCACACATTGACCCTCCATCCCTTAATGGAACAAGCTTAACTTTCTCTAACGAAGCAAAATATCTGGGTCTTATTTCGGATAGGAAACTAAGCTGGAAACCTAATATACAGGAAAGAGTTAAGAAAGCCACTGTCGGGGTTACAACCCAGACTAACTCACTGGCTCTATATCTCGGTCATTAAACCGATCCTTATGTACGGGGTAGTGGTCTAGTGGATTGCCTTGGATAAGGCGATAAATCAGAAGAAATTAAGCAAAGTTCAACGTTCAGCTTGTCTGTGTATTAGCGGAGCACTACGAACGACAGCATCTGCAGCAATGGACACTCTATTTCATTTAACACCCCTCGACATTTTTGATAGGCAAATGGCAGCTAGCTCAGCTATTCTGCCTTAAAGATACTTCACAGTGACCAGAAACGTATATGGCCACGCCTCCATCTTAAACAAATTTAATATCTTCCCTGAAGACATTGACTACACCATACCCAAGTTAAATTTTGACAAAACTTCCAAATTACCATCCCTTCCAGAGCAGAAAGTGGTTCTACGGTTCAAAAACTATCGACGGGGTGGGTGGTGGTGTTTTCTCTGATAGGTTTAATCTAAACCTCTCTTTTACGTCTCCCAAACCACTGTATCGTGTTCCAGACGGAGATAATGACAATAAGGGAAGTCTTGTCTTGGCTAAAGAAAAACGTGATATAGTCCATTGATATCCACATCTTTTCAGACAGCCAAGCCGCAATCAAATCCTTGGAATCATCCTCAATAAATTCTTTAACACCTCTAGGCTGCCGATCGTCTCTTATAGAGATGGCAGAGCAGTTTAATATTCACCTAATTTGGGTGCCGGGGTATAAGGATATTCCAGTTGTAAGGCTGACGAACTTGGCAGACATGAAACAACAATACCCATCCTTCCAGGCAAAAGTTTACTGGGTATGCCTATCACAACATGCAAACTTAAATTAAAACTGGAAGCTATCGTAAAGACAAATTCTTGGGTACAACTTGTCTAGTGACAAAACAGATTTGGCGTATGCTAGATCTGAATCGCTTTAGGAATTTGATTTGTATAAAAAGGAAGTATATTAGCGCTGTTATGGGTGTCAGAACTCGACACTGTCAAGCATGCAACAAGGCTTGGTGTCTTCTCTAACGATTTCAGCAGAAGCTGCATGGACGAGGAGGAGGAAGAGACTATACTTCACCTTCTTTGCACCTGCCCAGCTCTCTCCCAAAGAACGAAACTCCACTTAGGAGCCTTCTGTTTCAACGACCTAAATGATCTGAAAAAAATAGACGTTAGAGACATCCTAGTTCAACGAGTAGGCTAGAGGCCGCGTCTCAAACCCATGTGGTATCACAATGGACCTAATATTGATCTAAATGTGTTGGCTTCTTTTTGCTGATAGCCACTACAATCTAACCTAAGAGTGACACTGCATGGTAGTCAATTTTTGAAGAACGTGGTCCAAACCTATACTTAAATCTGAGTGTCCTTCTTGCTCAAAAGAAACTTCAACTGGCAGCCGCAAAATATGTCGAGTTAACTTCCGTAACAAATCATGACATAAAAGTCTGCACAAGGGGCGGCTGATAAGTTCCGCAGCCTAAGGCATTAAGTGAGAGAAGAGATGCGATTAAGAAATTGTGTTTCTCAATATAATCTCCCTCGAGTGAAATGCATTTCTCACATCAGGTATACAGTGCCTTGATGCCACCGAAAAAATATTATTTTTCTTTGCTTTCACAATGACTTTCTACGGCCGCCTTGATCTCGTTCTCATCTGCAAATCGCAGGCTCCGAAAAAGTCGCTCGGGGCCAAGTCTGGGCTGTAGGATGGGTGGTCTATCGTTGAAAAATCTGTGACTTTTAGGGGCTGTCTCGAAACCTGCGCCGTGTGAACACTCCATGACTGAGTTTCCCACTTCGCTTTCGTACGACGGCTTCACATGCCTGAGTCAATAAATTTGCGCAATATTGACTGTCCCAAAAAACACTCGCCATAACCTTCGAAGCCGACTTTTCCACCTTGAATTTCTTCGATGACCTCTCACCTTTTTTCAATCAACTGCATAGACTCTTGTTTCGACTCCGGATCGTATTGGCGAATCCAAGTCTCATCTACAGTTACGATTCGGTTGCAAATTTCGTCGAGTCGTCGTTGCTTGTCGAAAGGCGTGAGCATTTTCGGTACCCAGCGCGCACAAATTTTTATCATACTTAAATGCTCTTGCAACATTTTTTCAATCCCTTTGTTACTGATTTGCAACTCGTTTGCCATCAGCCATATATTTATTCTTCGGTCGGCCAGAACTAAATTTCTTCAGTGACCACTGACATAGGACGCACTGGGCGGGGGTCGTCTTCACAGTTCTCTCGCCCTTGTTGAAATAAGCAAGCCCATTTTTTGACTATGGTACACGAAGGCCCAGAATCCTGAAGAGTCGATGACATGTCTTCTTTAGGCGGTTTTCCTATTTTCACGAGGTACTTTATCACGGCGCGGAGTTCAAAATTGCGGGAATTTTCGATATCGGCTGACATGGTGATTTTTATCCTACCACAGATAATAGGAAAATGAGATTATTATTGAAACGAGGTGATATTTATTTTCGTACTACTAAAGAGTACCGCAGTTAGTGCTATCACTAATGAGAAAATGACTCGTTCTTGAGTATCTCAGGCCGCGAACTTATCAGCCGGCCCTCGAACATACGTCTTTCCGATACTCAAGTCGACGGAGACAGCATTAGTCGATCTGACGGATAGTACACGTCGAGGACTTGACTGAAAGAATATGTCATCCGTTACTGTCCTCTTAGACATTAAATGAGCTTTTGACAGTCCTGGATTTAAAACACAAATAACTGGCTGGTGCATCTTACTTCCTGATTAACTTCTTTATAGCTCTGTCGATTTTTTTCGGAAGTCCGCTCTCCTTTTGCAGCTGTTTTAGTAAACTTTAATTTATTTTTCATTGTCACTCAATTAAACTAAACTCTGGACAGTTTGACAGGTTTGCCTCTTTCGGGATATTATTAACGTCATTTGCTTTGTATCTACAACTCTATGGTTCTCCTGGAGTAGTGACCGGTAGTGCCAAGACATTACTGATCCTTCATGAACATTGATGAATGGTAAAGTACAAAGTTTTTTGCAGACACACGGAAATGGAAATTTCGCTGCTGATATTGCCATTGCAAACTACTGTGCTTCCTGGAAGAGTGTTCTGGTAATTACTTAAAGTCGGCATTGCATCCAAAAGGATGCAATAAAATTTTGTTAGGAAATTATCGTACGGCTTTCTTGCTCTGGTCTTGGAAATCTTTTATTTTTCTTCAGTCCATAAAATTTCTTCATTGTTACACGTATGACTTTAATTTTTAAACCTTTTTTGAAACATTTTATATGGGGATGGTTGGAATATTTTTTTTAAAAATTAATTTACCATTTGAACTACTTTTTTTTTAACAACTAAACCACTTTTTTGACCAAATTTGGACTTAAATTCAAGGGTTTGGGTTCTCTTAAAATTAGATAGCACTTTTTGCACTGTTGATTTGCAATTTCTAAACTCTTGGAAATCTGCACTTGTCACAAACGGGTATTTAGATGAATTTGGACAAAATTTCCCCACGCACTTCGAATTGATCAGTTATAAATAAATAAACAAAAATCTCGCACATATTAAATGTTAGTCACAGACAATATACGTATAACGGTACTTTAATTAATGTTTGGATTTCGAAAATTGGCTAATTTATGTAACTTGCAGCAATATTTGACATACGAGTATCCAAGTTCATGGCATACTAAGATTTGGAAAATTGTCAAAATATATTTTTTGATTTAAAAAAAAAAAGATTTTAACTATTGTGTTCAAATTTCAAAATGAGTGATGTACAAACAACAATATATACATGACGAGTAGGTGCAAGAGCATGCGACCCAGTCGTGCACTTTATTTTCTTTGTCTTACAAAAGCGCAGAATCCGTTCAATTTCTTATTTTTGACTTTGAACCCTTAAAGCGCTTTCCTAAAGCTACAAAATGACATATGTTCCATAACTGCAGAACACATATTTATGGCAATATTTGAAAAAATATGTTTTTGCTTGGTTTCCACTGCCCAGGGGGATAATCGGCAGCGTAGTTATCACTCGATTCAAACACTTCCATGCTTTTAAGGAAACAGGTGGTCTTCGGATTAACAAACTGTCAACCAAATTGATCACATTCCGACGGATATAAGGGACCCCTTCAGAACTGTGTACTACCATGATCAAAAAGTTTCAAGAATTTATTCAGAAAATTGAAAATTCAAGTTTATTCTTGACAATCGATATTGTCCCCTTAAAAGTACACTCCATTGACTGAATCGCACTTATGCCAACGCTTGATCCAATCCTCGAAACATTTTTTATAATCGGATTTTGGTATAGCCATCAGAGCCGTCTTCGATTTTTCTATTATCTCTTCTCGGCTGCGAAAACGCATTCTCCGGAGCGGTTTCTTGAGTCGATCGAACAGGGAGCCAAATCAGGCGAATTCGGTGGCTGTTGGATGGTATTCGTACTGTTCTTGGTCAAAAACTCACGAATAAGGATGGCATTGTGTGACGGTGCGTTATCGTGGTGCAAAACCCACGAGTTGTCTGCCAACAAATCCGGCCTTTTTTGCCGAATTGCTTCATGCAAACGTCTCATAATGCCCAAATAAAAAACCTTATTGACTGTCTAATCTTGTGGCAAGAATTCATGATGCACAACACCGTTGCAATCCATGAATACCGTGAGCATCGCCTTCTTTTTCGACTGAAAACGACGTGGTTTTCTGGGTCTTGACTCATTCGGTGTACTTGCCTGATGCCTGAATTGCATTTCGTACTCATAAGCCCACGTCTCGTCTCCAGTAATTATGCGTTTGATGAATATTGGGTCGTATTCAGCCGCTAAAATCATGCCTTTGGCGATGTCAATGCGGACCCTTTTTTGCATAAAATTCAGGTCTTTCGGCACCAGCTTTGCAGCGACACGTCTGTAGCCCAAATCTTTAACCAAAATGTCTTGAACGGGTCGATAAGCAATGTTCAAATCTTCTGCAAGTTCCCTGATGACCAATTTGCTGTTTTCGGCCAACATTTCTTTGATTTTATTGATGTTTTAGTCGGGTCGACGGTCTACCACCGCGTTCGTCATCCTTGATGGACTCACGACCACTTTTGAAGCGTTTGTGTCGCGCATAAACATTTGTTTTCGATAGAGTGTCATTGCCGAAACACTTCTCCAATATTTCCAAATTCTTCGCACAGTTAAATCCGTTTTTAACACAAAATTTGATGCAAACTCGTTGTTGCAAAGTTACTCCCATTTTTAAAATCGTATAAAATCGAAAACACACACTGATACTCTCGACAGCGTAGGTTTTACAAATGTCAAGTTCACGGTTCGAATCCTGATGTCAAGAATCATCTATTTATTTCGCATGAAATAAATAAAAAAGTCGATCACTTGCGAAAGCTAAGTCAACTCTACTGTGAAGGCATAACACTGGCAGTAGGGTGGTCATATGGCTAAAATGTAACTTGATCGTGATGATGACATCAGGAGGACGAAAAAAAAAAAAAAAATACTGTGAATCATAAGTAACCACAATAATAGCGAAAACAAAAACAAAAATACTCCCCAGTTATCTGGACAGCCACCCTTGGAGTTCACTGAAACTTAACTACCACCTGAGTTTCAAACCAACTACACCAATCTGTCTTTCTCTGTGTCTTCCCCTTTCCACAAAAAAACGCCCGTGTTCTAAAAATTAGTATAAGGGTATTCATATCCCCTTTAACACGTGCAAATTATAAAAAAAAGCTACGATGCTAAAATTTGGAGGGAATATTGATGGCAGATGTGTGAACCTAAAAAAAAAAAACACTCGAATCAGATGACTGAAAGCGCCACACGGGGTAGTCATTCCTAGAAGCTGATATAGACTTGAACCACTACCGTGGGAGAGTTCAATATCGAAAGGCTTTATTCGCAAAATGCTGCCAGACTCTTTGCCATGGGACATTTTTGTCTCTAAATATTCCTATGCATCTTTCATTTATATACTTAAAAACCTATTTTAGCTTCTTTATGTCACCATTTAGTGAAGCTTAACTTTTTAAACGACCTACTTTATACCCATAGTTCTTAACAGGTTTTCCAAGTTGTTTCAGTGGATAAGTTATTTTCAAGATTAGAATCTTTTTTTTGTAGTATTTATCATCACATCTTTCACGATGATTAATTTTATTTCATGATCCAAAACTAAACTTCAAATGCAAAATTAGGAGATGCCACATTTAAGTAAAACACCAGAGTCAACTCACAAAATACATATCCACTATGCGGATATCTATTTATTGCAAAGAACTGAGATCATCACGTTTAAATATTCAAACTTGTTAGTCATAGACAGCTTATACATATTTTTTATATTGGTTACCAATGAAGTAGGCTGCTGTTCACAAAATAACTTGAGAAGAAGTATAACTTTAGATAATTATTTCAAACGTAAGTCCAATCAATCATTTGTGAAAAATAAAAAAAATTCTTTCTAAATGCCTATGCAATGAATTCATTATGACGGAAATAAATGGAAAGCCACACGTTTTTATTGTTAAAACTGGATTTAAGTTTTAAAATTAAGTTTATCGAGTGATTATAAATATTTACTGCGATTGTAACAGTGAAGCTGTTGTACATAGAGCGACATACCAAACTAATATCTGTGAAAATGCGACATTCATTCACAAAACCACACCTGTGGTCAATATTTGTCCAAGTGGAAGTGGTTAAGCAGTCAATTTAACAGATCTATTAGTAAGCAGGTGTTTGGTGGATGCATATTAATATGAATGTAAGATTTAAGAGATGAACAGTAAAAACTGATGAGATGTTGGGAAGTTCTATTCCCATTAAAGCCTCACGCAGACTGAATCCGGTTTAGGTGCGTTCCGGTTATTATCCGGTCATTTTTTTTTTTTCTAAACTATATGATGTGGATACAGCACATTAAATCCTTCAACTAGATGGGGATCCTATTGAAAAACAGAGACAATATTTGTTATGGTATTTGGCAAGCGTTGTATAACAACCGTATTGCTTGTAAAAAGAGCTGTGACCGGATCGGTGATCGGACTGTATTCGGTCCGTGTAAAGCTCAAGTTTGCTAATTTGTTTTTATATTATGCAACAAAGGTGCATGTGATATTCTAGTTTACGCTGAAATCATGTTCCGATTTGATAGTGCAGACCTCGGGGTAATATTGAGTGCGGGAATGAAAAAAAAAAAAACTTCTTTGGAATAGCATTGTAGTCCGAATGGTGAAGCGACAATACTGAACTCTGAAAGAGCAGCAAATTTAATTCCATTAAGTTGAAGATATTACTTGGTGAAGCGTTGATCAAGAAAGAAGGACCTCCAAGACTTACTAGCAATAGAACAAATTGGGAGGGCTTTGGAAATAATTGCGAAACAAATATCGCCTTAAATGTATCACTTAAAACACCTTGTGAACTGGAGGACGAAGTTGATCGTTTCGTGGAAGCAATCCAAAGAGCGGTATGGAGAAACACTCCTTCTAGAAGCTATAAGATTAACCGCAACGAAAAGTATCCAAGTGAAATCATTGAACTGGTGAGGGAGAAAAGAAAAGCAAGAAAGAAATGGCAAATCACTCGCGCACCGTTGCATAAAAACGTCCTCAACCGACTATGCAATCGCCTTAGAGATAGTATTCGGGAATTTAAAAGCAGCAATAAGATAGCGACCTACCTTGAAAATCTCTCCACTAGAAGAGAATCAAATTATTCACTTTGGAAAGCTCTAAAAGGCATCCGGAAACTTCAAATGCAAGCGCCACCAATTCGGAAAAACGATAGAACTTGGGCCAAGAGCGACAAAGAAAAGGCAGAACTTTTTGCTTTGCACTTAGAAGAAACGTTTAAGCCATTCGACGGCCCTTTGATAGCGCCCGACTCCCCAGTCACGACATCTGACAACTTTAAAGTAAAAAAATTTGCATTAATTGAACTGAGGGAAGTGATTAAAAATCTAAAGACTAAAAAAGCACCAGGTTACGACTTGATAACGGCGCAGGTGATCAAGAAATTACCAAATAAAGCTCTCAACAAACTGCTATATTTGATTAACGCTTCGTTGAGATTGCTCTACGTTCCGAGACAATGGAAAGTCGCAGAGATTATAATGGTCCCGAAACCAGGCAAACCTCTGAATGGGAAGAAATCATATCGGCCTATTTCCTTATTGCCGGTAATCTCTAAAATATTCGAAAAACTACTTTCAAAACGACTACAACCCGTAATCAACGAAAGACGTCTCATTCCTGACCATCAGTTTGGATTTAGAGTCAAACATTCTACAATCGACCAAGTCCACAAAATAACTGACGTGATTGAGAAAACTTTCGAAGAAAAAAAGATTTGTTGTGGTGTATTTCTTGTCGTCTCACAAGCTTTCGATAAAGTTTGGCACGAAGGCTTGGAGTATAAATTGCAACGACTACTGCCACGGCAACTCTTTCTAATCTTACGATCGTACCTCACCGAAAACCTCACGTAAACTTTACCTACAAAAAAGTGGACAGATTACCCGTATATATAAACTCGGCTCAAATACCGTACGCGAACGAAGCAAAATATCTAGGAATGACTCTAGATGTTAAGTTTAAATGGAAATTGCACGTAAAAAAGAAACGCGACGAGCTCGAAAACAAATACCAACAAATGTACTGGCTACTCGGGAAACATTCGAAGTTGAGCCTACATAACAAACTGCTTATCTATAAGCAAGTGCTAAAGCCAGTGTGGACGTATGGTCTACAACTATGGGGTTATACCAGGAAAAACAATAGAAACATCTTGCAAACTTTTGAAAATAAAGTTCTTAGAACGATCGTTAACGCACCGTGGTACGTACGTAACGAAGATATTCATCGGGACCTGGGAATTCCCAGCGTCGTCGAAGAGATAACTAATTTTGCTCATAAGCAGAAAGATCATGTTCACGGCCATTGTAACCGTACCGTCATTCAACTACTTGACACGAGCAATTCAATTCGTCGTCTGCAAAGGACAAAATCTTTTGACCTCGCGTCATAGTACGAGTATATGCCGGTCGTGTAAACCGCAGGAGCTTTCATTGGAATTTAACCTGTCTAAAGCGCTACAATCTTTTTAAATTACATACGAACATATTTTTCCAAAAATCACGAGTCTCGTAATCTTGAAGAGTGGTGTTTTTAGTGAGTAAAAATCTCACACTACCATAAGCACGTGCGGTCGGGCCTTATGGTGTCTTTAGAAGATTTTCACCCTCTCGGCAAAAAAAAAAAATTCAGTTGAAGATGTCTTCAGGGAAGCGACATATTCCATCCGCGAAAATATGCATCGTTCAGAAGATGAATTTATTGAAACAATGCAGCTGTTGACAGGGTCAAAAGGAACACGAGACCAGAAATGGTTCTTGAAACTGCATTCAAAAGGGCTAGATTTGCGAGTATGCACATGGTCCTATCTAAAAATCATCAGAATAGGTTAGAGTGGGTGTAAAATATGCGGAAAGGTGCTCTTTTACGCGGATAACTTACAACCGCTGAAAGAATTTCCACACAAATTGATTTGTGGTTCTTTCTGATTTGAGTGGATTTCAAAAATGTTTAAAAATCGACTTTATTTCATGTCTAATTCGAAAGCAACAATTCAGTTAAACTTGGTTTCTATGTTTGTTCTGTCAGCTGTTTAATGAAAGTATTTTTTTTTATTTTGGTGTATTTAAAAATTAACCATTGAGGTCTAGATTGAGGGCTGAAAATACCTAAAAAGGACTAAATTGGCATCCCCGCTAAACTGAACGATTTTACCCGAATAGTACAGCGAAACACTGATATGTATGACGTCATATATATATAAGTTAGGGTAGAGATACAAAGGGTAGCCCGCCATATAAAAATAAACCAGCTAAATGGCTCAAGCAGAAGAAACCGAACTTAAACTCGGGGTTGAGTTGGAATTTCGTGCATTTAGAGATTAGATTTGCAAAGGAAAACTCGGGGAGAAACTTCTGTCGCGTCCATCGAATACCTGTCGCCTGAGAAAAGCATTGACCAGAGCAATAAACCGATATTTCATTTCTATGACAGTTCATTTGACTCACACTAAAAGATGCTAGATATTCTAGCAAGCACCCACTTCCCTTGTTGCAGCGATATACAATTAGCAAAATTGTCTATGAATTCCATATAAATTGAGTAATCAAATTGTTTGCCCCATGTAAGGCATCAGGAATTAACAACATTCAACCAGTGCTGCTTACTTCCCACTTCCGTACGGAAGTAAGCAAGTTGTCCTTAATCGCAGGAACTAGTAGTATATAATAAGATGAGTCAAAGAAAATAATTTGTCTCTACTCTTTCTCGAATGGTCATTAAAACTTGTGTAGAAGGTTCAAAACGAATACTGTATTTTATTGTATTTTATTTTGATTTTATAAGAGTCAGCGAATTAGCTTTGAAAATTACGCGAAATCGTAAATTCATATTCGGAATTGAACAAGTGTTACCTTAGAAATACCATGTCCTACTTTTCACATAAATTTAGCTCACTTTTTGTTAGGCAGGGTTGATAAGTAAACTCGATTTTAGGGCTTGTTAAGAACAGTGGTCATGACACACCCCGGAGCAATCAGACTCAGAAACCTCTTTTGGGTGTAGTGATTGGAGAAACTTAGATTTTGTTCGTTTCTCTTTTATTCACGGTGGCTGTTCCCCAAACCTACTAAACCGAGCTAAACCCGCATAGCTCGGATCACAAGCAAACAGATTACCCACTACAACGTGGCCACCGCTTTGATTTTAGTTAATAAACTTATTTTCCATTTTTCAATAATGTTTTCCTTTGCATTTGTGTCTACGTTACATCTTAAGGATATTCTGGCCAAACCGTATCTCTAACGAACAGCTTTATCAGAGAACGGGCCATGAACATATAGGCACAACCATACGACGACGAAAGTGGCAGTGGATCGGTCACACTCTCCGAAAGGGTGACAGGTCCATAGCTAACCAAGCGATGCAATGGAACCCGCTTACCCAGGATGGCAGGATACGCGGCGGTCCTAGGAGTACGTGGCGCTGAACAGTTGAGAAGGAAGCACGGCAACTGGGAAAGAGTTGGGGAGAGCTGAGGCACATTTCCAGAAATCGCACACGATGGCGCGTAGGCGTTGTAGAGGCCCAAGGACCCACAAGGGGATGCAGGACATAAGTTAAGTTAAGTTTGCATTTTAAAAATGTTTTCTAAGTCTGATTTATTATTTTACTAATCAAGTGCAAAATGTTGTTCGATATTATAACTTGATAGACACAATTTCTTTCTTCTCCATACAAAAGTGACCCACCTAGTGTACTAAACTTGTATAAAAGAGAATAACAAAAGACCTTTATACCGCCTTTTAAGGTCCTGCCTGACTTTTGCTCCATGAATGCGAGTACCTCATATTATCAGAAATTTGACAAAATTCAATAAATTAATGAAAATCTGCAGAAAACAGACTCAGAAAGACTGCATTTTCTTGACATCACAGTCAACTCTGGTGACCACATATCCAACATTGCAAAATCTTGTTTACAGCAAAGAGATACTTCACATCAGCGCAGCTCCTTAAACAAAACTTAACCGGGGCTTGAGTATTATATTTATGTTTGGAGTTCGGTTCCAAACATTTTCTTCATCTGTTCGAGTCCATATACATATATAGACGAGCAATTAATTAATTAGTATAAAATTGGCACATCAAAGCTTGTAGTTTTTGCTATAGATATGTTTTTTGCGAGTTGTATACGCAGGAATGTTCGAATTTACACTAAAAGTAAAAACAAAATTCTACTGGCAATTATTTACGATAATATCCACAGGAAAGGCCTACTTTGGATACATTGTTCGGATACATAATAGGAATTGCTGAAGAATAAATTTCACTACTACAGATTAAGGGAGGATTCGGTTTTTTTCTTGTAACTTGTGCTTTTGTTATTACATCCCTGATGGCGCACACTTCTTAAAGAGACATTTTACTATGGCAAATTAAAGGAGGAAACAGTTTTTTGTGTGGTGTGTGCTTTTATTGTTGCGTTCATTTCTGCTTTTGAAAAGGGTAAGCACCCTTTTATCTGTGTCACTCGTTCTGTGGATTTGTCCTTTCTACATATAAGTATACTGGCTCGGGCGCGCAAGCAAACCCTTTTTTGCAAGACATCTCTGATAGTATGTCTAACAGTCTTTTAGGGATGAAAGTCCCGAGTGAGCGAAAGAAGGGCCGTAGACTACTTCTCTGAGGCCAAAACCAATATACATATTTGGTGGTACATTAAAAATCCTGCACTGAATCTATCGTTATATGAATTAATTCCAAAAAGAGAAATAGTCAAGCTTAGTTCCTTGCAGATCCACCAGGAGTTTTGTGAAGAAGTTCGAAAAAAGTGTTGCAAAATTTATTTCCAATTTGGCTACGAACGATTGCAGAGCTGTGGATGGTTTAATCGCAGGACGCAGAACATCTGATCATCATATGACTGTGAGAATCATATTAAGCACACAAATAATGGAATACTTACCTCGTATAAATTCTGCGTTTCATTAGGACTATTTAAGAAGGCTTTTCTTCAAGGGTCACAGTAAAGATTTTTTTTTTTTTTTTTCGAAAGCTGGACGATAAGCACGACGGCAGAGCAGATCTGGGCTCCATCAAAAGAAAAATTCTACGATGGATATTTGGTCCTATCTGCGAGGAGGGCGAATGGAGAAGCAGACATAATCGCGAGCTCTATGAGCTGTACAAAGATGTGGATGTAGTTCGGAAGGTAAAAATCCGTCGACTGCACTGGCTCAGCCACATCGAGCGAATGGACAACAACGATCCAGCTAAGAGAGTCTTCGAATCGCAGACCACTGGTTCGAGACAAAAAGGGATACTGAACCTCCGATTAAAGGAACAAGTGATCGCGAACACAAAAAATATTGGTCTTGCCAACTGGAGCAGCGAACCCGCGACCGTGAAGGATGGAAAGCAGCAGTTCAGCCTTTGACCCTTCAAGGGTCGCAGGCCTATCAAGTAAGTGACTAAGAATATTATAAAAAAAAAAAAATTGCATCAAACCTAGCCTAAAGTGTCTTTTACTTCATATTTAATAGCAGAAATCGTAGTATAATCTACAAGGATGTGGTCTTACAGTTCGAATGCGTCCTCAGTCGACTTTGGGCGAGTAATTTAATTAGTGTCAGAGATCGTTTAATTCGTGATATATGAGTATGCACTACTACTTCACTCAATTTGCTGTCAATACTAAAAAACTTCGTTCTTTATCAATCAATTCACTAGTTATTGACTCAATAGGGGCCAAATCTGTCAATAACTCATTAGAAAAAATGGGTTTATCCATACTCGTATTGATAGCAATGAACATTTGATGAAGATTATTATTTATAAATAATGTAATCGTCTAACATTCCTGTATCACCGAGTGAATCAAAGAGAGTACTTCTGATCAAAAAGTACCCGGAATTTCCTATTCAAACAAACCGCGCTTGAGATATTGTCAAAAGCTTTTTTTTTTAGGTTGGTACATCTGTCATCTGGCACTCAAATAACGCCATTTGTCGGGAGTTTGTGCGTGATAGCTTTGTAAACAAGTTAGTGTTTGTTGTGTTCTGCGAATTTGTTGCAGAAACAGCATTGCATTGATGTCTCTAAATAAATGCTTTCTTTGGGCCAAAATGTTATCGATGGCTTCATTACCGTGGGTCGTCTAACCAACAATCATCGGAATGGCACATCTCAGACGATCCAAAACCCAAAACTCAAAAAACCAAGGCTTTGTTGACCGTTTTCTTTGATTGCCGTGGTGTGGTCCACTCCGAATTTCTTCCCGCCAGGCCAGACAGTAAATTACGTGAGCGTATTAAAGCGTTTGAGGAAAAATGTTGGTCGCAAGAGGCCAGAATTGTGGAGAAACAACTCGTGGTTTCTTCACCACGAAAACGCACTGGCTCACACATTTCATCTTGTACGTGACTATTTGATCAAAAACAACGTTCATACTATTCCGCCAGCTCCGTATTCACCTGACATGGCCCTTGTGACTTTTTCCTATTCCCACGACTCAAGTTACCACTTCGCGGAAAGCGTTTTGAGACGATTGAGGCGATAAAGGAGAATTCGCAGAAGGAGCTGAAGGTGATTCCAAAATTAGCCTATGAAAAGTCTTTTGCAGATTGAAGGAAGCCTTGGAATATGTGTATTGCTTGCAATGCAGATTACTTAAAAGCCCCATCTGGATCTGGTAAACCCCTACTTACATTAGTTAGTTGCTTTAATTCTCCATCAAGCACCAGATTATTAGCTTATTTATTAGAATAGATTACAATTTCAATATTGATTATAGTTAATGATAATGAGATATAAGTGGCAGTGAAGTATACTATAAAGTAATTGAAACTACTGTCAAACTTGACAGATGAGTGAAGCTATTGAAGCTGACGAATTTAGACGCAAAATTTACGAACATGTGCCTGTAAACCTGTCAGAAACCAATTTTCAAACATTTTTTAGGTTACATACGATTTAACACCCTTTGGAATGTTTTCAGTGTCAAATGTCACGTGTCGATTATGCCAAATCACATCCTCACGAGAGACTCATAAAAAAAGTTAGAAAAAAAAACTTATCTACTTAGTTCCATAAAATCCTCCTCCTCCTCCCCATCGCCGTCAACCCACGGTGCTGTCGTAAAAAAAAAAATCAAACCTCTCTCTACCTCACAAGCGTGTTAAATAGATTTGTTTCGGGTTGTTTTCGCCAACCAGGTAACAAAACTAATCGCCCACAAAGCGTTCGACAATGACGACATTCCTCCACTAACTCATCTACTGTTGACATATAGAGTAGGGAGTTTGTTTTTTGTTATAGCCTTTCTCCAGACAGTAGGAAACCAACTCCCACTTACGTCCGTGTTAATTCAACGGATCTCTTGACAATGCCCATTTGCGTGACAATGGCAATTGAATCAGTCAGTTCGTTCGTTGTTGCCTTTTTAGAAGAAAATTTTTCCACGAGGGGCTAAAAAAAAAAATATGTATGCTAATGCAAAACCAAAGACCGCGAAAATATTCAAAAATATTCCAACTTTGCGAAACACATAGAATGAAGAAGAATACAAGAAAAAAAAAAAAAAAAAAAAAAATGTTGAACTCACTTGGAATTCTTATTCTCTACCACGAAGCCACTATTTCCACTGGGTGTTGTTCTGGTGGCTAACACCACTAATTCGTCTCTAGCGGGGACCAAGGTGTAACACATGGATTCTCGGTCACACGACGGTGATCGTTGCTGGGTGGTAATCCAATACTTCACTAGGTGAATACGTTAATTAACTCGAAACAACAAAATATGAATACAATCACTGGGAAAATAATATAAAAAAAAAAGATCACTTGGTCGTATTACCCGCACGTTTGTTGGGTAAATTCACACACGAAGAGCAAGAGAAATTGATTAGTTTGCAGGCAATCCGAACCGAAAATTGGTAAAAACTTTTTTTCTAAATTATTTTATAGATCATGTACCGCTATAGAGTTCCCATCTCAATCTGGAGTCATAAATATGAAAAGATTTAGGAAAACAATTTTACGGATTCTTTTTTATTGGATCTACCTTGAAACGTTAATTCGGATACGTTTATCCGCTGTGAAAAGCTACGATCGACTAAAAAACGCTTTTGAGGTGAGTTGGCTTTCTTCTCGATCGGCATTTGAGCTTTTATTATGTTTTTTTTCTTTTCTGTGTGTGAGATGTTCGGCAATCAGTGTACTGCTCCGCGCGGATCACACACTCTAGTCGTTTGCCTTAGAGCGAGTAGAACAACACGATCTATGCTGCCAGAGAGAAAACAATGAACAAAACGGAATGAAAACAAAGTTATTATGTTTTCCCATCGATTGTGTGAGAATTCCCGCGCCACCGAACGTTCCTTTCCCCTGGCTTTGAATCTAGCGGCGCGCGATCTCGATGGTGGAGGAACCGAGTGCTGTGCACACCTGAGCGGAGCGCGAGAAGACAGCGAGGGAGCGCTGGTGTTCTGCTTCAGTGAGGCGACTAATCAACATTCGGAATGAGTGAAGATATTTTTATGATGAGGCGTGCCACGGGGTAGAGGAGAAGGCTGCTCCAAGTCCAGGTTGTGTTTCATTGAAGGTCTACAACGTCGTCGGTTGATTGGGATGTGGGCTTGTCCCTGTTGGCTGTTGGCAGTTGCCGCCGCTGCCATTGCAATCGGTCGACCAAAAAAGAATCCATTGACCACTGAGCTGTTGCTGCTGCCGCGGTGCTGCACTTTGAATTGCATTCCGTGGCAAATTGTGGTTTGACGAACGAAGAAGGAGAAGAGTGGTTGCAAGAGGTTTTCTATATTTATCTATGCTGAGTATCTTTTTTTGTCTTTTTCCGTTTTGTGTTTTCTTTATTTGGAATGGAACATCGTAGACTGGGAATATAGCACAAGAATTGTGGAGGAATACCGCAGTTGAAGTAGTGGAGTAAAAGTTGCATAAATTTATGAATGGAGAAAGATATGGCTTAGCAGAGAAAATAATAGATTCACAGTGGTGATTGAAAGTATTGACTCGTTTAAGATTATGGGAAATAAGTATAGATAGAGATGTTTCGACGAACTTATCGTTAACCCACTCCAGTTAGCAGTGCAGTATATATATCTTAGTAGCAGTAATCTTGCTACAGGCTCTGTGAAGTAGTAGAAATTATGTTTCGGAGGTTGCCAAATGGGCCGGTATTACAGGCATCTCGGGGCGCTGTTGCATCGTTATCGGTTCGGCTTTACTGAGAGAATTTTATAAAAATAGTATAATATTGCTTAAAGAGGCTAATTTTAGTAAAACAAAATTATTTGGTGGGAACATAATATTAAGTTGTATAGACGTAATATAATAACACTAGTCAACAAGATTGTTAACTATTTTATTTTGATGTAACGTTGGTTATTAAATATTTTTAGGTAGTATTCCAGTTAAACTACGACAAAATGGGTGCCGACCAAGGGTTGCCTGTTACTCAGCTTTTTTTATTTTTTCCAAAACTCCTTAAAAAATACAAGAAATAATAATACTCATACAGAAGATCGCGAAAATCTGAGCAATATTTAATTGTTTTTTACAGAAAATAAGCAGCAAATATAAATAAACTTAATGTTGTAACAAAAGATGACTTGGCAGGACTGCCGCACGTAGGAGACAGCGAAAAAGAGGGGGACAACAACATACGGCTCTGATGAAGAGGACTTTGGGGATTAAGATAGTATAGATTAGACGAAGAAGATGTACACCGTGAGCGGTAGCGCGCACTATTTTGAAATAAATCTTAAACAACCAAATAAATTCTTGTTAAAATGTGTTCCTAATTTATTGAAGAAACCTTCTATCATAACTTCAAAATTTTAAATGACGCAAAAATAATAAAATACTGTAAAAATCGACATTGATTAGTCCACATATTGCTACAAAAATGTTGGGAGCGACGCTGTACTGGCCTGGGGAAGTAAAGGAAAGAGTAATAAGTCTTCGTTGCTAATTCCCGAGAAGACTTTCAACTTTCAACTGCCAGAAACTCCGAAAAAGATCTCCTCTTGCATCGTCCCGGAGGCTTTTTATCGGTCCACCGGTGACTTCTAAGGACCTTCTACTCTCCGCTGTCAAAACTTTGGAAAACTCTCCACTGAAAGCTAAAAAATGCACCTTCCGCATAATTGAACCTGTGGATTGAATTTAATATTTCTTTATTAAAGCGAAATCAAATTCCAGCGATTCTTTACAAAGAACGTATCCACCATCCAGCTGTAAAATGGTGCATTTTCTGTAGTCTGCCGAATAATTTGTCCATTTTCCGTGTGCGCAACGATATTGTGAAGTTGACTATGCAGTTTAAATAACGATAATCTGATCAATTGTCGTACGCTTAGGCTATTTGCCGAAGGTAACAAAAAGTGGTGGCAGCAGCCCCGCCCATTTAATATCAGTGGTAAGCGGTAGATGAATCCAGATGGGGTGAATGTATCATCAATGTTCGTGGAGATTGTGGCGGCGGGGATACAGATGATAGAGGTTGGGTAGCAGAGAAGTACCAGATGAGTCTAAGCAACCAACATTTGAATGCCGTCTCTTCGGTGTATCCTTTCTTTTATAAGCAGGAGACGGCAGTGGTGTTAGCGACGAGGGTGGTTGACGCTGCACGTTGCAGATGGACTTCGCGCTGACTTGGAACATGAAGATGGCGAGGATGAGGATGGCGATGATGGCATGACATGACAGGATGTTGATAAATCAGTCGTAGCGCGTAGAGAAATTAAAGCAGCGTGTACTGTGCAGGCCGCTAAATCCAAATAAGAAGTCAAAATGTTCAAATTTAAAATGTCATAAAAATGGCTTTAAAAAGATACTTAGCTGCATAATTTTTAAAAAAAATAAGAGTGGACTAATAGACGTCAATGTCCGAAATATTTTAAAATTTTTTGGACGTCATTCTAAATCCGATTTGTTAAATTCTTGTTTGGATTTAGACATTCGACAACATACTTTTTTTGTAGGTAGACTTCATTGATTTCCGAATAAATTAAATTTGTTTATATTTTTGGGCTTTAAAGCGCCATTTGGAATCCGAGATTTTGTATTTTGAAATTCTGACTTCGTATTCAGATTCAGCGAGCAGGATAACGCTTTAACTTCACTAACGTTTCTTCATCTACTTCAACAGAAAAATTCGTCATTATTCGTTAAGGTGGCGGTGTAAAAGGTTTTCGCCAAGAAATATATATAACAGTACTTTACTTAATAACTGGTGCCTAGAAATTGGCTATTTCTCGGCTGTGTCTTAATCATTTTTATTCGAAATCAATATTTAATCAGTACTTGATTTATGTTAACACATGGTAAGTTTTAGAAAATTAAAAAAAAAAATAAGGAAGAACTATAGAGTTGTCGGATAAGGAAAAAGTGTAGATAACTGATCACGGACCAGTCTACAACCTTGTCGCTAAATACGGTCAAGTTAGCTCAAGCATAAGATGAGCGCTTCCGCCCAAACATGCGACTTGTACCTAAGTTTTGGACGAGTACAGAAGTGAACAAAATTAGTGAAAAACCGTTTCCATATTTTGAGGAATCCTAGGCATTTTGAACCACCTTTTGCAGTATCAGTAAACTGCTGATTCTATCGAATGTCTGGGCATCAACTAACATCAACTCTACCCATTCTGAGTTTGACCACGTTAATATCCCGCTTCGTAGACAGGAGACAGCACTGGGTTTCTACCGCATTGAACACAACGCCGTTTTTCGCACTCCAATTGATGATTGCATCAATGTCAGATTTGAATTCGGTAGTCATTTGCTACCGCTAGCATCGAATGATTTTGGGACCTTGCCGTGGTATCGTTAGCGAATAGGCGAAATCGAGAGGGCTGTTATCCGCGACGGAACGAATCGAATTACGAGTAGTAGGAATAAGGCACATACATTTTATGCCCTTATTTAATTCTTCTCGAAATCTGATGAAGTAAAAATAACGGAACTATATAATTTTGGAATTGGCGCATCGTTACCTTTCATTTAAAGACTAAAGAACATTTTTTTTGTTTTAATTTCACTTTAACCTCCAAACCTTTGTTGCTTTTCTACTTTATACATTGCACCAACGTTGGTGCAATTTTCAATACTCTAAGTTTAAAGGTTCAAAAGTCATGAGGGTGTTACAGATAGACAACTGACTTTCACTATAATTTCCGTTTTTACTTTTTGAGTATAGTCATGAAATTATACTGGCTATGGTTTCCTTTAAGATATATCATAAGGCGGTAGTTAATAATGCGATTGTGATGCGACGTCACTACCGATTGTTGACAAAGTTCAATTCATTATAATATTGTTCAATTATTAGATTGAAGGTTAAACTGAACATTGTCTTTAATGGCAGAATGGGGAGGGGGAATGTATACTCCAAAATCTATACTCCAACACGAAACTATGATGAACACTTCGTGAGTATTAAAACTGCAGATTAGTGACAGGTACACTGCTTTTTGTTTCGGTGTAGTGAGTGGCTAGGTGAAGCACCCTGTGTTTCTCAGATATATAATCAGTTTTTCAAATTAAAAATTAATGAATAAATAAATATTTGACCGGTCTATGACCTAGGGGGAGAACATAGTTCTCCACTATCATTTGTACTGGGCTACACACGGTTTAAGTCAAAGTTGTGTTTACTGCTAAGGATAAAAATTCTATTAGCTACTTTTTTGACTTCATCCTCAATCATTTCAATTTCTAGATCTCTATGCAGATCAGTATTTCTTATGTACCATGGTGCATTTACTATATTCCGTAGTACTTGATGACTTGATATCAGGGGAAATCGTAAAGCAACTCCCACAAAAAGGCTTAAAGAAACTAACACAGATTATAAATGCTGCATTCAGGATAAGGTACGAAGGATAAATATGGTGCAGCTTAAAATGTTTGATAAGTCGTTTGAAGTTGTAGAAATCCACCAATATTTATCTCTTGCCTTGTTGTCATTGTGAAGGGACTTTCACCTCAAGTAACGTCAATTCTTTCTCAAGTTGGCGGAATCTATTTTCTTAGAAAAAAGACTGATCTTATTCAGAAAACTTATTTCTGTTCTTATCACTAAACAAACCTCCCAAAAATCGATTAAAAAAAAAATTATAAAAAATAGATGAAATTATTCGTATAATTTATGATAACCTAAATCTATACCCCTAAGTCCCTATTCGTTCTTTCTGTAAAGTGAAAGCTTTAAAAAAAGCTTTTCTGCACAAAAAGTTGAGCTTTCTAGTAACAAGATCTCCACTCTACAAACTGTAGACATTGCCATCCGAAAAAGCAATGCACTCATATTTACGCTTCGGCCAAGATGTTTATTCTGTGCCGATAGAAGTTATGGTGGCCCCGAAGTTATTCCCGTCCCAGTGCATTTACTAGCCGACTGACCTATTTTCGCGATAATTCTTTCTTTCCCATCTTCTAAACACATCTGACCATTTAAGTGGCTATTAAAGTTGTTGTGCGTTTCATTGGAAATTAATTTAAGAATGCGGATGAGCAGTCGTACATCAAATAGGATTAAGTAGTGGATGTTGCCAATTAAATGCATAGCACACGATATTATGTATTGTCTTTGCTGGTTTAATAGTCCTTTCAGAGGTCTCTATCAAAATTACCATCTGCATCTTGTCATTCATGAAGTAGCAACAGAAGGTAATCTCTTTCGTAGATGTGGCCACCAATGTATCCAAGTCACGAGTGAACCACATTTATTGTTTGCAAATTTAACGTGATGTTGCCAAAGTTTTCACTTCTTAATTTTTGGTGAGATATAAAACTGAAATGGATTATTGCGACTTGCATTGTCACTGCAAGACAAAAAAATACGGATTACTGGATCGAGAACAAAGTTTCAACGAAACTATTGTTAAATGGTACTCAAAATAAAAATGAGTACATATATTATATGAATGCACCATTTCGCTGTTTCATATACTCGTATCTCGTTTATAAGTTCTGCTAAAAAAATAATAATAAAATGTACCTATGACTGGATCTTACGTAACTTCCGCAGTCAATATACAGAGTGTCTCAGGTTAAGAGGTCAATCGGGCGGGGATAGATTCTTTAGGTCCAGACAAGACTATAACTGTTGAACTATGATAGCTTAAAAGAGACTGATACACATTTTAAATTTACAATTCATTTCTTCCCGGTTTCGGATCACTTCGTCACTGAGGCCAATCGAATGCTGGTGTTTTTGCATTTGTGTGATCCAGTTGTTTTTTGGTCTGCCTTTTTTGCGCGATAGTGTGGGAACGTTGATTAATATTGCCTTTTTGACAGGATTCAAAGGATCTCTTCTTTGAACATGACAATACCAACTGAGCCGGTCGTGCTCTATCTTGCTTGTGATGCGTCATCATTTCTTCAAGCTCGTAGCTGCGACCACTCATACTTCCAAGGTTCCAACTCGCGACTCTTAGGTTACGCCTAAGCCGTTGCATTATTTTGCTATCCCCGGAAACCGAATAGCTTTGACCCGAGCATTTCTGCTCGTCCCAGGATCACAGCCATGCGTAGCATTGGTAGTGCCTAGTGGGGTAGTCCTTTTCTTTTTAGCGAACTTTTCCATAATGCTGGGGTTTAAGCGTTTTTTGATATTGACACGTGCATGCTCCTGATTTTTGATTTATGTTTGATCTTACTTTTACAAAAGCTGTGATCTCCGGTCGTGTCAACCCACGGATTCGCATGCACACTTGCGGGACAGTCTTAAAATGGTATATGTGTCCCTAGGCTCACCTGGATATTTTAAAAATCTTCCTAGTTGTGATTTTCCCCTTAGTCGCCTTCTACGATAAGCGCAAATTAGATTATAAAAGATAATCTATGAACAAAATATCATTTTTAGTCATTTAAATCGCTTTTATATACGAAGGACAGTCTCCGAGATGGCTGTAGCGCACTTCAGGCAGAAATAATGACGATTTAGGAAGTCCTTGTTTGGCCGAAATGTAATATAATAGCATTTTCATGGAGAACCAAGCGGTTTCGGGCTCATATTTTTTTCTGTGAATTTCGTTATTGTGCTTGTTAACAGTCGAAGATATTACCATCACAGCACGGTTTAACAACTGAAAACATGTCAGGTGGATGTACTTTTATTAATTTTAACATAAGTCTAATTCAGAAGTATATCACATTTTTTTTTTTTTCTTTTAATCGGAAATTTAAATCTGTGGAAACATCTTCTTTTAAAATTACGGGAGCTTGACGTTTAACAAACAATTGTCTATGTACCCTACCGGAGGCCACACTGATAATTATGAACCAATTAGTATTGTGAAAAATTAATTAAGATATTCAAAGAGTAGTACAGATAGGATGTCGTGTACACAATTTTGTAGAGATGTGTCGCAGTGGTTCGGCATGTATGGTTAAGCCATAATATTTCTTGGTGGAAACGTTACTTTAAAAAGCTTCAAAACGTTGTTTTTAAATTTGTCATGGCTCATTTATAAGCTGCTGAGAGTGCTGTTCGAATGCATTTACTACTTGAGTATCGTTGAAAAAATTGCGTATAGATACTGGCTTTTGACCAACCCATTTATAAGCTGCTGGTCTGTTTGTATCTCGCAGACTAATGAGCTGGTCGGTTTTACTTCAAACTTTATACCTGGGTGAAATCGAAATTTTCATTTTAATCTTAAAATAACGGAACTTCACTTAGAAGCAATTTAGGGAAAGTGCTATTTTCTCGAAAACGGCTCCAACGGATAAAATTGCATAAATTACGTAGGCAACACAGGCCAAGTTTACGTCGGTGATTTGGTCTGGAACCAAGCTAAGATAATATACAAATGTCATCGGCATAAACGCTTTCAATGCAGCACTGTACTCGTTGGGTCAGCCCAAAAATCTTAGTGTAGTGTACGGCGTGTAAATACTTCGAATTTTTAAGTTTTCTAGCATACGCTAGGTGGCGCTTTTGAGGAATGTCCCATTATTATTGAACCATTAAATTTTGCAGCTTGCGACGTCCTTGAAGTTTATTTTGCAGTGATAAGACATAATGGAGGCAGACAAAAATAGAAATAATGGTTGTAACTATGAGATCCGAACATTGTGCTATGAAAACCAATCGAAACTCGGCAGATGGCGGCTTTGAAGGCGACAGTGACATCTATGAAAAATAGATGGTATTATAATTAATAAATCCTGTTTGGTGTAAATTCAAATGACTTACACTAAATTTTAGTGCTAGTCTGGACGTAATTTGGCAGTGTAAACTGGGCCAATAATACTAAGTTTTCCGCTAAAAATTCTTTAGGTTATGGCGGACTAATGCAAATTGGCTATTCTTTCGAATATTTTGTTCAAAATTGATATCTAAGCCATTTTCGATACATGCCAATAAAATTTTGGGCACATAATGAAAAAAACATTTTGTGGTTTTGAGTGTATTTTGCGAAAACTTTTACGCATTGCGGCTCTAAATTTAAGATTTTAACAATTCATGAATATATATGTGAAGCAAGTCCGTGTGTCCCAGGTGGGCTCCGTGGTGGTTGTTTGATAAGGCCACCGTCAGAATCTGGTTATTTCTCCTCTTTAACTCAATCGATTTTAATGAAAATCAAAATTTTGGCAGATAGTGAAATATTTTGGTGTCTGTAAATGCTATTTTAATGCATTTAGTTTGTTTACAAATTACTTCTTGTTTAATTTGTAAATTAAGGAAATAAAAAGTAGAAAAATGTAGTAAACAAAGTATTTTTTCTTGAATCCAAAGGAATACAATCCTGAAACCCCTCACACTTATAGCGCGGGTAACGCGAAATAGTCGATTTATTAAATACAGGGTGTTGCAGAAAATATTTTACATATGTACAATACTTTGTATTCAAAAAAATCAAAAGTAACAAATATTTAGGTGCTAACTGCCCAATTGCAGGGCCTGGCCTAACTGCTCGCAGCCACTTGTACTGTGCGCCTCACGAATGGTTGGAACATACAGCTTTTGATGACAGTTTTACTCTCGGATGTTTGTCAGACGTTCGCGAGAGGTGAGAAAACTTTATTTTTAATTTAATTTTTCTATTTCATCCACAGACCTCTCAAGAGCATATTTTTTGAACATTGCAATACTGAATAACAAGAAAGTGATAGCAGCCTTACGTATGCATACGTCGATTATAAAAGGTCTTAAGCCAAACGAAACAAGATCAAATTTGTAGTATACCCAATCTACATATGCAGTTTTCCAAGAAATTAATATGTATGAACCCTATGGATAGCTTAAAGTGAAATTTTGCACACTCACTCGTATAGTATGAAACATAAGAAAATTCTAATGGGGTGTTGTAAAATATTATGCATATGACAGGAGGACATTTTCTTTTCAACACCCTGTGTAATTTTCGTACTATAATTGTGCAAAGTTTCAGATTTTTATTTCATCAGGATGCAGGGAAAATAAATTGGACGATTGGATCGCACGTGCTTGCACATACAAGCTGTTCTACGGGAAGGTGCACAAAGTTCTTTTTTATGACTTTGTTAACAAATCAAAAAAAAAAAATAAAAAAAATAAAAATATTAGTTGTCGGGAATTATGTACATATGTATCGGCCTATCTGTGAAATCTGGACTATGAAATCTTGTGACCTTTGGGGGCAACTCGACATCACCATTTCTAGAGATAGTTCGGTCTGAATTATCTCATATTGCGTTGGCTATATGCGATGTGGCACCTTCCTATTGAAACCACATATTAAGAAAGCCCAAAGCATCCAATTCATTTGGTAAACATTTTTCTTTTTATGAAGAATTCGCCACAAAGCATTTGGAGTTATTCCAAGTTCCTAAGAACTGTTTCGAATTGATACTGAGGGAAATTCGAATGCGATGTCTCAAGTAACAACAATGTGTTCACATGTTGGCACAGTACGATGCTGCCTATCTGCAACAGTACCACTTTTTTTTTTAAATTTATGAGCTATATGGTAGATATAGTAGGCTGATATATCGAATATCGTTTCATGATAAATTTGCCACGTCTACCCTTTACGAATGCTAAATAAAAATAGACAAAATGGACCTATACTAAATTAGTGGCCAGTCAAATTAGTATACGTTTCCATAGAACACCTTGTATTAGGCTGTTCATTTGCAAATTACTCAGATCTAAGCGAAACTTTTAATACGTAAACTTTTTTCCTAAAAAAGGAAAAAAAAAAATGTTTTCTTGAATTTTTTTCAAAACTTGGTATGCCATCTCCTTGCATATGTCAAATATTGTTTAGGTGTCGATTTTTGGCAAAATCGATTGAGTTACATCCGAGAAAAAAAAAAAAAAATATTTTTAAAATTTCGGTAACAAATACCGCACGACTTTTTTTCAAACAAATTGGTAAGCTATCTAGTGAAGTACATACATCTAAATTAATCCAAATATGAAATTTTAACAATATCGTTAGAGCCGTTTTCGGGAATATATATATATTTTTTTAAATTTTGGGGTTAGAACGAAAATTCCGCCTCGATTTGTGACCCCACAGACCGTAGTTAAGAAATTTGAATAAAAAATATTACAGCTGAAAGACAAAATTGGTAGATTTCGAGCTTCTCTATGTTCCCTAAATCAAACGCAATCTCCAGAATATTATTGATGAATTGATTATTATTCCGCCCCTTTAAAAGGGGTGTGGACTTATGCCATGGCACTACGAGTATGAGTAGAGAATTTAAGTTTACTTTTCTTAACACCAATCTTATTAATTTTTATATCTAAATTGGTTTTCTTCGATCTAATGTACGGTCTTTGTTGGCGTTTCAAAAATGGTTACCCATTTGACTAGAGTACTGTTGTCCAGACATTTTCCTATTATGTTGGTTAACTGATCAATAAACCTAACTATTTTCTAAGTAAACTGGCTGCTAGACCCCATCACTTGGAATGCAAAAGTTCAACATTTGAAAACAAAAGTATCTGGCGTATAAAATTAAACAGAGCGGCTTCAGCACTTCTTCACTGTCTTCACAAGCAACTTTCCTAAATCACATATGACTCGAGCTTTTCACTAAAAATAAAGTTTAGCCACCACCCAGTGTGCTCTCACAAATTAACAGTAATCTGGTGAATGAATTGTTCATATCAATCAACTCTCCAAAGTACATACTCGTAGTCTCCACAAAAGTTGACATCTGATAATCGCCAACTGTATTGCACAGCGCCAACTGAAAACACAAAATAACCAGTCGCCACACCGCACACTATTGTACAATGACAGACGGACAGTCACACAAATACACATCAAAATAAACAACATTCAAGTTGCCAGCAACAGCAGCCAACAGCCAGCAGCCAGTCGGCCATTCAATTGAGCTAGCAAACCAGTTTCGAGTTAACTTTCATCTGGAGCTGACGTTTCGCCTTTGCCGTATTATTCATTGTCTGTCTTTACCTTGGTGATGTAGATCCAGTTGCGATCGCGCGAGTTTCTTTCCAAAAAAAAAAAAAAAAAACCAATCCCCTTCAAAACGCGGTAAAGGAATACTCAACTCACGCACCTGGTTGTCATTTCATTCTTATTCCGAGGGATGTATTCCGTGTTACTCCTTTTCGTTCTCCCAACCGCGATAAAAGTGGTGTAACTGCAACACATTCGCTTTCTTCGATCTATCAGTCGGGCTTGTGAAACTGAAGCGAGGTCAGCCGCATTTTAAAATTGCATTTTGCAAAGAGAAAGGATTATTATTTGTTTTTGCTCTCACTATACTTTGCATAATTAAATTATTTATTTAGTTCGAGATTTATTTTGCGTTGGAGTGTTGCCAAACTTCCAATAATCGCGCTACTTAGCAAAACACTTTCATGCATGACAAAACAAAAGACTTGAGCTGCGAACTGCCTATTGTTGTCGGTGGTCATTGCGTGGAGTTTACACAAAAAATATAAAAAAAAAAATAAAAAATGTTTCTTGTAGGTGTTTTGGTTCTTGTTTGAGTGTTTGCATACATAAATAATAATTAAGTGAAAAATGTTTTAACGAAGAAAATTATAATAATCTATACATCCATTCAGTGTGGTCAATTAATTACCCTCTCACTAGTTTCCAGTTTGCGTGGGGTGGTGGGGACTACGACGACGACGACTCGGCGCATTCGACGGTGAAAATGCACCAAACCGCTAAAGTAAAATTATTACAAAATAAAATAAAAAACAACTTCGTTGGCGTTTATAGTTCAACAGCTTTTACTGTAATTCAACCGCCTGCAGCATTGCGATTAAACACAGTAATGCCGAATCAGGCAACAGCAAAATTATCTAAATTGGATACAACAAACTGCGAAATGCAAAACGGAGAAATCTGGAGATGCATACCAAATGGCATTTTGCAGATACTTTCAATTATCAGTTGGGAATTTTTACAGAACAATACCAAAAGGAGGAAACAGCCCAATGGAGGGCATTTGAATGATATTTTTAAAGCGATGATAACACTTTTGTTTTTATCGCTGGCAACACAAGTCAACTGCCAAGGTCAGCATTAATATTTTCTTATTTTTTTTTTATTTTTAATCTTAATTGCCTTATCGTTGTGTTAATTGTAATTCTTCGAGTTCGCATAATGTCTGAGATGCAGTTAATTTTGTAACGAGGTTTTGTCCGGTGTTGGTAAGTGAGCACCGTCCAAGGTTTTCCAAATGCTCTATCTCCCATATAACGTGTTTATAGTGGTGTGCTGAAGTTGCCCTCCAGGTATTGTTATGAAATTAAATTTGTAGAGCGAATTGGATTTACTGTTTATTGAGTTCAAGTAGCTTCTTTCTTTTTTTATTTGTGGGTTAAGATGTTTCTGTACTTTTGCCGACAAAAAAAAAAAAAAAAAAAAAAAATGAAATAAAAATATGTTGCGCAAAAAGAGGGAAGAGAAAGAAGTGCTAACAGGAAACCTAATACTTTTGACAAATTACTTAAACAAATCTAAAAGGTCAGCGTCACACAGGGGAACCAGTTATTTTTCTTTTAAGAATAATTCCCGTTTGATTTTGTTGTCGTAGTTGTTGCTGCTGTTTGCTTATATTAGATATACAGCTTTCGTTTGTGTGAGACTAATGTGGAAATTCTGGTAATTAGAGTGTTTTTGGATTTGATACTACTTTTTGTGTTTCTGTTTGTTTATATGAAATTCTCAAAAATTCGATTGATAATATAATTGGTTTTAATGAAATTAAGTGTTTATTATTATTATTTATAATGTACTGGGAATTATATGATTGGCGGCTTTTATTATTAGCTAGAAAAATAATATTCCTTGAATTTGAGGTTAAATGTATTTTTTGGATGAAAATATATTTTTTTTTTTTGCTTTTTATTATCCGACAAAGTATTATAGCTTTTAAATCATTAACATAGGAAGTTGAAGATGGGTTCTACTATCTCGCAGGCACTTATAAAGTAAAATATTTAGAAAACGAAACAAATTTTGATTTGGATTAGAGCGAGTTAATTTTTGCAACGGGTGTACTGCTATATCTCGAAAAATAATCTATAGAAGCAAAATCTAAAAAAAAAAAACTGGAATTAATATTAATTTTTGTGAAAACCTCACGGTTTGTAATTGATTCCAGAGTCATTTGTCCATTGTCTCTATAACTTCTTTGTACACTATTTATTCAAAAGTCAATTGAGGTATCATTTAGTTTAATTTAAGTTGTTTTTGATCATATGGAAATAATTTTGGGGCGGGTTTCCATTATGCGCACTGAGCAACATTTTTTTTTCTGGCTTAAAATGGCCTAAAAAACAGAAATTTAATATTTTTTTCTTGAGGAAATGAAAAATTGTTTTCGTATGTTTTTCATTTGTTTATAGTTGAGAACAGTGTTGCCAGTTTAAGTGAAAATCACATGGCGCTTTAAACGAAGTTACATAGTTGAAAAAGTGTATACCAAAAACTGTCGGGCAGGCGCCTGTAAGAAAGTCTGGTGTATTTAAAGTATGGGGTGGGCGGCTCGCTTCGCTCACTAACAGGATTTTAACCCTTTTTTCCGCGGGGTTTAGTCGCTCCGCTAAGGGTATGTCAACAACTGTCAGGCAGGTGCCTGGAGCTAAAGTTTAATTAAATTTACTCTGGGGTATTTAGCAGTATAATATTTTCAGTCAATAAAAAAAGAAAAAAAAAAAAATAGGTGTCAAAAAAGACAAAATTAACTTTAAATTATTTTAACTTTGGGTCATATGGCAATACCTATAATATTTACCAACATTTTTTTTTTTTTTTTTTTTTTTATAATTTGCGCGCGCCAAATGGGATATGAATACCATTAAATTATTTCAGGGCACGGGCGTTTGCAGAAATTGAGAGAGAGAGAAAGGAAGATTGGTGTAGTGGGTTTGAAACTTAGGTGGTATTAAGTTTCAGTAAACTCCAAGGGTGGCATCCAGATAACTGGGGAGCTTGTTTGTTTTGCTTTTTGTCGTTGCTCATGATTCACAGTATTTTTTTCCCTCCACCTGATGTCATCATCACGATCAAGTTGCATTTAAGCCATATGACCACTCTACTGCCAGTGTTATGCCTTCGCAGTAGAGTTGACTAAGCTTTCGCAATTGATCGACTTTTTTATTTATTTCAAACGAAATAAGTAGATGATTGTTGAGATCAGGATTTGAACCGTGAACCAAGAGCGTGACAAGCGTTGATGTTACCACTACACCACGGCCACCCTCTACATACACTGCATTCACCACCCTACCCACCCCCCTCTTTAGCAACAGAAATCACTTAGCACAAGCGTTATGCGAAGTGAACGCATGCACTTTTCTGTGAAAATTTAAAACTTTAAAAGTTAAAAAAAAAAAATAGAAAAAAAGTTTCCTCAGAAAAATTCTTTTACAGTACATCTTAGAATAAGTCAATTTAAAAAAAAAAAAATAAAAAAAATAAGTTTGCTTAGCGCGCATAATGGATACCTCAGCCCAAAATTGGTTTATGAGCTTAAAAAAAAAATATTTTTTTTTTTTTTTAAATTTCATCCTTCTAGGCTGGATTTTTAAAACTGATTTTCGAGTTTTTATTCATTCTAGATGCATACTGTTACGCAGTTAAGATATTTTTATTTAAACATTTTTTAAGAAACTCAAAGAAAATAAGGTGCACGATTGGGTCGCACCTATATACACTCATACCTCGCTTTACGGCCTCTCTTTATACGGCCTTTCGCTATAAGGGCCTTTTTTTATTACTTTGTTTCCGTTTTACGGCCAATATTTGTCGTTACAACAACAACAAAAAAAAAAATATAATAAAAAATGACTCGTTATACGGCATTTCGCTTTACGGCCTGATTTTGTGGAACGTATCTAGGCCGCTAACCGAGGTATGGGTGTACATATGTATATATATACGGTCATCCAAGAGGTGGCATTTTAAATCAATAGAAAACAGACAACATTTTTATGAAAAGTGGTAATATTTTTATTTTAATCTAAAGTACAAACTCTCGAGGTTAGTAATGAAACACGATGGAGTACAATATCTGCCAAATGTCCGCATCGGCTCTGCCTACAAATAGACATTCTTTTGATGAAACTTTTCATCACGTTTTCGCATAATTGCGGTTGCATTTTGCGAGTAACAACTCTGATATTTTTTTTTAGTACATGAATTGTTGGTGGAGCATTGGTATAGACTTTATCTTTAACATGGCCCCAAAGGAAAATCTAATCGTGTTAAATCGCACGATCTCGGCGGACAATTGAAGTCTCCATTTCAAGAAATCACTCGTCGAAGAAATTTGTCACACAATAGAGTCATTGTTTTATCAGCTGGGTGGCATATGGTGAAGTTCTGCTGAAAATAAACTTCGTCCACGTTCATAGCATCAATTTGAGGCAACAAAAAGTCAGTCAACATCCTTCGGTAACGCAGTCCATTCACTGAAACGGTGGCACTAGCATCATTTTCGTAAAAATATGGACCAAACTGTCACTCGCTGTGGGTGGAGAGGGTTGTTCCACTATTTTTCTTGGTTTTTCGGAGCCCCAGATGCGACAGTTTTGTTTGTTTACATACCCAGACAAATGGAAATGAGCCTCATCACTAATTTTGTGTAAAAAAATCATGATCTTGCTCATTCATTTCCAGCACCCTATCAGCGAAAGTATGGCATTGTGCGTAGTCTGCTGGCTTCAATTCTTGTGTCAACTGGATCTTATAAGCATGTAGGCCAAAATCCTTCTACAAAATGCGGTGCAAAGTGGTTGCGGATAGGCCCAATTCCTGTGATCGAAATCACACTCTCACCTACGGCGGCAATATTTTCAGCTGACCTTATCGGACAAACACGAGTTGGAGTCTTGACACCACTAACCTGTCTGAGACATTCAAATTTATCGATTAAATTCACTATAGCTTTACGAGAATGCGCTTGATGATGACCAAAACCAGTACGAACTTGACGAAACGTTTCCGCGATATTTTCGCCGTTTTTCTGTTGAATTTTCAGTACTTCAACAAGTTGTGCGAGTGTGTATCGATCCATACTCGTATTTAATAACCTCATACTTTTTAGTTACCAAAAGTCATTGCAATGATAGTTGGATGTTGACAGTTCAACAATGGTGTGGAAATGACACCTCCTGTTGGAGGTGATGGAATCATAGCCGAGAAATAGCCAATTTTCAGAAACCGGTTAATAAGCAAAGTATCGTCAAACATGGTGGCCATGGTGTAGTGGATAGTGTATTTGCTTGTGACCCGACCTGAGCAGGTTCAAGTCCGAAGGCAGAACAGCAACCAACAGCAACCGCGAATAAAAGAGAAACGAACAAAATCTATGTTTCTCCAAACACTACACCAGGGGTTTCTCCTGGTAGAACGGGACAGAACACTGTTTTGAATATTTTCTTTTTATAAGAAACCGTCAAATGTATTTTTTGGAAAAGAAAGGATCCACCATAACTCAAATATCAACTTCGGTCAAAATCGTTGAGACGTTTTTGAGAAAATCGATTTTTTTTTTTTCAAAATCGGGTCATTAGCAAGAAAAAATGAAGAAAAACTGTCCAGCCGTTTAGGTTGCAGTCAACCACACAGATACAAAATTAAGAAAACTATTTTGTTGAGTTTCTCTTTTATAGTGTTTTTAAGTTTGATCAAAATCTCGAGACTGACAATTTTCAAGAAAAAAAATACTTGCCTTTGCAGGTGCAAATATGAATTACAAGAAAGTTATTCTGATTTTAATGCAGCTGTATTAAATTTGAACAACTTAAGAAAATGTAACAGTCCGGGGTGGACCTGGGTTTCAATCAATAAGCTTGTGATCGCCGCCTCCAGTTATGCATTCGAAGTTGGTTAAGAACCCTTTCCGCATCAAATCAAATCAAATCAAATCAAAAATCAGTCGAAGATACAACAAAGAGTATTTTTAGCCGCCTATGCTTCTGCGCCGTATAGCAGGACTGGGATGATGAGGCTCTTATATAAAGTCACCTTATTATTAATATTAGTTATGATGGGGATATGCAGGAAATACTCTTAACACTGCGACCAGACAAGACAGTGGACAAGGTCTTTTGTGTTGTTCCCCTACTCTATATGGCAAAGTAACGTCCGATTTGATCTTGCAAAAGATTTAGGTCTCGGAAGAATCTGAAAATCCTCTTTGCAGATAGGTTTCTGATATCAGATGGAGAAACGAATCCCTTTCCGAGGAGTTTGTGTCATTTTAATGCATTTTTATTTTTAAATTCATTATAACTTAATTGCTAGACAAAAAACTCTTAAAACTAGCTTAACTAACTTAACTATTCTTATTCTAACTTACTGGCCCTATGCGGGCGCTCTAAGCTAAACCTAACACTTAAAACTATGTCTTTCGACGTAACGAACTTGAAAATTGGTTCTTTATGTTTTAATAATTTAATTTTAATTTTTACTAAGAAAATTATTATACAAAAATACAAAAAACTTAGTAAATTAACTTTTTTTTTTTTTTTATTCTTATATATATAACTTAACAAACTACCTTAAAATAAATCTTAAACTATCTTATTCTACCTTAATTTATCTTACTCTACCTTACGTAATTATATACGTACTTTTTTTTTTTTTTTTTATTTTATCAAGTGCTGTTTATTTATACTTTTTTTTTTTTTTTTTTGTTTTTTTTTTTTTTTTTTTTACCTATACACTATATATAAAATACCTAAACCTAAAACTATGTAAGTCGGCCATGGACAAGAACAGCCAACTTTAAATCTCAAACAGGCTACCCTGGATTAGGGGGAAACGACGAAGGAGTTTCCTCTCTTTCGGCTAGCCACCAGAAATGACCGTACTGACGTTGTACGTCCTCAACATCGCGACCCGATACTGCCCTACTAAACCGGAGACGCTCCACACTGCCGTGTGCAACGTCTCTGTCGTAGTTGAGTCGCCTATCCACAAAGATTAGCGGCACTGCCAATCTGTCCTGGATCAGACCCTTCTTATCAAAATAGAGGAACGCCTCTGGGGGAACAAAGCCGTTAAGGCGCACTCTCTCGTGATACTCGTAATTGGGGTAATAAGCCCCGGAGATCAGGTTGTTCGTCGAGCTCATTGCTCTTGCAATGTGCCTTCGAATCAGCTTGATAACGAAATTATTCACTCTTATTAGGTTAGCCCTGTTGTATAGGACCTCATTGGGATAGAATTTTATGTACTGGGACTCTGGTGTTCTGTATAAATGAAGGCAAGCCCGAAGGCAAGCCCTCTCAAACACCCGAATCTTTTCCAACAAACTTGCTCCCACGTTGAACCACACGGGGCATCCATATACGAGCATGGGCCTAATGAAGGCCATGTAGCAGATTACCTTTACCCTTGCATCGAGTTGCTTGCTATAAAAAAGTCTCTTTGTAAGGGCAAAAGCACCTTTGGCTCTGACCAGAGCAGCATCTATATGTTTGTTAAAATATAGATATTGGTCTAACCAGAGCCCCAGATATCTGACTACACTTCGACTCGCAAGTGGCTGTCCGTGCGGTCCCACGATTGAGAACTTTCGCCAATTCTTTCTGGTATCCCTAGAGGCCCCAGACAACGGCGTCCTAAAAAGAATGGTTTCCGATTTCTGGAAGTTGATCTTCAACTTCCAGTCATCGCAATATCGCTGAATCTTATCGAAGTCACGTTGCAAGAGAATTGCAATGACCTCGATTTTTGGTCCTGATCTGTACGCGATCAAGTCGTCTGCGTACGCTATGGCATGGTGAAGTGATCCTATCAGATCGCTCGTGTAAATGTTGAAAAGGATCGGTGAATTAACCGCACCTTGTTGCAGACCGTTTTTAATTAGAAATGTTCCAGCAGAAGTCACATTGCCATTTTTGACAATGAACTGTCTACTGGTGAGCATGTCATGAAGTATGTACAGCAGTGGTTTGCTTATGCCCAGCCTGCTTAGCTTGTAGAAGAGTCCCTCTAACCATACGGTGTCGAAGGCCTTCTCCAAGTCAATCAGGCAGGCACCCGTGCACTGTTTCTTGCTTTTGTTCCATTGGATATCCGATACCAGTTTAGACGCGGCATGTATTGTATCATGCCCCGCCTTAAAACCGAATTGGTTATCCGGAATTATATTACTGTTCTCAGTCCACTTAAGCAGGGCTCTATTGATCACTTTCTCGAATACCTTGCTGATGTTCGGAAGGAGACTTATCGACCGGAGATTTGCCGGATTGGAAGTGTCCTTACCCCTTTTGGGGATGGGTTGTATCACTGCTGTTTTCCAATGCGCTGGATAATGTGCATTATTCAGGGCATTGTTAAACAGAGTGGTGTAAATGTCTACCGCTTCTAGAGGGAGATGTCGAAGCACAATGTTCAATACTTCGTCGATTCCCACAGATTTCTTTCTCCTCAATGAGTCGAAGATCGCTTGGAGCTCCATCTTCGATATGTACGAGGGTTGTACCCTTTCATCGGCGATGACATTATTTGCCATGGCATCGTCATTGAACTCAGTAAAATCTATGTTCTCAGATCGCCAGTGCTCTATATCATTTCGAAGGTAGAAGTTCTGCACAAGGACGCGATTTTCCAGGTCGTGGTTCGGGCAAATGGTATCATTCACCTTGTACACTTCCTGGAAAGTCGCTCCTATAGCCTCTACCTTCTCCTTCGGATCTTCGATCACAAAGAAGTTGTCATCCTCTACTGCGTTATCTGGATCTATACCTGCTGTTATAAGTATTCGTCCATTGTTCGTCGTTCGGGGGATCTTAAGACACGGAAGGTCGTTTTGATTATTCCTCCGAAATATTTTATTTATTTGCGGGAACATACTCGAGTTGTTGGATTTTACAGCCCGAATTTTATTGTTCCAATGCAAATTTACAGAAAGTCTGTAATTTTCTCTAATTAACTTCTGTAGGTTTTTAATCAACGACTTCAGTGTCCTAACCTCCGAGTTCTGTCTGTCAGTAAACTGTCTGTACAAGGTTTTTAGTCTCGACAGCAGTCTACTTTTGTGTTGGTGTAGTGCGTCAATTGTTGCATTGCGGAATATGTCTGCGTTGTCAGTATGTTGATACCGAGGTATCGTATTATCCATAGTTCGTTTAATTGTCTCGTCCATTTGTTTTAGGTACCAGTCAATCTCCTCGTTTGACAGATTCCTATTGGACGGTGGGTAGAGCGAGTTCGAGGAGAGTGCTCTTGTTAAAGTTCTGGAGAAGCGAGTCCAACGCGTCCTACTATAATTGTAGGGGTACGTTTGGACAAACTCCTCCAACTCCGCAATTTCGTTGGGAATCGTTATTACGGCACTAAGTCCGCAATGGTCACTGTCATACACAAATGTGTGCAGGCAGTTTATGGTTTGTCGGTCCATGTCGGTCAGTTGTAACCGTACGTCGAACAGCATAAGATCCAGATAGGAGCCACTTCTAGGAAACGACGGACTATCTGTTGCTTTCAAATCGAGTTTATACTCGACACTGTGCCGACCCCACCAATTGAATAGTAGGTTCCCTCTAGGATTAGGTGTGTTGTTTCCCCAATCTCTATGTTTGGCATTGAGATCTCCGGCCATGATGAAATAATTCTCCTCCGACTCCAGCCTTAGGAATCGAAAAAGTGTCTCGAGCTCTGAAATAAATAAAGTAGATTGAGTAGCTTCAGGTGCATAGAGTGCGACCAAGTACATCCTCTTTCCACTACGGAGAGGGATGCACACGATACACGCTTCCAGCTCCTGGAACCTTCGCACTTCACCGCTGTACATTACTTTAAATTGCAGTTGTTTGCGTATGAAGATCGCAACACCTCCTCCTTGTGTAGAGTTGGGTCGGTCTCTTCTGACAATACTGTATTTATTGTGCCCCAATTTGTGCTTCTGGGATAGCTTTGTTTCGCTAACCATAAGCACATCAGGGGTTTGGTCTTCAAGCAACTTAAACAATACGGCTCTTCGCTCGATCCTAATCAGTGAATTCACATTCACCGCAAGGATCTTCAAGGATTGCTCCTCCATGTTCGTACCCATTACGACTGAAGGTGCGTTAAGCCCGGCAGAAGTGCGTAGATCTGGTCCACCCGCTTCGCCTGCTCCTGTACCTGACGTTGAAGCTGCTCCATCTGCCCTTGGATAGAGAGCAAGATGGTAAGCAAGTCAGATTGAGCCTCCGGTGCTCTAGGCGCTGGGGCCTGAGAAGCAACCTTCGGTCTTTTCTGTTCCGCGTTTGGAAGGGTTTGTGTCTGCTACGAGCAATGGCGGGACATTCGCATAAGATGTGCTCAGCAGTCTCTTTCTCTTCGATTCTATGTAGATAGTAGTTGAGCAAACTGTGTCCGATTAAAAAGTCCGTAGGAGCTTTGTATCTTTTTTTCTGAAAAGATTGAAGTTCATCAGTTCGTTTTTTATTCGAGAAGTCAATGAGTTTCTTTGATTGACGGTGGCCTGGGGTAGAGTTGCATTTAGAAAGCAATTCTTGTTGATTTCAAGAGTTCAGGTTTAATTTGAGGTGCCTTGGAGGTAAGCTACAGAAAGATAAGGGGCATATGAATGGTGATGAACTCGCGTCTATGACCAGAAATCCATATTATAATGTTGTTATGAACAGCTAACTGTTTTAAGGTGTTTAGGCCAATTTTGTCTGTCTATCAGTACTAGAGTTGCTCATTTTCCGAGGTTTTCACAATCCCCAGATTCCGGTATTCGGGGAAATCCGGAAAAAATGTGCGAAAATGTAAATTCAAAAAAATTCAAAACTGAAAAATATTTCATTATTTTAAAATTTAGAAAAGTTTAAGATAAAAATATTTGTTCATATTTCCATTACAGGTAGATAAATAGAAAGATGCTCTTATACCAGGGCTTACGATCCCTATCTACTTCTTAAACGATGTACTCCTTTTGATAGAGACATAGACTTGGGCAGTGCAATGTAATGGTTCGATCGTTGAAGAGGTATTCTGCTATTGGAATTGAACTGTAGTCTCCTCATCATGGCTTGCAATGCCCAGACGTGATGACGTGATTTTTATCAATATGGTGTATTAGGTTAGGGTGTATTTGCTTACACGGGGGCTTATTGTTCCATTGGTGTTCTGCTTGGGTTAGGTTACCGCATCTAACAGTTTCTAGTTGACTGATTTCTGCTCGAAATCAGCTCCTGTAGTAGACCGTCAAGTTTATGTCCAGCCTTTTGGCCGATCGCACAATGTCCCGTCAGTACACCTATCAAGATGCGGATTTTCTTTTTTCCCCATAGCTTTCCTAGTTCTCCCCACATTTAATTGTGACCATAAGCTGCAGGATATAACACAAGCACCTCTTGATAACCAAGTAGTATCGGTTCGTACCCTGGTTCTAAGATTTATTTTCTCTTTAATTACACCAATAGGGGTGTCTGTTTGTGTGTGAGTATGTTCTGTACCTAGTGCTGATCCTTTTCTGGCTAGTCCATCCGGGAACCCTGCAGAGATTGACCACGTGGATATTGCAAAGTTTGTTCAGGATTTTACTACATTTACATACTGTCGCAGATCCTATTGTCTCACTGTCTAGTGCCTTGATTGTTGCCTGACTGTCCACAATAATTTTAATCCGAGATGGACTTATTTTCTTTGTGAGGATTTTCAATGGTGCTCTATCAACGGCAAATAGTCCAGCTTGAAAGACACTGCATTCATTTGGGAGTTTGTATGAGTCTTTAATCTATAAGGGTTTACAGAATACTCTTGCTCCGGTTCCTATTTCCATTTTTAACTCATCAGTGTGGAGCCATTTTTGTCTTTTGGAAATAGGAGTGGAGTAATTCTTATTGATATCCTGGTATGGAATAACATGGTCTGAGTTCTTCATAGGGTCAACAATTCCATATCTGTGAAGAATAGATGCGTAACCGTAGGAACTTTGTTTGACTGGATGCCTTAATATGAATTGCGCTTTTGCCTGGCAGGTATTAATGTACGTATGTGGTGTTGAACTTAGTGCTTATGTTACTCCTATAAATGCTAATCTTTTTACCTTAGAGAGGTTGTTAAGATAACAGATTTTTTTCTATAACATTCCGCCATACTAGTGCTCCGTAGGTGTCTTAGCAATACATTTGACCTATTAAGGTTAAGCTTTGACCACATTAGCCTAAGAGTATTTGTAATTTTCAAGATTTGTTCACCTATTGCCCGCTTTTCCCAATGCAATAGTGAGAGTCAAGGTACTTGAAAGATTCCATTGACACGATGACCAGGTACCCAGCAGAGAATGATATTATGTATTATTACAACTTTAGTTTGTTTAAATTTTAGCGATAAAGAAGTAAAGTTGTTTAATAAATAAAGGGGGTCGTTTAACACGGGCTGTGGTTTATATCTAACCTCAATTACTTCACATGGAACAATTTTTTTCAAAATTTCAGTTCACAATTAGTTTAAAAGTTTTCCAAATTTCCAGTACTTACAAGGTAACACAAATTAAGAATGAAACCCTTGTAGTGAGAGCTAGTTATCTGGCTGCGCGCCCATTTGTCAGTTTGTGTTCCACAGCCCCATACATTTTGAACCTTTAGACGTGGAATATTAAAAATTGAAGCAGATTTGAGTTTTATTCACCCACAGACAGATCAAAACAGATCAAATAAAAGGTGAAAATGCGCTGATTTCAAAAATGTATTGGGTCAATAACTTAATTCGTGCGGTTTGCTAAGAGATGGCGTAACTTGTATTATTCCATTGTTATTATTCCATTGGAACATGCGTTGGAAAGCTACTGTCATTGTACGTCATTTCAGTATATGTCATTCATTTGAAGGGTAAACAACAATAATTTTTTTTCACTCAAATATGTCGAACTTTGTGCCTGAAAAAGTGTTTTTGCGGGGAGTTCTTCTTCATTACTTTAATATCAAGAAAACTGCTGCCGAAAGTCATCGTATTTTGGTGGAAGTTTATGGTGAACATGCGCTAGCTGAGCGAACGTGCCAAAAGTGGTTTGCACGATTTAAAAGTGGTGATTTTGGCTTAGAAGACGATGAACGTCCTGGGCAGCCAAAAAAGTTTGAAGATGAAGAACTGGAAGCGTTACTCTATGAAGATTGTTGCCAAACACAAGAAGAGCTCGCAGAATCTTTGGGTGTCACTCAAGCAGCCATTTCAAAACGTTTAAAAGCAGCTGGATATATTCAAAAGCAAGGAAATTGGGTTCCACATGAACTCAAGCCGAAAGACGTCGAAAGGCGGTTTTGCATGTCCGAAATGCTGCTGGAACGCCACAAAAGGAAGTCATTTTTCATCGGATTGTTACTGGTGATGAAAAATGGATCCATTACGACAACCCCAAGCGCAAAAAATCATATGTGAAACCCGGTCAACCAGCCAAATCAACGGCAAAGCCGAATATCCATAGCGCGAAGGTAATGCTCTGTATTTGGTGGGATCAGAAGGGTGTGCTTTATTATGAGCTGCTAAAACCGGGTGAAACCATCAATGGACAACGCTACCGAACACAATTAATCCGTTTGAAGAGAGCAGTAGCCGAAAAAACGCCCGGAATATGCGACCAGACACGAGGCAATAATTTTCCATCATGACAACGCTCGGCCCCACGTTGCTATTCCGGTTAAGAACTATTTGGAAAACAGTGGATGGGAAGTTTTACCCCACCCGCCTTATAGCCCAGACCTTGCCCCTTCTGACTACCATTTGTTCTGGTCGATACAGAACGCCCTCACTGAAATACGGTTCACATCAGAGCAGAATATCAAAAATTGACTTGATTCATTCTTGGCTGCCAAGCCGGCGCAGTTCTTTTGGGATGGGATCCACAAATTGCCAGAAAGATGGGAAAAAGTCATAGCTTCAGATGGGCAATACTTTGAATAATACTATTGTACACGTTTTTCTTAAAAAAACGTTCAAATTTTGCAAAAAACCGCACGAATTAATTCGTATTACGAGTATTTTAACTTTATCAGGTTTCAAGGGAAATCCAAAAAAACTTTCAAATTGTTTCCAGACCTAATTATCTCCAGAAATGGTAATGTCGAGTGCCCTTTACGGTCGCCAGATCTAACAGAGCCGGCCTTATTTTTATGGGGATATTTAAAGGGTTTAGTCGGTGCCGTGAGAGAGGTTCAAGGTTTGAATCCAAGAAAATACAAAAAAAAAGTTTTCTCACAGTTATACCTCTCGCGAACGTAATCCGAGAATAACATTGTAATGAGAAGATTCTCTCAATCGAAAAAATTGCCCTTCGGAAACGGCATAAAACTGTAGGTCCCAATTATTTGCCAGAAGTTCGTAAGAGTTGGGATCGTGAAAAAACTTGTTGGGGGACTATGTGTTATAAATAAATTCTTGCAAAAGCAGAATAACAACTTTTAATATAAACTTATGATTACAATTATACCTCCTATCACCAATTCTGCAACAAACCTAAACTATAGATACATAAGCCAAACAAGTTGTACCACACTAGAACCAAACTGGTCAAATGAAATCGAAAGAACCCACCATCGGGTTATTTTAAATTTAAATCACAAAAGGACACATTGTGGTAGTCAAGATCGAATTTAATTAATTCCGGCCTAATGTGTGTTGTCGTACCAGCTACGTGAAATGGAAAGTTTGACCATGCCAATGAGAATGTAGGTGAATTGATGAATAAATTAAAAAAAAGTTAATGTTCGTGGTTTCATTCTAACCAGTAGAAATACCAATCCAAGTTTATTTCCAGTCAGATTGATGTCATCCGAATGAAAGTGTTAGTAATTTAAATTTAAATATTTAGTTCGTTTTCCGTTGAAGAACTATTTGGACTTTCACTGTTTATACAAAAATGTTGAAGTGCAACAATCTTTGTGTTAGGTTGGCCAAGTATGCAATACAAAACAAAATTCACTCACTCACTATCCATATTATTTTACACAAACTATTAAACCTTGAACTTTATTCCTTGTATAAAAGCTTTAAATAAATGGTGACTAAGATTTATTTAGTTTTTAAAAAAAGGTTAAAGGTTGAATAGAATCCGAAGTTGTTTTATCTAAAACTTAAAATTAGCTACAACTTTGTCTGTTAATTATATGAGGTTAAGAAACCCCATGTAATCCATGGTTGAATTCTCAGGTCATGGACAAGAGCGAATTGAAAATGATCACATGCAGTTTGGTATAAGATTTATGTGTTCTACATTATTGTATGTGTTTGCTCTCTGTTGTGGTTTCAAATAACAATAGTTTCTTTTATTGTGAGATGTTACTTTCGATGTCTTTTGTTGATTAAGTGAAAGTTTATAAATCTCTTTCAAAAGATTTTTAATTGATGAAAAATCACAACTCGTTATTCTTTCATATACATATGCAATATTTTAAAATAAATTGAGATTGATTGTATCTTGCGGCCTTTATACTTCGTAACGAGTACTGTGGAATATTTTTTCTGAAAAAAAAAAATCGCACAATTAAATGGTGAATGCTGCATTTTTATGTGATTATCTGTCGTTAGAAGAGGTTTATCATAGTAATTCAGAAGCCTTAACACGGATTAAAACATTCATTCTTAGGTAATAATATTTATGCATTTATTATAAGTGCCAGCTATCGTGTCTGCATTATTTAAGATGAGGTCATACAAATTTATTAGAATATGAAATGTGTTGATTTTTTTATTCATTCATGAATTACATTCGATACCTACTAATGTTTGACAATGTAATCGATGAACAAAGATCTAGTAGTTATAATATTTTTAGGTGGATTTTGGTTAGTCAAATGGCTGCAAAATTGTTTGGTGTATAATACTTTTAGTGTAGTCTCAGTGAACAGAGTTGTAAGCAGTAGAAAATGTATGAGTATACAAATTTGTTTACAGGGAATGTCAGCTTTCTCGATTGTGAGTTCTCGACTTTGAAGAAGTAGATAATCAAAATGCCCTATATGTGCTGTGGAAGGGGATGCGAAAGCAGACAACTATTGTGTCATTTCTTCAGTCAATCGTTCTCCAACCACACATCAGAGCCTGACCATTCTTACTTCTCCTACATAAGGGTTGTGCCCAAACTACATTAACTTTATGAACAGAAGCTCTCGTGACAGAAAAGATCGAAAGACTTAAATGCAAATACTCCACTGGCCCGGACGGTATACCTGCCATAGTATTAACAAAAATGTGTAGACTCTTTAGCTCTACCCCTTACGGCTCTGTTCCAACTGTCGCTTTCACACAGCGTTTTCCCTAGGCTTTGGAAAAGCAGAAAAATGAAATTTCTAACTATCCTTCTATAGCTAAACTCTCTTGCATACCTAAGCTACTCGAAAGTATTGTTTACGATGCAATGTTTTTCCATTGTAAGTCTATATTTTCCCCTCACCAACACGGTTTCTTAAAGGGAAGATCAACAACCACACACCTAACCGAATTCGTATCCAGCACTCTGTGCGCATTGGATAATGGCAAAGAAGTCGATGTTGTTGCTATCGATTTCAGTAAGGTCTTCGATAAAATTTCGCATGCAATTGTATTTTTGAAACTCAAAGCTGGGTTTATTGCGTGGATCAAATCCTACCTTCATGAACGTTAATATGAAGTCCTTTTTAGATCCTTTGTATCAGATGCCTTTATGGCCTCCTCTGGTGTCCCTCAAGGTAGCCATCTTGGTCCTCTGATTTTCATTTTGTCAATTAATGATGTTGACGGCATTATTAAATATTCCTGTCTATCAGTTTAAGCGGACTACATGAAAATCGTTGCACACATCTCCACTCCCACTGACTCCCGTGTACTTCAATCTGACCTGAACAGCTTTTCTACTTGGTGTAATAAAAACTTTCTTGAGTTGAATGTTGTCAATAAATGCCAAGCTATTACTTATTCCTGGAAGTGTCTTCTGACAGCTCCTAGAAAGTACGTGATTTGCGACGAGCCTGTTCCCATTGTCACCTTTCTGCGTTATTTGGGTGTCATTTGCGACAGTGAGCTTAATTTCCGTAGTCATATTGACAATATTATTAGCAGAGCAAATTCTGCGCTAGGTTGTGTGAAACGTTGTTCAAAGCAATTCTCAAATTCTTACGAAATCCCTGTACTTCATATTTGTAAGACCAATTCTAGAATATGCCAGCCAAGTTTGGTCTCCCTATCTCGATACACATTCGAATCGAATTGAGTGTGTCTAACGGAGGTTCATCCGTTTTGCTCTACGTTTTGCTCTGGCATGTAGCGCTGTCTTGTTGGAACCACAACTCGGATATATCGATGTTGTCGAGCTCTGGCTGCAAAAAGTCGGTTAACATAGCTCTATACCGAGGACCATTGACGGCAACGGTGTCTTCTTCCTCATTTCGAAAGAAATAAGGTCCAATGATGCCGCCGTGTTATAAACCGCACCAAACAGTGAATCTTTGTGGATGCATTGATGAGTGGTCGAACACTTGTGGATTGTGGCTGCTCCAATAATGGCGTTGTCTATCGTCGTCCGGCTTCAATTCTTGCGTCAGCATAGTCTTATACGGATGTAGGCCCAAATCCAACCGCAAAATAAACCTGGTTGACTCTCTGGCGATGCCCAATTTAGCTGACCGGCACCGAATCGACATTTCTGGGTCTTCTTCGATACTAGCCACCACGGCGACTATGTTTTCTTCACTTTGCGCCGATCTCAGTTGGTGGCTTAAGATCCAAAAGAGTGTACTCACGCTGAAACTTTTCCTCGGTGCGACTAATTGCCTGCACATTGAAACCATGATGACGACCGACCTCACGACGAAATTCACGTTGCGTATTTACAACTGAGCCCGAATTTCGATAATATTTGTTAATAATTTCTACACGGTTGGGAAGCGTCAAATGATGCATGATAAAATGGCACACCTTACTGAATATTTTGATAGCTGGATGTCATTATAGCTTTGACAGCTGCTGAAACATAACAATTGGAAAAACTATCATTGCTATCTGGTCACCCTTTAAAAAGAGATTAGCATTGGATTTTCAACATACTCGGATATTAGTAGAAGCTCCAATAGGTGAACTAAAAAGGAAAATAGACCCAAAAGCAAGAGAACTGATTAACTCCGCATGGTTAGCCAGAATCGACGATGAAAATAGAACAAAAGCCTATTGGCGATGAATAAAAAATAAATTCGCCTCTTGATAGGCGCGCTAACAGAACACTGCGCGATAGGGGAAATGGCTGCTAGACTAGGCATCAACACACCCGACCATTGCAAGAGAAACCATCAAACATTTGTTATTTGATTGCTCAAATCTTCAAAACCGCTGCCTCCGTCATATGGGAACCAGGCTTTTTGATGAACTAGGGGATCTCGTACAAGTTCCACTTAGGAAGATGATAGGCTTCATAAAGAGCGCAGACTGGTTTGCAACATAGGTTCCACACACAAAAAAAAAAAAAAAAAAAACACAATGGACGGTATAGCCCCCGTGATAAGCACTTAAGTGCACTTTCCTCCAACCTAACCTAACCTAACCTAACAACCTTCAACCTGATCTGACGCAAAAGTTAAACCACCGCCTGGAACATTGTCTGAAATTAAAAATTTGTTGCTATTTTTTTCTTAAAAAAAAGACAAAATAAAATGAATATAACTTGTTATATTTACAAAATCATTACGTTCTCATTCTAATCCGATTTTTGTTTGCATACCAACTGATGCCAGGAAAAACCACAACCGTGAAGGTTACACTAGTATAAGCTTCACTTGACGGAAACATAAATCAACTCTAAGCGCAGAATTTCAAATGGACTCCAGTTAGGGCGCAAATGTATTTGAATTGTTGCTTATAAAAAAATTATAGAAACAAATGTTTAAATTATTTTCTTACAAATTAACAAACCTCATGCGATCATTAAGAGTAAACTAGCCTTAACATTTTGCCATTACAACTCAAAGCGGCCTGTCCCCGAATGTCTTCATCTTAGTAATGGCAAAAGAATCCACTTTGAAATAATTACTATGCTCCCACCGTGCCAGAGATTCAGTATGCGCGGAAAAGCGGACGTGAGATGGGAAAATTACCCACCATTATCATCAGCATGATCAGATCAGCCTTCCCACTTTTATTTCACTTAGCGCTAACTGATAATTTTATACCTCAAATTGCCACCAAGGGGAGGTGTATCTAGTTTTGCTTTTATGAAAGCGGTTTCCTTCTATTTACTGAAACAATTGATAACATTGTTGGAAAAAATCTTCTGGAGGGAGAGATACAAGTTGGTTCTAATGCTAAGCTATTGTGTTAACTTTCCCGATATAGTCGTACCTACGCATTTTCATCTCAGAACCCTTTTCCCGTTTCAGAGTCAATGCCCGAGGGAATTGCAATTAAAAAAAAAAAAAAAAAAAAAAAATCAGGAAGTAATCTCCGCTCTTACACAATACCACTGGCTTCCTTCATGTTGACTCTTTTGCTTAACATGTTTTTTATTTGTTACATATATCACGGGTAGCGGTCAATAAACTTATTTTGTTGCTCTTTCTATAACTGATGGTAATTTAAACAAATAATGTCCAAGTTAGATTTCTCAAGAACATGGTCTGTGGAAATTGGCACACAAAGTTGTAAAAGTTGCGTTTTAAGTGAGTGTTGGCTAATTGTAAAAGTCGGTTAAGTTTCCTTCGGACACGGGTAAATCACATTGGGGCTTCATAATTTCTTAATTTTCAGAACTGCACACAAGTTGGCTTCTTTTAAGAAAACAAAATAAACTGGTTTGGCTTTTCGTGGCCAAAAAGATCGAGTGCGATACTAACACTACGCAAGTATTCATGATGAGAAGCAAACCTTTTTTCAGACTTAGCTATTGAAATTGTGTGTTGAAGAAGTGGTGGGGAATTTAGGTTGACTTTTGAGGCACGCAAGTGTATCTACTCCGGTTATATTAAAAAAAGAAAAATTTCCCAACGATATTTTTAAAGTTTGATTTGCACATCCAAATGGTTCTAATTAGATTGCTTTGTGTAGCTACTTGGTGGTGACTGTGTTTTTTTGTGTGTTTCTTTGTTGCTTCTGGTTTTGTATTGTATTATTATAATTTTATTAAGAAACGTCCAGAAGCAGGTTTTATGAGAATAATCGAAAAGTAGTTCCACCCGTGAGAATACTTTTCGCGAAAGCCATGTCATACTTTTATATGATTATAGATTAATTTTTAAATTTCGTACCTTTATTTTCATCATCTATAAGTTGATATATGAAAATTTTTGTAAAATTCTGGAGGAATCGAATTTCGGCAATGCAGTGGAATCCGCTAACTTATGACAGAAGAGGAAAAGGTAGCCAACTTTGGCAAAATATTCCATACAAGAAATTGCAAAACTATCTAATAGTTCACTGCGAGACATGTGCTAGTAAAAATAATTTAAATACGAACTGACATTTTTGCAATTTATTGTTTACAGTAGAAATTCACTTTTCCAGTTAATTTATGGTAGCCTCAACTTCCTGATATTTAGCCTTAATTTTGTAACAAACTTCAGCGCACATTTCATCCCCTAAAGGGTAGTGTTTGAAAAAAAAAAAAAAAATGTTTCAACATCATCAAAAAATCACTATTTTTACTTAAATTTCCATTAAGCCATGCAATGCCGGTTTCCACCAGGGACAAATAAAGAAAATTTCAGATCCAAGAATAAAATTGCATTTAACTTTGAAAAATGTGTAATAAAGCGAACTATGCCCTTTTATTCTGAATCTTTTCAAAAACTTATACATGTATGTTCTTGCATAGTGAAAATATTGCTGAATTATTATACAGTGCTGGAAAAAAGTATAAAAATTTCAAAATTGTGTAAATAATTAAAAAACAAAAGGTGGAACAAATTAAAAACTATTTATTTTCGTAAATACATTTTTCGTTCTATTTTTTAGAGAAAAAATAATTGGATACTTATTTATTGTTTTTAATATAATACATAAAAATTAAAAATTGCATTGGAAAAAAGTATACAAATTTTGCATTTCTTCATAACCTGCCGGTATAAAAGTTATTTTGAATTAAATAAAAAGCTGCAATTGTTTTTCCAAATTAATAATTGATTTTAATAGTTAATTTTTCCGCCATTTAACTTTATTACATCAAGAAGACGACGAGGCATACTCTCAACACGACTCTTAAGTGTGTCGGTTGTTATATCATCCCAACATGCTATGATTTTCTGCTTCAATTCAGCAACTGTTCTTATTTCTGGCTTTTCCTTATCATAGACATTTCGAGCAAGAATCGCCCAAAGGTTCTCTATGGGGTTTAAGTCCGGGCTCAGTGCAGGCCAGTCGAGTAATTGAATGCTAAAGTCATTAAACCAATCGATAGTGGATACTGCAGTATGGATCGGGGCATTAACTTGCTGGAAGATGATGCCTTGATCTTCAGAAAGTGTTATGAATGGTAAAAGGTAATTTTCAAGCATATTCTAATAGTCAACGGACTTTATTCTTCCACTTAGAAATGCGATTTCCGACTTCATGTTGTCTTTAAATGCTGCCCAAACCATTAGAGATCCGCCATCCCCCGCTCTCCTTGAAAGAATTTTCTTATCGCGCCGCAGATCATTAAACCCATCAGGGCCATCCAAATTGAATTTTTTCTCATCACTAAATATTATATGATTCAATATTGGACGAATTTTTCAGCAAATGAGAGACGAGTAACTTTGTGTACTGCTTTAAGGGGTGGCTGTACTTTAATATTTTCATATTTCAAATGATCTGCACTTTCTAACCACTTTCTAACCAGTCTGGAACTGCAATTTAAGTTGAAGCGCTCAACTGCTTTTGCGGAAGAAATTCCGGTGTTAGAAATTTCTCTTAGAACCAATCTTTTAGTTCCCTCTTTGATCTTTTTAGGCCGGTCGGATCTTTCTTGCTCCCATAATTTTCGATTCCAGATTTCAAAAATGTACAAATAACACTCGAAGATCTTCCTAATTTCTTCCCAATATCTTTTTGTAAGAATCCCGCATCTTTAAGGTCCAAAATGCGTTGCTGTTCAATTTCACTAAGATGAAGTCCTCGTGGCATAATGATCTGTTGTTTTTATCAGTTCCCTGTATTTGTTTTCAATGAATTATTTATTATTATTATGTCTTGATAATCCTGAAAAGTCTTACACAATTATGATCTCGATCTGACTTTCGTCACGTCTTACACACTCAACTAAACTCAACTCAATGCGAAAATTTTTATATTTTTCACCAGCCACATTTATGGTTTTGCGATATTATCTGTAGTATCGTTACTTGGAATCAGCCAGCGCTTTTCCATGAAATAACATTACATTCAATACGCAAAATAGTGAACAGTTTTTTATTATTTGAGTTTACATTTTTCTTAGAAAAACAAAAAACATGAATTTTTATACTTTCTTCCAGCACTGTACTAACTTCAAAAAAATTGTCTGAGTAATTTCAGAAAAAAAGCCTTTTTTTTCAAAATCCTGGTACGTCATTTGAGAGCATATTATAACCACTATTATAGAGGAACTCGCCTGTCTGTACCTCGCATTGCAGCCTAAATGGTTTAACGGATTTTCCGAAATTGGAATTTTCATTTTAACCCCTAAATTATTGGTTCTTTACTAATGGCCGATTAAAAAAAATATTTTTTCGAGAACGACTCTAACGATTTTGATCAAATTCGATATTTAACTTACGGTGGACATATGCTATCAGATACTAGGTTTTCGCTAAAAACTTTATCTAACTGGTTCTTAAAAATTTACTATTTCTCGGCTTTGGTTCGATTGATTTTGTTCGACATTAATATCTAAACTATATTTGATATATGTACGGCCATGGCACATCAAGTTTTTGTAAAATTGTCAACCAAATATTTGAATTTTAACGGATTGTAAAATTTTTTTTTTTTTAATTTTAACGGATTTAAAGAAATTAATAAATTTCAAATCTGAGCTTTTGGAGATAAACAATTTCGAGCTGGAAAAAAAAGAGAGAAAAAAAAAAAAAAAAACTTAGGCTCTCGCAGGTACTCGTATACTCGTACTGCGTTTAATAACATAAACATATTTTGTTCACTTCAATGGAAGGGACCCAGAGCTTTATACCATATCCAAAAGGATAATTTTTCAACTGAAACTTCTGATGAAAATTTTACTTAAACCATGAAAAAATTTCTTGCTGTCTTCTGGGACTCGAACTTACTTAATCACTAAGGTATGACAACCGCGACTGTATATAATCTTTTTTTATTCACTTCTGATGGCGCTACAGCCCAGAGTGGAAATGGGAACTAACTAACAAGCTTTTTCGGGCAGTAGGTTCTGGTGCTGTTTACCAGCTCCATGTGCCCTTCTTGACCAGGGTGTCCCAAAATTCACGCAAGAAGTAATTTTGATAGAAACCACCGATTTTTAAAGTTGTAAATGTTCTATTGATTCATGAAGTATACAGTATAGGGTTATGTATGGAATAGCATTTCGGGTAAATGGCCTCTACGGCTTTGCTGGCACATACGCACTCTTTTGTTGAAATTTTCCATGACCGTTTTGCATAAATGTGGCTGAATTTCATTGATACAGTGCTCCTTCAAGGCGTGGGTGGTCGTGGACTTGTTGGCATAAACCTTAGATTCCAAAAAACCCCAAGAAAAAAGTCCAAAGACGTTAAATCTCATGATCGCGGGCGCCCATTTCTGATCACCAAAACGGGAAATAGCACGACCAGCAAATGGCTTATGCAGTAATTGAATTGTTCCTCGGGCTGTATAGCATGTAGCACCGTCTTGTTCAAACCACATGTCTTTCACATGCATATCTTGCAATTTAGGCACAAAAGACTGGATTATCATGTTGCGATAGCAAAAACCATTAACTATTATTGCCTGAGCCGCCGCATTTTCAAAGACGAATGGTCCGATGATGCCTCCAGCCCAAAATCTGTACCACACAGTGGCACGTTGTGGATGTATTTGTTTCTCAACAATCACTCGTGGATTTTCTGAACCCCAAATTCGACAAAATCTTATTTTTAAAATCTTGCTCAACAGTGAAAACGCGTTGTTCACTCCGTTTGTAATAACCCTGAACTGTCAGCTGTCACGCTGTCTTTTTTTCGCGTTGGCAGCACTTTACTACACAAATGGCGGAAAATTCAAATCTTGCGTGAATTTTGGGACACCTTTTATAAATGTTAAGCATTTCTGTTTGATATAATAATTGACTTTCTCTCTGAGGTGAGAACAAATGAGGCTGATGTGTTTGGATTTAGCTTTGAGGCGTATTGTAAGCATTTATTCAAAGCTCAAGGCTTACACAAATCTGCCTCTGACAACAAACTTGGTCATAAATAATTGCTGTTTATAATCATGGAACAAGTCCTCATATTAGATGTCATAGGCCTCTGTTTCGAGGCTTTTTGTTGTTCCCTTCCGGTATCGGCAATTGGTCTTATGCGCGATGTGTAAGATCAGTAGCCAGTTTGCCGTGAATTCATTATTATTTAAACCGTCCACTCAGTGAGATGCGAATGGATCACATTAATCGAACGTTCCTCGTAAGCTTGGTGTTGATGCCACCCCGCCAAATAACACCATAATATTTATTCTGGCCCAGCCCTTTAGAGAACTGCCTCTTTTTTTTTGATGAGCCACAGATTGCTTTCAATCATCTAGTGAAAGGTACACATGTAATGCTATTACTGTGCCTAACTTTGTGTGTACTTCAATTGTTGTATTCCATTGGTTTACCATTCCTCCCTTGGACAAATACATAAGAAGATTAGTTTTTGAAAATCTAAGAAGGTAGCTAATTGGCCTTACTACCTCCGCCTAAATATTTATTCGTTATCCGAGCATGCTCTCCTGAGTATGGTTTTCGACATTCTGACTGAGATCGGAAAATTTACTAGCAGCCTGTTAGCAGGCCAGGTAAGATACATTCAAAGGATGGTTTTGGGGTTATAAGCCTATTTCTATTTCAATGTTCTAAGAATCTAAGGAAATAGAAGTATGACGCTAACTATAATATAATATTCAATATATAGTGACGCTCCCATAAGCGGACACTCACGGTTCTCATTTTTTTATCCGGTTAAAGGAGAGAGAATTGAATAGTAGTACTAGTAAATGCGATTTGATTATACATAATATATCTTAATAACAAAAATTTAACAATATTTAGATTGACTTTTGCCGTCAGCCAAACAAGAGAGTTTTCTTATTATAATTAATTAATCAATATAAACAAAATAAATTGACATAAACAATTTAGCTCGATACTCCCATTCACATTTGATATAGTCCAACAGCAGCATCCAATTCTGCCCATATAGGACAGCGATGACTTCATTTGTAGTTAAGATGTTTTTCCTATTATGGGACAAATTCCTATGGAATGCTGTATATCCTCTCTCGGGTACACTCTGTGTTTCTTTCGAATTTGTGTGGCATGGAGTTGAGAAGAATATAAGTAATATCAGGTCTAAACTTTAGTGGTCGTGCAAATAGTTGGAATCACTCAGGTTATATTGCAGTATCCGATATGTGTTTCTGTGCTTCAAATTTTGTAAATGTTCCTGTATTTTAAACAACAACAACGTGTCTATAGCATCTTTCCAAAATGTCAAAAACTCATCCAGTATCGTGACGTAACGATACCTACTTGGGAAACGATGTCTTGGTAGTGCCACCATTTTTTTTTTTTCACTTTCTAAGCGAAGTGCATCCTTAGGGTGAAAATATGCAGCAGTCGTAGACTAGTTTCCAATGTCGTCCTATTTTCTGGAAGTTTACACACTTTTTAATGAAATACCTCAGCAATTACCACTTCCTCAAACTGATGAATTCCTCAGACCTGCGGCTACCGCCACAAAGAGCTTGTATTTATCACTTGTTGCAATGTTCTTTTTACTTAGGTTTTCTTTGAGGTTTTCTTTAAAATGTTTTTTGAGAGAAAGTAGCGGTGTTATAATAACTCCAAGATACTTGTACTCATTTACATTCTCCAGCTTCTCATTGTTCATCTCTCCTCTCTAGCATACCGTTCTCATCTGTTTCTAAAAACCATAGTTTTCGACTTATTGGTGTTTAATTTTAAGTTCCAAACGATGCAGTGCTCTTGTAACTTGTTTATCATGTCTTTCATCACAAATAGGATTTCCGCCATTAAAATTGCAATACCGAAAGTGTATCTTTAATTTTTTCCCGTTGAACATGAGAGAATTGAATATAATAAGCTGTATTTTCAAACAATGAAATAAGATGTATGTACACAAATGGAATTAATTAAAGACATAAAGCGGCAAACCACCGATTTTATTCGAATGATGATGTCCGCTAGTCGGTATACGAGTACTACCTTGATCAAAAAGTTTCAGGAATTTATTCAGAAAATTTAAAATACAAGTTTATTCTTGATACGAGTAATCGATATTGTCTCCTTCACAGTACTATCCATTGACTGAAGCGCACTTATGCCAGCGCTTGATCCAATTATCGAAACATTTTTTATAATCGGATTTTGGTATATCTCTTCTCGGCTGCTAAAACGCGTCCACCGGTTTCTTGAATCGATCGAACAGGAAGAAATCGCAGGGAGCCAAATCAGGCGAATTCGGTGGCACGTGGTTTTTGTCGGTCTTGGCTCATTCGGTGTACTCCATTCACTCGCCTGATGCCTGGATTGCATTTCGTACTCATAAACCCACGTCTCGTCTTCAGTAGTTATGCGTTTGATGAATGTTGGGGCGGATTCAGTCGCTAAAATCATGTCTTTCGCGATGTCAATGCGGTCCATTTTTTCCATAAAATTCAGGTCTTTCGACACCAGCTTTGCAACGACACGTCTGAAGCCCAAATCTTTAACCAAACTGTCTTGAATGGATCCATTTCAATTTGCGGTTTTCGGTCAACAATTCTTTGATTTTATTGATGTTTTCGTAGGTTTTCGATGTCGACAGCCTACCACTGTGTTCGTCACCCTCGAAAACATTTGTGCCACGCATATACGAGTACATTTGTTTTCGATAGAGTATCGTTGCCGAAACACTTCTCCAATATTTCCAAAGTCTACGCACCGTTACATCCGTATTTAACACAAAATTTTAAACAAACTCGTTGTTGCAAAGTTGATCCCATTTTTAAATTCGTAAAAAAATCGAGAACACACACGGAGGCAGATGTACTCTCGACAGCGTAGCTTTTACAAATGTCATGCTACGACGCTAAAATTTGGAGGGAATGTTAATGACAGATGTGTCAGCCTAAAAAAAAAAAAAAACTCGAATCAGATGACTGAAAGAGCCACACGGTAGTCATTCCTGAAACTTTTCGATCAAGATAGTATTAGAGCTAAGCGTCCGCTGATTGGGGGTTTTTGGTGAAGTTTTTGTACAGAATGTGTAGAAGTAGAGTATCTGCTTATCAGAATGCACTTTACTTCGAAAAAATAGGAAACTAAAAAATATTTTTTCCCATGGTGTCTTCTATCGTTTATGCTAACTCCAAAAATACACCGACTTTAATTATTCCTTTAGCAAAACATTTACCTAAAGCCTAACTCAAAATTTATTGATCTTGATGGCATGGTACTGAAGTAAAGAGATTACTTCAATGGTCAAATGCTAGGCATTAAACGAAAACTTGCTACAGCAAATTCCATAAAATAATTCACAGCTAATGAACATTTTTATTGAGAAAATTTATTGTATAGATATGTATTGTAGTTCCGTTGTGTGCATGTGAAATAAATGGCTGACGTTACGATGCCATGTTGTTTTATAAAACACATCAACCCAGTGCTTTCGCTTTTCTTTTTTTTTTTTGCTAATTTTTACATAGTTTGCCTAAGACACCATCAACCGCAGTCATCCAGTATTTTTTCTAAAAAGAGGTAAAAGAAACATTGGCAGCTTCCGTTGCATTGTTAACACTTCACAATAAATGACCATCCATAGTCACACCGTGACCATGCAAGTAACCGGTTAATCCAGAGCACTAGTCACCAATCGTTGCCTACAATCGTGTTGCCATATGCGATTAAGTTTCGCGCCAGAAGCTAAATAGTGCTCTACAAACTAGTTGACCTTTTTGCCCACAACTCGACAGAGAAAAAAACAGTTGCAATGCAAAATGGAAAAAATACCATTTTTGCCAGCGTAATGTTGGTAACATAACGGCAATATTATAGTCCCATGCATATGGAATACGTTAGCATACCCGCAAAGATGTGACTAAAATTCGATACTGACGACGCCTTCAAACATGGTTTGAAAGAACCTCAAGAATGCCATTCACCAAGTGCATTATTAAATCACTATGCGCTGACACCCTCCAAATTATAATCAACCATCTGAAGGCGCATTGCATACTAATGATCCGGCCATCATAGAACACAGAATAATGCGCGTGTTAACAAGAATTCTGGAATCTACCCAACAAATCTCTCAGCTGAAACTTACAACAATGGTTAATTACTTGGTCACACGATTACAGGCTTCCAATTGGAGGTCAAAGTACAAGATCGTAGATCTACCTGGCTGAGCGGGTCAGCATGTGTCTCATGACCCTATTTCCTGGACGCCAAGCCAGGTCAAAAGGAGAATTGTGTGCGGCACAGTTCCCGCACGTGATGTCACGTTGACTTTTTACGAAATATCCATTAGATACTTTTGTATCTGTACGGTTGATGAGAGAGGAAAGTGTGTCAGGCACCATTGTGGCTATGGTCTGGTCGACCAAAAGAAATTACACTTTGAAGAGGTTTCTTCTTCACGCTTAAGGCCACTGTTTGTTGCCAAAGTGGGACTCTGCGCATTGCGTTTTCATTTTCAGTGTTGCAATCAAGCTTGGATCGTGTGACCAAGTGTCAAACGGCGAAATATGAGAATTGAAATCGCAAACGATACGTATAGTGTCTGTGTGTGGTCGGTCAAATTCATTTATCCACACTTATCCGGTAAGTCGTGATTGATTTTTTTTTATCTCTATGTGGGTGAATTCGTTTTGCAAAATTAATGCAACAAATTCGAGTGGGAAAGGAACCCCAAAACCAGTTCGGTGACTTATTAAGAAGTATTTCCTACTTGGCTGTGTTTTATTATCATGGTTACGTGAAGGAACAAGTTGATCTATCCATTTTGGGTTATATTTATGTAGCTAAAAATATATACTTAGTTAATGATATTGAACAAGAGAAAACCGCCTTGAACTGTTGAATGGTTTTGCATTAAAAAACAAAAATTAATAGATGGATTATTAAATTCATACACGATTGAAAATCGGACAATAGATGTGATGAGCCCACTGTTTTGGTATTTAAAATAATAATGATATCGATTACAAATTTCAATGATGCTGAATGACGAATCAAGGCATGTGCTGAAAATGGGAGGAGTGCTGGTTATGAATAGACTACGTGACAGGATAGCATACATACCACTGGTTGGATTATTAATTCATTGCGTGCATTTACGAGAAAAACTTAGACTTACCATGTCTTTAATTCAAAAGCGATTAATTTCGAAACATTAATAGATTTAACACGGTATCTACTGTCCGTCATAATGTCATCTGCTTGTAGCTTTTGAACCGTATTTCCTAGAAACCGAAAATAATCAGAAACAGCAAAACAAAAAAAAAAACTTTTTTGGGGACGGTTTTTAAGGCATAATCTACTCCAAGATATTAAATGAATGCTAAACCTCTAAGGTATGGAATATATACGAAATATTTTCTTCCAATAAAATTTATTGTTAAACAAAAATTTGTGGGTGCCGTGGATCAGTGGTTCAAATCAAAGAAAACATAAAAAAATAAGTTTTCTCATTGACCCACCTCTCGCGAATGTCTGACAAACATCCGAGTGTAAAACTGTCATGAAAAACTTCCCTCAAGCGAAAAAAAAACTGTAGATCCCAACCATTCGTGCGACGCACAGCACAGCACGAACTCCACCACCGGTATAAGGTAGCGCGAAAGGAGCTAAAAACGGCAATAAATACCAGCAAATGTCAGAGCTTCGCCGAGTTATGCAATGGAGCAAATGAAGACCTCTGGGGGAGAGCATACCAAGTGGTGATGAAAAAGTTGAAAGTTTTTCGAGCCCCATCCCCCACATGCCCAGATGTATTGGAGCATATAGTCGAAGGTCTGTTTCCAAGACAACCAGAGATTCCACTGGAGGACGAGTCGCCTACACCAGCTCGACAAATTCCTTGGATAACTACAGAAGAAATTCTAGAGGCGTGCAACAGGTTTGGGAATAAAAAATCCCCTGGACCGGATGGGATCCCAAATGTAGCCTTGAAAGCGGCTATTAAAACAAGAATGTACTTGTTTGTGGACGTTTACAATGCCTGTCTGAGTGAGGGAGTCTTTCCTGATGAATGGAAGAAGCAGAGACTCGTGCTACTGCCCATGGGAGGTAAACCCGCAGGAGATCCATCAGCCTACCGCCCGCTCTATATGTTGGACATGGAAGGGAAAGTGTTGGAGCGAATCATCGGTAACAGGTTGGAAGCTGCGATTGAAGATGGAGGTGGACTATCAGCACATCAGTATTTATTTCGAAAGGCACGCTCGACTGTTGATGCTATTAAGGTAGTGGTTGACACAGCGAAAAGGGCCATAGAAGGAAGACGATGGAGAAGAGGCGCAAAACAGTACTGTTGCGTCATAACATTGGACGTTAAGAACGCGTTCAACACAGCGAGCTGGAAACAAATCTTTCAAGCACTTCGAAGTATGCGCATACCAACTAGCATCAGGGATATTTTAAAAAACTATTTCCAACAAAGAGTGCTACTCTATGAAACAGAGGACGGTTTGAAAGAATACGCACTCACTGGAGGAGTCTCTCAGGGCTCGGTCCTGGGACCAACATTATGGAACCTCATGTACGTTGGAGTCCTTCATCTTGAAATACCAGCCGAAGCAAAAATCATGGGATTTGCGGACGACATCGCTATAGTAGTAACTGCAAAACAACTGGAAGAAGTTGTTTAAATTAGCAACGAAACCATATCAATTGTCCGACGGTGGCTAACATCAGTCGGCCTCATGCTAGCAGAGGCGGTACTTATTACCAGAAGAAAGCAACTGGAAATTAGCACGCTCACAGTAGGTGGGTATGAGATAGTTTCGAAACCAGCTATCAAGTATCTTGGCGTTATGATTGACTCAAGTCTTACTTTTAAAAACTATTTGGAGTACGTAGTAGTTGCGCGGGTTATGTCGAATATAGGAGGATCAAGATACAGCCGAAGGCTATTCTTAGCTAAAGTAGTCACATCCGTAGTCCTATACGGATCACCAGTTTGGGCCGGAGCTATGAAAGTGACTTCATACAAAAGAAGAATCATAGCAGTAAACCGACTATGTGCACTAAGAGTGAGTAGCGCTTCTCGCACAACCTCGGACCACGCAGCCTGCGTCATTGCAGGAATGTTCCCAATTGATATATTGGCGGAAGAACTGCAGAAAACGATTTTAGAGTGCAGACATGAGGGGCGACTAACTCACGAGGAACCGGACACTATAGGAAGAAGCACCTTAGAGACTTGGATAAACCGCAGACATGGTGAAGTCAATACAACTGCTTACGGGACATGGTTGTTTCCGGTCATATCTATATCAGTATAGGAACGATGACTGCCCCGCTTGTCCATCGTGCAGTGATACTCCCGAAAACGTGGAGCATGTATTCTTTCACTGCCCACGATTCCTTCTACAAAGAGAAGCACTACAAACAGCACTGGGAGAAACACCAACTCCGGAGAATTTAGTTAATCACATGCTAGAATCTGAAAACAAGTGACATAGCTTCAATTTTAAAAACTATTACTGACCTTCTCCTCTATCTTCGAAAGTAATGACGTGGAAAATTTGAAAATTCAAAATTAACCCTCCGTATTTTATTCCTACCTCTTGATGGTTTTCAACTAAATTAACTCACAGACCAAATTTTATCAAAATCCGTTCAATGGTTCTTGGTATGTGAGGAAGATGATTCAAGGACTTTTAAAATTCCTCCCTACAACTTAACTCCACTTCATCCGATTTTGATTATATTCAGGAAGGACAACTTAAGCTTAAGAGCTTCCTTAAAATCGGTTTATATGTTAGGTTTGAGTTAGGTGTTTTAAATAATTTTGAAACCCCGATATCAGGACAAATTTCATTAAAATTTCTTCAGTGCTTCCCCGTCGAACCTTGTGAGGGCAAATAAACAGACAGTCGTGAAGCAAAAAGTGTTTGTTTTGAACTGACCTTTAGAAATACGATCATTCGTTTTTCTTTTCCTCTGGTTTAACGAATTGGAATTCTTATCGCTAAAATGGTGAATCAGAACACTAACCGTGAGAGACTCGACTCGTACTTGACTAATTTTTTTGAAATGATGCCGAACTCCATTTACGAATTTGTCTACGGACTTTGTTAAATAAAGTGCATGACTAAGTCGCACGTACTTGCACCTATGTACTGTTAATCTACAAATTACTCCGATCGAAGCAAAACTAAATTTTTCAAAATTTGGTACGCCGTGGTTTTACATACTCACTACAGTGAGAGTCAAAAATTTGTATACAGCTTATACTTACTATTGTAGACGCTCAATAGTGCTATGGAAGACAAATATTTTAAACACATAAAGAAAGCTTACAATTCACTATTTTATTATTTACAACATTATATTTCAGAAATTATTCACGACAGAAGAAAAATTAATCTGAAAAATACAGTCAAAAAATGGTATACACTTCAGAAATGGGTACTTGTTGTCTTACACAGGCTAAAAACCTGAGCGTTAGTACTTTGTCGGACCTCCATGGACTTTAATTATTGCGGCCAATCTTCTAGTAAAAGAAGTAATAATGTCTAATAAATATTCTATGAGATTAAGGTCTGGAAATTGTGGAGGAGAGTTATGTTACCTGGGGGTATGGTACGGCAAAAATTTTTTGACAATCTTTACTGTGTGCTTCGGGCCATTATCTTGTTCGAAGACCCAAGGCCATATGCGAACCAATTTTAGGTCTTAATAATTAAATAAAATATGTAAGTCCTAATAATTAACTTTATTTTTACTACAGGGTTTTTCAATAAGGACATAACAGTTTTGTATTTAATTGAAACACAGAATAATCGAGATATTGGACTGAAATTCATTCCAGATATAGCACACATATTAAATTTAAGTATGCAGCTATCGATTCTTTGGAGCCAATTTCCACCACTCTTCCACACATATCGGCCGCAACGTTGACAATTTCGCCTTCGATATTGTTCCTGAGCTCCTCTAACTTTGTTGGATTGTTAGCATAAAACAACAAGTTAACATAACCCCATAAAAAAAATTCATCGGCGTTAAATCGCATTAACGATCTGGCCGTTCGACAGGACCATTTCTCGAGATTGCACGATTATCGAACTTCCCTTTCAATAGATCAATTGTTTGACCAGCCGTGTGCAATGTGGCACTATCTTGTTGGAACCACATATCACTGATGTCAAGTCCATCCAATTCTGGCCAAAAATAGTCTTCCAACATGACACGATAGCGAAGTCCATTGATTGTAACATGGCGATCATTTTCATCGACGAAAAAAAACGGTCCAATCACACCTCCGGCATGAAATCCACACCAGACTGTCACCTTTTGTGGATGCAATGAAGTCTCTTGAAACACATGTGGGTTTTTGCTACCCAATAACACATATTTTGCTTATTGCCAAAGCCATTAAGCCAGAAATGCGGTTCATCGCTGAAGATGATTTTTCGATTAAATTCAGGATTTTCTTCAAACTTTTATAGAGCCCAATCGGAGAAGTTTCGGCACTTCAAATGATCAAGAGGCGAGTTTAGTTCTTGAGTTAATTTGATCTTGTAAGGTTGTAGTCTAAGATCTTTACACAAAATTCGCCACAATGTGAACTGAAAGATTTTCTGCGATATTTTCGGTACTTCGACCGGTGTGTTGTCTCACTGGCACAAAAACATTCGGGAGTGAATATTTTGACTCGAATTTATCTACTATAACACGCATAGCCTGTCTGGTGGGACGAATATTAAGACCAAAAATTAGAGTAAGCGCTCTTGAATTTGCGACAACCGACTCAGAATTTCGGTAGTAATTTTTAATAATTTTCAAACGTTGTTCGTCCGTGAACTTCACCATGATAAAAATGTAAGCCTTGATTGACGTTTTGACATTGACAGATCATAAAAATAAGTTTAAGGGTGCGTTTGTATTAAAATTGAAATTTGTTATGTTCCTTTATAAGGGCAAGCATTGGTTTCCTGAAAATTTTCGATATCGAGTTATTGATCAAACTTGAGATTACTGTGATAGAGAATCTCAATAAATTGAGTCTCTCAATTCTGTCTGTCTGTCTGTTTGTATGTATCGACTGCAGCCTTAACGGTAGAACGAATTTCCTTGAAATTTCATATCTAGTCACAATTCGAAACGAAATCGGAATTTTCTTTCTAACTCCAAAATTAGCGGTACACTAAAAATGGACGCTTTTGAAAAATCGATTTTCTCGAAAACGGCTCTAACGATTTTGATGAAATTTGGTATTGAGTTATGATGGATGGTGTACCAGGATTTTCTCGTTTCTAGGCTATGATTCGATCTATTGTGTTCAAAATCGATATTTGAATCGCATTTGACATATATGTACTCGTATGTATACGATTTTGGCACCAAGTTTTGAAAAATCTTAAGGATTTAAAAAAAAAAAAAAAATTTAATGATTTTGTTTAAATTTTAAATCTGTGTGATTTGCAATTAAATAACATATACGTAGCTACAAGTACGTACGACCCAGTCGTGCACTTTATTTTAACTACAATCGCACTTCGTTCCTTTTTGGACAATTTTCGCCAGCTTTTGAGTCTTTCTAATATAATTCGTAGTATTTTAAGGTACATTATGAACCCAACTTAGCTACCTAAAAAAAGTAAATATTTGGCGCAACAGCTCTTTAAGTGCCAGGGCCTAGCTTCTCGCAACCACTCGTGTTGTGTGCGTTATATTTTTCACACGAATTGAAGGGACCTACTGTGCCGTATCCGAACGGCAATTTGTTTTGAAAAGCTTTCTCGTGACAAAAATACTCTCGGATGTTTGTCAGACGTTCGCGAGAGGTGGGATCGTGAAAAAAACTTTTTGGTGTTTTCTGGGATTCGAACTTGGAACCTCTTGCGTAGTGATCCGACACACAAAAGTAAAAAATGATTTGACCATTTTTATTATGATTCGCCTTTCCTTAGAGAAGATTATGTGAACAAATACGGATAGATATGCAATATCAATTCATATTAGTTAAAGGTTTACTACAATATTATTCACTATTTGGCAATAAATATATTTCCACACTTGTAAAGTTGATAAATAATTTCCAATCTTTACATGCTTTCTGATCATGGGCTAACAATTAATAAGATTGATTCTTTGTCATAAATTGTCGACATCAAACTATTGATTTCATCTTTCAAGTTGTCTTCTCAGTTAAATTATTCATCGTCATGCCGACACCCGGATCTCAATGAACCATTGGTTTAGTTTAAAATTTGTTTAACTATATCAATTATATCAAACTCGTACTTAAGTGTATGCAATATTCTCATTAAAAGCACGTGCATTTTGTAGCTAAAAATAGTAGATACGAACAGAAAATGTTCATTCTAAAACAATGCTTAAGCAATAAATTACAATCACCTCCATCAGTTCTATATGAAGAATGTGAATTGCATAAAGTATCTACGAAACGGTATCTACTACATAACCTATTTAAAAATACAATAAAATGTCTAAGTCCTCTTATGTATTATTATCGTAATGGTCTTATGCAAAAGATGCAAATTCAAACCTGTTCCGCTACCCGAACTAGTTCCAAGTATAGAACCGTAAAATAAATATCAAAAGGCTATTTACGAATTCTTCCCCAACCATTGCTCTACTTTTCTCCGAACAGACCTACCTAGGCTTACGATTCTTGACACGTATATTGTGTCGCTTTGTGTAATCAATAGTTGTTGTTGTTGGTTAAATATTTTAATAGGATATTACCACCGTGTTGTTCGATCGCACAATTATTGCGAATAATTAAGGCTTCCGCCAACTATTCGTATGGTTAAACCCACCACAGTACTTTGTATTTCGTGTTCCTTGGCAAATTTGGAAACTATTAGCAATCAACAATATATTAACCAGGTACTCGTACACACAATCACAAGAAAAGCCTACGTAGTCGGCGGCACGGCTGCTTATAAACTGCAACAACAGTCGTTGTGTAAGTATCTTTCAGGTGAATTTAAATCGATTTTTATTCGATTGTACATACATAGGTTTCCAGTGCCGAATTGTATCCGTCCGTAGCCTAATTCAAGTCGTCGTTGTGGTCTTTTCCTATTAAATAACCCAATCCGGAGGAATTGTTATGCAAAGGTGTGGCACAAGAGTATTGCATGAAGTTGGTGGTTTTTTTTTTAACATCAACTGACAGTGAGATAGATGATGGCGTGCTCGAGGGTGGTTGTGTACTAAGTATGCGCATTCCTTCAGGCTCTAGAGCAAGCCACAACACACCGTTGTAGTTTCTGTGAACCGGGGTGTATAAAAGCACGGAAATTATTGATACTGAGGAGGTATGGGAAAATTTGCATTTAAGCCAGGCTTGAGCATTTTTATAATATCTGACTGTTTGGTAATTTAAAAGGGTTTCCTTGTCAGTGGAAATACAAGTGTTGTCTTTCATTCAATTAACTTCTGTATACAACAGATACAGAGATACATTCAATACCATTGTAGGTAAAATGGTCTTTCAAATTGAGGGTCACTCAAGCCATACTATGGCAGTTTTCACTTGGCATACATGCATTGTACTCTACTAGCATAAAATCCATTCAACAAATTGATGTTAATCTACTAAACGAAAGTTGACGTAAGTTCAGTGGATCAGTGAGTTATCTATTGTACGCGAGCAAGTTTATGACGCACTGCTGTTCGTAATAGTAGATCGTGACATGGTTAATATTTCAGGCATTTTCTTTGTTCCAATGTATTTGTTCATACATAGAAATCTTAACATAACGAATGTGTATCACATTTCGTCGCTTAAAGTGATGGATAAACATAAGTACCTATCTACCACTTAAGCGGATTAAAATTGAAAATTACTCGTATTTATGTGGGATGTGGTTATTAGGAATTTTGACGAATATGGGAAAAATGGACCAGAAATGCGCAGAATTTGGCAGAAGGAATTTTTAATAAAATGTGGAAGGTGGGTGATGAAGTAAGTGGCTCTAGAGCCTCAAATAAAGTTACATCTGCGTACAATATTTAAAGAATTTTTCTTATTTTATATTGGAAATAGCTACATGCGCGGAATAATTTTACATAAATTTGAAATTTATATTGTCTTCACGTTGCTTCCTTATTAGAGCTTTCTATAAGTGATTGCGAATTACGGGGGCGATTTTGATTCACTATTTATTCAAATAGTTTACGGTATTTACTTAAATATCAAGGACGTGTATCTGGACAATATCTTTGAACGATCTAAACAAATTTTATGGCTCAGAAAGGTTGTTTTCATTAACTGTGGCTAGTTGAACCAGCTGGACTTGTCCGTCACAAGTAAATAGTTGTACACCCAGAGTAATTCTGTATCTTTTTGGTTAGGAGCTATGCAACACAATTTCATTCAATGATTTCAATCAACAGAAGGAAGGTTTTAGAAGACTCTGTTTAGTAATTTACGAAAACAGAAAATATTTTTTTTCCTCTGCCCTATGCCAGCGCCCATGTATAAGGCGCTGGCCCAGGGTCCCGAGTTCAAAGGAGCCTTTTATTAGGATAGAAAAGAATATCTTTAGCATTCTCTCTCTATTTACAGGCGTTCCGTTTAAATAAATGAAATTAAATAAAAATAGAGTGGCTCTGTTGTTAGCACCTTACTGAGCGGGAGCTTGAGAACTGAATCCTATTAAAGAAAAAAATCAATCATCTTGTTTATAAGGTACTAGAAATTTATAAATAGTTCGGTCTATAAGACAGATTTTGGCCGAAGGTAGGTACATTGTTAAATTGTTAAAAAAAGTTGATAGAAGTCCTGAATTCTTCTGTACCTTCTAGCAAGCTTTAGTTCCACGAGGTGATACAGTGATTGGAAACATGTAAAACCTTATCTTAGAATAATTTCTCATGAATGTGGTAATTTTCTAAAGATTTTAGTAACTTGGGCTACCATACTAGCATGTACAATTCGAAATCCCGAATAATCGAGGTCAGGAATGCGCCTTCGTACTAATCCACACAAAGCACTCTTCACCACTCTTCCCGCGGGACTGCATGATGTGTCTTGTGTCAGCTGCTTCTAATGCTTCCGCTGCTCTTCTTAGCTTTTCTATTCTCCACAGCTCATTTTGAAGAGTTGTTACGAAACTGCATATTGCCATCTGGGTAGATTATTTCTCCATGCCGTGAAGCGTGTACAATAAAAGACAGAATGCTCCATATCTTCATCTTCACGCAGGAATTCTGGGCAGGATGGTGAACTGTCTCTTGTCTAAATCGGTGGAGGTTTGCTGTAACCGCTGTGACCAGACAGTGTCTTCGACCATGTCTTCGACTTATCCAGTCTTGGATTGTCGGTATCAGTTTGTATGTCCTTCTGCCTTTTGTTGTATTAGCCCAACGAGTTTGCCACATAGCTGATGACGCTTTCTTTTCTTCCATTGTGATCATCTTGTTGCTATTGGCATCGTGTTGGTTCAGGTTTCTTTTAATATATATTCTTAACATCTCGCCTGCGGGGATGTCGATGGGGACCTTTCCAACTATAACAAAAGCCGCTGATTGTCCGTAGTGCGCAGAGTCTATATGTTGATAATACGAGTAGTCTCCTTTTGGTTTTCTTAGTGCTAGCACAATGCTTCCTCCAACATTTTCTTACTACCTGCCACAAACCGTCAGGCAAGTGAAATACAGAGCTTTCTGAAAATAAATTTAGCAAACAGGGAATATTTTCTTCGAAATGTCTCCAAACCCCACATCTTAAAGCTTACGCCGTCTTTTGATGACTTTCGACTTTCGTATGGAACCATCTGTATACCATGGTCTATAGCCATGCTATAAAAACTCTCGAAGCAAATTTCATTGAATTATGTCAGTGGTTCTTGGGATGGGTGGGTAATAAAACAGTGCAGTTACAATTACTTATGCGACAGACAGGCAAGGAACAAGGAGTTTTTAATTTGATTCATGTAAAACGGAAATAACAAGTGAACATTTTGAAACCGAAGAGCAAGCACTTTTTGTTTTTCCATATTAAAGAGCAAACAAAAACGATTAAGGCAGAAGATTGTATAATGAGTATTTTAATTGATGACAAGTTTCCAGCTGATTGCTTTCTGGTCGACATATGTTTACTGGCCTCAATTTTTACTTTTACTTGAACCAACAATTCGCGAAAAATCGTGGTAAAAGAGCAATTTTGGTTTAATTTATAATTTAGCAACACATTGTTTATTTTATACAGCTTCCCCACACACCCTGTAGTAATGACTAAACAAAGTTTAAGAAAAGGGGAAGGTGGGAGTCCGTGGCTCAGTGGTAAAGTGCGCGATCACTCAGCGAGAGGTTAAAGGTTCGAATCCAAAGAAAACAAACAAATTTCTCACAGTCCCACCTCTCGCTAACGTCTGACAAATATCCGAGAGTAAAATTATCCTGAAAAAGCTTCTCTCAATCGAACAAAAATTTCCCTTCGGAAACGGCATAAAACTGTATGTCCCAATCATTCGTTAGAAGCTAGGCCAGGACCTGCATTGCGCTGTTAGCGCCAAAATATTTTTAGTGTTCGTACGGAAATTATATAGAATTCAACACTGTGTATGTCTATGCGTGTGTTTTTCAGAAGTTCATAATTTGAAATTATTTGCACTGATAAATAATAGAGCTGACTGCATTCGATTTGAGTCGGATATCAACAGGTTGTCGGTATGGTGTAAATACAATGCATTAGAGCTTAATACTTCTAAATGTAAGATTTTTACATCGCACCGAATTATAACACCGCTTTTTCATGATTATTTTATTAATGATATTAAACTCTCAAACTCAAAAATTTAGGGTCATATTTGACACAAAGTTGAATTTCTCATTGCATTATGATTACACCATTGCTAAGAGTTACTATGTTAGAATTTCTTAAACAAATTAGCAAAGTCTTCCGAGATGCCTATAGCCTTAAATCTATCTACTGCTCGTTGATCAGACCTTATTTAGAATATTCCTCCATTATTTGGGATTCGAAAGAGTTCAAAAGAATTTCACGATATACGCTATCCGTAAATTAAACATGTTTGAAGAACTTCCTAATTATGACGAAATATGCAAATTTATTGGCCTGCGAACCTTAAGTTTCAGGAGTAAGGCAACTGCTGTCATGTTTATCCGCGATTTAATTAATTATTATGTTAATTCATTGGAATTGGTTTTTCTTATAAATATATATGCTCCCCATAGATTTCTGCGAGTGAGAAATTAGCTTTTTGAAAGAATGCATAGAACCAATTATGGTAGCAAAGAACCAATAACTACAGGGTCTTCCTTCTTCGCTATCAACTGTCAAAGTTCGGAAGTCCCTGAACTTTGACAGTTGATAGCGGCCATATTGTTGAAGCTACATCTGTCAAATTGGCTGTCATTTATTCGGTCTGTTTTGCCAAATCACCATGGATGGATATAGCGTTCAACAATACCTTCGAATAATAAAATTGTTTTATCAAAATGGGTGTTCTGTTCTGTTGCGCGCTTCGCCCATTTTACTGTCGCTATAATCGTCCTTCCGAGAGGACTATTCACAGTGTGGTGGATAAATTTGAGTCCACTGGTTCAGTAAATGATCAACCAACACCCGTACGTCGACGAAATGCAAGATCTGCGAAAACATCGCCGCTGTCGGTGAGAGTGTGCAGGAGAGTCCGAGGCAGTCGATTTCGCGTCGCTCAAAAGAACTCGGCTTTTCACAGACCACAACTTGGCGAATTTTGCGTCGTGACTTGGGCCTGCACCCGTACAAAATTCAACTGACCCAGGAGCTGAAGGTAAATGACCATAGACAAAGACGTGTGTTCGCTGAATGGGCTCTGGAGCAGTTGGAAACTGACCCTAATTTTCATCGAAAAATCATCTTCAGCGATAAGGCCCATTTCTGGTTGAATGGGTACGTCAACAAACAAAATTGTCAAATTTCGGACGTTACCAATCCACATGAGATCCAAGAGCGTCCAATGCATCCCGAAAAAGTCACTGTTTGGTGTGGATTTTGGGCTGGCGGTTCGAGGGCATGGTCATCTCACGTGAAGGTGATGTGAACTGGCCACCGAGATTGTTTATTTGAAGTAGTCTATGAGATTTAAAATCGGTAGATGGTCTTTAGTGGAGGAACAAAAATCAGTTGTGTAAAGCAATACTGAGAGTATGCATTGAGAGAAAGTTGTGTTCTGTATGCTCTGTGATGAAAAAAAAAAAAGAATCGTTCTAAAATTTTGCACCAAAATAGGAAGGCAAATTATAAAAAAAAAATATTTTTGGTGGTTCCACCCCATCTTGCGAGATTTCAAATTAAAGCTGAAGAATTAAAAAAATATATTTTTTGGATAGTTTCTTAAATAAAAAAAATTAGAAATAATGGCGAAAGCGACACGAATCTGAGAAAAATCGAGAGTATGAAGTATCACAAGGAGGTGAAAAAAATGTATGTGTAAAAAATCTTCTGGCACTAGAAGCTTTTAAAACAAATTTCAATAAGAGGGTGAAAAGTCACCCCACCATTTATTACCGGTCTTAGGTCGATTTCGATGATTATCAAACAGATAGCTATATACTTATGTCTATTTTATTATTATTTTCTGTATACTCGTATGTATTTATTAACATATAACTTGTGATCCTTTATTACGTTAATAAAGCAGCTATGCTCTGCATAAATTTCGTAAAATTTGTCGCGTAGTACCTATGTATGTATATAACTAACATTTTTATATAGATTAGCAGGCTGTTGTTGCTGCTATTCCCTTAGACTGTGCAATAGCAAATTATTTGCCAATGTGCTTTTCAATCTTTCATATATAACTTACTAAGACTCAACTCTTAAAGTAACCATTACTATATTTTCATATTATAATTGTCTGCAGATTTACCAAAGATTTGACACCTTGTGTAATAGTCTCGTATGGCAACCTAAATGCATTCGTAGTTTTTTTCTTAGGATCGGTAAAATTTGCTTAAATTCCATTCATGGTATATTTTCGATACTCTGTTGTTTATTATTTAAATCTACAAACATTTGAAGGTGTGACTACCAATGATTAATGTTAGAAACTAACAGGAGTCAAATGTCGTGTGAAATCGAGAATGATTGCTTGTCATAAACAAGAAGATAATGGGCTCGTCAATTCAAGGCGGGGTGGGAATTCGTGTAGATTGTCAATCTATCTATGCGTACATATTAAACTGACAAGAAAGTAAGATTTGAATAGTTTGTGCGTGAGTATATTTCGTTTTACCGGTTTGGATAAAAGTGAACTAATTGAAGGGAACAACTTACTCGTACATAAAAATTTGTCATTTTCAACCTGACCCCTACAGGGTAATAGCTAGTAGCTATGCCTTGATTGATTGTACAAAACATTCCAATGCGATACTGAATCATTTCGATCGTAGCAGACCATTCAAGAATAGTGAAGGGATTTAAGGTCAGCTTAGTTATTGTTATGAATTCATTTTTATAAGTTTTTTTAAAGGTCACTAATTGTACATATATCGGTGCCATGACTCAGTGATTAAGTGCATGATCACTGAACGGGAGACCTAAGGCTCGAGTCCTGGAAAGCACTAGACTTTCGCGAACGTCTGACTAACATCCTTCTGTCTTCTCTCTGTAGGTTCCTGCCAACATATATATTTTTTTTTTATTATACATAAAGGAATTAAACAAATTGCTTTAGAAAAACCTTCAATGTTCTGTTGAATTACTATGCACATTAGCTAAGGCTTGTATACTCTATCGTGCTCAGTTCCACCCCGTGACCAATGTTTAATTCGCAAAGCAATCAAATACATGCGAATTGACATTATACGGGTACATACATTCAATATAAGAGCAAACATTCCTTCATACCATAGCACTATGCGGCAGGCAAAATGAAAGATCATTCTCAATTCAAATTCATGACTAAGCCAAGCCACTCACCAAACTTGTTTGTTCCACTTCCAAAAGTCAACATTTTTAACCTACTATTCGAAGCCATGCCTACTTCAGACCAATCACAGACGCACGTACCAATTTATTTATTTTTTTATTATATTATAACCAAACGTGGTATTTTCTTAACTTTCTCCGAAATCGAAAATTAGCTTAGAACTTCTGGAATTTTTTTTGAGACATTAAAGCTGCTTGACACACCTAAACACTGGCGCAGTGAACTCTACTCTGAAAGTTCCTTTAAATTTATTGTATACACCTTTTTTTTTTTGTTGGAGCAGTTTATTACATGTAACTCTCTAACAGGTGAAGTGTGTTATCGTTAGGTAACCGTATTCGAGTTCATTCATCTTGAGTACGTTCGAGGTGCATAATTTATTAATTCGACAATCGGATCGATTTGTAAACACTGAAATTTTGTGATATGATGCCTCATGACCGAATGGGGAATAATTGTTAGATAATAACAATAAAAACAAATTGATTGGATACAAGTTCACTGTTCAGTTACAATGGGTCGTTCGGAGTGCTTTCAGCATTCAATGCATGCAGAGTTGGGCATTAATGACATTTTGATATATGAAATTGATTTAATTTATTTTGTCTTTGGATGGGGTTACGTAGATATGTATATTGTCTTCGAGGTGTTTTCAAGTGCATAATAAATTCTCCTTTGTGTGTTTATTTCGTTAAAATTTATTACTTAGTAAGCTGTAGGCTGTTGTATTGCAAAGTGCGAGAAACTATGAGTGTTGATTGTATTAATTTTGTGAGTATACAATCAGTGGCGGCTCGTTCATAGGAGTACATGAGCACGTGCACACGTAGTCTCATTTCAAAAAAATTCCATCTAATATTTGAAAATTGTAAATATTTGTAAAGGACTCTTTCACAATGCAGTCCTTTTCATTTTGCAAAATAGATGTTGCAAATAAATGAAAGAAAACCAGGAAACATCTTTCCACTAATTTTTTCTGGAATGAGTAGACTGGAGCATGCTCATCTCAGCTAATGTGTTGAGTGTCTGCCAACATGTACGAATATTACATAGCAACGTTCTTTTTTGCACAAATTATTTTTTACTGAAAGCATAATTATCACAATACAAGGGGAAAACAAATTCCCTTGAGCAATAGGAAGCGTTTCAGCGTTCTTTAAAGCTTACGCAACTATGCAATCTTCCAAAATATCCGCCGGAAAGTTATGAAAAAACTGTTTTTGAGTGCCAATATCTCACAAACCGCACGTCAAAAATAAATGGATACGGAATTTTTCAAAACTTTCGAAAAGTACGCAGTTTTTCAAGATGTCCGACTATATATCTTGAAAACGGCACATCCTACGAGCAAAAATTATTTCGATTGAAATTTTGAATTTTGAAATTATCTAAAAGGTGGCTACCAAAAATTAAAATGAATTTTGCTGTCAAAAATAAAGAAAAAAACCGTGAGGAACGTTTTAAGTCAATCCTAATAAAGTGGGCGTGACGTTATGAACTTTTTAATAAAAATTCTATACATTTTCCTACTCAGACGATATTTCCGTGATTTTTAATAGGTTTTATCTGTAAAAATTTGGTTGCGTTATTTTCTTAGAAATAAGTGGGCTTATTACTATTTGTAAATGAAGTTCACGTATTCTGAATGAAGAAGACGTCCCCAAAAAGTAGGCGTGACACCATAGAATATGTGGGAAAACACATTTCCTCAAAATGATCGTGACTATGAGAGGATTTAAAAAACTTTTACATCTGTACTGTATTGGATTCTAGAAAGCTTATTATATGGCATTTAATTTTCCTAGCTTAAAATTTAAGGCCGAAAAACTGGTGACATAAAGTTAGGCTGACGGACAGCCAGACATCGTTAAATCCATATAACTACCAATTCTAATCACAAATATACAAGTACATACGCACTTGTACTTCTGAGGGTCCATCATTACGATTTCTCTGTGTTACAAGCTATATATCAAAATTATTATACCCTATGGATAAGGTATACCCTCTGATCAAAAAGTACCCGGAATTTGTCAAAAGTTTTTTTTAGGTTGGTACATCTGTCATCTGGCAAAAAGTCAAATTTAGTTGAGCAAACAGATTGCCTGAAATTTTGTGTTTCTAACAAAATATCATGTACGGTAGCGTTGAAAATGTTAACGGTAGCCTAGGGGGGCTCGACAATGTCAAAAACACAAGCATACGAGTGGTATAAAGATTTTAAAACGGGCCGTACTGTGGTTGATGATTTGCCCCGTACCGGTGGTCCATCCACCAGTATGACTGACGAAAACATCGAAAAAGTTAAGAAAATTGTCCTCGCAGATCATCGTTTGAGCATCAGAGAGATAGTAGCCGATCTTGGTGTCTCATTCGGATCGGTGCAGAGCGTTATGCACCATGTTTTGGGAGAATTGTGGAGAAACAACTCGTGGTTTCTTCACCACGACAACGCACCGGCTCATACATCTCATCTTGTATCCGACTATTTGATGAAAAACAACGTTCATACTGCTTCCCTTCGCGGAAAGCGTTTTGGGACGATTGAGACGATAAAAGAGAATTCGCAGAAGGAGCTGAAGGCGATTCCATAATAGGCCTATGAAAAGTCTCTTAAAGATTGGAGGAAGCGTTGGAATATGTGTATTGCATGCAATGAAGATTACTTTGAAGGGAATAAAATGAATATAGATGAGTAATTGAACCGCTTTCTTTTTTTTTAAGAATTCCGGGTACTTTTTCATCAGAAGCTACAAATGGCTAAAATGCAACTTGATCGTGATGATGACATGAGGAGAACGGAAAAAAATACTGTGAATCATGAGCAACAACAAAAGCAAAAACAAACAAGCTCCCCAGTTATCTGGACAGCCACCCTTGGAGTTCACTGAAACTTAATACCAGCTGAGTTTCAAACCAACTACACCAATGTGTCTTTCTCTCTGTCTCTTCCCCTTTTCTCAAAACGCCCGTGTCCTAAAATTAGTATAAGGGTATTCATAACCCCTTTCACAAGTGCAAATTATAAAAAAAAAAAAGACGATTTTAATGTTACGAAATTGGTACATAACTTTTTTTTTAATGTCTTCTTTTAAACTAATTAAAAATACATTACTGCGTTCGTTTATTAAAGTCAAAATATTTGCAGTACTTTCTTCTTCCGGCTAAGAGTCCAACTATGAAGAAATTCTGTGGAGTTAGAGTTTACTTTTTTTTTTTGTGAAATATGAACCGTCCAATACCATATCACGAACTATTACTAAGTAGGTACAACTGAAATTTTAACATACCGTCTACGAACCAATCCATTGTCCAACCTAATTCAACAGGAACAACCTTGAACATCAATCTACGAATTCTGAGTAAATTAATTAGTGACTGGCTATTGTGTCCTAAAAAAACACAATTAAGCCGCATAAATCTGCATCCATTTTCTGTCCACACTACCAGGGAACTGACAACATTTTTCCTAAATTCTCGCACAATACTCAACTTCCTTCGCCTTAGAGATTGAATATTCAGCGACAAATTTGTTTTGTCAGCAGACCTTGCCATTGTACCACTCAAAATACGTATATATCATTGCCTTCCTGACAAATTCTGGAGTAAAATAAAACTATTTTTTGTTGGTCATGCAGAAGTTTCTAGTAGTATTACTCCAAACTCGTCTTTAATAGCAGGGTCGCGGTCAAGAAAAGCCATGAGGTAAGGTATGCCTGTCGTGAAAGTCAACTAAAATCCACACAGAGGAAGTAACCTCAATCACGTTAAGGGCAATGCTGTGTGCTACACCGCATCGTAGACAGTAAAGTCATAGTTGAAGTGAAAACTATACTGCCGTCACTTATAAGTCAGTGTCCTTCCAGGTATTCGGTTATTTCAGCATTGATCTCTTTTTTCATCACTTTAGATACAACGCTATGGGTCACGTCCTTTGGAAACGCGAGGGGAGCACTCAATTTTTGCAGACATTCCTCCACTGTGAGCCCAAATTTACAATTTATAATTCGACAAAATATTAGTTTCTACTCAAAGAGCTCTCATCAGCGATATGTCACATGCCTACCTATATAGAGTACATTATTTGAATAAATTGTCTTATTTTATTGCAACATTTACTTGTACTCGTACTGGAGCTATTTTCAAAACAACAGGATTTTCAAAAATGACAGCATTCTGTTTGAGTCTTTATTCTGCTTATAGTTTAGGAGCTAAAAGGTGGTGACAGTTGGACGGATGGATGCGCTAGCAAGAGGAATAGGGTTCCGTGACCTGTATAAGGAATCCGGAAAGGGGCGTATACGGTCTTGGTATTCAGTTTAGCTTGTCACTGTACTTTATATCATGATCTTGTTCATTCATTTCCAGCACCCAATCACCGATCATAAGCATGTAGGCCAAGATCAAAGTAGTTGCGGATAGGCCCAATTCCCGTGATCGTTTCGAAATGCACACACCTGGGTTTTCAGTCCAACTCTCACCTACGTCGGCAATATTTTCAGCTGACCTTGCCGGACGAACACAAGTTTAAGTTTTCACTTCACTAACCTGTCCAAGACATTCAAATTAATCGATTAATTTCACTATAGATAGATGCGAGAAGATACTTAATGATGACCACAAGCAGTGCGAACTTTACCAAACGTTTCCGCGATATTTTCACAATTTTTGTAGTGAATTTTCACTATTTCAACACGTTGTGCGAGTGTGTATCGATCCGTATTTAATAACCTTCTAGTTTTTACTTTTCAAAAGTCATCGCAATTACAGTTCAACAATGGCACGAAATGACACCTCAAATGACACCTCTTGTTGGATGACCCTTTACATACACAAATAATTATCTTTTTCATGGAGATATTTTTTCGTAAACTGGAACCATTTTGGAGATACTACGAGTATCTAAGAAAGCAATCCTGATAAGCGAGAGAAAATACATATCTCTTGGGGAAAAATCCTGTCTCTTATTCCAACTTACCTGTACGAGATGTTCAAATTTATCGATTAAATTTACTATAGCTGTGCGAGAAGGCGCTTTACGAAACGTTTCCGCAATATTTTCACCGTTTTTGTAGTGAATTTTCACTTCAACACATTGTGCGAGTGTGTATCATCCATATTTAGTAACCTCCTAGTTTTTACTTATCAAAAGTCATCGCAATGGTAGTTGAATGTTGACAGTTCAACAATGGCACGAAATTTAAAATGACAACTCTTGTTGGATGACCCTATACTTACGATTGACACAGCTTCTAGTTATATAAATTTCTCATGCAACGATGCTGTGAAATTTTATAGTATTCTAAGCAGTTTGCTTAGGGCAACAAATCTTACAAAATGTTCATGTCAAATATTCGGTCATTTGATGTTTGAAAGTCACTTAAATTTTCAAATGATTATTTCATTTTTAGTGAATATTGTTTCGTGTTACTTTTACTTGTTCAACGTGTTGTTGCTAGGCTATAAATAAAAGCTTTTAATCATACACATAAAGTAGTACAACATTGGCGCATTTAAAAGTCTTTTGAGTGATAAAAATTTATGATGCGCTCTTTGACATTTCCATGGAGGCTACGTATTTTCGGTAGAAATGTCATGGAAAGAAGACTCATGCAAAAGCCTTTACTAAATTAAGGTTAGCATTTTGTTATTTTTATAATGCAAATGGCTTTTTAAGGAACTAGTTTGTACATAATTGCGAAGTTAACAGAATTTATAAAGGATTTACAAATATAAATATTATGGCTATGTATGAAATACTTTAAACAAATTCGTTTTAAAAACCTTACTTAGTAGTAATCAGAGTATAAGGTTCTTCCCCTGAGTATTTGAATTGGTGTCATACCAATTTTTCTTTCCTTATAGAGCTAATGCAATAATAAATTTAGTCAACGTAAGGCCATTAGTTGCTTATAAATGTTGAGACAACTCCTACAATTTTTTATCACTTTTGTTTGCATAAAATATTACCACTTCCGAAGACATACTCGTCTGCATATATTCAAAAAAAAACAAGAAAGTTTTAAGATAAATATCTAACACATACAAAACCTTTCTCAAACCAGTTGTTGTTTAAATTTTTTAAGAGATAATTGATAGTGAATGCTGATGATGGAGAGCTTTCTACATGAGTAAACATTGGTTGTATTTTTCATGATCGAAACATGTAGCTTTGTCTATAAAAAAAAAAATCGATTCAGATTATAAAAATTAATAAATCAAATAGGAGCACCATTAGCCTGTTATTTACGAATTGCTTGTCCTGATTGTAACTTGTGTGGTTTGCTATCTATTTTTCGTAATATGGGTAAAATGGTAAACGTATGACATAAGTTGTCAAACACATATTATTACTTTTTTCTTTCCTCGATGTACAAATATTTTGTATGCAAACAGGTGCAATAGCTTTAACATGTTTAGTAAATAACTACAAGTTATTGATATGCAACAGTTTTTTAATGCCACGATTGTAATAGAAATTAATTATTTATCTAAGTGGGGGAGATCTACTAAAATCTTTAAACTAGATAGGTGGTCTGCAGAAGAAAAAGGGCGTTTTTTTTATTCATTCAATAACATTTCATTATAATTTATTTAAAATTTACAAAATTTATAATTCTGTATGCAAGCGTGAAAAAATAAAATGTTGTACAAATTATAAGTGTTTTACATAAGAGAATGAATAATTAGATACATTCCATAATTATTGAAACTAGTGTTGATTGTATCGAGTTAGATATCAGAAAAATACAGGGTGGCTGACATGAACTGTTACCAACTTCATGTCGCTGTGTCTGCCAAACTACGAATGACAGCGCGCTGAAAATTTGACAGTTGTTAACAAGCTTGTGCAAGGTTTTTTTTTATCGCGTGTTTAGTTTTTGTTCTATCGACAATGGAATTCAAACGTAATAGTGGTATTGCCCTTTTTTAGGCTGGAAAATCACAACCTATAGCTATTGTTCGTGAGCTGAAACATTTGAAAGTGAACAAAATGTTTGTGTATTGCACCATATTGCATTACAACGAAAAAGACAGCAACATCGTCAGCAGTGATTCGGAGTGTGAAGGCCAGAATCGAACGAAATCCTCGCCGTAGCGGAAGAAAAATGGCTTCTGAGCTAAACATACCCAGAGAAGCAACACATTTTGAAAAATGACCTCAGACTCAAGGCTTTAAAATTCCAAAAAGTGCACTATCTCCCATCTGACCAAAAGAAGTTAGAGTGGAAGGAGCGGAGTTGATCCGCTTGTACGGAAGTAGTCAATTGCCTCATCGTCCTCTCTGATGAAGCACCATTTCCAATTGAGCAACTTGTCAACAAGCAAAATTGCCGTTATTGGACCGACCATAATCCACAAGTGTTCGACCAAGCATCAATGCATCCACAAAGATTGACTGTTTGGTGCAGTTTATGGCACGGCGGCATCATTGGACCTTATTTCTTTCGAAATGAGGGAGGAGACACCGTTACCGTCAATGGTCCTCGGTATAGAGCTATGTTAACCGACTTTCTGTGGCTAGAGCTCGACAACATCGATATATCCGAGGTGTGGTTCCAACAAAATGGCGGTACATGTCATACAAGTAACGCAACGCTCGAAGTGGTGAAAGAGAAATTTGGCGACTGGGTCATCTCACGGCGAGCGTTCATCAATTGGCCGCCGCGATCATGCGACTTGACACCCCTCAATTATTTCTCTGAGGCTACATCAAGTCCTTAGTCTACGCTAACAAGCCAACCACTTCGGACGAGCTCAAGGCCAACATTCGAGACGCTATTGCCGGAAAAACGCCGCACATATTGGACCGAGTCATCAAAAATTGGACTGACCGCTTGGAGCAGTGCCAGCGAAGTCGAGGCGGCTATTTAAACAATGTGCTATTTCATTCATAATGGCATGAATGTAGCTTCAAAATAAAGTTAGAATCAATTTGATATCTCACACCGTTGTTACTTTATTTAAATTTCTTTTCCTATCGTTCTTGTCTGGTCACCCTATAGTATCCAATACTTATTGGTCGTATAAGTACTCCTTCAAATTATCTGGTAGGTTGCAATATTTCCTGGCAAACATTTTAGGGATTGGGACAAAAACAAAAAAAAAAAACACAATTGATTGGTGGTGAAGTCTATACTTCGTTCTATGTTACGGCCAAAAGGGAATTTTATTTAGGTACGGCTGAAAATATTTGTTTAATGAAATTCGTGTATTAAAGGGTCTTTCATTAAGCGCTTCCTATCTTTAAATTTAAATAAAACGAAGTGTGTGTTAGATATCATCGAAATTTTATTCATTTGAAATGCTTATCGATGCCATTATATATGGAATATAACATCGTTCAAATGTCCGCCGCGGCTTCTCTGGGTGGGGCGCATCCGAAATGTCCAATTTATCCATGACTCTAGCGCATAAATCAGGCTGACTTTTACCGATGGCTTTGAGGGCCGTTGTGGCTTGTGGATTATTCGCATAGACCTGCGACTTCAGAAAACCCCACAAGAAAAAGTCTAACGGGGTCAAATCGTACGATCACGGTGGCCAGTTCACATCACCTCCACGTGAGATGACCATGCCCTCGAATCGCTCGTGCACAATTTTCAATGTGGCGTGAGCTGTGTGGCACGTAGCGCCGTCCTGTTGAAACCGCATGTTGTTGGTGTCCATATGATCCAATTCGGGCCAAAAGAAGTTGGTAATCATCGACCTCGCCGTTGACGGTGATGGCCTGGCCAACGTCGTTCTCAAAAAATATGGACCTATGACGCCGCTAACCCAAAATCCACACCAAACAGTGACATTTTCGGGATGCATTGGACGCTCTTGGATCTCATGTGGATTGGTATCGTCCCAAATTCGACAATTTTTTTTGTTGACGTACCCATCCAGAAATGGGCCTTATCGCTGAAGATGATTTTTCGATGAAAATTAGGGTCAGTTTCCAACTGCTACAGAGCCCAATCAGCGAACACACGTCGTTGCCTATGGTCGTTTACCTTCAGCTCCTGGGTCAGTTGAATTTTGTACGGGTGCAGACCAAAGCCACGACGCAAAATTCGTCAAGTTGTGGTCTGCGAAAGGCCGAGTTCTTGTGAGCGACGCGAAATCGACTGCCTCGAATTCTCCTGCACATTTTCACGGACATCGGCGATATTTTCGGCAGATCTTGCGTTTCGTCGACGTACGGGTGTTGGTTGATTATCATCACACTGCGAATAGTCCTCTCGGAAGGACGATTATGGCGACCGTAAAATGGGCTAAGCTCGTGGAACGTTGCCCGAACCGAGCACCCATTTCGATAAAACAATTTTATTATTTGGACGTATTGTTGAACGCTATATCCGTCCAGGGTGATTTGGCAAAACAGACTAAATAAATGACAGTCAATTTGACAGATGTAGCTTCAACAATATGGCCGCTATCAACGCTATATAATAATTAATGTTGCTTCTCCAGTAGCAAAGGGTGACGTTTTACCATTCAGATGCGGTTGACGACGAGTTATGTCAGCATTACGCAATGCTACCGGACTTGGTATCTAACTACCGATCAAGTTATATGTTTTTTTCACACTTTGTTTTGGCCCGCTACTGCAATTAATATCTGCTAATGGCTGCTGTTCAGAGATTATGGAAAACCTCTTCAACTACAAAACAGATTATATACTTCTCCCATTAATCTTTCAACCTGAAAACCAGTTTATACGGTTATGCCGTAGAACACTCGTATCTATTCGCTAGTAATTAAATCAGAACTGGAAACAACTTCACCCCACCACGGGTGCGTGTGTATGTCTCTGGGACTAGTAATAACTCTTCCAATATACTTTTCACTTTCAATCGCCCCAGGCCAAAACCTATCATTGAATACCAGTTGAAGCAGTAAATTTCTCACAATCACTTGCCATTACACCAACACAAGATATACGGAACAAGAAGAAATTTAAACACAAATGTGGAGAGCGAAAAAAAAGTGAAACTGAGGAAGTAGTCACGCCGCAGATACAAGTAGCAAACCGAGGTAATCAATATCAACAAACAATCGCAGCACCATACCACATAGCACGATCATCAACGATGAGATAGACGATGACAGAAGAATAGGAGAACGAACCTTTGTGACCATACTTGTTATTACCAATTTAATTACCGTAATTAATTTGCTATGCTACACAGACTTAGTTGTGCATAAAATCCGAATATATCATCTGAATCACAATTACAGCATAAATAATAACTCTAGTAGGTATGCAGCAATACAATTCGATTCAACGTACAAATGTATGTGTGTGCCTGATGGCATGGATGATGGGTCTTGCCAAAGCCCCCGATATGCGAAGTAATATTTCCTCTTCTTGCATAAGTCGTGGAAGTTCAAGCAACAAAAATTTCCCATAAGTATCTTCACTGAATCGAGACGGAGCACAAAAAAAAATGTATCTTTGTATCCATTGCAAATTCAGAGGCCAACAAAACTACTTCAGTTACGAAAATTTTGTTATTATTTTCGCAGATTCTTCACTCTGAGATCTGAATTAACTACGCCACACAATTGAGTTGTCTCGGGCGTCATTTACGTTAATTAGAGACGCAAGTAGCGTCTACCTCGACGGGCGTTGTAATCAAATTAAGTAAACGTCGCGAGGCAACGATCTGGAAAACTAGTCTGCATTTACGTTAATATTTGCGCGAGATATTCACTCGAAAGGAACGAAGATACAGAAGATACAGTTTGTTGTATAATGATAATAGTGCGTGGTGTGAATATACGAAACTTTGGTCATAATGTCTAATGATTGCAGTTCAAGAAAAGTTTATTTGTTCGGCTCTCATTTGACAAAATTCCTTTTTGTACATAATTCACATAATTAACTTGTGGCGTGGTACTAATGTCGTTGACTATTTAGCCGGAGCGTAATCATGCCTGTGAATTTTGCCAAATAGGGAAAGTCATGTGCTCATACTGGCTGAGTTTTTAATATTTTCTTTTTCTTATTTCTCAACTCAAGTTTCTTGATAGATGATTAAACAATACTTTTACTTTTTTCCTGTGAACGGCAACTTTTACATTTAATATTCAATTTTAAGAAGGAGTAGCTATTTGCATTTTTCTCATAATAGTTACTGCATTATTATCTTTGTATCTGCACTTTAAAAATAGTGCACAGGTATACATTAAATGCATTAAATTATGTCGGCTGAATTGGGTGTATAAAGATTTCTCCACTGGTATATTTCTCCACTGGTATATATGGCCCTGTTTTCTCCGTTGGATGTTTTTTCTCTATATCAGCAAAGTATTTGTATTTTGGGTCCTTGTGGAACAGCCAAATTAGTAACCAATTTCATACCTTAGCAAAGAAGCCTTACTATCTCTTGGTATAACTAGATGTAGACTAAAATGTATTTCAAGTGAAATTTCTAGTTGTCTAGTCTAGGAACGTAAGATATCTGCTATCGTACCCTGACAGGGATTGATTGCGTGGACCCTCCTTGATCAGAGTAGGCAAATTCACCAACAAATTCAGATTCTTTCAACTTGAAAAGTGTTCTAACCAAAAAACTGCATGTCTTCGGATTAAGTGAAATAAGATTATTGTTCCGTGAGAGCTTATTTCCAATCAGCAATGCATTACTTAACATTACCGTGGATACAAGTTTTATACCTATCAGCCTCTTATGTATTGCAAAAAAAAAAACCCCTGTCTAAGTGGATACCATTATGTGTAGATCTTTTTTTTTTTTCTTGATAATGCAGCTGGAAATGATCTGGCATAAATCAACTCATTTCAACAATTTGGTCAGATGAGTGCATGCCTGATGACTCGAATCTCAGCATCGTTTGCCTGATTTACACAAAAAAAACTTCAGCCAACTACAGAGGCAGTAGTGTTCTCAGCATCGTGTACAATATCTTCTACCTGACATATTGTGTGACACGTGAAACGTTTCGTCAACAATGTGATCAGTGTGGTTTTAGACCAGGAAAGTCCACAATCGACCAAATTTTTACACTTTGGCTGATACTGGAGAAAACCCAAGATGTCCAAATTGATACCCACCATCTCTTTATCGATTCAAAGAGACGAGCTACAAAGAACCATGTCTAGTTTTGGCATCCCTGCTAAACTGCTATGTCTGTGCAAGATGACGATGGAGAATGCTCGCTGCTCCATTAAAGTTTAACGACTTCATCGACACCCTTGATGTTAAGAAAGGATTTAGACAAGGTGACTGACGCGCTGTCATGTGATTTCTTCAACATCGTACTTGAAAAAAATTTCACTAACACTAGACGCACAATTTTTCAAAAATCTGTGAAATTACTTACATTACGCCGACGACATTGACAGTATTGACAGAACTCAGCGGGCTGTAACCGGTGCTTTTAAGAGTATGGGGACAAAAACTGCTCAAATGAGTTTAGCATTGGTCGAGGGCCCAACATCAACGTATTGGGCTGAACGTCACAGTGGGCAGCTATAACTTTGAGATAGTAAAGGACTTTGTCTACCTCGGCCCCGTTATTACTTCTGACAACAACATCAGCACAGAAATCAAATGAAGAATAACTCTTGCTAATCGCTGTTTCTTCGGGCTAAGAAGTCAATTCTGTAGTAAGGCCTGAACAACTAAGGAGACTATATGTAAGACCTTAATCATCTCAGTCCTATGAAGGCGGATGAAGATATTCTTGGCCGTTTCGAGCAAAAAATTCTTCGTAAGATATTCGCTCCCTTTGGAATTGACTTGCTCTGTAGGAGAAGATTCAACGATCAACTATACGAGCTGTTTAGCGACATCACCTTAGTTAGAAGGATTTAAATGCATCGCCTCGGATGGGAAGGACATCAACGTTCCGATCCGCAGAGTCTTCACTTCCAACCCAGAGGTCCAACGCATAAGTAGAAGGGGGCCTCAAGGAGTAAGCAATTAGATACAGTTACCTAATGACTGGTCTAACTGAAAAGGCTTGTTTGTTGAGGCCCAGGTTCACCTTTACAGTAGCGCAATCTAAGTGCGTAAGTATTCTGCTCGTATAAATAGTGTTCCATAATTTGCGAAGTATGGCGTATGACTGAATGAAGTTACATCCTTCTGCTCTAATCTCTTCTCCACTCTTTTACCCGGTTAATGGTATATCACCATACTTGCAATACTTTGAAAGATATGGTCATTTGCCTGAGAACTGTTGAGTGGTGTGGTCGATAATAAGTGATTTCATTGTAATTTTGCCTCCAGATTCCGTAAATGTGGTTCGATATTTTCTCAAACGCTCAGAATTTGTTTGTTAATGAAAATAAACAGAACAATATAAACAAATTAAACTTGTTCGTAAACTATTCAAGTAAGCGAAAACGTTTGCTGAATATGACTCCGGAGTCAGTATTTCAAAATACAAAATGGCGCACAAAGGACCAACAAAGTCGGTCACAGGATAATATAAATATCAATTTTCTAAGGGTCCCTGAATCCAAAGACAAAATTCATAATGGCAAGTTAAGAATGACGTTCAGAAAATTTCAAAATTTTGCGAAAATTGACATCATTAGTCCACACATATGTTTTGGAGATCGCTCAATTCAAATCCTAAGTCAGAATTTTCAAAAATGGCGCAGTTTTTTTTTTAAACATTTTTGAATGCGATTTTTTAGATTCAGTAAAACGTATGCGGACGAATTGAATTTGTTTATATTTTTTTCTTTTATGCTTTAATAAATAATTAAATCCTGATTGGCTTTTTGTGAACCTTTGAATAAAGAACTTTGGAGAGAGAAATTAGCTAAATTGCGCCTAAAAGGCTAAGGTATGTGATTTCATACTGCAGGAGAATCGGGAATTTGGTTTGATGATAATTTATGCGTACTAGTAAATACAAATAAGTGGAAGTGTCAAGCAATCGGTGAAACTGTGGTGAGATGGGTTTATCTCGTGCTATTCCAAAGGTAGTTAACCGCTGAGGTGCAGGGTCATTGGCGTAACTTGTATTATTCTCAGGGAGTAGCCTGGTCCGACAGTCTTTAATTCAAACCTACTACATCAAGGAACACGGCAGTGAACCGCCAAGTTTTTTCTGCTAACTAGATACCACCTTATTTACGCGAAATAACTTTTAGTACTTTTGCTCCTCGCTCTCAGTAATGATGCTAACATAAAACTTCTATGCACCTAAACCAATCATAGTATTAGGAATTCTATCAAAGTTTGTAACTTAAACGACTACTGCAATATAAGTCTTCGAAAAGAGGTAGTATAAGGGAACATTTGATTACTTAAGTTAAAAAGAGTTCGGAATTTGTCTCTTGTGAGATTCAGCATCCTTCTCTCTTCTTGTGAGATTCAGTCTCTTTCTTCGATTCTCCTAAGTGCTGCTGCTAAGATTTCTCACTTTTTTTGCTTTCCTCTGGAATGGATTCGTAGATTCCCGACCCGAAGCGTTCATGCGCACTAATGTGAACTCAAATCCCACCAAAAACATGAACGTACAAAATACAGAAAAGTTACAATCCATCTAGAGCGGATTATAAAGGGTGGTTAAATTTTAAGGGCCGATGTTGAATGTGAACCACACCTAAACGTCAAGTTTTTTTCTGCATTTCATTTGACATTTCTCAATTTCAGACTAACTCAATTTGAACCATGGAAAGATACACAATCGAGCAACGCGTTAAAGTTATTCAGGCTTATTATGAAAATGGGCGTTCAAATCAAAATGCATATCGTGCATTTCGTAATTCTTTCGGTCAATTTAATCGTCCAAATGTGCGTACAATCGGAAAAATCGTGCAAAAATTTGTGCAAACCGGGTCTGTAGGAGATGTGAAAACACCAGTGCATGCTCGTACAGCTCGTACTGCAGAAAATATTGCTGCTGTTCGCGATAGTGTGGCTGAAGAGACGCCCACCTCAACTCGTCGTCGTGCCCAACAATTGCACCTCTCACGCTCGTCGTTGATGAACATTATGCATAAAGACTTGCATTTACGCGCTTACAAGATGCAATTGACTCAAGAACTAAAGCCTCTTGACCATTTCAAGCGTCGTCAATGGTCACAATGGTGGCAAGAAATGGCAACAGTGGATGATAAATTTTCGAAGAAAATCATCTTCAGTGATGAGGCACATTTTCACCTCAGTGGATTCGTCAATAAGCAGAATTGCCGCATTTGGGCGAATGATAATCCAAGAGTGATTGTCGAAAAACCAATGCACCCACAAAGAGTGACTGTTTGGTGCGGTTTATGGGCTGGCGGCATCATCGGGCCGTATTTTTTCCAAAATGAGGCCGGTCAGGCAGTTACTGTGAATGGTGTTCGCTATCGTGAGATGATAACGAACTTTTTATGGCCCGAATTGGAAGATATGGATGTGGACGATATATGGTTTCAACAGGATGGTGCCACTTGCCACACAGCTAACGAAACAATGGCTCTTTTGCGCGACAAATTCAATGGCCGTGTTATTTCACGTGGTGGCGATGTCAATTGGCCGCTAAGATCATGTGATTTGACACCGTTGGACTTCTTTCTTTGGGGTTATTTGAAAGAAAAGGTGTACGTCGATAAGCCAGCAACAATTCAAGAGCTAAAGGATGAGATAATTCGGCACATTAACGGCATAGAACCTCAATTATGCCTCAGCGTCATCGAAAATTTGGACCATTGGATGGAGGTGTGCCGCCGAGGTCGCGGCGGCCATTTGGCTGATATTTTGTTCCGTACATAATTGAACCACCCCAATATTATCATAATAAAAAGAAATGACAGTAATTTCCTAAATAATTTGTGTTTTATTCAAAATCAACATCGGCCCTTAAAACTTAACCACCCTTTATGATACCATATCCTCTTTTCTAACCCACTTCTAATAAAGTCGGCGTGGCATTCCGATTTTTTTTTAAAACAGATGCAATGATATCTTTATATTTATCTGAAAACTGTTGTTAGTTTTTCTTAGTGTGGGCGTGAGTCTCAATATATGTAATCGAAGTTCATAGATTCTGATGAGATATTCACAATAAAACTTAACCATTAAATAGCTTTGAGAAATTTTGTTTTTTAAGAAAACGGCCCCAAAAAAATGGGCGTGACCAATGCAGGGAAAGTTAACGTCTACATTTTTTATCTAGACAATATTTTTAAGTTTTCAGCAGAAATATTGGGAAAACCGGCATTTTTCAAAATGGGAGTGTCTTTGAATTTTAAGTTCCTACTTCAGAGTTTACGGCTAAAAAATTGCTGACATATGAACAGACGAATGGGTGGACGGACATAGCTAGATCGTCATAACTTTTGATGCTGTTCACAAATCTACCTACAGTGTCGGAAAAAAGTTTGGAATCATAGTCTGTAGAATCATAATTTCAGTTCTACTGGAAGTGTCTTGTACTTCACTCATGAAACTTGGCATAAAATTCCATTATCATGTTCTTTTTCAAGCCATAAAAGGATATTGGTGCACGGCAGTTGTAAAAAAAATTCTTACGAAAATTTGTAAAATAGGTATTTATACTCGCGGAAAAAAGTATGGAAACAGTAGTTTTCATAAAAGTAATGTAAATAGGCCAATTTTTTCTTCAAGTCACTTGAATACACCTTGCACTTCGGCATTATGTCCTTTTGTTTTTAAATACGGTAGCAAGTCTGGTTGAAATTAAACTTTTACATAACAGATAATAGCCACCGATCTTTAAATGCCTTGAATTTCAATTCCAATTGATTCCATACTTTTTTCCGCGAGTGCTACCAAGTGCAGTGGAAAAAGCTGTTACCGGTTTGCTTAGTGTTGTCATATATAAATAGTGTGCATGCTAGACAACGGAATTCCATACGAATTTTCAAAGCTTTAGACTATTTAAATTTTGCAATAAAGCTAAACTTGTAATTTTCTTCAACGTGTTTCCGAACTTTTTTTCGCCACTGTATATATACTTCTTGGGGTCTATCGTTATTATTTATATTATCCCGCAAACTACATATGTATCAAAATTAATATACCCTATGGGAAAGGGCCATGTTCTTTAGTGCAAAAAGTAGAAATTTTATGGTTATTGTGAGCTGAGTTATAGTGGGGTAAAAATGAACTAAGTTATTTGGTGTAAATAAGGTGGTAGTGTTCAAGTTACTGGAGAATTTGGTGGTGCACCTTGATCCAACTTTTATAAAGTCCACACTTGTGCACCATCCAGCATGGAAGGTGTAATGAGAGTTTTAACATAATTTCATTACTCCTTCTGCAGAGACCTTCTCTATTCACTTGTTAATGCATCGATGGCAGCTATAGTTTGTCATTCTGTTCATAACCAGACTCCTCTTAGACGTGTCTGATGCGATCCAAGAGAAAGCACCAGTAACTACTCTTGTTTCATTCTCTAAGTTAAAAATAAATCGTAAACTGACATCGGTCACTGGTTACCAACCAAAATAGCATTTCTATTTCATTAAAAACTTACACTGCCGACATGTTAACCAATCACAATGCACGTTTTATTTAATGCAATTCACCCCATTCTGGGAGACTCGCATTACATGATAAGCGTTACCAGTAGCATGATGTTATATATCTTGTTAAAAACTATTACTCAAGCAGTGATCATATCTTACGTGCACCGAAATTAAAGTTGAAAATAAACTTAAAATCGATTATCGTTGCTTGATCGAGTTTTCCCATTAAAATCAGACGACGGCGACGCATCATAAATACACAACTTCTGCGCCAACACCAAATCCAATAATGCCTGCGTCGCCGCCGCACTTTCTAACGATTGAGGTAAACAATTTCTGTCAGGTAGTCAAACAGTAGCGGGCTATTGCAAATAAACTCTTTTTTTTTTACGGATTTATAACCAAAAGAGAAAGACTTAAAAATACAAGTAACAGCCTTAAAGTTCACTCACCCTAGGGCCGAACAAAGGTGTCACCAAATTCCAGGCATTTTGGCTACTTTTTAGTGGAATCGCATTAGTGACAGTTGTTAGAGGCAGCGTATGATGACTTGAGACCTTAATTACTTTTCATGATTGGCCAATTATTATGTGGAGCTTAATTAAATATTTTGGGCAAAATTGATTTCTGCGTTGTTGGTATCTACCGTATGCTATTTGGGATTAGCACTCGTCACAGGTTAAGGAGACTATCTACTAAGTTCGCTGACCGTATATTATTTTACTCAGACCAGGCCGGATTTATTTACTAATTTGCTTTTTATTACTTTTTCCTTGCAGTTTGTGGGCCGCCAGCTGTTCCACTGAATGCAAAAGTGCAGACAGTGTCTGGAGAGAGTGGTGTCCTGGAAGCAACATACGAATGTGATTCGGGTTATGAGCTCTTTGGCCCGCGAATAATTAAATGTGATCCGAAATCTGGTTGGGAGAAGGAACTACCATTTTGCGGAACAAACGTAGCATATCGAAAACCAGTAAATCAAAGTTCGTACACCAGGGCTGGACCAGCGGGCTATGCGAACGATGGTAATCTGGGAAATCAGGTAAGATTGATTCGTGTCACATCCACCAAAAATACTATTTTATGTTTATGTTGTCCTCTGGAGTTCGGGTCCCTAGATATTGTGCCAACGCAAAATCAACATTTTCACTGCATGTGGGTGATATAAGGTCAGAAGTTTTAGTGGTGTCTTATTACGAAATATAGTGGACACTTGTCTGTCATAATAAAGTCACATAGTAGAAGGAGTTAACAGTAAAAAATAACACTGTTCAAATCATTTATTTCTTTCCGAAGGTTGTTTTAATATAAGGCTCGATATACTTTACCGCCAGTTGTGACCGCCGCAGTTTGAGAGAGAAGAGTTAAAAGATCGAGACTGTGTGCGCCAATGGATGTGTAAATTTCTAAAGATACTAGTATCCCGAGATACTAAGATGCACGCTTCGCAGACCTGAATAATGGTTGGCAGGAATATGCTTACTTCAAATACTCTTCCAGCGGATTGCTGTTAGGTATTACATCGCGGGGCTGGTTTGTAATTTATGCTTTTCTGTATTTGCTGCTTCAGCTTCAGGTTCAGCGTTCTCCTTTCCTTGTTCCATGCGAGATGTAGCCTGGGTTTGGTTTTGGTTGTTGTTCTTTCTGGCTCTCTCCAACCTTCGAAGTTCCTTCAGGATAATTGCTGGAACATGTTTCATCGTATCCCATATTGCACTCGATGCCATCATATGGTTTGTAATATTCCCAGGAGTTGGTGTTTCCTCCAGAGTTCTGCATTCTATGCGGAATTTTGAGCATTAAAAAAAATACGTGCTGCGCATCTTTTCTGGCCTCTCCGCAAATTAGACAGATGGGAGATTCATAATGCCCAAATCTATTTATATACGCTCGAAAGTAGCCTTGTCCGTTAAGGTAAAATCACTGAAGTAAAATCGACTTTTCCGTGACGGCATTCCGTCCATGTTTGTATATCCAGTAGGAATCGATTGGTCCAGCTTCCCTTCAAAGACTGGTTCAATTTCTGCTGCTTTTATCTCATGCTTCGCTGTCTTTCTTCCCGCTTTATATCTTTGCTCTGTAGTAGTTCGGTAGCTAAGATATCTGCATTCCCGTGATGGCACATATATCATCATCTGATAAAGACCAAATCGCACAGAATACCTTGAGTACACATACTCGTAGTCGGTTGATGGAGTTAATCCTCATAGTGTAAAACTTAGTTGTCTCTGCTTTGGCCCAAATTGGTACCGCATTCATTACGATGGACTGCACAACGCTTGACAGAAGTAGCCTCTTGTGCTGTTTCGGTCCTTCGATGTTCAGCATTATTTTTGATAAGACTGCACTCTATCGAGCAGCTTTCTCGCATTCGTGGTGTTTCTTGTAAGCAAGCTTAGCATCGATCGTCACACCTAAGTATCTGATGATCGGTTTTTATTTTACGTTGTGCTCGCCCACCCTGATGGTTATTATTTCTCTCTTCTTGTACTGTTTCTGTTTTTTTTTTTTTTTTTTGCGAACTGTAGCCCAACTGGTGTCAGCCACCATCTCACATTCATTACAAATGTCCTTTATTTCTTTCAGGTGTTTCACCGCCACCACAATTGTATCGCCAATTTTATTTGATTTTTTGCCTCATTTAGGATTCCGAGCCTCAAAATACCATCATAAATAATGTTCCATATGATAGGTCCTAGTACCGACCCTTGTTGAACTCCGCCAGATGTAAGGTACTGCCTTACTCCATCATCGGTTTCGAAGAGTAGAAGCCTTTTCTCAAAATAGCTTAGCACTAGTTTAATTAGGAACCATGGCAACATCATTGATCTAATGGATTTGAATCTATCTTTGACATCAAATGTTATAACAGCACCATTTTTCTTTGTACCCTCTCTCCATCCCCGAATAACATATTCCAAGGATAACTGCATCCTTCTTATAGCATCTGCTGTAAAACTAGCTTTTCTGAATCCATATTGTTGGTCTGAGTGTCCCCTTGCTTCATCAATTGCCACCTCCAGTCGGTTGCATATGATTCGTTCCAGCATTTTGCTGATTGTGTCCAACAAGCATACGGGACGTATGACAAAGGCTCATCATCTAGTGGTTGCTTTTTGCATTGGTCTCGAAAACCCCCTTCTCTTAGACACAGTTTCCACAAATGGTTCTGTGTTTGTTTTTTTTTTTCTAGCTTAAGGGTCTTGTTTGGTATGCCATCCAATCCAGGTGTCTTGTTATCGCCGAAACATCTGCATACAGAAGCTCCATTTGAGTGACGGTTGAGATTTCCTTTTTTTCCTAAGGTGGTTCTAGCAGCTCATTTTGAGTCGTCCGCTGCCCAAACTTTTCCGTCGAAATTCTTATACTACTCACATAATATGGCAACATCTATCCTTAACTCGCGAGCGGCATACGTCAGGAGATCGTGTGCCGCTTCGCAGTGGTTGAAGTTAAGTTATAGCACTTTCATAATCTTCTTGTAACACCTCGCATACTTTCCTTTTCTTCACAAAGAATGCACCTTGGTTCGTTACTGCAGTTCCTGGATACAAGGCATTCTGCCTACAATTGACGCAGTCATCAGTTGTGGAGAGAAAGGTCATGTATGTATATACGTACTCGTAGATGTATGAGTGTATGTATGTATGGGCCTTAAAGAATTTCTTTTATTACCCCTTCAACCTCAAATAGATTAGAAAATAGTTTTGGTCTTACACGTGCTAACCGAAGGATCGTTGCTGCAGATGGTTGACTAATTTGGACAAGGAAAGTGGAACCTTCATCATAATCTTTAAATCTGTTAGATGAACATGATATGACATTTGACATGTCCCAAATACGTGCTGAGCAGGTTTTTGATTTTCAAGGTAGAGACGGCAAGTGCCTGAGGTACTTTTGTCAAAACAGTCAGCAATGAGTTTGTTTACTAAGATACAATCTTACGAGTATGTCACGTTTGTTAAGTACGAATATTTGTTTTCTTTTTTGCCTAAGAATTCTTGGTTTGGCGTAGCCCTTGTGTTGAGTTCCACATCAAAATCTTTTCATGGAGTTCCTAGAAGCTTGGCCCTGGTCTAGCTTTTGGATATAATGTAGCATCATCATCGCGGTAAATTCATCAGCAATATCTTTTCCTTCTATTTATTTCCACTCTTACTCGAGGCTTTAAAGATCTGTATAGCAACAAATCTTTAGGACCGAGGGGGATTTCTCGCGATGTTTTGAACAGGTGTTCTTCTACAATGACCAAAGGAATGAATGAGGAAATGGTTTGTGAGTTCTTTAAAAAATCGATTAATAGTGGTTGTACTAAATCGATGAACGCAGGGATACACCAGCTCCTGGGCTTAGTCGTCTATCCGATCCTATTTCTGTTTTATATCGATGCTTCTCTTTTTAAGGAATTCGTAAAGTTGTGGAGTGCTATCGGTAGCGAATGTCTACCAAATTTAACTCTGATATTGATGTAATCATCAATTGAAGATAGGAATATCGGTTTGAGTTTAATGCGTCATAAGTGCTAGTGCTGTCTCTTGACTCTGAAACGAAGTGCTAACGTACCAAACTAAAGATGAATTGGGTTGATGCTGATGAATCGAATAATTTGTTAATGCAATACTTGTATATTTTTGTATATTAGTCTTCAGCAGATTACAGTTGCTGCAACAGGTGGTGCTAGATGACCCGTTTGCCTCAAAAGATGTAAGCTGTTTTCCAGTCCTACGGACAGGCTACTATTTATAAATTTATAAATACTATTTATTGGGTCGCAACTCGAATATAAATCGCATGTTTGGACTAGAGGTCTTGATAGTGTCCATCGATAAGCAGTGTGAAACTGGTAAGCAGCTTGCTTGCAGCAAATTCCTTGACGTTTTATGCTCTTATACTGGCATTTTCACCAAAATCGTTCGTACAAAATTTTGGGAATAAAATTAATTTTAAAATTTGTTTAGAAACCCATCTCTTAATTTCATTGATTTTTGATAATTTGTAAGTACAACCGTAAGGTGCTTCGAGAAATGGGGGGAACACAATCCTTTCACTGTTCCTTAAGAGGCATATCCCACCTTATATGTTATCGCCAGTCCATTTAGTTTCAATGCTGTTCATATGGAACTATCTACACACCAAGCCAGTCTAACAAGCCAATTGTGCGTCGTATTCAGTTATGGCCAACTTGCAGTCGTATTCAGCCTTGATGTGGAGTTTCTGAAGTTGCTCACTCAGCCATGAAGGTACACACTGTTTACCCTCATGGCGATTTATTACCCAACTGCACTGCAAATGCAGATGCTCTGAGAGATTCTCACTAAAAGTTTGTATGAATTCTGTAATGGGACGCAAATCGATATCCTAGCTGATACAGCCCTAGATACTGACTGACTATGGGCAGATCTACTTTGGATGAGTTTTGTTTTGCGTTAAGTGTATCTTTAGACCTATACAATAATTATGAAATATATATGGAATATTTTTGTTTTTATAATCGAAACCACATATGTGGGTATGCATGCGAAAATTATTTTAAAAACACTTCGCTCTGACTGAAACCCGCAATAGTTGTTTGAAACCAGAGTGCATCTGTTCCTTTTCATCTTTTAAGAGAAATCGAAATCCGTTGAGCACAGAAGATACATACAAACTATGTATGTCGAAAAACTACAATAACATCATTTTATTTTCGTTTCAGAATCCTGATGGACAAGAATGTTCAGAAACACAAAAGGAACCCTCACCATGGTGGCGAGTAGACCTTCTAGCACCACAAGCAGTTCGAGTAGTGAGAATCACAACACGTGGTTGTTGCGGTCATCAACCATTGCAAGATCTGGAAATTAGAGTGGGAAACAGTAGTGCTGATCTTCAAAGAAATCCACTCTGTGCATGGTATCCTGGTACCCTAGATGAAGGCATAACGAAAACATTCACCTGCGCTCGACCTCTTGTTGGACAGTATGTCGCCATTCAACTTGTGGGTGTTGAAGGAAGTTTAAGTCTTTGTGAAGTTGAAGTTTTTACAAACGAAGAATTCTCCGTCGAACGATGTGTCAGTCCCAATTTAAGTGTAGACACTGTCCTTTCTACGTTTGCCAAAACATGTTACGAATTTCATGTTACACGTGGCGAGAGTTTCGAAAAAGCCCGACAAATGTGCCAATCAACTGGTATAAACAAAATTTTGATTTTATTTATTATTTCCCTAAAATATTAAACTTTTTTTTTGTTGAACAGGTGGAGATCTTGTTCACGATTTCCGGGGCCCCGCTAGTGACTATATTCTCACAGAATTGGAACGACGTAAATCAGAGCTAAAAACTCAACTTGTTTGGATCGGAGCACAAAAGGAACCGGGCCTAACATCGCGTACCTGGAAATGGGTGAATGGTGAGTTTGTTCATATATCGCTCTGCCTAGGTGTGAACTTGGTTATAAATCATAATTTATTGTCCATTATCTATGGACAATTAGCAGAGTCCAATTCATTTTCGTCACTGACATCTACGTCCGTGTGCTAAATAATAAAAAAAAAATCCACCAAAGTTTAAGGTCAAGTGGTGTTGTTTTTGTTGTTGTCTACCTCGGTTGTAGTTGGTGGTCGATTTGGGTCGATGTTTCGAATGAAACTAGATTTAGGTACTTTTTGAACATTTTCATTGTACTTATTGTTGCCACTTATTGGATGAATGCTGTTGCGGTTGTAGTTAAGGTCAAAAAATTATAACAATTTCTTTGTGCTTAATTGTACGCGTGCACATGGTCAATAGATTTTGGTGAGTGTTACATGAATCATATAAGAAAGCGTGTATGGAAGTAATTATGACCATCCATATGAACAAATGAGTAGTGGATTTGAATTGTAATGAATTAACTTTCCATGCCATGTAAATGGGATACAGAGCTTCTTACAGTTTTTCTCGACTAATGGCCAAGCCTAGTTTATTGAAATAAAATAAATTGCCGGTGACAAAAGACTTTTCGAAACCGATGAACATTACGCAATGAATATCTACAAGGTACTCTGAAATATGACAAATTTACTGCTCTTGGACAGGTCACGGGAAACATGCAACACGGTCTGCATGTGCCTACATATACAGGAGGATGATTATAACACTAAGTGGTAATGATCACGTCCTAGAAGTTGTTCTGCATCTCTCTGTCTACATATAGATCTTTTAACTCACAGATTTACGTTTTGATATCAAACGATGTATGTAGGAAGTGACGGCATATGAGCACGTGAACGGCCAGTCTCGTTTCAAAATGCAATTCGTTTCATTTACGACAACGATTCAACTATTAGCGGTGTTTCTTTGTAAAAATGATCGGTAGTTCAGTAAAAGATTCCATTATGAACAAGAAAAGCAATTAACTGGGTATACAGTTCAAATAACTTCCGATATTATCCGCAGCTGCCGATAACTGAGTATAAAATATTTTGTCTGTTGGGCAGATAGCAAAAAAAGGTTTCTAACAATAGTTGTTTTAGTTTTTCTTAATTTCAAACTATTCAATGCAAAATCATAAAATGATTAATTTATTTTTATTTTGTGTGAACGCCAATAAGAGATAGTTTTTTTGTGAGACTTAACTAAATCTTATTTAATGTTACAAAGAAACGCAGCTAATATTGCAGATAGGATATTGTAATCGACTGAAACAGAATTTCTCTAATTGTCTGGAATGAGCGGAGTGCATGCGGGTGTATTGCGTAGTATATTGCGTAGCTACATTGCTTTTATATTGAAACAAATTCTGCACACAAAATTTGTGCTTATAATATAATTCGTTTGAGCAATATCAAATTACATTGTTCTGGTAAAAATTTTGGTTTGAAATTCTCTACAAGATGTCTGCCATATTTTTAAAAAATCTTCGAATTAGGTAAGTACGCCATTTTCCAAACTTTACTAAGAAGTTAATGGAAATCCTTTTTGAGCGCGAGTATCTCGAAAACAGTGCGTCAAAAATATTAAGATCAGAAATTTAGTTTTTGAAAATCACTACAAAATGGATGGGAATTTTTTTTTTTAATTTTCAACTTTACCAAGAAGTCTATATAAAACGATTTTCTCTGCGAAATGGTACATCCTATGTAAATAATTATGTCTATGCCATGGTTTTTGGGTCTTTTGTTCAAAAATTTATGCATATGACGGAGTGCAAAAATTTTTTTTTTTTGTATTTAGGACACATTATGCCCACAAAAAGAGTTGTTTAAAATATTTTTCTCATTATTTTTGGCCCACCACGTACTATTTTTGTGCAAAATTTTTCTGGTATTTTGTTAGTATCAGATGGCCAATATGTTGACGAACCAGAAGAATAAAATTCGCAGTTGAATTTGTGGCCTCCTTGGTATAGCCGTTTACCTTTTGTAGTTATGAGCCTAGATCCCCAGTGGATGTGTTTAGCATTGAAGTCGCCACCAACAAGGAATTTATGTCCTAACAAATTTAGGAGTTCTGCAAAGTCTTCTTCAGTTGGAGAGCGCCTCGGAGGGTAGTATAAAGCTGCTATTTTAAACTTTTACTTGCATGTTTTCATTAGTAAACATTGGTTCTTCATAGTGTTTCAAGCACTTTTTTATAAGTATTGCTGATCCTCCCCTAGCTTTGTCAGCAGGGTGCGGAGCGTGATAACATGTGTAGTTTGGTAGTTTGTTATCAAGAGTATTCTATAGCGAGGTGAGTTTCGGACACCAAACAAATACCTATATGCTATATGTCTAAAAAGATGTTTAGTTCTGATACATGTTGTAAAAGAACGTTTGCATTCCATGTTGCGATTTTAAGTGTTCTGTCCATCATTGTTTTTTAAGAGCGACTTCTTCGCTTAGTTGTTTTATGTTTAAATCTTGTTTGTCAATCCTTTTTAGGATAAGTTCCAGCATTTCTTTTACAGATGTTTCCTCGTTCTTCCGCACATCAATTACAATCTGGGAATAGGATTTATTTTCATCACTTTTGCTTAGTGCAATTACTTTTGCCGGTCGATTTTTAGTTTTGTTTCGACCTTTACTTTTTTGTTTTCAACTATTGCTTTTGTATTTGTTGAGTTTCTAAGCTTGTTCCCAGTTTTGTTTTTTCTTTTTATGTCTTGGAATCTTTTGGCGATTGGGCATCCTCTGTAACTTGCAGGATGGTTGCCTTGGCAGTTAACACATTTCGCATTCTGTTCTTTGCCCATGGGACAGTTTTTAATTGCATGCCTGCCTTCGCATTTAACACAAGCAAACTCGCGATCGCAGTATTTTTGTGTATGCCCAAAGGCTTGACAGCACTTACATTGTGGAACAAACTTTGACTTTCGCAGTGGTTAAATTTTAAGAACTATGCCCATAATTGATTTAATACTGTAAATCTTTTCGAGACTTTCTTTATTTTCGAAAGTGAGCATAAATAAAGGTAGAGATCTCTTTTTTGTCGTTGATATCCCAGTGGAGTCTTTGATTATCTCATTTTTAATAAGATTATTTGCATCGAGAGCTTGAAAGCCTTTTTGTATAAGGTCTTCGACAATTTCGTTGGCATCACATGAAGAGTGTAGGCCTCTTGCTACTACCTTTATCGATCTTGTAGCTTTATTTTCATACGAGTGCCACTGAATTTGCTTTTTGTTCAATTCTTCAGTGGCAGCTCTATACGCATCGGAATCTTCAACAATGACTTTCCAATTGTCTTTATTGTATGATGCATTTTTACATGTCTTATTCGTGCATTTTTCAACTATGCTATTAAGCTCGCCAAACATTGCCAATCCGGTGCCTTTAACATAAGACTTTTGGGGTACATCTCTTATTTCTTTATTGAATGTTTTCATTATTGCAACAGTTTCTGCTTTTGAAGCTGTCTGCCGACTTATTGGAACAATTTCTGGGCTGCCCTCTGCTTTTCGTTTCTTGAATTTACGTTTGTTTCTGTTACCATAAATTTCAAGAAGGTGCTCTTCCTCATTAGTATGAAACTCAATTACAGTTTTTTGTGGGCTTTTCACTACAAGTGTTTTTGGACTTGACTTGTTGTCATTTAAGGTCTCCTTGTCTAGCAAGCTGACTTTTTCTTCAAGTCTCTTAACTTGTTGCTGAAGACTTTCAACGAGGACTTTTTGCCATTCCTCGTAATAATTTTTAGATTCAACTTGGTCGATCTCTTTATTTTCTTTGGAACACTGCTGATCTTTTCTTTCGAACTTTTCATAGTTATTGGTTCCTTTTTCGTTAATGACTTCTATGGCATTTGATTTTTGTGTAGGGGTTATCGATGGAGAATACATTTGGTGGAATTCTTGGTGTTTTTGAACTCTTTCTATTTCCTATAAGCAATAATTGGTCCTCCCCAGAATCCGCAGGACCGATCTCCGAAGAGAGTGGATTTACCAGTTTAACTGGATTACCATCTGGGGTATTGTATCTGTTTGTTTTACTCATTGCCATATTTGTTTTTTGTAACTTTTGTTTGTTAACCATAAATAGTTACTTCTTCTATTCAAGGTTTTTAATACATCCGCCCCTATGGGATCAGACGCTGACCAATGAGCCGCACATTATGTGTCAGACGCTCTTGGGTTTCTTGGAAAGCTGGTTCTTTAGAGCGATGTCTTATCTTACATTTTGCTCCTGGTTCCTGAGAAGGTAACTCAGGTGTCACAACTCTTGGATCCAATAGATCCAACGCTCGTCGTTAGTTCACCTAACGGCTATCCAGCGGGCTCCACTTGGAGGTGACGATGCGATTTTGCTCCGCCGTTACAATAGGTGAACTCAAAAAAAATGAGTTTCGTAATTCAATCTCCATATTTTGGATTTGTGTGGTAATGCCTAAGGGCGAAATTCAGAATCCTCATTCTAGCCGCAAAATTAACTGCACTTAAGGCCTATTTTTAAAAAAATTCAATTTTCTAAAAAAGGCAGTTCTAATGATTTAGAAATTCATATCTGGGGTAATATGTACGTTTGCAATAAAATTGCGTACTTAGTTTTTCGCTAAAAATTCGAATAACGGTACTTTGGTTGTTGGCGGGATTGAGAAAAAAAAGGCTATTTCTCGGATATTGCTGAGATGATTTTATTCAAAACAGATATCTGTGTCACCTTTGACATATGCAAGGACATGGCATTAAAACTTTCGAGGATCAAAAAAGTTTTATAGCTTTTAAACGCATTTTACGAAAAAAAAAAAGGTTTACATTTGCAATCTGAACATTTTTCAAAAGAATAGTATTATACATATGAAGCAAGTATGTGGGACCCTGTCATGTCTTTTATTTAAACAAAAAAATACCGTTTGTACGAATTTGTATAAAATGTCGACGTGTTTCCAGTATTTTTACATGTCTATCGGACAGAGTCCAATTATAAAAAAGTTGATCGTATTTGGAAATTACAACACAACTACTGTATATATCATGTATGTATGTAGTTTTGGAACTTAATCTTGGACCGATTATTTATTAAGATTGATTAAGATTCTTATTAGTCCGATTTGATAATTTCTGGAATTTCTGTTCCCCGTTCGGGGTTGAACCTGCACAGGTCGGGTCACAAGTAAAACGCAGCATAAACGTATTCGTATAATAAAAGTCTAATTAAATAAATAAATAAATATTTTGGCACTAATAGCTCCATGCAGGGCCCGGCCTAGCTTCTCACAGCCACAAGTGCTGTGCGCCACCCGAATGGTTGGGACCTACAGTTTTATGCCGTTTCCGAAGGGCAATTTTTTCGATTGAGGGAATCGACAGTTTTACTCTCAGATGTTTGTCAGACGCTCGCGAGAGGTGGGACCGTGAGAAAACATTCTTTTTTTTTGTATTTTCTTGGATTCTAACCTTGAACCTCTCGCTCAGTGATCGAGCACTTAGCCACTGAGCCACGGCTCCCACAAAAAGTGTAATTGCGTCCATAAATATTAAAATGCTCCCTGTCATTTTGTAGTTACTCTTAAAGAATTTATTTTTTAAATACGTAAACACAGAACATAAATTGGTTATCAAAATAACCAAAATAACACTAACTAATTTCATCTCGACTCCAATTTGATCAGATGCTAACGAATTTACAACTAGTTTTGTTTATTTAAGTGACATAGCTATCATGCTATTTTTACCTTGAGCTTGATTTGAATTAAAAAAAGAAAAAAAAAATCGACTTAATCCGCTCTCTGGTTTCAGTTCAAAATTGGTTTTGACATGAGACAAGCACCTATCGCATGTACATGCATACACACTAAACAAAAGTCTTTCAAAATTAACAATTCCTTTAATTTGGTATACGAATTAAAACCGGTGAATGTGTGAATTTATAAGCAAAACCAATTGTTCTTTGTTTTCACTTAATTAATTTAAGTTTTAATTGTTTATGTGGGGACGAATAATATGCGTACGAGTATATGTATGCGCCCATAAAAATGTATAATGAATGGTAATATAGTACTGGTGGGAAATAAAAAAAAATGTGCCTATGACCTGAGTGTATAAACTACTGTGAAGGGAACTTGTTGGAAACAATGGCACGTACTCGTATGAATAGTAAAAGATAGATGGACTGTATTTGATTTAAAATTGCGAGAATGTATACACAATGGATATTGTTTTATCATACATTACCCGTACAAAAATATAAACCTCGTTAACTCTCAACAGAAAATTCGGATAACAGTACTTAACTTATTAGCGGATTTGCAAAAATTGGTTATTTCTCAGATATTTATATCATTTTTGAGATCTGTAAGGACATAGCATTACAATTTTGGACAATGCTTTGTCTCCGCCTATATTTGAGAGCGTCATATTTCCCATGGGATAAGTCCACTTTCACATTCATACAGTTGCAGGAGGTCTTAACATACACAAATCCGCTGGTCCAGATGGTATTTCTCCTGTAGTTTTGAAGTGGTGTTCTTCCACGCTGGCGAAATTTTGCGTAAGCTTTTCTGCCTATCCTACTTTTGATGGCTCTTTCCGAATAGATGGATATTAGCATTTGTCCAGCCCGTCCCTAAAAAAGGCGTATCTTCCTCCCTGTCCAATTACCGACCCATTGCACCTAAGTCCCTTCTTTCCAAGGTCATGGAAACGCTGATAAATCGTTAGCTTATGAAATATCTCGATTCACGAAAACTCCTTAATGACCGGCAGTATGGTTTCCGTAGCAACAGATTCACTGGTGATTTGATGGTATGTCTCACCAAGAAGTGGAACCAATCTCTCCATCACTTCGGGTTGACAGAATTTGGCATCAGGCTCTTTTGTCGAAAATGCGTGCATATGGCGTCAATGGATTAGAAATTACCTTTCCGGGTGTTCAATATAAGTTGTCTTGGACGGCTTCAAGGCTGCAATTCACCAAATAAATGCTGGTGTTCCCTAAGGGCTCTGTTTTGTCTCCGACTCCCTTTCTTATTTTTATAAATGAACTCTTGTCTGCAACTTCTAATCCAATTCATTCCTTCGCTGATGATAGTACCCTCAGTTTCTCTCACGTCTTTGCTTTTTCGGCCGTAGAAGAGGAACGGCAACGTATGTTAAACATATTAAATTCCGACTTGAAAAGCATTATTAAATGTGGTTCAGCCAACAGAGTGGAATTTAATGCCTCCAAAGCACAATGCTGTCTTCTGCTTCTCAAGCGAAACCATAACCGTCAACCATTATCAATGAATGGTACTTACATCGCTGAAACCGAAAGACTTGCTATTCTCGATATGTGTATTAATAACTATCTTCGTTGGAATGATCACATATTGTAAATCGCCAAAAATACTTCAAAATGTTTAGGATTCCTTAAGCGGTGCAAGAAATATTTTACCCCGTCTGATCTGACCTCACTTTATAAGGCATTCATCCGCCCAAAGACGGAATATAACGCCCATATCTGGTCTGGTGCACCCACGACCGTTCTGCACATTTTTGATAGGGTACAAATTCGCTCGTTAAAACTTATGGGTGATCGAAACATTGTGAACTCCATACATTCACTTGAACATCGACGAAGTGTTTCGTGCGAAATAGATAGTTGCATTCCTCCCCTTCATAATTTCACCCTCAATACGAGCCATGCTTCGAATGCATATCAGTTCAACCTTAAGCCCAACTTCGGTTGTACTCTCAAATATAGGGATTAGTTTATAAATCGAACGACACAAATGTAGAATGATCTACCAGGCTCTGTATTTCCCCATCACCTTCAAACATTTAAAGCCAACGTGCACAGGCTGCTCCTCTGTTCCTCTTCCCCATTCATATATAAAAAAAACAAATCGCCTTAATAATATATACGCATGTACTTTACCATAATGATTATATAATATTTTGTTAAAAGTTTGTAATTTAACAAATTCCAGGTGAAGTTGTGCTTAAGCCTGCATGGGGTAAAGATCAACCGAACAACTATAATGGTGAACAAAACTGTGTGGTTCTAGATGGGGGACGAAATTGGCTGTGGAACGATGTCGGATGTAATCTCGATTACTTACACTTTATTTGTCAACATGGTAAGTCTTTTAAAAATGCAACCAACATCTACTATCACTACTACGAGTATAACGAATAATTTTCACAGCTCCCTTGTCATGTGGCTCGCCGGATTCATTGCAAAACACAACGGTGGTGGGCAAGAACTTCACTGTAGGGAACCAAATTCAATACAACTGTCCCAAGGGTCATGCACTCGTCGGTGAGCCAATGCGAAAGTGTGTCAATGATGGCACTTGGAGTGGCAAGGCCCCTACGTGCAAATGTAATTTAAATAATTATTTATTTAATATGCTTGACCTAACTTTATGCATTTGAAACAGACGTTGATTGCGGTTCATTGGAGGAGCTTGATCACGGTGCGATACTTTTTTCAGAGGATCGAACCTATTTTGGAGTACAGGCCACTTACAGTTGTCACGAGAATTACACGCTCATTGGTAATGAAAATCGAACTTGTGGCATGAATGGGTGGACAGGACAAAAGCCTGAATGTCTCGTGGATTGGTGTCCAGAACCACCACATATAGCTGGAGGCTTGGTCACGGTCACCGATAAAAGAGCTGGATCTACAGCGACATATCAATGCGAATCTGGTTATGTTTTAGTTGGAGAACCTGTGAGTTTGTTTTAAGATTTCCATCGCTGACCGGTATTAATAAAAATTCCTTGCAGATAATTTCATGTGGTCTAGGTGGTGAATGGTCTAGTAAACCTCCATCATGTCGGTTTGTGGATTGTGGAGCTCCGGCACGACCCGATCGAGGCACCGCTCACTTAGTGAATTCTTCAACGACTGTGGGATCTATGGTAAAATATGAATGTGATGATGACTATTGGCTGGTGGGACCGTCTGATTTATTCTGCACGAAAGAGGGAAAGTGGTCCGGAGATGCACCCATCTGTGAGTTGGTTACATGTGATACACCACATGTGCCATCCGGATCGTATGTGGTTGGTTATGATTATAATGTTCATTCGACTATTCAATATCATTGTGATCCCGGACATGTGCTGCGTGGTAATCCTGTTTTAGAATGTATGGATAATGGAGAGTGGAACGCTGAAGCGCCATATTGTGAATGTGAGTGCAGTGTTGAAAATATGTAAAGATTACATTTTGATGACTTATTCAATTTCAGATATCGATTGTGGATCAATTACACCCCTTCCTTACGGCAGCCACAAGTATGTCAAGAACACAACTTATGTTGGATCGGAAGTGGTGTTCAGCTGCACGCATTCACATAAGCTTACAGGTGTGCCCAAACGTACGTGTATGGAGTCTGGTGTTTGGAGTGATTCTTCGCCAAAATGCGAAGGTAAGGACTTGAATGAATAACTGAGTGGTGTATTGGGTTGAACGCGAATCGGAAGATATACGGAGTTAGCCGAGGTTATTTGTCCACTTAGTATATAGCTTACCCTGTTACAAATCTCTGCTTAACAGTTTTTTATTATTTGGTCCAGAATCTTTTTCGCTTCATTACAGAATCAAGAAGAAAAGTTGCTTTCTAGGCCTAGCTTTCTGTAATGTTTCTTGGGTTTTACATAGATTAGGGTATAAAGAAGCCCGTTCGTACTCAAAGCCTATTTTTACTTAAGTTAGTGCAAGCTTTAGTTCTTTTTTGGTTAAAATTCCCGAAGAGTATTCTTGCTTAACACAATTTTGAGAATTTTTCGCAGACCTTTTTATTTGCTTTCCTTTCCATAGTCTCGGGTGACGTATCTACCCATTAGGGTTGCTAAATTATACCGAACATGGCATCACAAGGTTCCTCGGCTAATCAAAATTTAGAACTGATAGCTTTTATAATATTCATGAAACGAATGAATACACACAATGCGAAATTTTTATTTTGAAACTCTGACGATTAGCACAGATGAATGTCTAGATTTTGTCTTAGAAGAAATAAAAAGGGTTGACTTTGAGTTGCCCGACCTAGAGGAGGCTAGAATTGATTTTTTTTTTGTTTTTTTTTCGTGATTTGCCTGCAAGGGCTAAAAGGTCAAGCCCTACCATCCATCCGCCGCAGAAGATTTAGGTTATCCCGCATAAGTTTATGGACAGGGTTACTCTCTTCTTTTGATAGTCCATTGGCCTGCTATCTACACTCCACGCCAACGTTTACTTGAACCTAACGTAGGATGACGTCATTGATCTTAGGTTTTAGTTTGTTCTCTTGTTTTATAAGTCACAGTGGCCCTACTCACACAGAGCTGAAGTCCCAGCTTTGTCGCAAATTCAGTACAATAATGTTCTACTTCTTTCCTTGCTTTGACCTAATAAAAATGGGATTTTAATTTCGCAAACATCTAATTGGATTCGAAATATCCACCGACTGTTGCCTCGTGATAACTTCCCGGCAAAGTACAGAGTATAACATATCACTTCAGCCGAGTTCCATGTGTGACCTTTCGAAAAGATTTCATATGTTTTCTGAGAACGTTTAATTCAATCAAAATGCACTTTCGTATTCACCATATTTTCGCAACGGTTGAGTGCTACAGTTGCGGACAATGTAGGGTTTTACATTACCAAGTGGCACAACCATCACCCAAACTATTCAGAAGGATGCAAACAGAACGCAATAAGCATTTATTCAAAGGTTTTACAGCCAAGGAGAATATTTTCTAAATAACCCAAGCAAGTTTACATCGGCAGTCTCCTTGACAATTAGCACGATCCTTTGCTAACTGCTTCCAGTTGTATATGCCAGCTTTGGTGAGGCCCACCTCTACTTTATCAGAACATTGAAAATGAAGTCTGCCTCTTCTGTGTCTTCGAAAACTCTCCACCACATAGTGTTGGTGTTTATCAGTTCTACATGACCTAGTCATCTTAAGTGCTGAAAGCTTATCTTCGCATATTGTGCTTTTTGCAGCACCACTCTGTGATCGGGATCAAAGCAGGGGTTTTGAGAAGTTTCTAGCACTGTAGTTGCGGCTTTCTGATAGATTTCCACTGATCTGCTGTGCTTGTTGTTGCTGCCGTTGGACTTCTCGTGAGTTCTGGCAGTACGAGTATCTTGCGACTACAGCCCTTTAATGTTAAACTTTCTCCGAATTGTTGTTGACACCTCTGAACTTCCTAGCATCCAGTAAAACGGATAAGTGACACGTTGACTTATGGATGTTGAGGACTTGAGATATGCCAATCTCGTTACGAATACTGCCATTTCCTCTCTGTAGCTATGTCAATAAGCCTGACTCAGGCAGGGCTTTCTTATACTACCAAGGATGATTCCCGTCTCGAACTTCACGTTGAAATTTCTAGCGACAATTTAAACGTCATATCTCGGGCATTGCTAGTAGGTACTATCAAAGGGAAGCAATATTTGGAGTCATCCTCTTCCTTATTTGTGAGGGCGTGACTGCAATCATGTTGTAACTTGAAAGCAAGCGCTTTTAGATGGTTAGGATTTTGACTTCTGTGCAGAAATATTTACAAATCTATTTTTAAAATCTTCCATGATCATGAGCTCCGTCCTTGTACGAGTATATATATATAAATGTTTAATGATTTATTGACATATTCACTTTCTTAACGTCACAGAGATTCGCTGTCCTGAGCCAGTTTTGGCACCACACAGTCTCCTTTCAGTGACAGGAAATGACCGTATGTATGGCCGAACTCTGATCCGAACTGCTGAATCGACTTCAAATAGTGCACAGACCTACAGGTAATTGTATGGTTAGTAAGTTTCTATCAAAACATCTAACGTGCGCTTTTAGGATTGGTGCATTGGCAAAATATCGATGTGAACGCGGTTACAAGATTATCGGCGAAGCTTTGGTCACTTGCGAAGACAATGGACAATGGAGTGGTCAAGTTCCAGAATGTGTCTGTAAGTGGATATCAAATCATAAAAATGCAAAATATACGAAATTCCTTTCTCAATTTCATAGATGTCGAATGTGGACAGCCGCTTAATATTACCCACGGCAAGGTAACCCTGGCTACCAATGCAACCTACTATGGAGCTGCCGTACTCTACGAATGCGATTCGAACTTTAAATTGGATGGAGTATCGAGACGCTTGTGTGCTGAAGATGGAACATGGAGTCATGAGACTCCAAGTTGCGTCGAAATCACTTGTAGTGAACCAGACATAAGTGAGAACTTAATTGTTGATCCAGCTGCAAGGGCAGTGGGATCAGTAGCTCGTTTTAAATGTCCGAAGGGAAGGAATTTGATTGGTAATGACACTCGCACCTGTCTTAAGAACGGCAAATGGACTGGAAAGTCACCGATCTGTAAACGTAAGTTCACTAAAATACCAAAGAGTCGTACCACAATTACATTTTTTCCTATCAGCGGTTGATTGCGGTCGACCATTGCCAATCGAAAATGGACGTGTAATCATTGTCAACGAATCGACGATATACGGTGGCTCTGCTGAGTATCACTGTATTCCAAGCTACAATCGTATCGGGCAATACCTTCGCAAATGCATGGAAGATGCCAGATGGAGTGGCGAAGAACCACGTTGTGAAATCGCCACAACTGATGCTCAGGAGAGTTCTGGTCTGGGTACTGGAATTGCTATTGGAGCGACTGTTATAATCGTTCTACTCATAATAATTGGTCTAATATTCCTGCACAGGAACAAAGCTAGGCCAGTGAAAAATACAGAAAATGTTCAAGCGGCTGAATCGAAAGAAGATCGTAATGCTGCTGTTATGTCGTATTCCACACTGGAAGCGAACAATCGTATACCGCTGGATACATCGCCACCGGCTACGTTTAACACTTTCCACGGAGGCAGGGCCAATGGAAATGGCACTGCTCGACATACAGGTAAATGCGAATGTGCTACTTAATGAAAAACCACTTAACCACTATTCACAATTTATTTCCAGAAAATATTTACGATCAAATACCAAATGAGCAATTCTACGATGCTCCCTATGAGATGCGAACAAATGAAGAGGTCTACGAACCAGAACCCACAGCGGGAAATGTTATAACCATAAATGGAATTTCGGTTCGATGAGACACAATGCATGGCATGCATCCAACCTATTACTAAACAAAAACAAAAAAAAAAAAACAAAAGAAAGATAAATGCAACAGATAAAGTCTGTGCAGTGTGTGGTATTGTTTGACTGAGCCAAATTTGTTTTTAAGATACTATGACCATAAAGTTATCTAACAATAGACGAACGAGGAGTATACAAGAGATACAGAGAGAGAGGCGGAACGCAAGAATAGCTTTCGTTGTAACGAAATTATGACGAAACATTCAATCAACTAAATAATTTAATGTAATTATGTAAATAGTGTGATGATTATTATTTTATGTTTTTTTTTTTTTTGTTTTTAATATTGAAAGAAATTAAGAAAATTTTATGTTTTTACGCGTTGATTTATAATTTTATGTATTATTTATATTTTATTTATAAGGTAAAAGATAAACAATTTGTAATAAGCCCAATTTATTGTTTAGTGAAAGATTCTTACTGGGATTTGTAATATAACCAATAACAATTGAAAAATAAAAATGGAATAATAATGTTAATTAAAAGGAGTACGTTGGAGTTTTACTTGCGTGTATTTACTGTGGTTATTATAGAGATAGTCAAAAAAGATGATCAATCACAGATATGCATATACATACATACCTACATCGAGTGTAGAAGTTTCACAGCATGAAACATTAGGGACTGCAATTCGTGATCCCACCCCATAATTCGACCCAGAAATCCAGAGATTTGGTTTTAACAGAAGATTAAAGCGCGTTTATAGCCATTGCACACCCGAGTCCTATAAATAAAGAGTGCAGTACGATGTATAGGGTGACCAGATAAGAAGAATTTCTAGGAAATAAAATAACAACGGTATTAGATATCAAATTGATTCTGGCTTTATTTTGAAGCTACATTCATGCCTTTATGTATGGAATAGTACATCATTTAAATGGCCGCCTCGACTTCGCTGGCAGTGCTTCAAGCGGTCGGTCCAATTTTTGATGACTCGGTCCAATATGTGCGGCGTTATTCCGGCAGTAGCATCTCGAATGTTGGCCTCGAGCTCGTCCAAAGTGGTTGGCTTGTTAGCGTTGACTAAGGACTTGATGTAGCCTCAGAGAAAATAATCGAGGGGGGTCAAGTCGCATGATCGCGGCGGCCAATTGATGAAAGCTCGCCGTGAGATGACCCAGTCGTTAAATTTCTCCTTCACCACTTCGAGCGTTGCATCGCTTGTATGGCATGTAGCGCCGTCTTGCTGGAACCACAGCTCGGATATATCGATGTTGTCGAGCTCTGGCCACAAAAAGTCGGTTAACATAGCTCTATACCGAGGACCATTGTCGGTAACGGTGTCTTCTTCCTCATTTCGAAAGAAATAAGGTCCGATGATACCGCCGTGCCATAAACCGCACCAAACAGTCAATCTTTGTGGATGCATTGATGCTTGATCGAACACTTGTGGATTGTGGTCACTCCAATAATGGCAATTTTCCTTGTTGACATAGCCGCTGAGCCAAAAATGGGCCTCGTCCAAGAAGATGATTTTTTGACCATTTTTTGATCTCCGGCCAACATTTCCAGTGCCCAATTAGCGAACTCACGGCGTTGTCTATGGTCGTCCGGCTTCAATTCTTACATCAGCGCAATCTTATACGAATGTAGGCCCAAATCCAACCGCAAAATAAGCCTGATGGGCGCCAAATAAACATTTCTGGGTCTTCTTTGATACCTGCCGCTACGGCGGCTGTGTTTCTTCACTTCGCACGGATTTCTATCTTAAAATGCTCAAACTTTTTCACGGTGCGACGAATTGCCTTCGCACTGAAGCTATAATGACGACCGATCTCACGACGAAATTCACGTTGTGTATTTACAACAGAGCCGGAATTTCGACGATATTTTTTAATAATTTTTACACGGGAAGTGTGAAATGATGCATGGTGAAATGGCAAACCTTAGTGAATATTTTGACACCTGGATGTTAATGGTATCTTTGACAGCTGCTGAAACATAACAATTGGAAAAACTATCATTGCTATCTGGTTACCGTTTAGTATAATTAATGCAGCACTCAGGCTAAAGTACGTTCCGATGCAATGGAAGGTGGCAGAAGTAATCATGATTTTAAAACCAGATAAGTCGCCAACTGAAAAGGAATGGTATAGCTTCGCTTTTGAAAAGACTAAAGCCAATAATAAAAGAAATAAATCTTGTACCTTCCCACCAATTTGGGTTTAGAGAGACACACTTTACTGTACAACAAGTGCATAGAATTGCGAGTACAGTAGAAAAAGCACTTGAGAACCAAAAAGTCTGCTCAGCCATCTTTCTAGACGTAGCACAAGCGTTTGATAAAGTCTGGCATCGAGGACTAGAACTTAAACTGCAAAGAGATCTCCCCAAAGAGTTCTACTTGATTCTTAAATCTTATATCGCAGATCGTTACTTTCGAGTAAGGTATGAAGATGAATACTTTAATTTAAAAAAAAAATATCTGCAAGAGCTAAACAAGGAAGTGTCTTGGGACCAATTCTTTTTCTCCTATATACAAGAGACATACCTCAGCAGGAAGAAGCTAGCCAACGACACCGCAATTATGAATATTGGAGACAATGCTGATGAAGCAGCGAACAAATTACAAAAGGCCATTATGATTGGACAACAAAATGGAGAATAAACCTTCATGAAACTAGATCTATCCATATTAACTTTACTAACAGAAGAATAAATAGTGTAAGAGTTAATGTTGATGGAAAAGAAGTTCCGTACGAAAATACTGCTAATATTTGGGTAAAAGAGGAGCTAAATATTAGACTCAGACAAATGCATTGGTTAATGGAAAGGAATTCCCAGCTATCAATTGACACTGCTAGCAAGTTCTGACACCTGTATGGATGTATGGGATACAGCTATGGGTTTGTACTAAAAAGGCAATTATACTAAAAAGGAATGATAAACATTCCAAAACAAAGTACTAAGAGGCATCGTTAATGCACCTTGGTATATAAGAAATGACAACCTACACAGGAATTTACAAGTAGAGAATGTTAGTGAAATCGTTAAAAAATATGCATTTAGGCACTGCCAATAACTGCAAGACCATGTAAATCCTCAAACACAATACATGGTTGAAGAAAACACCAATACCATTAGGCGGCTTAAAATGTTAAGGCCGTACTAGATATAAATATAAAATCCGTATTATAGAGGTGTATCTATAATCTATAAATACATTTTAAGTAGAAACAAAATTAATTTCGGAGTCAACTAATGAGCTTCAGCCCTCTAAAGTTCATAATATATTAGAGAGACTTAATCTCAGTTGTAATAATAGGATGTGTTTTCTGTTTGGGATGTTTTCCCACGTAATGCAATCCATGACTGAAAACCCCCCCGGAAGACTTTATGCCCATTGTAGCATCTTCGAGAAATGGGGTCAGAAGCAGAGGTGGTTTTAGTTAGAGTTAAAGTCCCACCAAGTTTCCACCTTCCTTAAAAAAAATGTAGTAATAATTTATCCTGGAATTGTGACCCCAAATGTGAAGTTTGAAGGAAATCCGTCCAGCCGTTCAGCCTGCATTTATGTGCACATACAGATAAACAGAACAAATTGGCAGATCCACTTGTCGAGATTCTCTATATACTATTCCATAAACCCATACAAAAAAATAATTATAAATATTTTGGTGCTAATAGCGCATACAGGACCAGACCCTGACTCCAGCAGCCACTCGTGTGAAGAAGAACATTTTCATGAAATACCTTTAAAGGTAGTTAGATAGCATGTATGCATGTGTTTTCAACCTTTTTATGCTATTAACTATAATTATGCACGAAATTAGGTTTGTAAACACATACTAGCATAATAAAGCATACACATCTATTGCCAGGATTTACGTGTAGTAAGAATTTATTGATTTAATAGTTGAATCATAAACTACACAAATTTCGTTAAGCGTTTCCGACCTTTTCGATAACTGTCTTATAAATATCAATTCCTCGTAAATAGGTATCAGCCTTAATGTACTCATCGTGGTCATGCAGCAAGACTGGTGTTCGATTTATAGGCGAGAATCCAATAGTTGGTATGCCAACCTAAAAAGAGTAATTGTTAAAGAATGGAGATGCATACATTGTTATTAAAAAAAACTATAACGAAATCTAAATACCTCTCGAAGGAGATTGCCATCAGTTCCACCAGCAAAGACGTGTTCCGATACATTCAACTCTCTAAAAAATATTATGTAATATGTGTGTGTTGAGTAGCTTGACTTTAAATCAATTTGTCTACTCACAATGCATCTATTGCACTTTTAAAAGCAATCCAATAGGGATTGCTGGAGTCAGTTTTTGTTGGTTCCACATACGGGGTCTTTTGTATAAATTCCATTTCTATATCCCCTCCAGCTTCCTCACACCACAACTTCATCTGAAATTAAGTTAACTGTGTAGATACAATTTCTATCTATTACTGTATGAGTATTTACCCGATTAAAGAACTCAGTTTGATTTTCTTCATTACTCAGTCGGATATCAAAACACGCTTCCATTTCTGATGGCACCACGTTAACTTGAACACCTCCACGCACTATTGTAAGATTAATTGTCGTAACATCTCCGCTTGTGAGTTGCGGACTGGTTTCTAGACGCCTGACCTCCTCAGCCCGTATATCCATCATTTTATCCAATATGTAACGGAATTTCTCTCCAGCGGTGTTACTATGGAGCAAAGACCCATGACCAGACGTACCACGTATTTTAAATGCAATTTCTATTATATCATAAATATTCGTTGTCAAAAGTTCAATAGCTTATGTACGAGTATGCAGGTACTCACGCCAAATGCAACGTTCAGCATAAAATGCCAGGAAGGTGTTAGTCGGAGATGGCATACCTTCATCGAGGCAAAAGCCAACATTGAGTTGACGAAATTCCTCAGATTTAACAAACGCCATCATTCCATGTATGCCAGCAGTCTCTTCATCTAGAAAATAAGTTCAAAAAATCACTAGGCACGGTTGAAGGAAAATAAATCCTAACCTGGAACGAATGATACGTGAATAGTTCTGCGACACTGGACACCTTTGGCTTTCAGTACCTTTATTGCTGCTAAATATTGCATTCCAACACATTTCATGTCTTGTGCACCACGAGCAAAGATTCTACCATCATTGTCCATCTCAGCAGCGAAAGGTGGATGTGACCATTTGTCTTCATAAACTGGCACGACATCCATGTGAGAGTTCAGAATTATGGATGATAAACTTGGTTCAGATCCTGTCCACGTCATTACAAGAACTGGATGCTTTACGGATGATACGCGATAGACTTTCATCGGAAGGCCCAATTCTTTAGCCTGATCGGTCAGAAAATTTATACATGCATCTGAAGTTCAAAAAAAAAAAAAAAAAACAATCACAAATAACTTTAACACGGGTGAACAAGAATCGCTTAGGGGTATCGCAACTTACATATTTCGGTCTACACAAAAACGAAACTGATTAATCCTACCTTATAGACGACTCTATTGGACTTTCGTGATAGATTATAAGTACAAAATGTTTCTAAAAATGTGGGCTGCTTAACCATTTCATATCTCCATAATTCCCTGCCTTGGATACATTTTTTTTTTTTTAATTATTTGCAGTTTAATTGTGAATCAGTTGTCAAAGGGCGTATTTTCTTCAAATCTCGCTAGCTGCTAGAAATGTAGAATTTTACATATAAAACAAGTAAAACTAGTAAAACAACCGGCGGCTATAACTCTTGCTTTTCTCCCCAGCCAAAACCAACTGGCTAGGAAATGTTATGACTAATCACAGATAGATGCCCTGATTTTATTCATAAACGTTGGTACGCCTTCGTAAAGCGAAGCCATTTCCCATGAATCTCGTGCAATGGTTTTGACCGAAAAATAAAATGTTGTTAATTAACGTTTTAATATTACGCGACTCTAAGTATTTTATTTTTTTTATTAATTTTATCACTTTGTATGTTAAATATTCCAAAAATTACATAGGTTTGAAAAATGTTTTAAAGAAATAAATTTTGGAAAATAGTTTGAATGAATTTTCCAATTGAAAACCTAGTACGTCTGAGAGGATATGTCTAAAAAAAAAAAATTGAACAAACATAATTTTCCAAATTTTTTTTTTAAATACTTTAAGCGAGCAAATACGTTTTCCGTTTTGACTTCATGGTATTTGACTCTAGTAAAATTGTAAAGCCTAATACTCGTACACTGTTCATGCGAATCAAGACAAATCCTTTTTTGATTCATATTATACTCATAAATTACTTTTCTGAACTATTTAATTTCAACCATCTTTAGAATATTCGTAGTATGAATAAAATGATAAAAATCTATGTATAAATATGCCCAATAATTTTATTCATATACATATGTATAAGCACTCCAAATACTGGCTACCACTTTTCAAGGCACTAGTTTACAAACATAGCCCCTTTTTGCGGCAGCTAGTAATGTTTTAAAAAATTCGTCAAGTGCGAGTTGGGCCTCGCGTGGTTAGTGTTCCGTACCATTATTTTAATTCTATCTTTATTTTCCTTTCTCATTAATTCACAGAAAAAGATAAAACTATGGGAATACTTTAAAGAGTCATGTCAATCAAACAGTTTTTGTTCCATGCTTGCCCATATATGTATTTGTTCTCACAAGGCTCACTTGAGAACCATTAAAAACTTTTTGGCACGCAGCCTTAGACTGATACGGTAGTAGTTCCACTTGACATTGATCCTGGCTTTTTTATGTTTGCACTTGAAGGTGCTTCATCATCATGAAGAAAAAGGAAACAATAAAAAGAAGAAAAAAACAGTGGCAAAGAAATTTTTTTTTTAAAGTAGAGAAAATTCATTTATTTTTATAGTTTTCGTCTTGCGAATCCCACAAAACTCTTTTCATCCCAATCAACCAACAATTTAATCAAAGGAACGGCATCCTCTTTACTCCAAGCCTTTTTCGACATTTTTACTTTTATCTCCACAAAAAAACTCACTTTCTACTTGAGAAACAAAAATAGTTTTCTGTCGCGAAATTGAGAAACATTTTCAGAATTGTTTCATCGGCGACCATACCAAAAGAAACATTTCAGAAATATTTCTTTATTTCTGAAATGTTTCGTTTGGTCTGAACGCACCTTTACGGAACACTAAAAGAACCACGTCAATAGATACATTTTAGTGAGTCGATGCAATACGAAAGGTGTAAGAATGATCTAATTGGGTACTGTAAAAAATGAGCTATTGATAGAACAAGTCGATTTTTCAAATCAGTATTCAAAAGTCATTAAGACAGGTCGGCTTTTAAAAGGATAAGAAAATACAATTTCACAAACCGTACACGGGTAACTAATTTCTATATTTCCTTAAATTTAAGACGTCCTTTTTTTCATTTTTGTACACAAATAATGACCTCTAGGAGAATTTCTGTTATTCGGAGGTGACATTTTTGCATTTTCCAAAAAATAAAATTGTAGCATTTAAAAGAAAACAAAAAAAAAACATTTATTACCACCGACCAAAACTGCAATGGCAATACAGATAGTTTCTGATTTAAAGCTTTTGCGAGCTTTTAAAAATAATTAGCGTGTGTCTATAATATTTTGTTGAAAGTGTTATACAACATAAATATCATTGATCCGAACCATTGAAATACGGTTCTAATCTCAACAAACCATTGCCGTAAATTTATTTTATTTTCCTTTAACTTAAGTTGCAACAATAACTGGTAGGATAACATGTCTCTGAAAAACCGGTTAGCAATAGCCAAGGAATTGAGAAAGGACTTGGACGAGAGGTGTTCTATTTATTAACATCAGCACGCGGAGTGTTTAACGCTGGCTAAATTAAGTGGGTCTTCAAACTCGTAGACCTGCAAAAAAAACCGCTTCTCTCTGCAGTAATGAAGAAAAAAATATTGATGTGGACCAAACAGCATCGGGAATGAACCGCCAATGATTGGAAAAGGGTCATATTTTCTAACGAATCTAGTGCAAAGGGGAGCTAAGGAGCGATATTTAGACGAAAGTTGCTTCCAACCGTTAGGCATTCACCATATGTCATGCTTGGAGATGCATGACAAATTGGGTTCTTGGCCGTATTTCACTTTTGGACGGTTCCGTGAATGCAACGAAATACAAAGAAAAAATTGCTGATGGTGTCGTTTCTACAATAGAGGAGTTATGCTGCTACATCCCAAATCATTTATTTCATCATGATTCCGCTCGCTGTAATCGTGCTCATTCCGTAAGTAAAAACAAATTTTGACCTAAAATTTAAACTCAAAACCACTTCTAAATATTGTTTTCTTTTAACAGATAACAGGCATGTATTGGCCTTGAATCCCTAAATTGGCCAGGAAATAGCCCTGACCTTAATAAAATACAGAACTTGTTGCCAATTATGGGTCAGAAAGTACGCAACAAGGTCCCTAAAATAATTGAAGAGCTCAAAACAGTCATAAAGGAAGTATGGACTAAAGATCTAACAACAGAGGAAATCCAAAAACTTTATGACTCTATGTCACGAAGGGTCCAAGCGGTCATAAAGGCTAAAGGCGATGCTATAAAATATTAGGGAAAAATAAAAACAGGGTTCCCCGTAATAATGACTAATTATTATGTATTATTCAATGTTCCCTTAATTTTTTTTTATTGACTTGCAGTACCATACAAATTTCTATTTTATACCCTTTTCTGCTAGCGTCTACTTGGTTTTGCACTTTTGTCGCATTTGTGGGGAATTTGGGCACAAATAGGTAGTTAGTGGTAAGAAGAACAATGTCCCGTAAAAAATTATAGACATACGAGTATTTAAATTTCAGTAAATTACAATACGTTTTAGAAAAGATGCATGGGTGCGGCGTTTAGTAAATTCAAGGTGAAACAAATCATAGAAGATACGAAATCAATAAAAAGATAAAACAAAATCTAGCTGATGGCAAAGATTGGATGGCTGGCATTCGACAAAACGGCAAAAACATCAGAAGCAGAAACACAATATTAGAAGTGGGATCGAACTTTTTCGAATTGCGACCTGTACTGGAATAAAAAAATAACAGTGCACGTTATTTGATTTGGAACAGCAGGAACGCTTGGAAACATATTGTTTACTGTTGAAGCACATTTTCATGTCTATTGGTATATTAATAAACAGAACATGAGATACTGGTCCCCCTGTAACCCAACGTTTGCATTGTCCAAAACCACAGTGTGGTTTGCAATTTCTGCCCGAGGAATTATTGGCCCTTAATTTTTAATCAGTGAGAGACAGTCACTGCTGAAGTGTATTGCCGAATGATAGATAAATTTTTGGTACCGCAACTGCAGCTGTTTCCCGAGTTTAATAACAGAGCACAATTTCTGTAAGACTGATGGTAATTTTTCCCAATAAATTAATCCGCAAGTACGGAAACAAACCCTGGGCACCTCGGTCACCCGACCTTATAGCATGGGGATACCTTAAGTCGAGGGTTTACAGTAACAATCCCCGAACAATTCGCCGTGCTGCTGCCATTGAATTAACGCTTTGCTCTCGCGTGTTCACAAATTTAAGAGTCTGATTGCAAGAGTATGTGATAAACATAAAATCCGCATTGTCAAACTCCATTTTGTATAAATAAAATATGAGAATAACGCTCTATTTTTTTGGACACCCTTTACCTTCTATTTTTTATGAAACTTTTACATTTGGCAAGTGTGAGAGAAAACATGGGAAATTCCGGCACTTTTCTCTGAAAGCTTTTACGACTTTTGTTTGTGTCAAGTATGAATCATTTTATTTTTTGGGTATGAAATGTCACCCATCCACCAGCTGTTTCGAAAATATTTTCATATTTCAATAACACAAAATTATCGCGGTTAGCTTGTCATCGTCGTGGTGTAGTAGAGATATTGTAATAACCACCCATGGTCAGTTCCATTTTTTTTTTGTTTTCATAAATTCCTTGTTTTATCGTTGAAGATCAATAGCAACACTAGCGGTAGGTCAAGTACATTAGAGGTGATTAGATCACAATCTTCACTTTGTAATATTTTTTTTTTTTAATAACATTATTGTCTATTTATACAATATTTACGCTAATCATTTTAGAGATATTTTTAATTTAATAAATTTATGCATCAAACTAACCGTAATTTATATCCGGATGGACCGTAGGTATTTGGAGATATTTACGAAATCGTTGAATTTCTGCATCGTTTTCCCATAGATCCATTGTACGAATAGTTTATTACTCCGTAATTAATTGTTAAAACGTATTTGTTACTCTACAGATACAGTGTTGATAGTTCGACCGTTCGACGCTAACTGATATTACTGTCTCTTATTTATTAAATTATCAAAATTGAGTACTCGTACAATAGCATACTACGTACGAGTATCATGCAATGAACAGCAGTACGAATTGCAGCTTTCACTGATTAGATAATAATATTCATAAACATAGTGGTTTTGAAATATTATACAGCCTTGGCCATAAATGAAAAGCACCCAATATAAAATACGTTTTATAAAAAACTACTACAGGTAGGTGAATATTTTTCACTTCTAAGGATCTGTTACCCATTAATGACTAAATTATGGGGAATTCCCGCGATTTTAACTCTGGATTTTTTGTGTTCCGTAAAATTGGTGTCATTTCGAAAATAGTAGCGAAATTTTTTTGCGGATATCTTATTATTCATTTATAGTTTTTTATGTTTAAATAATAAAAGTAATCAACCTAAGGATGGCTAAGCCAAAAAGACACGAATTAAGTGAAGCTGAAATAGTCCAAATTGTCCTCTTGACCTTTCAAGACATGTCCCAGCAAAAATTAGCAAAAACTCTTAAGCATTTACGTGCAGCCATTCTAAACGCCTTAATGCTATACAGGAAGACTGGAGAGTACATTTTTAAGTCGCGCCCAAGCAGAAAAAGAAAGTGTTCGGCTCGTGAAGATCGGATTCTTGCTGGTAGTCTTTACAAAATCGTCAAGAGACCTCTTCTGAACTAGCTGCTTCGCTTCAGCAACGCAAAAATGTTACACTATCTGGGAGAACGGTTAGAAGAAAGCTAACAGAAGTAAGCCTTAGAGGTTGTAAGGCCAGAAAAGACCCTGGTCTTCTGAGGAGAACAAGAAATGACGTCTTGAGTGGGCCAAATTTCATAAGGATTGGAGCAATGTCGTGTGGCCAGACGAGGCAAAATTTTGAGGTAAGTAAATTGCATACTTTTAAAAACAAAATCAAAAGCGGATCTACGAAAACGTTCGGCAGTTTTTTAATAAAAGTGGGTCCGATCTGAACACTAAATCAGAATGTGTCTTTACAGATTTTCGACTCCTGGAGCAGTCTACGTTCGGAGGAGGAGGTATGTGGTACCCACAGTCAAGTTTGGTGATAGTAGTTGAATGGCGGCAGGTGGCATAGGAGAGCTATTCACGTACGAGAGAAAAATGAATACCGATAGCTATATTGATATTTTAGGGACCTCCTTAAAGGCATCGTATCGTAAAATATTTGAGAACAGGTCGGAAACATAATTTTTCAGCAAGATAGTGTTTCATGCCATAAATCTCGAAAAACGATGGAATGGTTTTCAAATCAAAACATTCAGGTCTTGGAGTGGCCAGCTCAATCGCCAGACTGAACCCGATTGAACACCTGTGGGTACTTCTAAAAATGAGGATAAAGAACAATATAGTAGGCCCGAAGAGCGCTATACGACGAGAATGGGAATTTTTTCAGATACAACGGCATTTCATACATTTGCGTAGGGTGCTCTTAATTTATGACGAAGGCTGTAGTTAGGATTTGAAAATGAAACCTACTGCTGAATGAGGTTTGGTTTGATAACGAGTTAATGAGGTTTTTTTCGTATTCTCAATTTGGTCAGGCCTTTGACAATCTCTTTTTGGATAGCAAAATATTTGCGGTCGCTTTTCTTACTAGTGGGGTCATTGGCATTTTCCATTCCCATGATAGGATGAAACAGGGTCCACAAAGTTTTAAAACAAGTGGAATAGCGGCTTCTTTAATGTATAATAGTTCTGCAGATTGTTTCAATAAGCTCTTCGATCTGATCCATCTACGAGTAATGCCCGTAGCTCTTTACATCATCACACATATCCCTATGTAGGTAATAACTTTCGCATTGGATATACATTTTGGTTGTGAGATAAATATTGTAGGTTCGATGAAATCATTTTTGAAGGCTTTGTTGCCCCAATTGATCATTTCATTTTGGTTTGACCACCCTGCTGCATTTTAGAGTCTGAATTACAAGTTCATTTTTGTTAATTTAGAGAACCATTGAGTAAATAATTTACCTCGTGTGAAAGTAGTAAGCTGGGCTTTGGTGTAGAGACAAGCCAAAAGGCTATGTTGACAAAAGTAACACGATCCTGGTAGTGTCACCCTTTTCTTAAAGGCTGCTTCCTAATCTAAGCACAAGTTAGACCGCGGCTTGAGTATTGTTTTCATGTATAGACCTCGGTCCCTAAGCATTCTCTTCACCTAAATTGATGAAAGCAAAGTCAGAGCAATAACAAAAATGTTTCTCTGTACAAAGCACAAGTTAGACCGCGGCTTGAGTATTGTTTCCATGTATAGATCTCGGTCCCTAAGCATTCTCTTCACCTAAATTGATGAAAACAAAGTCAGCGTAATAGCAAAAATGTTTCTCTGTACAAAGCACAAGTTAGACCGCGGCTTGAGTATTGTTTCCATGTATAGATTTCGGTCCCTAAGCATTCCCTTCACCTAAACTGATGACCGCACTAACATCTAATCTCCAACCGTTGGCTCATCGAAAGCTGATAGCAGACCTATGCCTATTCTATAGATACCACAACGGCAAATGTTCCCAAGATTTCAATGGAATGATGCCTAGAAGTACGACATTTGAGCGTTCTAATAGGCAAGCGAATAGTGAGCGAAGTTCTCTACGAGTATATTAAAATTCCTTCTGCTTTATGACAAGTAAACCTTGGGATTCACTCCTAGGACACATATTTCGAGAAGATTTCAATCTCAAGCTATTCAAGACCGGAACTAACATCGTTATACGTTCGCCTTTTCTGAGAGAAAATTATAAAAAAAGATAGAATCACACAATTCTGCATCACCTTAATAAAATAACTAGAAGCAGCCTGATGATTGGATAAATAACAATATGAAGTCCTTTAGACCTATCAGACTCCTAACCTCATTCTTACTAAAGAGAATGTAGAAAGTTTTAAGTAATTACATTAGAACGAAAAGGATAGGCATGGTGCCTTTACAGCTCCACACAACACTTCACACAAAACAGGGGAAAAATCCTGGAAAAAGGGAGTTGACCCCACGATTTCAAAGAGGATATGCGATATCCTGAACACGAGGACTGCAGAGCCAGAAGTAGGATGGATGACGATTACAATTAGTACAACACGAGGCTGTACACAAGCAGAGTTCATTTTTCTATTCATATGGACACTTTTGGTGGATAAAGTTTCTTACACAAATATTCAGAGGTAATTTCAAGAAGACACTCTGTGATATTATACAGAGAAGACTCATAATCACGATCAAATGGAAAATCAAGCTTCGCCAAGTGAAGAAAAACATTACAATGTTCATAGATCAATGAAACAACGGCTATGGAGGTAATACGTGTCGTAATGGAGAGTGCTGATAAAGAAGCAATAATGAAAATCACTCAAATTGGCTTAGGGAAACCCATTGCATCGAAATTATTAAACCAGATCATCAAATTGTACATACGGGATCGAGAACAATAATTGGAACCAAAAACTTGGTATCAAGGCCACTCAAACTTCATAGAAAATGTCAGATTGCTAAATCGTCATTAAAGTACTGAGCTTCAATTAACTCGAAGTTAGTTAAGGATTGCCTCGATAAACTCAGCATCCCAGGAGAGTTCAACAGACTCCCCATGCACTGCAGCAAGGAGAGTAATTGAGAATCCGACTAGAAGCTCAAGAAAAGAGTTGCAATACTCCTTATAGTGTTAGGACCCTTATGCCGGACGGGGGAACATATGATCCGAAAATATTTAGCCGGGAATCACACTATGTGGTTTTGCGGGACTGTCGCAAAACTATTGTAGATACATATTTGTACTATGCATCATGCAAAACCACATCGGGCTAACAGATGATATAGGAAATGAACTGAGCAGGATGCTTCTGAAGTTTCTCACAGGACACTGCATAATCAAAATTTACTTGAGGGAGCTAAAATTAGGAAATGACCCGGGACAAATTTAGAGGAAATTTAGAGGATCTCTTCCTCAGGAGTACAACACATAGGTACACTCCTCGACAACTGGTTGATTTCGGCGTTTCTCGAAAATTTTGTTCTATATGTGCTGCAAATATTGGGGTTAGGTAATCATTATTGATTTCTAAGAAGATTCTAATCACCATAAATCCTTTTTTTTTTTTCTTCCATTTTATTGGAATTTGTTAATTACCCGCGACAAGTGGTTGAGACAGGGTATAAATACTTCGGAATTTCAGTTGCGGATTCCAGTTTTAGTGATTTGATTTAAAAGAAAGTATTTAAACACATCTTAGAAGTGAAAAAAGTTAAAAATGGGGTCTAGAAAGATGTTAAACCAAATGCGCCAAGAGCGATGATCTGTCAACAAAATTGCACAACTTTTGAGCCGCAGTCGTACAGTTTTTTCAAACAATTTAAAGGATCCAGACAAATACGGGAAAAGATGCGTACCTGGACGAAAGTATAGCTTGACACTAGCAGATTGCCGATCCCTACTAAGAGAAGTGTCAAATTCTGCAGCAACAACAAGGGAAATCGCGGTATCAGCAGGGATTTGGAAAGTGGACAGAAAACTAAGGCCTTGCCGGCGTGTGTTAGCTGAAGCGGAACATCTTCAAAGAAAGCGTTTGAAAAGAAAACCCGCTCTATTACAACTTTATCGAAACGTCCGTTTGACCTTTGCCAGAAATCATTTAAGGCCTGACAGACTTTGGCATTATTTTCATGATCTGAGGAAGGACGAGCTGTTTTAAGACGACGACAACAAGACGGAGGTGCAGTCATGATTTGGGCAGGAATATCATACCAAAATATGACCAAGCTTCGTAAACGGCAGGATGAAAAGTGACGACTACCTTAAGATCTTAGATAAAGAGATCGTCCATCATAACCAAGAACAATTAGACGAAAATTTCATCCTCCAATACAGCAATCCACCCATCCGGAAGGTAAAAGAGTACTTCGAGCGTAACAACGTATCTGTTCTTGACTGGCCAGCATAGTCTCCAGAAATCAATATAATTGAGAATGTACGGGGACATCTCTCCAGAGCTGTCTACCAAGGCAGACGACAATTTACGTAGGAGACCATTGAAACTGAATGAGACAGTTCCATCAAGAATGTTAGAGGTTGTAAGTAATGAGGGAGGAAGTACCCATTACTAAAAAAAAATAAAATCATTGTAATAAAATTCCAAATTTTGTTTTCATTTCAAAAAAACCAATCCTGTCTCAACCACTTCTCGCGGGTAATTAGGGACAAATTGCAAATTCCAAAAAAATTTAGGGAAAAAAAGGATTTACGAGTATATTTTATGTTATTAGAATATTCTTAGAAATTGGTAATGATTACCTAACAGCAATATTTGCAGCACAGAACAAAATTATCGAGAAATGCCGAAATCAGGGAGATGTCTCAACCAGTTGTCGAGGAGTGTATATGAGAGAAATTTATTCCCTCTAGATCCAATGTACGTACCTATTCAAGTTTTTAAAGAAAACTAGAATGAAGGAGGTGCTTTGATCATCCAGTAAATCTCTTTAGGTCGCAGTGCAGGTCGCTCTAGGATCATCTCGTCATTATTACCCTGGTAAAGGTTTGAAAAATCATTGTGGTTGTACCTATCGGGTCATTCAACAAGAGGTATCATTTTAAATTTCGCTCCATTGTTAAACTGTCAATATTCAACTATCATTGCGATGACTTTTGATAACTATACATAAAAACTAGGAGGTTATTAAATATGGATCGATACACACTCGCACAATGTGTTGAAATAGTGAAAATTCACTACAAAAAATGGTGAAAATATGCTTTTGGTCATCATCAAGCACCATCTCGCACAGTTATAGTGAATTTAATTGATTAATTTGAACATCTCGAATAGGTTAGCCATGTGAAGACTCCAACTCGTGTTCGTCCGACAAGGTCAGCTGAAAATATAGCCACCGTAGCTGAGAGTGTGACTGAAAACCCAGGTGTGTCCATTTCGAGACGATCACTGGAATTGGGCCTATCCGCAACCACTTTGCACCGCATTTTGCATAAGGATCTTGGCCTACTCGTACATGCTTATAAGGTCCAATTGACACAAGAATTGAAGCCAGCAGACCACGCACAACGTCGTACTTTCTCTGATTGGGTACTAGAAATGAATGAACAAGATAATGATTTTTTACGCAAAATTATTCTGAGTGATGAAGCTCATTTTCATTTGTCTGGGTACATAAACAAACAAAACTGTTCCATCTGGGACTCCGAAAACCCAAGAGAAATAGTAAAACAACCTCTCCATCCACAACGAGTGACAGTTTGTTGCGGTTTTTGAGCTGGCGGTGTCATTGAGCCATATTTTTACGAAAATGATGCTGGTGCGAGTGAATGGATTGCGTTACCGAACGATGTTGACTGACTTTATAGACGTGTACGACCACAGAGTAGTATATTCGCCCAATTCTTTGCCAATATGGTATTTTTTTGTTTTCAATTGCCAACCCTGGTTTGTTATTTTCTTAAAAGCTTAATAGTAAACACATTAAAATTCAAAACCCCTAACCTTTATCTTGTCACAGAGTGCTACGCGATCAGTCAAAAGTAAACAATTGTGTGAAGTGTAAAACCTATTTTGGAAAAAGTGCGAATTAAGTGCATTATTGATATTTAAATTTAAATTTAAATTTAACTATGGATAATTGCAGACCAGGTATTTATTTAGCTATGTAATATATGTTTTGGATTTGTGCTCATGTGTTTTTTGTGTCTACAGGCTATAATTTAGCCTTACGTGAATTATGAGAAAATATGCATTTCTTTTTTGTTTAAAAAGCATTTAACTATGTTTCTAAGTGTTTCTAAGCAGTGAAATTTGTTTTGTTTTGTGAAGTTATAAATATTGAAGTGTGTAGTAAAGGATTTACCCGCCCCAAAGAGCCCTCTTGTAAAATCTTGTGTTTTGTTTGTTGGTACATACCATATTTGAAAACTATTTTTTGGTGTTAATTTGCTTTAAATGTGTAAATAGGACCTTCTAGATTGAGGTTAATAGCCCGAAAAGAGTTGTATAATATTATGCAAAGCTCAAATGAAACAACATTTGATGAAAAACTCGATTACATGCAACGAGAAATTTTAAGTCAATGTACGGAAAATGATAAGATAGTCAATGCAAAGCAAAGCCTATCGCTCATTAAACACCAATTTAAAGAAAAATGGATAGCTGCCCGAAAAACAAAATCAAGGTTTGAGAAAAGCAATGCTGAGTGGCTGAATGGGATGGTATCGTTACCTATTGCAGGTTTAATATAAGATTTTGTTCTTGTATCGGGGTTAGCCGAGGTCGTCCTCTGAAATCTTTTGTGAAATCAAGTGGCAGAAGTAAAAGACGAAGAACCGAAGGCCTTCGATCAAAAAATGTAGAGGAGCTGGCTTATGCTACACAAATGAAGTTGGGTGTGACGGGCAATGTCGATGCATCGAAAATAGTTAAAAACCTTATAAAAGGTCCTCAAAGAGCTAAAAAGTAGATACACGGTCATCAATACGAGTATGGAAAACCAACCATGTCAGTTATCACCTTTAAGTGCTCTGTCAATGTTTACAGAAGCAGGACTTGCAAAAGCCCAGTATGAGATTGTTAGAGAAACTAACAAAAATGTATTTCCTTGCTATTTTCTACTATAAAAGGTTAAAAAAGAATGCTACCCAGAAATACATTCCATAACTGAGACATGTGCTGAAGTGCAAGTGCAAAAGCTGATGGATCACACGGTGAGTCGTCTTATCATACATTTTCGGGAAGCTGTAGGTCTTTTAAGTGATGAAGACAAAAAAACATTAATTTTAATAAGTAAGTGGGGTTGTGACGGATCCCATCAGAGCCAATATAAAATGAAATTTGAAAATGAAGCTGATTCTGATGCTAGCATTTTCCAACGCTCTGTAGTTCCAATTCAGCTAGTTTATGGGTCTGAAAAGAAAATTCTTTGGCAAAACCCAACCCCGTCATCCCCTCGTTATTGTCGACCAATAAGAATTAGATTTGTAAAAGAAACACACGAAATAATTAACGAAGAAATAGATTACATAAAAAAACAAATTGAAGAACTTTGTGCTACAGAAGTTGATGGTTTGAATATAAAACATAAAATGTTATTCACCATGGTAGATGGTAAAGTATGTAATGCCGCAACACATACCAAATCAACAGCTAGGTGTTACATATGTGAAGCACCTTCCTCAGAGTTTAATAATTTAACAAAATGCAAAAAAGAAAATTTAAACTTTGGTCTCTCCTTGCCTCATGCCCGCATACGGTTTTTCGAGGGTATGTTACATGTAGCTTACAGGTTACCTGTGAAAAAGTGGAACTTTAGATTAACGAATGAATGTTGTGCAAAACAAGAAGAAAGATATTCAAAATCAGTTCAAGCTACAACTTGGACTTTTAGTGGATATACCAAAATCAAATTTTGGTAATACGAATGATGGTAACACCAGTAGAAGATTCTTCGATTCATACGAAGTATCAGCAGCTATAACAGGACTTTATAAAAATTTGTTATATCGCCTAAAAATAGTTTTAGATACTTTGTGTTCCGGATTCCACATAAATTTTGAAGAATTTGAAAGATATTGTCAAGAAATGGCCGAATTGTATGTTTCTCTATATAAATTTTATTCTATGTCTCCAACAATGCATAAGGTTCTCGTTGGTGGATCTTAGGTAATAAAGAAAGCCATTCTACCAATAGGACAACTTTCAGAGGAAGCTGCGGAAACACGGAACAAACATATAAGGTTATTCCGATTAAGCTACTCAAGAAAGTTTTCTCGTGTTACCTGTAACACGGGTGTATTGAACAGGCTTCTTTTAACATCTGATCCATTAATAACAGGCATGAGATTTTACAAAAGTAAGAAGAAACCATTATCAGCTTATGTATTACGGTTGCTATCAGAAACTGGCTCTTTTATGTTCGATAGTGATGAAAAAAGTTCAGAAGATTAATAAAATATTTGTTTCTTTATAAATAAAATACTTTTTTTTTTGTTGTTTTTTTATTTAAACATGAAATTAAAAGCAATATTTAATGGATAGAGAATAAAATATTTTTGGCCAGGTTTCAGACCCAAATACCACACTGTGACGTTTATTTTTAGCAGGATGGCATCACAAGCCATACAGTTAATAAAACAATGGCTCTATTGGGTGACAAATTTATTGGGCGTGTGATTTCTCGAAATGGAGACTTGAAGTGGCCTCCGAGATTGTGCGATTTAACACCATTAAACTTTTTCCTTTGGGGCTATGTTAAAGATAAAGTCTACTCCAATGCTCCACCAACGATTCATGCACTAAAAGAATATATCAGAGCTGTTATTCGTAAAATGCAGCCGCAATTATGCGAAAACGTGATGAAAAATTTCATCAAAAGAATGACTATTTGTAAGCAGAGCTAAGGCGGATATTTGGCAGATATTGTATTCCATTACTGTCCTCAGAGTTTGTACTTTAGATTAAAATAAAAATATCAGCACTTTTCATAAAAATATTGGTATAACCGATGATAATCCAAGCAACTAGGACTGCTCTTTTAAGGAGAAAGGACACTTACGAGTAAAATAAAAAAAATCAGACCCAGAATCAAGAATTTCCTAAAAAATTAAGAAAAAAAAAACCTTATTCCTTTCATAATATATTTATTATTTTTTTTAAATTATCCATAATTCCTTTTCTATAGTATTAAAGCTTAATTGTTAAGAATGTATAATACTCGTACGTATTTAAAAATCCAGCCTCTTTCTAGCTTTTGATAGATGCATCTTTCTTTTTCCGTAGGCAAATAATTGACGATAATGGGAGAGTGGTGTATCAGTCACTTTAGCTAACAAAAATTTTCCAGCCAGAAGAGGATTTAAAATATTTGTTAACTCCACAATTTTTCGTTTAGCTTTCGCAAGCTCCTTTTCAGTATTTGATGGATCCAAAGGTTTTATTTCAATTTTGGTTGTCGGCTCCTTTTGAATTATTGAAGACGTCTTGCTAGTATTGTTTAAGTATTCAGTTTTGATACTTGAGTTCTTCCAATATTTTTTGCAGATTAAATGAATTGCTGCCATAATTAATGTTAAAACTGAAGTAATCAGTAGGATGTTCAAATTGATTTTAATAATAATGTTCTCCATCGCTGAGAATTTTTATCACGTCCTCTTGTTGTCGAGTGAATTTTACGTTTGACTGAAATGTAGCTCAAGTCCGTATTTATATACATATGCACATACCATGAGATAGACAGGATGTTTTGATGTAATTTTAAGAGCAGGCTGGCTTCTTAATCTACTTGTTTACGTAAATGTTGTTTTGTTCAATAAAATTGGGATAATTAGTCATTGCTACTTCAGGTACTGTTTGTGTTTGGTTTATTGAAGTGTAATGGTTTTTATATAGGAAAAATATAATAATGATGATTTTCTATTTACGGCTTTGTTTAGGAGATGTGATATGGGCTTACAACCTCCTTCTTTGCAGATGGTTATGACTAATATCTGAGTTTGTTTTTTATATATAGTATTCTCTTGGCAGAGGCGCCGAAATGCTTGTAGATGCCTATTAATTCTGGTTTTGAATAGCTGGAGATTAAAAGTTTCTGGAAATGTATATTTTGGGAGTGAATTCCAAAGATAACTTAATTTTGATAGAGAGGTTTTCGCGCGCTTGCGAGGTGGACATGAAGGTGATAGACCCTAGCGGCTTGTCTAGTAGAAGGTTCAAAAGACTCATTATTTGGACCATTTCATTGAGGCCTTCGGAACATATTTTATAGTAGTATCTATAACATAGGCATATGTAGGTCTGGTACCATCATTTGATGAGCTAACGGTTGCATGTTGGATGCTAGTGTGGGATTATCTCCTAAGCGGACTGCTCTTGTTTGTTTGTTTTTGGGGCTGAGATTATTCAAGCTCAGGTCTAACTTGTGTGTTTTACAGAAGAAGGAGAATGTATCCCTTTGCTCTTAAGAGTAAGTTCAATTTTACTGTATACTGGACATATGGTAATGCATTGTAACACCAGAGTTGACGCCAAGAAGATGTATGGTTTGCTTAGGTTTCACAGTTTGGCCGCCCATTTGTAGCTGTTGCATAGTAGACGAGTTCTTTCTGCAGAAGACGGTGAATTTGGTTTTCTTAGTATCCAAGTTGACTAAGTCTGCTTTTCGCCATAGCAACATTTTCTGCACGTCTTTATTTAATGAGTTTATCTGGTCGCGTCTATGTCGATGTATTTGCTCTGACGTATAGGGTACTGACATCGGTAAAACTAAAGATTTTGTTGTTTATCGATTCTAGAAAATCCTTGATTTGAAGTAGACAAGAGTTGTTGAAAGTATAAGTCCCTGCGTGTTTAAAGCAAATGTATCGGAAGACACACCATCGAGCGTAAGTTGAAATGATCTGCTATAAACAAAATTGTCCCTGCAACCAGATTGCTGTTCCGGTAGTCGTTAGGAGCTTAGTTCGATTAATAAGGCTGTATTCTTTTGGTCGAATACTTTGGAAATTTCCAGGGCAAAGGATCTTGGCTGAGGTTGGTTACATCGTTCATTAGGTCTCCAGTTTAATGGTGTCCCTCCATATATACAAGGTGGGGCAAAAGTAATGTCATAATGTGAATGTGCCATAATTTTTGCAAATGGCGCCAAATGTTATTGTGCTCTGACATTTATGTTGTAGGCAGATAGAGAATTAGTTGACAATAAGCAATGGAGCGATACACATCTGAAGAACGCGGAATTATTGTTACTGCTTGTTTGACCAATTTCCGGTTGTTGTTTTAACGCGGCGTGAATTTCCTCGTCGTTATTCTCGTTGTTCTGCACCATGTGCGCGAACAATTGAGCGTTTGGCTATGCGTCTCGTGCAAACTGGGTTCACTAGAGATGTCGCAATAAGTGGCCGGCTCCGTATTGCTCGTTCGGCTGAGAATATCACTGCTGTAGCCGAGGACCAATTTGGCATCGGCAGACGTTCGTTGCGTCGAATTTTGGTGAAAGACCTAAAGATGTTCGCTTATAAAGTGCAAACCGTTCACCAATTGCTGCCTGCTGACCGTCAAGTGAGGTTAACTTACTCCCATGCTCTGTTAAACCTGGTGCAAGAAAAGGATGATTTCGTAATAATAAATAAAATTGAATAAACAAAATTGGCATTTCTGAGGCACGGAGAATCCACATGAAATGCACGAAGAGCCATTGCATTCCCTCGAAGTGACTGTTTGGTGCGGCATTTGCAGTGAAAAAGTGATTGGCCCTTATTTCTTGGGGATGCCGACGGCACCACCTTAACCGTAACTGATAAGTGCTATAGGCAGGTGTTTTTTTTTTGCTGCAAGTTGCTGAATTGGGTCTCGAGCACTGTTGGTTCCAGCAGGACGAAGCAACCGCTTCCACAGCTCGGGCAACGATGGAGATTTTGAATCACCAATTTCCGGGCGGTGTGATCTCCCGTTTTGGCGATTTGAACTGACTGGCCAGATCGCCAAATCTGATGGCGCCAGACTTGCAAGTCTTGAAAGTCAACATTGAAGAATAAATCACCAATTTGAAGCCAGATGTAAATGTGCTCAAGAGGTGGTCATTTGACCGATATCATTCTTTCAACTTAATGTCATCAATTTTACACCTTCAAATAAACTTTTCGTAAAAACAGAACACACATTATTATATAACTTTTGTCCCACCTTGTATTATTTTTTCAGTATTTCTGCCACTTTCTATAGCATGCTATGGGACTGTAGTTTTGTGCCTTTTTTTGGGAAATCGGTTTAATGCGGGCAATTTTGCAGCATGAATGAAATGTTTTCTTCGCATAAGACATTGCAAAAAGTCTTGAATATAGTTTCGTTTCCTTTTCGCTTAAGGATGCGCCTTATTACCCGAGGCCGACACTTGATGTCTGGCATCAATGACTGCACTTGCGGAATACCTAATTTTTGGCTTCACTTGTCCTGGATCTAGTGTCGAATTGTGATCAGAAACATCTGTTTTTCTCGTGACAAATCCTACAAAAGGTATTTTTTCTGAGTTTGATGGTTTCCTGATGTCCAAGATGTATGTGATGACGTCATTTAGTTTAGAGGTATTCTTTCCGTTTCATGAATCGTTTAATTTTTTTTTTAAATACAGCATCGCTAAGTCAGCCAGGCTGTTATTAAATCTTTGGATTCGTCTACAACATCTTCCAAGCTGGTAGGTGTTCATCTTAGTACTCAAGCGCATAATGATATATGAATACCGGAATAAGCAAATAAAGTTGCTAGCTGTTAAGGTAAGTATGTATTTTATCACTAGCACTATTCAATGGATGAATAGTATCCGTCTTTGACAAACCTCCGGTGGAGCAGTTTAACCAGCTGTGTCATATCGAGAAATATATGGCCTACCAAAATAGAGGGTACGAGTCAAACGAATTGAATAACAAGTGAGTCACTTGTCACTCAACTACCTAAGTATCTACAGAAAAAAGGAGTTCAGAAAAAATTATTTTCGTAACCACTTCCTTTAAATATTGACACATACCTATAAAACAATTTAACAGCAGGCTAATCATTAGCGCTAATATGATTATTCGCCTACCTACCTACCTATGTAAAATTTCCAGATTTGCTGCTCTTTGATAGCCAATATGTGTGGGTCGTCACCCAAGTTATATTCATGTCGTTAATGAATAAATCTATTATTACCAATGGAATATCAAACAAACAACATAATTCATGTTTTCAAAAAAATGTCCTTAATGAACAAAAGTTTTCACATAATGGAATATCATGAGTCATTATAGATATCAGTTGTAGCAAATTGTGATAAACAACAATGCGCCAGAGTGCAAAACAATGCAAATCATTACAGATCAAGGTAACTGATAATATTGAATATTTTATAGCTTATCCTCTCTCCTAAACAGTATATAAGTATCTATAAACTCAAACTATCTTTGCATTCATTCGTATCGTAAGTTACACATCAGAACTAAAGAAGGCATACAAATTTACAAATGAAAAACATGGCATTTGTCGAAATTCATTTAACCCATTTGTTAACCGCTTCGTTCTTCATCCTGTTCGCGGCATCACTGGACTTTGTATACAAAATGTTACGGAAAAATTATTTTATAGAATATGTATCGGAATCCGAAGCAAGGAGGAAATTCAATTTTCAATAAGCATTTTTGTTTAGTTATTTTTTATATATAACCATAGTTTCTAGTAATGATATAAATAAACATATAGAGGTCAATTTTTAAATAAAAAAAAAGTGTTTTTCAAGTGTTATTCAGTCTACACTTTGTTGTGCTCACTCCATTGTTGATATTTACAGGGGAATCTATGAATTACTCAGCGCATCTATGGTACACAGTCATATATTTGTTTAGTCAAAAAAAAAAAGAAGAGAAATATATGTTTTAACACTCCAAAAGCAAAACTCTACCTGAAAGTTTTTATTTGCTGTGACTCATAGTTTTACTACATCAAATTAAACTGACGTAAACAAGGATATTAAGGAATACATTTCCAGGTCATTAAAACTATATTAAAACATCCATCCTACTTTTTCGTTTATAAATACTCGCCCGTAGCAAGTTTTCAATCAATAACAAATCTCACTTTGAGGCAAAAGGATGCAACAAAATCGAGCAATGGAAAACCTACCAGTTATCGAAATTCATTTATTGCATTTAATAGTTTTGATATTAATTATTGCACTTATTGAATTTGTGTCAGAAAGGTATTGGAGAGAAAATGTTTTAAGGCGAGAGTCGAATATTAATTTCAAACTTACTTCAGGCAGACAAGAGTTGAATTCTACAAAGCTACGAGAAACTCGTTCAAATATTAAAGTTAAAACTTTAAATTTATCAAATACTCAACAACGAGCAATGGAGGCAGATCGGAAAGTCGAAAAATTAATGAATATTTTGAATCCATTGATGGCTGGAAAGGTGTTGGTAACAGAATTGACTAGTACACCACTAACGCATTGCCATCTTGTGTTTGGTAATGTAAAGAAAAGGATTTATCGATCAGGAGCCAGGAAGAGGCTGGAATTTTAATTTCTAATACAATTACTGTACATTTTGTTTAAGAAAATACTAATAAATTGTTTTTGAAAAAAATAAATGAAAAGAATGTTTTGCTTAGTGGGTACGCTTGCGTAGTGACTCGAACTGTGCACGTTCAAGCCCGGGCGAGCAACAGCAATCCGAGCATAAAAAGGAAACGAATAAAATCCAAGTTTCTCCAACTACTACACCAAAAGGAGTTGTGCTTGGTAGTACAATGGACTTCGTGTGAGACTGAGTGTTCCGAGATTTGGAAATTTCTTAAAGAAAAAAAAAATGTGTTGCTGAATATAGAAATTATGTACGCTTCTATGGTAAGTATTTCAGGACATGAGGATAGAGTGGATTAACCCGGTGACCGGAAAGGAACAGGGAACACAATTTAAAAGAAAGGGGAGAAGAACCACATCAAGACAGTAACGATCAAGGACAGAAAAGAAGAAGAAACAAAAAAAAAAAAAAAAAAAACACGGTACCCACTTTGTACACTTTGCACTTTGAGTTTTCAATCCGTCTAGACTATGTAATTTAGAATATATTCTGCTTACAATATATCCATTCCATACATAGCTATAAACGAATCTAAGAAGAGATGCCAAAATCTAAAAAGTCCAATCAAATTTCTACAGATTACAATTTTCAGATATGTCACTTAGCATACTTTCACACTTTATACGTAAACCTGCTTTTGCACTACGAGGTGTGGGTAACACTGGCAGTAACACACAGCCGACCGTACTGCTTCCTCTTATCTATCTAGATAGTCTAGCGAGTCGCCAAGCGTGTAGCGAGATCAGATTTGTTTGATAATTTCAGCTACACTCCAGGCATAAACACATAGAGAGAAATTGCTATGTTTATAAACAAAAGTGAATATGTTGTTATTTTTCTAAACAAATTTGAAAAAGACTCGAAAAATAATACAAGAATTATAATTAAATTTCAATTGAAATGAAAAACTTCAAAATTTTCATAAAAACTTGTAATCAACGAAAAAAAAACAGCAGAATTCAGAACCACAGATCAGTGGACGAATAGAGAACAAACATCCTGAATTTCGTTCAGTGTGTGTATGCATTTTTGTTGATGTTTTAACCAAATGAAATACTTGGTGAAATAAATGAGATAAAGCAATTCTTCTTCTTTCTGTATGATTGCTGATGAGCAAATTAATTTATTTATTATTGGAAAAAATGTGTGAACTATATAAATTCACTTAAACACCGTCGAAATGTTTCGTGTCTTTCCCTATTTTATCGTTTTTATTTAATAAAAATACTACAGCGAAATAGCCAGTTGCATTCCTCCCTTCAAAATTTCACCCGCATTACGTCAGTACACCCTTAAGCCCAACTTCGGTCGTACTGTCAAATATAGGGATTCGTTTATAAGCCTAACGATACGAATGTGGAATGATATACCAGGCTCTGTATTTCCCCATCACTACATCCTTCAAACATTTAAAGCCAACGTGCACAGACTTCTCCTCTGTTCCACTTCCTCATTTTCCTAAATGCCGGTGCCCTGAAACAATTTAAGGGTATTCATATTCCCTTTGGTACGCGCAAATTGTATAAAAAAAAGGTCCAAAAAAGCCTCGAACAAATATAAACTAATTTAGATCCTATTCTTATCCACTCCTGGAACCATCCACTTCTTCTGATTAAGGCACACATTTTGGCAGTGCATCCCAAATGCAAATCCCTTCGGGTCGTTGAAGAAATTTTATGTTTTTCTAGTACGTCCTTTCTGATATAGGCAAATGGAGGACGTGCGCAGAGGTCCTCGTCCACGTCTCTGAGTAATGTGAGATTTTTCAAAATGTTTTGTAAATTAATTACAGGAGTTGTCCAGCTGACATAAGACATTGTAGTGGGTGCTAGAGAATCAACAAGTTGACGACGATTTTTCAAACAAAATGTTTTTCAGCGATGAGGCCCATTTCTCGCTCGGTGGTTACATAAACAAACAAAATTGCAGAATTTGGGTTTCTAAGAATCCAAATGTGATCGTTGAGAGGCCATTGCATCCTCCACGGAAGACAGTTTGGGGTGCACTGCGGACCGGCGGTATGATCGGGCCGTATTTTTTTTGAAAACGATGAAGGGGCCCCTGTTACGGTAAACCCTCAGCGCTATGGTCAGATGATAACCAACTACTATAATGTAGTCGCGTTTAAGTTCTTCACTAGGCGGCTGTCGATTCAGTGCTATTCAGTATCTTCCTTAAAATATTGTAGATAGATAAATGTCTTTGCTAAAAAAATACGAATGGGTTGTTATCTTTGCTTAAAAAACGAATGCATTTAAAAATAAAGTGCACGACAGTGTGCTTGTCCCTATGTGTTGTTAATTTTAAAATTAATCAGATTTTAAATTTAAGCGAGAAATGCTTTAAAAACTAAAAGGTTTGGTACGCCATATCCATGTATACGAGTATATCAGATATTTTTTAAATGTCAATTTTTAATAACCATTTTTCAAAAATTCGGCAGTAAGTTACGATTAAATTATATATACAACTTTTCTTTTACAAAAACTTGGAACGCCATATAGTGGTCAACAAAAATATAAAATGTAAATAAAATCATCTTAGCTGTTTTCGAGAAATCGGCTATTAGTGAAGAACCGTTTTTGCGGTTAGAATAAACATTTTGATTTCGCATCAAATCCAAAGACGCCAGAACTGAAATTTGAAGTAAATTCGTCTTGTCATTTAGCCTGCGGACAGTTTTTCGTTTTATCTTTTTTTTTGCTATTTTGCTAATTTCCAACTTACCTTTTGTATTTCAAATTTGGTTCCCAGCTAAGTCAGCAATTATGAGTAGATCTCTCAAATGCTTTGAAATCTTGGTCATATATGTAATTCTTTCCCAGTAATTGCCCATATATAAACATGCTTACCACAATACCAGAACTTTGGTTTCATAAAATGTTCGATCTCGAGATTGTGATCAATCCTGTTATCAATAGTATAGAGGGACTCGAAAAATTGTGTCTGTCTGTTTTGCAACCTAAATAATTGAACGGATTTTCTTCAAACTTCATATCTGGAGTCGTTGAGATTACAATTCAAGAAATAATTTGAATTTGCAATACAACCCCAAAATGAAAAAAAAAAAAAACGATTTCCTCAAAAACGACTCGAAAGATTTTGTTCATTTGGGTTAAGTTTGACAAAATTCATATAACGATACTTTACTTATTATAGATATGTATTTGGAAAATTGATTATTTCTCGAATATAATTCAAAGAATTTCGTTGAGAATTAACATACATATAAGCAATATTCAACAAATGCAAGGACATACCAAAATATATACTTTTTTTTTGAAGAATTTGAAAAAAAGGAAATTAGATAATTATTAACAATTTCGCTTAAATTCTAAATGTGAGTAATTAAATTCCAAATTTGACAACACATAAGTGCAAGTGCTTTTTGCGGATGACGCAAGAACGCAAGTTTTAAGAAAAGGTGCTCAGGGACTCCGCTGAATTTTATTCTGATCACGTATAAGAGGAGTGTTTTTTATGACTTTATACATAGCACAATTTGATGCATAGCCAGCAGCTATTGGTTTTATCCGCAGTGGATACATAATTCGAAGAGAGCACTGATAGCTGAAGAGTACATTTTGCTGATTTCGCGCGCTTGCTAAGGAGATACTTTACTAAAGCAAATTAAGAGATAATTCAGTTATTCTTGTTGCGTTTCTTTCGACTTTTTACAATTTCATTATTAATTGTAGCAACATTTTGCCAAAACACGCATAATATTGTTTTTTGCTTTAGGTAGATCACAAATAGACAATTTCACTGTAGACAATTTCACTATACAGCGCAACATTAGCCGTAGGCGTATTTTGTTGAAAATTGTATACACGGGAATATCAGAATTTATACTTGAAGCAAAGGCAAAGTCCTGATGGCAATCACTGCAGATAATTTCCGCAGAAAACGCCTGCTTTCGACACATTGTTCGGACATATAATTCGAAGATGGCACTGATCGCGGGTTCCTTTCTGCTTTCGACACGAATTCAAACCATAATTTGCCTCACGTCTTCACTGTGAATCGTTTTTTGTTTGCACTTCTGTAGAAACATTTGAAGAAAAACACACCTATTGTAGAATCTACGAAGATAGTAAACAATGTGTTAGCAACACCTTTATACGTGATGGCTATGGTGTAGTGTATAATGTATCTGCTTGTGACTCGGATTGTGCGGGCTCGAGAGGACACAACAGAGAAACGAATAGAATCAAAGTTTTTTCAACCACTAGGCACACCAAAAAACTTGGTAATTCAATGCAAAGAAAATTGAGCCTAAGTGCTCTGTGATTTGGAGATTTCCTTTTATACAAGGTTATTCATTTTGTGCTTTAGGATTTTCAATTTAAATAAAATTACAAATGTTAAAGATTTCAATGAAATTTGTTCACTGTTTTAGATTCTGGACTCTGCCATTATGTACGGAATACAACACCGGTTAAGTGGCCGCCACAGGAGTTTTTACAAACTTCGATTCTTGTGAGGTAATTTTCGATAACTTTTCAGCACATTTCTTACTGTATTGCGGCCATATTTTCACGAATGCTGATTTCTAAGTGCCCCAAAGTTTGGGGATTGTCTGCATAGATACGATCTTTAGCATAGCCTCACAAAAAGAAATCCAACGGGGTCAGATCACACGATCTAGGTGGCCCATTGATGTCGCCAAATCTCGAAATTAAACGTCGCCGGGGAGCTTTTCGTGCAATAGAGCAAAATGTTCCTCTGTTGTGTGCTAAGATGTAACAATTTTAATGGTTTGAGTTGTGGTTAAACGATTCATATTCTAAAATGGCAAGGCAAGAAAGAGCTACCTGTCACTATGGATGGGACGTGAAATCCCCGAAATGAATAACACTTTATCAAAAAATCCTTATCCAGTTCATCTAAAATTTGATCAACAGAAGACGACCAACAAATCAATGAATCCAATACAGCAGCAAATTGGAATATAAACACAACATTTTTTTGTAAACATTTTTTATTAAATAATTTAAAAGAAAAAAATTCTTCAACAATCACAATCAGTACACTTTCACTGGCTTAAAAAAAAATACATAGTTTTTCCACTTATCAACTTTCCCTACCACACTTAGTTATATGTGAATTCCTCCTCTCCGTAGTCCCATAAATCTTCGTTGTCATAGTCTTCTTCGTACTCATCCATACTGTCTTCCAGCTCTTGTTCCGGACATTCTTCACATTTGCTGTCATTGATACCGTAATTGATGCACTCTGCTCCGACACACTCACAACAACCATCGTGAAACCATCGATAACTGGTCGCTCCCATACTCTCGCAATATTGCATGCACTTTTTACTAGATGTACAGGTATTCAAAAAAATCACAGTACAGTTGAAAATTGGCACTTGCAGTGGCTTCTTTATTTCTATCGCTTCTACGTCGATATTGTCGCCTAGCCGGCTAGTAACATCGAATTGTCGCTTCAGGCCGGCTTTCATTGGATACCGATATATTGTCCATTTGTCATCATCGACTTCTGTAAGCGTATCGAATAGTTCGGGAATTCCATCGAAATCACCAATTTGTGATTTTGGCGACAGAGCGATTTGTGAAGCATTCTGATTCGGGCACATTTCTAAGCAACTGCAACACTCTGTGAATAATTCTCCCAAGCAATTGACACAATCTTTACAGCAATAGCAATCTGACAATTTACACTGACAGCTCTGGGTAAGGAGACACTTTGACACCACAGAGCCACAAACAAATTCATTGCAAGATTTTACGGTTCCAGTCCAGAAAATAAAAATTAATATTATAACGCTCTCTAATGAATTCATGTTGTTGAAAAATTAAAAATACTTCAGATGGTTGTTAACGAGCGAATGCTGTATGAATACTGAATTGATGCTCTCCATGGGTTTTTCCTTAAATACACTTTCATTCTAGCAGGTACTGGAAATCCTTTGCAGGTGTAACTAATAAACAGGTAATAAAAGAGGATATTTTACTAATCCCAGGTGTCCTTTTGTCTTAGGGTCGGAAGGGATTGTCGCTTAAATTACCTACATATTTAATAAACCTCTTGGGTGACTTGAGGTTGAACAGGTATGGACGAGTAGCTGTAAATGTAAATGCGAGATGCCGTGCCTGTATTGATGTTGATGACCTTGTCTGGAATCACGTTGTCAATTAAATAAGGGTTAATTATTGGGTTCACTATTGGGCAAGTATTGGTTTCGGGGAAAATGTTCGTTTAATCCAACTTGGTATTAGTATAATTGAGGAACTCGTAAAAGTTGGTCTCGCAAGTATGTGCGACCCAGTCGTGCACTTTATATTGAAACGTTTTGCAGGCGACATCCTTTATGGCAGGATGTAGATCATTATCATTTTGCTAAATAGTTTTTAATATTTTATTTGTCCACACGAGACTTTGTTATTGTATGTTTGCAGAACAGATAAGTATTATTTTGAATTGTACAAGATGCAGAGGAACGTTGTTTGGTGACACTCAGTGACCTTGTATGTATGTCCTTGCTTTCGAGGATGCTAACCAAAGTTAACTTTTTTTAACTTTTTCATCAAAAAGAAAGTTATTGTTTTCGTGAAAAAGTGTGTTTCGCAATTCTGTTCTTCTCTCTGTGAGTCTGTATATCGGCCTGCATCCTAAACGGCTCAACGAATTTAATTCAAACTTCATATCTGGCGTCTGTGGGCTAATGCCTAGAGGAGAAATCGGAATTTCAATTCTAACCTTAAAATTAACGGCACTTTACCAATGACCGATTTCGGAAAAAAAAAACAATTTTCTCGAAAACGACTCTAATGATTTTAATTTTATAATTGAGCTATGGAGGATATCTGCTACAGATGGCGTATCAGATCTTTAACAAAATATGCGTATAACGGTACTTTTCTATTTAACCGCTTTTTGATTTTGTTCGAAATCAATATACAGTAACGGACATAGGAATCCGGACATAGTGAAAAAACTAGTTTTAGTAGAATAATTTTAGAGGTTTTAAAAATAATCTTTACCGAACTTTAATTTGTTGAAATACATTTCAAACTCCGTCAAGTGAATTTGTGACTGAAACAGATATAAAATACATTGTAGACAATTTGCAGATTAGGAAAACAGGTGGAATTGATAACATTAAAAATGTATACCTGAAAAAGTTACCTAAAGAGGGAATTAAACTACTTACGTTTATCATTAACGCTTGCCTTAAAACTCAATATTTTCCAGACGCATGGAAGCTGGCAAAGGTAGTACCAATACCAAAAGCGGGAAAGCCTCTTGATAGTCCTCAAAGTTACAGACCAATAAGTTTGCTCAATAATGTAAGTAAAATTTACGAAAAAATTCTGAAAGAAAAAATTGTTAAGATTGTCGACGATAACAAAATATATCCCGATGAACAATTTGGGTTTAGGCTTGGTCACGGAACTTCCCATCAAGTTTTAAGAATATGCAATATCATTAAAACTAACCGTGCAGAAGGAAGATCAACTGGTATGATCTTACTCGATATTGAAAAGGCATTCGATTCTGTCTGGCATAATGGCCTCACTTATAAAATGTTAGAGCTGAATTTTCCCCAATTTCTCTGTAAAATTGTTCAAAGTTTTGTAGCAAACCGTCGTTTTAAAGTGCATGTCAATTATAGCGTATCAAATGTAATTAATTTGTATGCAGGTGTTCCTCAAGGCTCGGTTCTTGGACCAGTATTGTACAATTTGTACACATCCGATTTCCCCATTCTACCCCAATGTGAAGCAGCAATATATGCCGATGACATGGCCATCATTTCATCGCATGAGTTTGGTCTTAATATTGAGACCAATTTAAAAAATGCGGTTGAAATACTGCAAAGCTACTACACAAAGTGGAAAATAAAGCTAAATGCCGAAAAAATGCAAGCTATCTTTTTTACACGAAAAAGAAGTCCTTGTTTTCTTCCGGTTAATCAATTCATAATCAACGGACATTCAATAACATGGAATCCCGCTGTAAAATATCTGGGCATATATCTTGACTCAAAATTGACATTTAAAGAACATAATACGCAAACAATTAACAAAATAAATATAGCTATAAGAATGTTATATCCGTTCATAAATAGAAAATCATCACTGTCAAATGAAAACAAAATAATAATATATAAAACGATTTTTCAAGCTATTCTATTGTATGGATGTCAGGTTTGGGGCGATTGTGCAGATTGTCACATTAGGAAGCTACAAATCTCACAGAACAAACTACTAAAAATGATGCTAAAACTTCCCTGGCATCACTCTACATTAGACCTACATACAAAAGCTAATGTTGAATTGATCTCCTTCAGAATTGGCAAACTTAATGACACATTTAAGATCAGATGCGATATTCCTGACAATCCCCTAATAAATCAATTAAATATGCAATATCATACCCTTACCTGATGCTTACTAATGCAATGTTAAACTCCTTATTTTTATTTATTTTTTTTTTTTTTTAACTTTTTGTTCCTTCATATCTTTGTTAACTTATTTGCTAATCTATTCATCTGTTAATATATTTATTTGTTAATTTATTTATCTGTTAATTTATTTATGTATCTATTAAAATGTTTATGCATTTGTCAATTTATTTAATTGATTAATTTATTAATTTATTTATCTATTTATTAATTTAAGTTTTTGTTAATTTGATATATTACATACCTTATGCTATGCTAATCTATTTATTTATTATTATTACTATTATTATTTTTAATTAGTTATTAAGTAATTATTGGCAAGGCAGTTTTACGTTATTTATTTATTATTTATTATATTATAAATTATTCTAAGTTCTGTAATATTTGCGTATATTAAGCATATATATACATATTTATCTCTTTTCTTTATTATTTATATTTTTTATTTATTTATTTATTTATTTATTTTTTTTTTTTTTTTGCTTCTTAAATTTGAGGTTTTTGCCGTTGTTTTCCTCAAAGAATTTTTTCTTATTCAAACATTTTTTTAAAAGTATTTAACATTATTTTCCAGTAGAAAGATATAAATTTATATCAAATCTCTGTATCTCGAATTATGTAAATTGTGCGATAACACATTGTAAATTATAAACGAAATAAATTATTATATTATTTATTATTTCAAATTCGGAAAACAATAAACCAATTTTCGAAAAGAGATTCAAATTGTTTTAAGTTTCATTGAAAAAAAAAACAAGTGAGTAAATGTGTAAGCATAATGATAGTTTTTATTCTCAAACTTCCGAGAACTGAAGATGTTAATGCTTTGTAGTCCCACCTTTTTTTATTACGATTTTTATCCGGTCGGGCATTGATGTAATCAGGCTGTTTAAAGTACGATTTTCTCATACCACATTTTTCAATGAATTTGTCCAACTTGGTTATTGTCCATGGCTTCTTCTTCGCTACCTGAGCCGTAATTATGGACCAAAGATTCTCAATCGGGTTCAGGTAAGGGCTACAATAATAAAACTTTATGAATGTTTTGCTAATATTTTGGGGAAGGTAAAACAAATGGCACTTACCGATTTCGCGCGGTGACAATACGCAGAATCGTCTTGGAAAATCAGCTTATCTGAGTATGATAAGTGTTCTTCTAAAGATGGTAGCAGATTATCTTCCAATATTTGTTTACATTTTTCTGCGTTCACCCTTTCATTTATTAAAACCAGCCGTCGAACGCCTTGATAGGAAAAGCATCCCCAAATCATCCTTGAGCCTCCTTGTTTCACGGATATTGATACGCACTCATCATTGAATCTTTCTCCAGTTCTTAGCCTCACGTACTGTATTCCGTCAGAGCCGAATACGTCGAACTAGGGCTCATCTGAGAAGATCACATTTTTCAAATCCGTTGTGGTCCAGTTTTCATGAACTTTGGCCCACTGGAGATGTTTTAGGCGCATTCGCTTATTTAGAAATGGTTTTTTGCAGGTCTTCTTGCTTTCAAGCCAGCTTCTTGAAGCCTTTGTCTTAAAGTCCGTGAGCTTACCTCTGATCCTCCAGCCTCTACAAAGTCTGTCCTTAAATCTTCAGCAGTTTTGAATCGATCACGCAGACTTATTCATTTTAAAAGCCGATCTTCAGCGCTTTGTGGTCTTTCTTCTGCGACCCGTCCACTTTTTTCTAGCCTAGAATTTTTTGATGAATTCTGAAACTGACGACTTTCTGAATCCCACTTTTCGTGCTATATCACGAACACTTAGTTTTTAATTTTTTAAAGTCATTATTTCGACTTTTGTTTTTTCACTCATTTTCTTTTTATTTTCCATATTAATAAAATTATTTCCACTTTCACTCAAACTACTTTTTTTTTCAATGAACTATTAAAAGTGAACTAGAATCACGTCATCAAAGCCTTTTTATGCAAAATCCTAAAAAACTACCTGTTAGTTCTGAAGATATTTGAAGTTGAAGAATTTTTTTATAACTTCTAATTGCGAACAGAAATATCCATAATAAATACACGAAATTGTCATGTGGACTACTTTGTTTTTTTTTTTGGTATGAAACAGATAAGAAATAGCTGAAATATTTTATGTTGGCGCTTGTACCATTAATTATAGCATCATAGGCAATGACATGCAAACAGAAGGTGTAATTTTTGTCATGATATCGTTTACACTAAACATTCGATCAACTTTGTCCCATTTTGCCCCACCTTCCCCTACGCCTTGTGAATATTTAAATACTCGTACCGTTATAATCAACATTTAAAAATGCGTCTACTGAGATTATTTTTTTTTAAATTCATGATTGTAGCGATGGATTATTTTCTTTCTATGTTAATATCATTTGAAATACATTCATTGAATTTTATGGGTGGGTTACGCCCCTCTTGGATATTTCTTATAATCAGAAAGAACATTTCAAAATCGTGATTGAGTGCACTACGTCTCTCGTTGACCTTGCTGAAAAAGAATTTAATCAGCATATTGATCGGTGAGTTGAGATAAAGGAGAAATTTAAAATACTTGCGCATAGCATAAATACAATTTCACTTGTGCATGTTCAGGGTGATTCTACTTCACCCCAACAAACTTTGGGAGGTGATAGGTCGCAAGGAAAAAATATATGGTAGAGGGGTTCTTTTGCCCCATTTCCCAGATACGGGGCTAGTTTGTTTTGACTCAAACCATTTATACTACTTTAACTCTCTAACGGCATAGCACAAAGTGAAGTATGTTTCCAAAGCCAATTGATTAATATCAAATGGTATGCAACACTCCATATAATAGTTTACATATCTATGCTCCAGAGGACTTCAAAATCAAAATTTCATAGTATTTTTCATAAAAGTTTGTATTTCACTTTTTTTTTTTTTTTAATTTGCATTAGAAATCCATCCAAAGTTTTCAACATGTTTTTTTTTATTGAATTGTTTCCATCACAATTGCCGAAAACAGTATGTGCCTATCTTTAACTTTATAAATAGCAAGTACATATTTGTTTCGTAAATATTTTCGATCCCCATTATTTAATCTTGGCATTTGTAGTAAATTCGGAAGCTGTGGCTAAGTGAGCGAACACTGAGCGAGAGGTTCAAGGTTCGAATCTAAGAAAACACAAAATAAAAAAAAAAGTAAAAGTTTTCTCACGGTCCCACCTCTCACGAACGTCTGACAAACATCTTAGAGTAAAATTGTCATTAAAAGCTTTTCTCAATCGAAAAAAATTGCCCTTCGGAAATGGCATAAAACTGTAGATCCCATTGAGGCGCATAGCACGAGTGGCTGCGAAAAGCTAGGCCAGGCTCTGCATTGGGCTGTTAGCACCAAAATATTATTATTATTACTATTATTAGTAAATGAAGAGCTCGAAAACTGGGGGTCCAATTTTGTCTGTCTACCTGTCTGTATGAACTAGTCGTATGCTACATACATGGCTGATTTTGTTCAAACTTGATTTGTGTGTTCCAATAAATCACAATTCGAGGCACAACGGCTCTAACTATTTTGCTTTAATTTCATATTTTCGGTAGACTAGGCGTGTCCTATAGGAAGGCATACGCAGTTAAACGGCACTTGGCTTGTTGCTATACTCGTAGATATATTCCTAGATATTTAAAAACGTTGCGTACTTAGATTTGAGAAATTTTCCATAAATTAATAAATTTAGTTATTTTTTTAAACAATTTTTTTTTAATTTATAATTTTATCTGTTTACAATATTGTAATATGCGAGCTACGGCTCGAGTAGATAAAACGATATTCTGTGAAATTTATTTCTTTATTTTCTAGTCTATACAACAATTCAAGTTCACACTATACTATTCTTCGCAAATTCTTTTCTTACAAGGTCTCTTTCCTCTCAAATCACTTTATCTCCTTTCAATTACTTAATTCACAAATCCAAACTAATTACTTCTTGTTGTTAACTCTCAACTTTCAATTTATCACAAAATTACAACTTCGCCCATTATCACTTTTCCAATCTCTTCGCCACGGTTCTAAACCAACTGCCTCCTCTCGATCGCCATCTGTCCTTATATAGCAGAAGTTTCTGATAGCCAGAAACTTCTAGCAAATTCTTCGACCACTGCAACAAAATACCTAAAAATTCTGATGTAATAATTCCAAGATGACAATCATTTCGTGCAGTTACGATTCTCTCTTATCCGCGATATTATCCGTCTCTTATCGTAGACATGAACTGTGGAGACTAACCGCAGACACGAACCCCGAATAAAAAGACACTTTGGAATGGGCTGGAGGAGCGTAGTTATTATTATGTAACAATATAAAAACAATACAATACAAATACATGTGTATGTTGGAACACTGTGCGCCGAAGCGAGCGACTCTGGTGATTACCACGCAGGTACGAGTAAAATACGCACCTGCCGCATTTTAGTTTTTTAACCAGCGTTAATTGCGTTGAGTGGCAGATTCAAGGTTCGAATCCCAGGAAATATAAATTTTTCTCACGTCTGACAAACATCCGAGAGTAAAATCGTCATGAGAAGCTTCTCCCAATCAAAAAAAAAAAAGGGTTTTATAGGTCCCACAGAACGAATGGCTGCGATAAGGCGGGCCAGGCCCTGTATGGGCTGTTACCACCAAAATAATTATATTTATTTATTTATTTAACCACTGTCCTATGTTCTGGAACTAACTATATTCACGTTTAATTATGTCAAAATTATCATTTTGCAAATCTATGGCAACCCTTAAAGTGGATTATTACCGGGGCAATTATTGTAGTTCACCACTTATGAAACACTTTGCCTGCATATGTACATGGTTCTTGTTATTGTACTTGACGCTGCCATCAGCTTTAAGAGAATTTGTCTACCTTTTCTTTTTTGGGTAATAGTTCGATCACTTTCATTCACAAGTTCTGCATATGTACATCGCGTCGCCTCGTTATTATGACAATCAATTTCCAAAGAAAGGCAATTCAGTTGCTGTTTTACTTCCCGTTGTTTGTTGATGCCGTCGCATTTTTTCTTTTTGTTTACTATTAATCGTTTATCAGTTTCAGGAAAAGAAAAAAAAAACTATAATAATGAAATTTCATATCACAACCATTTTCTTCCTTGTATTCGATCAAATAAATAAAATTCTCACTCAGGGAATTCCGATTAGCCCGTGTCCGAAAGTGTTTCAATATCGTTTTGATGGTTCCGAATGGTTTGGTATAATGTCACTAAAGAATCCCGACATGGGACAAGTGTTGCACATAAAAGTCACATTGTCAATGCGAGGGAAACCAACTACGGTAAATAAAAATATTATGCTTTAAGGTACTTAGATTAAAAAATTCGAAATAAAATCTGAAATACAAAATGCTTTTGTTTACATAAAGCCGTGTTTAATAGGGCCACGCAAGAACTTGATTATACCACTATTAATTCGATTTAATTATGTAGTTACTTATGTTCAGAGCATTGACCAACGAACATTCTCAGCCAATGTGATTCAATTTGTTTGACGTTCCTTTTCACTTAGGTGAGTTCTTCATTTATTACTCATGGATGTGATGGGGCGCTTCGAAGACTCCCTTAGGCGAAATATAAAGACTTCCGAACATACCTGAAATAATAGCTGAAACATTTACTATGAAGCAAAAGAAAATAAAGTGCACGACTGGGTCGCACGAATTTACACCTACGAGTATAAGTTGTTTACCTACAAAAACTCAGATTAGGACTCCCAAAAATAAAAACAAATATTTTTAAAAATTTGGTATGCCATGACCTTGTATATGTCAAATATTGATAAAATATCGATTTTCAATAAAATCGTCAGAGATATATTTGAGAATGAATCAATTTCCAAAAATCGGTCAATAAGTTGCACGCATATTTTGGAAAAAATCGGGTACGCGATCTATTGGCATATGTTCATCCTAACTTAAATATCAAATTTGAACAAAATCGTTATAGCCGTTTTCGAGAAAATCGTTTAAATCAGCTATTAATAAAGTAATGTTAATTTTGGTTAATTTCACTTTGAATTGTGACTCTGCAGATCCCACATATGAAGTATGAAGAAAATCCGTTCAGCCGTTTAGGCTGCTGTCATCCATACATACAGACAGACATACAAACGGACATACATAAGTACATACATAAAGACAAGATTGATAGATCAATTCTTTTAGGATTCAGGAGATTCAGACCTTTACAGGTGCAAGTAAAAAATATTTTCAAATTTTGCTTCAAAGCAATTGCTTTTGCTTTAACTTCAAAAGCAAAAGTTTCGTTTTAGGGGCAAGAAAAAAAAAATTCCCCCAACATTCGACATATGAAATGAAAGCCGGAGTTCCAGGGAATTGGAATGAGAATTGGAGATGATACGAAAAATATAAGACGTCTCCCGGACACAAGCCGTTTTTGAAAAATATTCGAAAATGTGGATCACCTCATCTGCCAATATATATACAACTTGACTCAGGTTAGGTAACTGGGTGCCCTTGTTGCCTTGCAACCCTGTTGTCAACAGCTATGTGTCCATTGTGCCCAATATTTAGAACCCTGGGAACCTAAAAATTTCGATCTTCGACCGCTAGGCTAAACCACCCAGATAAATATATGAATCTCAGGAGTTTTCTTAGCTCAATGCTACCTAGCTTATCCAGCTCTGAAAAGAAGTATCTGCCAAAGGCAAGACTTCTTTTGTTGGCCAGAGCTGGACAGTCATACAGGAGATGATGAACGGATTCTATTTCCTCTACTCCTCCCTCCAGCTTCTACAGTAGACGTTATGAAGTACCCCTAGCCGTGCTGCGTGATTACCTATCACACAGTGTCCCGTCACGACACCAACAGCTATGCGGACTTAGTTCTATAAGATTGATAGGTCTCTTTTTGTCGTAGACTGGCCATAATGATTTGGCTGTAGCGCATGTATCTAATCGACACCAGCGTTCATTAGCTTCCCCATAAGACTCGATGTCTATCTCCATGTATAGGGTACTAAGCGGTACACTAGCCTCGGAAAGAGTCCGCGAAGGGCTTATAAGTGAACCTATTCTGGCTAGTTCGTCCGCTTTTTCATTACCCAGCACAGAGTCACCGTGTTGGCCGCTTAGATAACATCCAGTAGTTTTTTACAAACTTTTACGAGCTTGGATCTTAGTGATGAAGACTCTAACGCCTTAATGGTCGCCTGGCTATCAACATATATGCTGATTATTTGCCCTGAAATATCTTCCTCAATAATAATATCCACAGCTTGTTTTATTGCAGCAATTTCGGATTGGAAGAGACTGCAACCATCCTTAAGTCTAAACGAGCGATGAATGTTTCGAGACTCACAGTAGACGCCGACACCAGTACCGGCAGTCATTTGGGATCCGTCAGTAAAGATGGCCAGCTCGTTTTCGAAATAGACTCTTCCCTCATCCCATTCCTCCATGCTAGGAATTCTAATAGAGAACTTTCGGTTGCAGTTTGGAATGGGGACGATGTAGTCCGTTTCCGTCTGGAGTCTCAATACATTCCATCGACTTAACGCAGGACCCACATTTCATTAAAATTCGGTTAGTGATTCTGAAGATTTTTAAAACTCCGAAAATATAATACCTTAGACAGATTGTTATCGATTTCAACTGCATTATTGAAGCATGTGTACGTATTGTAAAATAAAATCCATAAATCCTCACAACTTACGTCAACTTACGTCAGCGGCACTCCTCGAGGTCTCTACTCTGAAATCTGATACTTAACGGGTTAATAATGAACCCGAAAATTTAAAGTTAAGTTAAAGTGATGACCAATACGAATAAAAAGTCAAGGCAATTGATGCGGAATGCCATGTATGAATTGTGTAATTAAATGGGCCACTAAGGCTGAAGAAGCGGTAAACGGCAATAAAATTAAAAATCCTAAACACCACCAGGGCTACCTCAAAAGAATCATTAAAATTCGCGGAAAAGGGTGCAACGAGTATAAAAAAGGTGCAATTACACTTTTTTTCCGTTCAAAGTCTTAAAAACAACCTTATATTAGGAAACACGAATGTCCATATGAATTATGTATACAATGTACCCACCAACCAAGGCTCTATCATCTATTAATACGAAGGATCAGGTTTACAGACTTGTAACTCTACTCCAAGTCAATTAAAATGTCTCCTTCGAGTAATTAAAGATATAGAGTAGAGCCACTTTCAACTTAAAGCTTGTGGAACTTGAAAGTGAAAATTTACAACAGGAAGTGATACACGCTAGTTCATATAACATTCATTTTCCAGGCAAATATAAGCCTTAACCCTCAAAGGCGGAAGTTAAATTCTATTACTTAAAAGACGGCGTGTGGGACCATAAGTCTCTTGAGCTCGCCAGATTCCTCAACAAATTCTTCTTGTTAGCTATCTGAAAGCAACGTGAAGTTAAACAAAAAAAAAAACTGCCTGCTGTCCCTACAGTCTCCCACGTCGTCCTTTAATGGTGAAAGATCATGGAACGGTCTGCAGATACATAGGTTAGCTTTGAATAAGTATATTTTTACAAATAAACTGTTCCAAACAAGCTGCGGACATTAAATAGATGTGGAATACTTTGCAGTTTCGCTCTCTGATTTCCAAAGAAAGACCGAACAACTGCCGATATCGCCTTCAAATAAGCATCCAGCCATGATCCCTTCCGCAGTGTTTGACGAATTTCAGATGATTGGACACTTTACACTGACGGCCCTACCCATGTTTAGACAGCCAATAGTACCACAACTAATTGAAACCCAGCATAGCTTCCAAACAACTGCTATTGATAAATTGTCATTCTTTTGCGGGTGGCCGTGGTGTATCCTTTTTATTTGTCATTCTTGCTGTTACCAACTATCAATTAAAAGATTCTAGTCTAAGTATGTCGAACCTGAAGTGCAATTAATTAAAGAAATAGATATGCATATGATACATATGTAGGTACTTGTACCAGGGCTTAACTATAAAACAAATTTTCTATATTTTCATTTCAGAACTACCTGGGAGAGATAGAGCTTCTCACCAGAGGTCAATTCTTAATGGATGCACCCGTTTTGTACAAAATTAAATTTCCCAAGAATCCTTTTCCGCCCAAGTTGCTGCAAATTGCAGCAAATAATCAAATCGTCTGTGTCGGTACTACAGGTGGGTTTCGCTAGTTAAATGGAAAAAATTCAATCCTTTCATTTGTCCTTCCTTTCTCTCACAGATCACAGTGTATTTGTGACACAAATTCAATTGGAGCATACAAGAAAATTTACCTTTATACCATCTGATCATGAATTGGTAACCCCACTGAAACCACCACCTTCAGCTCCAGCCCTACCACAATCATTGCCATCGCAACCATCACTACCCGAGAATGGTTTTCTGGAAACCTTTGATACCAAGCTTTTGCCATTTGCAGCAAATGAAAAGTAAATATCTTGCTGAAGTGGGAGAAGGCGAGGGCACAGACACTTTGTTCGAAAATGATAAAATTTTCAGTTTTTCAGAAGTCCACTGAAGCAGACAAAGGATATTTGTGGTCGAACGGATGAGAGTAGGGCTCGCTTGACTATCGGTGGGGTGGAAATTCAAACGTCAGCCGATGAGGACTTGCATGAGGACACCACTTTCGTTGAACCATCACGCACATACACGATATCACGTGGTGCATGGCCATGGCTAGCTGCCATATATGTCAACAATTTGACATCGCTGGCGTATCAGTGTGGCGGCACTCTAATAACTTCGCGGATAGTGATTAGCTCGGCGCATTGTTTTCACACAAACAAACGACGGTATACAGCCAACGAGGTGCTGGTGTTCCTTGGGCGACATAATTTGAAGAACTGGAACGAGGAGGGCTCCCTGGCGGCATCATGTGAGGAAATATTCATCCATCCAGACTACGATAGCCAGTTGAAGTCGTACGATGCGGATATCGCTGTGGTCGTTCTCAAGAATGAAGTTAGGTGAGATATGACATCTGGAAGGAGGTCTCCCTACTCTTCAAACAAAAGAAATCTATTTTTCCACTTCACAGATACAATGCTTTCATCCGTCCTGCATGCATGTGGTCGAGTTCAACTGAATCACAGTACATCGAGGGTGAACGCGGTGTAGTTGTTGGTTGGGGTGCTGGTGCAGGAGCACCCAGTGGAGTTAACATCGATTCAAGGAATTTAACGTCAGTCACTACTACCCCTCGAGTGGTCGCTGCACCGATTGTCTCCAATGAAGTGTGCTTCAGAGCAAACGATAAATTTCGCAGCCTCTCATCGAACAGGACATTCTGTGCTGGAACGCGCAACGGCAGGGGTCCGTGCAGTGGTAATTCCGGCGCTGGGTTGATGATTCTCAAAAATAATAGATGGGTTCTAAGGGGCACCGTATCAGCGTCACTACCATTGTCGTACAGTAAGCCATCGTGTAACACAAGTGAATATGTTATTTACGCAGATGTGGCAAAGTTTCTCGATTGGATTTTTGCTTTCATAATTTAATTGCCACCCACCTACTTTCTGGAGCACTTCAGCTGTGTCCTCGTGTTTTTTTCTTTTTTTATTTAAAATTAATTTTCCATGTAAATTCTGTTATATTTATGCGCATGTTAAGATACAAATTACAGTTTCTAGCATAGGAATTTAAATGCGGTATGGCTCTCTCTTCAATAATAAAGGAATCTGTGATATGATTGAAAAGCCTTAATCGGATATAGCTGCAACTATAATAGAGTATATAGCTGCAACTATAATAGATTTACCGAAGTTTTGTTCATTTACAGTCGTTCTTGGTGCTGTTATTATTGTTAATCCAAAGGATCTTCATCAATTTCATTTCTGAAAGCTTGACAACCAAATTGAACTATGGACTGTAAAAAAATGTATTGTTAGACTAGGTGACCTGACCGGATTCGCCAGTAAAAATACAGTTCTATGTGCCTGAAGCAAAGTTATGAAAATTGTCAATTTATCTGGTCGGAGATTTTGACCATCCTTCGGATATCAATATGGACGGAAACTAAAATACGAACGAACTTTTGATTCCATAACTGGAATGGGAACAAAGCACTACTGAGCCAACCTAAAATATAATAAATAAAATTCAGACATAAAGGCAGACGAATACCGCCTTAAGTGTTCAAATAAACGCTTCAAAATTCTACTATATCAGAAAAAGATGTTTTCTTTTATGACGAAGAATGAAGGAGATATATACTAAGCTGTAAACACCCCATTGGGTAGGGTGGCCACAATACATTTCTTGTTTACTTCCCCCCCACTATCACAGTACTAGTAGCCCAGATGATTGCTATTGAAAGCAGTGCTACATTCGTGCATCTGAATATGAACATAAAGTTCATTTGCCAAAAGCTTCCAGCTGTTTTAATCCTTTCATTTTCATGGACTGATGCAGCCTTTGTCCTGTCAGCCACCCAACTATCCCTGGAGTAGTTGTAAACAAAAATTGAATTTCCTCTTTAAATTATTATGTGGAGATTACTCTTGTCCATCCATGGCGCATGCCTTGGAAAGACTCCACTTTCACAAGCTGGAGGGTGGGAAAACTTCAAAGCGAATTCAGGTCCATGCCAGTGTGTGTGAGAGAGTGAGTGATAAGGAGCTCTACTAGCAATTTGCTATTGTTCAACAAGTTGTTCGTGCATTAATTTCTGAGATCAAAAGGATTCGACAATAAATTAAAAATGTTTCCTAAGCTATAAAATCTTTGATTTTGTATGCATAGTAAAGAGAATATCAATTAACACAATTTCTAGAGTGCTCAAGTGATAGATATCGGGCATTAGCAACGAACACAACATACCGATGAGAATACACAATTTTCCAAATCCTTAATTAAATGTTTTGTATCTGTTGCAGTCGTGGCGTTTCACTGCGATAGAAGGATACTTAATTATAATGATATTTGTGACGTTAAATTAGTTTCCTATGGACAAAATGACGTACATCAGAAAAGATGGATGAGGTCTTCCATCTTCCAATGGATACATTAGCTATTCCGTTGATATTTTACGCATGAACAACTCTTGTCATTGAATTGCTATAGTTGGGGGTCCGTATTGAATTACAATAAACAAACTGTGAAGTTAGGCGGTTAGTTAATAAATTTTCATTTATTTTTACGAATAAGTTTGCACAGGGTTGGTTGTCAAGTTCAATGTATGACTTTGACTTTGATATTTGGTTTGATTGGCAGCTTTTTGACAGAATTGAATTTTGTTATTTCCTCTCAGTGGGGGCCTACCTTCATTGGCAGTAGTCACTTGGCACTTCTCTTTTCTTCTTTCTTCGCACTTGGCAATGGCGAAACGAACGCTTTGTGGATATTTCGCAATTTTCATCTTCCTGAGTACCTGCGAATTTACGAATTTCACAACATCCATTTAGCAATGCGTTGATTCTCTTTTTATTGGTTTGCTGTTTGTTTATTAGGCCGTAAGCTATTTTTATTTCGGTGCAAGTTACCGAGAGGTATCCTAAATCTCTAATTGAGAATGGATCACCTGCGGATAGGGAGAAACAAATATTTTCACCAATCGATCCAAAATGATAGAGCCGGAGCGGATATTGTTTCAGAGGAACTGAATACAGAATGACACTATAGGCTAGAACCAAAAACCTCAAGTCGAAATGGTGGCTCTGCTCCACACGCTAAATCACTTACAAGGGAGTCACGAAAATTACAGGTACATTGAGCGGACGGGAATTTACAGAATGTGTCCAGAAATTCAATGAATGTGTAATCCAAAATGCAGTGACACTACCTTGAGTGAAGGTATACATAGGGATGATGGAAATGAGAAAGGTGGATGCCTTTGCAAAGCAGGGGTCAGTCTCTGAATTTGTGTGATCTTAATGGGGGACGAAAACAGAAACAGTGGTTTATACTTATGTACTTTTACTTTATTTCAGATGGCGCTACAGCCAGGGGTGGATGATCTAACCAATAAGCTTTTCTAGTCGGTGCTAGCCATCTCCACTTTTGCACACGAAGTTGCCTGAGGTTTCCACTTGTGTGCGCTACCTTAGGTTAGGTCTTTCTCTACTGCGTCGTCCCTCTGGTCGGAGCATTGATGCCCATTCTTTCTGCATGTCCTAGCCATATCAAGCGATGAATTCGAACCCTTCTGATGACCATGTCGCTGTACAATCGGTATAATTCGTTGTTATATCTTCTCCTCCATACCTTGTCGATATAAACGGGAACAAAATTCGTTCATCTGTCTTTGATAAAGTCCATGCTTCTGCGCCGTACAGTAGTACTGGGATGATGAAGATCTTATATATTAATTGCCCGTGAGGGGCCTTTGCTACTCCATTGCCTTTTCAGCCCAAACAAACAGCGGTTAGCAAGAGCGATTCTCCACTTGATCTCTGTGCTGGTGTCATTGTTTGAAGCTACAGCGGAGTCTAGGTAGACACAGTCCTTAGCTATCTTAACATTTTAGCTGTCTATTGTGACGTTCTGTCCAAGTCGAAGGTGTTGATAACAGTCTAAACCCATTTTCGCCGCTTCTGTTTCAATACTCAATACTGATAGTCCGCTGCGTTCTGGACGGATTTACCTCCAACTTCATATCGTGACGAAATCGGAGTTTGCTTTCTAATCCCAAAATTAAAGGTAGTCGAAAATTTTAAATTGCCTATTTCTAAGGATTTTGTTAAAAATCAACATTTTCAAAATTGCAAACAAAATTAGGTTTGGTCCGTCCATATCCTTTAAATCAAGGACATTCAAGATCACCATCCAAATTGTTGGAAGAACACGGCACCTTTTTCTTTTCTTGGCAGGACCTGTAGGTTTGAACGATGTTATAAGAAATATTAGATCCTAAAACTTAGGAGCAGCTTTGTGATTTGTTGTCAAAGTTACTACCTGCATTCAATTTTACCCCGATTTCTAATAGAAATTCTTTTTTGTCATGCAACTAACTGCACGAGCAAAGAATACCCAGCCAATTCAAGAAGAATGCAGAAAAGTTACAATTAGGACCGTATGATACCTCAAAGTAGGTGTTCCAAAATTTTGAAATTAAAGATGCTCAGGCCTCAGATAGAAAGAGTATTTCAACGACTCACTTAACGAAGAATTTCCGAGCAGAAGCATTTCTTCTGTTGCTGCTCATTAAGCAGATTTAACAGCGGACGAAGTGAGAGAAATAGACGAAAAGAATCAATCAGGGAAGGGCAGTCGAACCCTATTATATACCTCCGGAAGTATGGTTAAAAATCGACAGTATAATTGTACTCGCACTTAATAAAATGATGAGAGGAAATCGGATGCCAAGTCTGTTGAGGAAGAGCTTTCCTTTTCCACTGAATAAATGCAAACGAGCGATTGAAACAACTATCGATCGGTTAAAATTTATAAGCGGGTTTTAGGGAGTCTACAGTGCAATATTATTAAACTCGATGCGATTCAAAGCTTAATGGAAAAACAGCATGACGACTCGAAAGATCTGCATATCATCTTTATCGAGCTGGAGACAGTCTTCGACAAAGTTCCGAGAGATTTCAAAAAGTACCGGAGATGTAAGTTAGAATGATGCAAAACATGTACGATGACGTAAAAATGAAAGTAAAATGCGCCGGGAATAACCGGGGAATTCGAAATTAAAGTTGGAGTGCACCAAGGCAGTTGCCTAAGTCCCATGCTTTTCAATGTCTTTCAAGATTTTTTTTTTTTTCTTGAAGGGATATATCGATTAAACTGAAACGCCGACGATAGTGCTATTGTAAATAATGACGCGACAGCGCTTCAGAATACAGTTAATAATTTGATTAAGTTGTTAGAAGATTATTTTACAATTAGTCGCACGAAAACAGAACATTTGCATTGCAGTTTTTTCGAACCCGCAAACAAGCATCTGCTGGTACTGCCATATACAAAAAAGATCGTTGGTAAATTCTGTCCGAAAATCACTCAATTGCAACAACATCATGGTGATGTGTGATGCAAAATAGAGAGAAATTAGGCAATCCCACAAGCGGCTCAATAGTAAGGCAGATACGTGTGAGAAATACTTAATATATGATGTACGAGTATGTATGCGTTTTGTATTATATGGGTTCACATATGCACATATTTTATTTTATAATACATAACTGCATAATAGAGACACATACAAAATGTTTATGGTACTACACATCAATGACAAACAAAAAAAAAAAAAGAAAAAAAAATATATAAGGATAGTTTTTTCAATTTTTTTTTTTATTAAAAGTAATTAAGGGAACGTTCATGGGCAATATCTGCGTTGTATTGGGTTATCTGTTGAACAATATTTAGAAATGGTTTTGAGTTTAAATTTTAGGTCAAAATTTGTTTTTACTTACGGAATGGGCGCGATGACAGGGAGGGGTATCATCCTGAAATATGGGATTAGGGATGTAGCAGCATAACTCCTCTATTGTAGGAACAATACCATCAGCGATGATTTCTTTATATTTCGCTGCATTTACGGAACCATCCAAAAGCAAAATACAGCCAAGACTCCAATTTGTCATGCATCCCTAAAGCATAACATATGGTGAATGCTTAACGCTGGGAATCAAACTTTTGTCTAAATATCACTCCTTAGCTCTTCTTCGCACTGTCGGCTTTCCGTTAGGTTCAATCAAATTAAATTTGGATTTGTCAGAAAATATGACCCTTTTTTCAATCGTTGGCGGTCCATTCTCGGTGCAGTTTGGCCCACATCAATCTTTTTTTTCTTCATTACTGCGGAGAGAAGCAGATTTTTTGCAGGTCTACGGGCTTCAAGACCCACTTCAGTTAGCCGGCGTTGAGCACTCTGCGTGCTAATGTTAATGGAACATATTTCGTTCAAGTCTTTTCTCAATTGCTTGGCAGTTGCGAATCGGTTTTTTAGAGAAATGCGCTCCAAAATCCGATCTTACCGTCTGGTCGTTTTTTTTGGTCTTCCGCTCCTAGGTTGCCTCTCCGTACTACCCGTCGAACTTAATTTCTTCAAAAGCCATCTGACAGTACTTTTGTGGCAACCCACAACATCTGCGAGTCGCCTATTTGAAAAATGTTCGCCATGAAGAGCGAGAATACGTCCTTTATCTGCTTCGCACAAAACTATAGTAAAATTCCTTAACTGTTCACAGAACACTGTCGGGGTCTAGAGCACTAATGCGTTATCGATTTGAGTGCTTTTCTATATGAAAAAGAATAAGCATATCGCATAAAAACTGCAATCATACCTACACATGTTTTAAAAATATGATAGGAACGCATCCGGAAATCATAAAATTTTCATAGTACAAACAAAAGTTAAGATATTTCAATAAATGCAAATTAAAGAAGTTGTACAAATAAAATTGAAAACCTAATGGTGCCAACGAAAAAAAAGTTTTTAATGAAAATTCACCATGACTACTACAAGTTACTGACGAAAAGATACGCTATAGCCATTGCAGTAGCATCTTCCGCAGTAGACAACAATAAAAATTAAAGACCAGTTCAATTCTGTGCAACATTTTACGAAATTAGGTAGCCGAATATTTCAAAATTGTGACCCCGAACTTAAACAAGTAATCAACTGATGCGTGAGCTTAAGGGTGTTCTGTCCACCATAGTTCACTTAAACTTCCCTGCTTAATGGCAGGTAGTGCGACACACGAGATACTAAGTTGGTATATCAACGTCATCATAATATCCATCCAGCGATGCCTTCATAAATTCGCACTATAAAAAGCTTTTTCCACTTACATCCCCTTAAATTTATTACAAAAAAAAAGAAGAAAAATCCTTTTATTCTCTTTTAAGTCTGTTAGGATACACGAGTGCAGGCATAAAGCAGTTGTGTACAACATATCTAGGTGCATGGTGAGCTCTGTCTGTCAAAAGATGCAACTGTGTTCGATGGATGGATATTGCAGCGGGCGTACACCCGAGCTTGGCTTCTTTCAATTAGGTTGAGTTAAATGGAAATAAACGAAGTTAAGACAACGTAAACGCGCTGGGATGTGTTGTGTGAGACGATAGGCTCTGCATCCAATGACGACGGTGAGGACAAAACAACGCAATACCGCAATCAAATTAAATTATTGTTTACATGATGTATCATGTATCATATATACATATATGTATGCATCCATCTCCCTCTGCGATTTGCGGTTATATCAATTTGAATTCAATTAATTTTTCAAATTGCCAACGGGGCTTAAAATAAACAACAAACAATGGCAGTGCCTTTTGATTCCTTTGAAATTTTTACTCACACTTCAAAGGACAATTAGAGGAACAAAGTCACGGGGAGTAACTAAAAAAGGTCTGCCACCCATTGTGAAAGTGGTGATGCGAATATTGACCAAGATTTTTTCTTGCGTTTGTGAAACTTAATTAAAGTAATTTATCGCATCAGGTAATTCATTAGGCAAACATTTCCGTGCAATGTTGTACCATCTACCCACACAAATTGCTGGAGGATTTTTCTCTCATTCAATTAAAAAAAGATTTTCCGCAAGGATTTTTCCGGATACCGTTAGTTAATTGTTGTTTCCCTTGAAATGCAAATTATTTGCATTTACTGCAGTGCCACAGCCTAGGTAGTTATAAGGCAGTTGTTTTTTTTTCCCTTTTTGGACAGGTCTTTAAATAGAAAACTATTAGAAAAAGCTTTCGAGGAATTAAGAGTTATAAAACCGCATTCATGAATAGTTGTGACACTGACTTTAGAAGGATGTTACTTGGCTAACCATGAAATTAAAGTGGCGTTTCAAGTCAAGGTAAAAATATAAAGTGCTGACTGACTGGATATTCCAATAACAAATAAAGTCCATGATTGTTTAGTGCGTAAAGGGTGATTCAATTTGATGTACGAAATAAATTTAAAATAAAACCCATTGATTTTTGATAAACTGCTGATATTTTTATGTCGAATCTCGTCCTTTAGCTCGGGAATTGTTTGGGAGTTATTGGGTGTATACTTTGCTTCACATAACCACAAAGAAAAAAAGTTCAAAAATGTGTGATATCGCACGATCTTGGTGACCAGAAAACTTTATGTGAAATAACTGCATTGTTTCTCGAGCTGTGTGGCAAGTGGCGCCCTCTTGTTAAAACAAAGAAATATTTCTTTCACATCAATATCGTTCAATTGGTGCCAAAAATATCATGTCCCGATAGCGTTCACCATTGACCATTACAGAATTTTCGAAGAATTGTGCCGCATAGGCACAAAATTCGCTCCAAGCAGTGACCTTTTGTGGATCAATTGATTTTCACCAAAATCTTTGTTTATGTAGCAATTCGGTTGAAAGTGAGACATTAATTTGGTGACTCTCTAATGCCCAATCAAGGGCATTAGAGAGTCTCTAATGTCCCTGTTCATGGTCTGTTGGCTTAAATTCCGAAGTCAATTGGATGTTGTAGATCTTTTGTTTAAATGCGCTGCGTGGACTTATAGGAAAGGTTCAATTGCTGGGGATTATGGCGGATGGATGATTTTGACGGATTGTCACGAACACTGTCACTCACTGAGGCGATATTTTTGGGTGACCCCACTGTACGGTTATGTATACCGATATTATTTCGCAATGCGTTAATAGTGTTGGTTAAAATTTCCTAATTTCATAGAAGCGTTATATCAATTAAAATGCTTTGTTCTCTTCTATACCGCTCCAAAATAAATGTCAAAGCTTAGTATTCACAGATGTCAAATATCAGCTGTTTACCTTTGACAGGACCACAGGAGTACTAGATTTACAGAGTAACCTTTACTTGCTCTTATATGCTGTTTGGCAGTAAAACACTAGGGTCTAAAATGTAAGCAAAATACTGCCCAACACACTTTTTTCTACCTTAACTGTTAGACCTATTATTGCACATGTTAAAAATGGGATCAGTTTTGCTTTTGTTTTATATGATAGATACAGACCTACTCTTTACATGGTGATTCAACCGGCCGGACCGCTAAAGGTTCCAAAAGTAATTTCGCATCACTTCGTGACCACCATATAAACAAGAAGCTGTGGCATTTCCTTAAGGTGAATTCTGAGAGACTCATTTTTAACTTTCCTTTTGACCTAGAGGGGTCAAATTTCTGAAAATATAGCACGAGGAAAAACATTGTAAAAAATAGGTTTTGAAGGGCGGTTCTTGGGGCATATTTAATCTACGTCAAGAAAAAAAGATATATATTTTCAAATCTAAATTATTAGCAACAAATTAATTATTTGAAAACTGATAATAGATCATCTGAAAAATTGTTTCTTTTTTTTCTGCAAAAATAAATTATTCGATCTGCCGAACAAATTTTATTGACTAGTAGAAAATAAATTTCCGCAGAAAAAGAAAAAAAATGTCTGCAAGAAATGGAAAGACTCTTACGCGAAAAGAAATCAAACAGAAACAGTTGTTTAAAAAAAACTTCAGCAATTGCGAACTTCTGAAAATAATAGGAAATTAAATTTGTTTTTTTGACTAATTCAATTAATTTTTCCGTAAACGCTTTGGTTCTGGGAAGCTTAAAGTGTATCTCGCGCTGACTGCGGCAATAATCGTTTAAACTACGAGTACACGTATTTTAGGTAGAAATTTATTAACTTCGTTTATAAAATTTGTACAAGGTTTGCCACCACACAATTTACATACAGTGATATGATATTTAATATATCTTTCAACTGAGAAAGTAGTTTACAATATTGTTTATGAATTATTTTTGTATTTTTGAGTATATTCGCGCGGAAACAACGAGAAAAAACCCTCATATGAAGAATAAAAAAAAAAAAATAAATAAATAAATAAAATAAAATATAAATAAATAATTGAATAAATAAATAAATAAATAAAAAAAATAAATAAATAAATAAATAAATAAATAAATAAATAAATAATTACATAGATAAATAAATAAATAAATAAATAAATAAATAAATGAATAAAAAAATAAATAAATAAATATATATAAATAAATAAATAAATAATTACATAGATAAATAAATAAATAACGATTTACTAAGAACGATTTCGTTTGTGTAGAATTTGTATTTCAACTTAAGCTAAGTGACATTTAGCTCGTTAACGAGGGGATTTTCAGGTATGCTACATCTTAAAAGAAAAGAGTTAGTTAGCCTTTCTATTCTGTCAGAGACCAATTCAACATCAGCTTGTCGATGCAATTTAGAGGTGGAATAGTGCCAAGGTAAGTTAAGCATCATTTTTAACAGTTTATTTTGTTGAATCTGTAACTTTTTGATATGACACTTAGCACAATTTCCCCACACAGGACAACCATAGAGCAGGAGTGCTTGAAAAATGACTTTATGAATAATTATTTTATTTTGGTCGGATAAGAGAGACCTTCTATTTATAAATGGGTATAACATTGTTATAGCAATGCTTATTTTGTGCAGAGTTTTGGTTATATGTTCTTGAAATGTCAGCCTTTTATCAAGATGTATACCCAGGTATCTAACTGTGTTCTCACAGGCTATTGGCTGCCCAAAAACCATGATTTGATTAGATGGGAGGAAACAAGGTTTTCTTTTTCTGGAGAAAAAGATAGCTTGAATTTTTCCCACATTCAATTTGATTTTACATTTTTTGCAATAATCACTAAATACTTCCGCCGCATTTTTAAGATTCGACTCAATGTTAAGACCGAACTTATGCGACGAAAGTATCATTCATCGCAGATTCACATCCTGATAGATCTGGAAAGTCGGATGTATACAAATTATATAGAAGTGGTCCTAGGACAGAGCCTTGGGGGACGCCAGCGGGCACATCTAACAAATTCGACGAGCTATTATTCACAAACACTTTAAAATTACGGTTTGACAAGAAGCTTTGAATAACTTTGCACAAAAAAGGGGGAAAATTGAGATTAAGCATTTTGAATATAAGTCCATTGTGCCAGACGGAGTCAAATGCTTTCTCTATGTCGAGGAGTAACATGCCCGTCGACTTTCCTTCACATCGATTTTTCCTGATGAGATTGGTGATTCGAAGTACTTGATGACTGGTGCTGTGAAAGCGCCTAAACCCGAATTGTTCGTTGGGAATTATTTTGTGCACATCGATTATACTTAGCAGCTTGTCCTTGAGAACTTTTTCGAAAATCTTACTCAGGCTACTTAGCAAGCTAATTGGTCTGTAGCTTATACATACACGTATATCTTATGAAACCTTTACCTTATCGTTAATCAAGGCTTAATTCTCGTTTTTCCTTTTTCTGAAGTATAGCCAAAAGAGAGAAAACACATTTTTGTTCGAAACTTCCAGCTCATGTTTTAGAGCTTATCAGGTTGAGAAACATGCATAGGAGAAAGTGGCAAAGATACAGACAACCCATTTCTCAAACCCTACTGAAATATTTCAACAAAATAGTTACAAATTTTATTCAAAATAGGCGTAATGAAGAATGGAACAGGAAACTAAGGTCTTTGGATAAATCTTCCAAACCTTTTTGGAACATTGTTAAAATTGTTAAAAACAAAGGTAAGCAAATTCCGTTTCTTAAAGATGGTTTTAACACATTTTACACTGATATCGACAAAGCTAATTTACTTTGCCAGAACTTTGCAAAAAACCATTCTGTTTCTGATCACCTTGGGGATGTTCATACAAATACACTCGTACACAACTCCTTAGAGGCTTTTAATGCGGATATAGTTGAAATTCCGACGAGTGCATTTATCACCGAATCAGAAATAGAGCACTTCACAGATAACCTATTCATTAGAAAAGCAAGTGACCTGGACGGTATAAGAAATATTTATTTAAAGAAATTACCTAAAATTGGTATTAAATACTCAGCATTTATAATAAACACCTGTCTTAAGATGCAATACTTTTCAACTGATTGGAAAGTAGCAAAAATTGTGCCTATTCCGAAAGCATGTAAGCCTGCTGATAGACCGGAAAGCTATAGACCCACTAGTTTACTTAGTAGCCTGAGTAAAATTTGTGAAAGGGTGCTTAAGGAAAAATTATTAAGGATAAATGATGAACAGAAAATATTTCCTAATGAACAGTTCGGTTTCAGGCGTTATCATAGTACATGCCATCAAATACTTAGAATAAACAATAGTATTAAGATTAACCGTGCTATAGGAAAATCGACGGGCATGATCTTCCTCGACATAGAGAAAGCATTTGATTCCGCCTGGCATAACGGACTTCTATACAAAATACTAAATTTTAATCTTTCAACTTTTCTCTGCAAAATTGTCCAAAGTTTTTTGTCAAATCGTTGTTGTAAAGTGTATGTCAATAACAGTCCATCCAGCTTACTAAGTATCCTCGCTGGTGTTCCTCAAGGCTCAGTCCTCGCACCAATCTTATACAACTTGTACACATCAGATTTCCAAGCTTACCAGGATTCGAATTTGCTATATATGCTGATGACTGCGATACTTTCATCGCATGAGTTCGGTCTCAACATCGAGACGAATCTCAAAAATGCGACTGAAAAACTAAGCGAGTACTATAAAAATGAAAAATTAAATTGAATTCGGAGAAGATGAATTTTTAATAGAAAAAGAAAGCATTGTTTCCTTGTGTGTGGTAAATGTGCTAGATGTCATGTTAAAAAATTGCAAATACAACAAAATAAACTTTTGAAAATGATGCTGAACCTTCCTTGGCATCACTCCACCTCCGATCTGCATAGCAGAGCTAATGTTGAATTGATCTCCGATAGAATACAAAAGCTTATCGACACATTTCTGATCAGATGTGACCTACCTGATAACCCTCTAGTAAACGAATTAAATGTCAGTCACCATAGGTTGGAATGACTTTGTAATAATTCCACATGTTTTTGCATTCCTATAGTTTTAAATTATTTATTTTGATATGTGTGCATGTTAATTTATAAATTTTTGTTAATTTATACATTTGTTAATTGATTTAGGTTAATTATCTTTTTGTTAATTTATTTATCTTGTTGTTCATTTCATACTTTATACATTTACTTATTTAGTTGTCAGTTTAATCATTTATTAATTAATTTATTTATTTTTTAATTTTTTTTTTTTCGTTAGTTAGCTTTTTCATTTATTTATTTGTTAATTTATTTGTTTGTTAATTTATTTATTTGTTAATTTATTTATTCGTTAATTTATTTATTTTTCAATTTATTTATTTGTTAAAATATTTATTCGTTAATTTATTAATTTGTTAATTTTTTTTTTAATTTATTCATTTGTTAATTTATTTATCTGTACATATGCCTATATTATTGTAAATTTTGTTAATTTATTCACCTATTTTTCATTATAATTTATTCATTTACTTCTAGTTATTGTTAATTTATTAAGCAACAATCTTTAATATATTGTAACATAATAATAACTACGCCCCCTAAAATATGACGCAACAAATTCCGAAGTGACTTCATTCTGGCAGAATTTTGGTTCGTACTGTCCTTTCATTCGAGGTTCGTGTCTGGGACGAAGTCTCCACAGCTCATGTCAACGAAAGAGACGAATAATATCAGGGATAAAAGGGAATTGAAACTGCAAGAATTATTTCTCTTGTTCCAGTGGTCGAAGAATTTGCTAGAAGTTTCTGGCTATCAGAAACTTCTGCTATATAAGGACAGATGGCGATCAAAAAAAAGACACAGTTGGTTTTAGAACCGTGGCGAAGAGATTGGAAAAGTGATAACGGGCGAAGTTGTAATTTGGTGATAAATTGAAAGTTGAGAGTAAACAAGAAAAAGTAATTAGTTTGAATTTGTGAATTAAGTAATTGAAAGGAGATAAAGTGATTTGAGAGGAAAGAGACATTGTAAGAAAAGAATTTGCGAAGAATAGTATAGTGTGAACTTGAATTGTTCTATAGAGTAGAAAATAAAGAAATAATTTCACAGAATAATTGTTTTATCTACTCGAGCCGTAGCTCGCATATTACATTGGTGTCAGAAGCGGGATAAAACTTATTCTGTGAATAACTATTTCCGTGGTGTGAAATTGCACAAAAAAAAAAAAAAAAAAAAAAACGATTTCTGTGTTGAGTTAATTAGTTGCGCAAAATGGGTCGCAAATTGGGAAAACTAACTATAACTCAACTAAAGGCAGAACTCAGTAAGCGGAACCTCGACACAACTGGGGGAAAAGATGCCCTACTGATTCGTCTGGAAGAAGCAGTAACGCAGGAAGGTGAAAATCCGCATGACATAGAGTTTGACGTGGAAGAGGAACCAGCAAGTACAGTAGCCGACCCGGGTATAACAAGTCTGCTCCTGCAACTTAAGTTAGTCATGGACGAACAAAAGAAAGCAATAGAAGATCAAAGTCATAAGCTCGATGACCAAAGGAATTCTCTAGAACTTAAGCTGGACGAACAAAAGAAAGCAATGGACGAACAAAAGAATTCTCTAGAACTTAAGCTGGATGAACAAAAGAAAGCGATGGACGAACAAAAGAAAGCAATGGGCGACCAAAGGAATTCTCTAGAACTTAAGCTGGACGAACAAAAGAAAGCAATGGACGAACAAAAGAATTCTCTAGATGCTCTGGAAAGTAAACTTGATGAGCAAAACAAGAACTTGGAATCCAAATTCGAAGTGATCGAAGAAAAAATCGAGAAGGTCGAGACGCAACTCGAAAAAGTCGAAATTAGATTCGATGAAAATTTTGAGAAACATGAAACTCAGTTCGGGAAGATAGAGACTCAGTTTGAAAAAGTGGATACGCAATTCGAGATAGTAGGAAAGCAAGTCGAAAATCTTGCTAAGGAGCTCAGCAACGTGAAGAGACAGAAAGCACGGGAATATTCCACTGACGGTCTGAGAAGAAAGGAGATGCAGCCTCCTATCTTCGATGGTCAAACATCATGGCCAATTTATAAAAGGCAATTCGAAGCGGCCGCAATGACCAATAGCTGGGACGATGAAGAGAAGTCCATTGCACTCACACTTGCACTGAGGGGTCCAGCTGCGGAGCTCTTGCAGACCATCCCGGAAGATAAACAGCAGAACTACGACTCTCTGGTTCAGGCTATCGAGATGCGGTTTGGGGATGAACACATGCAGCAGGTGTACAGGGTTCAGCTGCGTAGTCGAGTCCAGAAAAGGGGGGAAACGCTCCAACAGTTGCAAGCGGATATAGAGCGACTAGCCCATCTTTCATACCCTAAAGCCGGTGAGGAGCTTATCAACGAAATGGCGGTGGAAGCTTTTATTCAGGCCATAGAGGACAGACAACTGCAAATGGCTGTAAGGATGGCTGAAAAACGAACACTCCCCGAGGCATTGGCATTCGCTTTGTCAATGAAGGCTGCGGACCAAGCATACCAGGGAATACACCGTGTCAGGGAAATGTCCGTCGTGGAATGCTCATGCCAGAGAACAGCCGTCATGGATGAAGACAGAGCTCGCGGAAGTCAAATCCGTTGCTGGAATTGCAACCAAACGGGACACCTACAACGGCAGTGCAGAAGTGCACCTAGACGAGGAAATTGTTCACATTGCGGAAGTAGGAGAAGCAGAGAGGAAGCATCTGGCGGTGATAACATCCATCCTGTCAGTCAGACTTCGCAAAACCAGCAGTCGGGAAATGCGTAAGGACCAACTTCGCGGGGCAGAAGTTGGTTACTGGAATCGAGGCCCCCAGGACCACCATTCAAGTTTCGCAAACCAAACGGGGTAACAAGAGCCTGACAGTGGAGGCACTAATCAACGAGAAGAAGTGCGTAGCCACCATCGACACAGGTGCCACTGCCTCCATTGTAAGAAGAGATATCGTCAAAAGCTCCTGGCTGCACAACACCAACAGCTACTGCCTGAAGACTGCAACAGGGGAAATGGCGAAGGTATTTGGAGAAGTTCGTCTTACGATTACTCTGGCAGGACTGACGTTCTCCCATGCGTTTCTGGTGGCAGATATATGCGACGAGTGCATCATCGGAGTAGACTTCATGAAAGCAAATGAAGTAATCTTGGACATCGGGATGCAAGTACTGAGGTATCGAAATGTGGAGATTCCGATGGTGTACGGAAATGAGAATGCCGTAACTCTCAGGACAGTCATCAGCAAAGACGAAGTTTTGCCGCCGTCTTCAGAGACAATCATTTGGACGAAGCTGGAAGGTGATCTTGGGAGCCACCGATTCTACATAGTAGAACCAGACCCAGAGAAGAATTCTCAAGACTACATCGTGGGAAAGACGTTAGTCGAACCAAAGAACACCATGGTTCCAGTGAGGGTTTTGAACGCAAGACCACACACTGTCAAACTAAGGCGAGGGGAGGTGACTGGAAAATGCACGCCGATTACCGCCGTCGCAACAATATCTGAACGTGATGCTCCAAAACTTCTCCCATCACCTTGGACAGCGGAAGCGAGAGAGACGATTCTCCAGTCCAGTGAGCTGAATCAGGAGCAGCGAACTATGGCAGAGAATCTTATCAATGAGTACGCTGATGTATTTGCCTCACAGGACGGAGAATACGGCCGAACACACCTGGTACAACATCGAATAGACACTGGTGATACTAGACCAATTCGTCAGCCTGCTAGGCGCCTTCCATTGGCAAAGCAGACAGAAGTTGCAGAGATGGTGTCGGCAATGGAGAAAGAAGGTCTGATTGAAAGTTCCAAAAGTCCGTGGGCATCACCGGTTGTACTGGTTAAGAAGAAAGATGGCAGCACGCGGTTCTGCGTGGACTATCGGCAGCTCAATTACGTCACCAAGAAAGACAGCTACCCTCTGCCACGGATTGACGACACGCTAGACACACTATCAGGAGCCCGATGGTTTTCCACTCTCGACTTGAAGAGTGGCTACTGGCAGGTACAGATCCATCCAGAAGACCGGGAGAAAACCGCCTTCACCGCAGGAAATGGGCTATGGCAATTCACGGTAATGCCATTCGGGCTGTGCAATGCTCCGGCGACTTTCGAGCGATTGATGGAATGTGTCCTGCAAGGGTTAACATGGAAAACCTGTTTGGTATACTTGGATGATGTCATCGTCGTAGGAAAAACGTTTGCGCAACACCGAGACAATCTAAGGGATGTGTTTCAAAGGCTTCGAAGTGCCCACCTGAAGCTCAACCCCAAGAAGTGCGCCCTGTTTAGAGCGGAAGTCAAGTACCTGGGACACATAATTTCAGCGAAAGGAGTGAGAACCGATCCGGAGAAGGTCGAAGCGGTGAAAAACTGGCCAGTCCCCAAAGACAAACACCAACTAAGGAGCTTCCTGGGCCTAGCCACCTACTACAGACGGTTCGTGAAGGATTTTGCCGGGATCGCAAAGAACCTGCACCAGTTGACGGAAAAGGGAAAACAATTCAAATGGTCAATTGAGTGCGAGAAGAGCTTCAAGGCACTTAAACAACGGCTATGCGATGCCCCGATACTGGCTTACCCCACTCCCGGGGAAACGTTCGTTGTGGATGCAGATGCTAGTAATGTCGGGGTAGGAGCCGTACTCTCCCAGGTGCATGACGGCCAAGAGAAGGTGGTTGCGTACTTCAGCAAGGTGCTCTCTAAGCCAGAAAGGAACTACTGCGTGACAAGGCGGGAACTTCTAGCTTTGATCTTGGCTACGAAGCATTTTCACAAATACCTCTACGGGAGGAAGTTCGTTCTTCGCACAGACCATGCAGCATTAAAATGGCTATTACAGTTCAAGAGTCCTGAGGGTCAGGTCGCAAGATGGATCGAAAGGCTGCAAATCTACGACTACGAAATACAGCATCGTAAAGGAAAACTCCACTCTAATGCGGATGCACTGTCCCGGAGACCATGCAGAACGGATTGTAAACATTGTGCGCGTCAGGAAGAACGGGAGCTGGTTTCCATCCAAAGAATGAGAGCCGAACCTATCGCCGGCTGGAGCGTAGATGAGATCCGGAACGCTCAGAAGGAAGACCCCGATATCGAGCCGATTCTGGCCTGGAAGGAGAACATGGAGAAACCGGATCATCAGGACATCTCTCACAGAAGCCCGACCTTAAAGGCATATTTTGCGCAGTGGGACTCCCTCCATGTCCAAGAAGGTGTTCTGAGAAGAAAATGGGAATCCTCCGACGGAAAATCGTTTGTAATGCAGCTTGTAGTACCGCGGACGAGGGTCAAGGAGGTGTTACAGGAAATGCATGGCGGGGCGACCGGAGGCCACTTGGGAGTGAATAAGACGCTAGAAAGGGTACGAGAACGTTTTTATTGGTTAAAAGCGAAGGAAGATATCGAAGACTGGTGCAGAAAATGCGACGTGTGTGCAGCTAGCAAGGGTCCGAGAATCAAAACTCGAGGTAAGATGCACCAATACAACGTGGGAGCACCTTTCGAACGAATCGCCATTGACATCGCAGGGCCCTTTCCGGAAACCGACAATGGTAATCGGTATATACTCGTAGTGATGGACTACTTCAGTAAGTGGCCGGAAGCGTTTCCGATCCCTAACCAGGAAGCCAGAACCGTGGCGGAGCAGATCGTCTACAATTGGGTTAGCAGATTCGGTGTGCCCTTGGAATTGCATTCTGACCAAGGGCGGAACTTCGAGTCAAGAATCTTCCAAGAGATGTGTCAACTACTCGGAATCAAAAAGACAAGGACAACCCCGCTTCATCCACAGTCGGACGGTATGGTGGAGCGTTTCAATAGGACTTTGGACGAACATCTCTCGAAGGTCGTAGGTGACTACCAACGGGATTGGGACCGGCAGATTCCCTTGTTTTTGATGGCCTATAGAAGTGCCGTGCATAGCACTACTCGACATACGCCGTTCGAAATCTTATTTGGTGGAATAGCTCGTTTACCCAGTGAGGTGAAATTTGGATCTCCTACCAATGAGCCCAGAAATGAAGAAGAGTACGTGGCGGACCTTAGGGAAAGGCTTAGGGACATACACCAAAGGACCAGAAGCCAGATTAAGATGACGAGCGACCGCATGAAGACCAGGTATGATGCCAAGGCAACAACGTCAGGATTCCAGGAAGGAGATCTGGTGTGGCTGTATAATCCCCATCGCCAAAAGGGGAAATCACCTAAGTTACAGCGGAACTGGGAAGGTCCCTACAGAATAGTAACCCGCATCAACGATGTTGTCTACCGCATCCAGCGAGGACCAAGGGCCAAAATGAAAGTGGTTCATGTGGACCGACTGAGTCGATACAATGGCCGAAATGAGGATGCACTTGTTCGGGACGAACACGTCTAAGAGGGGGGCAGTGTAACATAATAATAACTACGCCCCCTAAAATATGACGCAACAAATTCCGAAGTGACTTCATTCTGGCAGAATTTTGGTTCGTACTGTCCTTTCATTCGAGGTTCGTGTCTGGGACGAAGTCTCCACAGCTCATGTCAACGAAAGAGACGAATAATATCAGGGATAAAAGGGAATTGAAACTGCAAGAATTATTTCTCTTGTTCCAGTGGTCGAAGAATTTGCTAGAAGTTTCTGGCTATCAGAAACTTCTGCTATATAAGGACAGATGGCGATCAAAAAAAGACACAGTTGGTTTTAGAACCGTGGCGAAGAGATTGGAAAAGTGATAACGGGCGAAGTTGTAATTTGGTGATAAATTGAAAGTTGAGAGTAAACAAGAAAAAGTAATTAGTTTGAATTTGTGAATTAAGTAATTGAAAGGAGATAAAGTGATTTGAGAGGAAAGAGACATTGTAAGAAAAGAATTTGCGAAGAATAGTATAGTGTGAACTTGAATTGTTCTATAGAGTAGAAAATAAAGAAATAATTTCACAGAATAATTGTTTTATCTACTCGAGCCGTAGCTCGCATATTACAATATTATATTTGCGTTAAGTTATTGCCAATAATTTAAGTGTTGCTTCGAATGATGCAACTTATTCATTTTATTTACTTAACTTTCTCGTTCTTTTTTTTTTCATTTTTTTTTTTTTCCCCCAATCTCTTTGTTTCCCCTCAAATAATAAATCATAAGTAATTCAAAAGTAAAATTGTAAATAACTTTAAATTTTTTCAGTTGAAAGATATACATATATATTGTAACATAATGCAACAAATTCCGAAGTGTCTTTTCATTCTGGCATAATTTTGTTCCGAAGTGTCTTTTCATTCGAGGTTCGTGTCTGCAATTAGTCTCCACAGTTCTTGTCCACAATAAGAGACGGATAATATCACGGATAAGAGAGAACAAGAGATTATTGGCTGCAGCTGTCATCCTGGAATTATTACATCAGAATTTTCTTGTTCCAGTGGTCGAAGAATTTGCTAGAAGTTTCTGGCTATTAGAAATGCGGCTATTTAAGGACAGATGGCGATCGAGACAGGGCAGTTGGTTTTGAACCGTACGAGGAGATTGGAAAAGTGATAACAGCCGAAGTTGTAATTTTGTGATAAATTGAAAGTTGAGAGTTAACATGAAGAAGTAATTAGTTTGGATTTTTGAATTAAGTAATTGAAAGGAGATAAAGTGGTCTGAGAAGAAAGAGACCTTGTAAGGATGGAGTTTGCGAAGAATAGTATAGTGTGAACTTGAATTGTTCTATAGACTAGAAAATAAAGAAATAATTTCACAGAATATCGTTTTATCTACTCGAGCCGTAGCTCGCATATTACAATATAAATCATATCTCTGTATGCAAATTGTGTGGTGGCGAACCTTTCCAAATTTAAAACGTAATAAATATCTATCTATCTATCTCTTCCCGTTTTCTCTTAAATAACTGTTTATTTCTTTTTATTTGATTTTTCTTGAAGCTATGTTTTTTTCTGCTGATCAAATAAATAATTTTTGCTAATCATTTACTTTATCTGTTTGTTGGATTTTTATTTTATTTTGAGAAAAATAATAAGGAAATGACTTCTTTTGCGGATGATGTATGTATTTTCTGCTAACATATTTTGCTGGTCTTTAAATTATTTAGCTGATTACTAATAATATTAGTAAAATTTGATTTAAAGATTTTTGAAGTACCGACATCTTGATCTTTGATCTTTTTAGTCTGTGGTCAGCGTTGCCACATGTATACATTTTTTTAAGTTGGATGCATGTACACATTTTTTTTAATTTAAACTGTATACATTTTTTCCAAAATTTTGTCTTATATCTTTCTCTTATAAATTATTGGTAATGTGTTATAAAAAGTCACTGCGGTGTTTTTAATAAAGCCAATCTATTAGATCGTTTTTGATCTAGAGACGTGACACGTTTTAGGTTTACTAACTGCACCCAAATTTTGCCGTAAAGGTGCTAATATCCTGAACAGATATCACATAATATTTCAGCCAGGACAGGACTTTTTTAATCATCATTATTTCCACACGAAATACACTATACTACAGTAATGTGGAAGTCCGAATAAGATGCACAAATTGAACTTTTCGGAGAAAACACTTCCACACATATACGAGTAGTATAGAAAAAACTGGGGCAGAATCGGCAGGTTTTTTAAAAGCCAGATATTTCGAAAACTTTGAAAACTTTTAGTTTTGTTAGAAGCTTTGATTATTCCACACACAATAAATTGCAGATGAAACTTTCTTTGTCATATTTCTGAATGTGGCCCAAGCCGGGAAGATTTAGGCTTTTAGAAGGGCACAGTCGGCAGGGATATTGTTATAACCCTGCCAGGCATAAGTTCCTCTAGAGTGACAGAACGCTCTTCCACACAACAATTCAGGAAATCTTTCCCAAGGATTCTGGTTAACCACTGCAAACGAATGAGGAATTCTTTCCCATTGACCAGCAGGAGAACTTCTGCATTGCCTATGCTCTATGTGGTTCCTCCTGATAGGCCCTTGATTTGTAATGGCGTCCCGACTATACTTGTCCTCTTTGGTACAAACTGCTTGGTCAAAGTCGAGACGTTTGCTCCCCTGTTGATGACTATTTTACACAGCCTCATTACGACGTCATATCATGCGCAATATAGAGGGTCTCTTACTGATTACGGGCCTGTCTGACGGCAACAAAGTATTAAACTTTTTTATTCCAGAATCCTCCTGTGAACTGGTTAAGTAAAATTTCATCGACCAAGTGCTCCGCACAATCTCAGACCGCTTCGACTGATAAGAGTTCTAATTGTATTGCAAATTCGTCCAACGACGTTACTAACGTTCAATTTTTTTATTAATTTTTCTTGAGGTTGAAAACAATGTCTATGTCAGTGTAACATTGTAATTAATTTGCAATATGAGGCATTCCCCTCACAAATTCCAAACTCCGAATGTGCCCCATTAGAGTGCTAATAGTGGTTTATGTAAAGAGCCGAAAGTGCCCCGAAAGCTCCGGCCCTATAGAAGCAAGTACAAAACGATTCAATTTCAAATCTGAATTTTTGCAGATAAACAGCATATACTCGTATGTAAGGTGCAAGTACGTGCGACACAGCCGGCTGTGCAATTTATTTTATATTTGGATTTGAACAACTCTTCGCGAATAACACTGCTGTTAACGCCTTTTTTTTGGATGTCTTGACAAACAAGGCAAACGATTTCATCATTTTGTTTTCTGAAGCAATTCTTTTTCCATTACATGAAGTCATACCTCATTGAACTTGACACTGTGACTCCGATTCCACTCCAAAAAGAGTTTTCAGGATATCATTTACATGCTACGAGTATTTCCTTGTGTAGATACAATTCCGATGTTGTTCTATTTTACTTCCGATTCAAATCTGAAGCAAGGGATTCATACCTACAAACATACATATCCGTATGTATGTATATTTTGTTTAAATATGACGCAACTGGTACATAAACAATATTACAAATATGAAAACTTAACATTGATTCTTTTTTTATGCGGATTTATTTGATCAACAACAATTTATGCACGAAATCGTTACCATACGGGGGTACCTACATACAAAATCACTGGTTCATATTTTAAAGTAATATTCCCTCCTCTGTGTTGTAAAACTTTAGAAAAAAAAACATCATACACTTTGTAGTTTCAATAAAGGTGTTAAAACAATATGCATTTAATTATTCAGGCAATTGTTTATCTCCAAGTTCGATCAATATTTTCATCGGTGAGAGTTATTGAATTTTTGTTTTCAAAGGATTTCCAACAGATACATAATTGGAATTGAGTGTTGTCAAGGCATAGAAAAAAATGATTAAATCTGGAAAATGAACAAAAGCTTTTGCATATTATATATTCTTTTCTGCTTTTGTTTTGGTTAGTGTAGTACTCGTATATTAAATTTGTTTTATGGCAGATGGTGCTGATTAGTTTGATTGATACTCATGCCTGGTTATAAAAATCGAAATAGATTTCAATTCATATTATTGTCAGTAAATTCATCATACAAAGTGGCCTATACATACATATGTATTTGGCTTCTGCAGGGACGGTCTACTTCAATACAGAGGTAGAAAAAGTCAAGTAAATATCTTAAACCCGGAACACAGGTTCCCTTTGTAGGAATACATTAATGAATACAGGCATTTCGACAGCTCTTTTTGAGCAAACACGAAATTTGGCATCAAATAGTTAGAAGAATGGTAATATAGTTTGGCACAGTTTTTCTCCAGATAGAATCAATGGTGGCGTGTATAGTTCCAGTCAGGGCGAACTACTTAGTGAACACATTATGTGGGTTACTTAGACATGTGTATGTATTTAAAGGATTTCTAAAACTGAGTCAGGGTTTTTAAAAACTCCAAGTGGGTGATTGACGGGGATAAACCGACGGCCTCTTGTAATACTGGTCCTCCAGTTAACTCCCTTATCATGTAAAAAGATATACATAATTATGAAAGAGATATCAGCGTAGAAATGGAACCTTTAATTTGATGACACGACCGACAACGTCCACGCACAACGATTTTAGGATATGCAGTTGGCACCTTGTACATTTCAGGTATGTATGTATTACTTAAAAACTTCAAACTCTCCTTACGCAGTATAAGGCAAGCATTACTGCTTTTCAGGAGATACACTAGAAAGAATCAGTAATGCACTTGTCATGAGAAATCGATTATCTGGCTGTGATATAAATCAAAGCGGTATTCTAAAACGTCAACCTAATAGGTCACTACCGACGATTTCGAAGACCCTTTCAAGGGGAATTTTAAGAGGCGTATACCGCTGAAATGCCTATTGGATCTGTTCTTGAATACATGGAGTTTAAAAACTTTTGGAAACAGGTACATCTTCTAGAAGTGAATTCCAAAGTTTACTTTTTCCGTAACAGAAGGAATTTCGATATAAAGATGTTCGCGCCATTGCAAGATGGATATATAGGTGATGGACTCTGGCAGCTAATAGAACGCTCAAATATCGAAAAATCTACCGTAGTAGTAGCTACAGAACAGGCATGGGTCTACTACCAGATTCCGGTTATACAACCGTTGGGATTTGGATGTTAGTGGAGGATCAAGTTAGATACATGGGAACAATACCCAAGCCCCGGACCAACCAAGCTTTAAAGAGAAGGAGGAGTTTTGCATAAATGTGGCTAAATTTCATTGATACAGCGTTCAATTTGCTCCTTGAAGACGTGGGTGGTCGTGGGCTTGATGGCATAAACCTTAGATTTGAAAAAAACCTCAAAGAAAAAAGTTCAACGGCCTTGAATCGCATGATCTGGGCGGCCAATTCTGATCACCAAAACGTCACCAATAATTGAATTTTTTCTGTATGGCATTTGTCAACTGGATTATCATGTCGCGATAACGAGCACCATTAACCGTTATCGCCCTACCAGACGCATTTTCAAAGAAGAATGGTCCGATGATGCCTCCAGCCCGAAATCTGCACCAAACAATGACACGTTGTGGATGCATTTATTTCTCAACAATCATTCGTGGATTGACAAAGCCACCAAGATGACGATTAACAAAGCTATCAAGATGAAAATGAGCCTGATCGCTGAAGATGATTTTGTTTGAAAAATCAGCATCCACTTGTTGTTGTTTCATAATCCATTCAACGAACTTTCTTGCTGTGCGTGGTCAGTAGGCTTCAGTTATTGAGTCAGCTGCACTTTGTATGCATGAAGATGCAAATCTAGCGTGAGAATACTCTGTAGAGAGCTTCTTGAAATGTCCAACCTCGGTGCCGAATTCATGTTCCTGGACTCTCAAAAACACTCTCACGAACTGCTTCGATGAGTTGTATTGAACGACTTGTTGCAGGACGGCCCAGAGTGTCTAAGATCGCTAATTGATCCAATCTTCCTGAATTTTTGAATTAATCTCTTCACAGTTGCCAACTGTAGCTGCCAAACTTCCATTATTTTTAAAATATTGCTCAACAATGAAAAAGCGTTGTTGGTGTAGCACTCCATTTTTTATAACCCTGAACCCTCAGCTGTTATGCTGTCTTTTTTTTTTTGTTGGTAGCACTTTATCGCACAAATGGCGCAAAATTCAAATCTTGCGTTAATTTTGGGACACCCTTTATATATTTATATTTAAGCAATTCCGCCCAAAAATCTAAGTGATTTGGAAATTAACTGGTATTTCTTTCGTTGTCACTATCCCCTTCAATGTTTTGGACGCGCAGTGCATACATATTGAATACATAAATTTCAATTATTTATTGAAGTACAAACTGTCTTTATTTTGATTATTTTAAAGTGGAATAGAAAAGTGTAATATAAAAATTTTTGAGTGCAATATACAACTTATTCAATAACCCATTATTTTTGAAGGGAGCTTCTAGTCACAGTGCACTTTATACCTACTCGTATCTTAAGTTAATACTTTGGAAGGTGGAAAAACGTACCATAACAAGAAAAGATTGTATGCGAAGTTGCTAGACAAGCTACAAATTTGTTTCACTCCAACCATTTATACTACCCTAAATCTTTAGCAGTAGCATATTCAACGGTATGCGAAACGGTTTATAATAGTCAGATTACTTCAGAGTTAATTATTGCTAAAATTTTCACATATTTTTTATTTTTTTATTTGTGTTGTGCCTATCTGAGATAGATAGATTATCTCAATCGGTGTGCAACCCTTAATAGTGGTAAACTTTTTTACAGTGGTTCCAAATTTTGCTGACAAAGTCATATGACTAAAAAGCTGGATGCTTTTATTTCGCTACAGTGTAACTTGTAGGTGTTTGAAATTCATTCACATGGAACCATCTCATTCTAAACAAAATTGCTTCAAGACATAAGTTTTGTATTAAATCAGCTGACTTTCAGGAGTAATCTGCCATTATGACAACTTACTTACTTTCTTAAATCTTTGAACCCTTCGAGGGGCATAGGGCGTTAACAACGCCTGCGCGCCATCTTGTTCGGAGTTCTGTAATGCATTTGAGCTACCTCCAAATCATTCCCAAAGAGCTTGATTCCTCCTCGACTGTTCTGCGCAACGTTTGTCTAGGGCTTCCCGCTGTTCTGCCTGCCTGGGTAAGCGGTTTTCACTGTTGAGCGTATTTCGCAGTGGAGTTTTCGACGCGCCGTAGAGTGTGTCCAATGTACTGCCACTTTCTCATTCGCACAGTAATGTCTATAGATTCTTGACCTGTTCTCAGATGAAGTTATTCTTTGGAGAAACGTTTGGACCAAAAGATCCTCAAGATGATTCTTGGACATCTGTATACGAAGGTTTCCAGCTAGCGTGTGATAATGGTATCATCCTTCCAAGTACTGCTTCAAGACATCAGTACTGATTCCACGTTCGAGCGGAACAGGCGCAGCTTGATTCTTAAGCTAAGAACATTGCTTTCCGAACTCAGCTTTTGCATTCTCGATTCTACTACATACCTCTAGTTCCGTGTCACCGCGGTCAGCCGAGACCACACTTCCCAAGTATAGAAAGATGTACATTTTTTTGACTACGTGTCCTCCACTGTTGACTTGAGTGCGGGTGTTAGAAGTGCTCAGGGCTTTTGCTTTGGCTGCGTATATCTTAAGCCCCAATTTGTTACTAGATTTTGGACCATCAGATGAAGGTCCATTACCCGATGTGAAAGTAAGCAAACATCGTCAGCGTAGTCGAGGTGTTTAAGATAAGTTGGCTTAGTCCATCGAATTCCATTGTTACCTTCCGTCAATGCTGCATGGAGTACATCCTTTGATAACCACCAAGAACAACAGCAGTGACTGTATGCACCTCTGACGAACTCCACTTTGAACATCAAAATCCTCCTATGTAGCCTTGATAATAGTTATGAGTTTTTCTGGGATGCCTCTCCTGTGCAAGACCAACCAGATAGCACCTCGATTCAAGCTGTCGATTATGACAACTTGCTTAGCCAAAATGAATTGAAGTTCTTATACTCCAGGAACCAATCTCTATCCGATCAAAATTGAAATTTCCAACTCCAGGGGCACTCAGACTCGGGCCATTGTACTTCCAGGCAGTGTAATGGTTGGGGAAACTTAAATTTTATTCGTTTTCCTTTTATGCTCAGGTAGCTGTTGCTGTTCTCCCGCTGTTGCTCGAACCTGCACCTGTACACCGTAGCTACACGGCAAGAGTCGTTTTCCTGTGACAATGTTCTATCCGAAGAACGTGGGAGCTTTTAGAAGAATTTTGCCTCTAATCACATTCAATTCCCTCTAAATAGTGAATAACAGCCTTCTTTTCAAGCTATCCAATTCAGAATTGTCTTCTTTCCTATATTTGGATCAATCCCTTTAAAGGTTACCGAACCACTTAATGTAATGAGAATAAAAACACATCCATAAGAAAGCAAAAAAGCTCATTCGCAGCAATTTTAATAGCGATTTTGTGGCCGTCGTCTAAACAAAAAGTTATAACAATATGCCATACCCATAGGTACTCGTATATACAAGTTCCTATAAACTTGCATTAACTTAAGCAAACTCCAAATGAGTTGCAATTTCAGCTCAAACTAACTAGCGCGCGGATTAGCTTGCCAGCATAATTAACCGACATCCAAACCACTATAACGCAGTTTACGAACTTTACTGCATTTACTTTCGTTCCTTCTACTAGTGTTTGCCGGGAAAGTTTATGACAACTTAATAACCCTCTACCCGATGTTTACCGGTCCTCACCCCGCACTTAACTATAATCAGAGTAGATTCACCGATTTCAATTTAATAAGTTGAACCAAGGAGAAAATATGACCGGATTCAAGGATACCTACATTGGGTAACCACTTAAATAACTTTCGTCTTCCCCTATTTTGAGAACTTTAAATTTATTACATGAGAATGTTGATACATACAGGTTCCTCGATAAAGTATCTACAGTTGAACATCAATATTGTGTTTATGGATGTGTGTGCTTGTGTAAAGAAACTTCTTCTGTAGAACAAATTGAATGGAAACGGCTATTAATACCTAACGTACGTTTTGGGATATAAGTATATACCTACCCCATAGTGTTGGTATTCCCGGCACGATTTTCAGCATCTAGTGGACTTTTTGGCCCCGTATTTCGTCCTTTTTGGTCTTCGACATCGTTCACCTACATACAGTACCTGCCCAGTCAACTAAACTGTTTCAGTGAAAACTGTTTGCGGATTTTTTACTTTGCAGAATGTAAACACAAACAGAATTCTTGTCCAGTTAACCTTTTTTCCGAAGTTTTTCGACCGTAAAGGCAAGTTGAAAGTCAGTCAGTCATTTCTTTATACGATGTGGCTTCAAGAGAAAGAGTTTCATATGCAATTAGAGGGGCTAGCAAATTTGTTTGTAAATTATTCAAATTCTTAAATTTTCGAATTAATTTCTTGATGGGTTACATTGAAATCCAATTTTTCACTTTATTCACGGAGAGGCAAACAATGTAGAGAGCTACCTATATTATCTCCTTTCGAGGGTGCAAAACTCTTGAAAATTTATGGAAATTGTTAACTTTAATAGAGGAAGGAAATTTAATATCGGGTTAGTTAATAGGTTTCCTTATGAGGGTAGACAGCTGTGTGTTGTTGGGCAGGGAAAGTTTCCCCCGTCCTGTCATTCTAAAAGGGAAACGTGAGCAAAATGTTCTTGAGAATGACTTTGTAATGTATAGCAAATGACAGTAAGACAAATTCAATGCGTGATTTTTCTCTCCAATTTCTATTGCCAAGGATTGGCTTCCTTTGGTAATATATTCTTGTGGAATTGAAATATTCTCGATAACATTGATATTTCATTTAACTTCTGCTGTAGAGATTTTCTTTGGAAACTTCTATTAATAGAGGGAATACTTGTGTATTCCATACATACTCATGAATTGTTGTGAAATTGCAAGGAAAAACTGGAAACTGGACCAAAGTCGACAATTGGCCTTAAGATTGTATTCATTGCAATAGTAGCAGAGGAGGCATTTGATTCCAAAACCTCAAGATCTCAAGCGTTTTAGTTTCAAGATTTATTATTGTCAGATCTTTGAAAAATACTTAATGAAGGGTCTAAACACTTCCATGCTGAACACAGATGAAGACTAGCGTCGGAAGTCGAAAACAGTATTTCGAAACTAGCATAGTTTACATGCTATATTTTGGATATAAAATTTTACAACTAGGGATTTCTCTTATTTTATTTATAAAATAAAATGGTTCTCGTCATATTAAAGACAAGAAATGTATTTTTTTTTTTTTATACAATATATATCTGCAAACAGTCTTTTACTGGATGTATTATAGGGCGGGGGAGAGGCATGTATGAAAGGAAAGAGGGCGCGTCTGGTTGATAGGTTTACAGACGGAAACTATGGAAAAAAGATGCATAACTGATATTGAATTATATTATCTTTTGTTTTGTTTTATGCTGCACTTGATTAAATACACTTACAGTTTAACTAGTTTACTTTTACTTTTAATTATATTTGAACAAACTTATTTTTATATCTTTTTATTCAGCTAGAAACAACCGGTGATCAAAAAAGCGCAAACAATTTTTTTTTTCTTTAAAACCTCGAATGAATGACTTGTTTAGCGTTTGGATTATCGTCTGTCTCCAGCGTAGGGGGCAGCGGGGTAGGTTGAGGCGAAGTCAAGGAGTCGGCAACGGTGGGGGTGCTAGAATTGGCGTCTTCAGCTGCATCGTTGGCATCACTTGTTGTGGAATTTGAAACTGGCGAGGATGTTGAGGATCTTCGCTGTTCAGATGGTGTCTGAGGCGGTTCGCCTTCACTCTGATGCTGAACAGTTGAGTCTGGAGAGGATAATGTCCATGAAGAGGTCAATGTTTGCTCAAGTTCCACTTCGTCCACTTCCTGATGCTGTTCTTCTTCTGATGTGGTTCCGTCTTTTTGTGGAGCGTTTCGCCGTTTTCTGCGAGTAGTTTTGCTCTTTGAGGATTTTCTTCGAGAACGCTTGGCTGTTTTCTTTTTCTTTGCCGAAGACGACGATTTGTTCGAAACGGTTTTGGTGCAATCGGTTCGCTTGCTACGCTTGGATTTTGTCGAAACTGAGAGTTGTCGCTGGGATTTTCTACTGCTGACTTTTCGCTGGCGGGAGCGTTTCAGTGACGAAACGGTTTTGGTGCAATCGGTTCGCTTGCTACGCTTGGATTTTGTCGAAACTGAGAGTTGTCGCTGGGATTTTCTACTGCTGACTTTTCGCTGGCGGGAGCGTTTCAGTGACTGTTTGTTGCTGTTGCGCCGTAACTTTGACCAAGAAGTATCTGAGTCTGAAGTCGAGTTACAGTCTGTTGTAATATATGAGTTTGAAGATGACGAGTCACTGTCCTCTATTTCGTCGCTGTCACTGGTCTCAGTATATTGTCTATAGTGACGCACGCGCACAATATTTGGTCGCGTGCTGCGGTACCGACTCTGCAGTCCTGTCGATGTGGATGCGCCTTGGTTGAATTCTTCTTTAACCTTAACCAATTGATCATTTGCGGGTTTTGAATCAACAGCACTAGCAGCGGTGGCATCAGCAGCGGCATGTTCTTCCCTTAAGTCTATCTTCAACTTTTTGGGTGTTAAAGCATAGGGTAATAATGCATCTGTATCAGAATTTGAAGTGCTGAATGAGAGTGTGCTCAGATTGGGATTGGCGCGCCTGCTCTGAGCCTGATGTATGCGTCCGCCACTTATTGTGGCCCACTTGGCTACGGCAGACGACATCGGGGTGTTTCTTGTCTCCTGCACGGAAACTACATCGCTATCGCTATCGGAATTCAAGCTAATCATTTCCGGAGTACGTAAGTGTGGAGGCTTTTGCTCTAACACGAATTCACACTCATCACTACTGGTAGAGGATAGAACAATATTTGTAGGCCGCTCTGCAGTTGGAGCGCTGACCACTTCCACCGTGGACGTCGTTGTGGTTCCTTCGCTAATTTCACCACCTGCACCTCGGTTATGTATAGAAAGATTAATGGCCGACGCCTGTGATGATATAGACGTTGTTGTGGTTGTGTGCAGATTGAAACCACTGCCACTACTCGCATTTGCTACATGCGGTTGCTGACTGGCTCGCCTACTAGTGCTTGCTTCCTGCTGTACGTCGTTGTTTACACTCTCAACGTCCGAACCGGCTGACGATGTTGATGAGAACTCTATGACAATCTCTTCAGCGTTGTCCGCCGAATATTGAACAACACGATCGTAACCGATCATATCAAATGGACTGCGAGCAAAGTTGTTTAGCTCATGGATGAAATGCACAGTCTTTGTGCCCAGGAATGGTTGTAGCTGCCGTCTAAACTCCGGCGATAGAATGTTACATGTCATAAGCATATCATTGATTTGTTCCATGACAGCGGACACATCGTGCTCAGTGATGCGCAGCAGACAATCAATGTCACGATGGCATCAGGCGATGAATTTGTGAAGGGTTATCTCTGTAAAATCGTGCACTGCTCTCGCGCAGCCTTCCAGTGATGTCCGGCATTATCAGGGCGTACAACTTCCGGTCATAGACATATCGACGCCACAGCTGACTCAAACTGCCACTGCCTGTCTCGCCTTGTATAGTTTCCTGACTATACATTTCCAACAACTGAGCCGAACCTGGCAGCATTCTACTATCGTAATCCGCAGGCCTGTGAACACCATGATTGGCATTTGACGTGGAAGACGAAGTCCCGGTAAGATCCAATGTGTTCATTGCCAAATCATCCATGTAAAGGTTCACCCTTCGATTATATAACGACGGCAGTCTCGGATACAAGTGCGCTGGTATTGTGAACGGAGGATATGTATCTGGATTTGGAGAGGTAGGTACCGGCTGTTGCACGAGATACTCCTCGAACTGATCAATCGATTTGACATTATGCATAATCGCCTTAAAGGTCTGCTTATAGAGGGTAGTCCCAAAAGTATACGACCTGACGTATAGATGGCGGTTGTTGTTTAAAAAAAATAACTATAGTAGAATGTACCAACCTTACAAAGCTTTAATTTGAAGTTTGATGACGCTACGTTGTTTAGTATTTGTTCGGCAGCCATCAATAGTGAAGTCTCTCAGTGAATTTGTAAACATGGAAAAAATTGGTCATCGTTATGTGATACAATACTTTCATTTGAAAGGCCTCAGTCCAACCAATATCAAAGCGGAGCTAGATTCTACTCTGGAGGAGTCTGTTCCTTCGTTTACAACAGTAAAATATTGGGTGGCTGAGTTTAAATGAGGCCGTTTGAGCTGCCAAGACGAACATCGCAGTAGTCGACCAAATGAGGTGACTACGCCGGAAATGGTGAAAAAAATCCACAAAATTGTATTGGATGATAGTCGACTGAAAGTGCGCTAGGTAGCAGACATAGTAGGCATTTCAAAAAGTGTAGTACATCGCATGTTGACTGAAAATTTGGACATGTGCCGCGATTACTCACAATGGAACAAAAACAGCGTCAAGAGGATTTTTCAATCGATTGTTTGGCGAAGTTTCAGTTTATGGGTCCATTACTTCACACCCTAGGTGAAGGAACAGTCAAAGCAATGAATTAAAAGAGGAGAAACGGCTTCAAAGAAGGTGAAAACAGTTCCATCTACAGGCAAGGTCATGGCGTCAGTATTTGAGGATGCGATTGGGATAATTTTCATCTATTATCTTCAGAAAGGAAAAACAATGAACAGCGAGTATTATGCGAACTTATTGGAGCGTTTTAGTGATAAAATCAAGAAAAAATGGCCGCATTTGACGAAAAAAAAGTTTTGTTTCATCAAGACAATACACCAGTTAACACATCCGTCATCGCGATGGCCAACATCTATGAGTTAAAAGTTCATATTGCTTCCTCATACACCCTATTCGTCAGATTTAGCCCCCTCGGATTATTTCCTATTTCCAAACTTGAAAAAATGGCTCGGTGGTAAAGATTTGCCAACAAAGAAGAGGTGAAGTCTGCGGTTGATGGCTATTTTGAGGAGCTTGACTATTCTCACTATAAACAGGGAATCAAAGCTATTGAACATCTCTGGGAAATGTGTATCGAGCTAAAAGGAGACTATATAAAGAAAATAAAAGAGAGAAAAGAAATGGGGGTTTGCAAAAGATGACATGTCACCAACCTTTCCCGATACGGGTCTGGAATATACTATTCGTATTTAATCGCGTTCAACGCGGGGGAGGAGTTCTGGTCCCCTCCACTGTCAATGACTTCTGTTTATCGTACATAGGTCGCATAGGAGTAAGAAATAATCTGACATATTTTCGTGATATTATAAAATCATCTATGTGAGACAGGCAGCTTCACTCAATGGACTTAGCGATCCTGATCTATACACATATTACTACACACTTTTTTTTTCAATTACTAACAGAACTTGCACCCAAAGATCCAAGTATGTATTTATCATTCAAAAGAAATAAGTAAAAATACATACTACAGGTGGGATCATTGGCTTAACCAGGGTGGGAACGGTGGAAAAGGGTGCGCATAAAAGTGAAACACATACATAATGTCTTATAATGTATAGTTACCTAACCCGACTGGCTTCACTCTTATATTTTGTCTTTGCTGTTTCACATAATTCGGCCCATCATTTGTTCCCTCATTACTTAATTGGACTCGTTCTAGGTCCTTAGTAACTGCAGACAGCCATGTATCTTGAGATTCTCTTCTGCATCTGATAGTGGTCAGAAGTACTAGTCCTTATTTCACTCGTCAAAATGAAGAACATACGAGTATATATACGTAAATCAAAATGCACACCCCCAGCCCCCTATCTTATTTCTTCACTATACCTCTAAATAAAGGGGATATTTTGTATTATTATGATGTCCACTTGAAACTTGATCAGGTTTAAGCACGGTATTCTGCTGTAGATTAAAGGGTCTTCTGAAAAGGCAATTGCTGTAAGAACCTTGAAATCTTTACTCTCATTGCTTCATTACAGCTTAACCGATTTGAAATCTAATTTAAAAATTAACTACGAGTATGCTCTAAGCAACAAAGAAAGCTATTTTGTTTTCCTGATCTAGATAGACATGTTTATGCATCCTGTGGGTTTTGTGTGTGCGTATGCTCAGAATAATGATAAGGGTAGTTTCGTATATCACAAGAAAAATTTCTTGCCAACGACCAAAACAAAAATTGTCCCATCTTAATTTTAATAGAATAAATTAGAATTTAATTTTTAAATTGAGTTACAAAACGAAAGCGGGCACACGGTATTGAGTAACATTGCTTTTTCATATTTGATCATATTTGTTGAAGACTTTGATCAGCTAGGACATCCGACAGGTTTGCATGACTTTTCATCCAATGTTGATGATATGAAAACTGAACAAGTAAAAATCATCCTTCAATAGTTCTAAACATCATCGTTCAAGCATATAATTGGGCAGAGAACCAACAAACGACAAAAGTTTTCAAGATGGCAACCAATTCTCAGTTTGTATAAAATATTGATAATGAATACTGCTGTACTTTAAAGGTTATGGACCGGATCTGTAGTTCTTGCCAACAATTATTTAATCCTTTTCCCACATACCCGGGACTTAAACTGCGTTGTCTACTACTTTGTTTGACAGAATCAAAAGAAAAAATCCCAATGGAAATATTCATACCCCATGCAAAAAAAAAAAAAATTATCACTTTTTCAACGACAATAAAATTCTCAAACCTTAAACTTTATTATCTGTGGTCGTAGGCTGTTTAGCACTTATCTCGGCATTGACGTAAATAAGCTCGATTACGATGAAAACAATCGCATGTAAATTGTAAAAAGGTATACTATATGTCATGGACAAAGAGATTAATGCAGACATTATGCATATGTATGCAGATAGAGAGATATAGATAGATTAAAAGACTTTATTTTTAATTTCAGATTGTTTTACAATGAGTTACAAAGCCCAAAATATTGACAATTGCCCTAGGCCGTCTGCCAGATTGACGTTCAATAAAGTTAATTTTATTCAATACTTCTTTTTTAAGCTAAAAGGATACACTAATAATCATTAATCGATATCGCATACTGTCTTTAATGAAGTTGTAAAGACTATTGCAATTGGTGTAACTATCGAGTAACATTGATTCGATGCCTAGATTGATTCGGCGAAGTTGCTTTAGAATAGGACAATCCAAAGATTTCAATACATAATATATGACTTTTTATATCTACTCGTATGTATATCACAATTAATTATACCAAAAATTACGTTCGTTTAATATGAATTTACATATTTTATGTGGTGTTCTATCCGGGTGCATGTGTAAGGTTTTAATAACATAATCAATATGAAGTTTAAAGATATCTATCATATGTAACGAGGAGACAGTCCGATTTCTAAGTATGATACGAGTATATAGTATTATGTAGTAACTCAGAAGTTTTTCTACTTCCTGGTGTTACATGTATCCTCCTATCTAACTTGAGCTCCATAAAACATTAAATTGTTTGCAGTTTCTTCGCTTCGTGTGGTGCATTTAGATTAAAGAGAAATTTACGCCACAATTTCGCAATAGCTACGAGTATCTTTGATTTTGCAAGTTTTTTCTGCAAATGTGGATTCCAGTTTCCATTGTTTTTTATTCTAATTCCCAGATATTTGTATTGGCCAACTAGATCAATTGGTTCGCTACCATATTTCTATTTTTCATGCCTTGAATATCTACCACCACCCCCAAGAATGATCATCATTTTAGATTTCTCGAGGTTGACAAGCAAGTTCCAAGTGTTACAGTATTTAGATACAGGATCTTGCATCTGCTCAGGTGATTCTGCGAGGATGACAATGTCATCAGCATGTCTCAGTCTTTCCAGAATATCGTTTATAAAGTGGATAAACCATAGTGCACTTAAAATTTAACCTTGTTTAACTCCAGTTGTGCCTTCAAACTCAGATTATAAGGAGCAGCCAGCTTAAACAGTGGTTATGTTTTTATTATAAAGCGACTTCAGAACTTTTATAACTTTCCATGACAGTCCACAGTTTAACAATTTATAAAAGAGTGATGCTCTGTTGACCGAATCAAAAGCCGCTTTGAAATCATGTATAGTTTTATGTTTTTGGTCCAGTATAGCTTGTATATATGGTCTAACTATTGAATAGTTTCGTTTGAAGCCTGCTTGCGTTTCGTCTAATAGTACATAGATGTCTACCCATACTGAGAGTCGAGTGTACAAAATTGAATAAAATAATTTTAACGTTGAATTTAGAAAAGATATTTCACGGAATATACAAGATTTCTTGAGAGCACTTGAAACATCAGCATTTTTAAACATGTCATTGAAATACTTAATAACTCACTGAAGGGTGGCCGTGGTGTAGTGGTAACATCATCGCTTGTCACGCTGTTGGTTCACGGTTCGAATCCTGATATCAAGAATCATCTATTTATTTCGCATGAAATAAATAAAAAACTCGATCACTTGCGAAAGCTAAGTCAACTCTACTGTGAAAGCATAACACTAGCAGTAGGGTGGGTCATATGGCTAAAATGCAACTTGATCGTGATGATGACATCAGGTGGACGGAAAAAATACTGTGAATCATAAGCAACGACAATAACAGCGAAAACAAAAAAATACTCTCCAGTTATCTGGACAGCCACCCTTGGAGTTCACTGAAAACTTAACTACCACCTGAGTTTCAAACCAACTACACCAATCTGTCTTTCTCTCTGTCTCTTCCCCTTTCCACAAAAAACGCCTGTGTCCTAAAAATTAGTATAAGGGTATTCATGTGTCCTTTCACACGTGCAAATTATGAAAAAAAAAAAAGTAATTAAGGTGTTCGTTAGGAATGCGGTTAGTTCCTGTGGCCTTTCTTGTTTCTGCAAAAAGAACTGCACTGACAATGCATTGCACATTAAGTAGGCATTCGAAATGTTCTTTTAAAGCTGAAGATAAAATGCTGGTACTGATTGATATCTTTTTTTTCGTTGACTCGTTTCACTTCACTCCAAAATTCGGCTGCGTTTCTCGAAGTATATACATCTCTTAGGAGCTTTTGCGTGTATTTCTGCTTTTTTCTTTTTGTCTACAGACATGTTCATAATTATTACGAGTGTCTTCGTAGCGTATCGTGAATAATGGACTGCTAATATGTTGGACGGCAGTCATGCAAAGTCATAATGAGAGATAGAGTCAAGTGCTAAGTATTCACTTTCAAATGTTTTCTGCAACACCCTGTATCTAAAAAATCAGAAGTTTCGTTACGTAGGGTCCTTCTCTAATTTCTGTGCTATACGCGTGGTGTGTGTGTGGAAAAAAAATATTTTTAAAATAAGGTATAAATAAATAAATAATTTTTTTTAACGCTATTTTCAGGTCTAATTTTACTGGGCTAATGCCCATGCGAACAAAAATGTTCCTCCAACTTCTGTTTGTTTTACAGTCTTAAAGCTAGAAGATAGTGATAGACAGAAGTATGGACGGACGGACGGACGGACGCATGAATAGAGGCTTCTGTAGTCTGTTTACGGAACCGAGAAAAGTATTCCTTATTAGCAACACTTCTCACCTAATTGGAAATTGCATATGTACGTACTACGTACATATTTTAAAAGCGAATTTATTAAGTGTTCGCCTTAAAATTTGGTGTTACTTAAACATCCAGTTCTTCTGAAGCCGAACCTAGAAATTGTTTGACTGGAATAGTGAACTGGAATAAACGTTAGGTTAGGTTGAGGTGGCTGTCAGCTAAAATCCAACACACTTAGACCAATATTAGGTCCATTGTGATACCACGTAGATTTGGGAAGCAATATTAGGCCTACGCATTGAACCATTTACAGCTTCTGATGAAGCGTAGGAGGTCCCTAACGTCTATTTTTTTCAGATCGTTGAAACAGAAGGCTCCTAAGTGGAGTTTCCTTCTTTGGGAGAGAGCTGGGTAGATGCAAAGAAGGTGAAGAATTGTCTCCTCCTCCTCCTCGTCCATGCAGCTTCTGCAGAAATTATTTGAAAATATGCCAAGCCTTGTTACATGCTTGCCTATTAGGCAGTGTAAAGTGATGACACCAATTACATCGCTGATATGCAATCTATTGAGAGAAATCCAATTCTTAGAGCGTTTCAGATCCAGCTTAGGCCAAATCTGTTTTGTCACTAGACACGTTGTACTCGTACCACTTGTACACCTAGAATTTTTCCTTTCCATTGCATCCAGCTTTAATTTAAGTTTGCATGTTGCGATCGGCATACCCAGTGAACTTTTGTCTGGAAGGATGGGTATTGTTGTTCCATGTCTGGCAAGTTCGTCCCTGTACCCCGGCACACAAATTAGGTGCCATCTCTATAAGAGACGATCGGCAGTCTAGAACTGTTAGAGAATTTATGAAGGATGATTGCAAGGATTTGATTGCTACTTGGATGTCTGAAAAGATACAGATGTCAGCAGTTGATATCACTTTTTTTTTAGCCAAGACAAAACTTCCCTTATTGCCATTATCTCCGCCTGGAACACGCTACAATGGTTTGGGAGACGAAAAGAGAGGTTTAAATTAAGCCTATCAGAAAAGACACCACCACCCACCCCGTCGTTAGTTTTTGAACCGTCGGTATAGAAATATACCGACTTATCTTCCGGCAAACCACTTTCTTCCCAGAATGCTCTGAAGGGATGGTAACTTGGAAGTTTTTGTCCAAATTTAATTTGGGTAATCAATGTTTTCAGGGAAGATACTAAACTTGTTTAAGATGGAGGTGTGGCCATATATTTTCTTGGACCACTGTAAAGTTGCTTTAAGGCGAATAGCTAAGCTAGCTGCCATTTGTCCACCGAAAATGTCGAGGGGTGTTAAATGAAATAGAGTGTCCATTGCTGCGGAAGATGTCGTTCGTAGTGCCCCACTAATACACAGACAAGTTGAATGTTGGACTTTGCTTAATTTCTTCTGGTTAATCGCCTTGTCCAAGGCAATCCACCACACAACTACCGGCAGAGATATAGAGCCAATGAGTTAATCTGGGTTCCAAGCCTTATTTGTTTCCAGAGGCTTTTTTGTAAGAGAAGAATGCGATAGTGGCTTTCGTTACTCTTTCTTGTATGTTAATAATTTTAAAACAATTCTGTAACTTTTGAAGTAAAACATGTTCTTAAAAAAAAGTTTTATTTGGAAAAAACTTCATAAATGCTTAAATCCAGTCTTATACAAGTAACTACATACATCGATCAATAGCATGTACTGCAGACTCTTTGCTATACGAATCATTTTGAAAAGTTAATTCAAAACATGCCAAAATACCTAAACGTTCCCAATGAAAGTTCTATTTTATTTGTATGCGTTCAATAATTTTCTGGTCTTAATTTCTATCCTCAGATTGACAAGGATAAGATAAATCCCCTCCATTACAACTCAATCAGTTCAAATGTTATGCTAATGGTAATACTTTTCTGTTACTCAAAAGGACGACTATAAACTAAATGTATGCGGGTCGGTAAAGGATAGACATCTATTTTTGAGAGCACGTTTTTGCTTTATTACCATGCGTTATGGATGTGTGGGTGAATTCTTTTTTTTTGTGTGGATGTTCCTTCTGTCAGAGATTAAAATGTTCGCCAATATATTTAAGTATATAAATATATTGGCGAACATTTGTATACATGTTGATGCTGGTTTCATCGATTTTAATTGGATATAAAATTCAATTGAATTCTCTTTTCCTTTATGCGTCTCGTTAAATTTTATTTTTATATTTGTTTCGTTAGATTTGCATGGTAGAAGCTCGGAGTTTGTATTATGAAATGGGAATATGGGATCTATGACATTGTGTGTGGGCATTTAAATGATATATAGGAACTTCAAAAAAGTCATGTAATTCAAGGGTTCATGAAATTCCCTATGCTGAAATCTTTGCTTACTTATAGTGTTAAAGGTAGCTCCACCATTATGCTAAATTACCCAAATAAAGTGCCAAATTTACTGCCATATGTTCCTCCCCAAACTCTTCCAATTCTTTCACTTTTACCTACGCAAAATAAATTCAAGTAAGTCATCAACACTGAAAAGGTTTCATCGTATCTTTCTCGATTTATTGCAGTCTCACTTAGCAACCAGCACATTTTACCATAATTTGAAAGTATTGGAAAAGAAAGCCAACACAAACAATCCTCCTACAAAACCGCATTACACACACACACAACCACTCTATCACCCTAATACACCACAAAACACGAAAATAAATCTTAAATATCATCTTACATGCAAAAGAATCCGATTGCGGACTCATTTGCGGAGATGCCACAAAAAAATCCATCATAATCATAAATACCACCTCATCAAGGTAGGTATCTCTAACCGACAAACACACAGCCCCACACACCTTGTGAGTCAATCAAAATTCCCTTCGCATTCATCCCATTTCAACGTACCTCACTGTCTCTTGCTTTCTTAAGGAGTCACTGGATTTTAAATCCTTACCACTGCCATAATCCATTGATTTATATTGCTCCTGGCGTAATCCTTTCAATTATGAACAACACTGATCCTACCGGCTGTCTTGTTCAAATACCAAATCCCAACCACCGCCGCCACCGTCGCCCCATCTAAAAAAGATTTCAACACCCAAATGTCACCCGTCCTTGTAAGACCACATTGATTTTCGTACCCAGGATTTCGCACATCTCTCAGTAACGGGAGAAAACTCCATTGACAATTCACCACACGACTTTGCCGAGCGTGAAATTGATGAATTCAAGTAATTAATTCACGTAGCGATTGAGATTTGGTGTATCAAAGCCGGTGGCTGGCCAGGACCCATGGATTTAGGTTCAGTATCGGGGTGGATGAGGTAAAGCCCTATCAACCATCTCAAAAAGAAAAATTGTTAAAAAATCGGTCTACAATAAATTTAATGCGTGACACGAATCCTGGAGGATTTGCCATAAGTTACGTATCTTTAACGGCGGTTTTATTATATTTAGATGCAACATCTGGATGCCCTCCAACTGGCAACAGGCTCCATCTGTGAGAGCTCTCACTTTAGCATTCGATTTTATATACGACCAAGGAAATTGTGGAAAATCTGGAAACTCCAGCTGGAAGTGCGGCGAATTCACATCCTATCCCTCCGGCGAAAAGTTCACCTGGCATAGGGAGAAAAGCCAGCCTGTGTAATTTATGACCGGGGTGGCAATGGCAACCCCGTGGATATTTGTTGCTTCTAATACAAGTATTTTTTGGTTCTTCCCTTCCAGAGCATATCAGCTTATCATCCATCCATGGTGGTGATGGTGTATAATGTGCGTTCGAATGGGAAACCTTTATCAGTCCATAACGAACGTTACTGGGAGCGACGAGCCAGCGAACGAACGTGCGTCCTTCCGGGATTTTTGTTTGCTTTTTGTGTTACCTTTGTGTTTTAGGGTAGTTAATAGTTTTCCACACTTCCCCCCGCGCGAACCCGCAGTTGCAACTTGTGCAACGGTGCAACGGATGCATTGGAAATTAATTTCGATAATTGAAGTTGAAATTGAAAAAAAAAAAATAAAAAAATAAAAATCGGTTTCGGTTGCGAAGTGATAATTTTTTTTATTTTTTCCTGAAATAAAATGTAATTTAGAAAAAATAAGTGAAAAAGAGGAGTTATTCCCAAGCGCTATACTTTTAGTTAATTAAATTTCGAATTGGAAGGAAAAAAAAAAGTTCCAATTTGTATAAATGCAACAGAAATATAAAAGTTACACACAGCGGATACATTAGAGATACAGGATATATGAGCTAAGGCATCTTCAAAGTGGTGGGGTCGTTCCATACGAAACTCACCACCTACACAAACAATCACATTTAGCAACAGGTGAATGGCGGAAAGTGTTTTGTCCCAACCCAGGAGTACTCACAACCAAAGCACACAACTTTTATTCCAATCGGTGAGGGGGTATACGCGTAACACAGGGTACAAGGACCGCGCGCATAGAGTCATCGTATCTGTTCTCTGTGATGTTGGTTTTTTGAACTTTTTTCCCTGACTTTTTTCTTTCCTGGATATGGTGTTCATTGATTGTGATAGCTTGCTTACTCTAATTAGTGAGATAATTATGTGTTTAAAAAACAGAACGCGTAACAAAATGGAGAAAAGAAATTTGTTTCATCTCAGATTACACACACACACAAAATTCCTCTTGAATTGAATTCAATTTTCATTTTCCCAAAAAGATCCAATAAAAGTATCTCTTTGTAACCACTGACATATGTTGAATGTATTTATTACGTTATTGCATATTTTACCATATGGTACGATGGATGAGGTCATTAAAATGACAACTTTGAAGTTCAAAACGATTGACAGAACCGTTCGGGTGGCGACAAATAAGAAAAATTATAAGAAACTTCCTTACAGTACTGCTGGCTGGTGTTCGTAACTTTAATTTCCGAACGCAATTAAACTTCGGTTGAGGGTTTATTTTTAATTAAAACGAGAGAGGGTAGAAGTATGCGAGTATATTAGTATGTATTCTTCGATATCCAGCAGTGAGTTTCCGACCTTTCATTGGACTGCTATACTTTATTATATCGGATTATACTGCTCTAGATATTGGCACTTCCTCGCTTTGTTTTCAGTTTGTTTTATATGCCATTGTCGTCTGTGTAAAGTAGGTAAAAAAGAAACTCGAATCCCCCAGGGAATCTAGAATTTGACTCGCACCTTTAAGGACATAAATTTGTTTGTTGATTCCTTTTTTGTCGCTTTTTTTTTTTTTTTTTTGACGGTCTGTTCTAGTTTGCTCCACACTTCCGGGGGACGAAAATAGGTAAATTCAATAATGAAGGGACTCTTTTGTGATGTCGTTATATATTTCTTCACTTTTTTTCTCTTTTCTTTTTGCTTTCGTTGATTTTGACGAATTTTTGAAGGCTCTAATTGTGTTAAGGATAAAGAAGTCATTTAAATAAAATTTTGTTTTCTAATCATGCAGTTTTATTCCTTTGAAAATTTTCAAAAAAAAAAACGTGAGAAAGGACTTTGGTTGCATAATAGGGGAATAAAATTTGAGTATTGAGTGTTTTTAGAAAATGTTTAAGAGAATAAAACTACAGCATTAGAAGAAAACATCTGCTAAGTGATGGCCTAGTGCTTCTTCGTGTGCGTTTTTGAAACCCAATCTTCAATTATTATCTGCACGCCATGTTGATCATTTACATGTGTTATGCGTTAGACGTTTAATAAAGATTTTTAAACGCTCGGTCTTATATCTTTTCCCCAATAATGATTTTGATGCAGAACTATTTGCTATCATTTCAAACCATCGAACCGAAATTCATCAAAATCCGTGCACTATTTTTTAAGTTAGGTGACAATTTTTCAAGATTTTTGCAATCCCACCCCATACGAGGGTGGGTCAATAAGTCCCTGAAAAATGAAATAAGGAACACTGTTTTTGGTATAAAAACATTTTATTTTTCAACATAGTCTCCTTTTAGCTCTATACACTTCATCCAATGTTTCTCCAATATGTTGGTGCCCTTCAAATAATACGATTTCTCGAGCCCCTCAAAATAAGCATTTGTTTCAGCGATGACCTCTTCATTCGACCCAAATCTCTTACCTCCGAGCCATTTCTTCATGTTTGCAAACAAGAAATAGTCGCAGGGGGCTAAATCTGGAGAATATGCTGGATGAGGGAGGAGTTCGTAGCCTAACTCATGCAATTTTGCCATTGCGACTGCGGACTTGTGCGCCGGTGCGTTGTCCTGCTAAAAAATTACTTTTTTCTTCGCCAAATGCGACCGATTTTGCTTCAAATCGGCTTAGAATCGATCCAGCAGCTCTGCGTAATATGCGCCGGTGATCGTTTTACCCTTTTCAAGGTAATCGATGTGAATAACACCGCGCTCATCCCAAAAAACTGTCGCCATGACCTTGTTTGCTGACAAACCCGCTTTGGCCTTCTTCGGCTTTGAGTCCATTGTTTTGACTGTTCCTTGGTTTCTGGTGTGTTGTGGTGAATCCAAGTTTCATCCACGGTTACGAAACGGCGCAAAAACTCTGCCGAGTTTATCTGGCACATCGCCAAACACACCTTTGAAGCTGTCAAACGAATCCGTTTGTTGTCAATTGTGAGCAAACGCGGCATCCATCTTGCGGAAAGTTTTTTAATATCCAAATATTTATGTAAAATCGAAATCACTGAGCCATGCGATAAGCCTTTGGCTTCTTCAAGCTCGCGCACTTTCACTCGCCTATCGTCCATCATCAAACCATGGATTTTGTCGACCATTTCTGGTGTGGTGATCTCAATTGGGCGACCAGAACGTTCGGCGTCACTTGTGCTTGAACGACCGAATCAGTGGTGAATGGTTCCAATCGATGGGACGAGTCCCTATAATATTTGTCAAGCTTTTGTTTGGTTTGCGTGGTAGTTTTTTCTCCCTAAAATAGTGTTTAATGAGCACTCGAAATTCACTTTTTTCCATATTAACGAAAATGCTAGTAGGCGTCTATATAAAATGGCCGCCACAACAAAACTATTTGACAGGTCTGTCTGAAAATTTGGGTGCGTTCTTTTGAAAGACGATTCTTAACAAAAAAAAAAAAATAAATTTAAGGTGACGACACAATTTGTGTTAATTTTCAGGGACTTATTGACCCACCCGTATCTTACCAGCATTATATTCGATTTTAAAGATTTTAACGTGCGACCATCTATGTACCAGACCAAATTAAAGAGCAATTAAAAATAAAATAAAAATCCTTAAAGCGTTTTTTTAGTTAGCAAAGGTTAGAGGAATCATTTTTAAAGATTTTTGAGACTCTGTTACCTATATCTTATCACTTTGTTAAAAGTCGATGATTTTCAAATAGGACCATTTAACAGCCCAATGCAGAGCCTGGCCTAGCCTCTCGCAGCCACTCGTGCTATGCGCCTCACGAATGTTTTATGCCGTTTCCGAAAAGCAATTTTTTCGATTGAGAGAAGTTTCTCATGACAGTTTTACTCTCGGATGATTGTCAGACGTTCGCGAGAGGTGGGATCATGAGAAAACTTTTTTTTTCTTGTGTTTTCTTGGATTCGAACCTAGAACCTCTCGCTTAGTGATCGCGCATTTAACCACTGAGCTACAGCCCCCAATCAAGGTTAAGTAAACCAACAAAATTTCATAAAAAATCATCTAGTATCTCTTGAGCTAGACGTGTGACAAGCATTTAATTTACAATCAAATTGTTTAACGACTTTTAGCACTCAACCCTCTATAATAGTATCTTAGCCGCACTCGATCCGATTTGGTCTTTAATTCTGATGGATGGTATTTGAAGTACTCGTATATGGTGCTACTTCAAATACCATCTATCAGAATTAAAGACCAAATTTAAATGAACCTGAACCTGTTTGTTTTAACCTGAAATGGATAGATCAGTGCGAAATTCTGAAATCAGGGATCACATCACATATCTTCCCGTATTCTGCGAAGAGCGAGGAAGAAAAATTTTTAAAGACAAATCACTGTTGAACAGGTTTTTTTTTGAATTTGAGAAGCTGTAACTTTTTCCTGGGCACTAGCATTCAATGCGATTTCCCGAATATTAAACTAGAAATTGAAATTGTGTACTACTTTTGTTATCCGTCATAGTTGAAGAATTAAAGCATAAAAGCAAAAGCGAAGACACCACCAGACCAGTGTTGCCACAATGATACTTTTTGTTCTCAATTTCTATGTGATACTTAATTTATGTTTTGACACTTTTCACTTTTTTTCTTTTTCAAAGTGTCATAGTAAAAATTATATAATAGTTTATGGCTCGTCGTTTGCAGTTGATGAATAAGAGTGAAAGGTGAATGGATACTTCGAGTACCTAAGTTTTAATGAAATTGCAAACATTTAATACACATACTCGTGCATATTTAATTTATTTATTACTTCCATATTCTAAGAAAATGTGTTGAAAAATTGCATTCAAAATAAGGTTGGATTGAAAATTATGTTTGTGTTATACTCAAAATGTAAAAAAAGTGGTTTTCTGCACAGCCGCAGCATGTGTCTGCCCATCTATCTATCTGTCTGCATGTCAGTGTGCATCGAGCTACGGCTCGAGTAGATAAAACGTTATTCTGTGAGATTATTTCTTTATTTTCTAGTCTATAGAACAAATAAAGTTCACACTATACTGTTCTTCGCAAATTCTTTCCTTACAGGGTCTCTTTCTTCTCAAATCACTTTATCTCATTTCAATTGCTTAATTCACAAATCCAAACTAATTAGTTCTTCTTGTCAACTCTTAACTTTCAATTTATCACAAAATTACAACTTCGCCTATTATCACTTTTCCAATCTCTTCGTGCTTTTCGAAAACCAACTGCCCTGCCTCGATCGCCATCTGTCCTTATATAGTCGCATTTCTGATAGCCAGAAACTTCTAGCAAATTCTTCGACCACTGGAACAAGAAAATTCTGATGTAATAATTCCAAGATGACAGCTGCAGCCAATAATCTCTTGTGGTTATAATTCTCTCTTAATTCCGCGACGTCGTCTTAGACATAATCCTTCTCTATCCGTGGACACGAACCTCGAATGTGTTCCAAAAAGACACTTCGGAATGTTTTGCTTACTTTTGGGGCGTAGTTATTATGCTACATTATGTTACACTATTTTTGTTCTGTTCACTATACTTTCTGTTTCTCCACAAAACCAAAAGCAGTTTCTGCTTGGACCGAAATATCGAATCTAAGTCCTCTGGGATATGGAAGTTTCCTTTTTGAAAAAAACACAAAAACGCACCTTTTTACTATTTACGCACCTTTAGTACTATTTAAGATATATTATTATATTTTGGTGTAAAGCCGATTAGCGATGTGACATCACTTCCCAACCAAGCCTCAATAATTGTTCACGAGTTACCAAAGATGTGTGTGGTGTAGCGTTCTCATGATGGAACACGATTCCCTCAAGATTTGCCAATTCTGGCCGTTTTCCTTTGATTGTTTCTTCCAGAGTCATTAGTTGCTGACAGTAAACATCTGAATTGATCATTTAGTTCCTTGGAAGCAGCTAAAAATACACAACACCTTTATAATTCCACCAAATTTACAACATAACCTTCTTTTGATGCAGTTCAGCTTTCGATATGCTTTATGCTGGTTCATCACGATAAGACCATGATCATTTTCGATCGATGTTATTGTAGATGATCCATTTTTCATCACCAGTGATGATTCGTTTCAAAAAAAAATCAATTTCATTGCGTTTGATTCGTTGTGTTAAGTGAATATCTTTCAATTCATGTGGAACACAAATATCGAGCTTTTTTACAAGTACGTGATAGATTTAACCTCTCTGCAATCTCTCACATAGTCATATGAAGATCTGATTCAGTTAAGACTTTGGGTTGGTCATCATCAACTTCAGTTGTTCTACCAAAACGTTGGTTATCTTTGAGTGAAAAATCTCCAGAACGGAATTTCTTAAACCAATTCTGACAAGTGCGTTCTGACAAGTGCGTTCTGTTAAGAGGTCAACACCTTAAAATTCATATATCTCTTTGTGAACTTCAGCAGATTTCTTGCCTTTACGGAAATAAAAAAAGCTTTATATGACGAAAATGTTCGTTTTGGCACTCCATGGTAAAATTTGCTTCTAAAGTAAGCTTAAAGTGACAGCTATCAAATGCCAAAAGAAAAATATCATAACATTGACAAAAGCGAGAATAGACAAACAACGCCATACATTTTTGATCAGCATCAAAAGCTAAGTCGATCTAGTTATGTTCGTATTTTTGTTCGATTTTTAAACACTTGATACTTTTTCGGTTTTCTGCGTGACATATTTTGTTCTCTCAATGCATACTCTCAGTATCGCTTTACACACCTGTTTTTTGTTGCGCGACTAAGGATCATCTATCGATTTTAAATCATCAATGAATAAACGCAATTCTTAAATTCAACTCGAGATAAGCTAAAATCAATTTCGCTGCAAAGATCATTAAACGTGCGTATGCACCTAGTTATTGGTTCATTGCTACAATAATTCGTTCTATGCATTCTATCAAAAAGTAAATTTCTCACCCGCAGAGATCTATGGGGAGCATATATATTTATAAGAAAAACCAATTCCAGAATGACCCCTGAAACTTAAGGTTCGTAGGCCAATTTGCATCTATCGTCATAAAAGTTCATCAAACATGTTTAATTTACGGATAGCGGATCTCATAAAATTCTTTTGAACTCTTTTGAACTTAAGCTCTTGAACATCATACGGGGAATCGCAAATGATAGAGGAGTATTCTAAATAAGGTCTGATCAATGAACAGTAGATAGATTTAAGACTATAGACATCCCGGAAGACTTTGTTATTTTATTTAAGAAATCCTAACATAGAGTTAGACTTAGCAATGGGGTAATCATAATGCAATGAGAAATTAAACTTTGTGTCAAATACGACCTCGAGATCTTTGACTTCATCAAGGCGAAGAAGTTTAAGATCAAGCGCTGGAAAAATCTTACATTTAGAAGTATTAAGATATCGGCAACCTGTTGATATCCGACTGAAATCGAATGCAGTCAGCTCTATTATTTATCCGTGAAAATAATTTTAAATCATCCGCAGAAGTTAAAACCTTACAGAAATTGAATATTTCGTGAACATCATTTAAAAATAAAATGAATAGCAACGGACCCAGATGACTACCTTGTGGGACGCCAGAAGTTACTTTTATTACTCGAGATGTAAAACGTATCAACTTTTACCAATTGCCTTCTATCACTTAAATAATTGGAAAACCACCTTAGCATCGAGAACGTTAAATTAGTAGTACATGACATACCTCGAACAAAGCCATGTTAATTATTGGAAATAATTTCTTTAGCCGCGAAAAAAAGTTTATACTTAACAATGCTTTCAAACAATTTTGGAATTGTAGAAAGCTTTGATATATGTCAATAGTTTTCAACTTTTTGTCTTAAACCGCTTTTAAATATTGGAGTAATGTAATTAATAATATTTCCATTCACTAAGAAATTCTCCAGTTACAAGCGACTGGTTAAAAATAATTTTAAGTGGATGAGATATGGAAGATAAACGCTTTTTTAATATTACCGCTGGAACTCCATCGGGGCCCGGGTTACTATTTATCTTCAGATCCTGTAACGCATTTATTAAATCACATCAATATCCAATAATTCATTATATACCGACTTGAAAAAGTTAGCAAATACGAGTAAGTCAGAAGTTCATTTCAAATCGGCTGAACTTACATTTTCAAATTTCATTACCTTAGGCAAGTCTGAGGTACTTCGCCTTGAATTAATGTAATTCCAAAATGATTTACCATTACCCTTTATCGCAGACTCTACGGATAAGACGTATTGTTTATATAAAAATCTATTCAAGAACTCATATTCTTTTCTGAATCTCAAAACAGTTTTACGATTAGAGTTCATCTTATTTAAAATATAAGTGAATACGCTTTTAAATTTACCAGACTCTTGCGGCCACAATGCTCCAGACTCTACTTTTTGATCTTTAAATGGCGGCTTGGGAGATGAAATTGAAGTTACGAAATCGTTAGTCATTTTAATTACCCTAACTAAATGAGAACGTCTAATTAATTGAGGGGTCTAGAAGTAAAATTGGTTAAGGAGGTTTCCGATTTTTTTAACCATTTTTGCAAACAAATAGTTTGTTTTGTTATCTAAGAAAGTGATGCTAAAGTACATCTATAACTTACAAAGAAACTGTTATACATTTTAAAAATGTTCCTGTTACGCAGTGGATATTTTATGTTCGATAGGAGGCAACATTTTTGAAATCGATACATATTTGGTGAAGATAGAGCCAAACTAGAAACAGATTCTGAAGCAGAAGCCCCTTAAAAAAAAAAATTCCTTAATATCGTTCGTTGTTCGAATACCACTCTAGACCTAGAGTTCTCACGGAAAATTCAAAATTGTCATTTGCCACTTGGTTTTTTGCTGATGAAATTTCTTAAAAATTAGCAATGGTAATAAATCCAAATTTCAGTAATGACAAACGTTAATATCAACTTCAGTAATATCATATTTCAGGCCTTAGGTTAGGTTAGGTTTGATGGGTTGACGCAGAGTGTGAAACAAAATACGCCACACTTAGATCAGTATAGATCCATTGTGATGCCCAAGGAGTGAAGCTTCCCCACTCGTGAACTCTATGGGTTCTTAAACCAACCCGATGCATTTATAAATTTGGTAATCTTATTTACCGATACATTTGAAAGTTCTTCTAAGTCTTGGAAGAAATATTTCCCTAGTATTTTGAATCTAAGGTGGTAGAGTCCTGGACAATGGTACAAGAACTGAGGTGTATCTTCGTGTACGTCCTCATTGCCACCGCCTCTACATATATCTTCTTCGCTAATTCCCAATTTCTTTGTGTGATAACGTAAAAAGTTGTGTCCAATTATCATCCCCACTAAACCAGATAAGATATATCTGTTGAAGTGTAGGATTTGCTCGGTACGATTTTTATCGTAGAGCGGCCAGAGTTTTCTTGTAATTATACAGGATTCTAATGATCTCCATATACTATTTGCTATGGCAGTCATTTTATTTCTAACTTCTAAGTTCAGGTTGCAGGGTGGTGTCTTAACTGACGGGTCAGCTCGTTCAGGATTTAGAGCTGAACCCTCCCTTGCCAGCTTGTCAGCTTTCTCATTTCCTGAAAAGCCATTACGTACGGGTACCCAGCAGAGCTTTACATTGTGTTGCGTACCAAGAACCCGCAGCTCTTCGCGATAGCAGAGCACAAGCTTTGATTTTATTTGCGTGGCGGAAATCGCCTTTATCGCTGCCTGGCTGTCAATGAAAAATATAATATCATCTGGTGGTATAGCTTTCCTTGCAGCGTCCCGGGCAGCAGTTGCCACCGCCAAGACCTCCGCTTGAAAAACACTGCTATAGTCTGGAAGCCGAATTGACTTGTTCAAATTGAGTTTTCCAGAAAAAATCCCTTCACCTACTCCCACGTCCATCTTGGATCAGCAGCGCATGCCCCGTCAGGCTTGACCTCCAATCTTCAGATTGGCTTAATCTTAGAGCACTCCTAGTTGCAGATTCCTGCACAAAAAGGTCTAAAGATAATATATTGAGTATGGTCTCTAATCCTGCAGTTGGTGTGGTTCTCATAGCTCCTGTGACACCAATGCACGCCATTCTTTGTACTCTGGTTAATATCTTGAGGTTTGAGCCCTTACTTATGGCTGGCCACCATACTAGGCTGCCGTATGTCAGTATAGGTCTCACAACTGCTGTGTAGAGCCAAGTTTTTTCAAATATTCTGCTACAAGTATAGAGAGCTATCATAGCTTTCCTTGCTCTCTCCCTTGTGTTTAGTCCCCAGTTTAGTTTCTGGTCTAGTATTAACCCTAGATATTTAGCTATTTAAGAGGAGTGCCTTCAATGGATGGAATTTTGAATTCCGGTATTTTCCTCTTGTTAGTAAATATTGTCAGCTCCGTTTTTAGTGGATTTATTGCGAGTCCACTTCTTTTAGTCCAGTTGCTGACTATCTTAAGGGCGCCTTCCATTTGGTCGCTTAGGGTTGGAAGGAATTTACCCGTGGCCAGTAACGCCACATCGTCTGCGTACGTCTTAACCCCACTGAATCTAAGTTTTATTAGTACTTCATTTACCACAATAACCCAGAGTAGAGGAGAGAGAACACCTCCTTGCGGAGTGCCTCTACCAGCTGATACCCTTAGTCTCGCATCACCTAGTTCTGAGTTTATGTACCTATTTCTTAGCATGAAAACTATCCATCTGATTAGAGTGTCCTCAATATTCAGGTTTTTTAAGGCACCTTCGACTGAATCTGCCGTGACATTATTAAAGGCACCTTCAATGTCTAAGAATGCTTTATCATTCAATGATTTTTCAATCGTACTGACAACACTATGAAGTGCAGTTTCAACACTTTTACCTTTCGTATAAGCATGCTATGCCGGAGATATGATACTGGGGTAATAAGCCTTTCAAAGGTTTTTAGAATAAAGGATGTCAAGCTTATTGGTCTAAAGTATTTCAGACCTTAAGCAAGAGTAAATATTTGTACATACATAAATGTTTGGTCCTAACTTGCAATTTTTATTATCCATCTTATTGAGTGTCTGAAAAATATTTTAAAAAACAAATCTCCATGGAGAATATCACATCCATTTCAGCTTTAAAAGTAAACACTTTTGTACACATTTATTTCTTTGAGAGAGGATATGGGATTTTGTAACAAAGAAAGTTATGAACAAAAGTATGCAAACATGTTGGTACATATTTATTTGTATACATTGTGCTGAACAGGGAATTTCAAGTGTCAGAGAAACTGCACGTGGATACACCGCTGTGGATAAATGACAATGATCCTGAGGCTTGATGCAGTGGTCTGGAAAATTAATTATTGCAATAACAGATTTCCGATGAGTTTAATTTTCGCTCCATAATAATTAATATAAAGCAATGGTTAATAAACTTTAGGGCACGAAAGCGTATATATATTTGTACATGTGTGAGTTTATTACAATATTCATTAATATTCTATCATGAATGAGCATTTTAATTCCGTAGCTCCTGCATCAAAGAGAAGAATAAAAAAAAGGAAAAAAAAAATACTTTTGATGATTAAAATGTCTTTTGCCCTTTGGAAATAAATGTGATATTCTTTTGAATTCTCCCGCAAATTCTCTGAATTTCATCTCGCGCCTGTTTTTACAGTAGGTACGAGTAGGTATAGCTTCAGTTTGTATATATGAACAGCTGCAACGTCGTATTCACTAAAAGTTTGAGTAAATAAGAATAATATTCATAATGATTCTATTCCCTCTAGATTAAGAGACCAATGTCTTCTTTCCCGATAAGAGAAAAGTGTTTCTCTAATAACTTTTTGTTCTTATACACCCGATGATGAAGTCAAAGAGTATGCTTTGTATTTAAAATTACTCTTAATAATATACGTAACCGAAAAACAACTTTGATCAGATTAGATTCATGAATTAATGAGCAAATCATCGGTTCACATTAACGTTCTCAAACAATTCCTAATGTCTGACAATTCGTCACTGCTCTCAAATGAAGTTTTGAACTGAATTTTCATAAATACGAGTAAATTCTCCTTCAGTGATTTTGTCCCACGGATATTATTTTTTTTTTTCCGAGGGTCGGTGAAAAAATCTTCCATAGACACTATGAGGATAGCAAGCGCGTGCTCATAGTAGTGTCAGATTCTTACTGACTAAAAAAAAACCACCCTGCGATTTAATTTGTTATATATTGCAAACTCAGGAGGACCTTATCAAGCAATTTTTCTATCATGAAAAAAACTCGTTTGGCAGTTTACTTTCCACTGAAAGATCCTGCATGTTCCGCAATCTATGCGCGGGTGATTCCTATCTCGCCAAGTCGAAAGGTTTCGTCCTTTGTAGTCGGCGCAATAAATTGCGTTTATCCACAATTTGTAGGATTGTATCGTTAACATGTCCGATTAGTCGGTTTCTATGCTTTCTCGCGAAGCTTTTAATTTCAGCTTCGATTGTCGGAATTCCGAGATCCCTGTGGATATCATCGTTTCTAGTATACCACGGTGCGTGGACAATTTCTCTTAGCACTTTATTTTGAAAAGTTTGTAAAATATTGGCGTTTGTTTTCTTGGTACAGCCCCAAAGTTGTATACCGTAAGTCCACAACGGCTTTAGCACTTGCTTGTATAAAAGCAGTTTGTTCTCAGTACTGAGCTGGGAGTGTTTTCCTATATTTGATTTCGAGTTCTTTACGTTTCATTTTCACGTGCGAATTCCATTTCAGTTTTGCATCGAGTGTCATTCCAAGGTATTTGGCCTCGTTTGCAAAAGGTATTCAGGCCAAGTTTAGGAAAATTGGCAAGACATTAGTTTTCTTATAAGTGAAATTCACGTGAACAGATTTAGATTCGTTGAGGGTGATCCGCCAGTCCCTCGTCCATTTATTTACTTTATTCAGTGCGTTTTGCAGTTTTGCAGTGGTTTCTTCGATTGTTTTACCTACGGCTAGAATAACGGTGTCATCAGCAAACGTAGCCAGAATAGTGCCATCTTCTTTCGGTATATCACGAGTATATAACAGATAGAGAAGTGGCCCAAGAACGCTTCCTTGCGGTACACCGGCCGAAATTTCTTTGAGCTCCGAGTATTCATTTTCATGTCTAACACGGAAGAGTCTATTCCCGAGATATGATTCTAGAATGTCGTATAGGCATGCAGGGAGAACTTGTCGTAATTTGCAATTCAAGCCATCATGCCACACCTTATCAAAGGCTTGCGAGATGTCAAGAAATACGCTTGAGCATATCTTTTTCTCTTCAAGTGCTTTCTCAATTACGTCAGTAATTCTATGCACCTGGTCAATCGTCGGATTGCTTACTTCTGAACCCAAACTGGTGGTCAGGGATAAGATTATTTCCTTCTATAACCGGTTGGAGACGCCTTAGTGAAATTGGTCTAAAAGATTTTACCTCATTTGGAGGCTTTCCTGGTTTTAAAACCATTATAACTTCCGCAACTTTCCATTGGTTAGGCACGTGTTTTAATCTGAGCGCAGCATTTACAATATGAAGACTATGAACACCATTTTAGGTAGTAGTATTACCTTACACGTATTAAAAATTTAAAAAAGTTTTTGGAAAAAAAAACGATGTAACCACACTTTTATGCTTTTTGAAACTTTTAGCAAGTCTGACATTAGAATTCGTTGATGCATATCGGATTTTTCAATTCTTGTGTTAGTGAGTTGCAGTTTTGGAGAAAACATGACTTTCGTACGAAAATGTATTGTGCACGAGTTTATATGTTTAATATTTCTCAATACAAAATTTTACAAGAAGTAGTTTTATGTGGTAAGTCCAAGAAGTAAGTGTCCCAGATGTGGGACATACTCGTAGATTCAGAACTGTTATAAATGTCAGCTTTTTTACAGCGTTATTCTCGTATTTTATTTATACAATGAAGTTTAACAATCCGGATGTTTTGTTTTAAAAACAATACCGTCTAAATGCCGTCCATGCCTCTCCACACACTCTTACAATCGGACACTTAAATTTGTGAACACGTGAGAGCAAAGCGTTGGTTCAATAGCAGCAACTTCACGGCGGATATTTTCTGAATTGTTCGGGGATTGTTGCTATAAACCCTCAACTTAAGGTATCCCCATAAAAAAAAAGTCTCACATCTCTAAGTTATGATCTGAAAAAGAATGCTCGACGAAAGCATCAGTCTCCTCAACATAACGTTTAAGATCCTATCTGCCATATTATTTGAACGCCTTAAACATACGTTTTATAAACAATCTGATTAGTCCAAATTATTGGAGGTTTAGGACAAAAAGTCAACGATGAATTAGATGGCAGATCTTTAAAAAAAAATCCAAGTGTTTTTTTTTATAATTTGCACGTGTGAAAGGTGTTATGAATACCCTTATACTACTTTTTAGGACACGGGCGTTTTTGAGGAAAGGGGAAGAGACAGAGAGAAAGACAGATTGGTGCAATTGGTTTGAAACTCAGCTGTTATTAAGTTTCAGTGAACTCCAAGGGTGGCTGTCCAGATAACTGGGGAGTTTGTTTGTTTTTGCTTTTGTCGTTGCTCATGATTCACAGTATTTTTTTCCGTCCTCCTGATGTCATCACCACAATCAAGTTTCATTTTAGCCATATGACCGACCTACTGCCAGTGTTATGCCTTCACAGTAGAGTTGACATAAGCTTTCGCAATTGATCGACTTTTTATTTATTCCATGCGAAATAAATAGATGATTATTGGCATCAGGATTCGAACCGTGAACCTGTAGCGTGACAAGCGATGATGTTTCCACTACACTACGGCCACCCTCCATGTGTTCCAAATCGATAATCCCCACCTTTTTGTCGATTAGCCGAGTCTAATTTTAGCGACGAGCTGTCATGTGGTTTCTTTAGCAGTGTAACTGAAATGATTGTGCGAAATTCTCAACCCAAAACCCAAAGAGATCCCAAGTGACGATACACAATGCAGAAATAAACAATTTTTTGAGATATTTAAATTAGAAAAGTTATCCTAGAATATCGTTCGTCCTTGAAAATTATATATATTTTTATTTTTGTGTTAAGGCTTAAATATTCCTTAATTTAATAAAAATTTATTTCACTATTCTACTACCAGTAGAACCCTGAATATCACAACACCAATATGTATATATTGCTGTCAATTTCCAACCAAATCGCAGGGGAATCCTTCACCTCTCATACATTTAAGCTGGTCGATCTATCATGAAATGACCCATAACTCAAAAGTGTCACTGATAACAACCCTGCAGCCAAATAAAATTGATTCGCGGTAGCACTCTCCATAGTAGATATCACAAGCCTTCGTTCTTCTTTAATCCAGTTAGAGTTACACTAACTAAGAACCTTATTTCTAACTCAATGGAAAACCTAGGCTTATCAGGTGCATTTTATGGCAGATGCTTAAAGCAAGTCAAGGGATATATTTAATCACCTGCTGTCCAGTTTAGGGTTGCAGTTTGAATTCACAGCTCAGACCAAGCGTACTTAAAAAACATATACTCGTACTATATGTATGTATGCATCCGTTCGTGGATTGGCATCAATTTGATCATTTGTATGTCTACGGCAATATGTTGTACACTACTCATACAAATCGTGAAGTGATTCCATAATGAGGCCAAAACTGAATAAGTTATTCGATACATTAGTTCAGATTACTGATTGCCCAAAAATTCCCCAACACCTACTTATATACGTATAGTACCTACATATTCCCATCTGTAATCTGTTTACTATAATACGTTTCCACGAGCACTCCACATATGGTGGGAAACGGCAAACTCATCGTTATAATAATTCATTTTATCTCTGACCTTGGTTTATTGCTTTTGTGTGATTCATGGTCGATTCATCACTTTTAATGAAAAGAGGATAACAACAAAATGACAGGAGTTACTCGTACCTAACTATTTTCTGGCTGTACCTACTCGTACTCGGTGCGATGTTGATCTTTCGAATAAATGATGGTTAATGTCGTTAACATAAAGTAAATTCCACATTGCCTGCGACTAATAAAGTTTGAGTGCATATAGTTTTATTAGTACAAGGCACTCCCACTGAAGGTTACTCATCCATATGGTATAGTTATACAAAATAAATTGAATTACGAGTATATTCCTACCCCCATTCCGGCACACACACAAACACTCATGGTCCTTAAATCCCTACTGCGTAGTCGAAAATGCATACATCAATCTTCATATGGTTAAGCTATCTGATCTTACACCAGAAAAACGAAACGCAAATTAAATTCTCTTATTTGGATGCGAATCCAACTGGCAAACAATAGCAAACAAATAAGCTATTGAATTGATTTAAAATTTACGTGACATTCTCTCTGTTCTCTTTCATTTCGATCAAATGTCCCTCCATTCGAAGGCAGAAGGAAGGATTCATTGAACCGCATTGTCTCTGTTGTCGACGCCGCATCCCGGTGGAGTATAAAAATCCAGACATCATAAAATGCAAATTAAATGTCATTATCTCCATTGATCTCACACACAATCCACCAACACCGAGCTATTGCAATTGTAGTGGAATAAATTTATTATACATATAAATACATTTATATCTCAAGGATCTGATTAAAGTGGTTTTGTGTGCAACTGTTTACAACATCATTACTTTCGGTCGACTGTGCTGCTATTACTGAAATGCATCGTTAATAAGACTGGCAAACTTTGGATTTCAAGAGATTTGCTTTGTATCCATCGATTGTCGAGTGCAGATTGGTGCTGCTTTTTGCAAATTGCTGTTTATTTTTAATATCCTGTATCTCTAGTTGTGTTCACTTTCAATATCCTGTCATTCGAAGGATATTGGTTTGTTGTCATAGCAAACGGTGTCGGATTTTATATCTACATATATATTGGCTAATCGTTCTATTTAGAGTTAAAAAAAAAAATAAAAAATTGTCGATTGTGTGTGTATTTGTGAAATTATTTTAATTTAAAATAAAAATTAAAATGAATGTGCGATTGTACAGAATGTGGAAGTTCCGCAAAATGGATAAAACCAATTAACTACTACTTATATGATGGATAGGAGCAGACAAGTGCATCACAGTTGACAGGATATACACGTAGATTATCCTTTTTTTAAAGCAAAATGTGAGTATAAATACATTTTTTCTTTTAGAATATTTTATTCAAATATTTTAGTAAAATTTTGCAATTCGTATAATGTTAATTTTGAAAACAGCTGCGCAAACGATTCAATTGAAATGGGTGTAATGCTCCATAAAAATGTGAATCAAATCATGAATTTTCCCGTACGTCTTCCTCTAACCTTACTGACACTATTGCCTGGCCGTTTTTGCTCTCTTTACTTGTTTCTTTTCTAAAATTGAAGTACGATGGTGAGATTCGAAGAATTGTGTCCAAAATAAGGTTCGATTTTAACAGCACTTATCCACTGTAGTAAAAATGTAGGGAGAGATTGTCTATTTCTCTGTGTGTCAGTCCGTGGTATATTTTTTCGTGGAGCAGTGGTCGTCAACCTTTATGAGGTTAGAGAAGCCTCATAGAACATTAGCAAAATAAAAAAATAAAAAATTAAGTTCACAACTGCGTCGTATGTACTTGCGCCTATGTATCTACTGTATTGTTTAATTGGCCATGGTGTAGTGGTAACATCATCGCTTGTAACGCTGCAGGTTCATGGTTCGAATCCTGATGTTAAGAATCATCTATTTATTTCACATGAAATAAATAAAAAAAGCCGATCAATTGCGAAAGCCATATGGCTAAAATGCAATTTGATCGTGATTATGATATCAGGAGGACGAAAAAAAAATACTGTGAATCATAAGCAACGAAAATACAAAAATACTCCCCAGTTATCTGGACGCCACCCTTGGAGTTCACTGAAACTTAATAATACCTGAGTTTCAAACCAACTACACCAATCTGACTTCCCTCTGTCTCTTTCCCTTTCAACAAAAACGCCCGTGTTCTAAAAATTAGTATATGGGTATTCATAACGCCTTACACACGTGCAAATTATAAAAAAAAAAAAATTATTGTAAATCATTTCAATTATCAATTTAATCAAAAACGTAAACAAATTTTTGTTTAAAAAGAAATTAATGAAAATAAAAACAATTTTTGTTAAGATTTTCCAAAAGTTAGTAAGTCATAATCTTGTATATGTCAAATGTGGTTCAAATATTGCTTTCGAACAGAATAGATATATTCAAAGCAGAGAAATAGCCAATTTTCAGAAACCGGTTAATAAGCAAAGTGCTTATTACTTCCTGAAAAAAAAACCGGGTACGCGATCACTTAAATATCTAATTTGATCAAAATTCAGTGCTGCAGATGAAAGTGAAGAGTTACCGCGAGATTCCCAGTAACAGTGCGGAGAAAATTGAAGTTCAATGAGACTGAGGAGACAAAAAATCTGACTAATGGAAAACTTAAACGTTTGGTGTTGTTCGAGCAATTGAAGTTAATACAGATGCAGCAGGAGGAAATTAAAAAAATTAAGGAAAATAACAAAGAAGAATGTAATTCATAACCCACTAATAGTACCACCCAAGTAGCCATTAATTCTTCATCGCCATGAACAGAAATCTCATTTTCTATGACTTCTTGGAAATCGTTGTTATCTTTTAAATGGTTTGCAACATTGTGCAAATCGAAACATGCTATAATCATTTTTGGAATATTTTCTAAATTAACACTAGGTTTACGGACATTACTTATATACCTATCTCAACGAACATGCGTCAATTTGACGCTTGAACGAATACATTTATTTAAAGAAAAAACAACATCAATATTTTAACACTTTTGAAGAAAATAGACTTCAATATATATTTACCTAGTTCAATGGATAAAAGTCAGTACAAGAGATAAAATAAAAATGCGAACGGATTTCTAATTTTCTTTATAAAATTCGAAACACGTCAAAATGACGCGTCCCGTAAACCTAGTTGTTGCTATCCCTGGCCAGTGATTGTCAAAAGACCAGCTAACATCCCAGACGTGTCATTAAGTAAAAGAGCACATCCGACATTTGCCTTCTTTTGCTGTCAGCTAGGCACGTGGAGCGGTCATATTTTACTTAGCAAAGAAGAAAAACTAAAATTCTAATCGAGATTTATTCTGTATTTACCACTGAATTTCACGGATACCGAAATAAATATAAAATCGCATTAACAATTCTTTTCTTTTAGTCGTTGAACCCAACTTGATCTCAACATCAGTGTTAAGATGTATGCAGTTTTATAGAATTGGAAACCTCTTCTTCAGTTGGCCAAGACATCTTTCAATTATTATAATTTCTTTTGAATGAAATTTATTGAATGCTTTTTCTTGATTACTTGTTGGATTCTTAAAAGGCGTCATTAACCAAGGTGCAATTCCATACCCTTCGTCTTCCAACAAAACACTGTTAGTGGAATTTCTCATTATAGGTTCAAGAAAACTCTTTCTCTAAATTCTGGAATCGTTAGCTGACCCTAGCCGTTGGTAATCCACACTTGTAAAACATTCCATTGCATCACATGTTGCTTGAATATTGATGGAGGCATATGCCTTTCGATTAATATATTCTTCTAAGCCAATCATGTTTTGACCTCAAGTGTTCTTCATAAATCAAATGATACGTTATTCAATGAGAAGCTTTAGCTGTTATGAGTTTTGCAATACAATTTACTGTTCTAGGAGCAGTACTCTGATGTACGCCAATATCTTCACCAATGCCATTTTGAAATACAGGATCTCTAATGTATCTTAAAAAGGTCATCACCTTTTATTGAGGTGAAACTGCCCCTCCTCTTGTTTCAGTTTGAATGCCGTAAGATATATGAATTTATGACAATGCTTACCAATAAAGTATTCACTTAACCACTCTACGTTTTCCTTCTCAAAACGGTAAAGTATTTTAAAATTAGACTCGGTATTAATAATAAGTATTTACTTAAAAATTGTCTAGTAAAAGCATTTACTAATTTTTATGTCTACTGCCCATTGTCCTACTGATCCACTACTGATATGTCAAATGTGGTAGATATAAGGTTCGCAGAAAATCAGACAGACAGAATTGAGAAACTCACTTTATTGAGTACTCACTTGAGTATTGGGTAGTGGTGGCTCTGAAATTGCAGTTATTTTTGTGCAATTTTGTTCCATGTTTTTGTATCTTTCACGATAACTAAAGCAAATAATCACAGATTTCAAAGATTTTATGGGCACAGTGTGTCATTAGTTAAGTGCATGACCAAGGAGCAGCAGACTTAGCTTCGTGTCCCATGAATGACTAAAAAGTGTTTACATGATTCCCCCTTTCATCAACGTCTGACAAAAATTCTAAAGTAAGATTGTCATCAGAAGTTCCTCAATCGAAAAATGTGCCATTCGTAAACTTTAGAAGACTGTAGGTTCCTACCATTCGTGTGCACGCATGACTGGTAGAAGCTAGGTACTAGTAATACGAGTATTTGCTTCGAAAATATAGAAAGTAATTCTGATATTTGGTAGCATCAAAAAAAATCTACATTTACAAAAATACAACGCATCACAAATATCTCTTGTTCCCCACTTACAATTTTCTAATGTGAGTGTGTCTTTCCGAATCCACCCAGACGTACCCTGATCACCTAGATAACTGAAATTGACGAACTATGGGATATATTGTAATACAAATAACTCAGATTTTAGATAGATATTTATTTCGTGTAATAATTTACAATAGGTTTGCTACCTCACATTTTACAATAGAGAGATTTGATTTATATCTTTCGAATGAAATATTTTTACTTGCACCTACATATAAGGGAAAGTATTGGTTCCTGAAAATTGTCGGTATCTTCGACGATTTTGATCAAACTCGAGATTGATAGAAAAACTCAAAAATTGGGTCTCTCAATTCTGTCAGCCTATCTGACTCTCTGTTCGTCTATCTGTTTACCTGTCTCTTTGTATGATCTACTGCAGCCTATACGGTTGGATACATTTTCTTTACACTTGATATCTACGAATAGTATTATAGGTATAAGTACATTCGATCCAGTCGAGCACTTTATGTATTTTGTGACGCTGAGTTAATTATTTTTGAAGGAAAGTATGAAAAAAAACCTCAAAACTTAATTTTCAAAATATAGGGTGTGCAGAAAATTATACTTCTTCCTCACATAGAATTTAATAATTAAGAGTGGGGTTTTCCGTAGCTCTTGAGAAACCCCCGGTAAGTTATAAAGGTATAACTTTGTGCACCTACATTAAAGGTAACGGGTGCAAGGTAGCCATGTTTTTGATTTACGAAATATATGTAAGGTTTTTCATAATTCAGTTTTCCCCTCTTTCATTCTGAGCCTAGTTGTCAAATAATCAAGACGTTTTCTTTATCACTTTTTCTGGAATTCGAGTAGAGTGTGACAAAGCTCAACCAAAACTTTGTTTGTGAATCATTTTGTGGGCAAATATTTCATAAAGATGACAGTACGAGTAATCTAAAATCTTTAATAAAAACATTTGTTGGGAATTGCAATCTTTGTATCCTTTTTAGTTTTTCAAATATCGCTCACCATTACAATTAACTCTTGAACTATGTTAGTGACTTAGGTAAATCATATGTTTCTAACTCCATAATATCAGTGACGATGATCTTAATAATAACTCTAACTTTAATTTTAATAATATATTCTTATCAGGCCTTAGTTATTCCCGTGCCAACAATAATAACTTAATGCAACCGAATGTTTGATTTTCAAAATATAGGATAGAGCAAAATAAAAAAAAAAAATTGTGGGAGCCGTGTCTCAGTGGTTAAGTGCGCCATCACTGAGCGAGAGGTTCAAGGTTCGAGTCCAAGAAACATAAAAATAAAAAAAATAAAAGTTTTCTCATGGTACCACCTCTCGCGAATGTCTGACAAACATCCGAGAGTAAAATTATCATGAGAAGCTTCTCTCAATCTGAAAAATTGCCCTTCGAAAACAGCGTAAAACTGTAGGTCCTTACCATTCGTGAGGCACACAACACGAGTGTCTGCGAGAAGCTAGGCCAGACGCCTTCTCCGGAAAAGAAGATTTCTGACACATACGAACATGGAACATTTTGGATTGTTCGATGTTTGTATTTTTTAGAAATCTCCAACTCTGCAATGAAGTTTACATAATTTGGGGGTATGTACAAAATTACTTGTACACTTCGCGATTTGTAGGTGAATGGTTTCACGATCCTAGGAGTATACAGTTCCGGACTTTATATGTATTAGGTGCGCAACTAAGTGTCAATAGATGGCTCCAGCAGTAAGTGCTGGTCGATTTTGACATATCCAAAACGTCATGAACCGAGCTTAGACATATGGTAAACAAACTGTTTTGACACATTAGTGATTTTGTTTTGGCGTCATATACTTTTGGTTGCGTGAAAATGTCTGATTTTGTGCCAAATAATCGCCATTTGCGGGAAGTGTTGATTTTCTTCTTTCATTCGAAGAAAACGACGGCTGAAGCGCATCGAGAGCTCCAAAAAGTTTACGGAGGTGCTGCTCTAAGTGAAACAACGTGCTGTGCTTAGTTCCGTCGCTTTAAAGACGGTGATTTCGATGTTGACAACCGTCCGCATGAAGAAAGGCCAAAATCCATCAAAGACGCTGAATTGGAGGCATTGCTCGATGAGGATCCATGTCAAACGCAAAAACAGCTTGCTTCAGCATTAGGAGTTACCCGTCAAGCCATTTCCAAGCGATTGCATGCGTTTGGAATGATTCAAAAACAAGGAAGTTGGACGTTGAGCGTCATTTTGTCGCCTGTGAACAACTGCTCCAGCGGCAAAAGAGGAAGGGGTTTCTTCATCGCATCGTGACGGGTGATGAAAAATGGATGCATTACAGCAGCCCAAAGAAAAGAAAGTCATAGGGACTGCCCGGTTATGCTTCTACGTCGTCGGCTCAGCCGAATATTCACGCTGCGAAGATTATGCTGTGTATTTGGTGGGACCAGGTCGGTGTCATTTATTATGAACTGCTGAAACTCAACGAAATCATCACTGGGGAACGGTATCGACTTCAATTGATCGATTGAGCCGAGTACTGCGCGAAAAACGGCCATAATACGTGCAGAGGCACGAAAAAGTGATTCTACAGCATGACAACGCTCGGCCTCACGTTGCCAAACCTGTTGAAACCTACCTGGAAATGCTCAAATGGGAAGTCCTACCCCGTTCGATGGCCCGACATGGTCTGGCTGATCAGCAGGTCCGCTCATATGGAGACATCAAAAAATGGCTTGATTCGTGGATAGCTTCAAAAGATGAACACTTTTACCGTAACGGATTCGAGCTCTGCCAGAAAGATGGGAAAAAGTTGTAGCCAACGATGGGCAATACTTTGAATGATTCATTTGTAACCATTTTTCCAAAATAAAGTTTTATTTTCATCATCATCACTTTAAAATCACTTTCAAATTGTTCACTAGATCTAGTTAATTATTTTTATTTCCATTGATTTGTGCTACCTATTACCCGTCTCTTTTATCCCTGGTCTCTTAACCTGGTCTAGTCATAAAAATTTTGTAAAACAAAGTATTGGTATTTTTATTTATTATCCACAGAATCCTAGTATTCAGATTGAAATAACATGAAAAGGCTAAGTTTGGATAAATAGTTATTAACGATAGAAATAAAGACATTAATATATTATTTAGAGTACATAAGTATTTATGAGCAAGTATGTACTCATATGAAAAAGTTATGCACTTATATCCAAGTTGATTTTTGTCTGTCACAATTCCTTCAATTTAATTGAATTTCCTTAAACAATGCTCTTCGATGCTCGTTTAGACGTAATCTCCTATTTACTGAAAAGGAGGAGGCTTCTGAAACTCGTTTTCCGCCTTATTACTTGAGCTAGTTCTTAAAAGAATATTTGATCGCATTTTATGGTGATGTGTTACGATTATGATGCAATATAAATATTTTTATGAATGGAAAAGAATGATAAACGTTCTTAAGTCCTGGCGCTTCTTTAACATTATAGCACTCATCCTCAACAACAAAGAAGTCAATATGTACATACATACATCATACGAATATGACTCCATTATGAACTAGGTACTATAAAATGTTCATTGATTCATTTTGTTATTGGTTCAAAATGTAGGAAAAAGCGGATGGATATATGAACCACTCTATTTGCGGGGATAAAAAAAATGTTAGAAGCTACGAGGTTAATCTCAATCACATGTCCATCAAATTTTATTGGCTCACCCTTTAAAGAAGCAACAAAATAGTATAACGCTGTCAAGTCAAGGAAAAGGTTCTCCATGATCCGGTTATTACCTGCGTTATACTTTCTACGAAAATTAGTTTTACATCAAATACTAAACCAAAAACTCACCTAAAGCCACCGTTTTTGATGGACCATTAAACGTAGCTCATTCTTTATGGAAAATCTCAAAATAAAATTAAAACCAAAAAAGTCCCTAATCAGTACGAAAAGTATACTAAATTTCGTTATATGTTGTTAATTGCATCTGACGTAAACCAAACCACATTTAATTAAATAAAATCTAATTTACGTGTGAATGTCTTGTGAATATTGTATGAGTTGCTTCATCAGTAAGGAAGTATTACCTGTATGTACTCCCTGAAAAGAAGGATAAAATTTCTCTTTTGTTTTTAATTTTTTCCAGGAAGTACTGCAATAAAAACATAATTTAATGGAATTTCTGTTCACTCTAACTGGAGAGGTTCTTCATTTGAGTATACTGAAAATGAATGAGTTGTTGCGGTCAATTCTTCGATTTTTCCAGAAAATAAAATCGTATTCCTTCGAATTGAAAATAAAATGCTAACGCCAACGTGGTGCTGTCCATTTGTGTCTTAGACGACATGTATTCAAGTGCATAATTTTAATATGCGATGTGTAGTTTCTTTAGCAATCTTAATATTGTGCGTGTACGTCTATAATCCTTAATACGCATATTTCTCCTCAATTTACGATTGGAAACAGAAAACATCATAGTGTATGATAGTGTTTTCGGGCAAACGTTTTTAGTTCCGGACTAGGATTACAGTGTACGAATAAATTTCGAACATACACACGTACCTTAACATCGTAGATGTGTAAGTACGATAAATAATATCCTCATAACATGAAAATAGAACCAGTCATTCTTTAGAAGCAGTTTCGTGGGTGAAACGAGTTAAGTAACGACAATAATAGTGAACACGATAATGCACACAATTTAGCAATTATTTGTTATGTGCTGTAAAGATTCCTGCTGTTAAAATTACGTCTGTTTATGGAAATAAGATTTTAATGAGGCCACAGGGCAGTACATGAGCTGTACATGACATGAATTTGAAAAATAAATTTTTATGAAGCTGGCTGTTTTTTTTTTTATTTTAAAGGACTAGTTTTGGAATTAAAGTAACATGGAAATATATCATGGACAGAGGAATATAAACAATTAAACTCTGCTCCTCACAGTATGAATGTTTTTCCAGTGTAAACAGTACACCATGAGTTTAAATTAATGATTAGAATCCTCACAGTCATCTCCTCATGTCAGTTGCAGATATGAAGCTCTGGCACACTAGACTGTAAGTCATTCTGCATTGTATAGTTTTTATATAAGAAAAAAGCTAAGATTTATGGCAAAAAAAAAAAATACAATTGGGTGTCCAAAAATTCACGCAAGAAGTCATTTTGATAGAAAACACAGGTATGAAGATCGTCACGAAGCGTAACTCTAGAAATGTGCTTGCAACCCTCAACAAAGAACGCTATTTTATGCAACAATGCACAGTTTTTATGTAAATGTCAGCTTAACTTGATTTTAGTGGTTTTAGTTATTTAAACAAAGAGGTTGTATGGCGTGTCTTATGCTGGAGGGATATACTGGTGGCTATTATCAGGGCAAATTAAAATGACACGAAGTGTTAAGTGCTATAAAGTAGTAGGCTAGCAGAGGAATTTGAGAAGCGATATCCGAAAAAAGCTGCCACTACTTTTTCTGAAGGTGATCAGGGGTGTGCTTCTAAGTGCTTTTCTGGTAAAAGACAGTAGTATTTTATAGCCTAACTTAAACACCTCGTCTATGCTGACGATTTTTGTTTCCTATCGCTTAATATTGTAGACCTGCACCATATGTTCACCTGACAATAAACAAACCTGGTGCGTTTGGTATGTTATCCTAGGTCTGGATAAGCAAAACAATCATCTTAAGCAGCAAGCTACGATTGTTCTGCTCAACTGTAAGTCGCTGTAAATGTCAGTCGTTGGCTCAGAAACGTATTACGGGCGTTCCGGCTGAATTGTACTCCCAACGGAAAGATTTTTTGGAGAATCCGTCAGAAACGTATAGGTGTGATTATATAGAAATAAAAGTGTCAGTACGATAACTGCATAGCTAGGAAGGCCATACAGTGGAACCCACTTACTTAAGACGAAATAACAGCGGCTCGGCCTCGAAAAACTTAGTCCAACATAGTCGATATTATGGAAAAATTAAGGCACCCTAAGCAGTGCAACAACTCTGGAAGCTCTTCTGGATCTTTCTCCATTGCGCATACAAAAATCAAGGAGTTCGCCGCAGAAAGAGCTTTGCAGCTCAATATATTTTTTTTGTTTGCGTGTAGCTGGATGGAAAAGCGTCGAAAGACGTCGCATGAGAGCTTTGCGATAGTGTGGGACTTTAATCCACTATGATTTATGTCATCCTTTCAATTATCGCACCTAGTCGCCAAACTAATCAGCAAATTTTTTTTATCACTTGAGGCTATATACGAGTATATTAAGGAACTGCCTAAGGTCAGTTACCCTTTGCTTTGGAGTACCTACGTAGGTATCTTAAATCACTAATTTCGTGTGATGATGTTAAGTTACAATGTTATCCCTAGTAAACTAGCTCGAAGGGTTTTATCCTTAACTAAATTGTTATTATTAAGTAGTTCAGCTACTTCTAAATTGACGTGGTTGTGAAGTCTAACTTCATGTCTTCTTGCGACCTTCTTGACCCCATCCACTACCATTTCTATTAACCATTTCGCATTAACAATATTGCGTAGTACTTTATTTTGAAAACATTGTATACTTTGTATGTTTGTTTTATATGCCCATATGTCCATATCGGCTTTAGTTTTTGCAGTAGCTTGTTACATACTAAGAAACAGGAATAATCTCCGTAGGAGTCAATACATTCTTTTATACCGAATATTTAATTCGTCATGTTTTCTTGACATGAACCTTCCAGCGCAATTTAACGTCAAGAGTCGTACCTAAGTATTTAGCTTAGTTCGAATAAAGAACTGCATTGTTATTTATATACACAGGTATGTGTTGTACATTTTAATTTGTAAAGTTAACATGAACTGACTTCAGTTCGTTTAGTTTTATTTACCATTTTTTGGTCCATTCGAATATATCATTTACTATCCTTTGCAGTTTTGCGGTTACTTCACGGTTATACCAACAGCAAGAACAGCAGTATCGTCAGCAAATGTGGCAACAGTAGTTTCCTCATTTTGTGGTAGGTCGTTTATGAATAAAAGGAATAAAACGGGTCTTAATACACTACTTTGAGGTACGCCAGTTTAAATATGGAGTACTCATCTTCTTGCTTTATTCTAAATGATCGCTGCATTATGTAGGACTGTAGAATACGTGACTACTGTTTTGGCAGATATCTCAATCTCTTATCCAATTTCATATCACACGATTACTTGCTAACTCAGCGATGCTCTGTACCCAAAGAATTAGATTTCAATCATTCTTTCAATGGGTATGGTATAATGGAGAACCTAACAGCGAAAACTCCCAATCAGCATAGTAATCATATGCAGATGGTTTAAAAATAGGGGAAAAAAAATACACTGGAACTAATAGACATAACTCAAGCAGCTCCCAAAGCTCTAAACTACTCTAAAACAGGTACAGCAAGAGCTCAATACTAGAGATTGCTGAGAAGAGCTCGATAAATGGAACTCAACTCAAATACTACGTTATTTTCTCTGAGTAAACGTGATACAAAGATCTTCACCGAACAAGGTTTAGGACACATGCTAGCTTTGCCATGAAGATATAGAAGCTGCCGATCGCATTCTGTGCGAATGCCCTGCTACAGCTCGCGGTAAACTCAAACATTTTCGTTGGTAATCTAATTTACCAACGGAAATCATTAAATTAACTGCTGGAATGGGTTCTACATAAATGTTTTTTTTTTTTTTTTTTATTTTGAAGCGGAAAGTTATATTAGATCGAAGAGATAGTTGGACCTCACTCATATCTACAAAAAAAATACCTAATGTCAAGTTCCAGCACGAACTTAAGCATCACCAAAAGTAAGGTTATATTACAGTAACGTAATAACTTTTATTTTACTTACTTAACACTTTACATCTATCTCGCTCATCTAAAGTTAATGATTGCCACTCTTTGATAAGCCAAACACGAGCGAAAGTCGTCTTCCTGTAATACTCCCACCTTTCTAGTATATCAATATTTGTGTACCCTGCCCATTCTATTTGCTTTCAAATGCCTAGATACCGATATTCATTAATGTGTAACGATAGAAACTTTTCTTGAAAAAAAATGATTTAATTTCATCCTGGTTTTACTACCATAAGATAAACCACCCAAATCACTTACTTACACTACATAAATAGTTTTGCGAGACAACTGAAATACGTTTTGGTTGAAATAGTCATCCCTGAAGGTCTTATACCACTCTAATCTCCTCTTGAAATAAAAAAAAGAAGGAATATTATTTCAACTTTTGTACTTTTCCTCATTCTCTTTGAGTCTATTCGATAAATACGTATAAGCAACCCCACTTGAACATAACTCAGTACCTATCAGCAATTAAAAGTCCTTTTAATCTAATTCCCCTTATCGAAATCCTTATCTCTATGACAGCCATGGCCGAGTGCTTACTCATGCCAAACCACCCCAATATATAGTTGTTTCTAAGCTCTTTTATTGTACAACACTCTGCCAATAGAGACACGTTTTTATCCAGTATTATCTCTGTTAATACTTTTTCAGCATATGTGTGACTTATAAGCCGTGTATACATAATTTATTGAACGTAGATAAAACTTATATTGAGTTATTATATGGAATTGTAGTCCCAATTAATTCAGAGCGCCTCCGATTCTCAGTGAATGTATCATCCAGGTGAAAAAAAAGTACACTTATTCACAGTCTGATCTGAATTAAAGTGTATCTACCTATAATTTCAATAAAAAAAGTACCATTGTATGTATGACAAGCTGTAAGATATGCACTCGTACATGACAGAGCCTCACAGCGCCGAAGGGGTGTAACAAAATATGTGTTCAAACAGCACTCCGATACACTCTTTTATAAGCTCAACACACAGCTCATTCATAATTTCCTGTGTGCACTTGCACACCATCTATACACCCACACGTATATACATGTTTTATCCTTTATCCGGGGAACGAATTTCCCATGTTCAATGGAAGTTTCATCTGAGATACATTTTACAGGAATTTTGCCTCAAGTTGAAACGTGGATTGCAAGTGCTCGTAATTGCTTAATGCATATATACTCGTATTTCGCTTTTTCCATTTTCTCTGTATTTAATTTAAAGCAACCAGCATTTTCAGATTTTTTTTTTTTGTATTTATTCTCATCCGTATCGGGAGAAGTTTTTAACGATTTCCCATCGAACAGTCGAGTTAATGTTGCGGAAATTGTCCGCTTCCCCCATATCTAATGATTGCCGGTTTCCCGGTTGTTGCCACGAATGGTCGAATGCGGTGTGGGAGACATGGGGTAGCCGCAGTAGATACGTCCTAAGGATGTTATCATTCATTCACTCTTAAAATGGTTATCAGAGTTTAAAAGAAAATTGTTTCCAAGATAAATAGAAATGTTTTTGTTTTCTGTTTAAGTGAAGACAAGGACGGTTTGTTTTCTTTTTTTTTTTTAAAAAAAAAAAGAAAAAAAAGAATAAGTGGGAGTGAATTAATTTGATTTTAATTGATTGATTCGATTTGGTAAGTGGAATATAAAAGAAAAGATGCTTTTTTTCTTGGAAACAAGTCATAAAAAAGGTGAAGAATCGTTATACATTTAAGGAGATACTGGAAGTAAACCCTTTGGGAGAGGAGAGGGGACTGATAATACGATAATACAACTAAAGGCTCTGAGAAGCTAACAAGATCGACAAGCATTTAAACCATTCATTTGGCTATGTCAACACTATCGAAGGACTTATTAAAGATCTCTCGTCTGAATCGAGTTGTTTTGTGACTAAAAATGAAGAAAATCGTTGATCATAAATCTAGACTTAAAAACTTGCTGTAAAAAGCACAGCGTTCTAACCTCACTGACATTAATCCTCTAAACAAAGAAGTTCTTAAAGTACAAAAGCGTTAAAGTCATCTGTCGATTACAGAAGTTGAATTGGCTTCACCTCAACAGACCACTATGAACCAAATAAGAAGCAGGTTGGAAATGCTATAAGAAAAGTAAATTAAGATCGAAAAGACCCATCAGGGTAGCTGAAAGAGAATCATAAAAAAAATATCTACACAGATATTCTTTCCGGGTTCCAGACACATGAGGAGTCTGTCTCATGCGCATTACTTCGGAAACTCCTAGACAGATCTGCCTTGCATCCATGATCACGTGATCTTTAAAAAAAGGGCTTTGTTTATCTGTACGTCTCGAAAGTTGTTGTACATTCGATTGATGTGACCGAGCCAAGCTATTCGTCCGGCTTTGATTTCTTAGAGTGCATCTTAATCTTAGTACAGCTCATAGAGTCCGTGGTTGTATTTTGTTTCTCCATTCATCCGCCTTGAACACAGAACCACGTATCCAAGTCCGAGTTAGGAATTTTGAACCCAGATTTTTTGCCAAAATGAAGTAGCAGCGGTTTTTTGTTGGGTCAGCCGTCGACGAATGTCATTGTGTATTTATTTATGTTTACTCCGAGATAGTTGACAATATGCAATTTGTTTTGTCATCATTAACCTCAAGATAAAGAAGTTTTGCCTGGTCTACAATCTCCGTGAAAACTTCTACAACGGCAAGCTAATATATTTTGTACAATAATGAGAAAAACTATAAAGCCGTCAAGACACCCATTTCCCTTGAAATTACTGCAAAAAACCATAGACACCTTAACACTACATTTGGTAGGCATCTTTAATGTAATTCTACACAAAATTCACCCCAAAAAAATAGCAGGGATAAAGGTATTCTTTCTTTATAGGGTTGACGATACGCCATACTCGTATCATAAGCCGAACTCCCTTTTTAATAAATTTATTAGATCTGTGACAGCTGTCATCTACTCAACACTTATATCTCTAAAAAAAAAATATTTGAAACGTCCCTACATACATACATATGTCGCATCGACGATTGAGAATACGCATACTCGTAAGTACAAAAAATCAGTCGTGTCTTTTTTATAAATCGATGAAACCTCCAGCAACATGACACTGCCGAAACAATAAAATGTTTCACAAGTGAAATGGACGTAATTCCAATCATTTTGTATTTAGAATAAGTAATTTTATAGGATTTGCATAGCAGTAACAGCAACCTTAGAACAGCTTTGAATATATGTACGTACATATGTATATGGGTCTGATATTAGCAAGGAAATTAACCTGAGCCATTTAACTATACTGCATTATGCTGGTTCCGAGTCAATGGAAAGTCGCAGAAGCAATAATGATTCTGAAGCCTGGAAAACCGCCGAATGATAAAAAATCGTATAGACCTATTTCGCTGCTGCCGATTATGTCTAAAGTTTTCGAAAGAATAGTACTTAAGCGATTACAGCCGGTTGTAGAAGAAAGATCTCTTATTCCCAATCACCAGTTTGGGTTTAGAACCAAGCACTCAACAATAGACCTGCATAGAATAACTGATTTAATTGAGAAAGCTTAGGAAGAAAAAAAGATTTGCTCGAGCGTATTCCTTGATGTTTCTCAAGCTTTTGACAAGGTCTGGCATGAAGGATTGAAATATAAATTACGACAAGTGCTACCGGAACATTTATATAATATTCTGGAAAAATACTTGACGAATCGACTTTTTCGACTCAAACACGGAAATGAATATTCAGAATTTAAAGAAATAAGGGCTGGGGTGCCGCAGGGAAGTGTCCTTGGACCGCTTTTGTACCTATTATATACTCGCGATATACCGCAAGAAGAAGGCACCGTATTAGCTACATTTGCCAACGATACTGCCATCCTGGCAACGGGTAAAACGGTCGAAGAAACGACTGAAAAATTGCAACAAGCATTGAACAAAGTTAATGAGTGGACAAAGATTTGGCGACTAGCTCTAAACGAAAACAAATCTGTTCATGTCAATTTTACTTATAAGAAAATAAATAATTTGCCGATCTTTTCAAATTCGGTTCAAATTCCGTTTGCAAATGAGGCTAAGTATCTTGGAATGACACTTGATGCTAAGTTGAAGAGGAAATCACACGTGAAGAAAAACGTAAAGAACTAGAAACCAAATACAGAGAAATGTACTGGTTACTTGGAGAACATTCCAAGCTTAATATAGAGAACAAACTTACAAGCAAGTGCTAAAGCCGATATGGACATATGGAATACAACTCTGGGGTTGTACCAAAATAAGTAATGTCAATATTTTACAAACTTTTGAAAATCTAAGATCAATAGTTAATGCACCGTGGTTTATTAGAAATAGCGATATCCATAGAGATTTAGGAATTGCAACAGTCGAATATGAAATCAAAAACTTCGCGCGTAAGCATAAAGACAGATTATAAGGACACGTTAACAATGAAGTCCTTCGAATTCTAGATGAGAGGAATCTACTGCGTCGTCTACAAAGGACTAAACCTTTCGACTTAACGCGATAGCAAGAAACCGTGTCTAATTTGCGGAACAAGCAGGAACTTTCAATGGAAAGGGACCTGCCAAACGATCCCAATACGTGAAAGAAAAACTGCTGGATAAGTAAAAACTTAGTTGTAGTAATCAAAGAAATTTATCACGAAGGGAGGTTTTTTAGTGAGTAAAAATCTCACACTACTATACGCACGCGCTACCGATCCTCATAGTGTCTTCATGAAGATTTTTTACCTACCCCCGGGGAAAAAAAAATTATGCTGGTAATAGAGGCAGCTATAACTTCCATGTAGTTGAGAACACAATCTACTTTAGCTCTTCTGAAGCCGAAGAAGGTTGCTAGATACTTAGCATTAATTAGAAGGTGTAAATGGTGGCGTTCTTCCAAGACTTGAATATAACTCGCAAGTTTGGGCTGGACCAAACCATACTGCCGGTCATTAAGGAGTTTTCGTGAATCGAGATATTTCATAAGCTGACGATTTATCAGCGTTTCCATGACCTTGGAAAGAAGGGACGTAAGTGCAATGGGTCGGTAATTGGACGGGGAGGAAGATTCGCCTTTTTTAGGGACGGGCTGGACAAATGCTGTTTTCCATCTACTCGGAAAGAGCCCTGAAAAATAGGATAGACAGAAAAGCTTACGCAGAGGTTTTTCCAGCGTAGAAGAACACCTCTTTAAAACTATGGGGGGGATACCATCTGGACCAGCGGATTTGTGTATGTTAAGACCTTTGAGTACTCCTGCAACTGTACGAGTGTGAAAGTGGACTTGTCCCATGGAAAATTTGATGTTCTCAAATACAGGTGGAGACAAAGCATTATCTGGCAGCGTGGAATTCGCTGCAAAGTGAGCAGCAAGTCATTGTAAATGAGCGAAAGGATGGCAGGCGAGGCAGAATTTTTAATATTTTTTGACGAATGACCAAAAATGTTTACTACCTTTGGGACATTGTAGGATTTTTTGCCTCAATTTTTGGTTACGTAAGAATTTTACACGTCGAATGTGGGCATTGCAGTCTTTTCTGGCTTGTTTAAACTTCTTTGAGTTTTCCTCAGATTTGTTGGCTTTATAAGACCGAAAACTTACTTCTTTTAATCTGATAGCCTCTTTACAGCTCTGATCAAACCACGAGTTTGCCTTAGGTTTAATGCTCTTTATTCTGTTAGAAATAAAGTCATTCATACCTAAGAGTATAGTGTTAGTGATCATATCAGCAACGTCCTCTACATCGCTATCGAGGAAGCATAGCGACCAGTTGAAACTACTAAAGAAGCTATTGAGGCTTTAACTTTTTGGTCAGAGTACGAGATTTTAGTTGATACAATATTGTGGTCAGACCGACCTAGAGGCGCTAGAACATCAATGGTGTATTTATCAGGGTGAGAAGTAAGAAACAAGTCCAAGGTGTTGGCGGAATGACTTTCAATGTCCGGTATACGTGTAGGCTCATTTAAAAGCTGAGTCAAATTGTTAATCTCAGCAAAAAGTTCAACATACCTTCCTTCGGGTGTTGTCTGGCCAGAATGTTGAAGCCAATCCGAATTGTGTATATTGAAATCGCCCGCAATGACGATTTCAGTATGAGGATACAAGGAGACAATTCGAGTGATGGAATCGGACAACGCATCAAATTCATCAAAAGTTGAGTTGCTGTCCGCACTAGGGCTTCTGTAAATAAAGCAGTAGTGAATTATTTGCTTATGAACGGTGAATTTTAGCCATTTGAAATTAAATTCCGGGTTGGAACAGTGGCCATTCTGTGGTGGAACTTGGTAAGCAATATCACTACGGACATAAATGGCGAGGCCACGGTGGGGAAAGAATAATGACACTAAATTATATTCAGGCAGTGTCAAATCGGAAGACTCTTCTACTACCTGTGTTTCGCTTAGTGCCAGAACAGCTGGTTTATGGGAATAGGCGTGGACGTACATATCGAAGAAATTCGTTCGAAGCCCACGAATGTTGGTAAAATCAACCCTAAATTCCCTCATCACTAAAAAGTGACCTAAAGTAAAATGTGATACAATAAAACAAATTTGGGTTAACAGTTAAATATAATTAATAAAAAAATAAGAAATAAAGTTTTGCCTTATTTCACTTTTACAAGTGAAATACCGCCGATTTAAAAAATGTGGTCTCATTTCCCTTGGCACCCCATTTGGCACGAACTTGTGTCATATTTCAAAGACTGCTGTCTCGCGCATCAATCACCGCAGGAGATCGTTTTTTATTCATTGAACATAAATGTGGAATGAATGAACTTGCCTCAGTTATTCAAGAAAAATTACAAAAATTTAAAATTAACGGGCATAGTCACCTCACTCTTTCTCTTTATATGTAAACCCTTTAATTCTCCTCCCATATCTTCATCCCTGGTGTTTTCGTGGATAGGTGGCGCTGCAAATTATTAAAATAATTTTTTTTTTTTGTTTTTAATGCATGATCCCACAGACCCCAGATATGAAGTTTCAAGAAAATCGGTCCAGCCTTTTAAGTTGCAGTCTTGTGTACAGAAAGACAGACAGAATTGAGTGATCCACTTTTCTTCGTTTGTCGCTGTGAGCCATTCGAGATGTTTGTAGCACCGGCCTATCTGTCAAGGTCTGGAACGTAATCACAACTACTTCACGGAGCCTATAGCAAGATATAGTGGTATTGCACCGAGCGTCAAGGGGGCGGGTCCCTGTCTAGCACCTGAGAGTGTATAAGATGCCCCTCGGGGGTCAGATACTGATAATTGTATGCCTGATGCATCTGGATTTTACCATCAGTTGAGTCTTTCAAATATGACTTCGCAGCCTAGGAAGACCCTGACGTGTACAGGTTTCCTCGACATTACTCATAGTATCACTAAGGTTACACACTTCCTCTGGACGGATTTTAGTGGACTCGTATGATAGGTTCTAGTGGGAGTAAACTAGGAAGAAAAGGTTCCCATGATAAGGTCCTAGGTAAATATTCACGACCTCTTTGTAGAATTTCTCAGTCCAAAACTAGGTCTACCATTAACAGATGGTATATCATCGGCTGCAAGAATATTACCAGTGCTTGGATTCTAATGGGATTTGTTCATTAAAAATGGTAGTCATGTTCAAAATTTGCTGAGTGAACATTAGCATGGCGTATATCGTATCTACTCAAACCCCAACCCCTAATACTCAATGTTTTTTCAGATATTCATACAAACTCATACGTACGTAGGTATAAGCCACCGAAATATCAGAATGCTTTCTTAGAATATCCTAACACTGGAAATATTAATGAAAATTAATTACTTGGTTCATTAGTTAACATTTTGAATTAATCAACCACAGACTGACGCATATACTCCTTATAAAATGTGTAAATAGCTATTAGCCAATATTGGAATTAAAGCAGGCAAAGTGCAAATGATTTTCCTTTTTACTTCAATATTCTTCTCTAAAAAGAATATAGCTAGTTTCCTCAAAGCATTTATCTTTCATTTTGTTAGATACTTTTATTTTTAGTCCATCTTAGACAAGTTTACTTTCCTCTACTTCTTTGAGGAAAGATTTGTATATACATACAATGTACACAAATGGGAAGATGGAAAGGAATAAGTTATTTTCTTACAAGAATTACAAAAAGTTGCAGCCAATGTTTTTCATAAAGCCAGTCGCTGTGTTTTCTTGTCATAGTCAATGCAAAATATAAGTCCTGGAAGCTTCTGACATTAAAAAAAAAAAAAAAAAATGCCTTGTTGGTATCAAAGGTATTCTACAAATAAAAGTATATTCTTAGGTTTACTGTTACCGTTGAAATTCCTATTCCACCTCAACGAAAATGTGTGTCTCTTGTTGTATGCTTCCAAAGGAGATGATTGCATTTAATATTAAAGAATCCCTAGCTTCACATATTGAGTTTTGTCAGGTATCTGTTGCGTTTTTCATGACTTGAAAATGTATTCGAATAATTCTGTTTTTTATGCATTCTACAACACGGTAACAATACGTATAGTTCATGGAAATTCTGTCGCAGTCTCGCCATTTCTTGACAGAGGCAGAAGAAATGTTATATGTCCCCCATTTTATAGAAGACAATCTAGCTCTCTCTTTTTGCTTTAGAACTCGACTTATCCAATAAAAGGCCTCCTTTGTACGTTGCTATATCTATCCAATATTAGCCGAAATTATTGCGACTAATACTTTGATGGGAAGACAGGACTCGTGATGGTGTACGAAACCAGACACTCTAAAGAACAATTGTGGAATGTCTTTAAGTGGAAGAATCTACAGTACTGGATAATGGAAAATATATCTAAGTTCAGCAGACTTCAAAAGTATTATCTGGAGGCCCACCTTTCAAAGAGACTAAGAGAGTCTTTATGATGAATGAGATCCTGATCGAAGTACCCTTTCTAGGAAGTTACAAATCAGACTAGACTTGAATTACTATGAAAGAGAAGGAGGATCATGACCGGTCTGACTCAGCCAGTGCTAAAGGGCGTCACTATCCCGATCTCCAATGAAGCCAGATATTTAGGAGTAATCTTTGATAATAAGCTCCTTTGGTCAAAACATGTCGATACGAAGACAGGTAAGGTGCTCTCAATTTTCTGGCAGTGTAAGGGTGCTTTCGGCACTACATGAGGCTTATCATCGAAAAAAGTTCTCCGGATCTATACGGCTATGATAAGACCTTTCCTACCATATGCGTCGATTGTGACTGAATTTTGCAATAAACTCCAAAGAACAGCTTGGCTCTGCTCTAGATGTACTGCTCAATCTACCTCCACTTGATACTTTTATCAAAGGCAGTACTATCAAAGCAATCTTTAAGAGTGGCCGTGGTGTAGTGGTAACATCAGCGCTTATCACGCTCTTTGTTCACGGTTCAAATCCTGATCTCAACAATCATCTATTTATTTCGTCTGAAATAAATAAAAAAGCCCATCAATTGCGAAAGCTTAGTCAACTCTACTGCGAAGGCATAACACTGGCAGTAGAGTGGTTATATGGCTTAAATGCAATTTGATCGTGTTGATGACATCAGGTGGAGGGAAAAAAATACTGTGAATCATGAGCAACGACAAAAAATAAAACAAACAAGCTCCCCAGTTATCTGGACGCCACCCTTGGAGTTTACTGAAACTTAATACCACCTAAGTTTCAAACCCACTACACCAATCTTTCTTCCTCTCTCTCTCAATTTCTACAAACGCCCGTGCCCTAAAATAATTTAATGGTATTCATATCCCATTTGGCGCGCGCAAATTATAAAAAAAAAAAAAAAAAAATTCTATCGTCTTAGGCGAGATGGCTTTTGGTACAACCCACAATGGAGTTTTGATGACCTTGCGCGACACTTATAGATATGCCTTCTGAGACAATGAAACCAGAACTTTTGTTATTGTGTAGATTTAAAGTCGACTTCACTTGTGTTCAGGACTGGCCTCGGCCAGAATCTGAATCGAGAAGGAATTGTAGCCGAATTTTTACGGATGACTACAATACCAATCAGGGGTCCGGTGCTGGTATCTTTTTGGAAGACAATATCAGGCTGCTTAAAGGCTGGAACCCTACGCAATCCTGATGGCCATGAACTATGTTGTAAGTAGTAGGTGGATGCGTCGGAGTACTTGCATCTGTAGTGACAGATAGGCTGCGCTTAAAGTCATGCTCAACCCTTTAACCACTTTCAATGTAGTTCTAGAATGTAAGAATTCGCAGAATTCGGTAGCGGTTCTCACAATCCGAACCTGCGTTAGGTCTTCCTGCATCCTCGGTCAGGGCCTCCATTGACGATTGGGTTTCTTATGAAAATAATTGTATGTGGCACGGATCTCCAGGATGCAGGCAGTCTAAATGAAAGAGCTTATCGGCATTCTCACGGGGCACTTTGCCTTTGCTAAACGCCTCAGTGAGTTAGACTTAAGTGATATAACAGTCTGCGACGCTTGTGAAGGGGGCGACAACACTGCGGAACTCTTCTTCTTCGATTGTCCTGCTTTTGCTCGTATCAGGTGGCTTATACCATAAGCTCCTCATTAATAAAGCGTTTGCTCAACTTTCTCCGAAAGAGGAGGAAATTCCATTAAAATGGGTAAAACAGGGTTTGCTTCTTTGAACCAGTTTCGTCTGAGTGTCCAGTTTCTTGATCCGACAAAAAAAAAAATAGGAAACGAAAAATTAACGAAACGGTTAGGGCATCAGAACGGGTGAACAGTCCAATATACACCAAAACCACAGGTTCACATGGTTTATTTCAAGTTTTAAAGTAACAGATGGCAGAAGTCATTACATCGAGACTCTCAAAACTGGATTTACACAAAAGGTAAGTCTTTCAGACCGGCCAGCATTCTGCATCATTATACAAATTCAATATGATCTTACCTCAAAAAGTCCTTCTTAAAGTTAAATAATTTCAAAGAAGTGTAAGCATAAGGCCTTTGAATAAGCCTTCAGAATCATTCACATTTATTGTAATTGTTTGCATACTTTTGGAGATATGATCTCTTTGATTGCGACAGACTGTGGAAAGTGGCTTCAACATACTCTGCCGAGATATTATGACTGGAATTTCACTCTGCCCTATACGCATGTTTTATTGAGAGTCGTAAATTATATAGGGAATATAAAGTTGCACCAATTGCAAATATATCGGCCGATGTTCCATTTATTACATCTCGAATATTTTGTTTGAGTTGCTGCAGTGTTTGTTACTTATCTGCATACTTTAGATATTTCCAATAAAAGAAGTTCGGAGCTACTATTATAAATCTGGCGACCGCGGGACCACTCGAATAACCATTTCTGGAGATAATTTTGTCTGGAAAGAGTGAATAGATTTGAATTGCATTTTGTCTGAAGGCGATGCGGCACCATCCTTTTGAAATCACATGTTAAGCAAGTCGAGAAAGCTTCCAATTCAGGTGTCAACAAATGTTCAATCATGTGGCGGTATCGTTTTCTAGTAACAGTAACTCCATATCCATCTTTGAAAAATTACAGTCCAGTGACTCCTCCAGACCAAATACCACAACACACTGTCCGTTTTTCAGGATGTTTATGAATTTTCATTTGTTGAAATTAATAAGGTCAACCGACTTAGTCTGGGTTGGGTGGACAAAAGGTTAAGCAACATAGTCATACTCTCTTACATACTTATGAACAATATTCAGATGAATATCTGGGTGGTGTGGAATATCACTGTGGACTCCTGTAATAATAACGGCAACAGGAAATTTATGGATGACACTCTAAATATCACGAGGAGTGTAATCCAAATGGTAAAGCTGTAGTGTCAAGAACTGGGGTTTTCCATTAATCCGGAGGAGTCAAATTTCATTATCTTCACTATAAAGAGGATTTGTTTGGTACGAGTATTTAAACAAATATTGAAGCGGGCGTCAGGTTTTTCAGAGAAGTATACCTGGATGCTGGACTGGTTTGGATTTATGAAGTTGAATTAATTATTAAAAAATCGGTGTCAGTATATGATGATGATATGCATCGATTGTTTGATGTCTCGAAAATTATAGTATGATAGTATGCAATAATTGGAATGTGTAGATATTAAATGTATGTTCTACAACATTGCATGGAAGTGGCATTAGAGATCACGCTGTAGGATTTACTTATGTACAAACTAAATTAGACCTTAACGGTACTTTTCTTACACTGAAATGATAATAGTGTCGTCATTCCCAAATTATATCATCACTGTCGATGCATTGTGTGCTGGAGAATTTTACTCAATTTTTGTGCAATAATGTTGTTGTTTTGGTGATTACCTCAGAATGGAAGTTATGATTTCAACAAAAGCAAATACTGATAACTAGAGACTTATCTTTATGAAAATTATTCGCTCCAATCCATTTATTTCTTAAATTTATGACAGCAAGGGTATTCACAGAAAATGTACCTCCTTGTATTATACAGAGCCACATACTAGCACTATATGTGTCCCATGGTTTTGCCCCATTCTAGAAAAAGTTGGCATTCAATATCTTAAATAAAGTTTCAATGCGATTGCAACAAAAAGATAAACGTACAAAAATATTGTACCTATCAGTCACAAAAAGGAGAAAGATTTAAAAGTGTGTTCGGTTCAAACGTTTTGCAATTCTTTTCCGAATAATTTGCCAAATCTATCTTAAGTCTATTTGCGCACATATATATTCGTTATTTTTGGAATCTGGAAGCAAAGATTTTTGCAGTTAGTGACTTCCATCTTACAGAATTGGATCGAAATTGGTTGTGTCTATGGTTTGGTACCAAGAACTCGGCAAAATTTGCTATGGTAAACAAATATTTTGGAAAAATTCTTCTGGAATTATGGATCTAAATTGTGCACAGATTTCAGAAGTACGTTAAGTTTAAATAAAATGTTCATTAATAAAAAAAATCCTATATAGTCATTAAACAACAGGACACCTGAAATAATCGCAAACATATTTGCTAATTTCTTCAACTGGTCCTTTACCAACCATGTCCTAGAAACCGATTATGATTATTTCTCTTACATGAGCGACTGTGCCTAAACATCCTTAGTCCCGGACGATATAACTTCGACACTAGTTGAGTAGAAGATAATGTACCTAGGGGACGAATACTTTTCTTTAAAAAAATGCGTGAGCTACTTGATCCAATTCGAACTTTCTATCTCACAGAGAGTTTTTCCATTACTTTAGAAGAATTAAATTGCCAGCTATGGGCCCATCGCTAAAGTTTCCGTCTTACCGAAGCTCTTCGAAGGCATTGTTTATGGCTAACACGGATTTTTTAAGGTTAGATCTACAACAACTAACTTAACGTCCGTATCTAGTACTCTTTGCGCACTAGAGGATGGCAAAGAAGTTGATGTAATTGCCACAGATTTATATATATTTTTAAAAATTCATAAGTACTCGTATGTGTCACCTTCCAAAAATTACAGATAAACGACCTTCATTTTGATACATATGTTGGTTTCCGAAAAGCTTATACAAATGTGAGAGATAGATAAAATGGTAAAAAGACGAATCGTTTGATATCCTTTTTATAAAAATCGGCACAGCCGTTTAGACAGTGGACTTTTACACATTCTTCCGGATTGGCATAGTTTATTAAAGTACGAGTACATGCATAGTACCCGCATAAACTCGAATAACTATAACAAAAGCAGTTTAGCCCTATTTGTTGGATATTTAGTAAAATGTCAGCAAAATTTTTCTTGCGGATGATTTATTTTCCTGTTGGTTAATTGTTTGGTAAATTTTGCTGATCTTTTAATTGTTTAGCTGATCAATAATAATACGAGCATTTTAACGACAGGAAGGGGCTTCGACGGCACGGCCTTAGTTACAACACTGATAACAGGTCACCTGCTAGTTGGAAATGCATATAGTCTTCAAGCAAATGCGACAGCGTTGACATTGACGTGCGGAGTCAAGAGGCTTGTGTAAAAGAGACGACAAGGGATCCAAGAAGGGGGTCTGTTGGTACCATACACCGAATTATTCTAACAAATAGTCTCTGTTTTCGGGCTTGAAGGGGTTATTTTGATATTTTCTTAATTTCTACTACTACGCTATATTGTATATATGTATACTCATTTTCGCCATCGATTCGACAGTAGCGTCTATATAAATAGGTAACGATTCATCATTCTTGACACATGACAATACGAAAAGTGTAAATGTGTATATATTCCACTTCTGCCGAGTAGGTACGAGTGTTATTAAATATTTATGAGGTCTATCTGTGTAAAATTGTCATACGTTCAATTTCAAGTCATATACGAGTCATTGCTGTTGCCTACATATTGTGTACCTGGCATCTGTCTACCCTTTCACCGAAATTGATTTCAGCTCAATTGTTTATGCTCTATGAAGAGGGTGAACATAATGGAAGCACACTTTTGATTGTTCTCTTAACACTGTGAACACTTTACTTTAGTTTTTCAAACTAGAGTGACAAATCTTTGATCATTTACTATGCCAATATCGGAAATTAGTGCCTCATAATGGTTTTCCTTTTCAATTTCAATATTCGACATCCCTTCGAATTAAGTTTTCCGTTTTTCCCATTTCCTATTACTTTCCAAAAATACTCCTCTCTGTCCATTTATCATTTCTGTGTCACTTAATTCATCCTCGTTTGATCCCTAAAAAAAAAAATTACGATTTCTCCTCTTCCATCCCTTTTATTGTATTTACTGAATAAACGCTTTTTTGGAAAGAGTCTCCACTCAACCAAGGCCAATACTCTTGCTGTCATTATGTGAACTCATTAAGGATGTCTTTTACCTACCAAGAGCCGACACGTCAACAAGTATTGACAACATTCTATAGTACCTCTTTTGAATACCAATCACCCTTCCGTTGATGTTATTCACCTACAACACCATTCCTCATTCATCCGACTAAAGAAGGCCAACCCGATAGCAAATAACTTCAACAAGTGACAGGTACTTGCGCAAATTGATAAAGAAGCACGAAAAGAGGAGCAAGTAAACAAGTTGATGAAATGTTTTTCTATAGACAGGATGATTGCTGTCTGTAAGACAATGATTACCACGCTCTTAAACAACAGGCAACAACAGTTTAAGTGCAATCTACATTTTGCCAGTCAATCTGCAAAGGAAAGTAGAAAACTTCATCATGGCAAGAGTTGTTGTCTCGACAACAAACAACACTGCGCTAAATTCCACGAATGTGTATCTACCTATTGCATCTCGGATGGGAAGTGATTTAAATCCTCTATAGACAATGTCCTTGGACAAAGTGTGGGTTTTGTGTTATTTTTCATCACACAAATCATCTGCAGATTGCAACTGGCAAAGTTAATAAAAGGATTCTAGGAACTCGCTTAAAAGTCTTGCTATTTCTGTTGGGCTCATGCATTCCAAGGATTGCGATAAAATGCCAGCAGACTGTGCTGTGCGGCAAATCCAACAGTTGGCAAACTTCTCAATCCTTCTATATATGTGGCTTGCATTTTTTCAATCCCCATACGCAAACCAACATCCCACATTCACCTGCCAGCATGCATACATATTACATACGTTTGGTATTTTCTTAGTAGATACGCTGCAAATGCGGTCTAGGATCACTCGTCATGGTTACAGAGCTCTCCTTGTAAGGGGAATGAGTGAGTCGGTTGAAATAACTGTTCACCCTTCTTTGGGCGGCAGCCACCTGTTGTGAATGAAATCAACTGACACTCTTTCCTCTACACAATGTTTCACAATCATGATGTCAGTCACATGGGGGGATGGTGCATGCAGATAGAGTATACGAATGCGAGGGTGGTTTGATGTGGGCTTAGGCGAAACGATTGGCTTACTCTGCATATTGAAATTCTATTTTTGGAATTCGAGGGTAAAGAGCTTTTGCACCCCACCACCGGAAAATTATTATGCGAGGGTTACACACTAATACGTACATCAACAGTCACATTCAGTGTTTATTGTTGTATCTTGTACAAACTTACTTGGGGGCTGTATGGTAGGTATGGTAGAGTTCCCTCCTACCCATTTAATGTTCTTCAACAAAGTGATGTCTTAACGCATCATTGAAATTGAAATTGCTGCAAAACGTTAACAATACATGGGGATTGGGCGGACGAGGAAGGATTGCTGAAAGAAGACGGATGGTGAAAAATTTGAAGGATTTTGGCGAATGTTGATGATGATGATGAGCGGTTGTATGAATTTGCTTCTGTTACGGTTGAATGCTTTCCGTCCTTACTCTTTTTTTTTTATATTCAGGTACGTACATAGGTGTGAATGCCCTTAATCAAATTTACATACGTTTATCCCTGATGCGCTGTTGTTCGAGTTCGGTAAAAAAAAAAAAAAAAAAATTAAGCGTAAAGTTGACGGGATTTGTGGAAAATTGAATGGAATTTCGTGTTTTCATGAAATCAATTTTTCAACTCAAAGTTGGTAATTTATTTTGAACTTGTTGATTTTTGCTGAATGTGCGATTGATTTAGGCAATATGATAGAATGGAAATTTAGGCGAATAGACATGAATGTGGTATAGATAAGTAGAAACCGATTTTTGTGGATATAATTTTTTATATTCACTCGCTCGTATAATGTGTGTGACTATGTTTCCATATACATAGCTTGCTGTCTAAATACATTCCTATGTATTTAGCTACAGTGTCAATACATATGTTTTTGTATTTAATTTTTAGTGGTTCAGGTGTACCTTTTTTTTTGTGAATATGCGTTTGTAGCGTTCATGGATGTTGTCTGTGTTGGGAGAGGAATGTTTCTGGTAAAGATATTGTATATTAGTGGTCCAAGTACGCTGCCTTGTGGAACCTCAGCTCGGGTTGTGTATAATTCTGAGTGCTCGTCCCTGAATTTGACATAGAATTGTCGGTCGGTTAAGTAATAATCAGATGATAGAAGATTTTTTAGTTTTTGTATTAGCCATACTGAGTAAAATGCTCTTGCAACGTCAAGAAATACTCCTACGCAGAATCTTTTCTCTTCTAGGTCAGTTGAAATCTTGTTGGCCGCTCTACGAATTTGTTGGATTGTCGAGTGTTGTCTTCCGAATCCGAACTGGTGATCTAGATTTGCATTTGAGCTGGTCAAGATGGGTTTCAAACAATCGCATAAAAGTCAAAGATTTTTGATAGAACTGGGAGGAGACTGGTTGCTCTGTATGAAGTTGTTTTGGTTGCGTCTTTTCCAGGTTAGGATATCGGTACAATATCAGCTACTTTTCAGACATTTGAAGGTACGGCTTTTTTGTAGAGTTTGTTTAGTAGTTCTCCTGTTAGTAGGTCGTATCCTGGGTTTTTATGTGGTTCACCTTGTGTTTGGTGCATTGTTCTATTTCTGCTATTATTAAGTTTTTGATTCTGATGTTGGTAGTCCTATTATTGGGTTGTTTTGGAATACAGGTGTTCTCTCCGTCATTGGAGAATGTTTTCCAGAAGTGTTTTGTTAGGGTGTCAGCTTTATCCTGATTTTCTCTGGCCCAATTTCCGTCATCTTTTTTCAGAGGTGGATAATGAGGTATTTTGTTTTTAATTTTTTTAGTTGATTTTAGTGAGTACAGTGCAGCTTCGTTAATCCGGACCCCTAAAAAGAAGCGCGGTTTCGGATTAACGGGATGTTTATAAAACCAAAGTAACATTTAATTGTTTGTTCTACGATTTAGATAGTCCGTAATAGATTTCTGAGAACTGCAAGCTGATTTTCGAGAAAATGCTTCAAAATGTATTCTTCGAAAAAGAACAATGTCTTGAGTACTCATGTTATTCTCCTCCGCCCACTGCAAGCATGTGTCGAAAGCCTCTGCACTCTGATTGTGACTTTTCTTTGTTGGTATGGTTTCCTCTTCTAGTTCTTCATTGTTGTTTTGCAATTCTAGTGAAGTTATATCCTAATCTGTAAGCATTTGTCCTTTCAAGTCTGCATCTGCACCATCTTCTGCCCATTCTCCAGATATATTTTGGAATAGAACCGCCAGCGGAATACTATCTTCCAATTCAAACTCTGCATCAGCATCAGCAGTCATATTGGGATCTGAGAGCAGTTTAGTCCATGATTTTTGTATAAGATTTCGAGACACGTTTTCCCAAGCAATAGCCAACTCAAAAACAACATCTTTCATGTAAAACTTCTTAAGTTTCTCCATTATACTTTCAGTGTTATTATCTGCTAAAATTTTAGATAACAATGACTTCCTGTTACGGAGTTTGATGTTTTGGACTACGTTTTGGTCCATTGTATCAACGTAGTGCAATTTGGTGGTAAAAAAAGGCTGAAGATTTTCCCATCTTCACTTTGCAATTCTTCTTCTGATGGATGCCCAGGGGCATTGTCCAATAAAAGGACACCTTGTTCTTCTAGATTGCTAACACGAAGGTGATTCCTGACACTTGGAATAAACTCTTTTTTAAACCACTCGAGAAAGATTGATCTTACGACCGAAGCATTTTTTTGACCTTCATCGGATACTGGGAGAGTAGTTGAACCAAAAGCACGTGTTTTTTTTTACTTTTCCAATCACCAGAAGACGAAGTTTATGTTCTCCGGAAGCATTTGCGCAAGGAATGAATGTTATTCGATCTTTTAATATTTTTCTTCCTGGAGCTTCAGTTTCTCTGTCTGGCGCTAATGTCTTGTCCGGTAAAACTCGCCAAAATAATCCCGATTCGTCGACATTGTATATTTGTTGATAAGTGAGACCTTTTTCTTGGATTATTTTTTGTAACTTCAACCTAAACGGTTCAACCGTAGCTTCGTTATTTGATAGAATCTCTCCTGTTACTTTGAATTGCCTTATCCCGTGTCTTTTCTTAAAGCGGTCTATCCAACCGCGGCTTGCGTTCAGTATGGCTTACAAACTCCAAAATTTGTTGCTGTTTTTTTTTTATATCACCAACAGTTGATTTTCTAATGCCAAATTTTTCTGAAATTATGTTATAACTGACACCACGTTCTAATATTTCAATCACTTCTAGTTTATTTTTTATGGTCAATGTTGTATGTTTACGCAATGGCGGCATTTTGTAAATACTTTATCTTTTCACGATAGTACACGACAATACGAATCGGAGTTAACTTATTTTTATTTTTGTACGTGTTCGAAAAGGGCATGTGTTCTGCCTGACATATAATTGTTAACTGAAGTGAATGCAGTTGCTGTGGAAAAGTACTGGAGATGTTATAAGTGCCTGTCCGGATTATCGAGATCATCGGATTAGCCGGGGTCCGAATTAACGGGGCTCCACTGTAGTTGGTTTCGGACGTTGGAGCTAGGTTAATTAAGTAGTTTTTTAATTTGATGTTTTGATCAATTTCTACACTTTCCTTCAAGATTTTGATTGCTTTGTTAAGTTCTTGTTTGTCCGATGGTAGTCGTGTAGTTTGTCACTTTTTCCTTAGCTTCCTTTTCTTTTTTATCTGCTTTTTTATGTGGTCTGGCTTGTAATTATCTTTTTTTTTGGGTTAATTTTTTGGTGTTGTTCGGAAAGCAGCTTCGTTTACTGTATCATTAAAGTATGATAGATAATTGCTCTTTCAATATCTGTTTAAGATTTAAAGGGGTGTATTGGTTTGTAGGTTTACGTCCAAGTATTCTTTGAAAACATCCAAGTCAGTTTGTTCCTTTGATATCTTTTAGTTGTATTGTTGTGGATTGTATGTGCTCTGTTTTATATTGTTGTTGTTCAGTACATTTTAATTTAGCCCTGATGATGATCGCTGAACCTCCATGGGCGGTCCCGTTAGGATGGTTTGTTGAGTAGATGAACGCCAACCAACTCTCACTATAAGAGTTCTGTCTTTACTTCTTAAGTACTGGAACCCTGAAAAGTAGTTTTAAGTTTTTCTGATTTGCAAGTTGAAAGAGACTAATTTTATTTCAGACTAAGTGCATTTTGTTATCATATCCTTCGAAAAAACGAGGTTTCTTCTAAAGATTCTTGACATCACTCTGCACAAATTTGTTCTAGTAAAAATCCTAATTTTACTGGGTTATGTAGGCAAACTATTCGGCAAGGGACATTATGAAGTCGAATTTAAAGGACATGACTTTCGGCCTTTAGCACTATTTCCTACGTTTCTGAGCTATGTTCTGTCATATTCGCATGGAGATATGTAATGGCCTTTAATAAAAGACTTTACATAATAATCTTCTTCTTTTATACAGACGAAGTCAGACTTGGAGCAACAACTTGTATATCTGAGTAGATATGACTTGGTAGAAGAACCTACCTGTAGGTGTTTGCAGTGCCAGTTAGATAGCATTCAAGGCAGTTAGACAGCATCCGAAATTAACTTACGAGTATATTTTCAAGTTCACTATAGTACACTTCCTTTTTCGATATCGGACTACAAATAAATTTGACTACGTGCCAGTGTACTTTGGATCATTTTACATATTTTTACGTGCTTCTTTAGAGCAAGTATTGTTTTCGTGAAAATTTTCAATCCTAAGATTTTAATTAATATTGACATTACTATAAATATTGGTTTCGCAAAACTGTTTGTCTGTCCATCTATCTATCCGTCTGTCAGTACCTCGAGATGCAGCTCAAACGGCTGAGCGGAACAAGTACGTTCGACCCAGCCGTGCCTTTATTTCTCCCACCTTCAAGCATTCGCATAATCGATCGAATTGGAATTTCAAATTCCTTGAGATTCCTTCCATAGAATCATTTGTTACAGATGTAGAAGTACTAATTTAAATCTATCACATGACAACTTATACAAGTTTATGACTTTGAACCTATGACCTTTAGCTAATATCGGCCACTAGCTATTTACTTTTCACCTATTTCATATAAACACATACATATGCATGACACATTAAATATCAAATAGCACATTCTATCCAGCTATAAAATCAACTTTAAGTCTTTCATTATTCGCAACTAATTCGAATTAACTTGCATCCACTGAAGGCAATGTTAGCAAAACCAAAAATTCCCTTTCTTTGTTCGGTCTTGTATCAGGATTAAATATGTCCGGTGAAGCAATTTATTGCTGAATGACGCAATGGGAAGCACCCTCTCAGAATGAAATCCTCTGTAGTAGACGTTGGTATTAGGAAGTGTTACTTCATAACACAAATAACACTGCAAGGTATAGTGAGCACATTTCATGTGTGTCCTCTGATTTCATGACACGTTATTGACATTTCCGTCAAACGCAAGTTGAGCACACTTACGGAGAGTATGTGTGTATGGATTGGATGGATGTCGGGTGAAATGGGTGGTTCTATTGTCGTTCCAATTGTTAGATACTCTCTACATAAGTGAGATAGGCAACATCGTTCGTTGCCGTTATGTGGTAGTTTATTTCCCTTTTGAATGCCCGGCCTTAATGAAATCTGAAAAGGGCTAATTAAAATCATTGTTTGGGGAATTTAACTTGGAAAATTGGATGAAATTGTTTTCAACATAATTATAGGGAAATTGTGGTAAACCTAGAAGCTTTTGTTTGAATGTTACTGTTGTTTATATTATTCGAAGTTATTGAATTACACGTATAAATGCACGGTTCGCCGTAACTGTTTTTATGTTTACCAGAATTAGGAGTGATTAGGACTGTACTTATAGGTATGTACTTATATCTCTATTTTATATAAATGGGTATGTGGCTAAAAAAACATATAGTTGATCTATTATTATGGTGAATCCTTCAATAATCTGCTTGTGGTGGTGGTATAGAGGTTACATTTCTTTCGAGTTCAGATTTGAACTGTCTAATTTTATTTAGCTTAAGGACGCTGTACCCAGCCAGAAAGCCAACATCCAATCCAGACTGGTCGACAAAATTAGCTTTACATTATAAATCGTATTAGCAACGAAAGTGCTGAAAATAAATTATAGTTGCTATTGTCTTCCTACTGTGTGGTTTATATACTTATATGGTACAGGCAAAGAACCAGTCCATCGTCTGCTATCCACTGCTGAAACCGGGACTTACGTACCTTAAAGTGTTAATAATTATTTTATCTTCGAAATCTAACCTTTTTTTTTTTGATAAAAACGTAAAAATAGGTACATTTTACATTGATGTACCTACACTATAATAAAATTACCTTCTTCAATTATTAGTTCTAAAATTTGTGAGTCTGTCTGTAGCTCCAATTATTCCTATATAAACTTCTGTACGGATTGACTTCATTCTCTGGCTCTCTAAGCTGAAATCAAGTATTTAATGCTAACCTTAATATTTGTTACTACCTCTACCTCTACTATCATGACAATTTTACTTTCGGATGTTTGTCAGACGTTCGCGAGAGGTGGGACCGTGATAAAACTTTTTTTTGTGTTTTCTGGGATTCGAACCTTGAGTCTCCCGTTTTTATGATAGCGCACTTAACTACTCAGCCATGGCGCCTACATATTTGTGAAATTTATTTTTCCTACCTCCTACCTACAGACAGATGAAATGGTAGAAAACGGAACGAGTGACAATCGAGTCAAGGATGAAACCTTAAAACGTCCACCTTTATCCTATAGAGAACACTCGAAGCAAAATCAAACCAGGAATTTCTATTATATTTTATGCAGTTAGCTTAGGGAAATTTTATAAATCTACAGGAAAATGGGCTTCTTTTTGTCTCAGAGCGATTTTTTTTTATTTTGCAACATTTTGAAATGATTCATACGTGGTTGGCACTCTGTCAAGAATGGCCTACTACAGCCTAAACAGCTTCGGATCGGTGGGTTCATATACTAAAGAATATTTTTTTTGGGGGTATACAATTTTAAAACAAAATAAAGTACATAAAAATCATGGTTATGGGCATGGTGTTGACTTTATTGGTAAGATAATTTGATGCCATTAGTGAATAAAGCGCGACTGCTTCGAATAAAGTGCAATCTAGAAGTCCAATTTTCGACAACGTTTTCTAGTATCTAGGGCCGTATATCGGCAATAACGCGGCGAATGTTTGCTTCCAAGTCGTCCATCGTCTCTGATTTATCGGCGAAGACTTCAATTATCACCACAGAATTCACTTGTCCATTACGCGAAATTATGCGCTCATCGAATGTTTCCCTCAATAAATTGATTGTGGAGCGCTGTGTGGCATATTGCGCCGTCTTGCTGAATTGGAGAACGAAATCAGTAATCACAGATCTATAGTGTTCTCCATTGACTGTAACTTTCTGGCCGGCATCACTTTTGAGGGATATATGGACAAATGATTCCACCAGCCCATAAAGCACACCAAACAGTGACTTGTTGTGAATGTAATGGCTTGTCAATAATGGTTAGTGGATTTTCCTTACTCCAAATACGGTAACTTTGCTTGTTGGCGTAGCTATTCAACTAAAAATGTGCCTCGTCGCTGAACAAAATTTTGTAGTGAAAATGAGGATCAAGACCAATCTCATTTTCGGCTCATTCACCAAAAGTACGAAGCACACGGTGATCAAGCGGTTTCAATACTTGCACGAGCTGGATCTTTTCGGAAAATTTTCCATAAATTGGATGGACACAGCTCCAATTGCTGCGCACGATGGCGAATAGACACATTCGGGTTCACGTCAATACTACGCTCCACAGCAGCAACAGCTTATTCGGCGTGCACTGTACGACGCGACGTCTCTTCGGTTGCATATTATCAATTAGAGTATGCGTGGTGCGGAAACGATCCCAGTTATTCGAATTACTTGCTCAGATGGACGATTATGTCGCGAACTGAACCACGTTTTTCGAAATAAATTTGCACAATTTCCAAGCGTTATTCTGGCGTAAGTCTATTCATGGTGAAATGGCAAACCAAACTGAGCACAAATCAGCTGTCAAATTGGCTGTCACTGGAAAAAGTATTGCCAATACGAAAAAAAAGACCCTAAAAAAAAAACGCCCTTTATAAGACAGTGTACTAGATTTTTACCAAAAAACGTAGTTTTAAACGGATTTTCTTCTAATTTAATATCTAAACAACATTTGATACATGGAAGGACTATGGCACAACAAGTTTTGGAAAATTAATAAAAAATTGAATTTTTAATAAATACTATTTCTATGATTTAATTTAAATTTTGAATACGAGGAATGTGCAAATAAACAGCATGAAGGTGCAGATACTTGTGACCTAGTCGTACACTTTATTTGTTTATGCTGAAATGTATTATTTTCTATTTTGTAGATATTTTTATAGGCTTCGTTGTTGTGGGCACTACGGAACTGTCCATCCTGCATTTCAGAAAATTTAAGATTTACGTAGAAAACTGTGCTCTTTTATTTGATTTGAAGAATGTCGGTTGAATTTATTAAAAAGTCATTGGTTAAGTGACATGGTTATCGTTATAATGCAGATATGTACAGTATACATATATTTTATAAATATGTTCAATTTAAAGGAACAATATTATAAGATTTTAATTTTTTTTCATAGACACTCACTAATCCGATTGACACGAAATTTGGTATGCCAATATTATTATGTTCCATAACCTACAAAAAGATCCTTATGCGTAAATAAATCTAGTAAGTTTTTTCTCTTTTATGACGTAACTAATCCAACTTATGTATAATAAATAATAATAAATGTACTTTGCTGCCCGAAAATGGCCCTAATTACTGCCCATGTGCAGTGTGGCATCCCCTGAACTAGATTTTCGATCTTTTGCGTAGGATTGCTTATATCATTGTACCAGTTTTGCACCTTTCAGTTCACGGAGAATCCAAGACGCGCTTTTATGTTCTATATGGTGATCGTTGTTAACTGAACAACTTCTGCTAATGACTAGCATGTTATCATTTCAAAATTTTACTTAATAGTAAACAAAAAATTAAATATTGCCTATGGTAGGTAGGTAGGTAGGTGTGGTTGTGACAGCATGCTATGCTGAAACATAATTAGCGCAGAGGCGCCGTTTTAATACCACAGCTCAAGTGACCTAATTTGTTGTAAAAACTGACGTTGGACTTGTGGTAAAGGAGAGAAAAGATTATTTACATCCACCCCGTGGCATTGAGGAAACTTATGATGTCCCCGATGCTTGTCTCCGCTAGCTCACTAATATTATCAAAAAGGTGTCTGCCAAGTATACGGTGTCTGATCCTAATAAGGGCCGGACACTTACAAAGGAAGTGAAGAATTGTTTCAGGCTCGTTGGTCATGTTGCAGCTACGACAAAGTGCATTAAAAGTAATGCCCAGTCTGGTGCGTGGACCCCTATGGGCCAATGGCCAGTGCTAATTGCCAGAACTCTAGCAATATCTGCCCGGTTTCTGTTTAATAGATCTTGTGTTCTGCGCCAGTTATACTTGGGCCACATCTGCCTGGATATGGCACAGTTCTGCCACCCTCGCCATCTATAACCAGCATCTGCAAGGAAATGAGCAAAGACCCTTAAGGGCCCCTAACAGAATATTGACCTCCTCCTCACGGGAGCAATCAAGGGCAGATCCCTGCCTCGTCAATTCATCAGCCCTTTCGTTTCCATCAATGTTACTATGACCAGGCACCCAGATGAGGCTGATCCTAGACCTATGACCTAGTGCGGCAAGCTCCCCCTTGCATTGTTCAACAAGTTTGGAGGAGGAAGCCGCAGATACGATGGCTTTAATAGCTGCATGGCTATCAATGAAAATGGCTATGGTGTTAAGTTGTATCGATGTCTGTTTGAGGAGAGGGCACGCCTCTCGTACAGCAAGAACTGGAATACGCTGCATGAATTGGGTAGACGGAATGAACTAGAGATATTGAGGGATTCAAAAAAGATTCGCGCCCCTACTCCGCAGTCCATTTTCGATCCGTGAGTGAAATTGTTGTTTTGAACTCGTTTGTCACCGAGCCACATTTCCATTCCGCCCTAGAAGGGAAATATTGCCTATACTCACCATTATTTTACTAGTAAATTTATTATACACATATTCAACCTTTTAAAGTTATTTTTAAGTCTTCTGTGGAGAAGATTAAAGTGAGTATCTTAACAAGTCATATGGCTTTGAACTATGTATCTGTATCAAATATAAAATCAGGGTCAGTATTACTACAGCAGTGAATGCTACTGAAAACTGTGTGTTGGTCATTACCGGTAATTTCATGGATGCATTTTTGAGACAAACTAAAATCACATATCTCACTAATTTATTCGCCCATTGGTGCGTTAGTTTGGCCCCAGATAGTGTAATGACTACGGGAACGTTATACATATCCGTACAAGTCCACCGATTTTTCTTCACTGAGACACTTTTCTATTTTTAATCACATTTTTTATATCACCTGACAAATATCTAAAAAAAAAATTCCAGTGTGCTCCGCTTTTATTAAATCCAGGAAAAATATTTTCATGAAGTGACGACGAAAATCGTATGAAAACGAGAAAATGAGAATATCTCTTCACACACAATCTGTATTTGTCACTTAGGACAATTCATTTGACTTGTCATTTGACTGGGTAAGATAATGTATAGAAGCTTTTTGTTGTTTGCATGACGCGAAGGACATTTTCCGCTATCGAACGCTTTGAAAACGAATACCTAAGTATAGTACAAGGAAAACCTACATAGTTGCGTTGTTATAGTTTCAATATTTTAGAGAAATATTTTACTTAAATCATATGGTACTTAAATTCTCCATTACTTTAAATATTTATCTTCTAATATCTCGTTTTATTTTCAGAATGTTGGGGGGAGTCGCCGGTCGACATATGTCGAATCGACGTAGAGGGTCATCGCCAATGGTTCGTATTAGTGGAGGAATTATGACGAGCTTAGAAGACAGCGGGGGAAACTCGCAAATGGTACCGCGAATACCGCCTCGTAGGAGGCGCGCTGTTACCACAAGTGACCATAAAAGCTGTGCCCTTATACAAACGAGACTGAAACTAGGAGATATAATGTAAGTTATTTGGTATCATTTACATGCACAAATAGTTTTTTTCTGTATCCATGCATATGTTGAGTAAAGATGGTGTTCTATTTCGCTACAATGCTAAGAGAATAATAATTTAATTTCGTCTGGAGTGCGGAATAATAGGGAAAACATATTTACGATGAGTGTAAATAGTATATTAATTAGTTTCGAGTTATACGCATCCATATGGGACGTAATTAATAATACCCACTTTTATGTTGTATTGATATACTTCTGAGAAAATATTTGTATTTGCGGATATCAACTTTGCTGTACAAACAAGATATAGAGACATTTTTAGAAGATTTTTACTTTAAGGGGATTCTAGAACGATTGTACGTGACCGGCAAGTGCTTCAAGGCACTTTAGAATTGATATCTACCATATATCAGTTGGATGGAAAGAGGTCTTAGGTGGGTAGCTGCCCCAATGACATTTTATATATCGAAGGCCCGATCGTTTGCGAAATGCATAAAACGCGCATGGTAATTGGGGTATACACTATAAGGGCTACTTAATTACACACACATGGGTATGCATGTAGTACGGCTTATAAATAACTGTCCAAAGTCAGTGGCGGTCGAAGTCTTTAAGCATTCTTTTTTTTTTTGTAAAAATGTCCATACACCCTCAGTGTGTATACAATCTTCATAGATACCAGTAGCACGGGGTACTGGCATGCACGATTTGCAAACCTGAATGATCCAGGCCAGGAATACGCCTACGTACTAAACCACAGCATGTACACTTCGAACCACTCTCGCCGCGGGACTGCCGTCAGGTATTACTTCGCGGGGCTGGTTAGTCTTTTAGGCTATGTTCTTTTCTACTCCTTTTGTGTTCTTAGGTGATTGGCACTTCACTGTTCTTATTATTCGCGTTGCGAAGGTCGCTGAGTACGCGTACCTCCACATTACTTAGGATGGTCCAGTTGTTGTCATTCGAAAGAATGCAATTTACGACATTCTCGGGAATGGACCACTCCCCAAATTATTCCCGAAGGACGATCCTCTCGGTTTCCTACCGTGAGCAATAATAAAACACTTGTTGATTTTCACAATGTGGACAGTTTGGGATAGTTTCATATCCGCTTTTGAACAGATATTCTCTGAAACAACCATGTCCCATCAGAAACTGAGTCGAATAAAAGTACGTTTCGCCGTGTTTCCGTTTTATCCATTCATCGATGGCTGGTATAAGGCGATGCGTCCATCTCCCCTTTACAGATGCATTCCACTGTTGTTGCCAGGTTGAAATACTGCTGGTTCTTTCGTATTTTCCTCTTTCGTTGTCTAGACAGCCATTTTGAACTCGTTCGTTTTTTTGTCTTGCCTTTTCTTCAGCGAGTAAGCCGATGGGTAGTATTGGAGATACGATGAGTATAGCATCATTCGAGGTAGTTCGAAACACACTGGCGACCCTTAGTGCGATAAGACGGTGGACGGATTTAACTCCACACACGTACGAATTAACTTTCGCGGCACTTGATCACATTTCTGCTGCCTACATATATATATAAAACTGGCAGCCCCTGCAAGTAGAAGTTCTGCTTCGGGCCTCCGATATTACTCATTAGACTTGAAAGTCAACTAATAGCTTTTGATGGTTTTTTGTATGCATACTCAAGGTGATGTTTGAAACTTAAACGAGCATCAATAATCACTCTAAGGTACTTAAAAAACGGTTGAGAAACCACTTCGTGCCGTCCGACTCTAAACGATATCGTTTCGTGAACTTTTCTACTTATAACAAGCACCGCCCAAGTTTTATGGTCAGCAAGCTGCAAACCAGCGTGTATGTTGTGATTGTCTTACTTCTTCTAGAGTTTTTGCTACAACCACCACCGCGATGTCGTCCGCAAAGCCGATGATTGACGCTTCTCTTGGAATCGATAGGTGTAGGGTTTCGTCATACATAACGTTCCACAGCAGGGGCCCAAAAACCGAACCTTGTGGGACACCGCCAGTTACTTCGTAAGTCTTAATTCCCTCGTCAGATACGTAGAGGAGAATTTTGTTCGCAAAATAGTTCATAATGCATTCCCAATTCGCTGAGTTAAACGCGTTTTTCACGTCCAAGGTTATAATAGCGCAGTATTTGTTGGTGTCGCCTTTCCAGCGCCTGCCTTCTATAGTGGTTCGGGCTCTCGATATTACCGCGTTTATTGCATCTATCGTAGAGCGTGCCTTACGGAAACCGTATTGATATTCCTAGAGACTACCTGCTGTTTCAATTGCTGGTAAAAGCCTATTGTAAATTATCCGCTCAAGGATTTTCCCGACCGTGTCGAGCAAACAAAGAGGACAACAGGACGATGATTCGTTTGGACTCCCCTTTCCTTTCGGCAGTAGGACTAGTCGTTGGCGCTTCCAAGGCTCAGGGGAAACTCCTTCGTGAAGTCACCTGTTAAACATTTCAGCAAATAAATCGGGTCGAGTTTTAATAGCGAATTTTAGGGCTCTATTTGGAATACCATCCAGTCGCGGAGTCCTTCTATCGCTTACCTTCTTACATGCCTCGAATAATTCTTCGCGTGTTATATGAATAGCAAACTCCTTGCTTTCCTGGCGAGGAAATAGGGTCTCAACGGGGTCCTTTTAGCCTCATTGATGCAATTTTGTATGCTTTACCCCAGATATCGTTATTAAATTGTTCACAAAGATCCTTAAAACAAAGACGCTTGCTACACTTAATCGCTTTTTTCAACCGAATTCTCCCTTCTCGATATGCGTTGCAGGTGGGTTGTAGTTGCTGTTCATCTGCGTATCGAGTCCGAGATCGCTGGTAAATTCTTCGTGCTCGGTGACACACCGCTCTGAATCCCGTTATTTCCTGGGGTCCACCAATATACTAGAGGTCCATGTTTTTCTGATTTCAGCCTACACATGACTAATAGCCGTAATACTTGCGATACGAATTCCTCTCACTAATGACGAAGCTTAGAAGGTCTTCATCCAAAGTATTTACGTCCCATTTAGAACGCTTGAGTGTTGTCCGACTTGTGCGGATTTCTGGCCCGGTGCCGGCGGTGATAGCATTGTGTCACTATACGTATAGTGGTCGCTCCCGCAACAGTTAGCATCCCTTATCAAGCCGCTGCTTGTAAAAGTAATGTCAACGATAGATCGATAGTGTTTGTGCTTCCGTTCTTAGCTAAAACGATATCCAAACAGGGAAAGGCTTCCCTTTACAATTCGTATATGAATTGCCCCATTCTGTGGCCCATGCGTTAAAATCACCCACTATAATGTCGGCGACTAGTTTTGGAAACTTTTAATAGTTGCGGTAGGTGGTATATAGCATCTGTTTATAGGTATACCGGCAGCGTATGCTCATAGAAGTGTGAGATTCTTACTGATTTAAAGCACCTCCCTTCTCTTTGACTATAAGAAGTCAAAGTTTATAAAAATATTCGTGTTGCGCAGGGAGTTTTCCATAAAAGCACCTATGATACCGCCATTACATGCGGGTACTCCTTATTGCGCTAAATCAAACGTTTTATTTTTTATGTATGTAGGCGGTTTGTCATTTTTAGAATCGGGAGTGATTGGTGTTGTTGCAATGACCATGAAGTCGAATACGGAGTTTGCGAGCAGAGTTTGTTATTTTGTCTACAACTATTCCTAAGTCTCGGTGGATATCATTGTTCCTAATATACCGCAGAGCATTCACGATCGCACTTAGAACTTTGGTTTGGAATGATTGTAGAATAATTCCATTGCTTGGTGTAGAACAATCCCAAAGTTGTATACCATACGTCCATATAAGTTTAGGTATTTGCTTATATGGAATCTCGTCTGAATCTATTTTCGAGCTCGTCGCGATTCTTTTTAACGTGTGGCTTCCATTTCATTTTTCAGTGTCATTCCGAGATATTTAGGGGTATTTGTACTGAGTTAATGAAAATGGGTAGGTTGTTTATTTGCTGTGACCTCTTTGCTGTGGACACTACTCTGTGTTAAGCTGTATCTAATCTATATCTATTGTACGCACACTGTGATGAAAATAGATAGTTGTCTCTAATCGCATTCCTAACAAACATGCTGTCAAACGTTTTAGAGTCTTCAGCAAAAAGGAAAATATAAGAAATTTGATAAGAGTTTCCAGCTAAGGGGGTTAAAATGACACACACTTCCCGTCAAGCTTTATTAATATTTCACAGCATAAGATAGAATGTGTTGATCTGTATTCATCCAGTTGACAATCATGATGGAATTGTTTGATTCCTTTACAAGACTGGAATTATGAACAAAACCAAGCAAATTCTCAATGGACATTTCGTAGGTTGGGACTAACTTATGCCAGCCTTGCTGCTTAGGCTTAGTGAAATTAGTCTTTACATTAAAATATGGAGATTGGTGTCAATAAAAATGTACGAAAAGTCCCCACACGTAGTCCATTTAGTATTCATATACCATTAGGTCAAGGACACGAAGCCTTTCTTTGTTGCGACAAATTATCTTCTTTGGGGGTACCGCTCTTAGCAGGAGCTTCATATCTCTGATTCCTGCCTTGATACGATAGCTGATATTTACAACCCTGTATGCTGATGCGAAGCAGCAATATAGACCATTAGACAAACGGCAGAGAACTCTTCTAAACTTTATTTTCAGAGTAATTTCAAGAAAGTTCATTAAAGTACAAAAAATTAATATGTATGCAACTACTCAAAGCTTACAGCCAGACACAACCTTCAGCCCTAATAGTTTCTGTTAACGAAACGTATACACAAACATCAAACTCATATTTAGTTCACCTGTGCAATAATATAATATGAATGTATTTGAGAACAAAAGAAAGCTGTGCAATTGCAGCTCAATTTACAGGGTTTTTCAATAAGGACAAAACATTTTTGTATTTAAATAAAACCAAGAATAATTCAGACATCGGGCTGAAATTTATTTCAGGCATAGCACATATGATAAATTTAAGTATGAAATTAGATTTCGTTCATATGATCACCGCGAGCACGTTTGCAACGATCGATTCTTTGGAGCCAATTTTCCACTACTCTTTCACACATATCGGCCGGAACGTTGGCAATTTCGAGTTCGATATTGTTCCTGAGCTCCTCCAACATTGTTGGCTTATTGACAATAAACGAACGACTTAACGTAACCCCATAAAAAGAAATCTATCGGCGTTAAATTGCATGAGCGAGCTGGCCATTCGACAGGACCATTTCTCGAAATTGCACGATTACCGAACTTCCCCTTCAATAGATAAATTGTTTGACCAGTCGTGTGGCATGTGGCACCATCTTGTTAGGACCACATATCACTGATGTCAAGTCCATCAAATTCTGGTCAAAAATAGTTTTCCAATATGGCACGATAGCGCACTCCATCGACGAAAAAATAATAAATGTGGGTGCACATATTTTGCTTATTGACTAAACCATTAAGCCAAAAATGAGCTTCATCGCTGAGGATGATTTTTCGATGAAATTCAGGATTTTCTTCAAACTTTTGCAGGGCCCAATCCGAGAAGTTTCGGCGCTTCAAATGAGTTAATTTTAGTTCTTGAGTTAATTTGATCTTGTAAGGGTGTAGGCCAAGATCTTTACGCAAAATTTGCCACAATGTGAACTGAGAGATTCCCTGTGATATTTTCGGTACTTCGACCGTTTGTTGACTCGAATTTATCCACTATAGCACGCACAGCCTGTCTGGTGGGACTATTCGTATTATGACGACCAAAAAGTTGCAACCACCTACTCAGAATTTCGGTAGTAATTTTTAATAATTTCCAAACGTTGCTCGTTCGTGAATTTCACCATGATAAAAATGTAAACCTTGACTGACGTTTTGACATTGATAGATCATAAAAAACGTTTAAGGGTGCGTTTGTATTAAAATACAAATTGGTATTGAAAAACTCTTTACTACGTATAAATATATACACTTCAGATGCGTGCTCGTATGCCATGCAATTAGCTGAATAACATTTAATTTATATATATATACATAAATTGTAATTTCTATGACACATCCATGAACTACGACGGAATTGAAATGGTTCTCCGTTCATTTCATGTAAAAAGGGATTTACAATGCCAATTCAAAAAACTGCATGAATATTCAAATTCTTCCATAACTTGAAAGCGCATCAATTATATTTACTATATCATACAAAGCTTATATTTATATCTAATGTAGGAACCTTTTCGAAATTGAAAGTTACATTTGAAAGTTGATGAAGTTTTGATTGTTCGAAATTACCGAGCTTTTCAATGTGTTGAGAGCTTTTTTTTAAACAGCTTTACACATAGGGTGATGTAGTTTCTTTACCTATTTGAATCTATCACCATTTCTTCTGCAGCTTTGTACTAATAATACCTAGTAGGGACAAAAGTACTAGGTACTGTATTTTAGTACTGTTACTATATTCGTTGCACCCATTGCGCTGCCAAGAGCTAGACACATCATTTGTAGCAGTTAACCTCACATGTGTTTGTTTACAAAAATATTTCAAATTTTCTTACTTTTTCGCTATGGAATGGATTGAGAAAGTGAATCACATCTCTGTCGTAACGCTTCATAATTGCAGTGTGAACAAAGTTCAGATTTTCAAGGATTACTGCAGCAACTAAGGATTACCCTAATGTTTGCTCATCGTTGTATAAAATTCTTCGGGGATACTGGCCACATTAAAAGCCACCAGTGATCTGGTCGTATATGTACGGTATGAACGCCATGAGCCATCAAAACCTTTAAGGCACGAAACAGTCTCCTACAGCAGAAAGCACTGACTCGTGGGATGAATGTAAAGCAAACTAGAGGCTGGGAGCCTTCAAACGTCATACTGTAAAATTTCTGAATGTGGCCTATACAAAAGTCGTTGTCATGCGTAAACAAATTCTGTTTACCAATTAGAAAATCTTTACTGTGCACGGTCATCTAGGAAAGTGTTCGAGTTGGTCCCAAGGGTCTGAAAAGAACACCCCCCAGCGTCAGTCATGGTGTGCTGGAGTCTTTTGACGGGGTCACTGACCACCATTTTTGTCGAAAAAGTCTTCGAAACATTGGCCAAAGTGTACCAGAAGACTGCTTAGGATTTCTAAACCATTTCCTATTCAACAAAAAAAAAAAAAAAGAAACGAAATTTCAGCAAAATCCTGCGCCTGCCCATAAGGCTAGAACTACCCATACCTGGCTTTTTGTACTTTTTTGAAATTGTACTGCTCTATTGGATCACAAATTGTAGACTATCTTAAAGAACATTGTGTGCAATAAAAGATACTCTAACATGGAATTCTTACAGCGAGGTCTGACCGAAGAATACACGCATGAATTAATCCTGAAAGTTTTATTGAATTATCTGGTGAAGTCTTTGTTTTATAGCACTAAATATGTGTAAAAGTATTTTTGTCCATACTACGATAGGTATAGCCTCGTCAATGGACTTTTTACAAAATTTATTTTTCTTTAATTACAAGGGTAGATTGAAAAGTTAACGGCCTAACCTAGAAAACAAACTCGGAAGTTTACAAATTACTTTTATTTTTCAACCTAATCTAATTTAAGCTCAATACATTTCTTGAATATGATTTCTAAAGCTAATACACCAGGTTAAAAATTGTTTCCTTAAGGCCTTCAAAAAATAGGTTTACTCCGGCTTCGACCAATCCATTTTTCATCAGTGATGGTGATAAGCAACGTGTTCTTTGCGGGGTGATCTTTGCGAAGTATGCATCTATATTCCGCTAAACTGCGCGCCCCCTCTTTTCAGCATATAATTCCTTATAAGGAAATGCGGCGTTACTTATATTCTGCATAAATCTTTTGTTTCTATCTTTGTCTGAATCCAAGCTGAAAATTGACTTTGCCTTATGTATATATCCCAAACCTTCAGCTAATTTGTGGGATGTTAAAGGAGAGCTATCACTTTGCCTTTTGTTTCTTCACCTTCTGCTTCCGCTTCAATCTCGGGAGTTGCAAGAAGTTGGATAAGTGCATATGTATGTACTCATTTGTACTTTGATGTTCTGGTTCAAATAGTCCAAGTTCACTGGATGGGAAGACAAGTTGTTTTTAAGACAATATTCTTTAACAGTCGGACAAAAATAAAATTTGAACCAGTGATGAAAGATTACGGATATCATGCGAGTATAGGCCTTTTTGTTTGAGCGCCAAATTACCGGTAAATTTTTCTTTAGAAATATTTTTCATTGCTGTCGGATTTTCTGACGAATATATATATAATATAGGAGTAACGGCTTCAACTTATAGTCCCCAAATGCATTGCCTTCAATAAGCAATGTAAGCCAGGAACCCAGGCACAATGCTCTCTTCTATGGATAAGAATGTTCTGGATGGCATCCGTTTCCAGAAGAGGCCCGTCTCATTCACGTTGAAAACGTATGATGATAACGAAACATTACATCACTCGTGAATGAGATACAATCTATAGGAACTATGTTTTATACATACCTGTTGCGCAACGTATCCCCGTTCTGAAATAACACTCGCTAAATACGGCACAAATTTGTCTGCCCCACACCGGCAGTTTCGCCTGTTAGTTTTATGTTATGCAAGCCACTTGGTTTCTTAAACCGATGGAACCAACCATGGCTTGCGTTGAAGGAATCCTCACTACCCACACGGTTTATTAAAAAAGTGTATAAAGCTTTAGCCTTTTCTTGGATCAACAGAGCACTGAGAGGTAAGCTTTTCTGATTTAAATTTTCCATATTCACACTACGTGACTTTGTAATCACGGAACGGGATGTAGATGTACCGGCTTCCGCACAAATTTAATGTTTGTCCAATGGCCGTAACCTTTTCACCAGAATCTATGCATCTTAAAACATCCAATTTCTTTTGTAATGTGACGCTTTTTCGAATTTTGTTTGTCCTGGTTTCAGCAGATTCACGTACGCTACGTTTTGCACAGATTATCTTCATAGCAACAAAATTATAACCTTATCTCACCACAACCGAAAAAAAAACCGTCATCCAATATTCCGGGATTCCCCTTTTGATGGTTCTGCGTATGAAACTTGGATTTTTGTAATTGCTTGAATGGGTGACGTACATAAGTGCGACACCGAGTTGTAATATATCGAGTCGGGGTGGGAATTTCTCAACGACTTACATAAGTATGAAACGACTTTCGCCGAAGCGACTTATGTAAATCGGGGTATTCCTGTACACGTATACTCGTATCCTACTGTCACTGATTTAGGAATAACTTGGAAATCACAAACATTGTGTCAAGTAGTGAGCACTAATTTTTAGGCTAGAAGGTAGACTTTAAATTGGACCTTAATTGCCAATCTGTTCAAAAATATGTGAGATGATTTTATTTCCATAAATTTGATGGAATTCATATTGACGACGTCAGCAATGACATATAAAGGGTTTTTCAATAAGGGCATAAGAATTTTGAATTTAAATAAAATCCAGAATAATAGAGATATCGGGTTAAAATTTATTCCATATCCAGTACAAATGTTAAATTTAAGCATGGAATCTGATCCCGTTCATATAAACTCCGCCAGCACATTTGCAGCGATCGATTCTTTGGAGCAAATTTTCCACCACTCTTCCATTCATATCGGTCTGAACGTAGGCAATTTCGCGTTCAGTATTGTTCCTGAGCTCCTCTTACGTCGTTGGCTTGTTGGCATAATCCAACGACTTAACGTAACCCCATAAAAAGAAATCCATCGGCGTTAAATCGCATGAGCGAGCTGGCCATTTGACCGGACCATTTCTCGAGATTACACGGTTACCGAACTTCCCCTTCAACAGAGCTTGACCAGCTGTGTGGCATGTGGCACCATCTTGTTGGAACCACATATCACTGATGTCAAGTCCATCCAATTCTAAATAGTCTTCCAATTGACCGTAACATGGCGATCATCTTCATCGACGAAAGAATACGGTCCAATCGCACCTCCGGCATGAAATCCACACCACACGGTCACTTTTTGTGGATGCAATGGAGTCTCTTGAAGCACATGTGGGTTATTTGCTGTCCAATAAAGCATATTTTGCTTGTTGACAAAACCATTAAGCCAAAAATGAGCTTCATCGCTGAAGATGATTTTTCGATGAAAATGATCAAGAGGCTTCAGTTCTTGAGTTAATTTGATTTTGTAAGGGTGTAAGTCAAGAAATTTACACAAAATTCACCACAATGCGGACTGAGAGGTTCCTAATTCCTATGAACTGCGTGCAATTGACTGATTTAGGTCATTTTGAACTGAAGCACTTACGGCTGCGATATTCCCGGTACTTCGACCGGTGCTTTGACTCACTGGCACAGGAACATTCAATAGTGAATATGTTAACTAGAATTTATCCATTATAGCATGCACAGCCTGTCCGGTGCGATGATTATTACGACCGAAAATTGGAGTAAGTGCTCTTAAAGTTACGACCACCGACTCAGAATTTCAGAATTAATTTTTAATAATTTCCAAACGTTGCTCATTCGTGACTTCACCTTGAAAAAATGTAAACTTTGACTGACGTTTTGACATTAACAGATCGTAAATAAAATTTAAGGGTGCATTTGCATTAGAATACAAAATTGTTATGTCCCTATTGAAAAACCCTTAACTTAGGTACGCGAGTGACACTATCGAAATTATTACCATCGAACACAGCACAGAATGACGTATGAATCCCGACTATAATGATACCAAGGCAGATCAAGGGAGCAAATACCGTACGTATTACGTCACTTAAAATGTATTGCTTGCTGAATCGTTCAGATACGAGTAGTTCACAAATCGCAAATAATAAATTTTTCAGGTTCATCCTATCTATTAAAATGTAACAAGTAAGCACTCTCAAAAATTTACCACATCAATTTGGGGAACAACTACTCGTACATATATTGTCTTTATTGTGAGATGCATATTGCGCGGCGCACTCGAAACCTCTATTAAATAAAATTACTTTTTCGGTTGAGCTCTATATCCATTTCTTTATTTTGCAGCGGCCTATTTAGGTGTGAATTACGATCAATTTGTATTCAGTAGGCTCCCAACTGTGTGCGAGTGAATTTTATAGCCGTGCGTTTCAAATAGTGTTTTGTTCAGTTAAATCTGTTCTTAGCAGTTTTGATTAATTTAGTATTTGTACGAGTAGTAGGAATTTGTCCAAAAATGGATAAAAAGGCATCCCCTACAATCACGGAAAGGATTCGAAAGTGAGAAAAAATACGATAGCCACTTATTAAAAAAAATGGGTAATATAACCAATTTTTGTAGTTTTCTTGCAAACATTTTTGGTGTATCGAAAAAAATGACGCCTACCGCTGAACAGCTAACAGAAATGGAACTGCAGGAGGCACGAATACATCGAACATTGAGCCTGAAATATAAGTTTTGGTGAGTCACAACATTTTATTCATAGGTCATTTTTAACGAATCACCAATCAAGGTGAAAGATTACATAATTCAGTTGCAGCTGAACGTAACCACTCTTGAGAATCACCCGGGTGATTTATACAAATCTGCAGTGATATGCCAAACTCAAAAATAATATATAAACAAGTAATCTTATTCAATTAGGCTGAAAGCAATTTAAAAGTCTTCTAAAAGCGCAGTATACTCAAAATGATAGTTGTTTATGCTGATCTAGCTTGAATGATGTTGTAAATTTGGAAATGACCAATTAAAGTTTGAGTGCTTGTACACTGCGGTGATCTAATTTTGATTGACGTGTAAGTGTAGTATTTAATTAGATTTGGTGGGAATTACATTCACTCTAATGAATGAAAAGTTTTCAATTTCTAAAGAAGTTCTTGATTATTATTGAAGGGCATATGAACTTAAGACAGATTTAGTACTTGTAACATATTTACTCATTTATTGATGCTACAAAAATCTACTTATATACGAAGCGCATATTCTTTTTTTCAACTTCCTTTTGAGACCTAAGAATAGGCACCTTGATACCTTAATCGAAAATGCAGCATTACTATTGGCCTCCTAGGCTGCATTTTATGACGGAATTGTTTCTATTAAATTTTAAGTGAATTATACTTCAAGAATGTTATATGTATTTAAGCTTACTTTTTGAGAACATACTTCGTTAGTAGCGAATAAAGAGCAGTTCATATATTATGCGAACTAATTTTTAGTTGCTGGATGGGCATCATGTACTAACTTCAGGAATGTCCGAGGGGCGGTTGCTAAGTTCGCGACCGAAGGCATCAAGTGAAAGAAGAGATCCGATTAAAAAACTGTATTTCTCAATATAATTTCCATCGAATGAAATGCATTTGTTACATCGAACATACAGTGCCTTAATACGACCGAAAAATATATTCTTTTTCTTTGCCTTGAAAATGACTTTCTACGACCGCCTTGATCTCGTTCTCACTTTCATATCTCCGGCCTCGTAACTACTTTTTTCAAATTGGAAAAAAGGAAAAAGTCGCTCGGGGCAAAGTCTGGGCTGTAGGGTGGGTGGTCTATCGTTGAAAAACCTGTATCTTTTAAGGCCTGTCTGGAAACCCGTACCGTGTTAACAGGCGCGTTATCCTCCAAAAACAACACCCCGTGGCTGAGTTTCTCACGTCGCTTCCGCATGGCCACTTCACGTAATATTGACGTAGTCCCATTTGACAGGTAATCAATCAGCAAAACACCTTCGCTATCCCAAAAAACAGTCGCCATAAGCTTCGAAGGCTATCTTGAATTTCTTCGGCGGCCTCTCCCCTTTTTCAACCCACTGCATAGACTCATGTTTGGACTCCGGATTGTATTGGCGAACCCAAGTCTCATCTACAGTTATGATTCGGTTGCAAATTTTGTCAAGATTGTCCCCGGCTAACTTCAAAAAATCTTTGCAGCACTCGAGTCGTCGTTGCTTGTCATACGGAGTGAGCATATTCGGTACCCAGCGCGTTTCATGTTTAAATGGTCGTGCAAAATTTCTCCAATCCATTCTTTTTTGATGTGCAACTTGTCCGCTAACTGCCACATTTTTATTCTTCGGTCTGCCAGAAGTAATTTTTCAACTTTTCCGACTTTTTCTTCAGTAACCACTGTCACAGGGCTCCCTGGGCGGGGGTCGTCTTCACAGCTCTCTCGTCCTTATTGAATTAAACGAGCTCATTTTTTGACCATGAGCGGAAGCCCAGACTCGATTACATGTCTTCGAAAATGTCTTTAGGTGATTTGCTTTTTAAGAGATATGTACTTTATCACGGCGCGGTGCTCAAAATAGTGAGAATTTCCGATTTCGGCTGACATGGTGACGAAACGAAGTGAAATTTATGTATACTACTAAAGAGTGCCGCAGTTAGTGCTATCACTAATTAGAAGATGACTCGTTCCTGAGTATCTCAGGCCGCTAACTTATCAGCCGCCCCTTGTAGGATAAACACCTCCGTTAGTAGACTGGAGCCAGTTATAGCGTACCCTAACAATTTCAGGCTAAATGTAGGAAGATTTATGGGACCAATAGTACGAGTAAGTACTTAGTATTCGCGCGAATTTTTAAGTATAATTTGCTCAAATTTTACTTGCTCCTTTAGGTAAGTATTAATTTCGTAAAAATGTTCGATCTCGAGATTTTGATCAATCTTTATATTACTGTAACAGAAGAAGTCAAAAAAGTGTTTCTCGCAATTCTGTCTGTCTGTTGTCTGTACCTCGGGCTGCAGCCAAAACGGGTGGACGGATTTTCTTCAAACTTCATATATGGGCCAATTTTTAAAAAATGCCATTCTCTCGAAAACGGCTCCGAGCGGTTTGGTGTTACAAATTCGAATAAGGGCATTTTACTTAGTAGCGGACCTGCTAAAATTGGCTATTTCTAGGATATTACTAAAACGATTTTATTCAAAGTTGATATCTAAATTTTTTCTGACATATGTCAGGAGATGGTATTCAAGTTTTTGATATATTGTTTTGAAAGTTTTCCAAAACTTGGTATGCCATATTGTGTATGATTTCGAACCAAATCGGTCAAATGATAGCAGGGAAATACCCAATTTCCAGAAGCGGTTATTAAGCAAAGTATACTTCAACGTATTTTTTTGGAAAAAGAAACTGGTACGATGTCTGTTAGCATATAACGGCAAAATCGTTAGAGCCGTTTTCGATAAAATTTCGAAAATCGGTGGTAATGTACCGTCAATTTTGAGGTAAGAATGGAAATTCCGATTTCGCCTTTAATTGTGACCCTACTGATGCTAAATATGAAATTTGAAGAAAATTCGTTCAATCTTTGCACTGTTTCGACAACACAGCACTCATTTTGGGAATAAGATTTCATCATTCATCGATTCATTTCATATTGCTGAGATATGGTACTGTGTTTTTGTCGATTTTTTTGAGCACAAAAAAACTGTCAGTGTCAAAATAACGTGTAATTTAAAAACCATCAGATGGTCCACCCGTTATAATATCAATAGTTCATGAAAATATTCCATATCGAAGTTTTAATCAATCCTAGTAATACTATAATAGAGAAACTCAAAAAGTGAGTCTCTCAATTCTGTCCATCTGTCTGGCTGTATGTACGAGTATGTCCGAATGCAGCCTCAATGGGTGGACTAATTTTCTTTAAACTTCATATCTTAGATTTGTAGGCTGACATAATATACCATTTCTGCACCCCAAGTAATTCTTCTGTACCAATTTCCAAGATTTTATATTCGTGGGGAGTGCCCTATAGGTTTTGATGATAAGAGTAAGTTAATGAGTGAGTTTGTCAGAAAATAAGTGTCGGGTTATAGGAGTCCATAGTTCAGAGTAAAACAAAACAAATTGTTTGTATAAATGTAATATATGTACTCGTATATTTATAGCAACTGAAAGATGACGATGCGCTGACTTAAAAAATACATAGTTCCGTTATTTTTACTTTATCAGGTGCCGAGAAAAATATAAAGAACTGCAAAACTGCCACCCTCTTATCTCGGAAAATAAATACTAAACCGAACATTTTTGAAAAAATTGTGAGAATGTGGTACCGTATTTTTGAAAATTTTCAATCTTGAAATTTTGATCAAATTTGATATTACTATAATAGAGAAGAAAAATGGGTGTCTCACTGTCTGTCTGTTTGTATGTGCGTTGGACAGTTGCCTAAGCGGCTGGACTGATTTCTTTTATTTTGTTAGAATTTTATATTTGAGCTCTGGTGAACATATGCTAATAGACGGCGTACCAGATGTTTGAAAAAAAATATGTATAACGGTAGGTACGAGTACTTCCCTTATTAACTGGTTTTTGAAAACCTAACCGATTTCGTTCGAAATCAATATATTAGCAATATTTCATATGTGTATGTATAAAGGATTATGGCGTACCTACAAGGTTTTGAAAAGTAGTAATTATTTTTTTTTTTTTTTTTATTCTGATGGTTTAAAAAAAAAACATTTTAACAATATTATTTAAATTTCAAATGTAAGTGATCTGCTAATAAACAACATATAAGAGGTACAAATACGTGCGACTCAATCGTGCACTTTATTTCCTCTGTTTCCACCCATAACGAAGTATAAAACAACAACTATAACTTCATCACGCCTTTGGTATAGTCAAATAACTTTTCCGAAACTTCTTTGTAGTTGACACTACAAAAAAAAAAAAGCTCTGCAACCATATTGCTCTCACGTCTGTTTGTCTGTCACCACCTTTTAGCCCTTCTAAATATAAAAGTTATGCATGATTTTTACACAAGTTATGCAGAAAAAAAAATCCTATCTAGATACTCAGAGACGACCTATGGAATGTAGTGCCTGCTTTTCGTAGGGAAGAATAGCTATATCTTTTAATTTTCTTCTTTCTAACACAACCCTGTTGTTGGTAACTTCTACTTAGTCAGCTACAACACGAATAGCGAAGAAAAATAAGACAATAGTCAGGGGAAATTTACTAAGCAAAAAAATGACCGGGTCCGGGACCGGGTAAAACCATATCTATCTCTCAGGATCATACCATTCTCTTGGATGCATGTTTTCATCTTTGTACAATTTTTCAATAATAATAAGGTGGGGCTCGCATTTTGCTACAATTGAATTTGTGAATGCCTGCTCTCTTTTTAAGTTTTCGTTATCATGAAATTTATTAAATTAGCTATTCCTATTTGTTTTAAAGGGTGACCAGATAGCAATGATAGTTTTCCAATTGTTATGTTTCAGCAGCTGTCAAAGCTACCAATGACATCCAGCTGTCAAAATATTCAGTAAGGTTTGCCATTTCATCATGTATTGTTTGACACGTCACGAACGTGTGAAAATTATTGAAAAATATTATCGAAATTCCGGCTCAGTTGTAAATACGCAACGTGAATTTCGTCGTGAGGTCGGTCGTCATCATGGCGTCAGTGCGCAAGCAATTCGTCGCACCATGGAAAAGTTTGAGCGTGAGTACACTCTTTTGGATCTTAACCCACCAACCAAGCAGAGATCGGTGCGAAGTGAAAAAAACATAGCCGCCGTAGAGTCCAATATCGAAGAAAACCCAGAAATGTCGATTCGCTGAATTGGGCATCGCCAGAGAGTCAACCAGGCTTATTTTGCGGTTGGATTTGGGCCTAAATCCGTATAAGATTGTGCTGATGCAAGAATTAAAGCCGGACGACCATAGACAATGCCATGAGTTCGCTAATTGGGCGCTGGAAATGTTGGTCGGAGATCCGGGTTTTGGCCGGATTTTGGCCAAAAAATCATCTTCTCGGACGAGGCCCATTTTTGGCTCAGCGGCTATGTAAACCAGCAAAATTGCCATTATTGGAGAGACCACAATCCACAAGTGTTCGACAAAGCATCAATGCATCCACAAAGATTGACTGTTTGGTGCGGTTTATGGCACGGCGGCATCATCGGACCTTATTTCTTTCGAAATGAGGAAGGAGACACCGTTGGCGTCAATGGTCTTCGGATATTAACCAAATTTTTGTGGCCAGAGCTCGACAACATCGATATATCCGAGCTGTGGTTCCAACAAGATGGCGCTACATACATACAAGCGACGCAACGTTCGAAGTGGTGAAAGAGAAATTTGGCGACTGGGTCATCTCACGGCGAGCGGTCATCAATTGGCCGCCGCGATCATGCGTCTTTTTCTGGGGCTACGTCAAGTCCTTAGTCTACGCTAACAAGCCAACCACTTTGGACGAGCTCGAGGCCAACATTGGAACGAGTCATCAAAAATAGGTCCGAATGGCATGAATGTAGCTTCATAACAAAGCTAGAATCAATTTAATATCTCACATCGTTGCTGTCTTATTTGAATTTGTTTTCCTATCGTTCTTATATGGTCACCCTCTAGATGCCCTTCACCTTACCACAGTTAGGTACCGATATTAAACTTATTCCGAGGTATTGCTTCATTATTCTGATAATAAGAGTCTGATTTACTGAGATATGGTGAAAATGGGGGCAACGATGCAGAGTGTTAGAGATTAGATTTAAATTGCACATACGAGTAGCTGTTGTACTTGTATGAGTTTGTTTTTTGTCTTTCGCTCCAGCATTTCGGCAAAAATGTAAAAAAAATCTACTTTAACTTGGACTCGAGATCTGCTGATCCTGGTATCAACTGGATCAGCAATTTTGAAAGTACTGTACATTTACTGCAAAGCTTATGCTTTCTTTGCTGCACGATAACTTGAAAAATTCCTCAAATTTGTTGCTCTTTTATTTATTTATCATTATTATGATTTTTAAATCTTCTTCTTCTTCTTCTTATGATTTTTAAATGAAGGCCTAAATATTATTCGTTTCTCTTTTATGTATGCGCTCTCGAACCGGCTAAGTTCGTCAGGAGTAGAGCCCAAATAATTTTGGCGTCAATCGGATTAGCGTTTAATTTGATTGAAGTTGGGTTGATATCTGGGTTACAGACTGTAGAGTACTATACGACGATCCGTTTCAGACTGGCTATAACTTCTAAGTCTGCTTTTATTAAATGTAAATTTTAACTTGTGAGTGGAATTTAATAAGTTCTGAGAACTAAGTATGAGGCACTTCAAATCTACTAGTAGTTCTGTTAAAAAGGAGCCTAACTAACAAATAAATTACTATAAATACGGAAGTAAATTAGGATAAAGATAAAACAACAAAATATTAGGTGCGCAACTTAGGTGCGTCAATAGATGGCTCCAACAGTAAGTGCTGGTCGATTTTGACATATCCAAAACGTCATGAACTGAGCTTAGACATATGGTAGACAAACTGTTCTGACACATTAGTGATTTTGTTTTGGCGTCATATACTTTTGGTTGTGTGAACATGTCTGATTTTGTGCTAAATAATCGTCATTTGCGGGAAGTGTTTATTTTCTTCTTTCATTCGAAGAACACGGCGGCTGAAGTTTACGGAGATGCTGCTATAAGCGAAACAACGTGCTGTGCTTGGTTCCGTCGCTTCAAAGACGGTGATTTCGATGTTGACAATCGTCCGCGTGAGGAAGGCCAAAATCCTTCAAAGACGCTGAATTGGAGGCATTGCTCGATGAGGATCAGTGCCAAACGCAAGAATAGCTTGCTTCAGCATTAGGAGTTACCCGTCAAGCCATTTCCAAGCGATTGCATGCGTTTGGAATGATTCAAAAACAAGGAACTTGAGTTTCTTATGATTTGAAGCCAAGGGACGTTGAGCGTCGTTTTGTCGCCTGTGAACAACTGCTCTAGCGGCAAAAAAAGGAAGGGTTTTCTTCATCGCATCGTAATGGGTGATCAAAAATGGATTCATTACAGCAACCCAAAGAAAAGAAAGTCATGGGGACTTCCCGGTCATGGTTTTACTTCTTCGGCTCAGCCGAATATTCACGCTGCGAAGATTATGCTGTGTATTTGGTGGGACCAGGTCGGTGTCATTTATTATGAACTGTTGAAACCCAACGAAACCATCACTGGGGACTGGTATCGACTTCAATTGATGCGATTGAGCCGAGCACTGTGCGAAAAACAGCCACAATACGAGCAGAGAAAGATGGGAAAAAGTTGTAGCTAGCGATGTGCAATACTTTGAATGATTCATTTGTAACCATTTTTTCACAATAAAGTTGCATTTTCATTAAAAAAAAAAACAGCGAGAACTTAGTTGCGCACCTAATAGAATGACTTGAAAGTACCAAATTCAAAATTGTCTATCGTTAAACCTCTAAACTTAATAAAATCTATACTATAGGTTGTTAGTTTATATTCCTTTGAAAATATATTTAAACAAAAAATGTATACAAATCCCACCCTAATTTACATCGATAACTTATTTTGAAATCCACATGTAGAATTTACTTTTATATTAATTATATATTGATATTATATCACACATTAAAATTGGCGGTTAACGTAGAAAGCATTTCCCGTCTCCACACATCAATCATCGTTCAGTATTTGACAGATATAAATATTATGACATTTTTGTGAAACACATCATTCGTCAGGAAACATCTCTCTAGCGCAGTTAGCGCCAAAATCTTCCCAATGTGGCGTTTTTTTAAAACACAGCAATGCTTTTATCTCTCCCATGGAATATGACAAACATAAAGTACACATGTACCCCTCGTTTAAATATTTCTCCCCATACTCACATCCCCACAAAATTTGTTTCGAAACAAAACATTTTCAATAAAAGAATCCTCCTTTGGCACATTCGTTTAGCCTGAAATATCACAAAAATTATCCCCAATGAAGTCACCCCAACCAACCAAATCTGTTTTTATATCTATGTGAACTTCATTATTGTAGTTGCGTCAAATACCGGGAAAACAACCCCCCAAAATTGGAAAGCTAAGGGAAATTTGTTACCCCTCCACAGTACGGTCTCCATAGCGTACCACAGAGCCGAATACAGTAACCAGTAAGGTTCGTTGAATTTCTCCCCCCAAATGGTTAGACGAACTCGAATGGTAGCTCTGTGGAAAATTTCATAAAAAAGTGGTAAAACTAGTGAAAAAGTAGCTAAAAATAGTGAAAATCATTAATCTAATATCCCGTGAATGAAAATTCGTAAAAATTTCGTGAAAATCCATAAAGTTTGACCCCAAAATGAGTGATTGAAAAAATGGGGAGAAAAAAGTCGAGCAGCGAAAAAAAAAAATCTCATAGAAGAAAAAAAATCGTTTAAATTTAATTTGAAAAAAAAAAAGAATCTGATTAGAAGCTAATTAAGATTTATTCACATGACAATAGCGAGCAGCAGTGAATTTTGAAATATATATTTTGAAAAAATGAAAAAGAAAATATTATAAATTTTCCCAAGAAAATTCAGTTCACTTTTTTTTCTATTTTTTCGTTGGATGGATGAAAATCATGAGAATTTCGGTCAAATTTTTATTTGATTGTATGCGTTTGTATGAAATGAGTGAAATGTTCTCCCTTTTTTTTTTTGGACTTTCCCAATCCTCGTTAAATTTCTCCGTCGAATAGCAGGTTTATTTTTTTTGTCCATTCGATGACTAGTGGTAGTATTGTGTGCGTAAGATAGTTGCTGTGATTATCATTTTAGTTAATTTTAAAATTTTCTAATTTCTGTGTAACGACGGTTTTTTTTTTTTAAATATTTTTTTCAATCCATCCTCAGTGCAGTGTTTCAACCAGGAATATACCTCTCAAGCGTCTTCAAATTAATATTTACTCGTATCCTTTAGAAATGGACAAATAACCTATTTAGAGCGGTCTTGCGTTGAGTGTATTAGTGTTTTGTTAGTTGTTGAACTATGATTGTGGAGCAAACTTTTCCCAATTATGCCTGTATTATATCCCCCCCCCCCCCCCAAACAGATACTAGCTAATTTCTCAACTGTATTTGTTTACAATTCTTCTATGTGACAGTGGAGAATATTCCTCTCTCTTACGTGTGCGTGGCTGAGTTTTCTTGGGGAAAATAAACTTGATGAGAAATTTTCAGTTTTCATCATCGGAAAATCGGGAATTCATTTAGAGAAGAACACACGAAAATATTGCGTGAATTTTTTTGTCTATTTTTTTTATCCATCCATTCACTCATAATGCTGGCTATTTTAGTGCTTAAACGCTGCGGTTAAACGGGTTTTCTTTCTTACTTGCATCCTTATACAATTTAAGCAAAAAAAAATAAAATAAAATCAAAAATCCTTATCCTGTGCCTTTCATTACAGTTTTGTGTGAGAAGGAGAGAAGAAGAGAAAAAAAAAATTCAGTTCAGTGAATAAAAAAAGGAGAAATTCAATAAAAGTGCTTAACTTTTAAATAATTAAATATATAAGAAAAAACTGTAAATATTTAACAAGTACCTATACAAATGAAAGAAAAAATTCCAAGATACATTCATGCTAGTACTTATTGCATAAACAAATTTCTCTAGCCAATGTTGTATTTTTTTTTTTTTTTTTTTTGTTTTTTTTTTTCTTAAATTAATTTATCACACATGTACAACAAAGGAAACAAAATATGTTGTTATCTCGTTCTGATACATAGAAATTCTTTTGTATTTTTACCGAAAATCAATAATATTTAATAATTCCATCAAAACGCCGATAGTTAAGTCGAATAATTAATAAATTATAAAATTACACAAATAAAAAAAAAATAAAAAATATATAGTGAATTTGTAAATAAAAAAAAAAAAAAAATAATCTAATTTATCTGTGATTTTTGTGATTTTTTGTGCGTAAATATTTCCGAGTCAAAGTAAAAAAAAAAAAATAAATAAATATCTTCTTGTAAATGTATAAAATATAGTCTTACAAATAAATTTCAAAAAAATAAATCACAACATTGTACTTCAGTGCGATCCGGTTAATCTACGTGTCATCATCGTTATAGAAAATACACACAAACTCACACACATATATAAAGATATATATATATATTAGCTATTACACTATATCCTAAATTGTAATTATCCTGTTCAAATAACAAACAAACAAAAAAAAAAAAAAACCCCAAAAGAAAGAAAGATACTTAATTGAAAAATTTCACCAAATGAATCAAACGCTGAATGAAATGAGGATTATTAGCCAACCAGGACAAATGAGTGCTGCAGTTAACCTGGTTTAACACAATATGGCCGAGCGGTCGTCTGTTAATTATCAGAAATTGGAAATATTGACGGTATGTTTAACAAAATAAAAAAAAAAAATAATAACAATGTCCTTTCCGTTCAAATTCTAAGGTGAAACTTTTCACTTATCAATTACTAATGATATTCTACCACCCCTACCAACCCACAGACCTAGTCCTAATTCAGGACAACAATAAAATATAATATCCTTGCATTCAAAGTGAATGAATAGAATATTTTTGTCGTCTTACTTTGAGGAATAGTTTTTGGTTTAATAATCTATGTAGGTATTCATTTTATTTGCATTTTTTTGATGCACATACTCGTACAGACAACAAAAAAAAAATGAACAAGGAAACACAAAGAATCCGGAAATCCCTTTTATTTTCCTATTAAGTATTTTTAATTAATTAAAAAGAAACATGTAAATACGAATACATCTATACAGTCACTATGTGTATGTGTAGTGTGATTCTTGTAGTTTTTTTTATGCCTATAACACTGAGAGTTACAGTTAGCACTTTTGTCGTCCTGTGTGAAATATATCTCATGCATACATGTATATACTTATTTTTTTCTATCCACAACGCGTGCTATTTATACACACACGATGGTGGAAATTCAATCCTTTTTTTTTAAAGCTTTTTTCTTTCGAGTTCCAGGAGTTCTGCTGCTTCTCTCGAGAAAATACACCAGCAAAATAGCAAAATATGCGAACAATACAAACAAGCAGTTATATATTTGTGTGTGTGTGTTTTCCTATGGTGTATTTGTGTGTAAAGGGAACGAGGAGAGTGCAGATGCACTCGAGAAAATCAGAACAAGATGGGTCAGTAGCATTATCGGCAGTAGCACAACAATGTAAACACACACAAGCGTACTAGATACAGATGAAGCGATTCTTCTACTTATTTTCGTTTTGTGACAAATAATCGTGTAATCGTTAAAAAAAAAAAGATCCATTGAATAGATTTGCAAAAAAAAATGTGAAATATGAATGAGAGAATACCAATTGGGGTTGGGATTTTACTTTCAAAAGAAGGACTTACTGTCAATGCTGTTGAGGAGAATACAAAATTTGCTGTGGTTACGATGTTGGGATTGTAAATGCATGTTCTGTTGAAAATGAAATGGAATCTAGAACAAATGGATTTAAGTTTAGATTATTGCTTATACCGTTTAAACACTTCACATCGAAAGTAGTTCATTCATAGCACATTGTAATACATACCTAACTTTTTGGAAAATAGCAAGGATACGCCAAAGGGAACTGACAATAATTTCGAAAGATACAATATTTTTGCGGAATTTGTCAATAGTCATGATATCTTTTTATTTCCATATATGCTTGCTAGGGAAATCGCACCGTCTAGATTACTGTGCAGATTTAACGTCTGTGGTTGGTAAAAATTCGTTAGTCTCATAAAAACTATTTTTGGATCCATTTCCATATAATGGATGGGTGAAGAGATTTTTGGTTGGAAAACATGACTTATTGTAAATTTTGGGATGAAACTGAAAACACAGATATGTCTCATTGGGGTATGAAAGCATAAAATCTAGAAACCGAGAAAATCTGTTCAACCATATTTAATCAGAAGTTAGAAAAAGAATATACAAATTGATATGCAAACGAGCTTTGAGTTGAAACATAGTTAAACTATAGGAGCCTGTATAGATGACAATATTGTTCCAAAAGAAGAGAAATAAGAAAAAACAGTTCAGTTAAATGAACATAAACATGCACACACTTATCCACTGGTGCGTTATCGTTTGCTAGTGTTTTTTTTTTTTTGCGAAAATTACATTTGTACCACGGCTCTAGGAAGAGATTGATAAATAATATCTCAAAATCTTTACCAATTAATGCACTAATCTAATTTGTATTTAAATCAGTGCAGCCATTGTGAAGTTAAATGCATGTAAATTGAAAGGAAATATATTTTAAAGCATATATAGGGTCATCCAACAATATGTGTCATTTTAAATCAATAGAAAAACTTAACATTTTTATGAAAAGTGGTGATATTTTTATTTTAATCTAAAGTACAAACTCTGAGGTTGGTAATGGAATACAATATCTGCCAAATGTCCGCCTCGGGTCTGCCTCCAAATAGTCATTTTTTGATGAAATTTTTCATCGCATTTTCGTAAAATTGCGGCAGTATTTCGCGAATAACAGCTCTGATATTTTCTTTTAGTGCATGAATCGTTGGTGGAGCATTGGTGTAGACTTTATCTTTAAAAAGGCCCCAAAGGAAAAAGTCTAATAGTGTTAAATAGCGCGATCTTGGTGGCTAATTGAAGTCCGAATCATTTCGAGAAATCACACGCCCAATAAATTTGTCACCCAATAGAGCCATTGTTTTTTTTTTTTTCAATTGTATGGCTTGCGACGCCGTCCTGCTGAAAATAAATATTGTCCACGTCCATAGCATCAATTTCAGGCAAAAAATTCAGCAATCCATTCACTGAAACAGTCGCAACAGCATCATTTTCGAAAAAAAAAAAATGGCCCAATGACACCGCCACCGAAGGAGAGGCTGTTCCACTATTTCTCTTGGATTTTCGGAGGTCCAGATGCGATATTTTTTGTTTGTTTACGTGAACCTCATCACTCAGAATAATTTTGCACAAAAAATCATGATCATTCATTTCAGGAACTCAATGAGCGAAAGTACGGCGTTGTGTGTGGTCTGCTGCCTTCAATTCTTGTGTCAACTGGACCTTATAAGCATGTAAGCCAAGATCTTTATGCAAAATGCGGTGCAAAGTGGTTGCGAATAGGCCCAGTTTCAGTGATCGTTTCGAAATGGACACACCTGGGTTTTCAGTCACACTTCCAGCTACGGCGGCAATATTTTCAGCTGACCTTGCCGGACGAACACAAGTTGGCGACTTCAGATCACTAACCTGTCCAAGACGTTCAAATTTATCAATTATAGCTATCAATTATCAATTATAGCTTACAAGTATGACTAGGTTTGTGTTGCTCCGTATGAGAATGGCCTAAATCTCTCATGTCACTTCGGTGGGCTTCCTGTTCCAGACATGTATCAAGGCTTTTCCTTAGAAGATAATATTCTGGAGTCTCCTCCGCATCACATTTTTTTCAAGGTTAAGCACATTTTCACTTATTCTTGGCATTACGAGTATATGAGATAAACTCTAAAATTTTGGTCCCTCAATTCTCTCTGTCTGTCCATCTTTACACCTGTCTGTTCATCTGTAATTCGGGCTGCAGGAAGGAAGGTAACTACCAAGCTATTATATAATTGATGTCGCTATATGTTTGTAACCATATTACTCGCAAATATCACATATGTGACTTAGACGTTTAGTATCGTACATCAACAAGTCATTCACATTTATTGAGGCAGACCCCGACATCGATGATTTTTGATCTCTGTCGGGTGACAATTAATATTGACTCATCACTACGATTTAGTACGTCGAGCTGGATGGAAGTGGAATATTTTAAAAGGGCTTTACCAACTTTATCTGTTGGTATACTTCGTATGCATTTGTGTTCATAACTATGAATTTGTATATTTGACCAACAAATCTCACCACCTAGACCAAAGGAGGTGAATTACTAGAGGTCTATCGATAATCAAACATTGGACAATACAACCTGCATCCGTGCATCCTATTCCTGTTCGTGATGCCATAGGACGCACCGTTTTATATATTTTTTCAATGAGTCTGCACTGTATACGTGTTTCATTAAGTGCTAAAAGTACCTTAAATCTCTAAGGCACTAGGTCGAAGTGTGCTGTTTTTATGCCATCTTACAGAATATAAATAACGTCGACTACTTTTTTTTTGAGTCAGCTTATAGCCGTACCATTTGATATGGCTTGTAATTGTAGGATATGTGATAAATTCGACCAAATGACAGCCCTTCTTATGGTGTTGCATGGTTAAATCTACTTAAAAACAAAAAAAAAAAAAGTATTTGTGCATCTGCCACATGTTGGTTGTTCTTAATAAAACCCCGGGGAACAAATAAGCGCACATGTTAGGCGTATCTAGAAATATAAGCATATGTATACGTGTGCCAATCATGCATAGAAACGAGTCCTATAAACCATATCCAACCGAGAAAATATCTTAGTAAACATATTGCTGTATGTTTTTCTGACTGGACAATTTCGTTATTCAAATATAACTAATACAAACATTTAATTTTACCAGAAATGTTCCCTAAATAACTGACTATCATGCATAAGGTCATCGACCTTCTACACATCTCCGAAGCACCAAGTCGATTACCCTAGGTAATCCTTTTGAGCTGATATCTAAAATGAGCATTTTCCATCGTCATCTTTAAAGGCAGACTAGTTTTGACTGTGTAATCATTCCACTCTATCGTATTGGTGAGTGTCTACATATTTGCTTAATCTCCGGCGTAAAGTGAAGAAAAATGTTAAGTATCTACAATAGTTCCGACAGATATAATCATTTTTGTAACGCTAGCGAGAAGAGCTTCCTTTCACGGTTTTTGGCCCAATCTTCCTTTCAGGAGTTTTTACTAGATACCTAAAATCAAATTATAATGGTATTAAGCAGTCGAGTTTTGCTTTTCTTTATTACATAACAGTGACTTAATTGGCCCATCCTCCAATATTTGAATAGATAGAAAAATACAAGTACATATCTGTAGGTCACTCATTATTAATTTTTAGTGTTCCGCGTCAGAATGGTGAAACGAAACTACGAGTATGTGACTGTTACAAGTTTGAACCGTTGAAAGTATGGAGATGAAAATTTTCCTAAATACTACCTTGATCAAAGAGTTTCAGAAACTTATTCAGAAAATTTAATTCACCGAAACATTTTTTATAATCGGGTTTTGGTATAGCCATCAGAGCCGTCTTTGATTTTTCTATTATCTTCTCTCGGCTGCTAAAACGCGTTCCCCATCTGTTGGATGGTATTCGTAGCGTTGTTGGTCAAAAATTCACGAATAAGGATGGCATTGCCCACAAATCTGGTCTTTTATGGCGGATTGCTTCACCCCAACGTAACATAACGTCTCATAAATAATAAACTTTGTTGACTGTGGCAAGAATTCATGATGCACAACACCGTTGCAATCCATGAAAACCGTGAGCATCGCTTTCTTTTTCGACTCGAATCAGACTACTAAAGTCGCCACACGGTAGTCATTCCTGTAACTTTTTGATCATGTGAGGATAAATATTTTGTGAATTAGATGAAAAAACTTCAATATCAGATGTGCCGAAAACAACCGAACGGAATGCGTAACTACTATTGTTTACCGCTTGCAATTGAGTGAACATTTTTGATCACGAAATTATTTCACTGTTTGCTGGAAACGAAATAAATTTAATCACTTAAATTCGTATTCGCAAAGTTGCGGGTGATTTTCTAAGGACCCTCTGCATTCTTTCTCATATAAAGTTGAATGTGTATCATTTTCACGCTAAGAGTAACTAATTTTCCGAATATAATCGAAAGCTAGAAGCGCTTGAAGAATGTCGATACTGAAAGGAATAAGAATTTTTTTTGAATGTGTAAAAAAAAAAATATCTTTTTCGCATAAAATTTGTTGAATAAAGAATCTTAGAAACTATCGCTAAAAGATACCTCCCCACGTCGATTTTTTCCAAAACTGTCCATTAGTACAGTATTGTTAATTTTAAGGTTAGAATGAAAATTGCGATTTCACCTCAAATTGTGACCCTACAGGCCCGAGAAATGAAGATTCTAGGCGTTTAGGCTGCAGTCTAGAGCACATACATATACTCGCAGACAGATAGACAAATAGACACAGACAAACAGACAGATTGAGACAGTTTGATCAAAATCTCGAGATCGAAAACTTTCAGGAAACCTTTCAGGAATACTTGTCCTTATAGGTGCAAGTAAAAACCTGGAATAATATGTGTCAAAAACCAAGAGCTATCTCCTGTCTATGAAGTGGAATATTCAGAATGAATAGAGTTGATGTTGAGGAATCTAATGGCTCGGCTATCGCTCAGCTTTGGTCGTAGTTCTTGCTGTCTTTTGCACTATCCAACTCTCCACATCGGTTTCTCACGTCAATCCCACAAAAACTCATCATCCCGGTATTTTTTACCTCTTTATTTTTTTCTACTGTCCTTATTTATTATTTTTTCGTTATTTCGTCGATCCTCCTGCGATGGCTCGGTGGTAAGGTAATACCGAGTGCACTTGATGACGAGTATGCACACCCTGGTTTCGACTAAAATCTTCTTCAGTGATGAGGCTCATTTTTCGCTCGGCGGTTAAGTAAACAAACAAAATTGCAGAATTTGGGGTTCTGTGTCATCCTTGCGAGGTCATTACATCGATCACGGGTAACAGTTTGGTGCGCGCTGTGGACCGGCGCGGCGTGATCGGGTCGTATTTTTTTTAAAACGACGAAAGCGCCACTAAGGTGATAATACAGTCCGGGTAGGACCCGGGCCTCAACCAATGTGCCTCTCAAGTGAGCGCGGTCTTTGGCTAACTGCCTTCAGTTGCACGCTTTAAGTTGGTTTAGGTCCCCTTCCAATTGAGCGCCACCTAAGGCGAGGTCTTCCTCTACTGCGTTGTCCCTCCTAGTTGGAATCGAAGATTCTTCAGGCCAGAGCGTTGATGTCCATTCTCTCTATGTGTCCTATCCATCTTAGATGACTCATGCGCACTTTTCTGACAAGGTCGAGGTTGCTATACAGCTCGTAGAGTTCAGATTTTCGAAAGATTGTACCTCGTATTTTGGCATATGGGTTTTGTACAATTTGTTCAAGTATGATGTTAAAGAAGTCACATGATAGCACGTCGCCTTGTCTCGGTAAGATCGTTACCGACCTTGATAGACCAGTGAGCTTCATCCAACTGTCATCATTTTTTCATTTTTAATGCATTTTTATTTTTTTAAATTCATAGTAACTTAATTGCTAGACAAAACGCTTAAAACTAGCTTAACTAACTTAACTATCTTATTCTAATTTACTGGCCCTAAGCGGGCGCTCTAAGTTAAAAACTGTCATCATTCTACACAGGCGAATGACATGGACGTGGCCTCGTCTCTATAGATGAAGTCATAGGCGGCTTTAGACTTTTTGGGTTTTTTCCACGACCTGTTTAAGTGTGAACATTTGATCAACTGTGGACTTTCCTGGCCTTAAACCGCAATGATAGGGGCCAATCAGGGTGTTGACGAAAGGTTCCAGGCGTTCACACAATATGGCAAATAAGATCTTATACACGATGTTGAGAAGACTGATTCCTCTGTAGTTGGCGAAGTTGGGGGGGTCTCCTTTCTTGTGAATCGAACAAACGATGCTGAGGTTCTATTCATCAGTCATACTTTCGACCAAATCTTGGAAATGAGTTGGTGTATGCTCTCTAGCAAGTCATCTCTCGCTGCCTTAAATAGCTCGGCAAGTAGGACGTTCGGTCCAGCAGCCTTGTTACGGACGGCGTTTGTTGGAGGAACAGCTAATCTCAGTCTATCTCTTATGAAGTGAGTAAGTAAGAGCATATGCAGAATGGGGACGGTTCTCTAGTACTGTCTTTGACTAATTGTGGAACTTATTGCTCGCGGCTGACAATGTACGTACATACATAGGCGTAGTGGTAATTTTTTTCAAAGTAACTTATTTTGTCAAGGAGTGGGGTACACCCACGTATCAAGTTTTCTACTGTTCGTCCGAAACTTGAACATAAATTGCATGTTTGGGCGTGAGTTCCTTTTCACATGTTTACTTAATCATGTTCAGTGACAAGTTTGTAGATTGATCGGTGATCAGTCTATATGCAGCCAAATTTCTTCGCTTGAACATTGCAGAAATGTCGGATGCTGGATTCTGCTGAACTGGGAATAATTAAGAAATAGTCTTTCCAGTATTTTCAAGAAGAAACACTTTAGACTCATTGTTCATTAGATTAAAATGAATATACTCTATTGAACCAACATACTCGTATAAAAGAGTGTCATTCCCGAATATGTGTTTATAGTGTTTGCCTACGTTTTCATAAAAAGTTATAGCAATGTGAGTGATTTATTAATTGCATCAGCAAATGTAAACTGAGTGGGCAGCAGACAATGACGGTGGCGGAGCCGTTTATTCAATATCCTTTTTTAGTGCCCTTTTAATAGGGCTCTTAGAAGTGACTCAACACAGCTAAAACACCACACAGCATGTAGTATCTACGTATGACATTTCGTCCCACGACTTTTGTTCTTGAAATTCCATGTAATCACTTTCGCCATAACAATGTATGACTCATGGCCTGAGTCTCCGAAAAAAAAAAAAAAAAAAAAAATCCCTGCAGCCTCCATTACAGATGAATCATTGGAATCCCTTTCATAATGGCGATGGTGACACACTTGTGCCACAATAATCAATTAACATTTTGGCAGCACCTAATCAAACTGTGCAATGAAATTTTAATTCCTGCATCCTTGCATCTACCCGTCGGGCAAAAAGCAATCGCAGGTCCATTACATTTAATTCAATATAAACTTCATATCTCTGCCAAAATTGGAAAACCGTTTTGGCTATTTTTTATTGGCTGACAATTTCATTTCGTACTCTTGGGAGCATGCTATCATAAAATCGCGGCAGTAGGACAACAATTTTTGGCAAACAGAAAGTTGGCCACACCGTAGGGCACCATCTCGTCCTCAGGTTTTATAGTGAAGTTTTTTTTGTTATTGAAATGATTATAATATGTCGGGTGTCCTGACCTCATTTTCCATTGACCATTAAGGGCAATGTTTCCTACAAATGAGGCAGATAAAGAGAGGGCGAAAGTTTTCGTCGTTTCATCTACAATGCCCATATAAATGTATAATTACACAAGTTGTGGATACATGTCTTCCTCCCACCTCTCCATCTAGGTGCAGCACATTCACGTTGCGACAATTATTTCGTTTTCCAAGAAAGGGGGAGCTGTGAACCGTAGCTGCTTGCTCCATTTCTAGGAGGGAACAGTATGTGTGTATGTTCAAATAGTTTCCGAGAGCTCTTGCTTAAACAGGTATTTGGCATAGTCACCGAGTTTTCCACTCTATCTCATCATTTAATGCGGTTGAAACGGGTGTATACTCGTACGTAAAGGAGTGAAAAAATTATGAAAATAGAAGAGCTATGAAGAGCTTTTCAGCTTTAATAAGTATTATCTGCACTTTTGAACTTCTTTTGGTTTCCATATCTCTTTTAGTTTAGATTTCCTTTTATTTTCTCTCCTTACAGTGGCATCCTGTTATTAATGCAAAGGGACGAACGATAGATTTGCAAAAATTTACAATTATTTTATTGGATAAACCGGAAAGTTTTTAGCGCTTATCTCTTGTAAAAAGTTGACGTGGATAGTTCTTTTATGGAATTGTTGTGCACTGTAGTAGTGACAATACACCTTCATTAAAGTGCTTGGTAAAAGTGTTCTGGTCTATAAGAACGCCAACAAGTTGCCTTCAGTATTTTTTTTCTGAATTGCAAACATTCGCTTACGAGTAGTCTGTCTACATCTTGGGCAGTTATGACACCTGAGGTTGTGTTCGTAAGAAATCCAACCGTTAAATGACTGCAAACGTAGAGAGATCTAACACAAGGATTAGAGTCGGAAAAGTTCTCCATTGTGCCTTATCTAGCAAGTTCATCGGAGATCTCAAATTACGTAATCCGATTGTGGTTTAGAACCCATGTAACACTCAGTGAGTTTAACCTTCTGATCGAACTGAGAGATGTAGTGCATTCTTGAAGTATTATATTTTGGAAGAGTCATATAAGTCTTTAAGCGCAGCCTGACTGTCATTACAGACCCTTCCACATGTTCTTCATAATATCATAGCAGCTTAAAAGGCAGATGCAAATTTGTCTAAAGAGCTGTGAGGCTGAATATACCTAATTCCCATCTACGAAGTCATACTCTTGATTGGTTTTGTATTTCCTGTCTTAAATTCTGGCCATATTCTTTAAATTTTAAGCAGAAGTCGAAGTTTTAGCATTACGACAGCATATCCATAAGTCATGAGTCGAAGGATAATTGTCGCGCAAAGTAACACGAAGATCTTTGATAGTGTTTCTCATAATATACATGTAGATATCAAAGAGGGATTTTCATCAATGCATTTAAAGCAGAGACCATTTTTTTGAGTTTTATAGAAGCAGCATTGATATATTTATTAAAAAGCGTCTTGACTTTAACTTGACAGCTAATGCTTTTTCCGAACAACACATAACAATTGATATAAAGGGTTTGTTTTTTCAATAAGGACTTAACAATTTTTTATTTAAATAAAACACAGAATAATTGAGATATCGGGATGAAATTTATTCCAGGTGTAGTACACATGTTATATTTAAGTATAGAATTCGATCTCGTTCATATGACCACCACGAGCAAGTTTACAGCGATCGATTCTTTGGAGCCAATTTTTCACCACTCTTCCACACATATCGGCCGGAACGTTGGCACTTTCGCGTTCGATATTGTTCCTGAGCTCCTCTAACGTTGTTGGCTTGTTGGCATAAACCAACAACTTAACGTAACCCCATAAAAGAAATCCATAGGCGTTAAATCGCATGAGCGAGCTGTCCATTCGACCGGACCATTTCTCGAGATTACACGGTTACCGAACTTCCCCTTCAATAGATCAATTGTTTGACCAGCTGTGTGGCATGCGGCACCACCTTGTTGTAACCACATATCACTCATGTCAAGTCCATCAAATTCTGGCCAAAAATAGTCTTTCAACATGGCACGATAGCGAACTTCATTGACCGTAACATGGCGATCATTTTCATCGACGAAAAAATATGGTCCTATCACATCTACGGCATGAAATCCACACCACACGGTCACTTTTTGTGGGTGCAATGGAGTCTCCTGAAGCACATGTGGGTACTCGTATGTTGTTGTTGAAATTCAGGATTTTGTTCAAACTTTTTCAGAGCCCAATCCGGGAAGTTTCGGCACTTCAAATGATCAAGAGGCGTGAGTTCTTGAGTTAATTTGATCTCATAAGGGTGTAGGCCAAGATCTATATGCAAAATTCCGCACAATGTGGACTGAGAGATTCCCAATTCCTGTGAACGACGTGGAGTCGACTGATTTGGCTCATTGTGAACTGAAGTACTTACGGCTGCAATATTTTCGGTACTTCGACCGGTGTACAGAAACATTCAATAGTGAATATGTTGACTCGAATTTATCCACTATAGCATGCACAGCCTTTCTGGTGGGACGATTATTACGACCGAAAATTGGAGTAAGCGCTCTTAAAGTTGCGACCACTGACTCAGAATTTCGGTTGTAATTTTTAATAATTTCCATGTTGCTCGTTCGTGAACTTCACCATGATATAAATGTAAACCTTGACTGACGTTTTGTTATTAATAGATTATAAAAAAAGTTTAATTGTGCGTCTCTATTAAAATACAAAATTATTTTGTCCTTATTGAAAAATCCTTTATATACACTCACAGGCTAACTAACTACTAAAATGTCATATGCAATTTGCTCAAAATTTGTACCTACATACTTACATATTATACATGTGCATACAAAAACTGTTCTCATTGATGGTAAAGATGTCAAACAGTTTATTCTTGTCCTTGTTTTACAGTAATAGAAAATCTGTGAAAATTGGGTCTCAATTCTGTCTGTCTACAGACTGCCAACTGTAGCCTAAACGCTGTGTCGATTTTTCATTAAACTTCATACGTATCTGGGATCTGTAGGAAAAACCTACGAGGGTGGGTCAATAAGTCCCTGAAAATTAATACAAATTGTGTCGTCACCTTAAATTTCATTTTTTTTTGTCAAGAATCATTTTTCAAAAGAACGCACCCAAATTTTCAGACAAATCTGTCAAATAGTATCGTATATATAAATCGTATCAAATTTGATATATATGTACATATGTATGTATTTGAGTCATGGTGTACATAAGTTTGCATTTGTTAGATACAGTACCAGGTTTTTGGAAATCATTCGTATAACATACTTTGCTCATCGAACTTTTTTTGAAAATTGGATAATTCACGGATATGACCCCGGCGAATTTGTTCAATATCGATATCTAAACATTATTTGACCGAATAAATTAAGTTGTGCCTTATTTTAATACAAGTGTTTAGTGTACGTTTAAAAAAAAAAAAAATTTTATATCATTGGATCCAGTTGGAGTGACTACCGCAGTGGCCCTTATAGACGAGAATTTCAATCATTGTCACAAGGCCAACTCATTGTCTAGTCAATTAATATCAGGAACCTAGTTTCTAAACATGGAAATTAGGTCAAGGTAGAAAAGGGCGCACATCGGCACCAAAACCAAATATTGTGAAAATCCAAAATTCCGAAATCCCATAATCCTGAAAACAATAAATCTCGGAAATTCTAGATCCCGAAAATACAGAATACCGATATTCTATATTTTCGTAGAATTGAACAAGTTTTGAGCAGTGAACAAAACAAAATTTAATACAATTTAATACATACAAAGCGGGTACCCGGCTTGCATTGCTGCGTCTGACAAAAAGAAATACATGTTTTTTTTTATGGCAAACTGCTTGATTGATTTTAGCCAAACTTCACAGAAACACTCTCTGGCCAATAACGAAGATTGTCTGAAAATTTGAGCTCAATCGGTTTGGTGTTTTCGGAGTCCATAGCATACATACAAACATAGATATATTGCGTTTTATAAATATAGATTAATATTATAGGCAATTCCCTTGATTTAAGCATTTACATAGTCGTCTTCTTTTTTGTTTCACGAACACCTGTTATGAACATGTGTACAAATAGAAGCAATTTCCGCTGGTGGAAGAAATATTACCACTGTTTCCTTGCAATAATAACGTTCAATAGAAAGGCTTTTAATAACATGAATGTCGTCTTTTACGAGTAATGTGTTGCGACACATAATTTGCAAAGGCTCTGTTTATACTGTTTACATTCCTAGCAAAAGTTGTCATTGTATGTTCTATCAAGATGATAAGTGAAGTCGTCAATAATCAACTTTTCAGGCAATTTATTCCTCTTTAAAATCGACACATTTACTTTCAGTAAAGTATTATTTATTTGAGTAGTAAATTCAATTTTTGAGTACCACGCATTGTCATCTAAAAATATTATTTGGCACCAAAATTAGGGCCTAAGAAAAATAATTTTGGAGTACCAATAATTTTATGCTAGGAGGCTGATTTTATGAACTGTAAACGGTATCCCAAATAAATTTATCAAACTAAAATTTCGCTAAGGTAGAAAATACCTTTCAGCCCATAGTAATGTCATCACAACATTCACATCACTTCACTGAAAAACGCCTTCAGGTGTACCCTGAAACATTCCGAAATGCGCTCAAAAGTGAGCAATAACGAGTAGCGAGTATTCTCTCTTTGCTTGAATACGAGTACATAGGTACATTCCGGTACTTTTAAAAGTAAAACAAAAACAGCTGATCTTTGACACTTGGTAAAGCTCAGTTTGAGGTATTTTCACTTCATTTAGCTCATCGGTTTGACAGTTGACATGACTAGAGGGCATTCCAGGTTAAATCACGAAAACATGTTAGGTATGTAATTTGATACGTCCAGGTGTTACTCATCCCATAGGTGAGTTATCCTAGATTCTTGGTATTCGAAGCACCATTAAACCCACTTTTCCGATCCCAACATTTTAAACAAACATGATATTACTGCATGGTGGGCCATTTAAACTTTCGAAATGTTTTTGGTAATAATTAAATTTTGCGTTTATTTTGAACCTTGCAAATTTATTCTGATCACTTTTTGAATATGATATCGCATAAATGATCACCGCCAGAGCGAATGGCGCAATCTGCTCATTGTTCGGCATTTCCTATCACTTTTCGAAGTGTTTCGGGGTGAATAGGAGCCATTTCCTGTCGTATATTGTCTATCAAGGCTTCTAGGGTCCGTGGCTTATTGACATAAACTTTGGACTTCAAACAACTCCACAGGAAGAAGTCTGGAGGCGTGGGGTGATCGCGGAGTCCAAGCAAAATCTCCATTTTTCGAAATCAATCATCCGAGGAACAAAGGACGCAATAAAGCGATCGTGGCTCGGGCTGTATAAGCTGTGGCGCCTTCCTGTTGGAACTAAAAGTTGTCCATGGCGTTATCAGTCAGAATTGGCATCACAAATCCTTTATCAGGGTCAAATAACGCTCTTCACTGTTGGTTACGGCTCCTCCTGGATCGTCTTCGAAGAAGAACGGTCCAATCTCATCAGATCGCCTCAGACGACATCGGCCTTGATGACTGGCATTACCAAGATTGCCGGTGGCAATAAATTGTGGGTGTAAACGCCTGATGGTGTGGCAACCTCACTCGATATTTTGCACGATACGCACTTTGCGTTTTCACAATTGAGAACATGTTTTGAATGTAAAACTGCATGATAACAGCGCGTTGTGGTGGCGTGCACTACTCCAAGGTATGTATAACCGGTACTTCCCTTGTTAACCGGTTGTTGAAAATTGCCTATTTCTCGGCTATGACCCAACCGATTTAAACAGCATATACGAGTAGGTGCAAGTATATTCCTTGAATGAACGAAATCATATTGATAGTCAAATTCATTAGTGCCCAATGCATAATAAGAAATATCGACATTTGTGGTAACAGATGACTTTTCCCTCCCAACCACATTAAGGTCATAGAAAATGGAACTATTCTCATTGTCACGGAATTCCTTGAATTTGTCTGGCGTTTATTTTTACATCCAAGGCATTGTCTTTGAATACTTATGATTAAATAATTAATTTCCATTAAATGGTTTTAATGTGTAAAGAAAAATTCTCACAAGTGAGTTTCTCTGGTTACTCCCATGTTGATCTGCATATACGAGTAGTACCATAAAGGAATTTGTGTGTACAGTAAACAAGTTAATTAAAATAATGACTGCAGCTACTTGTTGAAACATTTACTCTTTCTGATTTTTTGGTCACTTTAGGTACCACCAATCCCCAATCCAATAAAAGACTGACCTTAATCGGTCAACAAATGTACGCGAACTTGGTCGCTTCGAAATCGCTACATCAACATCATTATTTTCGAGTTTACATTCAAAGAAAATTGTAGAACCCAAAAGTTGTCCGTCATGATTTTCGCCCCTGAATTTAAGGCCAATGGACTTCACACAAACTCACTTACAGCCATAGCTCGGTTCTTCTTCCTTGCTCATACTCGTACTCATATGTGGGGTAGTTAGTTCTTCGCTACACTCAGTGTGTGTGACACTATCCATAAGGTACACGCTAAGGGCTTCTTCGTTGCATACCTTACTGTCACGGAACGAATGCGGAAAAAGTCTAAAACCAACGTTCTCCCTTAAGTGTATCCTCGTCCCAAACCTAATTGTATTATATTCGGGGCTTGGGGCTTGAAGCTGAATAAAATAAAATTTAATAATATTAATAATGAACTTTAATTAGGGTAAATACATACAAGAAAGCTTTCCGGTCGTATTTCTGTTTTGTTGCCTTGTTTCGAAGGAAAACAAGTGTCCCATTGCCTGGTGGAGTTTATCCCCTTCAACTGGATATAGGTACGATGTTTCTGTGTGTGTGTGTTTTTCTTTTTTGGGGGGGTTTGTCAGAAGTCATAGTAGTAGTTGCCTAGCTATTGTTACTGTAACTGTGTAAAAGTAAAAGAAGACGTTTACTTTTTTTTTTTTTTTCTCTGGCGCAGACGCTCAACCGGGAGCTTTTCTTGGACGAACATAAACGGCTCGCAGGATTCCCAAATTACGTAGACGATGACGTGTAAAATAGGAATCATAATAATAAAAAAAAAAAAAAATAGAAAAACCATTAGGAAGGAGGAAAATACTGGGAAAAGTATACAAAGAATGATATACTGACAAACTTCATTTCAATTTCATAAATAATACATCGAAATTGTCAAGTAACAGCATAAAGTTAATGGAGTTTCCATAGGATAATTTCGGTAATAAGCAGCGTTAATTTAGGTAATTAAGGCTAAATAGCTTAACAATGAATATTTAGTTTGTATGAAGAGGGTATGTTCTGGGACCGGTGGAACTCGTGGAAATTGCTTACGTTTACTTTCTCACTGGTAAGCAGAGTTCATTTAACTGACAATGGAAGCTTTAATATTTTATGAGCTATTACTGAAACTTAATCTAAATGAAGTCTATACTGAGCTCCTCCAGTCATTGATGCTATGTAATTCGAGTTGCGCAACTAAATCATTAATCATTTTAAATTTTGTTATTTTCTGTGGAGAAAAAGTCGATGGACGGAGAACTTGTAGGGTTTTTTTTTTTTGATTTACTAAACTAACAATTTGTCTAAGGGCATTTCCCAAAAAAAGGTTTACGAGTAAAACAATATTGTCCATTTGAGCGTTACACGAATCACGACCATGGAACCCTATTGCTCTGTCAAGCGCGTCCGTTCGTCCAATTGATTGTTTGTCACGGTTTTTGCACAACTCTATTTTGTATAATGTCGTTGTTAAAAAAAACAAACCAAAACCTTATTTTGGTGATAGCTTCAGTACAAGCAAAAGTTATTTTTTTCGTATACAGGCATATCTTTGAATATACATGTAAGTCTAACAGAATCTAGAAATATTTCGATTTCGAGAGCATTTTTGGGTCTATAACTTCAAATAAATCTGATTTTGATTTTCTTATTAATTTGCAAGATATCACATTTCTTATGTAAGTATTTCACATCGTTTCTCCAAGCGATTGAAAAGATATTATATCTTTTCAAGAGAGTCCTTTAACTAAAAAGTAACAATTTCACCAAAATCGGTTCAATAATTTAGAAGCTATACAAGAGATTGGACGCTCTGTCAGCTTTTCAACTAATTCATAAGTACGCGAAGTACAAGTACTGCCTTTGACCTCCTCCGCGAAACCTCCATGGCCGAAATGGCTAGCGGCTTGCATCAATGACCCAAATACATTTTTTGATTGGCTGATCTGCGATCGAGTCCCGTCGAAAAAGGCATTTTTTTAATTCATTTTTTCAATTATGTCGACAAATTGAGCCAATTGAGTTTTTGCTCGAATCGCAGAAAGAAATATTTGTTGAAGAATTGCACAAAGAAGGAAACATAGGTCACAGACAGGGACTGGACGAAGTCTATCACAGGTTCGGTCCCTGCCTTTACTCGTATACCTACATATATTTTCTTCTTTGTGCAAATCTTCAACAAATATTTCTTTCCATTATTAGTGGAGAATAAATGTTAAAAAAAGCTAACGGAGACACGCTTGACGATTTTTTTTTTGATCGGTGCGTGTTCCTTCACCCAAGCTCGAGTCACTTGTACGTTCATTGAGTCCATTCAATCGCCAGTGATGTGTTCCTGTCCATCTGCTTCATTCAAATGAAAACTGATTGATTGTTCAGTGCTATTGAACATGTTTTCTCACCATCTGGCCCTCTTTTAAGTGGTCCATCGGGTCCAGCACACCTTCCATCTACAATACTCTGATAGGATAAATTCAGTTCTTCTCGATCTGGCTCTATTATCTATTGTGGTTCCATCAGCGAGGATAGTTATTTCTCAGTAGGAATCGATGTCTGAAGAACGATTATTCGATATATTGAAAATTTGATTATATCATTTGAAACCCTTGAGATTCCTCATTTCCTACATGGAGAAATCTTGTTTTCTCTTAACGAGATTGCAGAGAGATACGACCTATCCCTGTGCTGGGTCCCAGTTATTTTGCTAGTAGATCAGCTGACAAAAGTGAAAAAATTCCATCTGAATACTGAACTGATAAAAATTGACAATGTCAGATGGAGTAATACCAGTACCTGTCTTGCTTTTAGGTAAATCTGGCCAGGCCTGAATATAAGGAAGGTAAATAGACTTGTCTCAATAGGGAGGAAAAGCATAAGCTCTACTCACGGGACATTGTTTGACTAGTAGACAAGCAGAAAGTTTTAGGAGACTCCATCCTACCGTATACCGAAGAAAAACCTTAGATGTGTACTTCTTTAACGACCTGAATAAACTGTCAGGTCTTGACATCTGCCAGATTAGCAGATTTGTCTCGGGGTCCAAATGGCTGCATTAATAAATAATTATGGCAGCATGAAAGGCTCAGCAACTACCCAGTATAATTTTTATCTCATAAGAGAATACAAGATTCACAAGTCACATAGTTCAACGTTTCTAAAAGAGTTTTTTTGCTTGTGTAAATGGTTACGAGTGCCGGAGGACCCGGTTTTATAAATGCTCTGTCATAGCTTGGGCATCTAACTTAAACTAACCTTTCTTTCGAATTTGTTCAGGGTGAGTGGTTTGGATTCGTCATTGGTGATTGCATTGAGATGGTTTGTTGACGGACCTTCTCCATTCAAGGGACCTTCAGATTTGGGATGATAGGAATTATTAACCAGTTAATTTGAGAATCGAGTACTAATTACAAGTTATTTTTTACATAGTAACAATGACAAGGTGGGCGTCGTGGCGTAGTGGTTAGTGTGTCGGATCACTACGCAAGAGGTTCCAAGTTCGAATCCCAGAAAACACCAAAAAGTTTTTTTCACGATCTCACCTCTCGCGAACGTCTGACAAACATCCGAGAGTATTGTTGTCATGAGAAAGCTTCTCAAAAACAAATTGCCGTTCGGATACGGCACTAAACTGTAGGTTTAGTCCTTTGTAGACGACGCAGTAGATTCCTCTCATCTAGAATTCGAAGGACTTCATTGTTAACGTGTCCTTATAATCTGTCTTTATGCTTACGCGCGAAGTTTTTGATTTCATGTTCGACTGTTGCAATTCTTTAATCTATCTATGGATATTGCTATTTCTAATAAACCACGGTGCATTAACTATTGATCTTAGCACTTTATTTTCAAAAGTTTTGTAAAATATGGACATTATTTATTTTGGTACAACCCCAGAGTTGTATTACATATGTCCATATCGGCTTTAGCACTTGCTTGTATAAAAGCAGTTTATTCTGTATTTGGTTTCTAGTTCTTTACGTTTTTTCTTCATGTGCGATTTCCACTTCAGCTTAGCATCAAGTGTCATTCCAAGATACTTAGCCTCGTTTGCAAACGGAACTTTAACCGAGTTTGAAAAGATCGGCAAATTATTTATTTTCTTATAAGTAAAATTGACATGAACAGATTTGTTTTCTTTTTAGAGCTAGTCAGTCGCCAAATCTTTGTCCACTCATTAACTTTGTTCAATGCTTGTTGCAATTTTTCAGTCGTTTCTTCGACCGTTTTACCCGTTGCCAGGATGGCAGTATCGTTGGCAAATGTAGCTAATACGGTGCCTTCTTCTTGCGGTATATCGCGAGTATATAATAGGTACAAAAGCGGTCCAAGGACACTTCCCTGCGGCACCACAGCCCTTATTTCTTTAAATTCTGAATATTCATTTCCGTGTTTGAGTCGAAAAAGTCGATTCGTCAAGTATTTTTCCAGAATATTATATAAATGTTCCGGCAGCACTTGTCGTAATTTATATTTCAATCCTTCATGCCAGACCTTGTCAAAAGCTTGAGAAACATCAAGGAATACGCTCGAGCAAATCTTTTTTTCTTCCTAAGCTTTCTCAATTAAATCAGTTATTCTATGCACTTGGTCTATTGTTGAGTGCTTGGTTCTAAACCCAAACTGGTGATTGGGAATAAGAGATCTTTCTTCTACAACCGGCTGTAATCGCTTAAGTACTATTCTTTCGAAAACTTTAGACATAATCGGCAGCAGCGAAATAGGTCTATACGATTTTTTATCATTCGGCGGTTTTCCTGGCTACAGAATCATTATTACTTCCGCGACTTTCCATGGACTCGGAACATATTCTAGTCTTATCGCTGCGTTTATAATGTAGAGGAACTTAATTAACGCTTTTCTAGGTAACGATTTAAGGAGCTCTCCTGTGATTAGGTCGTTTCCAGGAGCTTTATTCGGTTTCAGTTTTTTTATTTCTTGTTGAAGTTCGGTCAGCCTTGCATTTCTTACTGAGTAAGAAACCTGACCATGCGTCAGGGATTTGAGGTTGGAAATAATAGCCCTAAAGCTGAAAATGATGGTCTTAATTGGTCTTTATTAAATATTCGTGAACACTACTTATAGCAATTTTACCTCCTTCTGAGGTTTGTGTGCTCGCTGCAATCTTGGAAACTAAGAGATCGAAACTAGGTTTTTCGCGAATATCTCGCTAAACCTCAATTTTATGAAGGATAATATTAAGACCTTTTCTGTGTAGCATATAATTTTCTACAAAAAATATCTTAACAATATTCTTCGTAAAATGGATCATTTTTGAGGTAGACCCGCGAGTAGTCGATGATTTTTCTAGAAATGGTCGAAATATGTAAAATATTTTCTTCTTATGCAGGTTATTAAATTTTGGGATATGATGAGTCTTATCAAAGAAAGAAAAGTTATGGGAAGGGGATACCAACCTCCCCCAGTTCCATATTATCAAGCAAAAAGTGATTTTCCTAAATTTCTTTTAAAAGTACTTATGTATGCATAAAAAAATACACTGACCGATTGATTTCAAATGCTAAGAATGATCTCACTTCGAAAGCTCGATATAAGTCATTGCCTGATATCTTGCTCACAAATTGTTGAGCATGGCCTTTGCTTTACTTTACTGAATATGTTCCAGTAGTTGGTCTCTCCCCAGACTGTTGGAGATTAGAATGCTTGCCTGTGAGTGCTAGTTAGTAGGCGAAGTATTAGTATAGCACTCACTTTTGCACATTCTTCATCTGACAATTATTTTCAGGTGGAGAAGGATCAGTTTAAGCTCTGATGCAATTAACGTCTTCTTTCGTATCCCTCTGCATTTCATCATTATTTCTGTTCTTCAGTTTCCTTTAGATGGGTTTAGAGGTCAATGAAGGCAAAACAAAATATATGCTGTCTACAAAAAAGGACACCCAACATCGGCGTCTTGGACAGAACGCCACAATAGACAGATATAATTTTGAGCTGGTAAAGGAATTTGTCTACCTTGGTTCTATGGTGAGCTCTGCAAATGACACCAGTGGGGAGATCAAATGAAGAATTACTCTTGCCAATCGTTGTTTCTATGGGCTAAGAAGGGCTAAGAAGGCAACTGAGTAACAAAGCCCTATCTCGAACTACTAAGGTAACTTTTTATAAGACGCTAATCATCCCAGTCCTGCTGTATGGCGCAGAGGCATGGACTTTGTCAAAATCGGATGAGGATGCCCTTGCTTACTTTGAGAGAAAAGTTCTTCGAGTGATCTTTGGTCCCGTCTGCATAGACGGCGAGTGGAGGAGAAGATATAACGCCAAAGCTATACGGCCTTAACAATGACATCGACTTAGCCAGAAGAGTTCATATATAACGACTAAGATGGCTGGGTCATGTAGAGCGGATGGAACCCAACGTTCCAGCCCGGAAAGTCTTCGAATCCACCCCGGATGGACGGCGCAGTAGAGGACGACCTCGCGGAAGGTGGCGCAAACAAGTGGAGAAGGACCTCAACCAACTTGGCTCATAACTGGGCTGGCTGGATAGGTTTGTTGGTTGAGGCCCAGGTCCACCCCGGACTGTAGCGGCCACCTAAGTAAGTTTCCTTTACATGCCGTCGCCTGGATGTCGGCAAATCGGCCTGGATGCCGGGACAACGATTAAAAATCGAATGTGTCCCAGCAAATCCCGCGTTTCCTTTCGCTCGGATGCACCCACTTACATATGTTCATCAAAATTTCTTGGAATAATCGATCTTAAAACTAAATTCGTCGGGAAAAATATCTTCAATTGCCTTGACCTTTCCGTCAATAGCTACTTGATATCGGTTGCCATGCATTTATTTTATGTACATATACCATGTGGTCCTTAGGTGGATGGATAGGTGGGCACGTGACTGCATATGGCAGCTTTCTTAGAATCAAAGTAAAAACAATTTAAAATGTTCTTTTCCGAATGACAAGTAGTGCAAAATATTACACAATTAAGAACAACGGGAAATACAGGGTTGGTAATGAATTTTGCTACAGAGAAAATCTCGAATTTTTTTATAAAGATAATCTAATTTAATTTTGATTTATTTATTGGTTTTGAAAAATAATTGATTTTAAATGACCTCCAGGTTCATTAATGCATGAATGGCATCTCAGCAAAAAAAAGTGTTTGTGGCTGCTTAAAGGGTAGTATGCTAGGAACTCGCTTTAGTGCTGCCACTATGTCCGTGGTGATGTAAGCCGTTGCACCGTCTTACTGAAACCACATCAAGTTTAAAGGAATCCGTTTTTACCCCAGCTCTGACAAAAAAAAAAAAAACTTCCAACATCTTTCAATTTCAATTTCAAGCGTATCGGCAAGTCTGTTGGGTTCAGTTTGCTTATGATTTGAATTTTATATGGAAACAAAATTAAATTCTTATATAAAATTATTATCTGTAACCGTTTGCTGATACCCGTTTGAGCCGATAAATTTCTTATCGAAACACATTGTATAGTAGAAGCTACGGCGGCTATCGTATCCTGCGTCCGAACTGTACATTTTCTGTGATATGGGACAGCCCATTCCTCTTCAAGTGCATTTTTTAACACCTTTCTGTTCCTGATGTGTCTGTTTTTGTGACGTCGCTTGAGTTCGTCCCATAAGTGCTCTATGGGGTTCATATCAGGAGACTGGGTGGTGTTTTTAACTGCTTTATGTAGTATACGAGCCACTACTGGACAAGACGAGAGGTGTGCTTGGGATCGTTGTCTTGTTGAAAAGACAAACGATTCCCGCAATCCTCGTTTTAGAGCATTTGGTTTGAGATTATTTTTAAGAATATTCAAATAGACGAAGCGGTCCATTATTGAGTCTATGAAAACTGCTTCAGAAATACAGTCCCTCACAAGCACATTACCGCCTCCATGTTTCTCTGTACCAACAAGGTTGGACGTTTTCAATGCGATATTTGGCTTATAAAGGATTTTTCAATAAGGACATAACAATTTTGTATTTTAATACAGACGGTCTCTTAAACTTCTTTTACAATCTGTTAATGTCAAAACGTCAGCCAAAGTTTACATTTTTATCGTGGTGAAGTTCATGAACAAGCAACGTTTGAAAATTATTAAAAAATACTACCGAAATATATAGTGGATAAATTCGAGTCAACATATTCACTATTGAATGTTTCTGTACCAGTGAGACAAAACACCGGTCGAAGTACCGAAAATATCGCAGTCGTAAGTGCTCAGTTCAAAATGAGCCAAATCAGTCGATTCCACGCCGTTCACAGGAATTGGGAATCTCTCAGTCCACATTGTGGCGAATTTTGTATAAAAATCTTGGCCTACACCCTTATGAGAACAAATTAACTCAAAAACTGTAGCTGCTTTATCATTTGAAGCGCCGAATCTTCTCCGATTGGGCTCTGCAAAAGTTTGAAGAAAATCCTGAATTTCATCGAAAAATTATCTTCAGCGATGAAGCTCATTTTTGGCTTAATGCCTTTGTCAATAAGCAAAATATGCTTTATTGGACAGCAACAAACCCACATGTGCTTCAGGAGACTCCATTGCATCCACAAACACCGTGTGGTGTGGATTTCATGCCGGAGGTATGATTGGACCGTATTTTTTCGTCGATGAAAATGATCACCATGTTACGGTCAATGGAATTCGCTATCGCCACATGTTGGAAGACTATTTTTGGCTAGAATTGAATGGACTTGACAGGAGTTATATGTGGTTCCAATAAGGTAGTGCCACATGCCACATAGCTGGTCAAACAATTGATCTATTGATCGATAATCCTGCAATCTCGAGAAATGGTCCGGTCAAATGGCCAGCTCGCTCATGCGATTTAACGCCGATGGATTTCCTTTTATGGGGTTACGTTAAGTCGTTGGTTTATGCCAATAAGCCAACGGCGTTAGAGGAGCTCAGGAATAATATCAAACACGAAAGTGCCAACGTTCCGGCCAATATGTGTGGAAGAGTGGTGGAAAATTGGCTCCAAAGAATCGATCGCTGGTAATATGCTCGCGGTGGTCATACGAAGGAGATCGAATTCCATACCTAAATTTGACATGTGTACTGCGTCTGGAATAAATTTCAGCCCGGTATCTCAATTATTCTGTTTGATTTAAATACAAAATTGTTGTGTCCTTATTGAAAAACCGTATATTAAATTTACACCCATCGCTGAAAACCACTCTTTGTCAAGACTAATTTTCATGTTGTTGGCGAGCCCTAACGAAGTTCTACATTTTCTTCAATTTATTTCGCTAATGAACTTTTTTGTCTGGCTACTCTGCTCCGAAAACCTTTTCTTCTCAGCACTCTTCGAATGGTGTTTGAATCACAGAACTTACCAGTTTCATCCAGCATCTCTGTCCTTATTTCCGATGCGGTCAGTCTTCGTGTGCGGTAAATATTTTAGGGCGTCCAGAACGGCCTTTGTATTCAAACGATCCGGTCATTTTATAATTTTTAATTTTTGTATGCTTTCTTCCAATTAGCTTTGCAATCTCACGCAATGATTTTCCATCAGTATTGTAATTTATTACTTGCTGCCGTAGATCAATCGACAACTCTTTCCCCTTTGCGATCATTTTGTGTACAGATCAGTAAATTCTACGTATAACTGTGAATTTCACAATAAAGGACTTCTAAAGCACAATTGAGCAGAGTGAAGCAAAATAAAATTAGTTGCAAACAATTATGACACAAATAAGGATCAGCTTTGGATCGTGGGAAGACGAATAATCGTTAACCCTTTGCTTAAATTTAGTGCATTTCGTTAAGGTAATGCTCGATATAATATTGTGGAGCATAGATTGTCCGTAAACTTTTGTCACTAAGTGTACGAGTATATCCCCCATTGTCCTAAACCCATAACTCAGAAGGGGCCATCCCAACCATTACAATTCGCTCCTCTTGTCTTTGTTAGCCTTAGCAATTCAATTCGACTGCATGAATACGACAATTCGTATTAATTAAATATCATTCAATCGCGAATAAATTATTTAATTTTACTGCAAAAGGGGGTTACACTGCTTATCCAAACGACTCACGCACACGTGTCACACTACCCCAATAGTCCCAAGTTCTAACCCACCTCCTAAGTCCAGGACGCATTTTAACAAACCACCAATTCCCTCAAACCGTTCCTAATCATAAAACATCGCATGTATGCAATGCGTTACTTGTCAGGCATCTCTGACAAATTTTGTATCTTTTATAGGTATATCAGAGATTATATTGTAGTATTCCCTCTGCGAATGTGTGCGTATGAAAATATAGTGACAAAAATATGACGTACAGATTTTTTTTTTGTTTCTTATGTGTTCCAGACCTGCGTACTCGCAAGGTACAAGGACCTACACAACTCTGAAAAATACTACACGTTGTTGAACTTTGAGGAGCTTTGCCGAGGCGCCTTCTTTCTGTACATCTCGGTCTATGAGGCTATATGTACATGTGTATGTGTTTTTGGGGGGATCTTTGCTCCAACTATACAAGTGTAATTATGTGATGGTGTGCTAAGCACAATCACCCGGCTTTGTAATGCAGTGGCAGCAGCTTTTTAAGATAGATAATTGTATTTTGTTTGCAAATAATCACACACTATGGTATCCTTCCATTGTATCCTTTTGTGTTATTTTCGTTTTTCTCTGTTTTGTTGTTTGGGAACTAATTGCATCGACTCATGGGGGCTAGTGGAACGTTGTGTAGTGAAGTGTTTAACTGGTGCAGAGATGTGATCCAACAAGAAAAATGAAAGCTATTTTCGATGACGTTGGGATAAAGAAAGAGAGAGAGACACAGAAAGAGACCGAGCGGAATGAGTGTTGTGTGCAACTGTGAGGCTGGCTGGTGTGGGAAGGAAAATCATATGATTTCGTTTTTGCTTTCCGTTATCGATATTTTGTGGTTTGTGTAGGATAGCTAAGGATATGATTTGAATGATAAATTTATGGCTCTAAAAATTAAAAAAAAAAACAAAATAAATTGAAAATAGTTTTTCATAGGGAGTGGTGGAAGGTACGAGTAGCTACGCAAATTCACGAGAGTCCTTACAAAATGTGTATGGTTAGTTAAAATACTAACATCACTCCACTTATTTTTTTCCTCCTTAAGGGCAACTATACCAGCTTCTTTGTCACCAGTGAAAAATGTATGTATATGTATATTCTCCGACGTATCCTTTGAGGAGCAATCTGACCCGGTTATGGTGTCGACTTTTACATAATAAAATAAATTTAAAATCATATGAAAACTCTATAGACTCAATGCCCATAGGACCTACAAAGCTGTCACTATGGGCCATGGTAGCACTTAATCAAAAGAGCGCAGAAATATATACTTAGTGACCGAAATTAGTTAAGCAACACAACTTTTTGAAACGAAGATAGTTTGAAACCCAAAATATAACTAGTAGTCTAAAAAGCCATAGGAGCATGGTACCCAAGAACCTAGCAGACAACGAGTTTTCAAAAGAGACAACTCCCTTCCAAAGAGCATGCCTTGAAATGGTACAGAAATTGATGGACGGCAACTGAGAGGACTGGTGTAGGAGTACTTTGTTCTAGAATTAATTTGCAATTCTTCTGGGACAATCTAAGATATGTAGGTGCCATTTTCACCGAGAAGGTGTAGGTCTTTTAGGAAAAAGTGACTGATTCACAGAAAAACAAGCTGTTTCGGGCGCCTAGAGAAAAATTCGTCTTCACTAGAACTTAGAATTTCGGCTGGCTTCATAAGAGATCTCTGTGGGTAGCAGTGTACTTACATTTCATTGCCTTGCTCTACGTTGATCCGCAAATTATAAATACTCGTACGATCAATATACAAGAATCTCGAGCAGATAATTGCTTATTCGAGATTGAGAGCTGTTCTCTTATTCGATCCAGAATTATTCTAGCTATTATTTTAGCCACTGTAGAAAGAGCGTCTGCCCAGCCTTCTTTAGAAAAAAAGTTCACTTTCCAATGCACTCTTTTAGAGGGGATGCAGAATACGTTTCGCTGGGCTTAGAAAAGATCGAAACGTATACGAGTACTTACAAATCCTAATCTGGATTAAAATCTCTGGGTGACTGGGAGGCGTATTCTGGTGTTTGCGGCTTCAGATAGCTTCGGATTGCCTAAAGTAACCTTCCTGATTTGAGAGAAAGTTGGGACACTCACGTAAGAATGATGTTTCATATTACTTGAAGTACTTCTCACAAAGGCCCATGCTTCTGAGTCCAACCATTTTCAGATGCTTGTTTAATTTCTGCTCACATATCCTAAGCCCATGCCATTAGTCGTAGTTCAACCATTCCGTATTTCTAGTAGATGAGAAGAGCGCAGCTTTGAACATAGCTGACCATCCTATGACAGCGATATTGGGTTTGTCAAATTGATGTGAAAGTGAAGATCGTGAAGATTTTGGGAAAAGTCAAATTTTCGGATTTTATCTTTTGTCTAAAACATAAGTAGCATCTCCTTACAAAATGTCTCCTTTGTCTACTTGTATGTACATCTCAAGCAGTACTTCTGTACTAATTTGTAAAATTCTACGATAAGAAGAAGTACTCTAAAGGTTTAGAGATGATCATAGTGAGTGAGTGAGTGAATAAGTGAGTGAGTGAGTGAATGAGTGAGTGAGTGAGTGAATGAGTGAGTGAGTGAGTGAGTGAGTGAGTTCCAAAATAACTGTTATTTGAAATCTAAAGTTAGAAACTTCCCTAGGTTTCCCAATATGACTCATCCCAATATAGGGTAGAGTTTTAGTTATCTATAATTATCGAAAGCCGAGTTATAATGTTATTTATCAATGAAAATGAGAGCCAACGCCCGTTGGTAAACGCTTTATATGTATAAAGCCGAACTCTGCTGAAAAATAAGAAACAAATTCTAGTCGCGCGTCGAAAAAATTCCTCACATTCCTTAACCTATCTGCGTCTACGTCCGGGTCGTACTTGTAAAACTAAGATTCATCACCTGTAGCGATCTTACTGAAGCAGCTTGACTCTCCATTTTCAAACTTATCCAGGAAATATTGAGCAAAACGAACACGAGCCTCTTTTTGCTTTCCATTCAAAATTTTTTGAACCCATCTTCGAATATTTCAGGTGATAATTTAAAATTCGTGACACAGCCATGGCATTTAAGCCCAGTTCATCCGCTATCATCTCCTGTGTCATCCTGGCATCTTCGTCAATTTTAGCCTTCACCAGGGCCACATTTGTATCGTCGGTCGAGGATTTGGGCCGACCTTCACTAGAAATAGTAATAAGAGATGGTGTATTTATTCTGTATGCATTTTGGCATTCGTGCAGAATTTAGACTGCGTGAGTTGATGTTGAAATCCGAAGAGAATGGCAAAACGAATTTCTTCCTGTGTTGGCGGTGGAACTTCAACCGAGCTTACGTCACTATTTTTTCCCTTCCTCGTCTCCATTTTTACTTATTGTTCTGAAATTTGGAAATAAATATTGTTAGATTATAAGCTACAAAAATGCATTTTTTTTTTTAAAAAAACTATTAAATTGACACCAACTAAGCGAACTTTTGTTAGTCCCTACGTATAGCTACTCTTTCAATTCTAACCTATACAATATTCTTTCGGTTTAAGAATTCACACCATTATTACAACAAAACTAATAAAACTTTGTTTTTCAATGAATGTCGATCAAGTAGTTACACCAACAATAATTTTGAAGCCCTTATATAATATCTTCGTATGCAAATTAAAAACATTTCATTTAAATATCTCAGCAAAGTGTGATTTACTTTTATGAGATACAAATTTTGAATATTGTTACTGAACGACAAAGAAGTCTGCTAGTACACTGGACTTTGTAAAAATTAATGAAAAGAAAAGAAAAATTGAATGCCTTAACAAAACTACCGTGTACACCACCACAATAGACAATCAGACTTCAAGTATGTCTATTGTTGTTATCGAACAACCCAGTCGCATCTATCCACATCCACATCCACTGCACAAGTCAAGTGGTAGTAGGCTTTAAGGTAAAAGATGAAAATGTCAATGAAATCTAAGAAAAAATATCCACAACTATTCGCATCCACTCGTATGTACGTACAAGCGTTAATCAATTCCTTTCCAGGTTGTCATCATGTCGCCGGAAAGGCGTAAACCATTTCTTTTCTATTCTGAGTGAAGAGTCGAAAATCTGCTTAACGTTTTTGTTGCAAATGATGCACTTGCAATAGCACTGAGCCGTACTTCAACGACACAAAGTTTTAATCTAGTAATGACTTGCAACTTGAACGTCATAATGACAACCCACACATACAGCAAACGAGTAATATGGGTATGAATCTACGTAGAAAGACATTGAATGCTGAAGTTCAATGAAAATAGATGCATTGTGCACTAAGCCGGTATTATAAATATCGATTTAGGTTGCAAGTGCAATAAATGCAACCGGAAAGGGTTCCTCAATTTCTAATGCTAATTATGTGATTATTTGAGAATAGCTGCCACACGCAAAATCTTACTTCTGGTTATGTGATAAATGCACGAGTGCAAACTTTAGAACAACATTATCCTTGTATGTTCAGATATTTTCGTTGATTTCTTTAGCAGAGTTACGTGAATGACCCTGACGTGACGTGAAGGCTTGTCACATTTAAAACACTTGCTCTAGAATGGGGAAGTTGAAGTTTAGTTTAAAGTGGATTTTACCGAAGGAGAATGCGTAAATTTGGATTCAACTCCGCCAAGTATACATTTTTACTTGCACCTACTCGTGTAAGGGCAAGTATTGGTTTCCTGAAAATGATCGATCACGAGATTTTTATCAAACTTGACATTACTACAATAGACTGCCTGTCAGTAAATATAGCCGTCTGCAGCCTGAACGGCTGGACGGATTTTCTTTAAACTTCATATCTGGGATAGGTGGATTCATAATTCGAGGAGAAATCAAAATTTGTATTCTAATTCCAAATTTTGAAAAAAAAAACGATTATCTCGAAAACGGCTATAACGATCTTGACCAAATTCGATATTTCAGTTATTGGCGGACATATGTTATTAGATGTATATACGTACAAGGGTACTTTACTCATTGACTGGTTCTTTTGTGCATTCTATTTTAATATGGGAGCAAACAAAACTATAGCAGAGGAAAAAAAAAAAAAAAGATACAGCGTGGCAAAATTGGTAAAATTATTTATTTTGTTCACATACAGGGTGTTTCAAAAACTTTCCGCTTGCTATGTGCAGTGATTTTCCTTTTATCAAGACAAGCAAATAAATTTCAATAAACATTGGTCCAATCTATTACAGTTATGTTGTTATAACGGTTTTATGCCTTTGCTACAATCGTTTTCTGATTTGGCTCTAACTTCATCAAATCTGCATGGATTCTAAAGATTCTGCTTTAATATAAACAACAATCTTAGCAAGCAGAAGATAATTATAATTTTTAGTACATTTCTAAATTCTTGTTCCACTTCAACGTAAATTTTCTACGAAAAATCGATTTTTTGGTAAATGTTTTTATTCCTTAATACACTTCACGCTTTAGCCACTTTCAACCCCGTAAGGGACGTAAAGCAAATATTAAATAGCTATCTAGAAAATAATAACCAAAAGAACAGTGATATCTGAAATAGCTCGACTTTTTGACCCTCTTGGAATCTTTGCACTAGCAGTAGTTACTGTTAAAATATATCTACAAGAGTTATGAAAACTTAAACAAGACTTTAACGCACCATTGCCCCTGGAAGTACCAGAAGGACGAACATCCGAAAAAGCCTGTACTAGCTAGAAGGATTACAGATTCAATGACATATTTTTGACGATCGAGTTACTCGTACTGTATAATTGCATGCGTTCCCTGATGCATCGGAGAAAGTATCTGGTACCGCCATTTATGAGTACATGCGCATCCTCTTGCAGACCTTAGGACATTCAACGGCAATGCGTAATAAGAGTTGGTGACAGATTAAAGCATCGAATCTGTCTTATGACGCAAAACACCCAATTCTAGTTTCTTACACACATCCACTGACAAAGGTAATCCTCACGGAGATGCATTTGGAGAATCGTCATGTTGATCGTCAGGCTTTATTAGGAATTAAGAAGATTTTATTAAGATGGTCCAACATCGCATATTCATGAAGACGATTACAGAGTTTTCGCGCAAAGTTGGTTATTTCGTCATCGACGGTAGAGTTTCCTAAGTCTCTGTGGATATCATTGTTTCTGATATACCATGGGGCATTTATTATGACTTTTGCACTTTCTTTTGAAAAGATTGTAGGATATCTCTATTGCTTCGTTTGGTACAACCCCAAAGTTGTATACCATACGTTCAAATGGATTTAAACACTTTGTTATATATGCTTAATTTTTTATTTTTAAGCTCGTCTCGTTTCTTTTTAACATGCGACTTCTATTTGAGTTTCGCGTCTAGTGTCATTCCTAGATACTTTGCCTCGTTTGCATATGGTATATGTACCGAGTAAGTAAAGCTTTCCAGTTGCCGACTCGACTGATTTATCTATTGTTAATACGAGTATAGCCATATCGTCCGCGAACGTAGCTACGACAGTGCCTTCTTATTGCGGTATATCTCGAGTGTACACTAACAACAAAACCGGACCAAGAACACTTCCTTGCGGTACTCCGGCAACGATTTCCTTAAATTGGGAGTATTCCGATCCGTGTTCAATACGAAATAATCTGTTCGCATGGTAGAATTTTAAAATCTCATATAATTCTTCCAGAAGAACCTGTCTTAAGTTAAACTTCAAACCTTCATGCCATACCTTGTCGAAGGCTTGTGAGACGTCCAGAAAAGCGCTAGAACATTGCTTTTTCTCCTCTAAGGTTTTCTATATCTCATTTGTTATTCTATAAACCTGATTAATTGTGGAGTGCTTTGTTCTGAAGCCGAATTGATGGTCAGGAATCAAACGTCTTTCTTCAATGACCTGTTGTAGGCGCTTTAACAAAAGCTTTTCAAATATCTTAGATACTATCGGCAGAAACGATATCGGTCTGTACGATTTTTTTTCCGTTTGGAGGCTTTCCGGGTTTTGAAACCATTATGACCTCGACCACCATAGGGGAATTCCCTTGGTCCATCCGGGGGTAATGTGTTAAAGGCAATTGTTGGTCTACGATATGGATGTAGGAATTTTAATTGTCAATTAGTTTGATGACAGTTTTTTTGTTATCATTAAATTTCTTAATTCCTCTTTTAATTTTTATTATACTTTTTTATAGATAGTTTGCAGTAGTTCTTTAAGAATCCATGCCATATTTATTGCCTGAAAATATATAAAAACGAAATGACCTTTATTTGTGTTGTATGTATGTCTCTCCATGAATGAAATGCCGGATCTATCTACTGCTATGACATCACCGGTTCCTTTTTATACTGACAGTTTATCAGTGATGGTAGTTTTTCTGAATGGAGTTCAAAGCAATTTTGAAGAAAACCTTATTATTTCTGCAGTATCTGCTTGTATCTTTCACTAATACTGAATTCTAACTATCCTTTTGATACTCGTAGTTACCCCCAATGAAATTAAAACCAAACATTGATTTGGCATAGGGACCTGACCGACCACCCACTACCAACATCAGATAAAAGAATTCATTGACAAAAAAAAAAAAATCGCATAAATATTCAGAATTTCGTACTCTCCACATCCTGTTTAAAAACTATCTACTCTTTTGACATCCATTACATGTTTACGTCATCAAAGTATTTCTACATAACAATTTAATTCATATAAATCGCTAAAATAATGACGTAATCTCCACTATACATTAAATAGATTCATGGACATGAAATGGCCAAGCGATATTCTAGCTTTATGTTGGTATGTAACCAAAAGGAGAACTCTTATTCCAAGGAAGACGACTTTAAGAGGAAAAGTAATTTGGGTTGTTGTCGGCGTCAATTTCCTTTATGAATTTCGAAATCGGAGTCCTATTGTCTGGAAGACAACCATACCACCGACCGACCAAAGGCCATAAAGTAAATGTTTGTACGCATATTTATATGCGGCTATGCCAAGCAATATACTTATGTACATAACCTACATAATGTAGTCGTAGTTAACTTTAAGGCAGAAGAAGAGTGGTCTACGGAACTGATTCATTAAACACAAAAAAAAAAATACGAGAAAAATAAATTCGGGAAGTGTTCGTATATGATTGCGTGTGTGGATGTGTGTATGTGTTATTTTCTGGCGCTGTCAATTGGATTACATATGTTCTACTTTTAAATATGTAGTATATATGATATATTCCTAAATGCATACACATATAAGCTTTTTGACTAAAAGGAACTAGGCTTAAATTTATGAAGGACATTCAATGATTTCAAGGGCATCCGCACTTGGATATATTTTGATCTAAATGTGATTATTATCATACTTAGGGAAACCGTGGATATAAAGGAAGTGTCGTAATAAAGGCCACAACTGGGTCGCACGTACTTGCTCCATATGTGCTGTTCATTCATAATGCAAAGTTGAAAAGAGTCGACAAAATTTAAGTTTTCGAAAAATGTGTTAAATGGCTCATACATATGTATGTCGGAAATGACTTGGATATCAATTTTGAATAAAATCATGCCAGCCATATTCGGAAAATTGCCAATTTTCGCATATCCGCTTATAAATAAAGTACCGTTACCGACTTCAAAAAGCCCATAAATGACCTAAAAAAAGTTTAAACTTTTTTTTTCTTGACTGTAGTAAATGTTCAGCTGACCTGACTGCAGCTTCTCAAAGACCACCAAAATGTGAGGCTCTTGGCGGTATGAGATGGAAATCCTTTCTTGTTTATTTCACATTGAAGGAGGATTTATTTGCCATACACTTGGAAGAAATGTTTAAGCCATTCGACGGACAGGTGCTAACAGAAGACTTTTTTATTATTTTTTTTTATTATTTATTTAAAACACGTAAGATAAAAATCTTTTAAGCTGTGAAGCTACTTTAAATGGTTAATAATAATTATTTTTAAAAAATTAAGAAAGATAAGAAAACATATATTATAAAAAAAAGAAAGAAAGTAAGGAAAAAAAAGAAATATTTATATACACATACATTTGAGAAAATTAAAATTTAAAAATTTAATAATTAATTAACCATTTTTAGTATCCTTTTGTCAAATCAAAACAGCTTCAAAAATCAGAGAAAGAAAGAAAAATAGAAATAAAAGTTCAATGTCTGCACATTTATATGCTTAAATGCTCCCTAAGTCGCCTTTTAAAGTCACCGTTGCTATTAGATCCCCTTAAACTGGCTGGGAATGAATTCCAGAGTCTTGCAGCGTAAATAAAGAATTGTTTCTGAGTCGTATAATATTTGAAGCGCAGAATAATAAATGCTTCACTTCTCGCGGATGAGGCAAATTGAAGAATATGAAAAAGATATGACGGAGCTTTTGATTCTTTAAGATTAAAAAGGAAAGTTAGAACATTAAAATCGAGATATTTTTTGAACTCCATCCCAAGAAATTCACGCGCATATTCCGAAATATGTTCATATCTACGGATGTTATAAACATATCGTACAGTACTATTGAAAGCAACTGTGAGTTTACGTGAGCTATTGCTATCTAGGTCGCAGTAAATTTGGTGTGCATATAGTAGTATTGGAAGGTGCAGTGTTTTGACAAGAGTTGTTTTTATTTTGCGCGGGAGGCAGCTACCAGTTTGACCTAAGGCTCGCAGGGCTCCATAGACTTTGCCTGTAGTATTGGTCACGTGAGATTCCCAGGTGAGATATTGATTAAATGTCACCCCGAGGTTTTTAACACTTTCTACGTAATCTAAAATGGTTCCATTGATTTCTACCTTAGAAAGAGACAACTTATCCAAGCTAGTGCGATTTATCATTATCGCTTTACTTTTTTAGAGTTAAGCATCAGCTTGTTTTTATGTGACCATTTAACCACCGTCAGAAGGTCTTCATTAATACGCACTGTAGCATCTTCAACGAGTCCCAGAGGAAAACACAAATAAAGTTGTACGTCATCAGCATACATTTGTATCTTACAATGTTTGAGAATAGTGGGTATATCATTATTAAACATGGTAAACAGCAGCGGCCCTAAAATGGATCCCTGGGGAACGCTCGTATCAGTTTTTAAGAATGAGGATAAATTGCCATTGGAATAAACCGCTTGTGAACGATCCTCAAGGTAGCTTATAATAATTTTTATGGCAGAGCAATCGAGGTTAAAATAGTGTTTAAGCTTAAGAATGAGAATATCGTGCGACAATGTGTCGAAAGCCTTCGAGAAATCAAGTAACACCAGGGAAGTCACATGATCATTATCCATCTCAACACGAATATCTTCAACTAATTTCAATAATGCAGTAGTGCAACTATGTTGTGGTCTGAAACCCGATTGAAATAGTGAGAGTAAGTTGAAATTATTCAAATATGCATGAAGCTGTGAGCTCATGATTTTTTCAAGTGCTTTGGACATGAACGGGAGTATCGAAATGGGCCGATACTCTCGCTCTTTACCAACAGTACTTTTCAGGACTGGTATTATCTTTGACCTTTTCCAAGATTTTGGATAAATGCAGCAAGTTAATATTCTGTTAAAGATGAATGTCAGAGGTGGTAACACATGATAAATTACAATTTTTAAAAACCTAGGATGCATTCCATCCAAACCAATAGCATCCGATTTGATTGCCAGTTTTGCTTTGCTGATACGATTACGACACCGAACAACTTTAAAATAAAGAGCGTGTCGTTTGTCGAACATTGGCAGGCAATAAAAAATCTTAAAAATAACAAGGCCTCTGGATATGATTTAATAATCGGACAGATCCTCAAAAAATTTCCAAAGAAAGCCTTCATCAAGCTTCTGCATATTATAAATGCCGGGCTATGATTATTATACGACCATGAATGAGTCGAGAAGATTTATTTGACCTAACTACGAGTATATCAAATAGGATCATAGCTTTATCTCCGGATTGATGAGGAAGTAAAACTAGGATGCAGGCCCGACTTGCACTTGATGAATTTTTGTGTCCTTTCGAAAGGAAATCAACTATTCTGGTATTTACGAAAGCCTTTAAAATGATAAGCCATTTGTTGTCCCATAAATCATGCGGGTTTTCGACACCAACGAATATTCTTACTAAGCCTCTTAAATAAAATTTTCCGCTGGGCCTTTTTGAACCAAACAGACCGATGACAAGTTATGTGAGATATTAACCCTTGAAATAGAAGTGACCAAGGAGCATGTTCGTCATGTTTTGCTTTGGGAATGTCTTAAAAATCGTAATGTAGCGCAAGTTGCTCGTAAATTATGTAAGTGTATGGCAGACAGGTCATAAGCAAAAGCAGAGCCTAGAGATGATTCAAATAATTCCGAGAACGATATTATGGGCTCAGAGATAATGACCGATTATTATTATTATTTGTGTAGGGTTATCTTGCATTGCGACCTAATGGTTTATTGTGCCCCCTGTGCCACGCCCAAATGGCGTGTATGCACTGCGATCAGAAAGATCTATTGTGCCAGAGGCTACTTTTTAGGGCAACAGTACTTCTACTTTTCTTATGAAAGGTATAATTACGGCTGCGGAAGAGTTATGATCTCCTTAAGAAAGAAGCTTCTACTACTTCCACATAGAGCAACACACTCACACAGTACGTGTTCTGCGATTTCGTCCTCATCTATTCAGAGGCGGCAGGTGATTTGCTCTGAAATTCTCATTTTATTAAGGCGGTAAAGTAATTGACAATGACCAGCAAGGAAGCTCACAAGCCTTCTTATGTCTTTTCTGCTATATTTTAGGATATCAATTGCCTTTTTCTGGAAGGTTTGGACAGCTTTTTAGCTTGTCTGAGACCTTGGGAGTTATTTCGGTGGGAAATGCACATGTTACGTTCCCAACTGTTTACGGTTAGTTTAAAGGCAGAATCAAATATTCCAGAAAAGGATTCAGGTCCAATGAACAACTCAGAGGAACATTTTCTAGCTAGCAGATCTGCAGTTTCGTTGCCGTCGACGCCTACATGACCCGATACTTACCACAATTTTACTTTATTGTCCAAGTTTTGCAAACTGTCGAAGCAGCTTAGAACTGATTTTTAACTGATCAGGTGGGAGATCAGTGCTTTAAGCGCCGCTTGGCTGTCGGTGAGTATGTGGATAGTGGCACCTTTGATGCCTAAGTGCAAGTTGATATTTGCACAGGTCTCGATAGCGTAAATCTCGGCCTAGAAAACACTAGGAGAGATTTATTCCCTCATTAGAGTTTCCCTCAGAATATAATTCCTTCAGAATTATTATCAAGGATCAAACACTCATTCTTTGCCTTGGCAAGTATAGTTTGCCCTCTCTAATCCGATTTCTCTTAGGAATCTGAGAATGAGAAGTGAGTGCATTGTTAGCATACGTGTATCCTCATCTGATAATGTGTACTTATCCAAGTATTTCAATCTTTTGTAGTCAGAAAATGTTCTGGAGTCTCACTGGACTCATTGCAGAATTTTCAAAGGCCTTGTTTGTTAAATCTAGTTTCCTTAGATGCTCTCCGAGTTTACAGTGCCCCGTTAGAAAGCCTGTTAGGATACGTAGGTTATTTTTGCTAAGGCAGATGCACGTTTCGAATCTTTTCCGGTTGTAGTGTCCCAGAAGTTTCTTAGGTTGCCCCTGACCTGGAGTATTGGCCCAGGTTCTCGCCCTGTTTTCTTTCTCCATCTTCCTGAATTCTTCGCCTATAGTGTGGCTTCCTATTCCACAGAATGGTTCAGGTCCAATAATGGATTCTGCTGCTCCTTATCTTGCATAAAAGTCTGCTTCTTCATTGCCCTCTATTCCAGCGTGGCCAGGTATCCAATAGAGGGTTACCTTGTCACTGCTACCCAATTCATTAAGTTTGTATAGGCATTCCCACACAAGTTTTGATTTAAGGACATAGGAGTCAAGTTAATTAACTGTCTGACAATATTGCTATGTCACATCTTCTATCGAGATTAAATTGAAGACATCTATCTATAGTGTATATTTCAGCTTGAAGGATGCTGGTACTTTTGCCAAGGGTTCTGAGTACTTTGTTCTTGGTCCAAATACACCTGGCCCTGTTCCTTCTTCAGTTCTCGAGCTGTCCATATACCAATTTCTTGTATGGTTACTAAATTCGTATATTATGGATTCATTGCTCCAGGCCTTCTTGTTACTTTCGAACTGATGCATCCCCCCCCTCTTGTTGTGTTGATCTTAATGATTCTACAAGACGTCTAAATTTCAGCTGATCTTATTCTAAGCAACTCGATACTGTTCTGCTGACTCCTTTTCTGTCCAGGGTTCATTTAATGGCTTCATGCTTTTTCCATTGCTTTGAGAAGAAACGATGTTAGACCGATTGATCTGTATGACTTCGGCTGTGTTGGGTCCTTTTTCCTCAATTTTGGTATGAACACAACTTCACCTGTCTCCACTGCTTTGGAATATACCCCAGTGCGAGGCTATTTTTAACTATTCTGACTAGGTATGGTAGTAGTCTTTCTTGCCCCTTCTGTAGTAGGGCTGGTGTAATACTATCCACACCTGGTGACTTGAACGGCTGAAAGGAGCTGATTGCCCATTCAATTCTCCCTCTGGAACAGATTGTACTTACAATTTTCCAATCTTCCTTCCGGCGTCTTGATATATTGGTTATACTCTCTTCATTTGTATTCTGCAGAGTTCCAGGGAAGTGAGTTTCTAATGACCGATATGATGATGACTGATTAACAACATGGTGGACGAAAACTCATTCGCATTCATTGAGCAATTAGCCAAGAAGTTGAGTTCTTCCAGTTCCACAGTGCAAATACACTTAACAAAGTGTCAATGATTTAAGCGATTTGAAAATCTGCAATAACTAATACTTGTAAGAACGTTCTCTTTGTTCCTTTCTCATTTAAATTTGTATCTGTTCCTCAACAGGATTATGTCTGGTGATGAGAATTAGATTTTTGCATCAGGAAATTCCGCGTATTAACGAGGCATACAGCGAGTGCCTGATGCAGATCCCCAAAAACTTAATGCTTTCTATCTGATGTGATATGCGTGGTCTTGTATATTGTATATTAGCCTATTTTAACCTGCTGCCTAATTACCAAATCATCCCAAAGTGTTATAATGATCAACAATTAGATCTATTGAAGGAAAACGGTCTGTTACAAGAGAGAGACTTTAATAAATAAAAATTCAAGCTCAAGCTGCATCAATTTTTGGGCTGTTTTTAGATATTTAATTCGTTAATTGATTTCTTTGTTTCCTCAAATGGTGAAATGTTCAATTCAGGGAGTGATATGTGGGAGAGTTCAATACACTCTGAACAAATTATAGGTGGCCTTATTTACGCATTTATTGTGATTTAACACACAGTATAAAATTTCATCTTATGAAATTATGTGGCTTCTCTATGTGTGTTTTACAACTTTTGTATATCTGCTTTCGTGACTGAAATTATTTAACAAATGCTAAAGAGCTGTCATATACTGAACTTAGGGAAATCGGACGCACCCACTCATGATACGAAATATCAGATTGTGTATTGAATTGGAAACCAGATACTCGTTCTTGAGATTAAGGCACTAAATTAGGGATTACATATTTGTATGAAGCACATCTATTTGTATAGGTATAATGATGAGTTAATTAATTGCTTCAAAAACGTATTCATGCACTGAGTCCTCATTTGCATTCTTTTTGCCCTAAGGTTCAAATCCTGGTAAAGCTAAAATGGATTATGTGGTTGTTTGGTCAACGCCTTATAGCAAAATATGAAAGAACTATTCTTGCTTTTGACCATAAATTTAAGGGATAATTTACTGCAAAGTTGAAGGGCAAATAACAATTACGAGTACAAGCGATTAATTTTTTTTTGCATTTTCGCAACGGCTATGTTTTACACAATAATTTCAACTTAAATGTCATATCCTTTTTAGCTTGCTTTAGTACGTATAACAATAAGCCAATTGGTAATGCTTTTTTAATCATATAAGAACATTTAAGGATATACGACTGATGCTGATACTAGGAGGGGAGGGTGTGGTTTTCCAGAAAAAGTCGGTAAAGCTGCACGAGCTGCACAAGGCACCAAAATCTTTAAAGATCTAGAAAATGGAGGCTCAAAAATGGTCTCGAGGTCAACGGAAAGGTGTTAGAGTGGCATACATAATTTTGCTTACAGCCGCAATAACCCTAAATCCCGGACTAGGAGCGCGGCTGTAACAACTTTTGGAAGAAAAACTACTTTCAGTTTTGAAGTACTTCGGAGGAATATAATAATTGTTTATTTATAGTGACGCAGAATTTTAAACCCGCATTAAACATACATGGTTTCTAAGAGAAGACAATTAGCAGAAGGGATAATGTATCTGTGAATCCCTCACTCGAAATATTTCCCTGAGCTCATATATGATCGTTACGAATATGTTCCGTGTACTCTGGAACTCCACACAGGTTTATTTTTGGCTCTTTATTGTTCTCTATGCCGACGACACATAGATAGATAGAAGGATAGATAAAAAGTGGTTCTCAATGAGGTACACTTAGATCAACGTACGTCCATTGTGATAAACCAATAATCATGGATTATGATCCCTATCTACTCCTGGTAGTACAGGTTTTGTTCAGATCGGTCAGATCATTAAAAAGTATTTTCCTAGAATAGCTCTTCTGATATGAGCAAGGGAAAGACATACATCCTCCTCGTCTCTGCAGCTCTGAAAATGTCTACTGTTGACGCAGTGTCTGGTGAAGACCTTGGAGATGTCATCTCTATGGTGTTTTAGCAGTACCTTTCACCTATTAAGATCCAGAGTTGGTCATATTAGAGTTATTAAGATGTGTCTACCTATGTTTTGCTTTTTTCCACTGCATCACCGTAAGTCAGGTACTTGATAGATGACATTGGTGCGTTTATTAGCTTATCGAGCTATTATAATTTATCAGCTACAGAGTTTGGCTTGCAAAATACTGCAGTGGCTAGGCAGGCTGAATTATAGGTCTAGTTCATTTGAGTGAACGCCAGCACCAATTCCTTCGAGCCATCCGTAATGATTGTAAGATATGTTTTTTTGTATCCATGTTTTTCTGTCTGGTATTGGATAATTGAAAGCACATTCGTTAACATTTGTATTCAATGTTAGCTTCCTGTCTTACCCGAGTTCCAGCTAACTCGCGCTGTTTGAAAAGTTCTTAATATTTGGGTCTGTCTAAGAGTATTGTTTGCTTCTTAAATGAGTATTTGATGGCAGTTGGTTTGTTGATAATATTATCATCCTTAATCCCCTAAAATCATTCGTCTTGATTATTTACAAGAATGATGTGATTTTCTTTCTTTTTCGACGACAGATCCATCATATCAATCGATTAGTCCGACTTTAGTCTTAACTCTTCTTTTACATGGGTGGCCAAGCTAATTTTCTAATATTGCAAAATAAATGATTTTCGTTAAGCATGAACGTTCTGCATGTGCTGAGTATTCAAGTTGTTAAAAAATGTTCACGGGTGGTTATATTTTTTTTAAAGAACTACAACGAACCTGAGAAAAGGCTTAAGTGTTTCACGTGATCACTTTTACTTTTAGTATAAGAAGCTTGTCCGACATACCTTTTTGGACTTTTCTGGAAACTTGATCAAATCAGCGCATCATTACCTTTCATTCGGTTTACATATTGTATTTATACAAAAAATCTTACTCTAATCTTACTTTCGACTTGTCTGTGGGTTAGTAAATTTTGATTTTGATCCAAATTTCAACTTTCTACATTAATCGACTCAAAAGTTACGAGGCTGTGACAGACAGACAGACAGACGGACGGACAGACAACTGACTGTCACTATAAGGGTTCTTTTCTTACTTTTTATTAACTTGTAAGTACCGGAACCCTGAAAAATTCAATTTGCCCGAATCGTGTTGCTCCCAGTCATCACTTAGGCACATCTTACACCGGAGCAATAAGCAATAAGCAATAAGCAACAAGAAATATAATTTTGATCTGCTCTCACACTGAAGCAACCAGTAACTTTACTGTGATCGGTACTGTGTGTGTGTACTCATAATATGCACATTCAACTTCCGACAAATATAATATTGGACGAGGGACAGACTTTTCAACCTTCCAGTATACCAATACCAAATAATTAACTCAATTTCCCATGTATCCGTAATTATGGCAGCACTAACATCTCCAAATGGAGTTACTCGCATTGATAAATCCGGACCCTGAGCTCAGTCCTATTAACAAATGATCTAGTGCCTCAGGTTAGGGATGGTGCATGCATCGGGATATAACTGCTTTGCCATGGAAAAACTAAACAATAAAATGAGACTCAAGCCTCGGATTGATGGATATTGTCTTTTCGGGCTACCACTCCGACAAAGACATGATAATTTCGGGCAATTGTAGTGCAGCGTTTCGACATCAAACTTACTTGCGACAATGTATTGCTTGCAAGAACTGGTTTCAGGAAAATTTTGGATCTTGAGATTTTGATCATTTATGGTATTACTAATATTGGACTCGAAAAAGTAGGTTACCATGTAGATACTTTTGTCTGTCTGTATGTATGCACGCTCGACTGCAGCCTAAACGACTGGACGGATCTTCATATCTACGTAGGATCTATGCAGTTCGAGGTGAACTCGGTGTCAAAACGACTCTTACCATTATGATTTAATTTTATATTTGGGTTGAGTTAGGCATACTCCTATGTATGTTACTGGATGGTGTACCAAGAGGCTACAGTTTTTGAGTTAATTTGATCTTGTAAGGGTGTAGGCCAAGATCTTTCCACAAAATTCGCCACAATGTGGACTGAGAGATTCCCAATGCCTGTGAACGGCGTGGAATCGACTGATTTTGCTAATTTTGAACTGAAGCACTTACGGCTGCAATATTTTCAGTACTTTGACCGGTGCGTTGTCTCACTGGCATAGGAACATTCAATAGTGAACATGTTGACTCGAATTTATCCACTATAGCATGCACAGCCTGTCTGGTGGGACGATTATTATGAAAATTGGAGTAAGCGCTCTTAAAGTTGCGAACACCGACTCTGAATTTCTTCACCATGATAAATATGTAAACCTTGACTAACGTTTTGACATTAACAGTTCGTAAAAAAGTTTAAGAGTGCGTTTGTATTAAAATTCAAAATTGTTATGTCCCTATTGAAAAACCCAGTACTTTAAACTTTTGAAAGTAGGTTATATTACTGTGGACCGAATTATGATTTTTGAATGTTCGCGCTTCTGAAACACATGCATGGTTTATTGGGGATCCTTCGCTGTGGGAATCGAATGTTACTCAGTGTAAATCTTAGATATACTTTTTGTAATTTGTCTGGTCAGCCTGTTACCTCATCGGTCCTTTTTAATTTCAATGTATTAACTTTTGGTTCATTAGGGATTTGGGTTTATAACTTGCTAAGTAAGTATGTTAACAACTGTCATCTAGTCTAAAACAATATTTGAATAGGAATCGTGTCTTTATGACATTTGCTTGGCGAAATATTGTAAATATTTAATAGTTTTTCTTAATAGTGCGTTCATAATATACAGTTTAACTCAACTACTTAACACTTTGTCTACACATGACCAACTACAGACGCCTATAGGGAGTCCCTTCCCATTCCCATCCATTGAACTGAAGCAAACCTGTTGAATTATACACTATAGCACTATAGTGCTTTAAGAAATTTTACAACATGCATTTCCCTTTTATACACTTTGTTTTCATATCGTCCATGTTTTTATTTACAGGTTGGCAGCGGCTCAGGAAGCGGCGCTAGCAGGACAGCAACAGGGCTCCACAAGCGGGGGGCACTTGGGTCGAAGGGGAGCCCATCGCTTAGCTGATAGAATGGGTGGCCCGAGTAGTCAGGGCCAATCACCACCCGGTGGTGGGCCCACATCACTTTTTATCCTTACCGAGGATAATCCAATTAGGAAGTATACACGATTTATAATAGAATGGCCGCCCTTCGAGTACGCTGTGTTATTGACAATCATTGCCAACTGTGTAGTGTTGGCATTAGAAGAACATTTGCCTGAGGGTGATAAAACAGTATTGGCTCAGAAACTGGTATCACAAACAATATTTATTATATAAAATTGCATTTCATTAAATTACTTATTTTTTTTTTTTCAGGAAAAAACCGAAGCCTATTTTTTATGCATTTTCTGTGTAGAAGCATCGCTCAAGATCCTTGCCTTAGGGCTAGTTCTGCATAAACACTCCTACCTCAGGAATATATGGAACATAATGGATTTTTTCGTTGTAGTAACGGGGTAATTATTGATTTTAAATAATTAAAATTTTAGCTATATCTTTTTTGCAAAAAAAAAAAAAAAAAAAATACTCTTGGACAGGTTTAACCATTTTGTTTGCAGTTTTAAAACTTTTTTATTTTTTGTTTGTTCTTTTATTTTGAACTATTCCTTATTATTTATTTTTTGTGTTTTTCTTTTTTTTTTTTATTTTCTGACTTTTCCATTAATCACGATAACAAAACTGTAATTATTTTTTAAAATAATTACTTCAGCGCTATGACGATCTTCGCAGAAGCAAATATCGATGTCGACCTGCGAATGTTGCGGTCATTTCGTGTCTTAAGGCCGCTTAAGCTCGTTTCGAGAATACCAAGTAAGACGTCCGAGTGCTCAACAAGGAGTGCCATTAAGTAGGAATTGTTCGCTGAACTTCGTTTAAGAATTTTACGTTATCTATATATGTATATATATATATATATAAATACATATACATAATTTTAGATATGTGTTCAGTTCAACAGTGTTTTAGAGAAGACAATAATTCTAGATGGTCTTTAGTTAAACATAAAATCATCGTTCGTTTCTAGTATGTGATCTCGATGGCATTTAGTTATTGCGGCAACTCGACAGAAATGTAATTCGTCATTGTGCATACAATAAAAACAAATTAAAAACTATTGCCAGAAATGTGTTTCATCTAGGAACGCATTTTTTTTTTTTTTTTTTTAGAAAATAAAACTTAGTGTGTGCTAGATCTACATATAGTATATTTATATTATAGTTTAGTCTAAGTGTATAGCTAGAATAGATTTTAAGGGCCAAACTAGATATGGCTAAAATGATGATAGGTATAGCGTTGAGTTTAAACGATAGTCCAGCATGGGAAGTTATTGTTTTATTTGTTTTTTTTTTTTTTATATTTAGGTATATGCCTGACTAATATTATAAAACTTTGTCTGAGCTAACCTTAATCTAATGTATAACGGGGATTTGCATTTTTACTAATTCATCAAGGAGTATTTACTATGCTACAATGTGTATATCATTCGCATGTTATTAGCATTCATACTATACGAGTAATGTGCCTAAACGTCGTTTCATCAACCGCGTTTTTTCTGACCTTGAGAGTTCCACTCTATATCTTCAATAGTCATATCTTTCCTGATATGGAAACCCTAAGAAGTACATATAAGTACATCTTGCGTCAAGAGCAATGTCTATTGAGCTATTCTTGTTCGCCCTTCTGTCTGTTCGTATGGATGAGGATTGTAGAATATGAGAATATCCCTTCTATATTTCAGAATGGTGTTGATTTTATATTCGTTTTTTTTTTTCTCTCTAGGATATGATCACTTTAATTTTACGTAAATTTGTTTCCCATCCATTTATGATATCTCTAGTTGCATACTCGAGTATTGCACAAAGAGGTTCTGGACCTGTGAGTCTTATCACAGATACTTTTCTTGCTAGTTTATAATTTATTTTCTTCCAATACCCGTCTGGAATCCACCAGAGTTTGACGGCTGCAGTCGGGCAGATGCGCATGACTCTTTTAATTCCAAGTTGAAGTATGGTGATCATGTTTTTTTCTTGACTTTCGTCCATCATACTGTAGATGCATCTGTTATGATTGGTTAAACTATCAAGCACAACATTATTGGGGTCAAGCCACATATTCTACCGTACATATGGCGACACACCCATGAAGCGTTCATCACTTTCAAAATTATGTTTTCAACGTAAGTGTTAATATTTAGTTTTCTCTCATTTATTTATTTATTTAGTTACACATCAATATTGGACTTCAATTGAAGATCTCGATAGATGTACCTTTTATCGTAACAGTTTTCTTCCTTTACTAAAAGGTACTAGGGTTTATCCGGAGACTTTCCTTCCTGCTTCACCAGAACTTGGAGTAATTTTCCGGCTTAATAGCATCGTCCTATCCAATCGTGTCTGAAATTGTCAAAAACACCCTCAGCATCTAGAAAGGAGCATAGTGCGAGTTCTATGAAGCTTCTAATGTCTATCTGTTGTTATCAGGTAGTGAAATGATCCTCTGTGGATCTGCCCTTTGTCGCAAACTCGCGTGTAGTGGAAGCGTACATTTTTTTCAAGATATCACTTACGTGTATTTCCAACAGTCTTCCCATTGTTTTCAAGGGAAACCATCTCAAGCTAATAGAATGGTGGGCTTGGTATCTAGCGTAGGAAAGAAAACCAATTTCAGTTTTCTCCAAGTCTGTGGAAAATATCTCCAGTTAAAACTAGCACTTAACAGGGCCACCCTGGTTGGCAGTATGTGCTCGAGGACAATTTAGATTAAATCTGAAGGTACACCATCTCTTTCTGGGCTTAGGGACCAATTTTTTTTTTCCTGGCTGAGCAATTTCCATACCATATTTACCCTTTTAAAGGTAGCTTCTCATTTTTGCAAATAATATTATTTTTGGAGAGACAGACAGAAGATTCTACATTTTCCTTGAACTGGATGTGAAAGTGCTGTCAGATTTTAGAAGGCTTTGGAGCCGATCTGCTATTGGTATTCAACTAAGCTTTGGAATTTTGTATCTATGACTATTTCTTGGATTTCTTGAAGTTAAAAAGGTTATAAAAACACCTGACATATTTGTTGTCTGTGCTCTACTACATCCCAAAGTAGCAACCCCTATTTAAGAGGTACCCTATATTATATTATTAGGTATATTAGGTATGGGTATATGGTTTAGTTTATTATTGCAACTTAACAATAAGAACACCAAGTACGAGATATTTTATTTGCAAAATACCCATATTACCTATATATCCGTGACAGAAGATACTGATGAGGATACTAATATTTTATTTCCACGGGTACGGGTATATATAAATCTCTGCTGACTTCTTATGCCCCAGACATGACAAATCGTCAAGGGCATCTATTTCCTGGCAAACACCGACAATATGAAAAGCCATCGTAAAAATTTAACGGAAAGGTTAAAAAAGCCTAAAGGACCTAGTAAAATTATTAATTTACTTTACACTACGTTTTTAGAAGACCGAATAAGGCGGCTCTGTGAAAACAGCTTTTCGCGTCCTGTTCCAAGGTTACACAATTATTGTGGAAAGTGCAATTTTATTTTATTTTTTAAGTGAATTATCGCTTACGACACTGAAACAAACGACCATTGGAACGTTTTTATACATTCATAGGTCGCATGGAAAGTAGTCAAGTTTTTGATGAAACACAGGTCTTGTTTCTGCTTTGCTGCCCGAACACAATGGAGAAGCGCTGCAGCAGATGAAGTTGCTGTAGTACAAACTGTCAAATAAGTCGCTCACTGAATTAGCAATGCACGTACACAATGGTGAAGCGCAGCTCGATTGCTCAAACTGTCAAAACGGAAAGATAATCGTGCTGTGTTTCGTGAAAATGTTTTTTGTGGTGGATTTATTTTATAATAATGACTGAAGAAGAGGAAATGGCATGCTAATAATTTCTCCGTAGACGGCTCTGTGATTTTCGTTTTTGTTTTTGACTGTCAAAAAGTAGTGCAGCTCGTTCGGAAGTTGAAGTTTACTCAACTTGTGCTGCAGCTACTTTTCGTACTTAAGCTGCAGCTTCGCATTGTGTGCGTGCTATAGAGAGTACATGTATTTCAACTTTGACAGCGCTACGTACTGCAGCTTCAGCTTCACCATTGTGTTCGGACAGTTACTCTGTAAGTCTTTTGGTATCTGGTATACTACAGGTTTTCATCTACACCAGCTCAAATGGTTCAATTCGTTTGAGGCTGCGTACAATGTCCGTGTTATGTGGAGCTATGATGCTTCAATATTTATATGCTGATGAAGTCTTCTTTCGTGTTTTCTAGCATTTTTTTTACTACGTTGGTGACAAAATCCACTTTTAGGTTCAAACATATGTTAGTGAAGTCAACATGGACCGACTTAACTTCATTTAGTTTAATGCGCCATTGTTTTGTCCAGCTATGAATTTTGTTGACAGCTAGTTGTAGGTTTTGTGTTGATTCCTCGTTGTCTTTACCAACTGTCATGATCGCAGTGTCGTCGGCGAAGGCAGCTACAGTGTTATTTTCTATCGTTTATATTTTTCGAATATATAAATTTTTTTTTTCATTAAACAAATTGAAGGGCTACTGAATATATAAAGATTGTTCAACGGAAAATTTTCATGTTTAATATTAAATAAAAAAAAAAATTACATTCTCATATTTTATTTATACAAAATTGAGTTTGAGAATACGAATTTTAGTTTTTAAAAACAATATCATATAAATGCCGTCCATTATTCCTTACAATCAGACTCTTAAATTTGTGAACACGCGAGATGAAATCGTTGCTTCAATGGCAGCAACTTCACGGCGGTTATTTTCTTGTAGGACCTGAATTGTTCGTGGATTGTTGCTGTAATCCCTCGACTTAAGTTATTCCCGGTGGTCCGGTGACCGAGGTGGCCAGGTTTATTGGGAAAAATTACCCGCGGCTTCTCCATTGAAACTCTAGCTGTGTGTGGAGTGCCCCGTCTTGCTGGATTTATGTTCTGTTGTTGAACCCGGGAAGCAGCTGCAGTTGCGGTACCAAAAACTCGTCGATCATTCGGCAATGCACTTCAGCAGTGACTGTCTCTCGCTGAATAAAAAACTAAGGGCCAATAAAATCCAATCCCTCGGCAGAAATTGCACACCACACTGTCGTTTTTGCACAATGCAAACGTTGATGGCGTTTCCTAAGGTTGCAGGGGGACCAGTATCTCATGTTCTGTTTACTAACATACCCATCGACATAAAAATGTGCTTCGTCAGTAAACAATATGCTTTCAAGCCTTCCTGATGTTCGAAAACGTTCCAGCATCGTTCTCGCTAAGGTTTCTCGTAAAGAATAGTCGTTATCGTTGAGAAACTTTTGTATGGATGAAACCTTAGTTTCTTTTTCAAAATCACGTGTATTGTTGACTTTTTTATTCCAGTACAGGCCACAATCTTCCTTATCGATTTACGGTGATTGTGCATTCGCATCGAACTCAAGCCACATTTTCTGGCGTGGCTGCTGATGTTGATGGCCCCAGAGGATTTTGGTTAACTGTTTTCCCTTCTTGTCTAAACTTTTGAACCCACGACCAGAAAAGTTGCGTGCTTGGCCCATCACTTGCTCGTCGAATATTGAAGTGAGTACTTTAAATATTGCTCAACCGCAAACGTGCGTTTGGACTGGAAAATCTGCAAATCTCGCAAGATACCCCTCTCACTTATCTAACCCTTTTAGTTTACGAGCAATTAAAATTTAAACTTGAACATTTTCCGCTGGACACCAAATTTGTTTCGTAACATTTTGTATATTTAGCAATTTAAATATCTTGATTTTTAATTCTCATTAAGTTGATCAAAACCCATATAGATCATTCATACTTTATTAACAAAAAATAAAAATTTTGTTTTTACGAAAAATACCTAACCAGAAATTAAATTAAATAACTCTTCTTAACTCATACTCATGTTTCCAAAAAAAAAAACGTTTAATTTTGTTGTTAAAATTTGTATAGTGAACAATCTTAACTAATTTATTTTCCTATAACGTTGCTAAATAATAATTAAAAACAAATTATATTTATTTTTGTTTTAGTAATCCTGTTAGTACATATACATACTAGATATTCTCTATTTACTTCTCTAGATTTTGTTTTCCTTATAATTTATATACAATAGCCCTTAGTTCCTTTTTGTTGTTTTTGTTTTTTTTTTATAAATAAACAATTATTATTTTATGATTTAAAAATTTTAGTTATCTGTGTTTTAGCTCTGTGGTGTGAACTAGTTTCTAGTATTTTAATTACAAATACAAACAAATATCCTTGAATAATTCTTTGTATTCTCTTTTTTTTTTTTTTTCTTTTTCGCGATTTTGAAATATTTAAAAAAAAAAATGTTTTTGCTAAAACAACAATTTAATAAAAAAAAAAAAAAAAAAAAAAACGAATCGCTTGATTGGTGTGATAAAACTAAAAAAATAAAAATAAAAATAAAACATCAGGTTCATCACAATGTTCCCACAAAAAGGGCCCGAAGTAGATCTAAGAACATTAAGGGCTATTCGTGTGCTAAGGCCCTTAAAATTAGTTTCTGGAATTCCTAGTGAGTAGTTAAATGAATTAGTTCGCTAGAGTTGTTTTAATAGTTTATTATTATTATTTTTTTTTTTTCTTTATAATAAATTAGATTTATTTCATTCATTGGGAATAAGTAGTATGCTATAATCTTATTCCCAATTCATGATTAGAATAGTTGCATACTATGTAGATGCATGCTTTTAACAGATTTATACCTTGAAATTTAAAATTAAATAAATATTAAAAAAAAAAAAAAAAAACTTCTTACTAATACCGATTCTGTGTGTTTGAATGAACAATCTTCCAGGTTTACAAGTAGTTTTAAAATCAATTATCAAAGCAATGGCACCGTTACTTCAAATCGGACTTCTGGTCTTGTTTGCGATCGTTATATTTGCAATCATCGGACTCGAGTTCTATTCGGGCGCACTGCATAAGACTTGTTATAGTTTAGAGGATCCAAGTAAAGAAAACATTTTAAATATAAATTTTAGTTTCGGATTTACGTACATTTTTTCTTTAATGTGTGCGTGTGTGTAAGGACTTTTGAGATTAACTTTTGTGTGTATTTACTTTGTATTAACAGATAGAATTGTAAAGGAGGGGGAGATGGAAACACCCTGTAACTCGGACAACTCATCCATAGCGTCGGGTGGTGCGTACGTTTGTAATTTTACAAACAGTATGTGCCTAGAGAAATGGGATGGACCAAATTCTGGAATAACTAGTTTTGACAATATCGGTTTTGCCATGTTGACCGTATTCCAGTGCATCACAATGGAAGGCTGGACAGCAATACTGTATTGGGTAAATTGCAAAAAAAAAAAAAAAAAATCGAAATCAAATCAAAATCTAAACAAAGAAATGCCTAAAATGATTTTCATACTTGATTGTGTCTGCAAACTGGAGCAGTATTTTCTGTAACACCAGTGCACTTTGATGGTGTTGCAGATAATAATTAGATGCTTCTTTCTTTGTAAAAAAAAAAACAAAAAGCAAACAATGTATACCTTAACCATATACGTGTGTTATAATTATACTTTTAATTTCAAAATTTCTTATTTTTTTTTTTTTTTTCTTCGTTTCGTACTCTCTATTTTGATTCTCAGCTGTGCTGCACTGTCATTATAAATTTACCTAATACAGAATTGCCTATCGATTACGATAGATTCTAACTTTTTTTTTTTTTTTTTGGGTGACGAAAAATGCCTGCTTTAAATGTGCAACAATAATATAATAGAAACCTATTTTTTCCTATGCACACAGATAAATTAATTTCGTTGAAATTCTCTGCTTATTGGCGCATTTTATGAAACCCATGAGCCATAAAAAATTGCTTGTAAATATATCATTGGCTTTTGAGTTGTATAAGAAAGTTATTTCTGAACGGTAAGATAAGACTCAATCTACGAGTAAGTCAGGACATCTAAATATTTAAGCTTCACTTCACAAATCGTTCACTACTACTGTACATGATATTGATTTTACTTATAAGTTTCCAGACGTATTATCTAGGGATATTTTTATGCAAAGTTTGTCGTTGTTCTAAGAGTATACCTAAAATTATATTGTCAATCTCTCTAATCAAAAAGATCTTTTATACCTCGTGGAGGTAGCATTAATCTTAGTTTTGAATACATTAGCCATTCATTCAATTTTTTTTCATTCAGTTTATTTCGTTCAATAGTTCTCGAAAACCGTTCATCGTGTTGAAAAAAAATTGTGACCTAAATTTTATGTTTTCAAATTCTCTACAAATCTAAAATATCCGACTTTACCCCGAAATTCATATGAGAAAAATTCCGACGTTCAAAATTTTAGGGTTTGAAATTCTCTACAAGATGGATGCTGATTTTTTTCCAAATTGTGTGTACCTAATCGTTCAAAATTCTAAACTTCACCCTGAGAATAATATAAATATTTGATTTCAAGTCCGAATATTCCGAAAAGTTTTTTTTTTTTTTGTATTGTAAACTTTAGACCTCGGTTGAGGACCAGGTCGACCCCGGACTGTTCCGCCATCTAAGTAATCTCCCGGCTTTATATGTCACGAAGCACCACTGATCTGCCTTTCTGAATGAATGAATGAACGAAATCCTTCATTCAGTTATTAAATATCGATAGCCGAATTCATTCAATAATACTCATGGAGGGCTTTGAAGAGGTGTCCTCTCTTTTCTATTTCCCGCTATGTGTTCTAGGCTAGGTATTGTTTTCCCTTTACAGAAGATGAACATTTCAAAAGACACTATGGGGGATTGTAAGCTCGTTCCAAAGTACATTCAAACTTGCGTCTGCGTTATAGACATAAATAACCCTACTGTAGGATCACCACCCTCATGATCAAAGAAGTAATCTGAGCAGTTGAATAAGGTTCTTGGTAAGAAACCAATTCAGATGCTGCTCAATAAGGTACTGCAACCCACTACGCCGTGCCCAAATGCTCAATCGCAGTATGAACTAAATATGGTCTGATAATATTGCCAGCTGCTGGTGACCTTTCATTTTGAATACTTCGATCAAGTAGAATACCCAAGTGGTTCACTTTTCTAGATGTGTGATCAGAAATATATGCAAACTTTCCTTAGGTAGCTTTTATTTTCACCTTAGTCTTGGATAAATTGACAGACAACTACTAACCAAGACAGAAAGTTTCAGAAGGTTGCTTTTCGTGGCTTCGCAAAAAAAAAAAAAAAATAAGTGTAGGACTGGGTCGCACGTACTTGCATCTCTATGTTGTTTATTTGCATATGTCTCTGTTATACGTATTTTCTGCCAAAAACATGGTATGTCATCTGATGGCATATGTCCACCTCAACTCAAATATGATCAAAATCGTTAGAGTTGTTTTCGAGACGTCGGACATACTGACAGACAGTCAAAACTGTGACACACTTTTTTGAGATTCTCTAGAAGAAATTCAGCAGAGCTTTATTTTATCTTCGCGGCAAGCCTCGATTTTATTTCTATGATAGACCTAATAACCTTTATTGCTATTTGTCTGTCACTGAAAATGATGATATCAATACGTAATATTGACTTCACTGCAGTCTCACGAGCCGCTCTTGTTATTGACAGAGGCTTCACCTGACACTGCTGTGGTCTGGAAGTCTGATTAACTTGGTTAGGGTTACTTCTAACGCCTCAGAAAAGATGCCCATTCCCACATCTATGTAGATTAATATGGATTGGGTGCTTAGTACCTAAAAATCTTCATCAGTTAGGAAGTCCTCTGTACTCTCGAAGGAAGATCGTGAGCATATCGAAATTTTCTCGACATATGTACTCGTATGTAGTTTCTGAGACGGCAGCAAATGATGAATCGATTGAAAGAACATTATTTACCTTTTGGGGGTTTTTGGCGAGAATTCGTAATAATTGCTCAGCTTTTACAAAAAGGATCGGAATGCTTAACTATTCGTGAATGTCCCCTAAGAAGATTCCTAACTACCAAAGTAAACAGCATCGAAATCAGCTCAGCACTTCTTGAGTTAGACATTGTGCCCCGATGCCTAAAACTTAGAAATAGATAACTCAGTTAGTATTCTGTACCAAAATGGTATAAGCACTAATGTCTAATATTTTTATGGAAGGGTGGACAAAAATAGTATTTTTACACCCCATCATGCGGCATATCAAATTAAAGCTAAATTTCCGAGGAGTCCAAAAATATAAAAATAATGGATAAAGTTTCTTGAACAAAAAAAACTCAAAAACTCGGGCAGTGGCGATCAATTTCAAGTGAAACTACTGACTTATCAGTCTCAGCCTACTTGCCAAATTTTATAGAAATCCGTTGAGAAGTTCTTGTTTTAAAAATTTTTTCAACCCCGCCGTCCGCATACCACTCACACTTAATCCGATTTTGACAGTTTTTAGACGAAATGACCTACGCATCAGGATACATGTAGGAGTATGTACGAGGGACGGCTGATAAGTTCGCGGCCTGAGGCATTAAGTGAAAGAAGAGATACGATTAAAAAATGTTATTTCGCAATAAAATACAGGCGTACAGTGCTTTAATACCACCGAAAAAATATTTTATTTTCTTTGGCCGCCTTGATCTCGTTCTCATCTCCAAATCTCCGGCCTCGTAATTCCTTTTTTCAAATTGGGAAAAAAGGAAAAAGTCGCTCGGTGGGTGGCCTATCGTTTAAAAACCTGTGTCTTTTAATGTCTGTCTCGAAACCCGCACCGTGTGAACAGGCGCGTTACGAGTATACTGCAAAAAAAACACTCCGTGCCTGAGTTTCTCACGTCGTTTCCAAAGAACCGCTTCACATGCCTGAGTCAATAAATTTGCGTAATATTGGTAATCAATCAGCAAAACTGATCGGTGTCCCAAAAAACAGTCGCCATTAGTTTCGAAGCCTATCTTGAATTTCTTCGGCGGCCTCTCCCCTTATTCAATCCACTGCATAGACTCTTGTTTGGACTCCGGATCCTATTGGCGAACTCAAGACTTTTCTACAGTTACGATTCGGTTGCAAATTTCGTCGAGATTGCCCCCGGCTAACTCTAAAAAATCTTTGCAGCACTCGAGTTGTCGTTGCTTGTCGAACAGCGTGACCATTTTCGGTACTCAGGGCGCACCAGCCAGAACTAATTTTTCATTTTTTCCGACATTTTCTTCAGTGACCACTGACACAGGACGCCTTGTGCGGGGGTCGTCTTCACAGCTCTCTCGCCCTTGTTGAAATAAGTGAACCCATTTTTTGACCATTGTATACGAAGGCCCAGAATTCTGAAGAGTCAATGACATGTCTTTGAAAATGTCTAATTTATTTTCGTTTTTTCACGAGGTACTCGTATTTTATCACGGCGCGGTGCTCAAAATTGCCTAAATTTCCAATTTCGGCTGTCAGGGTGATGTTTATCCTACCACAGATAATAACAAAATGAGATTATTATTGAAACAAGGTAATATTTACACTACTAAAGAGTGCCGCAGTTAGTGCTTTCACTAATGCGAAGATGACTCATTATTGTTTCCCATCAAAACGTTTTTAGTTGTTTTCGAACGAGCCGTGTGAGGACAAACGTACACTTAAAATTACGGTACGGAACTGTAACCGCACGAGGTCATTGCATTATTTTGAGAATTTCCTTAAAAAAAAAACATCAGCGATTCAGAAATAATTTTTGCTTCAAAATGTAATATTGGCGAGGTTTTAAAAGAAAACACAGGATTCATGATAATTTATACTTTGCGCCAGCATTGAATTTCATAGTGTGTGCATGCTTACCAACTTTTTAATAAATGTATATTTTACACTTAAAAAAAAAAAAAAAAAACACTATCTACTATGTGTATAAATGTTTCCTTTCTATCTGGTGTATAAATAAATGGAATTTTGACACCTTAATCTGGATTAATATATTTTACTCTAATCACACAACGACACAATGCACATAATTTCTTTGCACAATTAGACGTTTGTACAAAATTTGCAACAAAAAAACAAAAAAAAAAATTAATCATAATTCCATTTATTTAAAAATATTTTTATGTGTATATCTAAATATGTGAAATGTGAATATTGTGTTATCTATGTTTTCGATAAGAATGTTTTATAAATCAAAAAAAAAAAAAGAAAAAAAAAAATAACCTTAAAGTGGAAAGTCTTGCAAATGTACATAATCTACTTAAAATCTATATTTTATGATATTTTTAAAAAATCCTATTTATTTATAATGTAAATTATTTCAGACCAACGACGCTTTAGGTTCAACATTTAATTGGATATATTTTGTGCCTCTAATAGTTATAGGCTCATTTTTTATGCTCAACTTAGTTCTTGGTGTTCTTAGCGGGTAAGTTTTACAAAACTTGGAAATTTTCACAATATTATTTTTTTTTTCTCTATGTTTGATATGTTTTCTATGTTTTTTTTGTTTTTTGTTTCGTTTTTTTTGTTTTTATTATTCTTATTTTATATAACACTGCACTATACTATACAAACTTTATTGTGTAACATAATGCCTATGTCATTTGAAGAGAATTTTCTAACGAACGTAATCGTGTCGAACGACGAATGGAATTTCAAAAATGCCGGACTAGAACGTTATTTCAAAATGCTATGACATCGTATCTTGATTGGATAACACAAGCAGGTTCATAAATATTCATATAATATAAAAGTATATAACTAAAAGTATCCTCAAAAATGCGACACAAATTTACCCAAATTTACACAATAGTTAAAAAGTTTGATATGTATTATATATTGTGTGTCAAAATTTGTTTTATAAATCCAAAGAACAAAAAATAATACTCCGTAGGTGAACACAATCATCTCTTAGTATATCCAAGATGTATGATGAATTGCTAGTTCTCGTAGTGAAGTTAAATTAACACTCACTGCAGTGGATTTTACGGATACGTAAATACATAGAAATACATACAAAACACACTGTTTGAAAAAATAATATAGATGGCTCGAATGTTAGTGACACTATTTCCCAACTCATTGTCCAAGACATCAAGTTGTACTTCAAAGATTTTTCAGATGTTTCTACATTTCCCTAAAATTTCATTAATAGTTCAATTCGCATGATTTCAATTCTGATTTTTCATGGTCATTTATTTTCATAATATATTAATTAATAACTGTATACGATCTTATTAAAATATGTTTTATTCCTGAGAATTAGAAAATATATGAAAGTCCCATCAACAGGATTTTAGGTTTTGACCTAAAAAATAACGTACACGAATGGATCGCTAGTACTTGCAACTGTATGTTGTTTATTGGCGAATGTTTCAATTTAAATTTTAAACAAAAAGAAAAAAAAATGCGTTAAAAATCGACAAAAAATATATCAACAAAATCGATTGAATCACATCCGATAAATAGCCATTTTTTAAGAACCTGTTAATAGGTAAAGTACCGTTATACATATTTTCATCTTATGGCATACGTACGAGTATATCCACTTAAATATGAAATTTGGTCAAAATCGTAGCAGCCGTTTTCGAACTAATCGATTTTTTATAAAATTTGGAAAGTTCCGTTAATTTTTGGGTTAGAATGAAAGTTTCGATTTCACCTTGAACTGTGATCCCACCGACCCTAAATATGAAGTTCGAAGGATACCGGTCCAGCCATTTAGACAGACGGACAGACAGAATTAAGAAATCCACATTGTTTGAGTTTCTCTATTATAGTAATGTTAAGTTTTTATAAAAATTTCAAAATCAAACATTTTCATGAAATTAATACTTGCCCTTATAGGTGCAAGTAAAAAAAATATTACTTGTCTGAGAAGCTACATTTTTTTTTTTTCATAATTTGCGCGCGCCAAATGGGATATGAATACCATTAAATTATTTCAGGGCACGGGCGTTTATATAAATTGAGAGAGAGAGAGAGATAGATTGGTGTAGTGGGTTTAAAACTTAGGTGGTATTAAGTTTCAGTAAACTCCAAGGGTGGCGTCCAGATAACTGGGGAGCTTGTTTGTTTTGCTTTTTGTCGTTGCTCTTGATTCACAGTATTTTTTTCCCTCCACCTGATGTCATCATTATGATCAAGTTGCATTTAAGCCATATGACCACCCTACTGCCAGTGTTATGCCTTCGCAGTAGAGTTGACTAAGCTTTCGCAATTGATCGACTTTTTTATTTATTTCAGACGAAATAAATAGATGATTGTTGAGATCAGGATTTGAACCGTGAACCAAGAGCGTGACAAGCGTTGATGTTACCACTACACCACGGCCACCCTATGAATATGCTTAAGGCATTACTAAAGCATACACCGAAAATCCCAATACCATCAGCCTCTCTAGGTCTTCTATTCATCATGGTACCACTACACCACGGCCACTTAAGGCATTACTAAAGCACACACTGAAAATCCCAACACCATCAGCCTCTCTAGGTCTTCTATTCATCATGGTACCAATATGAATAGATTTATATTTTATACGAAGGCTGTTGTAGGTCATCGAACATAGTAAACCAAATGTTCGAGCAATGCTTTTGGCGAGAGAAATATCAGATAGGGATGGGCGAACGTAATTGCAACAACTTTTTGCATCCCTTGAATAAACATTTATGCAAGGGTATTGTCTAAATATTCCCGATCCTGAAAGCTGAAATGAGCAATTATGGGGGATTGTGAGTTGATAAATTATTGTCCAGTAGGTGTAAATACTTACACTGCTGTTCGATGGCAGAATTGCAAGCTCAAACTAATTTGTCAGCAATCGATTTCCTGCAGTACGTATTTAAATTTGATTTCTTCTACTACATTAGTAAGCAGAATTAGGAGCACATCCATGTGGGTAGCTACATATTAGAACTATCTTTTTATTCCCATGTATTTACGGGTTCCCGACACGTGAAGTGTCTCCGCCTGAGACATTACAACCTTTCACAATTGTCGATCTCATGTATATAGCTTCCAATGACTCAGCTGCCTGACATCCGCGATTGCTTTGTTCTTAAAAGGAAGGAATGGTCTTCCCGGTCGTTTCGAATCAGCGATTCGAAAATACTTTTGGATCTTTGATATCCATTCCTTCGATGTAGCTTCATCTTCATCTTGGTATAGCTGATAGGCTTCAGGATAGTATCTTCTCCTTCATTCGCCCCCCTCATACGCAGAACCAAATATCCACGCCAAGTTCCTGGTCAAGTTTCTAATAATTCGCAATAATTATTTCCATATATTGCATAGTACACCGTATGTTTTTCAGCATTACACGGTACAGCTGAATTAGTATGCAGACTTGAAGTCAATTGTGGGTTTCGATTTGAAATTCATTGGATTTTTAAAGGATTTATTTGAATGTGAAAATTTTGTCGATTGTTGACAAATGGTCAACTGATCTGTTGGTCATTTGGAAGCTATTGAAAGCTCCTTTTAAATACATTTTTCTTGTGTATCTACGACAAGAATTCCTTTACTATTTCGAGCAGCATACGTTTCAAGGTTAAAACCACTAGCCATTTGATTAACTTTTTTATAGGCAGCGCGGACCCTTCTTTTTTTCTAAGAAAAGCTAAATCGTTTTTACCACCTTACGGCATCAAACGAAATTTTCATTCTTTGAACTATTTCATTTAAGATTATGTCCTTTAAAGTCTAGTTAGTGATGGAGAAAAAGGAAAGAGTGTAAAAAGGAATTACAAATTAGAGGGGGAATGCTAATTGTGGGCAAATTAAAAATGCTGCACTAGCCCTGCGTGTTTTTTTTTTAAATTTGCGCGCCAAGGTGTATATGAATAACCTTATACTATTACAGGGCACGGGCGTTGTAAAGAAAGATTTGGTGTAGTGGTTTGAAGCTCAGGTGGTATTAAGTTTCTTTAAACTCCAAAGGTAGTGTCCACGTAGTTGGGGAGCTGTTTTGTTTTACTTTTATTGTCGTTGCTCATGATTTACAGTATTTTTTTCCATCCTCCTGATGTCATCATCTCGATCAAGTTGCACATTCAGCCAAATCTATACCCTACTGCCAGTCTGATGTCTTCGCAATAGAATTGACATAAGCTTTCGCAATTGATCGACTATTTTATTTATTTCATACGAAATAAATGGATGATTCTAGACATTAGTATTTGAAACGTGAACCTGCAGCGTGACAAGCGATGACGTTACAACTACACTACGGCCAGTCTCAAATGTTGACGAGTTTGTGATTTCAGTCAGTCCTATCCTGGAGAAACAGACGCTGTTCGCAAACAAACTACAAAGCCCTCCATACCTATCCAATATCTGCTGCTTGTTCGAGGTTGTTTATTTGTAAATATCTACCCGTTCACAGCTATCCTTTATGTCTAAAGGTCGTTCCACCATCCACAACCCGTGGATCTGTTCGGTAGTTTACTCGTACAACTGAGCCCTATGTGCAGTCATTCGTTCCAGTATTGTGCTGACGACGGGCGTTCTTTTGAGTGATTGACTTAAGTTTTACCGATCGACTCACGTTTTACGGGTCCCAGAATTAGTTATGGAATTGTTGGCCCTAGGAAAAACTCGTACTATGTAATTTCATATCACGATTTCCCAAAAGATAAGAATGGGAAACCAGCACATTGATGAATAAACAGGACATCCAGATCTACACTGATGGGTCTAAATTGGAAATAGGAACTGGAGCAGATTAAAGACTAATACAAACTCCCAGATATACATATCCAGTGTCTTTCAAGCTGAAATCTTTGCCATTGATAGAGCAGCGTTGACAATCCTAACAAATAAAATAAATCCATCTCGGATTACAATTTTTGTGGACAGTCAGGCAGCAATCAAGGCACTGGACAGTGAGACAATAAGATCTAGGACAGCATGTAAATGTCGTAAAACCCTGAATAAACTTATAAATATCCACGTGGTCAATCTCTGATGGTTACCCGGACATAGTAATATGAAGGGGAATGAGATAGCAGATGAACTAGCCAGAAAATGATCAGCACTAGGTACAGAGCATATACACACATAAATAGACATCCCTATGGCTGTAATGAAAGAGAAAATAAATCTTAGGACCAGGAAACGAACCAACACTGCTTCGTTATCAAGAGGGGATTGTGTTATATCCCGCAGCCTATGATCATAATTGACAATTAAATGAGGGGAGAACCAAATGCTTACTAGCTATGGGGAAAATGGAAATCCGCATCTTAATAGGCGTACGGACGGGACATTGTGCTATGGCCAAAAGGCTGGGCATAAACTCCCCGGACTACTGCAGGAGCTGTCAAGATGAGGAAGAAATAGAAAACATCGAACACCTACTCTGCGACTGCCCTAATCTCCACAACCGTCGCCTCCTCCATATGGGAAACAGACTCTTCGGAGAACTGGGTGAGTTGGCACATGTTTCGTTGATGGACTTAACAGATTCATAAGGAGAACACCCTGGTTCGAGTAAGAACCAGCTAACTAGAAACAGTATTAGATGCGGTATCATAACCCAAGGGGTATCGCAATGGACAAATAGGTCCCATTGTAAGCACTCTTCAAGATGCACAGCCTTCCCCCCAACCTAACCTAACTTAACCTAGATACTCAAATCTACAGGGTGACTGACATGAACTGTTACTAATTGAATTAGATGTATTTTTTTTAATTGTGAATATTTTTTTATTGAATCTGATTTAATTAATATTTTCGAGGCCACCTTTGGCATGAACAATTTCCTTGATCAATAAATTTATCGCACGCTGCATGCAAGTGTGTCTGTGGAATGCGCTTCAATTCCCGACGAAGTGCTAACTTGAGCGCGTCCGTTGTTTGGTATTTTTCAGTGCCAACCTTGACCTTTAAAATGCCTCACACAGAAAAGTCTAATGGATTCGCATTGTGTCGAGGTAATAAAGTGCGGGACGTTTTGTCGCAGCCATTCTTGATTTGCTCGGGGTTTTTGGGAAGGTGCTGAGTCCTGTTGGGACGTCCAGGGTCTTTGGCCGAAATGTTTGCGTGCCCATGGCTTCAACACAGCTTCAAAACAGTTTCACGATAAACCATCGCGTTTATCTTAACGCCACGGTCCAAAAATACGAGCGGAGACCGACCATCGGCAGTCACTGCGGCCTAAACCATCAAAAACCGTGGCGCTTGCTTCCTGGTGGCCATTCTTTGGTCGAAATTATCGTACGACCTCTCGTTTGTTGACAAGTTGCTCAATTGGAAACGGTGCTTCATTACGGAAGACTATGTTTGGCAATTGGCCACTTGCGTGCCAGCGAATCTCAACTCCTTTGCCTATCCACTCCAACTTTTTTTTGGTCATGTGTGAGATCGTGCACTTTTTGGAACTTTAAGGCCTTGAGTCCGAGCTCATTTTTCAAAATGTGTTGCATCCGTTCTCAGAAACCATATTTCTTCCGCTACTTCTAGAATTTCGTTTGATTCTCGCCTTCACACTCCGAATCACTGTTGACGATGTTGCTGCCTTTTTTGGATTACCTCCATAGCGTTTTGCAATGCTGCCAGTTTCATTGTAACGCGATATGGTGCGATACACAAACATTTTGTTCACTTTCAAATGTTTCAGCTCACGAACAATAGCTGGTTGTGATTTTCCAGCCAAAAAAAAGGCAATAACACTATTACGTTTGAATTCCATTGTCGATAGAACAAAAACTAAACATGCGTAACAGTAACAGTGCCAGCCACCCTGCATACTTAGACTTAGCCAGAGGATGTCTTAAATTCAACCCTCATTTCAGTGGGATTCCGGTTTTAATTACCGCCATAACTTAATTTTGTCAACGTATAGATAAATTTGTTAAGGCCTTCATATAATAATAGTATTCCTCATAGACATAGTTTAGCCCATCCTTCCCTAATCTGTTAGCACAAGTTCAAATACGGCTTCTATTGTTGTTATGTCCTGTATCCCTTTGTGGGTCCTAGGGCCTCTACAACGCCTACGCGCCATCGTGTGTGATTTCTGGAAATGTGCCTCAGCTCTCCCCAACTCTTTCCCAGTTGTCATGCTTCCTTCTCAACTGTTCTGCGCCACGTACTCCTAGGACCGCCGCGTATCCTGCCATCCTGGGTAAGCGGGTTCCATTGCATCACTTGGTTAGCTATGGACCTGTCACCCTTTCAGAGAGTGTGACCGATCCACTGCCACTTTCGTCGTCGAAGATGTAGCGTAGACACCTATTGACAAACGTTTGCAGCTTCCTCGTAATAGTGACGGTCACTCTCCAGGTACCAC